>OZ010788.1:58228107-63028107 GCA_963932465.1 Maratus speciosus
GGAGTGTGCACCCTTTTTATGAATTACGAATAGTTACTCATATTTAAAAATTTGCTTTAAAAATAGAAAAAAGTAAATTATGTACTTCATGCAAAGACTAGATTGTTTTTATGATTTATATGAATAAATTAAAAATAAAAAATATTTAATAATAAAATAATTATTTGCGTTTTTTTTTCTTTTTACTTTCTTCTATCTTTACAAGAAGAAAGTATTGGATTCATGAAAATTTTCGAATTCCGGTTTTCGACGGATTTACAAGTTTTAGGGGTCAGAGATTCCAAAAAACATGTTTTTACAAAATGTCTGTCTGTGACTCTGTGAGTCTGTCTGTCTGTCTGTCTGTGTGTATGTGACACAAATTTTGTGGGCGCTCTATCTCAAGAACTAATGCACGGAATTTAATAAAAATTGATATTCAGTTAGTGCCTAATACAAATTACTTCTGATTAGTTTTTGGTGTAAATCGCTCAACAGGTGGCGCTGCAATGCTGCATTTTTCACGATTTTCGCAATAGCTCTATCTCAAGAACTAATGCACGGATTTTGATCAAACTTCAGATTTAGTTAGTCCTTGATATGAATTGATGATGATTACGTTTTGGTGTAAATCGCCCAACAGGTGGCGCTGTTATGATGAATTTTGCAGTATTTACACGATTTCTCCAATAGCTCTATCTTAGAACTAACGCACGGATTTTCATCAAACTTCTGATTAAGTTAGTCCTTGATATGACTTGCTACTGATTAGGTGTTGGTGTAAATCGCCCAACAGGTGGCGCTTCTCTGCTGCCTTTTCCACGATTGCCTCAATAGCTCTATCAATAGAACTAATGGACCAATTTTCATCTAACGTCAGATTTAGTTGTATGTTGACACAAGTTGTTGTTAATTAGGTTTTGGTGTTAATCACCCAATAGGTGGCGCTGCTATGCAGAAATTTTCACGATTTTCGCTATTGCTCTATCTCAAAAACTAATGTACGGATTTTCTCCAAACTTCAGATTCAGTCAGACGTTGACATAAATTGTTGCTGATTAGGATTTGGTATAAATCACACAATAGGTGGCGCTGCTAGGCAGCATTTTGCTGAATTTAGACGATTTCAGCGATAGTCATATCTCAAGAACTAATGCACGGATTTTCATATCGTTAGAATCCTCATGAGATGCATAGATTGCAATTCAATTTTGGCAGTTTGATAGCGAATTTTGAAGTATTAACATGTATGAGATAGAAGAAAGTTTTGGGATTGGTACATCCGACTAGTTTGTTTCTTTCTTTAAGTTAGGATTAGGGAAAGTATGCAAAACTGGAAATATTATCGTAAGGATTAGCCTACTTGAATGAGATGTTATAATATAAAAAAATCCTGAATACTTTTTACCTTGAAAAGACTGTAATAAGGGGGGGGGGGGGGCGTAACAAAAACCTAGAATGTGAGAATTTAATTTCTTTTTTTTTTTTTCGGGATTTATGAAAAATTATTATCAATAAGTTTTTATGCATTGCAGGAAATAAAATAATGCTTTATTGTATAAATTAAATGCATTTCAGAAAACGTGAAACATTTTAGTTTATTAATAGTGTATTATTAGATTAGACCTGATTAAATTTTTAATGTCCGAAATTATTCTGATGATAATAATAAAAATAATTCTTTCAACATATCTCTTAAAAATGCGATGCTAAATTTATTATTTCAACTCATCAATTATTTATCCTTACTTTAAAAACGCATTTATTGCAAATAATAGTTTTAATATTTAATATTCAAAATTTTACCTATTATCTAATACTTTATTTGAATTTATTCATTTAAATCGCCCAAAATAACCTAGTTTTTATACCCTAGTATTTAAAGTGTACAGCAGTGTATTTCATTACGTTTTACTTATCAAAATATTATTTAAGTATGACTGACCATTCATAATTCATAAAAAACAGTAAAAAAAGCTTCTTCTAATATTAAGACTTATTTTTCAACACTTGTCGGGCTGTCATTTATTTTTTTTAGATGCGAGTTTGCTAATTTGTGTAGAAAATTTGCTAAGCAATTTATATTCACAAAAAATAACTTTTACGTGTATTACTTAAAATTAATTTCAAAGTCATAGAATAATAATTCACACGAAAATAAATGTTATATTTCTTTATAAATTTCTTTTAATATAAAGTGCACTTTTAAAGGGTATGGTTTTCACAGCTAGTATAACACGAAAACAAGAGGGCAAAAAACTTGGGGGGAGGGGTAGAAAATAACAAGAAAACAGCCTGAACTCAGTAGTTAAAAAGACGTCGGCAATATGTCCAAAATCTATGCACAGAATATCAGGATCTACGATCCTCAGATCGTTTGCCGTGCGGCCAAAAAGCCTTTACTGCCGATCTCAGGAAATGAGGTCGACCAGGCGAAAAATAGTCACATTAGGGCATGCGGCGGAGGTTCGGCCAGGGATTATTTGCTGCTTGGGTAGTTTTTGTTGCATTAAAATATCGTAATTTGTTGATTTTCTATAAGCAAGTAGGTTTACAATGGCACTCTATGGGAATTTGGCGAAATATTAGAAATATCGCCAAGTTGGCGTCACTTTTGGCGACTTATTTTGGCCGCCAAATTTGGCGATATATCGCCAAGTTGGCGACAAACTTGGCGGCATTTGGCGACAGAACAGGGTCCCCCCTATGGTAACCCCTTATTGAAAATACTTTCATTGACCTTCAATAACCAACGGCCGCCATTTTGTTTCCATGCAAAACTAAAATTAATTAATTAAAATTTAATTAATTAATTAATATTTGAAAAAAACTGTATTAACATCAGTTGTCACCCAGTACAAGTTTAAAAAAATTTATTTCAACTTGATAGGATGAATAATGAGTATTTTATTAACGATTGAAAATTTGAACAAGATAAATATATAAATACATAAATAAATAAATATAGGAGAGTGTGAGCTAATAGTAGGAATTGAAAAACAGTGGCGATCTCCCTATAAACGAATTTCTATTCATTTCTCTTTGATTGGGGAATTTTAAGGAAAAATCAGGTGTTGATACAATGGCTGTTTTCGTCTTTGATTAAATAAAATCATTAAACATTTCAAAATAAGCTAATATAAAATGAATTAAGTAAACAGAGTCTTTGTGTCCCGGTATTTTTTAACAAAGTGAAAAGAAAGTTCTTTCTGACGTAATTTTCTCCAAACTTCTCTTTCTCTTTTTAATATTCACGTGAAAATGCTTTTGTTAGAAATGAAATATTATTTGCGCTGTCCCAGCAAAAATAGTGGAAAAGATCATCTCGAAATATCAAATAAATCTCTCCCGCAATTTTTAAATTTAAATTGTTTTGCAATATTATTTTTTGTTCATTTTACATAATAAGTGTAATGTGACGTAAATGTGACGTAATTTCTCCTATTTAAGACTTCTAACGCATGTTAATGAATTTATTATTTTACAATATCCTTTCTCT
Source organism: Maratus speciosus (assembly GCA_963932465.1). Lineage (NCBI taxonomy): Eukaryota > Metazoa > Arthropoda > Arachnida > Araneae > Salticidae > Maratus > Maratus speciosus. The sequence goes on from OZ010788.1 coordinate 58,231,586, forward strand.
GTTAAACTTCACGTGAAAATATAGTTCTTATGAAGTAATTTTCAATAAGTTCCAGCTTTTTATACGCAATTATTCAATTTTAATTTGAAAGTATCTTTTCTGTTTATAATAGTCACGTTTAAATAAATTTTTAATTTGAAGCAAACATTATTGTTTCCGTTGTTTATACAGTTGACAACAGGTTAAATTAGTACAATTTCCTAAAATAAGTTAAAAATATCTCTCGAAATGCTGAAAATTTGAATTTAAAATAGAAATGAAACCTCGAAAAATGAGTCAAATTAAAAAAATAAATGAATTCTGCACATCGGGAAATTATAACGTATAAAATGATCTAAAAATTATTAAATTCCGATGTATAGTTTTTGCTCCTATAAAACTTTTTTAGTGGAACGATTTTGTCCAACTTTAGCATTAAATATCTCTTAAAATAATTCTTCGATTTGAAAACTGTCTGCATCAGCGTGTTTATCAAACATTTCTGTATAATACTACCGATTATCATATTTCTGTATGCATTATTTTTCTGAACTAGGGGGCTCGGCCCCTACGAGCTGCGCTCGCCAACCCCCGTCCCGACACCGCAGACTCTAAATGCACGCTAATTTGATCGGCTTTAAAAAGATTTCGAAAGATTGAATTATAATTTAAACAAGTAATATAAAAATTTTGTTTTTAAAGTCAATTCCTACTTAGGTCATCAAAGAAAAATTTAATATAATCCCTTAAGCTAATATTCCCACTCCCTTTCAAGGTCTTTCTCACCCACCTTATCCAACCCCTCAAGGTTTTGTTTCTCTTTTTATGTTGCAAGCAAGGTCATTTTTAACCAGACAAAGATACGGGAATGCGAGGACGTTATGTAAAGTGAGAGAGTGAGTATAAATTTCTAAGCATTTTCTTCAAAAGTTAGCAATTTTTCACTTTCAAAAGTAAACGATCGCTCGATATATATTGCAAATATATCTAGAAATTAGAAGGAGTGTGCACCCTTTTTATGAATTACGAATAGTTACTCATATTTAAAAATTTGCTTTAAAAATAGAAAAAAGTAAATTATGTACTTCATGCAAAGACTAGATTGTTTTTATGATTTATATGAATAAATTAAAAATAAAAAATATTTAATAATAAAATTAAAACATTAAATAATTATTTGCGTTTTTTTTTTCTTTTTTGTTTCTTTCTTTAAGTTAGGATTAGGGAAAGTATGGAAAACTGGAAATATTATCGTAAGGATTAGCCTACTTGAATGAGATGCTATAATATAAATAAATCCTGAATACTTCTTACCTTGAAAAGACTGTAATAAGGGGGGGGGGGGGGCGTAACAAAAACCTAGAATGTGAGAATTTCTTTTTTTTTTTTTCGGGATTTATGAAAAATTATTATCAATAAGTTTTTATGCATTGCAGGAAATAAAATAATGCTTTATTGTATAAATTAAATGCATTTCAAAAAACGTGAAACATTTTAGTTTATTAATAGTGTATTATTAGATTAGACCTGATTAAATTTTTAATGTCCGAAATTATTCTGATAATCTCTCTATTCTAAAAAAAAGTAACTACCGCTGTCACCGCCGCCGCCGCCGCCGCCGCCGGTTTTGATTTTTTTGTGACCGGAGGACTTTCTTCGTTAATATTAATAAAAATAATGCATACAAAAATATGAAAATCGGTGGTTTTATACAGAAATGTTTGATAAACACGCTGATGCAGACAGTTTTCAAATCGAAGAATTATTTTAAGAGATATTTAATGCTAAAGTTGGACAAAATCGTTCCACTAAAAAAGTTTTATAGCAGCAAAAACTATACATGGCAGTGTAATCATTTTTAGATCATTTTATGCGTTAGAATTTGCCGGAGTGCAGATTGCATTAATTTTTTTATTTTGACTCATTTTTCGAGGTTTTATTTCTATTTTAAATTCAAATTTTCAGCATTTCTAGAGATATGTTTTACAGATTTCAGAAAATTGTACTAATTTAAACTGTTGCCAACTGTATAAAAAGCGCAAGCAATAATGTTTGCTTCAAATTAAAAATTTATTTACACGCGACTATTATAAACAGGAAAAAAACTTTCAAATTAGAATTAAATAATTACGTATAAAAAGCAGGAACTTATTAAAAATTACGTCATAAAAAGTATACACGTGAATTTTAAAAGAGAAAGGATATTGTAAAATAATAAATTCATTAACATGCGTTAGAAGTCTTTGGAGAAATTACGTCATATTTACGTCACATTATAGTTATTACATAAAATGAACACCAAATAATATTGTAAAAAAGTTTAAATTTAGAAATTGCCCTAGACATTTATTTGATATTTTGAGAATTAATTTAAAATGTCTCATTTAAAAGAACTTTCTTTTCGCTTTGTTAAAAAATACCAGGAGACAAAGACTCTCTTTACTTAATTCCTTTTATATTAGCTTATTTTGAAATGTTGTTACACGTGTATACGTCATCAAGTTATTTTTATTTCGACGTTTTATTTGTGTTTTTATTAATGTTGTACGAATTTATTTGTTCTTTCGTTATTTAAAATAAAAATTATATCAATTTGTATAATTTGGCGAGTGGTTTGGCGATTTATATAATTTGGCGAAATTGGTCGACAGGATAATCATGTAGTACCGCAGCGGATTTGGCGTTAAAATTCCCCAATCAAAGAGAAATGAATAGAAATTCGTTTATAGGGAGATCGCCACTGTTTTTAAAATTATAATTCAATCTTTCGAAATCTTTTTAAAGCCAATCAAATTAGCGTGCAATTAGAGTCTGCGGTGTCTGGACGGGGGTTGGCGAGCGTAGCTCGTAGGGGGCCGAGCCCCCTAGTAATAATAAAAAAAATTCTTTCAACATATCTCTTAAAAATGCGATGCTAAATTTATTATTTCAACTCATCAATTATTTATCCTTACTTTAAAAACGCATTTATTGCAAATAATAGTTTTAATATTTAATATTCAAAATTTTACCTATTATCTAATACTTTATTTGAATTTATTCATTTAAATCGCCCAAAATAACCTAGTTTTTATACCCTAGTATTTAAAGTGTACAGCAGTGTATTTCATTACGTTTTACTTATCAAAATATTATTTAAGTATGACTGACCATTCATAATTCATAAAAAACAGTAAAAAAAGCTTCTTCTAATATTAAGACTTATTTTTCAACACTTGTCGGGCTGTCATTTATTTTTTTTAGATGCGAGTTTGCTAATTTGTGTAGAAAATTTGTTAAGCAATTTATATTCACAAAAAATAACTTTTACGTGTATTACTTAAAATTAATTTCAAAGTCATAGAATAATAATTCACACGAAAATAAATGTTATATTTCTTTATAAATTACTTTTAATATAAAGTGCACTTTTAAAGGGTATGGTTTTCACAGCTAGTATAACACGAAAACAAGAGGGCAAAAGACTTGGGGGGAGGGGTAGAAAATAACAAGAAAACAGCCTGAACTCAGTAGTTAAAAAGACGTCGGCAATATGTCCAAAATCTATGCACAGAATATCAGGATCTACGATCCTCAGATCGTTTGCCGTGCGGCCAAAAAGCCTTTACTACCGATCTCAAGAAATGAGGTCGACCAGGCGAAAAATAGTCACATTAGGACATGCGGCGGAGGTTCGGCCAGGGATTATTTGCTGCTTGGGTAGTTTTTGTTGCATTAAAATATCGCAATTTGTTGATTTTCTATAAGCAAGTAGGTTTACAATGGCACTCTATGGGAATTTGGCGAAATATTAGAAATATCGCCAAGTTGGCGTCACTTTTGGCGACTTATTTTGGGAGCCTAATTTTGGCGATATATCGCCAAGTTGGCGACAAACTTGGCGGCATTTGGCGACAGAACAGGGTCCCCCCTATGGTAACCCCTTATTGAAAATACTTTCATTGACATTCAATAACCAACGGCCGCCATTTTGTTTCCCATGCAAAACTAAAATTAATTAATTAAAATTTAATTAATTAATTAATATTTGAAAAAACTGTATTAACATCAGTTGTCACCCAGTACAAGTTTTAAAAAATTTATTTCAACTTGATAGGATGAATAATGTGTATTTTATTAACGATTGAAAATTTGAACAAGATAAATATATAAATACATAAATAAATAAATATAGGGAGAGTGTGAGCTAATAGTAGGAATTGAAAAACAGTGGCGATCTCCCTATAAACGAATTTCTATTCATTTCTCTTTGATTGGGGAATTTTAACACAAAATCCGCTGCGTTACTACTTGATTATCCCGTCGACCAATTTCGCCAAATTATATAAATCTCCAAACCATTCGCCAAATTATACACATTGACATAATTTTTATTTTAAATAACGAAAGAACAAATAAATTAGTACAACATTAATAAAAATACAAATAAAACGTCGAAATAAAAATAACTTGATGACGTAGACACGTGTAACAACATTTCAAAATAAGCTAATATAAAAGGAATTAAGTAAGCAGAGACTTTGTATCCTGGTATTTTTTTAAAAAGCGAAAAGAAAGTTCTTTTAAATGAGACATTTTAAATTAATCGTTTTTAATCTGACGTAATTTTTACCAAGCTTTTCTTTCTCTGTTAAATATTCACGTGAAAATACTTTTGTTAGAAATGAAATATTATTTGCGCTTTCCTAACAAAAACAGTTGAAAAGTATCCTCTCAAAATATCAAATAAATGTTAAGTGCAATTTTTAAATTTAAACCGTTTTGCATTGTTATTTTGTGTTCATTTTATGTAATAACTGTAATGTGACGTAAATATGACGTAATTTCTCCTATTTAAGACTTCTAAGGCATGTTAATAAATTTATTATTTTACAAATTCCTTTCTCTCTTAAAATTCACGTGTAATTATAGTTTTTATGACGTAATTTTTAATAAGTTCCTGCTTTTTGTACATAATTATTTAATTCTAATTCCAAATGTTCTTTTTTCTGTTTATAATAGTCACGTGTAAATAAATTTTTAATTTATTTACACGTATAATTTTTTTTTTTTTTTTTTGAAGCAAACATTATTGCTTCCACTCTTTATACAGTTGGCAACAGTTTAAATTAATATCACTTTCTAAAATCTGTAAAAAATATCTCTAGAAATGCTGAAAATTTGAATTTAAAATAGAAATAAAACCTCAAAAAATGAGTCAAAATAAAAAAATTAATGCAATCTGCACTCCGGCAAATTCTAACGCATAAAATGATCTGAAAATGATTACACTGCCATGTATAGTTTTTGCTGCTATAAAACTTTTTTAGTGGAACGATTTTGTCCAACTTTAGCATTAAATATCTCTTAAAATAATTCTTCGATTTGAAAACTGTCTGCTTCAGCGTGTTTATCAAACATTTCTGTATAAAACTACCGATTTTCATATTTTTGTATGCATTATTTTTCTTAATATCAACGAAGAAAGACCTCCAGTCACAAAAAATTCAAAACCTGCGGCGGCGGCGGCGGCGGCGGCGGTGACAGCGGTAGTTACTTTTTTTTAGAATAGAGAGATATTAACGAAGAAAGACCTCCGGTCACAAAAAATTCAAAACCGGCGGCGGCGGTGACAGCAGTAGTTACTTTTTTTTAGAATAGAGAGATGGTATTAATTTAAACTGTTGACAACTATATAAACAGCGCAAACAATAATGTTTGCTTCAAATTAAAAATTTATTTACACGTGACTATTATAAACAGAAAAAAATCATTTGGAATTAGAATTAAATAATTGTGTACAAAAAATTACGTCATAAAAACTATACACGTGAATTTTAAAAGAGAAAGGATATTGTAAAATAATAAATTCATTAACATGCGTTAGAAGTCTTAAATAGGAGAAATTACATCACATTACAGTTATTACATAAAATGAACACAAAATAATATTGCAAAACAGTTTAAATTTAGAAATTGCGCTAGACATTTATTTGATATTTTGAGAGGATCTTTTCAACTATTTTTGTTAGGAAAGCGCAAATAATATTTCATTTCTAACAAAAGTATTTTCACATGAATATTTAAAAGAGAAAGAATAGCTTGGTCAAAATTAGGTCAGATTAAAAACGATTAATTTTAAATGTCTCATTTAAAAGAACTTTCTTTTCGCTTTGTTAAAGAATACCAGGAGACAAAGACTCTGTTTACTTAGTTCCTTTTATATTAGCTTATTTTGAAATGTTTAACTTATTTTACATAATCAAAGACGAAAACAGAGATTGTGTCTTTGGTACTACTTAGTTATCCCGTCGACCAAAAATCTATCATTCGCCAAACTATATGATTAAATGCCAATAATGGTTGATCGTAAATGTCACATTAACTTGACTCTAAGCAAGTTACACGTGTCTACGTCATCAAGTTATTTTTATTTCGCCGTTTTATTTGTATTTTTATTAATGTTGTACTAATTTGTTTGCTCTTTCGTTATTTAAAATAAAAATTATGTCAATTTGTATAATTTGGCGAGTGGTTTGGCGATTTATATAATTTGGCGAAATTGGTCGACGGAATAATCAAATAGTACAGCAGCGGATTTGGCGTTAAAATTGCCCAATCAAAGAGAAATGAATAGAAATCCGTTTATAGGGAGATCGCCACTGTTTTTTAAATTATAAGTCAATCTTTCGAAAGCTTTTTAAAGCCGACGAAATTAGCGTGCATTTAGAGTCTGTGGTGTCTAGACGGGGGTTGACGAGCGTAGCTCGAAGGGGGCAGAGCCCCCTAGTTTCCTATAAAAACGAAACAACTTTAAGACTGTGTCCAGAAAATTGTAGCCGGCAAGATAGAAACTCCATTTCAAGATGGAAGACATGGATGGTATAATTCACTTATGAAATGGTATGATTTACTTATGAAATCACATCCTAAAATAATTTGCAAAGAAACAGAATACATAAATAAGGCACAAGCTAATATTAATGAAAACAAAATCAGAAAAGGATTTTAAGAACTATAACTCTTTGATAAAGATTCAAGTATTCTAAATTATCCACAATCCATGGGCAATTATAAAACTAAATAGTTAATCTTTATGTCCTATGGGAACTGTTGTCCCTTTATGAATCAAATTAAATATATTTTTTGTTTTTTTAATTGAAATTTTCAGTTAAAATCAACATAAGTATAATTTACTTGATGTTTTTATCAATTCATAAAGAAATTTGCAAAATTCTCGTAATACAGCAAACAAATATATGTGCGATAAAATAGATGTTGTATAAAATGGCTTTATTTTTACTTATTATCAATTAAAATGTTTGTTAAACTACATGATATTGGAATGGCCAAAACTGGTGCATAGAGATGGCCAAAACTGGTGTAAGGGTTGCCAAAACTGGTGTAAGGGTGGCCAAAACTGGTGTTAGGGTGGCCAAAACTGGTGTTAGGGTGGCCAAAACTGGTACAAATTAAAATAAATTAATGAGTTATCACTCACAATCTAAAATATTCTGTAGAAAGTTAATATAATTAACAGAAAGACAAATGTACTAAAGAATGATGTTATTATGATTTAATATGCTTTAATCGGTCAATAACTGTAAAATTTCTATTTCAAATTTTCTCTAAATGCGGCCAGCATCTACCCTATATATTTATTAAGTACAGAATGCCAAATTGATTGATTTTAATAGTAAACGATAGTAACGATGGTAGTTTTATTTCCAGCGGTATGTTATGCCCACCAGAATGAATATATACAAATATTATGTAATATAGTGTATCAATGAAGATCATATATTCTATCTATATCTATGTTGTATCACACTATAAAGTTATACGTATATAAATACTTCTTCCACCGCTTTTAATATAGCAATTATATATTAGCTATACAGTTAAAATAAAGAAAAAAAAAAAAAAAAACTAGTCGGATATGCCAATCCCAAAACTTTTTTCTATCTCACTAGGGGGCTCGGCCCCCTACGAGCTACGCTCGCAAACCCTCGTCCAGACACCTCTATCTAAATGCACGCTAATTTGATCGGCTTTAAAAAGATTTCGAAAGATTGAATTATAATTTAAAAAACTGTGGCGATCTCCCTATAGACGGGTTTCTATTAATTTCTCTTTGATTGGGGAATTTTAACGCCAAATCCGCTGCGGTACTACTTGATTATCCCGTCGACCAATTTCGCCAGATTATACAAATCGCCAAACCACTCGCCAAATTATACACATTGACATAATTTTTATTTTAAATAACGAAAGAACAAATAAATTAGTACAACATTAATAAAAATACAAATAAAACGTCGAAATAAAAATAACTTGATTACGTAGGCACGTGTAACAACATTTCAAAATAAGCTAATATAAAAGGAATTAAGTAAGCAGAGTCTTTGTATCCTGGTATTTTTTGCAAAAAGCGAAAAGAAAGTTCTTTTAAATGAGACATTTTAAATTAATCGTTTTTAATCTGACGTAATTTTTACCAAGCTTTTCTTTCTCTGTTAAATATTCACGTGAAAATACTTTTGTTAGAAATGAAATATTATTTGCGCTTTCCTAACAAAAACAGTTGAAAAGTATCCTCTCAAAATATCAAATAAATGTCAAGTGCAATTTTTAAATTTAAACCGTTTTGCAATATTATTTTGTGTTCATTTTATGTAATAACTGTAATGTGACGTAAATATGACGTAATTTCTCCTATTTAAGACTTCTAACGCATGTTAATAAATTTATTATTTTACAAATTCCTTTCTCTCTTAAAATTCACGTGTAATTATAGTTTTTATGACGTAATTTTTAATAAGTTCCTGCTTTTTGTACATAATTATTTAATTCTAATTCCAAATGTTCTTTTCTCTGTTTATAATAGTCACGTGTAAATAAATTTTTAATTTATTTACACGTATAATTTTTTTTTTTTTGAAGCAAACATTATTGCTTCCGCTGTTTATACAGTTGGCAACAGTTTAAATTAATATCACTTTCTAAAATCTGTAAAAAATATCTCTAGAAATGCTGAAAATTTGAATTTAAAATAGAAATAAAACCTCAAAAAATGAGTCAAAATAAAAAAATTAATGCAATCTGCACTCCGGCAAATTCTAACGCATAAAATGATCTGAAAATGATTACACTGCCATGTATAGTTTTTGCTGCTATAAAACTTTTTTAGTGGAACGATTTTGTCCAACTTTAGCATTAAATATCTCTTAAAATAATTCTTCGATTTGAAAACTGTCTGCTTCAGCGTGTTTATCAAACATTTCTGTATAAAACCACCGATTTTCATATTTTTGTATGCATTATTTTTCTTAATATCAATGAAGAAAGACCTCCAGTCACAAAAAATTCAAAACCTGCGGCGGCGGCGGCGGCGGCGGTGACAGCGGTAGTTACTTTTTTTTTTAGAATAGAGAGATATTAACGAAGAAAGACCTCCGGTCACAAAAAATTCAAAACCGGCGGCGGCGGTGACAGCGGTAGTTACTTTTTTTTAGAATAGAGAGATGGTATTAATTTAAACTGTTGACAACTATATAAACAGCGCAAACAATAATGTTTGCTTCAAATTAAAAATTTATTTACACGTGACTATTATAAACAGAAAAAAATCATTTGTAATTAGAATTAAATAATTGTGTACAAAAAATTACGTCATAAAAACTATACACGTGAATTTTAAAAGAGAATGGATATTGTAAAATAATAAATTCATTAACATGCGTTAGAAGTCTTAAATAGGAGAAATTACATCACATTACAGTTATTACATAAAATGAACACAAAATAATATTGCAAAACAGTTTAAATTTAGAAATTGCGCTAGACATTTATTTGATATTTTGAGAGGATCTTTTCAACTATTTTTGTTAGGAAAGCGCAAATAATATTTCATTTCTAACAAAAGTATTTTCACATGAATATTTAAAAGAGAAAGAATAGCTTGGTCAAAATTAGGTCAGATTAAAAACGATTAATTTTAAATGTCTCATTTAAAAGAACTTTCTTTTCGCTTTGTTAAAAAATACCAGGAGACAAAGACTCTGTTTACTTAGTTCATTTTATATTAGCTTATTTTGAAATGTTTAACCTATTTTACATAATCAAAGACGAAAACAGAGATTGTGTCTTTGGTACTACTTAGTTATCCCGTCGACCAAAAATCTATCATTCGCCAAACTATATGATTAAATGCCAATAATGGTTGATCGTAAATGTCACATTAACTTGACTTTAAGCAAGTTACACGTGTCTACGTCATCAAGTTATTTTTATTTCGACGTTTTATTTGTATTTTTATTAATGTTGTACTAATTTGTTTGTTCTTTCGTTATTTAAAATAACAATTATGTCAATTTGTATAATTTGACGAGTGGTTTGGCGATTTATATAATTTGGCGAAATTGGTCGACGGAATAATCAAATAGTACAGCAGCGGATTTGGCGTTAAAATTGCCCAATCAAAGAGAAATGAATAGAAATCTGTTTATAGGGAGATCGCCACTGTTTTTTAAATTATAATTCAATCTTTCGAAAGCTTTTTAAAGCCGACGAAATTAGCGTGCATTTAGAGTCTGTGGTGTCTAGACGGGGGTTGACGAGCGTAACTCGAAAGGGGCAGAGCCCCCTAGTTTCCTATAAAAACGAAGCAACTTTAACACTGTGTCCAGAAAATTGTAGCCGGCAAGATAGAAACTCCATTTCAAGATGGAAGACATGATGGTATGATTCACTTATGAAATGGTATGATTCACTTATGAAATCACATCCTAAAATAATTTGCAAAGAAACAGAATACATAAATAAGGAACAAGCTAATATTAATGAAAACAAAATCAGAAAAGGATTTTAAGAACTATAACTCTTTGATAAAGATTCAAGTATTCTAAACTATCCACAATCCATGGGCAATTATAAAACTAAATAGTTAATCTTTATGTCCTATGGGAACTGTTGTCCCTTTATGAATCAAATTAAATATATTTTTTGTTTTTTTAATTGAAATTTTCAGTTAAAATCAACATAAGTATAATTTACTTGATGTTTTTATCAATTCATAAAGAAATTTGCAAAATTCTCGTAATACAGCAAACAAATATATGTGCGATAAAATAGATGTTGTATAAAATTGCTTTATTTTTACTTATTATCAATTAAAATGTTTGTTAAACTACATGTTATTGGAATGGCCAAAACTGGTGCATAGAGATGGCCAAAACTGGTGTAAGGGTTGCCAAAACTGGTGTAAGGGTGGCCAAAACTGGTGTTAGGGTGGACAAAACTGGTGTTAGGGTGGCCAAAACTGGTACAAATTAAAATGAATTAATGAGTTATCACTCACAATCTAAAATATTCTGTAGAAAGTTAATATAATTAACAGAAAGACAAATTTACTAAAGAATGATGTTATTATGATTTAATATGCTTTAATCGGTCAATAACTGTAAAATTTCTATTTCAAATTTTCTCTAAATGCGGCCAGCATCTACCCTATATATTTATTAAGTACAGAATGCCAAATTGATTGATTTTAATAGTAAACGATAGTAACGATGGTAGTTTTATTTCCAGCGGTATGTTATGCCCACCAGAATGAATATATACAAATATTATGTAATATAGTGTATCAATGAAGATCATATATTCTATCTATATCTATGTTGTATCACACTATAAAGTTATACGTATATAAATACTTCTGCCACCGCTTTTAATATAGCAATTATATATTAGCTATACAGTTAAAATAAAGAGAGAGAAAAAAAAAACTAGTCGGATATGCCAATCCCAAAACTTTCTTCTATCTCACTAGGGGGCTCGGCCCCCTACGAGCTACGCTCGCAAACCCCCGTCCAGACACCTCAGACTCTATCTAAATGCACGCTAATTTGATCGGCTTTAAAAAGATTTCGAAAGGTTGAATTATAATTTAAAAAACTGTGGCGATCTCCCTATAGACGGGTTTCTATTAATTTCTCTTTGATTGGGGAATTTTAACGCCAAATCCGCTGCGGTACTACTTGATTATCCCGTCGACCAATTTCGCCAGATTATACAAATCGCCAAACCACTCGCCAAATTATACAAATTGACATAATTTTTATTTTAAATAACGAAAGAACAAATAAATTAGTACAATATTAATAAAAATACAAATAAAACGTCGAAATAAAAATAACTTGATGACGTAGACACGTGTAACAACATTTCAAAATAAGCTAATATAAAAGGTATTAAGTAAACAGTCATTGTCTCCTGGTATTTTTTAACAAAGCGAAAAGAAAGTTCTTTTAAATGAGACATTTTAAATTAATCGCTTTTAATCTGACGTAATTTTGACCAAGCAATTCTTTCTCTTTTAAATATTCACGTGAAAATACTTTTGTTAGAAATGAAATATTATTTGCGCTTTCCTAACAAAAATAGTTGAAAAGATCCTGTCAAAATATCAAATAAATGTCTAGCGCAATTTCTAAATTTAAACTGTTTTGCAATATTTTGTGTTCATTTTATGTAATAACTGTAATGTGACGTAAATATGACATAATTTCTTCTATTTAAGACTTCTAACGCATGTTAATGAATTTATTATTTTACATCCTTTCTCTTTTAAAATTCACGTGTATACATTTTATGACGTAATTTTCAATATGTTCCCGCTTTTTATACGCAATTATTTAATTTTAATTTGAAAGTATCTTTTCTGTTTATAATAGCCACGTGTAAATAAATTTTTAATTTGAAGCAAACATTATTGTTTCCGTTGTTTATACAGTTGGCAACAGGTTAAATTAATACAATTTTCTAAAATAAGTAAAAAATATCTCTCGAAATGCTGAAAATTTGAATTTAAAATAGAAATGAAACCTTGAAAAATGAGTCAAATTAAAAAAATAAATGAATTCTGCACACCGGGAAATTATAACGTATAAAATGATCTAAAAATTATTAAATTCCGATGTATAGTTTTTGCTCCTATAAAACTTTTTTAGTGGAACGATTTTGTCCAACTTTAGCATTAAATATCTCTTTAAATAATTCTTCGATTTGAAAACTGTCTGCTTCAGCGTATTTATCAAACATTTCTGTATAATACTACCGATTTTCATATTTTTGTATGCATTATTTTTCTTAATATTAACGAAGAAAGACTTCCGGTCACAAAAAATTCAAAACCGGCGGCGGTGGCGGTGACAGCGGTAGTTACTTTTTTTTAGAATAGAGAGATACGTGTTAATACTTCAAAATTCTCTAGTATAGTGCTAAAATTAAATGGCAATGTATGCCTATCATGAGGATTCTAAAGATATCAAATTCCGTGTATTAGTTCTTGAGATAGGACTATCGCTAAAATCGTGTAAATTATGCAAAATGCAGCATATCAGAGCCACCGGTTAGGTGATTTACACCAAAATCTAGTCATCAATAACTTATGTTAACTTCTAACTGAATCTGAAGTTTGATGAAAATGCATGCATTAGTTTTTGAGATAGAGCTATTTCGGAAATCGTAAAAAATTCCACATAGCAGTGACACGTATTGAGCGATTTACACCAAAAACTAATTAGGACCAATTTGTACTAGGGACTAAGTGAATATGAAGCTTGATGAAAATTCATTCATTAGTTCTTGAGATACAGCTATTGCGGAAATCGAGAAAAATGCAGCACATCAGCGCCATTTGTTGGGCGATTTACATCAAAAACTGAACAGCACTAATTTATGTCAGGGACTAACTGAATGTGAAGTTTTTTTGAAATTCCGTGCATTACTTCTTGAGATATAGCTATTGCGGAAATTGTGAAAAATGCAGCACAGAAGCGCCACCTGTTCGACAATTTACACGAAAAAGTAATAAGAACCAGTTTATATCAAGGTTTAACTGAATCTAAAGTGCTGTGAAATTCCGTGTACTATTTCTTGAGGTAGAGCACCCACAAAATTTTTGTCACATACAGACTCACAGAGTGACAGACAGAGTGACAGAGGGACAGAGTGATAGACAGACATTTTCTAAAACCCATCAAATCGTGTTCCGGACCTTCTAAAATCTATAAATCCATCGAAAACCGGAAGTCGAAATTTTTCACGAATCCAATACTTTCTTCTTGTAAATATAGAAGAGAGTAAAAAAGTGTAGGTTGCATTAATTAATATTTTCGGAGCCATTGTTGGCGCAGTGAATGACTTGACCAGGTTAAGGGGACTTATCTCGTGGGAAAGAAACATTGTCGATTCCCATGTTATCCTATGGAGAAAATACTTATCCTTTTTGTTCATTCAAATTTCAAAATTTCCAAAAAAATTTTTTTTCAGCATGTAAGTACGGATGCTCTTCAGTACATTATAAGCTTAAAATATTTTTAAAACAGTTTTGAGTATTTTTAAATTCGTGTTAAAGTTTCGAAAAATCTCAAAAAGTATAATGTGTAGTCTTTATTCATTTATAACTATAGATTGAAGAAAGATATAAAAATTTGGAGCTTATGCAAGCAAAACTTGATTTGTTTTCTTGTACGTAATTAGGCAACTTTTAAAATTTATTCTAAACAAAATACTGTAATTTTGAATTAAAAATTAGCTATACCTAAAATCCTTTACAAACCTGTCACGTTGTCAAATTCACCTAATTGATTACATGAGCTCTATGGATATAAAAGGGTCACGATAGGGGTCAAGGGTTGCCGTAGAAGGGGGAGACGCAAAAGTTCTTGTTCCCTAGTTCTTGTAAAAGCATTGGGTTTCAGTCTTGGAATAGTGATTTTGAATAGTAAAGGAATACAGATATATATATATATATTTTTTTTTTTTGTCTTTTCCTAAAAAGTTCTCCTTCCACCAAATTTTAGTATAGCTCAGATGGCCCGACACATTAAAATGACTATAACCAGCGCAGTGATTGCTTTAGCCCCGTCAAATTTTCTATAAGTAAACATAATCATTATGAGGGCGTGCACAGTCGGTTTTTCGTCGTCGCGCCCTCTAATTTTAGTGTAAACTAAATATAAGCCACTACACATTAAAACGGCTTTAATGCGGGCCATAATTAAAGTAATCCGCTAACGTTTTATGCGGGTAAATATAAATGTTATAGGGGATGGATAAGGTTT
Source organism: Maratus speciosus (assembly GCA_963932465.1). Lineage (NCBI taxonomy): Eukaryota > Metazoa > Arthropoda > Arachnida > Araneae > Salticidae > Maratus > Maratus speciosus. Next base: position 58,246,672 of record OZ010788.1, read on the forward strand.
TTTTTAATATCGAAGTCCCATAGAATTTTAGTGTAATTGCAATACAAGGACCCAACACACTAAAATGGCTAGAACATAGGATCTATTTAACACAAATAACCCAAATTTTATACGCATGTACATAATTATAAAAGGGAACTTTCTCGGTTTATCGAAGCTCCAAACATTTTTTAGCATAAATTAAATATAAGGTCCGGCACATTCAAACGGTTACAATATGGGCCCAAAGTGATGTAGCCTCGCCCATTTTTGTATGGGTAAACATAATAATTTTAAAAGAAGGATTTTTCATCGAAGGCCTCGCCCCTAAATTTTAGTATAAATTAAGTATAAGAGCCCAGCAAATTAAAACTGATATAATTTTGAGCTCTGATTGAAAAAAACATGCTCAAATTTTATACGACAATACATAATTATTATAAGGGTACTTTGTCGTTAAGCCTCCAAAATTTTAGCATAAAATAAATATTAAGGCCCGGCACGTTCAAACAACTATAACTCGGAGCCTAATTGATGCAGCCTGTTCATTTATTCTATGAGAAAATATAATTATTATAAGAAAGGATTTAGTTTAGTTTTTTTATGCCCTCCAAATTTTAGAGTAATTAGATATTAGAATATAAGGTCCCGACATATTAAAACTACTATAACTTGATCTTTAAATAGCGTAACCAGCCCAAATTTTATACATAATTATTAAGAGGGGACTTTATTGATTTTTATCAAAGCCCTCCCCCCACCCCCCCAAAAAATAGTTCAATTTTTTTTTAAAGTCATCCTTTGCATTTGCTCAAAGACATCATTTCGCTATTTAGATCTGATGATTACGAAAGATTATCCATTAGCTATTGCACTTTGGTGCTAAAGTGAAATCTGCCAATGAAGTGACAGATATATATTTATATATAGTCAAAACTTTTGTGATAATAAACCATTTAACAAATGAAATAAATTATGATACCATAAATATATATTTCTTTTCCTTTTTTTTCTTTTCTTTTAAATATATTTTTAATGTTGCCATTATATGGTTTTATGCATGCCTTACACATTTAAAAATTTAATTATTTTTGTAAAATATCTTTCTTTTTCTAATAAATATTTTTATTTTTCCTTTTTCTGGGGGAGGGGGTGGCATTTTTAAAAGCATAAAATGTTAGATTTGATTTCAAACTAAATTTAAGTACCTTATTTAAAATGCTAATATTACATCCGTTTGGTAAACGTTTTACTAAATATTTTCTTTACTGTTAAGTTTTTAAAATTTGGTAATATTTTACTAATATTTATTATTCAAAGGGAAAAAAATTAAATAGCACATAGTTGTGTTTCGTCTTGTTTTATATTAACTAGCAAGGGGGACCCACTAATCTAAATTTACCGAACATGTGACCTATCCCACTGGTTTTCTCGAGCTGGGAAACAATGTAATATTTTTTTTTGTCAAAATCGTTAGAGCCGTTTGTTAGATACAATTAGCTTGACCCACAATGACCCACTAATCTAATTTTCTCGAACATGTGACTTAGCCCAATGGTCTTCTCATGCTCAGAAACGATGTAATACAAAATTTTGTCAAAATGTTTTGAGCCGTTTTTTAGATACAATTAGCTGGACCCACAGTGATCCAAAATGACCCACTAATCGATTTTTCTCGAACATGTGACTTAGCCCAATGGTCATCTCATGCCCAGAAGCGGTATATTACAAAATTTTATTAAAATGTTTTGAGCCTTTTTTTTTGATTCAATTGGCTTGACACCATAGGCGTAGCGTGACCAGAATTTTTTTTTTTTTTTTTTTTTTTTTTTTGGGGGGGGGGGGGACCAAGCCCGTGCAAAGTAAAAACGCGCCCAGAGCGAATTTTCAATTTTGCGCCCCCCCCCCCTCCCTCCCTCCAAGGAAAAAAATCTTTCTTTTTGTGATGGGTGTAATAAAATTGATAAAGTGTAGAAACGTAAGTAAATTCTATCGAATAAATATTTCGCGTATATTTTGGAACTTTAAAAGGATTAATTTTAATTTAGGAATTCAGAACAACTAAATAACATAAAAGAAAATCGCACTTATTTGTTAGAGAGTTCATAATGTTTTGCGACAGAAAAAAAATGATCAAGAGAGAAAAAGAAATTCCCCGAAAAACGATCGGCGGCCAAAAAAATGAATAAATAAATAAATAAAACCGTGGTTCGCAGCATAAATTTTGCACCCGGAGCGACCGCTCCTTTAGCCCCCTCTTTGCACGCCCCTGGGGGGCACATTAGAGATTTGCACGAACTGCAATTCCCAGGCCCGGGCCCAGCCCGGCAAGAAAATTAAAAGTTATACCTGGGCCCGGCCCGTTTATATTCTCACAGTTTACGACCAGGCTTGGCGCGTACAAAAACCAGTGAAAACAAGCCCGGCCTGTGAAAAATATCAATTAAATCAGTCTCGGTTCGGCTCGACACAATTTCTCAAAAAATTCCGATTTTTCTTAACATACAATTGCAGGGCTGCCACTTGCTACTAAAAGCGACTATTTTCAGCCTCCAGCGTCTATGGCGACTATTTTAGGCCGAAAACCATTAAAAAGCGACTATTTCAAGAAAACAGGCGACTTTTTTCGGATCTTGTGTTCGATTAGACGAAATTCGCAATTTTTTGTCCATTCTTTTGACAAAATTTGCGATGATTTTTTTCGCGACCGAATCACGAAAATCGCCATTTGTTCCCTCAACCTTTGATAAAATTCTCGATTTTTTCGACGACGAATTACCAAAATTCGCATTTTTTCCCCCGCCGATCGTCTCATGTAATTCACAACTTTCTTTATACGATCCTTTGCCAAATTTCGTGAATTTTTCTACGACCGATTGACGAAAATGATATTCGGTATTTGTTTCAGAGATTTTTTGACGAAATTCGCGATATTTTGCCACGATCTTTTGTCGAAATTCGCCTTTTCTTTTGTCGACTGACTGAGGAAGTTCAAGGGTAAGGAGGCAAAAAGAAGAGAAAAAATCATTTGGGGATAAAGGTACTTTATTAGCCATGGCGCCCTGCGGGAGATTTTTTACTGTACATCTGCAAATGCTATACTCATTTTTTTTTCTTTTAAAGGGTTTTACTAAAGCATTTTACTTTGTACACTCCTTCCAGGGCCGAAACTAGCTATATTTTCACCCGTGGCAAACATGGATTTTGGCGCGCCCCTCCTTCCTCCGCAAAGTAAATTTACAAAGAGAAATTTGCGAAAGTTTCTATTAGCGGACTTATTTTAAAATTTAAAATGTGTAAAAGTAAAATACGTAATATTGAAATATATAACCAAATTTACATATTACCATTTGTCAAATTCATTAAAAACTGTGAAAAAAAAATCGAAAGGAAGCGGAATTAATTCCTCTTTGTACAGGTTTCCGTCTTTGCAGATGTAACTGTAGGTATTCTTTCTGTTAGAACCATTCAGTTTTTTTTTTTCATTTAACCCTTAAATGCCGGGTGTTGCTTTTCGGCAACATACCCAATTTAGGCTCTAAAATAATATTAGAATAATATTGAAGCTACAATGCCTAATGTTGCTAATAAAATACATTCTGAAAATATTATTAAATCGATTTCAAACTTGTAGACGGCAACACTTGTGACTGTTTAAGAATAAAGATAGATTTAATTTTTCAGTTGTTGCAGCTTGTTCTTTTTGTTTTGTCTGGAAGCTTGCGAAATACCCTATTTTGTTCTACAGTGAGCAAGTAAAATTTATTTCTTATTATAGTTCCTAAAATTCTTGTGTGTTTAATATTATAGAATTTTATCAAGGAAAATTATTTTTTCAATTAAAGACCAGTATTGCCGATTAGTAACAAACTGTTTTTTAGCCGTAAACCATACTTAAAACAAAATATGGTTTTTTTAAGTATTTTTTCCATGATTTATTTAAAAAATGAAAGCCGAAAAACATTATTACAATAATTTTTGAAAAATCAGGCATTTAAGGGTTAAGACAAGATTCCATTATAGATTTCATTTTTCCAGATTTTACTGTTGTTGAAGCATTACAAATTATTACAATTTAGGCACTTTAATGTCATAGTGAAATGAGTCACATTGTTTTAGGAACTAAAAAAAACAGCATTTACTGTAGGCATAAAAAATGAATTTCAGCATTGTAAAATATCTTCCTGTACTATCTACACCTGTTTTGTGGCATTATGACTTATTCCACTCTTCTTATTTATAGATTGATATGTCTAATGCAAATTTTCAAAATTATTTGCGACTCAAAACAACAACAACAAAATTATTAATTTTTTATTTTTCATTTTGTGAATTTTCGACCGCTTGGTTTTCACTGTTCCAGTCAGTCAGCTGACCTCGCCCCCTCTACTCTAAGGCCAGATATGGTAATATGCATGTAAAAAAGTAATTATAAGAAAAAGAATGGGGTTATTCATTTGCTGTCTTATATATTGTAGGCGAATCTTTTTATCTATTTGACGATTTTAATGCACTTTACTCAGCTTTTCTTTTTGATTTTTCGACTAAAAAAATATTTTTTTACACAGATTTCACACGCACATATATATATTGTACAAAACGGCAAACCAAATTTTCATCTGGCGCCCTCTTCACGTGGAGCCCAGGGCATATGCCCCCTCTACCCCTCCCTCTGAGTTTCGGCCCTGACTCCTTCTCGCGTTTGTTTTTATTGCCCCGGACAGCCGCCCTACCTCCCCCATATCAACACGGGGAAAATGAAAGCTCAACGCTTCTCAGGGAAAGAGAGAAAAAAATTGAACAGTCTTCATGGAATCTTTTTATCAGAAAAGTCAGAGTCAAACAAAATCTTCATTTCGCGCCCCCTTCGCCTTTCGGTACATTTGGAATTGGAGAAAGAAAACAGCCTAAGAGAATAGCTCTTTTTTCTAATTCATTTGCAGTCTTCTATTATAGATGAATCTTTTTATATATTTGTAAATTTTAATGCATTTGGTTCAATTTTCCTTTTGGATTTTCCGGCTGTGAGACATTTTTATGTAAATTCAATATAAATACATATATATTTTTGTACGTAAAGACAAAAAAAAAAAAATCTTCATTTGGCGCCCCCTACGCTTTCTGTTCTGGCACCCGGGGTGTAGAAGACTGGGGGGCACATGCCCCCCCCCCGACGCTACACCTATGCTTGACACCTGCCCCATTATGACCCAAAATGACCCACTAATCGAATTTTGTTGAACATACGACCTATCCCAATGGTATTCTCGTGCCCAAAAACGATAGAAAACAAAATTTCGTCAAAATCGTTAGAGCCGTTTGTTAGATACAATTAGCTTGACCCACAATGACCCACTAATCTAATTTTCTCGAACATGTGACTTAGCCCAATGGTCTTCTCATGCTCAGAAACGATAAAATACAAAATTTTGTCAAAATGTTTTGAGCCGTTTTTTAGATATAACTAGCTGGACCCAAAATGACCCACTAATCGATTTTTCTCGAACATGACTTAGCCCAATGGTCATCTCATGCCCAGAAGCGGTATATTACAAAATTTTATCAAAATGTTTTGAGCCTTTTTTTAGATTCAATTGGCTTACCTGTCCCATTGTGACCCAAAATGACCCACTAATCTATTTTTCTCGAACGTGTGACTTAGCCCAATGGTAATCTCATGCCCAGAAGCGGTATATTACAAAATTTTATCAATGTTTTGAGCCTTTTTTAGATTCAATTGGCTTGACACCTGTCCCATTGTGACCCAAAATGACCCAGTAATCGAATTTTGTTGAACATATGACCTATCCCAATGGTATTCTCGTGCCCGAAAACGATAGAAAACAAAATTTCGTCAAAATCGTTAGAGCCGTTTGTTAGATACAATTAGCTTGACCCACAATGACCCACTAATCTAATTTTCTCGAACATGTGACTTAGCCCAATGGTCTTCTCATGCTCAGAAACGATGTAATACAAAATTTTGTCAATGTTTTGAGCCGTTTTTTAGATACAATTAGCTGGGCCCACAGTGACCCAAAATGACCCACTAATCGATTTTTCTCGAACATGTGACTTAGCCCAATGGTCATCTCATGCCCAGAAACGGTATATTACAAAATTTTCTAATTGTTCAATTTACTTGAAAATAACTATTTTGTTTCATTTATATGCTTTCATTAAATTCTGGTTCTAAATACAGTCATAAAAACAGTTATAACTATTTATTTTTGTGGGGTGCTCAATGCTGGAACAGATAGTATCCATTACTGGAACAGAGGGTGTTCATTACTGTAATTTTGGGTATTTGATATATTTCTGTTATTTACAATAAAATTTTGATTAATATACTGGAAATGAGATTATGAGAATGATAAATATTGTTGATAGAATTATATAATATTGAAAAAACTAGATTATAATAATTAACTATTAATTCAAAAATAGTTTTTAAAGAAATTCCTTAATCCATTACCGGGCACATCTGCCCTAGATGAAAATAATAATAATAGTATTTTTAATAGAAATGCTCTTTATTTACTGAAAACTATAAAAGCTTCGAAGACGGAGCTTGTCTATAAAGGAAAGTAGCGTCAAAGCGGTTCTCATAAACATATTGTTCCCCGCTCAGCATATCGAAAGACTTGATGACATTTATAGAGTTATTTTAATACATAAAAGCATAAAATTGGTAGTCATGGCGGTTGAAATTATATGAAACTGAATAGCGTTTTTCTTTTTTCGATAAATTCGTTTTAAAAAATCCCATTTTTACAGTAAATCTTGAAAAATCCTTTCCATTTAAAGGAAAAGCCACTAATCAATTTGTTAATTTCTAATCAAGAGCACCTGCTGGTTTTGTGCGTTTAACAAATAAAAATCATTTAGGCAAGTATCACAAAGTAACTAGTGTGAATTTGAGAACAGCTTAAACGAAAATTATTACCAAATAACAATAAATGAATAATAAAAGACTAAATGACTAATTAATTAAAAGTAAATCATTCAATCCAGAATAAGGAGAGGGGGGGGGGATAAGCGGAGATTAAAAAAAAAAAAAAACAAAAAAAAACAAAAAAACAAAAAAAAAACAATGTAAAACGAAACTGATCAATACCGAAATCACCTATAACATACTTACGTATAATGAGATATTTTTTTAAAATGGATAAACAAAAATATTTGTTATTAATAAAAATATATTATAAATGAATGTGTGAACGTTTAATTAAATATTATTAATAGAAATGCTCATAGTTTACTGGACACAGTAAAGCCTTTTAAAACGAAATAATTATATAACATAATCTTTCTGTTAAATGTTAAATAAGTAAAAAATAATAAAATGCAATAATAAAATAAATAACTGACCCATTAAATTAATAAAAGCTAATTAAAAAAAGTTATATTTCATAGAAATATTTAACCATTCCTTAAATGCACCTACAACTAATATTTTATTTTTCTATAATCTTCTGTTCTTTTTACTATAAAATTATCAGCAGTTTTAATAATTTAAATGCATAATTAATACCGGATCAACCTAATTAAAATCTAAAAAGAAAAACAAACACATATTGCCTCCCTATTACTTGGATTCATGTTTTACCCCTTTTTAAAAAAAAACATGCATGGAAATTTTATTATTCTCTTGGTCAAAATTTAACGTTTTCAGTAAACGAGCGGGTCTTTAGGATTGTGAAGAGGGTCACGGATTTTGTTGGTAAAATTTGAGTCACTGGCATCTTCCCTGAGGGTGAGGAACCTAGACTTCTCTTATTTCTTCTGTAAGCTGTGGGCAGCCTGTCATCTGTGGTCAGATCACTTCCCTCCTCCCCCCCCTTTTTTGTGAAGTTCCAAAACACTCAACCTAAAAGCGATAACGCGCCAAAAATATCATCGGTCAGTTGCTCGCTTTGATCTCTACCCCCTGATGTGGATAGAGATAAATCTTACACGCCCACAAAATGTTTAGCTTTTGGTGAGACAGGGGGCGCTCGTTGAAAATAAGAGTTCAAATTATTTTCATAAGCCGCCTTAATACATAAGTGCCAATACCAATACATATACATATATTAGTGAATACGTATATGGAAACATACATGGCATGAAACGTTTGTCGATTCCTTTGGCAGCTATATGCTGCATGCGGATAATATATAAGGACCGATTTTTATTTTCTTCTATCTTTACAAGAAGAAAGTATTGGATTCGTGAAAATTTTTGATTTCCGGTTTTCGATGGATTTATACGTTTTAGAAAACCCTGAACACAATTTAATGGTTTTTAGAAAATGTCTGTCTGTCACTCTGTGAGTCTGTATGTGACAAAAATTTTGTGGGCGCTCTATCTCAAGAACTAATGCACGGAATTTCACAAAACTTTAGATTCAGTTAGACCTTGATATAAACTGGTTCTGATTACTTTTGGTGTAAATCGCCCAACAGGTGGTGCTGCTATGCTGCATTTTTCACTATTTCCGCAATAGCTATATCTCAAGAACTGATGCACGGAATTTCATAAAACTTCCGATTCAGTTAGTCCTGAATATAATTTGGTGCTGATTACTTTTTGGTGAAAACCGCCCAACAGATGGCGCTGATAAGCTGCATTATTAATGATTATTGCAATAGCTCTATTTCAAGAACTAATGCACTAATTTTCATCAAACTTCAGATTCAATTAGTCCCTAATTTAAATTAGTGCTGTTTAGTTTTTGGTGTAAATCGCCCAACAGGTGGCACTGCTGTGCTGTATTTTTCACGATTTCCGCAATAGCTGTATCTCAAGAACTACTGCATGGATTTTCCCCAAGCTTCAGATTCAGTTAGTCCCTGGTATAAATTGGTCCTAATTAGTTTTTGGTGTAAATCGCTCAATAGGTGGCGCTGCTATGTGACATTTTTTACGATTTCCGAAATAGCTCTATCTCAAAAAATAATGCATGGATTTTCATCAAACTTCAGATTCAGTTAGAAGTTAACATAAGTTGTTGATGATTAGATTTTGGTGTAAATCACCTAACCGGTGGCGCTGATACGTTGCATTTTGAATGATTTACACGATTTTAGCGATAGTCCTACCTCAAGAACTAATGCACGGAATTTCATATTACTAGAATCCTCATGATGGGTATAGATTGCCATTTAATTTTGGCACTGTATTAGCGGATTTTGAAGTATTAACATGTATGAGATAGAAGAAAGTTATGGGATTGCCATATCCGACTAGTTGTAATTGTACTCATCCTATTATTTTGCTTGCATTTGTTTGGTTGAGAAGCATTACATCTAGGCGACTCATTTAAATATAGCCAAATCGTATTCGAAAATGGCCGCTGTAATTAACCAGTACAAAATAATATGTGTTTTATAAATACACTTACCACATGTGAAGTGTTCTGTTTAAGAAAATCGTTCAAAACTCGACTTCTAGATGCCAAAATTTCTCGGTGGGCATGAAATTCACAATCTTCTATTTTCAGGATAATATCTGTTGTAGTTCTATGTGTAAAGATACTGCTTGGTTTTCTAGATTTAGAAGGGAGACTTACATTGTTTTGGAATATCATGTAGATCGTCCAGACAAAAGGAAAATAAATGGCATCAAATGTTAATTTTAACTTATTGTACGTGTTCCATCTGGCCATTTTTCGTGAACTAAGTAATTTGGCTAGAAACGTGCAAACTCCATAAATAATATTGGCAATCGATGCCACTAAAACACTGTTTAACTAAACTTTAAGTGCATGAAAATTAAAAAGTCTAAGTAAACTTCAAGTCTTCGTTAAAACTAAATAAACTTAAAGTCCGTGAAAGTAAAAAATATATATGTCTATGTAGTGTGGTATATTTTTCTCTATAACATAGAATTCAATTTGCCTGATCAAATTCCGCCAATCAGAAGCATGAAGGTGATGAAATGGCCTTATATATAAAAGAAAATCGCTGTAGCATTCATAAAATTGAAACAGTTTAAAACGGTTATGTTAAATGCATAGATATAGTAATATAATCATACTAATAGATATAGTATAATTTACATTAATAGTTTTTGTAATATGACAATGGATATAATTATTCCTATATTATATCTATGGTTAAATGATACTCTAATTTCGGAAGGGCGGAATGTTTACAATAGTGAAATGGCGTCATTCTCAAATGGAATGATATATCAGTAAAAAGGATATTTTTCTGTGTTGTCAATATGACATCATATTCAGTCACTTTTGCGTCTGAACGTAAAGAAACTGAACTCCTTACGATTTATTTAAAGATCTTTGGTATACACGGAATAAAATGTTTCTGAAAATAACGTAATCATTATTCAATTTAGTGAATGACTTTCATCTTTCTTTCTAATACAAGGTATCTAAATTATATTTCAGGGAGTTTCTATGACTGAAAATGACGCTATAGTAAAAAAAAAAAAAAAAAAAAAAAAAAAAATTCTTTTTTTTCTTTCATTTATATAAAAAAATATTACTATGTGTTAGAAATTGATTGTACCGAAAGCGATACTTCATAATAGACCGGGAGCCGGCAGCACAGACAATCACGTCATCGTCTTCACGGATGAAATTCTAGGATTAGTTAAATCTCGATTCGCATATTTTAAGGCAATCGGTCTGCCAAGTCATATCTTGGTGAAAAACGCCGGAAAACCCGATTTTAGCGGTTGACTCGTAGGTTTAACATTGTGTCTTCCAGCACCCAAAAGTACGAAAACATGGAGGAATGGGAGCAGGAAAACACAATGGTAAACCTACGAGTCAACCTCTAAAATCTGGTTTTTAGGTGTTTTCCACCAAGATAGGACTTGGCAGACCGATTGCGTTTTAATATGCGAATCGAGATTTAACTAATCCTAAAATTTCATCCGTGAACTCTGTAGCGCGCTAGTTGAATTTAAATAAACACAAACTCGTCAATAACCCACAACACTTAATAAATAACAAAGTGAACTGTATCACACGTTTAATTATAAACCCTCTTGGTTTTACAACTCTCAGAATAAAAAATTACATGTCAACAAAAGCAAGAACGTTGTCATTTTTTAGAAATTAAACTTACACAAAAATGCTCGCACCGAGCCTTGGCAGACGATAAATAAATTTCGAACATACACCCCCGACCTTGAAATCTTCAAGGGGTAAAATAAAAGAGTTACATATGTCTTACTGTTAATGAAAGGGCAGAGGACAGAGTTTATGAACCGCTCGTCTAAAATTTCCGGCAGCAGTTATTACTATGGCAACTCTCACACGACCGTCATGGCCGGGAATGGTTTGGATAATTCTTCCCAACTTCCACTGAAGAGGAGGAAGAAGTTCCTTTTTAATTAGCACTAAGTCACCAACATTTAAATTTGCTGTCGAACGCAACCACTTGGGACGTTGCTGGAGTTGAGACAAATACTCACCACTCCATTGCTTCCAGAAGTTCTGAAATACTCTCTGGGTTAATTGCCAACGGCGAAGTCTATTAGGTGGAATTTCAGAAACGTTGCAATAGCTGTCAAGGCAGTACCAGTCAAAAAATGACCTGGTGTCAGGACTTGTAGATCACTTGGATCGTTCGACAGACGACATAAAGGTCTCGAGTTCAAACAGGCTTCAATTTGTGACAATAATGTAGAGAATTCTTCAATTGTAAATAGTGAATTTCTCATTGTTCTACGTAGATGATATTTCACAGATTTTATGTTAGCTTCCCACAGCCCACCAAAATGTGGAGCAGACGGGGGATTAAAGTTCCAGATGATACCTTCATTAGCCACATAATTCTGTAATGTTTGATCCTTACTAATGGAGGATATGGAACTGTATAACTCACGCAGTTCCCTACTTGCACCCTTGAAATTTCCTGCGCAATCACTAACCAACTCAGCTGGTTTACCTCTACGGGCAACAAATCTTTTTAGAGCAGCCAAAAATGTGGAAGCTGTCAAATCCGAAACCAATTCAAGACGAATAGCACGAGTTGAAGAACAAATAAAAATAGCAATATAACTCTTAAACGACTTGATATTTCTACGATTTCTCTCCTTGCACATAAATGGGCCGGCATAATCAATTCCAGTCTTTGAGAATGGACGACTTGGCCTAACACGTATGGCTGGAAGATCCCCCATTATTTGAGTGCCAACAGATGGTGAAGCATGAAAACATTTTAAGCAACTCCTCACTATTTTTCTTACTGCATCTTGACCACTTAAAATCCAGAAATTGTTTCGAAGAACAGCTAAAAGAAGCTGTGGACCAGCATGTAAATAAGTTATATGATAATGTTTGATAATTAATGCAGTTATATGATGTGTCTTAGGCAATAATATTGGGTGTTTCTGATCTTCTGAGACATTAGCATATCTCAATCTTCCACCAACACGCAAAATACAATTATGATCCAGGAATGGGCTTAAAGACTTAAGTTTACTTGAAGATTTTAAAGATTTGTGATGACTTAAATCAGATATTTCATCACGGAAACACTCGTTTTGAACTATTTTCAGAATTTTCGTTGTGGAATTTGAAAGCTCTAAGACTGAGAGAAAACCATTTACTCGATTTGATAACGACTTTCTTGCATTGTCTACAAATCTTAAGCACCACGCTACGATTCGTACTAGTCTATTCCAAGAAGAATATCTGAAAATCAGATGATCATCATTAAGTTTAGAAATATTTACAACACAATTCCTCTTTTCTTCCTTTAGGATAATTTCTTGTACATCCTTGCCTTCAAATGATTCATTAGACGGTTTATCCCATGGCTCTCTTAACCATTTAGGACCATGAAACCATAGCTCACAATTCACTAATTCCGATGGTAGCATTCCTCTTGTTCCGCAGTCAGCTGGATTTTCAAGCCCGCGAACATGATTCCACGAAATATTAGGCAGTGTTTCTTGGATTTTAGCAACACGGTTTGCTACAAAGGTTTGCCATCTATGAGTCTCTGAAGAAAGCCATGCCAACGCAACCTTAGAATCAGTCCACGCAAACACTTCACTCTCCTTGAGACTTAAGTGATCCAAAACAACCTTTAGCAAATTTGTCAAATGAAGAGCTGAACAAAGTTCCAACCTTGGGATTGACTGAGTCTTAATGGGTGCGACCTTAGTTTTAGATGTCAAAAGATTTACGGTGATTGTCTCATTCTGAGAAACTGAACGCATATATATTGCTGCACAATATGCTTTTTCAGACGCATCACAAAAGGCGTGAATTTGAAGGTTTATCTTATCTGCAGATAATACAAATCGAGGAATTTTCAACTTAGAAATTACCTTTAAATCATTCCGAAAAGATGTCCACCGTTTATTATGTTCTTCACTAATTGGCTCGTCCCAGGTAAGTGAAAACTTCCATAAGTCTTGCAGCAGTATCTTCATGAAAACAACACAGGGGGAAAGCAAGCCTAGCGGATCAAACACCTTTGCAACTTCTGACAAAATATCTCTTTTAGAATATCTGTCCTTTTTCTCATGGTCTAAAGCAGTGAAACAGAAGAAATCACCCGTTAAATTCCATTGAATTCCTAAAATTTTTATCCCGCCATCATTAGTCAAGAGCAATGACTCTGTACTTTCCTTACATTCTTCAGAAACATTCTTCATTCTTACATTCTTCAGACTTTACCTTTCTTTATTTCCCTTAGTGAGGATTTGCTGTTTTGAAGGGTTCTAGCGTGATCCTTCAAGAAAGATAATAAGTTATCAAGAGTTCCCACCTCCTCCTTTTTTAATGTTCTTTCCCACCAATATCCCGTATTTTTATCTAATTTATCTGTAATTACATAAACTATCATTACTTCCGAAAATCCACTAACGTCTTGTTCAAGTACGCTTAAAGAACGCACACATTCGTTTATAACATCTACACTCTCTAAAATAGACTGTGCATTATCCGATATACAAGGCATTCCAATTAATTTCTTAATTAATGCATTAATTAACTCACGTTTATTTGAATATCGTTCCTTCAATAATTCTAAAGCTGTCTAATAGTTTGAATCAGATATTGGAAGACTCTGAATAATTTTAAGTGCACTGTTTTTACATGCCGATTTCAAATACTGCAATTTTTGACAGTCTGATAAACTCTCATTACTATCCACGCTAGCTTTAAATAAATCATAAAATGCTATCCATTCTTCTAAATTACCACTAAACGTAGGAAGTGTCAATTTTGGTAGCTTTACTTCAGGTATTTGAGATTTAGAAAGACTATTATTTTGATTCGATTCATTTAAAGTAAATTTTGAGTTTTCCGGTTAACACTTAACCAAAGATTGTCAAGTTTATCCTGTACGGATTGTTGCTCATCAACAAAATTATCTACAGCTTCTTCTTTACATTGAGAAAAAATTGCATTAAAAATTTCATGTAATTCCTCATTGAATTTTTCGATTTTATTTTCGAATAAAACAAGTTGACTAGAATCAGCATCATCTATCCAAGTAATAATATTATTTTCTAGTTTAGTGACAGTAGCTTTTAAAACTCGTTTTCTTACTAAAATGTCTTTAAATTCTGTCATAATGAGATAATATTAACAAAAAAGACTCACCAAAAAGTATAGATGTTTAAATGACACAGCTTCTTTATTTATTTTCACATCACAACTTCGGAACGATAACATCATTACTCTTGAAAACGAAACTCATCTTAAGTTCGTTCTATCACTCAATTACCAAAAAGAAAAAAAATATCAAATCTCCGGTAGACGTAACCAAAAAATTATGTAGCGCGCTGGTTGAATTTAAATAAACACAAACTCGTCAATAACCCACAACACTTAATAAATAACAAAGTGAACTGTATCACACGTTTAATTATAAACCCTCTTGGTTTTACAACTCTCAGAATAAAAAATTACATGTCAACAAAAGCAAGAACGTTGCCATTTTTTAGAAATTAAACTTACACAAAAATGCTCGCACCGAGCCTTGGCAGACGATAAATAAATTTCGAACAAACTCGACGAGGTGATAATCTATGCTGCCGGCTCCCGGTCTATAAGTAATCTTGTGTAAAAACTAAATTTCTGCAATTTTATGTGAGAAATTATTTTTTGGAATGGCGATGTTTTGTTTTTGTGAGCAGAGCTGTAAGCTCGCGTGTTTTTGATGGCGTATATTATTCCGAATTTTGTAAGCCAAGAGGGTTTAATTAAAGTTTGATACAATCTATTTTTCTTTTAATGTTCGAGTTATTTATTAGTATAAATTTATTTAATATGTACACTGTAAATTCAAATGTATGTGTAGGTTTCGAGGAATTGGCGTTTTGGTTTGAACCTGGGACCTACTGTATGGAGGGCGAGCGCCGTAGCACAGAGCAAAAGGCTAGAATGATTGTTCTATGCCCTCAGTGACTCATCATATATTATTTGGTGAAGTTTTGTTGAGAGAGATGACGTCGCTACACACTCCACCCCCAGTGAAAGCGTCTTCTCGGTCTTCTCTAGACATTGGCTTGCGCTCGTTTAACTAGTTGCTGTGAGGCTTTTGCCTATTGGGGGTAAGTTCGTTGTGGTGCTGCCATCTATTGTGAAGGTTGCGTGTTACTTTTTCCGGGTCAGCAATGTAGGTTTTGAGGAGTTTGAACCTGGTACCTGTTAAAATGTAGTTTTTGTTTTATGTTAATTCATATTTTGTCTCACGTGAACTTAGTATATGTGTATTGTGCATTGATTAGTTGTTCATTAGTAACTAAACTCGTTGTATCTGATAGAAAATGTAATAGAGATAATGGCTGTTCTTTTTATCTATATTTATATTATTAAATTCTTACTAGTTTTTCATTTCGTAAGTTTCTTTTCTAAATAATGCGTATCTTTCTTTTTAATGTGTACTTAATTTAAATATCAATCGACTCAAAGCAAAGCTATCATACTCTGCATGTCAGGATAATATTTTTAATAGGTTATGGGCTTTGCAGCTTGCTTTGAATTGCGCTAGTTAGCTCAAGTCTGATTGATTAGAATTAGATATAGAGAAATTAGGTTTTGCTCATAGTGAGTGAAGTAAAACTTTAGTTTATTTTAGTAGAGAAAATTATCATTAAAAGATTTTGAAATCGCATTAAAGTTTAAGAAGAAATGGATTTAACAAAGCAAGTTAAATTATTGACTGGTATAGTAGACTGGCCAATATGGAAACGCAAGTAAAGATATGCTTGATTATCACGAAGGAGCACTTGATGTTGATGGTATAGATGGTAAATTAAAGAAACCTGAACCGTTAAGAAGCACTGCTGAAGATAGAGAAATCAAGGAACATAAATTACGTTCTGATTTGTATCGTAAAGCTAATAGTTACGTAAAATCCGTGATAGCAAGTACCGTAACTGATGTAGTTTATCAAAAGATTATGGTTAAAGAAACAGCATATGAAGTGTGGGAAGCCTTAAAGCATCATTTTGAAGCAACGTCAAAAGATCAGTTATTTAAGGTATGTACAGAATTTTCCGCATTTAACTGGGCGTTAGGCGATGATGTCTTAACTCACATAGCTAAGTTAAGAACCATTTGGAGTGAATTAAATAACGGACTTAAAGATATTGGTGAAAATAAGTTACCTGATTTAATGTTAGTTTGTAAAGTACTGCAAATTTTACCACGCAAATTTGAAACCTTTAAGTTCAGCTAGATGTTGTTGTCAAAAAGTGAAGACAGAACATTTGATGAGTTAACAGAGCAACTTTGTATGTTTGAGAGAAATTTCATCAAAGTTGAAAACGGTGATATCGCTGTTCTGGAAGCACTTGCAGCTTCAAGATTAGAAAAACAGAATAAAGATAAAAATCATAAATTTATCAAGAAGTCATATAAAGCAGACTAATGTAACCGTAAAGCTCAGTGGGTAAGAAGTTGTAGAAAATGGATTTCCGATGGAAAACCAGCCAAAAAGTCGCCAAGTAGTGATATCAAAATCAAAGATATAAAGAAAACCGCCAAAGGTGCAATGATGTCTCTTTCTGTCGAAATGAATACTTCGGAAGCAGATTCAACAACTTTTTGGATTGATAATGGCGCTACTCAACATATTGCGAACTGTTCAGAGTACTTTACTGATTTCACGGAATTTCTTAGTCCCTGTAGCATTAAGGCTGCTAGAAAGGAAAGATTAGCTGCAATTGGAAAAGGAAATATTGGTTTTAAATCTTTTGCTGGTGAAAAATATCAAGAAATTCAGTTGAAGGACGTCTGGTATGTACCTGAAGTCAGCAAGAATTTATTTTCAGTGTTAGCTGCTCAAGATAGAAATCAAGATAGTGAATTTCGATCGACACCTACTGAATGTTGGTTAAAGATAAATGATCAAGTGGTACTGTATGGAACACGCAACGTGTCTGGATCTTTGTTTAAGGCAATAATTGAGCCAATCATGCCAAAGCAAATTTTAGAAATAAACAATACTGAAAAAAACGATTCTTTATTACAACTTTATCATGAAAGATGGGGTCATCAAGATAAGTGTCACATCAAACAAAAGATTGAAAAAGAGTTAGGAATCAAAGTTCAACTGGAAAATAAGTTATGTGAACCCATAGGCGTAACCAGCCTTCTGAACGGGGGGGGGGGGGGTGCCCAACTTCTTAACCTGAACATGTTGGATACAAACAATATCTTATATGGTAACACCTGCTGAAACGGTACCTCATAAAACCGAACAAATTTCCGTTTTAGACAGGTTTTCATCTTAGAAGGTATAGTTGTTGTGGTATTTCTTTTAAAAAGGGCTCGAACGCGATTTTTGTTTGCGTGAGGAGGGATGAGAAGGGATTCAAAGCATCAAAACTAGATCTAATGGTTAAAAAAAAAAAAAAAAAATATGTAAATCTCCTTGCAGCAGTGACATAAGACAATGACTAAGAGTGGTCACAAGTGTAAAATATTTTGGCACCAACTTCTTATAAAGATTAAAAAAGGGCTTTAATCATGCTGGAAACTTCTATAGGCACAGGGGAACACTGCATGAAATCTAAAATTATCTCAGTCAAAATCTTGTAGATGAAATTTTGCGGGATGATAAATCTCAGATAATACATGCGACCAGTACATACGCACGAAAGTTTTTCAGAATGTGCCTGCATGACTTCTTAGGGATCACCGGAGGGACCCAAGAAATTTTGGAGGAAAGTCTATACAAATAATTATTTTATTATTATAAATAATTATAATATTCATTAATATCGTAATTTCCTGCCTATAATCCGTGGATCAAACAATTATGTTTCGATCCAGAAATTTTATTTCATTATTGAAGTTAAATATTTATTACGATTTAACAAATTACGTTTTATGGAACAAGATTTCTGGGCTCGAACGTAATTGTTTGATCCGCGGGTTATCGACCGGGAATTGCGGTATTTCACGTTTTTACCACAAAATGTGTCGAATATATTACGTAAGTCATGATAATATACACTAAATTTTATCAAGATAAAAATTATACTATCATGATGCGACTGTAATAATAAAGACAGGTACTTGTCTGTCTATTTATATGTGTATGCGCGAGCGATGAACTCTGTAAAAACAATGCAGCCCGCACAGCTGTAAGATTTGACAGGACCTGTATGCCTGAAGTCATATTTATCGAAGACAATTTCTGGAATTTTGCAATTAATGTTTTATGCGTTTTTTTTTTTTCGCATTTTGCGGCATTTTTTTTTTCAAATTAGTAAAAAAGAATCCGATTTCAATATTTTATCCAGTATAAACTTTGTCTTCTTTTGAATAAAGTGTTTTCGAGATTCTTACAGCAATTTTTCAATTTTTAACAATTTTTTAATGTTATTTTAGAGGGGTTTTTTTTTTACATTCCTAAATGGAATCCGGTTTAAATCTTTTACCCAATTAGTTAATTTAGTTCCCTGTAGTTTTTTAATCTTTTCCGAGTTTTTAATGCGATTTTTAGTAGTGGTTTTCGTGCTTCGAGGCGATTTTTTTTACTTTTTTTGAAACAGAAAAAACTCTCCGGTAATTTTTGTAATTGCCGTGATAAATTCGAATTAGGAGAATGTCAAATAAGTTCTTATAAGGAAGCTGAAAATTTAATTTGGCTCGATATACAAAGAGCAATAATTCAAGATTCGCTTCTTTTGAGACAGAAGAGGTCGTAGCTTGCTCGGGAGTATGTTGCCGAAGAAAGTCCCCACTTCAATCCTAGAATTGTTTAATTCTACGTTTGTTTAAAAAAAATAATAAATAAATAAATAAACCCAACCAACGAAACTCCACTAGTCATGAACTTTTCTTTGAGGGATAGGGTTTGAAATAACGAGCGGGATCGCGCGATTTGCGCACAGAAAAGGAAAGTCCCGCATAATAAAAAATGCTGTGCAGTATTTCCCCCTCCAAATTCTTTCACAGACTAGTGATTCTTCAGTGAGTATTTTAATTTTTTTTTTTAATCCGCGATTTTTATTTCTTTTATGGAGTTTTTCAAAGTCAATTCGTGAATCGGCCCCGGAAAAATATGAGAATTTCTTCAAACGATCGTGGAAAAATATCGGGAATTTTGATAAAAGAGTGCTGAAAATAATCGCGAATTTCGTCAAAAGACTGCGCAAAACATTACGAATTTCGATAAACGATTGACGAAAATTTTTTGCAAATTTCGTCAAGTAGCGGAAAAGAGTAGAGAATTTTGTTGGTACGGAAAGATATCGAGAATTTTCCCGATCGGTCGCGCAAAACTATCGCGAATTTCGACAAATGACCCCTGTAAAAACATCAGTTTCGTCAATCGGCCGCAACAGAAAATAAATTTCATCAAAGGATCGCAGAAAGAAAAAACGAATTTCGTCAAAAGATTGTAGAAAGAGAACGCGAATTTCATCAAAAGATCGTGATAAAGAAATGCCAATTTCGTCAAAATATCGCGGTAAAAAATACGAATTTCGTCAAAGGATCGGGGTAAAAAATACGAATTTTGTCAAAGGTTAGTGGTGAAAAGTGCGAATTTCGACAAAAAATCGCGTAGAAAGACGTGAATTTCGTCAAACGATTTTGAGAAAAAATTGTAAATATCATGAAATGATCGCAGAATAAAATCGCGAATTTGGTCAAAATTTACTGCACTGGGCTAAACGATTGAAACCGGTTTCCCTTTCCTTACTTTCAAGTGGCCGCCCCTCCGGGTGGTTCCGACCCGACCCCTTGAGTGGGGGAGGTGACCGGAAGCTCGGCAGAGTTCGTTGTGTACGAATGCGAGGGGGCCGGATGGGGACGATTCGCCACCTCCTCGAGAGGCTCATCTCCGACAGGCGTTGAGCACGGTGGCCACGGTTAACGGACGTTGTGCATAGGGCCGGCGCCCGCTTCGGCGGGCTCTGGATGGCGGCCCTCCGGCACCCGGGTTCTCTGGGCAAGCCGGGTAGCGACGCTCCATAGGTCGATCCCGGTGCCGGTCTAAGGGCCGGACGGTGTCGCCGGGCAAAGACTAGCTAAGGCGATAGGACCCCATCCACCATTTGACTAAGAGGGAGCCTGAAGTATGAGTGAGGGCTTTGTAGTGGAAAGTCCTCGGTGCTCGCTAGTGACGACGGGGCTCGCGGGAACGCCATGCAGGGACTCCCGGAGCAACCGAATGGCGAGGGTTACGGATAGCGCCCAGGTTACTTTATGACTTGGGTGGCTCATCCCTCCGAGGACCTCAGCTGGAGCAGTTGTGAGCCGACCCTAAGGGTGGTAGGGTTTGGCGGTGCCCCCGTTGACCAAGGAGCGGTCGCGTGGGGAGGCCAGTATGGCTCTGGTTGCTCCATGTCGTGCCGTGGCCCATGGGAGGGGGTCGGCCGGCAGGTCCACCATCGAACGCTATTCCCGCAGGGAAACGGGCCGGAGGCTCGCCGGTAACGCGGCGGCTCATCGTGCCTCAGGTGAACTCTTGGTCCGATCCAGGTCCTCCGTGTCTATGCGGTACCGGAGTTTTCCTCGCCTGGTGATGAGGACCTAGAGGTGTCTCCACCTAACTTTCGAACGCACTAACAAAGGTAGCGGTCGGTCACTGCACGGGGTCAGAGGCCTTCGGGCCTGGGTACCCTCGACGGCCGTGAGGTAAGGTAGTGGCGGGCGGGCTTCTGTCGGCCTCCACTGGCTTCTCTGTCCTAGGATGGAGTCGGGTCGGTGGGGGCTGGCGGGACTCCGTTCCGTCCAACCCCCTAGCGAGGCGGAGTCTATTCCGTCTAGGTAGAGCTTTCCGTGCCGCCTGGGGTCGCTAACGGCACCTAGTCTGGGCCAACTGGTTCCCGGCGTGATCCGCGAGGGGTTCAGTCGGTTGAGCCGGGTGGTTTGGGCGAAAAGCCAGGAGCTGGGTCGCTTTACGGCCGGAGGGACTTTCCCCGTCCTCCCTGGTCTTCAAGTTAGGGGCCCTTCAATAACTTTCCTATCGGTTGGCCCACAAAAATGTCTCTGCCGGAAAATGGTATCTGATCTTGGGGGCCCTCCGTAAATTAAATTCGGGTCGGGAAGCCTCTGTTCAGTCCGTGGGCCCAGCGTCTTTATAGGCGTCTGGTTCCTGCGATGGCTTGCGGGGTCTACCGGCTCGAGTAACCAAGTTTAGGGACCACTTGGTTTTTCTAGCTGGGTGGTGAGGACTATCGTAGCGATTGTTCACCAACTTGGGAATAGTCGGCGTGACGTGCGCTGGGCAGTGCGTCGACCTGACCGGAGTTTGCGTGGGGTTCCGCTCTGTTGGAGCTTGTCTGGCGGCGACCTTCGGGACGCGCCGCGGGGCTTGCTTCACGGGTGGTTCCTTGCGTCGACAAATGGGCCTGAAAAGGGCCTGGGACCGGAAGATGAACCCCTCATCTTTCCTTACTTTCAAAAGAACGCCGCGAAACGAGAAGAAACTTTAAAAATCATTTTAAAAAATTTCAGAGGAAAAAAAATACTATATTGACTTGAAAGACTGCAACCAGATTCCTTTTACGAATATCAAAAAATGGCCGCGAAACACGAAATTGTACCAACCAACCAACCTCCAGATTAATTTGAATTTTCTGTGCTATTATTTTTCATTTTCGAAAGAGGCAGGGTCTGTACACTCCCTCCTATTTCCGCCCGGCTAATCGCATTTTAGAATATCGTTTCACATCTGCATTTCCTTTCAAATTTTTTTGCTTCTTTCTAGATTTTAAACTACGAAAGCAAAAAGACAAATAGTTTCTATCCTCGTCAAGAACTTGCGTTAAGGCTGTTCTCAAATTCAAAAGGGCAACTTTGTGACATAAGTTTTAATTTATTTTTGTTCGGAAATGCATGAATCTAGCTGGTGTTATTGTTCAGAAACTATGTCATCGAGCTGTTTTTTTTTCGTTTTTTTTGCAAACGCAATAGATCTTTCAGAAAATAGTGTCAAAGTGGGCGTTTTGAACCGAATTTCCATGCGAAAGGAGAAAGAGCAATCAAGAAAGGGTGAAAAACGTGTTTGTCACGTGATCCAAATCGCTTCTAACTCAATACATAATTGATTGATCAAAAAATGGAAAACACAGTTCGATTCCAAATCGCTTCCCTGGTCATGCTTTCCAATTTAATATCTTTCCGTTTAAAAATGAATTTGTAAATGTGTCAGATCGTTTTGCGCTTGTTGAGCAAAGCAGTTGAGAACAGCCTTAATTTCTCATGAAATTGCAGAAACATGAAATAAAAAGAACGGTGTTACAAAACATCTCCCTCAAACAAAAGACGTCGAAGTGGGATTATAAAGCCACCTTTTTGACTTACTATGACTAATACAGATTCTTCTAAATATTCTAGTTTTAAAAAAGATAAACAACATAATTTTCTTAAAAAAAGAAAGAAAGAAAAAAAGAACCTGGGTTTCTTTTTTTATCACATTTCAAAACTTAGGCTGTTAGTTTTCTGAACTAAGCTAATTTGCTAAACTAACTAAACTCTGCTTTCACTTCTTCTTTTTTTCTTTTGTAGATTTCGATTTTTTTTAAATAATTGTCTGCGCAAGCGGGGAGGTTCCCGGTCCCCCCCCCCCCCTGGTTACGCCTATGGAACCATGCATTTATGAAAAAGCACATTGCTTACCTTTTGGGAACAGAAAGAAAGCAACAGAAGGAGGTGAACTTATTTCGGCTGATGTTTGTGGCCCGTTTCCTGAATCTTTTCAAAAGAAACGATACTTAGTTGTATTTAAAGATAGCTTCACAAACTTTAGGTATGGTTACATCATAAGAGAGAAGCCAGAAGTCAATAATATGTTAAAACATATGCTTGCTCATGCCAAAACTATGGGATACAAAATTAAAGAATTTTTGAGCGATAATGGTGGAGAATTTGACAATAAAGAAATTGAAGCAATTCTACGTGAAGAAGGAATTACAAAAAGACCTACCGCACCTTTTACATCTCAACAGAATGGATCAAGTGAAAGAGAGAACTGAACAATTGTAGAAATGGCAAGAACATTCAAAAATTCGAATCCTGAAATTAGTTTTCCTGATGCAATGTGGGCTGAACTAGTCTCTTCTGCAATATATATCCTAAATAGAACGGGAAAATCTTCAGTGGAGGGAGTTCGTCCTTATGAATTGTGGATCAAGAAGAAACCTAGGGTAAAGCATTTACGTGTAATAAGTTCTACATGTTATGCTCATATTCCTGTACAAAAGCGAAAAAAAGGGGAGAAGAAAGCTATCAAAGGTTATCTTGTAGGTTACGATTCTGATGAGCGTTACAGAATTTGGATTAAGGAAGAAAACAGGATGATTTTTTTCTAGAGATGTCATTTTTCATGAAAAATTGAATAAATGCGATAATGCTGTTCAATTACCATTCAACGACAATAAACAAGATAAACTTTTTTACCAAAAATAAAACCGACTTCAAAAACTACTACAAAATAAAAAATAATTTTTTTACATAATTGTTAATAAGAAATTAAATTAAGAGCATTGTATTTACCATGCGTATTATTATATTTATGTACATTAATTTGATTTTTTGGAGTCGGTGCCAGCCAAGCCAAGTTAAATATAATTATCCAACAGACACACATCCAAATATCTACGAGTTTTTTTACGATTTGTTATTTAATTAAAAAATTTGAATTTTACCATTTTTGAAACATTTCATCTGATTTTATAAACGTGTATTTCCAAGTGAGATTAGTTGTAATTATGTGTGCTAAATTAAGTGTTATTGTAAAGTTAATGCGTTTATACAGGCTATTATGTAAAAAAATCGTAGCCAAACACACAGATTTTCAAATGCAGGATGGTGTCAGAGTTGATTGACAATGGATTTTTTTTCCTAAACGGTTTTGCTGAATCTTGTTACGATTTGTATTGGATAAACAATTTAAATTTTGAACTTGGCTTGGCTGGCACCGACTCCAAAAAATCAAATTAATGTACATAAATATAATAATACGCATGGTAAATACAATGCTCTTAATTTAATTTCTTATTAACTATTATGTAAAAAAATTATTTTTTATTTTGTAGTAGTTTTTGAAGTCGGTTTTATTTTTGGTAAAAAAGTTTATTTTTCACTTTTTAGTTTTCTTTTAGTTAAAATTTTTGCATGATTCTTTTGGAGCAAATTACGGACTTTTAAAGATGTTATTTTGATAAGTAAATACTTTTGTCCAGATTTGTGTGTACATTAATAACACAGGTTTTTCGTGAAAATTCTTTATATATATATATTACATTTATTCTTCTTCAGATTTAATAGCTTTATTTTTTAATTAAATATTTTTGTTTGGACATGGGTAGAACGACAAGAGATGCTGCTCGCATGAAAAAATATCGAACATTGGAAAGTGACACTAAAAAGTTCTTCGGTGCTCTATGAAATAGAGAAGAGAGACCCAATGACTTATTTTTCATACTTTCTAATCGGTGACCAGGCCCTTATCTTCCGGGTTGCCCTTCATGAACGAGTTTGATACTAACTTGGTATCGGCGTAGGAGACCACCTAATCGCCATAAACCTGATGAACGCCGAGTATTTCTTAATTGTGAACTTTTTTATGCCAGTTACTTAACATTTATATCTTGTTGTTTAGCACTGCGCATTGCTACTCATGTTGATCTCGTAATTTAGAAGCTTAATCAGATGACGAGACCTTCATCTGGCAAGGCACCTCAGAGGTATAATTCATCGGTAAATTCGAGGTCTTCGCACGTATCGACCGAGTTTACATGCACTAGGAGCCATTAAGGTACATGACAACCGAATAACTTATCAAAAAATGATCGTGAAAAGACCACAGGGGGAAGTCTTAAATGGCGTTTCCACAAATGGCTGGTCAAATTTCTATGGTGTCAAAAGAGAATTTATATATAATTCATTTGAGGTTTCAAGAATTTAAAAACAACTTATTTTTTGGTGGCATTAATGTTTTCTTATATGGAGATATTATGCAAGAGCCAATATGTAATGTATAACGTATGCGTAATGCCAATGTGCTTAAATGTATGCTAAGCATTTCTGCATGGTACTTTTATTCATAATTTAAATTATTTGCTTAATCTTTCGCCAAATCTAAAGATTCTGATAGAGAAATTGAGAACTCATTGCATCATGACGGCATTTTGTTTATTTTTGTTTGTAATCTTTCTTGGCAAAGCAGCTTAACTCACTTGGGCATTTATGCTTCTTATTGCATCATCATTTGCAATACGTTGGGCAGTGGAGATTTTAAAACTATTAAGTAATCTACCGTTATTGCGTCCACTGCCAATTGTTGTTTCTGAGCTAATATGATTTGGTGCATTGAAGCGTTTTGCGAATTAAATATTTTATGATACCCACATTTGCATTAAACCAATTGCTGCTGATATTTTTTTTTGTTTCACGCTAGCCTTAACTGTGGGCTCGATTACGGAAGATTAGAAATTCATCGTCATACTCATTTAATAGTCTTGATTAAAGTGTTATATGTCTGCATAGTAACTGACGTATTTTAGTGAGTATATAGTACTGCAAAACATATAGAACTTTCGGAAGCAACTTATGATATTCGCATTTCCTTTAAACCATGTTTGCTGTTAGTATCGCACACTTTTTGCTTTTATCGGGCAGTCTGATCCATATTTATTTGCTCTCATTTCTTGATACAATTCAAATGTTTTCATGACTGCGTAACTCACTGACTTTCTTTCGCCATTATGCTTATGCCTACTGATGTTTAAGTTCTGTGCCATGTAAATACAACGCACCATAACAATGCCGTCTGTAATACTAATTAGAGTAACTCCTTTTATTTCTTTCTATGTTGTTTATCTTGTACTTTAACAGCATAGGGATCTTGGCTCAACTTCTGTTTGCATATAAAAGTAGACAAATGGTTGTTTACAATAAATATATTTATAAATATTGAAAAACTTGCTTGTGTATATGAGACAGTGGTACTACTTAGTTATCCCGTCGACCAAAAATCTATCGTTCACCAAACTATAAGATTAAATGCCAATAATGGTTGATCGTAAATATCACATTCACTGACTTTAAGCAAGATACGTGTGTTTACGTCATCAAGTGATTTTTATTTCGACGTTTTATTTGTATTTTTATTAATGTTATACTAATTTATTTGTTCTTTCGTTATTTAAAATAAAAATTATGTCAATTTGTATAATTTGGCGATTTATATAATCTGGCGAAATTGGTCGGCGGGATAACTAAGTAGTACCGAGACAGTTATTAGGTTGTCAAAAAATATGCGTGAAATTTTCATTTTCTCTCCAAGGCCCCTATACAGGAAAGTTATCATTAATGTTATCTAGTGGAAATATTAAAGGCAATCAAAAAGCATTCATACATATAACTGTTTAATATAATATAATATAGGTATTTATATAATATTATGGTACTTCTTAGTTATCCCGTCGATCAATTTCGCCAAATTATATAAATCGCCAAACCACTCGCCAAATTATACAAATTGATATAATTTTTATTTTAAATAACGAAAGAACAAATAAATTAGTAAAACATTAATAAAAATACAAATAAAACGTCGAATTAATGGTTTATTGGCCATTATTGGCATTTAATCTTACAATTAATTAATTAATGGCAAACCATGGTACAGATGTCATATTCGCCCCATATTGGCACGATTTTTATCTGTCGCCAATATCATATAGGCAACGGGTACTTAACTTGCGCCAAAGTGTTGTTATTTTGCTTGATGTGGTAACCCGGATTATGTTGTTTATGCTGTTGAGGTTTTTGCCAAGTTGGCAACCGAAAAAAATCGCGCCAATATGGGGCGAATATGACATCTGTACCCAAATCATTATTGGCATTTAATCTTACAATATGGCGACAATAATTTGGTCGACGGGATAACTAAGAAGTACCAATATTATATATATATATATATATATATATATATATATTATGTGCCGCTAGTGTGATGTTATGTGTTTAATTACCGACTTCAAAAAGGAGGAGGTTATCAATTCGACGCGTATGTATGTTTTTTTTTTTTTATGTATGTTCACCGATTGCTCCGGAACTTTTTGTCCGATTTATGTGATTTTTGTTTTAATTGAAAGAGGATACTCTCGAATTGGTACCACTTCCGTTTCATCGAAATTGGTTGAGTAGTTTTTTAGTAATTCAACAAAAACCAATAAAATGAAGGATTTCACCCAAATTATCTTTCATTGTTGTAACCGGTTTCTCAATCATAAGCATAAAACTGTGTATTCATATACGTTAGCGCCAAGTTGCCGCAAAACTTGGCGCAGTTACGTTAATTATAGCCAAATTTGGCGACCAAAATAAGTCGCCATAAATGAAGCCAACTTGGCTGTAACTGACTACTTTGGCGATATTCCCATTCAAATTCAGTAATAGATCTTCCCCAATCTGTTTCTTCGCATTTTCTAATCGACAGTCATATTTAAAATTCTCAATTGGCAATCGCATTCAAAATAGTAATTTAATATACATTAATTAAATATACACCATTATTTCAAATGCTAAATAACACAGAAGCAAACTAACTTAATACAAAACAATAATTTAGTATACAATAGTTTAGTTTAATTAAACACATAACATCAGACTGGCGGCAAATACTATATATATATATATATACATAATATTGGTACTTCTTAATTATCCCGTCGACCAAATTACTGTCGCCATATTGTAAGATTAAATGCCAATAATGGTTTGCCATTAATTTATTAATTGTAAGATTAAATGCCAATGATGGCCAATAAAACCATTAATTCGACGTTTTATTTGTATTTTTATTAATGTTTTACTAATTTATTTGTTCTTTCGTTATTTAAAATAAAAAATATGTCAATTTGTATAATTTGGCGAGTGGTTTGGCGATTTATATAATTTGGCGAAATTGATCGACGGGATAACTAAGAAGTACCATAATATTATATACATACCTATATTATATTATATTAAACAGTTATATGTATGAATGCTTTTTGATTGCCTTTAATATAACATTAAAAATAACTTTCCTGTATAGGGGCCTTGGAGAGAAAATGAAAATTTCACGCAAATTTTCCGACAACCTATTAACCATCTCGGTACTACTTAGTTACCCCGTCGACCAATTTCGCCAGATTATATAAATCACCAAACCACTCGCCAAATTATACAAATTGACATAATTTTTATTTTAAATAACGAAAGAACAAATAAATTAGTATAACATTAATAAAAATACAAATAAAACGTCGAAATAAAAATCACTTGATGACGTAAACACATGTATCTTGCTTAAAGTCAAGTGAATGTGACATTTACGATCAACCATTATTGGCATTTAATCTTATAGTTCGGCGATAGATTTTTGGTCGACGGGATAACTGAGTAGTACCACTGTCTCATATACACAAGCAAGTTTTTCAATATTTATAAATTTATTTATTGTAAACAACCATTTGTCTACTTTTATATGCAAACAGAGGTTGAGCCAAGATATCCCTATGCTGTTAAAGTACAAGATAAACAACATAGAAAGAAATAAAAGAAGTTACTCTAATTAGTATTACAGACGGCATTGTTATGGTGCAGTGTATATACATGGCACAGAACTTAAACATCAGTAGGCATAAGCATAATGGCGAAAGTAAGTCAGTGAGTTACGCAGTCATGAAAACATTTGAATTGTATCAAGAAATGAGAGCAAGTAAATTTGAATCAGATTGCCCGATAAAAGCAAAAAGTGTGCGATACTAACAGCAAACATGGTTTAAAGAAAATGCGAATATCATGAGTTGCTTCCGAAAGTTCTATATGTTTTGCAGTACTATACTCACTAAAATACGTCAGTTACTATGCAGACCAATGAAACTTTAATCAAGACTATTAAATGAGCATGACGATGAATTTCTAATCTTCCGTAATCGAGCCCACAGTTAAGGCTAGCGTAAAACAAAAAAGGGTAATTTTCGGTTAGCCGGGCGCCAGTGTTATGTATACTTGTATATGTCTATATACATGTATGTATACGCATGTATACATATAGATATATGTGGGTATATATGTATATGTGTGTATATATACAATATATGTATACATATATGTATATATACATACATACGTATGTATATATAACACTGGCGCCCGGCTAACCGAAAAGTACCCCAAAAAAATATCAGCAGCAGTTGGTTTAATGTAAATGTGGGTATCATAAAATATTTAATTCGCAAAACGCTTCAATGCACCAAATCATATTAGCACAGAAACAACAATTGGCAGTGGACGCAATAACGGTAGATTACTTAATAGTTTTAAAATCTCCACTGGCCAACGTATTGCAAATGATGATGCAATAAGAAGCATAAATGCCTAAGTGAGATCAGCTGATTTTGTCAAGAAAGATTACAAACAAAAATAAGCAAAATGCCGTCATGATGCAATGAGTTCTCAATTTCTCTATCAGAATCTTTAGATTTGGCGAAAGATTAAGCAAATAATTTAAATTATGAATAAAAGTACCATGCTGAAATGTTTCGCATACATTTAAGCACATTGGCATTACGTATACATTATACATTACATATTGGCACTTGCATAATATCTCCATATAAGAAAACATTAATGCCACCAAAAAATAAATTGTTTTTAAATTCTTGAAACCTCAAGTGAATTATATATAAATTCTCTTTTGACACCATAGAAATTTCATCAATGACCAGCCATTTGAGGGAACGTCATTTAAGACTTTTACCCCTGTAGTCTTTTCACGATCATTTTTTGATAAGTTATTCGGTTGTCATGTACCCTAATGGCTCCTGGTGCATGTAAACTCCGTTGATAGGTGCGAAGACCTCGAATTTACCTATGGATTATACCTCTGAGGTGCCTTGCCAGATAAAGGTCTCGTCATCTGATTAAGCTTCTAAATTACAAGATCAACATGAGTAGCAATGCGCAGGTGCTAAACAACAAGATATAAATGTTAAGTAACTGGCATAAAAAAGTTCATAATTAAGAAATAGGCACTGCCGATAGTAAAACGATCTAGGCGTTCATCAGGTTTATTGCTGCTACGTGGTGATTAGGTGGTCTCCTACGCCTATGCCAGGTATCAAACCCGTTCATCTAGGACAACCCGGAAGATAAGGGCCTGGTCATCGGTTAGAAAGTATGGAAAATAAGTCATTGGGTCTCTCTTCTCTATTTCATAGAGCATTTTTAGTAAGCCGAAGAACTTTTTATTGTCAGTTTCCAAAGTTCGATATTTTCTCATGCGAGCAGCATATCTTGTCGTTCTACCCATGTCCAAATAGAGAAACAAAAATATTTAATTAAAAAATAAAGCTATTAAATCTGAAGAAGAATAAATGTAATATACATATAAAGAATTTTCACAAAAAACATGTGTTATTAATGTACACACAAATCTGGACAAAAGTATTTACTTATCAAAATAACATCTTTAAAAGTTTCTTTAAAAGACCGTAATTTCCTCCAAAAGAATCATGCAAAAATTATAACTCAAAAAAAAAAAAAAAAAAAAAAAAAAAACTAAAAAGTGAAAAATAAACTTTTTTACCAAAAATAAAACCGACTTCAAAAACTACTACAAAGTAAAAAATAATTTTTTTACATAATAGTTAATAAGAAATTAAATTAAGAGCATTGTATTTACCATGCGTATTATTATATTTATGTACATTAATTTGATTTTTTGTAGTCGGTGCCAGCCAAGCCAAGTTCAAAATTAAAATTGTTTATCCAATACAAATCGTAACAAGATTCAGCAAAACTGTTTAAGAAAAAAAATCCATTCTCAATCAACTCTGACACCATCCTGCATTTGAAAATCTGTGTTTGGCTACGATTTTTTTTACATAATAGCCTGTATAAACGCATTAATTTTACAATAACACTTAATTTAGCACACATAATTACAACTAATCTCACTTGAAAATACACGTTTATAAAATCAGACGAAATGTTTCAAAAATGGTAAAATTCAAATTTTTTAACTAAATAACAAATCGTAAAAAAAACTCGTAGATATTTGGATGCGTGTCTGTTGGATAATTATACTTAACTTGGCTTGGCTGGCACCGACTCCAAAAAATCAAATTAATGTACATAAATATAATAATACGCATGGTAAATACAATGCTCTTAATTTAATTTCTTATTAACTATTATGTAAAAAAATTATTTTTTACTTTGTAGTAGTTTTTGAAGTCGGTTTTATTTTTGGTAAAAAAGTTTATATTTAAAATTTTCCAGTTGATTATTGAGGATTATTGGCTGTGAGTGAATGATTATTAAACTAAACTATTGTATACTAAATTATTGTTTTGTATTAAGGGTACTTGTTAGTTATCCCGCCGACCAAATTACAGTCGCCAAATTGTAAGATTAAATGCCAATAATAGTTGATCGTAAATGTCACATTCACTTGACTACACGTGTTTACGTCATCAAATGATTTTTATTTCGACGTTTTATTTGTATTTTTATTAATGTTATACTAATTTATTTGTTTTTTCGTTATTTAAAATAAAAATTATGTCAATTTGTATAATTTGGCGATTTATATAATTTGGCGAAATTGGTCGACGGGATAACTAACAAGTACCGTATTAAGTTAGTTTGTTTCTGTATTATTTAGCATTTGAAATAATGGTGTATATTTAATTAATGTATATTAAATTACTATTTTGAATGCGATTGCCAATTGAGAATTTTAAATATAACTGTCGATTAGAAAATACGAAGAAACAGATTGGGGAAGATCCATTACTGAATTTGAATGGGAATATCGCCAAATTAGTCAGTTACAGCCAAGTTGGCTTGATTTATGGCGACTTATTTTGGTCGCCAAATTTGGCAATAATTAACGTAACTGCGCCAAGTTTTGCGACAACTTGGCGCTAACGTATATGAATACATAGTTTTATGCTTATGATTGAGAAACCGGTTACAACAATGAAAGATAATTTGGGTGAAATCCTTCATTTTATTGGTTTTTGTTGAATTACTAAAAAACTACTCAACCAATTTCGATGAAACGGAAGTGGTACCAATTCGAGAGCATCCTCTTTCAATTAAAACAAAAATCACATAAATCGGACAAAAAGTTCCGGAGCAATCGGTGAACATACATAAAAAAAAAAAACATACATACGCGTCGAATTGATAACCTCCTCCTTTTTGAAGTCGGTAAAAATACAAGAGATCTTTAATCAGGGAAAGTATAAAGAGGAGCAACTTAAAGAACAGTGTTGATTTCAGGGGGTGGCGGCCCGGGCGGGGGGGACATTCCCCTCGGAACAACGAGATGTCCCCCCCGGAAAATTTGAGATTTTGTGTTTTCAATGGTCAAAAAGTGCAATTTACCCCCCGGAACTATATAATGTCCACCCCCCCCCCCGGAGTTACAGAAGTCCCTCCCGGAGAAAAGCGTCTGAATTCAACACTGTTAAAGAAGATGAAAAACAAGACGATCTAAGTGACAGCAATATTGATAGTGAAGAAGAAGTAAAACCATCACATGATATGCAATTGAGAGAACGTGACAAGATTCGTAAGTCTACACGGTTTGATGATTATATAATGGAAGCTGAGTCACTAATTTATGAAAATGAAAATCCTGAAACATACATAGAAGCAATCAACAGCAAGGAAAGCTCAAATTGGAAGAAAGCGATAGAGAATGAAATAAACTCTTTAAAAGAAAATGAGACCTGGAAATTAGTTAATTTACCAGAAGGTGTCAAAGCTATACCATGTAAGTGGGTTTATAGAATCAAAACAAATCCTTATGGCAGTATTAACAAGTATAAAGCCAGGCTTGTTATAAAAGGTTATAGTCAACGTCAAGGCATTGATTATATTGAAACTTTTAGTCCAGTAGCAAAATTAGAAACAATACGAGCCGTATTGAGTATTGCAGCAGAAGAAAAAATGAATTTATCACAATTTGATGTATCTACAGCATTTTTGTATGGGGAATTAGAAGAAACAATCTACATGCAACAACCAGAAGGATATGAGGACAGCACAAAGAGAGTATGCAAGTTGTAGCGAAGTTTGTACGGTTTAAAACAAGCTCCACGTTGTTGGAATAAGTGTTTTGGTCAACTTTTATTAAAACTTGATTTCAAAGTGAGTGATGCCGATCCATGTCTATACATTCGAGAGAAGAATGGCAAAAAGGTATTTATAGCATTGTGCGTAGATGATGGATTAGTTGCTGCAAATGATCAACAAGAGTGTGAAATATTTCTTGAAAAGTTAAAAGCCAGATTTAAGATTAGTAACTGGAAACATTCCTTGTTTTTTAGGATTTGAAGGGGATTACCAGGTTAGAGACTAAATATGTAATTAACAAGGGAAAGTGTTAAAATGTAGTTTTTGTTTTATGTTAATTCATATTTTGTCTCACGTGGTCTTAGCACATATGTATTGTACATTGATTAGTTGTTCATTAGTAAAAGACAACTAAACTCGTTGTATCTGATAGAAAATGTAATAGAGTTTGGAGAGAGTGGCGCCGATGGGATACGAACAACGGATCTCATGATCAGGAGGCGAGAATGTTAGCGTCGAGCAAAAAGCCAAGCCAGTTACTCTAAACTAGTAACTCGCTTTATACTGACATAGCTGCCAACTTGTACGGATTTTTGCTACCACTAACACTTTATAGAAAGTTTTGCCTAATTCAATCGCCGAATTAAAGTAAATGTTGATAATTAAATAAGGCATAGATTTCTGTTAAATTTTAGTAATAGCAAAAATCCGTACAAGTTGGCAGCTATGTACTGATCATGTGAGATGAGATCGCTACAAGAGATAATGGCTGTTCTTTTATCTATATTTATGCTATTAAATTCTTACTAGTTTTTCATTTCGTAAGTTTCTTTTCTAAAAAATGCGCATCTTTCTTTTTAATGTGTACTTAATTTAAATATCAATCGACTCAAAGCTATCATACTCTGTATGTCAGGATAATATTTTTAATCATACTGTTTGAAAAGTGAACGCCATAGCACACAGAAAAAGGCTAGCTCGATTGTTCTGTGCCAGTGACTCATCACATATTGTTTGTTGAAGTTTTGTTGCGAGAGATGACGTCACTATAGTCTGAACGGATTATTCAATTTTAAAACTTTTTATCACCATTCTTAGGAATTTCCACAAAGTATTGTTAAAAGTTTACCATTTTTCACTGCCTAGGGCAATAACAAATAACATGTAACATCACATAATTTATTAGTCTTCAGTGATTTTTAAATAGTATTTTCCAATCAGTGTCAAAAGAAATTATACACTTCATTTATTAAAATCAGATGCACGTATTTTTCTATAATGATGTTAGTACGACATTTACGATTATTTATGATTAAGGCCTTTTTAAATGCCTTATTTTTAGGGTTCCGTACTTAAAAAGTAAAAAAGGAACCATTATAAGATCACTCATGTGTCTGTCTGTCCATCTGTCATAGCCATTTTATTCATAAACTAGGAACGTGAAAAGTTCAATTTGGCTGAAGTAATAAAAGTTATTGACCCACATATTTACAGATTATTAACCATTTAAAAATATATTTAGGAAAAATGTAGGGGGGCTAATTAAGTTACTAAAAAGAAAAAAAATCTTTTCTTTGTATATCGTGTAGGGTATCCTGTAAAAGCTTCCGTAACACCGAACTCAAAAATACATTTATTTTAATTTTAGGTATTAGATTTTCACAGATATCGTCGAAAATGTAATGCAAAAATAGGTCCCCCTCCCCACCTTCTATTTCTGAATCTACTGAAACTAACATTAGGAATAGTAGATGCTAATTTAAACGAAAACTATAGCGATTATCCTAGGTCATAAAGTTTTTGAGAAAATCGCATTTTCCCGTTACAAGGAAATTTCAATTTGCGGGCGTTCAGCAAAGGAGTTGAGGAGTGCTGGAGGTACCTATCGTCGCAGAAGTATGAAAGGATTGTTGATAAGGATTTTTGAAAAAAATTGTCGGTAATTAGCCGAGATACCATTAACCCTTGAAGACACGGGCGGTTTGGACATACATAAAGATATGGGCGGCATACTCTATGCGCCATCGGCTTTTAAAGCCTAGATAATAACTTTTAATGATATATATACGGCTTGACATGACGTCAAATGTCTGGCATCGCTTCAGATGGCGCCCAAATATAAGGCGAATGTGGTGCTCTCTATTTGACTTATTACACTTATTTGCACTATAACAATAAAAATAAGAAAGATCTAAATTAAACAGAAAGATAACACGGGCTTTTGATGGCAAATGGGGAATTCTGGCGTTCCGTGTGTGCTCCAGATACAATAGTATCAGTCGTTGCTAATAGCAACGTGACGTCAATGCAAGCCGTCTATTAGTGTAATGCAATTACTAGTTACTAATTCATATGTTTATCGAACAGAACCCTTTGTACGCAAGTAATACTCTCACTTGACCGGTTATTTTTCCAAATTCATTTTGCGTCCGAAATGCCTAATTATTTGGGCACTTGAAACAACTGAATCGACACCATTTTATGCCCCTTATTTTCTGCAAAATGCAGTCATTATTGATCATTCTTGTTTCCCTCCTGATTTTAGAGAGCTCCTTAAATTTGTTATGAAATTTTCGTAAAGCTAATCTGTTTCGCCCGTATAACGATTATCTACACTAATATTATAAAAAAGTAACGTTTGTTTGTTTGTAACGGGTAATCTCTGGAACAACCAAGACGATTTAAAAAATAATGGTGGTAAAACGCTGTTGACCGTCAGTACTCCAACATAGGCTATATTTTATGTCGGTGCAAATCCTAAGGGGGTGCAGAAGAATAAATGCGTTCTTAAATTGCTAGTTCTGTGATATTGTTTGGACTAGAAACTTGAAATTTGCTCTGGTGGTTATTTTTAGGGTATAAATACTCGCTATAAACGGTTTTTAAAAAGTTCAAAATTTAAAAGGATGAAATGAGAGGAAATCGTTCTAAATTACGATTTATTTGGAACAGTTAGGGTTAGAAACTTGAAATTTGACACGGCTGTATGATACGTAATGTTTGAACAGAAAAGTTTCTAAAAATCTTGAAATATAAAAAAGGTGACAGGTACAAAAAACGTTCTGAAATTGAGAATTTTGCCACGTCAAAAAACTTGAAATTTTGCATGATAGATACTTTTACAACGTAAATGAAAGAACGGTTTCTAAAAAAATTCGAAAATTAAAAGGGTGAAATGAGCTTAAAATGCTCTAAAAATGTTCTGTATTGCGATTAATTTGGAACTGTTAAGACTAGAAACTTCGCATAACTGTTTCTTTTAAGACAAAATACTCGCAACAAAACAATTTTTAAAAAGGAGGGAAATGTAAAAACAGTGCAGGAAAAAAAAAAACCCATTAAAATTGTGATTTCTGTGATATTGCTGGGTCAGAAAACTTGAAATTTCGCTTGGTGGTTACTTTTAAGATCTAAATACTCCCTAAGGGTGGTTAAAAAAATAATAGACATGTAAAAGGTTCAAACGAGTAGAAAATTTTCTAAAAACTTTTTAAATTATGATTTATTTGGAATTGATATAACTAGAAACTTGAAATGTATAATGAAACCAGATTTCTTTTATCCCTAAACTATCAAAAGACCTCATGCAATTTAAATGTAACTAGTCGATCCGGATCAATAACGGTTTTTGTACGGGTGAAATTCTGTCCGAACTTTCATCTGTTTTACCGGGTCGAGCCTGCGTCTGAAAATTGCTGTCCGTACAGATCTCTAATTAACATACTCTTACTGTGTAATTTAAAGCAGAGATTAATCGTCGGAGGCGAAAGGATTTTTTTGTGAAGTGAAAATTGCACAGCTTTTCAAAGAACATTGTTGAGAAATGATATGAAAGAATAGCTTTTTTACAAAAATAATACTAAAATTCCTCACTGGTCCCTGAAGCTTTTTAAACGGGCAAGCCCACATAAGAAAATTGTTCCACACAATTTTGATTATTATCGGAAAGGAGAATCTCAGCTTTGTACTCTTCAGCTACTCACCAACCTCCGAATAAGAAAACCTTTCACTATTACATATTTTAGGTGTTCGAATATGGCATAGACGCAGCAATGTTTCAAAGATTAAGTATGGGAAATTGAAGTCCTTCAGCAATAAATCCGGCGACTGTAGATCAATCCCTCCCTCCCACCCAACATTATTAAACCGACCGCCGCTATTCGCAGAACAGATGGTGCGCGGCCGTTCCTCTTCCCTCAACATTCACCGGAATACCCCACCGGAAAAATTTAAAAGCCAAATTCAGTAAGTTTAAAACATCGACCAGCGGGTCTTTGGCAGTTGGGGAGCTTAATACGTCAGACGACCGCGATGGTTTCGAGATCATTATAACTTTCGGGGGGCGTATCTGTCAGGCAAACAGAAGGCGTATGGTCGTTTCCTTACCCTCATCGGAACGGTAATAGGCTAGACCCGACCACGGAAGGTCCCAGTGGAAAAATTTAAGAGCCTAATCCAGCATCAGAGATCGGATAAGCCGATATTTCCCGGACGAAACCCGAATAGCGGATCGTGTTCGGGTCTGGTTGGTGCTAATTTTTTGCTATAAGTGGGGGTCAAGTCGCTTTTACTCTGGTTTTTTTTCTTTTTTTTTTAATACCAGGGTTTACTAAAAAGAATGAGTTGATAAATGACTACTGTAAATGTACGAAGTGACCGAAAAAATGCGGCAGATAATAATTTGTCGCAGACATTTTAGCGAATTCTGGATCTATGTTGTAATGTAGGAGACGATGGTATACTTTAATAATGAACACACTTGATAAATGAAGAGGCCATCGTGTGTTTTTCTTGATTTAATAGACGTTCACAAACATAAAATTACGTACACAAACAAAAATTATAATCAGGAAACACTTTCTTTTTTAACTACATCACTCTAACGTCGAGTCACCTTCACAACCAAAACAACACACTGCGCTTACTCCCGCTTCTCGCTTCAGAGTTCGAAAAAGCAAAACAATCAATGATCATCAGATGACTACCGCCATCTATCGGTGGAAAATGTTAGTTTTCTGTAATGAATTAGTTCTTTACAGACTCCTTCCCACCTGGAGAAAACTTTTCACTGTTGACGGGGAAAAGTTTATTTCTGAGTTTTTGCTTTCAAGCACCAGTTCCAAACAAAGTTTAGTACCTTGAATCACAACTGACTTATTCCCACCGTGGAAACATAAATATATAGAAAACATAAATATATAGAATACAAATAAAATTTATAAATACTCAAACATTATACTCAAGATACAAATGAAAAATAACTTACACATATTCAAAACAATAAATTCAAATTTAACTGTTATACAAATTATCATATTTACATATTAGCATTCTAATCAAACTTAGGCTTTTAGGGCTCGACTCAAACTATCAGCATTCTGATGATGTTTTCCTTTTTTATGAACAATTTCATAATTGAAGGACTGTAAAAGTAATGCCCATCTTAAAAGTCTAGGATTAGTTCCGCTGTTTTTGTCTAACCATACTAAGGGGTTGTGGTCCGTCTGGATCTGAAATTTTTGATGTCCATCCAAATAGCATCGTAGTTTTCGCACTGCAAACACAATAGCAGCACATTCTTTTTCGGTGGTACTAAAGTTTCGTTCTCTGTCTGAAAACTTTTTGCTCAGATACAATATGGGATGTTCTTCATTATTTTCATTCAGCTGGGATAACACGATACCATTTCCCAAATTTGAAGCATCACACTGAACGATGAAAGGTTTTGTAAAGTCAGGACTATATAAGACAGGATTTTCAGAGAGTTTACCTTTCAGTTCATCAAATGCCTTTTGACAGTCGTCATTCCAGTCTACTATTGAATTGCGAACCTTTCCTTTTAATAAATTAGTGAGAGGCGTTGCAATTACAGAAAAATTCTGAATATAGTTCCGATAATATCCGGCTAAACCTAAGAAAGATCGGATTTGAGTTTTAGTAGTAGGAACTGGAAACTCTTTTATGGCTTGAACCTTCAGTTCTCCTGGAGTTCTAAGACCTTGACCCACTAAGTGTCCAAGATATTTTACATAAGCTTGGGCGAATTGACATTTAGATGGTTTAATATGCAGGTTTGCTTCACTCAGTCTTTTGAAAACGTCTTCCAGGTGTTTTAGATGATATTCCCAAGTTTGAGAAAAGACAGCAACATCATCCAAATAAGGCACCGCATACTCTTCACAGTTTCTGAGTAATCCAGCCATAAGTCGGCTAAATTCATACGGAGCATTTTTTAAACCAAAGGGGAGGCGTAAAGGTCTGTACGTCCCAAAATTTGTCACAAAAGTTGCATACCTTTGAGCACGTTTGGTTAACAGAATTTGCCAGTAACTTCTGGTCAGATCTAAAACTGAAATATATTTAGCTGAAGACACCTTTTCTATTAACTGGTCAATGTTGGGCAAAGGATAAAATTTTGTGCGAGTCATTTTATTTAAACGGCGATAATCTATGCAAGGTCTCGCTTCTCTGCCTGGAACTTCAACTAAAATTAACGGAGAGGCAAAGTCAGATTCACCTGGCTCAATGACTTCCAGTTTCAGCATTTTCTCGACTTCGGCCTTAAGGATTTCCGTTTATCTAGGCGACATTTTATAAGGCCGGGCACAGATTGGTTTTTCTGATTCCAGCTCAATGTCATGTTCAGCTAAATTCGTGCACCCTGGTTCAGTCGAAAAAGAGTCAGCATATTTTCCAATAAGTTGTCCTAATTCTTCTCGTTGACTTTCATTTAATCTGTTGGTTTTTTTTATTTCTTGCAATACTTCTAACAACGCATTGTCATTATTTTCCTCATCCAATTTAGGAATTTCATCCTCTTCTTCATCGTTAGAGGTTGTTTTTATAGTCAGTAAATTTATACTTTCTATTTTTCTTTGATGGTAGGGCTTTAACATATTTACGTGATACACTTGGGGCTTCTTTCTCTCTGGATCGTAAATAACATAGTTAGTTTCTGACAATCTCTTTATTACTTCTCCAGGTCCTATCCAACTAACTGACAGTTTATTTGGTTTGGACGGGGCCACAATTAATACTTGATCTCCCTCTTTAAACTCTTGTTTTCTGTCTTTTATATCATACCAATAATTTGGTTTTGTTTCTCTTTTTCCACATTTTCTGCAGCGAGCTCTTGGCATTTCTTCATTATGTTCATTAAGTCAAATACATAGGATATCACACTATCTTCTTCTATCTCTTGCTCAGTCAATTTTTCATAGAGTAGCATCATTGGAGTTCTTAAGTTCTGGCCATGCACTAATTCTGCTGGACTGAACCCAGTGCTATTGTGAGTTACAGTTCTTAATGCAAAAAGGGCAGGAGGCAATACTTTCTCCCAGTCATCTCCAGATTCTAAACAAAGTACTCTGAGTATCCGTTTCAAAGTCCTGTGCATTCTTTCAACTGGATTACTTTGTGGATGATAAACCGAACTTCGCACAACTCTAACTCCAAATTTCTCTAAGAATTCCGTTGTAAGTACACTCATGAATGACTTTCCTTGGTCAGTTTGTAGTATACGAGGAAATCCAAATTTACTGAAAATTTGCAATAAAGCAAGTCGTAGAATACAAATTAGGTGTAGGAACCGCGTCAGGATATTTCAAAGCTAAACAAATTACAGTTATTATGTATTTGTTGCCTAGTGTACTGACATGTAAAGGTCCACAAGCATCAACATTTAGCTTTGTAAATATTTCTGAAATAACTGGAACAATCTGTAAAGATGCTTTCTTTTTGTCCAGAGGCTTTCCAACTCGTTGACAGTAGTCACAGGTTCTTACATAATCTTCGATATCTTTAAAGCAATTTGGCCAATAAAAAGTCTTAAACAAAGCATCTTTAGTTTTAGCTACCCCCAAATGAGTTGCAACAGTTTCATGACAAAAATTTTTTAACTGCTCACGAAATCTTTCCGGGACAACTAATAATTTTCTTTCAGTACCATTCCTATCTTTTCTTCTATAAAAAAGCATATTTTTCTCCAAAATAAATTTGCTATATTTGGTATTTTTCCTTTTAGCTTCTTCAATAAGAGGTTTTAGCTCTATGCTCTTCTTTTGTTCTTCAGAAAATGTCTTAGGAGAAGTTTTTACAAGCTCTTGTATTGAGACAGTTTGACATACTGGCAAAATTGAGTCTTCTTGGTTTTCTAACTTCTCTTCTTCAGATTTATCTGTATCTTTTTCACTTCCATTTTTTTGTTTTCTCTTTCTATATTATTGCTATGATTCTTTTCTACAGTTTCATCAGAAATTTCGCGCATTTAAGGTTCTTCATGAAAAACCTTCTCTGCTTCCAGAATTTTCTTCTGAGCTCTGGTTTGAACAGCATTAATCATATACTCTTTCACTGCCTTTTCTTCTTTACAATGTTCAAATAAAGCGGCTGTTTTATTTCCTAACAAATATCTTCCTAAATCTACAGAGTCTCTAGAGGCAGCAGCTTTAGTTATTACATGTCCCATTTCACAGTCTAATTCAATCTCTGCAAGAGGTAAACAGAATAGACCATCGTGCAAGGGCACCCGTACCCACACTTTTTCGTTCAGATACATATGCGGTTTGACATACCTTTGTGCAATTAAATCTATTGTCGCACCGGTATCTCTCAAAATTTCCATTTGTACGCCATTTACTTTCCCCACACTAAGATAAGTCGTTATTGAAGAATCTTGCCCAACTCCAACCTTAACATGAGAAATGATTTCTGGGGATTCCTTAAGTTTATCACATTGAGGACGAAGATGAGTGCTTGATCCACATTCGTAACAACATAACGTTCTCCTCTTATCAAATTCTCTTTCTCTATGATTCCCAGTTAATGATTCTGATTTAATTGGCAATTTAGGCTTATTATCCTTACTTTCTTTCTTGTAGTCAAAGTTATTTGAATTTTTAAACTGGGGTCGAAAATTAGACATGGTCTTTTTCGGAAGATCTTTCTTTTTGAAACTTTCTTTGAT
Source organism: Maratus speciosus (assembly GCA_963932465.1). Lineage (NCBI taxonomy): Eukaryota > Metazoa > Arthropoda > Arachnida > Araneae > Salticidae > Maratus > Maratus speciosus. The sequence goes on from OZ010788.1 coordinate 58,289,139, forward strand.
ACTTTCATAATCATCCAATTTTTTAGCCAAATCTAAAGGCGTCACAAAATTTAACCAATTGTCTAGAAAATGTTCTTTTGTTTCCGCAGGCGCTTGAAACTTTAACTGTTCTGTAATAATTAGATCTTTAAGTTGATCAAACTTTTCAACACCTAATTCTTTAATCCAGGCTGTAAAATAACTAGTGAGTTCCTGCCCATAATTCCTCCAAGATTTGTCTGGCGTTTTATGATGCCGATAAAAACGTTGTTTCAGTTTCTCGCTATTCAACTTATATCTTTCTAATATAAGATTTTTAACGAAATCGTAGTTAATCGCATCTTCAGGTGATTCCCTGGCTAACATGTTTGTAACCTCTGTGGGCAAAACAGCTAACAAGTATGCAACCCATTCACTCTTCGAAACTTTAGCCATCTCTGCTCTTCTCTCAAAATTAATTTAAAAAAGACCCATCTCATCAGATTTTTCGTCGAATTTCGGAACAATTTATGCCAACTGTATCTTTGGTCCGACATCAACCTTTCTTCCTGACCCATCGTTCTGTTCAGAAGTTCTTTGCAATTGCTCCAATTTTTTTAATTCTAGTTCATGTTCATGAGCTTCCTTAGCCGTACGTTCTTCCCTTTCTTCTTGTTGAATTCTTTCTTCTTTTTCTTTCCCTCTCTCTTCTCTCGTTTTCCTATCTTCTATTACTCGGTCTAACATGAGTCTAACCTCTTCTTCCTTGTAAACTTCGCTTTCTAAAATAATTTTCTTAATTTCTGGAATCTTTTTCGAAAGATCAACTTCCAATTCCAATTCGTCACAAATTTCCAACAAGTCTGCCCTTCTAGCTTTTGCTAAATAGGTCATCTTAATTTTAGATAAACCGAAACAAAATCAGAATGCTTAATTTCTAATTAATAGAACTCAGAAGTCTCCTACTTAAAACAAGCAACAAAACTTTCAAGCCGATATAATAAATTTTAATTAATAAAGCAATTCTAAAATCCACCTCTATCAAATTCTTAGTAAATTAAACACTGTACAACTTTTTAAAACAAATTAAATAAGTAAATGTGTAATTGTGTCAAAAATACAATTAAGATGATAAAAGATTTTTTTTATTATCATTCTCAACACTCAGAACTGTATTTTATTCAATAAACACAAATATTTAAAAACAGTAATTAAATTACGCAATTAAAATTAAGCCAATCAAACTACATAAATACGAGAATTTTTCTTAATTCTCAAGCCTTTTTATGCAAGCATAACAAATTACTCGCAAAAAATTTTAAAATAACCCACTTAACATTTTCATTTCTTTACATGAAAAGAGTAAATTACAAGATATTCAACTCAATTTCTTTTTTTCAAATGAAAATAACACTTTTATATTTCACTCGATACTTATCAAGTTTTTATTTTTTTACATAAACTCAACAAACAAAACAGAATTATTTATTTTTCCGTTTTAAACTCAATAACGTTTCTCTTTAAAAATAACAAAACAGATATCAAATCCACATTCATTTTTCAATCAGAATCAAAGAACGAAAATATCATCTATTCTATTTTTAGAATAACTAAATAACAAATAAAGAAAAAAAAACTGAATTCATCTGCCTTTCAACACTTTTTTCTTTCGAACTTTGTAATTTTGGCATTGATCCAAATAACAAAACGATAAGATAGAAATTTTACTTTTTTTTTTCAAAATTTCGTTCCTTTAAAGAATGAAATTATAGCATTTTAACATTAAATCATTTTAATTCAAAAGAAATAATATCATCATAATTATCCCCCAAAATATATAAATAAACTTTATTTATTATTATTTCAACTTTAAGAACAGATCTTAATATTTCTAAGATAAAATGCCTAAGAACACAATATTTTATAAAGAGAACAGCTTAATGAAATAATTTTCAATATTATTCAAATTTTTTATTTGATATGATGTGAATAAGTTCAGTATATATCAGTACTTGAAATATGCCCAATTAACCCGCGCTTTTTCTAAAGCTTGAAATTAATCTACGCAAGCAATTAAATCTAGTTAATCCAGATTAAAAGAAATTTAATCGATAACAGATGATTCAAGGTACTAATAAATACAAAAAAAATATGGAACTGGCTTACTTGCTAGTTGCATCTTTACTTAAGAACACTGGTCATTTTTTCACCGTGGAATCGTACCGGGCTGCCACCATTTTTACGTTTGTAATGTAGGAGACGATGGTATACTTTAATAATGAACACACTTGATAAATGAAGAGGCCATTGTGTGTTTTTCTTGATTTAATAGACGTACACAAACAAAAATTATAATCAGGAAACACTTTCTTTTTTAACTACATCACTCTAACGTCGAGTCACCTTCACAACCAAAACAACACACTGCGCTTACTCCCGCTTCTCGCTTCAGAGTTCGAAAAAGCAAAACAATCAATGATCATCAGATGACTACCGCCATCTATCGGTGGAAAATGTTAGTTTTCTGTAATGAATTAGTTCTTTACAATGTCTTTAATTCAAAGAGGGGTAACAAATTTCGATCAATTTTTCGATAGTTTATTTTAGTACATTTATTTTTTAACCATTTGGAAAAATGGTTAAATGGTTGTCCTCGGTAAGGGTAGGAAATCAAAAACATATCTGAAGCGTTTTATTAGTTGAATACCGCATTTTATTCGTTTTAGGTAGCTTTCATTACAAAAAGCTACCTATTGCAGCCGTTCGGAGGAAAGCGATTTCAAAAAATTTTGGTATATTTTCATCGATCATGATCCCCAGCCCCAGCCCCAATGGCCGCGATTTTGTTTCTAAATGGCGGCCATTTAAAATTTTTTTAAAAATTTAAAATTTGAAATGCGGTACCAAAAAATTGAAAATGGAAAGATATTTTTTTCTTATGTGTTTGACCTTTATGCAAAGATTCCGGAGCAGTTTTCGTTTTGTCTATATCTTAAAAAATGGCTGAGTTATAGCACTTTAAATTTCTAGCGTGGCTGACATTTTGAAACGTCCTGATTTTTGTCACGCGATAACAGCAGTATTTATGAACCGATATGAATGTACCTTCCTGTGTACATAGTACATACCAATGTCTCGACCGAGTTCTTTGGCCAGCTTCATCCGCCATCTTGTATCAAAATGGCGGCCATTTAAAAAAATTAAAAACAAATAAAATTTAAAATACGGTACCAAAAAATTGGAAAGTGAAAAAGATTTTTTCTTATGTGTTTGACCTTAATACAAAGATTCCGGAACAGTTTTTGTTTCGCCTATATCTAAAAAAATGGCTGAGTAATAGCATTTTGAATTTCTATTGTGGCTGACATTTTAAAACGACCTGATTTTTGTGACGCGATAACAGGCGTATTTGTGAACCGATTTGGATGTAACTTGGTGTGTACATAGTACATACCAATGTCTCGATCGAGTTCGTTGGCCAGCTTCATCCGCCATCTTGTTTCAAGATGGTGGCCATTTAAAATTTGAAAAAAAATTTAAAATTTGAAATGTGGTGCCAAAAAAATTGAAAATGGAATTTTTTTTCTCATGTGTTTGACCTTTATACAAAGATTCAGGAATAGTTTTTGTTTCGTCTATATCTTAAACAATGACTGAGTTATAGCACTTTGAATTTCTAGCGTGGCTGACATTTTGAAACGTTTTGATTTTTGTCACGCGATAACAGGCGTATTTATGAACCGATATGGATGTACCTTGGTGTGTATGTAGTACATACCAATGTATCGACCGAGTTCGTTGGCCAGCTTCATCCGCCATCTTGTTTCGAAATGGCGGCCATTTAAAAAAATTTAAAATGATGTACCAAAAAATTGGAAAATGAAAAATATTTTTTTTCTTATGTGTTTGACCTTAATAGAAAGATTCCGGAACAGTTTTTGTTTCGTCTATATCTAAAAAAATGGCTTAGTTACAGCATTTTGAATTTCTATTGTGGCTGACATTTTGAAATGACCTGATTTTTATCACGCGATAACAGGCGTATTTATGAACCGATATGGATGTACCTTGGTGTGTACGTAGTACATACCAATATCTCGACCGAGTTTGTTGCCCAGCTTCATCCGCCATCTTGTTTCAAAATGGCGACCATTTAAAAAAAATTAAATTTAAAATGAGGTATCAAAAAATTGGAAAATGAAAAAGATTTTTTTATGTGTTTGACCTTGATACAAAGATTCCGGAGCAGTTTTTGTTTCATCTATATCTTAAAAAATGGTTGAGTTATAGCACTTTGAATTTCTAGCATGGCTGACATTTTGAAACGATCTTACATTTGCCACGCTATAACACACGTATTTATTAACCTATTTGGATGTAAGAAGGCATGTGGATAGTATATAGCAATGTCGCGACCAAGTTCGCTGGCTATCTTCATCCACCAACTTGTTTCAAAATGGCGGCTATTAAATTAAAAAGTCCTTCCGGCCAGTGCCGGGAGGAAGAGGTAGCTTTCAAATACCTTATTTTTAAAAAGCCAACTTATATTATTCAAACACACGAAGCTCAATTTAGTGGAAACCGAATATAGGAGATTCAATACTAATTTCTATCAATACTAAATCATTATGAATGAGAATTTCACGAAATTAGTCAGCTTTATCCAAGCTGCTTTTATTTAAAGTAAATTATATTTGGCTGAGATGTTGATGTATACTATCCACATGCTTTCTCACATGGAAATAGGCGAATACGTGTGTTATCGCGTGACAAATATAAGATCGTTTCAAAATGTTAGCCATACTAGAAATTCAAAGTGCTATAATTCAACCATTTTTTAAGATATAAACAAAAGAACAAATTTTCAGAAAGAAAATCTGCTCCGGAATCTTTGTATCAAGGCCAAACACATAAAAAAAACTTTTTCATTTTCCAATTTTTTAATACCTCATTTTAAATTTTAAATTTAATTTTTTTTAAATGGCAACCCTTTTCAAACAAGATGGCGAATAAAGCTGGCCAACAAACTCGGTCGAGACAATTGGTATGTAGTATGTACAGACCAAGTAACATCCAAATCGGTTCATAAGTACGCTTGTTATCGCGTGACAAAAATCAGGTCGTTTTAAAATGTCAGCCACAATAGAAATTCAAAACGCTATAACTCAGCCATTTTTTTAGATATTGACAAAACAAAAACTGTTCCGGGATCTTTGTATTAAGGTCAAACACATACAAAAAAAATATTTTTCATTTTCTAATATTTTGGTATCTCATTTTAAATTTTAAATTTTTTAAATTTTTTTAAATGGCCGCCATTTTGAAACAAGATGGCGGATGAAGCTGGCCAACGAAATCGGTCGAGATATTTGTATGTACTATGTACACACCAAAGTACATCCAAATCGATTCATAAATACGCCTGTTATCACGTGACAAATATCAGGACGTTTCAAAATGTCAGCCACGCTAGAAATTCAAAATGCTATAACTCAGCCATTTTTTGAGATATAGACGAAACAAAAACTGCTCCCGAATCTTTGTATCAAGATCAAATACATAAAAAAAAATATTTTTTCAATTTTCAATTTTTTGGTACCACATTTCAAATTTAAATTTTTCTTAAAAATTTAAATGGCTGCCATTTTTAAACAAGATGGCGGATGAAGCTGGCCAACGAACTCGGTCGAGACATTGGTATGTACTATGTACAAACGAAGTTACATCCAAATCGGTTCATAAATACGCCTTTTATCGCGTGACAAAATTCAGGACGTTTCAAAATGTCAGCCACGCTAGAAATTTAAAATGCTATAACTCAGCCATTTTTTAAGATATAGACGAAACAAAAACTGCTCCGGAATCTTTGTATAAAGGTCAAATACATAAGAAAAAAATATTTTTCCATTTTCAATTCTTTGGTACCACATTTCAAATTTAAAATTTTTAAGAAAATTTTAAATGGCCGCCATTTTGAAACAAAATGGCGGAGGAAGCTGGCCTACGAACTCGGTCGAGACATTGGTATGTACCATGTACATACCGAATTACATCCAAATCGGTTCATAAATTCGAGAGTTACAGTATGACAAACGTCAGATATATATATATATATATATATATATATATATATATATATCAACTTTTGAACGGAGGGTGGTTTCGGGGTCTGGGGGTCATGATCGATGAAAATATACCAAAATTTTTTGAAATCGCTTTCCTCCGAACGGCTGCAATAGGTAGCTTTTTGTAATGAAAGCTACCTAAAAATATATATATTTAAAGTGAGGTGCAAAAAATTATAAATTGAAAAAGATTTCTTTCTTAAGTATTTGACCTTGATATAAGGATTCCGGCGCTTTTTTTTGTTTTGTCTTTATCTTAAAAAATGGCTCAGATATAGCAGTTTGAATTTCTTTATGTGGGTGACATTTTGAAAAATCTGATTTTTTGCCTGCGACAGCACTCGTATATATCAACCGATTCCGAGGTGAGTGAGCATGTCCACAGGAATTACTAAGGTCTCGACCAAGTTCCCGGGGTAGCCTCATCCACCATGTTGTCTTAAAATGGCAGGCACTTCAAGATATCGCCGAATTTGGCAACCAAATATAAGTTACTTTAAATAAAAGCAGCTTGGATAAAGCTGACTAATTTCGCGAAATTCTCATTCATAAGGATTTAGTATTGATAAAAATTAGTATTGAATCTTCTATAATCGATTTCCACCAAATTGAGCTTCGTGTGTTTGAATAACATAAGTTAGCTTTTTAAAAATAAGGAATATGAAAGCTACCTCTTCCTCCCGGCACTGACCGGAAGGACTTTTCTGATTGGTCTATACAAGGCCGAAACTAAGGGGGGGGGGCAGAGGGGGCATGTGCCCTGGGCGCCAGAACCAAGGGGCGCCAAATGAAAGATTATACCTTTGGAACCGATCATTTTCTTCTGATGGACTGATGGCTTTTATTATTATGAAACAGCCATTATAAATGAAGTGTTAGGTGAAGATGAAAGAGCAGCAGTAAAAAGTTTGAACTCTGATTTTCTGGTCAGAAAGGCAAAAAAAAAAAAAAAAAAAAAAAAAAAAAAAAAAAAAAAAAATTTTGGCCATTTTTTTTCCTATTCTGACCAGAAAATCAGAGTTCAAACTTTTTACGACTGCTCTTTCATCTTCACCTAACACTTCATTTATAATGCTGTTTCATAATAATGAAAACCATCAGTCCATCAGAAGAAAATAACTCGGTTAAGAAGACTCGGATAACCGGAACTCTACTCTATAAGCAAATACTGTAAGTAGCCGGTAATGCATGCGAATTCTTTTATGTGAACGAACTATAATTGCAACAAACGTCACATTCAATTTACGTAGTTCAGTATTACATATTTTAAATTTTAAAATAAGTCGGCCATTAGAAAATTAGTAAAATTCTCTTTGTAAATATACTTTGAGGAAGAAAGGGGGGAGGGACGGCAAGGATCATGTTTGCCCCGGGTGCAAAAAAGGCTAGTTTCGGCCCTGGGTCTATACAGTAATCTGTATTTTCCCTTTACTTTCAACAGAGATGAATACTTCTGTTGCCACTATAACAAAAAAGTAATAAAAACTACAAAAAAAATTAATAACTCAGAAGCAAACTGAGATACAGCTTTCAAACAAATTGCATTTAAAAGTACCTTTTTTTCTATATACGACGGTGTAAAAAGTAATATTGTGGGAGGTTTAGAAGTTTAAGAATGAAATTTCATTTAAAATTGGTCCAGGAATATTAATGTTTAATCCATGGCGTACGTAATGTATGACCAGCTCCGTAGAAGTTTAAAAATTTACAGTACCGAAAAATGTAATCCATGGCGTACGTAATGTATGATCAAATCCATGCGATTTTTTATATCTTAAATTTTAGCCTTTAAAAAAATCATTTTCCAAATGGTCGTTGTAATTTATTACATTGCATTTTTCTTTCTTTCTTTTGTGAATTTTTTTAAATTTGTTAGAGAAGGTGTCATCGTGAAAATTAGCATTTAAGCATTGCTAACTAGAATAGCCAACTGCGAGTCCTGTGAACCCGCAATTTTTATTTAAAGCAAACCGGTTGAGTCTTGCATGGATCGGGTTATAACCGGCTGGAACCTAAAGATTGCATATCCAGTCAACCCGAACAAGACCAAAGAAAAAGTTAACCCGCAACCCGACCAGAATCCGACAAAATAGCTTTCATCAACCAGCAACCCGATCCGATCCAGAAATACTTCAACCGAAACCCGACCCGGGCCCAAAGTGAAAGAAAATTAATACATATCGTAATGCAATTATGAAAAAGTATATAGTCTACAATTATATCTCTAGTATCAATATTATAGAAACTCGACACAGTTTATCGCCAAGCAAAAGAAACAACAGTGCAATCAACCGTAAATGAAAGGAATTTCCGCTAATTAATGCCAAACGATATTTCAAAAATTTTTTAGTACTCTGTCAAGTTTATATTTTCCGGACTGACCAAAGTGGTATTTTGACCGCTCTATATCTCCGGTTCTATTTATAATAGAAACAAAATTCTTGTTTCTATGGAATAGGACATGCCACGTGACTCAGAAAACGAAAATAGAGTTGAATCCGACCAATAGGTTTTTAGTAAATGCGATTTTAAAAGTGCTGTTTTTTGCACTTTTGAAATTCTTGTTCTGACCAAATCTGTTGACAGGGCTACAGCAATGTGTAATTATCGGATTTTTAAGCGGTTTACGGCATTAGAATTGTTTATTGCTACACAAACTAATAGCATACAGTTAGTACAGTAAGTTAATAGCATACATTTTTGCTCATTTCTGATTACATATCTATATATACACTAAAAAAATTATAACATCCCTAAAACATTATTGATATTTGATTAAATAACATAAATAAAAAAATTCTTGATTACTTATATTAACAAAACACTAAATAACATTTAAAGTCTTAAGTTATTAATATAGTTCTTTCAGCTTTGCCGTGTCCTAAGAAGGCGGTAGCGATGGTCGAGGGTGTTAATTCTTCGAAGGCTTAGCAAATTATATTCTCTTAGAATATGATAACATAAAATTTATTTTATAACACAGTAAAAAATATTCTGGAGTAATGATAAGTTGCTATGTACACAACAAATGTAAAATTTGTTGAACAAAGTTTATGTAACAGAAATAGTGTCTATGAGAAGGTGGCAGCTAGTCTATTTAGTCCACAGGCATTGCATCACTTGAACGGAAAGCGCTGGTCTTGTCTCCGAGATCAAAAACTCCTTTTCCCGCGACGGCACCCTGGTGCCCTGTCGCCGCTGATTCGGTTATCCTTCCCCGGTATTAGGGATCGTAAAGTCCGGCCCTTTCGACCTTCAAAATCTTCCACTCCAAAAGTCGCTCTTCCAACTCCAGCCAAAAACTAATCTCTCCTCCGCATCCTCTCGTATATATCTCTCAATTATCTTCCTCTAAAAACAATAGTGAGTTTCTCAGCCACTAACTGTCCGTTCTTTTTAAGAACCTCCCAGGGGCCTTTACTGTTGTCTCCTGAGTGGACACCTTAAGTAACTCCTCTTTTGCACGTGGATCCTGCGATCATATGCTCTCGTGAGAACGTATGTGAGTTCTCTTCCCACGCTCAAAGATCAAAAAAGTGCCGGCTGCTCTTTAGCATTAGCAAACTGTCACCGATTGTCAAATGTCAAAGAGCGATGGTGACTGAGTAGTATCTTTCATCTTGCCGTGCGTCTTACTGGACTTTACCATAATTTTACTCTGTTTTAGAAATGCATTAGTTCTTTCTATATGGCGAATCTGATATAGTTCAGATCTTTACAACCACCCTCCCCCTCCTTTTAAAAGAATATTTTGGCCGTAGGACGAAATATTCTGGAAAAGAGAAAGGTGACTCAAAATTTATATGAATGGCTCACATGCAAAAAAAGAAAAAAAGAAAAAACTTTATTTGCCTGTCTGCCTCTCCAAAAAAGTATTCATTATACATTCTGTATAATATTTTACACTTTATTCTATTTCAAACACTTCACACTGTATTATATTGTCAAACATTAAAAAGAATGATAACGTACTATATACAATTTTCTTTTTTTTTTCTTTTCAAGATTACTCTGCCCTACTCAAAAAATCTACATGCGTGATGTCTTTTCCTGGTCTATGTTGAATGGCATACTGGTATGGTTGCAAGGTCAGTGCCCACCTTAAAAGCCTCGGATTATTTCCTGCATTGTTCTTTAAAAATGTTAAAGCGCTGTGATCTGTTTCTATGAGGAATTTTTGTCCGTCGATATAATGACGTAATTTTTTTATAGCAAAGATTATCGCCGCGCACTCTCTCACTGTTGCACTGATTTTTTTTTCGGTTTCACTGAATTTTCTGCTTAGGTATATGATGGGATGCTCTTCTGAATTTATTCTCTGTGCGAGGACGACCCCTACTCCGAAATTTGAAGCATCCGTTTGTATTATAAATTCTGCCTCATAATTTGGTGCGTACAGAATGGGCTCCGCCGTGAGTTTCTCTTTCAGCGTTTGAAAGGCCCTTTCCATTTCTTCGTCCCATGTTATTTTCTCCCTTTTATTTTTTCCTTTTAATGCTCTTGTGAGCGGTTCTACGATAGTCGCGTAATTTTGGATATATCTAGCGTAATACCCGGCCATACCTAAACATCTGCGGATTTCGGTTTTCGACTTGGGGGGCGCCAATTCCGTGATTGCTTTAATTTTTGCCTCTGCTGGCCTCCTTTGTCCTTCCCCCACAATATGCCCTAGGTACTTAACTGTTCTTTGCGCAAATTTACATTTTGAAATTTTTACTGTCAAATTTGCGTCCTTAATTCTGGATAGCACCTCCCGAATGTGTTCTAAATGTGCTTCCCATGTTTCTGAAAAAATCGCCATGTCGTCCAGATACGGCAGGCAGAAATCTTCTAGTCCCTTTAACAATTTTGCCATAAATTTGGAGAATCTGTACGAAGCGTTGACTAAACCAAAGGGTAATCTTAAAGGCAAATATGTTGCTTTATTTGTTACGAATGCTGCGTATTTTTGGGCCCGCGGGGTCATTGGGATTTGCCAATAGCCTTTTGTTAAATCCAATACCGTTATGTACTTTGCCGCCGCCACACGCTCCACTCTCTCTTCGATATTAGGCAAGGGGTAATACTCTATTTTAGTAATTGCATTAAGCCGACGAAAGTCTACACATGGGCGTGGCTCCTTACCGGCTGATTCCACTAGAATTAAGGGCGAATAATAGTCTGACTCCCCTTCCTTTATAATATTAAGTTCGAGCATCCTTTTAATTTCTTTCTCTAAAATTTCTTCTTGTCTGCGGGACATTCTATACGGTCTGATTCTAACTGGTTTGTCACTAATTACCTCGATATCGTGCTCCTCCATGTCTGTCGCCCCCGGGTTATTTGAGAAAACCTCCGTGAACTCCCCCAGTAGGATTTCTAATTCCCGTAATTGCTCATTATTGTACCTATCCGTCAGATTGCTATCTTTTACGATTTCCTCGAAATTGTAGTTATTGGGCTCATCTAGTGGAAAAGCTATTTCCAAGTCGTGCTGATACTCTTCCCCGTCGCATAAGTGCGCCAGAATATTTATTTTTTCCACCCGTTGTATGTACGGTTTCAATAGGTTTACGTGGAAAACTTGCTCTTTCGCGCGCATCCCCGGAACCTCTACTACATAATTTGTCTCTGAAATTTTTTCTTTTATTTGTCCAGGACCTATCCAGCTGGCTGCCATTTTATGCGGTTTTTGCTTCGCTAGTACTAGAACTTGATCCCCGGGTTGAAAATCGCGTACAATCGTTTGTTTATCATGTCGTGTTTTCCTTTGTTCTCTATTTTCTAGCAGATTTTGCTCCGCTAATTCTTGGCATCTTTTCAGTCTGTTCATGAGCTCGAAACCGTATTCTGTTACTACTTCTGGCTCCTTGTTCTCCCCTGTCCATTGTTCGAATAAAAGTGTCTCGGGCGTCCTGAGGTTTTTGCCGAAAACTAACTCTGCTGGGCTGAACCCAGTGGAATCGCTGATTGCATTGCGTATCGCCAATAATGCGTGCGGCAGGTTTTCTTCCCAATCTGTCCCGCTTTCCAGGCACATTACTTTTAATAACCTCTTAATCGTACGGTGCAGGCGCTCAACGTTATTTGCTTTCGGATTGCAAACGCTGGAATGACGCAGCCTGACCCCAAATTTCTCTAAGAAAGCCGTCGTTAAGTTTGACGTAAACGATTTTCCTAAATCTGTCTGTACCTCTCTAGCATAACCTATCCTACTAAAAATCTGCATAAGTGCTTGTACCACTGTTTCCGATGACATGTCTTCTATCGGAATCGCCTCTGGATATTTCGAGAAAACGCATAACGCTGTCAACATATATTTATTTCCCCGTTTTGATTTAGTTAAAGGGCCTACCAGGTCGATTGAAAGTTTTGAGAATACCTCTGGGATTACAGGTACTCTCGCCAAAGGAGCCTTTTTTGTTTCGCCCGATTTTCCCATTAACTGACAAGGCGTACAGGACTTTACGTAAAGCTGTGTTTCTTTGATAACATTTGGCCAGAAGAAGTACCGTAGTAATTTATCTTTTGTTTTTTTTTCTCCCAAATGCGCCGCACTGCTCTCGTGACAGGCGCTCAAAATTGCCTTTCTGAATTTTTCAGGAACCACGATTTGTTCTCTCTCCGAACCCCTGTGGTCTTTAACCCTTCTAATAACAATGGAGTTTTTGTACTCAAAAAAGGATTTCTTTTCACGCGCTTTTTGTCTGATTATCTCAAGCGACTTGTCTTCATTCTGCGCAGTTTCGAAATCTTTCCTTTCTATTTTGCTCAATAAAAAGGTCTCGTCTTGGACGAGCGGTGGTAAGGAGATCGGCTCCTCCCCTTCGCTCTCCTCTAACTCGTCGTCTGGCGTCGCAGTCTCCGGCCTAATCTCCCGTGATTGACTGACCCCTTGAACGCACGGATCCAAATTTCGAATGTTATTGGTTTAGCTTTCTTTGGTCAGCTGTTTAGCTTGACCGCGTGTTGTTACTGCGTGTAATGTTTGAGGTTTCAATGCGTTTCCTGAATCGATAAGATTTTGAGTTAAATTGCCCAAGATATAATAATTAATGTCTGATTCTTCGTTCGTGACGATGGCTTTGGTCTTAATTAACCTTTTGTCTGGTAATTCGAGCGTAACTTCGGCTATGGGAAGGCAACGAAGATCATTAAACAAGGGCTGTTTTACCCAGCTCGCGTTCCCATTGAATTGGCTACTTTTAACCAAGCTTCCAGGGCAGACATCCGTCATGCTTCCCGTGTCACGTAACATTGTAATTTCTACTCCATTTATCTTTCCCTTCCTTAAATATGGTTCGAAACCTTCTTCTAAGTCCGGCTGTCTGCTAATATGGTGGATCGTTTTATGCGGGGTTTTCCTTTTTTTTAGCTCCGGGCAGTTGCGCCTCCAGTGCCCCCCCACCGCAAACAAAGCATGTATCTTTCTTTGTTTTTTCGAAGGCTTTTTGTTTTTCCCTATCATCGCTTTTCTCCCGCCAACTAGATTTATGACCGGGATTTTTCCTCGGGTCCCTTTCCTCGTAATTTGGGCGATCGGACCATTTTTCGCTGTCTTTTTCCGTATATCTCGGTTTCTCGAATCTTTTTTCCACGGGGGGTCTGGCATAACCTTTCCAGGACGTCGCGCCCTTTATTGCTTCATACCCGTCCAAATCTTTTGCGAGTTTGTCTGGTTTTTTATACTCTGCCCACGAATCGATAAAATGATTTTTAGTTTCGATCGGCACTCTTCGTTTAATTTGTTCCGTAATAAGCAGGTCTTTTAGCTCCTCTAAGGTTTTGATGCCCAACCCATCAAGCCACCCGTCTTGAAAACTATTTAATTCGAAGATTAGGTCTTTCCATGGGGTGTTTGTATTTTTTTGATGCCTCATTAATTTTAAACGATAGGCTTCTGCTGTTAACGTATATCGTTCTAAGAGAATTTTTTTCACGTGAGCAAAATTGTCCACGCTGTCGGACGGTTCTCGTAAAATTAATTCTGAAATTTCTATGGGCAATAAAGCTAAAAGATGAGTTACTAGATCATCTGACTCGATCCCCGATCTTTCTGCCTGTCTCTCAAATAAATTTAAAAATAAAGTTATGTCTGATTTGTCTGGGTCGAACGAATTCATAATAGATTTTATGTTTAATTTTGGGCTTCTATCAGAACGATTGCTCGCGCTTGAACTGCTTCTCTCTGTGCCTTGCGTTAATCTTAATTCTTCTAGTTTGAATTCTCTTTCTTTCTGTCTGTCTGCGTTGTCTAATTTAGCTCTTTCTAATTCTAACTGTTCCTTTTCGCGGTCCCTTTCTGCCTTCTCGCGGTCTTTTTCTGCCTTTTCGCGGTCTTTTTCCCTAGCTAAATTTTCTTCTCTATCTTGTACAATGTACCTGGCTTGCGTTAGCGCAAGGTCCTCGTCGTAGCTATCTGATTGCTCAATTTTTTGGATGATTATTTGTATTGTATCCCCATCCTCAAGTGCTACCCCCAATTCTGCTGCTAAATTCTGTAGATCAATCTTTCTGCAATGTTTTAATGCGGTCACCCTTGTCATAATGAAGCCTTATTTTTAACACAATTTCAATAATTTACACCAACAATTTCCTCGGAGAATTTAAAACCTGTCAATTAACACTATAAAATATGTTTACATAAACAAATTTTAAATACAAACACAGGATATAAAGTATAAATTTACAATATCTGTGAAATTTTTGGATACCTTCCCCTTTTGTTAAAAATAACCAATGTGCAAGATAAATTTTTCTGTTTAAAGTCCCTATACACACAGGATAAAACACAATATATAGTAAAATCTTATAGAAATTGCACACATATATTTCGAATAAACTTTTCAAATTTTTCAAATCTGAGCACTTCTTTGCAAACCATGACCAGTGTAATCAGTGTACTGACCATAAATTTCTAGAAAATATCTTTATTCAGTAGTTTAACTAACATAAATTAATTTTCCTCACAATTTACATGTAATATTACACTACTTGCATCTCTAATTTAAAAAACTGTTCCCCTGAGCCTTTTTTTTTCGGCTCGCTACTGCAATCTCCCCTGAAAATTTTCTCCGCTTCCTTTCTTAGAAACAAAATTTTCCTTTGTATTCGTTTCGAATATAAACCAGATTTTAATCTGCTCCCTAGCTTGAGCTATCTTAAATGCCTATGAATTTGCCTCTGTTATACTTGGCTTGATGCCCTTATCTTAATGTTTACTTTACAAATTACAACAATTTTACTATCTCACAATTTTAGATCCCGAATTTAAAACATTTAAATTCTACTAAAACAAAATTTGAGAGCCATTCAAAAAAAAATAATGAGCCTACCTGCTCTGTTGTGTTGAGGTCCCGTCACAGTTGCTTTGGCCAGTGTGCTGCCGTTGAAGTATCAGTCACTGTCTTTGCGTCAGGGTCAGGCCTTTCCGAGGGAGTCTGTCGGTTGTCGGCTCTCTCCGTCTGGCTTTAGGTGGATCTCCTGGATGTCCCTTTACTCTCTCCTGGGTCGCTGGACTGTTGACTCCTTCGCAGTGTTGCGGCTATGACGATGTCCTGCTGCTCGATGCTCAGCTCTCTTTTGTTTTTAATCACAGACTGCTAACAATCTCATCTGTACTATTTTTTTCACATAAAAGTTCGTTTCGTTGGCTGCCACCAGTTGTGCCTCCTCCAAAAGTGTGCAAAACCTCCTTTTCCCGCGACGGCACCCTGGTGCCCTGTCGCCGCTGATTCGGTTATCCTTCCCCGGTATTAGGGATCGTAAAGTCCGGCCCTTTCGGCCTTCAAAATCTTCCACTCCAAAAGTCGCTCTTCCAACTCCAGCCAAAAACTAACCTCTCCTCCGCATCCTCTCGTATATATCTCTCAATTATCTTCCTCTAAAAACAATAGTGAGTTTCTCAGCCACTAACTGTCCGTTCTTTTTAAGAACCTCCCAGGGGCCTTTACTGTTGTCTCCTGAGTGGACACCTTAAGTAACTCCTCTTTTGCACGTGGATCCTGCGATCATATGCTCTCGTGAGAACGTATGTGAGTTCTCTTCCCACGCTCAAAGATCAAAAAAGTGCCGGCTGCTCTTTAGCATTAGCAAACTGTCACCGATTGTCAAATGTCAAAGAGCGATGGTGACTGAGTAGTATCTTTCATCTTGCCGTGCGTCTTACTGGACTTTACCATAATTTTACTCTGTTTTAGAAATGCATTAGTTCTTTCTATATGGCGAATCTGATATAGTTCAGATCTTTACACAGCTGTCAAAAATTGCATTCTTTTAATCTAAATGTTTATCAGTTTTTGATTGACACATTACACAAACAAGGAAGTAATTTTCTATTTTCCTGACATGATCGTTGAAAGAGTAATCAAGTCTTGTTTATGACAGACATAAAGTGTTTTTGAAAAACAGTTAACCTGATTTATAATGAGTTTATCTAATTCTGAAAGAGATTAGTATTTCCAACAATTTAAACATTTTTCATTATAGCAGTTGCCAAAAATTAAAATACACAATAAAATTCTTACTACAACAATTAATTTTCTACTGCAAGATTTCCACGTGAAAAATGAAAATGAAGTAAATAGTTTGCCGAATTCAAAAAAAGGTGAATATTACGTCATAACTATCTATTGCAAGATATTCACATGAAAAATGAAAATGAAATAAATAGTTTGACGAATTTAAATGAAGGTGAATATAGCTTCATAACTTTTCTATTTCAAGGTTTCCTCGTAAAAGAGGAAAATATTACGTCATATTGGAAATATAAAGGACGTGGTGAATATAGTATAACGTCATATGAGTGTGAAAAAACGTATTGAAGAATGATAAAAACCCGAATATGGAAATATTGGCGTATTTTAACATTATTGTTCCAATTATAAATTGAAATAAGTTCATTTATAGCTGTATTCTTTTGCGTCTGTTATATACATTTATACATTTTTATATTGTGTTTTCATTTGATTAATGCGTACAATACTTCGACTGCTTTTTTTTAATTTTTGTTTTATGTTGTATGTTAAATTTTTAAATTGATTTTTCAGAACAAACATCCTTCAAATTCTGGGCAACGCAGGGCACTTTAGTTTATAAGAGATAAATGGCTTTTGGATCTGTATATCTAATGCTAATATTATAAAGCGTTATAACATTATAAAGTGTACAATATTATTAATGTTTGTACGTTTGTGAAGTGTTATCTCTGAAACTACATAGCCAACTTTAAAAAATGTTGGTGGCCATCTCTGCTCCGAAAAAAAGACTGTATTTTATGTCAGTGCAACAACCTACATTGCTACAGGAGCAAAAAAGTTCTAAAATTGCGATTTCTGTGATATTGATTGGGTTAGAAACTTTAAATTCGGTGTGGTGGTTACTTTTAAGATGTAAATACTCGTTATGAACGCTCTCTAAAAGATTCGAAAATTCAATTTGACAGATAAAGGTACAAATTTCTAGAAAGGTTCTAAATTATGATTTATTTGGAATACTGAAATTTCTGGGATACTGTTGGGGTTAGAAACTAGAACTTTGGCATGGCAGTAATTTATAAGATGTAAATGCTCGTTGTAGAACGAATTCTAAAAAATCGAAAGACTAAACAAAGCGGAAAAAGATCTAAAGATGATCTAAGTAACGAAATACATGGAATTGTTAAGAATATAAACATGAAAATTGACATGGCTGTATTTATCATGACGTAAATTCTCGCAATAGAACAATTTCTAAAAATGTCGCTATATAAAACACTGCAGAAACAAAAAACTTTCGAATATTTTCTATTTGTGTTACTGCTGAGCCCAAAAACTTGAAATTTTGCTTCGGGTAGTTTTAAAATATAAAATTGTCTCTATGAATGGTTTCTAAATAATTAAAAATTTAAAAAGATGAAATGAACGGAAAGCGATCTCAATTACCATTAATTTGGAATTATTAGGTATAGCAACTTTAAATATTTCATAATGCTGCATCTCCTCCACAAAACATGCAATTTAAATGCAACAAAACTGATAGATACCCACCTAGCATTAAATAAATTGTGTAAATATTGAATAAAGACCTGTATGAAACAGTGAGTAGGTTGCCCGAAAGTACTTGTTAAAGTGTTCCTTCTCTAGGCTTTTCTCTCTCTCGCCAAGGCCACTAACAGAGGGAAGTGCCGTTTTAAATGTCCTATGATTTTTTTTTCTGATTCATTTTTCTAGACATTTTATCATAAGGTCATATTCTTAATTGTCATTAGTAGATTTTTTTATATATTAATTTATTCTGGTGAAATTTCATAATCGGGTTCATAGTGGCGTATTTTAGCTTGCATGATTTCCTGAAAAAATATATATAGATTTGTAAATTACTTCAAAAGACACTTTGACAGCTCAAAGGTTATGCAGACGATATATTCAGATTTTGTGTCATACTTTATGCTGTAATCATTGCCTATTTCTTTTATTTAATACATGCTAAATACAGCTCAACTTGTGCAGAATATGTTTGAAAACAAAACAATACAGCGTATGTAGTGGCCAGCATACACTCATCATTTAAATCCGATCGAGAATATCCTAAACACACTCTAACGACGCATTGCACGCCACTGTTGATGTGTTCGGTACTTTGATACTATATCAGATTTTGAAGAGAGAATTCCTTATCTCTTATCGACAACCTCATTGCATCTGTGAAAAACAGATATTGTACAATATTAACTATTCCGGGGGAGCACACACCATATAAAGTATAGTCCATTCTTTTTAAACATCATATCTTTGTCATTTAAAGCTACTCAAATTGGTGCGGAGCGTCTGATTATTCTCTTGACATCATTTTATACAGTTAAAATGTCGATATAAGATAATTTAGTGTTTCATTTTCTATTTTACTTTTAATATATTGCGTACTTTCAATTTTATATCCATGCATGGCTATCTTGCATGGTTTGCTTTCCCATTTTTTAAACTGTGTATACGAATTTATATGTAAGATTTTGTACTTCTACGATTCTTTTATTTTCATCATTTCAATTTATCGCAGTATATGGACAATTAAAGATAATATCTCATTTTCTTTGCTTCCACATGTTATTATTAAATCTATGTTCTCAGCAATATCGCTCAGACTAATCCCTCTGAGAGAAGTCCTAGTAATTAATAAATTCCAAGCAACTAAATAACATAAGAGAAAATTGCAGTTAGTTGTTAAAGAGATTGCGGTGTTTTGGATAGCTTTTTCTTAACCTTCGTCTCTTTTTTTTTTACTCGACTGCCAAGAAGGGTTATGTGTTTCACGCGTATGTGGATTTCTTTATGCCTTCGAACCATCCCAACGGCTGGATGAATTTTAATGAATGAGGTTTCTATCGTTTCGTCTTAACCGTCCGATGGTTATAGGCTAGGTTTTGGTTTTATAAATTCAAAATGGTGACCGTAAAATACAAAATGGTGGTAGAGACGGAAAAAAATTTACGCACCTTATTGAGTGGCATATCATTGGATAGGTCTTTCAAAATGAAAACGATGTTTCATTGATTATTTTACAGTCAGAAGTTCCGTTTAAATATTACACAACCTGGAAGTCGTTTAGGTAGGACTTCTAGCTTTATTAGAACTCTAATCATCATAGACATCTATAGGCTTCATCAAAACAGTATTTATAGATAGGAACTAACAATTAAACACAACTTAAAAGTCATCAATAAATGTAAATAAATAAAAAAATAGATAAGTAATATAAAAGAAATAGTCTCACATTGATGAGAAATAATTAATTTGCTTTTTACGCAGTCGGGTTTTTTAATTTTTTAAATTTCACTTTTACTTGTTCCTAGCCATTTTCAACTGTTGTTAGTATTTGAGTTGGAGAAAATGGGAAAATTGTCAAAGTAAAAATTGCTAACAACCAGCTCAGAAACAAGTGGTCCCCAGAGAGGAAAAAAATCCTCCAAAAATGATCGATAGCAAAAAAAAAACAAGTTGGAAATTGCTCGTCAAACGTGGCAAATGAGGTGCGTTCGTACTATAACTAGTTTTATAATTATTTTTTGCACCCCATATTGTACTGAATGTATATTTTTTGCGCTTCATAAGTGCATAGTCTGTAACATCATTAAAATGCACTTACAATAATTTTTTCCCCATTCCCCGTAATGTAACGGAAAACTTTTGACTGTCCCTGTAATTAAACTACACATTCGATTTTCATAAAATTTGAAATGGCTCGACAAAATTTTGCAGCAATTATATATTTAAAATTTCAGACCATTCGGAAGGCTGTAAAATCATTAAAATGCATTTGCTATAATTTTTTCCCATTGGCCGTAATGTAACGGAAAACTTTTGGGTGTCCCTGTAATTAAACTATACATCCGATTTTCATAAAATTGGAAATGGCTCGACAAAATTTTGCAGCAATTATATATTAAAAATTTCAGACCACTCGGAAGTCTGTAACATCATTAAAATTCACTTGCAATAATTTTTCCCATTGGCCGTAATGTAAAGAAAAACTTTTGACTGTCCCTGTAATTAAACTATACATCCGATTTTCATAAGATTGGAAATGGCACGACAAAATTTTGCAGCAATTATATACTAAAAATTTCAGATCATTCGGTCGGGTAGTTTTTGCTCTGTTATATATGCGGACGGACGGACAGACAGACGGACTGAACGACGACTATAGGTGCTACGTATTTATATAATTACGAACGCACCTAAAAAACGAAAAATTCATGCGTCAAGTATAGATTATGAAACACTTTCCAACGCATTCAGAATAATGATACAGAACTGCACCGTTTAATAAGTTAAAATATTATGTATAATTTAGCTACATGGAAACGCATAACTCACTTGAAAACCCAATTTCAGCTATTTCCATCTACAATCGGGAAATTATCCGAATTCTTTTATCAGTCCTGTATATATTGTATTGGCCTATTGTATAGTAATAATCTTGTAGTGAAATTCAGCGAATTATATCAATTTTAATACATTTGAAATAGCGTAATGTCATTACATACTGCAAACGATAACACTGCAAACGATTTTTTCCCATTGACTATAATGAAACGGAATACTTTTGAGTGCCCCTGTAAATGAAATATCAATCCCACATACTTCATATACAATACCAAACATGTCTCAGTGATCCTAAATAAGGTTTATCAATTGCATGAAAATCCGAGTATATTTTCGGGAGTTAGAGCGTAGACAGACGGACTGACGGACAGACAAACCGAATGCATAAACACCTTTCGACTTCAGGGCTTAATTTGCGCCGGAGCCCACAGGAGCTCAGCTCCGGTACTTCTCTGTTTTCAGTAAATATTTAAGTATTTGGCGGAATTCATCGGAGCTCACAAATACAGGGCTCCGGAGCCCAGTGCAATAGCGCTTCCGAAAAACCGAAGCCTTAATTACCATTTTCTTTCCTTCCCAACTCCAAGCTTTTAACAAAACACTTATATGTGACGTAATGTGTCCCACACGTTGGAAATGGAGATGAAACGGACTCAATTTTTATATAAGTTTTAGGCTTGGGCTGGTTCAAGTCCAATCTGCCTTACTTCAAAATTTTATTTTTCATGTATATGTAAAAAAAAACTTTCCCTCCTTAAAAATTACGTTTTCTATTCTATTTAAAATCATTTCAATGTTATTTTAATCAGAATGAAGAGAAAACAGAAATCGTGTTTTTCTCTTCTAGTGATAATTGCAAATTTATGTTTGGCATTACTGGCGTCAACGTGTTGATACGATACCACTCAAGAGACTGAGCGATGAATTTGCTTTCAGTTCGATTTTCTTTTGTGACAGTAGGATAATTTTTAATTGGCCGATTTATTTTATTTTTTTACTTTAGATATCTAATCTGAAAAGAATATTTTCTGTTTGTAGCGAACGAGCATCAGTTTGAGGTTTCCTTTGATTGAATTTTTTAGTCTTCTATTGTGTACGACTATAAAAATCCCTTTAGTGATTTTTCTATTGTATCATGGACGGGAACACTGCCCATACTAAGGTTTACTCTGCACATTCACGAAGTCACTTTCATTTGTAAGTAGCTATAATTGCCATGTATTGTTATTCTGATAGAAAGCAATCGAGCAGTGTTTTCCCTTTTCTATAAAAGCATCGAATCTTTCCGATACCGATGTGAAATTTTTAACTTAATCTGATTTTCAGTGACTCGCCAGAAAAGACTGTTATGCGGTAGGAAAATTTATTATTGTTATCACCTTTTGTAGGAAATTGAGAAACGCGTTTGCATTTTTCAGTATGTAAATTTTAATTTCTATAAATTTCATAAATTCTTTCATAAAAATGTATAGCTGCGAACTATTCCTTTTTTGTGTTAACACTATTTCCAAATCATAATCCCAATCACATTTAATCGCAGAATTCTGCTATTAATTAACATTAAAATTAGGCACTAAAATTAAGACTTCTTTTCGGAAGATGTGATAACTAAGAAGTGGAATAGTTGACAGCTAAGTATACGCAGATAGATATATTTAAAATTTTTATTTTCCTAAAGAAAAAACAATCTTTAAATTTTGCAACTAATGTATGAAATATAAATATGCAGATTGGACTGATAGCGAATGCAGGAGGGGGGGACACTAGGTTATTAGTATCGCAGGATATTAGGGCTCCGGTACTCTTTTTGTTAGAAATTAAGCCCTGTTCGACTTTGCTGGAAAGTGTTAAAAAAAAAAGATGTTTGTAGTATAAATTTGGCGCCCCTCAATTTCCGCGACCAGGGCGACTGCCCCCTTCGCCCCCCCCCCCTTTCGCACGTGGCTGAACTGAACTATCCTACACACTTAATTATTATGATATCTGATCTGATATTTGAATCAGCTACTCAGAATAAATTACAGGTAATGGACAACAGATAATGGCTAACTGAGCTATATTGGACAAATCTGATGGATACACAATTCTGCCAGAAAGCTTATAACATCTGGTCTGATATGTGAATCAGTTACTCAGAATATATTACAGGTAATGGAAACTAATTAACGTTGGATGCGTAATTATACTCATAAATCTTAGGTAATGGAAGTTAATTATATAATTTAATTATCTAGTCGAAAGAAAAACAAACTCAATTGAGCTTTTAATTAAAATAATCTTGCAGAAATCAATATGCATGTGTATAATAACAAATGATACGCATTTGAGTTGACTCAATTGTGTTCCGGCGATACAAGTAAGGGGTGAAAAACATATTAGCTTATCGTATGTTTAAAGGCTCGGACTGGCCCGCCGGCCCATCGGCCCGAGGGCCGGTGCGCCCTCTTCAAGGAAAAAATTCGCGCCCTAAGCCGCACCAATATTTTTATCTCATTGTACATTTTGACTAATGAACTAAATTTCGAGAATTCGTTTAGCGAGTCAATCATTTCATAGACAAACAGCACTATTTTTTATTATCACAAAGAAATTAAAGATAGGATCGAAAATCAAAGTCGGCCTGCGATTGAGAGTGAAAACATGCATCCAGGGAAAGCTTTAATAGCCATGGCGTCCTGGGCTAGATTTTTTTTTTACCAGTTCTTTGAAGGATATATTATAGAATTTAATTTTAAAGAAATATTTTGCATATTTTCATTCCTTCTGTTTTTACTACCTTGTTTCTCCATCCCCTTTAAAGCCGGCTCTGAATGCACCTATATTTTAAACCGTGCTTTTTGGAAACAACTTGAGAAAAGAAAGAAAGATGTATCAGAAAGCAAAAGTACTTTTTGTGGGGTTTTTATTGCTGATCAAAAAATATGATATTCCTTTTCGAGGAATAAAAATTTGATGACAGTTCTAGATTACAATCCTGCAGGCTGTGAAATCTTGCGGCCAGCGTTTTTCCATTCACAGAATTTACACCACAACTTTTGGTTAAATCTAATCTTCTCTTTATTTAATTACATACTTTTCATGGTAAAATAACTATTAGAAAAACTTGTATGTATTTAAAAAGATTGTTTAATCTAATCACGACAAAATCTATCATTAAATAAAGACAATATTTAAAAATATGATAGATTTTTTGAATAAAAAAACTATATGTTATATGATATCAGTCACCTATTACAGGCAAATCTATGTTCACCTTGTTGGAATTTTTAGATATTACATTATTCGTTTTAGAAAAAAAGATATAATAAGTCATTTTCATACTTGGTAATGTGCGAATGTGTTAAACCTTGTTAAACCAGATACAACACAATCCAGTAAAATTGACTTGTGTTCTTTAAAATTTTTACGCCCTCTGAAAATCCAAGGTCTGTGCCCTTTTGCCTGGCCCAGTCCGACCCTGTAATGTTTATCATTACTAAAACTAAATAAACAGACAACTAAGCAAAAATTTAGCTAACAGGATCCCAGTCTTTCGAATTTTCAAAATTTCCGGGAAGAAAAAACTGTTTTCTCTCCGGAAAGTATCCTGCACCACGTGGCTCTACTCTGATAAATGAAAGTACTTTAATAGAAAAAAAAAAGTTCTTGATTGCTACACAAGATTCGTGATTAAATAACTGTTTTTTCTAATATAACTGTGCTCAAAGGTAACATGTGTAACAATCCCTCCCCCTCACATGTATGTAAACTTTGGTGCATGTCATTCATTCTTCTCATGCACAATTGGGCACCTTCTTTTTTTCGTTGAAAATTAATTTTTTTTACTTTATAATTTTACAATTATGGGTATAGACGACGAAAAGGATAATCACGTTAGACTTCGACGTGCCAAAAGTGTTGCCCAGGTCGAAGGGGAATCGCAAAAAGAAAACAGAATAAGAGCAGTTCAACCTGACAAGCCGTAACTATATTTTTATTCTTTATGACTACTATATTTTTATGAGAATAAAACGTCTTTACTGAAAAAATGAATATTTTTCTGTGTCTTTTCTCTAAGAAAATAGCTATACTTTTATTACAATTAAATGATAATAACGATACTACTATATGGCTTGTCGTCTGCTATACTTTTATTAAAATTAAATGATAATAATGATATACTATATAACTTATCGTCTGCTTGACAGTAGTATTAGTGCCATATTTGTATGAAGGGTAATTCTTTAAGATGGTTCTTTTGAATTTTTGCAAAGTTGCAGGGTTTAAACTGAATTAGTATATTTTCATTTTCTCTATTTTTCATAACTAAAATTTAGATATTTAAAAATATCAACTAGTACACAAGAAACCTTTAAGTTTCAGCGCTGCATTATTTTATTTGTTAAAAAAAAAAAAAAAAAGTGAGCATTTGAAAACATGTCTTATATTTTACAAACATTTTATTTTTATAATAACCTACAACAAATTGCAACAGAATTTTGGAACTTTCATTCTAGTATTTCAAAATAGGATAAATATATCCTATGTTTTTCTTTTATTATACACTAATTTGTTAAATGATTTCAATCTGAAATTAATCTCTAATCGTTTTTGTAATTTTTTTTCAATACTATTGGTTTTTGATACATTGTTGTATCTAAGAAATTTTTAAATGTATGTATCCCAAAGTTTATGTAATTAGAGTGTTAATTCAAGTTAAAGTGATTCCTTATGTATGTATATATATTTCTTTTTTATTTATTTATTTTTATTTTTTTTTTTTTCAGATGTCATAAAACCAGAGATTCTTTACTCAGTTCATCAAGTGGATATACTAACTACAGGGGTGTTTTAAACCTGTGTATTGTCTTATTGGTATGATAATTTAAGCTTTAATAGTTTGTGTAATGTTTATGATTTAGATTTTAACAAAAAAGGGATTAAATCTGTTAAAATGACAGAAGATTTAACGCTTATGAAATGTAAATGGATAGTAATTACATGCACTGGAACTCAGATTTTTTTTATTTTTTTAATCTCCTATTATATTTAATATTTTTTATTTGATGACAACTCTGACCTCTGTGAAGACCCCATATTGAATTTCAGTATTTCACACATTCTATTTAAAATAATTAAAGTATAGATTTCATGATTAATAGTATTCAGGCAAGTACAGAGGGGGTTAGAACCAGTGCAAATTACCAGACCCTGGCTTTTCTACGGGGCTGGCTCCGCCCTGATTTTTTTAACTTTTTTACATAAAAAATTTTAATTAAAATAACTAACAAATCATTAAATTTTAAAGTCAGTATTTCCTAGAATGTCTTTATGGGCTAGTGTAAAGACATTATGCCCATACTTCTGTGTATGTATCAATTATTTGAAAGTTCATTTGATATTAACCCTTAACCGGAAACGTGAAAATCCCGTGCACAAACAGAACACTTAATAATTTACCAAATAGTGAACTTAAACATTTAATCTTTAATAGTAATAGATTAACAGGACCATTTTTTTAATATACAGCCCAACCTCGTTATTCTGACAATCTAATGACCAGAAAAAAGTGTCGTCATAAGCAGAGTGTCGCGGTAACCGGAGTTGGAGAAAAATATGTTTATAAAAAGCTATATTTTTAACTAATTTAAGACAATCTAAAATTCATAACTGTTCTTCCATTATAAGCAATAAAATATTATTATTAAATAAAATAAACACAAAAACAAAATTGAAAAGAAAAAAAATCAGATTTATGATTACTTGTTTTTTACTTACCCATCATATAGGGGAAGTCTTGTAATTGTTTTGAAAAATCGAAAAAAAATTTTTGATGGATTTTCAGACGCGTTTCAGACACTAGATTCCGAAAAACATATTTTTAGAAAAAAAATTTGTCTGTCTGTCTGTGTGTCTGTAATCGCTCTATCTCCCGAACAAATTGAGATAGACTTGAAATTCGGTGTGTACTTTGGAAGTAATAATGGGAAGAAGCCTATTGAATATCAGTAACCTCGATTAACCGGAACTATTTTTTTTGGACTCTTGAAATATTCGTTCTGATAAAACATATACAAAAATTTTCGGAATTGTTTATTTGAAGGAGTGAATATAAAAGACAATAAAAAAACATAAATTTTGCATCATGAATAAAGTCGATCGGATAATTAGTTGCTGAGATATTTGTAATTCTATTTTTCACACTCTTAGATTTTTCATGACCCTTTATTTCATTCAAATTTCAATTCAAAGATATATTTTAATTGGAAATGAGACGCTTAATCCGACGCAGTAAACTGTTAGTTAATCAGATTATAATTTTTCGAGTTATAAGGATGTTTCTTTTACGTAATTTGGTACTACTCGATTATCCTGCCGACCATAAAACTATCGCCAAACTATAAGATTAAATACCAATAATGGCTTATCGTAAATGTCAAGCAAATAATGCCTCTCCATACCAATACTTACCATATATATGTATATGGTACCATACCAAATATAGTTTACCATAGGGGGGACCCTGTTCTGTCGCCAAATACTGCCAATTTGGTGGCCAAAATTAGTCACCAAAAAGTGACACCAAATTGGTGGTATCTCTAATATTTCGCCCAATTCCCATAGACTTCCATTGTAAACCTATCGGTTTACTTACTAACAGAAAATTAACAAATTGAGATATTTGAATGCACCAAAAAGTAATATTAGCTTAAGGGGTTATATTAATTATATTTAAGGGAGTCCAAATAAATTAAATTATGAATAAAAATAACATGGTACAATGCTTAGCAAATATCACAAGTTTTATTTTCATATTTTATATTATCTATATCCATGATGGGTAAGTATTACGGTAGCCTCCAATGACTAGTTTATTGTTAGATGAAATAATGAGGTTAATTAAGGTTTCGTTATCCCTAGATGTGCTTCCTACAATTCTTTTTTCAATATTATACGATGAATTGTAATCAATATTCGTTGTTTGATAGGTGAATGTTAGATTATTTCTGGTCGTTTCAATGCAGTACAATGCATCAGTTTTAGTTGGATGAAAAACGCCGTCTGACCAGAACAAAAAGAACATGTGTAGACTGATATGTCTATCTGGAGCTTAAATGGGTCATTCATAGTGTGTGGGTTTAATTATTCAAATAAAGGATTGAAGTAAAATTTCTCATTTATCTCTGAGTATTTTAGACACCTTTGTGAAAAGTTTGGCTGATAAATTTCTTACCGCTTAATTTCCATGCTTATAAGAGGGATTATGAAAAATGGGAAATTTTCCTAAACCGTCGGGATATCCGGAGTTGAAAACTATTCAACGACATAAAATCCGGAGTTTATTTACATTAAAATCATATACAAACAATCTGGACTTTGAAAAACTGATGTGAAAAGCGGAGTGACGTGAAAACCGAGTGTTGGGATAACGGATAACGAGGTCCGACTGTAACAGCATAAAAATTAATTTGTAATGTCGGAGAGAAAAAATATTAAGGGCAGATATGTAGACGCAAACATCTCACAGATGTATGTTTTTTGTTAAGGGTTAAGAAAGTTTTGAAATGGCATCCCTGTTTTAATGACGTGGTTGATTTCAGACATGCGGACAGTTATCAGATGTTGAGTTGAGTAAAGTAACATGTTAAGGTTTCGCAATTTATTTCATACTTTAAACGTTTTCATTCAAAATTAATTAATTCAATTAAAATTTAATTATTTTCAAAATTTTTAATCTTTATTTAAACTTTTTAGATGAAAAAGTGCTATAAATGCACCATAAACTGTAATATTGTAAAAGAAAAATAACAATTATAATCAAATATTTTATAGATTTTTATAAAAGGTACTATTCAGCATATTTATTTTATAATAGAACAAATCCTGTTTATAACAGAATCCTGCTATAAACAACATCAAAATAATTATGGTTTTCCAGCTTCTCCACCCCAATAATTTTATGTAATTCTAAGATTAAAAAACCTGTATAAAACAGAATTTTTCATTGGTTGTGTTTGCATTTGTATAAGGTTTTATTGTATCTTATTTATGATGGAGGGCCCTTATTGGAAATATTATTGAACTTTGCGGTCTCTAAGTATTAACTTTTCCTTGATAGTATTAATTTGTTTGAATGCTTTATCATTATAACATGTTATTTATTATTATTATTCCTAATTTTTCAATTTATTTCAAAATGATTACTTGACTGTTTATTTGTAGAGTTTATTTTACTTTATAATTCTATTTATTTTTATGTTTTTTAAAAAGCAACTGTTGCAAACTTTTCAGATTTGTTAGTTTTTGGATCAAATGAAAATTTTTTTCTCCATTTCATGATGATGAATTATTCTTTCTTGAAATTGCCTAGATACTCATAAATGGTTTTTGTGATAATCAGAGTTCACATTTAGGTTTACCGCATTTTATGTATAAATAATAAAAAAATTCATTGTGACTCGAAAATTTTACAAATGCCAATCAAAAATTGACTCACATTGACAAACTCTCCCTTCTCTCTCCTCCATGAAAACAAAATTACTTAGACTTTTAAAAAAAATTTTAACACTTCTTTTCTCTCAGCACTTTTTGAAATTTTCGTACTTATCATTTTTCTCAAGCCCCATTCCTGTTCTGCTTTTTTACCAGCAATAAATGTACTTGAGAAAAGGTGGATTGTTGTAATTTCAGAGTTGGGAGAGTCTTTTAAATATCTGATTTCAATTTATATTTATAAAAGATTGATTCAACTTGTAACATATTTTCTAAAATTAGCCCAGACTTCGATGGTTTATTAGAGAAACTCATAATTGCGATGTGTTTAAGTAAACAAAAGCAAAACTATCACCAGTTTTCTGTATCAACCTTACGGTTTTCGAAGAAAGGAAAAGTAGACAAAACTTTATCATTTTTTGTTGTTATAATATTTATTTTACAGTAACTGAATTACGCTATCCATTAATATGTGTGCAATATGTTAATATTGTAACAAATATGCAGATATATATTTTTCATTAGTTTGTTAACATAATCTCATGATTTTACCAAATTGACTTGCCTTTTTTTGTGGACTGACTTACTTTTATTATTACGAGATTAACTCACTCATAAAATTTTAAGAGAAATGCAAACAGTGCAAAATATTATTTTCATATGTAGCTAAATAAAGAATTATGAAGCATGTCCTGTATCACTGCCCCTTCCACAATGCCTTCTCACTAAAATCCGTGATGTCAGAAGCGAAGGCGGTTTCCCTGACAACGATCACCCTCCATTTCAAACTTTGTCGCCCGCGCGCAGTGATCGTGAAACAGAAACGTATAAAATTCAGATCGGTAATTCTTTTTCTACAGCCAAAAGAGAATATATTATTTTTAAAATTAAGCAGAAAAACTCAAGTTTTTAAAATAATTTTCTGTTAATAACATTTGTTTTTCTCATTATGACATTCTTATTTCGGACTTTTTTTATTTTATGTAAATAAACAAGAAGAAAAAAAAAACGAGTATCATATGAATTTGTTATAAGCTTTGAATTAGGATTTATTTTCTGAACTATTTTAAAATATGTTAAAAGTTTTGTTAAATTTCTAACCATTGCAATATAAGTTATATAATCTAAAATATCCATCAGTATAAAACTAAATTTTTATAAGTATAAAATTAAATCGTTTTCTGGAAAGGAGGAGGGGAAGGGGGGGATGGATTGAGATTCATAGTAAATATGCAAGATTTGATATGTATATATATAATTATAGATAACTTCATTATAATTTACTGGCAGTAAAAATATTTTGCAAGCAAACAAAGGTATTTGTATTTTTTGCATAACCTCCCTCCCTCTTTAAAAAAAAAGTAATTTGCATAGTTATTATTTGTTTATATATGATATTTATATATGATATGTATATATTCAACAAATATTCACAGAAAGTGCCATTTTATTTATTTTTTGAGGTGCTTGAAATATTAAAAATAATTCTATTTTTAACCCCCTCCCCCCCGCCTTGATCCAAAAAGAGAATTTTAAAATAGGAATACGTAAGAAGATAAGAATTTCTGCTGTTTCAAATACTCAAATCATGTTTTTTTATATAATGATTCTGCTTTCTATGCAATATTATTCTATATATTGCGGGATATTTTTCAGTTTACATAAATATTTTCAAGAAATATGTTTTAACCCTAATATTTAGGAATACTCACACGGTGAATATGAGAAAATTTAGATATTTACCTTGATTTTAACATCATATTAGGGGAAAAAAAATATGGGATTTATCCAACTTTCCAAGTCAAGTATTTATTTTAAAATACTACAAAAACAGTATCAGTATATACTTATGTAGTTATTTCATTAATATGAAACATATCTACTAAAGCTATATTAATATATTTTACATACATCTCACATTATTTAACTTTCAACAACATAAAATATTCAAAACTTATGTATGCACTTTCTAAAAGCAATGTGGCTTTATAAAAACACCCAGGAAAAATTTCTTCAGAATGAGAATAGAATAAATATATAATTTGTTTACTTCAAAACAATACTTTTAAAGTCAGACAAGCCAATTTTCCATTTGTATTATTATAAAAGTTAAGAGTTCTGAAATATCATTAAATAATAGATATAAATACACAGTACCACCGGAAGATAATCTTCTATTTATAAATAATTATTAAAACATAAAAAAAACTGTAAATGAGACAAGGGATTTGTATTTTAGAGTGTATTTTAATAATATCCTTCCAATTCAAAACACCTAAATACTCCCTCATATGCATAACCCTTGAAGTTATGGTTGACATATTTGTCAAAAATATTGATATAAACTGAAAAATATCACGCCATGTGCAGAATAATAATGAATATAAAGCAGAATCATGATGAAAAAATATAATAAGAATATTTAAAATAGCAGAAATTCTTACTTTTTCATGTATTCCTTCTTTAAAATTGTCTTTTCGGAGCGCTTAAATAATAATTCCACCGGCAACAACACGCTTTTAACCGCGTGAACTACACGACAAATCACATATCTGAGGCTAGAGGTAAAAAAATGTTCGCCTCTGGTCGATGACGTCAGCACATTGCCATCTGCTCAGCGAAATGGCATTGTGGAGAGCGCAGTGCCTGTATGCAACGACATGGCATGAACATAGACAATAAATATTGTATTTTTGGTTATTTAAAAATATAAATTATGATTATTTTATTGTTAAAGGGGAATTTCTTAATGACTTTGCTACAGTCCCTTTGATAAAGCATTCACTATTAAATTTTTAAATTAAAGCCTTACTCTAGCAATGTATTTACAAAATTACATTTCTTTCTATTATTTTTTTTTAACTTCCAGTCAATTTTTTTTTTTTTTTTTTTTTTTTACCTTTTACATTAAGAAAATTGCTTATACCTTTAGATGTAGTCTGCCCAAAACAAAACACCCCGTACATTTTAATCACAGATTTGTTGCAGAAAAAATAAAACAAAATTAGCCATACAATTGGGGATTGTCTTCTTTCACTACTTTTAGTTTAGAGGGCTCTCTTCATAGAAAAATTGTACCAAACTCTGAAATTTTCAATATGAACACCCAATTTTGACACCATATTTGAATTTTTAATAAAATTTTACTCTAGGATACTAAAAAGGAGATCCTTCAGTAAAGTTGTTCAGGAATTATGCAGATTTAACATAAGCATAACATCAAACCTTTAAACTCCTAATTTTAGATTCATTTTTAATAGTTGTAAAACAAACTGCAATGTGTGTAGCTTTTAAAACATAAATCTAAAACTATTTGGTGAAATGAGTTGTAATTTTGCATTTACATATTTGAAGCTTCTAGAAATCTATTCTGTTAAAAATTTTAGGTACTTCTTAGTTATCCCGTCGACCAAATTACTGTCGCCAAATCGTAAGATTAAATGCCATTAATGGTTGTCATTAATTGTAAAATTAAATGCCAATAATGGCCTATAAAACCATTAATTCGAAGTTTTATTTGTATTTCTATTAATGTTTTACTAATTTATTCGTTCTTTCGTTATTTAAAATAAAAATTATGTCAATGTGTATAATTTGGCGATTTATATAATTTGGCAAAATTGGCCGACGGGATAACTAAGAAGTACCAAATTTTAGACGTTACTACAATACATATTTTTTTCAAATATTAAATACAGTAATCGCTTAACATTTGCGAGGGTTAGACCTCCGCGAATGTTGAGACAATCTTCCCATTCATAAAAGAGGGTTAGGTTTTATGATTTTTTTTTTTTTTAATGGAAAAAAGCAATTGAAAAGTAAAAAGTATATTTATTAAAGCATTAAAAAGTACATGCTGTAAATAAATTTGAATAATTATAAACATATTGTACAAAGTTTATTTGCTAGTTGGTGGCTGAAAAAATTTAGCGATATGCAATTGTTTGGCAGAACAGATCTTTTGTTTATGAATTTCCATATAAGGAAAAGTTACGGCCTCGTTTTCTCTTTTAAATTTAAGACTCCTCATCGTGAAGGATCGCATTCTATTGCTTTCTCAACACGTTGTCGTTGAAGTTTTAAAGTGTCTGGCAATTTTTGGAGAAAATATTTCACCTTCAATAAAAATTTTGAATTTTAGAAAATACAGTAAAACCTCCATAACGGATAACGGACACTCCTGAATAGTGGACACTTCTATTTAATGGACAGTTTTCCAATCCCCATTCCCAAAACCTAAATTTTTGTATGTTTAACCTCTGAATAACAGACATTCTGAATAGTGCACAGCAATTTTGGTGATAAAGGATGAGAAATTATTTTTTAACGAGGAAAAAAAAAAAGGTAGAAAAAAGTAAAAAGCCTCTAAATTTATCAGGGCAATGTGTCAAGTGTCAAGAAACAAAGAAAAAACAAAAAATTCATCTTAGTAGGGTTCATTCGTAAAATTCAAAAAGTAATTAACTGGATTGCATCATTGTATAACATAGAAGAGAGAAATCAGAGACGCCACATGACATCATATAATCTGAACACAAGAAAAATAACCACTGAAAACCTAACATACGATTTTATTTATTTTTACTCTTTTATATAAAAAAAAAAAAATTACTCAATTTTATTTTTTTAATTAGAAAATTGCTTACTGATTTTTGGCAGTGAGAATTAAAGGCACCAATAATGCGACGAGAGCAGGGAAAAAAGACTATTTTGCAATGTCGATTACTGTTTGATTCTTGTTTGTGATTAATATTTCAAGAATTTAGCATATAGAGCAAAAAAAACCGATACACTTACAATTTCAAATTTTTCTTTTAAAGTTAATCTGAGAAAGAGAAATCGAATTTACAGATACTCACTGAACGTTTTAAAATAGGTAAAACAGAGGTGGGAGAGATTTTAAGAAATAAGAAATTTGTGGATTACTAACTCTAAAGATAACACCAAAAATGTGAAATTGAGGGAGACTAATTCCATTGAAATTGATTCTATATAATTCTGAATTGGTTTACTTCAGTTTGTTCAAAAAACATTCCTATCAGTGGGCCTTTGATTCTGAAAAAGACTTTAGAAGTCACAAAAGAACTTGGATTACACGATTTTAAGGCTTCCAGTGGGTGGCTGGACAAGTTCTGATCTCGGCACAACATCTCTTTCAAAATAATATGTCGAGAAGTAAAATCTATATTTCGTAAAGAAGTTAAGGATTGGCATGAACGATTGCAATCAATTTGCGAAGGTTATGAGGAGAGAAACATTTTTAATGCTGACGAAACTGAACTCTTTTTCAGAATTTTTCTGAATAAGACTTTGTGTTTTAAAAAGGATGACTGTATCGGTGGAAAAATGTCAAAAGAGCAACTCACTATTTTATTATGTTGCAATGTGTTAGAAGAATTTGAAATCCATCTTATTATTGGAAAATCTCTGAAACCCAGGTGTTTCCCAAAGAACATTCAATTCAATAAATTTAGTATTGTGTGGAGAGCGAATAAGAAAGCGTGGATGACCAGTCCTTTAATGATCGAATGGTTAACTTCCCTTGATAATAGGATGAAAAAACAACAAAGAAAAGTTCACTTGTTTTTGGACAATGCAAGCTCTCATTCTCATCCAAAACATTTGCAATTTGACAACGTTAAAATTGTGTTTTTCCCCCAAATATAACTTCAGTATGCCAGCCACTTGATCAAGGCGTAATGCGCAATTTTAAAGCCTGGTACAGAAAGCTTTTATTATGCCACATTCTTTCAAAGCTAGGTTCTCTGAATACACTTGAGACCTGCCTAAAATTGGTTAATGCTCTCGATGCTATAATTTGGATTTCCTCAGCTGTACAAAACATAAAACCAGAAAGCATACAACAATGTTTCAGAAAAGCAGACTTTATATTAAAAGAAAACTACACACATTTCCGACACAAATGAAGAATTAAGCGGAATAAGTGAATTAATGAAATGTATCAGGAATGAAGAAACTGCCGAAAATTTCATTAACATTGATGAGTTACCTACTGAAGGAGAATCAGTTGATGTATGCGATTATATTCCTTCAGAATTTTCCACAAAAGCTGACTCTATTAGTGATGATGAAGCAGATGCTGAAATTGGAGATGCTTCTTGCAATATCGAGAATTTCCAAGAAGCGACAAAATACAGTAAGCAGTTATGCATTTTTTTTTTTTTTTGTAAAAAAGAAAAATGATTAAGAATGATTAAAACTACTGACAGCATTAAAATTTCACACTGAAAAACAAATTACATGTAATCGCAAGCAAAAACAAACTTTTGTAACAGATTTTTTTTTGTAAGAAGGTAATAAACCATGAATAAAGGTATGCACAATTTTGAGTTTTATTGCTCAAAAAATAATTTTAATTTCTGATTAATAATATAATAGATGTCTTAGGACAATTAAAAGTCAATTAATGAAACATTAAGCATTTCTTAGGAATTTTTTAATATCTAAGGTTTTCCCAATCTCTGACAGTTTCTGCACTCCCGAGGTGTCCATTATTTAGAGGTTTTACTGTATAAGAAATTAAAAAATATATACCTACATAAAAAAGAAAGAGAAATGTTTACCTGCAGTTTCAGAATTCCTGCTCTCATCATCAGTCCCATTGTGTGGTTCTGTAATTTTTTCTTCAATGATTTCTAGTTCTTCAGTAAGTCTGTTGTCATGGGATGTTATCAGATCTTCTACGTATTCTCTCCTCATGTCGTTGAGACCATTACCTCTGACCTGATGAGTCAGTTCTGCAATTTTTTGAGGTTCAGAAATTGAAAGCATTTGGTTTTCTTTTTGTACCGCTTGGGGTCAAATATTTCGCAAAGAAACATTGATTGAACTTTCATTAAGTTCCATCAATGATGCATTGATATTGACAATAATCTCTGCTATGTTGAAAATTTTCCAACTCAATGTGATCGTGGCTTCTGATTTTTCTTCAGTTGATTCCAAAATTCGTTTGAAAGATCTTCTTGTGTAGTAAGCTTCGGATGCAACTATGATTTCTTGGTCTAATGGTTGGATCAGTGAAGTCATATTAGGGGGGAAAAAAACTTCAACATCAGGATTACCCTCTTTTAAACTAAGCCGATGTCCAGGAGCATTGTCAATGAAGAGTAGAACTTTAAACTCAAGATTTTTAGATGAGATATTTCTTCACCTCACAAATAAAACAATAAAGCCATAACACAGCTCTAGTTACCCATGTTTTGTTATTTGCTCACCAGAAAACAGGCAGCTTGATTTGATCTTTATCTTGGAGAATGCGAAGTTTTTGCTATGTTATTAGGTTTATCATAAAATTGGTAAAACAGTTTGTAAAAAAATATTCTTTATAAAACAAAATCTGCGAATAACCAAGGTAAGTCTTCACAAATGTTGAAACATTCTTCATTTTTTATTTCACGAATAATTAAACTTGCGAATGTTAAGGGATTACTGTATATGAAAACTAGCCCTTCAATGACAAACTCCCTCCCTATGAGGCAGGATCATTCCATTTCTTTGGCAGGTGGGGAAAGGTTGAGCAGTCAATTGAAATGGTAGCTCCATCTATCAATTTCAAATTAAAATGCAATAGCGGAGCATTGAAGATATCATTTTTTTTGTTTTGTTTATTATTTGGTTATTAAATAAAATAAGAGAAAATCATTTTTTTTATTATTGAAATCGGATTTTTTAAATTCAAATTTCACTAATGTTATCTAGTTTAGCTGCAGTGATAGCGTCTCCTTGCTAAAATTATGTAACTACAGAAATGGAATTGGAGCAAGATTTAGCTAAATTTTGCTCTTTTGGCGAAAAATAAAAGTAAGTAAAGTATCTAAAGCAGATTACTAAAATTTTTTCGTATTCGATTTCATAATTCTTTAACTTTAAACTATCTTAAAATTGGTGAAAAATAAAAGTAAGTAACGTATCTAAAGCCATATTACTGAATTTTTTTTTGTATTAGATTTCATAATTCTTTAACTTTAAACCAGGGGCGGATCCAGAGAATCGTTTTGGGGGGGGCGATCCCGCGTGACATATAATCAACGTAGTCCTAATTTCTGTTGCTCAAATCATTTCTTGCAGTTAATTATTAAATGAATATGAAATAATTAATGCGATTTGAAAATATTTCAGACTCTCGATTATCCGACATTCGATTAACCGAAATACCCGGGTATCCAGCACTATATAATCCCGTCCTCTCCTCAAAATATTGTTTATTGTTACTTATTAAGTCTAAAAATTAAAAACGTTATAACCGAATTTATTTATTAAATGTCTTATTTTTTTTTCTTTTTCTTTTTACTCTTGTACTACGGTAATTATTTATCTTATTTTTTATTCTTTTAGTTATCGTGAAGTTTTAACAACGTTAATAACACAAGCCTGCGAGGATTATGTTTTTTAACTTTTGATAATTGATTTTGATGTATTTTTTAGCACTGAATCCGAAAATGACCTTCTTTTTTAACCATAACGTCACGATTTTCGCAAATCGTAAATTTCAAAGTTAAAAAGTAAAAAAAATAGCGAAAATCTCTCCAAGCAATTTGTCAAAGCCTTAAAAAAAGAAGTAAAATGTTTTAAATACATCTGCGACAAATTTTCCATCCTTATCAACCGCCAAAATAAAAGAGGATACCGAGATGAACCCCATAGAGAAGATTAAAGGAGCATGAGCGGTTCAAAGAAACTTCAACGAATAGAATACAATTATAAGGATTTTAAATGCACAGTATTTTACAAGTTTAACTGTAAAAATGCATAGTATAAGCAAAAAAATGAATAAATTATTATGAAAAAAGTTACGGCTATTTTATAGTAGCAGATTTCCGCAATATTTCGAGTTTTTTAAAATTTACGATTTGTGAAAAATCCTGACGTGATGGTATGGTAAAAAATGAAGGTCATTTTTGGATTCAGCACTAAAAAATACATAAGAACCAATTATTAGAAGCTGAAAAACATAACCATCACATCCATTTTTTAACATCAGATTTCTGAAAGAGGATAATCTCTGAAAAAGATCCCCTTAAGAAATCTGAAGAGGGTCTTAACATCCTTAAAAGTCAAAATGTGTTATCTAAGTTGTGTGTATACCTCTTCACAGGCGCGGATCCAAGGAAGGGGAGAGATCGCCCCCCACCCTTGGATCAAAAAATATAAATCCACCGATTATCGCGAATTTCGACAAATGGTCACCGAAAAAAAATCAATTTCGTCAATCGTTCGCAGGTCAAAGATTCGCAAAAAAAACGCGAATTTCGTCAAAGGATCGCACAAAAAACGCCAATTTCATCAAAGGATTGCGCAAAAACGCGAATTTTGTTAAAGAAACACGGAGAAAACGTGAATTTCGTCAAAAGATCGGGTATTTCGTCAAAGGACCACGGAAAAAACGCAAATATTGTCAAAGGATCACAGAAAAAAACGCGAATTTCGCCAAACAATTGCGGAAAAAACGTTAATTTCGCGAAAGAATCGTGCAAAAAACGCTAATTTTGGAAAAGAATCACGAAAAATATACGCGAATTTCGTCAAAGGGGAGCGGAAAAAACGCACAATTAGCACCAGGAGGAGATTTTCCTTGGCGCGCATCCATTGGGGGAGAGTGAGAGATCGATCGAGGCGCCCCCCCCCAAGATATAAATCGAACGCTTTTAACGGCAGTTTTCGTGGAACGGACAGACAAGCAAACGAAAACCAAACACTTTTCGGGCGTCAATGGTAAACCTCACTGACGTTTTGGCAATTACTGAACAAAAAAGGATTAAGTCATGTCAAAAGGCATATGACGCCATAATTTTTGGCACTATGGGCTGAGGTGGGGTACGATGCCACTTCGTGTATGTTGAATCTCTATAACAGAAATTAATTTCGTCCCCGTGACGAAAATAAGAATTGCAAGGGGGACGAAATTGGGATCACGCTACTTCCCAATAAGACGGAGCTTCAATTCCCGTAAGATGAACTGAGCGTCATAACACTCACTGTATGCTACTGTCAGCATCTTACCAACGTAAAATACATGCAACGAGTAAGAAATAAATACTTACAGTAGAGTAAATTACGTTCTACAAACGACGTAATAAGAGCTCGGGTCTTCTAAAAATAGAAAATTCACCGTCTTTAATTTATGTATGCGTCTTGGCGAACGAAACTTTCAATACTGACCCCTTTTACCTCCCGTCCCCTGTGCCTTGCGTCATAAGTGGCGCCACTTTCGTAGAAGCGGAGAAGTTAAGGGGGACGAAATTGGGAGAGGGGACGAAATATGGTCACTTTACCCTACTGTTATTGTGTATGGTGTGTTGATTTCTTAA
Source organism: Maratus speciosus (assembly GCA_963932465.1). Lineage (NCBI taxonomy): Eukaryota > Metazoa > Arthropoda > Arachnida > Araneae > Salticidae > Maratus > Maratus speciosus. Next base: position 58,328,862 of record OZ010788.1, read on the forward strand.
AAACCAATTTGGTAAATTTGTTCTTCCCTTCTTTGCCGCGGTCGACCCCCCCCCCATTCCGTGGATGCGCACCTAGGGGAATCTTCTCCCGGTGCTAATTGTGCGTTTTTTCCGAGGCCCTTTGACGAAATTCGCGTTTTTTCAGAGATTCTTTGGCAAAATTCGCGTATTTTTTCGCGATTCTTTGAAGAAATTCGTACTTTTTCAAAGACCTGTTGACGAAATTAGCGTTTTTTGCGTAATTTTTTGTCAAAATTCGCGTTTTTTTCTGCGATCCTCTGACGAAATTTGCGTTTTTTTTCATGATCCTTTGACGAAGTGCACGATTTTTTGACGAAAATCGCGCTTTTTTGACGAAAACCGCGCTTTTTTCGCGATCCTTTGACAAAATTCGCGTTTTTTGCGCGATCCTTTGACGAAATCCGCGTTTCTTTTGCGATCCTTTGACCTGCGAACGATTGACGAAATTGATTTTTATCGACGACTATTTGACAAAATTCGCGATAATCGGTGGATTTATATTTTTGGGGGGGGCGATCGCCCCAATCGCCCCCCCCCCCCCCCCCCCCCCCCGTGGATCCGCGCCTGCTTTAAACTATCTTAAAATTGTGTCATTTGTGCCTCCTCTCCCCCCTAAAAAAAAGTAGATAAATTAATAATCGCACAACTTTATTTACGAGCTTTCGAATTGCTTTGATTTTATTTTGTAAGCAGATACATCCCAAGTCATGTTGAAGTAACCGATCCTATCGGTTCCTACTACATTCATTCCCTTCGTACCGCACGCCGCGATCACTCCCTACCTTTCCCCACCTGCTAAAAAAATGGAATGATCCTGCCTCATAGGGAGGGAGTTTGTCATTGAAGGGCTAGTTATATGAAATATTCATTATGAATTTAATGAAGAAAAAATTACAAAAATTTCCTGGTTGGAAATTGACTTATTTTTTTCAAATATTAAAAATGTATAAAATATTTTTTAAAAAAATTGAAAATTATACATTCTAACCAAAAAAACAAATTTGTTTCTACTTTTTGGATAAGTTCAGTGTTTACCATAAAGTAGACTAACCTTAAAAACCTATCTTCCATTGTGGAGTTTCTTCCATAATTCTTTATTCTTTTAAGGTCTCTTTCACCAGAGGGTCATTCCATGTCACTTCATCCAGACCATGTCACCCACCGTCACAGATTTCTATGAAATTTTAAACACAAAAACAATGTCTAAAGATATGCTGTTACACGAAATTTCAGTTTAAAATAATAATTTTTTCATGAGTTACAAGCATTTAAAAATACCCCTCTCACTCAATTTTTTGCAGTAAATGATCTTCCGTTAACCATGTAATGTTGGATAAAAATGCTCATTTTTCTAAATATTATAAATAAAATTAGCTATATATTTTTTTAGAGATTCTTAATAATCTATTTTATTAAAAGAATGGTTTATAAAACTTTTTAGAACTCTAATATTGTTTTTAAAAAATATTTTATCTAAGGAGTTAAGAAAAATATGAAAATATGTAATTCATTTTTTTTTTTTTTACATGTGCTACCCATTTGATTTGGCTGATTTTTTATATATATATAGTTTAAAAGGAAACCATTTAATAATAAAAAAATTAGAAAGGTGTTTTTTGAAATTCTTGAGAAAAAAATTTTTTTGTTAATTTTACAGAATATATCTAAAGTATTGTTAAAGTTCAAAATTCTTCAAAAATACGTGCAATAATAATAAACAAATATTATAATTAAACTATAATTTTGTTTCTAAAAACCTTTTTTAATGTTATTTAAATAAATTAAAGTATAAAATTCATATTTCTGTTACAGAAAATTAACGGCACAGATGTCATATACGCCCTATATTGGCGCGATTGTTTTCTGACGCCAAAGTCATATACGCAACGGGTATTTAACTGGTGCCAAAGTGTCGTTATTTTGCTTGATATGGTAACCCAGATGTTGTTGTTTATGCTGTTGATGTTTTCGCCAAATTGGCATAGGAAAAAAATCGCGCCAATATGGGGCGTATATGACATCTGTGCCAAATTAACTTCTTCTATGTATTCAAATAAAATTTCCATTATACTAACTCAAAAACAACCAGTAAGTATAAACTGATTTGTAAAGCTATATTCATTCAAACAATCTAAGCTTTGCATCTTCTTTAAAAAATGTGGAAAGTATAAATTTATAGTTTAAGTTTTGTTTCACCTATAGTCTTCAAAATGAAATAAAAATAAAGTAATAAAAACTTAAATAATCACTGGTATATTGAGATTATTCAGAGCATAGATTATGATGAAAAAGATGCAAATATAAAGTTTATGCATCCCAACGGGCCTTCCACTTCATTTTGCTGGCCAAATAATGATTATTGCAACGTGCCCTTCAACGAACCATATATTATGTAGCATTGAATTGACTACTGCAACAGGACAGCCATATGCTCTTTCAAAAGAATCTACTGAAACAATCAATCGTAAGTGGAGCATTTATAAAAAGTAATATCTAGTGAAATAATATGTTGAATTTCTATTTCCTATTTCCATTTAAATTTATCATAAACACCTTTAACCATTCAATTATAAAAAAGTGCAAATCTGGCACAGAAATAAATCTAATATTTGAAATTGGTTAAAACTTGAAAAACTTCTGTCTCATATATGTAAGTAAATTTTGTATGTATATATTATATCAGTAACAAAGAAAAAAAAGTATGATTTTATTACAGGATATAGAACTTAGAATTTTATGTAACATATTGTTAAATTATACACAAAATTTATCAAAATAAATCTTTATTCATTTGCTTTTTTAATAACTTCATTATTTTTACCTTGAATTGCTACTAATTCTACTTAATTTATTTATAATAATTTTATTTCTGTTTATGAAGTTAAGACTTGATGTTAGTTTTAAAAGTCAATCCTCTTATAATATCATATATTAATAATTGAAAACTATTTTGACAAAAACTGTCAAGATGCCACCCCCCCCCTCCCAAAAAACAAATAAATATTTAAATCTAGCATTAGTTAGAAAAATATGGCACTTATGTTTATTTTGACAGGATATTGAAGAATCTATCTAAATATGTATCTCATGAATCTTTGGAATGTAAGGGGAGGGGCGTCCAGAATTTACGAGGTGATTGAATATTAATAAAGTTTATCAGTCTCCAGATCATCTTTATGCTAGATTATTTCTTTATATGTTTATATGTCTTCAAAATACATGCATATAAAAAAAAATCTAAGAAAATTTTTTTCTCAAGTTTTTCAAAAAACACCTCTTTATTTATTTATTTATTTATTTATTTATTTTTTTTGAGAAAAGATTGACTAATAAATAGCTCATAAAAAAATATTTAACAAAATAAAATGGGTGGTACATCTAAAAATATTTTTTCTTTTGAAATTCATACATGAAGTGTCAATTTTACATGAATATTCAAAAAATCTCAAAGAAAAATTTTTTTCTCAAGTTTTTCAAAAAACACCTCTTTATTTATTTATTTATTTATTTATTTATTTTTATTGAGAAAAGATTGACTAATAAAGAGCTCATAAAAAAATATTTAGCAAAATAAAATGGGTAGCACATCTAAAAATATTTTTGTGAAATTCATATATGAAATGTCAATTTTATATGGGTATTTAAAAGTTCAAAAATTTTAAAAATATGTTTGTTGTAAAAAGAAAATAAAAATTGGTATTAATTTATAAAATAAATAATATGAAGAAAGTTCCGCCAAAAAATTTAACCATTTTAATTATTTGGTAAAGAGTTATGAAGTTTTTTTGTAGAACCATACAGAAAATCAACACTTTAAAAATGTCCATAGAAAAAGAAAAGTGTCACATGTTCAGATGCTTATAATTTGAAATATTTTAAGTGGATTCAATTAAAATTTCATGTGGTAGCATCTTATACATGTATGTTTTCATGTTCCAAGTTTCGTCAAAATCTGAGATGGTGGGTGACATTTTGTAAAATTGCTGGATGATTTAACATGGTTCGTACGCTTTGGAAAAAATAGAAAAAGTGCTGGAAAAAAAAGTATTCATTTTCAAGGAATCAGGGCTTAATTTTTAACAAAAAAAGTACCGGAGCCCTAATATTCTGCGGTACCAGTACAACAATCGTACCGTTCACCCCCCCCCCCCTCCCAATCTGCATATTTGTATTTCGAACATTATTTGCAAAATTTAAAGCATTTTTTTTCTTTAGAAAAATAAAAAAATTAAATATATCTATCAGCATATACTTAGCTGTCAACTATTCCTTTTCTTAGTTATCACTCCTTCTGAATAGTAAGTAATCTTTGCCTAATTTTAAAGTTAATTAATTGCAGAATTCTGCGATTAAATATGGTAAGGATTATGATTAGAAAATAGTGTTAACACAAAAAAAGGATACTTCGCAGCTATGCATTTTTAAGGAAAAAATGAATGAAATTTACTGAAATTAATATTTATATGCTGGAGAATGGAACAATGTTTTACAATTTCCTATAAAAGGTGCATATCGTAAACTATAATCGATTCCTTCCGCATAACAATATTTTATGGTAAGTCCCCAAAGATTAAATTAAAAATTTGACACCATTATCGGAAGGAATCGATGCTTTTATAGAAAAAGGGGAAACAGTGCTCGATCATAATAACAATACATGACAATTATATCTACCTACAAATGAAAGTGACTTCATAATTGTACAGAGCAGAGTCTTAGCATGGGTGCCATTCATGATACAAAATAAATAGAAAAATCACTAACGTGATTTTTGTACTCGTACGCAATAGAAGACAGAAAACCTCAAACAAACAAAACCTCAAGCTGATGCTCGTTGGCTAAAACAGAAAATATTCTTTTCAGGTTAAATATCTAAATAATAATAAAACAGCTAATAAAAAAATTATCCCACTGTCACAAAAGAAAATCGAACTGAAAGCTAATTCATTGTTCAGTCTCTAGAGTGGCGCCGTATGAACAAGTCGTCGCCGACATAAATTTGAAATAGAAAACACGATTTCTCTTTCACCTTCATTCTGATCAAAATAGCATTAAAATGATTTGAAATAGAATATAATAAGCAGTTTTAAAGGAGGAAAAGTTTTTTTTTCTATACATGAATAAATAAAATTTTAATTGTTTATACAGATTGAGCTTGAGTCAGTCCGTTTTATCTCCATTTCTTACGTATGCGACACATTACGTCACATATACGTGTTTTGGTAAAAAAGAATGCAAAAGCTTGGAGATGGAAAGGAAATAAAAGGGTAATTTTGGCTTCGGTTTTTCGGATGCGCTATTGCACTGGGCTCCGGAGCCCTGTATTTATGAGCTCCGGTGAATTCCGACCAATATTAAAATATTTACTAAAAATAGAGAAGTACCGGAGCCGGGCTCCGGCGCAAATTAAGCCCTGCAAGGAATGAAAAGTGCTGGAAAAAAAAGTATTCATTTTCAAGGAATGAAAAGTGCTGGAAAATATCGCGAATTTCGACAAATTGTTGCCGAAAAATATCAATTTCAACAATCGTTCGCATTAAAAAATCGGTAATTTCGCCAAAGGATCGCTTTAAAAATGCGAATTTCGTCTAAAGATCGCGGAAAAAATGCGAATTTCGTCGAAAGATTGTGGAAAAAACGCGTATTTCGTCAAAGACTAGAGAAATAACCCGAATTTCGACAAAAGATCTCGAATAAAACACAAATTTCGTCAGAGGATCGCGGAAAACACGCGAATTGCATTAAAAGATCGCAAAAATACGCGCGTTTTCATCAAAAGATCGCGCAAAAAACGCAAATTTCGACAAAGGATCGTGAAAAAAACACAAATTTTGACAAAAGATCGCAAAAAATTACGAATTTCTTCAAAGGATCGTGTAGGAGTGATTCTGTTCCGAATTTTCCGAAAATTTAAAAAAATCGGTCACCAGTCCGAAAATTCGGCCATAAAAAATCACGAGCTTCGACAAACGGTCGTAAAAAAAATAAATTTTGCCAATCGTTTTCAGAAAAAACGCAGATTTCGCCAAAGGATCGCGGAAAAAACGCAAATTTCGTCAAAGGATCACGAAAAAAACGCAAATTTCATCCAAGAAACACGGGGAAAACTGTAAATTTCGTCAGAAGATCGCGGAAAAACCCGAAAATTTCGTTAAAAGATCACAAAAAAACCCCCAAAAATTTCGTTAAAAGATCGCAAAAAGCCGAAAATTTCGTCAAAAGATCGCGAGAAAACGGCATATTTCATCAAAAGATCGCGAGAAAACGGCATATTTCATCAAAAGATCGCGAGAAAACGGCATATTTCGTCGAAAGATCGCGAGAAAACGGGAAATTTCGTCTAAAGATCGCGAAAAAACCGCAAATTTCGTCGAAAGATCGCGAATTTCGCCAGAGGGCTGCAGAAAAAATGCATAGTTAGTGTCAGGAGTGGATTTCCCCTTCTCCCCCTCTGCTGTAACTTTTCAGAAAATTTGAAGTAAATTTCAGAATTTTTTTTATTTTTTTTACTCAGAATCATCCCTAGGATCGCAGAAATAACGCAAATTTCTTCAAAGGATCGCGAAAAAAGTGTGAATTGCATTAAAAGATCGCAGAAAAAACTCTAATTTCTTCAAAGGATCGCGGGAAAAAAGGGAAATTTCATCGAAAGGTTACGAAAAAAGATTAAATTTGTCAAAGGGCCCTGAAAAAAACGCATAGCCAGTGCCGGGAGGGGATTTACCCCTTCTGCTAACTGCTGTAGTCTTTCAGAAAATTTGCTGTGAATTTTAGAATTTTTTAAACTCAGAATCACCCTTGAAAATTTCGTCAACTATACGTTGAAAAAAAATCACGAATTTCTTCAATCTGTCATTGAAAAAAAAAATTGCAAATTTTAACCATCCGCTGGGGAAAAATTCCACAAAATTCGTCCATTGGTTATCTATAAAAAATGCAAATTTCATCAATTTGTCAAAAAAATTACAAAATTCGTCAGTTTGATGCCGATTTTATATATTGCCCCCCCCCCCCCCCCCCCCCCCCCAAAAAAAAAAGAAAAAGAAAAAAAAAACCCGGTCATTTATAAAAATTGCAAATGTTGTCATTCAGTTAAAGTAAGTACAGAACTTGTGTGAAAATATAAATTATTGTAAAACAACGTTTAAACACGCAATAAAACAGGCAGATTTGACCATACGTATACGTTTCGTGAGTACTAGGACTCACATCCTCAGTGTAAAAACTTTAAAAACAATATCCCCCCAACTGCATGTACGGTGAAAAAAACCCAAATGTCAAAACATAATACCAAAGAGACCATCAAGTTCTAACAGCCAATGAAATTAATGCGGAAGTGAAGTGTCGTGACACAACAAATCCATCCAGAAAGTTGAGATGTATGGTGTACTAGATAAATCATTAACCAAGGAGTCTTTAAATTTATGGATATGAATAGCCTCATAAAATTCTAAATCCAGAGGAGTAATACATTTGTATTACTCCTCTGTACAATGTATTACTCCTCTGGATTTAGACTTTTATGAGGCTATTCATATCCATAAATTTAAAGACTCCTTGGTTAATGATTTATCTAGTACACCATACATCTCAACTTTCTGGATGGATTTGTTGTGTCACGACACTTCACTTCCGCATTAATTTCATTGGCTGTTAGAACTTGATGGTCTCTTTGGTATTATGTTTTGACATTTGGGTTTTTTTCACCGTACATGCAGTTGGGAGGATATTGTTTTTAAAGTTTTTACACTGAGGATGTGAGTCCTAGTACTCACGAAACGTATACGTATGGTCAAATCTGCCTGTTTTATTGTGTGTTTAAACGTTGTTTTACAATAATTTATTCAGTTAAAGCTTCACCGAATTATATGAATTCCAAATTTTTCACTGTGTAACTGATAAAAAAAATTATTTCCTTTTTATAAATTCATTTAAAAAAAAAATCTTTTGTATTTAAAAAGCAACAGTAAATTATCTGACCTTTATTTCAATTATTTTTGTATGGATAAGCGCAAATGCTGTAAGGTTTGGGAATTCAGAGAACATTTATTAAAAAGTGTACTGTTCACAAATTCAGAAATGCTAATATGACTCCTGATGAGTGTTCAGAAGTCCTAAAATTTAACTGGTTTACTCCTGTTTTCTGCTCTTGTAGTGATACCATACCTTTTATTTATTTTATTTTATTTTTGCACTTAAGGAAAAGAAAATCAAGCTCTGTTGTCTTAACTTTTCATTATATATGAAATTTCTTCCCATGGTACCTTAATAAGTTAAAACACATTATTCTTTAAAAATTCTCTAATGTCTTGAGAATTCCTGTTATAAAAATGAAAAGATTTGATAAAATTTCTTTGAAATAAATAATCAATGGGGTGACTATTTTCCCTATGTGTTATTCTACACCATTTTTATGCATGTATCTAAACAGTCCTTGAATAGTGCTGAAATAGTGCTTGAAAAGTGCTTGAATTTTATTTGTTCTCGAGTGTATGAACCATGGATTTGACATGGATTGACCCCAGATGAATTTGTAGTCAATCTACAGAGGAATGTTCATAAAGTAATATATGATTTAAAATCTGTAATTTGTCTTTTCAACCAAAGGAACAGTAATTGCAGAAATAACTTGCATTATCAGCAATATCATTTGATGTTTACAAATGTTTTATTAAGTATATTAAAACATATACTTAAAATGTTAAATTAATTAGCCTAATACTTTATAATTACTAGATTTATATTTTTACACTCATTTATTTGTAATAATAAGAGCTCTAATTAGATATTTTTAAAAATATCTCAGTGCCTGAAGCCTTAACAGCTGCATATTAGCCTGTCTAGTGAAAAGCTGTTGCTGCATTTGCATGACAATATAGTTGAACCAATTGTCTGACGGAAATTATTTTAGATTGTCATTTCTATTATAGATTACATAAAAACAACATGAAGGTTTCATTTAGTGTCATTAAAAAAAAAAGAAAGTCTTTTACGTTGAATATTTAAAAAAATTGTTCGTTTTTATTAATACTCAAGGACAAATTTCTCTGTGTTTAAAAGTGTAAGTTTTTCACTTTTTCTAAATGTATTTTCAAATTTTTCTTAAAGAACCTCATTTTTATATCTTGCCACTGTTGAAATATAATTTCAGTAAAATCATATGGTATGATCCTACAGGTATGCAGGAATGTGAGTCTGTAAATTTCAAGCACCCCAAAATTACATATTTCATGTATGCTGTCATAATTTTATGTTTAAGGCTGTTCTCAAATCTCCTGCTCAACAATGCGAAATTTTCTGATAGATTTTTGTACTAATTTTTAAACGCAAAGGCATAAAATTGGCAGGACTGACTATTGAAGTGATTTGGGATCGAAATGAGTTTTCCGTTTTTTGATAAATTGAGTTATAAGGGATCTTGGTCACCTGGCGATCATTTTTTCTCCTGTGTTGTGTGGGAATATTCGGTTCAAAACACCACTTTAACAGCATTTTCTGAAAGATTTTTTGTGTTTACTAGAAAATGGAAAACATCTTTCGATTACATAGTTTCTAAATAACACCTGCCAATTTCATGCATTTCAGAACAAAGATGAATTAATGTGTCAGAAAGTAGCCTCTTTGGATTTGAGAACAGCTGTAATTAATATTGCTATAACACGATTATAAAATTTCAAACTTTTTTCTTCTTCAATGCTTTAAAACTATAAATTTTAGCTTTTTAAGCCTTACCTTTCTTTTAAATTTCATAAATTTATGATCTTTTTAAAGCTCAATAACAACCAGTTTTCAAATGGTGAATTTTTATTCTGAGTTTACAGGGTGTTTCCCATCCTCAAATTGTGCCAGGACCTAGGTCTCACTTTAGCCTGATCAGGCTCTATGTATATAGTTTTGTATTATGAGTAATACCTTTCTTTTATATTTCATAAATTTATGATCTCTTTAAAATCTCAATAACAACTGAATTTCAAATAGGGAATTGTTATTCTGAGTTTACAGGCTAGTTTTCCCATCCTCAAATTATACCAGGACCTAGGTTTTATTTTGGCATGATCAGACTCTATGTATATATTTTTGTATTATGAGTAAATTAAGTTTTCCTTCATTAAAATATCTTGTTTCAATGCATATCTAAGTTAGCCTTCATTTAAAAAAAAATTCTCTTTAGTTTTTTTTTTTAGTTTAAATTTTAAATTGTATGTAAAATGTATTCAATAAAAAATTTAATGGTTTTCTTTTCTACAGGTTTTGTCAAATGCTCGTGTTGCCTTAGAAAATATTATTAAGTAAGCATGAATAATATAATTTTTATGTTGTTTTTAAGTTTTGATTTGACAAGAAATATAATAGTCTGAAAATAATAAAATGGAATCTTATTTAATTCATTTATGCCCAGCGTCCCATTTTTAGGATACTTCGATTTTTTTAAAAATAAAATTCTATAATTATCTTCTTCCTTATAACATGAAAATTGTATAAAATACTTATCTATAAATGTCATTATCTGTTACCGAGAGATGACAGCATAAGATTGATATTTATTTGCTCAAATGAATGCTTTTTTCGGAGTTTATAGATTTTTCATTTTTCAGAATAGTGAAAATGTATAAAGTCAGTTTTTTTTCTACAAGGATCCAAATAAATAAGTCATAATCTTAGCTTGTAGACTTCTTTGAAATACATATTTTTTTTAATTGTAAAATTATGTTCAGACCTCATTTTTATGCATTTTTGTAACATACAAAATATAGGATGCTAGGCACGAATGAGTACATATTTTTATTTGCCATTTAGGAAACAGTTATTTATGTAAAGTCCTTTTCAAGATTATTATGAAATAAATTGTTTTTCAGCCTCAAATACGATTATTCTTAGTTTATTATTAATAGTACTTACAATGTTATTAGTCTCTATAAAGAAAAATATTTTTTTTAATAGTTCATAAAAATATTAATTATGACACATGATATACAATTTAAAATCTTATTTTATATAAATTTAGACTTGCATTTTATCAAATAAATACAAAACTCCTTTAGCATAATTGCCCCACCAATGGCTGAGAGGTTCTGCTCTTGAAGCTGGCAGACAGGATATGCTGGGTTCGAATCCAATCGCGTCCGTTGCCCCAACCATTTGAGTTTTTGTGGTTTTGTTCAAAACCTTAGATTTCCATGCGTAAATACGGTTTAGGTTCCCTTAGAAAGACCCCCCATGGAGGGCATCCCCCCTAGTGCCTATATCTCTCGAGTTGATAATCGACCGTCAAAAATCAATCCTTTAGCATAATTCTTTAATTATTTTTCCAGTTCATTTTGCAACATTTTAAAGTGATTTCATAAACAAATTTGAGAAATAAAAATTCAGGCACAAATAGGTTAACTAACCAGAGCATATACAGTACTGCAATATATCATAACTTCTAAATTGTAGCCATTTCTTTTTAAAACTTTTTTTTTTTGACATAATTTTATATCATACTCTTAAACAGGGATGAGGAATTTTCAGAAAATCTTACTAGCCAAAAAGATGTAACATATGCCAAAAATTGTCCCAACAAAGTAAATGGCCACTTCAAAAATAACTCATTTCAGTGTATTTTTGTTGGTAACATGTTTTATAAAATTCTGTGATATAATTAAGAAAAACATTTGATTTACGAAGTTTAAGATTGATTGGGAAACACTGCATGTAGGATTTACAGGAAAATTAACAAAATATCCTATTTTTAATTGTAATTATATTAAAGGGAATATGATTAATACCAGTAAAAACTCTGTGGAAAATAGGCTTGAAATTTTTATTTTTCAAATATAAAACATGGATATATATATATATATATATATATATATATATATATATATATATATATATATATATATTCCCTTTAAATATAAAACAGTCATTAGGCATTATATTCTTTCTCAATACATTCTGCTTCAAGTTTTGATTGTTAAATTAGTACACTACAGCTAATAATTTTAAACAAGAAAGAAAAATCATGCGTTAAGCATTGATTATGAAACACTTTCCAACCCTTCCTGAATGCTTTAACAAAACTTCGTTATTTAGGGAAATAAGGTATATAAGATAACTAAGTAAATATTTTGGAAAACTCATAAAACATTTGAAACTGATTTCAGCAGTTACCGTCCATAGCAAATATGTATTCCAATTCTTTTGAACAGCCCTGTATTTGATCTGTTGGTTTATATATATACTATATAATCAGACAATTTAGTTTATCAAGAAAACACATAACAGGTTGAAATTTCTCTTTCAGCAATTTATAGTAATAGATGGAAACATATTTGTATACTTTTGTAAAACCCTGTAAGTTAATCTAGTACTTTTATTACACGCTACTATTTAGCTAAAATTTAATTCAAACTAAAACACTCTTAAAACTTCTGAAATTACATTTCCAGAAATTATCATTTATAGATGGCCATGTATCTAATTCTTTGTGTGACCCTGTCTATCATTTTATCTATATTCTACAAACATTTCTTAGTAAACTAAATGCAGTTCAGCGTAAAAATGCATAACTCATTTAAAAACCACTTTTAAGCAATTTGCACTCATACTCAGTAACTATTATGAATTCTTTTGTGTAGTCCTGTATATGAATTATAGCATTTATACACACCATATATTATGCATAAATATAGTGAAACATAAAAGCGCATAACATAATTAAAAATGCATTTCCAGCAATCATCAATACTGTACCGTACTTTGGATACAATATAGTAATATATAGTATTTCAAATGAAAATCAAATTTCAAATTAAAATTGCAAAGACCAACATAGTGAAAAAGATTCCATTCCGGGACTCGAACCTGGTGCATCAGTATAGCGCACTGACATTCTACCGACTAAACCACATGGAATGATACCCAGCCTGGAACTTCTCACTATTACAAGTTGGCAAGGCTACAAACGCAGCACAAGATGGAATATTTTTCCGTGAGCCACCGACATGGGGCAAACACAAAACTTAATTTATTTTATGCAATTAATTTGAAATTTGATTTTCATTTGAAATATTGTATCCAGGGCGAATGTTTTTCTCTGGAATAATTTCCAAGTATTAATATAGTAATATAGTATCTGAAATCTTTTGTGTGTCCCTGTAAATGCTATGCACTTCGTATTATACATGAAATAAGTTATAGTAAACCTCAGCGACATCTATCAATTTCATTATACATGAAATAATTTAACATAATTAAAATACACCACAATTTCCTCCACCCCTATATCACTATGTAACGGAATTTTTTTGTGTGGCCTTGTAAATGAATAACTATTCTTTGCACCGCATATTCTGCAGAATGCATATTTTAGTGCACTTCATAAATAATTTTCTTATGTTTGAAAGCATGTAACATCATTCAAAATCATTTTAAACGATTTCTTCCCATAGGCTGTAATGTAATGGAAAACTTTTGTCTGCCCCTGTAAATGAACTAAACATGCTACATACTTCATTTGAAATAGGGAACATGCTATGGTAAACATCAATAACATCCAAAATTTCAGGGCAATCCGAGTATATTTACGGGAGTTAGAACGCAGACAGACGGCCATACGGACAGACAAACCGAAGTCATAAACACTTTTCAACTTTGTTGGAAAATGTTAAAAAGTAGAAAAAGACTGCATTCTAAGAGTGAAATATAAAATTTAATTAGAGCTGTGAATAATAGCAAAGGAAATAATTGCTAATAAATAAATGTTGTTTTTTTCAAATATTGCAGTTTTTAATAGGTTGCCTAAAAATTCACTTGCATTGTCAGAAGATTCACTTGCCAGTAATAAGTAATTGGTCTAATTCCCACCCTGCTCTTAAGAGCCTACGTTAATAATGCAAAAATATGCACAAGCTAATGTTAAACCAATGGCAGCATTCTTTTCAAATTACTCGTTAGTATTTCAATATTTCTAAATATTTTTTCGTATAGGATATCTGAGGTCGATATCTAATCTTGTATCATAATCCCTTTTTGATTTTGGCTGCAGATTTTTTTTTTATCTTGACACTTTCAATTTTAGTTCTGAAATTGAAAGTTTTTCTTGTAAAAAAAGAAATAAATAATAATAAAAAAAAAATCTGCAGCCAAAGTTGAAAAAGTACAAAAATACCTAGTTAAACATCGATCCCAGATATACTATGCAAGGAAAAAAAAACCACATTTAAAAATATTGAAATGCAAAAAATAAATTTTAAAGAACGGTGCCATTATTTTAACATTATCTTGCAGGTGTCTTTGAGTTAGTAGCAATGCTCTTAAAAAATCAAATTGGTAGGTGCTAGAATTTTTTTTATTTCACTATTTAGTATTTTTTAATTCTTTTATAATTCAGTGTATTTTACATGTTATTTCAGAATATTTTTTGTAGTTCTGAAATTACTACTAAAAACTTTCTCATGTCAATATTATATGTATCTCTTATTAATAAAATTAAAAAAAAACAATTGTGGTGTTTTTGCAGTCAATGTAATTTAGTGCTTTACAAATCATACAAAAAGTATATTAAAGGGGGGATCATGAGGGGCACATGCTTCCTTCCCCCCCAACTTTATAAGCACCAATTTTTTAAATGTTTCAGTAAATATAGAATTACTAGCCGCCTTTGACGACCAGTTTGTCCTCCCTTAAATGTATGCTAAGCATTGTATCATGTTACTTTTATTCATAATTTAATTTACTTGTTCAATCTTTTGCCAAATTGGAAGATTCTTATATAGAAATCATGAACTCTGTATTTTTATGTTAGCTGGACGCAGGTGATGAATCGCCAAACATTGTTCCCGTCGTATTTTTCCGTGTATCATTAATTCCATTTAAAATATAATACTTTCACTCATTTTCTTTAAATACATAAGTTTAATTTACAACTGAAATATTTAAAATTTGACTCTCACTTATCTCTTTAAAAAAAGAAAAGAAAAGTAATAAATAATAACATAAACCATGACATTTAAGTTCAATATCAAATCTTTGTTTTAATTTATCATGCGGGAAAATTATTTATGGCAGTCGCATGAAATGGACAATTATAATACTGATGACATGATGCCGTTGGAACAATATTTGGCGATTTATATTTAGCCAGGTTAACATTAAATTACCAAATTGCCCGCATGGCATATAAAAAGTGAAGCGGTCAATCCGGAACTGTTGATGACAGTCACATGACTTAGGCTTTTATTATAGAGATCTTGTATTGATCCAAAATCGAAATGACAATTTACTACTTTTATTTTTATTTTACATTTCTTAATTTTACTCTACCATTTTTCTATTGAAGTGAGGAACTGAAGTTTGCTGGTCAAATCTGAGTTGGCCAGAATGGGATGTGTGTAAAAGTTTTTCAGAATTGACTTGCTTGTTACCAAAAATTTTATATTTTTTGTCAAGAATCCTTCTATTTTAAGGCATTCTTTTTTTTTTTGGCAGTACAGTCAAAATATGCCTTATCTTATGTATAATTCAATATGCTCCTCTTTATTTTTTTATTTATTGTCCACACTTAAATATATCAGGATTTTTTGTTTTATCTTGTTACTAGTTTTGTTTTAATCAAATTTATTTGATAGGTATGGAATATTAATAGACCCAATTCAATGGTTCAGAGTATGTTTTAGTAAGCCAACTGAGTCGCCTTCGATTCTTATCTTTTTTGGTAAATATTCTTTTAATTGCTTTTTAAAACATTTTTGCTTAAAAATGTTATATTTATTTTTGTATTATTGCTCATTCTCTAGGTCTTAATATTTTTGTCTTGTCTTCCCTTGGTCTTGAAATACTATTATCAAAGGTAATAATACTTTAATACAGATTTAATTTTTCTTTAAAACTGCTCTATTAAACATTCTTGCCTACATCTCAGGTCAAACAACCTTGAATTATTGTTTTTTTTTTTTTTTATATCCAGATTAAATTCAAATTTTTAGAATTGTTGTTCATGCTGCTGTACGAACCGATTTGATGTTCTTCCAACTTTAATTACGCTAATAGCAAAATTTATCGGAGAGTTATTTTCATTTCAGAAAAAAATTGTGCAATCATCACAAAAAAGCTCTAAAAATCGCATAACAAACTCGTGAAAAATTCAAAAGTTAGAGAACAAAATTTACTATATTGGTTGTATAAGATTGAAACTAGATTCCTTTTATGAATGCCATTAAATCACCACAGAATTTGAAAAAAGCTGCATGTCTCATAAAAATTTTGCAAAAAAAAAAAAAAAAAAAGGCATAGGATCAAATTTATTATATTGTGCTAAAAGATTGAAATGATCTTTTGTTTATCAATATGGGAGGATTTTTCAGAACCCCCTTTTTATTCTGGACACTTGGTGCCTTATTCTCTTCTATCATTTTTTCATTAGAGGTGCGATTCTCTGACATCCAAAGTTTGAGCTTTTTAAATTTATTTCAAACTTCAATAATTGTGCATTTTAAGAAATTGTAGGTAATCACACAAGTTTTAATTTAAATGTACAGCAAATTTGACTTTTTTTTTTTTTTTTTTTTACATTATATAAATTATTACACTTATCTTCAATTTTCAACAGTGTCAGTTCTGATTAAGAGAGTTGGGTAAACTTAAGATAAAACTTTAAGAAAATTTTTGTTTGTTAAAGATTTTATAAAAATGTCAGATGTATTAAACTTGAGCACAGGAATTTTTATGTATTTACATTTTAAAATTAATTTCTAGTGATCATTTCTTCTGTTATTTCTTATTTATAGAAATAACTATCATATTTTCCTTTATGCTAGGAATGTTGTATATGTATAATGATTATTTCAAAATGTTGTATTTTGAATAGCAAGTTATCTCTATATAACTAATGATTAAAAAAAATATCATGTTACATCAATTTTTTTTGCAGGGTTTACTTGGAGAAAGATTAGGCATAACTTTAGCAACTATTTTAGTAACATCAGAAGTTTTGATTCCACCTGCTGTGGTTTATCTTACTGAGTGTCATGCAGGTACATATTTTTTTAAAATTTATTCATTTATTTTTTTTGCCTGTTTTAAGTTCTGAAATAACCTGATTTCATAATTTCTTTCTTTTAAATTGATTGTATACTGTTTATTATGAAATTAGTCTTTTTTCAATTGACAGGTACTTTAAAACTGTAGTCTTATGATCAGAGTTGGGCAAAATACATTGGTTTTACAACTTAAAATACAAAATGCTTTTCAAATTTCAAAAATTCAAAATACAAAATACATGTATTTTGAAAATACATTTAAAATACAAAATATATTTTTAAAAAATTACAAGTTATTATGCATTAAATTGCACTACTCAAATGCAAAGCTGGTTTGCAAGGCTAATTAAATTTTTAGAAATTTTAAATTTCCAAATAAAGAAGCAAAATCAATTAAAATTCAACGAAAGGTAACAGAAACAAACTGAAAGATTGCGGCAACAATGTGCAGGTGTATGAAAATTACAAGAATAACTAATAATGAATAAACTACTTTTGAAAGGTAGTTATTCACTAGGAATAACTGCATCAATTGATTGTGGATCCAATAAGGAATCTCTTTCATGAGGCATAGGATAGCACCACTTCGCTACTGTGTGTTCGAAGCCAAAATTGAGACAGTATTCATTTTCAGAAAAAGCATAAAAAGTTCTTCTATTCAATAGTTGCAGAGATACAAAAATCTCAAAAATTCTAAAAAACACAGCACAGAAAAAAAAATCAGCTACAGGACGATATACACCAAAATGTCATCCATACTACTGAATATGATGAAGTTTGATGGAATTGCATGCTTTAGTTCTTGAGATATAGCTCTCACAGCACACCGGCCAACTTGAGATATTTTTTAAATCAAATAAATATAGTATGAACCAGAAAATTTATTTTTAAAAGGTACCTTTTATCTACGTGGTACTTATTTCATTTCAATTTGATTTACAAATATGATCATTTTTACTTAGGGTGGTGGGGAAACAAGAGTTTTACATACATGTTACGGTAATCATAAAAACACAGCATAACACCACTTCTTGACTCTTGAGCGCGCACCCCAAATTTGATCAGCATTAATTTATTTGAAGATCTAAAATAATATGAAATTGGATTAAGTTTTGTTCATTAGTTTTGTAGATATAGTTATCGTGGAAATCATGACAAACGCAGCATAGCAGCACCACCTGTTGAGCGATATACACTAAAAGCTAATCGGCAAGTATTTTTGTTCAGGTCTGTATGCAGTTTGATGAAATTCTGTACATTGGTTCTTACAATATAGGTTCTCACAATCAAATAATTAAGCATAGCAGTGCCATCTGTTGGGGGATGTAAACCCAAAGCTAAGTTATGCATAGGTCTATCTTAACCCTTTTGGGTCCGATTTT
Organism: Maratus speciosus; assembly: GCA_963932465.1. Taxonomy (NCBI): domain Eukaryota; kingdom Metazoa; phylum Arthropoda; class Arachnida; order Araneae; family Salticidae; genus Maratus; species Maratus speciosus. The sequence goes on from OZ010788.1 coordinate 58,347,286, forward strand.
TTTTTTTTTCAATTTTGAGAACAAAATTACTTTTACTTTAATAATGTTAATTGTAGCTATCCAAATAGATTTATGGAAGTTTAAAGATTGTCTCATTGTCTGAAATCTAACGAATGTACTTATTTTGTGTACTATTCAATTTATATTTATATGATAATAGGTTAAGGAAGAATTTTTGGAGACGTTTGGAAAATATCGTACTACAACAGGGCTTTTTAATAGATATTACAACTTTCTAATGTTTTTTGCGTTTTATCACACATGATTCATTCAGAAAAGTAACCTAAATTTTAAATTTAAAGAGAGAAATATATGTATAAAATAAAGGAATCGTCAACGGTGCAAAGAGATTAAGCAAACTTTTATTATTGTTATTGCTAAATGCCAAAACATAAATGAACTCATAAGAAGAAAGGCATAGCCATATACTATCATTACTATATGTAGATAGTAACAAAAGTAATTGTTAATAATACTCGTGAATAATACTCGAATAAAATAATACTTGATGAAAAGACATGTACTATTAATAGTACACCAAATCCGAAAGGGTTAATCTGAAGTTTGTTGATTATTAAACTCTATGCATTAGTTCTTGAGATAGAAGGGCCATAAAAATTGTCTCACACAGACTAATAGACAGACGCACACATATCCCAAAAATAGTTAAATCGCATTCAAAGACATCCCAAAATGTGTAAATCAAGCAAAAAATGAAAGTCGAAAATTTTCACGATTCCAATATTTTCTTATGTATTAGAAGAATGTAAAAACAAATCAGTCTAGTATCAGTCTTTTCAGTCTTTTTTAGTGTATTTCTACAAAAGAGCACATTTTATAATAATCTGATATGTACGATGGCACAGATTAAAATTGTTTAAATGTATTTTTTCTTTTTAGATAATGTGCGTGTGTTTAATAAGAGCTCCCAACTATGCAAGATTCTTTAAGCCTTCCACTAATAAAACATATGGGGCCAGGGGCACAATTTTTTGATTGTGGTGCTTTTAGAAATCATATATACAAATTTAAAATATATATTACTGAATGCAGAAATATAAATGAAAAACTTAGGTAATTTTTGACACTAGTTGAATTATTATTAAACAAAAATATGAATTCTTCGTATAAAGTAGTTTTAAAATTAAAACTCTCAGGTAAAATATCAAGCCATATTCAAACGTAAAGAAATAAGAAGTCATTTAGACTTACTATGAAAATCTTGAAACTTTTAGTATACAGCAGAAAAAATATGGAAGCTCTGACATTCGTAAAAAGAAAGCACTTATCAGGGATGAGAGTGCTCTTACCCAAATGGTTGAATTTCACCACTAAATTTTAATAGTATTCTTTGCTTTATTAAATCTAAAAAATTCTGTCATTAAATAAGGCAAGAAATACCATTAAAATTTAGCGGTAGCAAACAGCCATTTGGGTCGGGGCACGCTCATCCCTGACGTATAAAATATTCATAAAAAGTAGGAATAATTCTAATGCAAAATTTGCAAAATCATAAATTTCATTTTTTCATGGTCAAATTGTTCCTTTAAAAGTTCATTGGAACAATTTTCTTACGGTTGCTGTCTATTTTGTTTTTGACAAAATTAATGAAACAGGTGAATTTTTAAGAAACCTTATTTCGATATTTTTAAATAAAACTGCTAGACCAGAAAAAATTTGAGCTGCGTATATTTGTGGTCAATGTGCAACTGTAGGTAATAGAACACTGCACTAATACAACTCTGAAAGATTCTTCTGGTCTATCACAATGCATGTTTTTTTTTCTTGTAATTCCTACAGCAACATTAAGATATATTAAAGTTATTTTTGTAACTAATCAGCAAGAATAAGTTTGCTGTAGCTAAACAAGATATTCATCAACTTCCTTATCTTAGCAATTGTCGAAAAGTGTGTTTATTTTAACTTCCAAAACAGAATCTGGAAACTGACCTAATCAAAACAGACAGTCATGTATTTCCTTTTAGAGAATCGCAGCTTTTCTCTATATGGTTTAAACATGGCAGTTGAAATTTGGAAAAAAAATGTATTGAGTATTTACAAAATACACTGTAAAACCATCAGAAAATACATTACAAAAATACTTTGACCTTATCAGTTTAAAATACAAAATACAAATGTATTTCGAAAATGTATTTCAAATACATGTATTTTCAATACTGCCCAACTCTGCTTATGATAAAATTTATGTCAGCTTTCTGAATTTTCATAAGAGATGAACATTTCGTTCTTAAAATAAATGCAATTCATTATTATAAAATGTAATTTTGAAAAAGATAGAATTTGTTTTTTGTTAGGTTGAAATTTTGGTTTATTAGAATAATCAGAGAGCTGTTAAACATTTTAGGGAAGGTATTTGAGGCACCCTGAAAATTTGTCTAACACTTCTTTAGTAATGCCTGAATACAAAATCGAATGTCTGGCTGAAGGATCATGGCACTTAGCCCACCCGTAAATTTTTAAATTTCCAAAATTTTCGTTGCAAAAAAAATCCTTGAGGCATTTTGAAATTTTAATACCTTCAAATTTAATATTTAATGGAAAAAAATAAAAAAGCCAGATACTTTAGCCGGCCCAAAAACTGTGCCAAACTCGTGTCAAGTGCCATTTTATGACTACCCAAAAAAGTTATTTGAGGCACGCTGAGATTGAGATAGAATAATGTTTATGCTTAGAAAAAAATATTTTGAAAATGACAGACACTTTTGTTGGCACTTTCTACTTGCCAGACAACATAGAATGTTAAATGCGAGTACCAGTAAAGCTGGACTTGTGGTGCCTCGCGGAAGATCCATTTACTGACTTACGATACAAACAAAGCGTAAACCACTGAATGCGTGTGCAATCACAACAAATCTAACTGATAGGCTCTTGCAAGACCACGCGATTCATAGCAAGCATGCAGTTGTTATGAAAATTTTGGAGTAGTAATCATGAAAAATGAAAAAAAAAAGTGTTATTTGCACAAAAAGCGACAAAAAAATCATTGTTTTTAGTGAAAAAACACTACAAAATGTTGTGAAGTATTGAAAATTCAGTAAAAACATAGTTTAAAATATAAAGATATTATTTTGCCATCCAATGCTAATCTGAAACAGGGTTATCATTGCTACAAAAGTTTCATCGCTTTAATGAAAACATACGGCGATGACAACGCTTCAGGAATATCTAATGTGCCTTCTTCCTGCATTAGGCATAGTATAATTTTATTTTTATTCCTTATAATAATATATTCACAAATAGCGTAAGAAATTCATAGTCCTTGACTAAAATAAGTTTTGTCTATCAGATAGATGAAAACACTCATTGTACAAACTATAGAATATATTTATGTGTATTACTTATATCTTTTACCTGTATAACTCAAGACAATAGCTGTAGCATCAGCTTGTCTATGAATTTATTACCTGCATGAATTTAAATAGTTGCCTCAATGAATGTAAAGAAACATTTTACACCAAATATTTTATTATCATATAATTTTAGAAACTTTTAACTAGGACGGTTTGCATAAGTGCGTACCCAGAAAACTGTGGAAACTTACTCCTTACTACTTTATGAAAAATACTCTTTAATAAAAAACTTTGTCTACTCTTTATATGGAACTAGTTTAAGAAAGTTTAACTTAAATAAATATACTTTTATAACTATGATTTTGTCATATACATTTATATATACATGTAATGAAATTTAACGATCGTTTAATGACGGTTAGTACAAAATTTAAACTGATTAAAATTGCTTCAAATTCAAAGTTAAGTGCCGATTATGAGCTCTGTCGATTTGTCTTCGATAGTGTTAGTGTCAGAGACAACATGATAAAAGTATTGTTGTCATAGAAACGATGACTTATTTAATGTCGAAATGTATAATGAAATAGTTCTTAATCGGACAGTTACTTTTAAAGTCCACTTAGATTTATCCAGCCAGTGAAACCGTCCAAAAATTAAATAACTTCAGCAGCACGCAACTTGTATATATTACATAAGCTTATAGAAAAAATAACGAAATATTTCATTGTTTAAGTTTAAATTCATTAAGTACCGTGCATTCGAATAATCATTTAACAGGCAATTTTTGGATGCATTAAAATATTTGCGTTTGTTGAGGAAAAGTTTTGGCTGCTAAATTGCGTGCACATTTGTCTTTTAGCACCAAATAATCGAAAATATTTCATTTTTTTTTAAAGGCTTTCTACTGAAATTCCGCAGCTAAATTTTACTGATACTTTAAAACATACATATGTATAATAAGCATTTTATGCTTTGTTTAATACGCTTTGTTTGTATGGTAAGTCAGTAAATGGATCTTCCACGAGGTATCGCAAGTCCAGCTTTACTGGCGCACGCGTTTAACATTCTATGTTGTCTGGCAAGTAGAAAGTGCCAACAAAAGTGTCTGTCATTTTCAAAATATTTTTTTCTAAGAATAAATATTATTCTGTCTCAATCTCAGCGTGCCTCAAATACCTTTTTGGGGTAGTCATAAAATGGCACTTGGCAAGTGTCTGGCACAGTTTTTGGGCCGACTAAAGTGTCTGGCTTTTATATTTTTTATTTCATTAAATACTAAATTTGAAGGTATTAAAATTTCAAAATGCCTCAAGGATATCTTTTTGCAACGAAAATTTTGGAAATTTAAAAATTCATGGGTGGGCTAAGTGCCACGATCCTTCAGCCAGACATTCGATTTTGGATTCAGACATTGCAAAAGAAGTGTTAAACAAATTTTTATGGTGCCTCAAATACCTACCCTAAATGTTCAACAGCTCTCCTGCTAGAATCTCAATCATTGAGTTAATATCTTCACTTGGAATCTAAAACCAACTGTTTGCATATTCATATATTTTCTGAATATTGGTTTGATTTAACTTGTACAGTGAAACCTCCAAAATGAACACTCCCGATTAGTGAACATTTTTAAAAATAAAGAACATCTATATGTACATTTTTATGTCTGAATAGCAGGTATCTCCTAATAATGGGCAAATTTTGCACTCCTGAGATGTCCGTTATTCAGAGATTTTACTGTACTTTCTTTTATTAAATGATATGAACCCAGTTAAATTTTATTACATTTACATTTATTGAATATTTGCTTTTTGCTTTTTTGCAATATTCAAGTGTAACTACTGTCAGTATTCTTGAAACATTTAATAACATAATACTAAATATAACAAACAAGATACACAACTTTTTGAAACATTACACATATACAACATACAAAGCTAATTTCATAATTTGTGTTTTGAAATTATTATTTGAAAAAACGTGTAGTGTAACCTATAAAAAGAATAACATAGGTCGATTTCTAGAATCTTCAAATATATGATTCCAAAATTTCAGCTCATTCTGCCAAGTAGTTTTTGAGCTATGCTTAAACGTTAAACTACTTGCATTGATATTTATTTTGCAACTGTTAAAAAGTTTTCAAAATTTTAAATCTGCATAATTTTGAAACCACCAAATGACTTCCTATTTGGATGTCTAAATTAAAATTTTTCAAGGAATCCATACATGTCAAAATTAAATGTTTGTATTGTAAATTTCGAAATTTGTTACAATTCCAGTATGATGATGACCTCCTAAGCCTATTTTTTAAACATTAATTGAAAGAAGACATAATTCCCAGTCGAATGGCTAATTTTGTTTTCATCTCGACAATATCTAGATAAAAATGTATGGGTAAAAAACTAGCTACAGTGCAGTTAGTTTTCAAACTGTTAAATATGTTCATTTTGCATTTCTTTTTCTTTAAAGGAACTGTATAGTTTGTTTTCTAAATATTACGAATGATATTACATGCAGATTATAAAAAGGAATTTATATTTTTCATTGCCTTTCAACTTCAAGTTATTATTTTTTTTAAGGGAATCGGTTGTGTAAAATGAGCTTTAAGTGTGTATAAATTAATCATGCTTAGAGAATTTTAAAATACTGCTTAAAATTGTTTTTTGAAAATAAATTTATTTTAATAAATAGCAAAATGGTGTTTTTATTTCTTTTACCTTTTTAAATATTTTTATTTATTTTTACTTGTAAACTAAAAATTATTACTTATTTAATATGTATAGCATGAAGTGGTTAGAGCCTGAGTAGCTACCACATCACATCTTGCATCTGTTTTGAGGAAATAAGATATGAAGTTTTTTAACTTTTTAATACAGTTTTAAATGAAAGCAATGATGAAATTTAACTAATTTAAATATGATCTGTCAATAATTTATAAATGAATGTACTAATTGGTCTGTTATAAGAAAGTTTTCTTATAAAAATTTTCAGACCAAATTTTTTTATAGTGCTAAAAAAAAAAAAAAAAAAAAAAAAAAAAGGAAATGTCAATTGATAGATTTTGTTGTAGCAATTATATGAAGATAATAACTTGTATTTGTCAAAAATGTGAGATGGTCCATTCTAATTCCCAGCATCTCATGCTGTCAGTTTTTGAGAAAATTGTCAAAATAGTCATTTTTAAGATATTTGTATGATTACCTTTCAAATTAAATTTTCTTTTATCTTGAGTGTTTTTAAACTACCTATGGTTGGCCTCTCGACAACTCTTAAAAACTTTACAATATATATTTTTTTCTTTTTCAGAACTTTAATTTTTTAAGTATGTCGCTTCTCTAAAACAAAACTAATGATAATTTGTGATTCGTGACCACAAAATTCACTTTTAATTATTTTTCTTAGCAGATATTACTGTTTATACTAATATCTATCAGTCCTTTTATTGTTTTATTTAATCTCATATTTTGCACACTTTACCATTTTTACCCTTTCTTTTGTTCTAAAAGTAGGGCTGTAAAATAACTATGCATGTTTTTTTTGTTTTTTTTTTATTAAGTATTAACTTTTCTCGAAGGGCAACATAGAATAAAAAGAAAAATAACCTTCTATAGAATGAATATAACGTTTTAATGAATAATTAAGATTAAACAAATGTATAACAGTTTCAAAAGTTCATGGATAATTTTTGAACTGATAACTTTTTTTTTTTTTTTTTTTTTTTTTTTTTTTGTAGCATTCAACAGTGAAAGATGAAAAAAATCCTTTTTATGCTTTGAATCATGAAAACACCTTAGCTTTTTCTATGAGATGTTTCCCTGATTCGTGGCCACAAAATTCACTTTTAATTATTGTTAGCAGATATTACTGTTTATACTAATATCAAATAAGTGTTTCATTGTATATGAATTCTCCTCTATCAGTCCTTTTTCTTTTATTGTTTTATTTAACAAAACTCTACCATGAATAAGAAATTTTCAGTTTAAGCAAATCAATACTGTGTATCACAATATTGGTGATATTGCTTTATCAGTTATAATATCTTTTGCACACAGTTCTACTGCAGCTGAAAGAAAGATTGCAGAGGGGGAAAAAAATCTAAATAACCAAACTGAAATATTGAAAAATGAAATTGATGAGGACATATGCTGTTTTATTATCTCAAATTATCACATAATCTTGATGTGAAAATTGTGTGACTGTTTTTTACTCAAATTTTCTTTCAAAAGCACGTGGTGTGTAAAAAATCAAGGGTGCAAATTAGAGTAAATATGGTATCTATGTAATTTTTGTATATTATTTTTTTATTCTTAAATTCTTGTTATTAATTTTTTCAGTTGCTGCATCTATTGTTTTGGGCTTTGTAAGCATTGTTTTCCTAAAATTGATTTCTTATCACATGGTGAACTATTGGTGTAGACAAAGTCCTCTTTCTGCCACGAAAGTTCGACGACGCAGTGCTTCATCTGATAGAAGTAGACATAGAAGTAAGACTCTCAGATTATTATTCCAACATTTGAAGAATGATTTTTTATTCATTTATTTTATACCATAGTTTTATGATTTAATTGTACATACTAATATTTTGAATGAAATTGTGTTCATTAATTGTCATCATTCATCATTAATTTGTTCTCGTAAGAAAAATGATAAAGTGTAACATTTATAAGAAAAAAAAGGTAGTTTAGGTGAGTTAAGGTAGTTTTTTAAATAACTGATCTGTTATCCCATGGTATATTGATAATAAATGATTTTTTTTTTTTTTTTGTGTGTGTGTGTGTGTGTTGGTGCACTCTCCTACCCTCCCTTTTGAGTACCTAAAGTGGTTTAAACACCAACGTAAGGAGTAACCAATTTCAATTCGAGTAACTTTTGCCGTTTACTCGATTTGTTTAAGCATACCATGACGTTCCTGAAGCATTTTTCTATGCATTGCACCACTTTTTTCGAAGTTACTCAGAAAAGCGTTATCCCACAGTCATTCATACACACCGTGTGTTATGTAAAATCTAAAATCTGTATAACGCCATCTGGCGGTGTGTAAAAATGCAGCCTCAAACCCAGGGAGTTTCCTAACGATTACTCGGTAAAACGGTAATAGTCCAATAATGGCAACCCTTGTGTGTTTGGTTTCTTTGGTAATACAGGTTTGCTATATAAGATTTTCCTCTCTATTTAGCGGTTACTCACTAAAGCGGCAATAATCCAAGAATGACAACTCTTGTGTGTTTAGATTCTTTGGTAATTCAGTTTTTCCTCTCCATTTAACTACATTTTTGATAGAAGAATATCTGTCTATATAGTTTTTTAAATATAACGAAAAAAATCAAATTAGAAATTCACGATTTTATTAAACGTAGCTTTCAAGCGTGAATTTCTCACGAAATAAAGGTCTGAAATAACTTAAAATATTCAATGAATGGAATAAAAATAGACCTAATATTAATAGCGTAAATTGTCAATATTTCAACTAAATTCATTTTAAACATCCCCTCCCGGCGCCAGTCGGAACAATAGGTTATTTCTTCTTTTTTTATTCTTTTAAAGATACAATGTGTCAGATTTAATAAAAATTAAACAAATTGGTGTTGTTCCTCCTAAATTTATTTTGTTAAGAAAGTTAATTTGAAGCAAAATTTTAAATGACCTTACCGATTGCAATTAAATGCATATGAGATAGCTGTAGCAAATTTGTTAAGCAATTATTGAAATTACCTAATAAAAATACCCACTGGCTATAATATATTCCCTATTTCATACAAGGTCCGAACACAAATCATTCAATGAAAGACATCAAAATTTTTAAATGTCTCGTCTAGCAAAATAAACAACTTTTATTGAAATCAAAGAATTTTAACATAATCTAATAATGAGTTGATGGATTGAAAATATAGTTCCTATAACTGTAAAGTTGTTCGAATTTTCAAATGACCATTATTATCGAATTGAAATCCCCAAATTTCGTTCTAGTCTTTTTTTTTTTTTGACGTTCTTGTGGCAACGCAAGGTTATATGATGATACTAAGCAACATATGATGATACTAAGATACAATTACAATACAAATGAGGTTCGAATGCAAACCATTCAATGAATAACAATAAAATTATTTTAGTATGTCTGTCACCAAAGTAAACAACTCCCAGTGAATTTAATGAAATCGTTAGAAATTTACCATGTATTTCTAAAAACTGAACATAAAGATTCTTTGACCATAGTGTTTGTCATTTAGATTTTCAAAGGGTCGTTATTTACACACAAATTTCTGATTTTTTAAAATTAATGAACAAACCCAATATAATTTACTTAAAAAAAAGAAAACAAATATTTTTCTTTCCACCTGAGCAAATACAACTTGTATATTGTAATAATTCCTTGTAGAGCAGCGGGTCAAATATCATTTTGAGGGCCAATCTTCTGTCTATCCATAGAAATTGTTCATAAATAGTATGCTTAAGTAACTACTACTAATATTCATGCCTTTTGTACATATACATAAATTTTATACCATGCAGTATTTACTGTAGCATATGGGATATCACAGTGGCGTACACGGGATTCTATTTCGGTGAGGGGGACTTAAATTTCCCTAATGTTCTAAATCTTACAAAACACGTTGAATTGTGTTGTAAACGGAAATCATTTTTGGCAATAGGGCCGTAGCCAGAGGGGGAAAGGGTGGTTCTGTTCCGAATTTTCCAAAAATTTACGGCATGGCTTAAGGTTCCGTCAATTTGGACTTAAATATATCCCGATTTTTGACAAATGGTCCCGAAAAAAACATCAATTTCGTCAATGTCTGATGACATTGAATTTTCGGAGAGAACGAGAAAATATAAAACAGGTGTGTCTTGCGGTTTAAAAACGGGACTCAGAATTGTGATAAATGAGCAATTCTTTATTTTTATTTTTTAGCTACGATTTTTATGCCATCCGACGTAAAATTTCATACTCTCTCCGAATCTGTCTTTATTTCTTAATTTCGACAATTGTAAGCGAAGATAATAATTCCAGAATTTCATTTTTTGCACGGCAGGCTACGTAACACGGAAAGAAAAGGATATACATTTTTACACTAGGGTTTGATAATCGCAGTACAAATTTTTTTAACTTTTGATTTTACAAATTTGGTTCTTTCGCATCTGAATGTTATTTCGTGCGCTGATACATAAAATCTAAATTTTTAAAAAATCGGACAACAATTTTCCGATTTGCGAAAAAATCGATTTTTAAATTTATAAAAGAGATGCTTTTTCGCACAGACAATTGATGGGAATTTGTTAAATTTAGGAAAAGTGAAGAACCGATCGCTTTTAAAGAATGACATAGTTTATAACACATAATAAGAAATTTATAAATTTAAGTTAAGTTGATTTTTTGTTGAGGGGGGGGGGGGGTCCATCGAAAATCGCCTCCTCCCTCGAGTAGTATACCTACTGAGAGGCTGTTTAACAGAGTTTCGTTCAGATACAGTTTTGTTAAGAATAGAGTGCGCTCCCTAGTGGTGGAATGTGGAACTATCAGTCAGCGCTTTTGTGAAAATTAGGAAACATAACACGGCGATCTGTTTTAAACTTTATGATAGTTTATAACACACAATAAAAAAAATATCAAAAAGAATGGCGCGTCACATTTAGGGAGGGGAGGGGGGGGAGAGTCGCAAACAAAATTAAGAAATATAACAAGGCGATCTGTTTGAAATTTTAAGATAGTTTAGGGAGTGTTTACCGTAATTTAAAAGGGGTTCCATGGCGATAAATGTACTACGCGTTTTGAAAGCAATGTTAAACGAAACCCTCTGGGTCGATCTGTGATCACACTTACCACCTGTTTTCTATTTGAATACACGTGGGGCATTTTCCCAGAACCCACAGATTTAAACGGCCCGAAAATTTCTCATGTTTCATATGAATAAGGGACTAATTCGGGAGGGATCTGTAACCCCATTAGCCCTATTCCAGCTATTTGGTTATACTGTGGTACCACTATGCTCTATTATGGGACTAAAGAGTATGTTGTAGTTGAATGATGAGAGGGAAAATTGCAAATTTCTCTCAAGCAGAAATGTTAACAAATCAGCACTTTTTTTTCATTTTCGACAATTTTTGAAGGGAGGGGCCTGTAACCCCAACAGTCTCCTTCCCCATTTTTGAGTATGCTGTAGTGTCAATGTGGACTAATTAGGACTAAATTGCTAATCCTCTGTATAACAGAAAATTAAATTACAAATTTATCTCAAACAAACAAAACAAAAAAAATCAGCACCTTTTTCATTTTATTTTCAGCTACTTCGTGAGGAGAGCTGTAACCCATTACCCCCTTTCAACGTCTTTGGGCAACTGTGCACTGATAAGACTAAAGAGAAGTGAGTGGCTGTTCCGTTGGATGATAGGAGGGAAATAATTATAAATTTCTCTCATCTCAAACAGAAAGAAAACAAATCAGCGCATTTTTCATTTCAATTTCCACTGTTTCGAAAAAGGGCCTGTAACCCCATCAGGCCCCTTCCCCTCGTTGGATTTACTGTGGTGTAACTGTGCTCTGATATGGGACTAATCAGAATGGCTAGTTTGTTGTATCGCAGAAAACAAAGTTACAAAATTATCTCAATCAAAAGAAAAAAACAGCGTTTTTTTAAAATATCATTTTCGACTATTTTGGGAGGAGGCTGTTGCTCACTTCTTTGGGTATAATGTAATGTCATTCTGCACGAATGTGGAACTAAAGAGAAGAGAGCGGCTAGTTTGTTGATTGATAAGGGGAAAATGCAAATTTATCACAAATAGAAAGAAAAAAAGCACTATTTTTTCATTTCATTTTGACTATTTAAAGAGGAAGGGGCTGTAATTCCATCAGTCCTCCCCCTCCCCCTCTTTCGGTATGCTCTGATGTCAATGTGGACTAACATGGAGCTAACGAGAATGGCTATTCCGCTGTATGACAGAAGAAAATTTTCAGATTTATCTAAAAAGATAAGAATTTCAGAAAACAAAATTACAAATCTATCTCAAACAAAAAGAAAAAAATATCAGCATTTCTTTCATCTCATTTTCGGCTATTTTGGGAGGTGTCTGTAACCCCATTAACCCCTTTTACCTCTTTGGGTATAATGCAGTGTCAATGTGCACTAATATGGAACTAAAGAGAAGAGAGTGGCTAGTCTGCTGATTGATAGGGGAAAAATACAAATTTATCTTTTAAAAAAAAAGCAACACTTTTTTCATTTCCTTTTCGACTATTTTGTGAGGGAGCAGCAACTCTATTATCCCCACTTCCACCTTTTTGGGTATAATGTGGTGTCACTGTGCACTAATTTGGAACTAAAGGGAAGGGAGTGACTAGTCTGTTAAATGAAAGGGGAAAAATACAAATTTATCTCAAACAGAAAGAAACAAAAATCAGCACTTTTTTCATTTCATTTTCGACTATTTCGAGAGGAGGAGGCTGTAATTCCATCATCCGTCTCCCCATCTTTGGGTATGCTGTGATGTCAATGTGCAGTAATATGGGGTTAACGAGAGAATGGCTATTTCGCTGTATGACAGAAGAAAAAAATTTCAGATTTATCTAAAAAAGTAAGGAAGAAACACTTTTTTTATTTAAATTTCGACTATTTCGGGAGGAGAGAGCCTGTAACCCCATCAGCCCCCTTTCTCTTCTTTGGTGACAATGTGCACTAATATGGGTCTAATGAGAATGACTAGTCCGCTGCATGACAGAAAAAGTTAATTTGTTTTCCAAAAAAGAAGCAGCAAAAAACAGCCCTTTTTTCATATCACTTTCGAAAATTTCAAGGGTCGGGGGGTGGCTGTAGTCCCTTCAGCCCTTTCCCTTGGGTACGCTTTGGGATATCACAATTTTAAGAAACTATCTAGTAGAAAAACTAATAGGAAACTAATAGAAAAATTGATGGTTTGGTTTCTGAGAAGCTGGTTCCTGGCTTCTGAAGTTTGCAAACTTTATTTTTGTTTATCTATGAATGTCACAAAATGTCTAAAAGAACACCCCGCTCCCCCCGCATCGATCATCATGAATTGTTTTAACTTTCTTTGTTAAGAGGAAAACACCAATAACTTAACTTGGAAACAATGTAGTACTATGTTTATAGAATAAAATGTTAATCATTAGATTTTTGATGATGTAGCTCATTCTTTTATTTTCGAAGGGGGGGGGGGGGGGGGGAGCATGAGCTAAGGAGAGGAAACGCTCTTCCTTAATATTTGAAAGTCTTTTTTGTGAAAGAGAATATTTGTAATTTTTGGCCAATTTTACTCATTATGGCACCCTAATTCCTGCCATGGTGAACTCGCTCAAATGAGGTGGCTCTGCATGACCGTGCATTAGACAAGCTCATAACGATAACTTTTAAGAACACTTTCCCAAAGCCATGTATATTATCAGCAGAATTTATAAACACTATACAACTGAAATGAGTGTAGCTAATATTAGAAACACATACAATACATAAAAATGCACTTTTAGTTATGTAAGTATCACTCATAAACAGTAATGAAACCTAATTTCTGTCTAATGCTCTAAATGAGTTACTGTTGACATCTTTTAGTGTATCCTTGTAAAATATTTATCAATACTACAGCTACACACTCTACATTTTACAGAAAACATGTTGTAATATACCTCAGTAACTGGATGTGATTAAAGCAATTCTCAACTGGACAGTTGCCCTATGGTCTCTGACTTTTTGGCTCTGAAATTTAGTATGCAACGTTAATAAAGCTGATATTTTAAATCTATTTTATTCTAATGTTAATCTAACTAATCAGGGAAACGCCTTATCAGAATGAACCTATTTACAAAATTTGCAGCAAATCGGATAAATCTACATGAAAAATACATTTATCTAAATTAAGGGGGGGGGGGGAATTATCCCCCGTCCCCCCTTAATACTTAACCAATGAATGCCAAAAACTAATCTGGGGAGCGCCTTATCAGAATGAACCGATTTACAAAATTTGAAGCAAATCGGATATTTCTATCAAGAGTTATCGCTTTACGTACATACATACAGAACCTGCCGGCACATTAGCTCTCAGGCATTGATAGCCTGTGAGCTAAAAATGAAAGGAAATTCATCAACAACCTTCCACAGTCTCAGCATTCCCACCTCAATATATATATATATATATTTCGCATTTTGCATCATCTGGTGTTTCTCACCCCTGTTCTTTCATTTTGATACAAAGACTTACGAAAGGGCTCCATTATGAAACATTGGAGAAAATTTACTTTAGATATGTGTGCTTTAAATGCGTCGATTTTTTACATGTCATGTGCATACTAAAACATGACGTTCTAAACATTTAAGGCGGTTCTTAAATAATAATAATAATAATAATAATAATAATAATAATTCCAGTAATAGCCCGAAACTTTGAAACATTTTCAGACTATCTTTTAAATATAAAAGCTTGCTACTTGCAGACATAGTTCTGGCAGTAATTTGTAATAGATGATTTTTTTTCGATAAATGAATCACTTCTTTAGTTATAAACGATTGTAGTATTCGGACGATGCTTTTTCCTTTTCTGTATTGTCGTCTACGAAAATCGGCCAAAGAGAGATCGAATTAAATCCTACATTTAATGCAGCGCAATGTGCATAAGAACGCATTTTACTTAAAAAAGATTATTCTTCATCTATATATTACTAGCAGGCTTTGCCCGTTACACCGATCGGTTTCGCCAAACTAACGTTGAAACAAATGAAAAATGTTAATGAATTTCACCATGTGTTTTAAAGTAATATGGAACGTTATCCGTCTTTCTGTATTGCTGAAAACTATACGAATGGCATTGTGATCTAATGGCATTGATATCTAATGTGTTAGGTGAAATTTGTTCTGTTAAGGATCGACTCCTTTTGTTGATCATTTATTGTAAATTTGATATAGAATGATATGCAAAATGCTAAAATCTCCCCTAAAATTACCTAATTAACAGTGCAAGTCCCATCAAAATCCATTTAGCAGAATTCACGTTATCAACAGCCGGAAAAAATTTTCCAGTTGCATTTTATATATATATAGTAAATATTATAAATCCCAAATATTTCACCAGATGCACTGATTTTCTGTCAAGTAAGCTGAGGTTACTCGAAGATGCAATATTTTACCAATTCCTACGCACAGCTCTTTTAGTTACTCTATGATGCAATCTTCTGCCGTGTGTTATGCAGCAATATAAGTTACACGGTGACACGGTATTTTACCAATTACTATACACAACTATCTCAGTTACTCAATAATGCGATCTTTTATCGATTTATACACACAGTGATATAGTAAGTTACTCAATGGTACGTTTTTTTTCTATTCCTACACACACTATCTAAGTTACTCGATTTCGCAATCTTCTACCGTCCTTATCTACCTGACGCCATTCTACCGTCACAGCAATTTAAGTTACTCAGCGATACGGTATTTTGTAAATTACTACACACAACTATCTCAGTTACTCGAGAACGCGACCTTCTGCCCATCTATAACACAAAGCCATTTAAGTTACTCCATGATATGGTATTTTACCAATTCTTACACTCAACTATTCATTTACACGATAATGCGATCTTCTGCCCTTCTGTACACACATTAAGCAAAGTTACTCGATGATACTGTCGTTTATCTAGTCATAATAGCGCTGATAATATCATAAAAAGGGAAAAGATTAAGTGAGAGGAGATGGGACTCGCAAGAATTCGTCCGTTTTCGTTTTGTGAAATTTTTGAATGGTCTGCAGACCTACGTCGATTAATGTTTTAAATCGAAATTAAAGGATAAAGCAAATATGAACTAGATATATAATCAATATAATATTTTAATTGTAGTTGGTCGTAGTTTAAGCGGGCTTTGCCTCTTGAAGACTGAAAAAAGGCTGTTTTTAGCTTTTTTTTTTTTTTTTTAGAATAGTAATGAAAATTTGTATTCCGAAATTTTTGCATGTAATTTATTATCATTTGAAGGATATTGCATTTTTTTAAAATCAAAAATTGATGACGTAAATTGAGTTGTGTATGTGATGCGCGTCGGGCCGGGCTCTTTCTGGTTTCCCGCGTCTTCTCCACCCTCGGGTGGACTCCAGTTGGGGGGGACGGGCGGGACTCCGGACCCTCCAACCCCTTAGCGAGGCGGGATCTATCCCGTCTAGGTGGAGCTTTCCGTGCCTGCCCGGGGTCGCTAACGGCACTTTTCTGGTCTCCTTTGACTCCCAGCGTCGAGCCGTGAGGGGTTCCGCAGGTGAGCGGGGAGATTGAGGGAAAAGCCCGGAGCAGGGACGCTTTACGTCCGGAGGGGGTTTTCCTGCCCCTCCAGGCTCTTCCGCTAGTGGCGCCTTCATACTCCATCGGTTGGTTCGCATAAATGTCTTTGCCGGATAATGGTATTTGATCTTGTGAGCCCTCCGTAAAGTAACTCCGGCTCGGGAAACCTCGTGTAGGTTCGTGGGCCCGGCTCCTTTATAGGTGTCCGGTTCCTGCGGGCTGTCGGGGCGTACCGGGTCAGGAACCGAGAGAAGGGACCATTTGCCTCTTCTAGCTGCGTGGTGAAGATTGTCGTATTCGACCAATTCATTTATCTTGGGAATAACCGGCGTGACGTGCACTGGGCAGTGCGCCGGTCTGGCCGGAGCATCTCTGAGGGCTGCCTTGTTAAGGTTTGTCTGGTGGAGACCTTCGGGACGCGTCGCGGGACTTGTCTCACGGGTAGTTTCGAGCAGGAGCAAATGGGCTTGAAAGAGCCTGCACTTAAATCAATTGACAAAAAGAGACTATTGAAACACTTTCATTGCCAAGCTGAAAATTGTGCCGTTTCGCTGTGGCCGCCATACTATTCCGCTTGGAAACTTGTTAGCGTCGTCCACGCGATAACACGGGATCAACCGTTTGGTAAGAACTCGCATTACACGACTTACTGTGATTTGCAAATGAAAGTGTTAAAGGTCTAAATGTATTATGCAATGCATATTTTAAATATAGAATCCGAGGAAAAGTATGGTTATTTATAGGAAATATTTTAATTTTAATTGATTGTAAACTTTTATGAAAGACATATTGACCGACTTTTTTTTCCCAATCCTAATTCATGAATCTGGGTTATTGTAAGAGAAAAACGAATTTGAGGTGGAATAGACAAACAACTAGAATGGAAGATTATTTTAGAATTCTTGTGCACTTGGGTAGCCGCCTTGAACTTGAGGCAAAAATTAGTTGTTGGATAAATCCAGTATATTTTCTACTGATTTTTGAATACTTAATAATCACATGAAAAAAAAAAAAATAATTCTAGAAAAATACTTGACACTTATGACCGATGTTGGAAGAATTTGAAGTTAAATCCAGTTTTGTAAAATATTTTACATATATATCTGCCATATACATAATAGATATACAAAAAACTTAATATAGATACAGTATACTCTCGATATCTCGAAAACCTCGATATGTCGAAAAATTATTTTTCCCCTTGGTATTACATATTTATCTAATGTTAATTTTAATTCTTATTTCGAAGAGTTTTCACTCAAAACCTTGTTATATCGAATATTTTTAGAAGTAAAAAATCAATCAGTTTCTTCTCTGCCGTTTGATAATGAGGAATAACTGGGTCTTTCAGGACCATTACTTAGTATTACTGTGCGGCCCAAGCTAAAGATGCTGTCCACGTACTATGACGCTTCATAGAATGCTCTGAAAACGTGGAAAACGATAACTTTCAAAAGACATGTCGCAAGGCCACGACACTCGGCTTTTTTAAGCCATTCTATCAATCTATGTTCATTTATGTATTTACTAATTCTTTTCAATTTAATGTAATTATTTTCTACTATTTTAAAAATTAAAATTGCCATTGTAGTATTTAGACTTATTACGACTATAATTACATATTTATACTTATTCTCATCTATCATGACTCTAATTTTTATAACATTATTCCCTATCTTGTGTTTTACGAGAATTTTTACATTTGGTTATGACCTTGTTATCTCGAAATTTTGTAAGTGTCCCTTCGACTTCGAGATATCGAGAGTATACTGTAATTAATATGCTTTTAGATTGCCCACCAACAATTCCAAAAGGCAATTTATATGAAAAATATCAAAACGTATTCAAATAAATTTTGAAATTTATTAAAAGCGATACGTTTTTATTATGGGCATACCTGAATTTGATTTCGCTACTTATAGCAGCCTTTTTCGATTCTGAGCATTTCAGTTGTTTTAACGATTATATAGAGTACTTACCTGTTAAATTTGTGTTTTTTTTTTTCATATTATTTATACTAGTTTCATTACGGAATACCAGCCGGAAATAAATGCAAGGCTATTTATATTGTTTCATGTGTAAATGGGGAAATCTTTTGCAATCAGAGTGAACAGCGCAATTTTTTAATGTAATTTTTCTAATATAACAGAGTATACTTATATGTACAATTCATAATTTAAAAAAAAAAAAAATCCCTGCCGGCGCGGCCTACAAGCGGAGGCAGATTTCGAAGTTAAGTATATTAATTGCACCACCAACAACTAAATCATGAGTAGATATAAATCCACTAGTTTTATCTGACCGCTTTTGACGAATTTTCATTTCATTTTTATATAATAGCTGGTTTTATCAGAATCATGTTAAGGCAGTATTAAAAAAAATACTTTCCCATGCTCAAAAACTCGAAATTTTCTGGCACATTTTCAGATTAATTTTTAATAGAAAAAATACGAAAATTGCTGACATGATTTTTGAAAAGATTTATAAGCGACATGTGTTTTTATTTTTCTTTCAATTAAATGAAACTTGATTAATAAACAATTATTTTCTCAGTAGGGCAATATTTTTCGCTTCTAACACAATCGCTTCGGGAAATTCTGTTCAAAATGCCCACTTTGACATCATTTTTTGAAATATATTCTGCCTCTATCAAAAAATCGATCATTACGGTACATTATATAGTTTCTGAAGAAGAGAATCTATCAATTGGACGCGTTTGAGAGCAAAAATTAATTTAAAAATGAGTAAGAAAATAAGCAGTTTGGATTTGAATACATTCTTAATACGATGATTTTTTTCTTCAACCACTATGTATTTTTAATTTGTTTTTGCTGTAAGAATTGGTCCTATCAAAAGGCAATGTTAAGAAGATATATGATAAATTCATTTTATATCTTGTGAATTGACGGAGTTATGGAAATTTTTCTTCTTCAACCCCCCCCCCCCCCCCCCTTTTTTTTTTTGTTTTCGTTTTTAATTTTAATTTTGGTACGAATTGATCTTATAAAAAACTTGTAAATATAAAAGTTGTAGATAATATTAAGGAGATGTATAATAAAATTAATTGGATTTGATATCTTGAGAATTGACGAACTTGGGATTTTTTTTTCTCCCCAAAACCCTATTTTTGCGCCCTTTGAGCCTATTTTAAATTTTATCTGTGATGCATGAATTTTTGGCGCTATTTTTAGAAGTAATAAAAACTTTAAACTGATTTGATATGTACAAAAATTAAGAAGCTATGGGGGATTTTCGGTTTTCACAAAACCCCTCCCTATTTCCACATCTTGGTCCGATTTTGCCCGTTAACAAACTTGACCGAGATTTTATACTCCTTGATTTTATGTATCAGTTTGAAAGAGATTGGTGAAGAATTGTGGAAGTTATCGTGTCCAGAAAAAGTGATATATATATATATATAGATAGATACTTAGATAGATAGATATACATATAAAGTTTTTTACTGAGGGTGGTTTTGGGTTCTAGGGGTCATGATCGGTGTAGATCTGCAAAACATTTTCAGAAATTCCAACATAGGAACGACCCCAATAGGTAGTATTTCATACGAAATCTACCTAAAAAGAAAAACTAAACAATTTCAAAAACAAAAAAGCTTTCGAAAATTTCAAAATACTATATATATAATTGATAATATAATAAATTGATTGATAAATTTTGCCAAAAAATTACTACATATTTCTACCCACATTGAAGCTTAAAAAATATTTAAGAAAGAAAATATTTTTTTCTTAATTAAACAAATTTACAGAATATTGATATGGAAGAAACATTAATTATTTTTATTTAGCGATAAATTAATTACATTTTGAGTTAAACTACTTTTGTTTCATAACGACATTTATAGGGTTGTCCTATCTAAAAATTTAGTTTAAACTGGCAATTTTAACAGCATTTTATTAATGATCCCCTTCCTTTACCGTAAAATGGAAGAAAAAAAAATATTTATTGAGCTTCGAAATAAGAACACGTGCCAATTTCATGTGTTTACGTAAAAAATTGAATTGATGAATGCGTCCTAAAACTGCCAGATTTATTTGAGAATATTAATATTATCAAATGGAGAAACTCAAAAGGTGTTTGAAGCGGAATATCGCATTCATTTTGGGTTAATATAGATAAAATAATTAATAATTTACTAAACATGTACAAAAAATTTACACGAAATAATTTCCTCATATATAAATAAGTTTAAAAAACTTCACCTATTCAAATATGATATTAAAAACATAAATAAAAAGATATTAATATGATTCTTAAATAGGGGGTAATGTTAATTCTCATAAAAATCCATCGAGAAATGCATGAATAAATGTCATTCCAGAATTTTTGTATTGAGTTAAAAAATGTTTATCGCTCCGGAATTTCCATATGCATTAAATTTAACGTATGAAAAATAACAACAACAATAAAAAAAATAATGGAAATGTTCTATAATCAACCCCACCCGCGCCAGTATTAGATTAAACATTTCAAAAATTTTAAGGTAATATTCTTTACTAAAAGCTGAATGACCTATTTCGGTAAACTCTGACAATTAACTCATAATAGAGCCTTTGTGATTCGTGCTCACATAAATAAATACTTTTTTATTTTAGAAAATTAACTAAAAATAGATATAAAATGTATCTTTATCATGGTGTTTCGTTTTATCTATAATGCACTTTATAATTGAAATTGATGCATCTTTTAAAAATTTTCTGCGATTACAAGTTTAAAAAAAAAAGAAAAGGAAAGAAACAAGAATTGAAACAAGGAAAACGAAATTTAAATTAAAAAAAAAAGCCCCACCAGTGTCCGGGAGGTTCAGCTCTCGTAGATGGTAGACGGGAGGTGCTGGGTTCGAACACAATCGCGCCCGTCGGCCTAATAGTTCGGAGTTTTCCGTGTTTGTGTTCGAACCTTGGATTTCCTTGTGTAAATACGTGTTGGGTTCCCTTAGAAAGACACCCAAGGAAGGCACTCCCCCTTTCTGGCCTATATCCCTCGTGTTGATAATTGCTCGTCATAAAAAACACACAACACATGATTAAAAAAATATGACGATATTATATGAATTTATCATATTTTGATGTATATTCATATCTTAAAATGGTGAATATGTGAATGAATATGAATGAATATATATCAAAATATTGTATTACTTTGATAAAATTTATTTTTAAAATACGAATTCCCATTTTGATGTTTTTTTAGTTGGGTTCGAAAAATCCTTACAAGAAGAGATTTTGTTTTAACCAAAAAATTTCAAAACTTTAAGCTGTTTTGCTAATTATTCACTTGCATATATATATTTCCCCCCCTACCACACTGCAAGTCAAGACATAGGTTTGAGAAATTCCGTCCTTTTGTTAATGACTGTTAAAATGACCAGACTATATTTCCGCTAACTATTCGGTTTCCATCATACGCAAAAGAAGAAGGGAGTGAAAACGGGTTTTAAATCATTAAAGTACTGCGTGTACATTCTTTCTGGTATCATAATATTTCTTCGAACCCCATCTGGCTGTAAAGACTGAACAAAAATGTACACTGAGATTCCGTTCAGATGGAAGAAAATTCTATTCATTCATTAGAAAATTTTGTCTTCGTGCTACTTTCTTTTTCTTTTCTTTTCTTTTGTAATTTTCTTCATATTACTAGAAAGAACAAGAAATTTCGATATCTTACTTTGGCAAAAAACAGTGTCGCGTATTTTAAAAATAGTCACTCTTACTTATAGATCTTATATTTTACGGACATTTACGTAATCCTTCTATATATAAAAAAAAGTTTTGATTTGGAACTGGACCAATGAAAATCTGCGTAGATAGTCCCAGCAGATCGGCATCCAATTTGAATGCTTAAGCATGGCCTTTCTTCGTTAACATTTAAAAAAAAAACTGTTGCATACAAAAATATGAAAATCGGTAGTATTGTAGAGAAATGTTTGATAAACACGCTGATACAGACAGTTTTCAAATCGAAGAATTATTTAAAGAGGTATTTAATGCCAAAGTTGGACAAAATCGTTCCATTAAAAAAGTTTTATAGGAGCAAAAACTGTACATAGGAATTTAATCATTTTTAGATCATTTTATGCATCAGAATTTCCCGATGTGCAGACTGCACTTAGTTTTTTAATTTGACTGATTTTTTGAGGCTTTATTTTTATTTTAAATTCAAATTTTCAGCATTTCGAAATATATTTTTTACGTATTTTAGAAAACTGTATTAATTTAAACTGTTGCCAACTGCATAAACAGCGCAAACAATAATGTTTGCTTCAAATTAAAAATTTATTTTACACGTGACTATTATAAACAGAAAATATAAAAAGCAGGAACTCATTGAAAATTACGTCATAAAAACTATACTTACACATGAATTTTAAAAGAGAAAGAATATTGTAACATAATAAATTCATTAACATGCGTTAGAAGTCTTAAATAGGAGAATCTGCGTCACATTTGCGTCACATTACACTTATTACGTAAAATGAACAAAAAATAATATTGCAAAAGAGTTTAAATTTAAAAATTGCGCGAGACATTTATCTCAATTTTAAGATGATCATAATATTTTATTTCTAACAAAAGTATTTTTACATGAATATTAAAAAGAGAAAGAAAAGTTTGGTGAAAATTACGTCAGATTATAATTGTCAGATTCAAATTATAATTCAATCTTCCGAAATCTTTTTAAAGCCGATCAAATTAGCATGCTGTTAGAGTTTGCGGTGTCTGAACGGGGGTTGACGAGCATAGCTCATAGGGGGCAGGGCCCCCTAGTAAATAAAAATAAAATGAGTTCTTAAAAAGACAAAAACCAAACAAATTAGAAACTGCTTCGTCAGAATTTAGTGATGTACCCGGTGAAAAAATATATAAATATAGGTAGTACAAAGCATATTTCAGCTTTAAGACTTAAAATACCCGCTTTTACTTTATATAAAATGATGTTATTAGCACCCGCTGTTGATTTTCACATTTACGACCCAATCTTAAATAACATGTATAGAAAAGAATTGATATGACGGCACCAGTGTTGAATTCAGGGGGTGGCCCGGGGAGGGGGGGGGGACAATCTCCCCGGAGCATCGAGATGACCCCCCCCCCGGAATATTTGAGATTTTGTGTATTCAATGGTCAAAAAGTACAATTCCCCCCCCCCCCGGAGCTACAGAATTCCCTCCCAGAGAAAAGTGTCTGTATTCAACAAATACGGCACTATAGCGGAATAACGCACAAACTCAGCAAAAAGCCATGTCGTCATTCAAGAAACTCGAGAAAAAAATCAGTTATCGATTCACAAGCCTTTCATTTGTTTGTAACTTTAATATGGATACTGAAAATTAATACAGTTTATAATAGCTCCATGTTTTATCAGTAATCATTCATTTATATTTTTTCAAAATTCGGAAAACATTATTATACATGGATTAATAAAATTCGAATTAAGTAAATGCGGAGAAAAAAAGCCATACATATATACTTCAAAATACATTTTTATAACAGACGATATTCTTGGCGTAGAACTTATTTTTTTTTTTAATTAGTTTTTATGAGAAAATGGCAGCAAAAAGATATAGTAATCTACAGTTTTCCCTTTACTTCCTACAGAAATAGAGTACTCCAGTTGCCATCATTACAGAAGTGGCTTTACAATTTACAAAAAAAAAAAAAAAAAAATCAATATCTCAAAAAATCCCTGCCGGCCCGGCCTTCAGGCGGGGGTAGATTTCGAAGTTAAGTATACTGATTTCACCAACAAAAACTAAATCATGATTAGATATAAATCCACTTTAACAGCTTTATCTGGCCACTTTGACGAGTTTTTATTTCATTTTTATATAGTAGCTGGTTTTATCAGAATCATGTTAAGGCGGTATTTAAAAAAAAAAAAAAAAAAAAAAAAAAAAACACTTTTCCATGCTCAACAACTCGAAATTTTCTGGCACATTTTCTAATTTATTTTTAACAGAAAAAATATGAAACTTGCTGACGTGATTTTTGAAAAGATTTATAAGCGACATGTGTTTTTATTTTTCTTTCAATTAATTAAAACTTGATTAATAAACAATTATTTTCTCAGTAGGGCAATATTTTTCGTTTCTAACACAATCGCTTCGGGAAATTCTGTCCAAAATGCCCACTTCAACATCATTTTTTGAAATATATTCTGCCTCTATCAAAAAATCGATTATTACGATACATTATATAGTTTCCGAATAAGAGAATCAACCAATTGGATACGTTTGAGAGCAAAAATGAATTTTAAAATGAATCAGAAAATAAGCAGTTTGGATTTGAATACACCCTTAATAAGATGATTTTTTTCTTCAACATCTATGAATTTTTAATTTGTTTTTGCTGAAAGAATTGGTCCTATCGAAAACGTGTCTGTATAAATGTTGAAGACAATATTAAGAAGATATATGATAAATTCATGGGGATTTTATATCTTGAGAATTGACGGAGTTATAGAAAATTTTCTTCTTCAACTCCCCTTTTTTGTTTTCGTTTTTATTTTTTTTATTTTTTATTTTTTTTTTTTTTTGCGGTACGAATTGGTCCTATCAAAACTTGTGAATATAAAAGGTTGTAGATAATATTAAGAAGATGTATAATAAAATTAATTGGATTTCATATCTTGAGAATTGACGAAGTTAGGAATTTTTTTCTCCCAAAAACCCTATTTTCTGCGGCTCTTGAGCCCATTTTTAATTTTATCAAAAATCTGCGAGACATAAATTTTTGGCCCTATTTTTAGAAGTAATAAAAACTTTAAACTGATTTGAAATGTACAAAAATTATGAAGTTACGAGGTTTTTTTCGGTTTTCACAAAACCGCTCCCTATTTCCATCCGCTTGGTCCGATTTTGCCCATTAACGAACTTGACCGAGGTTTTATGCCCCTTGATTTTATGTATCAGTTTGGAAGAGATTTGTGCAGAATTGTGGAATTTATCGTGTCCAGAAGAAAGTGATATATATATATATATATATATATATATATATTTTTTTTTTTGGTGGTGGTCAGTAATGTTTAATTAATGGTTATATATATATAACCATTAATTAAACATTACCGACCATCATCAAAAACAGCAATATTGTAAAATGACAATAAAAATGGATACCACAAACATATAATATAGAACTGTATGTATAAAATAAAGTGCCTTATACATAATTACAAGAATTAATATAAAAGGAAAAAAGAAGAATATGGATACCAAAAAAAAAAATTGAAAAACTTATATATTGAATTACGTTTTCAAGAGAATATTTCATTAATTCATTCAATGATATAAGCAAATCGGTGGTTTTTTTTAAATTATAGAATTGATATTAATTTTATTAAATATATTATTTGAAAAAGTTATTATCATTTGAGTATTCGTGTTTTGAATTTTATGGTTTTTTTTTTTTTTTTTTTTTTTTTTTTGTAAATTAATATTTAAAAGATTAACCCTAGTCATAATGAGATCAAAATAAATATCAGAGAAATGTTCAGAGAAAGATTTACTTAGAAATACATTTAAATGTTGTACAATCTGTTTCTTTTTAATAGCAAATATGTATTTTCGAATTAATAACCAGTTATAATGCTTTAAATATTTACTTTGAAGATCATTAATTTGTTTAGTGATATATTTTTTGGAAACTACAACTGGTGATGAACACTTTCCACGTTTGTTTCGTGTTGTTTTACAATTTATATATATATATATATATATATATATATATTATATATATAGGTAGATAGATAGATAAAGTTTTTTACTGAGGGTGGTTTTGGGTTCTAGGAGTCATGATTGGTGCAGATCTGCAAATTTTTTTCAAAAAATTCAACATAGGAACGGTCCCAATGGGTAGTATTTCATACGAAATCTACCTAAAAAAGTCAGATGCTGTTTTCAAACAATTTGCAAAAATAAATACTTTTTTTTTCTGTGTGACGGTATGAAAATTAAAAATGTGTGATGCTCAGATGTTAAAAAAATTGCAGTAGAGATTATCAGTATTTAACAGTACAATGTTAAATCTGCTTCGTTTTACGGCTGGCTTATGTAACGTAATGTTATTTTGAGTGGACGACATTTTAATTGCTGCCCAAAAGAAATAGAATTTCGGGGCTTAAAGGAAAAAGAAAAACACTTTTTTAAGCCTTCAATTTTTATCTTAACCCTTTGTACTTGAAAGGTGACTCTCCGAGCACTGGTGTTGCCAGGCGCCCGCATAAATCAGCGCTTCAAATGCTCCGGACACCATTAATTTCTTACAGTTTATTTCGACATCTTTAATCGCAGATAATTATGACATGAGATAAGGCGAAAAAAATGACCTTAAGATACCGGTTTCCAGAGCATTTGGAGCCCCGGATTACGCGGGACACCTGGAAACACTATTTGTGAATGAGAGTCATCTCCCGAGCAGAAAGGGTTAAATTTCACGCCTGGCCTTGATTATAAAAAAATCACTGCCTTTTTTCAGCTTTAGAAAACTTTAGGAAACGAGTGATTTTAATAAATATATATATATAAGTTATATATATTATAAAATATATAAATATATATTTTTTACTTTGTTCCCTTTTTTACATTAGCAACATGAATAGAAAAAAGCATTATTTAAACTTTCTAATCTAGGGGAGGTAGGGTTAATTCATTAATTGGGATCAGGGGTACTTCAGGTATAATCTGTAACACATTTAAAAAATTGACCATGCTAATTATGAAGTCAGACCAATATTCTACATGTGCAATTTTGTGCAGAGAAAATGCATGTTTCTGCAGAAGTAATCACTGTTTTTTCCAGAACACAAAGAAAAACGTCTGTCAAGGTGAGAATATTTGAATTAAAAAATCCCTGCCGGCTCGGTCTACAGGCGGAGGTAGATTTCGAAGTTAAGTACTAAATTCACCAACAAAACTTAAATCAAGATTAGAGATAAACCCAGATCCTTCACTAAGAATGAGTTCTAGGGAGCTAAACTTTTTGTGAAAATTCTAATATACACGAAAACACACACGCATGTATATGGAATAGGTTTAATAATGGATACAGCAAATTCAGAGAACCTTAAAATGTTAAAATATGTTAATATTTCCATAGTCGGGTTTTTATCATGTTTTAATACGTTTCTTCAAACTCATATAACGTTACATATTCACCTTCTGAGGTCCATTATATTTCCAGTATGGCGCAATATACATATTTTTTTAATTCGCCAGACTATTTATTTTATTTTAAGTTTTCATGCAGAAATCTTGCTCTGGAAAACTTATGAAGACATATGAAATTTCATAAATTCCAAATATCCCCCCTCCTCACCCTCCTAATTTTACCCTTTTCACAAAAGTTCCAATTATAAGCACGCCTTAAAATCATTAGAATTTCCTATTTGCTAAAGAGGGGCTTACTTTCGGTACTTTACGGTACTTAATATAAAATATTTTAGGAGCATCCTGATTCATTTACTTTTATAATTTAAGAGAAAACTATAATAGCTCTGCCATTTTTTAATTTTTATTTTTTATTTCCAATCTTAAGGCGATTCTCTAACTCTTTTCTCAAAAATGGGACACTTTTTGACACATTTTCCGACTTATTTTCAAGCGTAAAAGCATAAAATTGGCAGGCCAGGCTATTAACATAATTTGGAATCGAATGGCGTTTTGAATTTTTTGATTAATAAATTACTTAAAGTGTTATAAGCAATTGTTGATAGCAGATTTCCTCCTTTCCTGTGCTATCACGTCCGGCAATTCCGTTCAAATTGCAAACTTACGCAAGATTTTCTGAAAGATCCTCTGCTTTTACCAAAAAGTTGAAAAATACGTTAGAATACATAATTACATAATCATAACACTTACCAATTCCATGCGTTTCCGAACAAAAATGAATTCAGAAAGGTGACATAAAGTATTTTCTTTTGATTTGAGAACAACCGTAATGCTATAAAATTAAGGGGTCATTTGTAAAATAAGTAAATAACAAAATGTAATTTCGAGATGTGAAGACTCGAGTTTTTTAAAGAAAACTATAACTATCCTCTCGTGAACTATCGTGATTGTTTCGTCTAAAACAGCTAATGTGTTAAAGACTATTCTCAACATCATCAGTTGCACTTATGTACCACACATTTTGTATGATTCATTTTATTTTATTGGATTTATATGCAAGAAGTCTTCTTTTCTAAAATTTATAAAATGTATGGCATAACTTTTGAAACTCATATCTTATATTATGATATATATGATTCAAAAAGAAATCTTGTACATTTAAAAAGATGTCATGATGTAGTTAACGGCTTTACACGAGAATAATAATAATAATCAAAATTCACAGTTACCATTTTTTACGCCCAAATCCTTCATATATGTTCGTCTTCAATCAGTGAATTGAATATTTCTCTGAAGTTATTGCTACTGCTCAGTTCAAAGTAATATTTAGAGCTACCAGCTTATGTTAAAAGGATTTCGTTAATAAATATGTAAAGTAGCATACGTTACAAGTCTGATTGATATGTTGCTTGTATCTAATTTTATTCGGTCTAATATACACTGTAAAAAAAAATCTGTGAAGTTACTAAAGTTTTTCTAGGAAACTGGGATTCCTAGAACTTTTCATGTAACGGCGACAACAAAATTTCATGTAACAGACACACTTTTGCGCCGAAAATCAAAAAATCTGTAAGGTTACTAAGAAATTTTTTGGAAACTGGGATTCCGAGAACTTTTCATGTAACTGCAGCCAGGGTTACAAATAAAAGTTTAGTAAGATTACTGAAATTTTAGCAGATTCATTTGTAAAGTTACAGATTTTTGTAGCTTTACAAAAACTAGTTTTGTAGGTTTGCAGCTTTTTTCGTACGGTTACAGGTGAAAGTTTAGTAAGCATGTAACTTTACATCTGTAGAACTACAGATTTTTTTTTACAGTGTACTTAATTTTTTAACGCTTTTAGGCTGTAGTTTCATAGCTGCCAACTTTTATACTTTTTTATTACCGCTATTTTTTTAAAAGCATTTTTTGCATTATCTATCGCCAAATTTCGAGAATTAAATAAAGGGAAGATTGTATTAAAGTAGAGTAGCAGAAAAGCACAAAAGTTGGCAGTTTTATCGCTACCATATCTACTTTATCAAATTACCTTTTCTACCGGGTGTCCCAAAAAGGACTGACTGATTTTAAAATTCAATAACTTGCAAACGGTGACAGATATTTAAAAAATTCTTGCAGGAGGGTTATGCATAAGGTCAAAAGTTTTATTACAGTGATTTTCAATTTTAGTTCGAATTACAAACAATAGATGGCGCTGTAAGCAATAGTCGCTAAATACAGGCTCGATTTCTGGTCCTTTATCTTGTCCCATGCTGAAAAAGGAGATGGAAATGTATTATCCGGGCCACGAAGTACCAAAAATCGAGCCTGAATTCAGCGTCTATTGATCGCAGCGCCATCTATTGTTTGTAATTCGAACTAAAATCGAAAATCACTGTAATAAAACTTTTGACCTTATGCATAACCCTCCTGCAAGAATTTTTTAAATATCTGTCACCGTTTGCAAGTTATTGAATTTTAAAATCAGTCAGTCCTTTTTGGGACACCCGGTATGTTAAAGTTGAAAGGCCTATTAACTTAAAGCATTCAACATTTAAATTAGTATTTATTAATATCCGAATAATTAATTATAGGAATATGTTTAAAATTTATGAAGGATTTGATTCTGTTACAAAGTAATAATTTGCTCCAAATCTCTCAGTGTACTCCTAGATTTTTTGAGTATTTTTCGGTTTCTTATTTTCCTGGTAAATATTTTATTACTAAGTATTTGGGTTAGTGATGTTTGACAACTTTCATTTCTTTATCTGAGCATGTCATTTTATTTCTTATTATTATTTTTTTTTTGGTGTGAGGGGGGGGGGGGATGCTTTTCTTTCTTTTTTTTCTTCAATGAAACTAGCATGCCGACTTTTGAAGTTGTTTTCCATCGAAGTACCCATACCAATAGCAAAAAAAAAAAAAATCACATGTGTTTATTGCTTCTGTTATTTCTCTTTTATTGATGAATAGGTTCTTTTTTTATAAATCCTTGAAACATCTGAATGCTAAAGTTTTGCCTGCTGGTGCTACTTATTATGTCGATTTTTACAAGACAAGTATTTAATAAATATCAAAAAATATAAAACAGTACCCTTTGCAACTGAATATCATTCCTGGGGAATTATTATCCAACACTTACAATTACTGTTATATTGCCACAGAAAAATACTTTCAAAAGGCTCTGCAGAAAAAGACCTGATTTTTCTTCTTCTTCTTTTTTTTTTTTTTTTTTTTTTTTTTTTTGTGCAGGATAGATGGGAGAAATCACCATATACATAGAGGGTAACGCTTGTACAAAATACTAAGAGAATAATACTAATATTGCATTAATATAATGTTGAAAGTTGATTTATACCATAAGTAAGATATGTTAAGTATAACGTTTGTATCAAAATAAGTCTAATTTTTGCTAAACAAAGACACTTCCGTTATGAATATTAAATTCATAATTTAACAATGCAATACGACTTACGTTATACAAAACTGTTAGCTGATTTTCAGCTAATTATATTTTTTCAAGCATGAAACATGGCCAATTTTATTTTGAAAAAAATATATTTGACATATTAAAATAATTTGGTATGAAGTTAAAACGGCAATCGTTAATCTTTAATAAATTTGATAGAAATTTGAAAGAAAAATATTGGAGAAAGATCTAATGAAATGACGAATTTGCTGATTTCTTTTCTTATGTATTATTTCTTTTATATTCATGAATAGAAAAAAAAACGCTACTGATGCATATTTTTTGAAAGCGCAGTTTCTGAGACTTCCTAAACTTAAAAAAATAAATATGTAATATTGAGAACCAATACACATTTTTAATAACTAACTCATGGGTCCACAAAAATAAAGTCAGTAAAGTCATAAGTAGAAATAAAGTCAGGAAAGTTATATTGACAACATTACTTTTTCATTCGAGAAGCCTGATTTTTATTTGAAACAATTGTTATATAAATCTACGAATCGCTTTACCAACATGTCTGCCCATAGAGAAAGGATCGAAATACTACTTTGGTCTATATTTTCTTAAATAAAATTAGATAAAGAATGGACTATAATTTAAAGTTGCAAACTTATTAAGTTAGAAAGCACTTGATCTAAAATTTTTGATACCACGATATTTTCATTAATTACGTTCAAGTTGAAATAGTAAAATCCCGATCTCTTAAAATAGATTTCGCAAAAATGGTGCGAAAAAAAAAAACATTTATGCATTCTAAATTTTCCTATACCAACGTTATTCTGGGAACTCTTCTACTACAAGTTCTCTAGTTTTACTTACTTTCGACTTTACTATGTTTTTCAAGTTGAAAGGACAAGTTTTCTTATCTTGGAATTGGAGAATAGATAGGGAATATGCTGTTATCTATTATGTTCCTGAACGGGTTTGCAAAGCATCTGCTAATCATTTAAAGGGTTCTTTTTTTAAAAAAGGGGAGGGTGTACGCCTTAGACTTCTATATAACCCAATTCCTCCTCTAAGGGGTATGCACATATTTGAAAATTATCACATGTTCTACAGAGAGAATCCTTTATGGTTTGAGATTTTAAAACTTTTTTGTTTTAAAAATTAAAGCAATCTGGATTTTTAATTTATGATTGCTTCAAAGGAATACTTACAATAATATTTTAAACGTATCTCATAGAGTCAATGGTGTATCTAATAATCCTAATTTCGCGTTTTTTGCTTATATATTCTTTTAATTTTTTTACAATGACATTTTAATTTCATTATAATTATCCCGCAAGATTTACTCATAATAAAAAAAAAAATAAGAACGTACCTTAAATTTTAAAGATAAAGCTACAAATTGCTTTTTTTTTTTTTTAACATCCTGATCTTACTTCAAAATTTAGATTAATTGCATTACAGATATTTTCGCATAATTATAATTCAAACAATGTGTATAGATTTTATGTGGAATTACTCAATTTATGTATGTATGCACTTACCATCAAATTAAAGCTCTTGAATTTGATTTGTTTAAGATTAAACTTTTATTTACAATATCTCTGTAAAAACGGAAAATGAACTGCGCTAAAAGTGTAGTTACCTAAAAATATAATTGAAAGTAAGTTGTAAATGAATTTGAACATAAAATTTTAGTGAAAATAAAATAATTTAATTTAGAATGGTTGACATTCAATAAGGAACTTTTTGAAAACTAACACAAGTCACTCTTTCAGTTTGAGAAAATATTTTTTCTCTATTAATAAAATATGCATTTGAATTAATATTTCATATTTATTTTTTTTTTTTCAAATTTTGTCTATAATTTGATTAAGTGTCAAATTAAATAAATAAATAAACAAAAGAGAGAGGGGGATACAAGAAGTCAAGAGAAGAAAGGAAATTTTGAATACGTCAATAGATTATATTGCGGTGAAGGTCAAAGGACTTTTTTAAGTGCGATGAAGAAGGGGGGGGGGGGGGGGGGTATAGTAAAATTTTATTTATTTCAGTCTACATAAAAATGATTTCATTTAATTTTCCATTTTGATTTTTGATTTTCTTTAAATACTTTTTCCCTTATAAGAGATTCTCCAAAATAATTTATTTGTTGAGCAAATGGTTATGGTATCTTTACTCTCTATCGGTGTGTGTTTTTATTCAATCAGTGCTTCTTCAAAGAATAGATCAAGGAATATCGCTAACGAAAATGAATATGGACGCTAGTAAGACGGAAAAGAAGTACAACATTTTGCATTTCAAAAATAGCACATAATTTTGCTGTCCTAAATTCGTCTTGAGTTACACATTACTACAATGCAAATTAGTTAAAATGAATGTTTTTCTAGGGATCTACATTTAGAAATTTACTGTTTTAATAGATGCTAAAGTAATGCCAGGTATGTAAAAGTTACATAATTATAAAGTTTATAATGTTAATATTCTGTGGAGGAGGGGGGGGGGGTGGGACCAAAAGTTTATAGGCATCTTTTCATCTAATAAGACAAAGTTAAATTAATCTATGAATGTGTATAGATTAATGAACAAATACACATGATTTTATCTTTTAATTTAATGCAGATTTAGTTAGGGGTTCATTGACAGTTATGACAAAGTTACTAAATTTCAAAGTTCAATAAATCACAAAGTTACAAAATTTATAATGTTCATATTAAAAAGAAAAAAAAAAAGGTTTATCAAAAGTTATCCGCAGTTTTTTTTTCTTCTTATAAGATAAAGTTAATCTCTAAATGTGTACATATATTAATAACCGGGATTTTATCTTTTATTTTAACACAGATTTAGTTAATTGTATGCTATTTATGCAGATTATTTAGGAGAATATTCAATTTTCTAGCAATTTTAAAATTCTGCCTCTTCTATAATTTATATGAGAACGTGAGTTTCAAAACTCGCCTTATACAAAATTAAAAATATCTCATTTTCCCTATCAATATATTCTAATGGTAAATCTGCACAGCAGAACACAAGAAAATAACAAGAAACACAACTATCTGCCAAAAAGCTGGATTTATCCTGTATTTTTGCTATTAGATTCTTGGTTTATTTGATTTTCTGGATAAAGCAATTTTTGAAACTCACCTCCTCTCATATATATATATATATATATATATCGTTTTTCTTTTGTTTTATATTTACGATGACCATATTTCATTAAACTAGTTGGATATGCCAATTCCAAAACTTTCATCTATCTTATACATAATATTTCAAAAATTAGTTAAACATGTTAATACTTCAATATTATTAGTTCAATACTATCCCAACTTTGATTTTCATCTTAAATTTCTGCTTCAGTCAATTAAACGGACTAAAAACGAGTTAATCAATATCATGATATTTGTTAAAATTAATAGTTTTTGCTTATTCTGTGGTTATCAGATGTTTGCGAATAGCCGGCTTAGCAAAAAGCGAGTTTCCTCGTCTGCACGCGCCGCCGATGGACAACAGAACTACGAAAAATCAAGAAAAGCATATAAAAATCGCTATCACAGAGCCCCTTTACCGCGCAATATTTCCAAATTCAAGGAGGGTCTGTTGACCAAAGACAAAAACATGCAAGAAATAATTTGGTTCAATTGTATGCATAATTTTATACACTTTTCGATTGTACAATAAAGAAAATGGTGCAGACATCGTAATTATAGCGCCCCCTTCCAGCGGAATTTTTTCAAATTCAGGGAGGACCTGCTTAACATCAAAAACTTAAAATAAAATTTGGCTCAATTCTATGCATAACTTCATACACTTTTGGATGATACAATATTCAAAATCGCTGTTACAGCGCCCCCTACCGGCGATTTTTTTCAAATTCAGGGAGGATCTGCTTGCCGTAGCCAAAAACTTAAAATAAAAATTTGGTTCAATTCTATGCATAACTTCATACACTTTTGGATGGTACAATATTGAAAAATCTCAAAAAAAATCGCTATTACAGAGCCCCCTGCAGGCGATTTTTTTCAAAATTCAGGGAGGATCTGCTTGCCATAGCCAAAAACTTAAAATAAAAATTTGGTTCAATTCTGTGCATAACTTCATACACTTTTTGATGGTACAATGGCGACAGACAGACGGACACACGGACACAGACATTTTCTATAAACATGTTTTTTGAGATCTCTGACCCCTAAAACGTATAAATCCGTCGAAAACCGGAAGTCTAAAAAAATTTCCATTACAATACTTTCTTCTATTGAGGATAGAAGTAAGTAAATATATAGGGGCAGCAAATGATAAATGTTGATAACTCATCACTCTCCCTCCATAGAATAAATGGAAAAACCTTCATGATGGAACCTTTATTTAGCGAACAATCTATTTTTAATCCACCACACATATTTATGTGCTTTTTCTCTTTAGCAGATTTTGAATTCTGAAGCAAATTTGAAATTTAAAATTAATATATATACTTACTATTTCAAAGCAAAAAATAAATAAATAAATAAATAAAAATGAAAATAAATTAAGAAAGAAACTTAATGCTATACCTTTTTCAAATTTAAAGTCACTGTATAATTCTGTCACTATTTCACAAAGATAATTGCATATTATGTGTTAGCTTCTCAATAATGCTTTCCCTTCATTTACCATTTACGGAAAAAAAGGAAATAAATCAGATTGTAGAAGAAATTTGCACATGTTGGAAAGTGCATTTATATTATAAGCAAAGATAAAAACTGTCTAATTTTTATAGACTTACATAAGACCATTTTATATCATTATTGATAATTATAATACCATTAATTTTCATTTGAATTATTACTTTTTCTTTAGAAGCGGTTAAAAGAACAACAAATTTCAATAGCACTATTTTTGCAGCTCATGAATAATAGAAATGTGCATTAATCAAATTAATTTCTTGATTTTCTTTTACTGATATACAAAATAAAGATGGAACCTTTAACTAGTAATACAGAATCAAGCACAATATCGCTGATTCACTAGCATATTGCGGACGATAAATCCATATAAACATATGAAAAAACACCAAATATATATATATATATATATAACTCGATTTCCAGTTGATTATCCCACTAAGAATTAACAGAAAACCTTTTATCTAACAATACAATTAACTTCTTAGATCTTAAAATTACAATAAAAGACAACAAATCAATCACAGATTTATATGACAAATGTAAAGAATTTAAATTCAAAGTTAATACATTTACAAATTTTAAATCTTGTCTACATCATTCTGTATTTCGAAATATAATACTTAATCATTTATATAGAATAAAATGTTTATGTTCTTCTCCTCTAATTAACAATAATATTAAAAAACTAATTTATGATGCATTAAATCATGGTTTTCCAAAAAAATTCATATATTCATTAATATACAATTAGTACTTTTCTTACATGATCTTTTAAATCAAATTAACACATGCGTAAACAAAATTACAAAAAAAAAAAATATATATAATAAAAAAATATCTATAAAAAATTAAAAATTGTAAAATAATACAAAAAAATTATTATAGGTTGGTTGGGTGGGTAGATGTTAGAGTACGGAGGAGGGTGGTGTTGTCTGGATAATACGCAATGGTTAATTATAAAAAAAAAAATAAAAAAAAGGGGGGGGGGCTTTTGTATTATTACTATATTTTTGATACGTATTTTATATGGATGTTGATTTGATATTTTATATGTAATTGGAGAATTTCATTAATATTATAATTAGCTTAATTATTGATTAATCTTATTTACAATCATTTGTTATTAAATTTTAATTTACTAAGGACAATATCATATTAATTACTAATAGTATGCCATTTTTATAGTGATTAATATACATATAAGTATGTTTAATATAAATATAGTTATACTGTATGTATTAAAATTGGGTAATTATTTTTATTATTATTCCTCTATTCTTTTTAATATTTATCTATTTTCAATTTATTATCGGTTTAATGTTTTTGAATGTCCCACATTCATACTTTTTGGATTTTTATGCATGTATGAAAATAATCCACACTCTATATTTGTGTTTTTTAAGTAATGGGAATTTAAGTATCATTTAACCTTCTATATACTTCCATATGTTTTTTATTTCCTGTTCATTTTATAATTATCTTATATATAATTGATTTAAAAAATAATTTTTATATTTTTAATAATTATTTATATTTATATTATTTATATTAATTATTACTGAATTTATTTTGTTTTATAGCATATAGCTATATGCTATATATTATCAATGTTCTAGAATTATTTAAATTCTTAGTTTAGTTTAAATAAGTTAGCTAATAGAATATTTTGTATGCTTTTAAATTTTATTAACAATAGTTTTTTTTTTTAATACATTGTGTGGTTTATATTAGGTTTATAATTATCTATATATAAGGATATGTTTGGTTTTGCTGTTAAAAAAATTATTTACATTCAAATGCTTACAAATATTTATCTTGTGACAGTTGAATAATAAAAGTAATACTAGATGGCAGCACCAAAATTTGTCTTTTGCAGTTAGCTCTAAATTTTAATTTTTCTAGCTCCATTTCAGTTATAATTTACTACACCAGGGGGTATTTTTAGCTAAATTTTGACGATATTGTTAAACAGTTATTAATTAATTTAATAGTGCATTTTAAATAATGTAATTACTATCTATTTATTTTATATTATATTAAATGTATTTAACAAGGTATTTCAAAATTTATTTCAAAATGTATTAACTGCATCCTTTGGTATCAATTACTGTGATTTCTTAACTGTTTTATTCACTTTAATCTTTGATATTCTGGTAGGCATGTGCGCGTGGATATTTGTAAAATACTGAAATATTAATCGGTATGGTGTTTATTATTTATATTTTATATCCTATAAAAATTTAAATAGGTTTTATTGATTCTTCCATTTCATATTATTTGTTTCTATTCTGTTTTCATTTTTAATCAATTCACTTGATTTTAATGGTTGTTTGGGCACAGGGGAAAATAATTTTTAGCTTTAGCTTATTTTTTTCACAGAAAACACCCATTTTGCTTATATCATTGAATTCGGTGCCCTTGACAACGTAATTCAATATATAAGCTTTTCCATTTTTTGTCGGTGTCCACTTTTTTCTTTTTCTTCCATAATAATTCTTATAATAAATTATTATTATTTTTTTTTTTTATATATACTTACAGCTTTAATTCATAATATTTGATGGTGGTAGGTTATGTTTAATTAATGGTTATATATATATATATATATATATAATATATATATATATATATATATATATATATATAATCATATTTAGTTTTCAAAAACGCGATTTTCCCAATGAAAAAAATACGAAACTTTTTAAATATATTTTTAATTGTAAAGAAAAAAAATATTTTTAATATGATTTCTTATATCAAAAATGCCATATGCTTGTATTTTGTTGGTAAAAAATCCAATGTTAAAATTTTGAAAGCATCAGTATTAAACCGACGATGTTCATTTAGTCTATACCAGAAAAATCAAATTAAATAATAAAAAGTTTAATTAGCATTTTGTTTTAATAACACATATATGGGTGATATTAAAAAATGAAATTCCGCAATACAAATAACTCCAAATTTGATTTTAGGATAGAAGATTTTGATCGTAATTTTCTCATATTAATGAATAATGACACAAACGCCTTTAAAATTTAGCAATACAAAGTGATAAAAAATAATCATAACAAAAATCTGGCAAATAAGAAATGGTAGACCACATCAGAACAAACTATTTTTTATATAGGAAGCCAAGATCGAATAACATATTCTTCTGTCAAAAATACAGGGTGTCTCTCCTCCAGCACCACAGCAAATCTATTTGGCGCACGGGGCGGAAGAGATTGTGAATTGTGATATACCATTGGCGCATAATGATAATAACTGACAAAAATAAAAGTAAATATTTCAGATTGAGCATCGGTCAGGAATGTTTATTATGGGGTTGTAAAATTTATTTTGTTGGTTCAACATTTCTTCAATTGGGGAAGAGGGGTTCGATATTTTATTAAAGCTTAACATGATGGTATTAAATTGAACATTTCAAAAAATCATAAAGGTAATATTCTTTATAGAAATTTAAATAAACTTTGATAATTAATGATTAATGAAACCGATCGGGTTCATACTCACATAAACATGTGGAGGGCTACTTCATTCTCTCGAAAAGACCCGCTCGCTAATGCCAGACCAAAGAAAGAAATTTATAATGATACCTCGTTTGCATTTCAATATTTTTAAATGATAAATATATATCATTTTTATGATATATTTTATGACCCATATTTGATATCGATCTGTACAAAGGCTATCATTTATTTTTTCGATTTTGATTGCAGATTTTTTTTTTTTTTTTTTTTTTTTTTATGAGGATGCTTTTTTTTTCGAAATCGTTTCCGAAAATGAAAGTGTCCTAATTAAAAGTACCTGTAAACAAAATCGAAAAATTAAAAAAAAAAAAACTCTCTTTGCACAGATTTATCTCAGCTATCCAATGAATAAAAAATCAATTAAAATATTGCAAAGTAGCATTAGCGAGTGGTTCTTTTCGCTTGACAGAAATAGCCTCTTAATGCAGAAGTGCCATTTCTGATAATCTTTTTATTTCTGAACTTTTTACTGAGAATATGATGCAGCTGAAAATATTCTTACAATTTTTTTTTTTTCAAAGAAAATAAATAAACGCTTTATTTGTATTATTAATAATAATTTAAAATGTCGTGTTCCTTTACCATAATGTTTTGCTTTATCTGTTACACACATTTAAACATCAGATAGTTGGTTGGTTGGTTGATTATGTGACGGCCGATTATCTACACTAGGGATATAGGCCCGAGGGGGAGTGCCCTTCGTGGGGGTCTTTCTAAGGGAACCTAACCCGTATTAACGCATGGGAATCCATGGTTCGAAGAAAACCACGAAAACTCCGAACGATTAAGCCGACGGGCGCGATTGGGATCGAACCCAGCACTTCCCGTCTACCAGTTTCGAGAGCTAAACATCAGTTAGATAATCGATGCATCTTTTTCACAAGGTTAAGATTCAGCCAAATGAAAAAGGGGGAAGGGAGGAACAAGAAACAAGAAAAAACTCTCGATTTTCTAATATTTATTTTTAAAGTTGAAATTTATCTGAATATACAATAAAATCATGTATTATTTTAATAAAAAGTTTCTGGAAAATATGAATTCTTATTTTGAATTGCTGTCCTAGTTGGATTCGAAAATCCACTACAAAAAACAATTTTTGTATTGGAAACAAAGGATGAAAAACATTTTCTTCTGCGAAAAATACAGCGTGTCTCATTCCAGACTAAACACAAATTTTCTCAAAGGTTAAACACTGAATGAACTATATTACAGTAAAATTTCAACAGACGTGAGTTGCATTGTTAAAATGCAAATATAAAACGCGAATTTGTGGAAGCTGTTGCCCTTATTTACCTCCAAACAATATTGAACTAGATGCTCCGTAATTGGAAATATATTTTACATTTCATACGGTGTCACTGACAGACTTACAGATCACTCCCAGAACCTTTTTTTAGCGCCATTACATTTTACATAGAAAATATAAGTCAGACAAAAAATTCTAAAAATCTTTATTATTCCGTTTCCCGTTCTTTCAGGCATAGACACTCGCGAGCTAATGTTAAAGCTTTGGAAGGTTCTTTTCAAATATTTCGAGTGCATTTCAACTTTTTTATTTCTTTTTGCATTGAATAGTTGAGGTCGATCGCTTATTCACCCTTTTTTGATTTTGTGTGCAATTTTTTAAAAATATATAAAGTTACTCTTACTTTCAGAACGGGTTCCGAAAGTGAAAGTGTCATCATAAGAAAAAAAAACTGCAGCCAAAATCGAAAAAATAAAAATGGGTGAATGTAAGGATCAACCACTGCTATTAAATGCAACAAAAATCACTTAAAACTAATGAAATGCAAATGAGATATTTGAAAAGAATCTTCCAGAAGTTTAACATTCGCTCGCGAGTGTTTTCACCTGCCAAGACGGGAGCCTCATCTTATTATAATATGCTGTTCATTTTTTAATTATAATAAAATCCGAGAAAAAAAGCTGGCTGTGGAATATTTTAATGTTAATAGATAATAAATTTTCGTCTGGTGGTTGGATAAATAAAGTACATTTTGTGCTGATTTTCGAATACTTAATAATCACATTAAACAACATGAAAAAAATTAAACCAATTTGGAAAAATGCCTGACAGAAATAATCAATGTTGTTAGAATTTGCAGATAAATTCAGTTTTGTAAAATATTTTATAAATATAACTATAGTACATTTTCATTTCATGAAAATAATTACTTAATAAAAGAAAGAAAGAATATTTTTTTTTATTATTACTAGAAGATCTAATCCGGACATCGCAGTTACAGAATATTCGTAAAAAATCTAATATATTTCTTGCAATTAATATATATTAAGATTGCCCACTAACAACTCCTAAAAGCATTTATAAGCCTAAAAGCATTATATCTAGACACACGGCAGTGTGTCAGCCAAGTTCGCCTGACATAGCCGTGTGTTATTTACACGAACCATTTCGATCTGTTTTCGTCAAATTTCAATGCTCTACTACTGAAAATCTATGAGACCTACGTACTTGTTATACGAAATGTGTAGTAAGGCCACCCTAATTACCTAAAATCCAAAATTTGATAAATAACGCATAATTAGTTTCCGAGATAATGACATTTGAAAATGTCTGATAATCGATAATTTTACCACTGATTGACTGACTGACTGACTCACTCATCAAAAAGATCTCGTATATCTACTGCAGCTACAGACTTCAAATTTGGTGCGAAGTTTGTTTACACTATAAAACTAAGGAAAAAAATAAAAAAAATGTGAAAATCGATGAATTACCCACCTGGGGGTGCCCATTTTTACTTTAACATTACGTCTATTAGGCGAAATTTTAATTTGCCGTAGGAGGGGATCCTGTTCTGTCGCCAAATACCGCCAAGTTTCTCGCCAACTTGGCGATATATCGCCAAATTTGGCGACCAAAATTAGTCGCCAAAAGTGACGCCACCTTGGCGATATCGCTAATATTTCGCCAAATTCCCATAGACTTCTATTGTAAACCTATCTACTTACTGGGGGTTTATCTGGGTTTACTTGCTTACAGAAAATCAACAAATTGAGATATTCTGTCCCTCACAGAGCCCGTTCTCAGAAACTATGCATGTTGGATACTTGAAATTTTGCATATTTATAGCTGAACACCACACATCATACGACA
Organism: Maratus speciosus; assembly: GCA_963932465.1. NCBI lineage: Eukaryota > Metazoa > Arthropoda > Arachnida > Araneae > Salticidae > Maratus > Maratus speciosus. Next base: position 58,389,698 of record OZ010788.1, read on the forward strand.
AATCATAAAATTTTGATAAAGTCGTACATTTAACCCTTTGGGCTTCCACATGCGTATTTTAAGCAATTCTTTCTAACTGAGCCCGTTATTAAATTGCAGATTTGAAATTTTGCATACTTATAGCAGAACACCTGAGGCCAGGTTACAAATCATAAAATCTTGAAAAATTCTTACGCTTAACCCTCTGGGCTTCCACATATGTATTTTAAGCAATTCTTTCTAAGGAAGCCCCTAATTAAGTTGGAGACATGACTTTTTGCATACGTATAGCTGAGTACCTCAGACCACACGACAAATCATAAAATTTTCAAAAAGTCATATATTATTTACTCCTCAGGGCTCAAACTTGTGTATTTTAAGCAATTTTTCTAACCTCCGCCCTTTTCACCCGGGGAGCACTTTTCCAACTTTTGCCGACACCCCTTTGACCATTCTTTCATATTATGCACCATAGCCTTACATATTTTAGTTTCACTTTTTACCGCCAGGGGGCCTACTTATCTCGTGTGCTATGGGCTCAATCCCCTCGTCTAATATATCTACGGATAGTATGAAAAACGGAGTTTCGTTCGGATAGAGGTTTGTTTAGAATAGAGTGCGCCCCTGGTTGCGAAATGTGGAACTAACAGATTTTTCAAAAGGATAAAGTGTTTTGAAAGGAAAATTAAACGAAACCCTCTGTGCGATATGTGATCACACTTACCCACTTGTTATTTTCAAAATCATCAGAGAAAAGGATATTTAATTAATTAAATTTGAAAATCCAGGGAGAGGCAACATCCTTCCTCTGCACTGCCGGCACCCATAGATGAATGATACATAGTGTGGCACATAACTTTATTTTTCACTTTCAGTACAAAACAGCAGGCCCAGCTATAGGATATTTAATTGGAAAATTTAATATAGGAACTTAATAGGAATTGTTGTTTCAGAAACAATAAAAATTTCGAATCAATACATTTCGTTTCAAAACATGCATTCAATGTAGCAGTATTAAAATATAGATTTCAGCCGCAAATTGACAGTCAAATAGTTCGTTGTAGGAAATTTAAATTAAAATTGAATGTTGCTTGGTGGATAAAATAGTCACATGTAAACACATTTAAAGCATTAAGTAAAGTGTCTAAATATATTGTAACTTTACAAAAAGTAATGATATCTAACAAAAACATAGCTGTGAAAAAAGGCAGCCAAGTTCTGTAAAGACAATGGCAAGAAAAGAAGTGATATCTAAGTGGGTGCCAAGTTCAAATAAAATTCACTCAAACTTACCTACAGAAGTATTAGAGCATTTTTTAAATTGTTTAGAAATAAAAATTATTGATAGCATATTAATAATAAATCTAGAACTTGGCAAGTTTTTGATAAATGTTATGCCTATCAATTTCATGTCTTAATAAAACGATTATGTTAATATTAACAACAATGTCATTATAAAAAAATTAATATATAGTTACTATTATAAACAAATGACTCATGTTAAAGATTTGATAAACCAATAAATACACAGATACACTGCCGCTCGTCTTTGGTTATCACTCTAGCACCCACCCTCCAGAAACCTCAATGTAAACAGACTAAAAGGCCTGAGAAAGAGACAGACACCCTTACGCTTGTTCTTGGTCATCCCTCTAGAGACTGCACCCCTTTAACCCTTCAGGGGCAAAGAGCTTTTATTCGTGACATGCTGAAATGATTGAATCACACCAGAATTTAAAAACAAATTTATTTCAAAATGGGTAATAGCTTCTTTTCACGTATTTAATAAAATTAAACTTTTTAGTCCTGAATTCTAGTGTCAATGTGGCATTTTGCAGTTAAAATTAGGTGGGATATATTTTATTCCACTACCCTTCAAGGGAAAGGAGCTCACTCAAATGAAGGCTTCCAAACATGAAATAACAAGTTTTGATATAATAATGTCATTAATAAAAATAAAGGACTCATAGGTAAAAACTTGCCAAGTTCTAGATTTATTATTAATATGCTATCAATAATTTTTATTTCTAAACAATTTAAAAAATGCTCTAATACTTCTGTAGGTAAGTTTGAGTGAATTTTATTTGAACTTGGCACCCACTTAGATATCACTTCTTTTCTTGCCATTGTCTTTACAGAACTTGGCTGCCTTTTTTCACAGCTATGTTTTTGTTAGATATAATATTTTACTTATTTATTTACAAAGTTTCATTTTCGTTATCGAATTATAGTTAGAAATAAATACAGGGCTATTTATATTGTGTAAATGTATACATTAAATGTAAATATTTATGTGTTTCGTAATCTCAAAAGAAAGGCGCAATTTTTTAATCTAATTTTTCTACCAATATAACAATATACTATACATACATTTCCTTCAGTCATTATTCATTGAAAAAAAAAAAAAAACACATTTGATCAATTTCAGAAACAGAAATTATTTCGACAATTTGAAAACACCCTGTATATATACTCTATATTATGATTAATAAATTTTGCCAAAAGTTACTGCAGATTTCTGTTGACAGCCAGGCTTAAAAAATACTTAGAAAAGAAAAACTTTTTTTTCGTAATTCAACAAATTTAAAGAATTTAACAGTTAGGAAAATATTAAGAATGTTTAGTGAGTACCAACATTATCTATAAATAATTAATGCATATGTAATGTAGTATTGCTGATATTAGCTATTAAATAAAAAAAAATTATAAGCTATTATTTTTTTTTTATATCTGAGTAACTGTAGCAAAATTTACATGAAATTTGAAAAAAAGATCGATTCCTATTTCATTTTTCTTTCTTTAAAAAAAATTTAAAGAATACATTCTGTTAAGGTACTATAATAAAAAAAAGACATTATATTTTTCTTTATTTGAGACCCCTTTTTAACGAGCATTTTTTGTTCACCACATGAAAATATCGTAAAAGTAGTAATAGTAATAGTTTAGTTATTTCCGCGTTCTTTGAAAAATATCTCAGAATTTTAATAGATGTATTTAAACAGATGTTCTTTATTACTCCCTTTTTTAGTTCTTTTAGTATCAGTTCAAGTCCTTTGCCTGAAGCGATATTTGCACGTCTCCGCACTCCTTTGTCTACGATATCATCAGGCATCTGGTTAAATCAGCGGGATATGGTCAAAAAATGTACGACGCTGGAAACTCCGTTGAAATGAATAAGATACTGCTATTAGGAAACACGTGTAGAAGGACATTCAGAGACTTTTAAGAGAGTTTTAAATACTGTTTTGTTTTTAACATTATTAAATAATAGAATTTTTTTAATAACATTGAAGTATTTTAGTATTAGTTAGATACATTAACGTTTCTCTTGTTCTTAGTATTCCGTTGCAAAATGTAAAACTAATATCAATTTTTTTTTCTTTAAATATGCATCAAAAACAGTTTTAAACTATAAATCAAGATAAAAATTGCTATAAGTGACTTAAATCAAAGAAGTGAAAACCTTAGACAAGTGTCAATATCCTTGTTGATACAAACATTTTAGCAAAAATTTTTGAAAATTTCGCCGGTTGTGCGATGTTTTCGTATTTAAACATATGTTGATCTAAATAAAGGTATTATGACTTTTAACTGTATTACTTTTATCACTTTTAGAAATTTGTAACTTCATTTAGTTGATTACAAGTGATTTTCATGCTTGCTTTTATAACAGTTTTAAAGTAGAATTTATAACATTCTGTATTAAAATTGAAGCAAAAGATTAAGATTAGTCTTAAACTTTTCTAATAAACATCTTAGAATGCTCATTTTATAAACGATTAAATTTTTATACGTAACAATAAATATTGCAGCTAAAGATTTATAGTATTTTGTGATGTTTTAACCACAAGAACTTTTTTAGGTATTATATACATTCAAACGCGAATTTCCTTAACACATTTTAAAATATATAGAGAGAACTCGATTTTCCCAATTTAAATAAAACTACATTTTAAATACATTTTTAATTATAAAAAAATATTTTTAATATGATTTCATATCTGAGAAATGCTAAATGACCTCGTATTATGTTGTTATCATCAGTAATAAACCTACGATCTTTTCTACACCAGAATAAAAAATTAAGTAACAAAAAGTTTAATAATAATTTTGTCTTAAGAGCCTATACAAGTCACGCAGAGAAACTCGAACGAAAATGTTAAACCTATGGGAGAAGCTTAAGCAGAAATGTTTACAGAAATCGTTATATATATATATTTTTCTTTTTCTTTCGGGATATCTATTTTTTGTGCTTTTGAACTTTTTCGATTTTTTTTCTTTTTTCTGTTCTTTTTTTTTCTTTCTTTCTTTCTTTTTTTTTTTTTTATGAGAACAATTTAATTTTCACAACCGGTTCTAACCACTTCCAAAAGTAAATGTATCTGCATATAAAAAAACCGTGACTCAAATCGGAAAAGTAGTACAAATGTACAACAATGGATATCATATATACCTCAGGTTCTCTAAAAAAAAAAAAATAAATAAATAAAATGAAATGCGATTGAGAAATCTGTAGTGAACGCACACTTAGGATTAACATTAGCTAGGGCGCTTCTTTTCGTGATTTACATAAGTTCTTAATCCCGTTTTGCAAGACATAAACGGTTTATATTTACAAAAAAAAAAAAAAAAAAAAAAAATCTGAAATACAAATATTTTCAAATTTGCTTCTAGGATTGAAGTTTCAGCCGTAATTTTCTCATGTTAATGAATAAGGACATAAACGCCTTTGGAATTTAACAAGACTTTGTGTAGTGCAAGACAATGATTTAAAAAAAAATGTAAAGATAAAATGCAGGAACATATTTAACAGTGCCGTTGAAGACTACTCTAAATGACGGCTCCTGGTGCGAGGACATTGACCTAGCCGCCATACTTGCGTCCCTCCAGACCAAACCCAGATTGTGTGCATAACTTTAACTATAAATAATTCGTATCATGGTAAAATTTCACCAGGGTTGACTTGCATTGTGTGAAATGTAAATATAAAAGTTGAAGTGGTGAAACTTATGTTAGTGGATGTCGTGCCAATATATAACTCCAAAAAACATTGAAGAAGTTGCTTTGTGTTGGAAAATGTAATTCGTAATACACACAATGTCACTGACAGAATGACATTTCATTTCAGAATGTTTTGGTACAGCCATCACATTTTTCCCAAAGGAAGATAAATTTTAAAAAATCTCTAAACTCATTACTTTAAAAGATATGAGCAAAAATGTATTTCGGTTAAAGTGATTTTTATTTATACTACGCTAGTTTCTTATAAGACAATTGCTTGTTGTGCTTAAGTTTTTCTCATCTTTTTTGAAGCAATCTATTCTTTTAGAGCAAAAGGTTCTGATACTGTAAGATATCAGCAGGGTCGCAGCTACAGCCCCCCCCCACACACACACATTCGGAATAGTCATATGCATTCGGTAATTTCACTTTTGTTCAAAAATTGCATCGTTTGGCGCTATATTTTTCCCTTCTAAGAATTTTTAAACATTTATTAAAAAATGTATTACAGAACAGAAAACAATGTAAAAACATATTTAAAATTATTAAATATTTTCTTAATTACTAACGTTCTACTCTTTGCATTATGTTATTTTTCTTTCGCTTTGAATCGATTACAGTTTCACTTTTCAGCTATTCTCTCGTAAAAATGCAACAAGTCGGATACAAATATTTGTCGTCTTGCTCGCAGAGCCGTAGCAACAGCTACCCTGTGCCTCTTACTTTTTTTTTTGGGGGGGGGGGGGGGGGGGATACGAAGCCATGGGCACCCGTAATCGGCTTTACCAACCTTTTAATCCAACTTTGTTAATATTTAAAAAAACTAATTTTTAAACTGCAGAATACTATCCGGTTTTACTCATTTATTTTTTGACCGGTCACCGATTTTGAACTAGGGATGCACCGAATAGTGATTTTGGCCGAATACCGAATGCCGAATATTCGGCCAACAGGTAAACCGAATACCGAATATTCCACTAGTCAATAGTGCCTATCAAGCCGAATACCGAATATTTGACCTGCCGAGTAGTAATTTTTCGGCCGAATACTAAATATTCGGCTTGCCGATTACTTTTAAATTTCAGAATTTGAAAGCATTAAAAAGTTAAAATTTGAAACAATTTTACATAATATTTAACACACATATTTTCATATTGATAAACAAGATCTTTTTACAAGTAAATTCTACACTAAAAAAGTTATGCTTTGAATTGTTATTTAATAAGAGGTCAGTTTTAAAGCTTCTTTAATAGATAAAATTTTAAATTTCATGGATTCATCTCTGTATTAAAACAAATTAATAAAAAAATTTTATATTCTAAAACAAATATTTTAAATTGAAAGTGAAATTTTGAAGGAATTAAATGAAAAATTGTACTGTCATATGCAGTTTATTTGTCAGGAAGGGGACTAAAATCGTCATTATTGGTTAATTTTCTTACGTGATACTTTTCAAATAGCAAATAAAAAATGTAAAAGCATTCTCTTTTATTTAAATATAATTATATTTCTAATTATTAAATATCTTTATTAATTGTCAGTTAAAAATAGTAGTTGTTTTAAGTTTTTTAAAAATATTTTTTAAAAAGGTCTTTTAAATATTCGGCATACCGAATAGTTCGATATTCTGCCAATCCGAATATTCGGCATACAGAATAGCTTGATATTCGGTCTTACCGAATATTCGGTAGTATGACCGAATAGGCCGAATACCGAATAGATACCGAACATTCGGTGCATCCCTACTTTGAACGCAGCTGAGACAAATAAATACCACCTGAAAAATCACCTTAGTAACTCGGTTGAAGGTAGTACTTGCCTATCCAAGTATTTAGCGTTCCAAAAATGCATAGATGAGTGAAAATCTATTCAAACGAACCTACAGTCAGGGCCCCATTGGCTTCGGCAGTGTACACATTTGAATGCATAAGATTTTATATATTTAAACAAACCTAGAATAGGCACCCACACTGCCTTTGTCAACGTTCACTATCGAATTAGTATGATTTTATATGTTAAACGGATATGGAATTGGAGCACCATTTTGTCAGTGTAGACCCTCGAATTGGTACCGTTTTATATTTTAAAATAAAAATCTATCCAAATGAAACAAAAGTCGAGCCCCATTTCCTTCGGCACCATATACCCTCGAATTTCTATTTATAAACGATCCTAAAATTGGGGTTGTGGAAGGGTGCGCACTGCCTTGATCAGCGTACAGTCTCGAATTTGTAAGATTTTATACCTTTAACCCTTCACTGCACCAGGTGCCATATCTGGCACATACCTAAAAACATTATAATTTTCATTATGTGCCATGAATTTGGCTAATATGATCACTGTAACTGATCAAGAAGAAGCCAAAGAATGGAATAACACTTATTTTGTCCATGTCAGATGGCTTCATTACACAAAGAATTAGAATTTGTTCTTCGGAAAAAAACAAAATGTCGATCAAGCTATTAAGGTAAGATTTACTTTCATTACTTTTACTGAATACTTAAAAATATTAATATAATAAAAGTTGTAGAGTGTTAAGCAGATAAAATTAATTAATACTTAAGCTCATTTAGTTGCAAAATATAGCAATACAATATTTTAAAACCCTAAATGTGTACATATGGCATACACCATAAAATATCAAATTTTATGCTGAAATTTTAAAAATTATTTTTTTTTAAATATTTTTCCCATTATTAGACCGATACATAGATTAAAAATGGAAAAAAAAAAAAAAAAAAAAAAAAAAAAACATAAAAATAGAAAAATTTGTGCAGTGAAGTGTTAAATGAACGTGGAATTGGGACACTGCCTACGACAGCGTACATCTTCAAATTTCTATTATATATTTTAAAATAAATATCTAAACGAACCTATAATCAGGGCCTCATTGCCTTCGGCAGCGTCTACCCCCGAATTTCTATGAATTTACATTTTTAAACGAATCTAGAATTGGGTCACCATTTTGGCAGTGTACACCCTAGAATTTGTATGATTTTATATTTTTAAAATAAAAGGCTGTCAAACAAATCTAGAGTCGGGGCCCTATTACCTCCGCCAGCGTACACTCTGGAATGTGTATGATTTTATATCTTAACTTGAAAATCTATCCAAAAGAGCGTTGAATCAGGACGCCATTGCCTTCGGCAGCATACACACTCGAATTTATAAAATTTTATATTTTTAAACAAACCTAGAATTGGGTACCTCCACTGCCTTCGTCAACGCTCAATCTCGAATTTGTATGATTTTATATTTTAAAGGACCTAGAATTGGAGAACCATTTTGCCAGTGTAGACCCTAGAGTTTGTATAGTTTTATATTTAAAAATGAAAATCTATCAAAACAAACCTATAGTCGAGTTCCCATTGCCTTTCGCAGAGTATACCCCGGAATTTCAACTTATAAATGAGCCAAAATTGGGGGGGGGGGGGGGGTCGATCACTTCCTTCTTTAGCGTACACTCTCGAATTTGTAAGATTTTATACATTTAAATGAACGTAGAATTGAGGCACTGTCTCCGACAGCGTACTTCTTCGAATTTGTATTCATATTTTAAAATTAAAACCGAATGAAATTTAAAATGAAATCCAAACGAGCTTAGAATCATGGGCTCATTGCCTTCGGCAGCGTACAAACCTCGAATTTCTATGAACTTATGTTTTTAAACGAACCTAGAATTGGGCACCATTTCGGTACTGTACACCCTTGAACTTGTATGGTTTTATATATTTAAAATGAAAGTCTATCAAACGAATCTAGAGTCGTTGCCCATTACTTTCGGCAGCGTACAGTCTCGAATTTGTATGGTTTGGTATTTTAAAATAAAAACCAATCCTGTTGAACTTAGTATCAGAGACTCGGTGAATTCGGCAGTGTACTCCCTCGAATTTATAAGATTTTATATTTTTATACGAACCTAAAATTGGTGCCCGAACTATCCTTTTCAGCGTACACTCTCGAATACGTATGATCTTATTTTTTAAACGAACGTGGAATTGAATCCCCCTCCGCCCTCCACCGTCACTGTACACCCTCGAATTTGCATGATTATATATTCTTAAAGGGCGCCATACTGCCTTCGGCAGCGTGCACCACCGAATTCGTATGATTTTAAATTTTTAAACGAATCTAGAATTTCCGCGCTCCATCCCCCCCCCCCCCCCCCCCCCCACATTCCGCCTATTTCCTTCAGCAACATTCATCGTTGTGCAGAATAGGTCGAAATAAGACATCACTTCGGGCGCTGCGTTAAATCCGACAAATTTCCTAATTTCAAAGTCGCATAACTCGGTAAGTTTTGGTTGTAGAAATATGATTTTTTTCATTTTACCTGTCAGAGCACAAGATCTTTTTCACTAAATGTAACTTATAGGACGGTGGAGAGGTTAATTTTCGTAACTTTTTCCGAAATGCATTTATTGACTCAAATGGAATTAGATTAATTTAGAATAATTGTTTAGTTAGTTTGAAAAGTTTTTGTAATTAGAACTATATGTCTAAGGCTAACGGTTTAGAAATTAGCTATCGGACCACGTTTAGAAGGAAGACGTTGTATATTTAATCGCATTTTATGACTGCTTCAAACAAAATTGTCAATATTTATTTGACAACGAAATTTTGAAAAAATATGCTCTTATTTATATGGTCTAGCACTGGCATGGATCTGTGTTTTCAACGCTATCATTAGTAATTTTAATATTTTTATTGTCGTCATACAACAAATTATTTTCACAGTGCTCACTCCAAAATATAATAAGGCATAAATATGCAAGAATAGAAAATTAAAAAATTGCAATCATATGGTGATTTTACTACGAAAATTCGATAAATTCGATGTTGACACCTCCCCGCCCCCCTAACAAAATGCTCTAGCTACGCCACTGGATATCAGCTAGCAGGTCAGCGCACGCCTCCTTCCTCTAGCCGAATGTTATAAATTTTTTTTACGCCACATAAGAAGCACACCATTCTATAATTAACTCACCGAATTAAGCAAATTAAACAAGCAACTGTGAACGAAAGATTTGGCTTAAAACCCTTCTGTTAGAGATAATGACATATATTTTACTAATTTAAAAACAAAAGAATTAGTCCAGTCATTTTAGGAAAAATAGCAGAAAAAATTAGAACAAAGCTGGATTTTTGCACAGGTGTTAGTTAGGGTATGTAGTTAAACATACTAAAAGTCCCCATCGATCCGATGTGAGCTTTCGCCACCAGGGGGCGCTAATGAGCTTGAAAATTGGTTTTTTGTGAATATCTCATGAATAATGGCATCTAGAAAAAAAAGTTCAATTACAAAAATGTAGATAATTTAATTTCCTACAAAAAGTGTTATTAACATTTGTTTGTCACACCAATCCTTCCCTGTCAAAAATTTTAAAAAGTGAACATATTTGGAAGAAAAGTTATAAAAATACGAAAAACCTGCTGCTACTTTCAAAGAAATTATATAAACAGGTCTAAAATTCTTACTTTTGAATGGAGAAGGTAAATATAAAGCATACATATATGCTTATTTCCGTACCACCCTTGAGGTAAAGCATTTAGCGCGTTTTTTTTTTAAATTGTGGTTTCCCACGTAGGCATATTCCACTTACGGAAAATGGCCACTAGAATGAAAAAAAGGTAGCATGTTCCGAATCGTTTTAACATGTAATTGCCAATTTCCACTGCGTTCTGCCATTATAAATTTATGCATTAATGTTACCATTCGAAAATATTGACACCAAAATTTCGCTGTTGGCCCATTCTTTTCTGATGTTTCCATTTCACATTTAATTTTTGTTGTAAGAGAAACCAGTGTAGCGTCGTCCAATATATTGTCATACATAGAAGTGTTTTCTTCAAAATCTGTAACAAACTGTAAAAGGTGTTTGTTCTTTTTCAGCTTCATGGAGTGTGATATTTTTCATGATTATATTCCCCAAAACCAAACGCACTAAGGTGTGCCCTCTAACTGCATGCGCAAATGCGTGACCGGCCAGCATATTTTCAACGGTATTCGTCGCATATACCTGGCTCAGCAATTCTTTCAGACCACTTCCAGCCATTATGTATCCAATACAACCTAGCTATGACATTAACAGATGAAATCCTGCAAGCCTAATATAAACATTCTTGAAATCTGGCGTATCGCTTAGCGCCGCACATATATCTCTCGCTTTCATATAAAGTGGTTGGTCAAATGTCACAAAAACACAATTTTGATTGGTGTCTTCACTTTTTTCGATCGCTGTGCAAAGACTTGAATATATTGTGTCGTATTGACTTGGTGGAAGATTCAGGAAAGGCAAGAACTGGACAGCTGAGCACTCAAAATCCTTACCTTTAATAAAAATTTCCATAAAGCCATTACATCCACGTACATTAGAAATGTTCTCAGACTTGGCATACAACCATAGGGCATCGGGAGTGTTTGGAACAATTGACTGTAAGTCAGTGGGCTTAACCTCCTCAAGTTGCAAGTTTTGCAAGCCCTTGTCTGCAGCAAATTTCGAATCGGAAACTTTCACCTTCAATTCACATTGTTTATTTATGAATTTTGCCGGAGGTAATTTTGTTAACCTTTCAATACTGTCTGGGAGTAGAAAATTAGATGACGGCATTACACAACTTATGACTCCCATGCTGTGAAAAGTGTTCAAGCCGTCGATGGTGTTTACATTGAAGTCCGCATTGTCGAAAATGAGTTCAATGAATGAACCGGGCAATACGACTGAATTCCCCTGCAGTGCGGCACTTGCTTCAAAAATTTGAATTTCGTTGTAAGGAGCCGCAAATCCAAATTTATGCATGATATCCTGTAAAATTTTAGATCCAAATTTTCGATGTACATAACATCCTAAACCTATCTGAAGAGGTGAGAGGAAAGAGCGTAATCTAGTTGCTGCCATAATTGCACGTGAAATCGCATTACATTTCAGTTTATACACATCTGATTCTCTTTTCTTATTTTTCATAATTATTCCTTGCACAAGCGTCTTTAAAGTAGAGGGTACAATGCTTTCTATTCCCCCCAAAAAATTGTTCATATGGTCGTAGGACGAAAGATTAAAGCATCGCGAACATATATCGTCTCGTATTATTTGGGCTGCTTTCTTGACGATTCTCAGTCGTTCGTCTTCTTCGTTAGTCTCCCGGTTTTCATGCCACGCGGAGGTTAAAAGTTTGTGATCAAACCCTTTGAAGCATATGACTGTCCTTTTTTTTTTGGAAGTGGCGGTTATTACTTTGTCTCTATAGTGTGCTTTAAGTTTAGAAATTATTGTCTTAACTGTTGGTATATAACCGTGCACATGCTATAGAAGTTCATCAATACAGAACTGACATTTGTCACTTTCTTCAATAAATGTATAAATGCCTTCCATACTTTCGGCAATCTGTATTTCTTCCGGTCTTCCTTTCTTCTTACTGGTTTCCACTTTCTTGGTAAAAAACCTTATAAAGCATTTGTGGTGATATCTTGCTTCAGCTGCAACCAAATCAATGACATTAGATAAACGCTTACTGAATTCTTTACCCCATTTGTCTTCACGCTTATTTGCAGCCACGATTAAGCTATTTTTCGCTTCTATGTTTTCAACTATTACAACGTTTTCGCGATACTTTACAGATTTCTTTTTTTCCTTCTGTATAACAGCTTTGAGCAATGTATTAGAACATAGAAAACATTTTTCCTTAAATTCAAAGAAGAGGCTATCTTTTCTCAATTTTTCTTTTAATGGACTAATTTGTGTGGACGTTGATGGTTTTTCTGCAATAGATTTCTTGTATGATTTAACAGAATTCTTCCTTGTATAATTTTTCCTACACATTGGGTGAACTATAAATTCCGTATTGTTTTCAGCCTTTTCTTCAAATGTTTTCCACTTATGGTCACCTCTTTCCAAACTTGCTGTCACAAGGGACTCCAGTCCCTTTTTTCCAATTTTCACATAATCATTCGAAACGCAGCCCTCACCACATACAAGACAAACTACTTCGTCAATCTCCATTTTCTGCTCTCAATCAGCAGTCAAGAAAGAATCATTTTACATTGTCAAAACCATTTAAAACTTTCTACAACACGCTTTGAAACTAAAATTATTCACTTTCTAAACACTGACAAAGAATTACTTCGTTCAGCAAATTAAGGTGTTTAATACTAGCGAAATGCTCATCAATTGAAAATAAAACACTGCAAAGGTACCTGCACGTGGTATATTTCGACATAAGCAAGGGGTGATAGGGTATTTCGCAATGACTATTGCACAAACGTACGAAAACAGCATACAGACAATGGAGGAGGGGTGGGGGAGGGATCGAAAGTAAATAAGATTTGTTCTGCTTCTTGGGCGCGTTCAATATGATTCTGTTTCCGCATTTTTTCCAGTAATGTTTACATTATTTCAATTTTTGACAGGTAAGGAATGGTGTGACAAACAAATGTTAATAACACTTTTTGTAGGAAATTAAATTATCTACATCTTTGTAATAGACCTTTCTTTTCTAGATGCTATCGTTCATGAGATATTCGCATAAAACCGATTTTCAAGCTCATTAGCGCCCCCTGGTGGCAAAAGCTCACATCGGATCGATGGGGACTTTCAGTATGTTAAACTGCATACTCTAACTAGCATCTGTGCAAAAATCCAGCTTTGTTCTAATTTTTTCTGCTATTTGTAAAAAAAGCTGCTAAAATGACTGCACTAAATATTTTTTACTAAAAGTTACTTTAATGTTTTTTTTTTATTTATAGGCGACATAATTTATATAATATTAATCAGTGGTTAACTACTACAGATTAACATTTGTCAATTAAAAATATTCAGCAATTACTTTCTATTATCCTCGAAATAATAGCGTCAATTAAGACTATTTTTATCAACTGTAGCAAATTATTAAGCATGAATACCTTTATATCATAACACTTTCGTCTCGATTGTAAATAATATATTTTCGAAAATTTTTCATTCCCCCCATGAAACATCCTTTAATGTCGTATAAGAAAATACACCATTCTACAATTAATGCACCGTATTAATGCACGCACAAACAATCGTGTTAAAAAAAATTACCTAAAAAATTTGTTACAGCCAATGACATATATTTTAATATTTAAAAAAAAATTCTATTTGTTCACAAAATGTATTAAAAAGAGTAAATTTTATTTTAAAGACGACATTAATTAAATAGTATTAATCAATCATTAACTAACCGCAGTCAATTATTTACTACTTGTCAATAATAATCAGCAATTACTATTCATAACTAACAATAGCGTCAATTAAGTGCTATTTTAATTAACAATAGCAAATGAGTAAGCATGAACATCTCTAAATCATAACGATTTCATCCCCATTGCTTAAACCATCCTATCGAAAATTTGTCATTGTCCTTCAAACGCTTCAATAACATTATACACTTTGTCAGGCAATTCATTGAATAATAGAGTAACCACCCAGGACATCTTAGTTCGAGATTAAGTTACTCGGGTTGAGTGTGTAAAATTTCAAAACGAGTAACACCCAAGTTACTCTAAATAATGGTACTGTGCTCCCACAAACTTTTTGTTCTAAAACATACAAATTTACTTCGAATGAAATTTTTTTGGTGTTCATACGTATATTTTGCCTATCTTAACATTCTACAATAATATATAAATGATATTAATAAAATTTCGGTGGGTATTCCAAACGTCGGTAAAAAGTTTAGTTATTGACGAGGGCGGGTAGGACGGTATTGGTGTGTGTGTGAGTGCTAATTATGAAATTTAAATTACTTATAAATATTTTGTTTAGGGGTTGTTTTCACAGAATAAAATTTTATGCTAAAGATGCAAAACAGATGCAATTTTTGCTAAAATCGACCAATGAATTTATAATATTAAACTGAAGAATTGATCAAATTTATATTAAACATTTTTATATTGTTGAGAAATTTATTTGAATTTTAAGTATAGTGTCACATGCCCTCCCTCAAATGTAAGCAGTTGCATCATTAATCAGTTATGTAGTTGCTTACATTTACATGTCACATATTAAAATTTTGATCATGTCAGTTGCTTTAAAAAACTGTGTAGAAAGGCTTTATTGGTTCTTCTACCTTTACCACTTGCAAATTTATTATTTTTTTATTTAGTTTTACTTGAAATATTTGACAACTGTATGGTTTCTTTTTCCTTTATAATTACAGTACTGTTCTGTCCCGTCTGGTCAAGTATATGAAGTGCCTCTTCTCCTAATATTTTGCTAAAATATTCATATTCTGTCTATTTTTTTCTATGTAATTCGTATCTGCAACAAACTGTTTATAAATAGTAATCATAAAGCTATCGGCAGAGTCAGATAATATAGGCGAACACCGTTCGCAGAAAAATTTCAAAGTTTGCAGACAGTTTTTGTCATATCCCAATCCAACAATAGTTGAGATCTGCGTTAATAGATGGCAGCACTACACAATCTGTTTGTAAGGTATCGCGTGTTACCAGAGTATTCCATGCAGTTGTAAGAAATGACTTGTTCTGAGAGCTGCGTTTAGCAGCTGCTGTAAATAATGTAAGTAAAAACTATAAGTAATTTTATAGTTAGGCCTTCTTCCTTAGTTAAGAGTAATTAGTTATAATAAGAGTGTGAAGATATAAAAGTTTTGATGGGTTTTTTTTTTTTTTTTTTACAAGTTTCTTTATTTAAAAAAAATATATCAAGACCCCGGGCAGAGAATCAATGCAATGCACGTCGCAGACTCTTGAGAAGGTCTGCAGACTATTTTTCAACTGGAGAAAAAAAAGTCTGCTAGAAATTATTTGCCATGTACCATGGTACAGTATTTTTTTTTTAAGTGTCGCTGCGCATAAGAGTTTAAAACTTTAAAATATTGTAAGTGCGCCGCTTATGGGGGAACAGCGGGTACAGAGCTTTTTTTTCTCCTGCCAGGGCCGGTAGCAGAAACAGTGTTGCGCCGAAGTGGGTGCTGCAGATTATTTTAGGCTTTGCAGATTAATTTAACAGATTAAAAATAAATTTTAAATGTTGATCTCTTTTAAATAAAGTTTATTTGGTTGGAAATTTTAGTGAATGTCTCTGCGTTTATTTAGCGTTTTTCTACGATTTGCGGTGATTTTTTTACATCCAAAAAGGAATTCGGTTTTAATATCTTAGTAAATATTATCCTCTTTTCAATAAAGTGTAATTCAGAAAACTTGAGGGGGATGGGGTGGTGGGGTTGTGTGCATGTAATGTAATGCGAGGGGTTGGAAAGTGGGCATTTGTCCTTAAGTTTTGTAGACTGTTTATAAAATTTCTACTTGTGTTGCCGACTGCAGAAAAAAATTCTACTGCTGGGATCAAGTGAAAAAAAAATTGCTTTACGGAAATTTAAAAAAAGGTAAATTGAATAGAATTGGAAACAGATTTCAATTCTCTAACCGCAGATCTGGGCTCTGAGCCAGGGTTTTGGTTCTCGGTTTTATTCGCGATTTTTCTTTTTTCTCCTCGGAGCTAGAGTGAGTCCATTTTAGAAAGACAAGGGTGAGAAGAAGTAAGCATGTGGGAAGCTGTTTATCCAGCCAGGTGCATTAGCGAGCGGAGTATTGCTCTCAATTATAGTCATAAGTGTTAGCTTGCTAGTATCTACACGTTGTTTTCTGTTTCCTTGCAATTAAAAAATATTTTTATGAAATGGTCTTTTTCAAGACCATTCACAAAATTTAAGTGCACTTGCTCTATGTGGCTTCGGCTTACCTATTTATTACAATAGTATTGATGTTGTAGTGTTTTGCATGATTCTGTCTGCAGCCAGAAGATATCATACAGTACCAAGCTAATTTTTATTTTAATGCGTTCAAAATGTCACAAAAATGTCCAAGTGCAAAGCAGAAAGTTAAATGCCATTTTTGTAATGAAGAGATGCTTGAAAAGAACTACAGTGTACACCTTCATAGAAAACATAATCAAAGCTATTCTGGTGATAAAAGAAGTGCTGGACAGATGTCGCTCGCCAATTTTGTGGAGTTCCAAGTTAATAATACTGAAAAAAAGTTAATAATACTGAAAAAATGTTATAGCTTAATAAAATAAGTTTTTTTGAGCAATCATAAATTGATATCTGTATATTAGTTAATGATTAAAATATTTCGCATTTTAATAAATGTACATTTTTAAATTTTTCATTAGTGTTTCTTTCATTCATTAGTTGTCTGTATTAAGCATACCATTCAATACTACATTTCTTGACTGAGTTTTAGTAATGCTTGTAAATTAATATTTTATTTTTAGTGGTGTTGCTTAGTGGCACTCCACTCGCATATAACTTTTCATTTTTGCTTTTAGCGGCAATGACTCGAGGGGTGCAGAATCTTTATGCAGAAAATTTTTAAGAAATTATTTGAGTTCGCAGGCAGTTTTACATTTTATCTAAGTCTGGCTATCGATGCAATTTTTCCTGTTACCAAACCAATCTGCTGAAGGAGGAGGGAAATGAAAATATTCAAACTATACCTGTTTCATGTGGCTGTCATAGCAGCGAAATGTTAGCAGTCAAGTTTTCTAAAATCTTTAAAGCGAGAAATGAAGAGCTAAACATGTCAGGGTTAAAATGCTACACTAGAGCTGTAATGGTTTTAAGAAAGATTCAAGTTGATACCCATATGTTTTTTCAGTTTTCATTTATTGTTTGCTGTATACTATAAATAAATACGATACTCATTGTCATATAATTTTATAAATAAGAAATTTTACTATGTATTCAGCTGATGACATGTTTAATTTATTAAAACTGCTATTTAATTGCTGGGAAAATTAAGATAAACAGCGATTTGTCATAAAAGAATAGAACTGTTATATTTTTAAAAGGCCAACAAAACAATAAATCATATTGTTAATTAAAAAATATCAATGCTATTAATTTGGAAACTATATCGCATCAAGGACTTGTGTGAGAGATTCATGAAAATGGAGATTTTGTACAAAAGTTTACAAATTTGTTTTGATCATTTTAATACTTCCATCTTTAAATGTATGTTTATACCAAGAAATTTATCTTGTCTTAAAAGAATAAAAACATTTTTCAGAAAAGACTTTCTTTGTCAAATATTTCAATCATGAAAAATGTTTTATTGGTGCTGATAAAAATTTATTTTATGACTGCATGATCCACATTTTTGTACATTTATAAGGAGGAAGAATTGATAACTGGAGACTTCGTATAAATTTATTAAGGAATTTTTGTTATACAAGTACTTTTACTAATATTGTTTTATAACAGCTTACATATCAGCAGGCATTTGTTATTTTCTTTGCATACTTTTAAATTCAATTTCTGTCTTTTAGTTTAAGAATAAGTGTTCAACATGGAACTACTTTAAATGCTAATTACGCTATTATTTATATGCTTTTCAGTTCTTAAAACTATTTTCTAATGATGTTTTTGCTGTTCACTTGCTTTTTCAAGCCTGTTGCGGTGATTTTTTTTCTCCTATAATATAATTTTGTCTTATTTCTGAATTATATTACAGCTCATGAAAAAATACTTATTGAATTCTGCTCTTATTTTTAACTCAAATCGCAGAATTTAATAGTTTTGGATTAAGGGATTACTTTTCAAATTATGAAATGTGACAATTTCCTCTTTTGTTACCCAGATGAAATCTTTATTCCATATGTTTTAATGATTTTATTGATGTAAATGAAAATCTGAATCCAACACTCCGAACACTTTTGTTTGAAAGAATTTTTGCAGACTGATACTCATGTCCATACTTGCCAAACTCAGAACTGTACAGTTGCTCTTACTATGATATAAAAAACTGGTGGAACCAGAGAGAAAAGTAAAGCTCGATCTAAAAAAGTTACAGTAAAAAATTGTCAAATAGCTTCAGTTTAAAAAAGTAAGTAGTGTGTAGAAAAGTAGTGGAATCAAATTATCTGTAAAGCTCATGAAATTACCCAAATTTTTGTTGATAGCTGAAAATGTGGACTGAGCTTTACTGGTGCCTTAAAATGAATCAGGGAAGTAAAGGCATTTTTAACTCATTCTGAATTCCAATCATTCATAACCAGTTTGAAAATTTGGGCTCATAAGAATGGGTTAGAGGTTGATTTAGAAATGAGCAAGAACATGAGAGGTATCGAGAACATGAGAGATCGTTCAGTACGAAGTATAGGCCAAATTCCATTCCAGGGGTCACTGATAAGCCTGGAAGATCAAAGTCCAAAATAAGCCCAAAACCCTAAGTATGTACGATTCAACCATATGCTAACTACTTGTCTGACTTAAGTCCATTGACATAAGGCTCCCTTTTCACAGTAATTACATGAAATAAAAATTATTACGCTATATGTGTTATGTCAGAAATGGTTAATAACAATTCCTCAACAACTGGACTATATTAATGTTATACTTAAAATATTACTTCATGGTTTACATTTTTCATCTTTGTGGAGTTTAGCTTGACTTGATGCAATCATGTCCACAATTCCGAGCCTGACAGAATTTTTTTTTCACATAACTACACATTCTGTTTACTATACCCAGTACTCATTTTGAGTGGATAATATGATTTTGAATATAAGGCACCAGTAAAGCTCAGTCCACATTTTCAGCTATCAACAAAAATTTGGGTAATTTCATGAGCTTTACAGATAATTTGATTCCACTACTTTTCTACGCACTACTTACTTTTTTAAACTGAAGCTATTTGACAATTTTTTACTGTAACTTTTTTAGATCGAGCTTTACTTTTCTCTCTGGTTCCACCAGTTTTTTATATCATTTCATATCTTTTTCAGATCCTTTCAGGAACTTAATCAACCAACTTCAACTAACCAAACAACCGCCCCAATTAACCAACCAATGATCCCAATTAACCGGCCCAACCAATTGTCCCAATCAAAAACTAACAGAAACATTGGTTCACCAGTGTATTTCAAGAGCTCTGATGACCCCATACTTATTGCTAAACCCCATATTGGGATATTGACCTATACTTTACTCAGAACTGACCGCCAGACTAGTCCTTGGACTAAGTTTTATACATAGTGTGATCTCTTGATTTTTTCTGCTATGTACCTACACTCCTCTGGTTTAAGGGACTGTGCAGTATCCTAGGGCAACCCCTCAAACACACAAAAAGCTAGGGTAAGAAACAGTCATAAGAAATGAATTAAAACTGCGAAAAAACTATAAAAAGGGAAAATTTCTGTCTTTGGAACTTAATGGAAATTTAAAATAAAAAAAAAAGTCTGAAAACGACTGAATGCAGAAAAATGATCAAAAGTGATTGAAAATTTTATTCAATACACCGGTAAATAATATCAGAAATATTACTAATATTGGATATTTATAATAATATTTCGGAGTTCAAACTAAAATATCACGATAATGACTAACATATTTACATCTAACTGTAACCATTGATCAAAAAATCAGGAAAAATGGAAAGTAGGCGTCCTTTGTAAAGTATGCAGCATTAATTAAGGAGATAAATTACGTAAACGAGTCTATTGACAATTGGTGTATTTGGTACGGATAAATTATATAATTGAGACTACAAACATTTGTCGCATGTTACCGGGCGTCGTTTAGGGCATAATTAACTTAACCGTAAGCACAGGCACCTATTTTTGTAACGTTAACACACGCGTAGGGTAAATCTCACTTCACTTTGTCTCCCATTATATTTTTGACTAAATGCCCTTTAAAAATTCTACTACTCTATATTGTAAAATGCATCAGTACTACTTCTTTTTAGGGAAAAATGAAGCGTTTCATATTTATTTTCCGCTTTTATAACAGTTTCTGTAAAAATGGCGGGTTTTTTTTCCTTAGAAAATATGCAACGATTTGTTTTACCTCTTAAAACATGAATTATTTTATAAAATTTACAGTAATTACATTTAATACACTTTCAGCAACATATGAAGGCAGCTTTTATTTCACTTTTTCAGTAAAATTATTTTAGTGTGTGTTATCCCGTAACGAATGAACATATCGAAATGTAACATTTGTGCACGCGTGGGATTATTTAATCCCAAAAGCCATATTTCTACTTTTCTAGCCAACAAGACATTCCTTCATACAACCTTTCTCAACCTTGGCCTTGAAAGGTACAAGGAAAGT
Organism: Maratus speciosus; assembly: GCA_963932465.1. Lineage (NCBI taxonomy): Eukaryota > Metazoa > Arthropoda > Arachnida > Araneae > Salticidae > Maratus > Maratus speciosus. The sequence goes on from OZ010788.1 coordinate 58,410,779, forward strand.
CAGAAGTGTTTACTGACGTAATTTTGAAGTTTTTTCACCTGCATAACCCCTTCTCCCGCAGGTAAACGCAACGTCTCCCGCCAGCCGGACCGTCCGCATACATACTACACCATAAAATAGAAGAGCATATAGAAAAATTAGCTTTGCTAAAATGACGAATTTTTGAAGTTTTACCTGCATAACCCTTTCTCCCGCAAGTAAACGCAACGTCTCCCGAAAGCCAAACCATCTGCATACGTACTACACCATAAAACGGAAGAGCATGTAGAAACATGAGCCTTGCTAAAATGACGTAATTTTGAATTTTTTTCATCTGCAAAACCCCTTCTCCCGCAGGTAAACGTAACGTGTGCCGCCAGCCAGACCGTTCGCATACGTATTACACCATAAAACGGAAGAGCATATACAAAAATGAGCCTTGCTAAAATCAAGTTACGAAAACGCTGCTAGCTCTTAGACCAGGGATGGCGAACCTTTTCAAGTCCACATACCATATTTTCCCAAAAATATACTTTACGTGATCATGACGTGCCAACAAAAAAAAATTTAATAGATCAAATAATAATGAATCAAAACTACTTAAAATTTTGTTTTTAGCATTAAAAAAATACAGGTGATATTTGATGTTATAATGTAGGAATTTATTTAAAAAATATTATTTCTGTTGTCTCTCATCTTAAATGCCAAATAATTTGTATCAGCTTTGTACTTAGTTATTTTCGATAGAATGCAAGTTTAATTGCACTCACTTGATAAGACGTTTCTAATTGAATTTTTCATTTTTTTTTTTTTCACGAAAAGAATGTTTTGCAGAAAAAATTGTCAAAATAGCAAGCACCAGAAACTATAGCTTTTTTAGTGTCTGGAATTGAATTCCAAGTTGTTATAATTTTAAAATCAGCATTTTTGCTTATTACACTTTTAATTTTTGTTTAGCGATAATCTTCTAATTCTCAAAATTTTCTGAGCCAATATTGAGCTATATTCGGATAAATTAAGTTATATTTCAATTTCTTCAATCTATGTGACAATCGCAACCAACCGAACTAATCGGATTCAAGTGACACAGACAACATCTATATTAATTAATGCATTTTGTGAAATTCTACTATATTTTGATGTAAAACTTAAATCTATGCCGTGCCAAAAATAATCTGCAGCGTGCCACTTATGGCACGCATGCCATATGTTCGCCTTCCCTGTCTTAGATTATTACTTTCGGTCCAACAATATTAATTTTTTTTTAACTCGCGAAACTGAATTTCATTTGTCGTTATAATGACGTAATTATACTAAAGTGTTTCGGCTTTTAAAATTAAAATGCATGTTTTCTTTGGCGTGTGCAATAGGAGTGTACGATTTCCTTGACAATATGCAGGAAAATGCAATAAATACAACCAAATGAACTAGCATTTACCGAAAATTTCTTTCGTATGACTTAAAAATAAATCTTTCATTTTATGTATGATAATAATAAGGATTAATTTCAGAATATCAGGAGTCTCTTTTCAGAATAAAACATCATTACAAAGTTATGTCAGTTAAACAGAAATTGACATCATACCTAGCAAACGATTTTTTTTTTATTATCTTTTCCTAAATTGTTTTTTTTTAAATTAAAACTCCTGTATTAAAATAGATTTTTAAACATTAAAATCATTCAAAGGAATATACTGCGTCATTTTAACACATGTTTAGTTAAAGTTTTTACATATATATATATAGGAAACATTTTCATTTTCTGATTTGAATGACGTCGATTTGAAAAATGCAAAAATATAAAGAGGAAATCTGATTTTTATTTAAAACAAAATACGCGTGTTATCACATTTTTTAAATTATTGTGCCGCTTTCTAGGATTTGGCAACAGGAAAGAAAGATTGAAGGAGATATTTCTATATTGTTAAATTATGGAACGCTATGTAAAGTTTAAATGGGTGCCATTCCCTTAATATTGGATATTTTTTGACCCGACCTTCGAAAAGCACATCGCTAAATTAAGACCTTTCCAAAAAGCTATTATTCATCACTGAATGTTTTCTGGTTTGGATTGTAATTGAGTTGTTGTCTTTTCATCATGTTTCAAAACGTAAAAGATGCGTCTGAGCTCTACTATACAGCACGACCGTGCTGTATGATCTATATAAGGTACTTATATAGCAGGGGATATTCTTTTCTGATGATGAGTAAAAACAATTTCTAAAAATATTTTTACTCATAAGGAAAATAAATATATTATCTGCTTTTGTTTTACTATTATTATAATAAGCTTGTTTCTGTAATTGTGATTAGTGTTTGCTGCTTTATACATTTGTTCCTTTATTTACTGTCATTGATTGGGCTAATTTTTTTTTCATGCTAAGTTATTTCCATTCAGAGATGTTTCATGCATGTTTGTAAATGAGCCTTCATAAGATGAAAGTTCAATGAAATTCCAGATGAAATTTTTTAATTTATTAGCAGAACGCTTCAAAAGTTGTAGTTTGGGTGGAAATTGTATGGGTCTTGACCACATGTCAATCAAAAGCCATTAAATTTACATTCAGTTGACAGCAGAAATTGTCATATTTACTGTGAGTGAGGGGTCTCTGAGGCCGCTTGATTGAGAGATGAATAAAAGATTCTATTAACTCATACTATACTGTTTCTGTACTAAACTTTAAATATAGAGTTATTATAATTAAAATTCACCTATTCAGAAATCTCTAGCAAAGTACTAGGGCTCCAAATGAAACAATCTTTCACTAGTATCTATAATTAAACTGAAAATTATTGAAAAAAGTAGGGTCTGTGAGACCGCTAACAACAGTTAAGGGTTAAGAAATATAAAACTGGTACAAACATAAAAAATGTAAGCAAATGCAAAGTGAGTGCATGCATTTCTGCTAAGCCTGTCTGTTTGAAACCCCACAAAGCATTAGGAATTCTATTCTCCTTCATTCTAATAACGTCTTCTTCCCTTTCATTTCTCTCCTCTTGCTGCATAATTTTTTAAAAATCAAAATAGGTTAAAAAATTGCACATTTATTTTATTAGATATTTCAATTCTACATATTTTAAAGTTAATATGTAAAAAGTTTTTGTAAAAGTTTTTTTTTTTAAATATAGAATTAAATCATTAAAAGCAGAAATCGTGGGTTGTGCAAATTTTGCTACCTTTATGTTGCCCATGAAAGTAGCGGGATGTGCAGCGAAAGGGTTAATATAGAAATCTCTGTTCTCATGCTTAATTCTACAAGCTTTTATTTTTATACCCTGCATATAATGCACATCTGTAAATTTTGATCAATTTTCTTGTTTCAAAAGAGTGCATTATATGCTGTAATGTACAATATGTTTGTTTACTATACTTTTAATGCTATTAATGTTCAGACTAATTTCAATGTCCTGACTTCTCAAATGCACAATTGAAAGGAGATTAAAAGATCGATTTAAAAGAGATGTAACTGAGAATAATACATAAGTGAAGGATTAAAAATATTTTATTTAAGAATTAAATCTTATTTCAAAACTTGTATTTACTGTTAATAATGTTGTTAACTTTTATTTAAAAATTTGTGCTTTCATTTTCAGAAAATATTGGAAATGGAAATATAGATTTAAATCTTGTCCATTACCCTGACAATTTAAATTTAAAAGGTAAGATCACATTTTTAAATGCTATTTCTCAACACCATTCTTTTTTTTTTAGCACAGTGCATTTTTAAAATTTTGGTTATATTTCAGATATGTACTACTTTTTGTTTGCTCCTACTTTGTGTTATGAATTGAACTTCCCACGCTCAGCACGTATAAGGAAAAGGTTTTTAGCAAAACGATTACTGGAAATGGTATGTTATCAAAAGTTTAAAGATTGTTTAATGTAATTAAATTTTTACTCATTTGATAAGATGCATTTTCTTTTAACCTGCATTTATAGTGTTTTTACAAATTCAGAAAAAATTTAAATGTGTTATGTTAATTAATTTTACTATTACCACAAGTTCAAGTTTGAAGACTAGATACATAATACATCGTGAACATATAACATCTGAAATAGCTGTAGCAATTTTGACATTAAAAGAAATACAACTGTAAGATACATGATTTTTGACTTGTTGAAAAAAAATAATTGGATAATAAGGAAATACTTTCATCAGCATCTAAAAGAAAATTTTCAGGAACTTTATTTAGTGAGATATGGTATGATTGGTAAAGTAGTTCCATTTCTGTATGCAAAAGAAAAACAATGGACTTAACAAAAATAGTCCTATCATCAAAAAAGCTTGTTTGAATAGTAGCAGGTACAGGATTTTCAGTTTGAATGACAATGGACTTTACTAATCTTTGTGAAGAAATAGGTCATTGTTCCTTAGTTTCCAGAGATCTTGGCAAAATAACTTCATTTTGCATAGAAAACTTTGAAAAATTGACTGGTCATTACCAGAAGATGAATGTCTGAATTCAATGGAGTAAAATAATGGCTATTATAAACTTTATCACAAATGGATGGAGTAAACAAATTTTCAGTACGCAAGGATTAATATTGTAGCTGAAGAATGTTTTGATACTACAGAAAACTTTATCACATGGTCTATTAAGTTTATATGATGGAGATGGAGAATATGAATTATAACGCAATATTACTTACTTTTAAACACATGATTGAGACACAGTGATTAATATTGGAGATGACTAATGTTTTGATTAGGGCTGGACGATATCAAAAATTTAATATCGCAATATATCAACGAGTTAATATCAATATCGGTGATATATCGCGATAACTGCTTTAAAGTGTGAGGGAATAGAAAAATTTCTTATTGCTAAAGACAAATGGTATAGTAGGGATAATTTTATTGCAAATAGCTGTAGGAAGCAAAGAATTAATGTTTTATACCTATTTGCTCACGCAATATTCTTTAAATATATATATATATATATATATATATATATATATATATGATACAAATAAATACTTTAGAAAAAGGAACCAATATTCGTTATCTATTTGCACTTATATCATTGATTACATAGTGGTTTTCTTTAGCTTGTTCTCGATTCTTCCTGTTTTATGTATTATTTATGAATAACTTTTTAACTATTTAATTTTATCGCGTAAACGGAGAATATTATTTAAAAAAAACTTTACTAGATAAACTAAAAAGTTCTCAATTTTAGGACGTTGATGATTTTAAAATGATTAAAATAAGTGAAAAGCAAAAACTGAAACAGATTTAATGTCATAATTGCATGTACTCGTAATTAAATAGTCTTCAGTGAATGACAGATGCAGCAGAAATTTTATTTTTTAATCTTTTTCTAAGAGTATCAATACATTCTTAATAGTTAAAATATTAAGAAAATTTCTCTGTCTTTATACCTTCATATTTGTTTATCTATGGATGAATAAAACATTAAAATTTTTAAAATATACATATTCAAATCCCATTTGGAAATAGACCTATGCTAAGGAAAGTTCACTTTTTTATAAATATTTTGTAAATAACATCTAGACCCATAACAACATATTTTTCCAGAAAGAAACTAACAAAAAAGAAAAACTTACCATAAAATTCTACTCGATTACGCAAAATACTCTGTTTGATATTTAAATCTGTTTTAGGTAGATTTCGTATGAAATACTACCTATTGGGATCGTTCCTATGTTGGAATTTCTGAAAAATTTTTGCAGATCTACACCGATCATGACCCCTAGAACCCAAAACCACCATCAGTAAAAAACTTTATATATATATATCTATCTATCTATCTGTCTATCTATCTATCTATCTATCTATCTATATATATCACTTTCTTCTGGACACGATAACTTTCGTAATTCTGCACCAATCTCTTCCAAACTGATACATAAAATCAATGGGCATAAAATCTCGGTCAAGTTCGTTAATGGGCAAAATCGGACCAAGGGGAGGGAAATAGGGAGGGGTTTTGTGAAAACAGAAAACCCCCCATAACTTCTTAATTTTTGTACATATCAAATCAGTTTAAAGTTTTTATTACTTCTAAAAATAGGGCCAAAAATTTATGTATCATAGATTTTTGATAAAATTAAAAATGGGCTCAAGGGGCGCAAAAAATAGGGTTTTTGGGAGAAAAAAATTCATAACTTCGTCAATTCTCAAGATATCAAATTCAATTAATTTTATTATAAATCTCCTTAACATTATCTAAAACTTTTATATTCACAAGTTTTTGATAGGAGCAATTCGTACCGCAAAAAAAATTAAACACGAAAACAAAAAGGGCGTTTGAAGAAGAAAAAAATCCATAACTTCATCAGTTCTCAAGATATCAAATCCAATTAATTTTATCATGGATCTCCTTAACATTATCTACAAATTTTATATTCACAAGTTTTTGATAGGACCAATTCGTACCGCAAAAAAAATAAAAACGAAAACAAAAAGGGGGTTTGAAGAAGAAAAAAATCCATAACTCCGTCAATTCAAAAGATATAAAATCCCCATGAATTTATCATATATCTTCTTAATATTGTCTACAACATCTATATAGACAAGTTTTGGATAGGACCAATTCTTAGAGCAAAAACAAATTAAAAATACATACCGGTTGAAGTAAAAAATGATCTTAGTAAGGGTGTATTCAAATCCAAACTGCTTATTTTCTGATTCATTTTACAATTCATTTTTGCTCTCAAAGACTTCCAATTGGTACGTTTTCTTACTCAGAAACTATATAATGTACCGTAATGGTCGATTTTCTGATAGGGGCAGAATATATTTTTTTAAATGCTGTTAAAAAGGGCATTTTGAACCGAATTTACCGAAGCGGATTGTGTTGGAAAAATCATTGTATTAAGGATGCGCTTAAATCCAAACTGCTTATTTTCTGACTGGTTTTTAAATTCATTTTTGCTCTCAAACGCATTTAATTGGTAGATTCACTTATTCAGAAACTGTATAATGTACCGTAATAATCAATTTTTAGATAGAGGCAGAATATATTTCAAAAAATGATGTCAAAAAGGGCATTTTGAACGGAATTTCCCGAAGCGATTGTGTTAGAAACGAAAAATATTGTCCTTCTGAGAAAATAATTGTTTATATATCAAGTTTTAATTAATTGAACAAAAAATAAAAACACAGGTCGCTCTTCAAAAATCACGTCAGCAAGTTTCATATTTTTTTTTAATTAAAAATGAATCTGGAATTATGCCAGAAAATTTCGAGTTGTTGAGCATGGAAAAGTATTTTTTTGAATACCGCCATAACATGATTCTGATAAAACCAGCTATTATATGAAAATGAAATAAAAACTCGTCAAGAGCGGCCAGATAAAATTGTTAAAGTTGATTTATCTATAATCATGATTTAGTTTTTGTTTGTGAAATTAGTATATTTGACTTCGAAATCTACCTCTGCCTGTAGGCCGGGCCGGCAGGGATTTTTTTTATTTCGAAAGTGCCACTGAATTTAAAAGGGAAAAAAAAAAAAAAAAAAAAAAGAAAGAAATGTTGCAAATGAAAAAAAATAGAAATAAAATAAAGTTATTGGCTAACAAAAACAAATACATAAACAAAACAATCGATATTCTGCATTAGATTTCAAGAAGTTCGAAATCAGAGAGTCTTGGTTAGTTCAAAGAAATCATTGCATTATAAATTTATGAAAATACTCATAACATTTATTTTAAAAGATTAATAAACAAAAAAATTTAAAACATTAATCATATAATTATTTACAAATGAATATACATCTTATAGATACCCACGCCTTGTCCGGATGGCTTTTTAAAAAGCCATCATGAAAGAAAACTCCCCCCCCCCCTCATTTTAGCGCGAGAACACATTATTCAAATTCTATTCTTTTAAATCGTATAAAAAGGACCTTGAAAGTGACATCAAGTTTGTAGTGCTTAAGTGCAGAGAAAAAAAAAGCAGTTGCAAGCAAACAAAAAAAAGAAAAAGAATGAAAATCAAAATCTTCTTTTCCTTACTGTTAAAAAAAAAAAAATAATCAATATATCTATATCTCCTATGTAAATTCACCGATTTCTTTCAAATTTTCAGCTAGTTGAAATAATAGTAAATTAGGCTGTGTAAGAAATTTTTATTAAAATTTAATTATTTATTAGAAAGTTACAACGCCTTCTGAAACTTCGAATGAAAAGCAGGAGCGCATCTGCAGTTTGTTTTCGTTTATTCACCTCGCTCCGAGAAATCGGAAGTCATATGTTTACACAATCAGATCATTATGTTTTTCAATGCAGAAAGAAACCATGGATAGAGCTTTTATTTGTTTATTTTTTCTTTTTAACTCAAATATCTACTTTAGTTTTATTATTTTTAAGTACTATCTTTTTTCAGTATTGTAAACGTGTTTCTGATATAAATAATTTGCGGTGAAAGAGAGTGTTCAATGTGGATAGATTTTTTTTTTCTTACATTAAAAAAATTCACTATTAAAACATCTGCTTTAATATTATGGTTTTTTAGTATTGAAAACGCATTCTTGACGTAAATCACGCACTGTTTTTTGTATTTTGGGAGAGGAGGTGGGGTGGAGGGCGGCGGTAGATATATATATATATTTTTAATTAAAATGAAACGAAATTCGGAATCGCCAAGGTCCAATGGGTGCTGGATTTCGAATTTTGTACCGCATATTTATGTATAAAAATTAAAGTACTGGATTTTTCAGATTATTTGTGAGTCTGTGCCGGCCATAGAACATGGTATATCAATTTTAGTGATCTTGATCTGATCACTTAAGCAATTATAAGCACTAGTGTTGACTCTAAGCTGCTTTAGCAGGGCGCAGCGGCCGGCGGCCCTTTTTAATTCTATTTTACGCCTGGCGGCCCTTTTTATTTCTATTTTGCGCCCAGCGGCCCTTTTTATTTCTATTTTGGCACCCGGCGGCTCTTTCGAAATTCTTCCGATGCGCCCGGCTGCCTTTTTAATACTTCCTAAACGCCCCGTGGCAATTCAGTTGATCTCGGAAAAATATCACAAATTCTAGGGACTCTAAACAAACCAGCTCAAAATATTTTTTGTAAACAAGGTACAAGTGTGCCCTTTTTGAAAAAAAGTGCCCTTTTATTAGAATAGTATTCCCTTTTTGAGAAAAAGTATCCTTTTTCAGAATATTGTCCCCTATGTGAAAAATTCCCGCCCGGCGGCCTTTTTTTTCTAGAGTCAACACTAAGCACGTAAACCTATAAAATCTTTAATGTAAATTAAAATGAAAGGAAAATGTGGTTAAAGAAAATCCAAACTTTTAAACAATGAAAAAAGAAAATAGATTTTTAAATTATTACTCTGTAGTTTTTTAAGCAAAAATAAAGCTTCAAAATTTCTATTAAAAATGTATTATATAACTATTATTTTTACCAAAAAATAGAGAGAGAAAAGTAAAGTAAGGGAAACTATCAATTCGACGTATACTACAAAAAAGTTCAAACACGACCCAGTCTTCAAATTAGATTCTTGCATCGTCTCAGGTTACCCGAACCCGACCCGACACGCGGTTCGTGTAGACCAACCATTTTAAAAGAAAGTCAGGAATATATTTTATGAAAAAAACTATATGATTGAACATTAATGAGTGTATATGTATTCAATTTTGTACTAAAAGATAAATTTGATATTACAGAATAATTCATTTTTATATTGTATTAAAATATGAATTTATTTTCTTCCACTTCGAGTTTGTGATGAAGTGTGCCGGGCGTCGGTCGGGTTGACTTTAAGCAGAGTTTTCGGGTTTGGCTCTGGTAAGACGCGACCCGCGCCGCACTACACCCCGAGTGAGCAGAAAAAAAAGCCGACCTAGCCTGCATGTCCAGAGCAAAAAGCAAACACGGCTTCAGTCTAATGACACGAAGTTAATCCAAGCGTTCCAGCCCAGTTTGCAGACATCCAGTATAATCCCATTAAATAATATTACATTTACAGACTTTAAAAATAAGGCCCAGATGTAGTAATATTTTTTATTTTTATTGTTCTTTTTTATCTTTTTGCTCATTTATGTCATTTTTTAAAACACGATTTTTTTTTTGTCTTATTTAAAATTAAAGAAATTATATAATAAAAAAAAAATCAGAAATATATTTTCATTGAAAAATTACAACTGGAATTCGTTTAACTAATTTCCACGCCCGTGTGAATATTATCAATAAAATCAATCAGTAAAGTAAATCTTATAAATAAAGTAAATCTTATAAATAAAGTAAATCTTATAAATAAAGTAAATCAGTAAAATAAAGTAAGTCAATTCTTACCTTGAATGTAGTCCATCATATTGTAGAGGATGACTATAGCTAAGATGGCTCCATAAATTAGAAGTAGCTTTTGCAAATACCGGTCGAACGCATATACTGCATACTGCAATTTTTTCATTTATTACTTCACCATTTTCATTACCTGGGCATCCAAAATATTGCCACACGTTACTCTTAGCCTCTTTTTTTTAAATCACTTGATTATAATTCGGGCAATTTACCCGACACCGTACGTTCATCTTACTATAAAATATAAAATCACTGCTGATAACTCGCTCGAGAAGACCATACGAACGAGCATTAGATGAAGCCCATAGACAATAGCAATTATTGACTCAACAATGAACAGATGTTCTAGCTCATGTCATTGGCCAGGACGTATCAAACTTGATATGTTCTAATATGTCTAGACCAATAGTAGCAGCGAAATTAAATCAACGACGATTAAAACATTATTCAGTAACGAACGGACATATGTATGTTGATATATTAGAATATGAATTATTCTGGGTCTGGGATATCAACGAAAGACAGATTATCACAGGAGGGGAGTTTAGAATAAAGCGGGGCTGCGAATAAATGCATCTATCGGATGAGAGAAAGGATTGAAGAAGTCATTGGCCAGGACGTATCAAAGACTTGATATGTTCTAATATGTCTAAACCAATAGTAGCAGCGAAATTAAAACAACGACGATTAAACCATTATTCAGTAACGAGCGAACATATGTATGTTGATATATTAGAATATGAATTAGTCTGGGTCTGGGATATGAACGAAAGACAGATTATCACGGGAGGGAATTTAGAATAATGCGGGGCTGCGAATAAATGCATCTATCGGATGAGAGAAAGGTTTGAAGAAGTTATTGATTACGCAATATTCGGCGCTTTTTCTTCTTGCGGTTCGAAGTCGTGGTGCGGGAAAAAAATGTTATTGGGATATATAAGTAGAGCCAGAGATTAGATATCGCTATTGGGATATATCGTTAGAGTCAGAGCTTACATATTGTTATTGCGATAGTTAAAAAATATCAATATTTGACCGATATATTGATAATTAATCCAGCCCTAGTTTTGATATTATACACTATGACGCAAAAGTTTAGACAATGACGTCATTCAGCTTTAAAATGTAGAATTATGACGTCAGAATTACAAAAACCTGTAAATATATTCAAAAACTGATTTAAAATGCTATGTACAAAAGACAGTCGTTTTATTTGCTATAATGCTAATTTTTTTCATAAAAATTCAAATGTGCTTGTCGCAAAAGTTTAGACACTATTCTAAATTTCTTTGAATATTCGCTGGCATATGCAAATTTAGAATCGATGATGTCACAAATTTGGAGTACTTAAGTTCTGCAAACGATTGCGCTTCATAGTCGACATGCCGAGAGCTAAAGAAATTCAAGTGAATGAGGTTTCAAGGATTCGGCAGTTGAAAGGTGAAGGGAAGAGCGTTTCTGAAATTTCTGCTATTATTAATAGGTCAAAAAAATCTATTTATCGAGTTTTATCGAGTGGTTCCGAATATAAAGCAAAATGTCGGTCTGGGAGGCCACGTGTGACAAATGTACGAGAGGATCGCCTGATACAAAGACTAGCGAGTACTCAACAAATGAGCGTACGTGGAGTTCAAAGCTCATCGGGACTCTCTGTATCAAAGGATACGATTCGTAGACGAATTTTGGAAAAAGGAACAATCGTTTATAGCAAAATGCAGAAGAAACCAGCTCTGAAACCATATCATAAGTTACAAAGACTTATGTGGGCTCGAAAGCATATGTCATATGGAGAGAAATGGCAGTCAGTCATATTTAGCGATGAAAAAAAGTGGAATCTGGATGGTCCAGATGGTTGTTTATCGTATTGGCATGACTTGTGGAAGGAACCTCGACGTTTTTTTAATCACAGACAAGGAGGGGGCTTGGTGATGGTTTGGGCAGCCTTTTGCTATAATGGACAAGTATCTCTGACCTTCACCAGTGGTCGTCAAACTTCACAGCATTATACACAGGCATTAGAAGAAAACCTACTGCCATTTGCTGAGCTTCTAGGGGGTCCTCAGTGGGAATTTCAGCAAGACAATGCTTCAATTCACACTGCAAAACATTCAAAATCTTGGTTTAATTCCCATAATATAAGAGTTCTCGACTGGCCAGCATGTAGCCCAGATCTTAACCCTATAGAAAACCTTTGGAGCATCATGTGTCGCAAAGTTTATAGCAACGCTAGACAATACTCTTCTGAAAAGGAACTTAAGACATCTATTGAGAATGCATGGTACGATATCGATCCACAAACTATGCAAGATTTAGTTTCTTCCATGCAATCTCGTGTATATGACGTAATACATAAGCATGGATGCGCAACCAGGTTTTAAAAATTGTTTATTTCGATTTTATTTAATTTGTCTCTAAACTTTTGAGACAGCAGTTTATTTTTGTTACCATTTAATTTATTGCAATATGCACAATTCCACTTTTCTTTGTTATAAATATTGTTTATATGTACAGCACATTAATTTCAAGCAGTGATTTGAAAATTGAATAAATATTTTTCAAAGTATGTAAGAATTTCTTCATTGTCTAAACTTTTGCGTCATAGTGTAGAAAACTTTATCACATGGTCTATTAAGTTTGTGTGGTAAAGAATATGAATTACTAGCTAAAGTGCCCGGCGTTGTCTGGAATTTTAAGAATGTTTGTTTTGAAAAACCAATTTTGAAAATTCAACGATTGCATGTTAATTTATGTAATTTTCACCCCCCCCCCCCTTTTATGGAATTTTCACTCTTTTTCCCATTTAATCCAGATGACAGACTACTTACTTTGTAAATATACTCTGTGATCCGGATTGAGACCGAAATTAAAACTTTTTGATGAAAAGTTTTCTGTTCAAAATGATTTAAATTATTATAAGTAAATGCCATGTAAATAATTAATAGTGTATAATTAAATATGCAACATAAAAATACATTTTTCTTGAATTTGTCATTGCAATTTGCCTCATAAAGATACTAGGGATGCACCGAATAGTGATTTTGGCCGAATGCTGAATATTCGGCCAACAGCTAAACTGAATACCAAATAAAATATATAATGTGAACATCAAAAAATCCACAATCTTACTTGAAAGGTGACTAAAGTAATGAAAAAGATGTTACAAGTTTAAAATATACATTTTATTTAAAACTTCTTAGTACTCTCAAGCCTTCCAAGCTCATCATCAGAGAATACCTTAATAACTAAATGTTGTTTATTTATACAAATACGTCACTTTGTTTTGAAAATGAGAGCCAGTAATTACTAGAGTTGAAAGTAGAAGTGGCAGTAGCAGTTTCTTAGATTGAATTTAATTAGAGGAAATATATATATATATATATATGCATTTTACGATATTTTTAAATATCTTTTCATTTTGAATGTCAACAATTCATTTTGATGTATTTTTTCCTTAAGGTATCTTATATATATTTTTATATATTCCCAGGTCGCTAAATTATTTAGCAATCTTTTAAATATTATACGCTTAGATCATTGCTGCAATTAGCGCACTATCTATGTGTATTATCAATAAGATTTCTACCATGTAGTTATCTGATACCTATTTTAGGATTCCATTAATTTTTTCATTCCTATCATTGCTACGATTTATTTAATGTTTTTTAATTTTCTAGTTATGATTTTATCTGAATTTTCTTGTAGTTAGTGTATGATATTGTCCTATATATTTTCTATTTTTGCTATAGCTTTACATAATTCTGTAGAGATAATCATTTTATATATACATTAATATGGTAGCAATAATTATTTCTATTCATAGATTTAATGTTAATTTGCTTTAGTTTAAATTCATATTACTTTGATCTGAGTAGTTAGTTGGGTAAGCGTTTTGGTTGTCTTTGCATGGTTATAGTTGTTCTAGGATTTGGATGTTATGCGGATCTTTTTTGACTTATTTGTTATAAAATAGTCTAGTGGTTTCTTGCTATTATTAATCTACGTTATTTGGGTTATCATAATTTGGTTTTGGATAATTTGAAGATTGTTTCTGCATTCTGCTTCTATTATTGTAAATATTGTATATATTTTTTCATACTCAAGTTTTATTATTTAATCAAGGCTAATTTAATTAAATTAATTTTTTATTATTAAAATTTCTTATTTTTATGGCAATTATTGCATTTTCCATACATAATTTTTATATGGCAGTTCTTAGTAAACATCTCGATACTGGCAAGATATACTTAGCATCTATGCAGTGTAGTGCCCGGTACAGGAATAATAATTGGGTTGTTCCTGGATCGTCATCCAGCGACCATTTATACTCTCCCCCTCGTCCTTTATTTCTTCGTAAGTGCTATGATTCTCGGTGCAAGACATGTCCATACGCTGCTCAGACACAAATTGTCTCAGATCCTAATTATTCAAGTTTTTGTAAAGCATTTAATGTTATTTATAGTATAAAGTGCAACTTATGTAATATGAAATATATTGGTGAAACATCAGGTCCAATTCATAAACGAATCAATCATCATCGTTCAGACTCTAATAATAACAAAGCAAAAAATATACAATCTACAGCTGAAATTCAACATTTTCATAAACATCTATTTAAAAATACGACAATTGAAATCCTTCAAATTCTAAAAAATAAATCAGAACGTCTTTATATGGAATCATCATATATGAAATATTATAACACAATTTATCCTTATGGACTTAACAGTGAAGTATTTAACAGACCTGTCAAAGTCTTCACATCTATAAATAACAATATTGATTATTCTCCAATTTATCCTACTCTTAATCATAATTTAAATGCTAAAACAACACGTAATAAACGCGGAAAGGGTTCATCATCAGTTGTAGTTTCCAAAAAATCTATCACAAAACAAATTAATGATCTTCAACGAAATTACTTAGAGAATTATAACTGGTTGTTAATTCGTAAAAACATCTTTGCTATTAAAAAGAAATAGCTTGTACAACATTTAAATGTCTTTCTAAGTAAATCTTTCTCTAAACATTTCTCTGATATTTACTTTGACCTTATTATGAGTAGGGTTAATCTTTTAAATATTAATTTACAAAAAAAACACAAAATTCAGAACATGAATACTCAAATGATAATTACTTTTTCAAATCACATATTTAATAAAATTAATATCAATTCTATAATTAATGATAAAAATTGTTTTTTTCCTATCAATAATCTTCATATATCAAAAACCTTTAAATATCCGAATACAATTGGGAGAAAGATTTTTAACTACAATACATTTTCAAAAAATACATCTGCTGCAAGTAATTTTCTGTGTAACTGCAAAGACCCCACTCTAAAAAAATACATAAACAATGATCATGGACATATAATCACTGGACATCTTGATATTGTTCATGATTTTAAATTGAAACAACTAATGGGTTATGGTACTAAATATAGACTTCCATCTAAATTTAATGTTAAATCTATTATCAAACAGTTTACATATGATATTGATATTTTTATTTATAAAATGTCTATCTCTTATAATAAGCCTATTGAATATTTTAATCAATGGAAGATATTAGTAATTGAAAAATTAACTATGGCCTTAAAAAATAATATTGCTGATTTGGTTTCTATTAATACAAAGCATTATTTCCAACAAATTACTAAATTACAAAAAAACTTCGTTATTACATATGTAGACAAATCTCCTAACAATTATGCTATTATATGTAAATCATATTATCACCAACTTCTTACAAATTCTATTTCTTCTAATAAGTCATTTCAAAAAACTAATGAAAATGTAATTGTAAATAATCGTAAAATTCGAAGTTATTATAAACTATTAAATATTTTATCTATTAATTTTAATTATCCATATTTAGTTCTTATTCCCAAATTTCATAAAACTCCTATTAAATTTAGGACTGTTACTATTGGTTGCAATACATATAATAATAAAGCCAACACTTCTCTTAAAAATTCTTAATCAATTATATGTACTTACTACAAACAATGATAATACACATTGTATAAAAAATAGCTATCAACTTGTTAATATTTTAAAAAAATCTTCATTCTGTTTGTAATATAACGACATATAACTTCAAAGATCTTTTTAATAATATAGACCTATTAGATTTACATAAAATTATAAATGCATTATTTAAAAAGTATTATAAAAAACTGGAATTACCATCTAATATAGATATTGCATATTTTAAATCTTTAACTAACTTCATTATCTATAATAATTATATATTGCAAGATAATACTTTATATTTACAGCATGTCAGTATACCACAAGGCGGTTGTACTTCCAGTTTACTCTCAGACTTATACTTATCTCATTATGAACGTAATTTTACTAATAATAATCTACATTTATATCGTTATATTGATGACATCATTTTAATTGATACTGATCAATCTGCAATTACTCGATTTCCAGTTGATTATCCCACTAATTTGGAATTAACGGAAAACCTTTTATCTAACAATACAATTAACTTCTTAGATCTTAAAATTACAATCAAAGACAATAAAACAATCACAGATTTATATGACAAACGTAAAGAATTTAAATTCACAGTTAATACATTTACAAATTTTAAATCTTGTCTACATCATTCTGTATTTCGTAATATAATACTTAATCATTTATATAGAATAAAATATTTATGTTCTTCTCCTCTAATTAACAATAATATTAAAAAACTAATTTATGATGCATTAAATCATGGTTTTCCAAAAAAATTCATATATTCATTAATATACAATTAGTACTTTTCTTACATGATCTATAAAAACAAATTAACACATGCGTAAACAAAATTACAAAAAAATTATAAAATAAAAAAAAATCTATAAAAAATTAAAAATTGTAAAATAATATAAAAAAATATTATAGGTTGGTTGGGTGGGTAGATGTTAGAGTACGGAGGAGGGTGGTGTTGTCTGGATAATACGCAATGGTTAATTATTTAAAAAAAAAAAAGGGGGGGGGGCTCTTGTATTATTACTATATTTTTGTTACGTATTTTATATGGATGTTGATTTGATATTTTATATGTAAATGGAGAATTTCATTAATATTATAATTAGCTTAATTATTGATTAATCTAAATTACAATTATGTTATTAAATTTTAATTTACTAAGGACAATATTATATTAATTACTAATAGTATGCCATTCTTATAGTGAATAATATACATATAAGTATGTTTAATATAAATATAGTTATACTGTATGCATTAAAATTGGGTAATTATTTTTATTATTACTCCTCTATTCTTTTTAATATTTATTATCGGTTTAATGTTTTTGAATGTCCCACATTCATACTTTATGGATGTCTGAAAATAATCCACATTCTATATTTGTGCTTTTTAAGCAATGGGAATTTAAGTATCATTTAACCTTCTATATACTTCCACATGTTTTTTTATTTCCTGTTCATTTTATAAATATCTTATATATAATTCATTAAAAAATAATTTTTATATTATTTTTAATAATTATTTATATTAATTATTACTGAATTTATTTTGTTTTATAGCATATAGCTATATGCTATATATTATCAATGTTCTAGAGTTATTTAAATTCTTAGTTTAGTTTAAATAAGTTAGTTAATAGAATATATTGTATGCTTTTAAATTTCATTAACAATAGTTTTTAAATACATTGTGTGGTTTATATTTGGTTTATAATTCTCTATATATAAGGATATGTTTGGTTTTGCTGTTTAAACAGTTATTTACATTCAAATGCTTACAAATATTTATTTTGCGATAGATGTTTAATATAAGTAATAATAGATGGCAGCACCAAATTTGTCTCTTTAAGAAAGCTCTCATTTTTAATTTTTCTAGCTCCATTTCAGTTATAATTTATACACCAGGGGTATTTTTAGCTAAATTTTGACGATATTGTTAAACTGTTATCTATTAATTTAATAGTGCATTTTAAATAATGTAATTAATATCTATTTATTTTATATTAGATTAAATGTGTTTTACAAGGTATTTCAAATTTTATTTCAAAATGTATTAACTGCATCCTTTGGTACCATTTACTGTGATTTCTTAACTGTTTTATTCACCTTAATCTTTTTGATATACTGGTAGACATGTGCGCATGGATTTTTGTAAAATACTGAAGTATTAATCGGTATGGTGTTTATTATTTATATTTTATATCTTATAAATATTTAAATACGTTTTATTGATTCTTCCATTTCATATTATTTGTTTCTATTCTGCTTTCATTTTTAATCAATTCACTTGTTTTTAGTGGTTGTTCGGGCACAGGGGAAAATAATTTTTAGCTTTAGCTTATTTTTCCCACAGAAAACAACCATTTTGCTTATATCATTGAATTCTGTGCCCTTGATAACGTAATTCAATGTATAAGCTTTTCAATTTTTGTCGGTGTCCACTTTTTTCTTTTTTCTTCCATAATAATTCTTATAATATTTTTTTTTTTTTTTTTTTTTTTTTTTTTTTTTTTTTTTAAATACTTACAGCTTTAATTCATAATAACTGACGGTGGTAGGTTATGTTTAATTAATGGTTTTTTTTTTTTTTTTTTTTTTTTTTTTTTTTTTTTTTGTGACAAATAAAATTTGGAATATTATTATGCTTATATGACTGTAGAAACTTTAAATTTATAAACTCTAAAATAATAATATATATTTCCTCTAAAATAAAAAAATAATATATATTTCCTCTAATTAAAATAATAAAAATAATATATATTTCCTCTAATTAAATTCAATCTAAGAAGCTGCTACTGCCACTTCTACTTTCAACTCTAGTAATTATTGGCTCTCTCATTTTCAAAACAAAGTGATGTATTTGTATAAATAAACAACATTTAGTTATTAAGAGAGATCCTCTGATGATGAGCTTGGAAGTCTTGAAAGTACTGAGAAGTTTTAAATAAAATGTATATTTTAAACTTGTAACATCTTTTTCATTACTTTAGTCACCTTTTAAGTAAGATTGTCGGCCTCTTAATGTTCACATTTCATATTTTATGTTGAATCAAGGTAAAAAATTGCGTTTAGTCATTTTATTTTATTTCAATACCGAATATTCAGCTTGCCAATTACTTTTAAATTTCAGAATTTGAAAGTATTAAAATGTTAAATTTTGAAACAATTTTACATAATATTTAATACACATTTCCATATTGATAAACAAGATCTTTTTACAATTCTACACTAAAAAATATTATACATTGAATTGTTATTTTGGAAGAAGATAGTTTTGAAGCTTCTTTAATTGATAAAATTTTAAATTTCATGAAATTTATTTTTCTGAATTAAAACAAATGAATAAAATTTTCTTATATTCTAAAACAAATGTTTTAAAATCAAAGTGAAATTTTGAAGGATTTGGATGAAAAATTCTTGAGCCCATATACTGTTTGTCAGGCAGGGACTAAAATCGTCATTAGTGGTTAATTTTCTTATGTGATATTTTTTCAAATAGCAAATAAAAAATGTAAAAGCATTCTCTTTTATTTAAATATAATTTTATTTCTAATTATTAAATATGTTTATTAATTGACAGTTAAAAATAGTAGTTTTAAGGTTTTAAAAAAGGTCTTTTAAATGTTCAATTTGGCCGAATATTTAAATATTCAGCGTACCGAATAGTTTGATATACGGCCAAGCCGAATATTCAGCACACTGAATAGTTTGATATTAAAAAGCAGATATTTTTAACAATGCCAAATAAATTGTTAACAATAAGTCAAAACTTTTTTTTTTTCTTGTTTGCGAATATATCTCTAGTTTTCTGCTTTTTTATGAATATCATTTGTTCTTGACATCTGGATTAATTTTTGCACCAATATTTGCACTTGCTGTGAAGTGGGTTCCCGCTAAATAGAAAGTACCAATATTTCAAATTCATAAGTTATTTTCTTTCAATATTTTAATTGTAACATGTAATTTTAAATTTATTTTTCAGTTGTTCCTGTTACAACTTATCTTGTGCTGCCAACAACAGTGGATTGTGCCAACTATTAACAATTCACTTAAACCACTCCAGGTAAGATTTTAATTTTTAAATGCATTTCTTTAAGATCTTTTATTACTGTCTTATTGTACCTTCTGTTTGTACTGATCTAGAGTTTTAGTATGAAACCTTAAAAATGAACCTGTGTTTAATTAAAAACATACATTGTAGTGCTCAAATGTCATTTTCTGTTTTTTATCTGTTAATAGATTTTAATGTTTTCTATTAGGAAATTATGTATTGAGTCTCCTATAAATTGATTTTTTGAAATCCTTGTAAACTCCTTCCTTGATTTCTGTTTTTATAAATAAATAGACTTTTATTTTAACATACAACTTTAAGCTTTGGAAATATTTTATATACAGAAAATAGCCACCATGTGGAATCTCTGTAGTGTGTGCAAAAAAATTTTTAGCATCTTTTTGAAGAATAAAGAAGACATTTGTGTATTATAAAACCTTTGCTAAGGCGCTTATATTGTACTAACATTGATTTATTTCGCAATCTATCTTTTTCAATGCTAATGTATCAATCTTATTAAATTTGCAGGTATTTATTTCATGAAATTTTTTTTGTTAGAGATGTTATCACATGGTTTAAATGAAAATGTGGTTTTCTAATACTAGTGGACCTGTCTAAGGTTTCTTCACTATTATCTTAAAGATTATTTTCTGATATGTTTTTTCATTAACTTTTAATTAACTGCAAATTTTAATCAACACATTTTAACAAAATGTGAATATACTATGCAAAAAGCCTGTTCAATCCATCATTGTGTGTGTGTTTTTAAAGAGAGAATTTTAACATCCACCAAAAATATTATTTAAAACATTTATAACCATAATAATATATATTCCAAACGGAAAACTCAAAAACGTATATTAGAAATATTTATTTGCTTAAAAGACATTACTTTACTAAAAACACATTAAAAGTATATTAATAACCTATATTGACATATTTCAACTCCTTCATTGAATCGTCATCAGAATGTATAACAGAACTACAAACACCAATGCACATGAAAACCGGAAAAAATTCATCGAATACAAGTTTTCCCGGTTTTCATGTGCATTGTGTTTATAACTCTGTTATACATTCTGATGACGACTCAATGAAGGAGTTGAAACGTGTCAATATAGGTTTTTAATATACTTTTAATGTGTTTTTAGTAAAGTAATGTCTTTTAAGCAAATAAATATTTCTAATATGTTTTTGACTTTTCCGTTTGTAATATTATAATAATTAGTAGACATAGTTAGGACTTATTACCAGTGGTGGGATTCAGCCGGTTCGGTAGAACCGGTTGTTAATTTGTGTTGAGTTTGGCGAACCGGTTGTTAAAATGATACTTCAAATGCGAAAATCGCAGTTACATTAATTAACTCGCTTTAAATATTTATCTACACAACGGCGTTTTCTAAATATAACACTGTGACATTGTTTCATTTAATAAAATAATGCTTCATTTGCCAAAAAAAAAAAAAAAAAACTCCAGATATATTGTCAAGTGCATATTATAATTACTAAGTCAATTGTGACTAATTATAAAATACGACATTGGTGAATGTCTCGGTGAAAATTGCGACTTTGGTCACAAAACCTAACATAAAACATGCATTTAAAAAATCCATAAATCAAGCACCTACCACTCACAAGAGCCAATTTATCCAGATTAACTTTGAAGAAATTACAAGCCTTTACCACCAAAGCAAGGATGTAATTCTTGACATTCAGTGAGTTAGTTTCTCACGAGATTAGATACCTTACTGAAGCTTCCTATAGTTAATGTTTTTAACTTATAGTTAAAGTTGTTAGCCGATTGCAACTTTAGACCATGGGCATGGGTTAGTTCTTCAGCTTAAATTTCTGCTATTTTTGTATTATCTGTATTGTATTATGCTGCTTTGATGCATTTTCTGATAGAAAGTTTGATCAGAGTTTTATGATTGTCGAATATTATTCAATAAATTGCATCCTTTTATAGGAAAACATGTTTCAGGAATTTTTTTCACTATACCGAAAGATTAAAGTTTTTAATCAATGTTGTTATAACTATGGAAAGTATTTCATAATCTGTGTGTGATGCTTCATTTTCCCTTCATATTAATACATCAAAAATCATTCTGGCAGCGAACCGGTTGTTATATTATTTGAATCACATCACTGCTTATTACTCTTATTTATACTTAAATTTATAATCATTTAAATTATTGAAAAGTTATTACAAACCATACAAAGGGAAATTGAAGTAATATTAGATAATATTTTAATTAAGTAGTGTCATTGCTGACAAAATCCATTATTACTGATGCATTTCTCTTCTTAATAAATATGCATTGTAACATATTTTTGTTAACTCCAAAAAAGTTATAGTGCGTCCGAGCCAATTAAACATAAAGGGAGTCATGAATATTTTTCTGAAGCAAAAGATTGAATGTTTTGATCAAGTTGAAAATTTTCATATACAATGGGGTCTTTTACAAAAATAATTCTAATAATAACAAGTCTTATTAGAGCATTTAATGTATAACAAAGTGACTTAATGGAGCTTTTATTTTTCAGGCTGCCTACAGAATCTGAAATTCAGGGAATCATGGAAAAATCAGGGAGGTTTATCAATCTGGGAAAATAAGGGCAATGTCGGGGAACTTTGTAAAAATACTCGAAAATCAGGGATGTGAAAATATTTGCATTATCACCTTGCCAACGAGACTGATTCGTTTATTTTATATACCATATTTTTTCACATGCTGGTTAGTCTTTCCCAATATTATTAAAAAGATGCACATGGTATGAGTCTTTGATATTTAATGCAAATTAAGGTGATCAGATGTCCTCAATTTCTGTTGATAGCGCTTATATTGAAAACAATTTACCCATTTAAAAAAAATTTAAATGATACATTAGCATAACCTGACCAGGCGGCCAGCTTAATCCAATTAGCTATCCTGTCAGACGTAAATAAGTGTCAGAATTAAATATTTTTCAGAAAATGGGAAATTTTCTGGCCACTATATGAAGTTGTTGGATTAAATTTTGAGTTCAGATTTATAAAACTGTCAACCAATATTTAATGAATATTGGACAATTTTTATGTTTTTATCTTGTTTTTTCTCCTAAATGAGATATTAGCAAGCTGGATAAGTGTGTTACATGAGGAATCGACATACATGAAAAAATACTGTATGTGTATTGTTAATAATAGAAATCATGGAAGTCTGATAAAGATAGACAGTAAAATCATGGAAAAATCAGGGAACTTTTTTTTACAATTTCTGTGTTCACCCTGTTTTTGCTAATTCCTTAAATAATTTGTTAATGTCTGTTACATGAACTGTGTGAATTTTAAGTTGCTAGATGAATAATGAACAATATAGTTTTTAATTGGAATAATTGCTAAATCATTTGATTTTTTATCGACTTATGTTTAATTTTAAATGATTAAAAGGCTTTGTGTCATTTAATAGATAAAACAGATAAAGTAAGAAGAATTCTCATTCTTATCAGAAGATTTAGAGAAAGATATTTGAAGTTGTATTTATTTGTATACTTGAAAACTGCCTCTATCGTATCACACCAATACCAGTTTTTTGAAACAATTTTAGTATTGTTATTCCCTGCATCATGTAGTGTTTTATAATTCTTTTAATCTTTTGTCTTCCATTTTTCACATTCTTCAATATTGTGCAAAAATAAATCTAAAAAATTGCTGTTTCAAAATGCTGAAGATAATTTAAACTTTTGAATATATATATTTTTTATTCTTACTTTTGATTGTGTTATTGTTATTAAAATACTCCAAATTTTATTTATTTAAATAAGTAAAAGCTTTAAGTTTAAAAATTTTCTCAAAGGTTAAAAAAAAAATTCTGAGAGTATGTAATAGTGTTCACCTTTATGTATACACACACGAGAGTAGTCCCAAAAGTACCCGACCTAACAAAGAAAACATAAAAAAATTGGGAAAAAATATCTTATTTTTTCAACATAGTATCCTTTTAGCTCAATACACCTTTCCCAGCGATGTTCAATACCTTCAATAACCTGTTTATTCGAGCTCCTCAAAATAGCCGTCAATCGCAGGCTTCACTTCTTTATTGTAGGCAAATCTTTTACCACTGAGCCATTTTTTTTAAGTTTGGAAAGAGAAAATAATCCAAGGGGGCTAAAACTGGTGATAGATTGAGTGCGGAAGCAGTTCAAACTTTAACTCATTGATTTTGGACATTGCAATAACGGAAATGTGAACTGGTGTATTTTCTTGAAGAAGCACTTCGTTTATCATTAAATATGGCCTTTTTTTTCTTGATTTCATCACTCAAATGCTGCAATAAGTTCACATAAAACTCACCGTTGATTGTTTTTCCTTTTTGAAGAAAATCAATGAAAATTATTCCACGCACATCTCTGAAAACTGACGCCATGACCTTGCCAGCTGATGGAACTCCTCCTTTTTCAGTCCATTGTTTTGACTGTTCCTTCATCTCGGGTGCAAAGTGATGGACCTGCGTTTCATCCATAGTTATGAATCAATGCAAACACTTGGCTTTATTGCTGTGAAACATCCTCATGATTCTGTTTTCGTTCCATTGTGAACAAACACTGCACCCATCTTGCACACAGCTTTCTCCGCCATGTCTGCTAGCTCACACACTTTCAGTCGATGGTCATCCAATCCCATTTTTGGATTTTCTTCATTTCTGCTGTGGTCACCTCATTTGGTTGACCAATGCAATGTTTGTTTTGGTAGCTGATACGGCCTCGTTTAAATTTTGCAACCCAATGTTTTATTGTTGTAAACAAAGGAGCAGACTTTCCCAGAGTAAAATCTTTATCGTCTTTGATATTGGTTGGACTGAGACCTTTCAAATAAAGTATTGTATCACTTAACGATGACCAATTTTTTCCAAATTCATTGAGGGCATTCATTGATGGCTGTGAAACAAATACTAAAGAATTTAGCGTCTTCAATCTTACGTTTTATAAGGTTGGTACTTTCAACCATGGTGATTTATTTTTAAAACAACTACTGCCATCTATATGTCGAGTCAGGTACTATATGCAAGATCTCTCTCTGTACATCATAAAGTGTCAAAGCTGCTCCCTTTTATTTAATAAAAAAGATAAAGGAGGGTGTATCTATTCCTACATACGAGGGCAGTTTGATAAGTCCATGACTTTAAAATGAAAAAACCAATATACATACCAAAATGCATTTTATTTTTCAACATAATCTGCTTTCATAATGATACACTTTTTCCAACTATATTCTAACTTTTTTAATCCTTCCAAAAAATAAGATTTCTCAAACTCTTCGAAATAAGCATTTGTGGCATTAATGATCTCGGAATTCGAAAAAAATCTCTTTCCATCAAGCCATTTTTTTTAAATTTGGAAAAAGAAAGTCACTGGGAGCCAAATCAGGAGAGTAGGTTGGATGAGGGAGCAATTCGTGTCGTAATTCAACCAGTTAAGCGGCTGCAGACAAATGTGCTGGCGTATTGTTGTGATGGAAAAGCACTTTTTCTTGGACAAATAGGTTCCTTTTCTTTCAATTTTGCATTAAAACGGTCTAATAAATCAGCATAATACTGTCCGGTGATCGTTTTTCCTTTTTCCAGATGGTCAATCAGGATTACGTCCTTTGAGTCCCAGCAAACTGCAGCCATAATCTTTCCGGCCGATGGAAGTGTTTTTGCTTTTTTCAAAACACGTTCATTACAAGATGTCCACTGTTTAAACTGTTCTTTCATTTCTGGTGTGTAGTAATGTATCCATGTTTCATCAACTGTAACATAACGCTGCATAAATTTGCTTGAATTTGTCCAAGCATTTCTTTGAAATGGTTACATGAGTCTGCTTTTGATCCACTGTCAGCACTCCCATCTTGCTGATAACTTTTTCATGTCCAAATATTCATGCAAGATGTTGAATACACGTTCATTTGAAATGTTTATCTTCTTAGCTATCTCACGCACTTTCACACGGCGGTCTTTTAACACAATATCATTGATTTTGTTGACCATTTCTTCAGTCGTGCTCTCAATTGGACGTCCAGAACGTTGTGCATTTATTGTGCTCGTACGGCCACAACGAAATTCCGTAAACCACTTGTGAACCATACCATGTTATGGAGCAGAGTCATAATATTTTTTCAACTTTTCTTCAGTTTTGGTAATTGTTTTTCCGCGCAAGAAATACTGTTTTATCAAACACTAATTTCTTTTTTCTCCATAATCAAAACAAACACGCCAATCGTTTCCTTTTGAATCCAATAGAACACAATGTATTTAAAATATCATCTGCAAATTACCCGAATGTTGCTACAAATAATAATAAATTGAAAACATAATAAGAGTGCGATCAGGCCACCACCTTTTTTAAAGTCACGGAGATATAAAACTGCCCTTGTACACATGCATGTTAAAAATTATAGTTTTTACTTTAGATGAAAGTTGATATTTTTCTGCCTGATTGACCGGATCTTGAATATACATTGTAAAATGTTTTTATTTCAGGAAATGGATTACACAAGGATGCTTGAAAGGCTTCTGAAATTAGCTGTAAGTTTACTATTATACATATAAATAAATAACTACTAATTGTGTTTGTGAAATTTATTTAGTTTTTCAGCAAAAAAAAAAGGGGGGTGGGGTTGGACATGGAAAGAATATCTTAACATAAAAATGTTTGTCTGTTAAAGTAAGAGTTCTTAAATCATTTTTTCAAAAAAATTCTTATGTTTTTCTTATTACTTTTTATGTTTTAAACAAACAAAAAAGAATTTTACTTGAAAAAAATAGTACTTTTGTAAATATTTTCTATAGCTGCTATTACCTAAATCAGTGAAAAGAAAAAAATAATGTAATCTATGTATATATATATGTCTTTTGTGTGTGGGTAAAGACACTTTTCTCCATGAACATTTACTGCCACCCAAACGCGGTTGGTGTGGTTGGATAGCCCTTTCTCTCCTGCTGTTAGTAAGGCAGTTTGGTCGTGGTGGGTGGAAGTGGGAGGTTACAGGGACACTCAAAAGAATTGCATTACATTACGGCCTATGGGGAAAATCATTTGAGATAGTTTTTAATCTTTATCTCCATATGTAAAAGACCCAGCCCAAACTACTGAACCTAGAAGCATTAAAATTGGGGGGAAAAGAGCACTAAGTACGGATTTTTAGAAATCCCCCCCTTCAAGGGGTTAAAAGAAGGTGAAACTTTTAGAACATTTGGCTATATCCCAGCAGACGTTTTAGGTAGAAGCATGAAATTCCAGAAAATAAATCTACTAAAAAAATAATTTATTAAACATGTGTTTCAGCAATTTTCCAAATTCCGCACCCTAAGGGGTTTAAAGGGGGGGGGGGGGGGGTCGAAATTTGTAGAACATTTGGCATACCTAAACACAGCCATTTTAGGTAGAGGCATGAAATTTAAGATAACAGATTAAAAAAAATAGGTAAACACATTTAATCTTTTCTAGATATATTTCGTTTGATTCAAGGCTCTTTTAGAGAAACCGACCAGCGAAGCTCGCTAGTTATCTATATATTTAAAAGACAAGGCTGTTTTTTTAGTCATCTGCCTTTAGCATTCTACTGAACCAATTTTACTAATTATTATTTATTTTATGAAAGCTGTTCATTAGTAGATATGTCCACACTAGCTATTTTTTTAAATATTTCCATTTTTATATTTTAAATCAAATTTTAAAAGCTTTTTATGAAATTTCTCAAAATGGTGCCAATTGGATTAATTCCATTGTTGCAGAGAAAGGAGGAATAATGGGGTTTATTTATCTTAATGACGCCATTTTCTCTTTACAATTAAAATCAACTTTTAAAAACAATTTAACAAAAAATTATGTCCTGCTTTTAAAAAATACATATTTTCCCCACATAAATTTGTTACATTTCAATATATTTTCATTCCTTTGATACTGAATTTGAGACACTATACATATAAAGTTTCCGTAAGTGAAAATGGCATTATGATTAAAAGAAAACAAAGTGCAAATGTTCACATGCAAAATTGTAGCTGACAAATGTAGCTTCAAAATTGGAAAGATATAATTTAATTAATAACCTGTTGCACGTTAAAATATTTTTAAAATAGTTAATACTGATATGAGAGGTCTGTACATAAACTTTGAGACATTGAAAATCACATTAGGCTTTGATTTCAGTGAAAAAAAAAAATTCTATGATTGTGTCAAAGTGAAATCAAGCATAAGAGCTCAATTAATAACTTCATCATAATTATTTTGATTATATTTTACTGATTATGCATACGAGTAAAGTTTGTTTTTTCAATAACTTGAACAGTTGAAATTTACAGAAATAGTGGTTTAGTAATTTTAGGATAAAATGTTTGTTTTGAGTTAGACTTGATGAGTAGAACGTACTACTATTATGTATGGTTGTCATTTAAAAGGTAGCACTTACATGAAGCAGAAGATTAACACAGTAAAAGTCTTTGCTGGTTAAAGTGTTAACTGAAGAATAGTTGAAAGAAAAGCATGTAAATATATTTGAAAGTGAGAGGAAGCAAAATTCTTGATTTGAACTTAAGAATGACGTTTATTCTGCACAAAATGACAATATTATTTCAGGATAAACTTATTTCATAAAAAAAAATATGCATATTTTAGAGGATAAACATTTAACCAAAATGTAAATATTTTTTATGAGGTGGAAAGTGACCTGCATTTGGAGGTGTATTTGAAAGGGTTAAAATTCAAATTTTTTAAAACCAATTACACCATCATTTTGAAGAAGGTTTCAGCTGTATAAGCCTATATTTGACTTGTCAGTACCTTTTAAAATTGCATCTTGGGGAGGTGTTATAATAAGGGAGAAAAACGTTTTTCGGAAAAGCGATCCTTTTTAAACTTTTTTTACTCAAGGGGTTAGTTGTGATATAATTTTTAATTGATCGCAGCATTTGAGACGTAAGAGTACAATCTTTCAGAACATGTCTTCTGTTTTAAACTTTACTAAGCAGTTTGGACGATGTTAGTTAATAAATAATGACAAAATACCCCAAAAATATTTTTTTCCGCTCTTCATTTGAGTATCAGTGCCTTCAGCGCATGCGTCAGAGATTTCCCCGTCCAAGATGGATTTTTAATGAAAGTGAGTGACGGTTGATAATTAATAACTCAGCTGTTAATTAGAATTTTGAAATTCTGGGAACCAGGTATATCAGGAGAGACTTAGGGCTATTCTCACAAAATTTTTTAACCTTGTACGTGTCGTAGATTTTGCTAGCCATCGCACACAGACACACACACACACACACAGAGAGTGATTTATTATTTTATTAGCATAGATACGTTGATAAATTTTAGTATCTAAATTTTTTACAGGATAGCAAGATAGGTGCATTGTGCTAATAATTCTAGCAAGGAATACTTCTAAAACACATATTTGGGGAAAAAAAATTAGACTTATAGTCATGAGGTTATATGTCAATAAAAATATTCCTGCTGAACTTCGATATATCACCCATAAAAAATAATGAACATTTCGGTTTGTTTGGCAATTTATCATTGGTTGGTGCACAATGAAATTTAAAAAAAGTTTTGTTTGATAAATACTCTTTAACCCTGCTGTTCTCCTTGGGTCTATATGACCCAAAATCAAATTTAATTGCTTATAACTTGTTTACTATAATCTGATTTTGCTCAAAATTTATGTCATATAACAAACTTGTCATTTTGAGCAAAAGCAATTTTTAGTAAAAACATTATGAGCAATTAAATTTCATTTTGGGTCATATAGACCCAAGGAGAACAGCAGGGTTAGGGAAGAAACTTTTTTTTTACTCTTCATACTGAACTAA
The DNA here is from genome assembly GCA_963932465.1 of Maratus speciosus. Classification (NCBI taxonomy): domain Eukaryota; kingdom Metazoa; phylum Arthropoda; class Arachnida; order Araneae; family Salticidae; genus Maratus; species Maratus speciosus. Next base: position 58,440,903 of record OZ010788.1, read on the forward strand.
TTTAAGTTTAAATTAAATAAATGCACTTTAATAACTACAATATTGTCATATACATTTATATGTATATACAGTTAAATTTATTGATTGCATTATACAGTTTAGAACAAGGTTTAAATTGATTAAAATTGTTTCAAACTCAAAATTAAACACTGGTTCTGATCACTATTAATTAAACTTCAATATTTTTAGTGTTGGAGACAACAAGTAAACAGTATTGTTGCCATAGAAACAATGACTTATTTAATATTGAAATACATAATGATAGCGTTCTTAAACGGGCATTTACTTTTAAAATACACTTAAAACTCATCTAGTTGCTGAAACCATGTAAAGTTAAATAACTCAACTTATATTATATAAGCTTATAGAAATAATAAATTATTTGTTCATTTAAGTTTTAATTAATTAAATATGCACATTTAAACACTCATTTAACAAGCAATTTCCAAATGTATTAAAATTTCTTGTATTTGGCATGGAAAGAGTTGCTTGCCAAATCCAGTCTTTTTGTGCAAAATACTTAAAAGTATTTTATTTTTTAATTGGGCAGTATCGAAAATACATGTATTTGAAATACATTTTCAAAATACATTTGTATTTTGTATTTTAAGCCGACAACACAAAAGTATTTTGATAATGTATTTTCTAATGCTTTTTCCAAGTATTTTGTATTTTGAAAATACTCAAAATACATTTTTCCAGATTTCAAGCTGCTGTGTTTAAACTGCAGATCTGCGGTTTGAATCTTGGAAACACATACCTGTCTGATTTGAATAAACTTCGAATTCGTGTCTGTAAATTAATACGAACAAGTTGTTTAACTTTGATACGATAAATGAATTAGATGTTTAGCTTCTGGAGAAGCATTTCTGCTGAATAGTTACAAAGGCAGTTTCGATAATTCATAACGTTCTATGGGAATTGTAAAAAATTGTTGTGTGACTGACAGGAAGGGTTATTCAGGGTTTTGCAGACTATTTAAAATGCATTAGAAATGTAATGCGATTAGTAACTTAAGGCTCGTAAAAAAAGATGGATACTTCTGCTCAGAGTCGTATAATATAGACGCGCACGCCGTGCGCGGAAAATTTTCTGCAAAATTCGGAACTTTGCGGAAAATTTTCTTGAAAAAAAAAAAAAGTAATTTTTGTTCCTGTAACTTTATTTTATTTTATTTTATTTTTTTTAAATACCGAAAAATTAAAAATATTCCCCAATTTTATGTACGATTTATTTATTTTTTGTTAGAGGTGATTCTGCTCCAATTTTTCCGAAAATTAAAAAAAAATCGGTCATCAGCCCGAAAATTCAGGCATAAAAAAATCACTTAAAAATATGGCGAATTTCAACAAATGGTCGCCGAAGAAAAAAACAATTTCGTCAATCGTTCGCAGAAAAAAATCACTTTCGTCAAAGCATCGCGGAAAAAACGCAAATTTCGTCAAAAGACCGCGAAAAACTGCAAATTTCTTCAAAGCATCGTGAAAAAAAAAAAAAAAAAAAATTTCGTCAAAGAAACACAAAAAAAATAAATGAATTTCGTAAAAGCGTAGTGGAAAAAGCCCGAATTTTGTCAAATGATCGCGAAAAAACGCCAATTTCATAAAAGAATCATGGAAAAAAACTAATTTCGTCAAAGGATTGCGAAAGAAACACTAATTTCGTCAAGTTACCATGGAAAAAACGCGAATTTCGTCAAATGATCGCGAATAAAAGCTAATTTCGTCAAAAAAAAAAAAAAAAAAAAAAAAAAAAAAAACATAAAAGGAGCGCAGGAAAAAAAACGAATTTTGGAAAAGCATAACAGAAAAGCACAAATTTTGTCAAAAGATCGCTTAAAAAACCGCAAATTTTGTAAAAGAATCGCGGGAACAAAAAACTAATTTCGTGAAAGGACCGAGGAAAAAAAAACACGAATTTGTCAAAGGGTCGCGGAAAAAGCGCGAATTTCGTCAAAGGATCGAGAAAAAAAAGCAAATTTCGTCAAAGAATAAAAAAGAAATTGCGCAAATTCTGCCAAAAGAACGCAGGAAGAAAAAATAATTTAGTAAAAGCATAGCGGAAAAAGCACAAATTTTGTCAAAAGATCTTGGAAAAAAAAATGCAAATTTCGTCAAAGAATCGCGTAAAAAACTAATTTCGCAAAGGATCGAGATAAAAAAAACGGGATTTTCCTCAAATGATCGCGAAAAAAACACAAATTTCTTCGAAATATCGCAGACAAAATGCAAATTTCTGCACAGGATCGCGAGAAAAAACGATTTCGTCAAAGGATTGCAGAAAAACACGAATTTCGTGAAAACACGCAAATTTCGTCAATAGATCGCGAAAAAACGGGAATTTCGTCAAATGACCGTGGAAAAAACAAGAATTTCGTCAAAGTGCTGGTGTAAAAACTCATCAGTCTCTTTAATGATGATACCTATGAATGATCTTTCCCTATAAAATGTGATTCAGAAGCAATGCCGCACTATTTCTGTGAACAGAGTGACTGGCATTTTGTGCGAAGAGCTTACAATATTAAGGATTGGGCTGTTTCTAAATGCATTGAGAAAATAATTGATAAGAATTCACCCTTTCTTATCATGGGATTTTAGCTTTATTATTTTTTTAACCAAAATAATTATTCTTTAATTAATATCACATAATTTTTAAGTTAAATGGTAATTATTTTAAAACTACTGTTTTTAATTCATATCGTCAAAATAATATAACACATTATTTTATTGAACATTAAATGAATTTGCAGAAAGTTTTTGACCCAATATTTGTGTGCGCAGAAAGTTTTTGGTTTTATGCAAGTCTGCTTCTGCTAAAGTTTCCAATGAACATTTATCAAGAGGATGACATGTGATAATATGCAATGTTCAATGTCAGACGGGAAATAGTTCAAAATAATATTTTTTGACGATAATAAAAAAATTAAGGCAAAATGACAGTTCTAAAAATCAAGATATCCGGTTATAAATTAAACTTTTGATGGACAAAATAAACTTCAAATCCCATAAAAAGGTAAGATTTTAGTCTTATACAATTATATATCGACTTTACCATTATTTTTTCTAACTTCTTATTCTATTAATTGAGGTTCTGTTATGATTTGTCATACATTTGATATTCGTTTAAATATGTGTGAACGTTAATATAAAAGTAGTTCAATTTATTGATTTAGTACGCAAATGGTCTTTAACTGTATTTACCATTGAGCACATTAAATATTGGGTATTCGATTAGGACTTGCCCTTATTAAAATTAAACATTTATATCGTAACTAGAAATGTCAAAATGTTTTGAAATGCAATCTTTTTTACATATGGGAATCCGATCACGCCTTCCCAGGTTACAGAACATAGGTTAAAGTCTTATTTAATTTAAAATTTTAATAGATTTTCTTATGTTTAACATTTTTTTAGAATGCCCCCTAATAACACTAAAGCATTTTTATACAAAAAATATCAATAATGTATCCAAATAAAGTTTTTAAATTTATTAAAAACAGTACTTTTGTATTAGCCGCATCCTAAAGATTAATGGCCAAAGAAATCTCTAGAGATTTCACTAATTACTGCAGCCTTTTTTAGTTGGATTATTTCAGTGTTAGTTGGATTATATATCTATTAAACTTGTGTTTTATTTACTTGTTTGTTTATGGTGAAGTTTAAACTTCATACGCGAACAGTATCCGGAAATAGATCCTGCATTATTTACATTGTTTTAAGTGCAAATTTGGTTAATCTTCTGTAATCGGGCTGTATGTGAGAGAGGCAGATTTGAAAAAGAAAATCATACTTGAAAATTATTTTAGAAACCTTTAAAAAAATCAGTAAATTACACTTTTCAAACAAATTTCATTTGAAAGTACCTTTTTTTCTGTATTTGACAGTGTAAAATTTGAAATTATCCGGGATTCAGAAGTTCATAGATCTTCTAAAAAGCGAAATTTATTACTCAGGTCGCTACAATTATCAATATGGCGTCAGTGTTACTCATGGACACGTTTTACCTTTATAATATAGACCAGGCGAATCAATCCGGGGTACTCGGGTTAAATACGGCTCCTCTCCTATAACAGATTATCCTATAATAAGAGATTAAAAATATTTATGTATATTAATCATATAAGTATTATAGGAGCTCAAAGGTTAAATGTTCCCAATATACTGACCATTGTACAAAACATAGGTAAAAATCCTTGTTAATTAAAAACTCTAATAGATGTTTTAACATTCAGTATATTTTCATATGCCCATCAACACAAAAAAGTTTTTTGTTTTTTGGTACTTTCTGGTTAGTTGCATACCAGCAGTTAATCGCGAAAGATTTCATTATTTGTAGAATTTTTTTTAATTTGGAATATTTCAGTATTTAAGCTCATAGTCCAATGACAAGTCTTTTAAATTTATTTTCTTTTTTGTGTGTATTTATTTGTGGCATTTTAATTTTGTTTCACAATTTAGTTACGAAATATTACAGATAAAACAAGCAAAAGCTAAATTATTTACATTGTATTTAATGTTAGTGGGTTAATCTTCATTGAGCCGCATACTTATTATTGAGATAGGTTTTTAAAAAAAAATCATGCTTTAAAATTATTTCCCAAATCCATAAAAATTTAGTAAATTAAGATACAGTTTTCAAAGATTGCATTTTTGAAAGTACATTTTTTCTCTATTCGATGTTGTAAAAACTGAAATTGTGTGATGTTTAGAAGTTAAAAAATTTGCGATAAAATGAAACTGTTTGCTCAGGTTATTGCCACCATCGGTACGACATTAGATTTATTCACGGATATCTTTTTGCTTTATAATATAGATTGTTTATGAAATAACACAATCTCTGTATAAACTAGATGAAACAAGTTTTACAGCGCTGCAATGAATTTCGGTTCATTTTCAAGTTTCGGTCAAAAAATAAAATAAAACATACTCTCAGGTGGAAATTTCAATCGATTAATTAGTTAATATACAAAAAAGATTATTATTAATTTAATTATTCACAAACATATATCAGCTTACTTCCAGGTAGCAGAAAGTGTGCGACGTGCGTCGCAGATTTATTTTGGACCTTGCAGATAAATTTGCCAAATTGGGGGGGGGGGAATGAAAATTCTGACAAAAAATATTGCGAATTCGACAAATGGCCGCGGAAAAATATTCGTTTCGACAATTGTTCGCATAAAAACTCGCTAATTTATAGCCAAAGGGTCACTGTAAAAACGAGAATTTCGTCAAAAGATCCCTGAAAAAAATATTAATTTCCAGGGGCGCCATTTGAGGGGAGATGGGGGGGGGCGATAGAGCCCCCCCCCCCCAAGGAATTTGATATTTCAGAAAATTTATCAACCATCAAATGCCAAACTCAAACAAAAATTTAAAAAACGTCCAAACGCTAAAATAACTGATCAGATACAATTGCAATAAAAACATTTGCTTTAAATAAATGCTTAAATACATATAAATTAATAATTCTAAAAAAAAAAAAATCCTAAAGCCTTACTATTCGAACTTTTTCAAGGTGAGACATATATTGTAGTACTTCCGCTAATTTTAAAAATACACGTGATCATTTTTTTTTTTATCAATTGCTTCTCAGCTGTGTACAACTTGATCATAGGAAAACTCGTCTTCTCAGGGCTAGATATTCAAGGTTGAAGTTTTTTTTAGTTTTTATTGGGGTGGGGGAGGTATAATTCAAATTTTTAATTATCCGATTGTTTAACTTTTTTGGATTATTAATCACATTTTATTTACTGCAATCATTGGAATGTAAGCAAATTATTTAATTATTTGCTTTATTAAATCATATTATATATGGTACACTCTCTAAAATTTTCAACGCCCAAGACTGGAGTCTGCGTGCACCCTACAAAACAATTTCTTCAACCCGAAGTAAAAGAAAATTGCTCCACATTTTAAAACATTTATAACAAAGTAGTCTATAATTTTATCCCTTATTTACAAAAATGAACACACGTTCATCCATTATTAGTCAAATATATAGTTTTTTCATTTGAAAAATATTCAGGACTTCCTTTTAGGTAGCTTTCTTTACAAAAAAGCTACCTATTGCAGCCGTTCGGAGGAAAGCGATTTCAAAAAATTTTGGTATATTTTCATCGATCATGACCCCCGGACCCCGAAACCACCCTCCGTTCAAAATTGATATATATATATATATATATATATATATATATATATATATATATATATATCTGACCTATGTCACACTGTAACTCCCGTAATTATGAACCGATTTCGATGTAATTCGGTGTGTAAATAGTACATACCAATGTCTCGACCGAGTTCGTTGGCCAGCTTCATCCGCCGTTTTGTTTCAAAATGGCGGCCATTTAAAATGTTTAAAAAAATTTAAAACTTGAAATGTGGTACCAAAAAATTAAAAATGGAAAAATATTTTTTTCTTATGTATTTGACCTTTATACAAAGATTCCGGAGCAGTTTTTGTTTCGTCTATATCTTAGAAAATGGCTGAGTTATAGCATTTTTAATTTCTAGCGTGGCTGACATTTTGAAACGTCCTGAATTTTGTCACGCGATAAAAGGCGTATTTATGAACCGATTTGGATGTAATTCGGTGTGTACATAGTACATACCAATCTCTCGACCGAGTTCGTTGGCCAGCTTCATCCGCCATTTTGTTTCAAAATGGCGGCCATTTAAAATTTTTTTAAAAATTTAAAATTTGAAATGTGGTACCAAAAAATTGAAAATGAAAACATATTTTTTTCTTATGCATTTGACCTTTATACAAAGATTTCGGAGCAGTTTTTGTTTCGTCTATATCTTAAAAGATGGCTGAGTTATAGCATTTTGAATTTCTAGCGTGGCTGACATTTTGAAACGTCCTGAATTTTGTCACGCGATAAAAGGCGTATTTATGAACCGATTTGGATGTAACTTCGTTTATACATAGTACATACCAATGTCTCGACCGGGTTCGTTGGCCAGCTTCACCCGCCATCTTGTTTAAAAATGGCGGCCATTTAAATTTTTAAGAAAAATTTAAATTTGAAATGTAGTACCAAAAATTGAAAATTGAAAAAATATTTTCTTCTTATGTGTATGACCTTGATAAAAAGATTCGGGAGCAGTTTTTGTTTTGTCTATATCTTAAGAAATGGCTGAGTTATAGCATTTTGAATTTCTAGCGTGGCTGACATTTTGAAACGTCCTGATTTTTGTCACGTAATAACAGGCGTATTTATGAACCGATTTGGATGTACCTTGGTGTGTACATAGTACATACAAATATCTCGACCGAGTTCGTTGGCCAGCTTCATTCGCCATCTTGTTTCAAAATGGCGGCCATTTAAAAAAATTAAAAAATGAAAAAATTTAAATGGGATACCAAAAAATTGGAAAATGAAAAAGATTTTTTTGTATGTGTTTGACCTTAATACAAAGATTCCGGAACAGTTTTTCTTTCGTCTATATCTAAAAAAAAATGGCTGAGTAATAGCATTTTGAATTTCTCTTGTGGCTGACATTTTAAAACGACCTGACTTTTGTCAAGCGATAACAGGCGTATTTATGAACCTATTTGGATGTAACTTGGTCTGTACATAGTACATACCAATGTCTCGACCGAGTTCGTTGGCCAGCTTCATTCGCCATCTTGTTTCAAAAGGGTTGCCATTTAAAAAACTTAAATTTAAAATTCAAAATGAGGTATTAAAAAATTGGAAAATGAAAAAGATTTTTTTTTATGTGTTTGGCCTTGATACAAAGATTCCGGAGCAGTTTTTGTTTCTGAAAATTTGTTCTTTTGTTGATATCTTAAAAAATGGTTGATTTATAGCACTTTGAATTTCTATGATGGCTAACATTTTGAAACGATCTTGTATTTTTTCACGCGATAACACACGTATTCGCCTATTTCGATGTAAGAAGGCATGTGGATAGTATACATCAACACATCGACCAAGTTCGCTGGCCAGATTCATCAGCCATCTTGTTTCAAAATGGCGGCCATTAAATTAAAAAATATATATATATTTAAAGTGAGGTGCAAAAAAATTAGAAATTGAAAAAGGTTTCTTTCTTAAGTATTTGATCTTGATATAAGGATTCAGGAGCATTTTTTGTTTGGCTTTACCTTAAAAAATGGCTCAGATATAGCAGTTTCAATTTCTATTGTGGGTAACATTTTGAAAAATTTGATTTTTTGCATGCGACAGCACTCCTATATATTAACCGATTCCAATGTGAGTGAGCATGTGCACAGCAATTACTAAGGTCTCGACCAAGTTCACTGCTTAGCCTCATCCACCATGTTGTCTTAAAATGACAGGCACTTTAAGAAATTGCCGAATTTGGCAGCCAAATATAAGTTACTTTAAAGAAAAGCAGCTTGGATAAAGCTGACTAATTTTGCGAAATTCTCATTCATTATATTGATAAAAATTAGTATTGAATCTCCTATATTCGGTTTCCACTAAATTGAGCTTCGTGTGTTTGCATGATATAAGTTGGCTTTTTCTAAATAAGGATTATGAAAGCTACCTCTTCCTCCCGGCACTGGCCGGAAGGACTTTTGATAAACCAGGTCGTCCTGATTCCGACCGAAAGGGATGAAGTACAATCCGAAAAGCTTAAAGTCGATCTCACCCACAACGAAGAAAAAAATCAACCTGTCCTGATGCAGGACTGTAATTTCATGCAAATACGAAAACCACTGAAAAGATTTCCATTGAAGGGCAATCCGAACCGAAATGAAAGAAAATTAATCCATATTTTACACAATTGTAAAAGAAGCCGACAATTATATCTTTAATAAATATAAATTTTATCTTTTATGTAGGAAAACGAAGAGATGTATATAGTATTCATTAATGTTCAAATATATAGTTTTTTTCATCTGAAAAATATTCTGTATTTCTTTGATGAAATACAGAAATAGATAAATACAGTGCGGCACAAAAGTTTAAGCACAAGCTAAAGGTTTTTATAAAATGAAAAATATACATCGGAATGCCGTGAAATTTTTGCTGTATCTAAACAATTAGATTAGAAATTTATGTTTCGAATTCGGAAACAATTCATTGTAAGAAAAATAATAAATTATAAAAAAATCAAAATTATGATGTTGCAAAAGTTTATGCACAAAAACAAAATATTTATATTTCAAAAAGCACAAAAGTCCTTTAGTAGTCTGTGGTGTTTCCATTGCACCTGACGAGCTCGAATACGCGATTTTCCATTGATAACACGAGAGTATGGAAGGTTTTGGTAGCGAGTTTGTATCAGGCTACCTCAATCGCTGATTTGAACTTTTGCACTAGTAATACTGCTTCCCATTCTTGTAGATGCCACGTGAGAGTATTCCCTAGATGTTCTAAATCGGATTGAGATCTGGGCTGAGTGCTGGTCAGTTAATCACACTGATGTTCTGTTCTGAGATCTAAGCCATTCTTTTGTGCAACGGTAAGTGAGTATCGATGTGCTGTCTTGCTGAAAGGTTCGTTTGGGACCACCTAGGAGTTCCCCAAACAGTCAAAAATGCTCGCTCAGAGTTTCCTAATACTTTTGTGAATTTTGTCTGCCATTTAGGAAGCAAAGAGAAGTTTGTCCATTGTGGTCAAAAGCGCCCTCTATACCATGGGCGAACCATCACGTTGTTCTCTGCTGAATATGCTCTTCGGATCTTTCCTCAAGTCACGCCAATAGAATGAGAAGGCATCTGGATCATCCAAATTCCATTTTTTTTTCATCAGAAAAAATAACATTAATCCATTCGTCACAATAATACATGTGCTGTTTTGCCCATTGAAGTTTTGCTTATTTGTGACCTTGTTTCAAAAAAGTCTTATGAGCTAAATTTTGTTTTTTGACAAATCCTGATTTGGTTATTCGTCTGCATATGGTGTCATATGGTATTTTTTATCTGATTAACAGACAAATTGCTAGTTATACAGCCAATCTTTTAATTCTTCTATCTTCACGCAATGTGGTTTTACTCGACCTTTCTGAACAATGCTCATTTTTTAATTGTTTTCCACATTGCAAAACACTATAAATACCACGTTTAGACAGATTTAAAATAAGCGAAATTTGCACAATGGATTTTCCTTCAGCTTTCAGCTTCCAAACTTCTACAACTTCTTCAGGCGAGAACTGTAGCGATTTCGGCATTTTGATATAACTTGTACAGCAATCGCTACATTTCATTCTCTAGGAAAAAAGTCTCCCCCACCTATCATATTTAAGAAGATATTTACAAAAAATCTTATTTGTGCATAAACTTTTGCGACATCACAAAAAATGATTTTTTTTTTAATTTCTGATTTTCGTAAAGATGAATATTTCCCAAACTTGAGATATATATTTATGATGATAGTAGTCACCTACAATGGATATTTGAAAGCATGCCATTGTAGAATTTTATTTTTATTGAAATATTTGCGTTGTGCTTAAAATTTTGCGTCGCACTGTAGGATTAACACAAATCCATCTCAAAATAGTGAAAACACAATCCGAAACCATTAACGCTTTACCTTACCTTTATTTGCAGAAAATCACTTATGAAAATTTCGTGAGATGATTATCTCCTGACATTGAATTTCGTGATTTTTTTTCGCTATTTGACTAAATTTACGATTTTTTCCACGATCGTTTCATGAAATTCACAATTTTTTTCTGCAACCGTTATATGAAACTAATTTTTTCCCATTTGTCGAAATTCACAATATTTTTCCGCGACCAACTGACGAAATTCCATATTTATTTCCGCGATCTTTTGACAAAATTCGCGATTCTTTTTCACGATCATTTGCTAAAATTCGTGATTTTGTTTTCCTGCCACCTTCTAATAATATTTAGGATTTTATGCGCGATAGTTAGACAATATTTTAAATCTTATTTCGCGATCGCTTGAAATTCTCCATTTTATTATGTGATTGTTGGACTAAATTTTCGTGATTTTTTTGTGCAATTTTTTGACGAAATTCGCACTTTCTTTCGCAATCCTTTTAAGAAATTTGAGATTTTAGTTTGTGCAATCATTTGACGAAATCTGCATTTCTTTTCGCGATCTCTGATGAAATTAGCAATACTTTCCATGGTGGTTTGAAGAAATTAGCGATTTCTTAAGCGACTATTTGAAGACTTTTTTAAATTCGCGATTTTTTCTTCTACCAATTGACGAATTGATATTGTGGAATTCAAAAGAACAAATTACTGACTTTCACGAAAATTAAAAACTTTGCAGACTAATCACACGCCTGAATGAAGTTGAAGAGACAAAATCATGCAGAATAATTTTTATTGTGTTTTTATTTTCCATTTTTTATGTGATTTGTACAGTTCTGCATGTTCTGCAATTCTGCACGTTTTCTGTTCATCAACGAAAATTTTTCCTTGTCTTTCACCAAGAAACTCTTGAGATGGCGCCCTTACAGTAAAACGTGAAAAAAGGGAATCCAAAGGGACTAGTAAAAAGTTCCATTTTAGACAGGTCTCTGTCTTAACAAGCACAATTGTACAATTTTTTTCAACGAAATTTGATATTTTCCCCTTCTAGAAAAAAATTCAGTTAGAGAGAGGTTTCATTTTCATAAGTTTTACTGTAATACACCATTTTTCAGAGTTATACTATAGAGTGGATGGTTTAACAGTCTTTGAGGATACCTGTAAACATGGAATAGTCTATAACAGCACCCTGTCTAGAAAGAAAATTTTTCATATTCAATATATTAAAATTTTACCTGATAAGACGGAAACCTGTCTAAAACGAAATATTTCATTGGTTCTTGAGTTTCCGTATTCGAAGTTTTTACTGTTTTTGTAAGCATGATTCAGTAAACGTTTCTCGTTGGGGGGGGGGGGGGGGGAATAAATGCCCGGATCCTACTCAAAAAAATCTTTCCCCCCCCCCAAGAAAATTCTGAAATGGCGCCCCTGTTAATTTCGTCTGAGGGTTGTGGAAAAAATACAAATTTCAGTCACAACATTCCGAATTTCGTCAAAGGATCGCGGAAAGAACGCGATTTTAGTCAAACGATTGTGAGAAAAACGCAAATTTATGTCAAAGGACTGCGGAAAAAACGCGGAATTTCGTCAAAAGATCCCGAAAAATGTAAATTTCTGCCAAAAGTTCGCTGTACAAACTTGAATTTTATCCAAAAATCCTGGTTGGTTGTGTTTATGACGGCCAATTATCAGCATGAGGGTTATTGGCCCTAAGGGGGAGTGCCCTCTGTGGGGGGGGGGGTCTTTCTAAGAGAACCTAACCTGTATTTATGCTTGGAAAACCACGAAAACTCCGAACGATTAGGCCGATGGGCGCGATTGGGATCGAACCCAGCACCTTCCATCTACCAGCTTCGAGAGCAGAATCTCTCGACCACTGGTGGAGCCGAAAAATCCCGGAAAAAAATGGGAATTTCGTTCCAGGGACGTGGGGAAAAACGCAAATTTCTGTCACAAAATCGTGGAAAAAACTTTAATTTCGTCAAAGGATCGAGGAAAAAACACGAATTTAGTCAAACAATTGCAAAAATACGCAAATTTCTGTCAAAGGATCGCAAAAAATGCAGATTTTTGTCAAAGGATCGCGAAAAAAAAAATTATGCTAAAAGATTGCAGAATTTCGTCAAAAGATCGCGAAAAACGCAAATTTCTGCCAAAGGATCAGTAATGTAGTCGTAAAAAAAACAGAGGGTATACGTTCTAAGCAGAGGGCATACGCTCAAATCAGAGGGTATACCCTAGTGTATATATACTATAGCTTTCTTGAGAAACAGAGGGTATACGGTGTTCTTTAAAAAAATCCAGAGGGTATACGGCGTATACCCCCGTATACCCTCCACTACATCCCTGCAAAGGATCGCTGTAAAAACGCGACTTTCGTTAAAAGATCCCAGGAATAATGTGAATTTTGTCCCAGGGGCGCCGAAAAAACGCAAAATTGTCACAGGATCGCGTAAAAAACACTAATTTCGTCAAAGGAACGGGGAAAATACAGGAATTTAGACAAATGATCGCGGAAAAAATGCAAATTTAGTCAAACAATCGCGAAAATACGCAAATTTTTGTCAAAGAATCGCAAAAAATGCAGATTTCTGTCAAAGGATCGCGAAAAGAAAATTATGCTAAAAGATTGCAGAATTTCGTCAAAACATCGCGAAAAACGCAAATTTCTGCCAAAGGATCGCTGGAAAAATGCAAATTTCGTCAAAAGATCCCTGGTAAAACGCGAATTTCGTCTTGGGGCGCCGAAAAAATACAAATTTCTGTCACAGGATCGCGGAAAAACACTAATTTCGTCAAAGGATCGAGGAAAAGACACGAATTTAGTCAAACGATTGTGTAAAAACGCAAATTTAGTCAAATGATCGCGAAAAACGCAATTTTCTGCCAAAAGATTGTGGTAAAAACTCGAATTTCGTCAAAAAGACTCCTGATGGGTGTACAGAATTCCTAAATTTTAACTTAGTTTACTCCTGTCGTCTACACTTGTAATGATACCGTATCTTATTATTATTTTTTTTTTTTTGCACTTAAAGAAAAAAAATCAAGCTCTGTTCTCTTAATTTTTTAGTATATATGAAATTTCTTTTCATGGTACCTTTGTACCTTACTAAGTTAAAACACATTATTCTTCAAAAATTCTCTAATGTTTTAAAATATACCTTTTATAAAAAATGAAAAGATCTGATAAGATTTCTGTGAAATAGATAATCAATGTGGTCACTATTTTCATTATGTGTTATTCTATGCCATTTTTATGCATGTATCTAAAAGTGTGCTGGAATTTTATTTGTTCTTGAGTGTATGAACCATGTTACATATTATTATCTAATTCTTCATAAAATATTAATTTTTGCTATTTACTTATTTAGGTTAATATTACAGTTGGAATATAGTTCTATTTATTTATAGTATAGTATTAATCAGTAAGAACCCTATTTATTTTAACACTTATAATGTTTGTACATAAGAAAATGCAACATGCTACTCTCACAGACAATTTTCATTCCACTAAATTGCTGTCGCAGACACAACCATAACTTTCTGCTACTGGGGCTTACTTATAATTATGTATATATGGGTATATGCTTGTGTTTGTTTAAAATAAAATAAAAAAATATTATTAAACTGTTATTTTGTATGGTTCTATAAATTATAATCAAAAGCTCGTTATTAACTGATGTGGTTAATTATTCATGTATTAAGAGTTTGGAAACGGAGTTTAATATTCGTTGTACAGAGAGTTTCAAAATGTTTAAATTAATTGAAAAAATATCAAGAAAATGTTTTTTAAGATAATAATGTATCTATTCCATTCTTAGTAAAAAAAAAAAAAAAAAAAAAAAAAATTAAAACTATTATTATTATTAAAGCAGGAATTTAGAAACATGTATTTAAACATAGTTTTATAATGTAAAAAATGATGAATATATTCAATATGTTTAGATGTTACGTAGTTTTAATGCAGTTACTTATTCACGGCCAGTGGTGAATTCAGGGGGTGGCCCGGGGGAACAGCCCATCCCCCCCTCTTCCTAGAGTATGAAATCCCTCCTCCACCCCGAAGCTTCAAATTTCCTTTTCGGAGGAAATCCTTTGCATTTTGTGTAATGCAATTTCAAGCACAATATATTTTTTTTTTCTTTCGAAATGTATTTTGTATTTTAAATGTATTTTGAATTTTTTAATTTTGGAAAGTATTTTGTATGTTAGGTTCTAAAACCAATGTATTTTGTATCGAAAATGTTTTTTCGATGTATTTTGCCCAACTCTTCTGATAACATGCATAAATAGTTTCATTAGCATTTTTTTTCCTCCAAAATATTTTGAGTATGCATAAGACCTTCCTTGTAAGTACAGTAACACCTTTTTTTTTCCCCTTCCTACATTGTAACTGCATAGTTAATATTATGTAGATGCCATATTAAAAGCCATTGTAGAAGTACAGTATAGAACCATTTATCCGGAATGCTTGGGATCAGATGTATTCCGGATAACTGGTTTTTCTAGTTAACTGGTTGTGCATTAAAGCAACATCCATTTGATAAGTTTTGTGGAATATATGTGGTTGTGGCATTATTTCTGATTTTAAATTATTAGATTACTTGGATTAAAAATCAATGCAAGAAAGATAAAAAGTTTAACCAGAGTTTAAAAGAAGGTAATTTATGGGAATCCCTTAGGAACAAAAATTCTTCTGTTTCCTCTGCATAAAAATTAAAACATCTAAAATACAACTAAATATGTTTTATTTTCAAATGCTAGATGTTGTCATCAAATTATATAATTGTTTCAAGCAAAGCCTATGTCAAACTGGCAGTGTATGACACCTTTTTCTGCAAAGATTCTGAAATATGTCTAACAGAACTATCATTCCGGATAACTGGTTTTCCAGTTAACTGGTTTCCAGATAAATGGTTCCATACTGTATTTATATATAAATATATGATATAGTATATAGTATACTATATTGTATGTAGTAATAGATAACTATGATGATGTATAGGTAAAATATTACTCACCATTAATTTTACCCTCCTACAAACCTTTTATGGAGAGGACTTTCCACACCATAGTTTTTTTTTAAATTTATATTTTCATTGGTGGCTAATAAACAATATTTACAGTGGAAAAAATAACTTTAAGAATCATTATTTTAAAGGTGTCAAATGATGCTCACACATTTACTGGTGTTTAAACTGATTTTGAGGGATCAATAAAATTTTGCTTAATAGATTAATTTGAGAAATTCTTGTATTTTTTTTGTTTTGCATTGCAGTCTGTATTATATTAAAGATGAAATTTTACTAACCCCATATTTCATTCAGTTGAATTACCTTTTATGATAAGCAATTTAGTCATATAGATAATATTTTAAAACAATTTTGCCTTGCTCATTTCAGTCATGAGAATTTTTCTCTACATAAACAATTTTACTCAAATATAAAATGAAAGAGCTACAATTTTACAAAGTGAAACAGCTATGCAACCAACTTTTTATTAGTTTATATTTCTTATTTTAACATGAATGGATTTATTATTATTACTATACATGCTCTGATAAGTAGTATATTCAGTAAATATGGGACAAATGTACCATAATTGCCTAATTATATGTAGATATTAGTTTAGTACTTTTATTAGTTTTAGTACCATTTTCTTCATCACACTATGGGGGTCAGAGCATAAGCATTAATAGCTTATTATTCCCATAATGCAGATGTAGTATGACAATTTCCAATGCACTAGTAGAAGCCTTCTGTTTGCATATTTCTAAGTTCTATAAAAAAGGAGAACTACTACATACAAGAACAACTTGAGTCATGAGCAATGTGAGGTATTTGTTTTTGTGAAGAAAACCATGGCACTAGCATTGTTTTAAATGAGTTTCTTTCTTAAGGCTATGTTATAAGTAGAAAATATCAGGGCTCAAAATATACCAGAGCAAACCGAAACAATATTCCAGTTTGTGATATTTGACATGTCGTCTTAGTTCATGAAATTATGGTAAATACCATTCTGGTTCATGCAATTATTAAAACATGTTATTACAATTTTAAATATTGCTAATTGTGCTCTCTGTAACTCCTTTTTTATTATTCAGAATCTTGAATTCATTTAAAAAAATTTTTTTTGTATGATTAGATATAAATTTGTATATACTTTCAGGAATTTTTTTTTTTTAGTTTGGAATAATTTTGAGATAGCGTTCCGGTTCATGAATTTTTCCATTTCGTGCCCTGGAAAATATAAAGACCCTATCACTCTGAATCCTTAAAGTAATTCACAAGGTTGTCCACAGTACGTTCACTGCCAGTGCTTGCTTTAAAAGTGGGAAATTAATAAACTTAATTACATCCTAATCTTTGCATATTTGTTATTAAATCAATATCATTTAAATGTTTTACTTACAACTTTTTAAGCCAAGCATTATTTATAATTTCTGCAAGCTCACTGCAGTATTCTCTAGTTCTTCACTTTTTTGAATGGGCTGTAAAATAAATAAAGCTGTTTACATTTCACTGTGATTTAATTTCTCATGAAATAGACGAGCATTCCATATACAGTAGAAGATCTTTATAACGCAATTCTCCATATAACGCACAACTTTTCAGATGTAAACAATGATTTTTGCAGTTAAAAAGCACCTGCATTTTCGCATTGTAAAATATTGCTACTCTCTAGAGGACTAAATTTGATACATTAGTTCACCTTTATCTTCTAATTTAAGACCTTTTTACTGAAAAAACTGCTATTATCACAATAAACATTTTTGAAAATGTCTAATATAAGGGATGGTTGTGTCAGTTATATTTGGATCATGTTTATAAAGTAAATTTAACTATGTCTGACCTATATTATGCAAAAATTTATAATTTGGATAACTCTTGGTAACAAGGAATGCAGTATAAAAATATTCTAATGTATTTTGATGTGTTTCAGACATATTTGGCCATGTTTGCAAGGTGAATTTAATGATGTGATCCATATAACGCACAACCGTGCGTTTTTAGGTTTGCGTTATAAAGATCTTCTACTGTAATAACTGTGTCAACATTTATATCTCTGTATACTTTTGTGGGCATATCTTGCAGCACACAGAAAATATTGACTAAATCTGTCCTGTGTATAGGTGTAATAAGTAATATTCTTAATTTAATATTTGATATTCTAACTATATTGATAACAAGTATCTAAATTTGTTTTAAATATCTTGAAGGTTCCTAATCATTTTATCTGGTTGCTGTTTTTCTACTGGTTCTTCCATTCTTGTTTGAATACTGTAGCTGAAATTTTGAAATTTGGAGATAGACATTTTTATAATGATTGGTGGTAAGTATTTTTAAAATAGAATTTTCAATCCTTTAAGTATTTAAGAATACTTCTTCTTTCTTTATTCATTTACTAATCATTTGCAAAAAAAAATAATTATTATGTATATTGATTTGAGGGGAATTTTAAATATTTCATAGTTTTAATTCCACTTTTAGTTACAACTTGGTTATTTACGACTCAGTTGTAACTTTCTAGCAGTTCTTTCTCTTTTTGGTAATATCAGTATTGCAAGATTTCTAAGGGAAGTAGAAAAATATTAATTTTTTATGCTAATAAATTAGGTTATTTTCTCCAACTCAAGCAAATATCTGCTCCCTAATAGCTCCGTGTTGTCTTCTGTAGCTGTCAGAAATATTTATTCATATTTTGAATTTTAAAAAAAAATTATATAGTATTTTATGCAATTCTGAAATTATTTCATTATTGATTTCAGGAATTCAGAGACAGTTCAATATTTCTGGCAGAACTGGAATATACCTGTACATAAGTGGTGTGTCCGTCACTTGTATATACCTCTTTTAAACAGTGGATTTACCAAATCTCAAGCTTCTGCAGCAGTGTTCTTTGTTTCTGCATTTTTTCATGAGGTATTGTGTTAAAAGTTTTCAAATGTATTTTTTTTTTATTATTATTGTAAAATTAAATACTGATTAACACATACTAATTAACACACTAATTGCACACTTATTCTTAACACATTTTGAAGGTAATAGATATTCAATCATGGTAGTAAATTGTTTTATTCAAAATTAATTTGTGATTAATTCAAAATTCTTTCATCTGGGTTAACAGTAATTTATTTCAATATGAGACGCATTACGATCAATCTAAAACATTGATAATTTGATTGCATAACTTCAGTTGTGATAGCTACCATAATTCAGCAACCCCGTTTTTAAAGATATTCAAACATGCTTTTTAATGATAGATAGGAAAGTATGTCTGTGGTTCATTTTTGTTAATATTATAAATAAAATAGCTTTTTTAAAATGTCTCTTTAGAAATGTTATACAGTAGACTCTCTCAAATCTGCACAGCTTAAAACCAGGGGTAGTGCAGATTTTTAAATTTTGAGGATTTCCTGTTATTGTTTTGTTTACATTTTTTAAGCAGTAAATTGAATGTAGTTAAGCATTGGAAATTATAATGAATGCTTAAAATAAAGTAAAATATTAACATAATTAAAATAATTTTGTAAAACAATGAAAATTTGAAAAAAGATTAAAATATTAAAAATTAATTTTTCTCTCTGTAATAGCAGCATTTCTGTCACTGTTCATACAAAAATTTAAAATTGTTCTTTTTTATATATCATACGGTTCTCGGGCTTATTTCATACGATTGTCTCCCCCCCCACCCCCCTGAAAAAAAAGAGTAGATGAATCAGAATCAAACTTTTTTATGATCTCTACTTTTTGAATTATTGTCAAATTAACTTTGTTTTCTTTCCCTGTCTTTTTATTATTAGAAATATTGGAATCAGCCACATTAGCCAGAATTATGTACGAAATCATGAAAAAAAAAATGAAAATCAGTAAAGGTTAAAACTGAACTGATAAATTCAAAATAGTAAAACAATGTAGCTTCAACAGTTACAGTTGAAGGTATTGTGTGAAAGCTACTGTTGTGCCATATTTTTTATCTTAGATAAGAAAATAATTTTGTTGTATTGAAAATTGTAAAATAAGGAAATTTTATGTTCTGTTTATCCAGAATTAATAAACAAAAAAAGCTTGATTAATTAAAAAGTCTTGAAAAAAGATCACGATCAGCACTGATATTGATACCATCTTGATTTTTTTTTTTTTTTTTTTTTGGAAATAAATTCATATTTTCTTCATTAAAACATTAACATTTCATATTAACTAAAATTATATATTAAAATGTGTAATTTGATTGACAATCAGTATCCAGTTTTTGTTTTACTCTTAAATTTTTGCATTTCAATGAAATGAAACTTTGCTTTTCAAATGAAAAAGTAATAATAAATCAGGAGAATTTTTTGATAGTACAAAACAGAAATCTGCAGAATTTTTGTATTTTTTGAAATACTCACCAATTGTTGTGCCAGATTTCTTGAGAATGTAGAAAATATAATTAAATGGATGTTCTCCAAAGATGAAGTTCTAGTTACAGAGAGTTTCATAGACAATGACATTATAAGTTTGATTCTGTTAAACACTACTGAAAATTGGAATAATTCTGACACATATTCTGATGATGAAGGTGAAAAAGTAATTATTGAGCAGGTTTTTGCTATGCGTTATAAATATCTGGATTTTCTTCAGATACAGAGTTTTGTTTCAGATGAAATAACGTCTATACACAGAATTCAAGAAAAGTACTAGACCAAAAGTCAAAAGTTCTCAAACAAATGACAATTGATACTGTCACATTGGAAAGTAACATTTTTTTAATTCATTCCTCGATGTTTTCAGCTAATGCAGTTTAGCCATGTTGAATCCATTCATTCATCTTTCTTCCATACGATCTTTGGCACGCGCCTTATGCACGTTTGCCGGAAGGTTCCAGTCATTACCCATTAGTGGCCACGATCTTTTCCCTTTCCATTCATCGTGCCATTTTGCGATCACCAAGTTGCCGCGCCGTGCATTTTTCGAAGTGCTGTTTGTCAGTCACGCTGGAGATGACATCGTTGTAGGTTGGAAATGTTTTCCCATATCTTTTCTTGATGGAACGCATTAACACCAGGAATGTCCCATCATGTTAAAGGGGCAATATAAAGTACTTTGTTTTCTTCTCAAAAAACATGCATCAAATTATTTTATTTTTTTTTTTGTTGCGTCTGAAATATTTTTTTTAGCTTTGTCAATTTCTTAAGATGATTGCACCTGCCGTCGCAGATTGGGGTAAGCTTGTAAACTTCTTTTTTATATACCCAGCATGCATGATGTATATGCTTATTATTCTGGAAAAATAGTGATGTATGAACCTTGACATTGGTTTTAGAAGTACATAACATAATTTTAAGAAAATAACTTTAATTTTGAAGAATCGCAGCAACATTTTATGCTTATGTGTATCATGTGGCCGGGACGTTTTGAAGTGACTTGGTATACATGTTACATCCACTGTGATCCCGGCAATCCCTTCTGACAGATACTAATAATTGAATCAGTCATTTTGAAAAGGGGTAAACTCCTGTGCTATTGCATAGGCCCTTTTTCAAAATGAGATTCAATTATAAAAACAAAAGGAATGGTAAAATAAAATTATTTAAATTTTTCCTTAACTATCATTTGTTTTTTAATTAAGTAACCCATTGTGTTACAATATCTTTCTTTTTTACCAATTAATTTCTGCATTAATAATTAATTCACTGTAAAGTTACAGGAGAAAGAAATGTAAATAAAGTAATGACCTATAATCCTAATCCACCAAATTCTATAATCTGAACAACCTTTGGTCCCAAGCTGTGAGGATTTGAGGAAGTTGACTGTATAAAATCTCCCAAATGAAGATTTATAGTTAGTTACCCCTACCCCTGTACATTTAAATACATTATTTTTCTGATTTTCTGTTGTTTTAAAACATTGATTTTTTTTTTTCAGATAAAATTATAATGTCTAATAACTTTCACTTAAACTATAGTAGCATAAATAATCTCTGATAAATCTTTATTTAAAAATTTAATTTAATCTTTCATGACTGACAAGGAGAGGGTCCGAGGATGGTCTTACTGAATGCGATGAACATTTGTGTTTCGATAAGAGTATAGTTAGTATATAAATATATGACCGTCATAAAGCGCAACCCCCAGGGGGTCTTGAAAAAATCAGTCGCAAAGTTTAAGCCACAGTTTATAATCCGATAAATTTCCTGCTTTCTGAAGTGGCATAGCGGTAGCATGCTGGATTTGAGTTTTTTCTACCCGGGTTCGATCCCGGCTCGGAATTGTTTTTCGGAATGAAAATTTTTATCAATCATTTTCGAATCGCAATTGAAAAAATATGTATAATAATTGAAATTTACGAAAAATATGAATTAAATGTATGTTTTGTAGCATATAAGTGTTTTTTTAAATACGAAATTTTGCATGTTTAAATATATAATGAAAAAAAAAACCCGCATATTTATTTGTCTATAGACCAGAAATTTTTTGTTGTTATTTAAAATTATTTACAGTTATTTCAATGAATAATCTACTATTTTTCACAGAGAAATAAATTAAAACATGTGATATAAATGCGTAAATAATTATATTACTTTAATTTTGCTTCTACATGAAAGTATTTCGAATATTTCATGATTTTTTTTAATACACTTTTTTAAATTCTAAATATGACTTTTTTTATTTCTGATTTTTGGTTTTGTAAATTTTACCTACGTAATAACTATTTTCAGCAGTTCAATATTTTTTTAGAACTTATTTTTAAGCACAAAGACAGTTATTCTAACTATATTCATAAGCATCCAAGATTTAAAAAATTCAAAAGTTAAAAAGCGAGATGGTGAAAAACGATACATTTATTTCACTGTGAAGAGTAGTACCTTATTTATGTAAATAACGGTAAATAAATTTTTAAATTAGCTTAATTTTATGGTCTATAAAAGTTCCAATTGACTTTTTTTTTATTTTGTTATTATTATTATCTATTTATTTTACCTTTAGTTTTCATTAAATATATTAACATGCAAAGATTCGCACCTAAGATTTTCGAAAGAAATTACTACGTAGACACTTATTCTAATTAAAAATAAAGAGTCCCAGACTTTAAAAAATCATATTAGAAATATAAAAGCATATTTTGAATAAACCATGAAATATTTCAATGAGGAAACAAAATGAAAATAATATATTTGTTCACTTATTTAAATTTATTTCTCTGTTAAAAATTATAGATATTCATTGAAATAACTGTAAATAATTTTAAATAACAACAAAAAATTTCTGGTCTATAGACATATAAATATGCGGGTTTCTGTTTTTTTTTCATTATATATTTAAACATGCAAAATTTCGTAGTTAAAAAAGCACTTATATGCTACAAAACATACATTTAATTAATATTTTTCGTAAATTTAAATTATTATTCATATTCTTTCAATTGCGGTTCGAATATGATTGATAAAAATTTTCGTTCTGAAAAACAAGTCCGAACCGGGATCGAACCCGGGTAGAATAAACTCAAATCCAGCACGCTACCACTATGCCATGAAGCCGCTTGCCAAATTAGGAAATTTTTCCGATTATAAACTGCGGCTTAAACTTTGCGACTGATTTTCTCAAGACCCCCTGGGTGTTGCGCTTTATGGCGGTCATATATTTATATACTAACTATACTCTATCGAAACACAAATATTCATCGCATTCGGTGAGACCAACCTCGGATCCTCTCCTTGTGAATACGTTACTTGGATGGAACATATCGGTCACCTGCAAGAAATGTGATACATCTCGACAATCTCATGCGATATATAATTTGATTAATTATATACGTTAAAATGGTAAATTAACATGAGCAGAAATACGCCATGAAAGCAAAAGCTGGATATGAAGTTTCACGGAAGAATGGACGTGTCTTGAATGTAATTAATGTAACTTGAAGAGAACTTTAATAACACAAAGTCATATTCACTTAAAAACAGAATGCAGTTTATTTATAAACATCTTGAATGGTTGACAGCATGATAATTCACATAACTTCTCTAGTAAACAACAGTCATGAAGAATGAAGACTTTGATACAGGAATAAGCACAATTAATTTACATATGAAAAACTATTTAAAATTCTGTGAAACGTAAATATAAAAAGGTACTCTAAACGTACGTTCCAGGATAGAGTCCCAGCCCCTATCCAGTTCATGAAATATTGCTTCCATTAGGAAGACTAAAAAGTGCAACATTACAGTGTTTGCATCGCGTATTTATCTAAAATGGCTCGGATTGACAACATCGTTTGGGAGAGATGCCCGCCAAACGGACCAATCAGAAAGCGGCATCGAATCGATGCAAAGATCGATTAAAGAAGCGATATGCAATGTCGCCATCTAACAGAGAAAATATAACTACAGAAAATTAAACTTAGTCTGAAGACGGATTTTGCCGGTGTAGGATGACAAGATATGGGTGTAATGAAACGGAAAATGGCGGAAGTTAATACGACCACCAAAAGATTAAAAAGAAACTTAAATCAACTGGATATTAACAGAAAACAATATGGAAAGGTAAGTTTAAGTTAATTCATGTCTATTGTTGATATTATAATGAAATAAATAAAAGTAAATAAGAAACTTTATGGGATGTGAACTTAGAAAGAAAATTATGTAAGTGGAATGAAATGATGATATAAATAGATAAGGGAGGCGATGAGAACCACAAAGTTTGATGATTTCCATCAAATGCCCCCCCCCCCCCCCCTCTCATTGCCTCATCTAACAAAAAGAGTCAAACTACTCAATCGGGACAATCTGATCTGTCCAAGAATGAGTGACTCAAAGGATAAGGACTTAAAGAGGTTCAAAGAATCAACATAAAAAAAAACATTTCCACAATTTAATTTAACCAAAAATGATTAACAAAATAATGAATAAAGTTAAAAATAAAACTATGAAACAGTAACCCTCTTTTATTCACTTTCCTCTATTTAAACTCAACAGAACAGCTAGAAAAATTCATGATTCAACTGAATTGAAAATGAACCAACTCAATGATTCAAAAAGAAGTTAACACTTCAAAAACTTTAAACAATGAAGCCTAAGCACTTCAAAGGTAAGAAAAATTTAACTATTAAACATTTAACGCTTTTAATAAGCAACTAGAAAAATTTTAAAGAACAATTTTTAAACTAAAATAGCATTGCATTGAGAATCCATCAAAAAGGGAAACATAGATCTTTACAAGATATTGGCTATCAAAAGAAATCCCCAGGTCAATAGACAGGGACCGGTATATCCTAGACCAAAAAGGGTAACAAGCCTAACAAAAGAATCAGTTCCCAATAAATATAGATAATACAATACAATTTACAAAAATACATGAATAAATACGTACCAAATAAAGTAACGTTTTCCAATTTGGAAAAGTTACAACCAGCAGATGATGGCATCTTGATCATCTCTAAAAATCAACATTTTAACATAATATAATGCAAGAAAAATATTTTTATTACAATTCAAAAATGTATGAAGCAAAACTTTTAAAGCCCAAAGCTGAAAAATAAAAATTCAAAAACATCATGAAAAATACTGATCGAGGCATGTAGAATCGTGAGACAATACAACGGCTCTGACATAAAACTGTCTAACGTATCCATCACAAGGATTGGATATAGGGCTCATACATGCATCTTTCAGTCTTCTAACAAACATTCACAATAAATGGGTGGCGATCTAAATGCCTAGAAGTAGAGAGAACAAGTTCAAAATAAGCAAACATTTTACATTAGAGTTCAATAATAAAAACAATCAGTTTAGAAAATATATTTAGATAAACCCAAAAAAAACTTTCTTTAAATAACTTTAAATTAATTCTTAATCTAAATAGATACAATTTAAGCTTTTAAAACTAATAGGAAATGATCAAGAATGCTGGTGATGAAGAAAAAAATTGGTATTAGTATGCTTTAGGTAAATTAACAATTTAAAATTACAAATGACTACACTTTTCATTAAAAATACTTAATACAACAGTTAGAAAAAGTGCAAGTACAATATGTCTTAAAGGAATTTACCAGCATAACATTTAATAAAAATACAATATGAAAAATTTATATATATTTGACTAAGGTACAACATGAAAAATTTAAATACAAAGAACTATTACACATTAAACAGTAGTTTAATGAAGTTTAAAACCTCATTTCTGGTCAACGGCTTGGTAAAAATATCTGCCAAGTTGGATCTGCTACGCACGTGAGACAATAAAAATTCATCCTTATAATAAAGATCTCTGATAAAGAACAACTTGACATCAATATGTTTTGACTTATAATTCTCCACTGGAGACTTAATAAAATCTATCGCTGCCTGATTGTCAGCCTTCATTACAGCTTTCCCCCCAAGTACAGAAATAATTCCTTCATGCACACATTCGCGGCGTATCCGGTCAAACCAGACCAGGTTCTTGACGGCCTCAGTCATTGCGACGAATTCAGACTCCATAGTCGATAAACTGACGCACTTTTCTTTAAAAGTGCGCCAGCCGACAGGAGCTTCGTCTAGCATGACTATTTGACCGCCGATCGAGGTCCGGCCGTCGCGGTTAGCCGCGAAGTCGGCGTCAGAATAAACCACTAAATTATTGGAATAGCACGAGAGTCTAAGCTTGTAATTCTTTGTAGATCTTAACATATCCCAGCAGCCTTAAGAGAGTGAACAATACCAGGGTTAGACTGAAATTGACTCAATACATTTACGGCATAGCAAATATCAGGACGGGTACGATTTGCAATAAATGAAAGACATCCCAGAACACTACGATATGGAAAATGTGACATTTGTTCAACATCGTGATTGGAAACCGGACAATTAGACCTTGAAAAGACAACCCTTTTGCTGATAGGCAAGGTAGAAAAAGGTATTTTGAACTTATCAAATCTGTTACATACTTCTTCAATGTAATTTGACTGATGTATGACAACTCCGGATGGAGTATCTTCGAACTCAACACCCAATAACTTCCTAGTTCTACCAAGCTCTTTAACATCAAATTTAGATTTTATGCGGGTCAAAATACAGTCAATCAGCTTCTGAGTTTTACCAAAAACCACGATGTCATCAACATATAATAAAAGTACAATTCCAGATTTAAAAATATAAACACAGTTACATGATTCCAATTTTCTAAAACCTATTTCAATTAATGCTTTATGGATTTCGAAAAACCATTCTCTTCCACTCTGATGTAATCCATACAATGCCCGGTCCAGTTTGCAATAAAGGTGCTCTTTCCTGGGCTCAACGAAACCGGGAGGTTGTAGCATGTACACGTCCTCACTCAGTGGTGCGTACAGGTAGGCGCAGGTCACGTCACACTGAGTGTGCGACCACCCGCTACACGAAACGAGAAGGGAGAAAAAGAATCGGATTACGCCGAAATTAACAACTGGGCTAAAAGTCTCATCATAAGACTCGCCCTTAATTTGTTTGAAACCTTGGGCAACAAGGCGAGCCTTGTGCCTGGCGATCCGTCCAAATTCATCCCGTTTCGTCGTGTAAACCCACCGGCAACCTACTGGTGTGGCATGTTCCGGCAATTCAGCTAAGTGCCAAACCCCTCGTTCTCGCATTACCCGTATTTCGAGCTCCATTGCTTTCCACCAGACCGAACTTTGTGCTGAATTACATGCCTGTTTGAAAGTTCTGGGAGTGTCGCTTTGATGTACTAGTCATGCTCTTGGATAAACTAAATTCGAATCTATAGAATCAGCATCCTCGTCGTCAGATGTAGAAGAACTATTAGGAACAGGTACGATGCCAGAATAAAGATTAGCTCCAGTAAAATCAAAAAGTTCAGGCTGAAACTTAATACGTTTTTCCTCACAATATTTCTTCACATCATTTAAGGATCTCAGGCAACGGGTCTTACCTGACTCATAATAATAGATGTCAGCTCGATCACCTTTCTTACGAATAGAAGGCTTTCTAACCCAACTAACATCCCTTAAAGGGGAAATAGTGGGTTGAGTGATGCATCTGGACCCCGAGTCTTCACTCTCCCCACTCCCATGCGGGGAATCTAGAGACTCGTTGGAAGGACCTGGGATATCCTCAGGTACAACTTCAACAACTTTGTCCCGATTTTCCTCAGCATGAGGAGAGAAGAGTATAATCCTCGGAGCCCAGTGCAGCTCCACTGCGCTCAAGACCACAACATGATTCGTTAAAAGAAACATTGGAAGATTCAATAATTTCATCAAATTCTGGAATCCAAACTCTGTAACCCCTTGTCCTAAAAGCATATCCAACCAGGAAACCTTTCTTCGCTCTAGCCTCTAATTTCCAAGTCCTTTGTTTAGGAATACGTACATACGTAACAATACCAAAGGGCTTTAAATGGCGAACTGAAGGTTTCTTTCCTCCATAAAGCTCGAAAGGAGTCTTCCCCAACAACTTAGGACATACTCTATTCCAAGAGTAGACAAAATATTTAAGGGCCTCGGGCCAAAAACTAGGATCAAGGTTACTATCTATCAGGAGTGTCCGCATACCATCTGCTGTAGTTAACATAAACCTCTCCGCAACTCCATTTTGTTGTGGAGTATATACGTTCGTAAATTCATGACGTTATACCCTTGTCGTCGAAGAAATTTTTAAAGGAAATATTGTCAAATTCCCTGCCGTTGTCTGTTCTAAAACTTTTGACCTTTCAGTTCAAATATGTTTCTGCTCTTATGCTATGTCTCTTAACAACATCAAATGTGTCAATTTCATTTTGAGAGGATAAACACACACGACGGGAAAAATCATCAATAGTAGACAAAAAGTATCTTTCTCCATTCCTACCTTCGACACGACAAGGGCCCCACAAATCCGCATACAGCAGCTCTAAAGGATGGTTAGAACGTATATTTTTACTATACTTATGCGACACACTTTTCAGTTTACCCAATTTGCAAGATTCACAAAATGGATCAGATTCCTTTAAGCTCGGTAACCCCCGTACACCTTGTCTACGACTAGTATGTGCTATCAGAGACTGACTAATATGACCAAATCTTTTATGCCAATGTAACATTATATCATCTTTCTTAGTAGAAAGAGATTCAAACTTGACTGATTTAGAAGAGGAAACAGGAATTTTTGGATATAAACGATAAATCCTATTCTTAAGATAGGCACTAAAAAAGGTACTCGTCCCCCCGGCAGAATTTCACCTCACCATTGTAACCAGAAAAGCTTAAACCATTTAGGTCTAATTGAGGCCCCGAGACTAAATTCCTACGTAATTGATCAGAGTACATAACATTACATAAAGTAAAAACTCTCTGACCAAAACGTAATTTGACATCACCCCTTCCTTTAATGGGATACAAAACATTTTTGACGGCAACAGACATCTCATCATCTAAAACTTCAAAATTTGAAAATAAATTTATTACTGCAGAAATGATGGCTCGCACCGGAATCAAACACCCAATCACCGTCCTTCACTACATTACTTAAGCTAGAGTGAGAAACAAATAAATTGGACTTACGTGATGAGTTTGATAAGTCACGGCGAGAACCACCATCTCTCCGATTAGAAACACTGGAAGATGAACGTCTGGCATGGCAAGGAGTCTGTCTTCGATGTCTGGAGTCTCTTGAAGCAGGGGATGAGGATTCATAGGAATCTGAACCATCAGCTAGCTGATTAGAATCTGAAGAGCCACCGCAGTATCTATCAGGAGACCAATGACGAAAAGAACTGGATCTATCCGATGAGTAATCACGTTGATAAGATGGAGCCGGAGAAACATTTCTTTGATGGTAAGGACTGGTTGGTCTTCTTGAAAAACAATTTTTCTGAAGATGGCCTAATTTACCACATTTCCAGCACTTCTTTCCCTTGGGTTTACGAAAGCGAGACCTCTTTTTAGAAAAATTCGAAGACTGGTGTAGATTCGAAATGTTTACTTGTTTAGCACCATCTTTATCACGTAAACGTTGACGAGTTTCTTCGGATATCAATTCATCAATGACCAAATCAAATTTAAAAGTGTCATCAGGCCTACTTAATAACTGCTGTACTATAACGTCATAGCTTGAGGGTAAGAAACGTAAAAACTGGTAACATAAATAATTTTCTGAAAAATTTTTATCAATCTGCTTAATTTCCATGTAAATCTTCCTTAATCGGGTAGCAAATAAATTTACTGACTCACCATGTCTGATTCTTCCTTCCATCAATTCGTTAAAGAGAGTCATATGATGAGCGCGTGTGTCGGGGTGAAAATTTTTTCTCAACTTTTCCCATGCTTCTACAGGATCTAGGCAATCATCTATAATTCTCTTGAATTCGGCTTCCACATTCAAATAAATTAATGATTGAGCCTTGTTAGCACGGGCAATAAAAGAATTTCTAACATCAGCAGTAATAGTAATACTTATTTCTGGTGCTTTCTGTTTCAAGCTAATAATCTCCCACAATTCCATTTCCATTAAAAGATATTTCATGTCGGAACTCCATGTGGCATAGTTCCTGGAATTTAACTTATCAATTACATTAGAAGCCATCTTGGGAGATTTCAAAAATAGCCAAAAAAAAAAAAAATTCAAGCAAAAATACTGTTACACCCCCCCCCCGACATTTTCATCCCTTTCTTCATTTTCTGTCAAACTCAATCAAGATAAACTGTAATAATCTTCAAATAAAAATATTTTTCTTCTAAAAATCAACCAAATAAAAGTCTATTTTAAATAAAGTATGGTAAATATGCAAAATAATGTTAATAAAAATGGTGTAAAAAGTCAGCAAAAATCTGTAAATAAACGTAAAAGTTCGTGTTCGTCAGAAACAAAAAGTTCACCAGGAAAAATAAAAGTTCAGGTAAAGTTCGTCAGAAAAATAAAGTTCAATGGATAATTCAGTGCTTCTTTAAATAAATATAACAGTCCAGGCTATTGTAAAACAAAAATAAATAACTAAAGTTCACCTTTGAAATAAACTTGAAGTCTCCAAATTAACTTGAAAGAACGTTTTTCGGCAATCCAAACTTCCGGACATTCATTGCCCATAACCACATCTCATGCGATATATAATTTGATTAATTATATACGTTAAAATGGTAAATTAACATGAGCAGAAATACGCCATGAAAGCAAAGGCTGGATATGAAGTTTCACGGAAGAATGGACGTGTCTTGAATGTAATTAATGTAACTTGAAGAGAACTTTAATAACACAAAGTCATATTCACTTAAAAACAGAATGCAGTTTATTTATAAACATCTTGAATGGTTGACAGCATGATAATTCACATAACTTCTCTAGTAAACAACAGTCATGAAGAATGAAGACTTTGATACAGGAATAAGCACAATTAATTTACATATGAAAAACTATTTAAAAGCATTTAAAATTCTGTGAAACGTAAATATAAAAAGGTACTCTAAACGTACGTTCCAGGATAGAGTCCCAGCCCCTATCCAGTTCATGAAATATTGCTTCCATTAGGAAGACTAAAAAGTGCAACATTACAGTGTTTGCATCGCGTATTTATCTAAAATGGCTCGGATTGACAACATCGTTTGGGAGAGATGCCCGCCAAACGGACCAATCAGAAAGCGGCATCGAATCGATGCAGACAGAGATTCGATGCAAAGATCGATTAAAGAAGCGATATGCAATGTCGCCATCTAACGGAGAAAATATAACTACAGAAAATTAAACTTAGTCTGAAGACGGATTTTGCCGGTGTAGGATGACAAGATATGGGTGTAATGAAACGGAAAATGGCGGAAGTTAATACGACCACCAAAAGATTAAAGAGAAACTTAAATCAACTGGATATTAACAGAAAACAATATGGAAAGGTAAGTTTAAGTTAATTCATGTCTATTGTTGATATTATAATGAAATAAATAAAAGTAAATAAGAAACTTTATGGGATGTGAACTTAGAAAGAAAATGATGTAAGTGGAATGAAATGATGATATAAATAGATAAGGGAGGCGATGAGAACCACAAAGTTTGATGATTTCCATCAGACAAAAGTAAATTTCGCAGGAGAGGCAAAAGAAAATTTGCATGATTTTACTGTAACATGAAATTATAGCACTTAGCTCTGCATGCAGGAATAAAAACGTGCATAAAAGCATAAAACCCTTAAGAATGAAGACATATGATGAGGTTTGGAGGGACTGGTAATTTTACGTCCTCACAAAATCCACCCCTCTTCTGTGGTCACAAATGGACATGTAGCATAATAAAGTGATTTTCTAAATAACTACACTCATGAAGCTTTTTGTGTAGCAAGACGCACATATAACAGACCTATTAGCGGAATAAAATGCAAAATGAATTTTTGCGAGATGTGTCACTTTTCTTGCAGATGAGCGATATGTCCCTGCAGTCATGAAAGAGTTAAAATGTTAAATTGTTTTAAATTATAGATTTTGTAATTATTTATTAGTTTTGATTTTAAATATGTTTTTCCTGCTAATGATTGTATGTATATCTTAAGTTTTTTACAATTTTGCGGTTTCTATTTTTTAGTACCTTGTGAGTGTTCCTTTAAAGATGTTTAGGATCTGGGCTTTTCTAGGAATGCTTGGTCAAGTGAGTTATTGAGATATTTTTTGCTTATAAGTGAAAATTGCTTTATATCTGTTTGGAAAGTGCTATCTTGTTAATATTTCTTTTTTTAAATTTTTAAAGCATATATTTGGAATTTATTATTCAAAAAAGTTTTAAGATTTTATAATAACTTTAAATAATTTTGGTGTAAATGAGACTTCAAAATTTATTTGTATGTGTAAATATGTAGACAATTAGTATGTGTAAAAATTCATTTAGAGTGACCGAGCCAGTAGATCAAATAAGGTCTGTGCTACGGGGTTTTTATTATATTTCCTTCCTTTTAAGTTTTAGAAGTAAACTGACATAATTGCTACAACCTTTAATGAATGTCCTATAATGGGCAAAAATAAAATCTGCTGAAATTAAATAGCAACCAAATTATAAATAGTCTCTTTAATTGCCATTTTCCCAGTTGTTGATCAATCGAAGAAATCAGTCGAAAATTCAAAATTAATCTGTAAAATATTATATTTAAGCTGTGATTAACAATGATTCATATAAAACTACTAGTATTAAAAAATGCTTTGGTGAGCACCAAAAAAGGTTAATATGTTTTTAAGTATGAAAAGGGTTTGACAAGTGGTTCTAATTGAGTATGAAAAAGGACAAGGGGTCCCTGGACTGCAGCTCACTGTCAATGCCAACTTTGGAAAAATCATATTTGCGCTTTTTCCCTATAAAAGAAATTTGTGGCACTTTAGTAAAACTTTCCGTCATGCTATACATGTTAACTGCACTATTCCACTGTTGTACTGTGCGTGCGTCTGCAATGCAACTTTGTAGGGTGCACTGTGTATCATTATTCCTCTACAAATTATACTACACTGTACATTCCTATTATGCTTTTGAACCTCAGCACACACTTGCACTGTGCTTTTGTACTTCCATATTAAAGGTATGTGCGTCTAATGTTCGTTTATAATTTACGTATGTATTACTGTACTGCTTAGTGCATTGTGGAGCCGTAGCCACTTGCGTATAATTTCAACAATCAATGAATGCATTATACTGTCATGCATGCACATGTGGAATTGTTACTGTGCAGAGATGTGCAACAGTTTGCACTGCATTACAAATCAGTTTTATCTGCAGTTCTACAAAGCAGGTGTGCTTGGTGGCACTGCATGAGTGTGATACGCTGCAGGAACTAAAGTTTTTGGTACTATGTCACCTTACATTCATATTCAATCAGGCTGCATCTTTACTGGCTGCGTCTTTACACTACACATTTTTTATTGAAACTCTGACAGATTTCTTTTACAAAAATATGGAAAAAGCGCAAAAATGGTTTTTTCAAAGTTGGCATTGACAGTGAGCTGCAGCCAAGAAGGGACCCCGTGTCCGTTCTCATACTCAATTAGAAGCACTTGTCAAACCCTTTTTCATACTTAAAAACATATTAACCTTTTTTGGTGCTCGTCAGAGCATTTTTTAATACTAGTCATTTAAATTTTTTGAATATTGAATATAAATAAACCTGAGTTGCTTTTAAATACATTCCCAATACTTTTCCTTATTTCACTATTTAACTAAGTAATACATACTTTTGAGAGGTTCAAGGTTTTTTAATCAAATTCATGTTATTTTCAAAGTATTTTATTAAAATTTCGTTGAAATCCACACCTTGAGTTCATTACATATAGATAGATGAGAACAGTTCTCTATCATCCACTTTTTTACAATACTGGCAGTGGAAGTTTAATTATTCGTTCACCAAACGTCGCCAAACATAATTTTATCGCCAATGCACATAAAACCTAATTTTCCTATATAAATTTAAAAAACAAAGTAAAATACTTTTACATCCCCTTCCTGATATCCATTTGCATAGCCTATTCCAAATTTTGCATAATTTTCTAGGATATTTTCAGAGAAATTATAGGTTCACTTATTTTCCTTAGCGAAAGTTGGTTTAAATACAGCTATTAAGGCTGTATAATTAATTATACAACACATTATAATTGAGGCTGTATATTAATGGATTTAGACCAAAAGACTAAAATATACTGAAAGTTCATTTCTAGTATTGTTTCTAAAATTGACACTGAAATCACTAGATATAATTAAATTTTGATATAATATACAGTGGAGCCTCGGTCCACGAACATAATCTGTTCTTGTACCCTGGTCAAGAACCGAATTGGTCTTGAAACGAAACTAATTTTTTCTGTTAAAATTAATATAAATATAATTAATCCATTCCAGACTCTGAAACTTCATATTTTTTAAGCATATTTCTGTTTATAATTCACGTAAATCACATGTAACATTAATTATAAAAAAGTAAAATTAAATACTTAATGTGAATATTACTTAAAATTAAATACTTTCATTGTGGGAATGACATGGTCGAGGAGGAGGAGGTGTCTGGTCCTGTGAAGAATTCCTTTCCACAAAATTAGCAAGTAACTATACACATTTTAGGTCGCTCATCTCCTGATTTATCTGTTCTGCACACAAGAATTCCTTTCTACAAAAATAGCAACCAACTATACACTTTTTAGGTCGCTCATCCCCTGACTTATCATCTGTTCTGCCCACAAGAAACATGCCCTTTATCACAGCACTAAAATACCCACTCTTGACAAATGGTCCTCCTGTATGGTCTTCAACTGCTTATTCTGAAAATTAATAAGCTCTTCTGTAGTGATTACCGACAAACTACTGATTATCAACATCGTCGACCTGCTCCAAGCCCATACTGCTACTAATAGAAACGATTTCATTAACAAACTTCACGGATTCTTCAAAACCCTCAAAAATTGCTTTCCGAGACGCAATCAGACCAAAGTAGTTTTCTACATGTTGATTGCAAAGTTTGATAATAAACATCATTCCATGCTTTATCGATCAGATTTATGCAATGTAGGATACTGAAGTGTTCCTTCCAAAATCCTCGAAGGGTTAAATCGGTGTCATTAGTGACCTGGAATCATCTGTAACACAGGGCATTGGTTTAGAGTTTCTTAAAATGTGAAATGACCCTGTAGATCCTTTGGCTTCAATATTATGAGTTGCATTGGATGGAAGAAATTTTATCTTGAACGTAAATCATACTTGATTTTCAGACTTTCCTCCAGACCTGGAGGATATGAAGAATCGAGGAAACCAGCTAACTGCTTTTCATTAATCCACCCTAATAATAATTTTCTACTTCCTCTAGCACTTTAGGCGCTTATTTTGTTATTACTGTCAACACCTTCGCTACAGCAACAGCATTTATAGCCTTTTTTGTTCTTTACCAACCACCCTTGGTCGGTTTGGTCTCCCTTAAAATTTATGTTTGGGAAAGCATGCTAAGAATTGTATCATGTTACTTTTATTCATCATTTAATTTACTTGAACACCCTTAAATATAATTAATATAATCAATATAATTAACTAGATGGCACCTGTCAAGATTTGACTGAAAATAACTTGAATGTTTCATTAGAAAAATTCTTGAATTTTTAATGAATTACTTTTAAATTATTTATTGAAATTGGGGCAAATTTCTATATTGCATAAGCGATTCCTATTTCTTTAAAGCGATAGAGAGTACAGTCAGCCAAACCTATTCAATGAAGTCACAGAATTTTAACTTTATAATTTACAACCAATTATGCTTCTTTTAACCAGAAATTTAACTAAAAAAAGTGGGTAGAGCATTTATTTTTATTTACTATGGTCTCATTTTTTCGAAAAAATAACAGTATTTTTTTTTGTTATGATTTTTTAACTACATGACCATTAAAAGCTGCTATGAATTTTATTTTTATCAGTCTCATTATCTAAAAGCCCAAATTTGAAACTTGGTGCAGCATATAATTTTTATTACTTGAATTTTATTTTACATTTTTATACATTTTTTAAATATTAAACAATGGATATCAAGGTAATTTTTTTAATAGTTCTTATATGAATATCTTTCTTTCTTTCCGTTTTCTTTTTTTAAGGAAAAAAAGGGCAAACTTTTCTTTTTGACACACACACACACATATATTCTTGATAATGATCAGAAGATATAACAAAAATTGTAGATCAGCTCAATTTATTTAATTGACAATTACGTTAAAAATATTTTAGCATAAATATTTTAAATATAAAATTATTATTATTACTATTTTAAATATTGTTCAGCGTAAAATTTTATTTAATTATAAAGCATTCAAATAATAATAATAAAATAAAAATCATATAACTTCTCCTCTTAATAAAATGTGTCATTATTGAAAAAATTTATTGCGAAAAATATTACAGAAATCATTTTGCCAGGCGTTGGCTTCGAACCTGCTATCCACGACAAAATATCGGCGCTTTAAACTGCTACTTTAGACCGCTCGGTCACCAAGAACTCAATCTTTATCTCTCTAAATTGAACAGGGTTGATGCATGTGCAGATGCCCCGAAATGGGTTTACTTAAAATTTTTCCTTTGCGTTTTAATATATGTGATGATTTTATAGTTTTTGAAAGTTTTAAAAAACTGAAGAAGGATGGATGTTATACAACGTAGATTAAATAAGGCAGTTGTTCGACTTATAATACGGTATCGGAATACTTAAGCCTAACATGGCCGAAATAAAATGGCTGATTTTAACGAAAGATTATCAAGATCCGCATGAGTTCACTCAGGAAGCGTTATACACTTTGCGCCATTATTTATATATATATATATATATATATATATATATATATATATATAATGAAGCCCAGTAGCGTAGTGATCAGCACACCTGTCTGCCACGTTACAGGTTGCGAGTTCGGCTCCTGGCTGAGCAAGGTTCATTCAACCTTTCAGCCCTTCGGGGTCGATAAAATGAGTACCAAGCTTACTTGGGAACTGAACACCAAGGGTCTCGCGTTGGGCTAACCACCCAGCTGAGGTGTATGCTGCATAGCAGCTCGGGGCCCAGGGTCATGAAAACAGAGTTGGGCACGGTAGGCCCTGATCCTTCATGGATCGTAAAGCCGCAGGTTTAGTTTTACTTTTATTCATAATTTGCTTGGACTCCCTTAAATATAATTAATGTAATTCCTTAAGTTAATATTAGTTTTTGTTGCATTAAAATATCTCAATTTATTGATTTTCTGTAAGCAAGTAAACTCTATTGGTTTACAAAGGAAATCTATGGGAATTTGGCGAAATATTAGAGATCGCCAATTTGGTGTCACTTTTGGTGACTAATTTTGGTCACCAACTTTGGTGATATATCGCCAAATTGGTGACAAACTTTGCAGTATTTGGTGAGAGAACAGGGTCCTGCCTATAGTATCCCCTTATAGGTATGGTGATGCAATAAATGTTGTTCAATAACCAATGAGATGCGTTTCATTCGGGCGTTGCCATTAAACAATTAACAAATAATCGCGATTTCTGTGTTACATACAATAGCGTAATATATATAGACCATCGTAGAAATCGAAGGTTTAGGCCACATTGTATTGTTTTGCTAGACCGGTTACACTATCATCGTTCTCATGTTTTGCTACAATTTCTTTTTATAATCAAACAGTAATTCACTTAAGCTTCTTAAACTGCTACCACTAAGTACTTTTTCATTCTTAGAAGCCGTATTGAGAGCTAAAATTAGTGCAAACCTGAGTAAAAGTAAAACAAAAAGTTAAATTTTTTACACTACTAAAGGTACACAAAGCACTCTGATGTGCACACCTTACTCCAAACTTGACTAATAACAAGAGTTATGTGAGGGTTGCCAACTAAACTATTCAGCAGCCTTGGTTGTGAACCGAGATATTGCATGCCAACTGAGTCAAATTTTGATCACCGAAGTTGGACATAAACCACACTGGTCATAAACAGAGTGAACCGAGGTTCCACTCTATTTTGACCTATAAGTTTGCAAATATGGCATTCTGGCGATGATCATTAAACATCTAGGTGATTTTGGCGATGAAACTCACTGATTTCAAAGTAACGTTCTGAAGTGTCCTTAAACTGGCACAGATGTCATATACACACCACGTTGGTGCAGTTTTTTTCTGACGCCAATGTCATATACGCACCGGGGTACTTAACTGCCGCCAAAGTGTTATTTTGCTTGATATGGTAACCTGGATGTTGTTTATTTATTAATAGTTTATTTTCTTTTTTTAAATTATATAAATTGTTTTGCTCTATAGTTATTAATTAAACTTTTTTTTATTTATTGTTATTCCCTTTTTAAAAATATATATGTAACTGGTATTAGAAAAGGAGGTTTTCGCCAAATTGGCGCCAGAAAAAATATCGTGCCAACGCTGTGCGTATATGACATCTGTACCATACTTGGTACTACTTGATTATCCTGTCGACCGAAAAATTATCGCCAAACTATAAGATTAAATGACAATAATTGATTATCGTAAATGTTACATTCACTTGACATTAAACATGATACACGTGTCAAGTGATTTTTAATTCAAGTTTTTATTAGTATTTTTATACATGTTTTACTAATTTATTTGTTCTTCAATTATTTAAAATAAAAATTATGTCAGTTTGTATCATTTGGCAAATAGTTTGGCGATATAGGTCGACGGAATAATCAAGTAGTACCATATATTTTTGCAGTACATTTTCGACAATACTCAAATTTCGACAAACTTTCGACAAGCAAAAATACCTAAAGTTAAACGAAACCCTAATTACTTAAGGCACTGGTCTAAGATACACACTGGATTTGGCGTGATTTTTTTTTCTGGTGCCAATTTCACAAAAACCTCGTTTTCGAATAGCAGTTACATATATTTTGTTAAATTACTTTCTATTATTTTAAAAAGGAAATAACAATAAATAATGAAGTTTAATTAATAACTAAAGAACAAAACAATTTATATCATTTAAAAAAATAAAATAAAAGTAAATAAAAAAATAATTAATAAACAATAGCTCAGTTACCAAATCAGGCAAAATATTTTTTGGCACAGATCTCATACCCCATATTGGCGCGATTTTTTTCTGACTTCAATGTCATATCCATGACAGTTACTTAACTGGCAGCAAAGTGTCGTCATTTTGCTTGATATGGTAACCCGGATGTTTATGCTGTTGATGTTTTCGCCAAATTGGCATCTGAAAAAAATCACGCTAATATGGAGCGTATATGACATCTGTGCCAAGTTTATACATATATTTATGAAAATTATGCATTATCTGGTTACATTAACGTCATTTCAATAATGCAAAAATTTATCAGTTGAATTTGAATTTTTATTCAATTATAAAAACAAAAGTACACGTGTTATCCTTTTTTTAAAATTATTGTACTACTTTTTAGGGAGTGGTAACACGGAAGAAATGATTGAATTAAAAAATTAGCAACTGGATAGGAGAGATTTCTATAATTTTGTGGAGACATTATAAAAGACACATTCGATTTTCTCAGCGACTGTCAAACATACAAATATGAAAAAAAAAAAAAAAAAAAAAAGTCCAAATTAAGTTTTAACAAGAGGATAAAAATAAAACAAAAATGAAGTTAATCCACCCACTGGAACATTAGCTACATTTTGTTGAATTTTGGGTCTTCATTTTTTTGTTTAAAGTTAAATAAAAAACTACAGTAAGCTTAAGCTACAATAATTTTTTTAATACTATCAGATTATTCGTCTCGTCGAGTTCTATCTTTAAAAAAAAAAAAAAAAAAAAAAAAAAAAAAATCACTGTCATATGTCAACTTGTTCGCCAGAAATTTTAGAAAGTCGTTTGCATTTTCTATTTCTTAAATAATCATAGCAAAACGCTACCGCGTTTGTTATGATTATTTTAAATAAGCAAGATGGAAGTAGATTATTTTAACTTTCTGTAGTTGTCTCCAACTAATCAAAAACTAAATTTTTACATTTTCTAATAAAAAATATTCATAAAATTGCTTCAATTACAGTAGGCAGCTGACAACAATTTGACAACAGGTGCTCCAACATTCAAACAAAAATATTATGTCTAGTACCTCGTGTAAAACACTCATTTCTGCCTGAAATAGCCCAATATTTCAAAAATTTGATCAACTACTGAAGGGGTATCGACTACTGGTGCCATCAGTCACCCTGTTTTTTTTTTTTTTTTTTTTTTTTGCTTATTTTGAAATAATCTTGTGAAGTGACATTTACTTGTTTTTTAAAAATAATTATTATTTTGGTTTTAAAATTTAGGAAATTTGTAATATCTTGATAAAAAATTTGCTAAAAGTGGTTAAACATTGATTAAAAAGCAGATAAATTCCATAAAGTACTTTTAAATTAATAAAAAAAAAAGATCTAATAAGTTTTGAAGTCTTTATCAATAAGCTACTGTTTCGTTTTATC
Organism: Maratus speciosus; assembly: GCA_963932465.1. NCBI lineage: Eukaryota > Metazoa > Arthropoda > Arachnida > Araneae > Salticidae > Maratus > Maratus speciosus. Next base: position 58,481,254 of record OZ010788.1, read on the forward strand.
ATAATTTTTGTATATAAGGAAATTATTTATCAGATGGCTGAATAATTTATTCACAGATATCAAAATCTAGTTATTTTGGAATTACAATAATGCCCCCACAGTTATGTTACCTGCACTTATATGAATTGATAGCTGTATAATTTTAATTCTTCAGTCTTTCCCATGCCATATACAAGTTTTTTACTTTTGTTCTGATGTGATTTATGCTTTTAGTTGTCAGTTGCTTTGAAGATGTTTAATTTTTTTATCATTTGTTTGCTTTCTAGTTGTTTGTAAAACTTTATCGCAATTTTAAGCAAAATAAAATCATGTGATTTTTACATTCTATTTTGTATAGAAAGATTTGAAATTCGGAATTGAAATAAGAAAACAACATTAAGAGTTCAGCTTCTTCTTGGGTCCAAATTTAACTTCATATAAGTAGATTTCATTGTTATGTGTTTAGAAAGGTTGCTAGACAAAACATTTCATTATTAATTGCTTATGCAGGTAGAAAAACCTACAGCTATAAAACTTTTCTAGAAAAAATCACAAGGGACTGAAGTATTTCGTTAGGCAGGTTTTAATTGCTTTTTACAAATGTTTCTCAAGAATAAGTTATATTTTCTTTAAAATAATATAAAATAAACATTTTTTAAATTTCTGTGCATTAAAATAAATCATTTTCACTTTACATGAATAAATATATTATGTATATTTTAAAAAGTTTTCTTTTTTTGGAACATATGCACAAGATTCTATCAAAAAATATATAGGTAATTTATTGTGTCTGTGATATGTATTGACAAAATTTCCAACTAATCAATTTAAGATACCCATTGGAAAATTTTAACATCCCTAATTTAACATTTAAATTAGTTACCAAAATTAACCATTTTCTTTTCAGTAGATGCTAAAATTCGAAAGTCATCTGAATATCCATAGAAAAGCATGATGATCTGAAAGAAAATTTCTATATTTTTCAAATGAATTATCCAAATTTAATTGAAAACTGTACAGCCAATTCCGGGTGCTTCAACAATATACCTAATTAATTACAAGCTAATCGGATGCTTATAGAGTCAATTATTGCAGACCAGACAGACATATAGAACCCATAAACTTTTTGTGTCTCTGCATGAGCCTCAACTGATGTTTCGACCCTAAGCTTTCTTGCTATGAATTCATTTTAAGCAAAATAAATTTTTAATGTGTATTTTCATTGTGTATCTGTCATTTCATCGTCTTTGTCAATAATATATGTATAGTTAAGAAAAGATATCATTTAACTTACTTTTAAACATTTAGCATTCCTTGCACTTGAACTCCCAGTATTTATTTATTTTTGTAGTTTGCAAATGTCCGTATTGTTTTCCTATATGCAAGCTACATTTTTAATTTGTTTTTTTGATTTTTTCTGTTTAGATACCCTATTCTGCATTTGTGGGTAAGTATTTGAAAAATCAGTATGGAAACATGGCAGTTTGGATTTCACTAATTATTGGTCAGCCTCTTTGCATCCTTATGTACTACCATGACTACTATGTGCTCAACTATCAAAGTGTGGAAGCTGCTCAGTAAAGAAAATCTACAAAGTGGACTTTTTCTTGAAAATGTGATTATAACTGTACCTGTCAATTTAAATATTAGTGAATGTGTTTTGCATGGTTGTTTGATAAAGTAATTTTTGTGTTTTATTTTGGTATTTGTATGATGTGGTTAGACACGTCGTTTTTAACGATGTTGGCTATTTTTCTTGTATTTCTTAGCATATTCTTAAAGATGAGATTGATAACACTACCTTTCTTTTTGAGGGGAAATGATCATTCCTGTCAGTCTTTGTCCGATGCATATTTTTTAGTGCTATTGTATGTAGTATAGTAAAACATCTACAAACTGTATCAGTGTTCATATTTACTGCACATTTTTATTAGTGATTGTTAGCATTGAAATAATCCTCAATTTCTCACTTGAGATTTCATGTGCCTTAAGTCATTGTGATAAATGCTCAAAGTTTTGTAGAGCTTAATATGTTTCAAAATTTTGAACAACAAAACAGATTAATTATGATTATTATATGTGAATGTTTTTAAATTTCTAGCTGTAAGAATTAAAATTTGTTTTTAATATATCAAGTAAGCAAGTTGTAAACATATAGGGGAACCACACTGATTTCCACGTAATTTTTATGGGATTATATAAAGTTCCTTTTTAGTAATAATATCAGAGTTTACTACATTCTCAGAAGTCTAAAAGAAAATATCCTTCTTTAATTGAATCATTAATTATTTTGTCCTGATAATTTTTAAATTTAATTTTTTACCTTTAAATTTTATTGTATTTAGCTCAAATTGACATTAAAGTAAAATTAAATGTAATATCAGTGTAAATCTGAAAAGGGGGAAGAAACCCTTCATGGTTTTACTCTAGAATTTACCTTTGGTATGAAACTGATGTTTTAATATTGATTTCATTTATAAAATGTTTAGCTTTTAAAATTTCCTTAGATTTAAAATTTCTGAATTTAGTGCTTCCAAATTTGTTTTAAATGCTTTTAGCAGTAAAATATATGTAAAATAAATATTTTTTTCCCCATTTTATTTAACTAATGAAAAATTTAATTCATTTCAGAACTATTGTTCGACACACTAAACAGTTCTTTTACAGACAAAATTATTTCACCAATGCTGCATATTTATTAGATTATATCTTTTTAAAAATATTATTAGTTCTTTCAAATGTTATATGTATAAGAGTACTAATTTATATAATAAAAAAATATGCAAGTGAATTTTTAATGTTTCATAGTATCTTTTTGTTAAAAATATGTAAATTTAGATATTGATGCACACCTTCAAATAATGTAAAACTAACATTTTCAAGCAGTGTTTTCAAAATGTTTTACTAAAATAATGTATTTAATAATTTTCCTCTAAAAAAATTCTATTTAGTTTTTAAAAGTTTAACTGTAAAAATATCATGTTTGTAGATGTTTTACTTGTTCTATGCCAAGCAAACTTTTATATTTAATTCTTTGATCTATCATTAATTTCAGTTGTTCTGTGAAATTGTAATATTCTATTTTATCCTCATTATGGTCTCTTTGTGGGTGCTTTTTTACCATTATTCAACCAAAGATATTTTTTTACGAGAGTTTTAATTGTTAATGTAGAATTAAATTCTATTGCAAATGCAAAATTGCAATCTCCTTTACTAACTTGTAAATAAATATACTATTTTTGTATGTATTTTAGAATTGACTTAGCATATGTATTATGTCTATTCAAGTTTAAATCATATCAATAGTTTAGAAAATATTCATAAGTTTTCATTCATAAATTGTGATATATTTTAATGCAATATTTAATGTAAATTAGAGATAAGATGCGTTCAATATACTTATTTTACTAAAGTTTTTAAACTTGAGTGGGTTCTTCAAACTACCTTTTCTTGAATTTTAGTGCTTTTAATAATGAATTCAAGCTAAGTTAAGAAAGTTTTGTGAAGATGTTTGAAAATTGATTTATTTTAATTGATCAACCTAAAAATCTGTATCTTTTTCTCTTGTAGAAGTAATAAAAATAATAAAAAAGGTAAAGTAATAAAAATGTTATGCCGCACATTTAATTTAATCATACTCATTTAAATTTTTCAAGTCATATTTAACAGACAAAATAGCATGTTTGAACTAAACTATTCTCTTTTTAAAAACTTCTTCATTTATAAAATACATGATGAATAATCCAGAAATGAAACATTTCTGAAATCTGGCAAATCTGTTTTAATTCTCCAAAAGATGTCGCAAATTCAAATGTATTTTATATTATAAAATGAAGATAGAAGATATTTTTAACTATAAATTTAGCAAAAACTGGCTCTAGGAAAGAAAATTGTTGCCAACTAATTTCACTTTTTTTATTTCATTCATTGGAAGTTTTAAAATATGTAGTATGTGGCCCACTTTCATGGATTTACTCTATATATGCTTGTTGCGATTAAAGCAAAAAGTAAATTGCTGTAACATTTTTCAGTCTTTTTAGGTAAAGGTATGCGTAACCATTGAAAGCAAGAGTTTAAATTTTGTTTTGCTTCTGTTCTCATACTAACTGCATCTCTTCACCTGAAAAAGAAAGATTCGTCCTTTTGAACCAGATTGGCTTTTCTTTATTTTTATCCTGTATGCAAGAAGCTTGTAATTTTATTAGTATGTTTATTTTGTGGGATTAATTTTAATCTTTGGAAATTAGTTCTGTCCTATATATTTATAGAATTTCGGTTTTCTAAGATTTTTGAGGTTTTCCTTCACTTGTACATAGAATCTAGATCTATTCCATCAGGAAAATCTATTTCAAAGCATTCCAGACTAGTCCATACATAGATTGTTTTTAATCTTGGATAAACAGGTCTTTGAAAGTGACCTGAGCTTCCAAACTCATCTCTAATGTTCATTCTAATAGTTCCTTGTACATCTATGACTAACTATTGCTGGGCTAGATAAGTCATTAGTTCTTGCTTCTTATAATTTAAGAATTCCACAAAAACATTCCTTGTTAAAGTTGTTTGGAAAGAAAAAAAAAAGTATATTGTTTATATAGCATCATGTTTTAAAGTATTCTTGTTTTAAGGAGGTAATGAACTTTGAAAATGAAAAATTGAAGGAAGCTAACAAAATTCAGTGTTTGATTTAAATTTTTCTATAATAAATTACCTGGATTCACTTTTAATCAATCTGAATGTCAAATACATCCGATCAAGATTTTAACCAATTTTACAATATGTTTAAAGTGTCTCATGTGCACTATTTTTACTTCTAAATTTTAAAGCATGCTGATGGTTTTATTTTTGAAATAAATGTGTATTTGTATAAAAAACAAAGAATAATTACCTAAATTATAATTATTAAATCAGTATTATGTAAAAATCAAGAAAACGTGCCTTGTGGAAAATATTTCTATAATTTTAGTAATAAATTTGTTTATTAAGACAAATAATAAAACGTGTAGGTTTAGCTTATTTAAAAATGATTGGTTCATAATTCTTTAAAAATTACATGGTGGCTTTTTAAATATGAATTTCTTATGCATTACTTTCTATAAAAACTGTTTTTCATTCTGAAATCTTTGATGCTTTATTTCAAAACATGCTGTGTGCATATGATGTTAAAATCTGTGGAGCTGATCATATAGAAATTTAAGCAGTTGTAAGTTTCGATATTTGCGATATCGCTACTTTGTGTTCTTTGAAGTCGGAAATCTCAGAAGAATACTAGAAAATTCTTTGAGTGATCATATTTATTAATATTTAATGCCAATCTTTTCTTACTCTTAAGCACAGCATCATATCTCTGGTCTATAGTTCAAACTCGATTGACTCTGACCAATACAATGAAAAATCAAATTATATAAATCAAGGTTTATTTTAAAAAAGGTTGGGGGGGGGGGGGTGAACTTTAAAGCATATGTTGAAAATGAAAGTTTACAGTTACTGAAGAGAGGAATAAAATATGCAGAATACCATCTATGGCGTAATTGGTTATGTCCAAAGATTGCGAAGGAAATGTGCACATGAGAAAAGATGAAACTGGTATTGGAGATGAAACAGAATATTTCAACATTGAATAAAAATTAAAAATGCTGACAGAAAAAAATACAAACAATATTATAATCCTCATGATGCATGCCAGAAATACATGCTATTCATAGTTTATAAAGTTTTAAATGAAAAGAGAAAATTCTTAATTTCAAAGTCCCCATTATCTTAAGTGATATCAAAGCCTGCAACTTTAATTAAAATATCCTGCTATTGGATGCAGACTGATTTTTATTGTTGTTGATCTTGAAAATATCATAAAAATGTTATTCCTGAATCATGACATACAGAAGAATTTTTTTTTTTATATTAATTTTTTTGTGGTTTAATCATTAGTTTGATTTATAAATTTATTAATATAAAGAATTTTTATGATATTTAGGTTGAATATTGTAGGCTATCCTTTAGGTTAATTTTTTAAAAGTGTGTTATATATGTCTATGTTCAAAGTGTAAAATTTATGACCATTAAACTGCCTACGATAAAGTATACACAGATGATAGATTTCCTTTTATCTTTGTAGAAATCTTAAGGCAAACTAAATGAAAACTGGAATGAATATGTTTAGACATCTTGAAAATGGTACACCCTTTGTCTTCAGTAATAATAATAAAAAAAAGTGGTGATTATAGTAGATAAATACTGTGAAAAGTATCGATTTTTTTTCTTTCTTTCTCCTGGTTTGATTTACATTTTAACAATGTAGCTAAATTTGTTTAATATTTCTATTTTTCTTTCTTTTTTTGCAGCTAATACTTAAAATATGTTTTTAAGTAATACGGAGTCCCAAATGATTAGCTTTCATTTATTTTTTCTATCTTTTATTTATTTTTCCTATCTTACATTTTCTCCTTTCTCTCTTTTTTAAATTGTGAGTGGAAGTGACACCATTCTTTTGTATTTTGTAATTATATTCAAGGACAGTTCAAATACTAGGATCAAGTAGTGCACGTTTATCTTCATGTTGATCAGTATCATTATAAACATTGTTATTTAAAGATTTGCCCTTAGGACCAGCAAATACTTTACACCCTAAATCGTTTTGATTAGATTTCTTTTGTTTTTATATTGATAAATCTATATTTCATGCAATATATAAATTTTTATTTGTTATTTATTAAAGATTAAAAGGTCATATGTAAACGATTTTACATAGACATACAAAAGTTCTATTAAAATTGTAATTTTTTTTTCCTTTTTGAATTATGGAAAGCTTAAAAACTATGAAAGTTATTGAGCATTTTATACTATGAATTATTATTATTTAATGACATGAAAATTGGTATTTTAATCATATCCCTTTATATTACTATGAAGCTGTAACATCTATTAGCTATGCTCGTTCGCTAACCCATTTAGACCCTGCTGTCTTAAAATTAAACTAATTTGCTCTGTTTTAAAAAGATGAAAAAAAAAATGCTGTAAATGTAGAAATTCGATAACCATTTGAAGATAAATATTTTAAGAAATTGACTCAGTGAGCTAAATAATCATTAAAAGTATTTTTAATTTAATAAAATGTCGTTCACTTCTGTCTCTTCCCCCCCCCCCCCCCCAAAAAAAAAAAAAAAAAAATAGAGGGAAAAAGGAAAAATCTGTTGAAAAGGAATTAGGAATGTAAAAGTTTGCGAAAATTCTGTCACTTTTTGTAAGCATAATAAAGTAGTTCAGTATAGTTTTTGAATCCTAAATATGACATCTTCACCAGCAAAAGCTTTAAATTCATTATTAATATGAATTGCATATCTAAATATTGCTTGACTTTCACTTTTAAAAATCATACATTAAATGCCAATGTATTAATATAAAAATATTTTTAATGTTGCCCAGTTTCTTAAAAACAAACGAAAAAAAAAATTGTTAAATGGAAAAGAAATATTTCAAATAATCTTATCCAGAAATGTTTTTTCTTTTTATGTTGTGATAAGAACTTTCGTTTATGTACTGGTGCCAATGCATCATTATTAAATTATGATCCATGTATCATTAAAAAATACTTTAATGCTTGAAAATGCACAATTTGCTTTAAATATTATGTAATTTTCACCAGTAAATTCTTTTCGCACAGAATAATTTACTGATTTTTAACTTTTATATTTTTTAAATATCCACATGAAAATATAATGAATTGTTTGTTCATTGTTTGCATTCGTTGTTCATTGCATTCATTGTTTGGAAAAATTATTTTTCAGTCTTTTTCAATTTCGGCAACAGTAATTAATAAAATGGCTATTTGAAAAATATCAATTTTTTATTTGGACAATGAAATTTTGAATGAAAAACTCAAATATTAAAATTTAAAAAATGATTAGACACTGCACACAACAATTTAGTCAAGTATGTGCCTCCAAAAGGTAATTAAATTGCTATGTATAATTTTTGATCCTATAAAACCTGTGTAATTGCACTATTTTAGCAGATTTCAGCATTGAACAGTTCTTAAAATAATTCTTGAATACAAAACTGTTTGCTCTACCATGTTTATCAAACATTTTACTATAAAACTACATATTTTCATGTTTTTTTATGCGGTAATTTTTGCAATCTAAGCTGATGATAAAGTGAAAAGAGCATGGTCAATTCAAAACAGCAGTGGTAACAATTCTTTATAAACAAACTAGGGATGTGCTTTTAAATTTAAGTCCTCATAATTGAGATGCTTTTTTGTCACTTTTCTCAATTGAATTGATAGTCTTCTCATTTTAAAATTTTATTAATTGTTATATGCGTGTATATGTAATATATATATATATATGTATTTACTAATGTTCTGTTTACTACGATTTGTTTTAATTGAGCTTAAGGGGATAGCTTACTTTAAAATTGGTCAAAAAATCAATTTTTTAGAATATTAAATGAAAGCCTTTTTAATTGTGACTATTTTGACACCTCATATGTACCCATACGGCAATAATATTGCGAGATATTATAAAGTTTGTTAATACACCCAGTGCAATTACACACACAAATTAAAACATTAAATGGCTTTTTCTCCATTTTCATATTTTTTTCACTCATTTTTTAAAATGCTAAGGCCTTTTTTTTGTATTTGAGATAGATTTAAACTTTTTTGTACATGGTCTTTATTATATATATGATTAATCTGTGCATGGAAATAGCTTCAGGTTTTTATTTATTTTTAAATAAAAGTATATGAAGATGTGTTAGATTTCATCGTTTTACACTATATATATCAGTAAAAAAACTATATTAAATGTAATATTAGATGTATCTAAAAATCCATGCGCAGTTTTGTGTAATACATCTTTGAAAATCTTAAAAACAAAAATTGGGCAAAAATATTACTTTTTACAAAAGTAGTAAGGATTTAAAAAAATTCAAATTTTTATAAACTTTAAAAAAATGTTAAATATGCAGTTAAAAAAAAAAATTCAAAATGTACTTTTAGTTAACATTGAAATGCAGTGAGTTCACCATTTGGACCATATTTTTTAAAATAAACAAAATTGTTGAAAAGGTAAACTGTCCCCTTAAAGGGTTGTCAATATTAAAAAATCGGCATGTTTTTGAGATACAACAAATTTAACTTATCAGTTTTTTATTCTATATGTATTTATATTGACAGCAATTTTCCACAGGTAAATCAATTCAAGTCGGTGTGAGTGTGCAGCTAAAGCAACTAACTAGGTATTAAATTTACTGCAAAACAATTTCAAATGTTTATTTTTGAAAACCTCTGATTTATCTTAAAAGAAAATAGATTTTGTTTTTAAAATATAAGATTTAATGATCATGCCAGGGAATTTAATATTTAGTAAGTAGTATTTTAAAAGCCAGTTGTTTTCCTTAGCTTTATTTTACAGCATAACAAGCATAAAGTTTCTTGTTTACTTTTTAAATTCACATTATTTAATATTCTTAGGATTTTTAAAAATCTGTATCTGTTTTATTTATTTTATTTATTTATTTATTTATTTTTCTGTTAAGCTGTTATGTTTGTAAAAAAGAGATAACATACTCAAGTGAAAAGAGAAAGTAGTTCCACCTTTTCACTTATTCTTAGTTTTGAAGGAAATTGTGTGATTTATAAATCCTGTTTTGCCTTAAGAGTTTTATTTTGTATTTGTTATATGGTTGGATATCTTTTCTTTAACAGCATATCCTCCAGATTGTAAAATAATTGGTGATAGAATTTTTCAATAAATATTAGGCTCCATTCTTTAACTTTCTCATTTTGTTGTTTTAGCATTTTTAATAAGCCATCATATTTATAATTGTTTCCAAATGCATATTTTTGTTATGGAAATATGCACATGCATTATTTTCATTTACTGCTTATCATATATATATATATATTTTTGTTTTTTACAATTTTCAAGTATAAATCTATTTCACTTTACAGTTATTTGTCATTTTTCTCTTTAACTCTTTTCTTTTCTTTTTCCTCTTGACACACACAAAAAGTCATTGCTATTATTATTAATATATGTACATTGTGTTTTGTGTTTTGATTACTGTTATATTAAGGCATTGAAAAGCGAAAAGTAATTATTTTAAAGTACTGTAATTTTGCTGTTAAAGTGCCAAATGTTAGCATTACAGATTTTATTTGTTTTAATATAGATACATGATGTATGTCTTTGTGCAGGTGCTAGTTATACCCCTTTTTCTTTTTTCTCCAAAGGTTCCAATTTTTTGTATTTTAAAAATTGACCTTTTTTTTATATTATATAATCTCAAAATTTATTGCTATTTTAAATCTTTAAATTACCTTGTCTACCCCATACTTTGTCTTTTGAGACATGAATGAAATGAGTTTTGCTTCTACTAAGATAGTATAAAAACTGTGTTATGTACTGTAAACTTTAAAATCCAATAAACACAAAAAAAAAATAAAAAATAAAATAAGTAAAGCACTATGCATTTTGAATGAACGTAGCCTTTCATCATCAGTTATAAACAAGATGTACTTCCACTTGGAAGTTTTTCTCCGCCTTTCAAAGCACATCTTATTTGCACCTAATGATGAGACATTGTTCTTCTGAAATGCATAGTGCTTTGCTTTTTTATGGTGTTTAAATTTTTAATTATATTTTCTTCTGCAACTGATTCAAATTGAAGCATTTTTTTTTTTTTTTTTTTTACATAAAAGTGGACCACTAATCTGTTATGAGTTATTGCTTGAGACACTTTAACCTTTCTAGAGTTCACATATTTATTCAATCGAAAATAAGAATACTTTTGCTTATTAATTTAACATATCTGTAGTAAGCAAGAAGAATGAAAAGTTAGACTCATGCATATTTCAAAACTATTTAAAAGCAGATAAAAGATTGTCTCCTGTTTTAAGTTTTTAGTTGGATGTACATGTATGTTATGCATAGAATATTTTTATTTAACTTAATATTTTTAGGATGTTTCTTTTAATCATCTCTATATAGAATTGCATCCTTTTTAATGTTCATTATCATTTAAATGGACTATGGTTAATTTTTTTTTTTTAAATTATGCTTTAAATTTAATCTTGTTTTTCCCAGAAAAGTACCAAGTTAAGACACACTTTACTATAATTCTTTCTACAGTTTTGTGTATTTATGAATTTTTTTTAAAAATTACATTAAGTATTGCTGAAGCGTGAAGCATTTAGATTTTATTTACTGGTGTAGTCTTATCTACTGTTATGGAATTTGCTCAAAGTTAAAATTTTAGTATCTGTTTTGTAGAAATAATCTATTAACCAGTTCTTTATTCATTTTCATCCTTATGCCAGTAATATATACATTGTGTATTTTAATTAGATGGCTAACATATTGCCATACAATTTGATTAAAATTGTTCTTATTTAAAAAAAAGTTATAAAAAATGAAATGTGCATACATACATTCACACATACATTTTTAATTTTTATAAAATGTCTATTTAAAAAACTAAATCTTACAATTTTTTATTTAGACCTGTGATTTTAATTAATTATTCTGTGTTGTAAGATGGCTCCAATTTTTTAATTCTTCCCTCTTTTTTTAAAGATATATTAAGACACACATTTATCGATGGTACTTTTATTCACTCACAATTTTTATTTTTGAAAAGTATGTTTAGCACTAGCTTCACCGAGAGCTTTCAGCTTGTGATATCCTCCTATAGTTTTTAAAGATATAGATTTCACAATTTGATTTTTAAGTGTCATATAACATTAGCTATCTGGTTAATTGAGAGTTAGTCATGTCTGATAAATCTAGATAATTGATTTACCAAATAATTATTAGATCTTGTGCAGCAAATGAAATAAAATTTGCTCATATGATCCTGGTATTTGAAATCAGTCTAGTGGAACCTAATAAATCTACCATTTTCACAAATGTTGGAAGAACTCATTTTGCTCAGTAAAGTGCCCCCAACCCTCCATCAGATAATGAAATTACTTGGTTACAAAGGTGGTTATTTTAATAGGTTCCATTGTATTACATTAATGATTTTAGTATAGTGTTATAATAACAGTACTTTAATATTTAAAAAATATATATTGGTTCATACAACCTTCTTTTTTTGTAGTAAGAAAATACCCCCCTCTTCCTTCCCAACACATTTGCACATTGTACAGAATGATGTCAGAATTTGGAATAAACAAAAATATGCATTATAAAACTGATACTTTTTGTTATACAAATTTCAGTTATGCATTTAAAGTTTATTTGTAAAGAAAATAATAGTTCATTTCTATTTCTTTGAGCAGCTTAATGTTATTTGGAAAATCAATCATCTAAATAATTAAATTTAAATAATTTATCCGTTGTATTGATGAAACACCTGTTATGGAAATTTGTGAATTAAAGATATACTTTTATAATTTTTTGCCTCCTTTTTCAGGGTCAGCTTGTTGATGGCTCTCAATGGTGCTAGTGTTAATTCATTGTCTAATTTATTTTCTTTATTCTGTTTACAAATGGAGCAAGTAATCCAGTTTGTATGCATATTTTTATACACATTTATTTTGTGTGCACATTCTTTTGAGATGCATATATAAATGTAATTATACCAGTATTTTTAATTTTATTTTGTATAGATAAATGCTCATTTATTATTAGTTTCTGTTAGAAATGAAATGGGACTTCATAAATTAGTTAAAATGGTGCTTTTTTCCCTCACAATAATTATAATAAAATATTGAATTCAAGTTCTGTACTGTATATTTTAATTTAAATTCAATTTTATTCGACGGTAGTTATATTTTTATATGTGTGCACATACATGTAATTTTGAAGATATATTTTAATTCTCATGGTGTTTGTATTTTAAGATTTTTATCAACCATTTCTCATTGTCAAGTAGAAATGTATCTGTAAATGGTGCTCTTTTTCTCATAATTCTTTCTTAATTTTTTTTACTAGACTAAACAAAATTTTCTTTGTTGTGATATATGTATCTGTTATCCATAAATATTCAATATTTGTAATTCTTAGACAAACATTTTCTTTTTCAATTGTATATTGTTATAAGGTTTATTTTAATTTTTATTCTTTTATGTAGCTCATTTATTAAATAAATTTTAATACAGTTGTGAAATTTGTATAAAAGTTATTTGACTATGCTGAAGCTACTAAATATTTTGAAATATACAGTAATGCAACTTTAGTACATATTATGCTATCTGTACACTAATGAATAATTCATACTGTGAAATTGATTAAATGTATTGTGTGAAATTCTGGTTTAAAAATTGATTCAAACTCTTCTCATATTTCTACAAAATCCCTCTAAATTATTAATTTTAGGCATGATAATACACATCAAGATAATTTTTACATGGGAAACCAAAGTCACAATTTTCTTTTTAATTAGTGCAAAATATAGATTGCGACACTCCAAGCAAAACCAGGATTTTCATTCAGAACTTTAAAAAGAATAAAGAAAGAGAAGGTGTTCACACATTTTTGTAATGATTTTGATTTTCTGTGATTTAAATTAAAAAAAAAAAAAAAAAAAAAAAAAAAAAAACTATGACATCAATTTGGAATAAGTCTTAATAATCATCTGCATCATTAAAGATATTCTTTGCTTTAAAATGTCATTGATTAATAAACAATGGATTGAAGGCTATGTATTTACATTTTACGAAGACAAATATTCTTATTCAAATATATAAAAAAAGGTGTGATGTTTTTAATATTTCCACATGTAGAATAAGTTGCATAATTAAAGAAAAAGGAAAGAAACAAAGTTCACATTTGACTGGGTAAAAGATAAAAAATGCATATCCAATCAAGGTACATTCACTGCTTATTATATCTAAAGTCACAACTTGTGTTTTACAAAAAAAATCCAACACCCCAAAAAGCTATTGCAACATCTTTAAGCAGGAACTCTAAACAGAATTATAAAATTTATTTAAAGCTCATCAAAACAAAACAAAAAAAATTATGTTCACAGTCTAGAGCAAAAACATGTTTCTCATCATACTACGTGCAGTTTGCTCAATGAAAATTATTTGGAAATTGAAAAATGGAAATAGATAGTTACAATTGATGAGACATGAATATATTTATCTGATTGCAATAGAAAAAGAGTGATTTACTACTGGAAAGACCTAAAGTGTAGATCTAGAGAAAATAAGGAAATTTTGTTACAGGTTTTATGGTTATTGCTGAATTCTCTTGAAATAACAAAAGACTTAAAATAAGGAAAGTAATAAAAAAAGTGTAAAAATTTACCTGGGATACTAAGCAGGATTATGTTTTAACATCTGTTTTCAAAGAAAACATTCCGTCACTTTACCCAAACTATCTTCATTGCGTTAATTTCCATGTCTATCAGGATAAGACTACCAACCATACCTTTAAATTGCTTCTATATTTTTAGAAAAATGAGAAATGAAACCGGAATCAAGGCTATTCCATTTTTATGCATTCCATCCAAGTTTTCTGATATCTCCTATAGTTTACTGTGCATTTGGACTTTTAAAACAAGTTTTTTATTAGTGGCATCCCAAAACATTTGGTTAACTCTGGAAAATAGCAGTCGAGGAGTGGAACAAAATCAACCTTGATATTTTAAGAAAAACTCTTTTATCTTAGAAGTCAAAAATGTAATATGATAAGTCAACAAAAGGGCTATCAGGTTGAACATATTAAAAAATAAAATTCTTATCTTTGTTAATGAATTTCTTTATCTGAAATCATTACAAAAAAATGTGTGAACACTGTGTATTTCATTAGAATTTCCAGCTAACTAAATTTGCTTTGTGTGAAATATAACCCTTTAATGCATGATTTTTTATTTTGTTCAGAAAACATTATATTTGAGTATTTTTGTTAGAAAAAATTTTGTTAGAAAATCCACTAGAAAAATAATGAAAATTATGTATGTTTCTGTTGGACATAATGTCACTCCTGAGTTTCATAACAAAAATTGCTTAAAAAATAATAATTTTAAATTGTATACCTACCTTAAAGTGTTTACACTGCACAATAAGAACTATTCAACCATATAATTTTTATAATGCTTTTAATAGTTCGCAGAATTAATATTTACTACCTTATAAAGATAGAGAAAAAACACCAGTCGAGCAGATTGTAAGCAGTATCAACAAAAGATGTTATAACCTCCCTGTGATAACAAATCGGAACAAAAACAGACTTCATGACCTTAAATGAACATTATCACAGGTAAGTGGCACATAAGACCAATAGAAAAAAGACCAATAGGAAGCACTATAATGACTATCTCGTTATATATGTTTTATATATAACCCCCCCCCCCCCCCCCCCCGCAGTTTTGCTTAAAAATTCAGTTTAATACTTTATTTTAGTGCACTATTGTCACCCAAGTGCAGCCCCTAAATTAAATCAGATTAAAAAAATATATCACTTGCATTAATAGTTCCTCATATTTAAATTAAACTATTTTAATTTCTCGTTTCCTTTAATAAAGTAAAACCAGTGATTCAGTCTTCCAATCCTACTTTGAGATACTTTCTCACATAAGATTTAACCTTGTAGAAAACGTTACTGCTATCAGCTCATACAAAAGCATTTTAATTTCTCTCCTATCATTATTTGGTCATGCATCTAGCACATCATTAAAAATCACTTAACATGTAGTCTATTCATTAGATTTACTTTCACACTGCACCTTAAAATCCAGACCGTTGCATTCATATTGTAATGCGGCATATTTTTGTCACAGCTGCAGTCGGCATGCAAACTGAGCTTTGCTATCACATTTGCCTCAAACTGCAATTTCACATGCCCTTTCGCCTAACGATTGTTATTTCGCCCCCCCCCCTTTGTCTTTATTCAGAAACATTTTTCCGTTTTTACTTAACCGCATTTGTATCAAAGTACACTGCTTCTTTTCATTTCCCATATCACAAGAATCTATTAACCTCAAAACATGGGACCCCTACGCTGGCCAATCTTTTACCAGCCAATGTTTGTTTCTCCCTTGTGCATGGCACAAAATACTTGTATATTGGCGATATTGTATCACGCCAAGCACGTGAATTTTAACAGCGTAATCAACTCACTTCTGCTCTGACTCTTGCCTCATGATGCTGCTCTAAAAAGAGGCTAATGTTTTTTGCCCCCTGCTTGTACCTCTCCCCGGTGTTTTATCATGACTAAATAAAGTCAATCTTCGTACATCATATTGGAGGTTTTTTTTTTTGTATACAACTCGCACCTGTCTGGTTGTTGTGCCATTGCTTTTATACGATCTGTCACGGCCTAAAGGACAATCTCCTTCACAAATTATTGGTGCCGAGTCTAGTTTTTTTCTCCAATTAAAATAATAATAAAAAAAGATGTAAGGGAGAGGTATGCGTTTCCTGTCTTCGTTCCCATCTGGATAGACGGAACTTGCCCTCAATCGTTGAATCCTTGCCGTCACCTGCTCGCCCCTTTCTGTTGATGGACAATCCCCTTCACAAGCACCAAATAGCAAATATATATATATATATATATATATATATATATATGACTCATGAGTTACACTATGCATTTAAGGGTTATTGTTATTATAAAGAGGAATGCATTCTGTTTTGATCAATGATGTCTATGTACCATCAGCAATATTCTGAATTATGGAGCAGCTCAGTGTTTGGGTTAGAGATCTGTAAAGGCTGAAATTTCAGGACTATTCTTTACTAAAATCGATAAAATTATTCCCATTCGGACTCAGTTTTCATAAAAAATGCTTATATTTCTTAACCAACTTTATACTACAATTAAAAAGAATATTGCATGTATATTTATGCAAAAAGTTGCATATCATAAATCTGGGGCATGCCAGCAGTATCCGGCACCTGTGTGCAGAACTTTAGTTGCCACCCTATATTCTAACCCTTCGTCTCTGAAAGTAAAACTTTATTTTAGAAAATCCTATGAGTATTTATAAATGCATAGCGGCTAATCTTCTGTGGTTTTTTTTCCCATGTCAAATAAAGTGTTTTTAACCAGAAAATTTATTTAATGAAATGTCTTTTTTCTATAGGGTTCTTATTTTATTTATTAAATAAAATTTCTGGTTCTAAACATGTTTTCTTGACTTAAAAGATAAGGAAGGTTGGCAGCTATGCAAATCAAAATCTGAAACAAAGTAACGGCTGCGAAAAGGAAACCAGTCTGTGTGAGAATCCTGCATTAAAGGGAAAATTTTCATTATCCCGGCTAAAATATACAATATATATGTATTATCATTATACAATAGCAATAGATTGCATCTATACGAATAACAGAAAGTTGTGTGTGTGCACGAATCTACCACATGTCGAAGTCTGAAAATTTCTATGAGGATAGTGCAAGGCAGGTCCTGATGCACACAAGACTCAGATCAGAGACACGAGATCAGATAATGTTTTGATAATTAGCCAAGATATTAATTGAAAACCTACCAAAAAAGCGATCTTTAAAAAAAAAAAAATCTGTAGATGCATGCTCAGTCCCTGCTTTCCGCAGAGTGTGGAAGCGAAGAATCAGACATTTCTTTTCCCCCATTTATTTTAAAACCCATCAGCTGAACCGTTTAAAATACTTTAAAATGGACAATATATTCCTAACGTGCATACTTTTACGTCTTGATAATAAAATCATTCAACATTTGATTTTAGGTATATTTAAGTTTATTATCCCGGGTAACGCCGGATGTGTCAGCTACTGCGGAATAAAATGCACAGGAATTTGAAACTTTTTTTTTTATAAATCCATATTTTTCCGTTCATATTACACCCATTGTTGTAGTTCTTAACATATTTATGTCTAAATTGAACTTTTTCTGCCATTCAAGTCTCTGAAGCATCTAAGGTTATATGTAATGCTAATAAGTTCTCATTTCAATACTTTCAATTTTATGTTCTGAATTAGAGGGAAAGTAAGGACATTTATGGCCAAATTTAGCCTATTTTCATCATGCTCCCCCTCTCCACCTTAACAAAATTTTATTTCCACCATGATGAAAAGGTCACGAGTACAATAGTATAGATAATATAGTATAGATAAAACGTATTTGTTCTGTTCGTAGGTTGAGGGCTATACTTGGAAAACACACAATTTTTGTTCACGACATATACATTTTTTCTCTAATCAGCACTATCCAACATGGCGGCGACTCTTATTTATTGTTAATTATTTAATGTTATTGATTTGTTATTTAGTGGTTAAGGTTTCTGTCCCCTTCACTTATAAAACTTTTGAGATAGGTTCCCCCTCTGAAAAATATCATTCTAAATTTACTAAGAAATATATTATTTGTGAAATTAATTTTTACTTAGAAACTAAGTCTTAGGGGATGTATGGCTATCACCGTGAGATTCTGTTTCATATAAGAGGCTTGTGGGCATATAAGTCTACCACTACTCATGGCTTAATTGCCGCAGGAGAAACTTTTACCAGTATTTCTGAATAGTAATTTTCTTCTTGCTTATGAGGCAGTAAAGCAACTATTGATTAAAAAAAAAAAAAAAAAGTAGAATTTAGCCTCTGTGGTAATAAAGCTGTACTACACTCCAATATTGAGATAATAGTGTTTTCAGTCATGTGAATTATGCACCCCTCATTGTTTGCAATTAGTACATGAGATGTGCTCCTGTTTACTGAAAGATTTGACAGGTCTGAGTCTAAATCATTTATTAGGAGACTTAGAATAAAGTGAAATAAATTTTAAATAATATGAATTAAATGTTTATGAGTAAATTTGTCTCTGGTAAATCTACAAAACATAATTAAGATTTCAAGAAAATGTAATATATTTTAGTATAATTAAATTAAGAATTTTTTATTCTTTTTGAAGCAATTTCTTCTCAAACAAAATCTTTGGCGCCTTTACTACATCGTTGTCTGTGTGCGCCACACACATTGCACATTGGATTGCCCCTGTCACAGATTATACATCTTAAGCTATAACAATGTTAAAGATCTCTTAGGCAATTATTTACTTACATAGACACCTACATACAAGACTAATTAAAAATATTCATGTAGTTTAGAGTGAAAGAAATAATGTTAAAGAAAATTATAATTTTAAAGCTCCATAATGAAAAAAATATATATATTTAAAGTAATTCCTTGTAATTTATTAAACCAAAATAAATTTCCAAGGATTTCTTTAAATAGATGCATGTACACTATTGCTACTATTTTCCTAAGAAAATAAAATGCCTGCCTGACACGGAGAAAGAATCAAATAATCGGTTATAAACCCATTCAGAATCACTTTTTGGTATGCATATACAATAGATTGTATTGTTACAACTAAAGTTTTGCATGGGGTAAAATTTTCAGGTTCAGTCCTGCTCCAGTCTAATAAAAGAAAACTGGTCAGCTCGGACGGACTTCAAGCTTGACCCAGGGCTATGTAGACAACTAGTTTGGATATAAATGGTGGCCATTTCCAGCTCTTCTAATTCAAATTTAAATTTGAGTATATTTTGGAAACATGAAATTGCATTTTTTAACCACTTGTTTGACTAAAATGAAGATTTTGAATTTCATGTTCTTACTAACTACATATATCATAAAACATCGCATAAATCCTAAAGTTCATGTAATTGAAAATAAACCTTTTATATTATTATGAATTTATATAGTTTTATAACATTTTGTATTGTTCCTTCATGTAAAATATGAAGATCTTCAAGTTTAAGATCTACTATACGTTAGTTTTGTCTGTGATGTTGCGATTTTAAATATTATATGTAGTTCGAATTAAAAATACATTGTATAAGGGTCTTTGCAAAGGAAACTATCACATCTACTGAAATATTTATGAAAGCAAATGTATATTGTGATTGTTAAAAATTTCAAAGAGAGGTAGCCTAATTTTGGACATTGAACTTAACATGTAAAAACCTTTTGTAACTGCAGTTTAAAAGTATATTTAAAATTTAAACTCATACAGCACTAGCCAAAAACTGTATGTACCATATATTTCAGCATATAATGTGCACTTTTGGAACAAAAAAATTGATCAAATTTAAAAAAAAAAGGTGCTTAACGTTACAGTATATCCTATGCCGGGTATAAAAATAAAAGATTGAAAATTTCGAAATGCATAAAAATTCAGATATCTAAATTAAGGAACAAGAAAACCAGGCGAGAGTAGTTCAATAAATCAAAGTAAGATTCCAAGTGCTCTGTAGGAGCTCTAATAGAGTGATAGGTTTGGCAGTATCCTATTTGCAAACTTTCCTAAACTAATGGCTACCGAAAATGTAAAACAACTTCTGAGAAGAAAGTTATTTATTAATGTTACTAAGAAAAGTAAAAATGTGTATCAAGGACATCTTGACTGTGCTTGTGCCTTATATAAAATAACAATATAAGCTAGTTTTTTTTTTTCTTGCAGAAAATGGAAGAAGGAAATGCAAATTATTCTCATTTTCAAACTTCGGAGTATGCAAAATTTGAATTTGATGTCAAAAACGTCGCTTTAGCAGGAGCGAATGCAATTTGGCTTTCAACTTACTGAAAGATAAACGGAAAACAATAATCGACATTCAGTAAATTCATTTAGTTATTTGGACAACTTGCAGAATCGAGACATAGAAGGAACACGTGTAATATCGAAAATGTAGGAGGTCTTATATGTTTACTTGTTTATATTCAATGATTTTTCCCAGTTTTCATATGCATTGCATTTGTAATTTCTGTTATATATTCTGATGACGACTCAGTAAAAAAGTTGAAACATATCAACATAGGTTTTTAATATGCTTTTAATGTGTTTTTAGTAACATCTTTTAAGCAAATAAATATTTTAATATGTTTTGACTTTTTCATTTGAAATATATATATAGTGGACGTAATTAAGACTTATTACTCTTATTTATACTTACATTTGTATTCAGTAAGTGCTTTGTTTTGATGAATGTGATGTCTCAACGAAGTCATTTAACTGAATCTGAAGCTTGGAGAGTTGTTGGTCGATTAGGGGGGGGGACAAACACAAATTGAAGTAGCTGAAGCCACTGGAGTTTCACAAATTGTGATTTCCAGGATCTGGAACCCGTTTTTTAGAGACTGGAAATGTAGGTCGAAGACCAGGGTAAGGTCGCAGACGTGCAACAATGCACAATGAAGATCAATATTTAACGCTAATGGCTGGGTGACACCAAAATATGAATGTCACTCTTCAACAACACCTTCGCTCGGTTACTCTCACCACAGTTTTGACTCAAACTGTCCGAAACAGGCTCCACTCTCTAGATATGTATCTCACAAACAAATGGTATGTGTTATGTTAACAGCAAGGCTCTCTGCAGGGAGTGGGCAACAGAGCATGTGAACTGGAAGAGAAATGAATGGCGCAATACTCTTTTCTCTGACGAGTCCCGTTTTTCTGTTCATCCTGATAATAGGCATATTTTAATCTGGAGGGAATGTGGCACTAGAAACAATCCTGCGTCCGTGCAAGGAAGTGTCAGATCTCAGATTTGGCAGTGGGATATGATGGTCTATGCTGGCATCTCCATTGATGTATGCACTGACCTCCACATAATTCGAAATGGAGCTCTGACTGGTCAACGATATAGGGATGAGATCCTCAGACCTATTGTAGTCCCTTAAGCTGCAACAATTGGAGATGACTTCATGTTAATGGACGACAGTTGAAAGTTGCATCGTGTTCACTTTGTGGATGATTTCCTTTTCATGGAAGGAATCATATGACTTTAATGGCTAGTTTGTTCTCTGGACAAGAACCCAATAGAGCATGTTTGGGACATTCTAGGCAGACGAGTTGCTGGCCACTTCTCTCCAAGAACTGGAAAGAACTCTTCTGGAGAAGTGGGGCAGAATACCCCAACTCCTCATTAATAGTCTCATTGATTTCATGCCTCAAAGGTGTTCAATGTTGCTGGCCATCAGGGAAACCATACACCTTACTAAAAACTACTTTCTTTGAAGGAAACACCTTTTTTTTAATTCTTTTTTCTCATATTTACAAATTCAATGTACCCAAATGCTCTATACAATGAATTTTTTTCTGCCCAACATGTGTAATTTTTTTCTCAAATAGCCTATCATGTCTGTCGATCATGTATCAATCATCTAAACAATTCCCCAGCCACATGATCTATCCACAACCTCAATATCCTTTGTTTTGAGCTATGTATTATCATTTTAAATTCACAAAATTATGACTAGATCTTTTGCAAATGTAAAAAGCTGTTCACAATTTCACAAAAACAGGACCCTGGGGAGAAAAGTCTGGACAGATCCCTGAACTCTGACACCTAACGAATAAATATTAGAATACCTAAAACATACACCTAGACAATACATTTTCAATGTACTTATAATACAATTTTCCGAAAATGTAAAGTGGCTAAAAGAAAATTCATGTATAATATCATTTCTAACAGTTTTCACAAATACAGAAGGTGTTCATGCATTTTTGTAATTTTGACTTTCTCTTGCATCATAGTAAAAATATTCTTTGCTTTAAAGTATCACTGGAAAATAAACAATGGATCTAAGACTGTTTGCATTTTATGAAGATAATTACTCTTATACGATTATAAAACAAGTTGGAAATTGCTTGTCAAACGTGGCAAATGAGGTGCGTTCGTACTATAACTAGTTTCAGAATTATTTTTTGCACCCCATATTGTACTGAATGTATAATTTTTTGTACTTCATAAAGTGCATACTCTGTAACATCATTAAAATGCACTTCCAATATTTTTTTTTCCCATTCCCCGTAATGTAACGGAACACTTTTGACTCTCCCTGTCATTAAACTATACATCCGATTTTCCTAAAATTTGAAATGGCTTGACAAAATTTTGCAACAATTATATCTTTAAAATTTCAGACCATTGGGAAGGCTGTAACATCATTAAAATGCACTTGCAATAATTTTTCCCATTGGCCGTAATGTAGAGAAAAACTTTTGACTGTCCCTGTAATTAAACTATCCATCCGATTTTCATAAAATTTGAAATGATTCGACAGAATTTTGCAACAATCATATATGTAAAATTTCAGACCATTCGGTTGGGTAGTTTTTGCTATGTTATATGCGGGCGGACGGACGGACGGACTGAACGACGACTATGGGTGCTACGTATTTATATAATTACGAGCGCACCTAAAAAAGGGGTAAACAGTATGGTTTTAATGTTTCTACACGTAACGTAAAATAAGCGACATAATTTATAAAATAGGAAAGAAACTTCAAAGCTTACATTTGACTGTAGAAAAGGTAAAAAATGCATATCCAACAAAGGTATATTCACCGATTATTACATCTAAAGTCTCATCTCATGTTTGAAAAGAAAATCGAACTCCCCAAAGAGCTATTGCAAAATCTTTAAACATCTCTTTAAACAAAATTACAAAATCTGATTTAAAGCTAATCAAAACAAAAAAACAAAAACAAAAAAAAAAAAAAAACGTTCTCCGGAACAGAAACATGTTTCTCATCATAAGACTATATGAGATGTGATATATATATATATATATATCACTACTCGAATGTACAGATTGTTGTATGAAAATTATTTGGCAGGTGAAAAATAGAAATAATGAGGGCTTTGATGTATTTATATAATTTCAATAGAAAAAGGTCGATTTACTGCCGAAAAAAAAAGTAGAAAAAGACCTAAAATGTTGGTTCAGAGAAAACAAGAAAAGTTTTGGCTAAAGGTTTTATCGTTATTACTTGATTATCTTATAACAGGAAAACTTAAAATTAGAAAGGTAGAAAAAAAAAGTCAAAATTAACTTCGATTACTATCAGAAATGTTTTAAAACATGTTTCTAGGAAAACATTCCGTCACTTTACCCAAATAATCTTCATTATGTTAAGTTCATCAGAATAAGGCTACCATCCATGCCTCTAAATCTATTGTTAATTTTTAGAATAAAATATGAAATAAAATCAGAATTGAGGCTATTCCGTTTAAATACATCCAACTCAAGTCCCCGACGTGGCTCCTGTACATTACCAGGCATTTGGACTTAACAAATTCTTTGTAAACGGCATTCAAAAACATTGTATGGACTATGGAAGATTGTCATTGCGGAATGGAACAAAATAATAAACCTTAATCTTTTAAGAAAAGATTGTATGTTGGAAATCAAGATGTAGTTAGTTCAACACATGGGCTGTCAGGTTAAAAATTGAAAATAAAATTCTTAACTTTGTTTATATTTTTTCTTTTTGAAAATCGTTACAAAAATGTGTGAACACCGTCTGTAAATTTTGAATACTTTTAACCCTCTCACTGCGCCTCCCGCAATTTCCATGGGCAACGTAAAATTAGCAAAATTTGCGCAATCCGCGATTTCCGTGGGGATGTATTTAACCAAGATTAATTTTCAGAACTTCACTTTTATATGATTATTCTTCAAATACAGTTTTCTGACAATCTTTTCTTCATGATCTAATTCTATATTTTAAAAAAAAAAAAAAAAAAAAAACTCTTTTTCGTTTTTTTTTTTTTTTTTTTTTTTTTTTTTTTTTTTTTTTTTTACATTTTTAGCTCTAAAATATATGTAGATTTGAAATATGTAATAAAATAAATGCTCAATTTTTGAACCTATTTTGATTTAAAAAAAAAAAAAAAATACTCAGCGAGAAGGTTAACAAGAATATTCTGTGAAGCCACTTCACTTTAAAGTTCAGAACAAGGTTAAAATAAAAACAAAAGTATAAAAGCAATTTAACAAACAACAACCATTTGGAAAATGATTTTTTTTGAAGACTAAAATTTCAGACATAAAAAATCGCATGGAGTTGATCCTACATTATGTACGCCATGAATTAAACATTAATAGTGTTAATGCACATAAAAATTGCGACAAAAATCACCTGAGACCCATCAGATTTCTCAAACCTTGCGTATTATATACCTGAAACTTACGGATTATCCAAGCATTTCATTGGCTGTTCAGGAAAAGGTTTTTCCATCGTCCAAGAAATCTGACGACCATTTTTAAATGAAATTTTATTCTTAAACTTCTAAACATCCCACAATATTACTTTTTACACCGTCGTATAGAGAAAAAAAAATTTACTTTTAAATGCAATTTGTTTGAAAGCTGCATCTCAATTTGTTTCAGAGTTATTATTATTTTTTTTTTGTAGTTTTTATTACTTTTTTGTCATAGTGGCAACAGAAGTAATCCATTTCTGTTGAAAGTAAAAGGAAATACAGATTACTGTATAGACCAATCAGAACATGAATAAAATGCGAATTAAACCAATAAAAAGCTTCAGATATGCTTTTAATTTCCTACCCTGACGAGGACAATAACCATTTTTCCAAATGGTTAAAAAAAAAAAAGTGCCCAGTTAAACTTATGGCATTGAGCTCACAGTCTATTCAAACTAATTGTATATTATACTCTTACTTCAAAGAATAGAATGCCTTTCATAAAATAAATTAAGTGGGGGATTAGCCCCTCCCCTCCCTGCTTCACATCTTTATACTTAACCAATGAGCCTCCAAATCTCATCAGGGAAGCGCCTTATCAGAATAAACCAGTATATTAAATTTGAAGCAAATTGGATAAGAAAAGACTTTTTTTCAACATTAAGGTGTTATTACCCCCGATCCTCCCTTTATACTTAAACAATGAACCTCCAAAACTAATCAGGGAAGCGCCTTATCAGAATTAACCAGTATACCAAAATTGAAGCAAATCTGATAATTCTGCATGAAAAACCCATTTATCTAAGTTAAGGGGGATTAGCCCCCCGTACCCCCCTTTATACTTAACCAATGAACTCCCAAAACTAATCAGGGAAGCGCCTTGTCATAATAAACCGGTATACCAAATTCGAAGCAAATCTAACAAGAAAACCCATTTTGTTAAATTAAGGGGTATTGCACCCCGATCTCCCCTTTATACTTAAACAATGAACCTCCAAATCTAATTCAGGGAAGCACCTTATCAGAATTAACCGGTATACCAAAATTGAAGCAAATCTGACAATTCTTCATGAAAAACCCAGTTAAGGGGGTGGAGTAGCCCCCCTTATCCCCCTTTATACTTAACCAATGAACTACCAAAACTAATCAGGGAAGCGCTTTGTGAGAATGAACGTAGAAAAAAAATTTGAAGCAAATCGGATGTTTCTATCAAGAGTTATCGCATTACATACGTACATACATATGTACGTTCATACAGAACCTGTGGGCACATTAGCTCTCAGGCCTTGATAGCCTGTGAGCTAAAAAGGGGTATAGTAAGTCTGCCTGCAGGTTTTTTCCCATTACTTCAAAAACTACCTAAGGCTTATTCTCAAATCTAAAAAGCTACGTTCTGACACATTCCTGAATTATTTTTTGTTTGGAAATACATGAAATGGACCTTATGCACGTGACCTGAGGTCGGGGTTAAAATTCGTCTGCTGGCGGTGTTTAGTCTATGAAGTGTGGTTGTTAATGTTTGTTCTTTAAAAATACCGCAAACAAATTCTTTGTTGTAGCAGCATATACTTAATATATTGTAATATAAATTCAAAATGTTGTTCTGTATGCAGGAAAATTCCCTAAGTTTGTAAATTTTCAGTTAAAATGTATGCATTTAACCTGGATCAAGGCTAAAGTCGTCTGCTAGCGTTGTTTGCGACTGCGCATACTCACATTCTGGCGGTGCAGTTGCTAGAATAATAGATCAACATACCGCCAGGCCTGGCGTCTGACATCTTCTGCCATAGACTTCTAATATAACTGGACGCAGAAATGGCAACCTTTTCTTGGGGCACATATCATGCTCCCAGTGGCGTAGCTAAGGGGGGGGGGGGGGGCAAGGTGAGCGGCCGCCCCGGGCTCCGAGGCCAAGGGGCGCCAAATTGAGAGAGGTTTAAACCGAAATTATTTCACATATTTTGACAATCTCTATAATAATAGCCTAAGTCATGTGACTGTCATCAATAGTTCCGGGCTGACCGCTTCACTTTTTATATGCCAAACAACCAATTTGGTAATTTAATGTTAGCCAGGCGCAGGTGATAAATTTCCAAGTATTGTTCCATCGCCATCATATCACCGGTATTATAATAGTCCATCTCATGCGACCATCATAAACAATTCTTCGTGAGGTAAATGAAAACAAAGCTTTGATGTTGAAATTAAATGTCACAGTTTATGGTATTATTTATTACTTTTCTTCTTCTTTTTTTTTTCTTTTAAGAAATAAGAGAAAATTGAGAGTCATAAATTTTAAGTATTTCAGTTTTAAATTAAAGTTATGCATTTTAAATAAAATGAGTGAAAGTATTATATTTTAAATGAAATTAATGAAATAAGAAAAAATACGATGGGTACAATGTTTGGCGATTTGTCACCTGCACTCGGCTAACATAAAAATACCGAGTTCATGATTTCTGTATCAGAATGTTCCGATTTGAGCAAGTAAATTCAATTATGAATAAAAATAACATGATACAATGCTTAGCATAGATTTAAAGGAGACCAAACTGGTCGCTAAGGCGGCTAGTAAATAAGAATTGTTGATTTGTGTGTCTGTGTGTAAATGTTATCTTTAGCAAGATATTTTGTTATATCCAAATAATGAAGAAAGGAAAAGCTTCTGTTAAATGTTTCTAGCAATGGCTCAACACAGTTGGTACCTAAGATAAATTATGTACCTGAATTGAGGCGTAAAAAGATTAAATAGGGGGCGCCAAATTGAGAGGAGGTTTAAACGGGAATTATTTCACATATTTTGACAATAAATAAGAATTGTTGACCTTTTCTTTTTTTTTTCTGTGTGTGTGTGAGTGTTTTGAAGAAATTCGGTGAAGGTGAGTAGGAGGGGGGGGGGATGGAGAAATCCATAATTGTCAATTGCTGATGGAGGTTTCTGAAAGTCTAGTCTCCAATTTATAAATCAAAAGGCCTGTTTGCAACTTGGAGTGACAATGCAAATAAAGAGGAAAAACTTTTCAGGGAGAAGTCTTAACTCATATCACGGAACCCTTGCCACAAAACACACTAAAAATCTTCGATTAAATTGACAAAATGCTTTTAAATTATGTTTTTAGCATTTAGCAACGATTAAAGAATTTACGATTTTAAGTCGATTGCCCACATGCCATGTAATCTCTGATCCATCGATTTTTGGAAATTAGATGGAGGGGGTCGGCTGGAAAAAGATCTCTTTTAGTTCGGTTTTTAATGAATGTTCGCCCTGTATGGTTCTTTCTGCGAGCTTTTGTATTGTCAGTTTTTTGAAAACATTAAGAAAAATTACTGACCGATTTTCAAAAATTTTATACATAGGTGTAAAATATTTTTCTACATGTGTTCTGAAATTTTCAAATCGATATCTTAATTTTCGCTGATTAGCGAAAATTCTTAATTTGTTCCATTTCGGCTGTGAAATCAGGTTAAGATGTGCGCGCGATTTACCCATTTTGTGAAAAAAACGCTTATTTGATAAGTATTAAATTAATATTCTCGGCTAATAAAAAAAAAAAAAAAAAAAAAAAATAGAAATCTGAGCCTCATGTGCATCAGGACCTGCCTTGGACTACCCTCACACAAATTTTCAGACTTACATACTTACTTCATACAGACATACACTTAGATTGGTTTTCACGCTGACTTTTGCGTTCTTCATTCCATTTGAATATTTTCGTGTAATGTGGGCTTCTGTGAACCAATGCAAAATGGATTTAGCTGGAAGAACAACAAGTAAAGATATTATTTCTTCTTTATTGGAAATTCCATTTTTACGTCGAATTGGCATTGAGACAAACGAAATAATAAAATGTGAGCGACCTATCCTCAAATTTTCCCTTCTTAAATCGTATAAAAAACAAAGTAGGACTTTTCAATCTTCCTAGTACGACCAGTAGAAATGACTGTTTTCGTCGTTTTAAAAGTTAAATATATTTGATATATACTTAAATTCAGAGCATGTGCATTAGAGAAAACTATATCTATATCTGTGTAAAGAATAACTGGGAGATTAATGGGAGAAATGAATTTGACTCGGGAAACTCTTTGTGGACTGAATTCATTTATTTCCTCGCTGCATCTTACAATCATGTCCGCGAGTTCGATCGGATGTCTCACAAGCCATTTTTTTCTATTTTGGGACCTCCATGGTCGTAGGTTGTACAAGCATCTCAAATGGGCAAAATATAATCTTGTCTCTAATATGTTGGCAATATTTTCCAGCAGGGGGGTGGGGGGGGGGGGCGAAGGTATGAATTTGGGAGGAACATTTAGTTTAATTGGTTAATTAGCTCTTGATTGATCAAGGTCCGCAAAATTCCTGGGATCTGTGACGTACAAGGCTTTAAACACAAATGAAGTAGAATTGTCCAAACGTCAGCATTTTCTATCTTAAGTTACTCTCTGAATTTAATGGTGAACGTAATAAATGCTGTGCTGGGAAACAAACTTACAAGGGGTAAAACGGATTTTAGAAAAGATTTAAAATTGGGAAAAAGAACTTAAAATTTTTAAATTAAATTTTTGAAATTTAATTTAAATTTTGAATTTTAAAAGGATTTCAATTCTTATCCTTTTTATCTATATATACAGTATATATCTCTCTCTAAAAATATCTGATCATTGTCATGCGACTGCGCTCATATTTATAAACCGATTTGGATGTGATTGAGCATATGTTAAGTGTTTATTAAGATCTCGACCAAATTCATTGGACATTTTGATTCGCCATCCTGTTTCAAAATGGCGATCCTTTAAAAATTTCAAACTAAAATAAAAATATACAAAAAAATTATAATTTATTTCTTGCATAATCATGAAGTCTTGATAGAAGGATTCGGGAGCACTTTTTGGTTTCCCCTCTATTTTAAAAAATGGTATAGCAATTTGAAATTCTAGGGTGGCTGACGTTTTGAAACAGGGGATTTTTTCCCATAATCGGGCGAATTTTAGGAGTTTTAGCAAATGTGTTTTTTTATTTATTTAATTTTAATGTTACTACGCTTAAAACAACATTCCCTTAAAGCAACAGTCATATCCGAGGACGTTCCGCTAAGTTTTTGAAATTCCCATACCAATTCCGTATTGACAAATGGGTGGGTGATTTTCAAAAAGTATGGTGTTTTACTGTCCTTTCACATTTGCACATAAAAATAGTTAAATATCACAATTTTAATTATTGCATTTTAACTATATTTTTTAATGATAATTTACAGATATATTATTATTTATGAAAAAATTAAAAATAAGAAATATTTTCTTTTGTAGTCAAAATGTATTGTAGGTTGTCCCAACAAGCAATTTATTAGGTAAAGATTTGACTAAATTGTATTTAAAACAGATGGTTATAATTTTTTAATACATTTTTATTTATTAAGATGCTACTAATTAAAAAAATATTTATTTTCATTAATTAAACTTATCTATAATTCTTAATAATTATTTTAAATCGTGTTCTAAGAAAAAGTGTCATTGCCATGCTTCTGACAAAAAGTTCATCTGGAATTTTTTAGAGGGCAGCACATGCATTTTTATCAAGGCAAAAATTCTCCTTAAAAGTCAACTTGTTATCAGGTTTAGGTGAATAGAGTAAATAGTTTTATAGTTTCAATAAAACAAGCAAAGACTTTGAATGTTTTGGTGAGTATTTTTTTGTACGTCATTACCGCACCCACTTCTAATTGATAATTAAATGAACTTTTATTTCTTAATCTGCTTTTATTATATAAGAAATAGAAAATCATTGTATGGGCCGAAGATATAATGGCTGCCATTTATGCCTGGGGAAAAATAAGAATATTTTGCTTAATTTGCCATTACCGTGTTCACTTATGTTCATTACCAAGTTCATTAAAATTTAAAAATTTCTTTTAAAATGTTAAATTAGTAATTTGGTCTCCGTTGACGCTTGTATATCAATGTTTATGACCCAGATAGCATGTAAGGTTTCCGAAAAGGGTCGTTTTTGCTTTACTTTCTAACTATCCTGCAAAGTTTTTCGTGATAATCGTGTAGCCAACCCATGTTCGGAAATCATTATGATCCGTACGATTTTTGCGCATGCGCAACTTATTTCTTTTCACGGCCAGCGTAGATGGCGGGCTCCCAATGGCGTCTGTTTTGAAAGCTTTCGTTGTGTCAAGTTTCTAACATTTACAGAAAATGCGGTAAGTTTGCCATTACTTTTACTTATTAGTATATATCATTATTGTTTAAATCGTTCTTACTGTAGTCTTTTTTTCTTCTGTACTGTCTTATATTTAAGATTTCTGTGTAAGTTACCCATGAGGAAAAGATGATATTTGATTCAACGCTATTTTGTTTAATTATGTTATACAGCATGCTACATCTTTAAATTAAACTAACTTCTATAAACATGATTTACTTAAAACATGTTATAACGTATCGTTTCACGTTTCGTAACAATCGCGAATTTTCAAATGTATTTTGATAACATAACTGCAGTTCCGTTATATATACTTTTAACACATAGGATTGACGTAATGGTAATGTAAATGAACCATAAAATACAAAATCGAGAAAGTGTAAGGAGTTTTTTGTAGGAGTAAGTGTTTAGGAACATATTTTATTATAATAAAACATTTTTAATTATGATCGAGGCTAACTAGTGTTTTTATAATTAAAAACACTTAAGTCTTAAACACAATTTTGTTTTTATGTTTAATTATTTTAAACTTGTAAAAATAAATTTTATCTTTTTTTCTTAAAGTCTTCAAAAAATAAGGAATGTATACTTAAAGTTTTAAAATCACCACCACCCCCTTGCTGTGGACTGATTTACAAATC
This sequence comes from Maratus speciosus, assembly GCA_963932465.1. Classification (NCBI taxonomy): domain Eukaryota; kingdom Metazoa; phylum Arthropoda; class Arachnida; order Araneae; family Salticidae; genus Maratus; species Maratus speciosus. Next base: position 58,512,995 of record OZ010788.1, read on the forward strand.
AAAACAGACTTTGACCTTCAACAAATTACATTCATTTGAAAATATATATGCATGCATAGCGTATAAAACACGTAGATCATTTCATTTAAATGTATTTATCAAAATGTAGGTATATTGTTTGTTATCCCTTTTAGCGTCTATATATATATTTACAGATGATTTTCTGTTGTAATTTTAAAATAACATCCAAACAGAAATCTTTTTTTTTTTTTCAATTATATGACATCTGTGCCAATAATTGTATAATTTTAATGTCCTTCATTAAATTTATTTGAGAATATCTTATCCTTATTGCACAAACACCCTTTTCGCTATTCCTATATTTATAGTAGCTGCTATATGTAAAATTTAAAAACTGTCTTCAAACACAAGTAATTATTTAAAAGTTTTTCTGCAAAAAACCCCCACTAAATCATGTGCATGTATACATCTCAAAAAATAAATTTGCTATGTGTAGTGAAGAATAAAACAATTATTTATTAAAAATAAACATATTTACAGTAGAAATTAATTTTCGTATGTCATTTTGCCAGCTGATTGAGAATCGGCAAAGCTTTTAATATTAAGAGTCTGTACATATATAACGTTACCAACTTTATAGTAATTTTGTAATCTTTCCGGCCTTTACAATATCTTACATTATCATTCCTGGATTATGTCCCACCCTTCCATCACTAATCATATTGTTATCAGTGTCTCAAAGTTCTTTTTTTTTCCTTTCATTTTATTTTTACATATTTTCAGTTATATGTAAACATATTGTTATATATCTGTTATTTATAAAATTTTCTAATAAAGAAGAAAGAGTATGTAAAATATCACTATATTAAATATAAAATAAGTTTATATCAATAAAATTTTTTAAAAGTATTTAAAAATAGCTCTTTGTTACATAATGTATTCAACAGATATATTGTTTCTTGCCGCTCTTATCAACAAAACAGATAGACAACATTCTTCCTCTTTATTTTACTAATAAGCACAAGTATCACTTCAAACGTACTATCTGGTTTCTCCAACAGCAGATTATATGCAAATATAGGGTAGATGTGCCAGTAATGGACACCCTTAAGGAATTTCTTTAAAATTTATTTTTGTATTAATAGTTAAAATTATTATATTCCAGTTTTTTCAATATTATATTAATCTATCGACAATATTTAACCATTCTTATAGCCTCATTTCCCAATATGAATAGAAATTTAATTTTAAATAACAGAAATATATCAAAACACCCAAAAGCCCAGTAATGGACACCCTCTGGCCCAGTAGTGGACACCCTCTGTTCCAGTAATGGACACCCTATAAAAAGTAATAAATATAATTGTTTTTATGACTATTTAGAACCAGAATTTAATGAATACATACTAATGAAACAAAATAGTTATTTTCAAATAAATTTAACATTTAGGATACCAGTAATTAATAAAGTATTTGTGATAATCATTTATTGTTTGTATCAATAATTGAAATTATCAGATGATCGATGTTTTAATTATTTTAGATGCATAGATTAAAATACTAAATATCAGGCAATTACAGCTATCAAATTATTGTAACAGTGATGGATTTAAAGGGTAATTAAAAAAAAGTTTTGGAATATTAATGTTTAGTTTTGTGCCACTATTTTTAAATGTTTAGTTTTGTGTCACTATTTTTAACAATCTTCCAGACTCTACTTGATATATCATTTATAATAATTAATATTACAAATATGAAAGAAATGATATTGTGAGTTGAATATTTTAAATACTAAATAAAATAATTTCAAAATAAAACTGTAGTACTGATGTTTGAGGCCAATGATCTGCAGATTTACTATAGTTTCATGAATATTACCTGCAACTTTCATTAATAGTATTACATTTTTTTTAAAATAAGGAAACATTTAAGACAGAAAATAGATTTTTAATAGCTTCTGTAACTTAATTGTTTTTATTTAAACAGAGAGGGATTAAGCCGTATGAGCCCCTCTTTGACTGTGCTCTTAAACAATATTTTTTGCTTCCTGGCTGGTTTGATTGCCGGATTACAAAATATGCAAGGTATATGTACTACATAAAAAAAAAAATAATAATAATAAATAAAATAAAATATTGAAATTTCATAAAATCTCATAAAATAACTTAAAAGCAGCTATTTATAAAAATTTTAGTGTTATTACATTTTGGTAAGTATAATTTAAAAATTAAATTTGATTATTTAGGTTTGCAGTTAAACCAAAGTGTTTTATGCACTATAAACATTACTAAAATTGCATTTTTAGCAATGTCTACATGGGGTGTCCATTACTGGAAAATGACTAATTAACCATCCCAGTAATGGACACCCCTCTTAAAATCTTAAAAATAAATGAAATTTTGTAAATGGCCATTGGTATATAAAATTCAAAGTTTTCTATTGCTACTCAAACAAAAACATTTAAATTTTGCAAGAAAATAAATAATATATAAATTGATTAAACGAAGCCAACTCTTAGCCTCTTCATTAAGATTTTCACAGAAAAACAGCGAAACTTTGAAACATTATTTTCTGCTTCCTGATTGGTTTGATTAAAAGTGTCAACAATAACCCAGTTTTATAAAACATACAAGGGGGAATTATAAAAAAAATAATTAAAGCTAAATATTTATTAGTTATTTTTTATGAACCAAAAACATCAAGGGGTGTCCATTACTGGAAGGGTGCCCATTACTGGCACATCTACCCTATATAAAAAAAAATAGGAAAGCCAAACGTTGAGGTATTCCACATTTCAGAATGAAATAATTGTATATATAATCATTTAATTATTTTAATAACTTAGTATTTTCATAAAAATAGATAACTGAATATTTTGATGTAAAGAAACAGTTACAAATAGAAAAATGAATATTTTGGTTGGATCAAAAATGGTAACAATATCGAAAATGAATTTTCTCCCTCACCCTAGAGATATCTTAAGATATCAAGTGCCAAACTCCACCTCCCTGAAGTGATACCGTTATATTAAGCACAGCCTATAAAATCATGAGCCTTAAATGCTTATCAGTTAGCTTGTTAATTTTAAAATTGCCCATCAATACTTTTAGTTATTAATAGTAAATTGGAAAAAATGAAATCAAAATAAGATTTAAAAATTAAATGTTTTGTAAATTCATACAAATTAAAACTTGGTTTATTATTATTGTTGTTTAATTAATAAATATGAAATTACCTTACCCCTCTTGTCCCTTCCCCCCATAATTTTATCTGTACTGGCAGTGTGATCAGTGTGAAAACTGACAGGGCAGGAAATTCATACTACTACTTCTTTTGGTAATACCTGATTATCCTGACAACCAATTTCACCAAATAAAGTTAGTACATACTTTTAATAAGTGTACTTTTAGTAGTTGACCCAATAGCAGAAAATCCTCCAAGTGTTTGCAACAAATACTTCAGAGGCAGAAAATAATCTGCAGGTAAAACAGGTTTGACAGGTTGCAAGTTTTACAATCGAAGTGTTAATCAAACGATCACCTTTTTTTAAAAATGTTATTATGCATTTTATTAATTTTACTAATAATAATCTTAAGTTTTTGTATTAAGTAAGAAAGAGCCAAACATAATATAAAGCGAAATAAGGGTTCAATAGAAAAATAACCTGCAAACGAAAAAAGAAAATCTGCGACTCCCATCTCTAACTTTCTGCTACCGGTGTAGTTGATAATAAATAATAAATATAAATTGGTACAAAAATACATTACAAAATGTATTGTAATGTTAAGCCCTTCGTGACAACATATGTGTGATATAAAGTGTGTACACAGTCCTTGTAACTATTACTATATCGGAATGGTAATTTTTACGGTACTTTTCGGTTAGCCGGGCGCCAGTGTTAGATATACATACATACATATATATGTATATATACTTGTATACATAACACTGGCGACCGGCTAACTAAAAAGTACCATTTTTACCTTATTTAATATAAATTTATTAAATAAGGAAAAAGTCACTATTTGAAAATAGTGGTACAAGGGAGGCTTGTCATGAAGGGTTTAAAAGTTTTTTCTTCATTGTTATTATTTTATGTTTTATTTTTTAGTTTCAAGAACTAATGACATCATCTGGTAAAGATTCTGAAGTCATGGTTGCTAGCATGTTGAGAAAATTACAGATGATGTCGGAACAAAGTCCTAACAGAGGGTACAAAATCTAAAATTGCCCAGCAAGAAGAGGAACAGACAGTTGTTCTAATTTAACAGGTTGGTTATTATATATTTTAACAAAATTTGTTTTTGTGAGTTCATGCTCAATGGTACGAATAATGTTTTCTTTTTCCTATGAAAGTTTGTATTTTTCTGTAACTGTACGCCAGTGTTAAATATATACATATATTTACACACACACACACACACACATATATATATAGTGAAACCTCCCTGTGCGACCACCTCCTTGACCGATCATTTTTTCATGGAACGAAATTTATTCCCATAGGCTCAATACTAATTTTACCTCCATTCAGAGACCATCCCATTTGAACTCCCTCCATGAGCAACCCATTTTTTTGAAAACTTTTTACTTTAAGATTTTAATTAAAACTTTTTTACTTTATGATTTTGATTTGAATCAATAGGTTACCTTTATGAGTAAAATTTCATTGAATAATTCAAGGAAAATGTATCTTACCTTTATTATGCATATTTAATTATACATTATTGATCATTTACTTGACCTTTACTTTCAATATTTTAATCATTTTCAAAATTATCTTACTTTTTATCATTGTAGTTTATTACTTTACTTAATTATTTTAATATTTTACCATATTGCAAGCATTATGTATAATTTTGAATGCATTATTACATTCAAATTACTGTTTAAAAAATGTAAACAAAGTAATGATCAGAAATGTGCAAAATTCTAAATTCCGCACAACCACTGGTCCCAAGCTGTGCGGATTTGAGGGAGTCTACTGTATATAATTCTCGAAATATGACAACTCATTGTTTTTTCGTGAAGAAAGTATAAATTTATTTCTGAAAAAAATCAAGATATTGCTGATAATTGGTAATCACAATCTTTTTATCAAATATATTTATGTATTAATCAAGCTTTTATTATTATTAAGACTGGCTAAACCTGAAATAAAACTTCCTTACTTTATGACTTTGATGTGAATTAATATGATACCTTTATGAGGAAAGTTCCATTGAATAATTCCTGGAAAATGTATCTCATCTTTATTATGCATATTTAATTATACATTAATTATTATTTACTTGACCTTGAGGGGAGAGTGGGGAGGAATGTGATGCTTTTTACAAAAATAAGAAAATCAACTTTATTTGACACATAAACAAAATTTTGATATATAGAATACAAAATGAAACACTCTCTAATGTCCTTGAACAATATAGAAACATAATTTGCAGAAACAATTTTATAAAGAAATTATAAATTTCAAAATGTGTCCCATACCTTCCCACTAACAGGGAGGTATGGGACAGCTATAAAACAATGTATGATAAGGGGCAAATAGTCTATTGTTGGCTATATATACAGTCTAACAAAGATTGTAGGTTGATGTCTGTGCTACAATATCAAATTTCAGTAACTTCATCACTGGAAGGAAAATTCAGGATTGTCAATCAGAGATAGCATTAAAAAAATCATCAGTTCAATTTATGTTTTGAAGTAAATGAATATATTTATAATGTTATAATTAATATATTACCTTCTAAAAATATTTGCATGTTAGCAGTTTACATTCATCTTATTAAAAAGAAAGAATTAAACATGTCCCATTCCTCCCTCTACCTTCTTTTATGTTAAACTTCTTGTATAAACAAAAGTTCTACTTTTAGTCTAGTTTACAGTATGATGTTCAATAAATAGAAAAACTATTACATCTACGCGTAAACAAGCCTATACTACTATATTTTACTAATATACAGAAAGCATAAAAAGTATATGAAGCAAATTTACTTCTGATTCTTGAAATAATGCTTTGCTTAAGTCTTTAAAGTAAATCGGCTTGTCAAACGATGATTAAAAATTAGTTTAATTAACAAGGTATGCAACTGATATGAAAGGTTTGATAATTCTAACTTTTATTTTTCAATTTTAGAAATTATTTAATTATTTTTTTTAATATTTTAACCCTTTGCACTCAAAGGTTTTTTTCATTTGTATTACCAGCAACTCAAAGTGATTTTAGTTATATCTTATTATTTTTTAAATTCTTTATGAATACGAATACAAATTTATGATATATAAAAAAAAAAACTAAAAATTATAAAATTATTACATTTTGTAATCGTAAAGTGTGATACCTCTTGAAGCAATTGCCAATATGTAATCTTGGCTTTTCTAGACAGATATCACAAAATTATTTTTATTGCCTCCGTAGTGGAGCCCTCAAGTTTGAAGACAAATTTTAAATGGCTCCGCTCCGGAGTCCTCGAGTGCAAAGGGCTAACTTTTTTTCAATATATAATGTATTTAAAACAATCAAAAATGGTATCAAAATTCAATTTGTGCGATTGCAGCATTGTATTTCTACAGTCAAAGATTTTGCACCTTAGCCGACTAAAATTTCGATTATACACCTTTCTCAGTTATGCATCGTTTTAGAAAGGTTTCCTGAAAGACATATAATTGGTACTTTACTGGGGTTTTTTTTTTGGGGGGGGGGGGGGGGGGGGCTGAAATTGTCATATTGCCAGAGCAAAAGTTCTTTATCTACAGAACGACAAAGTCGAAAAATCCATTTACTCTTGCGCGACTGAAAATATACACAATATTTTGAAAATAAATATCAAACTTCATGATATTTTGAAAATAAATATCGGATATGTATCCATTTATATATATCACTGAACCATCCTGTTTGTAGCTATAGTGTTTACTCTTTAGTGTACACTATACACTCTTCAGTACTCCTGCTGCTGATAGAATATAATCTTTTTTTTTTTTTCCCCATCATCTGAAGATATAAGAAAATGCTCTTTTATGAAACCTTTAAACACATAAAGGCTAGATTTATTATGGTTATTTGTGCTTTTCATTATGTAGGGATTTTTTTTTTTTTTGTATCACAAAATCAAAACGTTCATTTTATGAGTAACAATCCCAGATGAAGATTCTGTCGGTGTCACTCTCTACTCTCTATTGTGTACAGTATAACCTCGAAAATCCGGCATTGTCAGGACCATGACGATGCCGAATTTCTGACTTCAAAAATACTTTTAATAGTCTTAATGGTGCCGTTATTCGTAATTTAATTCATACCCAAGTAATAGTTATGTGAGAAAAATAGAAAATTAAATATTTTAAAAAATATTAAAATTAAAAGTTTCTATTCATATTTTCTGTGTTACAAAAAAAAAAATCTAGTATATATCATTTCTTCTCGTGTAATTTCCTAAACATCGATGTCAATTTTATTTGCTTCAATTATTTGAACAGCTTTTTAACAAGTTTTAATTTTACACAAATGTAGAATATTGAAAATATAGTCTTATTTATCTGAAGCAGATGTTAGTTTTCCAGTCAAATTTAAGCATTTTTCCACTGATACCTTTTCTTCTGTACTCAGACGGGATTCAATTTAGCATAGCATCTGCGATCTCACAGTCAGCCAATCCATTGCTTTCAATCTCGAAATTTTTAATTGTTTAACGATTTATTATTATTCTTTCTCCTATAAGGTGGAAGTGTAAAAAAAAAAAAAAGCGGCGAGATGACTTTGATGCTGGATTTTCGAGGTCACACTGTACTTTATTTACTTTTACTATACGTATGTGATTTTTGTGTTTATAATTTTATTTTTTATTTTTTTCTAGAGAGAAAAGAATGAATCAAGAAAAAAATTTTAATGAAGTACCTGTTAATTATATCAATTCTTTATATGTAAATAAATTACTATATTAATTCTTTATATGTAAATAAATAGAATTTTATAAACTGAATGATGTTTCATTTGTTTTCAAGACTATTTCCTTGATACTGAGAAATATTTTTCATTGCTTCAGTCTTAAGTTATTAAAAATAATTACAATCAGAAAAAGAACAATTTAAGTGAGTTAAATTATACTTTAAAAAACTAAAAAAAAATAATGTTAGTTTAGTATTTGCTCTGTTGTACATAGGATGATATTTCTCTGGTAAAAGAAAAACATTGGAGAAGGGAGGAAGGCAGATGATTTTAAAAATTTGTCTTATTGTAATATGTAATTTACATTGTTAAACAAGCAATAAATTACTATTTTTATGTAAAAATGCTGGAAAGATCAATGAATTTGTAAAAAAATTCTTTTGTATGTTGCATCATTAAACTATTTTCAGAGAAAAGACTAAATATATTCCTGTGGTCATCAATCAGAATCTTATGGAGGATTTATTTTATAAATCTGACAATATTCTCTAAATAATAATTGAAAATTCTAAGAAATAAGTTTAATAAATGAAAGAATTAAAAAATTAATGAAGTAGTAATATAAAAAATATACAATCTTCTAAAGTCATTAAATGTACACTATATTGGAATTCCACATATTTGATGTGCTATTTATTGTAGGTAAACACAAGATTTCATTATATATGTATACAATAAAAAATTATCTGATCCTGAATAGTGAACTGGATTCAAAAGGTAAGTAACTGAAAGTATAATTAAATTTACTATGTATAAGCATAGACATAGAGTTGTATGTTCTCAAGTCCCTGTAACATTTTAAATACTTTTTCTTACCCTCTAATATAAAAAAGCTTTTAGTTTTTTTATTTTATTGAATTTCTCCTTTTTCTTTTGTTAAAGGATAAATGACAAAAAAAATCCCTTTGCTTTTTTTAATTTTAAGTTATCAATAATTTTCAAGACTCTATGCCTATGTGTATAAGAATGATTTTTTAATATTAAATACGTGAAATTTTTCAAGTTGCTAACTAAGCGTAAATAAACAGAGTGAAAAATGTTGAACTCTGATCTTTGAAATAGTGCTCCAATGCACTGTTGATTTGCGCCGAGTTAGCAATGTAAAAAATTTCACGTATTTAATCTTCAATAATTTCACTGCTGATAATTAATTAAAATTTTACTTGGAATGGTTTTTATTCAAATGAAAGTGTTTTTCCTTAAGAAATTTTTTTTAATGGGATTACACATCCCTCATGCGTAGACACTTGCATGCTAATGTTAATCCTATGGGAGAATTTTTCTAAATATCTCGTTTGCATTTCAATATTGTAAATTTTATTATTTGTTACTTGTCAATCTGTACAAACACCTTTTTTTTTTTTTTTTTTAAGTTTTCAGTTTTGTTTGCAATGTGTTTTTTTTTTTTTTTTTCACTAGAGTATTTTCGCTTTTGAAAGCAGTTCTGAATATATCCTAATAAGCAAAAAAACCTTGTAAAACAAAGTCGAAAAATGGCCTTTGTATCAAAACTGCAGGTATGCAATGAAAAAAAAAAAAAAAAAAAAAGCAAGCGAGATATTAAAAAAAAAATCTTTCAGCGGATTAACATTAGCAATCAGGTGTTTCTGTGCGAGTGAAGTATCCTCTTAACATTATTAAGCTTTTTTTATTATTAAAATAGGATCTAATAATGTAGCGAATTGATAAAAATTAAACATATATTTTATACATACATAGTAAAGGACAGGGATGTAAGAATTTCTTTCAAGGTAAAAAATGAACATATTAATTAAAATAAGCAATTTGATAAACATGTGGATTAATAAAAACCAGTTTTTTTCAATGTATAGATAATATTTGACTAAAATTTAATTTTCCACAGGAACAAACAAACAACAACAAAAAAATATGCTCAGCTCAGAAAAATTCTAAGTTGAGTTATTTATCTCATTTTTCTATCAAATAAGATTTTATGATTTATAAAAACCTCATTTTCATTTTTTTTATACACGCTTGTAATAAAAGCCTTTCATCAATCTTTGATTGTAACTCCTCTAACTACCCTTTCGTTTCTTCCTTTTCACATGCTTATCATGAAACACTTACAAACTCCCTCAGATAGCGTCAACTAGCAACCTTTTTCAATGCTTTACAAAACATTTACAAACTTTTCATGCGAAGCCTTTAAAAAGCATTCAAACATTTACGTAGCATGGTTGTAAAAAGGCTTTAAAAAGCAAAAAATGCTATCTGGGGAGGTATTTACAAAAAATTAAAACTTTCTGATTATTTCAAAAAATTTGATTTTGTTATTACAAAACATGAACAGATTTTGAAAATGACCCAAATACTAGAAATCTTCTATGATCGGGTTCAACGCATTTTAGTTTCGTGTATTTGAGTAAAATTAGCTGAATCCTTAAAAACAAGGAAGAGTGCAGCTGCCTTTTCCTCCCAGTACAAGCTAAGAATGCTTTTTATTCGTCTTGAGGAAAAATAATGTAGTTATTTTTTTTTTTATATAGGAGTGGTGGTGGTGGTGGTGGTGGGCGCAAAATTTCTTCCTGCCCCGGCCGCTAAAAAATGTAGCTACGCCACTGCATGCTCCCCACCATCACGTGATGGTGGGGAGAATGCGCGCCAAACCGGGTTTTCCCGCATCCCACCAAGACCTATTTCGTCTGCGTTCGTTTTGGAGCGTTTCTTTTATCACGAGAATGAAAATTGAAAATTGCCAAGAAAGGGATCACCGCCAAAAAATGACACCCTTTTGGCGATGAAATCTCCGACATGAGTGCATCAGAGTTCGACGGATGAGAACAATGGGATTCGCTCTCTATTCAATGGACTTTACCCACGAATGGCAAAGTACACGCCTCTGCGGGTATATATCCTCCGAAAAAGACTATTTATTGGACGAAGAGGAAGAAGTGTTAAAATGTTCTTCACGTCTATTGGTGTTTTTATTCTCTATACCCGCGGCTGACGTCACATGGGTAAAGTCCATTCCTCCTCCAAGTCTCCTGCATAAGGTTCATTGGCAGGTGTTCTTATTCTGAAACTGTGATCTAATGGCTTTTTTCATTTTTTTTATGAAGACAAACGATTTTTCAGAAAATGTCAGAGTTGTTGGACGCGACAGTAGCCTTGTCACGTGACAAAAATCGTTTATAACCCGATAAGTAATTTATCAAAAAAATGAAAACTCCATGCCTTTATATTTAAAAATATGTCAAAGTTTCGGTTTTGTTGAGCAGGGAATTTGAAAACTGCCTTAAACGTGGTCGCCTAATTAGGCGTGCCACACACCAGGGAGACATGCTACAAAAAAGCGTGAGGCGTGCGACAATTTCACCCTGTTAACAAAGAAAAAACCGGTTTGAGCAGCAGAATTTGCCTCCTGTCTCACAATTATTGTCGCATGTCTCTCTGGTGTGTGGCGCGCCGAATTATAGAGAGACGTTTGGGAATTGGGCGGTTTCATACTGGCCGAGAGATTCTGTCCCAAACAGTTTGCACAAAAAACTTTATCATCAGAGTTGTAGGTGAAGGCTACTGTCGATTGATTGGCTTAGATTTTTCTGAACGATGACTCTGCCCAACTTCGGGGTTTCGGTGGAACCTTGATATCGTAGCTCGTAACTGCTGGAAGAGAAGGTGCAGTTGGATGCATCCTATTTCGAGGAGAAGGAGCATCTGAAGTGATGAGAGAGGGGAAGGGGACATACGATCGCTCAAATCATTCGGTCCATAGAAGAAAGGAGACAAGCACGTGGAACAGGCTGAATTTTTTGGACGGGAGATGTTTTCAAAGCGAGCTGCATGCATTTTTAGTTTCACGCCAAACCAACATATTTTTTCTGTGGACTCTATGCACGGTCAAATACGCACTTCAAAGCGGATAAAGGACGCACTCATGGAGCTGGAGCTATAGCTATAAAGATTAAAAGGAGACGACATATCAATCTAGCACCGTAGAGAGCGTTGAAGCCGAAAGGCGAGTTCTTTCCCCCTCTCTGGAGTCCGTCATATTTGACATTTACCATAGTTGATCATAGAAGTATCAATAACGAGAAGGAAGACAAGAAACCGGATTAGCTCTGAAGCGCGCAGGGGCTGACGGGATTTAAAGATGACGAACTGATTGCACCCCCCCCCCCCCCCCTAACGCTTCACCTTACTATCCAAATGGGCTTTGTTACTATCACCCCTGTTGCCGCAAGTGCTCATGGGAATTAAAGAAAGAGAAATTATCCGGTGGCAAACAGCAGACATGGAAGATGCAATGCAAAATATGCTTGCCTTTCATCTCGTTATTGGTACTTCTATGTAGTTGATTTGTGCAGCGCATGAACATCATGGTGCAGCGGAAGAAACTGGCTCACCGCGGTCAAATATGGCGGAAGCAGGAGGGGGGGGGGGTATAAGGCTCATATAATATTATAGGAGCCCTAGGGGGGTAGGAACAGCTTCAAGTGACGTCATTTATGTCGTCTCCTTTAATCTTCTTAGCTCCATGGACGCATACTTGTTGGGCGTTCAAACTTAGTAAACCAACCAACCAACTTTCAAGTGGGCTCAACTGCTCAACAAAAACAAAACAAATACAATATTATTGTCTGCTACTGCGACATAACTGTCGTTTTGTTGTTTTTGATAGTTAATCATTTCATAATTAATTGCATAAATTATAATTAATTATTCTGCTATGGGTCTCGAGATTAAAGCAGATTCTTTGCGATTGCGGGAAAAAAATCTGTCTCGAAATGAAGAAGCAACTGGTAAAGAGTTTAGAGAGGTTCAAGTTGATAAATCGTAATTATTTGCCAAATTTTAAAAATATCTGCATATTTTATTCCTCTATGTATATGTATTTTTATTGTAGGCACAAATGTAATTTACTAAGCTAGAAAAGCGCGATGTAACAAAATAAAATGGATTTTCTTCTGAAATTCTAGTTTCTACATAACAAAGTGTAAATATTAAGAAAAATCAAAATGAAATTCCAGCTCAATTAATTATTGAGGTTGTGACTTTTAAAACTATCTTTGTCCCTAATGCATGGTGCTTTAAATTATAAGTATCTCTACACGGACAGAAATTACCCGGCACTGTATAAAGTCTAAAAGTTCGACCCAGCCCGTTATAAAATCAAAAATATTATCCGGGAATGGCCCATCCTTACGAAAACTTTGTTGGCAAAAGCAAAAAACTCGACCAGGTCCGACTCAATTTCTACAATACATGCCATTATTTCTGAAGCAACATTATTCTACAGTTCAATTTCTACAAAAAGCATAGGATGCAGGGGAAAGTGGGGAGGGATTGGACACTTTTTACAAAAATAAGAAAATCAACTTTGTCACAAAAACAAAAATTCAGTTTATAGAATACAAAATGAAACACTTTCTAAAATTCTTGAATAATGTAGATGCATAATTTTGCAGAAACAATCTTATATTTAAAGAAATTGTAAGTTTCAAAATGAATCCCATAACTCCCCACTAACAGGTAGGTATGGGACAGCTATAAGGCACAAATAGTCTAGTGTCGGCTAGATATGCAGTCTAACAAAGATTGTAGGTTGATAATGTCTGTGCCATAACATTAAAATTTTAGTATCTTCATCACTAGAAGGAAAATTCAGGATTGTCAGACACAGATGACATTAAAAAATCATCAATTCAATTTATTTACATTTTGAAGTAAATGAATATATTATCAAAGTTATAATTAATATATTACCCTCTAAAAATATTTGCATATTAGCAACATTTACATTCATCATATTAAAAATAAGGAATTTGACATATCTCATTCTCCCCTTTACTGTTATGTCCATTCCTCCACTTTATTGGTATGCCCCATTCCTCCCCATTACCTTCTTTTATGTTAAACTTCTTGAATAAACAAAAATGCTGCTTTTAAGCTTAATTTAAATTATGGATAATATGCAGTATAATGTTCCATAAATAGGGAAACTATTACATCTATGCATAAACAAGTCATTAATATACAGAAAGCATAAAAAGTATATGAAGCAAATTTACTTTTGATTCTTGAAATTATCTTTTACTTTATACAATTGCAAACTTATGCAGATCAGCAACTTTTTTCAACTGAAGATTGGGCTATCATTGGTTCCTCTTGTGTGTGAGTGTGATTGATGAAATGTTTAGAATGATGCATAAAGAGAAAATCCTACTGTCCCATTCCACTCTACTCTTTCCTACATTAAAATGAAGATTCAGTATAAGACAAATGATATATTTTAGAAAAAAAAAAGATAATTAAGGAAAATTGTAATTTTAAAACCCTACAAATAAATTATTTAATTTTTTTTTTTTTTTTTTTTTTTTTTTTTTTTTTTTTTTTTGCAGTTTATTAAACCAAATTAAATTTTTTAAGATTCCGTTAAGCAAATGTACAACATCACTATTAATTTTTGCTAAAATGTATAAATTAAACAAAGACATAGTTTACAAAACAAATAATAATAAACAAATTTATTTCCTATACCTTTTAGGCCTGAGAAGGGGCAGATATTGATGCATTTCATTCATTTGGTTCTATATTTAATGTCAAAATTTTTGTTACAAATATGGTTAAACCAGTTGAGCTTAAAAAAATAAATAAACAATATGATAGTTAAACCATCCTAAAGACTTACATTCTGTTCAAATGAAGTTAAAATAAATCTTACACCTTTTTTTCATTGCTAAGCTTCTCAAACTGCAAACAACATTTATATTGCAGATTTTGTAGTACTACTAAGTGTATGGGTGTATACAAAAGGGAAAGGTATATGTGCAAAATACAATCCTTAAAAAAATTTCATTTGAATGGAATTTAAGTTTTTAGTCTGATTTTATAATATTGTTTGGATTTTATTTTTAAAGTTCAACCAGTGTAACCATATTTGTTACAAAACATGTAACACCAACATGTAGAACCACATGTAGAACCAACTAAATGAAATATCTTAATATCTGTCTCTTCTTGGGCATAGGATTTTTTGTGTAGGACAGTGTAGGATTTTTTTTTTTTTTTTAATGTGTTTTGCAAGTTATATTTTTGTTTAATGTCAAGTTTTTTTAATAACTACTGCATTCAGATGAGCTCATTTCAAATTTAAC
This sequence comes from Maratus speciosus, assembly GCA_963932465.1. Lineage (NCBI taxonomy): Eukaryota > Metazoa > Arthropoda > Arachnida > Araneae > Salticidae > Maratus > Maratus speciosus. Next base: position 58,528,022 of record OZ010788.1, read on the forward strand.
AGAGGTCAAATTTAACTCAGCAGTGTATGCAGTATCATATCACAATCAGTTATATAAATATAATGATTAATCCCAAATGTTTTATCAGTACAGTAATGAGGGTTACTGTAGTTTGTTCAGAAACTTCCAATCTCAGCATAAAAAATATAAAAGAAAATTCTATTAAATCTGTGCAACCTATTTTTGACTTCAGTGTAGTGTAGCTGTCATACAGTGAAATAAAGGTCTGTATGGACCTAGCAGAATGAAGGCAGACTTTTAAGCGAGCCACTAGAATAAATACAATTTTTTAAATGGGCTGAGCCAATAAAAAAAATTAAACAGGGCTGCTGGGTAGATAAAAAATATTATGCAAGTCGACCAACCCAATATAAAAAAAATTAAAGGATCAAACTAAGCCAATAAAGTTACACATATATAAAGAATGCTTTATTTCAGGCTTTAAACACAATTAATACAATAAACCCAACATGAGTGAAAATTCAGCCAGGGACAGGAATCGAATCTCAGACAATAGCATACCGTGCTTTTGCTTTAACCACTAAACTGCCCTGGTGAATATCCTAGCTCGGCAGTTTCTCACTTTTAACCATGTTGGGGAACATCATTGGCCAGCCAACAGACAGCACAGGATGATGTGGCAACAATAAGTACATTATTGCTCCATCAATTTACATTATATATATATATTTAAGCACCCATTCATTGTTGTCCTGCCATCATGTGCTGTCCAGACTTTCTTAATTGTGAAATTGCAAACATTTTTTATATTTGTGAAAAATCTAGTCATAATTTTATAAATTTGAAATTATCATCATACATAAACTTGTGTTTATCTATTTTTAACAAGATCCTTTATGTATAAAATAGCTAAATAATAAGTTCTTTAACAATTTCAGTTGTTTAATGACAGCTCAAATTTTATTTTTATGTGTTTTAAATTTGTGAACTGTTCAGCTTAGAAATGAAAAAGTTTTGTGAAGGGTCCTTTAACCCTTACACATGTGGTTGCAGTGTTGAATTCAGGGGGTGGCCTGGGGGGATATTCGCCCCAGAGCAATGAAATGTCCTGAGTGTTGTAGTCATAAAAAAACAAGAGGGTACACGGTAGAGGCAGAGTGTATATGCTAAAGTCATTCCTCGAGTATACGCTATAGCTTTATTTGAGAAGCAGAGGGTATACGGATCTTGTTAAGCAAATCCAGAAGATATATGGTGTATACCTCCATATATACACCCCTGGATGTCCTCCCTGGAAGATTTCAGATTTTGTGTTTTCAATGGTCAAAAAGTGCGATTTCCCTCCCGGAGCTACAGAAATCCGTCCTGGAGAAAAGTGTCTGAATTCAACACTGGGTGGTGGGGATATACTTCAGACTTAAATTTTAATTCTCATCTGCAGGAATTGCACCAGATTTTTAAAAAATTTTTGCTTTTATAATGCATGTGAAGAAATGCATTTTCCTTAGTTTAGAGGCATTTATTAGAGTAGATTCTGGTGAGTCTATCATTTGAATATTTCCGCAATAGAATTGGTTTGCTTATATAAAAGGTTTAAAGGACCAAATTTTTCTTAAACAGATCCCTGTATATTACTGTTTTTTTTTATGTACAATTTACTTCTGTTTGTAAATAAAAATAGATAATTGGCTGCTTTCTATAAAATAAATTGTATAAATATTGAAAAGAAATGCTTGTGTACATCCCAGTAGCAGAAAGTTATGGTTGTGTCTGCGACAGCAATTTAGTGGGATGAAAATTGTCTGCGGGAGTAGACTGTTACATTTTCTTATGTACAAACATTATGAGTGTTAAAATAAACAGTGTTTTACAGATTAATACCAGGTGTGATTCTGCGTAAAAAAAAAAAAAAAAAATCTGAAATTCACAGCAAATTTTCCGAAGGGTTACAAAAGAGGGATCCTTTACGAAATTTGCGTATTTTCCTCGATTCTTTGACGAACTTCGTGTTTTTCCACGTTTCTGTGACAGAAATTTGCGTTTTATCGGCGCCCCTGGGACGAAATTCACGTTTTTCCCGGGATCTTTTGACGAAATTCGCGTTTTTACAGCGATCCTTTGGCAGAAATTTGCGTTTTTCGCGATCTTTTGACGAAATTCCACGTTCTTTCTGCAATTCTTTGACATAAATGTGCATTTTTTCGCGATCCTTTGACATAAATGTGCGTTTTTTCGCAATCCTTTGATATAAATTTGCGTATTTTCGCGATCGTTTGACTAAATTTGCGTTTTCCCACAATCGTTTGACTAAATTCGCATTCTTTCCGCAATCCTTTTACTAAATTTGTATTCTTGCCGCGATCCTCAGACGAAATTCGTGTTTTTCCGCGATCCTGTGACAGAAATTTGCATTTTTCCCACAACCCTGGGACGAAATTCATGTTTTTTTCCGAGCTCTTTTGACGAAATTCGCGTTTTTATAGCGACCTTTTGGCTATAAATTACCCATTTTTTATGCGAACCATTGCTGAAATTGATATTTTTCGGCGACCATTTGTCTATTTCGCGATATTTTTTGTCAGAATTTTCGTTTTTTTAAAGGAAAAAAAATTTTTTTTTTCTTTTCAAGTTGGCAAATTTATCTGCAAGGTCCAAAATAAATCTGCGACGTACGTCGCGCGTCGCGCACTTTCTGCTACCGGGGTGTACATATATGAAACAGTGGTTAGGTTGTCAGAAAATATGTTGCAAAATTTCCTTCTCTTGTCTGGGCCATTTACTGCATTTCACTAAGGTTCCTGTACTGGAAAAGTAACCTCCATAATATTAGAAAATGATATCTTTGTTATTTTTTGTTGGAACATTTTCACTTGGGGCATAGTAGTGTTTACCTAACAGGAAAGTAACAGAATTTTTTTTTAATAATCATATAAGTAATTTTTTAATATTAAATTAAGTACATAATTATTTCCAATTATCTTTGTAATTTTATTTACAGTTTAGTAATTTTGCATTAATACATGTATCTAGCTGTTGACATAGGTAATTATGCATTTTATTTTTATATTTTATTCAGATGTCATAAAGTGAGAGAGTCCTTACTTAGTTCGTCATTTAGTAATATGTTCAGCTCAGGAATTTCCAATATGTGCCTTGCAATATTCGTAAGTTACTTAAAATTGTTCTAATGTTTATTGGTATTCTGTCTTGTATATTTTCAAAAAATAATACAGTGTGGCAACATAGGCACTTGCACTTTTTAAAATGTTAATTCATGAGGGGGGGGGGGGGGAGGATATCAGCTCATATTTTCTAGGAAAGCTGAGTTATGGTTAGGTCTCAATGCATCCCAGTTTTTTTTAATCCCCTTATATTATTAATCTAAATTCACTTTTTAATTTTTACTTACTCATCATACGTAGTATAGGGTAAGTCTTATAATAGTTTTAAAAATAGAATTTTTTTTTTTTGATGGAGTTACACATTTCAGACACTGGAGATTCCGAGAAACATATTTTTAGAAAAATAATTTTGCCGTCCGTCTGGGTGTGTATCTGCCTGTAAATGCTCTATCTCCCGAACAAATTGAGATAGAGACTTGAAATTTGGTGTGTGCTTAGGAAGTAATAATGGGAAGAAGCCTATTGAATATCAGTAACCTCGATTATCCGGAACTATTTTTTTCGGACTCTCGAAATATTCATTCTAATAAAAGGTATACATAAATTTTCGAAATTGTTTATTTGAAGGAGTAAATATAAAAGACAATAAAAAAACCTAAATTTTGTATAAAGAATAATGTCGATCGGATCATTAGTTGCCAAGATAGTTGTAATCATATTTTTCACACTTTTCGATTTTTCATGACCCTGTATTTCATACAAATTTCAAATAAAAGATATATTTTAATTGGAAATGAGACGCTTAATCCGACACAGTAAACTGTTAGTTAATAGGATTATAATTTTTCGAGTTATAAGGATGTTTCTTTTACGCAATTCTGAACTACTCGATTATCCTGCCGACCAAAAAACTATCACCAAACTATAAGATTAAATGCCAATAATGGCTTATCGTAAATGTCAAGCATTTAATGCATCTCCATACCTATAAGGAGAGTTACCATAGGGGGGGACCCTGTTCTGCCACCAAATGCCGCCAAATTTGGCTACCAAAATGAGTCACCAAAAGTGAAGCCAAGTTGGCGGTATCTCTAATATTTCGCCAAATTCCCATAGACTTCCATTGTAAACCTATAGTGTTTACTTGCTTACAGAAAATCAACAAAATGAGATATTTTAAAGCAACAAAAAGTAATATTAGCTTAAGGGATTATATCAATTATATTTAAGGGAGTCTTAAGTAAATTAAATTATGAATAAAGTAACATGATACAATTCTTAGCATGTATCACATGTTTTATTTTCATATTTTACATTATGTATATCAATGATGGTTAAGTATTACGGTGGCCTCCAGTGACTAGTTTCTATAAGTATTCAGCTGGGAAAAATTGTTAATCCGATGTCATAAAGTGGAATCTGTTAATGTTCATATTCTATTCTTATCTACTAATAACAAAATCATTGCTAAATACATAAATTTTAGGTAAAGAAAAATACAAAACATAATTTTTAGAATAATTTTTAACAGTTATTGCTAACAGTAACACAAATAATATATCAGTTTTAGTTTTTACTTCTCATGGTCCTAAGAATACTTCTGATTTCATGATAGACATATATAGGATTATTATTTTAAATAAGTTATAATCCCAGATTCTTCCATTCCTGAGCGCCTATAAAGGCTAGGATGGTTATAAGGTTCACAGCAAGTCATCCCCCCCCTCCCCTCCTCTAAAACTCACTTTTTAGGGTTTCGTTCATCTGACGAAACCCTATTCGTCTCGCTCCTCTGTCTGTCTGTCCGTCCATCCGTCACAGAGCCCGTTCTCAGAAACTATACATGTTGGAGACTTGAAATTTTGCATACTTATAGCTGGACACCTCAGATCAAACGACAAATCATAAAATTTTGAAAAAGTCGTACATTTAACCCTTTGGGCTCCCACATGTGTATTTTAAACAATCCTTTCTAAGTGAGCCCCTAATTAGGTTGGAGGCGTCAAATTTTGCATACTTATAGCTCAACACCTCACATCAAACGACAAATCATAAAATTTTGAAAAAGTTGTAAATTTAACCCTTTGGGCTCCCACATGTGTATTTTAAACAATTCTTTCTAAGTGAACCCCTAATTACGTTGGAGGAGTGAAATTTTGCATACTTATCATACTTATAGCTGAACACCTCAGATCAAACGACAAATCATAAAATTTTGAAAAAGTCGTGCATTTAACCCTTTGGACTCCCACATGTGTATTTTAAACAATTCTTTCTAAGTGAGCCCATAATTACGTTGGAGGAGGGAAATTTTGTATACTTATGGCTGAACACCTCACATCAAACGACAAATCATAAAATTTTGAAAAAGTCGTACATTTAACCCTTTGGGCTCCCCCATGTGTATTTTAAACAATTATTTCAAAGTGAGCCCCTAATTAGGTTGGAGGCGTGAAATTTTGCATACTTATAGCTGAACACCTCACATCAAACGACAAATCATAAAATTTTGAAAAAGTTCTAAATTTAACCCTTTGGGGTCTCACATGTGTATTTTAAACAATCCTTTCTAAGTGAGTCACTAATTAGGTTGGAGGCATGAAATTTTACATACTTATAGCTGAACACCATCATGCGACAAATCATAAAATTTTGAAAAAGTCGTACATTTAACCCTTTGGGCTCCCACATGCGTATTTTAAGCAATTCTTTCTAACAGAGCCCTTTATTAAATTGGAGATTTGAAATTTTGCATACTTATAACAGAGCACCTGAGGCCAGGCGACAAATCATAAAATCTTGAAAAAGGTCTTACGTTTAACCCTTTGAGCTACCACATATGTATTTTAAGCAATTCTTTCTAAGAGAGCCCCTAATTAAGTTGGAGACATGAATTTTTGCATACGTATAGCTGAATACCTCAGACCGCGCGACAAATCATAAACTTTTCAAAAAGTCTTATATTATTTACTCCTCCAGGCTCTAACTTGTGTATTTAAATATTTTTTCTAACCTCCGCTCTTTTCACCCGGGGAGCACTTTTCCAACTTTTGCCGACACCCCTTTGAACATTCTTTCATATTATGCACCATAGCCTTACATATTTTAGTTCCACTTTTTACCGCCAGGGCCGCCTACTTATCTCGGGTGCTATGGGCCCAATCCCCTCGACTAATATATCTACGGATAGTATGTAAAACGGAGTTTCGTTCGGATGGAGGTTTATTTAAAATAGAGTGTGCCCCGAGTTGCGAAATGTGGAACTAACAGATTTTTCAAAACGATAAAGTGTTTTAAAAGGAATATTAAACGAAACCCTCTGTGCGATCTGTGATCACACTTACCCACTTTTTTATTTCATTCATTCATTTTCCAAAAGTAATTATTTTCAGTAAATGGTCATAAAAAGATATTCTTTTTTCAATTCCTACTATTAGCTCACACTCTCCCTATATTTATTTATTTATATATTTATCTTGTTCAAATTTTCAATCGTTAATAAAATACTCATTATTCATCCTATCAAGTTCAAGTAATTTTTTTTAACTTGTACTGGATGACAATTGATGTTAATACAGTTTTTTCAAATAGTAATTAATTAATTTTTAATTAATTAATTTTAGCTTTGCATGGGAAACAAAATGGCGGCCATTGGTTATTGAAGGTCAATGAAAGTATTTTCATTAACCCTCCGACTGTCTTGGAAATGGGCAAAATTGTAATGTAGTTTTCTCTGCATTATGTTTTAAATGCTTAAAAAAATGATTCTTTGAACATTTTATAAAAAAACTTAGTAACGAATATGAATGCAATCCTTGGAAGTACTAATCATTGTTCAATGTATTAAAAATACATTAAATGAATAGAATTATATTGCTTGTATTGCAGTGAAACCTGGAACTTAGTGAACGTATTAACATGGGCTTGTCAGTGAGGGGGTTAAGGGGTTACCATAGGGGGGACCCTGTTCTGTCGTCAAATACCGCCAAAGTTGGCGCCAACTTGGCGATATATCGCCAAAATGAGTTGCCAAAAGTGACGCCAACATGGCGATATCTCTAATATTTCGCCAAATTCCCATAGAGTTCCATTGTAAACCTACTTGCTTATAGAAAATCAGCAAATTGAGATATTTTAATGCAACAAAAACTAATATTAGCTTAAGGGATTATGTTAAATTTTTCTTTAATGGCCTAAGTAGGAATTGACTTTAAAAACAAAATTTTTATATTACTTGTTTGTAAAATATGTCTATTTTTTCTTTTAAATGTTCACATTTGAAAAAAATCTTAGTATTTGAGAAAATAATTTTATAAGGGTAATTTAGGTAAAAATATATGGAAAGAAAAATCCTTTTGCAAATTTCTTTATTTTTCATTTGGATTGTCCTGAAAAGTAAGCTTGAGTTTTTCAGTTTAACAACTTCATAACTAGTGGCACATATCATCATCATCAACAACCATTTACAATCCATTGCTGGATGTAGGTCTCCCCCAGATTTTTCCATTGTTTCTTGTCTAGTGCTTTAGTCATCCAATTAACACTGGCCACTTTTCTGATTTCCTCACTCCATCTTTTTGAGGTTGTCTTGGTCATTTTGCATATTACATGCATATAGGTTGCACAAAATCTTTGAATTTGGACATTTGTATTTTTGAAGAGAAATTTTTGCTTTAATTACTACCAGAGTTTTAGGAATTTAGTATTGTAAAAATTTCTGCTTACAAACAAAGTAGTGCTTAGAAATTATAAAAAGTATAATTGATGCTTGTTACAAAATATTGGTATTGTAGAAGAGAATTTTCAATTTATTTAATTGCAGAGTTTTAGCAGCATAAAAATTTCTATTTAGAATAAGTGATGCCCAGAAATTATAGGAAGTATACTTTTTGCTTGTCATGAAGGGGTATATTACAAGAAGCATTTTTTTTTTTTTTTGGCAAATGAAGTCTTTATTTTTGCCTCTTTTTATTTGTCAGAATTATTTTGAAGTGGTACTTACAGTTGTATTGATGTTACATTGTATCAGTTTCTTGATGGGAATTCTGTGGTTATGCTATTATTTTGTACTTACTTATTTATTTTTACATAAATTAAAACATCTGTTCAAAATTCTTACCTTAAAATTAATCTTGTCAATTTAATTTGTTTTTAATTTACTTGTAACTAATTACTTTAAGTAAAATATATTTTCATTTTTTTCATAATTAGATTTTGTCAAATGGCAGTTTAGCCTTCGAAAATATTGGAAAGTAAGTATTTATATTAAAATTATGAAATAAAAAAGTAAATAATGATATGTAAAAAAAAATAGATTCATTGTTTAATATTTACAGTTGATTTTGTTACTAAGTCAATCTTAATTCACCTGCGAACAAAAGTTGATATTTTAATAATACCTTCTACAACAAGTGTAAAAAAACAATTATTTTTCTTTGTTTTCCTTCAAATGTCTTAAAATATTTTGTGATGCTTCTAGCAACATTTGTACACATGTTTAGAATCAAGGACATAGCCAAGGAGGGAGGATTTATGCGGTTCCCTTTAAAATATCTTTCTAGCTCCGGTCTTTTAGAATATCCCCATAACACACTACAATAAGATGACACTAAATTCAGTATTTATTCTTCCTGTTCATAAAAATACATTTCTGAATTAAATAATCTTTTTGTATTCTTAAAAACTTTCTGAACATATGCAGTCTTCCGAAAAAAAAACACCAATCATACTAAATTGTTGCAATGTAAAATTGATTGTTTAGTTAAATTATGCTCAATGAGGTATGGAATTTTAAAATGAGTAATAAACTCTATTGTCCATGAAATTGTACAAGCTTTCTTTGTACTAATGTAAGAGAATAATAAATTTATTTATTTTTGCTGCTTAGTAGAAGTATAAAGTTTTTTATGAGTCCAAAAGTCTAAGCAAAAACTATTTCTGAATTCTTCGTATTTACAGGGTGCATCAGGTATTTGAGAACACATGTTACATGTGAGATATCGCCCTGTATATCATAGTCACAAATCTTTTTCTGTTACATGTAAACGTGTCAGAACCTAAACTAACAGAGGAAATGAAGAAGCATGCAGTCATTCGTTCATTGGCTGAAGAACACTTCGATTTAGAGATTGCCATATTTTTTAAACTCGCCTGGTCACTTGTCTTCAATGTAAGAAGAGAACTGAAGACTGTCAGGTTTCATGTGGCAATTGTTTCAAGCAGGAAACAACATTGTCAGCAATATAAAATCGTCAAAACACCAGAATTCGTTAGTCAAGTGGATGAAAATCCTACAAAGCCGATAAGAGCACTTGCCAGGGATGTAGTGGAGGGTATACGGGGGTATACGCCGTATACCCTCTGGATTTTTTTAAGGAACACCGTATACCCTGTGTTTCCGAAGAAAGCTATAGTATATATACACTAGGGTATACCCTCTGCCTTGAGCGTATACCCTCTGTTTTTTTTACGACTACACCACTGGCACTTGCTATAGAGATGCAGATTGATGAGGCCACAGTCTGATGTGTGATTCATGAAAACCTTTGTTAGAGGTCATATGTGATGAGGAGAGTATAGTTCTTGTCCGAGAGAACCAGGGACAACAGCTATAGGTCAAAACTGGGAGATTTCATTAGCGGCCACTGGCCGGTAGGACTAGTTTTTTAAGTGGCCACTTTCTTTAAACTAGTGGCCACTTTTTTATTTAAAAATACTAAACAGTAAAGTTTCTTTTAGTATTAATCTAAAACTGAATATCCCAAATAAATATGTTAATATAAATGTATTAGAACCAAAAAAAGTAGAATCCTTGATGAAATGCTAGAGAATTTTACTCTCCCCTTGTAAAAAAGTGGCCGGAAGGTGGCCGCTGATAGACAATTTTGCACTAGCCACTTTTTCTCATTTACTGGCCCTGTGGCCAGTGGCTAGTGCTAATTCTAACCTTTAACAACAGCCTGACCAAGCGGAGACAAGTGCCTCCTTAACAAGAGGAAACATCAATTGGACCCAGGAATGCTCTTGTTTCTTTACAATGAGAAAAACTTTGCCCAGGTCAAGAAAGTGAACTTCAAAAAGAATGGCGATGGTGTAAAATCTCCAAAGAGGTTCTGACAAACACGTGGAGAAAATTTCCAGTAGGTGTGTACCGAGTAGCACTATGGCCGAGTACTGAGTAGTTGTGTATAAGAAAGAACTACCGTTACACACATGAAGTGAGCTTAAGAGTAACATGTCTGTGTGTGTATATATTATGCATATAAACATACTTCTTGAGCATATAATCATATATATTTTAATTAACTTAAATTTTTGGTACTTTTCGGTTAGCCGTGCACCAGTGTTATATGTGCATACATATATATACATATCAGTATATATACATTTATATGTATATGTATATATATAAATATACATATATATGCATTTATGTATATATACATATGCATGTATATATACAATATATATATATGTATATATACATATGCATGTATATATACAATATATATATGTATATATAGCACTGACGCCCATATAACCGAAAAGTATCAAATTTTTTTTAAAATTAATTAATTAAATTTGAAATTTAATTATGCACTTTAACACAATTTTTGAAAATTCATAAAATTTAAAACAGTAGCATTATTTAAAAAAATAGGAAAAACAGATACATAAAAAGTACAATTAACCAATATAAAATTAAAATTGATTCTTCAATTTATCTAACTCATTCTGATATCTGAAATCTGTCTATCAAAAATAGTTATTGGTTTCTGTACAATTTATTGAATAATGCAAACTGCTGATGTTAAAAGTGTAGCTTGCACTTTTCAGTTATTCACAATGTGCACCTTATAATAAAAAATGGGTGTATCATCCCAATATATTATTTCTGACATGTTAGCTATAGCTAAAAACATTGTGGATATTTTAACCACTCCGTAGCTGCATGTTCAAAATTTGAAAAGGTCCAGTTGCATTTGTCTATGAATAATAAAATATATATATATATATATCATAAGAGTAATTAACTATAATTAAGCACAAGATAGCACTCAAAATATAATGATTAAAAGATTGCATGAATTAAAGTAACCTCTTTGCCTTTATGCTACTGAAAATGAGATAAAAAATTTAAACACAGTTCAGTGGCAATTACTGGAAAGTGCAATGAAATTGCTATTGAAATTCAAAGTAATCACAACATTGATAAGCTGAAATGAATATGTTACATTAGAAGTATTACCATTACCATGAATTAAAACATTGTTAACTTTTTTGGAAAAAGAAAGTTCCAATCATTTTGGTTGTGGTAAAGTGAAAGGGGCATTAAAAAGTAAATTGGGAAAAACATTCGCATTTATGAAAAATGAAAACAAGGCAAATAAGAATCAGCAAGGTACAGTTGAAATCGAAATTGAAGACCATTTTCATTATTTTATAGCAACTGCTGCTGATCAACTTAAATTGTCATTTTTTACTTAAAAATACAAATGTGGAATTGAAAGATGCTTAAAAAATAAAGCTGTAGAACTGGCACATGAAGATCAATCTAAAATTAATCCACCTAAAAAACAAAAATACAGCACGAAAACACTAGTGATGTTAATGTAGATGATCTAAAAGAGAAGACATCAGAGTCTCAAGTGTATATTCCTCTTTGAAAGTAGGCATTGATTTGTTCTCAAATACCTGACACAGCCTGTATATTTGGTTTGAAACTTTACACAAGTTTTAATTTTATGGCTATTTTATCTGTGGAATTCTTATTTTCTTTGACGTTCATGGGTTGTGACATTCTTGGCATTCAGTAATTGTAATAAATTCATACAATTTTCAAATTGCATTCTTTGTGAAAGCATGATAATCAATCAAAAGAGTCGAAAATATTTTTCTATGCATAGGGTCAAAAGATTTAATGTTCAAACTCTACTAATGATGAAGAGATATGCTAGTATATGTATTAGCCATACATTAGCCTTTAATCATCAAAGATTTTATGTCATTTACATATTTATGGTGAATACATGCAATGAATATACAAGGCAAGTACGAAAGAAAGTTATTTGGTGCTCTTACGTTAGCTGGATTGGGGGCAAATCTTGTTAATAGTATTTTCCTCTCTTTAACAACTTTTATTTTTCGCATGTGTAAATTAGAAAGAAATGCTTTGATGTTGAAATAAAATGTTTTGGTGTATGGTAGTTATTATTATTTAGTTTAAATTAAATGAGTGAAAGACAGATATTTTAAATCTTATCTAATACGTATATGTATTTTTAATGTATGCATGTTAAATGAGTGAAAGGTTTATATTTTAAATAAAATAAATACAATACGAATGATGGTGATGGGAACATTATTTGGTGATTTATCATGTGCGAATGACTAATATAAAACTCAGGCTTTTTTGGGTTTTAACCAGGCCAAAAAAGCCAGCTGGCTTTTTTTGGTTTTAACCACTTAAAAGAAGCCAGATTTTATTTTTAAAAAGTTAGTTTACAGCTAATTCATATTAAATTTGGGTTAATTTAATTTTAATACACTTATAAATTTTTTCAACTAAAAAATATAAAAAATTTCTATTAAATTTGTGAAATAAATAAGTCTTTATAACCGTTAGAAGGCAATTGTGAAGGCATTATGTCTAAAATATATATATATATATATATATATATATGTTGCATTCTAGCAACATTGGATTGGCTTTATCGTTGAAAATGCCGTACTGGCTGTCACGATAGTAGTTGTGCTTGTGGATCACATGCAGCGATAATGGCATAAAAGAAGTGGTCAGAACAGATAATTCGAATCTGTTATATTAGTAGAACGAATTGTTGAAATGCAGTTGTCGAGTGAAAACAATGGAATGCATCGTTCCGTGAAGTTTCCGCAGAAGAAATTGAAAACAACTCATAATCAACTAAGCACTTTATTAGAACATCTTTCAGAAAGTGCAGTTTCCACCAAGATAATTAGCCATTGCTCCATAGTAGTAATTAGGTTTAAACAAAGTTCCAGATAATCGAATAACAGGACGGTGACCAGGGGATGGATGAAAACTGGAAATACGACTTAAATCTGCTGAAACACAGCGAGTATCAACTTTTTGTTCCGCTCGTGTAAGGATACAAATATGACGTAGATCGCGCTCTCAACCAATGAATAATTAAGAATGTCACGCCATATAAAGAGTGTGAACAGAACTAGCGGATGAATTTGGAGGAAAAAAGGATAACATCAGAAATACACGCGAAAGTAAAAATGGAAGCTAAAAGAATTATCTCGAAAGAAAAAAGCGCAGGAATGGAACATTTAATTTAAGAATACTAAAAGCGTAATATTTAAGCGATTAAGACATGTGAGACATTAAATTAAAGGGAATTTAACAGAGTTAACGATAGAGATTATTTAAGGATAAGGATTTAGTGAAAATAAAGTAGTAATTTAGAATAAAATAAGGAAATCGCAGAATTAGATCTAATAATGTAACAAAATCCCTCCCCTCAAAAATATGAATGAAGTAGTAGGTCCCGATGACCTGCGAGTTCATTGAGAGAAAGCAGATACTCGTTTTACAATTTTTGTTTCTTTGTTTTACAATCATCTTTAAAATGATGCCGTCACTTGGTCACCAAATCGCGTTGCTCAAAGCTTTAATTTCATTTTGAAAGGAAGAAAAAAATTATAATTAAAATTTTTGAAAAAAATTCGCGTCTCAGTGGAAACTGCTGTAATAAGTACATATCCAATAATAAAAACAATTATAATAATATTTGGTTAACATTCAAGATTAGCAACAGTTTTGCTTTCTGTGAATTAATACAGCAATATTAATATCAGTTCATTAGTTAGCAACAGTGATACTATTTTCAAAACCATACGATATTTATTCAGTATATTCACTAAATTATATGTCCTCTAGTGATTTTTAGTCCGTACTGAAATATGGATTTGTAGAGTTCATAAGAGTTTTTGGTCGCTTAAATTCTATATCACAGACTTTGTTGCACTAATAATATTAAATACTAATAACAATAAATAATAAATTATAACAATAATAAATAAATAAATAATCTTAGAATAACCTTGTATAATAATAATAATATATCAAAACAATTAATAAACAATAGTAAATAAAATTTTTGTCAACTATAATGTAATTTACAACTGTACAATCTTTGATAGTTTTTGCCATGGTCTTTTCATTATTACAGATCTGTATTCTCTCAGTATAATAACAATATCAATCATAACTGATGTTAAATCTTACGTAATTTTATTCCTCGTATTATTTGAAATCTTAGATAAGTTTTCGAAAAAAAGTAATGATTTGTGACCAGAAACGAAGAATTATGAGGTGCATTGCCTCTTAGGTCCTTCCAAGGGTTAAACCATCATCACTGTTTTCAGTAACTTATATCTTTTGTTTTAGTATAGTCATCATCAAAATTATTTAAATCTCTATATAAATAATTCAATAACATTCTTAATTCTAGTATTTTCTTCTTTTTATAAATAATAATAATATAATGTTAATCCTATATCACATAACAAATTCATGTCTATAAATATCTCAACTAATAAAAATATAAAAAAAATAAATCATCATCTTCGAAATAAAAAAATATCTTTTGCAAAGGGAGTAAAAAAATAGCTGAATACACTAGTGTTTCTTAATTCGCATCTGTAAATTAATTTACCTCAAATAATAAAATAAAGAATCAAATCTGTGGCTACAAAATGAAATTTGACTTTCGTGGAAAAAAAAAAAATATTGCAGACGAAAATTATCATTAAGTCTTGCATTCGAATAAACAAGCGGTTTCGCAATAACCTTCACACCTGTGGACTCGGAATAAAAATATGAAACATTTTCTTTTCTCTCTCTTTATAAAAACTGATAAAATGCAATCGTTAGAGTAATATTTAAATCATTTGAAAGAATACCAATTAGGTTTTTATTAATTTTTTATAGCAAGTAAGATTAAGTTTTTAATTTCTAGTAATGAATTAAGTAAAGTTAAGTTTTTTGGTTTAAGGTTATAATCCAACATAAATTAGAACTCTAGATAAATCAACCAACTCATGCCCGCATAACTCAGTTAATTTAAATAAACTCCCAAACAGATAAACTCTTGGGACGTTTCCAAAAACTCATCCGTAATGTTGAAATAATAAATTTACTTAAGCTTTAATTTTAATATTAATTTACAAACTCATCATTGTTAGAAAATTAAGTTTAACTCATCATTGTTAGAAAATTAAGTTTAAGTTAGTGATTTAACCTGCGTCTGCTGCTGTTGTTGTGGTAATTGCTCATGAGACAATTTTAAGTTATTAGGATGATGGTACAAATGCAGTTTTGAAACATGAATGATTTCGGTATCTTTAAATGGGGTTTTTCTATCGATCTCAAAATTTACATCGGATACTTTTCGAAGAATTTGGTATGGTCCAGAAAATACCGGAGAAAGCTTTCTAGTATTTAGGTAATGAAATTCTTCATAAATAACGAGATCGCCTACTTCAAATTTTGGCTCAACATAATTTTGATCATAATATTTCTTACTTTTTAAATGGAATTCATCAGTTTGCGCTTTTGTGATTTTAAGTGCTTCTTTAACTGGAGGGTAATAATCTTGTTGAAGGGGGGGAATTATAGGGTAATTGGCCAAAGAGTAAATAAGCAGGGGGAAATTTAGTTATTGAATGGGGGGTATTATTGTATTCATTTACAACTTCAGCAAGGAGTTTAGTCCAAGGAACTTTAGAGGTAGTAGAGTTAACTTTACATTTTAGCCTAGTTATTATCGTTTGATTGGCTCTTTCACATTTTCCGTTTGTTTGAAGATGGTGAGATGAAGTTAAACGCTGCTTAATATTATGGTTCCGCAAAAATTTTTTGAATCTGGAAGAAGTAAAGGCGGCGTTCCTATCGCTTAAGATTTTTTGAGATGTCCTAATGTTAGCAATTTGATTAAAACAGAATAATTGTTGTGACGTTTGAATATTAAAATTTGTTTTAAACAATTTGTATAGGTTTCGGTGGTGACACTCTTCGAGGGAAATGCCCACACGTAACGGGTTGCATGATCGATGACAATATGAAGATATTTTTTAGTTGAATTATAGTAGTTGAATCCTCCCACAGTATCAACAGAAAGACATTCAAAAGGTTGATCTGTGGTAGGCATAGCTTGTAATAAGCCAAATTTTTTCTGTCTAGGCTTTTTATTTTTTTGACAGATATTGCAATGCTTTACAAAGTTAGTTATATCTTGAGTCATATCAGGCCAATAATAATTGGGGGAAATTAGATTTTGCATTTTTTGAATTCCAAGGTGACCAAAATTTTCATGAGCAATTCCAAGTAATTTTCTTCTCAAGGACATGGGGACTACTATTTTCCTAAAGCACTTTCTTTTAATTATCATTAATCCATTGTCATTTAAGTAATTTTTTCCACACACATTATCCCTTTCATGCATTTCAAGTACCTCTTTAACATCTAACAAAAATGTGAGTGGTCGACTAAAATGAGAAATAGGGTTTCTGGACAACATGTCGGCTTCGACATTTGTAGATCCCTTTAAATACTCTATCTTATTCAAACATACTCAGTTTTAAAGACCATCTAAAGAGCCTACCTCGTAGGTGTTTTACATTCTTAAGCCACACAAGAGATGCATGGTCTGTATGGATAGTAAACTTTACACCATGGAAATAATGGTAAAATTTGTCTAAGGTGTCAATGATGGCAAGACACTCTAATTCGGTAATAAAGTAGTTTCGTTCATAGCTTCTCAATCCTCTGGAGTAATAAGCAATTGGATGTAAAAACCCATTATCATCCGGTTGTTTAAGTACGGCACCAACCGCTACCTGTGAGGCATCATCAAACATATGGAGGGGTGGGTAATTTAGGGTCATAAATTTTTAAGATGGGTTTTGCTATTAGTGCATCTTTCAACTTTTGGAAAGAATTTTGACATTCAGTACTCCATTCCCACAAAGCATTTTTCTTAAGTAGTTTATTGAGAGGGTTCCTAATTTCAGCATTTTTGTTTATAAACTTATGGTACACATAACTGATCCCAAAAATCTTTGGAGTTCTTTAACATTCGTAGGGGGTTTTAATTTTTTAATTACATCAATATTGGCATTAGAGGGGGGTTAGGGTTCCATTTTTAATTTAATATCCTAAAAAGTTAATTTTATTTTGAGCAAATTTGCATTTAGAAAGTTTAAGTTTTATATTCTCAAGCCTACACAAATCCTACACTTTAGGTGCTGGATATGTTCAGTTAGGGAGGAAGAAAAAATAATTATATCATCATAATAATAGCATGCAAAATCAATTTTATATTTTGTAAGGATTCTTCTAAGAGTTCTATTGAATATGGAGGGCCCAACTTTTACACCAAAGGGGAGAACATTCCACTCAAATAAACCAAAATTGGTAGTAAAAGCGAGTTTTTCTGTATCTAAAGGGTGAATGGGAATATGCCAGTGTTAGGTAGAAAAAAAAGAAAAAAAATAAATATTTAAGATGAAAGGAGAAAATGAATTTAAATTTCATTAAAATTAGGAGTTATAAATAATTTATGTAAATTAATATGAATTAGAGAGGAGAAAGTTTACTATTAAATATGGCCGTCAAACGATCGTTAGTGGTTAGGATAAACATTGCATGTGAGAAATGTAAATAAATATAACTTGGTAACTTCATGGTAAAATATAAATAATAAACTCTAGACTCACCTGAACTGAGAAAATACTTCTTGCTTGAAAATTGTATATGTTGAACATATTTAAATTGTGCCAAGTGTTAAATAATTACTTTAGAACCTTTATAATTAATAATTCTCTAGTATATAATTGTAATAAATTAATTTGGCACTTTATGATAATATTAAGAGACACGTAAATCAAAACACAGAAAAATACACAAATATATTTAAATAAACAATTTTCTTTATTAAAGTATTATTTTAATTAAATGGGGGGGGATGGGGAGAGAAACCGAGATGCATCTGTTCTTTACAATTATAATATCAAAATGTTTCATTATTATATTCGAATATATTAACATTAAAGATAAATTGATACTGATCATTCCAACATCGTTAAGATTACTGCTGTAAGAGTTCCACCACATAGTTCGCTTTTTAGTTTATAGAGACGATAAATCCTACATTTCATGTCGTAATATACAATAAGACTACTGCAAGATTTATATATCCAAAAAGAAAAATCATTTCGGAAATCTTGTTAGGTCACGCCCAGAAAAACTGTAACCTTCATACCTGTTCATAGTATCTTTCAATATCACAAACTGGTAGATCTAAATTTATCTTCATAGATGCATGTTCACAATATAAAGGACGGATGGCGTAGCATGGCCCATATTTGAATTCTTTATGCCGATCGTTGAAACACATCCCGAGGTTTTTCTTCGTCATCTCATTTTAAAGAAAACATTTTATGACGTTGGTGACAACAGAACTGTACATAACGAGGTTGTGAAGCCAATTTATCCAATACCTTTGCAAATTTTACTTTGATGTAAGATTTAACTTTAAGATTATTTTTAAGTGAGATATTAAAATGGCAATATCAAGCGAAGGACCCGTTTAGCCCGACGCCGATATGCCATGAAAAAGAAAAAGGTGGAGCCGCCGAGAGCGGAATACGTCCGCTCACCCTAGAATCCAGGCAGGAAGAGAGCGATGCTATTGCAAAAGAACGCTATCAAAAACCCGCCGTTAGGAACGGACGTCGTTGATTGGCTGATTTAAAATCGACGATGCCACACAGAGTAATAGAAGTGCTTGAATAAAATGACTTTAAATGATGAATTTTAGATTTGAAAATTATTATAAAAATATTCTATTACGGTAGAAAGTATTAATTTTAAGATTTATTATTTTATTATTGATAATTTTTGACGATCTTTTATGGCGATTAAATTAAAATTGTTTTTAAGTGAAATTTAACTGAAAAATGAACTTAATGAAAATTAATGAATATTTAAAGGTAGAATTTAAATTTTGAAAGTAAAGAAGTTTTTTGATTTAATTTAAATATTTTAAAAGTTTTTTAAATTAATTTTAATTGGAAAGGATGTTATTATATAACAGCCAGTAGCCAGAGGCTAAATCCAATGTGGAAAAATACTGGGCATTACACAATTTATCTAAAATATCAATACGGGGAAGGGGTTCTGCATCGTTTTTCATTATAGAGTTCAATTTTCGGTAATCTACACATAATCTTGTCTTTTTGCCTTCATCGCGCTTCATTACTAGGGTGACAGGAGAAGAATAAGGACTAGTACTTTCTTTTATTTGGCCAGCATTTAACAAAGATTGAATTTGGGTTGAAATCTCCTTTCCATCTACTATCGATGTACGATAAGGTCTCATAGATACTGGTAGGTCAGAGTTTAAAAAAATTCACTGTGGCTCAATATTTATCTTCCCTACATCATACTTGTTTCTAGAAAAAATTTCTAAGTAATCCCTTAACATTTCCCTTAAGCTATCATTATCTACAGCATTTATTTCCCCAATTAATTTAGAATTATTATCATTAGATTGCGCGAAGGATTGAGGAGCCATGGTTTTTCCATAATCGGGTTGCATATGTTGATATTCATTCCTAACATTGAAATGAAGAGATCTTATTTTGTTTCTGGTTAAATTTGAATGAATTTAAAACATTATCTCCCTGAGTGACACTACAACTAGTACAATTAATTTTCAAATCAAATTTTGCACAGTCTGGTAATACTAAAATTACATACTCTAAATCGGTATCACACACAAGAAAATTAACATATTGTTCAATATTACCAATTCTAACAAATAAATCACAAGCTTTTTTAATTTGGACAAAGCCTTTGGCTTGACCAACATTAATAGGAAAAATATTCTTAAGTTTAGCATTCAATAAATGTACAAAATGAAGTGGCAAAATTGAAATCGTAGAACCTGTATCCACAACACAAGGTAATTCATGTTTTCTTGTATAACCAGACACAATTAATTGTCAAACATTATCAGTATTTTGTGGTGGGGGAGTGCAAGTAGTTTCAGATTGTAAAGGGTTAACATTAAAAACACAACTATTCTCCCAGTGGAATGCATTAAGTATTCCTTGATTCAAACAGATTCTACAAGGTCTAGATGGATAATTTCTTTGAAAATGATTGCTCTGCATTCTTTGATTCGAAAATCTCGAACCATGTGCATTGGAATTAAAGTTAGTATTAGGGGGGTTGAAATTTGGTGTACGAACCCAATTTCTGGGAGTATCATATCGTGGTTGACTAGGTCGAGTATGTTGCTGAAAAGTTCTGCCTTTCGGTTGAAAAGATCTAGCATTCTGCTGAAAAGATCTATCATTTGAAAAGTTATTTCTTGTAGTATTTGGATTAGGGGTAGGAGTGACTACAAGTTGTCTGACTAATTTATACCAATCTGTGGCATTATTTGGGGAACTTACAATCAAAACATTTTGATACTGTGGTGCTAAGCCATCAGTAAGACCCTGCACAATAATTGTCTCACATAATTTTAGTTTCCTACCAATCTCTATTTTTTTATGGAAGTAATCTTCCAAATCTTTTAGATCGTTTAATTTAAGTGAAGAAAAATCAGAAAATCTAGGTATTTCAATTTTGATAAATTTTTCTACTAAAATCTCTGAAATTTGAGCATAACTATCACAAATTTGGCAATCATTGATATAAATTTTCAAGGCCTTTCCCTTGAAATATTTTCAAATTTCCAAGCATCATTTTGTTTAATGCTAGAATTATCAAAGTAGGTTAACCATTGTTGAATGTTCATTCCCAAATCGGGGTCAAAAGATACAATACTAGTTTCAGTCATTTTTCTTTTTTGCTTCCACGTGATAAAACTACGTGATAAAACTAAACTTTACTTCCAGATCGTAAAAGCATTACAAATATACCTCAAAATCTCTATCATATTGCTTAACATAAATATAAAACTAATAATAAAAATCTCATAATAAATAATAAATTAACACAACATTAATAAATCTCAAAATATTAAAATATTCTATCTTTTAAATACTCGTAATCTTTGAAAATATGTATAAATAAACGATTATGTAACTTAAATAAACACCTGTCACTTTAATGTTCATATGCTTTGTCAGAAAAAATAAACACAACTTATTTCGAAATAATAAATCAATAAAATAAAATAAAATAAGTTATGCAATAACTAAGAATAAACATAAATTTTTTCATCACAAAACAGAGATCATTTTTTAAAATGACTTACGTAATGCTGAATGCTGTCTTTATTGGGGCTGGAACAACTTTTGTTGTTCTTTTTATTTTAATGATGTTAAAAGGTATCTGAACTTTGTTTCTTCCTGGAAACCGTCGAGTGAAATAAGGCTTTTTTGAACTTTTTAGTTGACATTCGATGATTCGAATTTGCGCTGGCTAGATGTTTAATATGGCGTTCATACTGCATAAATTCTGGAGTGGCGTTGAAGTCTCTAATCCTTGCCGGCTAAATGTTGCATTCTAGCAACATTGGATTGGCTTTATCGTTGAAAATGCCATACTGGCTGTCACGATAGTAGTTGTGGATCACATGCAGCGATAATGGCGTAAAAGAAGTGGTCAGAACAGATAATTTGAATCTGTTATATTAGTAGAACAAATTGTTGAAATGCAGTTGTCGAGTGAAAACAATGGAATGCATCGTTCCGTGAAGTTTCAGTTGTCGAGTGAAAACAATGGAATGCATCGTTCTGTGAAGTTTCCCCAGAAGAAATTGAAAACAACTCATAATCAACTAAGCACTTTATTAGAACATCTTTCAGAAAGTGCAGTTTCCACCAAGATAATTAGCCATCGCTCCGTAGTAGTAATTAGGTTTAAACAAAGTTCCAGATAATTGAATAACAGGACGGTGACGAGGGGATGGATGAAAACTGGAAATACGACTCAAATCTGCTGAAACACAGCGAGTATCAACTTTTTGTTCCTCACGTGTAAGGATACAAATATGACGTAGATCGTGCTCTCAACCAATGAATAATTAAGAATGTCACGTCATATAAAGAGTGCGAACAGAACTAGCGGATGAATTTGGAGGAAAAAAGGATAACATCAGAAATACGCGCGAAAGTAAAAATGGAAGCTAAAAGAATAATCTCGAAAGAAAAAAGCGCGGGAATGGAACATTTAATTTAAGAATACTAAAAGTGTAATATTTAAGCGATAAAGACAAGTGAGACATTAAATTAAAGGGAATTTAACAGAGTTAACGATAGAGATTATTTAAGGATAAGGATTTAGTGAAAATAAAGTAGTAATTTAGAATAAAATAAGGAAATTGCGGAATTAGATCTAATAATGTAGCAAATATATATATATATATATGTAAATATTGAAAAGAATATAAATTAGACTCCAAAGTGGAGTTTTCCAAAGTTTTGAAATTCTTTATTACATAGCTTTGCATATACACTACACAGGGCCGAAACTAAGGGGGGCACCAGAACAACAAAATATTATACCTTTGGAATGGATCATTTTCTTCTGATGGACTGATGGCTTCTATTATTATGAAATAGCCATTGTGAATGAAGTGTTAGGTGAAGATGAAAGAGCATTCGTAAAAAGTTAGAACTCTGAATTTCTGGCCAGAATGGGAAGAAAAAAAATGGCCATATTTTTTTTTTCACCTAACACTTCATTTATAATGGCTGTTTCATAATAATAGAAGCCATCAGTCTATCAGAAGAAAATAACTCGGTGAAAGTAGAAATTCGGTTAAGCAGGACTCTGTTAAGCATGACTCGGATAACCGGGGCTCCAACTGTATATTTCATTTTTAAAATGATCTTTAGAATATTTTTGTTGGTGTTCAGAGGGGAGTCGTGACCACCGTGACCTCCCCCTTGGTTCCGCTATTGTATTTTACGTAGTTCAATATTACATATTTTAAATTTTAAAATAAGTCGGCTATTAGAAAATTAGTAAAATTATCTTTGTAAATAAATATACTTTGCGGAAGAAGGGGGGGGGGGGTGCCAAAATCCATGCTTGCCCCAGGTGCAAAAAAGGCTAGTTTCGGCCCTGACACTACACATTTTAAAGATTATATTTAATTAAACAATGCCAAAATGTAACACATCAAAATGGAAACATTCTTGCATGTCCATATGGAAAGACTAAGTCATAGAATGAACAATGTTGAAAGAGAAATTAGGAAGGATATAATATTTGAGGAGAGTTAGTACATAAGTGTATAAAATAAAAAGAGCAATTAAACAACAACAGCAACAAAAAATGTTTTCCAAATAAAATTTTTTGAATTAAAATTTTGAAAAGCTTGGTGCTATTTAAAAGAGTATATATTCATGCATAAATTCATGCATATGCTATTCATAGTACTGTTTTTAATAGTGAGAAATGGTGTTTTTATTATGACTTTATGTACTATAATTTCAAACATTTATGAGAAATAGAATAAGACTTGTGTATTAATAGCTCTTAAAATTAGTTAAGTATTAAAATATGTAACTAAGTAATTATTGTCCTCTTTAATTTTATAAGGCAGTAAAAATGGAAAAAAAAGGTGGGATTATAGGTCAGTGTAAACCAGGGGTGTGGGGATAAAGCAGTTGGTAGAGCTCTTTTCAAATTTATTATTATTTCATTTATTTTTATTATGTATTTCATTTTTAAAGTTACTTATTCTTATAAGTACTTTTAAAACATCAGTATATTTTTAGGCATGTTTTATTTTCATTTGTTACTTTTGAAATAAATGTGTATTTTACACAGAAATTTTATTTATTCTGATAGGTATGGAATTTTAATAAATCCTTTCCTCTGGATAAAAATATATTTTTGTAAGCTAACTGAAATATCTCCAGTTCTCATTTTATCAGGTAAATGAGTTTTAATAATTTATTTTATTATTATTATTCTTTGACTTAGCTATCATTTTTTAAACATTATAAATTTATCTTTAATTTTTTAATTCTAAACATATTGAGTGTATTTTTTATTTATTTTTAGGTCTTAACATTTTTTCACTGTCTTCATTGGGGTTGGAAATATTATGTTCTAAGGTAACTTATTTCAGTTTGATAATACAATTTTTCTCTTGCAGTGTTCAGATACATATTTTGCTGAATTGTGGTCTTTTTAATACTTTCCAATATAGTTGAAAGTGTTTATGAATTCGGTTGTCTGTCTCTCTGTGCTCTAATTCATGTAAATATAGTCTGATTGCCATGAAATTGATATATGTTATTGTTGTTTACTATAGCATGTTCGGTATTGAAAATGAAGTGTGTAGCATGTACGATTCATTTACAGGGACACTCCAAAGAATCCCATTACATTACAGTCTATGTGGAAAAATCATTTGCGGTGTATTTTAATTATATTACACTATTTTAAATGCATTAAAATTTCCATATATCACTGAGGTTTACTATGAGGCACTTACTGTAGAATCTGGTGTGCATATAATTTATCATTCATTTACAGGGACACATAAAATATTTTGGCTACAGTACTGCCTATGAACAATAATAGCAAGATGTGCATTTTAAGTTGTGGTACGAGTTTTGAAATGTAACTATTTTTGTTGCATATTATACTTGGTGTGTATAAATTCTATAGATCATACACACAGCTGCATAAAAGATCTCCAGTGCATTTCCATTTGTTTGCGGAAATTGCTGAATTCAAATGTTCAACTGCGCTATGCATTTAATTGAATTAACTTTTAGCATAGTATACATACAAATCTATAGATCATATGCACGGCTGCATAAAAGATCTCAAGTGCATTTCCATTTGTTTACGGAAATTGCCTAATTCAAGTGTTCAACTGCGCTATGCATCTAATTGAATTAACTTTTAGCATAGTATACATACAAATCTATAGATCAAATGTAAGGCTGCACAAAAAATTTCGGATGTTTTTACTACTATTGATGGTAATTGCAAAAATTGGGTTTTAGAATCCATTATGCCTTTTACTTTAATAAACTGTAAAGTTTTGTTACAGTATTTTGAATGTGTTGGAAAATGTTTTATAATCTATGCTGGTTGCATGATTTTTCATTCTTGTTTTTTATTGTTTTTGTATCATTCTAAATTTCATTCCATTTGTGTTGTTATTACTTTACAGCATTTAATAATAGTAGCTTTAGAAGAAAAATGCTAAAGATTACAAAGTGCTAAGATAGTTGAAATATAGCACACAAATTGAATTGCTAACATCAGAAATTATTTTTAGTATGGCTCAGGCTAAAATAATTTTCTTCATTATTGTTAAAAATGAAGAAGAATTCATTCAGGAAAATTAGACTTTGGATATCAGTAAGTTTAAACAAACTTGAAAAATAATGTCTGATCCATATCATACATTGAATTTTAAATCTGTATTATTTTAGTTTTTCTTTTTGAAAGTTTTTTTTTAAACTTTAATCCAGTTTTCATCTCAATCAAATTAACCAATTTCCATTGATAATTCCATCACTTTTCTTCCAAGAAGAGTCAATAATTGGAAAGGCCACAGTTTAAATTTTTATAAACACAAAAATTCATCATTTCATTTTCTATTATAAATGAATGTTAAAGGAGGCTGATTATAAAGTGAAATAATTTTTATTTAATATGTTGTTAATGGTTTTTGTTCAATTCATTCCTGTAAAAGAATAATTTTTTTTCTTTAAAAAAGAGTTTTTTAAATTTAGCTTCTAAATAGAAAAAAAAACAAAATGACATTTTGATAATGCAAGGTATAATGTAGGAACCTGAAGCTTTCATATAGAGTACATGTAGTAACATTTTATTAAGTAGAAAAAACCTGTGAATCAAATTGTAACTTTCATAGATGGTGTTATTCAGTGGCAATGTGTCCGGTCATCCATAGATTTGGCAATGACCATAGAAAAGTGAAAACAACATAAAACGCCTTAAATCAATGCAAGCAAATTTTAAAATATGTCTTTTTTAATCCAAAACATGATGAGATAATAGTGTAATTATTTTTTCCAATCTCCTTTTAGCCTTAAGATGTCTTGTGGTGCCACCTATCAGATTTAAAATGAGACAGCTAAAAGATATTCATTCAGATGCCCAAATCTGTTTTAGGATGTGTGCACAGATTTTTAACTCCTCTCACCATGCAAATATTGTGGGCTACTTATCTATAATTTGAATTAATATATTCCTCAGAGAAAAAGGTGTGCATTTGTTTTTACAGTGCTTATTATCTTTGTGACATTATGTTACTCTAATGAAAAACTATCTATATTATAAAGGAGAAACGTATTTGTGCTTAACGCTGACATCATTCTGCGAATGGCAACACTTTCTGATAAAATTTTGCTTTTTCAATTTTTGCTACTTAAATTCTGTAAACTTTTAACATCACATATTTTTAATTTTTACACCGCCGTATAGGAAAAAAATTGTACTTTCAAATGAAGTTTGTTTATTATCTGTATCGCAATTTGTTCATTTTTTATGCCTTTTTAAATATTGTTTAAGCATGCATTTTTTAAATCTATCTCTATCGCGTGCAGGCTCTATTATGTAAGAATAATAATAACTCATTCACAATAAAAAGCATATAAAGAGTCCAGATTTTGTCTCTGTCTAATTTCAATAACTAAATTAAAACCTAATAAGTAAATAAATAAATAAAATAAATTTAACATATATGTAATCAAGCAATTTGAATTTTTCACCGTTAAATAGAAGAAATGTAACTTCAAGCAATGTTGTAGTTGTATAAAAACCAGGGGGTACACACTAGAGGCAGAGGGTATATGCTAAATCATTAAAGTCATGCCTGGAATATACGCTATAGCTTTATTTGAGGAACAGGGGGCATACGGAGCTTTAAAAAATCCAAAAGGTATACGGTGTATACTTCCGTATACCCTCCACTACACTCCTGACTTCAAGTATTATAATTTGTCTGAAAACTGTATCATCTTACTGAATAGGAGACTTTAACACTTTTTAACTGAGTGGTAAAAAAGTAAAATAAAATCAAATTAGAGAAAAATGAATATTAGCCTTTTTGCTTGAAATAAAAGAAGAAATAATTGAAAATAAGGGTTACAGAAGGGAAAAAAATGAGAAAAAAGGTTAATCAAGTGCTTTGGTAAAATACTTTTCCATTCTCCTTTATATTTTTTGCCTTGATTTCGCTCTTTTTTACCTTTTGAAGTTTTTATAAATCCATTATGAAAACTTAACAAAGGGCTAAGAAATAAAAATGAAGAAATAAAATTTAAATTTAAACACTTTCATCTCCACGAATCAACTTATTCTTAATGTGAAGAAATTGTCTGTCGACAAATTGTCATCTATGAATGTTAGATTGTAGTTTTTATTATTCAAGCAAGGAGGCTGAACAAAAACATTTTTGAATTCCTTCACAAAACTAGAGAATTATTGCCTTATATTTAGGCAGCATAAATTTAAAGAGAGATGGACCAATTTTCAACTAAGTATATTTTCTATTTTATAAAATTACTTGCAAAACATATTTCCATTTACAATGCAAATACAAAATGAGTTTGAATTGGACAAGACTGTAGGAATATTAGGTAGATTTCGTAAAAAATACTACCTATTGCAGTCATTACCATGGTGCGACTTTTGAAAAATTCCTTCATAACTTTTCATTATAGGACCCCAGGAACCCAAAACCACCCCCACCTAAAAAGTTTATATATATATATATATGTATGTATGTATGTACTAAATTTTGTCCGCACGATAAAAGTTGCAATTATGCATGGATCGTCTTCAAACTCGTCAACAACTTTGAGATGGCTAATATCTCGGTGGGGATTGAAAATGGGCATAATCGGCCCAAGGGAATGGAAATGGGGAGGGTTAAAAATTTGAATACCGCCTTAACATGATTCTGATAAAACCAGCTCTTACGCAACAATGACAGGAAAAAATAAATATTTTTCGTTATAGCAATTGCCAACAATTAAAAAAAAAAAGCAATAAAATTCTCACCACAACAATTGCTTTTCTATTGCAAGATTTTCACATAAAAAATTAAATTAAATAGTTTGACGTATTGAAAACAAATTGAATATTACGTCATAAGTTTTCTAGAGCAAGAATTCAGCATGAAAACTCAAAATGAAATAAACAGTTAGACGAACAATAATAATAAAAAAATATTGCGCCATATTGGAAATATAATGGATCTCAGTAGGTGAATATGTAACGTCATGTGAGTTTGAAGAAACGTATTAAAACATGATAAAAACACGACTATGGAAATATTAACATATTTTAACACTTTGAGTTTCTCTGAATTTCTAGCCATTTTTAAACCTATTCCATATGCATGCGTGTGTGTATTCATGTATATTAGAATTTTCACAAAAAGTTTAGCTGCGCCTAGAGCTCATTCTTAGTGAAGAAACTGTGTTTATATGTAATCTTGATTAAGTTTTGTTGGTGAATTTAGTACTTAACTTCGAAATCTACCTCCGCCTGTAGGCCGAGCCAGCAGGGATTTTTTTTTTTTAGGAGGTGAGAAGGGGCAACCTATTGCATCATTTTCTTAAGTAATTTTTTTCTCTTAAGAAAATAAATATTAGGATGAACAAAAATATTTCTGTTGAAAATTATAAAGTTTATTTTAACTATTTTTTTTTCTCCAGTTGAAATTTTAGTACTTTTATGTTATCCAGGTGCAAATCACAGAGACAGCATACCCCCCCCCCCCCCCCCTTCATTAACAGTAGCATTTATTATTTGCATGTGTAAATTAGAACAATGCTTTGATTTTGAAGTGAAATTATTTAGTTTATGGCATTGTTTCTTATTTATTTTTGTATTTTAATTGAAATGAGTGAAAAACATGTATTTTAAATGTATAATATATATGCATTTAAATGAAATTTGTATATTTTAAATGGAATGAGTGAAATTTTATATTATTTAATGAAATGAGTGCAATATGAATAATGACAATGGGAACAATATTTGGGATTCATCACCTGTGTCCGATTAGTATAAAAGTACTGAAATTTCTTATATATATATATATATAAATAAATATGTGAAATTATAGTTTTCGACTCTTTGCTAAAAATTTAACTTACCTATATATGCTAAGAACATTCTGAAACTTTAATAAGTAATCAAAATTTAAATTTCTGTGAATTTTTATTGATTTTAAAAAGAATTCATGTATGTTTTACTTTCGTTTTTCTGTTTTATTAATATCTGATTACTTGGCAATTTCCACTGATGGCACAGTTTTAAAAGTCTTAAACTAATAAAATTAAATATTTTTCTTTGCAGTTCTGTCAACACTTTGACCTATTTATCATAAAATATTCGTATAAAGCAAAAATTTTAAGAAAATTGTTGTGCTGGGGAATGGGATAATACTAGAAGTTTATTCTGAATATAAAGCCAGGGTGTCTAGCCACGTGGGAAACCTGGATAACTTGGAAAAGTTACGGAAATTTATATGGACTGGAAAAGTCAGGGAAATTTCACATTCCTGAGGAAAAGTCAGGGAAATTTCAAAACTCCGAGAAAGAGTTTAAAAATTTGAAACTTCCACGAAAAAAATTTCTTATTGTAAGGATTTGAAATTGCAGCATCAGGAAAATGAAATTTTGCTCTTTATAAGTACTTTAAAGAGTATTTCAGCATGTTTTGCAAATAATGTTGTCTACCCTTTTCAATCCTTCCTTGTAGCTCTCATATTTCCAACTCCCTCTTCACTGAATCTTTGTACGGAATGTTGTAGGATTGATTAGATGTTTCAGTCTGTTTGCTTATCTTTGTTTTGGAACTGAACATTTGGTAGCTTAATTTATTGAAAATTTATTATTTGTATTAAAATATGTTGAAGCAAAATGTATTTAACTGTGACTGATGTGATAACAATTTCATCGTGATTGGACAAAACGGACAGAACCCGATGCTAAAAGTGTGTATTTGCAAAATGTTTAGCATGTAAAATGTTCAATTTGGAAATTTTGCAAGAATTTGTTTAACAGCTCAGAAGTTGTTACTTCAGCATCAGTTGTGAAAGTTCCACTCTCAAATTCACAACTTTTAACAACTTTTGTGTGAACTTTTTTTCATCACAAAATCTCAATACCTGGAAAAGTCAGGGAAACTTGTTGCTGATCTGGAATAGACACCCTGATAAAGAGAAAGTACCTCTTTAATTTCAGTGATAAAATCTTGTGTAATTTGTTTACAAAGCTTTGCTGTAGAAGTGTTACTAGAACCAATCATTTGTAATTGATTTTAAATTTAGTTTGAACTAAGTTGTGAATTTTTTAATATTAATATTTTTTTAATTGAGCGATTCGGATCCCTTTGATCTTGGGTCCTTTAGCATTTGTCTTTTGCTTCAACCTTCCACTTATGTTTTTATTGTAATATTTACAACATGAAGGTATGAATTATTACAACAACAACAACAACAAAAAACCATGATAAATTGTTATTATCATCTTGTAAACATTAAAATGAAGCATGTTCTTTTAAATATTTTTTCTTGATTCAGATCATAAGTAAATATGCTAGGTACTTTTCCATTATACGGACACCATTGTCGCCAAGCTTAATAGTTGGTGCAAAATGAAAATCACTTGAATTGAAATATTTGGAAAATAAAAGAAAAAGCATGGTTGATTGTAAAGTGAACATTTTAAAATTACAGATTTTTACTACCTGTGGCATGTCTATACGAATATATGATGGTGTATGGTATATGATGTGTATACAGTAGTCTCAAAAATCCGCAATCTTCTGAAATCCGCATGCATTACAAAATGTAAACAATGAAATTTGCAATTAAGAAGTATTCTTTATAATCTTTATTCCAAATAACAGTGAACGAAAATAAAATAATTTTTAATGTAAATTTATGGGAAAATATTACACAGGATGTTACACAAATAAAACCTTTTACTTCACAGAAACTTACATACAAGAAAATATAAAATAATAGAAATCAACGAGAGATATAAACAAGAACAGAAAAGTTTCAGTAGTGGCACCATCACCATCTATCGGCCGCAAAAAAAAAAAAAAAAATAGTAAATTAATTTATTTTATATTTCATGCAAGGCTTTAATTAATGCATGACATAAAATATGGCCTGGCTCTTTATTTATCCAAAATGAGGATGAAGATAAAGATTTTTCACTTAACCTTTCCACAAACTAATGCCAAAAGAAAATACCAAAAGCTGATTTTTGAAGAAGGTTTCGTTTTAGGTGAAGATTTTGAAGTTCTTTGACCAGCAGAGTTGTATAGACCAAGAGAAAATAATGGCTATTTACAAAATTAAAAAGAAGCTTCAAAGAGAGGAAATGGGATATTTCAATCAAAGGACTTTATAAGAAACGTTTAAAAATTGTAACAAAAAATAATTTTGGGTATTAAAATGATAATGTACAGGTGAATAAGAGATTTAAGCTTTGCTTTGCTTAAATTGAATTTTCACATGCTCTTCTTGAAAATAAAAAAGGTATGTTGACAAAAAATAAATTAATAAATTAATAAATAATAAATCCAGAATCTACAAAACTCCAAAATTTTAAAACCTGCACAGCCTCTGGTCCCAAGCTGTGTGGATTTTTGAGACTCTACTGTATATGATGTGTATGGTATATATGTATATGGTATATGATGGCATATATTGCGAACTACGGCATTACATCGCATGGTTTACAATAAAAATCCTTTTCATGATCAGGTTTGAAATAATTTGTGCATTAGTATACATTTTGGCATGGTGTCCGTATAACAGAAAAGTACCATATGCTAATAGTAGTATTTATTTATTTTTTTACATTTTTCAATTAAATATGTGTAGATAATATGTTGCTTGTGCTTCGTATTTCTCTTTGTATAAAAGAAATTTTATTTCATTTCTTTTTTTATATTTTCTGCATCTATTTCTAATAAATGTAATTTAATTATATTACAATTAATCATACCACTTTTTTTTCAGGGCATACTCAATAATGCAATACATTTGGTACTTGTTGTTTTGTTTTTAATGGTTGAAATTTCAATCCCTCTTTTTGTACTTCGTTACATTGACAGTTTTGCAAGTAAGTATTTTAAGAAATTTCATTCTGTTTTCTATTTATCAGTTAATTAAATGAGAATGTGTGAATATTTTACTTTTGAGATAAAAATGTTTTACAAAAAGTATTGGAAGCAATTTCGAATTAATAAACATAAACTATAATTTAAATAAAATCCAATGTAATTTTTAGCAAATGTCGTTTTCAAATCAGCCTTGGATCCATAATTTTAATAAAAATAATCCTTATTGTCAGTTTGACATTTTAATTAAGTCATTCTGAGTTGCCATCCTTGATTTTAAGAATAGATTTGAATGAGTTTGTTTATCTATGTTTTGTATTTATCATTACTACTAGGAGATTTATCTAGCATTACCCAAGCTAATCTTGTTGGTTCTTTTTTCTATAATGGCAAGAAATATCTTTTTTCCCACCTATTGAGTGAATGTTCTTCCAAATTTTGGATGTTCTTGTGATTTTATGGTCCTTCAATTGGAATGGAATGT
This sequence comes from Maratus speciosus, assembly GCA_963932465.1. Classification (NCBI taxonomy): domain Eukaryota; kingdom Metazoa; phylum Arthropoda; class Arachnida; order Araneae; family Salticidae; genus Maratus; species Maratus speciosus. The sequence goes on from OZ010788.1 coordinate 58,560,747, forward strand.
CTTCCTGGGAAGCATGGACAAAATTTTTTCCCTGTTTCCAATGTTTTCGACCCAAGATTCAGCCTTTTGAAAAGTGTATCTCTGACTCTGATAGATTAGAGATATGCTTTTGTTCTCCCTCCCCTAAAGAGGAGCAGAGAGATAAAAAAAAAAAAAATCCTCATATCTTATGTTCCTTGTCTATGTTCCAAGACATCATATGAAATCTCTTCTCTTGTGTCAAATGGATTCTAAAATCTGATGATCTGTCAGTATATACAAAGTGTGCCTTCACATCGTGACCACTAGCTAATTCTTAGACAGTTTTAGAAGCATAGTTCTGATTGCAAAAGTGTTTCAAGCTTAATTCTTCCTCATGTAAAAATCTAATTATGTCAGAATAGTTATTTTTTTTAAAATTTAAATTTTAAAGGCTTCCCAAGTTCTATAAGTTATATTTAGGAAAACTTTCTCCATGCTCCAATAAGTAAAACAAACAACAACAACTGAATCCCAAACAAACAATAACAAAGAGCTTCTTTTTAATCCAATTTTTGTTAAATAAATAATTTTCTAAATAAAAAGTTTTAATAATTTGCTCTAAAAATAAAGATATATTCTATGTTTAAATAACTAATTTTCTAAACAATTAATTAAAATTTGTATTTTTATTAAATGTAGTTCCAGTTATGACATGTTTACTCTCTTATGATAATTCACTTCAGAAATAATATTAATAAAATATTACTAAAAATATAATGTAATAGTTTTGTGTTTAACATTAAATGCATGTACTGATAATATTTTTTTCTTTTACTTTTTTGAAGAATAAACTGTTTTAGAATTATATTATGTACAATGAAACTTTCTTTATTAAGTGTTGTGTATCTTTAGCCTTGTCTCTTGTGAAATAAATAAATAAACAATCATAGCTGTAGTTTGTGCTATTTGATTTTTTTTTTAAAAAGAAAAAAATTACAAATGAAAAGGAAAAAAAAAGGCAAACAATGTTTGTCTTAATTCATTTAAAGATTTTTATTGCAAGTGATAAACTTGCAAAATAAAGTTTTCATAAAAATTTATTACAAAGTTATTTAAGTAAGCTAAAATTTTATTCTTAATTGTAGATATGGAAAGTAAGCAGGATGTTTTGAAATGGCTTATCTTTATACTGTTTTACCCTGCTCATTTTCGGGATCTGCATCATATCTGAAAAATATGATAAGAGATTGACTCTTTCTAGAATTCTTATTCTTACTGATAAGTGTTTATTGTTGCTCAATTGTCATTGAATCTAGTGAGAAAAAAATTATTTGTTTGATTATGAAGTAATACTTTTTATGTAATAAGATATTGCATAAAAAGTGTTACTCATATAATTTTGTTACCTGATCTTGAAACATTAAAAAGTGATGTGATGTTGAATATTACTAGAGCTTAACCAAAATTTGTAAGGGAAAAAAAAATGGCAAAACTTTATATTGGCATTTAAATTGTCTAGATTTAATGAATGTTTTATTTCTTTATTTTTTATTGAGCTGCTGATTGATTAATGGCTGATTTGCTGGTGATGGGCATATTATATGAAAAGAGGCCACAAAGTATACGGAAAATATTAATGCTTCTGAAATGTTATTTACTGAATATGCTAAAATATTTATTTGCATAGTTAAAAATTATTAATAAATTGGCTTTCATTTTGTATATTACACCTTTAATAAAGATAGTCATCATGATAATGTTAAGGAATTTTAATACATATATTTTTACCTTAATCTTTTGACATCTATCATATACAATTTGTACATCATTATGTTATCATGGACTCAGGGATACATCTGTACATTTTCCAGTACAAGAGCATTTGATTTTGTATTATAGCAGACTGTAAAAATAAGGTCTATGGCCACAGGCAGCTGGCTACTAGAGACATAATAAAAAGAAAAGTGCCCATTGTGCTCACAGGCTATTCACACTAATTGTATATTATACTCTTACTAACTGTTATCCGTGACTTTGTTCATGTAACATTTAAAGAACAATAAATGCATCAATTAAGCAAAAACATTCGATAAATTAAAGCATATACAATTAACCCTTTATCACATTTTATAGTAGAAAAACTTCTGATGATCCTAATTATATATATATATATGTATATATAATCACAGGAATATTGTCTATCATACTTATTGTATGCAGATGATTACAGAAAATTTCGTTTACATTTAAAAGAATATAAATAGTTTATCATTTGTTTCCAGCTAATAATCCCTAAAGAAATGGAACCTATTCTTCCTTTCGGTTCGTGGCTATAAAATTGTCATTTTACTTTCTGTTACATCACAGGAATATTGTCCATTGTGATGTCACAGGAACACTGACCACAGATAAACTTCTTTTTTTTTTTTTTTTTTTTTAAAGTTGGTAAAAAATGAATGTTTTAGCTGAAAAAATATTACATAACTTTTACCAGATCTTTTTACTAAAAATGCCTTTGTGAAATGTTTTAACTACCATCTTGTAAAAATAATTAATTAAAAGAGTATATGATTTTTTTTAAAAATTCAATTCGTGTGAATAGGGGGCAATATCATGGAGGAAAGAGATAAATGGAGATGCAAACTAATTTTATGGCATACTGCAATATGATGTGCGTTATCACTCAAATTTAAATGCCCTCATTCGACCCAGCCACACACAGAACCTGTGGACCCGCAAGTATTTGGACTTAATTTTGACTGGTTTTAAGGTTTCAGGGTTGTATTTTTAACATCACACCAAATCATAACACTCCATCAATTTCTACTTCCGTGAAATATATCCACTTAAATGTACTGAAGTTATATTTACATTCGTGATTGTAAATGTCAATTTGTTGGCAGACGATTTTCGCTTCTGTGAAATAAATTGATTCACGAAGTTTTAATGCATGAAAATATGTTTTTGGTTTTCGGAAAATTTACTTTAACCATCCTTTTTTTTCCCACCATCTATTGATATTGAATTTAAATTCTTTTTTCATTTCAGAAAATAGTGTAAAAAAAATATATTAATTTGTTTTATTTTCCCCTTTTCTCCACAAAAATGTCTTCTTCTTATAAACATAACACGAATTTTGAATGAAAACTATCATTTGTGTGTAACATATACCGGGTGTCCCAAAAAGGACTGACTGATTTTAAAATTCAATAACTTCCAAACGGTGACAGGTATTAAAAAAATTCTTGCAGGAGGGTTATGCATAAAGTCAAAAGTTTTTTTACAGTGATTTTCAATTTTAGTTCGAATTACAAACAATAGATGGCGCTGCGATCAATAGAGGCTCAATTCAGGCTCGATTTTTGGTACTTAGTGGCCCGGATAATACATTTCCATCTCCTTTTTCTGCATAGAACAAAATAAAGGACCAAAAATCGAGCCTGTATTTAGCGACTATTGCTTACAGCGCCATCTATTGTTTGTAATTTGAACTAAAATTGAAAATCACTGTAATAAAACTTTTGACTTTATGCATAACCCTCCTGCAAGAATTGTTTTAATATCTGTCACCGTTTGGAAGTTATTGAATTTTAAAATCAGTCAGTCCTTTTTGGGACACCCGGTATATTCAAACTCATAAATCAGTATTAGTAAAAATTATTTATGTTATTCATTTTAAATATCAGGTCATTATTTATCTATTTTCATTAGTTACTGATATTCATGCTCATTGTATTTTCAACGAATACTTGAAAATGCAACATTTATTTCAATTATGAAGTCATATTTTTCCAAGGGAAATATTTTCTTAATAATATAATTCTTTTTCATTCTTTAATCTTCTAATTATGACACCATTTTTGACAGAAACCCTCTTATTATAAAAAATATTCCTTTTTTTCATTTCAAATATGACGTCATAGTAATTTTTTTTTAAATTCTTTTTTCACATGTAAGTTCAGTTGAAAATTAATTACTGAGGAGAAATTATTATTACATTTTTTTTATTTTTTGGCAACGAAAAAAGAAAGATGGTTAAATTTTACAGGGAAATTGTCAATTGATTCTGTATGAAAAATAATGAAATTTTGAATTATTGAGAAAAAAATTTGAATAAAATAACTGAAGCACAGCCTATGTTCATTTCTGTTTTATAAGCTATCAATATGAAAAGGTACAAAGGCATTAATTCATCCATTTTGATGTTGACTTCATTTAAACTTTCGACACACTTTCGCATTTATAATATTATAAGAATTTTAAAGAATAATGCCCCTCCATAAATAAAGAAATCGACAAAAAAACCCATTTAACTAAATTAAGGGGGGGGGATTAGCTCCCCCATTTCTCCCCTTTATACTTAACCATTGAACCTCCAGATATAATCAGGGAAGTGCCTTATCAGAATAAACCGATATACCAAATTTGAAGCAAATCGGATAATTCTGCATAAAAAAACCCTTCATCTAAATTAAGGGGAGGGGGATTAGCCTCCATCCCCCCCCCTTTATACTTAACCAATTAACCTCCAAAACTAACCATGGAAGTACCTTATCAGAATGAACCTATATCCAAAATTTGAAGCAAATTGGATATTCCTGTGAAGAGTTATCGTGCTATGTACATACAGAACCTGCGGGCACATTAGCTCTCGTGCTTTGATAGCCTGTGAGCTAAAAACAATTACTTTCTGTTAATAAGTTCTGTCATTTCACCACCAGCTGTGTAACAGTTTGCAATAACCCATTAATTTTGTAACTCATTACCAGAGTCTAGAACGTTGTTGAAATTTTCATTTTTTTTTTCCTTTTTAGGAATTTTTTGGTTATCTTAAAATCTTTTTTCAATGTAGGGCACTTTTATAAATGTTAGGTAATTTTTTTACTTGAAGGACTTTGTTTGGATTTTTAGATAACATCTTGTATATTTGATCTTTTTTTTTTTTTAAATATTAATATTTAAAAAAGATTTAAAACTCAGTTTGAAAAGGTACAGCTAAAATTTACAGATAATCAAAACAAACTTTCAGAAATAATTTTGTTTTATTTATCACTTCTTAAAAGTATTTTTAATGGGACAGTGGTAATAAAACAACATTAAATTACATAATCTCTTTACTAAAGCAGATGAAAATCAACATTCTCCTATTCTTATATCTTTACCACACTTCTCTCTTCCCTTTGAAGCAAAATTTGATGCTAAATGAAGAAACATATCCACAAACCACAACTAATATACAAAAATATATCTATAGGTAAGAGAAGAGGACAAAAGTTCACTTTTATTGTTTCTGACATTCAAAACTTTGGTTTAAAATGCCACTTAAATGTTATTATGGTCTGTAAAACTAATCTTAACTTTTATGGATGAAAATTCATATATTTAAGTAAATTTACCACTAACATAAAATTTATGACCGACTAAGATGATCAACTGTGTATTTTAATTAAACAGAATGTAAAAATATAATTTATTAAAAACTTAACATTCAGTAATAAAATCTTTTTGACCTTTTTAGTTTTGAAGAAATAACTTAGGAATTAAAATATTGTTCTTTGTTAATTAGATGAATGAACAATTTTAAAAAAATCACAGCTTTCATTTTTATCATTTGTATTTAATATCAAAATTACCATTGCATGATGTCTCTGAATGTGTCTCAAATTAGTTACATAGTTTTAAAATTTCATAATTGTGTGCACAAACTATGCAATGTTTTTTTCTTTTTTTGCATAAAATATGACTTCAGAGTTTCTAGCTCTCATTCCTCCCCCCCCCCCCCCAAAAAAAAAGGAAAAAACCTAATAATGACAACAAGTAAAAAATAAAATAAACTAAATGACTCAAAAAATAATTCTTGCATCAGTAAAAACTTTTTAATCAGCATGTGTGCATAGAAAATATTATATTTTCTCTTTTCACATAAAAAAAATGTGCTGAAAACTATTTCAAACTTACATCCATGTCACATGTCAAACAGCGTGAATATTTGTGAGTCTGCGACCAATCATGTCTGACATTTTTTCTTCACTTTCTAATAACTTACAAGTGCGACTGAGATCAATTACCTAATTCTGCTCCCCTGTATGCTTTTACATAAATTTAAAAAAAAAAAAAAAATGCCCTGATTTTAGTCCCTTTCATTGATATGAATAAATATGGTTTTGACCATTCATCAAAACCAACTGAAAGGTTTAAAAGTTATATAGCTGTGAGCATTAAAAGATGTTGTACAGATAAAATAACCTTTGCCAAGCATCGAAACGAGATTCAATTGCAATATTCTTGTCGTCAATGAAGATTTCTTCTCCTAATATGAATGCAGTTCCATGAAATGATTGTTCAAAAAACCATCGTTTTGCTTGGATTGATTTAATTGTGTGATTTCTTGAGATATTAGAGTTTTCATTATGGAAATGATAAAAAGAGAAAAACAAGGAGGCAAATTTATTCACTTTTATGGGGGGGGGGGACTGGATAGAAAGCGATAGATAATTGAAAAAAAGAAAACTCCAGTGTTTTTCTTTCATTAGAGTTTGTATTGCATTTGTTGTCCCCCCCCCCCCCCCCAAGATAATTTAAAATGATTTTGAGGGATTCTTTTCTGTGGTAGTAAAATTTCTTTCGGATGAGATTTATAAACTAGAAAACAATTTTTGGCAATTTTATTTTCATTACTATGAATATGCAATTCTAAAATATTTTCCAGCTTTACTTTTTTTTTTTTTTTTTTTTTTTGTCATGCTTTGCATATGAGGCATTTCAAAAATAACAGGGATTTTTTTGTTAATCTGTTACTGAATCTATTAGTAACTTTAAGTGAGTATTACTTATATTTATTCTGTTATGTTAAAGACCATCTCTACTGGCTACTTGAGAATGTTATGAAAAATGCACATTCACTTTGATTTTTACATTTATAAAAATCAAAACTTATTTTTTCCATGTCAAATAACTTTTTTGCGAATTAGATTTTTAGCAACTTATTTTGTGTCCCCTTTGCCTAAGGTTTCTACAAGCAAGGATATTTTTCATGTGATCTGCTTTCTGTAATTTAAATTATATTTTTTATTGGCTAATAATTTGTTATTAACATATTAATAAAAAGGAAGTTGAGAGTTATAATCAAACAAAACAATTTTAATAGTATTCACAAAAAAATTTAATAGCTGAAATAATTAGTTTAGACATTGCACCTATTAAAAAAATTACAACAAAACATTCTAAAAAATTTGAACACTTACATTATTAAAGTACAAAATATTTTATTTATTGAAATAGCCAATTTTTATATGTCCGAATATTCATAAAGTTACAAAAAGAGTGGTTGTTTTTACTTACCTCGTATCTGTATCATCAGCAATCTGATGTTTTTGGTGCAATGATTTTATATATGGCTCTGAAATCCAGTCCCTCAAGTTTGGGCCGAGCTCTTCATTTTTCTGCTATCGATATAACCTGACATCCTCAAGAGTGGTTGTTTTTGCTTATCTCGTATCTGTATCTGTATCATCAGCAATCTGATATTTTTGGTGCAGTGTCTCTGGGTTTCAGTCCCTCAATATTGTTTCGGCCGAGCTCATCATTCTTCTGCTGTGCGGCAAATGATAATAAAATGTTTCAATTGGTGAGAAAATAAAAAATTTTAAATTGCCAAATTTGCAAAGTTGAATTTTTTTTTTCTTTTAGCAATATTCTTGGTTATGTTATTGAACGATTAATAGAATTGTTTTTTTTTTATGTGACTTATTATTTGCATTTTAGTTTTTTGAGAATTCATCATTATGTGTATGTTGACTCCAACTCCAATTTAAGCTTGTGATTTTAGCTTATTTAGCTTTTCTGTGGGAAAAAAAAGTGTGTCATCAAAAGCTAAATCACTGAACTGTTGCATACATTTTTCATTGATTTTACCTGTAAGATATATAGGTATGATCCATGTCAATTCAGGCAGCCAAAGAAAAAATCTTACCTTCATAGTCTCAGAAGTTTTTGAATTGAACATATGTTAAAATTCAATAAAAAATAAGATACTTGTATATTTTGGTTTTGCCCCAAAAAATTCCTGGCCCGAGATACAGGCCGCCAAAGATGGCTTCCCGGGCACCATTTCCAATTCGCCATTTTCGGTAAAAATTTTAAAGTGCTCTATCTCTAGAACGGTGCAAGATATTTTGTTGCGTTTTTTTTTATTTTAAAGATAATATTCTTCTGTTTAAATTGATATACCCAATTTTGAAAAATGTATTCAACTTTTCTTGTGGCAACCTTTTGAAAAAAAAATTTTTTTTTGAAAATAATTTTTTTTTTTGAAAATGCCAATCTTAAAAATTTTGATTTTTTTGCTGTTGATCAATACCATTGGGATCAATACCATATCTTCACTGTAAAGGAGAACTTCCACTTTTGAGTTTAACAAATTTTAGAAACATTTAAAAAATTCAGAGAATTTTACAGGAACTGTATATATACAGTTCCAATAAAAGTCACTGAATTTTTGCTTATTTGTATCATATTTGTAAGGATAAGCCTACTATATATCCTAAACAAGTTAGAAATTGCAATATCAAATGTGGCAAATGAGGTGCGTGCATAGTATTAACTAGTTTTATAAATATTCAGATCTTGGTGCAATAAGTGTTACACTCTTGGGCAAAAAGGCATGAATACAAAATTTACTATAATACCATATATTAAATTCAGTAATACGGAAGTAATATGAATCCATCTTAAAAGGACGTAATCGTCATGGCAACCTAGAATCATTGCCTATCATGGTATATCATTGAATCAATTATGTATTATAGGATTTTTAAATAGAATGAAGAAAACTTTTATTAATGTCTTTTATGTTTTAATTTGATTTTCATAGCATTTGAAGTGATACATACTTTATTGCAGAGGTTTACAAAAAATTACTTCCTGTGTCATAGAAAGTGCATAGTGTTTACAGGGACACACAAAAGATTTCAGATACTTTACCTTATTGGAAATACTGTACATTAGCGATGATTGCTAGAGGTGCATTTTTAGTTGCGATATGAGTTTTTAAATTTAATTAAATATTTCCATATTACGTTGTGTGTATAAAGGCTGTAGATCATATACAGGGCTACACAAAAGAAATCGTAAGGGTATTGCTGGAAGTGCATTTTTAGTTGTGTTTGAGTTTTTAAGTTTAACTAAATTTTTCCATATTACGTTGTGTGCATAAATGCTGTAGATCATATACAGGGCTACACAAAAGAAATCTTAAGGGTTTACTGAGTATGAATGAAAGTAGCTTAAAGGTGATTTTTAAATGAGTTATGCATTTTTACACTGAACTACATTTAGTATACTAAGATATGTTTGGAGAATATAGATAAAATGATATACAGGTCCACGCAAAGAATTAGATACATGGCCGTCTATGGATGATAATCTCTGGAAGTGTGATTTCACTGGTTTTAAGGATGTTTTAATCTTAATTAAATATTAGCTAAATAGTGGCATGTATGTAGGTAAAATACAGGGTTGTATGAAAGTATTCAAGTATGCTTCCGTCTATTGACATAAATTTCTAAAAGTCAAATTCCGACCAATTTATGTGTTTTTAACAATTTCCAACATAGTTGAAAGTCTTTATGGATTCGATTTGTCTGCCCATCTGTCTGAACTCTAACTTGTGTTAATATAATTTGTATTGCTGTGTAATTGATATATGTTATTGAGATTGTTTTACTATGTTCGGTATTGAAAATAAAGTATGTATCGCTTCAAATGCTATGAAAATTAAATTAAAACATAAAAGACATTAATAAAAGTTTTCTTCATTCTATTTAAAAATCCTATAATACATAATTGATTCAATGATTCTAGGTTGCCATGGCAATTAAGTCCTTTTAAGATGAATTCATATTACTTCCGTATTACTGAATTTAATATGTAGAATCATAATAAATTTTGTATTCATGCCCTTTTTGCCCAAGAGTGTAACTTATTGCACCAAGATCTGAATATTTATAAAACTAGTTATAGTACGCACGCACTTCATTTGCCACATTTGATATTGCAATTTCTAACTTGTTTAGGATATATAGCATTCTTATCTTTACAAATATGATACAAATAAGCAAAAATTCAGTGACTTTTACTGGAACTGTATATATACAGTTCCTGTAAAATTCTCTGAATTTTTTAAATGTTTCTAAAATTTGTTAAACTCAAAAGTGGAAGTTCTCCTTTACAGTGAAGATAGTTCCCAATGGTATTGATCAACAGCAAAAAAATCAAAATTTTTAGGATTGGCATTTTCGAAAAAAAATTTTTTTTTGAAAAAAAATTGTTTTTTTCAAAAGGTTGCCACAAGAAAAGTTGAATACATTTTTTCAAAATTGGGTATATCATTTTAAACAGAAGAATATTATCTTTAAAATAAAATAAACCGCAACAAAATATCTTGCACCGTTCTAGAGATAGAGCACTTTAAAATTTTTATCGAAAATCGCGAATGAGAAAGGATGCCGGGGATGTCATCTTTGGCGGCCTGTATCTCGGGCCAGGAATTTTTTTGGGCAAAATGAAAATATACAAGTATCTTACTTTTTCTAAAATTTTAACATATGTTCAATTCAAAAACTTCTGAGACTATGAAGGTAACCCCCCTGCCTGAGTTGATATGGATTCAGCCTATATTAAACTTAAACAATTTTGAAGATAGATGGTTAACATACAAAAATTTAACATATAAGAAAGACATAACAGAACATAAACTTAAAAGCCTCATTATTTGCTTTTTATAAGCTAATAATAATAATAATAATAAAAATTAGTATAAGAATAATTTTTTATCAAATGTAATGCACAGTATCTAAATGAAAGAGCATGCTTTATAAATAAGAGATTTTTAAATTATCACATGGTTAAATAATGAAGGCTATTTACAAAGAAAAAGAAAGAAAATAGTAATAAAAATTCAAATACATGCTTTGAAATGGAATTTTCTTTGCAGTATTTGAAAAATCATTCTATAAAATAAAAAATAAAATTATATAGTATCTATAAAATCTTCTACAAAATAAAGTTTTGCCTCTGTGATGCATGAGCAAAACTGATGTTTAATAAAATATAAAGTTGTTGAAGTTCTCTGAAGGTACTGAAAAACAATTGCTCTTTAGAAGTATGTTCTAATACCATTGTTTTATTTTTTGGAAAAGTAGAAAAATGAGTTTTTTCTCTTATTCAGAAGAAAATGTTTTATTTACCCAGTGGTCGCTTAGAATATATTAAACTGTCATAGCAGATTTTATTATCACTACATATTCTGTAATTTTAAAGTTATTTTGATTAAAAAATTTAAATATCTGTATTATCTTAAATTATGTTTTTAAAATCTAAAATATTAAAACTTTTAGTTCAATTTAAGCAATTATTTCAGAGCTTGATAAATTGAATTTAGGTACATTTTTATTAAGCTAACTTTATATTCCTTTCTAAGATTTTATTTAAAAAAATTAAATTATCTGTTTTTTTTTTTTTTTTTACTTAAATACTTAATACATAATCTTTTAATTAAAAATATTAATGCTGCTAATATATGTATATATATATATCTTATTTTTATAGTTATAAACAAATAAATGACTTAATTTTCTTAAATGCATAATGTATTGTTTAATTAATCTAGACAATTCTACTGTTTTTTTAGTTGCTTTTACCATTGTTGTGTGTTATATTGCTGTTTTCTTGAAATTGATATCTTATCATATGGTGAATTATTGGTGCAGACAAAATATTTTTTCTAATTCTAATAATCTTCATCGCAGTATTACCGACCAAAGTAGAGAAAAAGGTAAGAATATCCTCTCCAACTTCTCTTTTTTATCTTATGAATTTTTAGATTGTTAAAGAAAAGTAAATTCAAATCTAGATTACTTGTGTATTCTATCGTGAAGCTAGCTAGTATCTAAATAAAGCAAAATCCTGTGAAAACATAACTTGTCTATAATGAAATCTAAGAGTACTCCCTTAAATGGAAAAAATTCTTTGTCCTGGTAAAAAGAACACTATAAGATTAGATCTGCTAAGACAAAAACTTGTCTGAAGTGGAATTTTAAACCTGTCTCTTTTAATTCTGTTTTAGCAGATTTTATTGTATATGAAGAAAAATTCTGTACCCTCCCAAAAAGAAATCCAAAAAGAAGTTTTGTTAAAAAAACAGGAGGATCTCAATTTCATTGTGTGATAAAACATCTATTAAACTAATTTACCTACATAATTAATATATTTAATCAACATATGGATATTACTTTAATAATTCTTCAGTTTAACATAATTGAAATGTAAGTAATTTAGACGATAATTATAAACTGAATGGACAATTTTTTTTTAAGCATTATATATATATATATAAATAAATGAAAGATGATCATACTCTGTATTTGATTTGGTTTTCAAAATAAGTAAATTTTCCAAAGTTGGCTTGTATAAGTATGTAGGAAACATAGTTCATTTTTTAACCTATGACAGTAGTCTCTTGCATTCTATGTTGCTTGTAGTTTTAACAGTATCATTTTCATTACATTTAAAATCCAATCAAGCTTCAGATTTTTCTCAACATCTTTCATTTGACTTAACTTCTTTGCTCCCTGGGTCCCCAAATGGGGACCCCTGTTTTGTTTCATTTTATTAATGGTACACAAACATAGTTACAATTTCGATATCAGAATAATATGTTTTGAAGTCTAAGATTCGAACTAATGCAAATAAAGTAAAAATATTGCTCTGAAGTCAAATGGGAGAAGAAATAATTCAGTAATAATTAATAATACTGCATTAATACTCAGTAGCGAAGAGGTTAAGGCTCCTGTCCCTGCAGGCGAAGACACTCGCGAGCTAATGCTAAACCTATGGGGAGGTTATTTTCTAATATCTAGTTTGCATTTAAACATTTTTAAATAATTTTTTTTCGCATTGGATAGCTGAGGTCCATCTCTACATCGCTCTTTTTTTACTTTTCTGATTCTGGTTGCAGATATTTTTTAGAATGACACTTTCATTTTCAGAACCGGTTTTGAAAGTGAAAATAATTTTACAAAAATATTTGCAACCAAAATCGAAAAAGTAAAAAAGGTGCGATGTAGAGATGGACCTCAACTATCTAATGCAAAATAAATAAATAAATAAAAATGTCGAAATGCAAACAAGATATTAGAAAATAACCTCCCCATTGGTTTAGCATTAGCTCGTGAGTGTCGTCAACTGCAGGGACTGAGCTTTAGTGCATGAACTTGTAAATTGGCTCTTCAGTTAAAAAGAATTTTCCAAGATATTTTACTTGGTGTGCATTAAATTGCAAATAATGGAACAGTTGGCAGGTATGTCTTCCAGAAACATTTATGAAATTTAAGACAATAAAAGTATTTTCTCCCTCGCCTATTTTTGAGTTTGTTCAATTATTAAAAAAATAGATAAAAATTCCAATTGCAATATGTCGTGTTATTATTTTATCACCACTATATCCCATGTTAGAATACTATTTTAACATGTTTAAAACTACACAATTTTTACTCTTAACTTTGTAAAAGTTTAGATGTACTTTCATAAAAATTTATTTATTTATTTATTTATTTTTTTTAATAGGTGTTGGAAGTGAAGATAAATATAAAAATCTGATACAGTATCCAGGCAATTTGAATATAAAAGGTAAAAATAAAAACGTTTAAGAATCTTCTCTTTTTTCCCCTCTCTTTTACATAATATGCTATGTGTTCCATCACTTCTCCTGCTGTACATTTATGCAATTTATTTTACATTTCAGATATTTATTATTTTCTTTTCACTCCCACATTATGTTATGATTTGAATTTCCCCCTGTTATCTCATATAAGGAAAAGGTTTTTATTTAAGAGAGTAGTAGAAATGGTATGTTAATTATGTATTTTTGTTCCTCTCTGCTTCATTCTTATTATTTCTCTAATTTTGGAAGTAAAGTTGAAGTTCTAGCTCTAAACTTTACAACTCTTATTATTTTTAGTTTTTTTTTTTTGTTTTTTTTTCAGAAATTTAGTATTTGCATATTTTTTTGTTTTATTTTATTTTTAATGAAAACTATATCTATATTATAAAGCACAAATGTCTTTCAATAACAATAAACTCAAAAGTAACATTTAAGTAACATTAGATGTTTTGACATATGCTGTCACTTTTGCTTTGAGTGCTTATATCTTTGTTTCTGTTCATTGCATAATTTTAAATGTTGTTTGAAATTAGCTTTTTCGCTCTGTGGCATCCTAATAATGGTGAAAATGTTTTAAAATTTACTATTATTTTGTCTTTGCATTTACTTTTGTTATGTAATTATGATAGTATGTTTAAACATTTATTATTATGACTTTATTTGCTTCAGCATTTAGTAATAATTAAAATTCCTTAAAATAATATTTACACTTGCTGAGACTTATTTCAAACACATTTTTCATTGTTTAAATTTAAAAGTTAAGTTACTTCTAAAAATGTATGATAAACATGAACAAAAAATCATGCATCAGGTGTAGATTATGAAACTCTTTCCAAAACTAACAGAATGTAATTCAGAAATTTCATTTTTTTGATACAATGAAATGATATATTTAAATAAGCAATTTAAAAAACACACAACTCACTAAATATGTATTTTCCTAAATATCCATTATTGAAATAATACTCAGCTGTTAACACATGTTGGACAATTGCACCATGAAATATTATAAATAAGAATGTATTCATAAAAACATAAAATTGCTAAATGGTACATAAAACAAGAACATTTACATGAACTTGTATAAATAAATATGATGATGAAAACTATGTTTCGAACTGCTTCTGCAGTCATCCTCAGGATAAATTATGATGTTGAAATGATTTAAAATTCTAGAAACGAAAGCGTCTTGTATGAAAGTCAAAATGCTGAGTCTTGGCGAATTACAAGATGGAAAACTGCAGCTGCACCATCCAGTGAGTACACCAGAAAAATTATCCCAAAAGTCGGTCATAATATTTTTAAAAAGTCTTAATTTTTATTTTTTTCCAATATTTCAGTTTTTTCCTCTTTTTAACCATGAACTTGTTTGAACGTAATCCGTTTCCTCGTTCATAGATGGTGACACTTGATGATCTTCAATCGAACTTTTGATTCATCTCCAGTTTATTTCGTTTTAATTTTTCTGGTGTACTTGATAGTGTCCTTGCAGTTTTCCAATTATGTATTTAGCCAAGACTTAACATTTTGTCTCTCATACAAGATGCTTTCATTTCTAGACTTTTAAATCACTTCAATATTATATTTTATCTTGAGGACTACTGCAGAAGTAGTTTGAAACATAGATATTATGTTTTTATCATCATATTTATTTATACAAGCTCATATAAAGATTCTTGTTTTGTGTACCATTTAGCAATTTATGTGTCTTTATGAATACATTCTTATTCTGAGCTAGATGTTCCATAATTCAGAATGTAGTTGGCAATACGTACAGTGTTAGAGGCTAAGTTATTGTGAAAATTTAGCATTTTTCGTGATGTAATCACATTTCATACTGTTATATCTGTTCTGATATGCACTAGAGGGCGCCATCAGTGCCGGCAAAATGTTATCTTGCCACGAACGGCAGATCGGCAGTCCGTAGCTTGCCGCGATGTATACATGATGGTCGGATCTTGGATCCGGGAATAAAGGTTTTAATCTAAATGCATCCTGCATAATTTATCGAGTAAAGTTAATCTAGATAGCTAGGTTTACTTCAGTAGCGTCAAAGATGAATTTTATTAATGAATTTCTTTAAAAAAAATTACGTTTTTAATGTATTTTCAACGAAACAGCGTAACTGGCGTAAGTCAACACGCTTGGCTTAATCACCGGCCTCGTGGTGCGTGTTTACGTTTCCGGCATGGCTTCTTTCAGTTGCATCAGCGAATTCAACCCTACTGTTGAATCGTCGAGCGAATATGCAGAAAGATTGGAGCAGTTTTTCATCGCAAACACGATTGAAGATGCAAACAGAAAACATGCTGTTTTCTTAACAGTGGTTGGACCTACCACGTACGGACTGCTCCGTAACTTACTTTTGCCGGCCGCACCAATATCTAAGACACTCGCGGAATTAATTGTTATCCTGAATGGACATTATGACCCAGTGCCCTCGGAGATCGTGGTGCGATTCAAGTTCAATAGTCGCGTATGGTGCACGGACGAATCAGTGGCCGATTACATCGCGGAGCTCCGAAAATTGGCGAAATACTGCAATTATGGAGATTCCCTTGACATGATGCTGCGGGATAGAATAGTGTGCGGAATACAGGACGAAGGGATACAGAGGAAACTGTTGTCTGAAACGAATTTAACCCTTTTATGGGCGTCGGAAATCGCCGTTTCCATGGAAGCAGCAGCAAGGGATGCTGTTGATTTGAAGATAGCTGCAGTTCCAGAGGTAAAGAAACTACAAATTATGGCTCAACAGGCGTGAAAAAACGAGATCGTTAAATCGGCGTCCAATTCAAATAACGCACGTACAGGGAAACATTGTTTTCGTTGTGGTGATCCCAAACATCATTCTTCAGAGTATAAATATAAAAACACTACCTGCCATAGCTGTAAAAAACTGGGGCATCTCTCAAAGGTATGTTTATCCAAAAATAAAGGTAGTTACAGACCTCAAGTTAATTTAGTAATAGAATCTAAGGAAAATCCAGAAGGTAAGCCATACACTATGTTTCATTTAAGTTATGGTAAAGAAGATTACCCTCCACTTAAAATTACATGTAATGTCCAGGGCAGCCTGTTACTTTTTGAAATTGATTCTGGAGCTCCATTTTCGATAATGCCTCTAAGACTATTTGAAAAAATTAGAAGATTTTGCCACCTCTAGAGAAAACAGGAATCAAACTCCAGTCTTACACGAATCATGCTATTAGTATTTTGGGAATTACAAATGTGGATCTGGTGTTTCACTCTAGAAAAGAGCATTTACCTTTACTTGTGGTTTCTCAGGGAAACACTAATTTGGCTGGTAGAAACTGGATTGTCCCATTAAGCCTGATGAATGCTTTTGATTCTAACATGGACCACACCTTGCATAATGTACGCACTGCCCAGCTCACATTAGACGGACTTTTAGAAAAGTATAAGGAAGTTTTCTCCCCAGAATTGGGATTAGTGAAAGATGTAAAAGTTCATCTTACCTGTAAAAAGGGCGAAGTTCCAAAGTTTTTCAAGGCTCGTCCTGTACCATATGCCTACAAAGAAAAAATGGACAAGGAAATAGACCGCCTCATTGCAGATGGTATTTTAGAACCAATGAAAACCTCGGATTGGGCAGCTCCTATCGTTCCTGTGCTAAAACAAAATGGAAGAATCAGGATATATGGAGATTTTAAATTAACAGTTAACAAGGCCACAGAACTAGAACAGTACCCTCTTCCAAACATTGAAGATTTATTTGCTGAAATGTCTGGTGGTATGGCGTTCACCAAGTTAGATCTATGGGATGCATATTGTCAACTGGAACTAGATGAAGAGTCGAGACATCTGGTGGTTATAAATACACACAGAGGCCTTTTTCGTTATACGCGACTTGCTTTTGGCATCGCCTCCTGCCCCTGCTATTTTTCAAAGGGAAATCGACAAGATTTTGCAAGGAGTAAAAGGAGTCTCTAAATATCTTGATGACTTATTAGTGACCGGTACAAATGAAGAACATTTACAAAATTTGCAAGAAGTTCTCAGCAGTCTACAATCAGCGGGTGTAAAATTACATCCAGAAAAATGTGAATTCCTCAGACCATCTGTAGAATACCTAGGTCATCGTTTGGATAAAGATGGATTGCACCCAGTTGAATCGAAGGTCAAGGCGATTACAGATGCACCTGAACCAGCAAATGTAGACGAGCTACGTTCATTTATTGGCTTAATAACTTATTATGCCAAGTTTTTACCCAATATGTCTACCTTGCTATCGCCATTGTACAAGTTGTTAGAAAGCAAGCAGCCGTGGACATGGGGATTACCACAAAAAGAAGCTTTTCAAAAAGCTAAAGATGTTCTGAAAACCTCTTCCTTACTGGTACATTTTGACCAAAACAAAGAAGTTATTCTCGCTTGTGATGCAAGCCCTTATGGTCTTGGCGCTGTGCTGTCGCACAAAACGTTAGATGGTGACTGACCGATTGCATTTGCTTCTCGATCCCTTACAAAGGCAGGGAAGAACTACAGCCACATCGAGAAGGAAACTTTGGCCTTAGTTTTTGGAGTGACTCGTTTCAGAAACTATCTCTTAGGATGCAAATTTACATTGGTTACAGACCACCGTCCATTAGTTACACTATTATCAGAAGACAGACCTGTACCATCAGTCGCTGCAGTTCGCATTCAGCGATGGGCGTTGACTTTATCGGCCTATGTGTACAACATTGAGTACCGAAAAGGGAAGTTGCACAGAAATGCTGATGTCTGCAGTAGACTCTCACTTAAATCTGAAATGGATGATCCTCCAGCACCTGTTGAGTCTGTTTTGCTCATCCGGCAATTATATGATAGCCCACTGACAGCACATCTGATCCAAAGGGAGATAGACAAGTGTCCCACGCTGAGTCGTCTGAGATCCCATATTCAAAATGGTTGGCCAAGAAAGGTAGCAGAGAACCTGCAAGACTTTTGGCATATCAGGAATGAACTGCCAGTCGAAGAAAATATCATTCTCAGAGGTTCCCGTGTTTTTGTCCCAGGAAAGTTTCGTGAGTTTGTTTTGGATGAACTGCACAGTGCTCACCAAGGTATTTCTGCAATCAAGTCTCTGGCTTGTTCCCATGTGTGGTGGCCTGGTATTGATCGAGACTTGGAAACCAAAGTACGAAGCTGCCTGGACTGCCAAGAAAATGCTGCAGCTCCTCCTTCAACACAAATCCCTTGGCTTATACCTAAAAAATCTTGGGAAAGAATACATATCGACCATGCAGGTCCCGTAGAAGGCCACTGGCTATTGATTGTAGTCGATGCTAAGACAAAGTGGCTTGAAGTAATCCCGGTGCCCATCTCATCCGCAGCGCTAAAGCTCAGATTGTAGTCGATGCTAAGACAAAGTGGCTTGAAGTAATCCCGGTGCCCATCTCATCCGCAGCGCTAAAGCTCAAACATCTGAGAAGGGAGAAACCCATGCAAACAAATTCTCCGAAGACACTCCAGTTTGGGTGCGCTCCTTTAGCCGGGGCCCATCTTGGGTTCCTGGAAGTGTCATATGTCCAATGGGAAATACCATGTGCAAAGTCAGGACGACTTGGGGTATTTGGACACAGCACATTGACCAAGTCTGCTACAGACAGGGAGACGGTATTCATGAAATCCCTCTAACTCCAGATGTATCAGCCCCTGCTCCTCCAGATCCAGTTATGTCAGCGCCTACTCCGGAGCAATCTAATTGTGCAGCGGATTTACCGGCTGATCAGGTGACAAATACTCCCCTACCTCCTCTACTGTCTCCACAGGTAAGTGTCCTCGACATAGACGACAGTTCTCAGGCAAACCCTCCGGTACTCTCGCCTCAAGTAGTGTTGTAGAATTCAGGAACTCCACTTCCTAGACGTCCTAATCGTCCAAAGGCAAAACCAGAACGTCTGCAATATTAGACATTAGAACTGTTTAAATATTAGACTTTAGAACTGTTACCATTTTGAACTATATCAAGGACTGTATTTTTTATTATTCTAACTGTGCATGTCGGAAGAACTTAAATGTTTCTGTTAGCTTTCTTTAAGAATGAAGAGAATGTTATATCTGTTCTGATATGCACTAGAGGGTGCCATCAGCGCCAGCAAAATGTTATCTTGCCACGAACGGCAGATCGGCAGTCCGTAGCTTGCCGCGATGTATACATGACGGTCGGATCTTGGATCCGGGAATAAAGGTTTTAATCTAAATGCATCCTGCATAATTTATCGAGTAAAGTTAATCTAGATAGCTAGGTTTACTTCACATACAAAACCCATTAAAATATCTTAATTATTATTAAAACTGTGAAAAAAAATTTGAGTTCAGTTTGCACTGAGACACCCTATATTTTTGGCTGAATAAGTGGGTTACGATCCTTGTTTCTGATGCAAAAATTGTTTGTCTTATGTCAGTGGTTAGCAAACTACTTTTCTCTCATAGCTAACTAAAACTTTAACTACTTAATCAAAAATGTAGCTAACTACTTCTCTGCTTTCAGATTTTGTCAGTGGATTCAATCTACACTCGAAATTGAGGACACAAATTAAATAATACAGTGACCACTCATTCTATTGCATTTTGCTGGGATCCAGTCAGACAAGGGCATAGGAACCAGGGGAGCTGGGGGAGCTGTGGCTCCCCCTGGAATATTTCAGACGGGCTCAGATCTCCCGGGAGAAATTCTCGCACCACATCTGTTTACGATACATTGTTGAATTAAAAAATATAGTATACTTTTTCTAGGAAATTCACACAATAAACAACAAAGAGAAGAGAGAGAGGGGGTGGTGAGCACACTTGTTTGTGCCTTCATCCTTTTTCTCATTGTTTACAACCCTCCTGATTTTCAGGAAAAAAGGGGATCTTATACAGTTCTACTACAAATTACCTGCACCGATAACATATTTATAAAGAGGATGCCTTTAAAATTGATTTGGAAGAGATTTGTAAAGAATTTGTAAGCAAAACAACAGAAAGCACTTTAATTTTTGGTAAATAGAAGTGGGAGAAGCTTTAAATTTGAATATTGTATTTGGGATTGCACATAAATTAAGTTTCTATGAGTCAAGTATATGTATTAAAAATTATTTTAACTGGATTAAAGAGTTGGTGATCTTTTGATATGCTTCTATTTTATACTTCTGTTTGTGAAACGTGCAACACTATGAAGGAACCCTCCAAAATGAACGAAATGATCCGCGCCACTAGATTTCCGCAATATGCCCCGGCTCTCCCTGTTTGTTCAAAGTTCCTACGCCACTGCAGTCAGATAAATGTGATAACCAAGGGCATTTAAAAAATAAAAAGAAAGATAACGTGCAAGAAAATGTTTTTGTCTTCAAAATATTAGTTTACATACATATTAAAATTTTCTTAGCAAAATTAAGAGGGCAATATGTAATACAATCTATTTAAAAATAGCTACATAAAAAATGCAGCTAAACTACATCTTATTTGTTTGGGAGGCACAAAAACAGAGTTATATATCTGAATGATCAATATAACAAGAGTATACTATTGTATATATTTACGCATAATCATACACTGCATAAAATTTATTTACTATTCTTACAGTAATAGTCCAGGAGGCAGTGACAGTTTTACTTAATCATTTTATCCAAGCTGATCATCAAATATGTAATTAATCTTACTTAATAACGGAAATAGCCATCAGATATAGTGACAGTGGTAGATGTGACCTCAGTAGCTGCAAAATCTCCCAGTCAAAAGGAGATGAATGGCAATCCAGTTGCAGAAGACTGAAAGGTATTACAGTGATTTGGTGATCTTCCGTAATTGGGTCGCCATTCATTTCTCTTTGACTTGTTGATGTTGCAGCTGCTGAGGCCACATCCATCATCTCTCTCAACAGCAACAGCTAACGGCTGTTTTCGTTATTCATTCAATTACATATTTGAAGATCAGCTTAACACGCCAATCACTCTTAATCTGTTTATGTATTGAGTTTTGTTGAGAGTTAATTACACTGAGTTGTCTAATTGTTTAATCAAGAATTCTAGAGCAGATAATTACATAAAACAACTCTAAATGTAAACAATATTTAAATCTGTAAATAAAATGATTCCAAAAGAAGGAACCCAACACTAAAAATGAAGACCTAATAGTAAATAGATAAGTGTTGCTAGGGTCAGCACTTGGTTTTACCAGCAAATATCAGTAGAAAAACCTATGACTTGATGTGGAGTATTGCTAAACACTGCAGCTGAAGTTTGCAAATTGTGCAGAACATATTTTGTACTAAAGAAATAGGTTACAATGACTTGATTTGTAGAATAGCACAACTTTTATTTCCTGAAATGTGCCAACTTTTACTAAAAACTACTGATTTTTATATTGCATTACTTGTGACATTACATTTTTCACAATGTAGTGCTCTACACTAAAATCTGCTAGAAAAAGTAGCTACTAAAAAGCAACAGATGTAGTTTTGGTATTTGTTGCATGCTACTTCCGACCACTGCTTGATGCATATTATCATCTCTGAAAGTTTGTTCCATCAGTTTAGAAACTTCCTTTATATTTTTGTTTAAATTATAGCAAGCTTATGAGGAAAGTTAAACATTGTAATTTAAATGCAAATATATTCTGTAATCTGTCTGAGGTTTAGGCCATAACTAATGACAACTATATTTTCTGTAGATATAGATAATGGGATCAGAATATGAATGCATGTATCAAATGTTCTAAAAGGGCATTGTGATGCATAGTTTGAAAATAGAGTGTACTAAAATTTCCTTTAAGCTTCAAATATCATGCATGACAAAACATCTGATAAAATGGATGATTTTCAACCAGAGGTGGATTACCCATTAGGCTGACTAGGCTGAAGCCTAGGGGCCTGGAAGGAAAGGAACCCCGGTGGTAATGTTTTCTTTCAGATTTTTTTCTTCATATCAGGTTAATATTTTATTTAAAAGAGAAAGGATGTGCAATGTTCTATGTTTCACTCATTTATTGAATCTTGTAGGTAATTAATATATATATGGTATTCCAAATGATACTCTTTTAATTTTTTTCGATATTAATAAGAAGAAAATATTGGATTTTTAAAATTTTTCAGTTTCTAGTTTGTGATGGATTTACATAGAGGCAGCTTTTGTAACCATAGCATCCTGGGCAAGATTTTGTCAGCATCTCTACAAATGATATTTTAAAAATAAGCTGTTAAATTTTAATCAGCATTTTGTCTATTTTTTGCCCCTTAATTTTCTGCACTCTGGGCAATCACCTCACCCTACCCACTTATTCTAGTAAAATTCATTGTTAAAGTAAGAAAGTTCTTTTGAGGTTAGCGACTCCATATAAATGTTTATGTGAAAATTAATTAAATTTTAATTTTACTTACCATTCTGAAAATAAAAGTGTGCGAAAGATTAAGAAATGTTCTCAGAATTGCATCATACTCTGAGATTAAAAATAGAGGCTATTGTGATTATCGTTTAAACCACTGATGATAGAAATGTTCTTCTAATTGCAAAAAAGCATACAAATCAAATACAGCTTTTATTTTATAAGGTACCTTGATCATAATAACTTATATTTAGAATATTGTTCTACATCTAGCAAGGAAAACTTTTAAATCTTACTTTTTTTATAACCAAAACTTACCGAATTATTACATTTTGATTTTTATGAAATTTCAGTGTTTACCTGCACTAAAAGTACTTCTTTCTATTTATAGTGCCAGAAAAAAGAAAACACTGAAATATATCGCTTTGAAGGAGGGGAGGGGATGCCTCCAAAAAAGCTCTAACCTAGGGGCCCGGGAGGTAGTTTATCTGCTTCTGTTTTCAACATTTTCCATCACTAGCCACATAATTTGCAAAAAAATATTGAACATTTTCATCATAAAGTAATATTCTGTATGCTTTTACTATTTTGTTACCTTTAGGCTTTAGTATAAGGCTTGAGCAAACAAACTTATTTATGATCCTGGATTTTTCCACAGAAACATCAACATGTCAGGACTCATGTGATTCACATTGTTCATGTTCATATTTGCAATATTTCTATATATTCTGGCCCTTTTTATTTTACTGTTTTAGACTTCTGTGCTACATTTGTATTTTAGGAAATAAAGGGACATAATTGTCTTTTTTTAGATATTATGTTACTCATGTATTTTAAGAAATTTACTAAATTGTCTTCTATGATAATACTGTATGAATTTACAATAAAAATTATTTCAGTTATTTATTTATTTCACTTTTGAATTTCTTTTGACTTTTTGTCTTTTTATTTCCAGCTATTGTTGTTGCTCCTGATCCTGAGTATAATACAGCAATTGATCATTCCAATTATCATTGATTATCAAGATTCTTTTCAGGTCAGGTTTTAATTTTTGAAAAACAGTTTCATAGGATTTTAAGTATAATTTTATGTACAATAATAAAAATAATTTAAATATTCAGGTTTGAATAATTAATATTTTCCCCAATGTTAAGATATAATTTTTATAATTTTTTAAAGAGAAATTTTCTCCTTCATTTGCAATAACTTTATTAAAGATCATAATAACATCATTATTCCCCTCCCATGTTTAAGGTGTCTGTACATCTTCAAAAGCTTTTATTGATTTTTTTTCTTTTTGTTATTTTAAATATTACCCTTAAAAATATGGCTTTTGATTAAATGTAAAATAAAAATGATGCAACTCAAAATGAGCAAACTTGAAAAAAATAAGTCATGTACTTTGCACAAAAATAAAACAAAATAATAAAAGGTGAAAAATAGGCAAAATGTTAAAAGAAAGAAAAAAAAAAGTGTGTGTGAAACAATAACGCTAACAAAATGGAAAATAATCATGATTTATACATAAAATAATAACTAAGATGAGATTTTCTAGGGAACTGACTAATTTTATGAGAATGTTCTCCTTATCAATGGAACTGAAGAATGCAACAATTATTTGTTTGTTGAAAAAAAGTCTTAAATTTGGAAATAACTAAGACATATAACGGTAAATAAAAAAAATTATTAATTTTCAGTGATTAGTGTTAAAGGTATGAACTTTAATGTTATGAATTTAATGTATAAATGTAAGCAGCGTGTTATCTATGTAAGAGTAGAAAGTGTGTAATGTATATCTAACATATTATCTGTATCATTTTAGGATATGGAATATGTCAAGTTACTTGAAATGTACTTTAAGTTAACTGTAAGTATTACATTTTACCACTTTTATCACTCAGTTTTATGTTTTTTTGTTGCCTTTCTATCTATGTGTGCATGAATGTATACTTTAATCTGTACTAACCATTACCTTGTCAAATTTTTAGAACATATATTCTGGTAATTGAAAACTTTTTTCATTTAACTTTTACAAAAAGAAAAGTCATTGGAAAGCTTTTCTCCTTCATTGTAAATTTGAAATATGTGATGAGAAGAATCTGAAAAAAAATAACTTTAATAAATCATCTTCTTCTCTTCTAATTTAAAACTTATAATGAACTTGTACTTTTTGAAGAATAGTTTGAATATAAATAGCCATTATCTATTTTCTCATCATATAAAAATTACTGTAATGTTTAGTGCTCATATTTATGTCATGTAGATAGATTCTTCAAGCACAGAATAATACTGCCATTGTCTAATATAAAATTAGTGTAAGAAAGAGGTCTCGGTGCATTAAAAAAAAAATCTCTGCATGTAAGAAAGATCTTTGTGTATTTTTCAGAAAAGTTTCTTTGTATTATGTTACAACATTTTTGCCCATATATATAACCACATACATAAGTTTATATGAAATCTTAATATAGATGTAAAATCTTCCATCTTAGGGTAGATTTTGGCTTTGGAGAATATTTGAGATAGACATAAAAATTGAATCACTATATTTATTAAAATGTTAATATCATTAACCATCTTAATTTTCATTGATCCTTTTCAAAATTAAGATTTCTGAGGGAGAACCTACAAAAAGGGATTATTTAGAGAAGTTATTTTGGTTTTAGAAACCTCCCAAAAATCTTAGGAAAAACTTTTCAGTTACTCTGAGAAACAACAACAACAAAAATATATTTTAAAAGTTGATATTAGTCAGCAATCATTGCATCTTGTGATGCTTCATCATTGATTGTTGATATGGAAAAAATATTGATCTTGGAAAATAAATTAGGGAAAACTGAGGGAATCTTTTCTTTGAAAATGATTACGAATCCTACTTTGTATGCAGTCAAACCCCGTTAACATGAACCTCAAGGGGAATTAAATTTTTGTTCATCTTATCCGTAGTTCATGCTATCAGAATAACAAAAAATCCAGAAAAATAATATTGAGAAAAATACATGTAGTGGATATTGGGAACTAATGGGACAAGGGAGCTAACGGAACAACAGGGTTTTCTTGTAAAATATAACAGTCAAAATTTATCAGTAAATGTCATTTCTAGTGTTACACAAGAACATGCATTTAACCACTTTTTTCATTAGCTATTTGCAAAGCAAGAAGCGAGATATATTTAAGCATCAAGATGAGATTTTTTATATTTAATAAATATTTGTTTTAGTCAACTATTAAATCAGTTTTTAAATAATAATACCTTTTATTATGAAGCTTTTATACAATGTTTTAATTTTAATCATTTATTTTTAATCAGTATTTCATACCAGAGATAAACAGTTAATTTACAATGAGCTTAAATGCAGTGGTAAAGGATTCAGGGACAAATGTGCATTTCACATAGGGTCTAATGGAAGAAAACATTGTTTCAGACATATTTCTATTTTAATAATTAAACTATTAGTTATATATTTTTTATCCATTAATAGAAAACTGTTAGAAGTAATTGTGTAAAAAAAAAAAAGCCCTATTCCCTAGGGCTATTCCTGTTTCCTAGGGAAAAGGAAGCTTTCACACATTTCTAGGAATTTTCGTTCACGTTAAGCGTCAAAATCTCTCATGGAGACATCGAGAATTGCTCATATTAAGCGAAATTCCACGTTAAATGTGTTCATCTTAAAAGGAGAAAAACACTAGAATCCGTATTCATTTTGACGGGGACAGTGGGAACTGTTCATGTTAAAAGTAATTCACATTAAGCATGTTTGCATTAATGAGGTTCGACTGTATTAACTTTTATTGATGCATTTTAACTATTCTATTTTGAAAACAACATACTAGCTTTGATTTAAAACTTATTCTTTTCTGAATGATAATTTGATTGTAAATAGACCAATATTTTTTCTAGCCATATAAAGGCCACTGTAACTTTGTAAATATGTATTTATGGTTGTAGGTAGTAAATTAAATTTTTCATAATTTTAATTTCTAGTATGTAGTGTAGAATACAAATATTTATAGCCCTCTGAGCAATGTCCACTGTTGCAAAAACGTTTCAATCTTGGCTTAAGTAAAGCACTTGCTACCATAAACCTTTGATATTAACAGGAATTAAATGATAAAATTATCTTTATTACTACTTTTTTTTTTAACCTTTTCTTGATTAAGCTGCTTGCAGACTTTATTTGAAATATGTGTTTTTTATTATGTATAGTCTTATTTATAAATAAAATATTTTATTTATTAAAATATAATTATGTATGAGAATCTTAAAATGAATTAGAAAAGATTGTTTTCTAATAAGAATATTGCAGAGTACTTTTTACTTGTTTAAATCTTTATTGTCAGTGATACGGATGCCTATTAAAAATAATTAAATGACCAAACTCTTGGTTGTTTTCCGAATGATGCCCTAAATCAGGGTTTTCCAAACTGTGGCATGCATAGTAGAATTGGTAAGGAGCCTCTTGATATTGATACATGGATCATCCATTCTGAATGGGCTGGTGTTAAGAAAGAACTTTCATGTAGCCGCACACCTTTGTCAGATCACTTCAAAATGAAATCTTTCAGAAAATATCTTTCTTTTGTATGAACTTCTAAACTAACAGAACAATATTATCAATTTTACACTTGTGTAATTTTATTTGTGAAAATGATATAGTAATAGTACATTTTATATTGATGAGTCACCTTGGCTATACATACTAGAGATGAGATGGGCTCGAGCTTGATTTTTATATTCTTCTTCAGGTTCGGGTTCGTTCTTTCTCAAACTGAAAATTTTATTTATTTACATATAGAAAAAATTAAAAAAAATTTGTTTTCTCTTTAAAATTACTTATTTTATTGTTGGAAAGAAAAATCCAACATGTCACAATTTAAATTTTTCTTTTGTTTATAATTTTATTTTAAAGTAATCCATAGAATTTTTGGAAAATATGCATTCAGAAATTTTCCTTTTGTGAAATATCTTTCTTTTTTTTAATAATATTTATCTCAGGTAATTCTTTATTTAAGTATTTAAAAATAGGTTTTGATTTGCTGCTTTTTAAAAGCCCTTTTCAAATATCAAATTTTTTTCTCTAAAATTAATCAATCTATTTTTATTTTTACTAAAATATTATTCTCATGTACCAGCCAGCACACAATATATTCCTTCGGGAAAATTCTCGAATCTTCATAGGCGACCTTCAGACGGACCAAAGTAATATCATGAACACGTATATTGTATCGTTGCTTTTGTGAACCCAGAACTTTGACCAATCGCTACCAACGTACGGGGGAAAATGAAGGAACCCCCACACGGCAGAGGAGTGATTTTGGACTTCGAGTGGTCACTCTTACGCAAGTCGTTGGGATGTAAAAAAGATAAAAGTTTTCGGTGAAATGGGCTCCGGCCCGAAGAGAGATGAATCTGTGGGAAGAGGCCTATAATAATGGGCAAATATGTGATTTTAATAACGATCCCATGCTCCAGGCCCACACCGTAAAATTACACGGGCCAAAAATATGGATCTCTACAGATGACACCGAGATGTGTAAAGAGGCATCAATCTACAGATCGACGGGTGAGTGAAGCCCCTTCGCCATTTTTTTCTTGTGTGCTGGTACTTTATTTTCCATTTTATTTTTTCATGATATTTTGGTAATTAAAAGTCATTTATAAAATTTAATATGGTCAATCAGAATAATAAGCAAATAATTAAATTTACGTGGACATATCTGATGATCAAATAAAAAAATAATAAAATAATATAGGGACAAAGTAAAGCATTCTTTATCTCTACTCCACTCTCACCTCTTTATTTTAAGTATCTACATAAGTTTTCAAGTAAAGAAGAGATTTGTATAAAATTGAATGAAATATTGCCGGATGAATGAAATATTATTACTTTTATTACATGTAAAACTCGTAAAAAAAGTCAGGTTAATTTAAAATAAATATAAATTTATTCGGCATTTGGCATTCTGTTTTTTTTTTCTTGTGGTCTTTAAAATTTATTTATTAATATGCAGTTTGTTATTTTAGGAACGCGAATATTTTATTTTCAGGATCGCGCATATATGTATCTTATTCTTAAAGAAAAGTGTATTGAAACAATAAGGGAGCCTTTTCAATCATTTCTATTTTTCTCGTGCGTGTTAGGAAATAATTTTCTTTGCTTATATAAATATCTTTTTCCATGTCATAAAAAAAATTAAATATGCGGTGTTGTATACAGGATTAACGTTAAATAATTCGAGCCGTAGCTTGCTCTTTTATAGCCAAAATTTCTCTCTCTCTCTCTTTTATTAATTTTAATATTACCTCATTTTGTCATTTTCACAACACAATGACGAGGTGATATTTCTATCCCTTTTGTACTAACCCTATTACTTTCACGCGACCTTGTGTATGTTTGTGATGATCAAAAATCGTCACCACATACCTTTTATTTAATGTTCGCATTCCTAAAATAACAAACTGCATATTAATAAATAAATTTTAAAGACCACAAGAAAAAAAAAACAGAATGCCAAATGCCGAATAAATTGATATTTATTTTAAATTAACCTGACTTTTTTTACGAGTTTTACATGTAATAAAAGTAATAATATTTCATTCATCCGGCAATATTTCATTCAATTTTATACAAATCTCTTCTTTGCTTGAAAACTTATGTAGATACTTAAAATAAAGAGGTGAAAGTCGAGTAGAGATAAAGAATGCTTTACTTTGTCCCTATATTATTTTATTATTTTTTTATTTGATCATCAGATATGTCCACGTAAATTTAATTATTTGCTTATTATTCTGATTGACCATATTAAATTTTATAAATGACTTTTAATTACCAAAATATCATGAAAAAATAAAATGGAAAAAAAAGTACCAGCACAGAAGAAAAAAATGGCGAAGAGGCTTCACTCACCCGTCGATCTGTAGATTGATGCCTCTTTACACATCTCGGTGTCATTTGTAGAGATCCATATTTTTGGCCCGTGTAATTTTACGGTGTGGGCCTGGAGCATGGGATCGTTATTAAAATCACATATTTGCCCATTATTATAGGCCTCTTCCCACAGATTCATCTCTCTTCGGGCCGGAGCCCATTTCACCGAAAACTTTTATCTTTTTTACATCCCAACGACTTGCATAAGAGTGACCACTCGAAGTCCAAAATCGCTCCTCTGCCGTGTGGGGGTTCCTTCATTTTCCCCCGTACGTTGGTAGCGATTGGTCAAAGTTCTGGGTTCACAAAAGCAACGATACGATATACGTGTTCATGATATTACTTCGGTCCGTCTGAAGGTCGCCTATGAAGATTCGAGAATTTTCCCGAAGGAATATATTGTGTGCTGGCTGGTACATGAGAATAATATTTTAGTAAAAATAAAAATAGATTGATTAATTTTAGAGAAAAAAATTTGATATTTGAAAAGGGCTTTTAAAAAGCAGCAAATCAAAACCTATTTTTAAATACTTAAATAAAGAATTACCTGAGATAAATATTATTAAAAAAAAGAAAGATATTTCATAAAAGGAAAATTTCTGAATGCATATTTTCCAAAAATTCTATGGATTACTTTAAAATAAAATTATAAACAAAAGAAAAATTTAAATTGTGACATGTTGGATTTTTCTTTCCAACATTCATGTCAATTCATTTTAATGCTATTTTAATGCAAATGTAGGGAAAACAGAAATCATGTTTTTATATTCTAGTATTAGAATGCGATTTAAAAGAAAATTTAGGATATTTCCAGATTTATGTCTGGCATTGACAGAGACGGCATGTAGATATGGCAGCAATCGGAACATCACGAACAATGAAATTGCTTTTAGTTCAATTTTTGTTTATGTCAGTTGGATAGTTTTCAATTGGATCTTTTATTTTTTCATTTAGAGATCTAACACCAAATGAATATCTTCTTCTGTTTTTAGTTAACCAGCATTAACTTGAAGTTAACGAATTTTTAGCCTTCTATTGTGAATGAGTCACAATCGCTCTTCATATGAAAATAATGTTAGTGATTCTATCTATTTTTCATCATATAATATACCCATACTGAGCTATTGTGAATGAGTCACAATCGCTCTTCATATGAAAATAATGTTAGTGATTCTATCTATTTTTCATCATATAATATGCACATGCTGAGGCTGTGCTCTGCACATTTACGAACTTACTCTTATTCGCAAATAATTATAATTGCCAGGTATTGTTATTCTAATAGATGGCAATCACGCAGCGTTTCATCTTTTCCTATTAAAGCATCGGATCTTTCAGATAACGTTGTCAAATTTTGAATTTAAGCTTATTTTCAGGGACACGACAATCACAGGAATTTGTTTTGAAGAAGTAACCAATTATAGTTTAAGATGCACACCTTTTATGGGAATTTGAAAAACGTTGTTCAATTCTTCAGCATATAAGCAGTGATTTCTGCTAATTTCATGCATTTATTCATAAAATACACTTAATGTGTCATCAAATTTGCTTGTTGAGGGGAAAAAAATTTGGAAATTCTTTTAAGTATGAAATATATATTTAATTGATGCCAATCTTTTGATAAGATTGAATATAAATTTTCATAATATAAATTGTGTGCTAAGGATTAACAGTTTTTTCTATGCAAGAAGTTGTTTAAAACTGAGATTTTATTTTTGAAACAACTTTAAGTATTATGCATTTTTTTTTTTCTATTGCATATCGGGCTTGTGTTCTGATGACACAAAATTGTTCGGTCTCGGGCAGGCCTGTGCTTCAAAATGAGAGCCCAAACTCATCTCTAATACATACATGCTCTTTTGGGGTTTGCTAGAACACTTTATATACAATTCTTTTATTAGGCCTATTTTAGAGTTTTGTGATCTGTTTGAAAGTGGGGTTTATGATTAAAAGTTTAGGAACCATTTTTTAAAATTATTATTGCTCAACCAGTATCCATGCTAATTTGTAAAAAAAAAAAAAAAAACTTGTAACAAATTTTGCCAAAATCATGTAGCTGTCACATAACTCCAGATAATACTGAGTATATAACATATTAAAAGATAATAAAATTACTGCGATCAGGGGTGCAGCCACAGATATTTTTTCGGGGGGGGGGGGGGGGGGGATTCGAAAATTTCCCAACTTGAAACAAATTAATCCAATTTTCGACTAAAATGATATGCACAACGTGTGTAATAATTATAATGATACTTTTGCATAAAAAATCCTTTCCAAAGAAAAATTCTGAAACTGAAAACATAAAAATTCTAATTACGGGTTTGTTTACTAAAAAAATAAATACGGTTTTTACTTTCTTCTATCTTTACAAGAAGAAAGTACTGGATTCGTCAAAAAATTCGACTTCCGGTTTTAGACTGATTTATGCGTTTTAGTAAGTCCTGAACACGATTCGACTGTTTTTAGAAAATATCTGTCTGTCTATATGTGATACAAATTTTGTGGGCGCTCTAACACAAGAACTAATGCACGAAATTTAATAAAACTGTAGAGATTCACTTATACAGTCAAACCTCGTTAACGCGAACACTCAAGGGGAAACTTTTTTGTTCGTATTAAGAGTAGTTCGTGTTATCGGAACTTAACTACACTACATACAACTGGACGAGGCAATCGGAAACAGTTCGTGTTAACGAGGTTTGACCGTACCTTGATAAAAATTGGTGCTGATTTGTTTTTGGTGTAAATCGTCCAACAGGTGGCACTACTATGCGGCATTTTTTACGATTTACATGATTTTAGCGATAATTATATTTCAAAAACTATTGCACGGAATTTGATCAAACGTCATATTCTGTTAAACCTTGACATAATTTGATGCAGATTAGCTTTTTATGCATATCATATAGCAGGTGGCGCTGCTATGCAGCATTTTTCACGATTTTGCGATAGCTGTATCTCAAAAACTAATGCACGGAATTTAGTCAAACTTCATATTCCACATAAGTAGCACTTCCACATAAATAGATCCTTATTAGGCTTGGGTCTATACTGTCCAAAGCTATCGCTTTTGTGCACTTTGAGTAAGGAATTTTGGTTGCAGACATCTAAGAGGCTGGGTGCCAAAATTCAATGATTTGTTTGAAAAATGCTATGCTTATATCTCCTTTTTAAATGCACACAATTCAATAAATCTATACCTTTATAGTTTGTTATTATAGGCAAAGAATTGTCATTTAATTTTTGCACTGTGATTGTAAATTTTGAGGCATTAACATGTATGGAGTAGAAGAAAATTTTGGGATTGACACATCCGACTAGTTTTCACTTAATATTAATTTTTGTGGTCTTCAAAGAAGCCCAACTGTTAATAACATCGCTTAGTTTAATAAAATTCCCTATTTCACTTTCATATTTTAAAAGCATTAGGCTGTCAAGTCTGTCATCCCTCATTGTAGGTTGCAATATATATTTTTAAAATTTTTATTTGACTAAAGATTCTTTCATTAGATGCAACGCCATAAAGATAAGCTGCTGTGAATGTTAAGGTACGAGTATATAGTTTGACGGCGTGACCCAAATAGTCTTTGAATTTCATGGCATGAGTAAAAGGTTTGTTAAGTGAGTTGGGATTTGGTTTATTTCTATTTGACTCTGCAAGTCATGTACATCCGGTTTCTCATATACATGTGAAACATTACTAACTTTTCCCTTGCACAATTGTAATTTAAATATGGAATGCATTGCTGCAATATTCTCTTGATATAGGGAACATTGTCATTTAAGCCCATTACTAAATTCCTGAAATTTTCTTGTATTTCTTATAATTCTTTACTGTAAAACTTATGTGTATCAATGTCCATTGCTGTGCTATTATTTTTATCTATTGCCTTTGGTGAAACCGTTTTTCTACAGTGCTTTCGGAACTCAGCTTCTCCAGTCACCTAATATTCATAATTGTTTGTGATCTTGTCTGTAAGGAAACCTTTATTTCTTCAAAATTTTATTCAAGTGCAACGTATCAGTGTTACAGTGCATGTCGATTTTTTCTTCAGTTGATGGACTGCTTTCATGGTCATATTTCTGTTCCAAATTAAAATCGTCCATTTTTTACCTTTTTCATCCTCGAATGGATTTTTAGATGCTCCAAAATCTTGCACGAAAACACTTTTCCTATTATGAAGGGTTTCTTTGTGCTGAGATTTATAGTAACTTTTTAAAACAGCTTTAAGCACAGAACGCTGGACTTTTGGTTTAAAATTTTATAAACACATATGAATATAAACGAACAGGACTGATATATATTTCCGCACACAAATAAAAGTAAAATCTGACAAATTTATCTAAACTAACGACTTCTTATATCTGTATTTGCTCATATAACGCTTTTTACTTGACAGCGAAGGGTTAACTAATTTTTGTGGCAAAAAAATCATGAGAATGAGTTGTCCAAAAATCTCAAAATTAGTCAAAAAAGTTGTGAAAACTCATCAAATCTTCTTGCCCATAGCTGTGTTTCAAGTAGGTTACTACATTCCTTTCTGTTGTGCTACAAGTGATCTCCAATTTTCAAAAAAGCTGCAATCCCTTTGGATTAAAATAGCTGGATTCTCTTTTGGGAGGAGAAGGGGAGGTAGGGTGAAATTTTTGAGAAAGCAACAAAGTTTTGGAGGAAATAAAGGAACTGGTTAGTCAGTTATTGATGGACAGGAGTAGAGACATTTAGGTCTGGTAGATGTACAATATTTTTGTAGAACTGAAAAATACAATGATAGATTGAGTGTGGCTGATTTCTTTTTGTATTTCTTTTGATAATTTAACTTGTTTACTATTGCAGTACTCAAAATAATCACCAAAACAATAAAAATTTCGTAATTTTTTCACTATTACTTTTAAAACCTTTCATACATTACTTTTAAAAAAGAAAATGCCTCAAAAATCTAGAATTTCCCAACTCTAAGCTCAAATTTCCCAACTTCACATATATTGGGGAGGAGGCTCCCCCCCATACCCCCCATGGCGACGCCCCTGACTGCGATAAAAAATTCAGTACATCAATGATGTTGCAAACTGAAACTACAATACACTAACACCAGAATTGAACAAATGAATGATTAGCAAAATTGAGGGCTGTACTCGAAATTTTAAAAATGGAATTTCTGATTTTAGTTCAAAGAACACCGCTGCCTGAAAGTTTAATAATAATAATATATTTTTAAAAAGTACATAGACTCTCTTTAATAAATATTAATTCATCCCTTTGTCAGAAATAATGAACTATCAAATTTTCCAATAGAGCAGCAGCAGATATCACACCAGTGAAAAGTTGTAATTTTGTAGCATATTTTAAGTAATTGCATTAACTAATCTATTGATTTTTATTTATTGTAAGGTGGTCATCAAATTTTTTTTTCTTCTGTTTTTGCTGGTCTGGAAGTGTAAAAAGGTTGAGAAAACACTGTTCTAAATGATCTAGTATATTTTGTTATTTGGGTTTCAATTCTTAACCCTTTAATGCATGATGTTTTAGTTTGTTCGGAAAAAAATATATTTGAATCTATTTTTGTTAATTATCCACTAGAAAAATAGTGAAAAAAATTATTTATGTTTCTGTTGGGCGTAATGTTACTCCTGAGTTACATAGCAAAAATTTCTCAAAAAATGATAATTTTAAATTATATACAATAGAAGATCTTTATAACGCAAACCTAAAAACGCAAGGTTGTGCATTGTATAGGATTTTGCGTTATATGGATCACATCATTAAATTCACCTTATAAACATGGCCAAATATGTCTGAAACATATCAAAATACATTAGAATATCTTTATACTGCATTCCTTGTTACCAAGAGTTATCCAAATTATAAATTTTTGCATAATATAGACCAGACATTGTTAAATTTTCTTTATAAACATGATCCAAATATCAACACAACCATCCCTTATATTAGACATTTTCAAAAATGTTTATTGTAATAATAGCATTTTTTTCAGCAAAAAGGTCTTAAATTAGAAGATAAAGTCGAACTAATGTATCAAATTTAATCCTCTAGAGAGTAGCAATATTTTACTGTGTGAAAATGCAGGTGCTTTTCAACTGCAAAATTCATTGTTTACATTTGAGAAGTTGTGCGTTATATGGAGAATTGCGTTATATAGAATTGCGTTATAAAGATCTTCTACTGTACTTACTTTAAAGTGTTTAAACTGCACAGTACACTGCACTATTCAACGATATCATAATTTTCATAATGCTTTTAATAGTTTGAAGAATTAATAATTGCTACTTTATAAAGATAGAGAGCATATTGCAAGCAGTATCAACAAAATATGTTATAACCTCCCTGTGATAACAAATCGGAACAAAAACAGGCTTCATGACCTTAAATGCATGTTATCACACATAAGAAACAGATAATAGTTCACCAACAGACCAATAGAAAGCACCAAATGCAAAAAAAAAAAAAAAAAAAGATTTAGTAACTCCTGAGTTACACTATGCATTTAAAGGTGAAAGCTGTGTTTTTCTGATTTGTGTACCACTGTTTGATATTGCATAAAAATTGCTAATGAGTACTTTAATGAGTTTTTGGCTAACATATCATACGTTTTTCTTCAAAACTTACTTTAATAAAATCTGAAAATAATTTTCAATGTGATTTTTACTAATATTAATTTTTTGTATTATTATTTCAACATATTTTCTTTCTTCTTACTAAAATATTTTCCCAGATTCCTTCTAATACTGTCTGGTTATTATGTTTCTACTTCATCTTCCATACATGGTTAAATCTTGTAGGAGAAATTTTGAGATTTGGAGATAGATTCTTTTATAGTGATTGGTGGTAAGTTATATTCTGTATTCTTCTGCATAGTTTTTGCTCTAGAGAAAATATATCATAAGAAAAAGAAATTGCCAGATGGTGTTAATATTTTAATTAGTGTCAGGGAAGGTTCATTCATTCTTGAAGTTTTGATCTGAAATCTCACTTTTAATGAAAAATTCAGTTTTAGTGAAAAGTCAACAAAAACTTCAGTAGATACTGTAACTCTAGTCAAGAAGTCATAGTACTGTTTGTTGTTTTTTATTCTTACCGTCATTGCTTAGTAATTTAAACACTATTAATGACAATAGGATGAGGCCTTTAGTCCTAATCCATCATTGTTTATGAAAATAAATGTTAAAACAACATATGTGTAGCTAATACATATACAATAACCCTTTAAGATCCGAGGTATTTGTAAACAAAGCTAGTCATACCTGTAGAAAGTAAAACATGGACTGCAATCGTTACCTGTTGATAAAAAATGATACTTTACTCCAGGGATGTAGTGGAGGGTATACGGGGGTATACGCCGTATACCCTCTGGATTTTTTTAAGGAGCACCGTATACCCTCTGTTTCTGAAGAAAGCTATAGTATATACACTCTAGGGTATACGCTCTGCCTTGAGCGTATACCCTCTGCTTAGAGCGTATACCCTCTGTTTTTTTTACGACTACACCACTGCTTTACTCTATCTGCAAACTAGAACTATCGTTCGATTCTAGTTTTTATTAAATACGACTCAGAAGCAAATATTTAAAGGAATGTCTAACCCGCACGATCGTGCGGGTTGGGTTTTAAAGGGATATTGAAAGTATTTATAACGATACTGATCATTATCAAATGCATTACTTTTTGGGAAATCTTTAAAAAAATTTCCAAAAATCCTTTAATTCTTTTGATATTATCATTTTTATTTTGCAATAAAAGAAAAAAATCCTTTAAAAATGTTTTCTTTTAAAATGTCTCTTTTGTATTGTTATCAGACTGTTGATATGTATTTTTTAAACAAGTAGTTTACTTTATGTTTACAAATGCCTGTTGCTATATGTGTACTTAAAATTTTTGATAAATGTAATCTCCTTTGGTTTGGAGTAATAAGTTCAGTAAATTTCATTTTGCATATTTATAAACAGGCTCTAGAAATTAAAAAAAGAAATTTGAAAAAAAAAAAAAAAAAAGTGGCAGGTAGCAAAAATTTTTAGCTGCCGGTAAAAAATATTTATGCTCCCTCCCCCCAATACACACATCAATCATGATTTTGTGAAAAGCACACAAGTTTTTTATGAATTGATTGTGTAAAAATAATTACTACATTTACTGACTGTAGTAATGATATATCATGAATTTTTTTTTAAACTCTTGAACTCAGTTGATGAATTAATTTTGAAAAATAATATAAACATACATAATCATCAGTTAAAATATTTTGGTTGTCAGTAGTAGTTTTGCCAGGTCCAATGTCCCAAAAAAACGTGACGGGGAAACAAAAACAGCAGGACAATGGCTTCTAAATCGGGACATAAAAATACAGTAAACCCTATTAAAATGTAATCCTGTCTTAAATGTAAAAATTTTCTCTACTATTAGAATATAGTGCAATTATATCTGCTGAAACAGAAACCTATTTAAAATGGAATTTTTCTCCTTGCGATTCCTTCTTAGATGGTTTTTCTATACTAAATAAACACAGCAACCTTATACAACAAATCCTGTGAAAGCGGATTCGCTGGGACAATGAAATTTTGTACTATTAAAACAGTATTCCATTATAAACAGGTTAGTTTTCACAAAATGTGCCGAACAAACTACAGTAAAAACTTAGAAAACAGAATCACTACTAGCCACAAAAAATTCCTTTTTCCTTTTGAAGGGACTACAAAAAAAAATCTGTTATAGACAGATTCTGTCTTCACAGATTTTATTATGTTAAGTTCCCTTCGATGCAGACTAACAAATAGTATGGTATGAAAAGAAATTTAAAAGAATTTGTGATTCATGAACAACTGGGGCATTTCTCATCCCACCCAGTGGTTACTCGGGACAGGTTTTCCAGCCCCTGAAAATTGGGACAGCTGTCAACACTAGTCAGTAGTGATCTGGTGACCACATAAGCCTTGTTTATAATAGTATTGTTATAAACTAAATTATTTTAATCAAGTGTCCTGTATGAATTTGGATTGTAACATTACAACACTTTCCTGCTTTATACTCATACTAGCTGACTCGCCCAGTTGTGTTTAACCTTGGGATAAAAAAATCAAATAAATAATAATAATAATAAAAAGCAGAGAAGAAAATTTACTTTATTGTAGGGTTTCAAAAAAGCTGGCTTAAAAGAAAAAAAAAAGCCATGTGAATAACTTTTATTGGTTTTAACCAGCTTTTTTAGCCAAAATTGACTTTTATACATTAAAGCATTTTAATTATAAACTGTACATTTTAAAGTGATTTTTTAATTACTTTTAAAGTATTTTTATTGAGTTAGAATTTAATACACAAACTAATTGCTTAATAGTGGAGACATTAATATTTGAGTAACACATAGATGGATCCTGCTAATAATTTGTAGTGAGAATTGCAAATATGTCAGCTAAATTTGAATGGATGTGGATTAATTAATTAACAAATATATAAAATTCCATAGCAATCATAATTTAGAATGTTTTCCACTTATTTCATCCTTTTAAATTTTGAATTTATTTAGAAATGAACCTTAGCAAGCATTTGCATCCTAAAAGTAACTACCATGCCAAATTTCAAATTTGTAGTCCCTTCAGTATCATGAAAATCATAAATTTAGAATTTTTTTTCCCTACAACCTTTTAAATCTCAAACTTTTTAAAAAACTGTTCCGTGCATGTATTTGCATCTTAAAAGTTGCAGCCACGTCAAATATCAAGTTTCTAACCCTAACAATTCCATACAAATCATTTAGAACAGTTTTCACGCATTTCACCCTTTTAAACTCCATGTTTTTTTAAAACTGTCTGTTGTGACGATTTACGTCTTAAAAGCAACCGCCATGCCAAATTTCAAATTTCAAGTTCCTTCAGTATCATAAATATCGTAAGTTTAGAAAGTTTTTTCCCCCTGCAACTTTAAACTGTAAAACCGTGTGACCATTTACATCTTAAAATTAACAACCATGTCAAATTTCAAGTTCCTCCCTGCTCCTAACAATTCAATAGAAATCATAATTTGGAACAGAACACCTTTCTTTAATTTCATCCTTTTAAATTTAGAATTTTTTGTAAACCATTCCTAGTGAGCATTTGTATCTTAAAAGTAATCGCCATGCAAAATATCAAGTTTCTAATCCCTTCAGTATCACAAAAATTGTAAGTTTAGAATGTATTTTCTCTTGCAGTCTTTTAAACTGTAATTAACAAAAAAAAAAAAAAAAAAAAAAAAAACTTTTGTGTGTGCATTTGTATCTTAAAGGTAGCAGACATATCAAATTTAAGTTTTTTTAAAAATCCTTAACAATTCCATAAAAATCATAAGTTAGAATGCGTTTTGCATATTTCATCCTTTAAAATTTCGAATTTTCTTTAAAACTGTTCTGCATGTGCATTTGCCTCTTAAATATAGCAGCCATGTTAAATTTCCAGTTTCTAACCATAACAATTCCATAGAAATCATGATTTGGAATGTTTTTTAGAATGTTTTTCGCTCATTTAATCCTTTTAAATTTCTAACTTTTTAGAAATCTTTCAAAGAAAGTATTTAAATGTAAAAAATAACTACCACACCAAATTTCATGTTTATAGCCCAACAATATCACAAAAATCACAATTTTAGAATTTTTTTTGCTCCGTAATCCCTGGTGGTTGTTGTACCAACATAAAATGCTCTTTTGTTGGAGCAGAGATGGCCACCAGCATTTTACAACTATTATTTTTGAAATTCATTCAGTAGTTTGAGAATTTACCTTTATAAACAAACACACAAATTAAAATACTGCTATTGGCGATTTAAATAGTGCTTTTGGTAAGATTTGCACACAACTAACATAAAAGTATTATTTTTTTTCCTTAACAAGGAGCAAATGATAAATCGCCAAATATTTTCTCAATTTCAATCTTTAAAAATCTAAACTTTTTTTTTAAGGTGTGCAAATGTTGCTTTCATATTTAATTTAAGCATTTCCATTTTATAATATTAATTTTTTCATTACATCTTGCTTCTTTGTATTTTAAATAAAATCTGTAACAGTTTTTTTAAATTTTAATTTTCAAAGCATTTAATTTTTTTTTCCAACTGATATAGCCGTTTTTATTATTTCACCAAAAGAATTGATTAACAAGAATATTTAATTTGAATGTCTCCCGTTGCTAGAGTAACAGATGTATTTTTAGACATTATCATTTGAAAATTTCAGGTTTTGATGCCAAAAACTTCTCCAAATTAGAAAAATATGAAATATGTCATGAATTATTGGATTTGGAGGAATTTACTTGGTACCAGTGTTCTCGCTGCCGCTCGCCATTGCGCCAAATTGCGAGAGAATGCCTCATTTGGCAAGTAAACGAACAGTCAGATTCGCCAAATTGCGAGTGCTCAACTTCTGCTCTTTTTACGTGTGTGCCAGTACAGTCCAGATTCTTATCCGCGTTACTGAACGTTTGATGTCACTTTTTGTGTTCAATAGCGCCGTGTCATTTACATTACTCTATTTATAGAGATACTGAGTCAACACCAATTCAGTCTAGCAACAGCTAAAGATACAGAAAGGATTATACGACAGGTATTTCCCTATTTTCCCTATTGTCAGTTGATAACTATCTATGCACCAGCATCGCGCCGGTAAAAACACAAACAAAATTACTTGCATCAAGCGCCAAATAGAGAAAAGTTTTGCTGGAATGTGGCTTTGAAATTAGACATTTTCCTAAACTATTTATTAGTTGTGTGCAAAGTATCATTGGCAGGTCAATCTTTTCTATCTGTAGCATTTTTTAGTGTATATTTTCATAACGGTAAATCAAAGATCGTCGCTATTTTGAATTTTTATTTAGACTGCTAAAAGAATGTCTGAAACATTTACACATTTAGGAGACATTTAGAATGTACTTATTTCTAATAGTTTCTGTGGCGGATAGTCGAATTTTTATTTTATAAACAATTACAAAAAATTAGGTTGTTTTAGAACATAGTGAAAAAAAAAAAGAGATACAACAGGAGGTTAACGATAGATTTTTCAGTGTTTCACGGCGAATCATTTTTGCTAACATTTTTTTTTATTTGGCTACTGTTTTTTATTTCTTATTTGCCAAATCGCGAATGTTGGTCAAAACCCAGCGAGAACGCTGCTTGGTACCATTCGATTCAGTATACAAAAATACGTTAAAATATGTTATCATTTGACACATAATTATAATATCCAATTTTTAAGGAATTTTTTTAAAGTTTGCTGGGGTGGAATTTTAGAAGATCCTTTCTTAGCAGGAGCCTATGTCATAAGAAATATTTTCCCCAAGTTTTCACAATTTTAGTTTCTGTAGTTTGGTCTATATGTTGATTAGCCTCCCAGTCCAGACTTTCATATATATATATATATATATATATATATATATATATAGATAGATAGATAGATAGATAGATAGATAGATAGATAGATAGATTTCTGTTATATGTGACATTTTAAATTATCTGCCACGAAGAATGTGAAAATAGTTTTTAAAATCATATATTTATAAGTATCATGTTTAGTTTCTGCAACCTCTATCTATTATGTGTGAAAAATTCTCGGTAAAGGCTATATATATATATTATTTAAAAATGAGGATGATTTGTAATATTCTATAATGTTTATATATATATACATATATTAATTAAGAGGCATGAAAATATTTTTATGTGTGTTATGATTGAAAATGATCATGATTTAGATGTTTAAAGTAATGGATTTAGTTTATAACTGTTTCATATATTGAGTAAATGCTCTTTAAAGTATCTGCCCACATTCAGAGCGTTTAAAAAAAAAAGTACAATGTTGAATAAATACACATATTTTTAGTTCAATTGTAGTACAGAATGATGAAAAAACATAAAATCCTAATAAATCTTCATAACATTCTAAAAAATTGAGGGTTTTTTGCCATTATTTTAGCAAAATTTCATTCTTATATCAGACAGCGTACACACAATTCAACTAAATATATTTCAATTTCCTTTGACCGAACTAGGAAATTTACAGTATCTTCAAAATTAACTAAAATATTTCAAAATATGTCAAAAATACATATTTTTTATAAAAAATTACCATTTTTTAAAATTTAAGTACAGTAGAACCTCTTTTATCCGAAACTCTTTTAACCAAAACTCTCGGTTAACCCAAATCCATTTTTAAAGCTTTTTTTTTACTATCACATTCCTCGAGTGCATGTGGTCCTTTCTGTACCACGAGTACAGATAAATATTTTGGATCCCCTTTCTTAGAATTTCTTTGAATTTAACTTGAGCTCTCGTACGAGATTTTTACTAGAGGCTATTTCCATGAGTACTTGTGTAAATCACATGCTACGATTTTTGGCTACCAGTGTTTTAGAACGGGAAAATGTGACGTAGTTTATCGGAGATATCTCATTAATTGAATAAGGCCATGAAAACTTATGGAAAATAATGATGAGCAACAAGCATAGCAATTATCAGCTATGTGACTTACACTACAAAAACCCATGGAACTAACCTAGAGTAAAAATTTTCATTTTTATCATGTGTATAAATAAAAAAAAAAAAAAAAAAAAAAAAAAAAAAGAAAGAAAGAAAAAAAAATCCGTTTTACTTTAAGTATAGAAGAAAAAATTCAAATCATAAATTATGTAGAATGGGGTGAGAGTATGACAAAATAAGCTCAAGAATACGGCACTGGTATTGCAGTGGTTAGTGTTATGAAGGGAGTTGCTGCAAAAATGAAAAAGTTTTTTGCAGAAAGCAGCAGAATGACTATGTTACTGGTGAACCAATAGTATTAAAAAAACTTCATGTTAGAGCTGCAAAGCAAAAGCAGTCGAATCTTCAACAAACAAAACTTTGTTTCAAACCCTTTTGAAATATGTAAAATGTGCTTAATTTCAAAATTAAAATTCAGGTAGTTTATTCTTGTTTCTATTTTGTTATTGATTTATTTTTATTGAGCTCTTGTTACCATAATAAGAAACTGTGCACATATTTGCCCGTACACTGTAAGAAAAATAGTAACGTTCCACGTATAATCAAGGAACTTTTTCACTTTTTGTACATTTTTATAATCACCAAATAATTTACAAAAAACATAATTTCCTTTTCTGAAAC
The DNA here is from genome assembly GCA_963932465.1 of Maratus speciosus. Lineage (NCBI taxonomy): Eukaryota > Metazoa > Arthropoda > Arachnida > Araneae > Salticidae > Maratus > Maratus speciosus. The sequence goes on from OZ010788.1 coordinate 58,604,793, forward strand.
ATTTTTATCAGAACTTCTGGCTTTAAGTAAGTCAAGGTGTATTACTTGGATGTATTGGTGACAATTAGCTCACTAACACACAGGCTTACCATCTTTGCCGTACAAAGCAAACCCTCAGTGATCTTACACATTAACAGAAAATCCAGGAATATTCCTTGGAAACAATAGGCAGCAATGTTGTCCAATATTTCCAAGGAATATTTGTTCAAAATAACAGGGACTTAACTGAATAATTCTGAAAAGCACCGCAGAAATATCAATAAGATTCCTGTGAAACATCAAGAATGTTCCTGTTGATTTCATAAGCGAGGTTACAGATTTTTCAGTAGAACGTTCCAGAATTACTCAGCAAATTTTTAATTATTTTTAATAAGCACAAACAGACCACTAGCAACCACAATTTGAGAATTATTTTAACTTTAAGAAAACGGAACCTGTATTGTGTATACTAGGGGTGGCGAACCCCTGTGCCAGCAGGTCAAACTATCATCAGTATTTCTCAGTAGTGACTTATTTAATGACAGAAGTTCTGGAGTTAATGTTTCAAAGTAGAAAACCAGAATATTTCAGGAAATGCTTTGATTATTATAAAAAAGCTTCAAAAGAGCGAATATTTCTGGAATGTGCACGGAACGTTACCATTTGTTTTACACTCTAAAGGTTAAAATTTTTAATTGCATTCAAATGTGTTTAAGATGTGATAATTGTACTCTGCGTTTACTTACTAACAAAAAATTTCATTGCCACCAGTTTTCACTAAAAGCAATGTTGAAATATATTTCGTCTGTATTTTAAAAATCATACTTGCTTGGTTCTGATGCGTAAGGATGACTCCTCATGCAATGATCCCCCATTGCATACTAAAAGGTATATATTCACGTGGATGTTGCTAGTTGGTGTGTGTTTTCGCTGCACATTGCAAAAATGTGGTTTATTAAAAATAGTGGAATATTTACTGAATAAATCTAGAATCTTCTGGTGAAATTTAAGAAATATTTCTGTTGACAACCAAAAAGTTGCATTGCAATGTAAGTAAGCTTCCTGGAAAATAAACATTCCTGGTGTTTCGCAGGAAGCTTAATCTTCTTTCAGTAGAATATATTCCATAAATTTTCATTTATTTACGGGATGCCCACTATTTCTAAGGAATGTTCCTGGATTTTTTTTACAGTGTAATCTTAAAATTGAAGCATTCTCTATTATCCGAAAATTTCAATTTTCCGAAAGGTGGTCAATCCTAATTACTTCAGATAATCGAAGTTCTTCTGTATCTATAAAATAATTACATTATCACGCAGAGCTTAGATTCTAGTTCAGAAATATAGAGAGTGATATGGAAAGCATTCTGACAAAATTTCATTCAAATGTTTTTAAAATGTATTATGTAATGAAGTTTATCAAACATAAAAATAACAGAAAAATTGATTTTCCAGAAATCACGTTTAAAGATTTCTTATCTGTATTGTTTCTTATCTATAAAATTAATCTAGAGCTGTCAGTTAAGCTTTATTAGTATTTTTATGCAAAAAATATAACAAAATCACGCATAGAAACATTGTTTACATTTTCTCTGGTCTTCCTATGCCCACTTCCAGTATTTGACTAATTACTTACTGTTTATTAAATTGTCCATAATTCCTTTTGTAGTAATCATAGGTATAAAATTGAAACAGATTTAGAACTGTAAAAGATTGCTCAAAATTTTTACCAAAATGGCCATTTTAATGTAGGCAGATACCTTAACGGAACTTAAATGTTTAAAATTTTTTTCACCATGTTGTATGTTTTTAGGAATGCTGAAAGTACAATTCATTGGTGGAGGAAATGGAATATACCTGTGCACAAGTGGTGTCTACATCATATGTATATACCATTGCAACAGTCTGGTTATACAAAATATCAAGCTATTTGTGCTGTGTTTTTTGTATCTGGCATTTTTCATGAGGTAAGAACTAGAGTTTTAAGGGCAAAGTAATTTATTTTCATTCATTAGCTGAAATGCCATTATTGTTATTATTGTTTCAATTCGGAAACAAACAAACAACTTAAACTGTTATGTACAGCTTCTAATTTTAAGAACAATTTTCTCTTGTTTTAAAACATAGCATTATTATCAGGAAATGCAATTGTAATAAATGTATTTGTCCTGTTGGTTAAAATGTTAGTGAAATCTTTTATCAAAGGCCTTATGTTTGAAAAGTTGAATTAGCAATTTTTAAGTCATTCTTAGCATTTTAGTAATTTTCTTCTTTCTAGAATTTAGCTCATCTATTTATTCCTTGCCTCTTGTTTATTTTTTAAAAATATTTAATTCAGTAAGATATTGTATAGAGTTTTGGTGATTTTAAAACAAATTGTATGCTTTGAACAGACACACATACAAAAAAAACTTTTTATGCATCCTTTGGAAAGTAAGTAAGTACATGTAAAGATTTGTAGATCCTATAAATAATTTACATTTAGATTTTTTTTTTGTTATGTTCTAGCAAGTAAAACAGTAGAAATCCCATCTCTGTATGATCAAAACTTATCAGGTTATGATACTTTGAATTTTATGGCCTAAAAACAAGTTTTTCTATTCTTAGTGCCAAAAAGTCATAAAATTCAAAATATCATAACTCAGTAAGTTTTGGCCATAGAAGAATGGGATTTTTACTCTTTTACTTGTATGCAGAAAGTTTTCCTATTTGTAACATGAGGTTCCAAGGACCACATGAAAATTTAAATTTTGTAACTTAAAATAAAAACAAACTTTTTTGGCATAAATGAATTTTCATATGATGCAGAACGTTTGAACATTTTTTAAATAGGAAATATCTCTGAAACTAATAACTTAGGAATTAGCTATTGGTCAATGATGAGAAGAAATATCAATCCTTTCTAAAAAGTAAAAATAAAAATTTTAACAATTCATACTTAAGCTGTGGTTAATTGAATGGGTTTCTGGAACAAGAGTCTATGTTACAAGTTTAAAATTTCAAGAAATGAGGAAACACCTATTAATGTCATTGTCCGAGCACCTAATGCAATATAGACCTTTCTTCCGATATTAATTACCCTCTGCTTTTGCCTTCATGTAGAAAAAGCATTGAGAAGTAATAAAAAACCACTTAGGTGGATAGTAAGAAAAATAATTATAATATTATTTATTGTTTTAATTTTTCCTTTAAAGTAAACAAACTTTTATATTATGAAATTGTAATTTTTAACACTGAGTAATCTTCAGTCTTTCAATGTAGACCCTTTTCTAACCAAACACCCAATTTTCCAAAATTTGTAACACAATCCTTTCTTCCAGATACCCATTCAATTATTTCATTTAACCTTTTTATTGTGGGCTAGGACTGGTGACTATTTTAATATTCACTCATACCATAATTTACAAAACAATTTCTTTGTGGTAGATTTCTCTCCATAATTTCCTATTTTAAGTATATGGCAAAAATATTTTTCAAAAAGTAGTGTGAATAGAATAAAGGAATAGTCACTGGGGGGTCATTCCATGTCAAATCATCCAGCAATTTTACAAAATGTCACCCACCATCTCAGATTTTGACGAAACTTGGTACATGAAAACATACATGTATAAGATGCTACCACGTGAAATTTTAATTGAATCCAATTAAAATATTTTAAATTATAAGCATCTGAACATGCGACACTTTTCTTTTTCTATGGACATTTTTAAAGTGTTGATTTTCTGTATGGTTCTACAAAAAACTTCATAACTCTTTACCAAATAAAATGGTTAAATTTTTTGGCGGAACTTTCTTTACATTATTTATTTCATAAAGTAATACCAATTTTTATTTTCTTTTTACAACAAATATATTTTTTAAATTTTTGAACTTTTGAATACCCATATAAAATTGACATTTCATATATGAATTTCACAAAAATATTTTTAGATGTGCCACCCATTTTATTTTGCTAAATATTTTTTTATGAGCTCTTTATTAGTCAATCTTTTCTCAATAAAAAAATTAAAGCGGTGCTTTTTGAAAAACTTGAGAAAAAAAATTTTCTTTGATATTTTTTTCATGTCCATATAAAATTGACATTTCATGTATGAATTTCAAAAGAAAAAATATTTTTAGATGTACCACCCATTTTATTTTGTTAAATATTTTTTATGAGCTTTTTATTAATCAATCTTTTCTAAAAAAAAAAGTGTTTTTTGAAAAACTTGAGAAAAAATTTTTAGATTTTTTTTTATATGCATGTATTTTGAAGACATATAAACATGTAAAGAAATAATCTAGCATAAAGATGATTTGGAGACTGATAAACTTTATTAATATTCAATCAACTCGTAAATTCTGGATGCCCCTCCCCTTACAGACAGATTTTTCAATATCCTGTCAAAATAAACATAAGTGCCATATTTTTCTAACTAATCCTAGATTTAAATATTTATTTATTTATTCTTTTTTTTTTTTTGGGGGGGGGGGGTGGCATCTTGACAGTTTTTGTCAAAATAGTTTCAATTATTAATATATGATATTATAAGAGGATTGACTTTTAAAACTAACATCGGGTCTTTTAACTTCATAAACAGAAATAAAATTATTATAAATAAATTAAGTAGAATTAGTAGCAATTCAAGGTTAAAATAATAAAATTATTAAAAAAGCAAATGAATAAAGATTTATTTTGATAAATTTTGTGTATAATTTAACAATATGTTACATAAAATTCTAGGTTATATATCCTGTAATAAAATCATAAAAATTATATACATATTTTTCTTTGTTACTGATATAATATATACATACAACATTTACTTACATATATGAGACAGAAGTTTTTCAAGTTTTAACCAATTTCAAATATAAGATTTATTTCTGTTCCAGATTTGCACTTTTTCATAATTGAATGGTTAGAGGTGTTTATGATAAATTAAAATGGAAATAGGAAATAGAAATTCAACCTATTATTTCACTAGATATTACTTTTTATAAATGCTCCACTTACGATTGATTGTTTCAGTAGATTCTTTTGAAAGAGCATATGGCTGTCCTGTTGCAGTAGTCAATTCAATGCTACATAATATATGGTTGGTTGAAGGGCACGTTGCAATAATCATTATTTGGCCAGCAAAATGAAGTGGAAGGCCCGTTGGGATGCATAAACTTTATATTTGCATCTTTTTCATCATAATCTATGCTCTGAATAATCTCAATATACCAGTGATTATTTATGTTTTTATTACTTTATTTTTATTTCATTTTGAAGACTATGGGTATGAAGATGTTTTTTGCTAGTGAAGAGATGGCCGTTTTTGTGTTGACAAGGTGGTGAAATTTTTAACACCAGGTCCTATTAAAAAAAACTCCAATTCGGGTAAACGAAGACATAGTTTATTTTCATGATGAAAGTCCAAGGGAGAGGTACAAGGGGAAAGCAATAAGGAGCCTCTTTTAAGACGTCATCACGAGGCTAGAGATAGAGCAGGAATGTCTTGAATATACAGTTACAACTTTCTTGCTTGGCGGACTACAATATCGCCAATCTAAAAGTATTTTTGCGCCATGCACAAGAGGCTAATGGAAACATTGGCTGGTATGTTCGCCAAAAACATACGGTAGGTTTCTACCATATTAATTGTGTAGGGGGGGGGGGGGGGGGGCAGATTGTGGGCTGCAAACATTCTTGACTCATGATAGGCGCAGACTAATCTGTACATTGATACAGCTGCGGTTAAAAATAATAAAAAAATAAAAAGTGTTTCTGGAAAAGACCTAGTAACAGATCGAAATCGTTAGGCGAAAGGCATGAGAATGTATTTTTCTAGACCAGATGTTAGATCAAAGATAAACCACTTTACCACAAAAATGCAGAATTGCCATACATCTGAACAAAAGGGTGTGAAGCGAAGATAATTCTAATGAATAGATTGCATGTAAAGTGATTTTAAATGATGAGTTATATTCATGCCCAAATAAGGAAATGACCGAAGTTAAAAATGCTTTTGAAACTAACAGTCAGCCGTAACGAATTTTCTACAAGGTTAAATCGTATGTGTGAAAAGTCCTAAAGTAAAAATTGAAGACTGAATCACTGATTTTATTTTATTAAAGAGATGTTTAACTAGAATAATTTAATTTAAATGTGCAGGGCCATTAATACAATCGCTTTAGTTTTTAAATGTTGAATTTAAATTAGGGGCTGCACTGTTTAACTATAGTGCACTAAAATAAATAAGTTATTAAACCGAATTTAATTGAAACTGGTGGGGGGGGGAAATGGAATGCAAACATATATAACGAGATAGTCATTATATATATCACCTGGGACACCACACACAAAAAAAAAAACTTTTTGTTGACCCGTGTGCATGGGCAAAACAGCAAGAAAAATAGTTACACATATAAATATATTTTCAAAAGATAAAAGTTTTTTTTTTTTTTTTAAACAAGTTGCTGTCATGAACACACAAAAAAAAATCTCTTTCATCAATAGTTCAACAGTCCTAAGAGATTTTATGAATTAATATTTTCTAAATTAAGTTTATGGATCTCCACCTTCAGTAAAATTTTCTTCAAAATTGCATACCATGGTATATTTTTTTAAAACTGAGTCGACTCTGACAGCAAATATTTAAGCAGCATGTAACTAAACCATTGGCTGCACATCATCAAAATATTGATCCTGATTCGGATCATTTTATGAAAAATCACAAGTAGTAACAATAAAAATATACACAAATGCAACACTAGAAGTATAGAGTAAATAATAATAAGTGAAATGTGTAATTGTAAAGTAATAAGCAATTGTAATATGATTTAAAAGAAATTGGGCATGATTAAAAAAATGTAATGTTTATGCATGCAGCATAGGATGACAAAAAAAAGAGGTGCCTGAAGCACGCCCATGAAAAAGGTGTCACCCTGAATCTTGTGTAGACCACAAGTATTATGGCGTCGGCTTAGGGCTTCAGCCTTATATGAGGAGGGAGTTTTGAGACTCATACAGCGCCCGCTTATATGAGTCCCTGCTCCTCGGAAGACACTAGCGGTCCTCAAAAGGAGCACACGTCGGTTTACAAGCAAAAATTGATTTTTTTGTGAATTGGAACACCAATTCCAAGGGGTTGTCTCTCAACACAATGAACTTTTGGACCCTAAGGGCAATAATTTTGAACGGGAACAAAACATTCGAAAGGGAGAATTAAAAAAAAAAAAAAAATAGATGTATGTCACATATATATCAAATCAAAAAGGGGTAGACAATCCTAGAGTGAAGAGAGACATAAAAAAATGAAAAGTCATAATCAGGTTAAATAATGCACAAGTCGTATAATTAGAAGGTAACTAACTGGTTGACAAGAAAATGTTATCAAATTACATGTGAAATTTTTTTTAAATAACTGCAATTATTAAATGTGTTTGTTATCACTGTTACCTGAAATGTAATCGTAAAAGAATGAAATGTAAAATAAATGTTAAACTGTAAATCATAGTTAAGTGTATGGTAAATAACATAAAAGTGTAAAGTAAAGTAAAAGAGTGTAAAGTGATTCAAAATATTGTTCACAAGAGATCTTCGAAGAAAACAGTCATGGGCCAGCCATAATGTTGTCAAAGATCTGTTGTAAGCAACATACATACAACCTAGGCCTCTGGTTGTACACTTAGCTTCACAATACATGTCATACGAAAAAAAAAAATGTAAACAAAAGTATATTATTTTCTGTTTCTTAAATTATATGTATGTGGTTGATAAACATTAGGAAAGTTGTGATTGTTTAAGTGACTTGTAGCATCGAATAAATGTCCATATCGAGGTGGTGCAAGAAGTAACCTATCAATGTGTACACGAAATGCTGTATTATCAGCAGCATATAACCTCTTGATCGAGAATGACACAGGTGAATGTTTGAAAGTTACAATATATGGTCCAGTGTATTTAGGTTTGAATTTATCAACAGATTTTAAGTACACAATATCTTTGAGGCAAATGGTTCTTAATTTAGCTTTCTGACCGTAATGTTTATATCTTTTATCCTGTGCTGTTTTAATGTTATTGTAAGCCTTGTCATATATTTTGTGTAAATCTTCAAGTAGTTTATGTATTTCAGTATGTTTATCTAGAAAAGGTTAATTGCTATTCTGATCAAAAGTGTCAAAAATTAATGAAAGTTCACGTCCAAAGTGCAGAAGATTAGGAGTGAATAATGTAGTTGAATGTTTTGAACCATTATAGAGCAACTTGTGTATAAATATTGCATTTTCAAATGAGTGACCTTCTTGCAAAAGTATATTAACAGAGTATTTGATAGATTTATTTATTCTCTCCGAAAGAGCATTGCTTTGTGGCCTCGAAACAGAGCTGTGAAGTACCTTAATACCTAGAGTATCATTAAAAATGTTGTATATTTGAGATGTATATTGGGGTCCTAAGTCTGATAAGACAACAGAAGGTCTCCCAAAGGTGGTTATATAAGAGAATAAACATTTAACGACTTTAGCTGCAGATGCATCATTAAGTGGAAAAAGTTCAACATGTCTTGAAAAGTGATCTGTAATAGTTAAAATATGTTTATCATTAGAAAAAGGTCCAACGAGATCTGTACTAATGGTATGGCCAGGATATCTGGGCGTGTAGGTGGGTTGTAAGGGTGCAGGAGGGGTTTGATGATGTTTACATTGAAGACATTTGACACATGAAGCTACAAAGTTTAAGGTGTCAACATACATGCCTTTCCAAAAGTATCTTGATGATAGGAACTCATAGGTTTTATTAAAACCAAAGTGAGATAAATGAGAGATCATTAAAACTTTGCTTTTAAGAGAGTTAGGAACAACAATGTGATATGAAAAAGTGTTGTTAAGAATGTTTTCTTTTTTTAACATTAAAACTTTCGAATCAGGGTGTATGAAGTAATTAGGATATTTTTGCGAAGGTCCTTTCTTTAGAATATCCTTGTAAACAGTGGACAAGGTGGTGTCATTTTTTTGTTCAGTGCAGAAAGTTTCATTTGAAATTTCCAATAAAGGGTCTGGATTTGTTCGTTTACCAGATACAAGATAGTTTACATATTTCTTAGTGGCACTTGAACATGAATTATTACTGTCTGGTGTATCATAGTCAACAATAGGTAATGGTTGAGGGTCATGGATAAGTTCAGGGTTAGTATCCAGAGTTTGTTGATTGTTTTCAAAAGTACAGCGAGATAAATAGTCAGCAAGAACATTTTTCTTACCAGGGATATGTTTAAAAGTGTATGAGTACTCTGAAAGCTCCATGAGCCAACGAGAGATAATATCAGTTGGATTAGTAGTCTTGTTATATTTTTCTAAGGGTTTACTGTCAGAAAGAATTACTAATTGTCTGTTATATAAATAATATTTGAAAGCGGTAACAGATTTATAAATTGCCATGAGTTCTAATTTAAGTGCAGGGTATTTTTTTTCTGATGGCTTAAGAGATTTAGAAAAATATGCTACTGGTAAAAGTTGTTGATCATGCTCTTGTAATAAAACACCAGAAATAGCAACATTTCACACATCTGTATTTAAATAAAATGTCTTGTTCCAATCAGGTAACACTACCCAACATCAAAAATGTTTCGGGCTCAAAAATAGTTATTTCTGAAGTATTTTGTCTCGCTAAACACGAAAATCAACATAAAAAGTTGATATTAGCTCTTGTTTTCAAGATAGGAACCAACTTGAGAAATCTCACTACGGCTGTTTTATAGGAAATCGAATGTTCTGAAGTTGGCACTCCTAATAGCTGTAATTCCCCTCAACATGATTTGGCCTGAGGCGACAAACCACGTTGACAATTGTTATTTCTGCATGACACCCTCCATGAATCGAGGTTGGACAAAAAAGAAGGAATCAGTACAGTATCCCAGTGTTCCATCAGCCATTCGGCCCGTTCCTCACTCGGCTAATCTGCCAATTCCTGGGCCACCTCAAAATTATGAGATTAAAGAGGATGATGCTGTAGAAGTCACTAGACCTGGGACTTCCCATGACCGAGATTTCGAGGCAGAAGATTTGAATGAGCCTCACACACTAAATCAGACAGAATTGTCACTTGCCAAAGGAGAAAGCAGAGCTTCTGGTATCAAGACTGATGTAATGGCATCTACTCCAACTAGAAGTCAAGATCACAGAATATGGGACTCGTCACAAGAATCTTCATGTCTTTAAAAAGAAAGAACATGTTGTTGCTTGTACTGATGTGAATGGTTTGATGAATTCCATGAACATAACTCATGATCTACGGAAGTGGAGGTTATTTATAGACTCTTCCAAACTTAGTTTGAAAGCAGTCTTACTACACAACGGCAACATTATTCTTTCCATTCCCATTGGACATTCCGTTCACATGCAGGAAACTTACGAGAATGTGAAATTACTTCTCGAGTCAATCAAATACCAGGATCATAAATGGCAGATTTGTGGTGATTTGAAAGTAATTGCTTTACTCCTGGGAATGCAATTAGGCAGTACCAAGTACTGCTGCTTTCTGTGTTTGTAGGGCAGTCGAGATAGAAACTCTCACTGCATAAAAGACAAATGGCCTTCAAGAAATCTAAATCCCGGGGAGAGAAATGTCCAAAATGAGCCTCTAGTTGATACAAAAAACATTCTGCTTCCACCCCTGCACATTAAGCTGGAATTAATGAAGAACTTCGTAAAAGCAATGGACAAGGATTGAGAGGCTTCCCAGTACCTTAGAGCGAAATTTCTAGGACTGGGTGAATCAAAGGTTAAAGAGGGAATCTTTGTGGGCCCTCAAATACGCGCAATAATGAAGGATCCTGCTTTTGATAAAGTTTTGGAAGGGGAAGAGAAAGCAGCCCGGGAAGCCTTCAAAGGTGTGGTACGAGGATTTCTAGGCAACAGAAAAGCCGAGAACTACCAACAGTTGGTGAAAGAACTCCTACAAAAGTACCATGACCTTGGATGCAACATGTCTCTGAAACTGCATTTCCTCCACTCCCATCTAGAATTTTCCCCTAAAAACTGTGGAGATGTAAGCGATGAGCACGGTGAAAGGTTTCACAAAGATATCTCTGTAATGGAACCCAGATATCAAGGTCGTTGGGATGAGTCAATGCTGGCCGACTACTGCTGGACTATTACAAGAGATGCTCCGGCGTTGACATACAAGAGGCAATTCAAAAGGAAACGTTTTCAAGAATATGCTAGAAACAACTACTGCTTTCTGAAAAATGAACATTTTTTAATGAAACATGTCTATTGTATTGTATTTATTACATAGGAATTTTTTTTTCTTCTTCAATTTGCTTTTAAATCGATGTGTGGGATGTTGTGTGTCAGCCTCCAGTGGGCTGTATTGTATCTTGAAAACAAGAGCTAATAAAAACATTTCATTTACATATTCGTTTTTTTCAACCCAAAATTAGTAAGAATTGACTATCTAGAACCAGGAAACTGACAAAAATATTTTTTTTGTTGGGTAGTGTAATCTAACCATGGGAGAATTAAAGAAAATTTTCTGTACTGTGTCCATGATTTCTTGATGTTTAACTGTCCATTTAAATTTAACTTTTGGAGTAGTTAGGTTTATCAGTGGCTGTACTAACTCAGAAAATGATGGAATTAGAGACTTATAAAATGTAATTACACCAATGAGTCTTTTTAGTTGACGTTTAGTTGTAGGTGTGGGAAAAGATGTTATTTTTATGATATTTGACTGAATCGGGGAAACGGACTGATTTTCTACATGAAATCCCAAATAGTCAATACTAGTTTTATGAAAAGTACACTTGTTAGGAGACAGGGTCAAGTTATATTTGGTTAAGATAGAGAGAATTTTTTTTAATTTACTACACATTTCATCAAAAGAGTTTGCACCTACAATGAAATCATCCTGATATGTATATACACCATCTAATTGTAATTCATCAAGCAAAGAGTCCATTAAAGCTTGGAAAATAGAAGCGCTGTTTTTTAATCCGAACACTAATCTCTTGTATCTAAAAGAACCAAACATAGTAGTAAATGTCAACTGATTTTGGAATTTTTCTGGCAAATCAATTTGATGATATGTCTGATGAAAGTCAAGAGAAGAAAAATATCGATACTGAGAAAGATTTGAAATGATGGTTTGAATTTTAGGTAGAGGGTAAGATGATCCTTGAATTACAGTATTGACCATTTGAAGATCTAACGCGAGACGAAATTCTTGTTTACCAGTTCCGTCTGGTTTCTTTTTGACTAAAAGCATGGGGCAAGCCCATTCTGAACAGTGGCGTTCAATAATTTTGGCATCAAGCAGATCTTTAATTTGTTCTAAAGTACCTTTTTGCAAAGATTGAGGAAGGGGGAATGGAAGAGTTTTTATAGGGTAGTCATTAATAAATTTCAAATCAGGTACAATCTTATCAGTATGTCCAAGTGTATTTAATGATTTTGAAAAGGCAGGGTAGTAATTAAGTAACAGTTTAGTCATTGTATTTGCTTCATTAGAACTTAAATGTGTAAGATCAAAATCGGTAGCTGCCAAATCCTCTTTCCTCTTTTTTAATGTTTCATTAGATGCCTTGATAAAATTTAGGAAGTGTTGTTCTGAGTTATGATGCTTGTCCAAATTATCAGAGGGGTATTCAAGAATTTCCTCAACCTCAGATAACTGTCCAATTTTTGTGTGTTTAGGGAGATGGATGGTAGTGTCAGAATTATTTTTAAGTGAAATAGAAAAGAAATGATTTACTTGTACAAGCTTCTTTTTGCGTTTAGATTTCTTATCCATTTGAATAATGGCATCATGACCTGTTAATTCTTTTTTATCTGCCAAATATTCAAATAGATAGTTTATGTCATGTTTGATATTATTGTTTGTGTAAACTGAGCACCATGTTTGCTCTTGGGGTTCTAGAATGATTTTACGGGTTAAGAAAACTTTTTGATTTGTCACCACATCATATAAGGTGTTACATTGATTACTTTCACTGACTTTTGACTTAGTGTGTGATGTTTCTAGTGGAATAGTCAAGCTGTTGTTAATGTGAATGCATTTATTGAAAGTATCAATGATAATGTTAAATTTACTAATGAAATCAAAACCAAGAATGCCTTCAAAACTGGAGGATTCAGGAATATCCACTATATAAAAGTGGTGCGAGAAGGATTTTTTTTCTAACTTAATGGATGCTCTAATACATGAAGAAAAAGAAACATCCGAATTGATGGTTTTAATATTTATGGCTGCTGATAGTCTCTTGTATTTTAATACAGGTTTAAGTTCATTAAATAAATTTTGTGAAAGTAACGAAATGCTACTTCCAGAGTCAGCCAATAGGGTGATTTTATGGTTTGCAATAGTGGCCTTTACAAGAGGGAGTGATGGAGAATGCGTATTAACACTACAAATGATGTGAACATTGTTATCGCCTTCATTTTCTGTTTGAGTAGTGATATTTCTTGCGATTTTAATGTGATCTGAAGCTTGTGACCCGGTTGAGTTAACTAACCTTTCATTAGAGATTTTTGGTACTGTAGGGTCAATAGGAAATGTTGCTGATGTTAAGTCACATGGTTGAGACACAAAATCATCAGCATAAAAATTGTGTCTCTGTTCTAGTTTTCCTGAACCTGGTAATTGTTGCGTCTGTTAAAATTTTCCCTTCTCTGTGTATTAACTCTTTTCCATTTAAAACACTGATGGGCCTGGTGGCCATTGCGGAAACAGAGTTGACATGTCACAACTTTTCTTTGTGGAAATTTGTGAGGGGAAAAACGTTTGGGGAAATTGCGAGTTTTGAAATTCTATAGCGCATTGCATTTGAGTTATACTTTGGGCTACCTTGCATGTCATTTTTTTTAGTTTCTGTTTTGGGTCCAGGCGGTGCGAGTGTCAACGCATTTATTTTTTCCGAGAGTTCTTTCAGTTGTTCTTCAATGTTATTTTGAGATTTACTGACAGAGGGTAAGGAATGTAGAATCTTTTCGTTATGCAGAATTTCGTGTAATGTCTGTGCTCTTTCAACAGCAGCACGATATTCATTGACGCCTTCTTCTTGTAACTTTATTCGTATGTTAGCTGGCACAGCCTCCATGAATTTCATAAGTTTAATTGTGTTACAGGCATTTTCGTCTTTAATATCTGAATAGACAGTTGCGGCTAACACGTTTAATCGGTGTGCCAAATTTTTAGTTGACTCCGCTGGCAGAAGAGATAAGCTCGAAAGTTCGTCAGCCACACACTTGCTCGGGGGTGAGAAAAATGCCGCAAATTCTTTCTCAAGTGTATCTAGATCGTTGATTTTTTGAATTTCCGGATTCTGAGCATAAAATTTTTGAGCGGGATCAATTAACTTCCCTACAAGTACAGCAATGGTAGTCTGAGGGCTGTATTTGTTAATTTCAGCAACCGACCTAATTTGGTTAAAAAAGAATTTAAGCAAATCCGGATCTCCATCAAATTGGTTAATGTTGATTTGAACTTGTTTAGCGGACATGGTCAACGGTTTACCTAACGCAAATTCTCTAATCAAAAATTGTTACTGAAATTCTGCATACATATCTAAATATAACACACATATAACAGATAAAAATGTAAATGTAAATGAAATAAAATAATGAAATAAAATAGTATAATAATCACATTAAAAAAATAACACACAACTTAAAAATAAACAAAAGGTCTTTTTTTAAGCCTTTTATAGAAAAAAATAGAGAAAAAGAAAACTTATCCAGGGACAAAATTGTGTTTCTCAAAGTAAAAATAATACCGTTGCTTATTTTAAGCAAAAGAAAGAGAAACAGAAAAATATTTCGCAATAGCTCCTATTTTATTTTTTTTTTAAATGGATGAAAATGTACGTCTTTCAAAGTAAAACTGGTAGGAGCAAGTAATTGAAATAAAAACTTATTTTATCCTTTTTAACAGCGAAAAAAAACTTGCTATCTGTCCTTGTTTCTCTAAAAGGACAGAAATTAAAAATCTCTCAAATTAAAATATTTTCAAGCCGAAAGGCAAACTAGAAAAATCTTATTTTAACCTTCGTAGATAATAAAAAAATATATAGGATGAAGTATAATCCTTGTTAACTCTTTTTGAGAGAAAAAAAAAATTTAACATATTTTAATATGCATTAAGAGTTAAGTAGAGCTGAATGTATTTCATAATAACTAAGAATATTGGAACATTCAATGTAATGGGAAAAAAAAAAAAAAAACTAATTATATTATAAATATTATAATAGACAGCACAAAATATCAAAAATAGCAATATCACTGTGTTTTCGTATCCTGTACGAAATATAATTATATAAAATATAATTATAATAAATATAATATAAATATAGTATAAATATAAAATAAAATATAAAATATAATTAATATACACAATAATATTAATAAAATCAATTCTCAAGTACTTGTGAGTACTTCTGGAGTAGGAAAGCATAAAAAATGGAATGAAACAACTTTAAAAATGTTAAAAGAATGTTTCCAGAATTAACTGAAAAGAAATTAGTCGATAGAAAAACAAACAAATGGGGGGGAATTAAAAACATGCTTTCGTACTCTAAAAATGTGCCATTTTAAGTGAATCTAGCACTATTGAAACTTTTTTTTTTCATCCTTTTTTTTTACTAGTGCACCTTCATTTTTTTTAGATTCTGAACTTTTGTTTTCAAGTGCATGTATATCTGACTCTCGACGATTTTTTTTTTTATTTGTATACAACGGAGAATTTATGGAGCACAACTTCAGGAGTCATTTGAATGATTTTTTTTTTGATTGACTCCTTTTATTAGAACGAATCACCACCCGCGCACACTAGCATTTTCACAAACACAAATATTTTGCACATTCTGACTGTAGCATCAGAGAAGTTGACCCACAACACACATAGCATACTTGAGCAGCTCGCAGGACAAATTGGGGTGGATTTTTAATCAAGAGTAATCACGCAAAAACACGCTGAGGCATTTCTTTCACAAACAGTGGTGTCGTATGGTAAAAAAAGTAACCAAACACACTTTTCAGAATATTGAGGAGGCTGGCTGTATAAATAGAAATGAGAGCGAGATACGGGATTCAATCGCTGACTCGCTCGGATGTTCCTTTCAAGGAACACACGTATTTGCAGGTTTTTTTTTTGTTTTAACTGATAAGGCTTTTATCACACTTTTGAATTGGGAGTTCACATCTCGCACGTGAAAAATGTAGAGGCGTATTTTGAGCACTCACATATTGCTGTAATTTTTGGAGAAAAACACACATCGAATTCAACTTGAAACTAATCACAGAATTCAGTGCAGGGGTGAACGAACATAGAAGGCTGTGGATGATTTTCAGGCTAAGATACACTCACACGCTGATCCGCGGGATGCACGAAGAGAAGAACACAGTTCCGTTGATGTCAACAACACCGGTGGGACAGCACAGAGCAGTTCAACACAACCGTCGATGCGAGAGAAAGAGGTACTGCTCCGCTGGAAACAAGAGGGGGAAGCAGGATAGCAGGAGCAGGTAGGCACAGATATTTCATCGGCGAAGAGCAGTCGTCCGGGGCAAAAAGTTCACTCCATGATGAAATCCACGCAGCCGGTAAGCGAAGATAAGCAGCACGTATCTCTGGGAAGCAAAGAAAATCAGCATGTCGTTGTTCCCTTAGGTGACGGGGGTGAGATCCTCGAAGCTCACAGCAACAGAGCGGTGCGACCGCTGGGAGGAATCCATCGCTCCAAGAAGTCCAAGCAGAAAAATAAGATTGGAAGCAGGTACCTCTCCTTACATTTTTTTTTTTTTTTTTTTTTTTTAATGGAGAAAAAAAACTGGTCAGGTGACCAATTTATATGAAGATGTTTTTTGCTAGTGAAGAGATGGCCGTTTTTGTGTTGACAAGGTGGTGAAATTTTTAACACCAGGTCCTATTAAAAAAAACTCCAATTCGGGTAAACGAAGACATAGTTTATTTTCATGATGAAAGTCCAAGGGAGAGGTACAGGGGGAAAGCAATAAGGAGCCTCTTTTAAGACGTCATCACGAGGCTAGAGACAGAGCAGGAATGTCTTGAATATACAGTTACAACTTTCTTGCTTGGCGGACTACAATATCGCCAATCTAAAAGTATTTTTGCGCCATGCACAAGAGGCTAATGGAAACATTGGCTGGTATGTTCACCAAAAACATACGGTAGGCTTCTACCATATTAATTGTGTAGGGGGGGGGGGCAGATTGTGGGCTGCAAACATTCTTGACTCATGATAGGCACAGACTAATCTGTACATTGATACAGCTGCGGTTAAAAATAATAAAAAAATAAAAAGTGTTTCTGGAAAAGGCCTAGTAACAGATCGAAATCGTTAGGCGAAAGGCATGAGAATGTATTTTTCTAGACCAGATGTTAGATCAAAGATAAACCACTTTACCACAAAAATGCAGAATTGCCATACATCTGAACAAAAGGGTGTGAAGCGAAGATAATTCTAATGAATAGATTGCATGTAAAGTGATTTTAAATGATGAGTTATATTCATGCCCAAATAAGGAAATGACCGAAGTTAAAAATGCTTTTGAAACTAACAGTCAGCCGTAACGAATTTTCTACAAGGTTAAATCGTATGTGTGAAAAGTCCTAAAGTAAAAATTGAAGACTGAATCACTGATTTTATTTTATTAAAGAGATGTGTAACTAGAATAATTTAATTTAAATGTGCAGGGCCATTAATACAATCGCTTTAGTTTTTAAATGTTGAATTTAAATTAGGGGCTGCACTGTTTAACTATAGTGCACTAAAATAAATAAGTTATTAAACTGAATTTAATTGAAACTGGTGGGGAAGGGGGAATGGGATGCAAACATATATAACGAGATAGTCGTTATAATGGGTGAAACAAAATTTAAACTATAAATTTATACTTTCCACGTTTTTTTAAAAGAAAATGTAAAGCTTAGATTGTTTGAATGAATATAGCTTTATAAATCAGTTTATACTGGTTGTTTTTCAGTTAGTATAATGGAAATTTTATTTGAATACATAGCGGAAGTTAATTTTCTGTAACAGAAATAATATGAATTTTATACTTTAATTTATTTAAATAACATTAAAAAAAGTTTTTAGAAACAAAATTATAGTTTAATTATAATATTTGTTTATTATTATTACACGTATTTTTGAAGAATTTTGAACTTTAACAATACTTTAGATATATTCTGTAAAATTAACAAAATTTTTTTTTCTCAAGAATTTAAAAAAAACACCTTTCTAATTTTTTTATTATTAAATGGTTTCCTTTTAAACTATATATATAAAAAAAAACCAGCCAAATCAAATGGGTGGCACATGTAAAAAAAAAAAAAAAAATGAATTACACATTTCCATATTTTTCTTAACTCCTTAGATAAAATATTTTTTTTAAACAATATTCGAGTTCTAAAAAGTTTTATGAACCATTCTTTTAATAAAGTATATTATTAGGAATCTCTAAAAAATATATATATCTAATTTTATTAATAATATTTAGAAAAAGGAGCATTTTTATCCAACATTACATGTTTGACGGAAGATCATTTTATGCAAAAAATTGAGTGAGAGGGGTATTTTTAAACGCTTGTAACTCATGAAAAACTTATTATTTTAAACTGAAATTTGGTGTAACAGCATATCTTTAGACATTGTTTGTGTGTTTAAAATTTCATAGAAATCTGTGACAGTGGGTGACATGGTCTGGATGAAGTGACATGGGACAACATATGTCCCAGCCCCATAATCAAAGGGTTAATATAAATAAAAATGTTATTACAATTTAATAATTTCTGAAACAATTTTCTTTAAAAGAGTTTTCATAATAATCGAAAATTTTTTTATAGTTTTTAATTTTAAATGGAATAACAGTTGAAACTAAGCTTTTTCTTTTTAGTATCTATTCAGTCTTCCTTTGAAAATTTTTAAGATTTTTGCGTTTGTTGGAATATTTTTTGGTCAGGTAAGTCTTTTCAATATCCTTATTTATTATTTTCTCCTCTGAAGAGAAATACTATTAAATTTCTTATGAGTAACTCATTCAATTTTATCAAAATAATGTGACTAAACTCTGAATTTGAAATAGAGTTTTTGAATTAGAGTTACTCTTGCTGTATTATTTGTTTTACATATAATATAATGGACATTTTATATTTAGCTTTATGCTTGGTTTTCTATATGTATAGTTAAGGGGAAGATTTGTGTATAGTAAAAACGTTTCAATTAAAAAATCCCTGTATGAATTCTGAATAAACCTTATTGAAAAAAGAGCAAAATTTACTGTATTGGGCAAAAAGAATGGGATTTGGATTACTTGTATGAGGGGCTCAAAATTTCTGGCAAACTTTGAAAATCAGAGAAATATGCAAATTTTTCTGTTTAAGAACAAAATAACGAAAAAAAATCTAATTAAAAAAATCCAAAATCTGATCCTAAAGTGCATTTGGACCTGTCTTCATCTATTAGGATCCAAATTTGCTTTACATGCGATAGATTACCCTAGCTATCGCCAAGAAATAGACAGACAGTCACACACAATACATACATATATATCAGTGGCGTGGCGTGAAAATTTTCGATGGTCATCGCAATTATTTAAGTTTGTGGTGGAAAATTATTAACTCTAAAATTCAATGGTTGAATGTTCAAAAAAGAAACTTTAAATCTTACCTTCACTTATACATGAACTCCAAATGTTCTGCTAAAACTGGATCGTAGAGTTTTAAAAGCTTATTAAGAGTTTTAAAATATTGCTTGGTCATCGCCGCATCCAGCGATGACCGGACGCCACGCCACTGATATATATATACATGTATGTATATATAAAGTAAAACTTGTCCAAACTAGAACCTATATAAAATGGAATCTTGACCAATTTGAACTAATTTAATGGTCTTGGCAAGTAAATAGGCAATATATTGTTGATTTTTCTGCATAAAATGCAATTTGTCTAATGGAGAAACAAAAAGCAATAATTAAAGATTTAATCAAACACCGCATGTATAATGTAGAAATGTGATAAAATATTAAAGTAGGTATAATGAACTTACTATTCAAATGCTCAAGTCTGCTAACTCAAAAAATAACAAAAGCAAGATCTATTAAAAAAAACAACAGATGCTACCAGTCAAAAAAGAGAGACCCCAGCTAATTTTGAAGCAATTATGTGGCTACAAAATTGAACCTGGATGCATTTCTTTTAATGATCAGACCTTTAAATGTTACATGTTGCACTCTCCACTTAAATTGATGTAACTCAACGTTCGAAATCCTTGGTGGTCCGCTGGTTTAAGACTACCAAAAATTCAATTGGACCACTAATTTGAAAAATTTAGTGGTCCGCAGGACCAAAAACTTTTTTTTTCCTCTCTGACAGGCAAACATAAATTTTCCTGGCCCTAAGAAAACCGCAACCGGACACAAATCACACAATTTTATTTAATTAAAAAACATAAAATCAAATAAATAAATAATAAAAAAAATATTTGCACTAAACCTTACAGTCAGTTGAAATAAATAATTGGAAATAAAATATCTAATTAATAATTTTATAGTTCTAATTTATGTACTGTTGTTTATTTAATTTTTAGCAAATTATAACTTTAGTTTTTATTATGAGGAAAATTTTGGATAACTACAAAGTAAGTTTGGTTTATATTCTAGGTGTGTGTGTGTGTGTGTGTGTGTGTGTGGGGGGGGGTCACTCAAAGGGTCAAAGGGCTGAAATGACTTGATAGAACTTTATGTCGCGGGCCAGTGATGATGCCTGCGGACCAATAAATGGCCACATGACCTCATGGTCACTGGTCCTTGGGACTAGTGACTTTTTTTTTAAAAATTCTAATGCTATAACCGTGTTCAAGTTATTAGTTTGCAATCCTTTTTTTTAGCTGGTTTTAAAATTATTTATAAATGTCCAAAGACTACTAATGTTGTGGTAGGTTATGATCCAAGCAGTGCTGAATCACACACCAATGACAAAAATCTAAACATTAAAGTAGAATATTTGGGACTTTTGTTTATTACGACTTTTCATGATTAACCATAGCGACAGAAAACATTGATGTGCTTATCATAGAATGCATTCTTAAGCTTGAGTTGAGTCCTGCATGGGACCTGAACCCAAACCCATAAAAAAAAAAAAAAAATTCTTGACCTGCAACCTGACTCGAAGTAGTTAAAATAATTTTCAGCAACCTGCAACTCGACATATTTCAACCTGCACCTGAAATACTTCAGCCAGCAACCTGACCCAAATCCGAAATGAACAGAAAGTAAATCCTGTTTTAATGCAATTATGAAAAATTATCTTCAATTATATTTCTAATATCAGTTTTGTCTTTTATATAGAAAAATCTATATTTTTTGATATTCAAATATAGTAAAATTTCTCAATAGTGTGATTGCTGAAAACAAACTTGCATAGAGTCAGATTGCTCCTAATTTTCTTCTTTTTGGTCGAGATGATTAATTTTCTTTCTGCAAGTCACATTCACTCTAGAATATTTTTTGCAGGTGGGTCATATTTAGGTATTTTGCCAGTGGGTTGTTGTATTTTCACAAAAAGTTTGAGCAGAACTATGGTTCAGATAAAATAAATACTTATTTGAATATGAAAGAGTATATATTCAATTTAATGCATGAGAAATAAAATTTATGTAAGAAATGTGATCGAAGATTATTCTTTCTTTACAGCATGGAAAAGAATCACTTTTCTTCTCTCAGAATATGAAAAATATTACCAACATTTCGTTTTTGATACACAAAACTCATGTATCATATTTATGATAGTTTATGCACACATACACATGTTATGCATGTGTAGATTGGATTGGGAGGTGCCCGCTATTCATAAGTATAAGTGTACAAACATATAAGTCTTAGGAAATGAAAAAGTATTCATTAAATAAAGGTGTCTGGTTTTTGGCAGTGTTCATTATGAGGTCTAATTGTATATAGATTTTGAAGCTTAAAAAAAATTTTGAAGTTATTTTGAAAAATCAGCTTAACCCAAACCTGACCCACAAGAGTCAAAACACAACCCGAATCTGACCTGAATCTGAAGAAATGAAAGTTAACACAACCTGAACTCGATCTGCAGCAAAAAAGTAGAAGTCAACCTGGTCGGATCGAGTGCAGGTAAAAGTGGGTAACCTGACTCGATGCAGGACTCTAGCTTCAGTTTAAACATTTCCCAAAAATGTTTTTGAGAAGCTTTTTAATGAGTCATTTTATTTCTGATTTTCAAAGAATGAAACCATGGCTAAGTTTATTCTGTACTTGTACGACAGCTTCATCTTTATCAGCGTCTTTGATGTGATAATTTTTTTTGTCACATGACAGCAAAATGCAACCGTAGTACAGGAGGGTTCCTGACATGTTTATGACCTTTTCTGGGGAGAATTTATTTTGTTAATTTTGTGTATTTTGCTTCGATAAATAAATTTTGAATGATAAAGGTGAAGATATATGAAGTAAAGGAAAAAGGTAAACTGTCTATACAAGAAATAATGATGTGATTTAAGTGTGGAAAAATACAGATCTGAGATACCATAAAAAATAAACATGGAATAACAATGTAATATGTTGAGTATAATAATAAAGTGATCATAAGTAAACATGCAAGCTTTATTATAGACTTCATTGTAAGAATGTGATCAGTGAGAATCTTCAGTGATCAGTGAGAGTGAAAAAAATTAGTAAACTTTGTGTGTCATTTGTGCTCACTTCATATGTCGGTCGAAATATGTGAATGCGAGATGCCAGGCTGCGTATCATCTTCATAGCTCAAAGGTAGAGCATTGGAGCATTTTTCTAAGATTTCGGATTTGATTCCTGACTTGGACATTTTTCACTCTGTTGGTTGTATGATTAGTTAGCAATGTAAAAATTAATGTATTTATTATTCACTAGTTTTGGCATGACTTCACTGCCAAAAATTAATTGAAAGATTAATTAAAATTTAAGGTTTAGAACTTGAATTATTTAAAATTTGAAAATTATGGTAAACCCATCTCTCTCATTTTTGGTCTGTTCTAAAACTCATTAAAATGAGCAATTCTACTTTTCTTTTCCATGTGATTACCCCCTCCCCCCGGCCCTCCATTTTAAGCAGATTTTTGTGCAAATTAAGCTAGGAGTTCACTTTCACATTGAGTTGATTCTATGTTAAACAGCTAATACCATGGACATTTTTTTTTTTTTTCATTTTGTGTAGGTTTCTGTTCTGTTTTAATAGGTTTTGTTGTACAAATTAACGAAACATAATATGGCAGAAGGAATTTAAGTTTACTATAGAAAAAAAAAAGTTAGAAATGAATCTATATTTAACATTGCTTAAGAAAAGTAATGCATCATACTCTTTATTGTCTATTATATCAAATCAAGAAAATGAGAATTTTTTTTGAATTTGTTACATGTTATTTTTCAAATTTATTAAAATATACTGCATAAAGCAATTTTTAAAGATCTGTAAAATGTTTAATTGTGAAATTGTGATTCATTACACTAACTAAATCTCCTAATTGGTTTTTTAGACCGTAAAATAACGAGAAGGATTTTTCAACATGTTTAACTTATAATTAAAACTTTCAGGGAAGAGTTGTTTTAATTTTGAATATCTACAGGGTCTGTTCAGAAAGTAATGAGACTGGTTCAATAAAATTCGTTTATTTCAAGATAATTTTATAGATACTTAATATTCTTCAAAATTATCAAAATAGCCTTCTGCATCTATTGCCAACGACTCTGTCACCCATTTATGCCCACATGGAAGTCTTCAACTGGAATGCTGTTCTGAATGCACATTACAATTTTTTGCAAGTTCTCAAGATTGTCAAAACGATGACCTATTAAGGTGGATTTTAACCAAGGGAATAAAAAAAAGTCTGCCTGTGAGAGATCGGGGCTGTATGGTGGTTAGAGCAGCGTTGTGATGTTGTCTTTTGCTAAGAAATGAGTCACTTTGAAGGATATGTTGGAACCAGCTTGGCTCAAATTTTCCGCATTTGAAGTTCTTCCATGACAATTTGATGCACAATCGATTTCGTAAGTGTCAACATCTCTGGAATCATTCGGACACTCATCCGGGGATCAGAGTCCAAAAGCGCTTTAATTTTAGTCACATTGACTGAAGTTTGAGAACTTGATGAATGCCCAACGCATTGTTCGTTATCGATGTCCTCTCTTCTGTTTTTGAAGGCTTTGCGCCACCTAAACACTTGAGTCTTGGACAAAGAATCCTTCCCATAGACTTCTTATAATATGGCAAGTGTCTCAGTGGCCGATTTGTTTAGTTTTACATGGCAAATCGCTACATTTTGAAAACCTAATGGCACTTTTAAACACATGTCTGCTTCACGAGCAACCTGTGTGCTGCAAAGGCTCAAGGCCAACTGACTTCTGCCAGACTCTATAACTGACAGACCCCCCCACTGCACTTATCGCCCACAAATTCCACCCGTTTGGCCTTCTGCTTGCCTCAAAAAATTCAGTTTTATTACTTCCTGGATAGACCTTGTATTATGCAATAAATTTAGTGATGTCATTATTTTCCTAATGTCTTAATATATATTTTTTTTTATTAACAGATGGTCAATTTCGCATTTGCAACTGATAAGCCATCTAAATATGGTAACATGGGTTACTTTTTAATGACTTTTCTTTTTCAACCCTGTTTCATACTGTATTACTATTATGGATTCTATGTTGAACATGTTCAAAATCTGGTAATAAATCCATGAAGGCACATTTTTTTGTATTTTTTAAAAATCTATAAAAGTAATTATTTCCTTTGATCTGTATTTTCTACATTTTAAATGTAATTACTCCAAAGCATCAATTATCCAGATTAAAGGATTTCAATAGTTATTGAAAAATCAGCCTAGTGAGTAACTTATTAATACTTAGAATTCACTACTGAAATGAATTTTTCTTTTACACATAATCATTTATAATGCTATATGAATTGCTTGGTAAAAACTGTTCATATATTGGATCATTTAGGATTTGGCCACCTTATAACATCCTGATGCACATGTTTTATCACATTTTTACTTTAATTATTTTATAAAGGTCATGGTTGATTGCAGTGTTCGCCATCACACATGTAGAGGAGTATTTTACTTGTTTAGAATCATTTTTATTCATTGAGAAAATGTCAAAGGGAGAAATCATTAATATTTTTGGAAAATTTCTAAGTATTTCACCATGATAAAGTTGGAATAGGAACAATCCGTACAATATTTATATGAATACAAAATTATGGAATTGATTATTAAATATAAACATTTGTCTATGATAGTATTTTGCAAATTTTTATCTGAGATTAAGTACATTTATAATACTGTATCATTTATATTTCCAGGGTGTCGGAAACTTATTAATCTGATTGACATTTTTTTTTTCTTTCTACTGTACCATGTGAGAGCCTTATTTTCTTATTCTTTCATATATATATATATACTATTTTGCGGTAAAAATAAAACTAAATTTTGCCTTAGCCACTAATTTGTTTATAGAACACATAGTTGATCTCACACTTTTTTTTAAGTGACAACAGCTAAATCTATCAACATATCACTCGCAGATGGATTATGAAATTCCATTCTGTTCTTTTAAATAAATTTATATTTTTTCTGCAAAAGCTGTTTAACATTTATTCTTTATTTTCAAATTATCTTTCAAAAACTAAGGGTTAAATTTACCTTAGTGAGAGCAGTAATTATAAATCAGAACTTATATACGATCCAAATGACTTACTTTTTTCTGGATAATTGATACACAGCTACATTGAATTTTTCTACTTAAATTTTTGCTAGCATTGTAAACCATGCTTGTACAGGGGTCGATGCAGATTTTTATTCTTGGGGCCCATTTTGTGAAAAGTAGAAGTTATTTTTGTGAATTTTATTATATTTTTGTGAAAAATAACATTTTCTAACGAAAGTTGAAATCCAGGTTACTAAAATTCGAACCAAGAATTTATGAACAAAAATGTTCTTTAAATCCCTTTGCTAAAGTTTTTGTTTTTCGTGACGTGGTTTTATTTACAAATTACACATTTTAAAACAGTTTTTATGAAAAAGAATGTTATGTAGAGGGTCTATTTTATTAAAAGGAATTTTGGGAAGGAGCCTGTTTTATTAAGTTTATTTTTGTGAAGGGGCCCATTTTATTAAATTTATTTTTGTGAAGGGGCCCATTTTATTAAATTTATTTTTGTGAAGGGGCCCATTTTATTAAATTTATTTTTGTGAAGAGGCCCATTTTATTAAATTTATTTTTGTGAAGAGGCCCATTTTATTAAATTTATTTTTGTGAAGGGGCCCTAAAAAGGCCCCAAATTTTGCCTGGATCGACCCCTGTTGTATACTTTTCATATGATGGTGCTATTATTTTGTTCTGTTTAGTGTTTGTATTTTTATTATTATTGACATAATGACAATGATGCTTTTAAAATCAGTATTTTTATGTAAGGATATACAATGAAATTGCGACAATGGCATAAGTCGATTGCCATTTGTTTGTTGATGATATAACAAATTTATTATTTAAATTGATATATTCTCTATTTATATGAATGGAATTGATTTTCATATTCATATATATTTCTATTTAAATAATTACTCTAACCAATTAAATGGCACTAAGGACTGATTCATTATACCTTGTTTATTGACATATTGGCAGCATTATTTTTACAACCAGTATTTTTTCAGTAGTTGTATGTATTATACTGATTATTTTATATGAATTTATAATGCAGCAATAATTTGTAATTCTGCTTAAATCATTATTGCAATCAATATATATTTAATGACCCAGGCAAATATATATATATATATGGTGACATAGAGTATTTATACAAGGTAGGGTGTCCCCTAAAAATCTCTAGTGGTGAATTTAAGCTAGCCATATGCTAGCATTTTCTTGTTTGTATTTGATATCTTCTATATGTTCTTTTTTAAAACTTTCTATTAGTCATTTCTATATAGTATTGCAATGTTCCATCGTCTTTGGTCAGCATTTGAATTGATCATTATGTTGCATATTTAGTTTGTAAGATATTTTAGGCTAATTATTATAAAAAAGTATTTTGATATATATTGAAACATTACTTATTTTTGTAGCATTCTGGGCCATTGAATATTTAATTATTACAGTACTGTATTTAAAATGATTTATTGCCTTGTATAATTGATAGCACTGTCACCCCATATTATAATATTTTTCAGTATAATATTGTGTCTGCATTGTCAATCTAAAACATTGATCTTCTTGCATATGCCATTTTTAAAGCGGAAGCTATATTTTTTGTGAAATCTATATTATATTTTAAATTAGACTGTAAAAAGAGTTATTATAAGCTTTAGATTACTAACCTCTGTCTACTTAACAGTTTTCTTAATTCTATCCTTTAATAATCTTTTTTTGCTATGAATTATAAATAATAACGTTAAAAATATATTTAGCAGCCAATACGGGTGCTAGCAGAATTAATTCCAGGAAAGGATAAGAGTTTGGAACAGATGTGTCTGAGATCTGCAGCTTAACCTGCATCGTTTCTTAAATGGAAAATGTAAACCTGAAATAAGCTAAACTAAAAATTTTTTGTCTGAACTTTAAGTCAATTTTTTTTAAATATCAACAAAATATTAAATATTAAAAAATAAGTTTCTACCAGTGTTTTTTGAAATTGATAATGTGACCAGGAAATAGCCAAAAATGCTCGTTTTTTAGTTGGGAGGGGGACATTATCCACCCGTAACTTTAGGACTTAAAACATACAAACATAAAAAGAAATACAAAAATGTGGTAAAACAAGTAAGAGGTTTTAAAACCTTAAAAATTAGTTTTTACCAGCTTTTTCTAAAATGGAGTAGTAAAACTTTTTGTACATTAGGGTTCTGTTTTAACAAAAACATCTTTGGTTTGGTTTTCACTTAGTGTTTAATTAAATTACTTAAGAAGACTTTTTTTGTTAAAAATCATTAGAAAAAACAGAAAAATTATGTGATAAAAAATTCATGACTGCCCTTCCCTGTCTGCTTTTGTCACCGCCCATTGCCTCAAAGCTTAAAAAAGTATGTTTACAGAATTCAGTTTGAATATTCTATGTATAAGGAAGTTTTATCTGTCGAAATTGACCATGATACGGTTCCCATTGTCCTTAGAATGTGTTTATAAGTTGTTATATTTACTTTTTATTTCTAAGGGCTCTTATAAGCACTTACTTTTCCTACTGCCCTTATTTTCCCTTGATATGTATTTTTTTAAGTGACCCATTTTCCTTCTGACATTTTGTCAAGCAGTGACATATTGGTGATAAGACTGCTTACTTGAGTATAGTCTTTTTTACACTATTTTATTTAACTTGATTCATGTATGCAAAGATAGAATTTTGTAATTGATTTTTCACTCGCTTTCCAAACTGCTAGAATCCTAGAAATTATGTATAATTGTGTATTCCGAATGACAATACAATATTTTCATATTTTCAGAACTCAATTATCTATCAATGGATTAATTTGAATGAAATTTTGATTGTATGTTGAGAAAACAAAATGTTGATTTTTGCTCAAATAGTTTTTTATATTATCAAAAATGTAGCATTTTAAAAAAAATTATAACCTTATATTTTGTCTATAAAAAAAAAAAAAAAAATTCTTTTGATAAGAATCCATTAATTTTGAACTTTTAATGTTTAGTTTTACATGGAATGTTCTTTAAAGAATGTGAATTTTCATGTATTGAACATGAGTTTTAAATTCAGCATATTTCTATTTTTAAATACACTAATAAAACTGTGTTTTTTAAAAAATCTTTTTTATATATAAAAAAATATATGAACTATAAAAATTTAAAATAAAAGATAAGTTTGAATATAAAGGGTTATGTTTATGAAAAGTAAATTTTGTTCTTAATAAAATTTGTTCAGCTATTGATGAATTTAGCATTTTTTAAAAATGTGGTCATAGTTTGACTGGCTTAGTACCTGTAATAATGATGCTTAGTCATGTAGAAAAGAAACTGAAAGTGCAGAAATGTATTTATTTTAAAATGTTTGAGATCCATAAATAAAATGTATTTCAGCATGGTAATTGTGATTTAAATTCGTTAATAATTGCTGAATGAATTTACTTGAATAAATAGCATGAACTTTTTTTATGAAAATTTTAATTTAGTTTTCAATAATATAAACGGATATTTTAATTGTAATAATTTGAGTAACTTTATAATATTTTCTATGTTATGCTGTATATAATAATACAGGTTTTGATTAATAACATTTCCAATTTTTGGTCTTAAAAATAGCAAGTATCTTTAAAAAGATCTATTTTTTTAATTTGAAAATAAGTGAGAGAATCTTTTATTTCATTTTATACAAGTCATTAAAAATTTATTTTTGTCCTCAGAAAGTGCTTACTAGAGTCCTTTCTTTTTCTTTCTAAAAAGAAGGGTGATAACCATACATTAGTTTAGATTATTCTTATATTACAAAGATAATTGCTCAAAGAAGTTTCAGGGTGCTTTCATTCATTTCCACACCTATTTTTTAATGTACAGTAAATTTCCGATTATCCATCACTCATGGGACCAATGGTGTGACTGATAATCGAAATGGACAGATAATCTAAAGATACTTAAAGATCGTTACTAAAATTCGATTTATTTTTGCCTGCTTATAAATAAGAATATTTAAATGCGTTTATTAACTGTTCTGTACATTTGTTAATAAAAAGCATAATTGTTAGTAAGAAATGAATTAATGAGACAAATTTAGAATTTTACAGAATAAATATATAGCACCTATTTTCGTCCAAAATAATACATTATACATTTTTTGTTTTTGTTTGTGTTTTGCGTGACCCTGTACTGCAGCAAGATTATGGATTCTATGTAACAAAAGTACCTTGAGTTGCATCAGCTTCTTCTTGCATCTCGAAATGATTAACACACTCAGAGAGTATAGTCTCCACTTCTACATGACTGACTCCTGGATCATTATTCCCCGTTTCATCCTATTAATCTGCTTTAAGGTTATTTAGACTCAAAATATTTAGAATAAATTCGTCATTTGTTAATTCTTTATAGGACTGACTAATTCTGGTTTACCCTGTTTTTCAGTTTTCGTAATTCGTTTCTGATTAAAAAAAATATGTATATTTAGGGAGGGGATGGCAGTTAACAGAGGATGGCGGTTGATAAAGTGATAGATAATCGGAAGTTTAATGTACATATATTTTATATTACTTTTATCATTAATGCATTTCATTTCATTGTTATTTTCAAAAGTTATTAGTATTTTGCTGTGATGTATATATTCTATTTTTAAGATATCTTTGATTTTATTATTTCTTGTTGAAATAATACGATATGCAATTCTATCTGCTCATAAACAAATTTTATTTTAATGTTTTAATATTTGTAAATAAAGCAAAAACTATGCAGTATTTAAAAAAAAATGTTTTTATTGTTGATTTTTAAAATTATATTAAATACAAGTTATATTTTATTTGATTTTTGATTGTTTTTATAAAATTATTTTGTATTATTTTTATATTTTTTGTTATATTATCTTTACAAATTTACAAATTGATATAATGTTAAGAGAATTTGTTGCATCCCTTTTGGAGAGATACATTTCTTTTGTAAGTTTTTACATGCATGGTTTGAGTAAAGCTAATGCTTTTGTGCTTATGATTATTTTAATTTGTTTTTTTAAATGATGATTAATCCTCTGAACAGCCTTAGGGTTAGGGCTTTCCTATATTTTTATAAAAATACTTATAAAATTAAGGTTAATTTAAATTTCTTCCCTCAGTTTAGTGCTAATAACATTAAAATAAAACCAATTTTATTTTAATGTTTTTATATTTGTAAATAAAGCAAAAATTATGCAGTACAGTAAAAACTCTTTTAACGGAAACTCTCGATTAACCGAAATCCGTTTTTAAAGCTTTTTTTTTTTTAACTGTCATATTCTTTGTATGCAAAATCCATTTTGAAAGCTTTTTTTTTTTTTAAACTATTATATTCCTTGTATGAAAGCGGTCCTTTCCGAACTATGAGTACATATAAATATTTTCAATCCCCTTTCTTAGAGTTCCTTTGAATTTAGCTTGAGCTCCCATAAGCTGCAGAGTGGAGTGAACAAAACAAACAAATTAGCAATTCTGAAACTTTTGAATGTTTTGCAAAAGGTTTGGCAAGGCTGGAACAACAGAAACACTGTGATACTGGTGAACTAATAATACGAGGCATGTTTTTTAAGTAAGTACTGTTTTGGAATTAAAAAAAGACGTGCAAAGATATTGCAATAATTTTATTTTTACATGAAAGCCTGTACCTTTATCTACTTTTCTACATAATTTCCGTGATTATTGAGGCACTTGTCATAACGTGGCACCAGTTTTTGAATACCCTCCTCATAAAATTCTGCCGCCTGACTTTTTAACCACTGTATCACAAATGTTTTGACTTCGTTATCGTCTTGAAAACGCTGACCACCCAGGTGTTTCTTCAAGTGCAGGAACAAATGGTAGTCGCTGGGCGCCAGATCAGGGCTGTATGGAGGATGATCTAGTGTTTCCCATTTAAAAGATTTGATGAGATCTTTGGTCCGATTAGCCACATGTGGACGGGCATTGTCATGCAGCAAAACGATATCCTTACTCAACTTGCCACGTCTTTTGTTCTGGATTGCACGACGCAGATTGTTCAATGTCTCACAATAAGACGCTGCATTGATTGTCTCATTACGAGGCAGAAACTCCACTAGCAATACTCCTTTTTTGTCCTAAAAAACTGTGCACATGATTTTCTAAGCAGAAATTGTTTGCTTAAACTTCACTTTTTTGGGTAATGATGAATGTCGCCATTCCATGGATTGTTGTTTCGATGCTGGTGTGACGTAGGCCACCCATGTTTCGTCATCAGTAACAGTTTGGTCTAAAAAATCTTCACCTTCATTGTGGTACCGCTCAAGGAAAGTCAATGCACTGCCTAAACGTTGGGTTTTGTGCAAATCCGTCAACATTTTTGGAACCCAACGTGAATACAATTTCCGGTAATTCAAGTTCTCGGTCACAATGCGATACAAAACACTACGAGAATATTGAGGAAAGCAGTCGCACAATGATGAAATTGTAAAGCGTCTGTTTTCTCTCACCTTTTCGTCTACTTTCTGCACCAAATCTTCATTAATGACCGAAGGACGCCCACTCCGTTCTTCATCATGCACATTTGTGCGGCCATCTTTAAATGCTCTCACCCATTTCCTTACCATTCCATCCCTCATAATGTTTTGTCCGTAAACTTCACAGATCTCACGATGAATATCGATCGGTTTTACGCCTTTAGCACTAAGAAATCGTATAACAGCCCGTACTTCACAATCAGCGGGACTCACGATTGTCGGAGGCATCTTTAAACACTCAGTAAACAACGTATACAATGAAGAATCAGACTGTAATGGCGTCAGTGCGTAGACAAGAGATGTAGGTAACCAGCGAGGAACGCCGACCGTAGCGCTGCGGCGGCGGAATAGCAAAACGGTACTTACTTAAAAAACATGCGTCATATTAAAAAAAATTGTGATAGAGCTTCAAAGCAAAGGCAATTGAAACTGCCACAGACAAAACATTTTTTCAAACCCTTGTGATATATCTAAAAGGAACTTAATTTCAAAATTAAAATCAAGGTAATTTATTCTTGTTTCTATTTTGCTATTGCTGTATTTTTATTAAGCACTTGTTACCATAATAAGAAATATTGCATATATTTCTCCTTAATCTTGAAATTTAAACATTCTCGATCATCCGAAAATTTTGATTTTTCGAAAGATCATTGGTCTCAATTACTTCGGATAATCGAGGTTCTACTGTATTTAAAAAAATGTTTTTATTGTTGATTTTTAAAATTATATTAAATGCAAGTTATATTTTATTTATTTGTTATTTTTGATTGTTTTTATAAAATTATTTTGTATTGTTTTGTGTTTTTTGTTATATTATCTTTACAAATACAAAAATTGATATAATATTAAGAGAATTTGTTGCAAAACTTTTTAAAGGATACATTTCTTTTGTAAGTTTTTATATGCATGATTTGAGTAAATCTAATGCTTTTGTGGTTATGATTATTTTAATTTGTTCATATCTTTTGTGTTTTTAAAATGATTGTTAATCCTCTGAGTGCCTTAGGGTTAAGGTTTTCCTGTATTTTTATAAAAATACTTATAAAATTAAGGTTAATTTAAATTTCTTTTCTCAGTTTGGTGCTAATAATATTAAAATAAAACAAATTTTATTTTAAAGTTTTAATATTTGTAAATAAAGTAAAAACTATGCAGCATTAAAAAAATGTTTTTTATTGTTGATTTTTAAAATTATATTAAATGCAAGTTATATTTTATTTATTTGTTATTTTTGATTGTTTTTATAAAATTATTTTGTATTGTTTTTGTATTTTTTGTTATATTATCTTTACAAATACAAAATTTGATATATCAATATTAAACGAATTTGTTGAAAATCTTTTAGAAGGATACATTTCTTTTGTAAGTTTTTACATGCATGGTTTG
The DNA here is from genome assembly GCA_963932465.1 of Maratus speciosus. NCBI lineage: Eukaryota > Metazoa > Arthropoda > Arachnida > Araneae > Salticidae > Maratus > Maratus speciosus. Next base: position 58,638,338 of record OZ010788.1, read on the forward strand.
AGTAAAACTAATGCTTTTGTGTTTATGATTATTTTGATTTGTTCACCTCCTTTATGTTTTATTTTTTTAAATGATGATTAATCCTCTGAGTGCCTTGGGGTTAGGGCTTTCCTGTATTTTTATAAAAATACTTATAAAAATAAGGTTAATTTAAATTTATTTTTCTCAGTTTGGTGCTAAAATACCTTTTCATATCTATTCATCCGAGATTACTTAATTCTTATAACATAATTCTTTTAAAAATGTTTTTGTCTACAGTTAATTTAGTTTGCTTTTGGGGGTAAAAATATGAGAGTGCTAGAGGGTTAATTATGGAATTTAATAAAAATCATGATTTCAATTTTATTTTTGCTTATATATACAATTATATATTATAGTCAAAGATATATTTTCATTTTTGAAGCTCTATTTTTGTATTACTATTCATTTTAATAAAATTTCCCGCTAATTATGATTTGTTTTCTGTATCTGTATTTTAGATGTATTACAAAATTTTATATTGATTGATTATCTATGTAAAATAATGAGTACATGGTTTATATTTTAACATGATTTTGGATCTTGCCAAAATATATCGATTGCTACTTGTTTTTGTAAATTTTTATTTTAAAAGATATTTTAAAATATTTTCTTTCACCCCAATTAAACAGTGCCAAAGTGTTGAGTACTAGTCTTAAGTTTTAAGTACTAGTCATCTAGTTGTATATTGTTTTGAAATTTTTCTTCACATGTTACAAATTTAAAAGTAGATTCTTTTAAGGCTCTTAATAAGTGTTTCAGTATTTAGGCCTTGTCTTAAAGTGAGAAAAACTGCATGAAAATCATTTACATGTCCAAAATGGCATAAAGACGCTTAGAAAAGTATTCATTATAGAATTCTAATTCTAATTTTTTTTAAATTAAAAGCAGTATGGTATTTTTTATTTTTTTTAATTGGACTAAATGTACAAAAAAAAAAAAAAAAAAAAAAAAAAAACAATGCGTGAGGAAAGAATAATAATAATAATAAAATTATTTTATTTATTTGTCATATTTACATATGTCAGATTCTAGCTGCTGAAAATATTTTATAATTGTGAATTTCTAATCTTTTGCTCAATTTAATTTACTATAATTTGAAGTTTTTATTAATTACAAATTGACAGGAACATATATTATTTTCACATAAACATTAGTTACACTAAATAAGTATTTTTTCAGCTTAAAATATATTCTGCAAAGTATATTCCAAATGTGCTTATTCAAATATATTTCTAATGTAATGTAATTTAAAATTATATTTTAATAGAATTTAATTAAAAAATGTATTTAGTAAAATTAATTTTTTTAATAAATGTATTTTTACAATATTTATTCAGTAATGTGTCTGTTTGAGTTTCTAGATATAACACAAAGGCTTTATACAGGGATCTTCAAACTTTAGTCGTGGACCATGCCTGCTAAATGTCTTTTAGTGGTTCTGTGCCATTTTGAATTTAAAAACCAAAAGTTTTTCATGGCATCCAAAAGAATTTTTTAAGTTTTCTTTGCATGACAAATCTTTTTTTAGATAAAAATGGGCAAGAAAGTAGAAAATATTCACTTGATATACATAATTTTTTTCCATATCAGCACAAACACCAGCAAAGTGAATTTTCAGGGATTACATCACTCACATAAAAACATGCTTGCTAAAGTTAATCCTCTGGGAGAGTTTTTAAACAATCGTTTGCATTTCCATATTTTTAAAGTTTTTTTTTGCATTCATAGCTAAGGTCGATCTCTACAAAGGCCATTGTTTACTTTTTTGATTTTGTTTGCATGTTTTTTTAATGAGAATATTTTCACTTTTGAAACCGGTTCTGAAAGTAAAAGTATCCTCATTAAAAAATTAAATGTTTTTGAGATAGGAATTTTATCTTCCCAGTTTGCCTCCAAATGGCACTTTTAGCGACCTCATTGCATAGCACCTAGCTTCTTTACTATACTTAGATGCTATGTTTATAAATATAACTGTCGCTGTTCTGAAGTTAATGGGGAATGGCAGGACTTATGGGCTCTCTGTATATGAGTATAATATAAACAAATTTAAATTGTGTAAAGTGCTGGAATAAGTAAGCTCATTTATAGTGAAATTTTGTTCTTATTTTGGTTGGGTGCATTTTGATTGGATTGCTGAGTAGAGGAGAGGCAGATTGTTTAGGAGTGTAAGGTTTACGAATAAAAAATTTTAGGTGCCCCTCTGGAGATACAAAGATTAGTTCCGAGTGAAAGGGAGAGTTAAATTGGAACAGTCAATTTTCAAGGGACTCTGATTAAGTTTGCTATCCCTGGTAACGACTAAACATGATGTCATGTAAAGAGCGTGCAGAAGATAAATGCTGATAGTTACAGCAAAAGGAGTGGGCTGTAGGCAGACCATATAGTGTGTTGTGCAGGCCTTGATATCCTAGCGGTCCTCGTCTAGACATGTGGAATAAATATTTGTATGGGGTAGTATCTAAGAATTTGCATGTCGGCTGTTCACATGCAGGCATTTGAAATGCTATTTTTCGAACTTTCATGGGATGCTGGTTATCCCAAGGAGGAATTGCCTTGTGAATGTTGGATGTGACTGGGCTTGATGCAAGCGATAACGTGGTCAAGATGGACATTCAGGCGGCAGTGTGGGCACTCCTTCTCCTCTTACGAGACTTCTCCCCAAACTGAGAAGTGGCCAGATGTGACGAAACGGACCAGGAAGAGAAAATAGTGTACAGATCCCTCGCATTGGTATTGGAGGTAAAAGGAAATTGATTAATTCATGAACCATTAGTAAAAATTCAATAGCATGGTGAATTAAGGTATGTGAATAATTCCCCTTACTTATATGGATCTCTGATTACATGTTCTATGAAAATCGAAGGCAGTGGTGAGTGCTTATACCTTTAAATGTATGGTGAGTGTTTAATACCTTTAAATGTGAATTTGTGCTGTTAAACCACATTCAAAATATTGGTGATATAATTTGGCTGAATAATTGAGATGACTAGTGTTCGATATATTTCTGTATTTCAAGCAAATTAAAATTGTATCCTTAAGTTAAATGGAGATGTTTAAAATGCTATCTAGTATGTTCTAGTAGAGAATTTTCAGCATTATATTAATTGTTCTGTTATTGTCATGTGTAAATAAATTTAAGTTAAAGTCCTGTTATGTCAGCTAGCATTTTTATGGATAGATGACGTTGAAGTGAATAAAATGTTAACAGTTTACTTACACAATTTATATTGATGTTTAAGTTATCTTTGTTAAATTTAAAAAATAATATAAGTTAAGAATTACAGATGTTTTATTCAAAACATAGCCTTATTCGGAATTGTAGATAGTCTTTTATACAGTAAAATTGTGTAGTAACTTCATGGTTAAAAAAGCTTTAATGAACAAACATAATGCGCCTTTTCTTATGAAAAGGATTTAAGGCACACTGCAATCGGGTGCTTCACGGTGTCTTGACGTATAGTATTATGGTGCTCACTCTCTCGATTCCTATCGCTCAAAATTTTCTTGGATCATTGTAACATGGGGTGTCAAGGTCTCACTGAAGTATAGTGCGTTTCTTTTGTAACTTTGCTTAGCTTTAGTTGTTGACTAACTAATCTTTTATCATTTGTAAAATTTAATTTAATTTTCTTCCTTTTGAAATTTTTTGTCATTAAGTTTTTGTAAAGGGGTTGGACCGTCTATTTTCCAGATTTTAGTCTGGCAGGATCTGACCCTTTTAGTTAAAAAATAAAAGGGGATTGCGTTAGTATTTTAATATAATAAGAAACCTACAACATCTCAGTAGTATTGATATATCTTTATTCAGCATCTTTTCCCATACACTGCTGTGCCTTTGTTGGGAACATGCAAGACATATATGTCTGCTTTATTCAATTGTTCTTCGTAGAAGATTACTGTTCTCACTTATTTTGCACTTTAGTTTTACTTTAGTCAATGGCAGATTTTTGAATTAAAAAAAATCTGCTAAGGATTTGGTATAATTTCTTTTTTTGCATATGGGGAAAATTAATTGCTTTTTAGATGCATCATCATTAAACAAAAAATTCAGTAACGATGAGGAATGAAAGAAAATATTTTGTTATTTATAATAAATATAAATGTAAAAATAATACTAATAAAAAAAACCTGCTTTTATAAGGATTCGATGTTTATCTTAAAAATCACGCCTTATTGAAAATAGTAAAAACCACGCCGTTGCAATATGTGAATTTATCATGCCTCCAGTTATGGAAAAATCAATAATTTATTTATCCATGGTAAATAAGTGAAGCTAGTGAATTTCTTTAAAAAAAAAATTAAATTTTTGTTTAGTTTCTTTTCAAGATATGGCAGCAGGAAAGAAAAAAAGTATTTTTATATTACTGCAAATGCTATATTATTGTAACAAACAAATATTTATCGCTGAGTCACAGTAATAGATAAAACAATAATTTTTGCTCAGTTTTTTTTATTTAAGATATGGTATCAGAAAAAACAACAACATTTAACCTTTCTAATTAGGACTTCTAATTTTTTCCCCAACGTATATTCATAATTTAATCATTATTCTATCTACTATATATATAAAATGCAACGATGATGGAAATTTCTGATTTACTAAAAAGGTGCTAAAATATATAAAAAGATTTTTAGAACATAAAAATAGTCCAATGATTTTAAAACCCAAGCGCTTTCAACTATTACAAAACAACGATCATCAGGGAAAATTGAAGAAAGGTGAAAGTTTATGAATGTCCATTGCTTAAATAGACGGAGATGAGTCTATTTCAAAGGAGGGGGGGGGTACAATAATTATGTTCAAAAATCGCTAGAGATATTTAATATGCTATCCTGGATATATTATAGGATAGCATGTTATTGCAAGTGTTCCTTCCTTGAGTCAAAATTTCATAGAATTCTCTGGTTATTGATGCGTGTAGTAATGTAAAGTACGGGTTATGATTGTTACTTTATTGAAATCGATGTCAATGTCTTGTTTTTGGTTTAACCTTGATAGAGCTGTTGAGGGTTTATTACACTTTATGACACACGTGTAATGGCATGCTGCCCTACAATATATGCAGGATCTGGTATAGCATACTAAATATCTCTAGCGATTTTGAAACATAATTATTGTATTTTCCCCCTCCTCCTCCCTTTCTGTTAAATAGACTAGTCTTCGGCTATTTAAGCTACGAACATTAATGAACTTTCACATCTCTGCAATTTTCTCTGAGGATGGTTGTTTTGTAACAGTTGAAAGGGCTTGGGTTTTAACATCATTTGGCGGTTTTTATATTCTAAAATGTTTTTATATATTTTAGCACATTTTTAGTAAAATAAATCAGAAGTTTCAATTCACATATTTTTCATTTAATAATCAAGGTGAACATGACGCCCGAAAATTATAGTTAAGCTATATTTTATAATTAATGGTCATTTCATTCTGGCTGCTTTTCACTTGAGTTCTGCTGAATGGATTTTGATAGGATGTGTACCGTTAGTTAATTTTTTAGGAAAGGTTTTAGTATATTGCATATCGTTCTATGTTGCTTAGTTATAGAATTATGTGAGAAAGTTCTATAATCAGGTGAATCCGATTATTAAAGATTAGCCTTTTAAAAGAGTTTTCTTGGCTGGATTTTGCTGAGATTTACATTGTTAGTTTTATAATATTTCATGGTATGCTTTAGTATGTTACAAAACGTTCTACGTTGCTTATTTGTTGAATTATCGGGAAAGTTCTATAATCAGGTGAATCTAATATGAAAGATTAGCTTTTTATCATATTTTGATGAAACTTGTACTGTTAGTTAGTTTTCCGGTATGGTTTTAGTTTATATTACATGTCATTCTATCGTTATTTTCCATATCGTTACTATAAAGGATCAACTAAAGGGGCTATGCATATATAACGTTATTATTTTAGGGGGGGAAGGGGGGTGTGGCACATGATATCGTAAGATATCTCTAGGGGGAAGGGGGCTTGTCTTTTGATATCGTTATAATTTTCCATCCATTTTTACTTGTAACTTGGTCAAAATAGTATGTTATCTTTTTTTAGCCTGTTATCTATATTTATGAAAGTACAAAGTTATTATTAAAATCATTAAATTATTATAAATTATTCAATTCCAAAATATGGAACATCCCAATGTTTGGAATTCCTATTCTTCTATCATACGTATTTGTATATATAACCCACTGTTCGACAAGCCTTATGCGAAGAATGTTTGAAATGATACTTGTGTTTACTAGTAAAAAAAGAGAAAGAATGTTGTCCATCTGTTTTGTTGGTAAGAAATGCTATCTGCCCCAACCCGTTCAGGGGGATTGTGCAAAAATACGTTAATGCATTATGTAGCAAAAATCTGTTATTAAATACTTTTAAATAGTAATTATTTCTTTTAAGTGTTATTTGATATATAAACTGATATTTTATTGACTTCTCTTCATTTGAATCAATAAAGTATGCAAAAGATAAATGTAACCATATTTGTATATCATTCGAAACAAAAGGAAAAAATTCCAAAAATCTAAAGATTTTTTATACATTGATAATGATATCATTACCGGGGGGGGGGTTCGCAAGATGATAACTTGCGATATCGTGAGGGGGGGGGGGGTACAAAATTTCCAAAAAGTTGATAACATTATATATGCACAGCCCCTAAAGGAGTTAGTTCATAATAGCAAATATTTTGTCTGACACGTTACAAAATGCATAGCAGAATGCCTTTCGTATCGTTTTCGGCAATCCAGAAGTACATTTCAAAGGTCCATATTGCTTTAAAACACAAGGTTAAATTCACCAATAGATTTCGTTTGATTCAAGGTTCGTTTGGAGAAACCGGCCAGTGTAGCAGGCGAAGCCTGCTAAGTAGTTGATAATTAAGTTCTAAAAATATGAATATGTTGTATTGTCATCGGGAACACACAACTGTACATAATTTCTAGTATTCTAGAACATAAGGAAGTAGGGGAAAAATATTAAAAAAAAATTGAAAATATTCAAAATTCCCTTTTTAAATACAAGTTAAGTTAAACAAAAGCGTATAAAAACTGAATGTCAATTATTATTTAATTGTATAACGTTTTTAAAGCAATTTTTCAGACTACAAAATTCTTATTTCATAATTTGTTTTGGGAATTACTTTCAATCTCTATGAATTACTTTCTAATTATATTTTTTATTAAAAGCATAAAAAACCATTAATCGAAATTATTGTTTTAGTTTTCTTATTAATTTAAATGCAACAACATGTTCTAATTAATTACTTTTTTATTTTGAATAAATTTTTATCGCATTCAATAATAATAATAATAACTACCTTTTTCCCCCTTTCTCTTAGATACAATCTCGATATCTAGAAAAAAAAAAAGTTCAATTAATGGTTAAAAATTAAATTCTATTGTGTTAATCGGATTTCTTTAATGACTGCCGCAAACATAAAAGAAACCACGCACAGATCGCTGATAAGTTGGAAAAAACAAACAAAAACAAACAAACAAACAAAAAAAAAACCAAACATTAAAAATTCTGCTAATTAGGTCGTTAAGAAATAGAGAAATCGAAGTGCTTTTTACTGTTAATGAAAATCGTCAGTTTTGTATGACTTTTTTTCGCAACGAGATTAAAGAAATGTCGTTCTTTATTCATTCTCATGTTTTTTGAAAATACTGGAATGATAATAAGCTGCCATGATACTTAAACCTATTTAATTTAAACTCATTTACCATCGCGTTTGTTGAAACAAACATTACCCGAATTTTTTTGGAGGGGGGGGGGGGGAAGAAACTTGTAATATTATACTTATAAAAATGCACATAAAAATTAATTTTGTAGCCCCCGGTATGCTATCTTTCCCCCCCCCCCCCCCCAGCAAATAAAGTGTCGTCTCCAAAAAAATAACGTTCCGTTGTATAAGCCAGCCGTAAAACAAAGCAGGTGTATCAGCAGATGTACTGTTAAATACACTACTGCAATTTTTTCAATTTCTAAGCAACGCACATTTTCGATTTTCATATCGTCGTATTGGGGAAAAAAGTATTTTTTAATGCAATTTGTTTGAAAACTGCATCTCAATTTATTTTTGAGATATTAATTTTTTTATAGTTTTTAGCGCATTTCTTTAGTTTTGGCAACTCAAGTACTCCATTTCTGTAGAAAGTAAAGAATAAATAGTGGGAACGAGACTCCCTTTTATCATATAACGTTTATCATGTTATATGATAGAGGGAGTCGTGAGTGGGAAAATAGTAATTATATCTTTTTGTTGCCATTTCCCCATGAGTACTGAAAAAAAATGTAATTAAAATACGTGCTATTTTGAAAAAATATAAATGAATGATTTTTGATAAAACATGGAGCTATTATAAACTATGTTTAATTTAATTATCTATATTACAAACAAATGAAGGCACATGAATCATTGTTTTGTCTAGTTTCTTGAGTGACATCTGTTTTTTTTTACTTGTGTTTATTCAGTGATAGTGACGCCCTATGAATACTTTGCTGTAGATGTTGTTCAAGACTGGATCGTAAAAGAGGAATTCTTCAGCGTATGCGAATGATGTCATTTTACGTAAAATAAAAGTGTATGTTTTAAGTCTTAAAACTGAAATATGTTTTGTATTATTTATATTTATATACATATATATATGTGTTATAAAATTGGTAAGATGCTCTATAAACTTTTTCAATTAGCATATCTTCACCTTAGTTGCTAACTTAATTTTTATATCTGCCCTAAGTAGCACTTAAAATCGTTAGAACCCCAGAAGGATATTATCAAGTATAACCTAGTTTCGATAATCATCAGTACATATGTTCGATGTCTTGGCACTTCTCAAACATCATATTTTCCTTGCTACTTCAAATCCCAATTAAATTCAGAAATACTCGCAACACATGGCCCAATTATCAAGTATTGATAACTTTTAAATCTCGGGAGAGCACACACTTACACTAAATTGAAAGCTAATTATCCAAAATTACTCAGTCACGAATAGTCGGCTTATCAGCATGGGAAAATCCCGTCGATTCACGAGCCACTAGTGTACAATAGAACTACGAAAAATTAAGAAGATTACACAAAAATCGCTATTACAGCCCTTCTGGCGGATTTTTTCCACATTCAGGGAGAACCTTCTTGCTATGGCCAAAAACATACACAAAAAGTTTGGTTCAATTCTATGCATAACTTCATACACTTTTCGTAGGTACAATATTGGAAATGGCACAAAAATCGCTATTAGAGCGTCCCCTTCCGGCGGAATTTTTTCAAATTCAGGGAGAACCTTCTTGTCATGACCAAAAACATACACAAAAAAATTGGTTCAATTCTATGCGTAACTTCATACACTTTTTGATGGTACAATATTCAAAATCACACAAAAAGCCCTATTACAACGCCCCTTTCCGGCGGATTTTTTCGAAATGAAAGAAGAACCTGCTTGCCATAGCCAAAAACTAAAACTAAACAACAACAAAAAAAAAAACAAATGTTCAGTTCTATGTATTACTTTATACACGCTTTGATGGTACAATGGCAACAGACAGACATTTTCTATAAACATGTTTTTGGGGATCTCGGACTCCTAAAACGTGTAAATCCGTCGAAAACCTGAAGTAAAAAAAAATTTCGATTACAATACTTTCTTCTATTGAAGATAGAAGAAAGTAAAAATTACTAAGAGGCAGTTTGACTACATTATTACACTGCATTGGGCGAACATGAGACTTAAATTAATGAGAAGAACTAAAACTAATTCTAAATAAGACAATCTAGAATGTATTTTGAAGCTTTTATGCTTCATATGAAGTTCTGAATTCTTTAGAAACCGTTTTTAGCAAGCATTTACATCATCTTAAAAGTAACCATCATGCCATGTTCCAAGCTTTTAGTCTAATCCAACCCTCCTGGTGGTAGTGGCGCCAACATAAAATATAGCCTACGTTGGAGCAGGGACTGGTCACCATTAGTTTGCAAACATTACTTTTGAAATCGGTTTGGTATTTCCTGAGATTCCATAGAAAGAGTAATTTCGAATTTTTCAAGTTTCTATCGTTAACAATTCTATATAAATCGTAATTTAAAGCGCTTTTCGCGCATTTTCACCCCATTTAAATTTCGAATTTTTTAGAAACGGATCTTTGAGAGCATTTACGTCTTATAACTACCATTCCAAATTTCAAATATCTAGGCCCTTCTGTATCACAAAAATCGCCTTTTTAAAACGTTTTTCGCTGCTGCACCCTCCTGTGGGTAGTGGCACTAACATAAAATATAGCCTATGTTCGTACAGCAACTGTCGCTATCAATTTGCCACCATTACTTTGGAAATCGGTTCGGTAGTTCCAGAGATTAATCACTACAAACAAACGTTACTTCTTTGTAATATTATTAGTATAAAGAACGAGAATTGAAGCTTTATTTATTTTTGTCTAGTTAAATATATGCTTAAATTTTTGATCCGGTTAATCATGAATTTGTAAAGTTTGAAATTTGTAGAAGCAAAGAGGTGAAAAGGATAAAATAGCAACCACAACAACTAAAATAATACGATAGCAACAGTTAAAGAGCACAAAATGAAAATCTGTCTTTCCTTTGACAGATCATAACCTAGCGCCAAGTGTGACAAACAGTCAATCAGGGTAACTTTGAACCACGGGGTGTAACTTTGCACCACCTCCTATTTTTCAATATTTTTGATTCTAAAAGACTAAATAAACTCCAGAACTGTGCTCTGTTGGCAAGGTTCTAAACTGGGATTTCTACTCTTTATTTTAGAAAATAAATTAGCAACATTATGCGTTTTTTATTCTTGTTTGAATAATACTAGTACTTGTATATATTACTGTAACTATGGATATATTATAGAGTTAAAACATTGAAAATTGTTTTTCACAGCATTTTTATGTTTTATATGAACAATAAACAGGTTTTTTTTTTTTAATTTCTAAATGTTCATGGTTCTCTTCTTCTACTTTTCTTATGCCTGATATTTGTTGTATCACAAATTACACAAATCTTGTGATGTTGGGAAATGTAAATTCGCAGTCTTTACATATCTGAAAACATTTTTTGGTGTTAGTTGTCCTGACTACAATACTTTTTTTTATAATTAATTATTTTATATAAAAATTTATCATATGGTGCAAAGTTACCCTAAATGGCTGGGTAACTTTGAACCAGGCTAAAAATCCATTTTTTATTGCTTTTATCCTTATTATTCCTTAATTTTTTATAGTCAAACAATAATTTAGGATCATTTCTTCTCTTTTATGCCCCTAGTTGCGACAATATTCTTCAAATAAGAATGTGGCATATGAAAATAGAGAAAATGCGGATCAAAGTTACCCTGATTGACTGTAATCATATCTTAAGAATAATCCGCTTTCTTTTCTTTTTAATTTGAGTTGCCACTAGTTACTTTACATTATTGCTGTTAGTATTTAAATCCCAATGAAAAAAAATTGTAGACTATTATATCAAATGAATAAGCAGTGGTAACACTTTAAGCTATTTAATTCACTTTCTTTTAAATTGTGAAAAAGAGAGAGCAATTTTCATCCCTCTTCTCTTGAACAACTTCATTTTCAGAATGAAAAAATATTTACATTATAAGATAATAAATCAGTAATAATAATTGTAATAGCAATATCATAATAATAATAATAAATCAGTTTAATGTCTATGAGTCACTCAACAAGTCATTATCTTTATCAAGGTTTTCAAGGTTAAATACATTTTTCACATTTGAAAAGATTTATGGCTGAGTTGAATCGACACATTATTTATGTAACTGAGGAAATTACTTTTATCACAGCTAATTAGCTTGATTTATATCCATCAACTCCTCCTTAATTTCTGAAGTTTCATTCTCACACAAATTTAAGTTCCTTCTATGGGTTTGAAAAACAGGTTTGGGAACTGGTTTCGTAAACAGGTCTGCTATCATCAATTTGGTTGGGCAGTACTTTAGGTTGATAGTCCCTTCTTGCTTTAGTTGTTTTATCAGGTGGAACCTAATTTCAATATGTTTAGTCTTGCTTGAGTGCTTTTCTAATTCTATCATCTTGATCGTGGACTGGTTGTCTTCATATAGGTCTATAGGTAAGGTTTGCTTTAGGTTTAATTCTTCCAGTAGATTGACTAGCCACTTTATTTCAATTGCTGCATTTGCTGCTGACACATACTCGGCCTCTGCCGATGATAATGCAATGCAGGATTGTTTCTTGGTCGACCATTGTATTGAATTTCTTCCTAACATGTATAGGTTCCCACTCGTTGATTTTCGTGAATGTACATCTCCTCCCCAATCTGCATCCGCATAAACTTCAAGTATCGGTTTCTTTTCTCCGCTCAGAACTAGACTATAATTTTTTGTAGTCTTTAAATATCTTATCACTCTCTTTACTGCATTCCAGTCTTTCATTCTTGGTGATTCATTTCTTCTGCTAAGAATGTTTACTGCTGCACAGATGTCAGGTCTGCTTATAGTTGCTAGATATAGAAGTGCTCCTATGGCTTGTCTGTAATATGTGTTGTTTGGTAAAATGTTATCCTCATCATTAAAGCGTGTGTAATTTGTTTCCATGGGTGTGCTACACGGTTTTTCGTCTTGCAAATTAAATTTATTGATTAATTCTTCTATTTTCTGAGTTTGATTTATCATGTAGCTTTTATTTACTTTTTTAATGTTCATAGATAGGTAGTTACTGATGTCACCTAAATCTTTTAGCTCGTATTCTTTATTTAAGCTCGCGATTACTTCCTCTATTATTTCGTCTTTTCCAGCAATTAAAATGTCGTCTACGTATGTTATTATGTATGTTGTGTTATCGCCCCTTTTTCGTGTAAAAAGGCATGAGTCAAATTTGCTCTGACTGAAATTCATCTTTTTTAGTGTTTCTGTGATTTTATTATGCCACGCTCTCACGGCTTGTTTAAGTCCGTATATGGCTTTGTTTAGCCTACATACTTTATTTTCCTCATTTGGTTTAGCGAAACCTTCTGGTTGTGACATATATATCTCCTCCTCAAGCTCTCCATGTAAGAACGCGGTGTTAATATCGATATGTTTTACATTTAAATTTTGATGCAATGCTGTTATTAATAATGCTCTTATTGTTGTATATGACACGACTGGTGCATAAGTTTCATCATAATCCTCCCCGAATTTTTGTGAATATCCTTTTGCAACTAAACGTGCTTTATATTTCTGGATTTTTCCTGTGTTGTCGCGTTTTAGTTTGTAGGTCCATTTGCAACCTATTATTCTCCTATTTGGTGGAGGTTCTACAATTGACCAAGTTTTGTTTTTCATAAGGGAGTTCATTTCGCTTTTCATTGCATCTATCCAATTTTGTTTATCCTTAAAATTTTCCATGTTTTCGATTTCCTCATAATTTTTTGGTTCAGTAGCGTTTTCGTTCTTAACCATGTATATTAACCTATCAGGAGGTACACCTTTATTAATTCTTTCTGATCGTCTAAGTTCTGCTACTGGTTGATTGGACGTGGATGGTGTCTCATTGCTATTTGAAATTTCTATTTCTACAAAATTTTCGTTAACCCGATTTTCATCTTGTTTTGGTTTGTTTTCTACTTTCTCGTTTCTATATTTAAATTTGTTTTCGAGAAATTTAACGGTTCTCGCGATCTTTATTTCATTTCCTCCTACATATATTCTATATCCTTTGGATTCATTATCATATCCGACGAAAATTCCCTCTATAGCTTTATCGTCTAATTTTTGTCTTCTGGCTTTATTTATATATGCGAAGGCTTTGCAGCCAAATACCCTAACGTAACTTAAGTTTGGCTGTCTGTTTGTCCATAACTCGTATGGCGTCTTTTCATTTGCTTTTGTCGGTAGTCTGTTTTGCAAATGATTTGCTGTGCAAATTGCTTCCCCCCAGAACTTTAATGGTAAATTTGATTCACTTAACACTGTCCTTGCCATTTCAACTAACAATCTGTTTTTCCTCTCTGCCACACCGTTCTGGCTTGCGCAATATGGAACTGTGTGTTGATGTTTTATCCCATTAGCCCTGAGGTAATTTTCTATTTCATCTGATGTGAATTCCCCTCCGTTATCTGTTCTAATTGCTTTCGTTTTTTCTCCAAATTTGTTGTTAATTAACGCGATGAATTCTTTAAGTTTTTCGTAAACTTAACTTTTTCTAGACAATAGGTATATGATCGTAAATCGTGAGTAGTCATCAATAAAAGTCAAAAAGTATGATTTCCCCCCTATTGTCGGTGTTTGAAAAGATCCGCACACATCGGAGTGAATGAGCTGGAGCCTTTTAGTTGCTCTATACTCTGCAATTTTTGGATAGGGTTCATCAGTTAATTTTGCCTTAATGCACGGTTCGCAATCTATGTTATGCTTACAGTTGTTTATTTGGATTCCTGTAGCTAATTCCTTTTGCGTAATTTCTTTAATTGATGTTAGATTTCTATGTCCTAACATGATGCCATAATTCTAGGCAATTTTTGTTATTGCAGCTTTGTGCTATGTTTGCATTGCTTTGGAATTCCAACTGAACTTCGTATAGGTTATTTACTTTTCGCGCTTCTAAGCATATTTCTCCGTTAAGTTTGAACATACATCTATCATTTCTGAATATAATTTCACATCCATTTTGCGTCGCTTTGCTAACCGATAATAAATTTGTTTCGATTTCAGGTACTAGTAAAACATTTTTAAGTGTTATTTCATGAACTTTGTTGTCTGATGTTCGCGTGTTTATATTTACGTCACCTGACCCGTAACTGATAAGTTTTTTTCCGTTTGCGATGGTTACATTTGTTTTTTCGCGTGATTTTATTTCTGTAAACATTGATTCTGAACACACAATATGGCTTGAGCTGCCACTGTCTACTATAAATGTTTTGTTTTCTATTCCTTGTGTTATAAAGGCGTAATTTTTATTTTCGCTCGCCCTCCATGTATTGTTTTCATTTTCAGAGTGACTGTACCTACGGTTTGATTCTGGTGTTTGTTCACTTCTAAAATTGTTTTCACTCTTTTGAAAAACTAGTGATGTAGAGTAATGTTTTTTGTTTGGTCTAATGTGTTGATTTAGTGGTGTATTTTGTGTTTTGGCTTTATTATGCCAACATTCCTGGGTATAATGGTTTCTCATCCGACAATTGGAGCAGTATTTATTACTTGTTTTGTTGTTGTAATTTTTCTGTGCTTTAAATGCTCTGGCAGGATTTTCTGTTCTCTCATTATTATCATATCGTCGGTTATATTCGTCAATAAGTTTAGACTTAATAAATGATGGTGTAAGTTGATTTTCTTCTCTTGATTCAAGAGCAGTAATAAGAGTATCATAAGATTGGGGTAGGGAGCATAATAACAGTGCAGAAATGTGGTTATCATTTATAACTTCTCCTATGGCCGCTAATTTATCTACTAATTCCATTATTTTTGTAATATGATTAACAACGTTGCCACCTTCCGCTAATTTAATCCCGTAAAATTTTCTTAAGAGATAAAGTTTGCTAGACAAATTATGTCGCTCATGGATTTCACGCAAAGCTTGCCAAGTTTGTCTGGCTGTCTGTAAATTTTTAACATGAGTAATCTGACTATCATCAATTGTTAGATTAATTAGAGCACGGGCTTTCTTATCACTTTTGGACCAAGCGTCCGTAATTGGATTAGGCGGTTCTTCCGTAATTATATGAAATAAGTCTTCTTTAGTTAACATCATTTCGGCCTTGAATTTCCAAATTGAGTAGTTCGTAGCTGTAAGTTTTTCAATTGCTAAATTATCTTTAGAAGCTGCCATTTTCTTAACTTTTGATTACTTACGTGTTACCGTAAAAAGTTCTTCCAACTTTTCTGTTTGAAAGTTTAAAAGTTTATTTATCAAATATCTGATATTTCAGATTTCAGTGGAGGCTATTTAATTTATTTATTTTTATTCAGTGATCAGTAATCATAATCTTGTTAGTATTTAAATCCCAATGAAAAAAAATTGTAGACTATTATATCAAATGAATAAGCAGTGGTAACACTTTAAGCTATTTAATTCACTTTCTTTTAAATTGTGAAAAAGAGAGAGCAATTTTCATCCCTCTTCTCTTGAACAACTACATTTTCAGAATGAAAAAATATTTACATTATAAGATAATAAATCAGTAATAATAATTGTAATAGCAATATCATAATAATAATAATAAATCAGTTTAATGTCTATGAGTCACTCAACAAGTCATTATCTTTATCAAGGTTTTCAAGGTTAAATACATTTTTCACATTTGAAAAGATTTATGGCTGAGTTGAATCGACACATTATTTATGTAACTGAGGAAATTACTTTTATCACAGCTAATTAGCTTGATTTATATCCATCAATTGCAGCAAAGACATGTTCATTGTTTAGATAGATTTAAAAAAGCCATGTTTGAAAATTAATGAATTAAGGGTGTATTCGAAAAAAATATATTTTCACCCTCAACAGCTCGAAGTTTTCTGAGACATTTTCAGACTCATTTTTAAGAGCAATGTCATGAAACTTGATGAGGTGATTTTTGAAGAGATGTACAAAAGGCCGTGTGATTTCATTTTTCACTCAGTTAATTAAAATTTGATTTTTAAACACTTATTTTCTCAGTATGATTATTTTTTTCATTCTCAGATCTCCCGTTTCGAAAAATTCGTTTCAAAACGCCAACTTTGACAGCCTTTTTTGAAATATTTTCTGCATTTATCAAAAACTCGACAAGCACGGCACATAATGTAGGTTCTAAATAAGAGAATTTGCCAGTTTGATGCGCTTGAGAGCAAAAATGAATTTAAAAATAAATCAGAAAATAAGCAGTTTGGATTGGAACACACCCTTAATTTTAAAGCATTTTAAATCGACAAATAATCTTTATAGTTACACTTGTTTACGAGTTTAAAAAAAAAAAAAAAAAAAAAAAAAAAGGAGTTAATAAAAATAGCAAATAAAGCCTTTGTGCAACACTATTAAAAAGCAGAAAAACCAACGTTTAAAATGCACAAATAGTATATGAAAAGCAGCAAACAGCTGTTAACAGCTGTTTGCTGCTTTTCATATACTATTTGTGCATTTTAAACGTTGGTTTTTCTGCTTTTTAAAGGAGTTAATGTTGCGCCAAACCACGCTTTCCAAAATAGGCCAACCGGATGTGAAACTGCAACAACGAAATACTAAAAAGTACAGAAAAAGAAAGATAAAGAAGATAAAGAAACACTAAAAAGTACAAAATATAAATAAAAAATAAAGAGTGTTAAAAAAATACTCTTTCATCATTTAATAGTTTAATATTAATTAAATTATGATTATACATTAAGAAAGCAATTTAGAAATCCTGAATAAATAATTTAAGTAATACTTTTTTTAATATACTATTGTGATACCTAAAAAAGAAGCAGAGCAAAAATTATAATACAAACTAGTCGGATGTGCCAATCCCAAAACTTTCTTCTATCTCATACATGCTAATACCTAAAATTTCGCTATCACAATGACAAACACCCCCAAAAAAGTTTTGTTAAATCAACAAAAGTTTACTTGGCCCAACAAAATTTTTCTTTTAAATATGGGTCACTGGAAATTTTGTTTGAAACAACAAAAAGATATTGTTGATTTTTTTTTGCAATTTCAACAACAAAAAAAAAAGATTTGTATCGTCCAAAAAAAAAAAAAAAAAAAAAAAAAACTTTTGTTAATTCAAGTAAAATGGTCCAATTTTACGTGAATTAACAAAATTATTTTGTTGAAAGTTTTTAAAATAAATATGATTATCTGTTACTTTAAGATTTCATTTTAGTCTCGATGTTATATTATGAACTCGTTTTGTTTATGGGACTGTGCAAATATAACGCTATCATTTTAGGGGGGGGGATTTGTTTTTGATATCGATATCGTTTTTCGTCCAACCAACATTTACTTTTTTTATTTGTAACTTCATCTTTACATCTAAATTGTATGTTATTTTTTTTAGTTTATTATCTATTTTTATCAGAATACAAAGTTATTATTAAAATCTTTAAATGATTATAAAATTATTTAATTCCAAAATATGTAATACCCCAACGTTTGACATTCCTATACTTCTGTCATATATGTATGCATATATAATCAGCTGTTTGAGAAACCATATGCGAAGTACGTTTGAAATGATACTTTGTGTTTACCAGTAAATAAAAGAGAGAGTATTTTGCTTCCGTTTGTTTTGTTGATAGGAAGTTCTGTTTCCCCGCCCCCCCCCCCCCCCCCGTGCGGCGTCAAGTGCTAGAAGACATTATTGCTGTTGAACGCATTATGTAAAAAAAGCTATTATTAAATTCTTTTAAATAGTAACTATTTCTTTTAAGTGTTATTTAATTTGATATAAAGTTATTTCATATATAAAATGATATTTTATTGACTTCTCTGCATTGTGAATATATAACAATATTTGTATATCACTCCAGAAATCAAAGGAATTTTTAGACATAACGATATCATATACATTGATAATGATATCATTACCGGGGGGGGGGGAGGGGGGGGGTACAAAATTACCAAAAAGTTGATAACATTATATATGCACAGCCCCTAAAGGAGTTAGTTCATAATAGCAAATATTTTGTCTTGACACGTTACAAAATGCATAGCAGAATGCCTTTCGTATCGTTTTCGGCAATCCAGAAGTACATTTCAAAGGTCCATATTGCTTTAAAACACAAGGTTAAATTCACCAATAGATTTCGTTTGATTCAAGGTTCGTTTGGAGAAACCGACCAGTGTAGCAGGCGAAGCCTGCTAAGTAGTTGATAATTAAGTTCTAAAAATATGAATATGTTGTATTGTCATCGGGAACACACAACTGTACATAATTTCTAGTATTCTAGAACATAAGGAAGTAGGGGAAAAATATTAAAAAAAATTGAAAATATTAAAAATTCCCATTTTAAATACAAGTTAAGTTAAACAAAAGCGTATAAAAACTGAATGTCAATTATTATTTAATTGTATAACGTTTTTAAAACAATTTTTCAGACTACAAAATTCTTATTTCATAATTTGTTTTGGGAATTACTTTCAATCTCTATGAATTACTTTCTAATTATATTTTTTATTAAAAGCATAAAAAACCATTAATCGAAATTATTGTTTTAGTTTTCTTATTAATTTAAATGCAACAACATGTTCTAATTAATTACTTTTTTATTTTGAATAAATTTTTATCGCATTCAATAATAATAATAATAATAACTACCTTTTTCCCCTTTCTCTTAGATACAATCTCGATATCCAGAAAAAAAAAAAGTTCAATTAATGGTTAAAAATTAAATTCTATTGTGTTAATCGGATTTCTTTAATGACTGCCGCAAACATAAAAGAAACCACATACAGATCGCTGATAAGTTGGAGAAAACAAACAAAAACAAACAAAAAAAAAAAAAAAAAACCAAACATTAAAAATTCTGCTAATTAGGTCGTTAAGAAATAGAGAAATCGAAGTGCTTTTTACTGTTAATGAAAATCGTCAGTTTTGTATGACATTTTTTTCGCAACGAGATTAAAGAAACGTCGTTCTTTATTCATTCTCATGTTTTTGAAAATACTGGAATGATAATAAGCTGCCATGATACTTAAACCTATTTAATTTAAACTCATTTACCATCGCGTTTGTTGAAACAAACATTACCCGATTTTTTTGGGGGGAAATACTTGTAATACTATACTTATAAAAATGCACATAAAAATTAATTTTGTACCCCCAGGTATGCTATTCCCACCCCCCTAGCAAATAAAGTGTCGTCTCCAAAAAAATAACGTTCCGTTGTATAAGCCAGCCGTAAAACAAAGCAGGTGTATCAGTAGATGTACTGTTAAATACACGACTGCAATTTTTTCAACTTCTAAACAACGCACATTTTCGATTTTCATATCGTCGTATTGGGGGAAAAAAGTATTTTTTAATGCGATTTGTTTGAAAACTGCATTAAAAAATGCAATTTGTTTGAAAAGATATTAATTTTTTTATAGTTTTTAGCGCATTTGTTTAGTTTTGGCAACTCAAGTACTCCATTTCTGTAGAAAGTAAAGAATAAATAGTGGGAACGAGACTCCCATTTATCATATAACGTTTATCATGTTATATGATAGAGGGAGTCTTGAGTGGGAAAATAGTAATTATATCTTTTTGTTGCCATTTCCCCATGACTACTGAAAAAAAAATGTAATTAAAATACGTGCTATTTTGAAAAAATATAAATGAATGATTTTTGATAAAACATGGAGCTATTATAAACTATGTTTAATTTAATTATCTATATTACAAACAAATGAAGACACATGAATCATTAGATAGCCGATTTTGTTTTGTCTAGTTTCTTGAGTAACATCTGTTTTTTTTTTTTTTTTTACTTGTGTTTATTCAGTGATAGTGACGTCCTATGAATACTTTGCTGTAGATGTTGTTCAAGACTGGATCATAAATGAGGAATTCTTCAGCGGATGCGAATGATGTCATTTTATGTAAAATGAAAGTGTATGTTTTAAGTCTTAAAACTGAAATATGTTTCGTATTATTTATATTTATATACATATATATATCTGTTATAAAATTGGTAAGATGCTCTATAAACTTTTTCAATTAGCATATCTTCACTTTAGTTGCTAACTTAATTTTTATATCTGCCCCAAGTAGCACTTAAAATCGTTAGAACTCCAGAAGGATATTATCAAGTATAACCTAGTTTCGATAATCATCAGTACATATGTTCGATGTCTTGGTACTTCTCAAACATCATATTTTCCTTGCTACTTCAAATCCCAATTAAATTCAGAAGTACTCGCAACACATGGCCCAATTATCAAGTATTTATAACTTTTAAATCTCGGGGGAGCACACACTTACACTAAATTGAAAGCTAATTATCCAAAATTACTCAGGAGCATCCGATATAAAACAGTCTAAGGCAATAAATTGTCTATAAGTAGTCTTCAAGTGGTGATCTTCTCTTAGAACTTGAAATTCAGGCAGATTGCTACGAGCCGCGATTGGGAACATACATAGGCTCGGGGTCCCCCAAATTGACAACGGCGGGTGCACCTTGGATGACTGCAATCCAGCTAAGATATTTCTACGCAAAATAAAAGAATGTCTGAAGAACGGTGTGTTTTCTTTAAGCACAAATACCACCAGTCACGACTCCAAAACCGAGGGATTTATAACATATATATATATTTATCGGAGGCGACACTAAATTCTGAAAAAGCAGAATTCCTTTTTTCTAGTTTTATAAATAACTAGCAGAAACCCGCAGCTTTGCACGCGTAATAGTTGAAATATGCTAAGTGGAATTTGTGCGGCTATTTTTATTAGAAGAAATCATACTACTACGGATAATTCAACTAGTTGGATATGCCAATCCCAAAACTTTCTTCTATCTCATATATTTTAATATTTCAAAATGTTGTTACAGATGTCAATATTTCATTTTTATTAGTTCAATATTATATCAACTTTGACTTTCATCTTAAATTTCTGCTTCAGTCAGTTAATCGAAGTAAAAACGAGTTAATCTCGATCATGTTATTTATTAAAATCACGAATAGTCGCGAATAGTCGGCTTATCAGGATGGGAAGTTCCCGTCGATTCACGAGCCACTAGTGTACAATAGAACTACGAAAAATTAAGAAGATTACACAAAAATCGCTATTACAGCCCTTCTGGCGGATTTTTTCCACATTCAGGGAGGACCTTCTTGCTATGGCCAAAAACATACACAAAAAGTTTGGTTCAATTCTATGCATAACTTCATACCCTTTTCGTAGGTACAATATTGGAAATGGCACAAAAATCGCTATTACAGCGTCCCCTTCCGGCGGAATTTTTTCAAATTCAGGGAGAACCTTCTTGCCATGACCAAAAACATACACAAAAAAATTGGTTCAATTCTATGCGTAACTTCATACTCTTTTTGATGGTACAATATTCAAAATCACACAAAAATCCCTATTACAGCGCCCCCTGCCGGCGGATTTCTTCCAAATGAAAGAAGAACCTGCTTGCCATAGCCAAAAACTAAAAAAAAAAAAAAAACAAAAACAAAAAACAAATGTTCAGTTCTATGTATAACTTTATACACTCTTTGATGGTACAATGGCAACAGACAGACATTTTCTATAGACATGTTTTTTGGGATCTCTGACTCCTAAAACGTGTAAATCCGTCGAAAACCTGAAGTCGAAAAATATTTCGATTACAATACTTTCTTCTATTGAAGACAGAAGAAAGTAAAAATTACTAACTAAGAGGCAGTTTGACTACATTATTACACTGCATTGGGCGAACATGAGACTTAAAGAAGAACTAAAACTAATTCTAAATAAGACAATTTAGAATGTATTTTGAAGCTTTTATGCTTAAATTAATGAGAAGAACTAAAACTAATTCTAAATAAGACAATTTAGAATGTATTTTGAAACTTTTATGCTTCATATGAAGTTCTGAATTCTTTAGAAACCGTTTTTAGCAAGCATTTACATCATCTTAAAAGTAAGCATCATGCCATGTTCCAAGCTTTTAGTCTAATCCCAACCCTCCTGGTGGTAGTGGCGCCAACATAAAATATAGCCTACGTTGGAGCAGGGACTGGTCACCATTAGTTTGCAAACATTACTTTTGAAATCGGTTTGGTATTTCCTGAGATTCCATAGAAAGAGTAATTTCGAATTTTTCAAGTGTCTATCGTTAACAATTCCATATAAATCGTAATTTAAAGCGCTTTTCGCGCATTTTCACCCCATTTAAATTTCGAATTTTTTAGAAACGGTTCTTTGAGAGTATTTACGTCTTATAACTACCATTCAAATTTCAAATATCTAGGCCCTTCTGTATCACAAAAATCGCCTTTTTAAAACGTTTTTCGCTGCTGCACCCTCCTGTGGGTAGTGGCACTAACATAAAATATAGCCTATGTTGGTACAGCAACTGTCACTATCAATTTGCTACCATTACTTTGGAAATCGGTTCGGTAGTTCCAGAGTTCCCTACAAACAAACGTTACTTCTTTATAATATTATTAGTATAAAGAACGAGGATTGAAGCTTTATTTATTTTCGTCTAGTTAAATATATGCTTAAATTTTTGATCCGGTTAATCATGAATTAGTAAAGTTTGAAATTTGTAGAAGCAAAGAGGTGAAAAGGATAAAATAGCAATCACAACAACTAAAATAATACGATAGCAACAGTTAAAGAGCACAAAATGAAAATCTGTCTTTCCTTTGACAGATCATAACCTAGCGCCAAGTGTGACAAACAGTCAATCAGGGTAACTTTGAACCACGGGGTGTAACTTTGCACCACCTCCTATTTTTCAATATTTTTGATTCTAAAAGACTAAATAAACTCCAGAACTGGGCTCTGTTGGCAAGGTTCTAAACTGGGATTTCTACTCTTTATTTTAGAAAATAAATTAGCAACATTATGCGTTTTTTATTCTTGTTTGAATAATACTAGTACTTATATATATTACTGCAACTATGGATATATTATAGAGTTAAAACATTGAAAATTGTTTTTCACAGCATTTTTATGTTTTATATGAACAATAAACAGGTTTTTTTTTAAATTTCTAAATGTTCATGGTTCTCTTCTTCCACTTTTCTTATGCCTGATATTTGTTGTAATATCACAAATTATACAAATCTTGTGATGTTGGGAAATGTAAATTCGCAGTCTTTACATATCTGAAAACATTTTTTGGTGTTAGTTGTCCTGACTACAATACTTTTTTTATAATTAATTATTTTATATAAAAATTTATCATATGGTGCAAAGTTACCCTAAATGGCTGGGTAACTTTGAAGCAGGCTAAAAATCCATTTTTTATTGCTTTTATCCTTATTACTCCTTAATTTTTTATAGTCAAACAATAATTTAGGATCATTTCTTCTCTTTTATGCCCCTATTTGCGACAATATTCTTCAAATAAGATTGTGGCATATGAAAATATAGAAAATGCGGATCAAAGTTACCCTGATTGACTGTAATCATATCTTAAGAATAATCCGCTTTCTTTTCTTTTTAATTTGAGTTGCCACCAGTTACTTTACATTATTGTAGCAAAGACATGTTCATTGTTTAGATAGATTTAAAAAAGCCATATTTGAAAATTAATGAATTAAGGGTGTATTCGAAAAAAATATATTTCCACCCACAACAGCTCGAAGTTTTCTGAGATATTTTCAGACTCATTTTTAAGAGAAAAGTCATGAAACTTGATTAGGTGATTTTTGAATAGATGTACAAAATGCCGTGTGATTTCATTTTTCACTCAGTTAATTAAAATTTGATTTTTAAACACTTATTTTCTCAGTATGACCATTTTTTTCATTCTCAGATCTCCCGTTTCGAAAAATTCGTTTCAAAACGCCAACTTTGACAGCCTTTTTTGAAATATTTTCTGCATTTATCAAAAAATCGACGAGCACGGCACATAATGTAGGTTCTAAATAAGAGAATTTGCCAGTTTGATGCGCTTGAGAGCAAAAATGAATTTAAAAATAAATCAGAAAATAAGCAGTTTGGATTGGAACACACCCTTAATTTTAAAGCATTTTAAATCGACAAATAATCTTTATAGTTACACCTGTTTACGAGTAAAAAAAAAAAAAAAAAAGAGTTAATGATGCGCCAAACCGCGCTTTCCAAAATAGGCCAACCGGATGTGAAACTGCAACAAAGAAATATTTTAAACACTAAAAAGTACAAAATATAAATAAAAAGTAAAGAGTGTTAAAAAAAATACTCTTTCATCATTTAATAGTTTAATATTAATTCAATTATGATTATACATTAAGAAAGCAATTTAGAAATCCTGAATAAATAATTTAAGTAATGCTTTTTTTAATATACTATTGTGATACCTAAAAAAGAAGCAGAGCAAAAATTATAATACAAACTAGTCGGATGTGCCAATCCCAAAACTTTCTTCTATCTCATACATGCTAATACCTAAAATTTCGCTATCACAGTGACAAACACTCCCAAAAAAGTTTTGTTAAATCAACAAAAGTTTACTTGGCCCAACAAAATTTTTCTTTTAAATATGGGTCACTGGAAATTTTGTTTGAAACAACAAAAAGATATTGTTGATTTTTTTTTGCAATTTCAACAACAACAAAAAAAAGATTTGTATCGTCCAAAAAAAAAAAAAAAAAAAAAAAAAAAAAACTGTTTTGTTAATTCAAGTAAAATGGTCCAATTTTACTTGAATTAATAAAATTATTTTGTTGAAAGTTTTTAAAATAAATATGATTATCTGTTACTTTAACATTTCATTTTAGTCTTGATGTTATATTATGAACTCGTTTTGTTTATGGGACTGTGCAAATATAACGTTATCATTTTGGGGGGGGGGGGGTGGCACTTCATGTCGTAAGATATCGATAGGGAGGGATGGGGGGATTTGTCTTTGATATCGATATCATTTTTCGTCCAACCAAAATTTACTTTTTTTATTTGTAACTTGATCTTTACATCTAAATTGCATGTTATTTTTTTTAGTTTATTATCTATTTTTATCAGAATACAAAGTTATTATTAAAATCTTTAAATGATTATAAAATTATTTAATTCCAAAATATGTAATACCCCAACGTTTGGCATTCCTATACTTCTGTCATATATGTATGTATATATAATCAGCTGTTTGAGAAACCATATGCGAAGTACGTTTGAAATGATACTTTGTGTTTACCAGTAAATAAAAGAGAGAGTATTTTGCTCCGTTTGCTTTGTTGATAGGAAGTTCTGTTTGCCCCCCCCCCCCTCCCCCCATGCGGCGTCAAGTGCTAGAAGACATTATTGCTGTTGAACGCATTATGTAAAAAAAAGCTATTATTAAATTCTTTTAAATAGTAACTATTTCTTTTAAGTGTTATTTAATTTGATATAAAGTTATTTCATATATAAAATGATATTTTATTGACTTCTCTGCATTGTGAATATATAACCATATTTGTATATCACTCCACAAATCAAAGGAATTTTTAGACATAACGATATCATTGCCGGGGGGGGGGGGGGTTCGAGAAACATGATAACGCATGATATTGTAAGGTGGGGAGGGGGTCCAACATTACCAAAAAGTTGATAACGTTATGTAAATACAGCCCCTATACTTCAAAAACTTTTGTTAAATGAACCAATCCAGCAAACATCGGAGATATCGGTAAGCAATCGGCCGACAGCCGCTTGCCACTACCGGCAGTACTGGCATGTTACCAGCTACCGGTTCCGTAACTTTTGAGGTGCCTGATATCTACCCCTTGTATATCTGCCCCCATACGTCATTTTGACGTCACAGTAGAAGGGGACACATATCCAGTGCCACACAATTTCACTTTATTCGAGAATTGTATATCCGACCCCTGTATATATGCCCCCATATCAGAAGGGGGCACATATCCAATACAGAGCATTTTATTTTTCTCAAGAGCTGTATATCCACCCCCTGTATATATGCCCCCATACGTCATTTTGACGTCACAGTTGAAGCGGTCACATATCCAGTCCTACAGAATTTTCCTTTCGTCGAGGGTGTATATCCGACCCCTGTATATATGCCCCCATACGTCATTTTGACGTCATAGCAAAAGGGGACACATATCAAGGGGGCAGATATCCAATGCTAGGACTTTTACTTTTGGCGAGAGAGTTGGATATCCGACCCCTGTATATATGCCCCCATACGTCATCTTGACGTCACAGCAGAAGGGGACACATGTCAAGGGGGCAGATATCCAATGCTAGGACTTTTACTTTTGGCGAAAACGTTGGATATCCGACCCCTGTATATATGCCCCCATACGTCATTTTGATGTGTCACAGTAGAGGGGACACATATACATTGCTAAAACATTTTTACGCTCGTCGAGAGTTGGATATTCTGAATATATGTTCCTTTCTACGTATAGTTTTTATTGTGGCCGCGAACTATCATACGGCTTTATTTATCTAGAAATCTGTAGACGACATTTAGAATGTAACTCACGAATTATATAGATATATATGACGACGTGAGTTTCAAAACTCACCTTATCCAAACTTTAGAAAATCGAGTTTCCTCTATGAATCTATTCTATAGGGGGTAAACCTGCATAAAAAAACACTATAATCTGAAGAAAAAAAAGTTTTATCGTGTATTTCTGGCAATGTAAAATCTTGTTTTACAGTGAAATAGAATGGGTTTTAATTTGGTTTTCTGGATAAAGCGAGGTTTTAAACTCACGTCCTCATATATGCATACAAAATTTATATTGAAAATTTATAACGTTAAAAAAATGTTTAATCATTTTGTTTCCGTTTTAAAATGTTATAGACAGATGATTAGAAATTATTTCCAAATGAAAAAGAAATATTATTGCTGGTTTTCCATCTGAGGTTCATTCCTGCTGATATACGAACAAAACAATGAAGAAAAATGATGCTGGTTGTATAGATTATGAAACACTTCCCAACTGCTTTTGCCCGCCTTTAGTTTATCGAAATAATCTGTACTTTCATGCAAATTTTAACATCAAATAAATTTCGTTGAATTTGTTCGAGTAAACATCATCAAAATGGAATTCAAATAAATTGCTGTAGTATACCCTAATGTATCCGAATTTTTTTTTGTGCCCCCTATAACAACTATAATTGTTAGATATAATTTTTTTTTTTTTTTTTTTTTTGGAGGAACATGCTGCAGAATAAGACAATTCTTTCATAAAAAAGAGGTACTTTCTGATACATTTCTGATTTTTTTTTTTTTTTTTTTTTTTTTTTTTTTTTTTTTTTTTTTTTTAAGAAACGCGTGGAATTGGCGAATTTGGCCGAAAACGTTTTGGAATTCTAATTTGGTTTTTAATGTATTTTTGAGGTATTTTAAAGTACGTTAAATAATTTTATATTACATATATGCTCATAAAAACAATTTTATTTGTATTTTACACTAATTTTAATTGTAAATTGCTTATATCTTAATTTTCAAAAAGTTATTATGAAAAAATAAATTCGCTTTTTAAAATATCTACAGAAAGTAATTTATATTTTTCTTAATAATTTTAAATTTTCTTGTAATATTAAATTTTAATTAAGATAATAAATTTTACGAAAAATAATTAACTTTACAATTTTCCAAAAGCTATTATATAATTTATCTATCTGTCCATCTGTCAAGCTTTCCTGCAATTTTACTTTCACAGAATCATAAGTATCGTTCAATTGCAATGATATTTATATATATTTAAAAAAATGACGACAATATGTTTTCAATTGAAAATAGTGCGAGTAGTATTTGTATATTTTTTACTGAGACACACAAACGAATTCTCATACATTTCGACTTACGTATGGTAATTGTTTGAATCGCATGTTTTTTTCCCTCCATTTTTAGGGTTCCGCACTTAAAAAGTAAAAACGGAACAATTATAAGATCACTCATGTGTCTGTCTGTCCGTCTGTCATAGCCATTTTACTCGTAAACTATGGAACGTGGAAAATTCTAATTTGTGGGAAGTAATAAAGACTTTTGACCCACATATTTACAGAATGTTTATTCACAAATATATTTAGGGAAAATGTAGAGAGGCTAATTAAGTGACTTGAAAACAAAATCTTTTCTTTGTATATCGTGTGGGGTATCAGGTTAGAGCTTTCGTAACGCTGAATTCAAAAATACATTTATTTTAATTTTAGGCATTATATGTTTAAAGATATCGTCGAAAATGTAGTGTAAAAATACGTCCCCCCTCCCTCTATTTCCGAATCTACTGAATCTAAAATTGTGAAAAAATTAGAGGTAGTAGATGTTAATTTATAACTTGCAGGAAAATTATAGGAATTACCCTAGGTCACATTGTTTTTTAGAAGAGTGCATTTTTCCGTTACACACATATTTCGATTTGCACGCATTCATCTAATGTGTTGAGGAGAGCTGGAGATACCTATCGTAGCAGAAGTATAAAAGCATTGTTGATAATGATTTTCGAAAAAAATCGTCAGTAATTAGCCAAGATATTAACCCCTAAGAGGGCTGGTCACTCAGATTCGGAATTCTCCTCCGTAATGTTAAGTCTATGGGCATTTGATGCATTCGTATATTTAAAATATCTTCTCGGGAAATTAATTTTTTTAACTTGTATTTTTTATGTACACTTCTTAAAAGATGTTTCGTTTTACCTTAGTTCTCAAAATATTTCTAAAGTATAAACTTAATTTTATATGAAGCGTTAAAATCTTACTCACAGTTCGCCGGCTTTTAATGCATAAAATATTAAATTCTGCATAGATTTTAGAAATATTGTGAAAACTAACAAAAAAAGAGACATCCTTTAAGAAGAATACACAGAAAAAAGATTTTAAAAATATGAATTTCCCGAGAAGATATTTTAAATATACGAATGCATCAAAAGTCCATAGACTTAACATTACGGAGGAGAATTCCGAATCTGAGTGACCAGCCCTCTTAAAGACATGGACGGTTTATACAAACATAATGACAGGGACGGCGTACTCTATATACCATCAAAGCAATAAAAGTCAAATTGTTAAAAACCGACTAATTTAATTATAATTAATCACATAAATACTTTGGGATTCGTCACTAGTTTGGATTGAGTAGATCTCTCAATACGCATCCCGTGTCTTTAAAAGTTAATTAAAAACCTGTATGGGAAAACGCGGCACGGACCAAGGCGGAGTTGCATCTTTGTGACCTTCTTTCGGAGCGTGCTTAGAACAATGTCAAGTTTAAACTTTGAACAAGGGTTTTGTTTTAGCTACACCGTAAAAAGAAAAGATTATTACGACGCTGAATTTAGTTTTAGGAAATGCCAAATGAAGTTTAAATATGCACTAGTTTTATTGTGAGTACCGAATTAAGTTCATCATAAACAGGTTAGGATAAGATTAAAACTAGTCGGATGTATCAATCCCAAAACTTTCTTCTATCTCATACATGTTAATATTTCAAAATTCGCTATCACACTGCCAAAATTAAATGGCAATCTATGCATCTCATGAGGATTCTAAAGATATGAAATTCCGTGCATTAGTTCTTGAGATATGACATCGCTGAATTCGTCTAAATCCAGCAAAATGCTGTCTAGCAGCGCCACCTATTGGGTGATTTATACCAAATCCTAATCAGCAACAATTTATGTCAACGTCTGACTGAATTTGAAGTTTGGAGAAAATCCGTGCATTAGTTTTTGAGATAGAGCTATAGCGAAAATCGTGAAAATTCCTGCATAGCAGCGCCACCTATTGGGTGATTAACACCAAATCCTAAGTAACAACAACTTGTGTCAACATACAACTAAATCTGAAGTTAGATGAAAATTCGTCCATTAGTTCTATAGATAAAGCTATTGAGGCAATCCTGAAAAAGGCAGCACAGAAGCGCCACCTGTTGGGCGATTTACACCAACACATAATCATTTGCAAGTCATATCAAGGACTAACTGAATCTGAAGTTTGATGAAAATCCGTGCGTTAGTTTTTAAGATAGAGCTATTGGGAAAATCGTGTAAATCCTGCAAAATTCATCATAACAGCGCCACCTGTTGGGCGATTTACACCAAAACGTAATCAGCATCATTTCATATGAAGGACTAACAAAATCTGAAGTTTGATCAAAATCCGTGCATTAGTTCGTGAGATAGAGCTATTGCAAAAATCGTGAAAAATGCAGCATAGCAGCGCCACCTTTTGAGCGATTTACACCAAAAACTAATCAGGTTCAATTTGTATTAGGGACTAACAGAATATAATTTTTTATTAAATTCCGTGCATTAGTTCTTGAGATAGAGCGCCCACAAAATTTGTGTCACATACACACAGACAGACAGACAGACAGACTCACAGAGTCACAGACAGACATTTTGTAAAAACATGTTTTTTGGAATCTCTGACCCCTAAAACGTGTAAATCCGTCGAAAACCGGAATTCGAAAATTTTCATGAATCCAATACTTTCTTCTTGTAAAGATAGAAGAAAGTAAAAAGGATTATACACAATAGCAATATTTGATATTATTTAGGCTTCATATCTCTTTGAACTTTTATGGTATACCCACTCATACTTTTCTAGTATATACAGCTATACCCAAGTCTGCGTTATATAGTTTTTAAAAAAGACTTATTATTTGTTTACAAACATTTTTTTTTAATAATGCAGTTAATAATTCATATATTTATTGTATAGAAGCCTCCGAGCGCGAGTAATACTCGCGCTTGACCGTTTATTTAGAATGAAATGAAAGTTTTTATATATATACGGGTGTTTCATAAAAGATGGGCAAAACTTTCAGAGGTGATAATACACATCCAAACAAACAACTTTCATCAAAGAATGCATGGTTGGAAATGAAACGCAAATGTGTTAGAGGGCGCCGAAGGTCACGTTGTTATACGAGGTAAAAAAAAAAAACACAAAGAACGATTAAGTGGCAACTGCCTGTTGGGAAACCGCTCTTCATACAATCGTTGAGCTTCTGATCCCTTTCCCTTTGGAGGTTCGTAGATAAAATTTATATCGGCCTTTTCCTTATTAGTGAAGGATAACATCACGCGATACATTCCTACCACGATTGACAGTTGCACTCTCAGATCAGCGGTTTTTGTGTATTAATCGAAGCGAAATTTTGCATACGCGTTCTTATTCTTCCCCATATCACCTTTGTATGCTATTAGTGTCCCATAACTTGCAGCAGGAATTTAGTTTTAACCGCTGATTGAACCAAGTTTCAAAATGCGCCAGTATGTTTGCGTTTCATTTCCAACAATGCATTATCTGATGAAAGTTGTTTGTTTAGATATGTACTATCACCTCTTAAAGTTTTGCCCATCTTTTATGAAACACCCTGTATATATATATACACACACACACACACACAATATATACTATAACAGAGCACTACTCAAAAGGTCATGCATTACTTTACAATCTATTTACAGGCACACAAGAAAAGTAAAACATTGGGACTATGAATCATGCAATTTTTAAATTGTTGTTTTGTTTCACTATTTTAATAGCCTTTTGACTTCAATGTTTTTCCAAGTAGATTTTTATGATATTTAGAATTTTAATAAATAGTCCGAGACAAATAACAACACAATGTGTTAAACATTTTATGGTAGATATTTGAGGCATCCTGAAAATTTGTATAACACTACATTTGTAATATCTGAATACAAAATCGAAGGTCAAGCTGAAGGATCGTGACACTTAGCCAACCCGTGAATTTTTAAATTTCCAAAATTTTCGTGCAAAAAAAAAAAAAAAAAAAAAAAAAAAAAAAAAAAATCCTTGAGGCATTTTGAAATTTTAATACCTTCAAATTTAGTATTTAATGAAATAAAAAATATAAAAGCCAGACTATTTAGTGTGACCAAAAACTGTGCCATGTGGTTTCAAGTGGAATTTTATAACTATCGAAAAAAAGTATTTGAGGCCCGCTGAGACTGAGGCAGAATAATATTTATACCTAGAAAAAATATTTTGAAAAGGACAGACGATTTTGGTGTAACTTTCTACTTACCAGATGATAGGGAATGTTAAGCGCGAGTGTCAGTAAAGCTGGACTTGCGGTGCCTCGCTGAAGATTCATTTACTGACTTACGATACAAACAAAGCGTAAACCGCGTTGCACCTGTAGAAAGGTGAATATCTTAAGATGACTATCTTAAGACTATCTTAAGATGGCTATCTTAAGATGAATTTCAACTGGATGCGTGCACAATCACAACAAATCTAACTGCGATAGGCTCTCGCAAGACTACGTGACTCATAGCAAGCGTGCAGTTGTTCGAAAAATTTTGGAGTAGTTAAAATTTTTTTATTCGTAGTACATGTGCAGCTTTAGAAGTGCTATTTTTTTGTATTTTAAAATACTTTTCTTTTTATATAGTACGCGTTACTTATATATATTTATCATGGAAATAAAAAATATATGTATATATTTGTGTTATTTACACAAAAAGCGATGGAAAAATCACGGTTTTTAGTGAAAAAAACTCTACAAAAAAAAAAAAAAAGTCGTGAAGTGTTGGAAATTCCGCAAAAACATATAGTCTAAGAGCAAGCAGCGTAAAAAAAAAGTAATTTTAACAAGGCTAATTTTTCTAGGGATTTTAGACGGATAAATATTTATAATTGTTATTTGTATTTTCTCCTTTTCTGACTAAATAAAGAGCTATTTCTTCAAACGCCTGTCCTTATTTAAGTTAAATTTTACTATCTGGTAACAAACTTTGTTAGATATCTATCTGCACATCCAGTGTTGTAATTAGACGTTGGTATTATTTTGTTGTACCAACAACATTGTTGCCAAGCATAATAGTTGGCACTAAAAGAAATTTCTCTCTATTCTAAAAAATAGCAACTTGCGCTGTCACCGCTGTTCTGAATTTTTTGTGACCGGAGGTATTTCTCCGTTAATATTAAGAAAAATATTGCATACAAAAATATGAAAATCGTCGGTGTTATTGAGAAATGTTTGATAAACACGCTGATGCAGACAGTTTTCAAATCGAAGAATTATTTTAAGAGATATTTAATGCTAAAGTTGGACAAAATCGTTCCATTAAAAAAGTTTTATAGGAGCAAAAACTATACATCGGAATTTAATCATTTTTAGATCATTTTATACGTTATAATTTCCCGGTGTGCAGAATGAATTTATTCTTTTAAATTTGACACATTTTTTGAGCTTTTATTTCTATTTTAAATTCAAATTTTCAGCATTTCGAGAGATATTTTTCACTTATTTTAGAAAATTATACTAATTTAACCTGTTTCCAACTGTATAAACAGCGCAAACAATAATGCTTGCTTCAAATTAAAAAATTATTTACACGTGACTATTAAACACAGAAAAAAAAAACTTTCAAATTAGAATTAAATAATTATGTATAAAAAGCAGGAACTTATTGAAAATTACTTCATAAAAACTATAGTTACACGTGAATTTTAACAGAGAAAGGATTTTGTAAAATTATAAATTCATTAACATGCGTTAGAAGTCTTAAATAGGAGAAATTACGTCACATTTACGTCACATTACACTTATTACGTAAAATGAACAAAAAATAATATTGCAAAATAGTTTAAATTTAAAATTGCGCAAGACATTTATTTGATATTTCGAGATGAACTTTTCAACCATTTTTGTTGGGATTTTTGTTAAAAACGATGTATTTAAAATGTCGTTCATTTATTTATTTACTTATTGAACCACAAACATACGACTTGTGTGCTTGACATGAGAGCCCGCTTATAATCTCTTATTTAAAAGAACTTTCCTTTCGCTTTGTTAAAAAATATCGGGAGACAAAAACTCTGTTTACTTAATTCATTTTATATTAGCTTATTTTGAAATGTTTAACTGGTTTTATTTAATCAAAGAGGAATACAGCCATAGTATCGTTTAACAGCAGCTGATTTTTCCTTAAAATTCCCCAATCAATGAGAAATGAATAGAAACCCGTTTATAGGGAGATCGCCACTGTTTTTTAAATTATAATTCAATCTGTCAAAATCTTTTTAAAGCCGATCAAATTAACGTGCTTTTATAAACTGCGGTGTCTGAACGGGGGTTGGCGAGCGTAACTCGTAGGGGGACGATTCCCCTAATACATGAAAAAAAATTGTCGCTATGAAAATGAGTATTTAAAAAATATAAAATTTAAAAATTACAGACGTTTACGAACTGTTTTATTAAATCAGTACAAATATATACTTAAAACAGAATAAAATATATTTAATAAAATAAACAAATTAAAACTACAGGCTCTTTTATAGCTATACAATAAACATTTCATTAACTCAATAAGACAGGACGACATCCATCAAAATACATCTCACAGTCAGTAATAAATGCAAGTTATAACTTATTAATAAATATTTTTTATTCGAAAAACAGCAAAATATTATGTTTTGTGAGTTTACAAATAAGTAATAATAAAATAAATAACGTTCAATAAATAGCAAATGACAATGTTAGGTGCGGATTGCAAAAAACATCCTTTGTATGGTCAGAATTGAAATAAATGGTGTATTAGCATATGCATTTTGACCTTAGAGCCTAAAAGGCACATTATTTCATATTCAATGAACTGCAGTACTATTTACGTATCTCTACCAAACAACAAATATCTTTCTGAAAAAATTTCTAGTCTTTTGAAGTCTCATAATATCAGTACATCATTGAGGTCGCAAAATGTTTTGAAAAATCTACTTTGTAAATCTAAATCTAAAATCCCCGCTAGCTACTATCAGATTCACCAACTTTTCGAGCAATTTTTGGGCCAACTCCTGATTTCCTCCAACTTTTCGCGAAATATTGTCTCGACACCCAGTAAGATAGCAAACAGCAATATCCCCAACTTTTTATCTGCATCTCAAAAAAGTCTGCGCTAGCCGCAACATTTCTTCCCACCTTTCAACATTTCAGCGAATCAGAGATAAGCGATTGTTACGAAAAGGCAATAAATATTGACGGCTGGTACTAGTAGTATTGGTTTTCCTCCAACTTTAGCAACGACAATTGTAACCTTTTTCTCCCTTTGAACTGGAAAAAGTGGGGTTAAAATCGGTTGAAAAGTTGGTGAATCTGATAGCAGCTTTTATTACTAGAATCGGTTCAATTTACAGTATCCCATGTAAAGATTGCGACTCGGTTTTTATTGGCGAAACTGGTCGTACTTGCGCTATTCGCCTTGCCGAACATAAACGTGCCTACAAATCTGGAAGCCTGCAGTCTAAAATTGTACAGCATTCTTTAGATTCCGACCATATCCCAGATATCACAAATATAACACTTATCAAATTCGGTTGCAATAACGTTAAAAGTAGAGTTTTTCCGGAAGGTGTATTCACTCGTAAGCAAACTTCGCCGATTAATAAATCTTGTGCACTTCCACCTGAATACACATCATTGCATTGATATTTTTATACTTTCTTTAATTTTAACTGCTAATAATTATTAACTGTAAACAAGATATATAGTTTTCTGGTCATTTGAATGTTATTTATTGCACTAATGATAGGCTAAAATTTAGTTCGAAACGCTTGCATTTTTAAATGCATTAAATGTATTTATGCAATTTTTACATGTAATGTCTGATGAATCGTAATATATATATATATTTTAAATCGTATATCAGACGTTAAACAATGATTTTAAAATAATATTGTATTTTGAAACTTATAAATAATTGTTGATTTTTTCTGTAATTAATAAAATTTACAAATGTAATAAAAAAAACTTTATTCAATATATATGTGCAAAATGACCATTGAAAACAACTCCATCCGTTGTTGTTAAAATCTGATGCAACATTTAAGTGTAAAAACAAAACGAAAGAAATATGTAATATTTAAAATAAAAAAATGAACAACTGCCATGTACAGTCGTGGAAAAAAAAAAAAGTAAACACCCCCTACTAACTCCTCAACAAATTATCGTAGACGAAAGTTACTGGCACCGGACGATTGGAAATTAATTCTACTTTTAAATGGTGTGTATAAAATTTTCTTAGGGGGCCATATACATATTAAACGAATCCAAACTTCATTTTTTTCAATGGCAGTACCCAAATTTAACGAGATATTTCAAATCTTCGGTTCAAAATATGCCCAGAAACCAAATTTCAAGTCATTCGAACGATAAGTTTTTGAATTATAGACATGCAAAATTTAGTACTTCTAATGTTAAATTACATTTTCATATTTTTATTTATATCTCCTGAAATTATGCTCCTAATGAGCTAATTTTTTGTGTAACAATAATATTACTATACCCAAACATAAATACGTTGAATTTGCAATTTTTATAATTTTATGATATGAATTATGAAATTAATATTCGAAAAAATTATGAATTGCAACATGCAATTTTTTTGATGGATTTAGATTTATTACGTCCTGCTTTATGGAAATCCGAAATTTCACATTTTTCTGCCAAGTAGTTTTCAAATTATGCTTAAAAAACGGCAAAATGATGGTTTAAGGGCCGTCTATGATAGAAGTGAGTAAAGTTTTGAAATTTATTCTGCTATCCTGTAATCAAACAGGTTTCATTGACGCTTAAACGTGCCATGATCAAGAAGGCGGCTCTCTCGGCTAACAATCGAGTTCGGAACTTCAATTTGATACAGCCCTTAAAATACGCTCGTTTTAAAATAATTAATTTCTCGGAAACTTATGGCACGAATTGCATAAAAATTTGTTTTTAGGCTAATTGAAAGGTGTAGAGTTCATTTATGCTGTCAGAAATGTGTACTGCTATTGAAAAAAAAACAAAGTTATGGTTCGTTTTATTATGTAGATGGCCCCTTAAAAAATTTTATATACATCATTTAAAAGTAGACTTTATTTACAATCGTTCGGTACCAGTAACTTTCTTCTACGATAATTTGTTGAGAAGTTAGTAGGGGGTGTTTACTTTTTTTTCCACGCTGTACATTTACAAATTGACTTTTATGAACAGATAAGTAACCTTTACTCTTTTCATTTTTACTAGCGTTTTTTAAATAATTTAGATTCATCAAATATACAACACGAATTTAGCACTTTGGCGGTCGCCAGAAAAAAGCAATAAACCTTCTTTATGGCACCCGTGCTGTCAAAACGACTAAAATAAATATTTATTTAAACTTCATTACGTAAAAAAACATATACTTGGCTCACCTTTTCGAGATTTTATAGTTTTGAGAAAAACATTTAAAAAATAATAATGTTGCAAAACGATTCAAAATTTATTAGTAAAAAAGAAAAAAATGGGAAGTTTGCCAATATTTTGCACTGAACCGGAAGTGCCGTGCGACAATTCCGGTTGAGCTGGTTTTGTTTATGTTTACACTGATAATTCGGTCTATAGTAGGAGTTTATCATCTAATTTCCATTCATATTCTAAATCGGTTCGGAAAAAAAATTAAGCCTCCTTAAAAATTAAGCCCCCTAAAAAATTATTAAAAAAGAAAACTAGTTGGATGTGCCAATCCCAAAACTTTCTTCTATCTTTTACATCTTATTATTTCAAAACCTTGTTACACATGTTAATACTTCAATATTATTAGTTCAATACTATACCAACTTTGATTTTCATCTTAAATTTCTGCTCAAGTCAATTAAACGGACTAAAAACGAGTTAATCTATATCATGATATTTGTTAAAATTATTAATTTTTCCTTATTTTGTTGTTATCAGCTGTTTGCGAATAGCCGGCTTAGCAGGTAGCGAGTTCCCGCCGCTGCATGAGCCGCCGATGCACAATAGAGCTACGAAAAATCAAGAAAAGTATACAAAAATCGCTAGCACAGAGCCCCTTTACCGCGCAAGGACCTGTTGGCCAAAGCCAAAAACAAGCACAAAAATTTTGGTTCAATTGTATGCATAATTTTATACGTTGTTCGATGGTACAATAATGAAAATGGCACAGAGATCGGAATTATAGCGCCCCCTTCTGGCGGAATTTTTTCAAGTTCAGGGAGGACTTGTTTGCCATAGCCAGAAACATGCACAAAAAATTTGGTTCAATTATACGGATAACTTCATACACTTTTCGATGGTACAATAATGAAAATGGTACAGACATCGCAATTATAGTGCCCCCTACCTGCAGAATTTTTCCAAATTCAGGAAGGACCTTCGTGACATAACCAAAAACAAACACATAAAATTTGGTTCAATTCTATGCATAACTTCATACACTTTTCGACGGTACAATATTCAAAATAGCGCAAAAATGGCACAAAAATCGTTATTACAGCGCCCTCTACGGGCGATTTTTTTACAAATTAAGGGAGGACCTCCTTTCCATAGCCAAGAACTTAAAAAAAATTTTGGTTCAATTCCATGCATAACTTCATACACTTTTCGACGGTATAATATTAAAAATCGCTATTACAGCGCCCCCTAACGGCGAATTTTTTGCAAATTCAGGGAGGACCTGCTTGCCATATCCAAAAACTTAAAATAAAAATTTGGTTTAATTCTATGCATAACTTCATACACTTTTGGACGGTACAACATTCAAAATCGCACAAAAATCGCTATTACAGCGCCCCCTACCGGTGAATTTTTTCCAAATTCAGGGAGGACCAGCTTGCCATAGCCAAAAACTTAAAATAAAAATTTGGTTCAATTCTATGCATAACTTCATACACTTTTGGATGGTACAATATTCAAAATCGCACAAAAATCGCATTTACAGCGCCCCCTACCGGCGAATTTTTTCCAAATTCAGGGAGGACCTGCTTGCCATATCCAAAAACTTAAAATAAAAATTTGGTTCAATTCCATGCATAACGCCATACACTTTTGGATGGTACAATATTCAAAATCGCACAAAACTTGTTATATCAGCGCCCCCTACCGGCGAATTTTTTCCAAATTCCAGGAGGACCTGCTTGCCATAGCCAAAAACTTAAAATAAAATTTTGGTTTAATTCTATGCATAACTTCATACACTTTTTGATGGTACAATGGCGACAGACAGACGGACAGACGGACGGACGGACAGACGGACAGACGGACACACAGACAGACAGACATTTTCTATAAACATGTTTTTTGGAATCTCTGACCCCTAAAACATGTAAATCCGTCGAAAACCGGAAGTCGAAAAAAATTTCGATTACAATACTTTCTTCTATTGAAGATAGAAGAAAGTAAAAATGGGAAGTTTGCCAATATTTTGCACTGAACCGGAAGTGCCGTGCGACAATCACGGTTGAGCTGGTTTTGTTTATGTTTACACTGATAATTCGGTCTATAGTAGGAGTTTATCATCTAATTTCCATTCCTATTCTAAATCGGTTCGGAAAAAAAAAATTAAGTTCCTTAAAAATTAAACCCCCTAAAAAATTAAGGCCACTCAAACTCCCTTTTGAAAAGAACTAACCACTTGTGTTATAATATGACTCAGCCTTAAAAGGTCATTTATTCCTACTCTAAGTCGATTCGAAAAAAATATATGTATAAAATAAACCCCTCTAAAAATTTAGCCCTTTACACTTCCTCTCGAAAAGACCTAACCTCTTGTATTATAGTATGGCATCACCTTAAATAGTCATTCATTTGAGCTAAAAGACGATTAAAAAAAATTAAGCCCCCTCTAAAAATTTAGCACCTCCTACCCTCCTCAAACTATAGGATAATCAGATAAAAAAAACATTCTTTTCAATCGAAAATAACAAAAAAATCTCTCTCAAACTTCATCATACTACATTATGATTCCATTCTCTGCGCCACCTCCACAATCGAACTGTTCTTTTCACACTCCGAAACCGACTCTCTACATAAACAAATAATCCCCCTATAAAAATTTAGCCCGTCCTACCCCCCCCCCCCCCCTCGTACAACAGAATAATCAGATAAAAAACATCCTTTCCGATCGAAAAAAAATCTATTTAAAACCTCATCATACTATAGTATGATTCCACTTCCAGCGCCACCACCCCCTCCACAATCAAACACCCTTTTTCCCACAATTCTTTTGTCGTCGTCATCGCACAATTCCATGAATTAGGATACGAACTGAAACCGCATCCACCATATTCACCAGATTTAGTGCCTAGAGATTATTTTTTATTTCCAAATATGAAAAAATGGTTTAGTGGTAAAAAATTGGCTTTAACGACGAGATTATTGCTGGAACAAACGCGTATTTTGAAGGGTTGGAAAAATCGTATTTTTTAGAGGGGATGCAAAAAAAAAAAAAAAAAAAAAAAAAACAGAAAAACGTTGGGCTAAGTGTATCGAGCTAAAAGGACATTATGTTAAAAACAAAATACATTTTAGACATAAAAAGATATGTACCTACCATTCTTGTGAAGGCTAGGTACAGCCCTCGTAAAATGCTAGCTAAATTTTGTTTTGTGAATTCTAATTTTTATCTTCAATAAAATAAAATAATTAGAAAAATAAATTTTATTTATAAAACAACATATAAACTCGAACTATTCAAAAATATATAAATTACTACCTGATTTTTGCAACACCTTTTCTAGCGCAGGGATTTACGAAATTAATTATTTTATTGAAACACAGCCGCAACAGGGCCTGACCCATACAAGGGCGTGCGGGATAGATGAGCTGGGCTGCCATTTTCTGGAGGCCCGCATGGGAATAACCAGTATTTTTATTAATACGTGACAAATGGGTAAAATCGGCCAAATGTGATCAAAATTCATATATTTTCAGACATTTAAGAAGGGAGTGCGATCTCCCTCTCTGCTTCCCATACCCTCTCCACTTTCACAAAAAATAAATTATATTAGAAAACTAATGATTAAAATTTTATTATAACAACTTAGTTTTCTATTGTTTTTAAAATCAATTCTTTATTGACATTTTCCTCCTAACTAGGCTAGTTAAAACTATTACTTGGGACCCACTGGGGGCATTTTCTTTTAGACATCGTATAACATATGTAGATAAGCAAATTAAAAGGTTTCAAATACTCCTGTCAAACAATGAATCAAATTTTCTACTGTTTTTCTATAACGATTTTGTCTTAAAGTTGTGACCATCTCTTTGCGATGCCCTGTATACAGATGTGACTAGTACCTGAGCCATTGACAGGGAACGGCAATTAATGAAAATATTCCCAGAGGATAGCTGCGGAATTGCGGACCGAACGTACTAGGTAATTTAAATAAAATGTATATTTTAAATTTGTAACATTTGTATTATTATTATCTGTCACTTTTTAAGTTAACAAACAGTTTTAAATTTTATATTGTGAATCAGGGGACATATTTTCTTCGAAAAAATCATTATTGTAAACTCATATATGATACCACCGGAAACGTTTTAAAATAAGAATATATTTTATATAAAAGATAAATTCATGCATCGCCTGTCATGCACATTTGTAGGATCTTATGGAACTTTTTTTTTTTCTCTTATTGATTGTACTTAACGATTTTCTTAATTGTTTTTCTTCTCTACTTTTACTTTTACCGGTGGTCTCGCGTTTAAATTTTCTTTTTTATGGTTCCCAATGCACTGTAAAACGCAACATCTATAGCCCGGGGGTGCAGTTGCAACGCAACTAGGTACTCCAAGAACGTGGCTCAGATTGTTTCATTGTTCCATATTTTGCATCGTTTGAGTGATGAAAAAGCTATGTGCTTCGTTGTAATGAATCTTTTTTCCTTCAAATTAAAGGATATAATTTCTTCTATTAAAATGAACAGGTACTTTTTAATTTTTTTTATTATAAGAATAAATGGCATCTTATAAAATAGTGCCCTGTAATAATTTTAATATATATACATTCGTTCTGTACAAAATAAGATTATTAAGAGGAATTTTCTGATTTATAACCTCTAAGACGCAAAAAAAATGAGAACAGAGAATTAAAAAAGATCTAACATTTCTAAAGGGATTGAAAAATAAATAAATTAAGGTTATGCACGTAATTTTTTTACATGCGAACTGTAATATTTTTAAATAACTCAAAGCTATTTTCCCGGCACGACCAGCGACGCCAATTTATAGTAACAGCCCTTATTCTCCTTTGACACTTACAAAGCATCCGTAAAACTTTTTTTTTTTCTGGGAGATGGGGGGGGGGGGGGGAGGGTTGGACTTGTCACAAGTAATTGTCAGACACCTTTCTGTTAAAGCTCCTATACATATACAGAAATCTTTCTTTGTGTAGAGTGGTCTTATCTGTCGGTGTGCAACAATATGGACTACCCCTCACCCTATCTTCACACAATTAAAGTAACACATAAATACAATACATTCAAAACAAAAACAAGAGACTAAGTGCAAAAGGCGTGAGCTGCCTCAGAGCGGCGTTTAAAATGGTTGTCAGTGGTGGGTCAATTTAACTCTTTAGACATGTCCAGTTTAAAGTTTAAACACCCTTATACAGTTAGGTACAATTACCATAGTTTTGGATTTGAGAACAGCATTAAGCTTCTTTTTATTTTAGAAAGAACTGAAAAGAAAGGTTATATGAAGTTTAAAAAAAATAATAATAATTATTAAATATTTTAATTGTTTTTATGTGCTATAACTTAAAAAAATCATAACTAAGGTTGCCTACGTGATTGATTCCAATTTAGAAAAATTGTACTGATTCTCAGTAAAATTTTATAACTATATGGATATAGCTTATAGAATGTCGGAATATTATAATCGATAGAAAATACAATTAGAATTAAAAATAATTCTGCAATTTGTAAACTGCTGAATAGGTTTAAATCAAGCACACAACCTTTAAATGTTAAGGTTGTGTATTTTATTTAAACGTATTATAGTATTTTTTCAAAAATGTTGAACAAATCCATGAATCTTCAAATAATGATAATAATAATAATAGTTTGTATCTACTCTTTAAATCACATAAAAAAAAAGTGCGATGAAACAACACTTTTACTAGAAAAGTAGTCTCCATTACTTTTAACATTCGAGAGAAATGATGCGCCTAATTTACTTTCATTTATATATACTAGGGGGCTCGGCCCCCTACGAGCTACGCTCGCCAACCCCCGTTCAGACACTGCAGTCTCTAAAAGCACGCTAACTTGATCGGCTTTAAAAAGATTTTGGAAGATTGAATTATAATTTAAAAACACAAAAGAGATCTCCCTATAAACGGGTTTCTATTCATTTTTCTTTGTTTGGGGAATTTTACGGAAAAATCAGCTGCTGTTAAAAGATACAATGGCATTTCAAAATCATCTAATATAAAATGAATTAAGTAAACAGAGTCTTTGTCTCCCGGTATTTTTTCACAAAGCGAAAAGAAAGTCCTTTTAAATAAGACATTTTAAATATATCGTTTTTAATTTGACGTAATTTTCACCAAACTTTTCTTTCCCTTTTTAATAGTCACGTGAAAATGCTTTTATTAGAAATGAAATATTATTTGCGCTGTAAAAAAAAAAAAAAAAAAAAAAAAAAAAAAATAGTTGAAAAGTTCATCTCAAAATATCAAGTAAATGTCTCGCGCAATTTCTAAATTTAAACCGTTTTGCAATATTATTTTGTGTTCATTTTATGTAATAACTGTAATGTGACGTAAATATGACGTAATTTCTCATATTTAAGATTTCTAACGCATGTTAATATATTTA
Organism: Maratus speciosus; assembly: GCA_963932465.1. NCBI lineage: Eukaryota > Metazoa > Arthropoda > Arachnida > Araneae > Salticidae > Maratus > Maratus speciosus. Next base: position 58,682,482 of record OZ010788.1, read on the forward strand.
TTATTTTACAAATTCATTTCGCTCTTAAAATTCACGTGTAATTATAGTTTTTATGACGTAATTTTTAATAAGTTCCTGCTTTTTGTACATAATTATTTAATTCTAATTCCAAATGTTTTTTTCTGTTTATAATAGTCACGTGTAAATAAATTTTTAATTTATTACACGTATATATATATATATATATATATATATATATATATATTTTTTTTTTTTTTTTTTTTTTGAAGCAAACATTATAGTTTTCGCTGTTTATACAGTTGGCAACAGTTTAAATTAATATCACTTTCTAAAATCTGTAAAAAATATCTCTCGAAATGCTGAAAATTTGAATTTAAAATAGAAATGAAACCTCGAAAAATGAGTCAAATTAAAAAAATAAATTAATTCTGCACACCGGGAAATTATAACGTATAAAATGATCTAAAAATTATTAAATTCCGATGTATAGTTTTTGCTCCTATAAAACTTTTTTAGTGGAACGATTTTGTCCAACTTTAGCATTAAATATCTCTTAAAATAATTCTTCGATTTGAAAACTGTCTGCATCAGCGTGTTTATCAAACATTTTTGTATAATACTACCGATTTTCATATTTTTGTATGCATTATTTTTCTTAATATTAACGAAGAAAGACCTCCGGTCACAAAAAATTCAAAACCGGCGGCGGCGGCGGTGACAGCGGGAGTTACTTTTTTTTAGAATAGAGAGATATTTTTTTCCCTTTCGTCCAGTTTTTTAAAATTATTCCCGAATGTACAATTTCTATATAATCGCTATAAATTCAGTAACAAAATCAGAAAAAAAAAATGTGTATTGCCCTTTTCCAGATCCCGGAAAATAAAGCACTGGAAGAAAGAAGCGCAATAAACAACCAGGAAATAAATCAACGTACAATAAAGCAGTCGAAAAATAAATCACTACATTGGAAGGACTTCAACTCTTGGTTACAATTGCCATGGTGTTATCAAACTAAAGCTGCTTCAAAAGCATAAAATAGAAAATGATCTAAGAATTCATATGCCACGTGTATACACATTAATATACATCTTTAAATGATTCCCCATTGATTATAAACAAGAAAGAAACATCATGCGTTAAGCATAGATTATGAAACACTTTCCAACACTTCCTGAATGCTTTAACAAAACTTCGTTATTTAGGGAAATAAGGTATATAAGAGAACTAAGTAAACATTTTAGAAAACGCATAAAACATTTGAAAAATTGATTTTAGCAGTTACCATCCATAGGAAATTCCAATTCTTTTGAACAGCTCTGTATTTGATCTGTAGGTTGATATATATGCTATATAATGGGGAAATTTAGTTTAGCAAGAAAACGAATAACAGGTTGAAATTTCTCTTTCAGCAATTTATACTAATACATGGAAACATACTTCTATACGTTTGTACAACCCTGTAGTTAACCTAGTACCTTTATTACACGCCACTATTTAGCTAAAGTTTAATTCAAAGTAAAACACTCTTAAAACTACTGGAATCACATTTCCAGAAATTATCATTCCAGAAATTATCAGTCATGTATCCAATTCTTTGCGTGACACTGTATATAATTTTATCTTTGTTCTACAAACATTTCTTAGTAAACAAAATGCAGTTCAGCGTAAAAATGCATAAACAATTTAAAAACCACCTTTAAGCAATTTACAATCATACCCAGTAACCATTACGAAATCTTTTGTGTAGCCCTGTATATGAATTTCAGCATTTATACACACCATATACAATGCATTAGATATAGTGAAACATAAAAGCGCATGACATAATTAAAAATGCATTTCCAGCAATCATTGCTACCGTACAGTACTTCGAATACAATATCGTATCTGAAATCTTTTGTGTGTCCCTGTAATTGCTATGCACTTCGTATTATACATGAAATAAGTTATAGTAAACCTCAGCGACATATATCAATTTCATTACACATGAAATAATTTAACATAATTAAAGTACGCCGGAAAAAATTCCCTCCACCCGTATATTATTATGTAACGGAGATCTTTTGTGTGGCCCTGTAAATGAATAATAATTATTCTTTGCACCGCATATTCTGCGGAATGCATATTTTAGTGCACTTGATAAATGCATATCAATTTTAATATGTTTGAAAGCATGTAACATCATTAAAAATCATTTTAAACGATTTTTTCCCATGGCTCGTAATGTAACGGAAAAATTCTGACTGTCCCTGTAAATGAACTAAACATGCTACAAACTTCATTTGAAATAGAGTTCGTGCTATGGTAGAGGTCACTAAAATCCAAAAATATCAGAACGATCCGAGTATATTTACGGGAGTTAAAGCGCGTACAGACGGACAGATAAACCGAATGCATAAACACTTTTCAACTTTGTTGGAAAGTGGTTAAAAATGAATTTAACATTAACTTTGTTTTTGGTATTCTAGGGTAATTTTTTAATTAATACTAATATAATGTTAATGTTGGGTGTTCATATTAAAAATTTCATTTTTGTATATACGTGTGTTATTATTATTATTATTATTATTACTACTCTTGTATTATGTGTAATTTAAAATTTGGATACAGCCTTCCAAATATGCTCATTGTAAAATAAATAATTTGTCTGAAACTATAGTGCGAATTTCATGACAATTTGTTTTTAGGCTAATTAAGTGGTGTAGAATTTATTTATGGGGTCAAAATTGTGACTTGCTTAAAAAAACAAAAACAAAACAAAAACAAAACAAAAACAAAACAACAAATATTGAGTTTGTTTTCAATACATACATATACCCCCCTAAGCAAATTTTATACACATTATTTAACAGTAGGCTTTATTTCCAATAATTTGGCACCAACAACTTTCTTCTATGATAATTTATTGCTGAATTAGTGGGGGCTGTTTATTTATTTATTTTTTTTTTTTCAAGACTGTTAGGGTGGTCACAAGAAATCAGTTTTCAAACTTTTTCGGGGGGACCCCCCAAAAAGTTGCCAATTGACTAGAAAATGAGATTGGCTAAGTTTCAGCTCATTTGGATAATATTAACCCGTGCCTCATTGAGGTTTAAGTTTGAAAAAAACGTGATTTTTCGCAAAAAAATGCTGTTTTTCCTTCATGAAATAAATACAATTGAACCTAGAAACATAATGCAGGTCTCATTTTATAAAAAAAAAAGTTTTGCTTTGAAGAACCACACACCATTTTTTTCTAAAAACGCATAGATTTAAAAATATGCGCATTTTTCAGGACCAGACTTCACCTGAATCTTAAAAATTGACTTTTTATGAAAAAGCGAAAAAAAATTTGTAACATTCCATTTCATCTGCTTTACACCTTTTGTTTTTCTTTTTTTCGTTTTGTGAAGTCCAATAAAGTGTTTTATTAAAAAAAATTCCAAAGAAAAGGAAAAAAATCGAATTTTAAACTGAAAGAATTTAAAAAAAAAAGGGAGGGCAAAGGAAGTATAGAAATGATAGCAAATAATGCTCAATTGCATTTTATTATTAAAGTTGTGTTACAAGAAAGGAGGCATAATGAAGAAAATAAATTATTTTCCCTTACAACTGTCACGTTAACCCTTTCCGGCACAGAAAAATTCTGTTCGTAAAAGGATGAAATGATTGTCTACCCCCGAATTTACAAACGACTTTTTTAGAAATTAAAAACACATTACTTTAACCTTTCATTGTAAAAGCAAAATTTTATTAAAATATTCTTCGTGCCGTTTGTAAGTTTGGAATTAAAATTAGGTGGTCCCGGCGTGGGACACTGCGCCGGAAAGGATTTAAGTGGTAATGGTTTAGATAAGGTGCCTTATGTTGACTTTTTTTTACCAAAGTATTATCTAAAAATGAAAATGCAACTTGATCCGAGTTAAGATACCAAAGGCGGTTTGTCATTTTAGCAAGTGCTTTGTCTGTAACCTATTTATCAAATTTTCTGTAGTGAACAAGTGATTTTATTATTTGCAGGTCTTGAATTGGAGGCTAAAGTGGCAGTGGAAGTATTGAAGCACGCTTTTACACAAATATTGATTAAAAATAAGAAAAGATCTCTGATACCTTCTTTTTCTAAATTTGTTATTGAAAGATGATCCCTGAAACAATATATTTTGAGAGAATGAATGGCCTGTGCCGCCATCCATCTGACATGATTAAAAGCACCAGGTGCTCTGAAAAAAGTCTTTTGCAGGATGGAGTTCTATAAAAATTAAACAAAGTTGGATAAACTCTTTATAATCATACCTGAGCTGTTAATTTTTAGAAGTTCCTGTAAGAAAATTTGAAATTTCTTTTGAATTAACTATTTATACCTAGTATTTCATCTTCAATAGCATTTGTATACTTACTCTGGCTTAATTTAGACCACCCAATCAGAATTGGTTTTTTTTAAATATCTGGCTGAGGGGCAGCGATTATGTCCATTTTACAATAAAGAACAGCTTTTAGGAAAATTAATAAATTATGGTGGCGGCATGGTAAATACAGAAGACTTTTCCTTTAACAATTGCTATAGAAAAATGCAGGTTCCTCTGAGGCGATCTGTGTTTACTGCAGTTGTATCAAAAAATATTGCCTGGATTTTACCTACTTCCTCCCATTCTTCAACTGCTGAAAATACAGCTTTCGCCTGAATTATTCCGATACTATTTTCAAGTTGAGGAATTCGTAGTAACTGTTCTTCATCCCCACAACTAATTAAAACTTTTATCCACTCTACATTTTCTTTATTCAAAAAATGGTGAAGCAGTTTTCCACCCCAGTGAACAACAGTTCTCTCTAAAAAAGGAATTTTAAAATCTGTTTTTGATGAGCTCAGTTTTTTGTTTACGAAACAGTTATTTGCAGAGTCGATGTCTGTGGTTAGCTAGTGGATGTATTCTAAGTCTAGCAGCTTCTCTGGCGTTCAGTTCCTTTTGCGAATATTATAAAATAAAATACATAAAACTTGACAATTACTTGGCTGCTTACTGTCAATGATTTGATGAGACATGTGGCCAATTTAAAAAATCTTACATTTCTGCCATTATATCAAGAGGGGCAAGGGGTTTTACGGAATGTTTCGTCAATTCTAAAAATTAGTAACCATAACAGATAACAAAAACAGCCTTGTAATAAAAAGAGAAATTCAGAGGTTCAACTGCAATACAAATCGAGAAGCTCTTTCTTACTAGGCACAGAACTAGATAACTAATAATCAATTATAATTCGTGAAATATTTTTAAAGTTACAAAAATTGTTCACTTATTTTTGCCTATTAATAAAAATAATACAAAAAAATTATCAAAAGTAATAACATTTTTAATTTGTCATTTTATACCTATGTTTCAAAAATGCAGAGTTTGAGGGTATGGTTCACTAGCTGCCCTGAAAAATACTAAATGTTCATTAAATATAAGTTTTCATGAGAGTAAAAGTTCAAGGCAACAACAGTTTCTATGAAATAAAACAAGAATCAGGTTTCTAAGACAAATGTTTTTCACGTAAAGAAAGAAAAACGACAATTTTTTGCCAAAAATTGCAAATTTTCAAGAATTCAACCTCGATGAGGCACGGGTTAATGTTATTTATTTGAGCTGAAACTTTGCCAATCTCATTTGCTAACTAATTGGCAACTTTTAGGAGGGTCCCCCCGAAGAAAACGTTAAAAAAAATTTTCCCCATGTTGCTTGTGACCACCCTTGTACATTTATTATAAAGATTAATCCAGAATTAAAATATATATATAACAAAGTAATTTCAAATTTTTTTTTTTTTAAATAAAATTTATTGCATTTTGCATTTTTTCTCTTAAGGGAAATATTTCTAAATTTTCTTTTATATAAAAATTATTATATAAAAAATACCATAAGTTAACTTGACAAAGTTAATCGAACTTCATTTCCCCTATAAAGTCTTTGTCTTTTTAGTAATTTTTCTTCTTAACTTTTCTTTTTCTGATTAAAATATAACTTATTTACCGATATATATTTTTATATGAAAACCTGAAAAAACTTCAGATACGCCTAACTTTTAGATTTAAATAATTTGACATTAAATTAAAATAAACTTAATAAACAAGAATAATATTGTTTAAAAAATGTCAAAATCATAATTTAAGTGAAATAAATAATCTTAAATAAGTTTTTTTGGATTTGTTTAGGCGTATCTTCTGAAAATGTGGTGATCCCCTGAATTTAGTCTTTTTATATGAAGATTTTTTATTTTAAGAAAATATTTCAAAGTTTGTAGCCCTTTTGTGAAATTTTATTTTTTTTCTAACTTTTCTTCTCTTTTGAGTTTTATGTCTCTGAATTATATATATATATATGAATTACCTGCGATAAATTACAGACAATTTATGTTGTAACTCTCTATGTCTCTTTTTACCTCTTTTTTGAATCTCCATGTTGTCCAGATTATATTATCTTTTTCTATGCGCAATAAAAAACGAGCTATAGTTAAAAGACATCAAAGATTAATTGTTGGCAACCTTGGTTTTTGCTATAATCTTTGCTAAGCCTTTACTGATTAATAACCAATAGATCAATAAACGTTTCATCAAAACAGTGTGGGGAAATGGGAAAATAATGATGTATACCGAAAAAAAGCGATTATCAAAACCGTATTTTCCTGATTCTCTAAAAACTCATCAATCAAGTACTCAATCAAACACTTCCGTTAGGAAAGAACCTGAGCCCGAAAATCATTTAGACTGGGGAATGTAAAGGATGATATAGGAGTCGCATAGCGCCAATTTTCAGATCTGAATCCCAGCAAGATAAAAAAAATTCAAAATAAATACTATTGGCTATGTTCTCGCTATAAAACCTGCAACGCAAGAATTATATTAAAACTGAACTAAAGTTTGTTTGTAATTCTAGGCACAAAAACAGATAATTTTAATGCATACAATATTTTCAACAATAATTTTTAAATAGAAATTTTACTAAAATATGTACAAATTTAAATCCAATCCTAAGTTGTAGATAGAATATCTAAATTCGTAAAGATTGCATGCAAAAGTATTAACTAATGTAAAATACATCTTTTGTGCGCAGCCAAAAAAAAAAAATGGCTTTTATCTTTCTGAGAAAAATAACTTTAAAGTGTCTTTTAAATCATTGTTTGCAGTAAAAGAATGGACGCATTTTTTAGTCATAATTTACGTAAAACTAGAAATATTTCTATGCAAAATGTTTTAAAATGCAACAAAATACTACTATAATGTTCTTTCATATATAATTTTTCGAAAAATCAATATTTTGGTGATTAAACAGCTCTAAGTCTCTTAAAATTTCAAGATAATAAGATTTGAATTATTTTGTTGCTAACAAAAAAAAAAATGCTTAAGGGGGCACAGGACTTTTAAGATTTCTCAACCATATGCAAAAAACTGCATTCAAAAATCTGTATTATTTCTTGAATTATAATCAGTTTTAGATGATGAGTATAATAAAAGATCCGTAGACATTGAAATTTTGAAAAGCGTTTTCTCATATTAGTAAATTTGGAATTTGCGCGCACTGCTATTTGTAAACTATGTAAGCTACAGCTTAGAAAAAAATAACCAAATATGCATTTCTTTATAGTCTACAGGGTACAAAAAAAAAAAAAAAAAAAAATCAGATATTTTGGTTATTTATTTTTTTGCACTTGAAAAACTTGAAATAAATTTCAGATTTTTGAACTTTTTTTTGTGCTAAAATTAAATTTTAAACAAAACTTTTTGCGTATATTTTGATTTTAAGTTATACGTAGGTATGTTATGATTCTATTTTGCTCTAAAATTGTTTCCTATATGCATAATTTAGAGTTTTATCATGCGCGCAGCACTTAATCACGCATTAGTGAGATTAATTTTTAAATTTAAAATTTAAATATTAATTTTGTACATACAGCCTTTATTTTTCTAGATAATGTACTTAAGGATATATTCTTTAGGCATGAAGGGGAGAAAAAGATCTTAATTGCATATTGTTTGTGTTTTGGTACTTTGAAGAAGGCGATGTTTTTGATTGTTTCGACAAACTCAAAGGTCCTGTGCCCCCTTAATTTTCTTTTATAATCAGAAATATTTAAATTACATATACATATATACCAATCTTTATGAAATATGAATCTACTCATTTTAAGGTAATATAATCTCTACAATATACAACTCTTTTTTTAAATAGTCTAGTGAATTTTCACGGGAAACAATATATATATATAATATACATATATAGTTATAATATGTTGATTTTAATCCATGTACAGAAGAGTGCCGATTATCGGAACTCCAATCAACCGAGCTTCCAACTATTCAAACAGCCTATTTCTCCCTCAAAACAATTTGTAGCCTAACTCCCACTTATCCATTGGCTTGAAATAAAATTTTAAATGAAGAAAAAACTGATACTGGATCAGAAAATGAGGAATGTAAAACAATAAAAGAGATGGGAAGAAGGTATGAAGAAAATGAAATTAACGAGTGGTTAAATAGTGAAGTAGTACATGACCCTGGATATCAGATTTTAAATGATGATGAGATTGTGGATGAGATTCATGATGAAAAAGAAATTATAAAAAATGAAAACGAATGCTCTGGAAATACCCAGGTCCATCACATAATGAAGCATTTGAATATTTGGAAACAGCTATGAAATGGCTCGAACGGCAGAAGAACGTTGATCATATTCAACTGATATAGAAAGAAAAAAATTAAATGATAAACATATAAAAAAAAATAATAATAAAATAAACGTGCCAGCACTAACTGGTGCTGACAGACCTAAGCTTCGATAAGGTGTGAAGGTTTTAGTAAAGTCAGAAACATCCCTTAAATTGTCTGTCCATTTATCCGAACTAGGGTCGGTCCCAACTTGTTCGGATAATCGGCGCTCTACTGTACTCAGTTTTAGATTTTATTTTGTGCAAACCGTTACATACAAAACTTTAAAAGGCAAATTAATTAAAATAATTTAAAAAAAAAACTTTAACTTATATATTCCATTTTTTTTTAAACATGTCCTTCTGAAAAATTTGTTGATGCACATTTTCATTAATTACGTCAAAATTTAATGTCTAAACTCATCAATCAGTACCATACTTCTTTAAACAATATGCTTTCTGTGAATCTTAATGTGCTAAAGTTCTGAAAATTATGGATATTTGGAGACGAAAACTTTGCTAAATAAATAAGAATTCTACAGATTTGCTTGTAGTAGCTCCTAAGGTGTCTTTAACCTCTTAATTCTCGCTCCCGTGATATTCACAGGCTGTGTCTTTTATTCAGTTTATTTAATCCCCACCACTTTTATAAAGGCTTTTGTATGTAATTGGCTTTATTATGGCATCATTTAACCTGCTATTAAATAAGGTAAATATTTCTTAAAAAAAAAAAAAAAGTGCCAATAAGCAATTTGAATTTTTAAACTGTAATTTAAAGCGACCGTTAAGGGGTTAAACTGAAGACCGAGAGCCGACGAATTACCACTAATTCAATATCTAAAAATTGTCTTATTTAATAGCAGAAACTTTGCAATTAAATAAGGCGATAAAGAGTTAATAAATATCACCTTTTGAAATTTGTGGTGGAAAACGATATAAACAAATTAAATAAATTCATATAAATAAAAAACATAGATTTTTCGGGATGCTTTGAAAGATAAAAGTATTCATTATGTAAAATAGTTGAAAGTTACTTTTTCGAGAGTTCAACATTCAAAGACAAAATATTATAAATAATAAAATATACATAAACTGGTATTAAAATATTATTAAATTTAATAAATTTTAAATTTATAAAATACTTATATTTTTATAATACTTTCATACTAGATTAATTTTTTTTATATCGAAAAAAAAAAAAACCCTCAAATAGAAAAAAAAGTATTTTTTCATACTGGAAAAGCAACCAGTACAACTAAAAAAATAAAAATAAACTCCAAATTTAATCTTAATACTTTTAATAAGGATGTCAACGATTTTAATCAGACAATTAAAATTAGTGATTAAATCGTGTTTAAAAATTAAATTTTTTTAAAACTGTTTAAAAAAGCATTGAAATATAAAGTGAACCTAATTTGTAAAGTTTCTATGGATACTTTGCCTTAATGAATAACCGAAAAATGCTTTAAATACATGTTTTAGCTTAAATGATTATGTTTATAAAAAATTAAATATGATAAGTTTGTAAAAAGCGAGTTCTTATCTGGCGTAAAAATCATTCAATTTAAAAAAGATATTTAAATCTAATGCTGCTATATTTCAAATATAACTTCAGATATAAAATTGGTCATTCTCATATTTACTTTGTGTGCACAATTTAATGGTTTCCACCCATTTTCATAGTTTGTTTTGATTAGCAAGCACATACATGCGTGTAAGCTTTAATTTATGGTGTTAACAGTAATTTTTATAAGTTGAAATGCAAAAATTCTTGCCATGATATTTGTTTGATTTGTTACTTGTGTTAATTGATGAAATTACTTATGTGAAGTTTTTATTATTTCTATAATTATATTAATTATAATTTTATTAATCAAAACGTAAAATGTGTAATGTTCTAACTAGAGAAATAATTGTTTAATAACTATTAATTTAAATAGTATTAACAATTTAATATTAAATTAAGTTATTAATAATTTTAATAAATATAAATGTCTGCAGAATTTAATATAGATTTACAGAATTATTACAAAATTTTAATATGCATAATGGTATTGCTAACTGATAAAATAACTAATTTGCTGATTTAATCTTTTAGTACTAATAATAGTTTTATTAATTAAAGCATAAAAACATAGATTATGACAAATGTTTACGAAAAAAACCTGACAACTGTATAATCCTTTGAATGAAATTTTAAGATGCATTACGCAATCTCATTTTTTTTTTCTTTCGGAATTATAATCAAGATTTTTTCTTTACTTGCGTGCTGATATTCAGATCTCAAATTCTTTGATTTTGAAACCCATACCATTAACCAAAATTTATCCCTAGAAGATCTCGGCTGCATTACAATAGTTTGTGCACAATAGAATGTTTCCACCTCACATAAATAAACAATATAAAAATCACATTTTTTTAAATTTAAATAATAATAATAATAATAATAATAATAATAATGATAATGATAATAATAATAATACATTATTATTATTATTCAGAGGCAGAGCTAACACAATAACGTTTCAGAAAAAAAAAAAAAATATATTGCTTGCAATTTTTATTTGACAACAAATATCTGTAACTCACAAATAATACATTTGAATTTCATGATAATCGAATTAATAATATAAATAATACATTACTGAAGGGGAAAAGAAGGGATGTAACAGTGAGCTGCTACAAGAAAATCGAAAATGGTTTGCCTATATTTTAATATTTTATATTACTATTTAAAATCTTTAGATGAAAAGTGTTATAATAAACAATAATGCTGTAAAAAAAAAAAAAAAAGCAAATTTATAGACGTTAGAAAAAAAACTTGCCAAGAAATTTATTTTTTATTACAGTAAAGCCTGTCTGTAACGGAATCTCACTTTAAACTGGAAAAATCATGATCATGCCAAAAAATACCATACAATTATACCACTTCAGACGTAAAAAACCTGTGTAAAACGGAATTCCTCATTGATAAATTATTTTTTCGTCTTAGCAGATATTTCTCTAAAATACTTGTGGTGGCATTCGAATTATTAACGGGGCCGGCTGTCTCTATCTACGGTCCTGTTTCCACATAGTATGTCCTTGAAAGCCGAGTATGCAAAATAAGCGAGATATTATTTTTTATATTACACACTAAATCTCTCTTACATATTTCTTCAAGGCCGTATACTAATTCACAGCAACAACAAAATATGCACGTAAAAGGGGGGCGGGACACATATACAGGAGTCGGATAATCAGCTGTCGACGAACCTAAAAATGTTCTTATAGCATCGAATATGTAACCCCTCTGCTGTGACATCAACATGACGTATGGGGGCATATATACAGGGGTCGGATATCCAACTCTCTCACCAAAAGTAAAAGCCTTAGCATTGGACATCTGACCCCTTGATATGTATCCCCTTTGCTCTGACGTCAAAATGACGTATTGGGGCAGATATACAGGGGTCGGATATCCAAATCTCTTTCCAAAAGTAAAAGTCCTAGCATTGGATATCTGCCCCCTTGATATGTGTCCCCTTCTGCTGTGACGTCAAAATTACGCATGGGGGCAGATATACAGGGGTTGGATATACACTCTTGGAAGGAGAGAAAATTCTCTAGGACTGGATATGTGTCCCCTTCAGCTGTGACGTCGTATGGGGGCATATATACAGGGGATGGATATACAGCTATCGACAAAAATAAAATGCTCTCTATTGGATATCTGCCCCCATCTGCTATGGGGACATATATACAGGGGTCGGATATACAACCTTCGACGACAGTGAAATTCTGCAGTACTGGATATGTGCCCCCTTCTATCTGTGACGTGAAAATGACGTATGGGGGCAGATATACAGGGGGTAGATATAAGCGTCCCCTAACTTTTTTCATACGCAGCGCGAATGCGGCTCGATTCATGAGGCCGATATCAGAAAGCATGTTTATATCATAGTAATGTCGGCTGCAGCCAGACAGCAGTACAAATTGAAAATTTCTTTACATGCGTTTTGATGGCGCCATCTATGTGCCGTCTAGGCATGTATATATTAAGCATTAGGCATGTTCATATTTTAAATGAACATATTTCGACGCTGGAAGAGGTTGCGTTCGATCTGGCGCCCCAAGAACAGGAGGTAAATGCTTTAACAACTTGGCCGCTGAGCCTTGTTGAGAAGTAGATTCTATGGGGGTTATAAGGGGAAGCATTTCGATAAGTGATGGTTTGTCGTTCTAGGTAAATGGTAGATGCGAAAATTGGAATTTTGAAGTGTTTTTAAAGTTTGTTTTTGTAATTGTCTTATGGTCGTATATTTAAAAGATAATTTAATATTTCAATGAACGAAAAAAAAAAAAAAAATAAAATAGCAATTAAAGCCTTTTTACAGGAATATTAAAAAGCAGAAAACCAAAGTTTAAAAATGCACAAATAATACGTGAAAAGAAGCAAACAGCTGTTTCGAATCTTCTAGCGAGATTCTTCTTCAGTGCAAGATAGAGCAAGACACAGCGTGCTATAAATTACTATATTTTATTAGCACTAAATTGCTATATATTATATTTTAATAGCCAAATTATTGCTGAGCTATAATTTGGCTCAGCCTTACTTTTTTTATAGCACGCTGTGTCTTGCTCTACCTTGCTCTGAAGAAGAATCTCGCTAGTAGATTCGAAACAGCTGTTTGCTGCTTTTCACGTATTATTTGTGCGTTTGAAATAAAAAATATCTTAGCGAGTTAGTTAAACCAAATGAATTGTTTTTTCTTATAAATTTAAGAATCATTATTTAAGAACAAAATTATTTCTGCAGGTTTTGTTTAGTTAATAAAAATTTCTTATTAGGAATTATAATGTAACTACATGCGTTCTGTTAATTTATAAAATATAAATTTGAATAGTTGGTAATTAATAACTTTTAATTAGAATAAGAATTCATTTTATATCGTTTGATGATTTAAAGTTGAACACATTTTTAATGATTATGTTGCAATATTAATTTGTTACTTATCAATAAATTTTAATTAAAAAATAAAATAAAAATATTAATTTATATCTATATATATTTTCTTTTGGTAGATAATTTTTTAGATGGGAAAGATTTCTGAATCTTTCTTATAAATTAAAAAAATGATCAAGTATTTAATAAAATAAATGAATTTTAGAGCTAAATGAATTTTTTGCTGCTAATACAATTTTCTTTTTAGGAATTATAATGTAATTAAATGTGTTAATTTAAGAAATATATATTTGTAACATGGGAAAACTAATTTTAATAAAAAAATAAGTTGGTAATTAATCACTTTCAATTAGAATAAAAATTCATTTTATGCCATTTGGTGATTTAATGTAGAATATATTTTTAATGATTATGTAACAATATTAATTCTTTTACTTATCAACATTTTTTAATCTTAAAATAAAATAGAAATATTATTAATTATTATTTTTTTTCTTTTCGTGAATAATTTTTTAGAAGGGGGAGATTTCTGAATCTTTCTTTTAAATTTTAATGCTAAAAAGGTGGGTAGATTTTTTGATATTTTTATAGTTTCTAAAATAATTTTAAAAACTTTTTAATAATTTTATTTTTAAATAAAATAAGAAACTTAGCTATTGCTTTTAAAATGAATGCATATAATAGAAAAGAAGTTGAATTAACTTATGAAGTATTTTTTTTTCTTTCTACGATTAAGTTTATAATGAATAATAATTTTAAGGAGCGATTTAAAAAATTATTTTGATTATTCAAATAATTGTAAGTCCTTTTTAAAATGAATTCAAAAAGGATTTTTTAAATAAATAATTATAGGCTACTTTTGAATTTTTTCTGTTTTAATTTATTGAATTCTGTTAATTAATGTCTGTTATTAATTTCTGTTAAAATATTTCAGATTAAGTTAGTTTTTTCTTAATACGGATAAAATCTTTGCAAATACATTATTTCCTTATAAAAAGTCTTTGTTTTGTATTTTTTTTCTTATTCTTAAAATTAAAAACTCAACAAAGAATTAGTAACTATGTACAGTACACATTATTTTGATGTAATTAACCTGGTAACCAAAAATTATGTTAATCCTTTAATTATATAGATATATAAATCAAATAAACCAAGTTACGTTAGAATTACTACTACTACACAACAATTTAAATTTTGCAAAAAAAAAAAAAAAAAAAGGCTGGGGTTACAAATCTAGATTACAAAATCATTGTAAAAAAAAAAAAAAAAAAAAAAAAAAAAACAGATTTTGTTAATTTAAGTAAAATTGATGATCAAATGTTGTTAAAATTTTGTAAAAGTGTTAACAATATTTTTTTGTCCAAGCAACAAAACCGATTTTTTATTTCAACTAAAATTTTTGCTTAAAACAATCAAAATGTACTCAACAAAACATGTTTCGTAGTTTTAATCAATTCCTTTTTCTGGGTGAAATTAAATGCCCATCTATGCCCATCATGAGGTTACTAAAGATATAGGTTAACTAAAGGTATAGGTTCGTTGAACTGTGTGCATTTAAAAAGGAAATATAAGCATAGCATTTTTCAAAGAAATCATTTAATTTTGGCACCAGCAGCATGATGTCTGCAACCCAAATTCCCAATCCAAAGAGCATAAAAGCGACACCTGTTGGGCAGTATAAACCCAAGCATAATAAGGATCTATTTATGTGAAAGTATAACAGAATATGAAGTTTCATTAAGTTCCGTGGATTAGTTTTGAGATATAGCTATCGCAGTGAAAATTGCAGCATAGCAGCGCCACCTGGCCACCTTACACAAAAATAAAATCAGCGCCAACTTATGTCAAGGTCTAACAGAATATGAAGTTTGATGAAATTCCGTGCATTGGTTCTTGAGATATAGCTATCACTGTAATCATGTAAATCCTGAAAAATGCAGCGTAGTAGCGCCACCTGTTGGACGATTTACATCGGAACCTAATCATCATGAATTTATATTACCATCTAACTGTATCTGAAGTTTGATGAAAATCGGTGAAGTAGTTCTTGATTTGCATAAATCGTGAAAAATACAGCATAGCAGCGCCACTTGTTGCGCGAGTTGCACCAAAACTTAATCAGCTTGAACTTATGTCACCGTCTAACCGAATGTGAAGTTTGATGAAAATCCTTGCATTAGTTCTTGAGATAGAGCTATTGCAAAATTCGTGAAAAATAAGGAATAGCAGCGTCACTTGTTGGGCGATTTCCACCATAAACTAATCAGCACCAATTTATATCAAGGCCTAACTGAATCTAAAGTTTTATTAAATTCCGTGCATTATTTTTGAGACAGAGCGGTCACAAAATTTTTGTCACATACAGACATTTTCTAAAAACAGTCAAATCGTGTTCCGGACCTTCTAAAAGGTATAAATCGGTCGAAAACCGGAAGTTAAATTTTTTTACGGATCCAGACTTTCTTCTTGCAAAGGTCGAAGAAAGTAAAAAATACATTCACTAGCTCGCGCCAAAAAAAAAAAAAAAAAAGCTGGATTTTCCGTAATTGGATCCAATACCCATACCAAATTAATGTATTGTAGTCGGATTTTTTTTTTGGGGAAAAATCGTGAATTGCAGTAATGAAATGAGGCGTGATTTTCAACATAAATTTATTTTGAATGCTTATGAAAAGAGCGTTAAAAAAACTATTTTTACTTTTATTTTTAAATTACATTCATGCTGAATATTTCATTTTGGTACATTATTTCCTTATTTACATACACCCTTATTTTACCGATTTAAAAATACTTGAACCTTTTAAAATGTTATAATAATTAAAAAACATTTTCTACTGAACTGGAAAATACTAAAGACATGTTAATAATTGTTTCTTAAGTCATTAACGGATGACAAATTGTTACGTTCGTACTATCATATGCGTATATTCCGAAGTCATTATTATTTTTTTTTTCGCTATGGGCAAGCTATGCCAATTATTTTTAGTTTAATTACTGTTTAGTCTTATAACCGTCCATGTCTTTCAAAGTTTGGCTATTTTCTAAGTACATTTTTAAATTGTCTAGTAAATGCATTTTTATATAATGAGTTTTTCCAAATTTTAATTATTTATCGATTGGCGATCAATTGTTGAATAAACTCACACTTTAAAATCAATCCTCCTTACGCTGTTATTAAATTTATTATTAACTTTATAACCTTCTCAAAGTGAACATTACATTATTTTAAGAAATGTAGTTCATAGAAACAATGATTAAATTTTTTTCTTTCATGAATAAAATGCTTGAAAAGAAATTAAATATTCATATTATCGGTTAACAGAGAAATAATTACTTCTCATTATTAAAATATTGATGTGCCAAAAGTTGCAACCAATGAATTTTATAGTAAACGCTTTTCACCCAATGAAGAATTTAAAAAATATATTAGTTCAAAAAGTGCATGGTTTTTTTTAACGTATTATTATAGAATTCAAAGAGACAGACATCGCTAACTTTTACAAGATTATATTAACATAATTAAATATGTACAACAAAACTATTTACAAGAATGACATTTCACATTTCAAAACATGATCAAAATCTGTAGGTTACCAAGTTAAATTTTGCGTACCGTTTTTTTTTACCACTCATCACTTCTCCGTCCCTTTGAACACACTCTTGAATCTACTCCAAAGAACGGAGTCAGACCAAAGAACGTAGATGATGCAATTTCTTTGGTCAGACTACTGAATTTGCAGCCGAAAACTCTCTCTCTCGAGCGCATGCGCTTCGTGTTTCTCATGCATGCTCGATGCGGCGCTGCTGTTGTCAGCAGGCTCTTATAGTCCAGTCCAGGAGCTGACACCACAAAAATCTATGTTATCAAGTATAAGAAAAAAAACCTTTATTTTATGGGAAAGTAGAAATAGAGGAATCTAATGATCCATGTCTGCCGAAAGTGAAGTGGTGCATAAGCCAAAAATTAATACCAACCAGTGGTTGACTCGTAGGTTTATCATTGTGTTTATCCTACAACTAGCCTCCATGTTTTCATACCTTTGTTTATAGGACAAATACAATGATAAACCTACGAGTAAACCACTGGTGGTATTAACTTTTGGCTTATGCACCACTTCATAGCCGGCAGACATGGATAATTAGATTCCCCTACTTCTACTCTTCGATAAAATAAAGATTTTTTTTCTTGTGCTTAATAACATAGGCTATTGTGCTGTCGTCTCTTGGACAATTAGGAAGTAGATGGCGTTTTGGACATCAGGAGATGCGTGGGACGTTAAATACGCCTCCATAATTCGGCCAGACTGACGGGTCAGCTGCTGTCAGTGACAATATAGGTCTACTGGGAGGAGCAATAGGAGCACATGAAAAGATTAAAAAAAAAAAGAAAAAAAGCAGCACCCAAACTTCTTAAAAAACAACAGTTTCAGTTAATTGCTGATCATGAAATGTCAAGAGTTCTGGTTCTAAAGCACAAATTCGTCTGGAGCATCGCCGTGAAAGTTCATTGTCTAAAAAATAAAATTCCTTGGACAGTCAAGGGCTAAAACTTAACGGTTTGCTTTTCAACGAACTTCGACTTAATGACTTCTGATATCATTAAATATCGTCTCAAAATGTTTCTTCATCTTCTTTGTTTTTTCCCCTACGTCTTTTCTTCTGTTCGTCTTTATTTTCTGTTTTCTTTCATAACATTTCATAGTCACTATCATGTAAGGTTTTTTTGCTTCTTCGGAATTCAACATCATCTTGAGAATCAAGGGATTTGTCAAGATCGATACCATACTCGTCAACATCGGCCAATTTGTCATCTTCGGAATTATTGATGTCATCTTTGGAATTTAAGTCAAATTTACTTCTGCTTTCTTCGAAAAAAAATCTATTACCAAGCTTCTTTTTAGTAAATTTCTACTTCGGTTTCTTAATTTCATAATCTCCGTAATAATTTATTTCAGATTCGTCTTCAAATTCATCTGATGATTTAGGAATATTCTTAGTTTTCTTAGATACATTACTCTTCAATTTCTTATTACTGGACATTTTCTTAAGATTTTTTTTTACTAAAATTTTCTTCATTTATTGCATCGAATTTCTGATTATTTTTATTTCTAGAAGAACACTTCATATATATATGTATATAATTTTTTTTTTCAGGATTAAGGGAATCTGAATCATTATTAAGATTTTTAACACTTCTACTTCCCTTAACTTGCTTCTTAAGTTCAATCAATTCTTGTTGTAAATTTTCAAAATCTTCCTAGAAATTGTCTAATTTTCTCTGAATTCTTCTTTTGGACATTTTTATTTTAGAACACTCACCTTCGGATTCTTGTAACAGTTTTTCTAATTGTTTAGACTAGTTATTGGCTTTTACTAGACGTACTTTAAACTGCTTTGATCTTTTACATTCTTCATCTAATTGGGATTTTTTATTTTTCTAGCATCTCCAATTTTAACGATATTCTGCCTTTCCGCTACTTCTTGTTCTAGCTGAACTTCTATATCATGAAATTTAGATTCTAAGGATGTTGATGTTTTCGTGATTCTCGATTTAGTTTTTTCTGACAGAAATGCTTCTTTTAATTCGATTACTTCTATTTCTAACAATTTATATGCTTCTTTTCAGTTTCTTTAACTTGAACACTTAAGTTTTCATTTTCTAAAGATAACTCTTTAATTTCTGTGCTGGAATATTTTATTTAATTGATTAACAGGGAAGTACTTGTTTTGGTTTAGAATTTATGCGTTACTACTATGTGAGGTGGAAGAATAAAGGTTAAATTTAGAGTTTACAGTCAATTCACTTGCACAACATTAACAGAACAAAATGATTCTGATACTTATTTATCTTAACATTATTACCAGAAATACGAGGGACACTCAGAAACAAAATTTCGACCACACGGAAATTTTATTGTCCCCCCCCCCCAAAAAAAAATACACCATGGCATCACGAACTATACACCTTGCACTATTTTTCGACATAGTCTCCACCAACATTGAGGCATCTGTCGTAGCGTGCAATCAGTTTGAAGAAACCACTCTGGTAAAATTCGGTACCCTGCGATGCAACGAATTGTCGCACAGCCTGCTCCACCTCAGCATTGTTTTGGAAGTGACGTACTGAGAGTGCGGATTCCATTGCAGGGAACAGTGTCCTGATTCTGCCCTTAACGGAACAAACCGAGTAGGAAACCTCCCGTTCACGTAATCCATACCGATGTTCAACAATTTCCAATTCTGCCCCAAACGGAATAGGGGAGCAGCGTTTGACCTCTCAATTACAAGGTTAACGAGTTTCGACTAGACCCTCTGTAGAATTTCGACCAATCGCTTCCAAGGACACATGTGGTCTCTTTATTTATGTGAAACTCGAACATGTGTGTTTACGTGCGACCCCTTTAAAAAGAGACCTTTAATTGGCACTATGATTATATATTGATTTTTAATAGATTAATATAAAGTGAATTATATAATATCGCTATAAACAGTGTGTAAAGTTTTAACAGGTGGTGAGTTATAAATAATCTTTACGAAGTTTTAAGATACAATTATATAATTTTTAATATTACTTAGAGTAAAATTAAGGGATTATTTAAACAAAAACTATTTGCAATTACACTTTTAAATTAGTACAATTTTTAATCTTCTAAAAAATATATTAGCATGAATGTTTTTTTTTTTTTTTTTTTTTTCGATATAAGCTTTAAAATACAAGCTATATCGGCCAAATAATTGAAAAATTATGTTTCACGCATAATAATTATTTTACATTCACAATTACCGTATATACTCGTGTATAAGTCGAAGAATTTTAGACAAAATTTGGGAGTTGAAAATGGGGGACCGATTTATACACGAGAAAGTAAAAAAAAAAAAAAAAAAAAAAATTACAGACTACTGCGATTGTTTTTTTCAGTCTTTTAAGTAATTACATGAGAGATAAAGGCGGACAATGGTCATTTCCAAGTGACTGACAAACAAAGCTCAATGTCCCTGTAATTGTTTTGCACCCATTTTCTCTTGTGACAAAAAACCCTTCAATATATTCCTTTCAGCATTTTAATCCCCTTTTTAAAAAGAGTCCAACTTGAGAATGCTTCTAGATATCTTTCTTAAAAGTCCTACAATACAAAGAAGTACTATATTTTAGCAGTCTAAGAAATTGTTTACCCTTGTAAATAATGCCTGAATGGATTTTTGAAAGAATTTTATCTTTTTAAGTATAATTGAATTGATGTGAATAGGTTTCAAAATAGTTTAAGCTTCTTCGGTTATACATAATTATACAGGTTTAAAACGTTGAATTAAAAAAAATCTGATTAGAAACGTAAAACAAGTGGGTAAGTGTGATCATACATCGCACAAAGGGTTTCGTTTAATATTCCTTTCAAAACACTTTCTTTCAAAACGTCCAGTACATTTATCGCCATGGAATACCTTCTAAATTTTGGCAAACACATCCTAAACTATGTTAAAGTTTCAAACATATTCGCCTTGTTATATTTTTACTTTCTTCTATCTTCAATAGAAGAAAGTATTGTAATCGAAATTTTTTTCGACTTCCGGTTTTCGACGGATTTGCAAGTTTTAGGGGTCAGAGATTCCAAAAAACATGTTTATAGAAAATGTCTGTCTGTCTGTGTGTCCGTCTGTCCGTCCGTCCGTCTGTCCGTCTGTCTGTCGCCATTGTACCATCAAAAAGTGTATGAAGTTATGTATAGAATTAAACCAAAATTTTATTATAAGTTTTTGACTATGGCAAGCAGGTCCTCCCGGAATTTGGAAAAACTTCGCCGGTAGGGGGCGCTGATATAACAATTTTTATGCGATTTTGAATATTGTACCATCGAAAAGTGTATGAAGTTATGCATAGAATTGAACCAAATTTTTATTTTAAGTTTTTGGCTATGGCAAGCAGGTTCTCCCTGAATTTGGAAAAAATTCGCCGGTAGGGGGCGCTGTAATAGCAATTTTTGTGCGATTTTGAATATTGTACCGTCCAAAAGTGTATGAAGTTATGCATAGAATTAAACCAAATTTTTATTTTAAGTTTTTGGATATGACAAGCAGGTCCTCCCTGAATTTGGACAAAATTCGCCGGTAGGGGGCGCTGTAAATGCGTTTTTTGTGCAATTTTGAATATTGTACCATCGAAAAGTGTATGAAGTTATGCATAGAATTGAACCAAATTTTTATTTTAAGTTTTTGGCTATGGCAAGCAGGTCCTCCCTGAATTTGGAAAAAATTCGCCGGTAGGGGGCGCTGTAATAGCAATTTTTGTGCGATTTTGAATATTGTACCGTCCAAAAGTGTATGAAATTATGCATAGAATTAAACCAAATTTTTATTTTAAGTTTTTGGATATGGCAAGCAGGTCCTCCATGAATTTGCAAAAAATTCGCCGTTAGGGGGCGCTGTAATAGCGATTTTTGTGCGATTTTGAATATTGCACCATCGAAAAGTGTATGAAGTTATGCATAGAATTGAACCAAAAAAAAATTTTAAGTTCTTGGCTATGGCAAGGAGGTCTTCCCTTAATTTGTAAAAAAATCGCTCGTAGAGGGCGCTGTAATAGCAATTTTTGTACAATTTTTGTGCCATTTTGAATATTGTGCCGCCGAAAAGTGTATGAAGTTATGCATAGAATTGAACCAAATTTTATGTGTTTATTTTTGGTCATGTCACGAAGGTCCTCCCTGAATTTGGAAAAATTCAGCCGGAAGGGGGCACTATAATTGCGATGTCTGTACCATTTTCATTATTGTACCATCGAAAAGTGTATGAAGTTATCCATATAACTGAACCAAATTTTTGTGCATGTTTCTGGCTATGGCAAACAAGTCCTCCCTGAACTTGAAAAAATTCCGAAAGAAGGGGGCGCTATAATTCCGATCTCTGTGCCATTTTCATTATTGTACCATCGAACAGCGTATAAAATTATGCATATAATTGAACCAAAATGTTTGTGCTTGTTTTTGGCTTTGGCCAACAGGTTCTCCTTGAATTTGGAAATATTGCGCGGTAAAGGGGCTCCGTGCTAGCGATTTTTGTATACTTTTCTTGATTTTTCGTAGTTCTATTGTGCATCGGCGACTCATGCAGCGGCGGTAACTCGCTTCCTGCTATGCCGGCTATTCGCAAACAGCTGATAACGACAGAATAAGGGAAAATTAACAATTTTAACAAATATCATGATACAGATTAATTCGTTTTTAGTCCGTTTAATTGACTTGAGCAGAAATTTAAGATGAAAATCAAAGTTAGTATAGTATTGAACTAATAATATTGAAGTATTAACATGTGTAACTAGGTTTTGAAATATTAAGATGTATAAGATAGAAGAAAGTTTTGGGATTGGCACATCCAACTAGTTTAATTTTGTTCGCCCCCCCCCCCCCCCCAAAAAAAAAAAAACAAAACGCTACGATATATCACATGACGGGTATCTGCCAAATTTAGAAAAGTGCCCCCTTGGGGGGGAGTGGGCAGATGGTCACCATGATTTTTGACGCTGCCTGATTTTAAAAATTTATGTTATGTTTTATAAGCCATTTTACAGTTTCAAACAGATCGTCCAGTTATATTTCCTAATTTTGTTCGCGCACCTCCCTCAACCCCCCCCCCTCCTCGAAATGCGACGCGCCCTTCTTCTTTATAATTTATTATCGTGTGTTATAAAGTATCTTAAAGTTTAAAACAGATTGAATTGTTTGATTTCCTACTTTAAATAAAATCGCGGTCTGTTAATTCCACATTCCACCACCAGGGAGCGCACTGTATTCTTAACAAAAGCGTATCTGAACGAAACTCCTTTACACAACCCATTAGTAGATATGTTACTCGAGGGGGTGGCGGTCTTCAGCAAGAATTTAAGATAATTGTTGAAATTACTATTCGGAAATAGTGGTAATTTAACTTTTGACATATTTATATTTAATAAGTATAAGTAGCATGCATCTGAGGACTCCATCAAAAAACGCACCTGAAACGGTATGAAACAAAAAAGAAATATTTTGCCCCTCCCCCTCTCCCCACCTTCCCTAAATTTCACGCGCCATTTTTTATAAACTTTTTCTAATGTGTTATTATATTTCCTAATTTTAACAAAAATGTTAGTTCCACATTCCACTACCAGGGAGAGCACTCTATTCTTAACAAAACTGTATCGGAAGGAAACTCCGTTAAACAACCTATAAGTAGATATGTTACTCGAGGTGGTGGCGGTCTTAATAAGAAATTAAGATATTTGCTGAAATTACTATTAGGAAAGAGTGGTAACTAAACTTTAGACAATTTTATATTAAATAAGTAGCATATATCTCAGGACTCCCTCAAAAAGTCACCTAAAGCGGTCAGAAACGCTAATTTTTTAAATAGAAATCTAGCGCCCCCCCACCCCCTCCCCGGAATTTCGCGTGTCATTCTTTCTTACACTTTATCTTATGTGTTATAAAATATCTTAAAGTTTCAAACAGATCGACTTGTTAGATTTCCTAATTTTAACAAAATCGCGTTATGTTAGTTCCACATTCCACCACCAGGGAATGCACTCTATTCTTAACAAAAGCATATTTGAACGAAACTCCTTTACGCAATCTTTCCGTAGATAGATGGGTCGGGATGGTGGCGGTCTTAAACAAGAATTTAAAATATTTGCTTCGGTAACAAACGCTAAGATTTTAAAAATAATTCTAGCTCCCCCCCCCCCCCCTCCTCGAAATATCACACTCCATTCTTTTTTACACTTTTTTCTATGTGTTACAAACTATCTTAAAGTTTCAAATAGACTGAGTGGCGGTCTTAACCAATAATTCAAAATATTTCCTGAAATTACTATTAGAAAATAGTGGTATGAAATAAACTTTCTGATGATGAATGAGTTATACGTATCTCATATCGCTGTTCAAAAAGCCCAGGCAAATTATTAGATTTCCCAATTTAAGTTAATTCGTGGTTAAATAAGCGCGTCTCTTCATTTTAATCGACGCATTTGATAGGAATATACCGAATAATTAAATAATAATTAATATTTCAGCTTGTAATTAAGATAGGACTTAGATATGGGTATCAATGAAATCAGCGAGAAATTTGACATCGGGATGCCAAAAAATTTAATCAAAAAATTTAATATTTAAAAAGTTAAAATTTCGTATTAAAATATGCTATTATGGAAAACCGCAGCGTCGTCATGTCTACCTGCTTTCCCGCCGAATTGAAATCCTTTTATTTCCTTGTCTTTCCAATTAAAGAAATTAAATTTTTATCGATCGATTTTTAGTGGATATTTTAACTTATACAGATCGCAGAAATGTGAACTTTATACCAAATGAAAGTAGATTTTTTTCTGAGTCTGTCTATTCCATTTACAAATTTCTCGGACCAATATTTTCTGATATACGATTTCGCTTTAAAATCTCCACTTCATTTTTCGGCTTAATTTCCTCCGTGGTAACCGTGCATTCGGCTGATTTTACTGGCAACCCTTAGGAGAAACACGGATGATTTCGAGAAAGTCCGTTTGAATTTGCGTTAAAAAGGTGGATTGGTTAATTTTAGAAGTTAATTAGCCCGTAATTCGGTTAATTACCAACTTTTTCAAAATTTTATGATTTGTTGTTTGATGTGAGGTGTTCAGCTATAAGTACCCAAAATTTCAAGTCTCTAACATGTATAGTTTCTGAGAACGGGCTCTGTGACGGACGGACGGACAGACAGACAGACAGACAGAGGAGCGAGACGAATAGGGATTCGTGAGATGAACGAAACCCTAAAAATTACTAATTTAATGAAAATTTATTAAATTTTTCTATCCTCGATTACAAATCATTTTTCAACATGCTACCAGAAATGTGGTTCGACTTATACACGAAAATTCAATTTTTTCCAAAATTTTGCTTAAGAATTGGGAGGGGGGGAGGGGGTCGACTTATGCGTGAGTATATACGATATATAATTTTTTATTAATATTTAGATTAAAATCGAGGGATTATTTAAACAAAAACTATTTGTAATTACTCTTTTGTGAAGATTAAAACTTACTGTATTAATTCAAATATAAATTTATCATAGTCTTTTTTTTATGTGAGTACGCTTTATTAAACTAACTTTTTCAATACAAGCTTTTTTTTTTTTTTTTTTTTTTTTTTTCAAGTTTTAAAATACAAGCTATATCAGCCAAATAATTGAAAAATAATGCATACTCATAATTATTTTACAATTACATAATTTTTTATTGTTATTTAAAGTAAAATCAAGGAATTATTTAAACAAAAACTATTTGTAAATACTCACTTGAATTAATACAGCAAGTTTTAA
The DNA here is from genome assembly GCA_963932465.1 of Maratus speciosus. NCBI lineage: Eukaryota > Metazoa > Arthropoda > Arachnida > Araneae > Salticidae > Maratus > Maratus speciosus. Next base: position 58,708,364 of record OZ010788.1, read on the forward strand.
TCTTCTCAAAAATATATTTTACCATGAAGGTTTTTTTTTATATAATTACACTTTATTATACTAACTTTTTTAATACAAGCTTTTTTTATGTATACAAGTTTTAAAATACAAGCTATGGTAAATCTCTAGGCCAATTAATTGAAACTTTATGCTTTCTCATAATTATTTTACATTTATATTTTAATTTTTATTATTAGAATAAAATAAACGGATTTAAGCAAAAACTATTTGTAATTATACTTTTGGATTACAACAAGTTTTAATCTTCTCAAAAATATATTTCAGCATTAAGGTTTTTTTTTTTTTTTTAATACGAGCTTTAAAATACGAGCTATATCAGTCAAATATAATTCAAAAATTATGCTTCAGTTGTGATTATCTTACATTTACAATGATATAATATTTATTATTATTTAGAGTAAAATCAAGAAATTATTTATACAAAAAGTATTTGTAATTACATTTTTGGATTAGTACAATAAGTTTTAATCTTCTCAAATGTATTATTTAGGATTATTATTATTATTTTGAATACAATCTTTAAAAGACAAGCTCTATCAGCCAAATAATTGGAAAATTAAGTTTCACTCATAATTATGTTACATTATATATTGTAACATTATATATTATACATTATGTATATATACATTATTATATATTTTTTATTGTTTAGATCAAAATCAAGGGATTATTTAAGCAAAAATTATTTGTAATTGCACTTTTGGATTAGTGCAATAAGTTTTAATCTCAAAAATATATTTTAGCATAAAGATTTTTTTTTTTAAATATAAGTTTTAAAATACAAGCTGTATTAGCCAAATAATTGAAAAACTATGCTTCACCCACAATTAATTTACATTTAATTTAAGGTAAAACTATTTCTAGTAATGAACCTAACAAAACTGAATAATAGTAATAACAATAGTACAATGCGAATATACATTTAACAAAAATTAGGTCTATCTATCCTCATTTACAAGAGATGCATATATAATCGCCATCTTAAACCGACACAAGTAATGCTTTCCGGCTGCTGATAGCAGTCGGGATGAATTACGACGAAGCAACCCCGGTGAATGGGAAATAATTCCAACACGTTAGGGGCAGAATTGGAAAATATCACTTCGTCGGCGCATTACGAGAAAGTTGATACGTTGTCATTGAGACTGCAGGTTCGGTAAATTCAAATTATTCCTTAATGCATCGAAGAATAAAAACGTCTTCATAACTTAGTTCTAATATATTGTAAATAAAATTCGTAACTTGAATAAGTAAACACACTCTACAGTTCAAATTAAACTTCTTTCTTAAAAAACAACTATGTACATTTTATTTACAAATATATAGGTATATTAATATTATTATTACTCTCATTTGAGAGTTCCATTATTACCGTCAGACCGGTTCAAAACAAACTTTACATCTACACTGAAAAGAAAATCGGAAAACAATAAAAAGGGGGTTGCCAGTTGCCACAATGCCGACTAACAGATAATGGCAAGCATCGCCAAGTTGGCATTCTCAACATCCTGCCCCGGGCTGAACACTTAGTTCAGCATCTATATTAAACAATTTAATAAACATAAGAATATACTTACATACATGACAAATTTTCAGATACATACAGCTACAGATATAAAAGCAAAAATAATAAGAATGCTGCAATCTACGAAAGAAAATAAAACACATGAATTGTATGAAAATTAAACAATAATAAGGGTAAATATGAGTAACAAAACAAATTAAATGTTCGATAATAGTTCTTATTTTTAGTGTAAGAGTTTTAGTGTCTTTTAGTCCACTAAGTCCAATTCAAGATTATATAGCAATTGCACAGGTCGTTTAAGATCGCCTTTTGCAGTCTGTAATACACATGATCTGATTTTAGAGTCACGACCAAATATGAGTTCTTTAACACGACCACACTTCCACATATGTTTTGGGAGCTTTTCATCATGAGTTATCACTGTATCGTTAACTTTGAACTGAGGCGATGAATTTATGTTTTTCACTTGAAAAGCAGATCTAAGTTCTAACAAATATTCGTTTCTCCACCTTTTCCAAAAGTGGTCAGTAATTTGTTGCTTATATTTATATTTTCTCGTCAACAAAATCTTATTGGATTTCTCTTGCGTACAGACTGGTAATCCATAAGAAGGTAAGGACATTAATCGTTTACCAACTAAAAAATGAGATGGCGTTAAAGGTGATGGTTCAGCATTTTCTTCGTAGAGATAACATAAGGGACGTGAATTAATCACAGCTTCAATTTCTGTAAGTATTGCTTCTAGCTCTTCATAACGGAGACAAGTTTTTCCTAGAACCTTTTTTAAAGGTGTTTTAACTGATCTGACCATCCTTTCCCAGAAGCCGCCCCACCAGGAAGCCCTGGGAATTATAAACTTCCATATTATTTTATTCTTTCTCAAGTAATCAAAAATTTCTTGCTTAGAAATTCTTTCCCAAGCATCTTTTAACACCAAATCAGCCTTAGAAAATGTCTTGGCATTGTCACTGTACATTATTTTGCAGAAACCTCTCCAGAGAAAAATCTTCGTAGTGCTAAGATAAAGGTTTCAGTACTTAGATTGGTGACTAACTCTAGATGTATCGCTCTGGTTACAGCACATGTGAATACGACAATATAAGCCTTCCCAGTGCCTTCAGAAGTTTTATAATAAATCGGACCGGCAAAATCGACACCAGAGGTTTCAAAAACTGGTGTTTTGATAATTCTATCTTTCGGTAAAGGTGTTATTTCCACCTTTCCAGGAATAGCATTAAGTTTTCGACATATCATACACGATCTTAAGACGGATTTTACAAATCTTCTTCCCTTTAATATAAAACACCTTTCACGAAGGTGAGCTAAAGTGACAGCTACACCAAAATGGTACATTCTTTCATGAGCATCCTTAATTAGTAATTTTACAAAATAAGATTTATTAGGAAGTATCCACGGATGTTTTTCCTGCTCTGTAACTTCAGAAAACTGAAGTCTTCCGGATAAAACAAGTAAGTCATTTTCATCGAATTGTGGATTAAGGTTGTACAAAGAAGAATCTTTATTAAGTGGTTTTTTTTGTTTAAGTGTTTCTATTTCAACTTTAAATGATGTTTCCTGAATTTGTTTAATCCAGTATTTTTCTGCTATTTCTATTTCTGAGGTAGTTAAAGGTCCTAAAATTTTAGGGTTTTTCGAATTGGCATTATGAATAAAACGCATTATCCAAGCAGTAATATTATATACGCGATTTAAACTACTGAACTTTGCCATATCAAATACTGGCTTAGGAATAGAGTTTGATTCGTTACACAATAATGTTAAATTTGGTTTTGCTTTCATTTCATTAAAAGCTTCGGGAACCATTTCTATAGCCCCTTTTGAAGGCCACATATCTTCTGATAGTGATAACCAAGGTGGGCCGCACCACCATACATTATTACCCATTAACTTCGATAAGTTTTCCCCTCGCGTAAGCAGATCTGCAGGGTTTTCTTTTCCGGGACAATAATTCCAGTCCTTTGGATCTGTCAGTGACTGAATTTCGGTTACACGATTGGAAATAAAGGGTTTCCAGTTTGTAGTAGAACCCCTAATCCAACAGATAGTTATCTCTGAGTCCGACCATAACTTTATATTTAAATTCGAAATATGTAATTTTTGTTTTAAATATTTCCACATTCTAGCGGCAACTACTGCACTGATCAATTCCAGCCGTGGAATAGTTAACTTCTTGAGGGGGGCTATTCTACATTTACTCCAAACAAAACTTGTTTGAATTTCGCCAGTTAATGAAATGGAACGCAAATAAGCAACTGCTCCATACCCTTTGGGACTAGCATCACAGAATATGTGAATTTGTGAATTTTCAGAAATGTTTATCATATTAGGAAAATATTTTCGGGTTATTTCAAATGTGCGTAAATGTACAACTTCCGAACACCAAGTGTTCCACTCGCATTTCAAATCTTCAGGTAATTTATTGTCCCACTCTAAACCTCTTTGCCATGTTTCTTGCAACAAGGCTTTAATACGTATTACAAATGGATTCACAAATCCTAATGGATCATAAATTTTCAGTAACATTTTAAGAACTGTTCGCTTCGTGGGATCATCGATGTAATATTCTTCAAAGGGCTGCGCATCTAACATCAAAATATCAGATTCGGTATTCCATATCAGTCCAAGCACTTTTAAGATACTACCTGTGTTTTCCTCACTTATACCTAAGTTACCAGATTCCCACATTTCCCTAAGTTTAATAGAATTTGTTTTTAATTTCCTCAAATTCATCCCAGCTTCTTTAAGAATTTCAGAAGCTGTAACTGATAAATAATAAGCTTCGTTATCTAAATCTGATCCGGAAATTAAATCATCGACATAGAGGGAATTATCTAACATATGTACAACATTTGGATGTTCATCTCGATATTTCTTTATATGATGTTTAATTGTGGCAGCCAAAATAAATGGTGAGCATGTAACGCCAAATGGTACACGTCTAAATCTTAAAATTTTGAAAAAGTTGTTTGTGTCATTATCGAACCAAAGAAATTTAAGGTAATCTCGGTCTTCTTCAGCTACAGAAATTTGAAGAAAGGCCTTTTCAATATCTGCACAAAACGCAGTATTGAATTTTCTGAAATTAATAATAATTTCTAATAAATCGGGGTACAAATTTGGGCCACCATACAAACAATCATTTAATGATTTGCTATTTTCTTTTGAGGAAGCATCAAATACCATTCTAACTTTAGTTGTGGGTTTATCATCTCGCAAGACAGGTCGGTGGGGCATAAAATAACCGCTATCTACAGTTTTATTAGAACATGCTTCCACTATGTTATTTAATTCCTGTTCAATCACAATTTCTTTATATTTCTGCAATAATTCCTTATCTTTAAGCAATTTTCGATTTAAGTTAATAAATCGGTTTCTAGCATTGTTATAATTACTTCCTAAATCTCTTCTATCATCTTTCCATAACAATTTAGCTTCGTATCGGTGCTCAAGAAAATGCAAATTGTTTTCGAATTTTTCGATTATCTCTTTATCTAATTCAGAAATATTTTCTTCAGTGTTCATCCCTAAAGTTTCTAACTCCCACAATGTTTTCAAATCATTTTGAATAGGTTTCATAACCTGAGTGGACAAGACTCCAGCTTGCTTACTCTCACTATTTTTATTTACGTCAATTGTCCCGCAGAGGGAATGCCCAAATAAATTTTCACAGACGAACAATGATTTATTTATGGGGTATGTTTTGTCATTAATTTGATATAAATAATCAGCTCCTATTAATATATCAATATCACTATTTTCCAAATGTTCCCACGTGTCAAGACGAAATTTGGAAAGTTTTCTCTTAATTTTGATTGGAAGAGGAGGAATTTGTATCAAAGAATTAGTTATTAGCGGTGTGACTAATGCTTCAATTATTATACTACGTTTTCTGTTCGTCAAGTGAATTAGCTTTAGCTTAACGACAGCATAACATCGTTCTTCAGATTTTCTCGAACCGAAAGTATAGACAATTAATTTTTCCTTTCTAATGACCTCAGGTTTTAATTTTGAAACTAAATTTTCTGTAATAAAAGTTCGATGACTAGCAGAGTCAAATAAACAAAGAGCAGTTTCTGAATTTTCACCCGCTTCCACTTTTACATGAATTGTTTGCAATATTACTTCTCTACTGATATTATTTATATTGCCTTTGCAATGAGATAAGGAGGAAATAATGCTACCTGAATTTTTTGATTCTTCTGTTTTTTTATTAGAATTACAAAGTATAGTATGATGATATGTTTTACCACACACTTTGCAATTTTCATTCGAAATTTTACAAAAATTCGCGATGTGAAATTTACGGAAGCATTTAAAGCACCTTCCTTCCCTTTTTAATTTTTTTCGCATTTCCGGAATGGTGAAAGACTTACACTTTTCAGAATCGTGATCAGTTTGATTACAAAATATGCAGTTATTTTTAATATTTGTGGTTAAGGCAGAAGCTGATGGAATGAATTTTTTATAATTTTTCTTATAATTTTCCTGCTTCTCAGGGATTTTTTCAAAATGGTTTAATTGGACAGTGGTCTCGCGAGATTCAATTTCATCTTTAATGAAATTTATCAGCTCATTAACATCCCAGTCAGTGTTTTTAATTCGTTTTCTATTAAATTCTAGTGCAATATCTGATGGAATAAGTTTCAGAAGAATCGGACATAACAAGTGCCCATATGAACCTGAGGCAACACCTAAAGAATTAAGATTTCTTATTTGAATTTCACATTCATCATACAAATCTCTAAAAGCCTTAATGTTACTAGAATTTCGTACTGGTTTCAAATTTAGCAGTTTAGTCATGTGACTATTTATTACCAGGTCATTACGACCAAAACGATTTTTCAATAATTCTATAGCGTGAGCATAATTTTCCTTAGTCAGCGAAAAGCCTGCTATAGTATTTGCAGCACTTCCGCCCAAAAGTGACTTTAAGTAGGAAAATTTATCAATCGGAGTTAAATGTTCATTATTGTCAATCGCATTCGAAAACTGACTCCAAAATTCGAGCCATAAACACGAATCACCATAATATTTAGGTATATTAAGTTTAGGAAGTTTAATCAAATTTTGATTCAGAATTTTCTGACTTTTTAGTAGAGAACTATTGTTGCTACTACTATCACTTTCAATGTCTGAAGAATCTTGTTTAGTTTCAGGAGTAACTGTGTTATCATTTAAAAATTTGGAAATTTTATATTTCCATTCAATAATATTCTCATTATAAGATTCCGATTTCTCGATTTCTTTTTCAAATTCAGTACTTGGAACCAGTGGTTCAATTTCAGAATTTAATGATTTTAAAGTTTTCATTTTGTCATTCAATTGCTGTTTAAAAAGATCCAGCTGTGATTTTCTATTCTCAAGCTCTAATTCTTGTGTATTATCTAATAAATCCCTTATTTTATCAAATATTTTCGTAGTTTGACTACGAATCGTAGCTCTTTTTTTTTCAAAGTTTCGTAATCCATCATAAAATAAAGAATTCAATTTATTCAATACAGTTCAGTTAATAAATATATTCATAATTCTATCTATTCAATATAATTTAATTTGAGGTACTTACCTCAATCGATGATGAAATCCAGACATCCTGGAGCTTTGACGCCAGAAAAATGATACGTTGTCATTGAGACTGCAGGTTCGGTAAATTCAAATTATTCCTTAATGCATCGAAGAATAAAAACGTCTTCATAACTTAGTTCTAATATATTTGCCGAAACGTCAGTGAAGGCTTACTGTGGAGACACGAAAAGTTTTGGTTTCCGTTAGTCTGTCTGTCTGTTCCGCGATAACTGCCGCAAAAAGCATCCGATCGGCTTAAAATTCCCTGGGCATGTTGATGAGCTCCCCGGATTTAGCTGTATAGTTTTGGGTTAAATTTGGTTCATTCGTTCGGAATATACAGAACATTTTATTTTGTGATATAATGCTTTTCTATGGGAAGTCAGACGATTTTCAAATTTTCATTTGTTGAAAGAAATCGCTCATATGAATAATAGATTTAAATGGTAAATTTTGGATGCTGAAATTTTTAAATAAGAGTATTAAATTATTCTTATTAGTTTGCAATTTTGTCAAAACATTTGTCAGAGCTTTTAAATTAGGTGTATAACTTATGATAGAATTTTATACACGTGTTCGAATAATATAAAACATTTTATTTTATGAATTTACTTATATTTCATTTTTTCTTTTAACCGTTGCGTAGCAACAGCATCTCATCTAAAAATATCATAAATGTGAAAGTATGTATGGTTTTTTGAAGTCAAATCAAAGCAAAAGAAATGAATTAATGAATGTCTTTGTATAGATATTTGCATATAGATTTATTTAAACGCAGAAATGGAAATAGTATTTATATACTATATAGAATAATATTTTCATTTATTTATTCAACTATTTGATTATAAATGAAAAAGTTCGTTATTTTCATACAGAATAAACTGACATTATTCTGTTAAATTTTATAAACTTTATTGTTGCCAAAAAAAATGAATAACAATTTCTCCCAAAGAGTTAATTTTAATTTGTAAGATTTTCACGTGCAAAAGAAAAATGGAATAAGCAAATAAAAAATAAAAAGGATATATAGGACAGGAATGAATACATATAAACATTTCACACCAAATACCACCTAAAATAGTTTTTGTAGCAGTATTTTCCCAGCACTACGAAGAAAGATTCCTCGATTTACACGATTTTACTTGGCCTTCCTTTTCTCATTCTTTGCGATTTCATTTTCGCAATTGCGTGCATTAATTGGCACAAAATTTTACATTTTTATGACTGAGATATATGTAAGGCCATACAAATAAGAAATTCCGTATTGTCTCCTATAAAATGTGATAAAGTGTTGGTTAATCATATATGTTTTTATTAAGAGGAGCAGAGCTGCCAAGCCTCCTGCGTTCTGGATACCAGTATTTTAATACAGAAAATGTTACTTTATTTAATTGAAACATTTGCGCGATTTAAAAGAACATTTTCTCTAAGATAATAGTGATGTGCAAAAAGCTTGAGACTTGGCATCTCTGGTGGGGAGTGAAATGTTTTACTTAATGCATTTATCTCTATTTTAATGCTACGTGAACAACGTCCGTGTAATAGCTTGTAGAGTGTAAAATAAATTAAATTATTAAAATAATCCTTATTACGAAAAATGAAACAGAAAGTCCGGCTAAGGGAAATGAAATGTTAGTTAACCTTTCGTAATTTGACCTGAACATAGGTTTGCGTCAAATTTCAACGGTATTTGTAACATCACGATTTTAAATTAAATGTAGATACTATTAAAAGAAAATCACAAAAAATACTTAAAGGCGCCAAATCGTGTTTATCTATTTAACGATGATGAATTATTAACTGTTAGGTTTAGAAGCCCCCCTACTTTAGGGTGATTTTAGTAAGTTAATGCTATCGAGTACATTTTTTGATATTTAGATTAGATCTTAGATATAAATATTGCAGAATGGTAATCAAAATTATTTTTTTATAAACAAAATTTATAAAGTTATTAGATTTCTAAATTAGATGTTTCAGTTTACATTTCCAAAAGTTCTTTATCCATTAGATACAGGTATTTGTGGTTAGCAGGCAAGTAAATACTGCTGTATGGATATTAGGATAACGTAAAATGCTTGACCGAATTATTGCTTATCCTTATAAATCGCAGTGTAAAAAGAAATCTAAGATATAGGGTAATCATTAACTCAATCAGTAGAAAATTACAAATGCAAAATAAATTACACAACGGGGGGTTCAGGGGGCAGAGCCCCCCTGAAGAAATTTGCTTTATTATATAAAAATTACTAGAATAAGTAGCTCGTGAGAATTTCAGAATATCCTTACATAACAACGTGTTTAATTTAACGCTTTTAATGTCTGAAACCATCGAAATATTTTTTTCCTTTTATAAATGTTTGTGTAATTTAAATAGTTTAAATTTTGTTTTTGTAGAAAGATTAATATTACGCAAAGTTTGATAAAAACAATGAGTTGCAGAGATGACGTTGAGGCTCTTGATCTGCAGATTTACTAGTGTAAATAAAATTCGTAACTTGAATAAGTAAACACACTCTACAGTTCAAATTAAACTTCTTTCTTAAAAAACAACTATGTACATTTTATTTACAAATATATAGGTATATTAATATTATTATTACTCTCATTTGAGAGTTCCATTATTACCGTCAGACCGGTTCAAAACAAACTTTACATCTACACTGAAAAGAAAATCGGAAAACAATAAAAAGGGGGTTGCCAGTTGCCACAATGCCGACTAACAGATAATGGCAAGCATCGCCAAGTTGGCATTCTCAACAAAAGTAACCCGTTCCGAGAAGGGCAGAATCAGGACACGGGTGAAAGTCCGATTCCGATGAGCACACAACAAGGCTCACAGAAGATCGGATTCGTCGCTTCGGATGGGATAGATTAGATCACCCGGTTTACAGCCCCGATCTCGCCCCATCGGACTTTCACCTGTCACCTCTCGGCCCGAAAATAAAATAAGTCTAACCCAGCCCGATCCTGCAAAGAAAGTAAGACCCGATCGCAGCCCAGGACGAATGAAGATTACTTCTGATGCGTCTGATTCGGAGATTTACTAGTTTTTATTACTAATATAAATGTAATTAATGTTTATAGTACTAGGAGGCTCTACCCCCCTTGCTCGTTACGCTCACCAACCCTCCACGTAATGGCTTCGCTTTTCCGAAGAATTTCCGAAGAAAATAGGTATCGCGAAGCAATACCTGTTTTCTAGCCAATCTCAGACGTGATTGTTTCGCTTTTCCGTTCTGGATCGCTTCGCGATCCCTTATTTTCTATGCACTCAATTTTTAAATTCCTTACACAGGTGACCCCGCCCCCCTCCCTTTTCTCATTAGTTAATGGAAATTATCTTCTCTGTGTAAAAACCACTTTTGCCATCGACCCCCTAAAAAAAAATATCCAAAAAACAGAAGTCTATCGAAATGCAGAAAATTCTCCCCTTTCCCCGCCCATCCTACCTAAATTATCTACTTTCATGGTTTTCGGCAAACACAATTCCCGCTAAGAAAAGACAGAAAGCTCTGACCAATCAGATGCGTTTCGCGGTATCTACGCAGATTTTCATTTGCCTATTTCCAAATCTTTTGGCCCATTTCGAAATCGTTACTTTTTTTTTTATATATATATAGAAGGGTATCTGTTTATTTACAGAATTGTTTTGTCAGAGATCGATAAACGTACATTAAAGACAGAAAGTAATGAATTTTTAATAACTTGTACGACTTAAAAAATTGTCTTTATTTGAATTGGAAAGGCTTGAGCGCCTCCTTTTCCTATGTCCTTGAACATTATTCTCTGCTTTCTGATTCGTTTAAATGATTGCAAGATTAAATATTATGAACTATGCAAGGCTAGATAATATATTTTCAGTCTTTTCTGATGTTTCGCAAGATCAAGTAAGCAAGGCATCGTACAATAATCCTTTTAATTAATTAAACTAACTAAAGAGGAATTATCAATTTCTTTTTCTTATTGGTACTGCAGTCAAAACTAATGAATAAAAATTCATGCTTTAATTATTTCTAAGATTTGCATTAATCAATACATTAAAAAAAAAAATAAACAATGGGATTCGATGCATAACGAATTTGGAAAAGTTTTCCCCTCTCCCGTTTAAAATGTGATTATGGAATTAAAATGAAATCAAATGTATTTTTTCCGTTTTTTATTTTTACTAAAACATTTATGAGTTTAAACCATAATTGCTTTATGTAATTAGAATTTCCTTTTGTAAACGTAGGGGTAAAAGTGAAAAAAGTAAAATTAGAAAACTGCCTTGGCTGAAAAATTTTAATTACAGCTATTGTATCCCTTATTGAAGAGCCGTTTCGTAAGTCTGATTGAAGATATTATAAGATGCAATGATTATATTTTCTAACAATATTTTGTTTTTCATTTAGTAAGAAATATAGGGGAGACTGGGGAGGGTTGACCATAAGGAGAAGCTTGACCCACCCTTCAGTTTTCATATTTAAAAGAATTTCAGAGTATTGCTAATAGGTGGCAACCAAAGCTACTGAAATGCTCAAACAATAGTCTTTATTTCATGAAGATAATTGAAACATTTGTGGAAAAATAAATTGTGAAGAGTTTTTATAGCTTAAAAAGTGCATTTTTCTCAAAAATTTTGTAAGATTTTCTCAGATAAAATATATCATAGAAATTTCAGTAAGAAGTTTTAAGTAATGTAGCAATATTGAGCTTTCATTCCAGGCATAAAGATTGTACAGTAAATTAGTCTAAACATAACCATGTGCTATACTTAAAAAGTGGCCATGTAGGGAGGCTTGATCCAATCAATGTGGGGAGGGTTGACTTAATGGTCAAAGCTCCTTAATTAAGTGTTTTTGGAAATCTTTTTATTACAAACTGTACATAATGAAGGGTTAATGGTTATATTTCTAATATAATGTAAATTTATTCTGTAAAGCTGCAGTAAAAGGGAATGATAGAAAGAATTTTTTTTTAAAACGGATTAAATGAAGATGAGAAAAATTGCTACAAGAAGCAAGAAAAAAATTTAATGAAATATAAATTGGAAAGTTGATAGGAACTTTTATTTCAGTTAAATAGTACCCATAGTAGGAAAATAGAAAGAATAGAAAAGATTAATAAGGATGAAAGCAGCAGCCTTAAGAAATGTTAGGTATTCATTGCTCTACAAAAGAACATAACATTTATCCAAACACTTTAGGAAGGTATGTAGACAAATTTCACAAAGATGAACACAATGAGATGAAGTCAACTTATGTAGCAACTAGTGCTGCCAGGTCGGGTGTAAAAAAAGTGGCTGTTTAAAGCGTAATTTTTCTTCTGTGCCTTGAATTCCGTGTAAGCAGGTTTGTTTACACGCCACACTTTTCCAAATATTTTTAAATAATAATTATTAAACCTTGTAGCATAAAGTTATTCTGCCTTTTTAAAAACTGATTTTATTTCCCTTAACCCTCTCGCTGCGTAATTGTTATATCAAAATAGCTTCAAAAATTGCGTACTTAATTCCTTCGCGGTGAGCGTCTTTTAAGAATTTTTATTCTTTTGTCACTGGTTTTTCAAAACAAATTTTTTCGCCTGATTTAATCGGAAAAATGCTCCGATTAGATTAGGCAAAATTTACAATAAAAAGTTACTGGTGGGAATGATCAAGGAGGGTTAATTAGACGGAAAAAATGCATCCCGATGAAATCTCGGGTTGCGCAAATTTTGCTACTTTGACGTTGCCCGAGAAACTCTCGGGTTGCGCAGCGAGAGGGTTAACAAATATTTCAATATAAAATAAAGTGGGGCAAGCCTCCCATATGTGGGGAGCCCTGACCCATTATTTTTTCACGTTTAAAATCAATCATTTTTTGAGTTTCTTATATAGTTTACTTATGTTGCAATTTTATTTTGACAACTAATTGTATAACGAATACAATGACATATGAAACTTTATTCTAAGTTCAATATTTAAAAAAATTAAAAAATCATTTTGTATAAAATGGGCCAACCCTCTCCAGTATCCCCTAATTTAGTTGTTGAACTGGCTAAAAAATATGCTTTCCGCAGCTATAGCTACAGGTAATCTCTCTATTCTAAAACAAGTTGAAAATTGCTCTTCAAACGTGGCAAATGAAATGCGTTCGTACTATAACTAGTTTTATAAATATTTTTTGCACCGCATATTGTAATGAATATGCATATTTTAATGCAATTCATAAGTGCACATCAATTTCATTCTGTTCGAAAGGCTGTAACATCGTTAAAATGTACATGAAATAATTTTTTCCCATTGGCCTTAATGTAACGGAAAAATTTTGACTGTCCCTCTAATTAAACTATACACCCGATTTTCATAAAATTTGAAATGACTCGACAAACTTTTGAAACAATTATATATTTAAAATTTCAGACCATTCGGAAGGCTGTAACATCATTAAAATGCCATTGCAATATTTTTTTCCCATTGGCCGTAATGTAACTGAAAACTTTGACTGTCCCTGTAATTAAACTATACATCCGATTTTCATAAAATTTGAAATGACTCGACAAAATTTTGTAACAATTGTATATTTAAAATTTCAGACCATTCTGTTGGGCAGTTTTTGCTCTGTTATATGCGGGCAGACAGACTGACAGACAGACGGACAGACTGAACGACGACTATAGGTGCTACGTATTTATATAATTACGAACGCACCTAAAAACAAAAACAAATCCTAATGCTGCTGCAGTAATTAAACTTATTGTGACCTTTTTGACTTATTGGCGCATAATCAAAAACATAAAAAGATGAAAAGTAGAGTTTTATAGAGAAACTAGCAGATCTACCCGGCTTCGCTCGTGTCAATAATAAGGGTCCTCTCGGGTAAAATACATTAAAATGAAATAATACGGCAATGACAATAACTGAGATTGGTGCATTCCCGTCCACGAATCGTTAAAAAGACGAGTAAGAAATATAAGTAAAATAGTCGTAATTGCGTCTACTATTAACTATACCATAATAATATATATTCCAAACAAATGTCATCATACATTAAAGTACAATTATTTGCTTAAAAAGCGTCATTTCAGTAAAAGAAAAACATTAAAAATATTAAAAATTTACATGTTTCGACTCTTTGATTGAGTCATCTTCAAAATATACAAAAAAAAAAAAAAAAAAAAAAAAAAAAAACTACAAACACAATGCCAATTGTGACATTATACTGATGATGGCAATGACCTAACCCATAAATGTTGCCTTTACTGAAATTTTTTTCAACTTCTGATCATCATACAATTTCGTTTTTTACACTGTCGAATAGAAAAAGGTTCTGTCAAATGAAATTCATTTGAAAATTGTATCTCAGTTTTTTCATGTGAATGGATTTTAAAGTAATTTTCAATCATGGATATTTTTTAATTTGCATGCAGCCAGGAGTAAGATTTCCGCGTTTTTTCACACCAGTATTCTGTTAGAGAAAATGATATTTAATTTAATCGGAACACTCTCGCGATGCAGCCCAATTGCGAAAGATATACCTGATTACTCTTAATACATTACTATAAAGTAAAACATTGATGAACTATGAGTAACTCTAGCATCATATTGTTGGTGGCAACAACCTAACCCAACCATAAATTTAACTTTTACTGCAATTTGAAATTTAAACATCGCACATTTGATTATTCCAACATGTAATAGAATACAAAAAGTACTTTCAGTAATATTTGGTTGAAAAGCTTATCTCAATTTACGGATTGTTTATCCATTTTAAATTAATTTTCAATCACGGAGATATTTTTAAATATACCTGTAACCCAATTAAGAAAGATATATCTGTTTGCTATTAATGCAATATTATGAAGAAAAGACATATCTATGAGTAACGCCTAGCATCATATTGTTGGTGGCAACAACCTAACCGTACCATAAATTACGCTTTTACTGCAATTTGATCTCTAAACATCATGCATCCCATTATTTCAACGTCTAACAGAAAAGTCTGTCAGTCATGAAATTTTGTTTAAAAAAGAAAAAAGCTTACCCTAAAAAATAGTAGCTATAATTTCTATTTAATATAAATCGTAGAAAAATCGTATTTTATGTAACCGTATTCGATGTAAATCGTAGAATGTTGTCACTGCATTTCAGGAATTAAAACCTTTATCTAAATGATATAATTAAAGATACAGCATTACAAAGAAATAGGAAATAAATTGTAGCATCCAGTTTTTAGAACCAGTTTGGAATTATATTAACGAAATTGACGTCATATCTAGCAAACGATTTTTTATTATTATCTTTTTCCTTAATTGATTCCTTGATATTGAAACGACTTCATTAAAATAGATTTTTTTTAACATTCAACTAAAGTACTATTGAGGTCATTTTAAAACATGCTTAGTTAAAGTTTTTACATAAATATATGAAAAATGTGCATTTTCTTCTTTGAATGACGTCAATTTCAAAAACAGCAAAAAAATAGTGAGACAATCTGAATTTTTGTTGACATAAAACAAAGTACTCGAGTTATCAAAAATTTTTTTAAATTATTGAGCAGCTTTTTAGATGTGTGGCAACAGGAAAGAAACTTGAATTTGAATATTTAAAAAGAGATATTTCTATAATGTTAAATTATGAAAGGTCGTAGAAAAAAAGGGATAAATATTGGTCTGATGATTTTTTAAAGTAGACGGTGATCTTTTCCACGTTCTAAAACGTATGTACATAAAGTTTCGTGCAAATCGGTCAAAAATTGAAGATTTGTATAAAAGACATACATACAGAGAACGGCTTATATTTAAGTATTGCGCGGCAGCGCAATACTTATTTATTTTAAGTGTCACTTCTCAGTGTTAATTGTCGGAGCACAGCTCCGGCTTCCCTTCAAAAATTACACTTATTGTTAACACGATAGCGTCCAAAATATTTGACGCATCGACACAAAAAAATAAGCTGGACTTTGGTAGGGCCAAAATCTCGGCGCGTATTGAAAATCATAAATATTCGTCAACCCTAACAGCCTGAAATGTCGGCTCAAAATTTTTCCATAGATATAACATTGCGAGTTTAATTCTATATATTTAAAAGATAAGGCTTTCTTTTTTTGTAATGTACCTTGAGCTTTTTTTTTGCACCAATTTTAATATTCTTTTTTTTAATGAAAGCTGTTTCTTTGTAGATTTGCCTGCACTAGCTATTTTTTTAAAATATTCCCATTTTTATATTTAAATTTAAAATTTAAAAAATTTCTATGAATTTGTTTCAAAATGGTAGCAATTGGATTACTTCCATAGTTGTAAAGAAAGGAAAAATAATAAGGTTTGCTTATCTTTATTGATGCCATTTTCTCATAAAATTCAAAATAAACTTAAAATTGAACAGAAAATGACGTCATGCTTTAATAAAATACTCATGTTTTTCGCAAAAAGCTGTTACAATTCAATTCTTTTTCCTTCATTGAGTTTGAGACGCTTGGTGAAATGCTTCAATGAGGCAAAATGACATCATATTTAAATGAAAACGATCATTTTCTCTGATAAATGTAAATATTTTACTACGAACGCCTCTAAAAGATATAAATTTCTGGTATTTTACTTGCCGATACAGAGATTAGAATCACAAGTCAAGAGTGCGAATGTTCACACGCAAAGTCGTAGTTGACAAACTTGATTTCAAGTTTAGAAATATATGTATTAATCACATATTGCGCGTTGTAATATTTTTGAAATGGTGAATGTAAATATAGGAGATGCGTATGCAAATTATGAGACGGTGAAAATAACGTAACGTTTACATTTTACGCGAAAAATAATTCCATGATTAACTTAAGGTGAAATCATTTTTTTTTTTTAAAATTTTCAATCGGCAATTTTAAACGGCACAGATGTCATATACGGACCATATTGGCGCGATTTTTTTCTGACGCCAATGTCATATACGCAACGGGTACTTAACTGGCGCCAAAGTGTCGTTATTTTGCTTGATATGGTAACCCGGATGTTATTGTTTGTTCTGTTGAAGTTTTCCCCGAATTGACGTGGGAAAAAAATCGTGCCAATATCGTGTATGACATCTGTGCCTTTGAAACATAACAGCCTCAATGGGTAATTTCATCAAAATTACATATCTTGATTAGGTATAATAAATAATTCAGTTTAATTTTTTAATATTTTGAACAGTCAAAGTGTATGGAATTAGTATTTTGGTAACTTTAAGTTAAAAATAATATTTGTTTAAAGAGACTAAGTAGTAACCTATGTATGAGTTCGTTTTTAAACAATTTCTTTCGTCGAAGGTCGACGAGATTCATCCCGTTATTAATTAAAACATTAGCTCCATTGCTGTAAATTATGCATTTTAACCTCATACGGATTATTATGGAGTCGAATGTTGAAGTCGATGTTCATACATTGGTGACCTGAGATATAAATTACCCCCCCCCCCCCCCTTTTCAGAAGTTTTACGTTCTACGTATGTAACAATGACTATTTTTTTTTCGAACTTTTCATTCTTTGTAAGATTCCAAATCGATGCAATTCATTTTGAATTTTAAATTAAGAGAAACGAAAAGAAAATCGAATACGGAAAATACGATTTTGGGCATTAGTCGAATGGCTACGAGTGATACTCAAAGAAATCGAGAAAAATATAATGTCATGTATGCATTACTCATATGTATGTATTCTTATGTATGTATGTTTGTATTCATACGAATGTATGTTTCTATTGAGAAATTTTCGTAATCGGGTTTGTAGACAAATTCATAATTTACTGAGCATTGTTTGATGCGCAAATTTAACAATTTGGTAGCTGTCCCAATTACTGACGATTTCTCAATTTTTTTTAATTCATCGTAGTTGAATATATTTCAATTGAAATGCAAGTGAACATTCTGAAGTAAATGAGATAAACATTTTTTTTTGTCAAGATGTACACTAGAAAACAGAAATATGTAGATTACAAAATAAAAAATACCTGTGCGGGTTGGAAAAGGTAGCTTCATTATTTCTTGGTTTTAAGATTTTAGCTAATTTTACTGGAAAACACGAAGTTAAAATGCGAAGAACCCGGTTAGAGAAGAATCATCAGTACTGAATTTCAATGGAAATTTCTCCCAATTAGTCAGATACAGCCAAATTGGCTTAATTTGTGACGACATATTTTTGGTCGCCAAATTTGGCTATATTTCGTCCAAATGTCGCGAAGCTTAGCGATAAATGCGACGTTAATGTATATGACTATGATCGCTTATGCTTATGATCGGAGAAATGGATACAACAACGAAAGATAATTCGTGAGAAATCATGTTCACTGAAAGTCATAAATTAATCCCTGATTATTTTTTAATCTGCTGCTTAGATTTAGTGTACATTTTAAGAAATATACATATTTTATATGTGCAACGTTATACACAGAAGTTTCGAAAATGACGGTTAAAAGAAATTAATTCAAATGTATAAGAGTTATTCAGCTTAATTCTATGTGGAAAAGTTGCATAAAAATAACCCAGATGCTTCCTAATATTTTCATAATAACGATATAACAACAACTCAGATGAATAAAGGTATCAAGTTTGATAGAGGAGTATAGAAGACTATCTATGAGTGTGTGTTACATACGTGTTACAAACCTTTACCTGTTGAAAGTAATTCAAATGTATAGAGTTATTCAGCTTAATTCTATGTGGAAAAGTCGCGTAAAAATAGCCCAGATGCTTCAGAATATTTTCCTAATAACGATATAAGAACTCAGACGAGTTATAAACCTTTACCCGTTGCCATATTAAATAAGTGTGAGCTGTGTCAGACGAGCAAGTCTTTGAAGGAGCTTTGAAGTTTTCAGCCGCTAACTCGATGGATCAAGTTCTCAAAGATCGGAGCTAAATTAAAAAAATCGAAATTTCTTAATTACATCCGGGAGTAATTCTTTATCTTTACCGTAGATTCTCTTATCCAATGGTTTCTCTTTACTTTTAACATTTCTGAATTATTATAAAGAACAACAAATTATGCTGCCTTCAGTTATGCACTGAACAGCATTTGTCTTTGCAAACAAAGGTTACAAGTTTCCCTAAATCAACTTTTATTACTGGAAAAGGAAGAGCTGTAAAATGTACAAAAATCAAAGAAATTAGCAAAACAGTCATAGAGCAGTTAGGATCAGAAGCTATCATTCTTTTGGCACTAACAGGTACTGCTGCATTTAATGTCAAAGACAAGGTAACTCACTCAGTGCTTAAAGAACCAACGTGTTTTAAATAGTTCGCTAATTTAAAAAGTCAGCAATACATCTACAGCTCAGAATGGATACAGTGTTATTTCTCATTATTGACGAATTTTCAATGATAGGATGTCGTCTTATGGCTGACCTTGAACAAAGATATCGCGAAGGTAAAATAGATAGCATTGAGCCTTTTAGAGGCTTATTTGTTTAAATACTTGGACGTATTAGGTAGTTACATCGCATAAAAGACATCCCTCTATATAAGAGACATTCTTTAAAAGTCATTTTGATTCTTCGCGGACAAAAAATACTTAGAGCTTTTAAAAAATGTTTCACATTAACAAACTCATTGAGACAAAACGACGATCAGCAGACACAATTCCGAAAGACTCTGAACTCACTTTGCGTGAGTCAAGTTTTTGGCTACCTCTCACCCCTTATGCAACGATGCAAAGATATACTGCTTTCGGCTAACTTGAATGACTTGAAGGTGCCATATGTCTTTTTCTCAAAACCAAGCAAGCTAAAGAATATAATCAAGAAGTACTTCTTAAATCAAAGCGGGGACCAATAAACAAGAATTTTAGCAGATCACAATGATTAAACAGCAAGATAGAGTGAAGATGATCACGCGTCTGGACTTCAGTCTAGACTTTCCCCAGCGGCTGGATGCAGGGTTATGCATTATGCTGCATACCAATATCTGAACGGAGTGAGAATTGGTAAACGTAAGTACGATAAAAGATATTGCCTATGGCCCACGTTTTCAACATCGAGGTTTGCCACAGGCCATAATAGTTCATTTTGTTGAGTATCATGAGCCATTTCTAACTGTAATTTTTTTTTTATCAAACCTATTTGTAAATATTGGAAAGAAGAAAAAGCCTCATTCACACGAAGTTAGTTACCTTTAACTGTTGCATACCTTGCCACCATACATAGATCCTTGAGTTTAACATTGTCAAAAACTGCTGTAGATATCCATCTAAAGGTGATGTCACATAAAATAACTTATGTCATTCTTACTGTAGTTTGTCCTTTAGAGAAAGTTCTAATGGAAGCAATTTTCGCTAAGGACAGGTTTTACCCAAATTAGAAGTATTTGGTAAACACTTGCTGACAGATTAGAATTTGTGCATTACCCGAGGCAACTGACGACTGAGTTAAACACTTTAAAATGAGGTATCGACGATTGTTATTTCAAATTTACTTTTATACTATTAAACAGCAATCTAGAAAATAAAACATTTTTTTAAATAATATCTTTTAAGTTTACGCGCCTCCATGCTCCGACATTTCGGCTTGACGGATACTAGTTTAACATAGAAAACCCTATGGAGATCATAACTTTTTCATTTTTTTCTTCCCACCTGTTTGTCCCTGATGCCACTAATTTTTATTTCTTTACTAATTCTAATAATATTATAAATTTAAAGTGTGAAAATGTTTGCCTGATGCGACGGTCAAAACGGATGATAAAATGTCTTTGCATATGGGTGAATTATAACTCAGAGTGTAACATGGGCTAATTTTTATTTACATTTTGCAAATATTTTTCTTAATAATTCCAAATTTCGTTTTTTTTTCATTGAGAATCAACGGACAGTTTTACAATAAAATTTAACATTTTTTTTTTTTCATTGTTGCCAATAATTCAAAAGCCGTATTAATAATTTGTCTATTTTTAGTTGAATGATTTTCACGTGAAACATTACTGAAGTTTACTTAGTTTTTTTAAGAATTAAAAAGAAGTTGAATATGACGTCATAGTAGAAATAAAAATGACATTTTCAAACAGATTTTTTATGTTCAGATTGGAAGTTTTGCCCTAAGTACAGCAACTTGCATTATTGCACTGGTGAAAGATTTTGAATTATACATAAGTAAACTGAATCACAAATTGTGATACGATACCGCATGAATCAAAGCCTGATAATGGTACCCTCCATTAATTTTGAAATGTGTTCGTCTAAATGTAGTAGTTATTGTCGGAGCACAGCTCCGGCTTCCCTGCAAAAATTACACTTACTGTTAACACGATAGCGTCCAAAATATTTGATGCATCGACACAAAAAATGAGGTGGACGTTGGTAGGGCCAAAATCTCGGAGCGTATTGAAAATCATAAATATTCGTCAACCCTAACAGCCAGAAATGTCGGCTCAAAAATTTCTCATAGAGATAACATTGCGAGTTTAATTCTATATATTTGAAAGATAAGGCTTTCTTTTTATAGTCATGTATCTTGAGCTTTTTTTGCGCCAATTTTAATAATTCTTTTTTTTAATGAAAGCTGTTTCTTTGTAGATTTGCCCACACTAGTTATTTTTTTTAAAACATTCCCATTTTTATATTTAAATTTAAAATTTAAATAGTTTCTACGAATTTATTTCAAAATGGTAGCAATTGGATTACTTCCATTGTTATAGAGAAAGGAAAAATAATAAGGTTTGCTTATCTTTATTGATGCCATTTTCTCATAAAATTCAAAATAGACTTTCTGAAAAAATTGAACAGAAAATGACGTCATGCTTTAATAAAATACTCATGTTTTCCGCAAAAAGCTGTTATAATTCAATTCTTTCATTCATTGAGTTTGAGACGCTTGGTGAAATGCTTCAATGAGGCAAAATGACATCATATTTAAATGAAAACGATCATTTTCTCTGATAAATGTAAATATTTTACTACGAACGCCTCTAAAAGATATAAATTTCTGGAATTTTACTCGCCGATACAGGGATTAGGATCACAAGTCAAGAGTGCGAATGTTCACATGCAAAGTCGTAGTTGACAAACTTGATTTCAAGTTTAGAAATATATGTATTAATCACATACTGCGCATTGTAATATTTTTGAAATGGTGAATGTAAATATAAGAGATGCGTATGCAAATTATGAGACGGTGAAAATAACATAAAGTTTAGATTTTACGTGAAAAATAATTCCATGATTAACTTAAGGTGAAATCATTTTTTTAAATTTTCAATCGGAAATTTTAAACGGCACAGATGTCATATACGCCCATATTGGCGCGATTTTTTTCTGACGCCAATGTTATATACGCAACGGGTATTTAACTGGCGCCAAAGCGTCGTTATTTTGCTTGATATGGTAACCCGGATGTTATTGTTTGTGCTGCTGAAGTTTTCCTTGAATTGGCGTGGGAAAAAAATCGCGCCAATAACCCAGATGCTTCCTAATATTTTCATAATAACGATATAACAACAACTCAGATGAATAAAGGTATCAAGTTTGATAGAGGAGTATAGAAGACTATCTATGAGTGTGTGTTACATACGTGTTACAAACCTTTACCTGTTGAAAGTAATTCAAATGTATAGAGTTATTCAGCTTAATTCTATGTGGAAAAGTCGCGTAAAAATAGCCCAGATGCTTCCGAATATTTTCCTAATAACGATATAAGAACTCAGACGAGTTATAAACCTTTACCCGTTGCCATATTAAATAAGTGTGAGCTGTGTCAGACGAGCAAGTGTTTGAAGGAGCTTTGAAGTTTTCAGCCGCTAACTCGATGGATCAAGTTCTCAAAGATCGGAGCTAAATTAAAAAAATCGAAATTTCTTAATTACATCCGGGAGTAATTCTTTATCTTTACCGTAGATTCTCTTATCCAATGGTTTCTCTTTACTTTTAACATTTCTGAATTATTATAAAGAACAACAAATTATGTTGCCTTCAGTTATGCACTGAAGAGCATTTGTCTTTGCAAACAAAGGTTACAAATTTCCCTAAATCAATTTTTATTATTGGAAAAGGAACAGCTGTAAAATGTACAAAAATCAAAGAAATTAGGAAAACAATCATAGAGCAGTTAGGATCAGAAGCTATCATTCTTTTGGCACTAACAGGTACTGCTGCATTTAATGTCAAAGACAAGGTAACTCACTCAGTGCTTAAAGAACCAACGTGTTTTCCAACCAATCTTAGACTTTTTTAAAGTTTTATATTTTGCATGTATCTTATCATTTTATGTACAATCATCATAAAAATAATACAAAAAATCTGCAATACAAATATTTACAACTGGAAAATGGAAAACGTCTAAGGTTTATTTCGATTTCATTTGAACGGAATCTAAGTTTTTAGGGTGTTTAAAGTATCATGTTGTATGAATTTTATTTTTATTTTTTAATGTTCAATTGGTTTAACTTATTTGTTACAAAAATTTAACATTAAATGTCGAACGAATTGAATGAAATATCTTAACATCTGTCCCTTCTCGGGCTTAAACAATGTTGGAAATAAATTTTGTTTTTTTTAATTTGTTCTTCAAATTATGTTTTTGTTTATTATATATAGATGTATGATAAACACGCTGAAGCAGGCAGCTTTTAAATAAAAGAATTATTTTAAGAGCTATTTAATGTTAAATCGGCCAAAATAGTTCAGTTGAAAAAATTTTATAGGATCAAAAAGGATGCACAGCAATTTAACCATCTTTCTCAGGCATATACTTGACAAAATTGTGGGAAGCAGGACGTTTCGGTCCCAAGACATTTTGGTCCCAAGACATTTCGGTCCCGAGACATTTCGGTCCCAAGACATTTCGGTCCCGAGACATTTCGGTCCCAAGACATTTCGGTCCCGAGACATTTCGGTCCCAAGACATTTCGGTCCTGAGACATTTCGGTCCCGAGTCATTTCGGTCTCTGTCCATTTCGGTCCCGAGTCATTTCGGTTCCTTCTCCAGCAAGCTGAAATTTTGTGCACTTGAAATAGGTGACATAATTTTATAGGAGACATTGTAGAGTTTTTTAAATAAAGGTCTTAAAATTTTTGTAACAGCTCACACAAATTTCGTATGGTAATCATTTTAAAATGCAGGAAGAGGGGATTGACATTTTCTATATTTTAGTGTCTCTCTATTCTAAAAAAAAGTAACTACCGCTGTCACCGCCGCCGCCGCCGCCGCCGGTTTTGAATTTTTTGTGACCGGAGGTCTTTCTTCGTTAATATTAAGAAAATAATGCATATAAAAATATGAAAATCGGTTGTGTTATACAGAAATGTTTGATAAACACGCTGATGCAGACAGTTTTCAAATCGAAGAATTATTTTAAGAGATATTTAATGCTAAAGTTGGACAAAATCGTTCCACTAAAAAAGTTTTATAGTAGCAAAAACAATACATCGGAATTTAATAATTTTTAGTTCATTTTATACGTTATAATTTCTCAGTGTGCAGAATTGATTTATTTTTTTTTTAATTTGACTCATTTTTCGAGGTTTTATATCTATTTTAAATTCAAATTTTCAGCATTTCGAGAGATATTTTTTACAGATTTTAGAAAGTGATATTAATTTAAACTGTTGCCAACTGTATAAACAGCGGAAACAATAATGTTTGCTTAAAAAAAATATATATTTATTTATACGTGTAATAAATTAAAAATTTATTTACACGTGACTATTATAAACAGAAAAAAACATTTGGAATTAGAATTAAATAGTTATGTACAAAAAGCAGGAACTTATTAAAAATTACGTCATAAAAACTATAATTACACGTGAATTTTAAGAGAGAAAGGAATTTGTAAAATAATAAATTTATTAACATGCGTTAGAAGTCTTAAATAGGAGAAATTACGTCATATTTACGTCACATTACAGTTATTACATAAAATGAATACAAAATAATATTGCAAAACGGTTTAAATTTACAAATTGCGCTAGACATTTATTTGATATTTTGAGAGGATACTTTTCAACTATTTTGCTTAAGAAAGCGCAAATAATATTTTATTTCTAACACAAGTATTTTCACGTGAATATTAAAAAGAGAAAGAATAGTTTGGTCAAAATTACGTCAGATTAAAAACGATTAATTTAAAATGTCTCATTTAAAAGAACTTTCTTTTCGCTTTGTTAAAAAATACCGGGAGACAAAGATTCTGTTTACTTAATTCCTTTTATATTAGCTTATTTTGAAATGTTGTTACACGTGTCTACGTCATCAAGTTATTTTTATTTCGACGTTTTATTTGTATTTTTATTAATGTTGTACTAATTTATTTGTTCTTTCGTTATTTAAAATAAAAATTATGTCAATTTGTATAATTTGGCGAGTGGTTTGGCGATTTATATAATTTGGCGAAATTAGTCGACGGGATAATCAAGTAGTACCACAGCGGATTTGGCGTTAAAATTTTCCCAATCAAAGAGAAATGAATAGAAATCCGTTTATAGGGAGATCGCCACTGTTTTTTACATTATAATTCAATCTTTCGAAATCTTTTTAAAGCCGATCACATTAGCATGCATTTAGAGTCTGCGGTGTTTGGACAGGGGTTGGCGAGCGTAGCTCGTAGGGGGCCGAGCCCCCTAGTCTAGTATTATAAGTATAAGCTCCTGATAAATTAAAACATTTATAACTCTATCTATAATTATCGCAAAACACTCATATTTCGTATGGTAAACGTAATCTTTATAAAAGGAGGGACATTATCGGATTTTTAAACTGAACTCCCTAAATTTTAGTACAACCCGAATATAAGGACTCGAAAAAGCAAACACTTACAACACAGATCAAAATTGTCGCAGCCCACACAAATTTCCTATGATAATCGTAATCATTTTAAAAAGCAGGGGGCGGGGCTCTGTTGACTTTTTCTATATTTTAGTGTATCTTAAGTATAAGGTCCTCATAAATTAAAACATTTATAACTCGATCTATAATTATCGCAAAACACTCATATTTTGTACGGTAAACGTAATATTTATAAAAGGAGGGACATTATCGGATTTTTTAACTGAACGCCCTAAATTTTAGTATAACCCGAATATAAGGACTCGAAAACGCAAACACTTATAATACAGATCAAAATTGTCGCAGCCCACACAAATTTCGTATGATAATTGTAATCATTTTTAAAAACCGGGGGGGGGGGGTGGTTCTGTTGACTTTTTCTATATTTTAGTGTATCATAAGTATAAGGTCCTTATAAATTAAAACATTTATAACTCGATCTATAATTATCGCAAAACACGCATATTTTGTTTGGTCAACGTAATTTTTATAAAAGGAGGGATATTATCGGATTTTTTTAACTGAACCCCCTAAATTTTAGTATAACCTGATTAATCATGGGACTCGTCATAAAAGGACTCGAAAACGCAAACACTTATAACATAGATCAAACTTGTCGCAGCCCACACAAATTTCGTATGATATTCGTAATCGCTTTAAAAAGCAGGGGGGGGGGGGGCTCTATTGACTTTTTCTATATTTTAGTGTATCTTAAGTATAAGGTCCTGATAAATTAAAACATTTATAACTCTCTCTATAATTATCGCAAAACACTCATATTTTGTACGGTAAACGTAATCTTTATAAAAGGAGGGTCATTATCGGATTTTTAACTGAACCCTCAAAATTTTAGTATAACCCGAATATAAGAGCCCGAAAACCGCAAACACTTATAACTCGGATACAAATTGTAGCACCCATGGAAATTTCAAATGGTAGAAGTAATCGTTTTGAGGAGTGGGTGGAAGGGGGAATTCTGTGGATTCTTTATAGAAGCTCCTCATATTTTAGCCTATAATAAATATAAAGTCCAGACATTTTAAAAACATATTTATAAGTCGAGCTTTAATTTTCACATGCAAATGCCCATGCACTGCACATATTCAGTTGCATATAATTTGGACACTATGTGATTAATAAAGAAAAAAAATGTGCAAATATTTTTACAAATCTTTATTTGATTCTATTATTTAACGGCCCATGAATTTTAGATGTATTGCATTTTACATATTTTTTAAAAGGGGCTTCTTAACATGGAATTGTGATAAAGACACATTACTTTTTAAATTTTGCATCGGAACAGACTACAACTTTTTATTTCATTTTAATAATTATTTTAATTTAGTATTAAAAAAAAAACTATTTAAAAGTTTGAATTAATCTTTTTACATGTAACATCAACGCTATTTCTACCGGTATCGAATGACACCTTTAAAAAGATTTCGATTTAAGTTTTTTCATTCGTAATTTTTAAATTGCAACAATTACAAATCCTTTTTAATACATTTAAGACCTTTTTATGCTTATTACATTAAAAAACTACGAGCAAAACAAACATAAATCAAAATTTTAAAAAGGCGTCATTTGACACCACTAGAAATAGTGTTAAAGAAATAACTTTTCTGTAAAGTTGGGAAACAAAGGTTCAAATTTCTAATAATCATAAAATATTCTTTTCGTGGTTAAAATTAATTCTGTATTTCAAATATTTACTTATTATTTATTTGACTTATATACTTAAAATTAAAACAGCCTACCTATTTTAATATGACAAATAAAAAATAGAAATAGAAATATAAAAAAATAACATAGAATCTCAAAATATTAATGTATGGTGAATCACTTTTGCATAAAATTTCATTTAAAATGAAGAAATTTTATAATTATATCACTATGAAAAAATTTGGTAATTTAGAAAGCATATTTTTTTATCTATATATTCTTTATTCAAAAGAATATATATATACATAAATATTTCTGTACTACATCAAGTGTTGATGGCCAGACTTCCCACATTTGACTATGCTGAATAAAGCTCCAAATAGTATTATTCTTCTCGTGTTCTCTTTGTTCTGGTCAGCTGGCGCTTTTTTGTGTCTACGCGGTATTTTTCATCTTTAATGGCTTAAAAAGAAACTTCCGGGACATCATGCAAGAGGACGATCTATCCTTCAAGTTGAAATAAAAGTTTCTTATATCCTAGCATTGTTCTATCTCTCCCTCCTATTGTGAATAAACCATTAATGTGTTTTAAAAGATTGGTTTCCCAGAAAAGTGTTGAATGATGGCAGGACAAGCATTTGAATGGAGCCCACTTTTAAATCCCCTCTTGAATATTGACAAGTAAAGATATATAACAATTTCTCCATCTTTCCAGTAATAAGGATTAATTGGTTGAAAGGTAATCCCAGGAAAAATCTCAACTACATCTTCGCTACCTTGTCATACTATTTGGCGACTTTTTCTTTAAGGCTGTTCTTATCTGCTCTGCTCAACAAGCGCAAAACGTTTTGACACACTTAGAAATTCATTTTTTAACGGAAAGGTATAAAACTGGAAAGCCTGGCCATGGAAGAGATTTGGAATTGAATTGTGTTTTCCAATTATATATTTAACTATCCTAATTTAAGTTGATAGCCTCATCTTATAGTGGAAAAAAAATCTAAAGAAATCAACTTTTTCCCTTAAAAATTGTTATTTTCCATTTTTTTTTTGCTTAATTAATAATACTCATTAAGTAAGTTGATCATTCAAAATTTAAATATATGTTTAACTTTCCTCTTTTAAGACATTCCTCATTTCATCACACAACATAACATTCCTCATTTTATCATCATAAAAAAAATCAACCTTTAAGACATAAAAACATGATACTTGCAAACATAACTATTGAAAGATTTTTTTTTCGACAAATGAATTACATCTTTAGTTATAAACAATTGTTTTCTCAGGACGGTAGTTTTTTTTCTTTTCCAGTCCTGTTTCAAAGCACCATCTTTGACAGCGTTCTCTGGAAGATCTTCTACTTATACCTAAGAATGGGGGAAATGTTCGATTGCAATAGTTTTTTAATAAGAGTACCTACCCATTTTCCACCAGTAGTCATTTTTCGTCCTGGGTTTTATTCATTTAAACACACAAGCAAAATAATGGCTGAATATAATATCTCCAGATATTGTTATTCATTTATCAAACATCATTTCCTGCCTTTTATTCTGTAGTTCGGACGATGTTTAATAAAAAATATTAAAATAAAATAATTTTGGAGCTCTTTATTGAAATTTTTTCTAATATGTACCTGTATACACGCACACACACACACACACACACATATATATATATATATTGTAATTAGACATTTAAAATTTCCTTAATTTTTTAAATGGTGGACAGAAAGCCTGTTTTTATTTTCCAGTTTTCTTTCTGGAAAAAAATAGAATAAAATTAAATGACTAAGGTGTAAAACGATAATAGTCCATTTTTTAAAATTTGATATGACAGTTTCATTTAATAGCTTGAAAAGCGTACTATCGTTTGCTAATCTTCGACAAAGGAATAGAATGAAAATAATCCTTTGAAAATTAATTATTAATTAATTATTACTTAGACCTTATGTTTTAGACTGATTTTTTTTTTTTTAAATTCCATTTTATTTCTTGAAAAATAATAAACCAAAAATTTTGAATGAAAACTTTAAGTGATGAATAATTGCTATTAATTAATTCTCAAAACAGTTAGTAATTTTCATATAAAAATTAAATTAATATTTTAGTAAATATATATTTTTTAATTTAATGTATCCTTAATTTATTAAATTAATAACATTATTAATATACATTACAAATTTCTACTTTAAAATAAAATCGATACATAATATATTTTATATTCAATTTATCATTATATTCTATAGTAGTTATAAACTGAAATTTATCCTTTACCTATTTATTTTTATTTTTAAAGTTACCGAAATGTAAAACTATTAATATAATTAATAATAAAAGTAAAATAAAAATATATTATTTTTTTTCTGGGAAAGTGGGAGGAAAAGAGTAATATAAAAAATAAATAAACGACAAATATAAAAAAGCTTAGTTTTGTCAGTTAAAATTTACAAATAAAATTAATTAAAATAATAGTTACATTATTATATAAAATTAAAAATAATAATCTTATTACAAAGAAATAGGCCCAGATTCAATAAAATTAGCTCACAAAAATCGTCTTCGAAGGGTGAGAAGACTTAAAAAATTGCAAGAAATAATAATAATAATAATAAAAAATGAAGTGGTGGGTGGAATTTTCTGAAAACAAAATATTTTTCATAGCACGCCTAGTTACCAAATCACTATTGTTTTCCCAATGTTTATAATGGTAAAGTAACTTATGAAAACAAATTTATAAGATGCAACTTTGTATTATAAAAATAATAAGAAAAAATAAATTTGTGCTTCAATAAATATATCTCATTTCTGAATTATTAAAAGGAGAGTGTGTAGAGGGATGATTTGAGGAAATATTTGCATATAATAGCTTATATGTGTCTAATTGAATTATTGAATACATTTATGATTAATCTAATTGAAAGAAGAAAAAAATAAGCACAGTTTAATTATTTAATTTGTGATAATTTAAACTTTCCAAAAAATGTATGAAAACAACAACAACAACAAAAAAAAAATTTATGGCAGTTTATAGTATATATAAAATACCTAATAATAATAATAAATAATAAAACTTTAAAAATCCATTCTGTTAAATAATAATAGTTAAAAAAAAAGACAATGTCCCCTGTAAAATTATATCACATTGTTCAATCAAACAAATTTTCAGTTCGCTGTGATTTCATAATCACGACTTATAAAAGTTTAAATTTATCGGACTTTTTATTCAGCTTTTTATAAAATTTGAGGGCGGGGGATTTTTTAAAAGGGTCCAAATAATATTCAAATTGCAGCGTTTGGCGGGCCCACGACAATTAGAATCCGAGTTATAAGGTGGTGAGCACCAAAATTGTAAGGGACCGAAATGGTTAAGGACCGAAATGGCAGGGACCGAAATGGCCCGAGACCGAAATGTCTCAGGACCGAAATGGCCAGGGACCGAAATGTCTCGGGACCGAAATGACCAGGGACCGAAATGTCTCGGGACCGAAATGGCCAGGGACCGAAATGTCTCGGGACAGAAATGGCCAGGGACCGAAATGGCGGGACCGAAGTGTCGGGACCGAAATGTCGTGTACCCAAAATTGTGGTATGCAGTGTGCAATCATTTTTAAAATTCGTCTAATTTTTCAAGTTTTTTTTCCAATTTTTTATTCAAAAATTCATTATTTGAATAGAGATTTAATTCATAGTTTGAAATAGCCAGTTTTTACACTGTTGCTATATTTTAAAAAGCTCAACTAATAATATTTACAAAACCTTTTCAATTGAAAACGATATATATATATATATATATATACATACATAAAAAAAGAAAACTTTAAAATAATTAAAAGCTATTACGTGGGAAAAGCATTAAATGGTGAAAATTACGTTATATTTAAAACTATATATTCAAAATTTTATATTTAAAAATATTTTCTTATAGCGTTTCCAAATACTATATTTTTAATCGAAATTCTTATTTACACCTGAATATTGAAAAATAAAGAAAACTTTAAAATAATTAAATTATTATGTGCGAAAAGCATTAATTATTGAAAATTACGACATGTTTAAAATGATATATTTAAAACAATTTTTCTATAGCATCTAAATGAAACATTTTCTTGGACGTTAGAAAAGTTCGAAAGGTAGAGAGAGCCTTATTTCATTTAACCATTTTATGCAGGTTGATTTTCGAATGTATAATTGATCTTTCTTTATCGCATTGAAACATTAATCACACTGAATTTTTTTCTTAATCAATCACGAAAGAGCCGTCAGCTATGACGCAATTCCCCAGTCAAAAGGAAATGAATGGCAACCTGATTACAGAAGATCTCCATTGTTCATTATAATATCATTTAATCTTCCGTAATCGGGTAATCTTTTTAAAACAAATTAGTGAGTATCAGATATATATCCCACTGGTCCATTTTTTGAATACCAGTATTTCTGAAAAAAAAAAAGAAATAAATACTTGATAGATTTTTACAGCATTAAAAAAAATTAATAAAAAATAAATATATAAATTAATAAAACAACGTTTATGCTAGGTTTCTACACAATTTGCAAGAGAAAGCTGATTCCCCCTCCCCCTTTAAAGATAGTGGTATTCAAGAAACGGGCCTTGTGGGTGGGGGGGGGGCGCATTTAAAGACTGCGATGTGTGGACAGGCATTGGCAAGCGTAGCTCGCAGTGGTGACCATCACCCCCCAAAACCCAATGATGCAAATTCCCTCCTCCCCTCCAAAAAAAAAATTCTTCATACATTAACATTGACCATCCCCCCCCCCCCCCTAAACAGAACATCAATTGTAAAATATATTCTACTGATAATTTAATAATAGTATTCTTATGTACTATCCCACACACACATGAAATAAAAATTTTAACAGCATAATAAATAATGAAGATATATATTTTATTATTAGCAATCTGATTGTTTCCACATTTATAAGTCCTGCCTGACATGCCCGTGTTAATACCTTCACTAAGCTACAGTTTTCACTGCAATACAAGCATTATTTCAATTAATATACAGTGAAACCTCCCTGTGCGACCACCTCCCTGAATGACCACTTTTTCATGGAACGAAATTTATTCCCATAGGCTCAATACTACTTTTACCTCTATTCAGATACCATCCCAGTTGAGCTCCCTCCATGAGTGGCTCATTTCTTTGAAGAAAAGGAAACAAATTCCGTTTTTTTCTGGTCGCTTAAAGAAAGTTTTATTAGAAAAATAATTCCAGGGAGCGCATTATTCATCAAACTTCTTAGCTAAGTTAGATTTTTCTTTTTTTTCGGTAACTTTTAAGTGTTTAAACCCCTTTGTGCCATTTTAGGCAGCGAATTTAACTCTGATGACAAATTAAGAAAGACGGTCAATAAACTCCCCTGCCCTATTCTGTCAGGAAACTCTCAAAGAAATAGATAAATTAATGAAATCGTCATTATTTGTTTCCGTCAAAAAAAAAGAAAAAAAAAATGCATTTATTTACTGAACTTCGAAAGGTCTTGGAAATAAAAGTTATAAAAGAAAAAACCATAAAATCAAAGCAAACGCTAATGTATTCATCTTTTAAACTCTGAAGTAATTAACTTTTGTAATTAACTTTTGTTTTGTTACTTAAATTTTTATATTTTTTCCTAATGTGAAAAATAAATTTAGTAATATTAATTGTTACCTTTCTTCAACAATTAAAATCTAGATTTAAACATGACCTGTATTAAGAGACCACCTCTCGGAGCGACCAATTTTTATTGGAACGGAACGTGGTCGCTTTAGGGAGGTTTTACTGTAATTCTAAAGATATAATGCAATATTAATGACTGAAGTAATGGTTAATACTCTTAATGATTACATTCATATTCATAATTTTTTCTTTTAATGTTAGAAAAATCAATTCTTTTTAGCATTTAAAATAAAATACAGAGAAAACAGCATTACAATTTTGCCCGTTTGTTCGTTAGCCGGAGGATATGAAAATTTAAATTCGCCCCATCATCAGTACTTGTGACTTGCTTTCCGCGGGACATGAGTATCACTCTTGCAAGGCAGTACTTGATTCTCGAGATCACTATGATAGCTCGATATATTACACTTAATGGTTCATTTTTAAATAATTTAATAACAAATAAATACAATATAAACTTAAAGAATTTTTTTTTTATCAAAAATTCTAATCTACACATATTATAAAAAAAATAAAACATGTCCCTTAAGCATTGACTAATAGATGATTTCTGAACCGTTAGTCTTCGATAAACAGTTTCAATTTCAAAAACATTTAAAATTAGCTGAAGGATTATGTTATACGCCGTTTGGGTCAAAAAATGCATTTTTGAAGACGTTACTAAACTTAACTTTTTATACGTCCCTGCGTCCTATAAGTTATATTTAGTGAAACAGTCCTCATGCTCTGACATGCGGGGCAAATAATCATTTTAGTACGACCAAAAGTTACCGAGTTTCAAATTTGGGAAAATTTGGTACATAAGGGTGTTCTCAAATCCAAAAGGGCAACTTTCTTACATAAGTTTTAATTTATTTTTGTTCGAAAATGCATGAAACTAGCTGGTGTTGTTGTTCAGAAACTATGTAATTGAGCTGTTTTTTCCATTTTTTTGCAAACGCAATAGATCTTTTAGAAAATAATACCAAAGTGAGCGTTTTGAACCGAATTTCCGCGCGAAGGAAGAGACTCAAGAGCGGGCGAAAAACGTGTTTGTCACGTGATCTAAATTCCTTGTAACTCAATAGGTAATTGATTGATCAAAAAAGGAAAAGAAAAAAACAGTTCAATTCCAAATCGCCTCCATGGCCAGGCTTTCCAATTTTATACCTTTCCGTTAAAAAATGAATTTGTAAATGTGTCAAAACGTTTTCCGCTTGTTGAGCAGAGCAGTTAAGAACAACATTAACACAGTGTCTGAAATAATGTACGATTTCCATCTAACCGCACATCACTTCGGGCACCATTTTAAAAGCGAAAAATTTGCAGATTTTAAACTCGCATAACACGGTGAGTTTTGGTCGTACAAAAATGATTTTTTTTCATTTGATATATCAGAGCTTCAGGATTGTTTTACAAAATATAACTTATAGGACCCGTAGGCTGTATAAAAAGTTAATTTTTATACCTTATTCATCAGAATTGCATTTTTTGATCCAAATTGTATACAACATAATTATTTAGCTAATTTTAAGTACTTTTGCAATGGAACTATATGTCTAAGACTAACGATTAACAAATTATTCATTGGTCGACGTTTGGATAAAACACAGTGTATGTTAAAGAATGAAAAAAAAAAAAGAAAAAAAAAAACGAAAACAGGAACATTTCTGGAAATAAATGTTGAAAAAAGTTAAAAGTGATATAAAAAAAGATCAAGAATTTTTTTAATAGTGAAAGAAAAAGGAAATGTTAAGAATTTAAAAATTCCTCAAAATGTACTTTTTCTCTAAATTCCCCACAAAAAATAAGTTGTATGACGACGCAGCTTGCGTCATCAAACCCCTCTCTGGGCACCCCTGGTATCTCGTATTGGAAAATTTAATGAGATGATTTTTTTTTTTTTTTTTTTTTTTTCTTTGTATAATAATGCATTTTACGTTACATCAGTGGAACCGTGGTAGGCTTTTGCGTTTCAGTATTTGAGATTATTTGCTGAATATGTTTTTTCAATTAATTTTTAATCAACTACAACTTTTAATCAGCCAACGTCTTTTAATGAAATGTGAGTGTGCTATGGCAAAATATTGTTCAAAAAATTTTCGTATGATATTTTATTCATCGTTGTGCATTTTTTATGTGCATAGAAAAATGATGTTGACATCAGAAATATTATACAAGATTATTTTTCAGGTGGCATACAGTGGTATCTTTTTACTTTCTTCTATCTTCAATAGAAAAAAGTATTGTAATCGAAATTTTTTTCGACTTCCGGTTTTCGACGGATTTACACGTTTTAGGGGTCAGAGATACCAAAAAACATGTTTATAGAAAATGTCTGTCTGTCCGTGTGTCCGTATGTCGCCATTGTACCATCGAATAATGTATGAAGTTATGCATAGAATTGAACCAAATTTTTTGTGTATGTGTTTGGTCATGGCAAGAAGGTCCTCCCTGAATTTGGAAAAATTCCACCGGAAGGGAGCGCTGTAATAGCGATTTTTGTACCATTTTCAATATTGAACGATCTGAAAGTGTATGAAGTTATGCGTAGAATTGAACCAAATTTTTTGTGTATGTTTTTGGCCATGGTAAGAAGGTCCTCTCTAAATTTGGAAATATTCCGCCGAAAGGGGCTATTATAATATCGGTTTTTGTGTAATTTTTTTAATTTTTCGTAGTTCTATCGTATACCGGCGACTCGTGAATGGACGGGAACTTCCCATCCTGATAAGCCGACTATTCGCGAACAGCTGATATACAACAGAATTACGAAAAACTATTGATTTTAATAAATATCACGGTCGAGATTTACTCGTTTTTACTCCGATTAATTGACTGAAGCAGAAATTGAAAATGAAAGTCAAAGTTGTTATAGTATTGAACTGATAAAAATGAAATATTTACATTTGTAACAAAATTTTGAAATATTAAAATATACGAGATAGAAGAAAGTTCTAGGATTGGCACATCCAACTAGTTTTATATGCAATATGTGGATATTTTCCTGGAAAACATGTGTCATACATTCATTTCAACATTTTAGTAATGGAAATGTTTTGCCCTTGAAAGGGTTAAAATACACCGCAAACGGTTTTTCCTCATAGACGGCATAGTAAACCGTACTAAAATATAGCAATTACACAGCAATTAGATTATCTTTTCGCAAGTTAGAGCATGGCCAGTCAGACGGAATTTATAAACAATTTTCAACTATATTGGAAAGTTTTAAAAAGGATCTTTTAAGACTTCACGTATCTAAAAATCTTTTTGAAAATTTTCTATGTAAATAAAAATCAAGTAGTGCTATTTTCACTTTATTCTATCTGTACAAGAAGAAAGTATTGGATTCCTGAAAATTTTCGACTTTCGGTTTTCGACGGATTTACACGTTTTAGGGGTTAGAGATTCCGAAAAACATGTTATTACAAAATGTCTGTCTGTGAGTCTGTGACTGTCTATCTGTCCGTCTATATGTATGTGACACAAATATTGTGGACGTTCTATCTCAAGAACTAATGCACGGAATTTAATAAAAATTTTTATTCAGTTAATCCCTGATATAAATTGGTGCTGATTAGTTTTTGGTGTAAATCTCTCAACAGGTAGCGCTGCTATGCAGCATTTTTCACGATTTCCACAATAGCTCAGTCTCCAGAACTACTGCACGGATTTTCATCAAACTTCAGATTCAGTTAGTCCTTGGTATGAATTGACGTTTTATACATTTTGGTGTAAATCGCTCTACAGGTGGCGCTGTTATATTGCATTTTTTACGATTTCCGCAATAGCTCTATCTCAAGAACTTATGCTTGGATTATCAACAAACTTCAGATTCGGGTATACCTTGATACGAATTGGTGCTGTTTATGTTTTGGTGCAAATCGCTCAACAGGTGGCGCTGCTATGCTGCATTTTTCAGAATTTCAACTATAGGTCTATCTCAATAACTAATGCACGAATTTTCATCAAACTTCAGATTCAGGTACACCTTGATATAATTTAGTGCTGTTTATGTTTTGGTGTAAATCGCCCAATAGGTGGCACTGCTATGCTACATTTTTCAGAATTTCCGCTATAGCTCTATCTCAAGAGCTAATGCATAAATTTTCATCAAACTTCGAGTTCAGATATACTTTGATATGAATTGGTGCTAAATTGATGTAATTTCTTGTACGATTTAAATGATTTAATTGATGTGATTTATATAGGAGAAAGTTTTGTGATGGCCACAACATATTAGTTATGCATATATTAACTAAAGGCATTGATTAAATTACCCATACAGAGGTGACAATTAATAAAACATTTTAAAGAAGTCTGACAAAAATTAAGATATCACAAAAAAAGAACTTCTCATAAATCCTTGGCAATTTCAGCCTTTTATAATTCTCCTAAATGTCAATTTTTGAAAGTTATAGTATACTTTTAATTGAGCTCAATACAGCCAAATTCAGTCTTTTCTATGTGCAATACAATGATTTGGTATTATATGTTCCATTATTTCTTTACAATTTCGTTAAATAAATATTTTATTTCCAAACCATTATTTCAACATTGTTTATTTAAAAAAAAAAAAAAATAATAATAATAAACCCAAAACAGTTTACTATTAACTTAGCAGAAAACAATGGTAGAAAAATTTAATCGCCAACTTTGAATTTTTTAATACCAAAGCGACTTGGCGACGGAGAATTTTCAAACTCTGTTTTAGAAAATCACTTAAAAATTATGAGTTTATTTATTTTTTTCCTTTTTCTGTATTTCTTTAACATTTTATAAATTGAATTAATAAGATGTTTAATTTTCATTTTGTTTAAACCTTTGTGTTTATAAGAAATGAAGTTCGCATTTTACGTATAAATCTAACAAGGAGAGGGCCAACCTTGGTAATCACAGATTTTGATTATTTTAATATATGTTGTAGGGTAGAGGCCTCTTAGTATCAGGTTCAGCGGATTTTATACAACGCTCCTTAGTTCGTGAGAAACTACGGGGGATCTAATGTTATAACACAACTTAAATACAGTAGAACCTCTTTTATCCGAAACTCTTTTAACCGAAACTCTCGATTAACCGAAATTCATTTTTGAAGCTTTTTTTTCACTATAACATTCCTTGTGTGCAAAATCCATTTTGAAAGGTTTTTTTTTTTTTAAACTGCCATATTTCTTGTGTACAAGTGGTCCTTTCCGAACTACGAGTACATATAAATACTTTCGATCCCCTTTCTTAGAGTTCCTTTGAATTTAACTTGAGCTCCCGTAAGCGGCGGAGTGGAACGAAGAAAACGAACAAATTAGCAATTCTGAAGCTTTTGAATGTTGTGCAAAAGGTTTGGCATGGCTGGAGCAGCAGAAAGACTGTGATACTGGTGAATTAAGAATATAAAAAAAACTTCGTGATAGAGCTTCAAAGCAAAGGCAATCGAAAATGCGATAACCAAAACATTTTTTCAAACCCTTGTGATATATGCAAAAGGTACTTAATTTCAAAATTAAAATTCAGGTAATTTATTCTTGTTTCTATTTTGCTATTGCTTTATTTTTATTAAGCACTTGTTACCATAATACGAAATATTGCATATATTTCTCCTTAATCTTAAAATTGAAGCATTCTCGATTATCCGAAAATTTCGATTTTCCGAAAGATAATCGGTCCCAATTACTTCGGATAATCGAGGTTCTACTGTACTTACTTTGTAGCGAAAGGGCCACCTTGGTCGTAGCTCAGTTAGTACGGCGTTTGCTCGTTGTTCCGCGATCA
Organism: Maratus speciosus; assembly: GCA_963932465.1. NCBI lineage: Eukaryota > Metazoa > Arthropoda > Arachnida > Araneae > Salticidae > Maratus > Maratus speciosus. Next base: position 58,747,313 of record OZ010788.1, read on the forward strand.
CGGGTTCCATATCGGAACACGCGAAGTTTGTTTTTCTAACCTTTTGTTTTATACAATGTATATACTTGTAATTATAACTTAATAATCTAATCGTCAATTAAAAATTATAATATTATATATAAATTATAATTAATAAATAAATTATAATTTTAATATATTTAATTTTTTACTTTTAATTAAATGTGTAAAAAACTGTTATTATTTTTTTTTAAATCACTTTTAAAATGTACTTCATATATTCTTTACCGATGCAATGATATTGAACAATTGTGTCAATTCGTGATTTTAATGAAACATCATTTATGTATTGCCTCAACAAGGGAAATCAATACAACGATAATATTACTCTGTTTTTAAAGTAACAAGCATAATTATATTAGAAATTGACATGAGAATTAAATTACAACCAATTTTTTGCATATTAAAGATTTTTAAACTTGTAATACGTATGCTTGCCCTTTGAATTATTTTGCTTTCTCCTTTATCTTCTTTCTGCTATTAATTTTATTTTATTTGAATATGTTTTATTTTATCATAACTAGAGGGCGCTACAACAGTCGATTTTGTAACGATTTTGGAATTTTAATTATTCAATAATAAGTTCATTTTTTTAAAAAATCTCTTTAAAGAATGAGAAATAATTGTTAAAAAAATGCTAAATTAAAATTTAAATATGTTAACATTATACCCAATGTACGATATTAAAATTTTTATCTGATGTTATTAAATTATAATTACATCTATATGTTTAAAACAAAAAATGAGAAAAACAAATGTAGCGTCTCCCGGTATCGAACCCGAGCCCGTTGAACAGCGAGCAAACGCCGTACCAGCTACGACCAACGTATTCCTTTCATTACAAAGTAAGTATTTGTTTTGTTATAATATTAGACCCCCCAAACCCTGTTTCTGAAGAACTAAGAAGCGTTGTCTAAAATCCGTTGAACCTGAGACTAAGGAGTCTCTACCCTACAACATATACTATTAAAATAATCAAAATAATCCTCTCATTGTAAGATTAGAAGAAAATCTATAAGAAAGTTTAATAATATTATCAGACAACACTGACTCTGAAATAAATGTGCTGTTTCAAGGAAAAACAAATTTGAAATAAAAATTCTATTTATCAGACATAAGATGTCGATAATGGAAATTATTTATTTAAAAAATGCAATATCCTGAAAACATTTATTTTTTCATATATTCTAAATTTTAATATTGACAAACTGTGCTGCTATTGAAAATTCATTTGACACGCTTAAATAAATCAATGGTAATTAATCCTTTGTTGATCTTAGCAGAATCCGTTACTGTCATTTTTAATAATCATGCTTGAATTATATTTAAAAAAAAATGATAATAGCTATTGAAGAATTACCATATAAATGACAAAGGAATTTAATTAAAAGAATTAAATATAGGCTATTTGAATTCTGATTTTTAACATTGGCAGTTTTATTAAATTGTTAAAGTCAGCTTTAATTAAATTGTTAAAAATGGTATCTTTTTTCATGATAAACGTTTTAACACTTGAATGAATTTCCGTTTTAAATTATGTAAATAGAAAAAAGGATTTTTGATAAATGTTTTTGTTATAAAAATGTAATTTTAAATACTTTAATTATATTATCAGTGCAAATATAATTTGGAATCGTCATTTTAATATATTTACTGCATATTTTGAACGATCTATTATTTTTATACGATATTTTTTGTAATCTATGTATGCAAATGATATGTTTTATGTGAAAATGTTTAGCTACAGAATTATGCTGAATGCACCGAACGTTTTTAAAATTTAATAACAAGTAAATAGTAAGACCTAATCGAAGTTATTTTTGGAGGGGGATTAATGTATAGATTTCGGAAATATTTTTACTATGCTTCTTTGTTTTAATTCCAAATATCACCGATAAAAGACTTTGCATTATTTCAAACTGCTATATAAAATTGGATCATAGTTCACTCAGCTTTTAACCTCCATTCTTTTTAACTTTTGAAAGGCAAGAAAAAAAAAAGGTGGTTTGCGTTTTGATATCATCCCAAGACAATGTCGCGCCATCTATCAGTGATATTTAGAAGTAAAACAAGGAAGCATAGTAAAGAAATCCATGTCTTTCCACATTAATCTCCTTTAAGAACAACCACAATAATTGTTACAGTTTACTTGTTACTGGATTTTTAAAATTTGCAGCGCATTTTAGGAGTTTCTGTAAGTTAGAACGACATAGTTACAGAAATATTCCAAAAGTCTTGCAAAAGTCACTCAGGCAGGATATAAATACTATGCTATAGAGAGAGTCATTTATTATTTTAATTTTTTTAAACATTTCATATGGTGTGTGATTGGGAACTTTAGACATATTTTAAGCTTTTAAACCATTTTTCGATAGATTAATTAGGGTAATTATACGGGAGAGATGGACCACTTTTTTGCTTCGCGCTGTAAAATCCATATATTTACATAAAATTTACTTTTCACATTATATATGTATAGCGTATCATATTTCTTAGAAAAGTCCTAATGCAGAAGTTCATATCTTTTAAGGCATTTCTTTTATAATTTTTTAAAATTTTTACTATGTAGCCCATTCCGGGTGAGATGGACCATGTGAATGGGAGAGATGGACCGCAATAAAATATTGAAATAATTGCATATATGTTAAATTTATAAAAACTTATTTTCATTACATGAAACTTAAATGAACTTACAGTTAAATTACTCAACATTAAGTTTGCCTGAACTATTATAGTCCTTTAATATAGATTTAAAATAGCATTTTTCAAGTTATCACTGACACTCTCATAAACAGTATGAGAGTTCGTTGTGAAGGCGTGTGTAGCAGTGCACGGTGGTCACACTCCATATTAGACAGACATTTCCCGAGATAAATGCTTTATCTCTGATTCATGATTTAACATTTTTTGATATACCCTGTTTCTTAATACACAATTAAAATATTTTTCATATTGTTATGTTGCGTTATTCTTTCTCCCATTGTAATATACCTTTGTGCCAAATTTCGTGGCACCATCTATAATAATAAGGAAATAAGTTTGTGTGTGAGTGTGACGAGGGTGTTCTGAAGAGACTGCTGCACGTAGAGCTACAAAATTTGGGAAGAAGGTACGTCTATATATGAAGTTTTGCACCTCGAAGCCCGATTTTCGATTTTTTGATTAGATTTTTTAAAATAAAATTTTTTTTGCGATTTTTGGCGTTTTTTTTATTTTTCGAGGCGATTTTTTCCACATTGCTGAAAGGAATACAGTTTCATTCTTTTAACCCAATATAGTAAATTTTGCTCTCTTTTCAAAAATGTTTATTCGGAATTCGTACAGCGATTTTTGAATTTTTTTCGAACTTTTTATGCGATTTTTCATGTTTTTTTCTTATTTTGCGACTATTTTTTGATATTGGTAAGAGGAATTTTGTTTCAAACTTTTAGCCTAATGTACGAAATTTTATATGCTACGTGGCACAGAAATCGCGATTATTTGTTAATTGCTTAATGGCAACGCCCGAATGAAACGCATTTCATTGGTTATTGAACAGCATTTAATGTACATACATACCTCAGTTATATGAGAAGTATGTGCTCCATACCTATAAGGGGGGTTACCGTAGGGGGGGACCCAGTTCTGTCGCCAAATGCCGCCAAGTTTGTCGCCAGCATAGCGATATATCGCCAAATTTGGCGACCAAAATTAGTCGTCAAAAGTGACGCCAACTTGGCGATATCTCTAATATTTCGCCAAATTCCTATAGACTTCCATTGTAAATCAATAGGGTTTACTTGCTTACAGAAAATCAACAAATTGTGATATTTTGATGCAACAAAAACTAATATTAACTTAAGGGATTTATCCAGAATTGTTTATCCAGAAGCACTTGATGATTGAAATGTGCAATAATGCCACTGAATAAAATGTTACATTCATCAAAAGAATTAGATTTGAAACTTTTATTCAATTATAGTAAATTTTGACTTTCGTGATTTTTGAAGAACTTTTTTTGATTTTTAATGAGATTTTTACGTTTCTTCGCGATCTGCTGCAATTTTTTGACATTCCATTTTTGACATAAAGTAAATTCTGCCCTCATTTCAATAAAGTTTATTCGGATTTCGTATAGCAATTTTCGAATTTTTCGGGAATTTTGTATGTGATTTTTAGTGTATTTTAGCGATTTGCTATCATTTTTCCACATTAGTGAAAGGAATCAACTTTCAATCTTCGAACACAATATATATATATATATATTTCTCTTTTTGAAATTCGTGCAGCGATTAAAAATTTTTTCGCGATATCTTATTGTGATTTTCAGAGCTCTTTCGCAATTCGTGCTATTTTTTAACGTACCCGGGCAACGCCGGTCAAGTTAGCTAGTAGTAAATTGTTTATCGGTTTTCACAGATTTTATGTTTGTGACCTTAATTTTGGGCATGAGTGTTGTTGCGCCATTTATGGGACGCCGCATTAAGGAATTTATTTGACTGGTCCATATCATCTTGTGGTCCATTCTCTCCCGTACTATCCTATTTGAGAATCGACTGCAAAAGAATTGACACATGTTGCCTACAGATCAGAAATTTATACAATTATTTCGGAAAAAAATAGACTGAAAAAGTTATAATTGGGATTCGAGTAATTAGTAGATCATATCATTTAAGCAAGTTCAGACGAGTTCATTTGTTGACTAACAGGAGGTCCACGCAATGCGTCGTCGTCACAAAGGTACGACTAATGGGTCCAGGAAGGGGGTATGCACTCCTCTCCTAAACTCTGTGAAAGACAATTTTAAATTCTTGTTTTTTAGTTCATGATTGGGTAGAAAATTGTTTAATATTTTAGATGTGGCTACATGCTACATGAAACTCAGTCATTTGTTTTTAGTAGGCACATGTCTGGACAAGTTCTCTTTAGGTAATAGTGCATGTTTATTAGTGAGTTGCAACGAGTAAACCGGATAAAACACTCAGGGCAACAGTGATTAAAATATTTAAAAATCCCCCGTGTTGCACAATCAGCTTCTTCTTATGAAAAAAAGCACCTTTCTTCGTACTAGTACCGTTCAATCGAAGAACATCATCTTATTTCTGAAGCAATCAATGACATGTCACATAGATGATAATATTTACGCACTTTTATTGGAGAAATGTTTTTGCCTCTTGAGGGGTGTTCAAATATTTCTTTTACAGAATATTGTACTGTCACCTGAAATACGTTACATTACCAAAAATTAGGTCAATTGTAGCACAAAGTGTGTTGAAATTGGATTTCAAGATTTGAGCCGAACGGACACACAAGGCAAGTTAAATAAAAGGTTGTAAAAATAGTTTTGAACAATAAAAATAATCACTGTTTATTTAATCTGTTTGTAGAAAAAAAATGCAAATCTAGCAACACTATTCCTTTTTGATTTTAACTCACCATTTTCATATAAAATTGCTGCCGATAGGTTTTACGTTAAACGTGTCTTCGAAGTTTGTACGGATAAATAACTAGAAAAAGAGATTAGTTTAATTAAACAGATTACTATTGAGAATGGTTTCCCTCCTCAATACATTAATAGATTAGTTAATCAAGCAAAACAACCACGACAGAAGAATGAATTAAGTTTGAGCAAGTTTATTTATTGCACGTTTGAATATATCACACAGCTTTATGAGAGATTGAGATATGCATTACTAAAATACAATATTAATTTAATAGCTAAACCTCCAACAAAATTGAAAGAATTGATTCACAATAAAATTTTTCCAATTCCAGAATATGAAAAAGCAGGAGTTTACATAATCCCATTCAGCACAGAACATGAAGAAAGTTTATTCTACATTGGTATGGCATCTCGAAAATTTAAACAAAGGCTAAAAGAGCACTTATTTGATATAGAGTTTAACAAAAGAAGTTACAGCTTTATCCAGATTGCATCAAAAAGAAAATATTAAGATAAACTTCGAGAAAGATAAAATGATCATTTCAACATCTAATAATATTTCCGCGATTTAGTATAATATCTTAAATATTTCAAGAACTCCTGAAAATATGATTTGATCTTTGCACCCCTCTTTAAAGCAGTGGATTGAATTTCTCTTGCGCGTGCTATTTTGTTTTGTTTTTAGTATGTTTTCTATTTCCAGGCAGTCATCTTTTCTCTTTGAAAATGAACGTGTGTGCGTTTGAAAAATCTTATGGTTACATTAAATAATATCTGTATGTGTTTGTGTCACCTTTTAAGTAATTACAAGTACTTTTTTAAAGTTTATATTAATAACAAGGTGAAAATTACTTCACAACACTAGTTTATTAATACAGGGTTTTGACGCTATCGAATAAACATAAGAACGTAAAATCATGCGTTAAGCATAGATTGTGAAACACTTTCCAACACATTCAGAATTCTATAATAAACCTTCACAGTTTAATAAGGTGAAAAAAGGTGTCTAAATCAACAATTTGTAAAACGCATCACACATTTGAAAACACAATTTCACCAATTTCCATGAAAAGTAAAAAAAAAGAAAAAAAACTTAATTCCACCCCCCCCCCTTGTATCTGAATCCCTGTATATGAACTATAGATTTATCATATAATTCATAGTACGCTAAAATTTAATTCAATTAGGAAACGCATAGCGCAGTTGAAAATTCCCCTTCAGCAATTTCCATCAATAAATGTACTTAAGATGTTTTGTGCAGCCCTGTATGTAATATGTAGAATTTATACACACTAAGAAATATTAAAACAAAAGTTTAATTTAAAAACGCGTACCACAAAAGAAAATGCATTTCCAGCAGTTATTGTTCATAGAGAGCACTGTACCCAAATTATTCTGTATGTCCCTGTATATCAATGATAAAAGCTTGACACATAATATTTTATAGAAAAAATATCTTGCATTGCACCTCAGAGATATATATCAATTCCAATATGTTTGAAATAGTGTAACATGAATCAAATACACCGCAAACGATTTTTCCCAGTATGCTGTAATGCAATGGAATTGTTTTGAGTGTCCCTGTAAATCCACGGTCGACAACAGGCGGACGGCGGTCCACATCCAGACTGCAGAAGGTCAAATTCTGGGCAGCCTAAAATTTTCAATTTGAATAAATAATTTATTAATATTTACATATGATATAGAGGAAAAGGTCCAAATACCGGCTACCACTTTTGTTTTCAATCTAGATCATACAATTTTCAAAATTAATAAAATAAAAAGTGACAGCAGGGTACCTTGACACGTCTTACACCTGTTTAGAGAAAAAAATCCGTTTAAAAGGCGTTTTCTGTTTATAAGAAGCAAAATTCCGAAAGTCTTCAAATTTTGAATTTTTAAAATGGGGTCTAAATACCGTCTACCTAAGTTTTTTTTCCAAAAGATCACACAAATAGAGCTGATGACAATTATTAAGCAATAAGAATATTATTTTAATAAATTGTATTGATTAATAACATTTCTTATGCACAGAAAAAATACGCAATTTTTAATAAATATGTATTTTTGTCAAATTTCTAAAATTCTTTTCGACTATCTCTCACAGTCTTCTTCCCATTATGTTTCTAAATTTGTTTTTTAATGTGTAAAAGAAAAAAAAAGCTTACTGATTGAAATGAGAATTATTTTATCTGAAAACATCAAAAGCATAATATCACTCTTTGCGTCGGTATAGTACCTATCAACCCACATATCGCATTCTTGACATTGAACCCAGAATCCCCTCCCCCATTCTTATCCACAGAAAAAGCACCCATGCAGAAGACACAAATTTATCATCTTCCTCTGTTGGATATTCTCCTTTTTCACTTTTTAAGCCCTCTCGCTTCGTAATTGTTTTATCAAAATAGCTTTAAAAATTGCGTATTTAACCCCTTCGCGACGAGCGTCTTTTAAGAATTTTTATTCTTTTGTCACCGGTTTTTCAAAACAAAAGTTTTTGTCTAATTTAACCGGGAAAATGCTCCGATTAAATAAGGCATAATTTACAATAAAAAATAACTGGTGGGAATAATCAAAGAGGGTTAATTAGACGAAGAAAATGCATCCCCGAAGAAATCTCGGGTTGCGCAAATTTTGCTACTTTTACGATGCCCAAGGAAATCTCGGGTTGCTCAGCGAGAGGGTTAAAATCAAATTTCTGCCTCTTTCGCCTGGTTTACTCCGTCATTTTTTTTTCATTCTCTTCACATTTATTGCAGGCAATTTTGTAATGTCCAACAGCTCTTTTTTGGAAAGTGATCCGGTAACCAGTGTCGGTCCTGAAGAATTACGGCCATGGTTGCTTTTTCGTATTGCGAAGTGGGACGGGGACTATTTCTGAACCATTTAAATTAATTTATTAATTATGGAACTATTTAAAATAATTTATTTTCCTCCCCTTCAAGCAGAGCAACCGAGAGAGGTCCAAATACCGGTTAGCCGGTATTTACACCACTCTATGTAGCCGGTATTCGGACCACTGCTATGTTTAAGTTAAAACCGGTATTACTCATTCATATAATAAAATACCAATACTGTGCGCGTGGCAATTGAGAGTTAAATATGTCTAGAAAATAACTTAATCAACAATTCAAGCCAATATACGATCAGTATATTTTAAAAAAATGAGAAACACATATCTGAAAAACTTTTGATGCACCAGATTATGTAGATTCGACACTTTTGCATTTACTATTTGTAAATGACACAGACTTCAGGGACGTACTTTTCGTAACTTTCTTCTCTCAATTAAAGTTACAAACTCTGCCTATCACCGCTAGGCTGCGATGTGCTCAGTTCTCAGAACACCTAGTAGCCGGTATTTGGACCTTCTCCTCTATACGTTTGAGAAATAGCCTTATCAATGTTTTTATGTTATACAGCGCGATTATTATTATTTTTTAATAGTGATGCATAGTTGTTATGATGTGAAATACAAAATACTGCGTTGGAGCGCAGGCGCCGCGGTGGGAGGTAGTGAACTGACCGGTTGCGTTTATTGAAATTGCAAAAAACTAGCTATTAGGTTGAGCAAAAAGTTCTGGGAAATTTTTTATCTAATAGTTACCAGAATTTTTATCGTATATGATGGTCGTGCCATCAATGCCGAGCTCTACTGCCAGCAGTTGGATCGCGTATACGACAAATTGGTGCAGAAGTATGCAAGATTGGTCCGCCGAAAGCGTGTTTTGTTTCAGCAGGACAATGCCAAACGGCACGTGGCCCAGACGACCAAGGACAAGTTTGCACAGTTGGACAGCGTCGAAATTCTCCCATACCCGCCTATATTCCAGACGTGGCTCCATCCGATTATGGCCTCTTTCGATCAATGTAACACTTTTTCAAGGGCCGTCAATTTGTATCTTTTAATGAAGTTGAAGAAGCATGTCAAGAGTTTTTGGATTCCAAGAAGCCGCCATGGTACTTCTAGCAAACCGGAATCTGGCAGAATGATGGCAGTAAGTCGTGGAGTATGATGGTCTCTACTTTGAAGAATAGTCCTTGTTGCTTTTGTTATTAATTTGCGCATAACAACGCAACTTTCACAAATTTCCCAGAACTTTTTGCTCAACCTAGTAGTAACCTGGCTACTAATGTTTGACTTTACATATGTATGTGAAACAACTTTCTCCAAAATAAATTTTTCGAGGAACAAATATCGTTCGAGATTAACCCACGCCCATCTTGAACACACTTTTTGCATTAGTTGCTTACCACGTAAACCAAACTATAAAAAACTGGCTCAAGATCGCAAGTGTAATTTTTTGCATTAGTTTTTCAACAAATATCTGCCTTTTCTATTTTATTATGTGTATGTAAAAATTTTCACAGCGCATACCTGACTTTTCTATTTTATATTATACTAGGGGCCTCTGCCCCCTGCAAGCTACGCTCGCCAACCCCCGTTCAGACACCACAGAATCTAAAAATACGCTGATCTGATGGGTTTTAAAAATATTAGAGAAGATTGAATTATACTGAAAAAAGCTGTGCAGATCTCCCTGTAAACGGGTTTCCATTCAATTCCCTTTGATTGCAAAAATTTAAGGGCGAATCAGTTGCTGTTAAGACATCCAATAGTTGTTTTCGTTTTTGATTAAAGAGGATCAGTTAAACATTTGAAAAGAAGCTAAAATAAAATAAATTAAGTATACAGAGTCTTTGTCTCCCGGTATTTTAAAACAATCTCTATAACAATAGCCTAAGTTATGTGACTATCATCAACAGTTCCAGGCGGACCACTTCGCTTTTTATACTCTAGGTGCCATTTTGGTACTTTAATGTTAGCCAGGCACAGGTGATAAGTCGTCAAATACTATTCTATTGCCATCATTTCATCTATATTATAATAGTTCAAGTCATCAACTGCCATAAACAAATTCGGTCTGATTCCTTCGCCGTTCATATGAAAGTTTGGCACAGATGTCATATACGTCCCATATTGGCGCGATTTTTTAACGACGCCAATTTGGGGAACGCATCAACAGCATAAACAATAACATCTGGCTTACCATATCAAGCAAAATAGCGATACTTTGGCGCCAGATAAGTGTATGACATCCGTATATGATATTGGCGTCAGAAAAAAATCACGTCAATATGGGACCGTAAATTTTCCATTTTGATTAAAAAATCAAAAAATTTTTTTCGAATAAAACTACATAAAATTTGCCATGGTTGCAAAGAATTCTTGGTACTGTTACGCTAGCCGGATGCAAATCTCGCCAATAGCTTTTTTTTCAACTTGCCAGTCAGCATTTCTTTTTTTCGAGTGGTAATATCTGGCCAGATGTCATATACGCACCGCAGGTTTGGCGTGATTTTATTTATTTATTTTTATTTTTATTTTTTTTTAACGAAAATTTGGCGAAAACATCGTTTTCAAATACCAGTTATATATGCCTTTTTGGTATTACTTAGTTATCCCGTCGACCAAAAATCTATCGCCGAACTATAAGATTAAATGCCAATAATGGTTGATCGTAAATGTCACATTCACTTGACTTTAAGCAAGTTACACATGTTTACGTCATCAAGTGATTTTTATTTCGACTTTTTATTTGTATATTTATTAATGTTATACTAATTTATTTGTTCTTTCGTTATTTAAAATAAAAATTACGTCAATTTGTATAATTTGGTGAGTGTTTTGGCGATTTATATAATTTGGCGAAATTGGTCGGCGGAATAACTAAGTAGTACCGTATTTTTTAATTATTTTCTATTATTTTTTAAAGGAAATATAAAAAAATAATTAATAATTATAGAACAAAATAATTTATATAATTTATAAAAAGAAATAAAAGTAAATAAACATTTATTATTAAATAAACAACAATAGCCGGGTTACCATGTCAACCTTTTCTGAAATATGAAAAAAAAATATCTGTTTGATTAAAATTTGAGTTGCCATCATTAGAAAAATACATATAAAATTAGAAAAAAATTCGTATTTCGAAAACTAATTCGAATTTAAAAATTCTAATACCAGTTTTGAGATCTGCGGATCAATGCTGATTTTTGGTGTTTATTTCATCGCAAAGTATTCCATATTTTAGGAGAAATCGCTTGAAACATAATCACTTGTTTAATCAGTCGATTCATATATCCGTTTCATAAATTCGTTTCATTAGGATTTTATATATACGAGTTGGAACCCGTCGAAATTCGACGAACTAAAATGTTAGAAAGGAACTGTCAGATCGAATTTATAATAAACCTACAAAAATAATTACAATAAAAAAATCATCTAACATTGGTTCTCTCACTCTTAAAACAAATAATATTTTAAACCTAAAATTACCAAAATATTATTTCCACAAACTTCAACTGCTTAAATTATTGAAAAATTAAACTCTATTAGAATACGTAATCAAGATGAGTAATTATGATAAAGTTATCGATTGAGACTTTTATGTTTGTTTTTATGGGATGCAAAATCAGTAAAAAGAATTTCGCTTTGTCACATCATAAAATTTTCCCCCATGAAATCTAAATTGTACATTATTTTCACATTCCCATAATTTACATACGCACCACTCAAATTCACAATTTGAAAGTATTTTAACCCACAATAGATTATTAATGAAAGTATTTCCAAAGTCACATTTGTCCGATTCAAATTTTCATGTGAACATTCACACAAACTTTAAGTTCTAATCTCAATACCCGCGGAAAAAAAAAAAAAAAAAAAAAAATCAGAAATTTGCCTTTAATTGTCATAGTATTGGTCATTTAGTATTGGACGAATATTTAGTTTTATCAAAATAAATTATCGTTTTGTTTTAAATATGACATAATTTTTACTCACTGAATCATTTTGCCTAGCGTCTCAAACTCAGTATCAGCGTAATGTAAAAATATTGAAATGTAACTGATTTATGAAGAAGAATGCGTGTTTTTTTTTAATGTCTGACATCATTTTCTGTTCAAAAATTATAAAAAAGTTACTTTTATTTGTATTGTGAAATTGGCACCAATAAGGATATAATAAATAAAATAATAAACCGTGACTAATTTCCCTTTACTTTCAATATAAATGGAGTACTTCAGTTGCCACGATTACAAAATTTATATTAAAAACTACAAAAAAATTAATATCTCAAAAATAAATTGAGATACAGCTTTCAAACAAATTGCATTTAAAAGAGCATTTTTTTCCGTATACGACGGTGTTAAAATTTAAAATGTGCGATGTTTAGAAGTTTAAAAATTTGACGTAGATATAATTGCAAAACCGAAATTTTATTTCAAATTTCAAAGTGTTGCCATTCGCAAAATGACGTATGCGTTACGCACAGATATGTTTGTCCTTTATAATATAGACGAGTTGCAACCCGTCGAAATTCGACGTACTAAAATGTTTGAAAGGAACTGTCAGATCGAAATTATAATAAACCTACAAAAATAATTACAACAAAAAAATCATCTTACATTGGTTGTCTAACTCTTAAAACAAATAATATTTTAAATCCAAAATTACCAAAATATTATTTCTACAAACTTCAACTGCTTAAATTATTGAAAAATTAAACTGTATTAGATTACGTAGTCAAGATGAGTAATTATGATGAAGTTATCGATGGAGCTCTTATGTTTGTTTTTACGGGATGAAAAATCAGTAAAAAAGATTTCGCTTTGTCACATCATAAAATTTTCCCCCATAAAATCCAAACTGTACGTTATTTTCACATTTTCGTAATTTACATACGCACCACTCAAATTCACAATTTGAAAGTATTTTAACGCGCAAAGGAATAGATTATTAATGAATGCATTTCCAAAGTTAAAGTCACGTTTGTCCTATACAACTTTTCATGTGAACATTCGCACAAACCTTAAGTTCTAATAATAAAACACTCATACTACAATATATATTAAAACACACATACACACATAACGTATTTATTGCATGTATGTCTGTAAAATATTTATATATACCTTAAGTTCTAATCTTAGTACCCGCGAAAAAAAAATTCAGAAATTTGACTTTAGTTGTCATAGTATTCGCCATTTATAGTATTGGTCAAATATTTAGTTTTATAAAAAAAAAAAAAAAAAAAAAAAAAAATGATCGTTTTGTTTTAAATATATCATTTTTACTCACTGAATCATTTTGCCGAGCGCCTCACTCATTTATCAGCGTAATGTAAAAATATTAAAATGTAGCTGATTTATGAAGAAGAATGCGTGTTTTATTTAATGTCTGACATCATTTTCTGTTCAAAAATTATAAAAAAGTTACTTTTATTTGTAATGTGCAAATGGCATCAATAAGGATATAATGAATAAAAATAATAAACCATGAATATTTTCCCTTTACTTTCAATATAAATGGAGTACTTCAGTTGCCACAATTACAAAATTTGTATTAAAAACTACAAAAAAATTAATATCTCAAAAACAAATTGAGATACAGCTTTCAAACAAATAGTATTTAAAAGAGAATTTTTTTCCTTATACGACGGTGTAAAAAGTTAAAATGTGTGATGCATAGAATTTTAAAAATTTGCAGTACAGAAAATGCAAAACCAAAATTTTATTTCAAATTTCAAAGTGTTGCCATTCGCAAAATGACGTATGCGTTACGCACAGATATGTTTGTCCTTTATAATATAGATAGGGTAGATGTATGTGTATGTAAAAATAAAAATTTAGTAAGTATTTATATTATGTGTTTTTTCTCCTAACTTCGATAAATAATTTCAAAAGTATTCGAACCCCACTTAAAATTACTTGCCGACCCTTGCCTGTAAATAAACGATGAATGCTATCTATACCATATCGTATAGTAGGCGTCTTGTAGTGTATTTCAGATATATATATATATATATATATATATATATATATATATATATATATATATATATACATTTCAATGAGTTTGAAATTGTCAAACATTATTAAAAATTACTGCAAACGATTTTCCTTATAGGCCGCAATGTAACGGAACTCTTTTGAATGTCCCTGTAAAGAAACTGAAACTGCTACAAGCTTCATTTTCAATAACGAACATGCCATAGTGAATATAAATAACATATATCAATTCCACGGCGATTTGACTATATTTACGCGAGTTACAGCCCGGACAGACAGACAAACCGAAGTCAAAAACACTTTTCAACTATGTTGGAAAGTGTTAACAAGCAACAAAACCTACATAAACACTTTTACAAGAGTAATTTCTGTGATAAAATAAAGCTGAATTTATTTCCATGAAAAAAGAAACTCTTTTGAATTTAAATGACGTTTTAATTACGACAAAGTAATTTTTATATTTAATTGAATGAATATTTCTTTCCTTTTTTTTTCCCTTTCAGAAAGATTTGTGTAACACATTTTCTCATTTTGTTATTGCATGTAAAATATATTTGTTTAAAGATTTCAGTTTCATTAAAATACCTTAGTAAAATTTAAACTAAGTGTCCCCCCTCCCGCTTCCTTGAATAAAAGACGTCACTGGAAAAGATTATTGTCTGCAAAATTAAAAATTTAAAGCACAGCATATTTCTAGATTAAAATAAGAATAAAAATGTACATTTTATTACGGAAATCTCTTTCGGATTTTCCCTGGTAATGCAGAATTTTCATGTTGTGTTTTATGTAATTTGAATTTTCTGAAAATCCATTATCCTTTCAAAGGAACTTTTTTTTTCCTTGTATTTATTGAGAAAATTATAAAAAAAGAAATACAATGAAAGAAGACTGAATTTTAAAAGAAAGCAGGCAAGAGATTTTCAAAACCGCTTTTATAAATAATTGTATCGTGTATACAAGATTAAGTTATTAATACCAAATGAATCGTTACTAAAACAATAAAATATTACTTTATTAGCGATAAAGTGCTATTTCTTTCACTGAAGACTTTTTGGTCGTCGTCAGAAATTTGTAATCTACTTTTGGGCTTCTACCGAAAATCATTTGCTACTTTAAGAAATTCATAAAAAATGGTTATAATGACCAGCGTTATCGCTTTCGCTTTTATTTTCGCATCATAGAATAGGAAAAAAGAAAACTTAAAAAAAAAAAAAATGTTTAAATAGTGTAGCTTAATTTAGTGACTCAATTTAGTTGACTCTAGCATGATTTTTTTTAACAAGCCTATTGCAGCAGCGAGGATTTGTTTTATACTATAATGTACCATCACTTTATGTTACACCAGAATGTAAGTAACAAGTGGTGGAGTTACTACAATAGGCAACTGATTACTACAGGGAAACAATTATAAAGAAAAAAAGAAGGATATTAACCATAAGATACCACACTTTGGCGTTTAGCTCTCAACGGTAAAACAGATTTTGATTCAATGTTGATCACAAAATTTATATTAAGTAAAGTTAATTTGGTTAAAAGAAACATTGGAACAGAATGTGCACGGAACTGCAGAAGAAAAAGAAGCCGGTTAACCATAAGATACTACGCTTATCTTTCAACGACAAGACAGATTTTCATTTTATTCGGATCCTAAAATTAATATAAAGTTAAATTGGTTAAAAAATACGTTACAACAGAATGTTCTCGAAATTGCTGAAGAAGAAGAAACAGATTAACTAAAGGTACCGCAGTTTAGCGCTTATCTCTCAAAGATAAACATAGATTTTCATTTTATGTTGATCGTAAAATTAATATCAAGTAAAGTTAAATGAGTTAAAATATACGTGGTAACAGAATGTGCTCGGAATTGTAGAAGTAAAAGAAGCAAATTAACCGTAAGGTATCGAACTTTGCCGCAATTCTTTCAACGATAAGACAGATTTTCATTTTATGCTGATCGTAAAATTAATATAAAGTTAAATTGGTTTAAAAATACGTTGCAACAGAATGTGCTCGGAATTGCAGAAGAAAAAGAAGCAGATTAACCGTAAGATACCACACTTTGCCGCTTATCTTTCATCAACAAGACAAATTTTTATTTTATGCTGATCAAATAATCAATATAAAGTTAAATTAGTTAAAAAATGCGTTACAACATATTGTGCTTGTGGAATTGCTGCTGAAGAAGAAGAAGCAGATTAACTAAAATCGACATCACTTTGGCGTTTATTTTTCAACGATAAACACATATTTTCATTTTATGTTAATCATAAAATTATTATCAAGTAAAGTTAAGTTGGTTAAAAGATACGCTACAACAGAATGTGTTCGGAATTGCTGAAGAAGAAGAAGCAGATTAATTAAAGATACCGCATTTTGGCGCTTACCTCTCAGAGATAAACACATAGTTTCATTTTTATTTATCATAAAATTAATATGAAGTAGAGTTAAATGAGTTAAAAGATACGTTGTAACAGATGAGCTCTGAATTGCAGAAGAAAAAGATGCAGATTAACTATAAGGTACCGCACTTTGCCGATTATCTTTCAATGATAAGACAGACTTTCATTGTATGCTCATCGTAAAATTAATATAAAGTTAAGTTAAATTGGTTAAAAAAATACGTTACAACAGAATGTGCCCGGAATTACTGAAGAAGGAGAAGCAGATTAACTAAAACATACAGCACTTCGGCGTTTATTTCTCAACGATAAACACAGAATTTCATTTTATGTTAATCATAAAATTATTATCAAGTAAAGTTAAATTGGTTAAAAGATACGCTACAACAGAATGTCCCCGGAATTTCTGAACTAGAAGAAGAAGATCAACTAAAGGTTTTACATTATTAAGAATAAATATAAATTTATCACGTAGAGATTGAGTTCTGTTGAAAAATTCATAGATTACAATTTATATTTTTTTCGAATATTAATTAGAAAATATTATTTCAAATTAATGTTGCTTTTTATACTTTTTAAAGTGACTTTTTTATTATAAATATATATTTTTTAAACTGAATATTTACACATGTCTATTCTTTTTAAATTATAAATTCTTAAAAAACCCTCCATTAAATTTTAATTTTTAAAAAAGTGGAAAATTAAAAATCTTAAAACATCTTTAAAAACTGATATGCCTTCAGAAATAATAACGCTTTTTACATATTTTTTTCCTTTTTTAATGAGAAAATATATACATTAAATTCTCTTTAGGATTTACATAACATTGAATAAAGGAAAAAAGCATTTTTTTTATAAATATTTTTTATTATAAGAATCATAGTGTCAAGAAAAGTAAAAGAAAAAAAGTGCTGCAGATAGTTTAATTACTTCCATACTTTTATTTTTCATAGAAATTTAGATATAGAAATTGTAATATGACAAATCTTGAAATAAGTATAAAAGTAAAAAAAATAAAAACAAACAAAAAACATCACTATTTTATAAGCATTCAACGTTTCTCTTAAAAATAACGCCTAATTTCAAAACGGAAATTCGTGTCAACCACAAAAAGTTTAGTTATTAACAATTTGGAAAAATGGTTACTGTCCTCTGTCAGGGTAGGAAATCAAAAACATATCTGAAGCGTTTTATTGGTTGAATCTGCATTTTATTCGTTTTCTGATTGCTCTATATAGTAATCTGTATTTTCCCTTTACTTTCAACAGAGATGGATACTTCTGTTGCCACTATGACAAAATGTAATAAAAACTACAAAATAAAATAAAATAAAAATTAATAACTCAGAAACAAATTGAGACACAGCTTTCAAACAAATTGCATTTAAAAGTACATTTTTTTCTCTATCTCTATACGGCGGTGTAAAAAGTAATATTGTGGGATGTTTAGAAGTTTAAGAATGAAATTTCATTTAAAATTGGTCCAGGAATATTAATGCTTAATCCATGGCGTACGTAATGAATGACCAGCTCCGTAGAAGTTTAAAAATTTACAGTACCGAAAAATGTAATCCATGGCGTACGTAATGTATGATCAACTCCGTGCGATTTTTTATGCCTTAAATTTTAGTCTTTGAAAAAATCATTTTCCAAATGGTCGTTGTAATTTGTTAAATTGCATTTTTATTATTTTACTTTAATTGGGCGTGGGCTTCGAGTAAGGAAAATTCAATGCTTTGATTTACGCTTGGTAGAAAGCGTGAAATAGTGAATTTATTAAAAACTAGTATGTTGTGGCCATAAATGTTTTTGCCATACCATTCTAATATCTTAACTAATAATTAAATCAACGATTATGAATATAAATCACAATGAATTTCTTCGAATTTAGCATGCAGCTAGAGTGATAAGTGAATTAAAAGAAGAATAGATAGCAAGAGCGCCCACTGTTGGGTAATAAAATTTAAAATTAGAGCAACATATGCGATTTTAATCAATAAACTCAAATATAAAATTTGGCGCATTTCTACACAATAAGACGCGGCTTTATTGTCCATCGAAAAAAGCATAGAGTTAATAACAAGAGTTTAATCTATATATAGGGCTAATTGAGCCCACAGCAAAAAGTTGGACCCAAAGTGAGCGATTCTGGAAACAATGTGATTAAAAGTGTATGGCCGTTACAAGAACGGAGTGCTGCAAATCCCGCTCGTTAAATTGCATCAATTTATTCTGGTCCCTATTTATTAGGGATCTTTCCTCAATCCTAGGATTGTACGCCTCCTATTGACTGATCAATGTCAAAATTAAACCAGTGTCTATTTATGTCAAGGTGTAACAGAATATGCTGTTTGATCAGATTCGGCCTTTTAGTTCTTGAGCTATAAGGATTGTTGGAATCGTGGAAAACATAGAATACCGCCACCTGTTGGGCGATATACAGCCAAACCTAATCAGCATCTATTTATGTCAATGTCTAACAGGATATGAGGAAATACACTGCAGTTGTTCTTGAGGTATAGTTAAGACGGTAATCGGGAAAATGTATCATTGCTGGGCCACCTGTTACCTGTTGGGCAATATACACCGAAACCTAATCAGCATCAACTATAACTAACTGAATCTGAAATGTGATTAAATTCTGTGCTCTAATTTTTGAAATAGAGTGTCCCCAAAATTTGTGTCACACATAGACTAACATACTGACATACAGACAGACATTTTCCAAAGATAGTCAAATCGCGTTCAAAACACCCCAAAACATGTAAATCCATAAAAAAGACGGATGTCCGAAATCTTCAAGACTCCAATACTTTCTTCTGAGGATAGAAGAAAGTAAAAATATAATTTTTGTTCTACTTCTTTTTTAAGTTATGGCAACAGGAGAGAAAAAAACTAAAACAAAACATAATTTATGCTATCCATAATGGATTTCTAAATTTTTTGTTTGAGGAATAATCATAATTTAATATTATTAAAATACAGGGTGCCTACAAATTAGTTGTGCAAAAAGAATGATTTATTGAATGGAATTGACAGGGAAAAAAAATAAAGTACATATTGTTGTAAGATAGAAAAATAGTTCAAGTTTGGCGTTATCACAAATGTTTGATGTGACTTCCTTTCGTGACTCTGCAAATGTCCCATCGGTAAATTGATTCTTGCCACAGATTTGTCAGCATGTTTCCGTCGATCCAATTAATTGCAGTGCAGATTCTTGATTTTAGTTCAGGAATGAGTGCAGGAAGTGGCGGCTTGTACACTTGATCCTTTACAAAACCCCTTACACCGAAATCAGCTGGTGAAAGATCTTGTGATCGGGGTGGCCATTGAATAACACCTCCGCTCGCTAAGCGATAGCGTCAGTTATGACACTTAACGCCATCTATGAATAAACTTCACCAATGTTGCTACTAGTGTGACTTTCAACTAGTTAACCCTTAAATGCCTGGTGTTGCTTTTCGGCAACTTACCCAATTTAGGCTCTAAAATACTATTAGAATAATATTGAAGCTATAATGCCTAATGTTGCCAATAAAATACATTCTGATGATATTATTAAAACGATTTTCAACATGTAGATGGCAACACTTGTGCTGTTTAAGAATAAAGAAAGATTTATTTTTTGAATTGTTGCTACTTGTTCTCTTTGTTTTGTTTGGAAGCTTGCGAAATACCACATTTTGACCTGCAGTGAGCAAGTAAAATTTATCTCTTATTATAGTTCCTAAAATTCTTGTGTGTTTAATATTATAGAATTTTATCAAGGGAAATTACTTTTTCAATTAAACACCAGTATTGCCGATTAGTAACAAACTGTTTTTTAGCCGTAAACTATACTTGAAACAAAATATGATTTTTTTAAGTATTTTTCCCATGATTTACTTAAAAAATGAAAGCCGAAAAACATTATTACAATGGTTTTTGAAAAATTAGGCATTTAAGGGTTAATTTCATTTAATATTTCGGAAGTTCTTAACTTATGAAATTGCCCAACTAATTTGTAGACACCCTGTATTTATTGATAGAAGCCTATTTTAAAAAATATATTTCTTACCTGTTTAAATTTGTGTTTCATTTATTATTTTTTAGTGTTTACAGTGTGCTGCAGTTCATCACGCACACGACTAATTGAAAAAAAATGCCTTAAAATTAATTTGTTAATTTATAATTAATTTCTCAAAATATGAAAATGTTGTATTGCCATCGAAACAAACCATAGTACAGTAGAACCTTGATTATCCGAATTGGGACCGACTATCTTTCGGAAAATCGAAATTTTCGGATAATCGAGAATGCTTCAATTTTAAGATTAAGGACAAATACATGCACTATTTCTTATTATGGTAACAAGTGCTTAATAAAAATAAAGCAATAGCAAAATAGAAACAAGAATAAATTACCTGAATTTTAATTTTGAAATTAAGTATCTTTTACATATTTCTCAAAAGTTTGAAACAAAGTTTTGTTTGTCGAAGTTTCGGTTGCTTTTGCTTTTCAGCTCTATCATGAAGCTTTTTTAAATACTATTAGTTCACCAATATAACAGTCTTTCTGCTGCTCCAATCATGTGAAACCTTTTGCAAAACATTCAAAAGCTTCAGAATTGCTACTTCGTTCGTTTTCTTCGCCTGCTACACCACATTCACACATTCCGGTTTTCCCTCCTCTTACTGTGTTCTAGTTCACTCCACAATTTACGGGAGCTCAAGTTAAATTCAAAAGAATTCTAAGAAAGGGGTACTTATCTGCACTCGTGGTTCGGAAAGGACCGCTTGCACACAAGGAATATGATAGTAAAAAAAAAAAGCAATTTAACAAATTACAACGACCATTTGGAAAACGATTTTTTCAAAGACTAAAATTTAAGACATAAAAAATCGCACGGAGTTGATCATACATTACGTACGCCATGGATTACATTTTTCGGTACTGTAAATTTTTAAACTTCTACGGAGCTGGTCATTCATTACGTACGCCATGGATTAAGCATTAATATTCCTGGACCAATTTTAAATGAAATTTCATTCTTAAACTTCTAAACATCCCACAATATTACTTTGTTGATCTACATTACGTACGCCATGAATTAAACATTAATAGTGTTATTACACGTAAAAATTCCAAGCGACAAAAATAACCACCTGAAACTTACGGATTATTCAAGCATTTCATTGGCTGTTCGGGAAAAGGTTTTTCCATCGTCAGATTTCCAAGAAATCTGACTAAACATTTTAAATGAAATTTCATTCTTAAACTTCTAAACATCAGACAATATTACTTTTTACACCGTCGGATAGAGAAAAAAATGTACTTTTAAATGCAATTTGTTTGAAAGCTGTATCTCAATTTATTTCTGAGTTATTAATTTTTTTTTGTAGTTTTTATTACTTTTTTGTCATAGTGGCAACAGAAGGTATCCATCGTTGTTAAATGTAAAGGGAAATACAGATTACTGTATAGATCAATCAGAACACGAATAAAATGCGGATTAAACCAATAAAAACCTTCAGATATGCTTTTGATTTCCTACCCTGACAGAGAACAATAACCATTTTTCCAAATGGTTAAAAAAGCTTTAAAAATGGATTTTGGTTAACCGACAGTTCCGCTTAAAAGAGTTTCGCATAAAAGAGGTTCTACTGTATATAATTGTACATAATTGTTACCTAATAAATAATTGTTATAACTCTAGCATATCAGGAAGTGAGTAAAAAAATGGATTACAAAATGCCATCTTTACATAAATGAAACAAATTAAGTTAAATAAAATAATGTAATAAAAATAAATTTCTGAGATAAATGGATATAAAGTTTTAAGTACTTTTTAGACAACCATATAGAGTACAACATAAGAAAAGTTATATATTTTGACGTAATAATTATATTTATATGCGGATTCTGTAATTTTCTCTCTATTCTAAAAAAAAGTAACTCCCGCTGTCACCGCCGCCGCCGCCGCCGCCGCCGCCGCCGCCGGTTTTGAATTTTTTGTGACCGGAGGTCTTTCTTCGTTAATATTAAGAAAAATAATGCATACAAAAATATGAAAATTGGTAGTATTATACAGAAATGTTTGATAAACACGCTGATGTAGACAGTTTTCAAATCGAAGAATTGTTTTAAGAGATATTTAATGCTAAAGTTGGACAAAATCGTTCCATTAAAAAAGTTTTATAGGAGCAAAAACTATACATCGGAATTTAATACTTTTTAGATCATTTTATACGTTATAATTTCCCGGTGTGCAGAATTAATTTATTTTTTTAATTTGACTCATTTTTCGAGGTTTCATTTCTATTTTAAATTCAAATTTTCAGCATTTCGAGAGATATTTTTTTACTTATTTCAGAAAATTGTACTAATTTAACCTGTTGCCAAACTGTATAAACAACGGAAACAATAATGTTTGCTTCAAATTAAAAATTTATTTACACGTGACTATTATAAACAGAAAAGAAAAACTTTCAAATTAGATTTAAATAATTACGTATAAAAAGCAGGAACTTATTGAAAATTACTTCATCTATAATTACACGTGAATTTTAACAGAGAAAGGATATTGTAAAGTAATAAATTCATTAACATGCGTTAGAAGTCTTAAATAGGAGAAATTACATCACATTTACGTCACATTACACTTATTACGTAAAATGAACAAAAAATAATATTGCAAAATAGTAGTTTAAATTTAAAAATAGCGCGAGACATTTACTTGATATTTTGAGATGAACTTTTCAACTATTTTTTTTTTTGGACAGCGCAAATAATATTTCATTTCTAATAAAAGCATTTTCACGTGAATATTAAAAAGGGAAAGAAAAGTTTGGTGAAAATTACGTCAGATTAAAACGATATATTTAAAATGTTTTATTTAAAAGGACTTTCTTTTCGCTTTGTTAAAAAATACCGGGAGACAAAGACTCTGTTTACTTAATTCCTTTTATATTAGATGATTTTGAAATGCCATTGTATCTTTTAACAGCAGCTGATTTTTCCGTAAAATTCCCCAATCAAAGAGAAATGAATAGAAACCCGTTTATAGGGAGGTCGCCTTTGTTTTTTTAATTATAATTCAATCTTCCAAAAAAATTCAATTAAAGCCGATCAAATTAGCGTGCTTTTAGAGACTGCAGTGTCTGATCGGGGGGTTGGCGAGCGTAGCTCGTAGGGGGCCGAGCCCCCTAGTATCCTAAAAAATCCTGATTATTTCTTAAGCCAAAAAAAGTAAAAATGTAACATTGCAAGATTTTTGCGTCCTGAATTACCTTAATAACTTACCTGATTGAAAGCACCTCATTTATTTCATTGAATTATCTCCATTATTGGTTTAAATCATAATCTGTTACTTGAAATGATTATGGAACGGATGTAATACAGCCAATAATTAATCTGAGTTGCGTAACCACATATATTTGAATATATCAAACTGATATGATGCAAAATGATACACATTAGTTTAAATGGAATATATATTATACATACGGCGAAAGCTGGAGTTATATGCTTGTTAAATAAATAAATAAATAAATAAATAATAATAATAATAATAATAATAATAATAAAGTGTTACTGATATGAAAAAGGCATTCTGCATCATTTTTCTAATTGAATCATGAGAACTACAATATACAATACTATTTGGAATGAATGTTTTACTGAAGTTCATTGCTCACCGAATATACATAATATACACATACAGTGAAACTTCCATTTAACGAAGTCTCATCCTTACACTTAAACACTTCGTTATGAAGAAAATTCGTTAAATAGAAACCAACTCAAATTCAGGAAATGTTTATAATAAAATATACGTGCATAAAATGAAAAATACACATCAAATGGAAATATTGAGGAAAATACTTTTTTTATGCAATGTAGATATGTGAGAAAAATTTAATTAGAATAATGTCTAAAAACACGCATATAATAAAGAGAGGTAAAAAATGACTGAAGCGTAGCGTACCTTTTTTGTCAGTATTCGAAATCCTTAGCTTTAAAAAAGACTAGTATTAATTTGTACAGGTGTCTTATAAAAAATGTACAGTTCCTAAAAAGTTTTCGCGCTTTTGCAAGTATCCGAACAATTCATCTGTAACATTTCTTTGAAACTGGAATCTCCTTCTTATTGTGTCGAAGGCTTTTAGCATTTCTTCTTTTGAATGGAAATGATTAAACAAATAAATTATTTCATTTTTATACAATCTGCTAAAATAAATTCATACATCCATCTAAACAGCAACCTCTCGGTTTGAATGTTG
This sequence comes from Maratus speciosus, assembly GCA_963932465.1. Lineage (NCBI taxonomy): Eukaryota > Metazoa > Arthropoda > Arachnida > Araneae > Salticidae > Maratus > Maratus speciosus. Next base: position 58,772,271 of record OZ010788.1, read on the forward strand.
TACACACGTGAAAGGGAAATAAACTTCGTTAATATAGAATATAATTTTCGTAATATGGAGATTATTTTACATGTGAATCGTGTTCAAAGTCAAGGTTCAGCAGAAAATTTCGTTAAGTAGAAAAGTTCGTTACAGAGGGACTTCGTTAAAGGGAAGTTCGACTGTATTTCGAAAATTTTAGAGGTATGGTTCCAATTCCAAAATTATTTTAAATGCTGTTCATCAAAAGCTATTTACGTCAAAATAGTTTTTTTTTTTTATCTAAATGTCACGGAACTTAAACTTATACAGGGTGATTAAAAAAAGATGGGAAAAATTTTAAGAGGTGATAGTACACACCCAAACAAACATTTTGTATCAAAGAATGCATGGTCGAAAACTAAACAAAAGTTGGAGGGCGCCAAAAGTTATGTTCTTATACGAGGCAAAAACACACAATGAACGATTAAGTTAAGTTACGAAAACAAATTTAATGGTATTTGATTACAATAAGTGCTCAAAACATTGACCGGCAGCTGTTATGCACGCAGTACAACGGCGAAGAACAGATTGGTGAATTTTCTGAAACTTACCAGGCATATCGCGAACTTTCCCTACAGCAGCCGAAAGCTTGGCGACAAGTTCTTCTGCGGATTCAATGGGAGTCTCATACACAAGAGCCTTTAGCTGTCCCCACAAAAAAAAATCGAGACATGAAAGATCTGGCGAGCGCGGTGGTGCCTGGTGTGTTTCAGAAAATTCGCCAATCTGTTCTTCGCCGTTGTACTGCGTGCATAACAGCTGCCGGTCAATGTTTTGAGCACTTATTGTAATCAAATGCCATTAAATTTGTTTTCGTAACTTAACTTAATCGTTCATTGTGTGTTTTTGCCTCGTATAAGAACATAACTTTTGGCGCCCTCTAACTTTTTTACGTTTAGTTTTCGACCATGCATTCTTTGATACAAAATGTTTGTTTGGGTGTGTACTATCACCTCTTAAAATTTTTCCCATCTTTTTTGAATCACCCTGTATATGGTGCGGTGGCGTCTGGATTCTATAAGTTATATTTAAAAGAAAAAAAAATTCTCCACGTTGTAAAAAGTAAAATAATAAAAAAATTATTTTTGTACGGCAAAATCTTACCGAGTTTTGATGCTTCGAATTTTATGAATTTTCAATGTTTTCTAGCGCAAGAAAACTGAAAATACTAGAGAACAGGAATTCTGATTTTTCAGAATTTAGTGTCGCCCCCGGCATTTACATTACTTCATTTTCTTCTGATGGACTGGTGGCTTCTATTATTATGAAACAGCCATTATAAATGAAGCGTTAGGTGAAGCTGAAAGAGCAGCCGTAAAAAGTTAGAACTCTGATTTTCTGGTCAGAATGGAAAAAAAAAAAAAAAAAAAAAAATATGGCCATTTTCTCCCCATTCTGATCAGAAAATCAGAGTTCTAACTTTTTAATGTTCACCTAACGCTTTATTTATAATGGCTGTTTCATAATAATAGAAGCCACCAGTCCATTAGAATAAAATTACTCGGTTAAGCGGGACTCGGATAATCGGGACTCTACTGCAAAACATATTTCAATTTTCAGACTTAAATCACACGCTTTTATTTTATGTAAAATGACGTCATTTGCATTAATATAGATACTTAAAATTAAATATAGTTTATAATAGCTCCATGTTTTATCATAAATCCTTCATTTATATTTTTCTCAAAATAGCACGTATTTTAATTGTTTTTTTTCAATTTTTATGAGAAAATAGAAACAAAAAGATATAATTGCTATTTTTCAACAATTTTTTCTTTACTTTCTACAGAAATGGAGTACTTGAGTTGCCAAAATGAAACAAATGTCGCTAAAAACTACCAAAAAATTAATATTTCAAAAACAAATGGAAAGGCAGTTTTCAAACAAATTGCATTAAAAAGTACTTTTTTGTCCAAATACGACGGTATAAACATTGAAAATGTGCGATGCTTAGAAGTTTTAAAAAATGCTGTTGAGTATTTAATCGCACAATGAAACATCTAGAGATGCATACTTTAACTGTTCTGATAAAGTATAGACTCACCAAAACTTTAAAAGCACTGTTATTTTTCCAACTTTAATAACTTAGAAAATATTAACATTTCTAAAACTTCAAACATGTTCCATTCATCCATGATCTGGTGATAAATGGGACAGTATAAGGGGTGAGTACACAATAATTTACAATAAACAATTTAATTTGGCACATGTTTTTATAAATATATAACATTAAAAAAATCCAGTGTTAATTTTCTAACTACTTTAAGTCAGGGTGTGAAACTTCAAATCACCAGGTCTCTATCAGTGACCAATAATTTGAGACTAATAAGCTCGATGCAGCAGCTGTCGTTCGCTAGTTTCAGGTCAAATTTGTTCGGTTTTAATTTGAATTTTTTTTTCAACCTCGCTTCCGCTAGAGTCTCTTATACTCGGGACGTGGCTGGGGACCTATGAACCTGGCTTCCGCAAGAGTCGCAATAAGAGAAGAATAAAGCGCCGCGGACGGTTATTAGTTAACATTCATTTCTTTTTTGTAAACTCAGAATTGCTCGAGAAATTTGTGTAGTCATCCTAAAAAAAAAAAAAAAAAAAAAAAAAATAATTATATTAAAAAAAATCTTAATGTTTTGTGGTACCCTGTAAAACATATAAAGGCTACCAAAATTATTTTCCGTTGAAAAAATGCTGTTGTATAAATAAATAACCTATATAAATTTTATCAATTTGAAATAAAATTTCTGTATATAGGCGGTAATGTACTCGAAATTTTTATGTGTCCCTGTAAAAGAAATACAACTACTACGCACTTTGTTTTCAATTTAAAAAATGCAATTCTGTATATCAATAACTTGCAGTAATTTTGTTGAAATTTAATTAAAATATATGCTTTTTAGCAACAATCTTTCCGCGATCTTTTTGTGTGGCCCTGTAATAAATGCATAATTTCTGCATTCATCAAACTATAATCTAATAGAATTGTCATCGGAAAAACCCATGTATGCAAAGTTTCAGCTCTATCAGATAACTGAAAGTGGTTTAAAATTGTCTTGCAAGATTTGAACTAATCTTTTATGCGGCCCTGTAAAAAAAGAATAACTGCTACGTTCCATAAATTATAATAATATTGCATTGTCATCAGAACTACATATCCTGAGCAAAGTTTCAGCTCATTTGAAAATGGTTTAAAATTAACTTATAAGTTTTAATCTAAATTTTTGTGAAGCCTTGTAGAAACAGTATTCTAAACAAACTTCTATGTTCTTTAAATTATAATAATATTGTAGTGTTATTCAAATTACGCATGTTTTCATTGTTTTGGCTCAATCGGATAAATAAAGTGGTTTAAATTTGACTAGCAAGATTTGAACTAAACATACATATATGCACTGCAAGTTAATATGATGCTTGTTTATTAATAAAAACTTAATGATCGGCAGACATCTGCAAGAGTTTTTTTAATTTTTCAATACTTACTGCAACTGTTATGTCAATAATATGCATTTCCGACCCCACATTGCTATACCAAAACTGCTTCTTTATGTGTACTCTACCGTCCCTTACAGTTTGGACCATGAATCAGGGGACACCCTGTATTACTCGTGTTGATTTCAGACAAAACAAATGTCTTCATTAAATTCATTTAAAGAAAACATCTTTCATCCATATTCTAACACATGATTGAAAAAATGAGTAAAAAAATCTTTTGAACAATTAAAGAACAAAAATAAATAATACGTAAAAAAAAGTATGTTATAGTTCTTTCTTTTGATCTATTAAAAAATCATCTATTTTATTTTAATAATCGTTTGCAATTAAATGACATTTTAATTACGGCACAATAACACTGCATTTAATTAGATACGGTTTTTTAATTCGAAATAATTTGTATTATCCGTTTCTTTAGTTTTTTTTATCACATGCAAAATATTTTCTTTAAAATAATTAATGAATAAAGAATTTTTAATTAAAGCATGTAAGAAAAATTTTTAAGGATTTTTTTTCTACTTTTATATCAGACTTACATTCTACTCGTTCTCCAAGCGGCTTAAAATGGAAAGGAAACTTACGTTTGTCGACAATTTTTAGAAAAAAAAAAATGTTAAAATTGGTTCAGTAGCAAGACGAAATAATAATAATAATAATAAATATATACAGGTTTGTATTCTAAGTATTATTTATCCACCTATCAATATAAAAATCAATGTTTGCGCCTATGTTCCTTACACAAATCCGCATTTTTGACCGATTTACACGAAACTTAATGTACATACACGGTGACAAGAAATAACTTGGACGAAGTTTCAAACAAAAAATCTGTACTACCACTAAAGTTATAAAGTTATTGTCATAGGAAATTAATTCTAAAAAGCTACTAAACAGGTGTAAGTAAGTTAGTTGTGATAACCATTGTAGTTAACAAACGATCTGCCATACTTGAATTACATAAGCAAGGAATGAAACAATGTGAAATTGTTCAACAATTGAAAGTGCCTAAGCAGACGGTTTCATACACAATCAAAAGGTTTAAAGAACTCGAACATGATGGTGAGAGGTCAGGAAGAGGAAGAAAGCGGACAGTTAACGCATCAAGAAACCGGGCAGTTATCAAAAAGCGAGTTCAACGAAATCCTAGGATTTCAATGAGAAAGGCTGCTAGAGAGATGAAGATCAACAGAGAAACCGCATGTTTGATGGCAAGAGTAGAGCTTGGTCTTCACCCTTACAAAATGAAAGAGCCTCAAAAGCTAACAGTTGAGAACAAACGCACAAGACTTCAAAGGTGTAAAGAACTGTTAAAGCGGGTCGCAGGTGATCGATGGCAAACATTTGTCTTCACTGATGAGAAACTGTTTTCGATTGAGCAAGCTCACAATAGCCATAATGATAGAGTTTGGTCAGCGGAAGCACCACCTGGATCTTCTTGCATTGGTGAACGGCGTCAACGACCCCAATCTATAATGGTTTTGGGGTGGGATATGTGCTAGTGGGAAAACGCCACTTATTTTTGTTGATCAAGGGATAAAGATTAATCAACAAATACTCATTTTGGAACTCATTTTAAAACTCATTTTGGAAGATGTTGTCTTACCTTGGTCACAAAAGTTCTTTGGAAACAAAATATGGACCTTCCAACAGGATTCCGTACCTGCACACAGAGATAAAGGCACTCACGATTGGTGCAAGACACATTTTCCTGACAAGGGTGTGTGCTAAACCTCATAAAACTTTGGCATACCTAAAGAAATCCTTATGCAAGGAATGGGATAATATATCAGTAAGTGAGTTGCGGCCCATAGCCGAAAATTTTGTGACACGTTTAAAGCTCTGTATTAAGGCTAAAGGTAGCCACTTTGAAAATTTATAAATTTATTAGACGAAATAATGTATTCATATTTATTTTGAAGTTTGATCGTAATATTTTCATTAGCATTAAAGTTATAATATATCATGTGTGTCCAAGTTATTTCTTGTCACACTGTAATTATTATAGCATACAAAATTACTAACTATGCTTTAAAATTTTATGAGACCACTTTTTACCCCGTTTTTCAGCCACCTGCTGTATTTTATCTATATAAGGTGACCCAGCCAGTAGTTGATACCCTTTCAGTTGTTGATCAAATTGTTGAAATATTGCGACACTTCAGGCGGAAATGAGTTTTACACGTGGTACTAGATATAATATTTTTGTTGAATGTTGGAGCACCTGTTGTCGCATTGTTGTCAGCTGCCTGCTGTAAGAGAAGCCATTTTATGAAATTTCTTTTATTATGAAATGTAAAAATTTAATTTTTGATTAGTTGGAGAGAATTACGGCAGGTAAAATTAATCTACTTCCATCTTGCTTATTTCAACTAATAATTTTATAAGAATTATTGTTAATCACAGCTTAAGCATGATATTTTAAAGATTAATTTTTGAATTTTCGACAGATTTCTTCGATTGATCAACTACTGGGAAAATGGCTATTAAAGAAACTATTTACTTATAATTTTGTTGCTACTTAATTTCAACAGATTTCATTTTTGCCCATTATAGGACATTCATTAAGGGTTGTAGCTATCATGTTAGTTTACTTCTAAAACTTAAAAGGAAAGGAAATATAATTAAAAACCCCGTAGCACCGACATTATTTGATCAACTACTAGCTGGGTCACCCCACAGATTAAATATCTCATACAGATATGTCCTGACTGACTCAAAATCAATGCACAGCTCAAACTACTGAACCTAGAAGCATGAAAATTGTGGGGGGAAATACTTCTTATAACATAAGCGCGCACTAAGAAAGGATTTTTGAAAACTCCCCTCCCTCCTAAGGGGCTGTGCATATATACCGTTATCACTTTAGGGGAGCGAGCGGGTCTGGCACTTGATATCGTAAGATATCTTTGGGGGAGGGAGGGTTTGCTTTTTGATATCGTTATAATTTTTGATCTAACGAAACTTTTTTTTCTTTCAGTAAGTTTTTCTTTACATCCAAATATTCTGCTATTTATTATTATTATTATTATTATTATATGTTTTTATACAAATACAAAGCTATTATTAAAGCCATTAAATGTTTATAAAATCATTTCATTCTAAAATTTGGAGCACCACAACGTTTAACATTCCCGTTCTTCTGCTATATGCATTGTTAGGGAAATCAGGAGTATAATATGTAGGAAATGATATTTGCATTTACCAGTAAAGAAAATAAAGATTGTTGTCCACTGTTTTGTTGATAAGTTCTGCTTCTTCCCCGGGCAAGGGGTAAGTGCAAGAAGACAATATTACTTTTGAATATATTATGTAACAATAAGGTATCATTAAATACTTTTTAATAGTAACTACTCTTTTAGATATTATTTGATAAAAATTTATTTCGTGTATTGATATTTTATTGACTTCTTGAATGCATAACGTGTGCGACTAATAAATGTATAATCATACGTTTATATAGCTGCAAGTGTAAAAAAAAAGAATCTAAAAACAAAATAATTTTTAGACATTGATAACGATATCATTGGGAAGGGGGGGGGGAGTCGACGAATGATAACGTATGATATCGAAAGGGGGGAGATGGTCCAAAATTAGCAAAATGTTGATAACGTTATATATGTATAGCCCTAAGTGGTTATAGGGAGGGGGGGTCGAAAATTTAGAACACCTGGCCATATCTCAGAAGCCGTTTTAGAAAGGTGCATTAAATTCCAGAAAATAAATATACAAAAAAAAAAAAAAAATTAAACATATATTTCAGCGATTTTACAAATTCCTTAAAAGAGGGATCGAAAATTTTAGAACATTTGTCATATCTCAGTAGCCGTTTTAGGTAGGAGCGTGAAATTCCAGAAAATAGATCTGCTAAAAAAATAATTAAACACAAATTTCAGCGATTTTGTAACACCTCCCCCCTAAGGGCGTTATAAGGGGGTGGGGTCGAAAATTTTAGAACATTTTCCATACCTCAGCCGTCGTTTTAGATGGGCGCGTGAATAAATATACTAAAAAAATAATTAAACACCTATCTCAGCGATTTTGGACCCCCCCCCCCCCCCCCCGTAAGGGTTTTAAAGTGGGGGACGAAACTTTTAGTACATTTGGCATATTTCAGCAGCCGTTTTAGGTAGGAGCGTGAAATTCCAGAAAATTTATTTACTAAACAAATAATTAAACATGTATTTCAGTGATTTTAGAAAGTCCCCAACCACCCCTAAGAGGATTAAAGGAAGGGTCAAATTTTTAGGTCATTTAGCCATATTGCAGCAGCAGTTTTAGATAGAGGCATGAATTTCTGGATGATTAATTTTCTAAAACATACTTAAACACGTGTTTTATCGATTTTAGAAATTCCCGCGTAATGGGGTTCAATGGTGTGGTCGGAAGTTTAAGGTCATTTCGCCAGATCTCAGCAGCAGTGTTAGGTAGAAGCGAGAAATTCAAGATAACAAACCTACAAAAAAAAAAAAAAAAAAAAAAAAAAAAGAAGTTAAACACATATACTTCAGTTATTTTAGAGTTACTTTGTTTATTATGTGATCAACATCGACTTTGAACTGGATAATCTAAGATTATACGAATATAACAACAATTATGGATATTTGATTAGAAATTAAGAAAAAGATTTTTTTTTTTTTTAAATTTCATCTTTGCTATATAGTATATTTCGTTTGATTCTAGATTCTTATAGTGAAACCGACCAGAGTAGCGGGCGAAGGCTTCTAGTCAATATACAAATTTAACAGTAATAAAGAAAATGTTTCTAATGTAATTTTTTCGTTCTTGTTGCCACTACTTAGAAAACGGCGCAAGAGGTTTAAAAAAAAAATTGTTAACATGTGTATTTTAATTAATTAAATGTGCACTTTGTTTTCATAAGCCAGTAAAAATTCCTACCCAGTCCCTATATATTAACATCCGAATTGGACACTTGTAACTTTAAGAAGTTTAATTTTGACAAATATTATTTCGTAATAGTTTTTAGTTTTATGTAAGAATAAGGCAAAGAAATATTATTTAAAATTAGTAGTGAAATTTTATTTAACAGAATACATATATTTCTTAGTTTGCAGTTCGAATGACGAGTTGTTAAAAATGACAATGAATTTTTTTTTTTACTCAAATTGATGATTTATCTACTTTTTTATTTTATTTTATTTATCACTTACTTTTATAACAATCATAATAAATCATACAGTTGGAAAACTATTTATTTCCATTTTATATTCAAAATTTCAGCATTTCGAGAAATATTTTTTACATCTTTTAGAAAAGGGTATAATTTGAAATTGTTGCCAATTTTTTAAACAGCACAAAGAATAATATTTCTTTCAAATTAAAAATTTATTTACACGTGACTATTATAAACAGAAAAAAACTTTCAAATTAGAATTAAATGATTACGTTTTAGAAGCAGAAAAATATAGAAAATTAAGTCATAAAAATTACATTTACACGTGAATTTTAAAAGAGAAAGAAAATTGTAAAATAATAAATTCATTAATATGCGTTAAAAGTCATAAATGGAGGAAATTACGTCATATTTAAAATGACCAAACAATAATATTGCCAAACAGTTTTAAATTATATTTATAAAAATATATAGACATTATTCATATATAGACATATTTCATATTTTGAGATAATCTTTTAAACTATTGTTGCAAATTCTAAGACAGTGCAAATAATATTTCCTTTCTAACAATAAAAGTACTTTCACGTGAATATTAAAAAGCAAACGAAAACTTTGGTGGAAATTACGTCAGATTTAAAACGATTCATTTAAAATGTCTTATCTGGGAGCACGGCAGTGCGTCCGCCAAGTTCGCACAAGCCGTAAGCTACCTTTCGCACAAGCCGTAAGCTTCCTTTTCCTGAACCATTTCGGCATACTTTTCACCCCTTATAACGTCGTTTTAGGGAGAGATATAGAAATTTTTCTTTTATACACATGTTCGTATGGTCAAACTGAACTAAGGTTCCACGATTTCATGTTTCTATATTTAGTAGTTTTCGAAATATTAAATTCTGAAAAAGCGCTTTTTTGTCACTGACTCACTTCGCATCATCAAATAACTAAGGTACTTCTAAAAGTCGTAGAATTATGAAATTTCACAAGTAAGTCGGGTTTGTAGCACAATTAACCAGAAAAATCTGAAAACACAGAATTTCCGCCTCTAAACCCTTCAAAAAGGGAGTGTTCATTTGGCCGTAAACAGTTCCTTAACACATTCAATTGTGCCAATGTTGGTCGCCAAAACTCGATTACAGAGTTCTAAAAGGGAGTCACGTGATTTCAAGTAGAATAACATTTTATATATATGCTTTTCCAAAGATGTTTGTTAAATAGAAAAAATGAATATACCTAAAAATTTAATCAGTATAGGTTATGATATATTTACGATATTAAAACAACAAAACATTTAACAAAATATAACCGCAATTCGGTACGTTTCCGATATAGTAGCCTTGGCGAAATACAGAAAATAGCCTTGACGAGAAAAGAAATTTGATAATAACGTATTTTATGGCAACCTATTTACTGTGTCATATACACAAGCAATTTTTTCAATATGTATACAATTTATTTAATGTAAGGAACCCGTTTATTTATTTTTATATACCAACATAAATAATTTGTACATAAAAAATAATATTTTATACATGTATAAATAAAATGTTTATATGTACATAAATACATGGTACTTCTTAGTTATCCCGTCGACCAAATTACTGTCGCCAAATTGCAAGATTAAATGCCAATAATGGTTTGCCATTAATTAATTAATTGTAAGATTAAATGCCAATAATGGCCAATAAAACCATTAATTCGACGTTTTATTCGTATTTTTATTAATGTTTTACTAATTTATTTGTTCTTTCGTTATTTAAAATAAAAATTATGTCAATGTGTATAATTTGGCGAGTGGTTTGGCGATTTATATAATTTGGCGAAATTGGTCGACGGGATAACTAAGAAGTACCAAATACATATATAAATAACATAAAAGTTCATCAGGTTTGTTTTCACAGTTGTTTATATCATTTGGCAACATATCTCAGTTTCTGAAGTCCGAATTGCGTCATGATTTAAAAAAAAATGCCAAGGTCCCTATAGTGGAAAAATATCCTAATTCCATATGAAAGTTTAAAAATCTCCTTTTAATTAAATGAAATGTGTAACTAATAAACTGTCTTTAACGATGTGCGAAAGATGCGGCGTCCGAAGTCCGCTGCCAATGTTATTATATTGTATTATTAGCCTACTTACTGTTAATTTATTGTTAATTTTAAATCTGTAAAAGAAATATTATAGGGTACTTTTCGGTTAGCCGGGCGCCAGTGTTATATATACATATATATACACATATATTTACATATATATATACATATGCATGTATATATATATGTATGTGTGTGTACCAGGCACGAGATTCTTACGCGGATCCGCGATTTCCGCTTTTTTTGTCATTTTCCGCTTTTTCTGATTTATTTGCCGTTTCTCACATTGATGATTTGTTCCGAAATTAAAGAAAAATCGGTCGTCAGTCCGAAAATTCGGACATAAAAAATATCACAAATTTCAATAAGTGATCGCCGAAAAAACAATTCCGTCAATCGTTCGAAAAAAAAAAATAGCCAATTTTGCAAAAATCACGGAAAAACGCAATTTCGTCAAAGAATCAGGGAAAAACGGCGCAAATTTTCTTCATATAATCGCGAAAAAACGCGGATTTCGTCAAAAGGTTGCGGGAAAATGGCAACTTTCGTCAAAGGATCGCGGAAAAAACACGAATTTCGTCAAAGAATCGCGGGGAAAAATATGCGTTTTCTTCAAAATATCGCGAAAAAACGAGGATTTCGTCTAAGGATTACGAAAAAACGCGGAATTTTGCCAAAAGATCGCGAAAAAAACGCGAATTTCGTCAAAGAATCAAGAAAACACGCGAATTCTGTCAAAGGATCGCGGAAAAAAACACTAATTTCGTCAACAAATCTGGGGGGAGTGAGTTCTGTCAAAGGATCGCGGAAAAAACGCGAAATCTGTCAAAGGATAAAAAAAACGCGAATTTCGTCAAAAGATCGCGGAAAGAACGCGAATTTCGTTAAAAGATCGCAGAAAAACCCCTAATTGCGTCAAAAGATCGCAGAAAAAACGTGCATTTCGTCAAAAGATCGCAGAAAAAACGCGCATTTCGTCAAACGATCGCAGAAAAAACGGGAATTCCTTCAAAGAAAAAAAAAAACACGAATTTAAAAAAAAAATCGCCCAAAAAAGTGGGATTTTGTCAAAAGATCGCCGACAAAACGAGAATTTCGTCAAAATATCACTGAAAAACGGGGATTTCGTGAAAAGATCGCCAAAAAAGCGCGAATTTCATCAAAAGATCGACGAAAAAATGCAAATTTCGTCGATAAAACGCGAATTTTGTCAAAAGATCGCCAAAAAAACACGAATTTTGTCAAAGAATTGATGAAAAAACGCGAATTTTGTCAAAAGATCGCGGAAGAAATGTGAATTTCGTCAAACGATCGCAGGAAAAATCCGAATTTCGCCAAAAGATCGCCGAAAAAAAAAGAATTTCGTCAAAAGATCGCTGAAAAACGGGGATTTCTACAAATTTCGCAGAAAAAGCGCGAATTTCGTCAAAAGAGGGACGAAAAAACACGAATTTGTCAAAAGATCGCGGAGGGGGGTGGGGGAGGAGGAATGCAAAATCGCGAAAAAACACAAATAGTGTTAAAGAGGTCTGGAGAAAACGCGAATTTCGACAAAGATTCACGAAAAATGTGCTGCAGTATTAATGTTTTCACCAGATTTTTCTTGTAGCTGAGTAGTAGGTTAAATATTAGCTGCCATGTTTATTAACTGGTGTTTTCAGTGAAAGCATGTTAGCTAGTTGTCCAATTCAAATTTTAGAATGGCTGTGTAAAACATTGCATCAGAATAAATTAAAAATAGAAACTTTCTTTTCAAAATTACTTATAGTATTTGCATAAATTATTAATTTGATTATGTCCTACCCCCCTCCCCAAATAAAGTAGAATTTAAATAAAAATATTGACAATTTTATTACGAATAAAATAACCTTTGATTGTCTGATAGGTGCGAAATTTTAAATTTCTTTTTCCCGTTTCACGCGCTTTTCCTCTTTTTTCATCTGTTTGCAATCTCATGGCTGGTGTATATATATATATGTAAATATATGTGCATATATATGTATATATAACACTGGCGGCCAGCTAACCGAAAAGTACCTATTATAGTTATAGATAAGATATGTTGATCGCCAAAACCCGATTACAGAAAATTAGCCTGAGTTATAAAGGTGTTACATGATTTCAAGCTGAATGAATTTTTATATGCTTTTACAAAAATCTTAATGAGGCAAATCTTTCAGTTTATCTGTCCATCTTTCTATCTTTTATTTCCTTAAAACAAATTTTATTAAAGACCGGCAGGCGTCTGCACAGATCATCATCTCATCGAGTTGACGGCTGAAATTTTAGGATTAGTTAAATATCGATTAGCGTATTGAAATGTAACTGGTCTGCCAAGTCATATCTTTGTGGAAACCTCCTACAGACCCGATTTTACGGGTTAATTGGTGGATTTTCCATTGTGTTTTCCTGCACTCATTCCTCCATGTTTCCAAACTTTTGGATGCAGGAAAATACAAAAGTAAACCTACCAGTTAAACCACTAAAATTAGGTCTTCTGGTGGTTTCTACCAAGATATGAGTTAACAGACTAGTTGCATTTAAATATGCTAATGTAGTTTTAACTAATCCTAAAATTTCAGCTGTAAACTCGATGAAGTGATGGTGTATGCAGACGCCTCCCGGCCTATTATAAATGTCGGAATTCTAATCTCAATAGCACTCTGGCCAATCTGGCAATTATCCCTACTATTTATTGAACACTGTTCCTTTAAGTGCGTTTTAGTGATGTTAATGAACTTATGCATATACATCGTACATATTATACATATGCATATAATACGTAATACATTTGCATCATGCATATTATAGGTATGTGTATAATACATAATACATATGCATCACTATGACGTCAGAATAAACAAAACATTTTTTGTCGCCAAATTTGAGAATTGACATGATATATTACCAAATTTCGCGAAACTTTGCTAAATGTCGCCAAGCTTGGCGAATATTTGACGCTAGTGGCTAATTTTCAATGAGTTAATTATTAATGCGAGCCATCTATTTTTATTTTTCCGCATATCATCTGGATAGTTAAATGATATAACGTACTAATATTTTCAGAGTACTAATAGTTTCGTCACTGCCCAAAACCTCTGCTATTGTTATTATATTGTACTGTTATTATACTTACTGTGACTATGTTGTTAATCTTTACACCGCTAAAACTTCTGTATTATATAAAGAGAATTTACGGAAACTATTAAAGCATTGAAACTGCCAGTTCTCCTTATGATTATTATAATTCTATAATATGTAACCTGATAATCGATATGCACGTTAGAATGAATCTTCTATAATCCGGTTCCTCGCATTTCAGTTTTCAGGTTTCGAATAAAATTAGCTAAAATCTTAAAACCATGGCACATTGACTAATTCTTCAACACGATCAGATGAGAAGAATGATACATTTTCAAATGGATCATGGCAGTGAGCCGGTAGACCTTCTATTCTTCCGTAATCGAGTCTATTGAAAAGGTTAACGCGAAACAAAAAGATATTAGCATCAATATGGTTTAATGCAAATGCAGATATTGTCAAAGGATTTCATAAGAACCATTTGACTTGTACCCAGTCGTATCAGTTAAAATACAACAATTGGCAGTGAGCCCAATTAAAAAAGATTACTTAATAGGATTAAAAATTTCCGCATTAGAGAACGAATCGTAACTGCTAAGGAAACATGCATAAGTGAGTTAAGAGATATTTGTCACGAAAGATGAAATACATAACAACACAAAATATATGATGTGCTTCCATGATCGTAAAGAGTTCTTGATTTCTCTATCAAAAGCTTCCGACTTGGCAAAAGAATGTTCAAGTAAATTAAATTATGAATAAAAGTAACATGATGCAACGTTTAACATGGAATTAATACGGTAAATACTGCTTGCTAGAGGCGGCTAGTACTTTAATATAAAAAGAAATAAAGTATAAATTTGTAAAGCTCAATAAAATAAATTTAGGTATTTTTATGTTAGCCGGGTTCAAGTGGCAAATCGCCAAATACTGTTCCCAACTCCATTGTTCATATTGCATTCATTTCATTTAAGGATATATACTTTTCAGTCATCTCATTTAAAATAGATGCATTTCCCTCATTTTATTTAATAGAATATTTAACATAGAAATAATTAAATAAATAAATAAGAAATAATAACATAAACCAAAATATTTTATTTGAAAATCAAAGCATTGTGTCAAATTTACACATGTGAAAAATGAAAACTGCTATTGGCGAAAAAACAAAAGGCTAATGATTAGATTTGCTCCCGGCTAACATAAAAGTGACGACATTTAAGTTTTTTCATATTAATATAGTTTAGAATAACAAACTTGAAAAAACATACAAAAAGTAGTGATATCCCAACAAAAAGTTTTCGGTAAAAAAAAAAAAAAAGCGCCAAGTTCTCCTTAATGTTTCGGCCAGAAAAAGTAGTGATATCTGATGTTCGCACAAGTTAAAAGCCAAACATCCCAAATCTTTCATTGAAAATGGCTTCCTGCGACTTGGCCGTTAATGCCTTCGAGAGAGTTTTTCAAATTTTCAAATATGTACAAATGAGCTACATGTCAACTACATTTTTTGATTATTTTAGGCATTTTGTGGCACAGAGTACAGAAATAAAATACACAGTTGAAAAAAGCATTTAAACAACTTTAGTCTATTTAAATGCTTAGAAGTTAAAAATAACAAAATACTTGTATTTAGGAGATAATATACCTAATTGCTAAAACATAATTAGTATCAGCTTTTAACAGTTTATAAATCGAATACCTCTTAATGTATGCAAACAAACTATAATAAATGTCCAAACGAAAAAAATCTCTTTCGTCAATACACAAGATTTCAATATTATACAATAAAATATAATGTAACATATTGTGAGATTGGAAGTAAGTAAATTTTGTTTTATTTCTTGGGTTTTACGTTAATGACTTTAGCTTTAGACCGTACAAAATGGCAATTAAACCACAAGTGGACTAAATGATCTGTAATCAAAACTAATGTTTGTTGAAACTGAATGGTAGTTATCAGAAATCTTTTACTTATAATGTCTTTATGTGAATTTGCCTCTTTGCATTCTAATATTACTTTTAATATTTAAATAATTCTTAAATGCGTAATTTCCAATCATTAATTTTGAAATGCTGTAGAAGACATTAACGGCCAAGTCGCAGAAGCCATTTTCAATGAAAGATTTGGGATGTTTGGCTTTTAACTTGTGCGAACTTCAGATATCACTACTTTTTCTGGCCGAAACATTAAGGAGAACTTGGCGCTTTTTTTTTTTTTACCGAAAACTTTTTGTTGGGATTTAAATAACTTTCTTTTAGCGTTAAAAAATACCGGGAGACAAAGACTCTGTTTACTTATTTCATTTTATATTAGCTTATTAACCATTTGGAAATGGTTGTTGTTTTCGGTCGAGTATGGGGTCAAATGATGCTCGCATTTTATTTTTTTAACGAAATTCAACGATGTTCTTTACTTTTAGAAGAATTTTTATTTGGATAGGTAATAGAAAGGCATAAAATCGTTAAAAATTGTTTGAATAGGTAATCGAAAGGCATAAAATCGTTAAAAAATGAAAAAGTTACAAAATGGGTAGGCGCAAATTATCAGATATGGAAAAATCTGAAGCCAAAGAGCGATGCCGAAATGAAAATCGTCTTGCAAAGCAGAAATCGAGGCCTTCATTATGTAGGCTATGAAAATCGAGGTCTTCAACTGATTATGTAGCTCATGAAAATCGATGTCTTCAACTGATTATGTAGCATATGAAAATCGATTACAGAATAAAAGATGAACGCGAAAAAGGAAACAATCTAATGTTTAATCGATTGATAGTAAAAGGCCATGCCTCGAGGGGCTCCAACCCACTAGCCACGGCGTTTTACAATCGGTCGATTCTTACTGGAAAAAATTGACTCAACGTAGGTAATTTGTCGCAATCTGTGGATGATTCGGTGGAACTGCTTTCGATTTGTAAACTGTTTTTCTTCTCGAAATGGGACTTGGAGAGTTTATCTATGAAGGTTTTGGTCGTCTGAACCATGATCTCTGCGATCTGTTGTTGAAGAGGATGCGACGGAATTTGGTGGACGAAATTTAATTTTTCAGTTAAATTTTGTTACGAAGGTGATTTGTCGCAATCTTTGGATGATTCGGTGGAACTGCTTTCGATTTTTATTTATTCGATTATTAAAAAAATTCCAAATGGTAGTTGCAATCTATTAAATTACATTTTTAAAAAAAAATTTTACTGATCTGGTTTAACCAAAGACGAAAACAGGAAGATCGCCACTGTTTTTAGGTAGATTTTGTACGAAATACTACTTATTGGCGTCGTTACTATGTTGGAATTTCTGAAAAACTTTTGCAGATCTACACCGATCATGATCCCTAGAACCCAAAACCACCCTCAGTAAAAAACTTTATCTATCTATCTATCTATCTATCTATGTATCTATCTATATATATCACTTTCTTCTGCACACGATAACTTCCACAATTCTGCGCAAATCTCTTCCAAACTGATACATAAAATCAAGGGGCATAAAATCTCGTTCAAGTTCGTTAATGGGCAAAATCGGGCCAAGGGGCTGGAAATAGGGAGGGGTTTTGTGAAAATAGAAAAACCCCACATCTTCTTAAATTTTGTACATATCAAATCAGTTTAAAGTTTTTATTACTCCGAAAAATAGGGCCAAAAATTTATGCATCACAGATTTTTCATAAAATTAAAAATGGGCTCAAGCGGCGAAAAAATAGGGTTTTTGGGAGAAACAAATTCACAACTTCGTCAATTCTCAAGATATCAAATTCAATTAATTTTATTGTACATCTCCTGAATATTATCTACAACTTTTATATTCACAAGTTTTTGATACGACCAATTCGTACCGCAAAAAAATTAAAAACGAAAACAAAAAAAGGGGGGTGAAGAAGAAAAATTTCCATAACTCCGTCAATTCACAAGATATAAAATCCCCATGAATTTAACATATATCTTCTTAATATTGTCTTCAACATTTATATAGATAAGTTTTTGATAGGACCAATTCTTACAGCAAAAACAAATTAAAAATACATAGCGGTTGAAGAAAAAAATCATCTTATTAAGGGTGTAATCAAATCCAAACTGCTTATTTTCTGACGCATTTTTAAATTCATTTATGCTCTCAAACGCATCCAATTGATAGATTCTCTTCTTCAGACACTATATAATGTACCGTAAAGATCGAATTTTTTTATAGAGGCAGAATATATTTAAAAAAAATGATGTCAAAGTGGGCATTTTGAGCAGAAATTCCCGAAGTGATTGTGTTAGAAAGAAAAATATTGCCCTACTGAGAAAATAATTGTTTATTAATGAAGTTTAAATTAATTGAAAGAAAAACAAGAACACATGCCGCTTATAAATCTTTTCAAAAATCACGTCAGCAAGTTTCGTATTTTTTCTATTAAAAATGAATCTGAAAATGTGCCAGAAAATTTCGAGTTGTTGAGCAAGGAAAAGTATTTTTTTTAATACCACCTTAACATGATTCTGATAAAACCAGCTATTATATAAAAATGAAATAAAAACTCGCCAAAAGCGGCCAGATAAAACTGTTAAAGTGGATTTATATCTAATAATGATTTAGTTTTTGTTGGAGCAATTATATACTTAACTTCGAAATCTACCTCCGCCTGTAGGCCGGGCCGGCAGGGATTTTTTAAAATTATAATTCAGCCTTCCGAAATTTTTTAAAAGCCGATTAAATTAGTGTGCTTTTAGAGTTTAAGGTGCCTGAACGGGGTTCGGGCGTAGCTCGTAGGGGCAGAGTTCCCTAGTTAGATACAAAATAATTTGTATTATCTGTGTTTAACCATTTGGAAATGGTTGTTGTTTTCCGTCGAGAATGGGGCCAAATGATGCTCGCATTTTATTTTTTTGAACGAAATTCAACGATGTTCTTTACTTTTAGAAGAATTTTTATTTGAATAGGTAATAGAAAGGCATAAAATTAAAAAAAAAATTGAATAGGTAATCGAAAGGCATAAAATCGTTAAAAATTGAAAAAAATTACAAAATGGGTACGCGCAAATTGTCTGATATGGAAAAATCCAAAGCCAAAGAGCGACGCCGAAATGAAAATCGACTTGCAAAGCAAAAATCGAGGTCTTCAACTCATTATGTAGGCCATGAAAATCGAGGTCTTCAACTGATTATGTAGCCCATGAAAATCGATTACAGAATAAAAGACGAACGCGAAAAAGGAAACAATCTAATGTTTAATCGATTGATAGTAAAAGGCCATGTCTCAAGGGGCTCCAATTCACTAGCCACGGCGTTTTACAATCGGTCGACTCTAACCGGGAAAAATTGAGCTCAATGTAGGTAATTTGTCGCAATCTGTGGATGATTCGGTGGAGCTGCTTCCGATTTGTAAACTGTTTTTCTTCTCGAAACGGGACTTGGAGCGTTTATCGATGAAGGTTTTGGTCGTCTGAAGTTTGATCTTTGCAATCTGTTGTTGAAGAGGATGCGACGGAATTTGATGGATGAAATTTAGATTTTTCGGTTAAATTTTTTTACGAAGGTAATTTGTCGCGATCTGTGGATGATTCGGTGAAACTGCTTTCGATTTTTAACATCTTATCTTTCTCGGCTTCTCTTGTCGAAATGCCCCAAAATTAAAACTAAGTAAATATTAAGTCAGAAAAAAAAAAAAAAAAAAAAAAAATTCCAAAGGGTCGTTGTAATCTATTAAATTACAATTTTTTTTCTTTTTTTTATACTATACAAAATATTTTTGTTGAAAGAATTAAACAATTGAATTAATATCTTTTAAGAAAATTTTATATCGAACAGTTTTTCTTACTCCTTTTTCAGACTAGAAATTTACCCATTCTTCGGACGGTTAAAATTGAAAACGACATATATTAAAAAATAACAGGATTCGTAAACTTCAAGCACTTTCAAGCACCTTTTATTAGAATTTTTGTAAAGTAATATTTGCCTTATTTAGCGAAAAAAATTCTATCTTCAAATATAGCGACCAGTAATTTATGAAATTTCTGGTACTAAAACACCTAAAATCCCATGAATCCCTTGATGCGTACGATCCCTGGATAATCAAACATATTTGAAATGATAAAAAGAAAAAAAAATCGCGTTATAAAAGCAAAATTCCAGGGCTAACATATTAGCTTTTCTATCGTAGTTTAGCTTCCGACTGGTTGCGAATAGAGTCTTTCAAGGATCATGCTTTCAAGGAACATGGTTTAATTAATCATAACTAAAAAATGTATAAAGCAGAGGAACAATTCTGCCTCTGTTTTTGTCGTGTATCTTTGTGTTTAACCTGATAAAGAAAGATTCACTCCTTCAAAACACGTTGCCTATTATACTATATACTTTTGTGGATATTAAAGAAAGCTTTACTTGATTAGGAATATTTTGAAGATTTTTCTTCTCTGATATAGTATTCTGTGTAACTTTTATAACAATTCCAGCATTCTATGCATTTTTTCCTTCTGAATTCCATAGATTTCTTAAAGCCCTATTCTTTTTCTCTGTCTATTTTTTTTTATCAGTTTCTTTATATCTTCCTTTTATACATTGAAAATTCAGTAACAATTTATTTCAATTCAATAAACATACCCTATAAGTATATATAATCCTTAGCGATTTCATGAACGATTTTCTGAAACCATTTTCTGAAACGAATTTATGTAACGATTTTATATAACGATTTTATGAACCGTTTTCTTGAAACACTTAAATGCGGGGTTTGTACAACGCTGATGGTATTATAAATTTAGTATGTTCTTATAGTCACCTACAGCATGTTTCTTTTTTTAACAGGATGTATATAGCATTTATGTTATTGTACAGTGATGCACAAGAAGATTCAATTACGCTTTCCGTCTATAGGTGGTAATTACTGAAAATGCATTTTAGTGCCATTATGTTATTTGAAAATCTACGAAATTTGCATATGTTACTAAGGCTTACTGCAGCATGTTTTTCATTGAAAATATAGGGTGTAATATTCATAGTTCTTTTACAGGACAACACAAAATAATTTAGATGCATCACACTTTATCCCCAGTTGCTGTTGGAAGAGCTATTTTCTATGATCTTCATTTAACTTATGATGGTTCATGTATCTCTATGTGTATAGCTGTGTCTTCAACTAACATTTTGGACCTATTTTAAGCTCACTTCCTACAAACTAATTTCTCACAAATCTCCAGAAAAAGCTTCCGCTATTAAAAAATTTATGTACTGATAAAATTTTTCTCATTAGTTTTTTTTTAGCCTGGTAGAGCCCCTGATAGGAAATTGCATAATTACAATTGTAAATGGATTTTTTTTTTGTTTTGTGTTTTCTCATATAGCAATCATACACCAAGTAAAAATTACATAGGGTAAGTTAAACTCATCTTCTTTTAAGAAGATAACGCCCTAGCAGGAAATGTGTTAAACAAATTCAAACAAAAGGTTTAAAAAAAATGTTTTATTGGTTGACGACCGTAAAAGATATAAAAATAAGTAATTCTGATTCAACACAATTTTCTTTTGTACTTATAGCAACCTTTGGGGGGAGGGGGGAAGATAGGGTAACTAAATTAAAATAAAATTATTTTTATTATTATTTCAAAATAAATTTTCCTAATCAGCTTTTGGCACAGTGAAAATTTTATTTTCGATAAAATTTTTCACATGATGGTTTTTTTTACTCTGGTAGTGTCCCTAACGGGGAATCGCACACCTAAAACTTTAGAATGGATATTTTTACGTTTTTTCATATGGCAACCATACTCCAAGTTAAAATTAGGGAACAAAGATTTAACGAAATTCTCTTTTGCGTTTATGGAGTCCCCTGACGGGAAAAAGGGTTACTAAATTTAAATAAATTTGATTTTTTATGATTTTTTAAAAAGAAATCTTCAGAATAAGCTTCTGTCACGGTTAAATTTCTGTTTTGATAACATTTTTCGCATGGTATTTTTTTTTCTTTTACGCTGATAGCGCTTCTGGTGTCTGTATGATGTAAGCTTTGACGATTTACGCTATGCTGAATGTAAGGGATAAAAATCTATGTCATAAAAAAAAAAAATCTTTTCCATTTTGTTTTTTCGCAAAATGAAAATAGAAAGAAAAAAATATGCTTCTATTTAAAATATGAGTATTATTAATTAACTAGCTAAAGTACCCGGCATTGCTCGAAATTTTAAGAACGTTTGTTTTGAAAAATCAATTTCAAAATTAAACATACAGTATAAAACAAACAATAACTAAAAACAGTAAAGCCAATCTTTATTTCAGTTCTCCACTAAGAATGAGCTCTAGGGACCTCAACCATCGTAGAAATTCTAATGTACACGCATACACACACGTATATATATGGAATAGATTTAAAAATGGCGAAAACAAATTCAGAGAACCTCAAAATGTTAAAGTAAGCCAACATGTCCATAATCGGTTTTTTTCATCATGTTTCAATACGTTTTTTCAAACTCATATCACGTTATATATTGATCTGCTGACGTCCATTATACAGTGGAACCCCACTTGTACGTTACCTGAGTTGTACGTTTCCCTCGGTTATACGTTTTAGCTCAGTGGTCCCGGTCACATGTCATTAAAAATAAGCTGAGTTATACGTTTTTGAGTTATATGTTTCTCTCAGTTATACGTACGTTTTTGAGTTTCCGGATGAAATTTTGTTACACTTTTACGTTTTGCTGAAAATGATTTCAGAATTTTTGCTACATTTTGCCTCCCGTCACTGCCGACTGCCGACGTGTCTGATTGTGATGATCCCACTCAGGACGATCAATCGGTGTCAAATTTCTTAACTGCTGTGAGGGCTTTTGGCATAGTAAAGTGGTTCGTCAGGAGTACAAGCAATAACTTAAAAGCGGCTGCATTATTAACAAAAATTCAAAGTTTAATGTTCAGTGTCGATTCTGGAGAAAAGAAACAATCCAAGATTAGTTATTATTTCAATAAAATTTAGGAAACTGCTGAAATGAATTTTTGTGTACTCTATATATGTAAAAAATATTTTCAATAAGGCTTTTATAATAAAATAATTTCATGCGTACTTCTCTTAGGTACCTTTGTTTTTTTACTCTATTACATTTCCGCGAATTTAAGAATGGATGCAGCAAAACTTACAAAACTTGTGTTTTCGATATAAAAAGTAAATTTCATGTATATTTTAAAAAGTGGTTCCGGTAGACCATTAATTGAGTTGTACGTTTTACTGGGTTCTGTGTTTTGTTGTCCGGCTCCGAGCAAAACGTATAACTGGAGTTCCACTGTATTTCCAATAAGACGTAATATTCACTTTTTTTTTTTTTTTTTTTTTTTTTAATTCCTCAAACAATTTATTTCATTTACATTTTTCACGTAGAAATCTTGCAATAGAAAAGTTATGACGTAGTATTCACTTTTTTAAAAAAAAAAAACTTGTCAAACTATTTATTTTATTTTCCTTTTTCACGTGGAAATCTTGCAATGGAAAAGTAATTGTTGTGGTAAGATATTTATTGTGGATTTTTAATTTTTGGCAACTGCTATAACGAAAAATATTTAAGTTTGACAGGAAATTGTTGTTAAAGTTCGTGGTGTTTTATTAATTAAAAATTAACTGTAAATTATTTCGATTCCGGATTACTTTAGTTGCTCCGGCTGTGTTTTAATACACATGTACGTAACATGTCACAATTCTGGCTTCCAAACTGTGGATTTGTACAGAAATTACAGACGGGCAGACAAATTTTCATTTTTATATATTAGTTAACATTTTAAAGGAAATTTTCAAAATATGCGACAGAAAGTAAGGAAATACACAAATTGTTTACAAAGTTACACCAAAATCATCGATCTATATAATATTATCTGTTGCTACCATATTGGATTTTTTTCCACATTTGAAAGACCCAAGAATTTATACCATCTAACGACGTTCAAACCTAAATATGCTCATTCGTTTAATATCTAGCTTTAAATTAATGGTATTAATAAATACAGAAAATGAAAAAACATTATCCTTCTTTTTGCTTCATACATATACAAGGTAAAACATACATACCTCTTTTTTTAGACAGTGCGCATCTAGCAATTAAAGAAAACCCATTTAAAAGTACCGCCGTCATAATTTCAGCAATCTTTTATCAATCACTTTTTTTATTTTTAAAACTTTTCGCAATTAAATGAAATTTTAATTACAGTAAAATTATATAGCATTCAATGTGCTTCTTTTTTTACGGAGAGCGATTTCTCTTAAGAGATTTCTCATTTTGTTCTCAATGTAAAATATGCATTTTAAATGAAATTAGAAATTTAATTAAAACCTCTCAATAGAATTTTTTTTTATTGAATATATATTTTTTCTACTAATATTATTTTAGGTGATTGAATGGACTGCTATTGAAAGAAATTATTATTGATAAGTTAAAATAATTTAAGCAGATCACATTCTAAGAAAAGAATGAGATGAAGATTTTATTAAAATGGTCTTTATCATTTAATTATAAATTTTAATGATTTCCTTATTTTTAACACTTTATCACGTAAGTGAAAAGCTTTTATTACTTCGGTTCGTCTGTCTGTCTGTTCGCCGGCGTCCGAACTTCTGTAAATATACTTGGATTGCCACGAAATGATATCACTAGTCTGCAAAATTTGGGTTATGTCATGTTTTTTAGCTTTTGATAATTGATTATTATGTATTTTGTAGTGCGGAATCCGAAAATGACCTTCTTTTTAACTATCACGTCAGTTTTTTTCGCAAATCGTAAATTTGAATATTAAAAGGGTAAAAAAATGCAAAAATCTGTTACGATAAAACACATGTAATGGTTGTGATTTTAGCTATTGATAATTGATTCTTATGCCAATTTTTTTATCGAATTTACGATATCACTTTTTGTTGCGTTTCTGTATTATTCCCCGATAGTGACGTCCTATGCATGCTTTTCTACAGATGTTGTTTAAGACTGGATCGCAAACGTGAAATTCTTCAGCGGATGCAAATGACGTCATTATATATAAAATAAAATCGTGTATTTTAAATCTTAAAACTCAAATATGTTTTGTAGAAGTACATCATTTTCATTCCAGCGGCTTTAAAATTCTTCACAGGTGGAAATGCTTCACTTTTGAAAATAACGCAATTGAAATCAAACACTCGCAAAGTTTTACAAAAATTTAGAGTGTCTTTATAGATGAGCAATGACCTTTCCTTCTATATATAAAAAAAAGTTTTGATTTGGAAATGGACCAATGAAAATCTGCGTAGATATTCCCGGCAGAACTCATCCAATTTAAAAGCGTAAGCCAAGGCCTCCTTATCGAAATAACAGGCCTCGCAATTGCTAAGTTTCCTTTGTCCGCTGTACACGTGGTTAGAAACCACATGGTTTCCCGTGACTAGCGCCATCTAATGTGAGAAGCAGAAATATTTTTTAATTTGTTTTCCATTTGTCTTTTACCATTTTCTTTACGATGTGCTTTGTAGTTTGCAAATGATAGTTGTTAATCTTAGAATTTTCATATGTTCTAGACATTTTATTTAAAAAATGAACGTATTTTACTGTTAAATAAAAAATGTTTACTGCTGTATTCTGTTATGTAAATAAATGATGATAATAATAATAATAATAATAATCAGGAAAGAAAATTATTTTACCATGAATTTCTCAGTGATATTAGTTATTGAAATAAATGGATAGCATCTAGATCCGGAAAATGTAAAATATTTCATTTTCTCTTTTATATTTTCAAATATGTGATTTTTTTTATTTCTGCTATTTCTTTTCTTTTCACAATTAATTTCACCTTACAGTATTAATTTAACATCGCTCCTTCAATTTGTTTCAATGAACAGTCTCATTTATTTATTTAATGGCCTATCATTTGTTTTATTTTTGAAGGTATGGGGGATCATTTCAGTTTAACATACTTTAGATGAAAGCTTCACTGTTTTTTCATATAAAGTGTGTATGTATTAATCTATGGAAAGTTTCATAATTGGCTCCACAGCCAATTGGCATATCTTGGCGGGCATAGTTTGGTGCGTAATTAATTTCCTTGTTTTAACTCACATATGTTATGTAAGTTTTACTAAAATGTATCAGAGTATTTTAGGAAAGTTAAAACACGCATAGCTACACAAAAAAACAGACTGAAGTCATAAACACTTAAAAAATTGGAAAAATAAAGTTTAATAATCACTTAAATTTATACACGTCCCTCAACTTTCCGCAAATAGCGTATTCTTGTCATGCTATGATTTTGGTGTTTGTAAATCTTAATTTGAGTATTCTTCCTTAATCAGACCTAGAGCCAATTGGCGTAAGTGTAGTTTGGCGCAAAACTAATTATTTTTTTAAACCGTATACTTGATACCACATTATTCCAGCATCGCATTTTTGCAGTCAACTTTGACTGTGGAACAGATTACAGAACATTAGCTAATACTACATTATATAATAATAAATCGGTATTTTTCAAGTATAGGGGCCTTGGCGAGAGAAGAAAATTTGGCAACGTAATTTCTGGAAGCATATTCACTGTCTCACATAAAGAAGCAATATTTTCCAATATTTGTACAATTTATTTAATATAAAAAAAGGCATTTATCTATTTTATATACAAATATAAACAAATCGTATATAAAAAACAATAATAATATCTAGAAACTAAATTTATACATGTAAATTCGGCACACATGTCATATTGGCGCGATTTTTTTCTGGCGTAAATGTCATATACGCACCGGATACTTAACTGGCACCAAAGCGTCGTTATTTTGCTTGATATGGTTATCCGGTTATAGATGATATGGTACCGAGGTTTTCGCAAAATTGGCGTCGGAAAAAAATCGCGCCAATATGGGGGCGCATATGACATCTGTGCCGTAAATTCTTATAAAACAAGCTGACAGTTCATAAGTTTTGTTTTCATAACTGTTTATATCAATCGGCAACAAATCGCTCTTTCCGAAGCCCAAATTGTGCCAAGATTAAAAAAAAAAAAACCCGCAAAGTCCTATATACTGAAAATGGTACTTGTTACTTATCCCGTCGACCAAATTACTGTCGCCAAATTGCAAGATTAAATGCCAATAATGGTTTGCCATAAATTAATTAATTTTAAGATTAAATGCCAATAATGGCCAATAAAACCAATATTTCGACGTTTTATTTGTATTTTTATTAATGTTATACTAATTTATTTGTTTTTTCGTTATTTAAAATAAAAAATTGTGTCAATTTGTAGAACTTGGCGAGTAGTTTGGCGATTTATATAATTTGGCGAAATTGGTCGACGGGATAACTAACAAGTACCCTGAAAAAATATCAATAAATCTTATATTTAAATCTTCATTTTTGATATGTTTCATTCTTTAAAGCCAGAACATAATTGTGCGAAATATTTTTTTTTACGCCTTTATTTTACTGGAATTCGAAAAATATTTTATACAATTTTGCCAATAACACAACATTTTCAATTTTTTACTATGCATTTGTTTATGGAGTATTACCAGGAGTATACACCAGGTGGCGTAACTTACGGGACAAAGTCAGCTAATAAGTTGGCAATTATCGGGGACATTTTCACCCATAGACTTTCTCCGGATTGTCAAGTCTGTTTTATGATAAGGGAGACTTGGCTTAAGCATGCCCATAGCCTACTATGATATATAACGGCCCGCGCATTTCGCCGAAAAAGTGAAGTCGGCTCCAACTTCAAACCCTGAACCAAAACTTCACAACGTGCTCTTTGTTTACATTTATACCCTGCCCAGATAAAAGCTTGTTTCTCATCGTCGAGGTTTCAGAATCATTGATCGTATTTTCATGTAATAAATTAAATATTTATATTCTTCAATTTCCTTCGATTTAAAAGGCTATTTTACACAAATTGTAGCATTTTAGTGTTACACATACTTTTAAGATTAGCTAAATTATTTATTGTTTACCTTGATCGTTTGGTTCATTCATGAAAAATGCCGGTTCTGTTATTCTTTTTTGAATGTCCCGTATTTATATAAAAATAGCTTGGTTTCATATACACGTTTTAAAATTAAAATTTGATTTTTATCAAACTTCAGTTCTCATAACTGACTTGAAGCAGCTATTTTTGATTAATTTACTGTTACCGGTAAAATATTTGTTTTTAATATCGCCCGAACCAAGAAGAAGAAGAAAAAAAAAAGCCGATCTTCCTTAAACATTAAATATTCTTATTTTTAATCAGAGAAAGAAATGGTGATTACGGATTTAAATATCGTTGCAATATTCTATGTTATCCAAGCAATTTTGATTAAATCATGTAAGGGTATTTGTTACTTAATAAATTACATTTATTAATTATTACAAGGAATTTTATGAGTATTTTAATATATTAAAAAAAATTTCTATCAGTTTTATTGTTTCAGCAGTGAAAATAGTAAATAAATGGTACTTAGTTATCCCGTCGACGAAAAATCTATCGCCAAACTATAAGATTAAATGCCAATAATGCTTGATCGTAAATGTCACATTCACTTGACTGTAAGCAAGTTACGTTACACGTGTTTATGTCATCAAGTGATTTTTATTTCGACGTTTTATTTGTATATTTATTAATGTTATACTAATTTATTTGTTCTTTCGTTATTTAAAATAAAAATTATGTCGATTTGTATAATTTGGCGAGTGTTTTAGCGATTTATATAATTTGGCGAAATTGGTCGACGGGATAATTAAGTGGTATCAAATAAATTTGTGACATTGATGTTTTAGATTAAGCGTGTGTTTTTTTATTTATATATTTTTATGTGTGTTGGTTTAACAGTTTTAAAGAGAAACACATTATATTAGTCACTTAAATAAATAGAGCTTTACATTTACATTGATATGGACAGTTTATAATAATCCTTAACAGCTGTATTCGAATTAGCTATCATTTCTAAGCTTGATTGGAATGTCAGCAGAATTGTAAACGTAACCATGGCGACATGACGTAATTTTGGTGTTTGTTTACATATCTACCCTTCCCAGGTTGTTTCAGTTACGGTCAGAGTCAAATTTCAATTTTGGGCAGGGTATCAGAGTCTTCTGCCGAGCGACTTCATACATTAAACGCAAATCAGTCTGCCTGTAGTAGTATTTAAGTATGCCTTGAGCATGGCCTTTCTTCGTTAATATTAAAAAAACTGTCGTATACAAAAATATGGAAATCGGTGGTATTATAAAGAAATATTTGATAAACACGCTGATGCAGACAGTTTTCAAATCGAAGAATTACTTTCAGAGATATTTAATGCTAAAGTTGGACAAAATCGTTCCAT
Source organism: Maratus speciosus (assembly GCA_963932465.1). Classification (NCBI taxonomy): domain Eukaryota; kingdom Metazoa; phylum Arthropoda; class Arachnida; order Araneae; family Salticidae; genus Maratus; species Maratus speciosus. The sequence goes on from OZ010788.1 coordinate 58,801,347, forward strand.
TAAAAAAGTTTTATTGGAGCAAAAACTATACCTGAGAATTTAATCATTTTTAGATTATTTTATAGGTTATAAGTTCCCGGTGTGCAGATTGCATTTTTTTTAATTATTATTTGACTATTTTTTGAGGTTGTATTTCTATTTTAAATTCAAATTTTCAGTATTTCGAGAGATATTTTTTACAAATTTAAAAATGTTATTAATTTAAACTGTTGCCAACTGTATAAACAGCGCAAACAATAATGTTTACTTCAAATTAAAAATTTATTTACACGGGACTATTGTAAACAGAAAAAAAAAAAAAAATAAAATGATTACATGTTAAAAGCAGGAAAATTGCGCCATAAGAACCATATTTACACTGGAATTTTAAAAGAGAAACAAAATATTAAAATAAAAAAATCATTACTATGCGTTAAAACCTGTAAATGGAGGAAATTACGTCATATTTAAAATGACCAAAAAATATGGCAAAACAATTTAAATTAAAAAATATATCTGCGCGAGACATTTACTTGATATTTTGAGATAATATTTTCAACTATTATCGTGAATTCGAAGACAGCGCAAATAATATTTCCTTCTAACAACAAAAGTATTTTCACGTGAATATTAATAAGAGAAATAAAACTTTGGTGTAAATTACATCAGATTTAAAACGATACATTTAAAATGAATTATTTAAAAGGATCTTATAGCGCTGTTATAAAAATACCGGGAGACAATGACACTGTTTACTTAATTCATTTTACATTAGCTTATTTTCGAATGTTTAACTAATTTTTTTAATTAAATACGAAAACAGCCATTGTATCTTTTAACAGCAGCAGATATGGTCTTAAAAATCCCCAATACAAGAAAAACGAATGGAAACCCGTTTAAAGAGAGATCGCTACTGTTTTTTTGTTTTTTTTTAATTTTAATTCAATATTTTTAAAGCCAATCAAATTAGCGTGCTTTTTGGATTTTGGTGTCCCTGAACGGGGGTTGGCGAGCGTAGCTCGTAGGGGGCAGTGCCCCCTAGTATGTTAAAATAATATTTGTTTGAGAGTTAGACTAAACAATATAAGATGCATTTTTAACTGTAACTAATTTTGTACTGTTTAGGTTATTATAAATTAATGAAACAGTTCCTTCTTGTCAAAATTCGACGAATAAATTCATAGTAATAATAATACCTGGTAATAATAATAAAACCTCGTTACCACCTCGTAATAATAATAATATATATTTTTTCCTCATCGGGGCGACTCTAAATTTTGAAAAAGCAGAATTCTGGCTTCCTGCTTGTTTTATATGTTTAGGCATTACAATTTTTAGGATATAAATATTCAGGAATATTATAAAATAAGATTGTGATTTTAAAATTTTTCATTAAAAATACCCCTCCACCAATAATTTGTCATTAATTTTATATTTAAAATAATTGGAAAATTAGAGAAGAAAATTATTTAAATCTGGTGTTGATTTAAGTTGAGCAGCGAGAGCTGAATTAATTACTTGCTATTTGGATTTTATTTGTTTTAATTCTTTATTAGTGTTTATGTACAGAATGTCTCATATGGACTGACCGTGTCTGCAATTTAAAAACAAGTAAACAACGTCAGCTATTGCAGTTCTTGCAGGAGAGTAATGTGTGAAGGCAGGAAAGTTTTACTATGCTTTCTTCTTTTAGTTCCAAATATCACTGATAGATGGCGCTACATTGTCTACAGCTAAAAGAATGAAAGTTAAAAGCTGAGTAAACTTTCATTTTTTTTAACGTTAGTTCGAGTGCACTAACACTTTACTTTCTGGCTATTTTTAGATATACTGTTTGTGCTGGTATTGTGTACTAATTTTGAAAAAAATAAATAAAATAAAAGCACCCGGTTCTGATTAGTCCTCAAGCATTTTCTCCTTTCCGCATTGCTGTTAGTGACCCTATAAATGAATGATACATACTTTGAAATCCATATTTTACAGAAAACATGTTTTATTGCACATCAGAAATGAATATCAATTTTATTACACTTAAAGAAGTATAACATCATAAAAATACACGCAAATGTTTTGACCCCATCGACCATAAAGTAACGGGAAATATAACTTTTAAGTGTCCCTGTAAACGAACTATAACAGCTACACACTCCATTTTTAATAGTGAACATGCCATAGTAAATACCAATAACATATATCAATTCCGGGTACATTTAGAAGAGTAAGACAGAAAAATAGCAGATAGGCAGACAGACGAATAGCAGACAGACAAACCGAAGCCATTAACACTTTACAATTATGTTCGAAAGTCTTAAAAACTGTTAAAAATTGTGACCCTTCCAAGCCACAAATAAGCAGCTGGCAAAAATATATACTGCATATACAAAACTGAAATAAAGATCTGCGGCAAGATTAGACTAACTGCTTTTAATCTAACCTAAGGTATAAGATTTCTGTTTTTTGACACTTTACAACATGCTTGAAAAGTGTTTATAAAATGGATTTGTCTCTCCGTCTGTCTGCCCGTGTTCCAACTTGCGTAAATATACTCGGATTGCCATGCAATTGATGTATGTTATTGATGTTCACCATGTCATGTTCGGTATTGAAAATGAAGTGTGTACACTTCATAGTTCATTTACGGGGGCACTCAAAAATATTCCGTTACATTAAATCTACGGGAAAAAATCATTTGCGGTGTACTTTAATAGTGTTGCAATGTGCTAAACATAATGAAATTTATATACACTAGCCGTCCTTGGCGACAAGTTTGGTCTCCCTTAAAATTTATGTTTGGGAAAGCATGCTAAGCATTGTATCATGTTACTTTTATTCATAATTTAATTTACTTGGGCTCCCTTAAATATAATTAATGTAATCCCTTAAGCTAATATTACTTTTTGTTGCATTAAAATATCTCAACTTGTTGATTTTCTGTAAGCAAATAAACCCTATTGGTTTGCAATGGAAGTCTATGGGAATTTGGCGAAATATTAGAGATATCGCCCAATTGGCGTCACTTTTGGTGACTAATTTTGGTCGCCAAATTCTACAATATATCACCAAATTGGCGACAAACTTGGCGGCATTTGGTGACCGAACAGTATCCCCCTACGGTAACCCCCCTTATAGGTATGGAGATGCATTAAATGCTGTTCAATAATCAATGAGATGTGTTTTATTCGGGCGTTGCCATTAAATAAATAAAAATAATCGCGATTTCTGTGCCCCGTACGATTCGTAATATATATATAGATTATTGAGATGTGTTATCTATTCAACCGTTTTTACTTGTCACTTATGGCTAATATGGGTTTAAAACTTTACGTAAACTTATATTGATTTAATAGCTTTCCTTTTTACATTTTAATGCTTATAGAACTTCTTTATTTTAAAAGCAATACCTTCATCACCTGGAATATAATGTTAATTGTTTCCTATAACGTAAATTAATTTAAAAGAACTGACATTAAATTTAAAGTGTTTCATAGATGGCGTTAGCCGTTCCGTAGTCGACTATTCTCGGATCTACCCTTTTTGTAAAATGGAATCGTCCAGTTCAAAGGTATAAATTGCGTTTCGCTGATCAATTGCCGCGCTCTCTCTTTTCTGTTCATTTCTTTAAAGTTATCATTATGATTTTAATATGTTTGAGTTTAAGTTACAGTAAGATATTTAGTTTGAGTTTTACGATGTTTTTAGAAAACGGTTTTAGCTATGATTTAAATTTAAGCTGTTTTGAAAAGCTCCAGGTGTATTGAAGTTAATCCGGTTTTAACCAAAGTTATTTTTAATGATTCACTTAGCTATTTTTTACAAAGTTGGCTCTGAATATTTTTCAGCTTAAATCTGTATTTTTATAAAGTAATTGAATGAAATAGAATTCAAATAAAGAACTGTCGTCAACAATATCTGACTTTTCTATGAATTCAACATACAGTTTTGTAACAGGTATCTTCCACAGCACATTTACAGTTCCTCTGCTGATAGCAGTATAAGTGTATATCAGACCTGTATTGATACAGGCTAAGAGAAGAGGTTATGGGCAACCAATGCCATACCTGGATAATAGAAGCGTGTTGAATTTAAATAAGAAGAGTCATACATTTTAGCCCCATTTCAAAGACATTTGTGTTTGTTAAGAAGGGGGGCTGATATTTTTTTGAAGATGGCGAGTATGCAAGTACAGATCGATAAGCTTGGAGCTTTAAACTACTCAACTTGGCAAATGGATATAAAATACCTTCTGTTGGAGAAGAACGCATGGGATATTGTCGCTGGAATTGAGAAGGAACCTGAAATTGATGCCGATAAGGGAATTGCAGCAAAGGATGTGAAAGATTTCATACTAGGAAAAGGATTGCTTTATCCACAATCTATTTAAATATGGGAAAGGACTTTAGAAAAATCATACGGAACAAAGATAATCCCAAAGATGTATGGGATGTATTAAAGAAACATTTCGAGCCTGATAATAGATCACGGCATATGTTCCTGTTTTCCGAATTCATGTCCTGTAAAGTAAAGCCAGATGAAAAGATAGATTTATTTGCTGCCAGGTTAAATAGAATTGCCGATCAACTGAACGACCTTGGTCATCCTGTTGAAGAGGTGTATAAATCATTTCAACTCCTGCTTCATCTCCCAAGCCATTTCGACAGCATAGTGCAAGTTATATTACGTTGGAAGGAGGAAAAGTTTATTTTCAACGATATTCTAATGGAATTAATCGCCGAGGAATCAAGATTAGCCCTGCGAGATTTAGACAAACGTAAAGAACTTTTCGTTGAGACTCAACATATACAGAAAAGTAGACTTCGATGCTTTCGATGTGGGAGCCCAAACCATCTACAGAGGGATTGTCGACAACGCCGAAGAGACTCTAGAAGTTATAATCGACGTGTTCCACCTGTTTCTAGTGTGTCTGATGCCTCCGAATCCAGTTCCGAACGTGCCCAGTCTCCAGTTAAGAGAAACAGGAATCGCAGAGGCAAAGCGAAGGAATCATCATCAAACTCTAACAGCGTTAAACAAAAAGGTAAAAACAATCCTTTCTTTTTTTATATTTAGGCAAATTTGAGTGGTAGTGAAAGCGAAAATAGCTGGTTATTTGATACCGCAGCTTCACACCATTTTTGCGTGATAAGAGTTTGTTTTATAAATTTAAGCCTTTAAAAGATGAAAAAATGTTTGTTGCTGTAAATGGTGTTACTTTTCCGATAGAAGGAAAGGGAAATGTAAAGTTAAAGTTTGGCCAAAGGCTGTTTTTCTTTTCTGATGTAATGTATTCCCCTAAACTAAGGAAAAATCTTATTTCAGGTCCAAAATTGGATGTAAAAGGTGTAAAATTTACTGGTGAAGGCGGTAAGGTGGAGGTGTCCAAAGATGGTCAATATTTATTTACTGCTTTTCTTAGGGATGGTACTTATCATTTGTATCCTAAAATTCCAAGTTTAGTTCCTAAAAAGGTTAAATTTGAAACGTCCCATCTATCTAAAGATGATTTCAGAATTTGGCATCGCAGATTCGCGCATGTAAGTCCAGATTTGATAGAAAATACGGCCAAAAATGAAAGTGTTAGAGGTCTTCCCCGGGTTAAATCAGGAAATTTTTTTTGCGAAATATGTAAACTTAGTAAACATAGACGTACGTCATTTAAATCAATTAATAGGATTAGATCTAAACTTCCCCTCGAGTTGTTGTTTATGGATGTCTGGGGGCCTGTAAGAGAGAAAGGAAGAAACGGAGAGAGATATTTTCTCTCAATTATTGACGATTTTTCGCGTAAGGCCACAGTTTTTCCCATAAAGGAAAAATCCGAAGTGTTTGGAATTGTTCGCAATCATGTGATCCGGGCGGAGAGATTTCTCGAACGTAAAGTAAAGTACATTCGATCAGATAATGGCGGGAAGTTTAAAAATGATAATTTTAGGATTTTCTGTGAAGGGAGAGGCATTAAACACGAATTTACGGACGTGTACTCCCCTGAACAGAATGGGACTATTGAGAGATACAATCAAACGATTGCTAACGGCATCAGATCAATTTTAAGTGAAAGTGGTTTAAAACTAAGTTTCTGGCCGGAGGCAGCGTTGTATTTTACGTATACTTGGAATCGCATTTGTCACAAATGTCAGTCGAAGACTCCTTTCGAACTTTATAGTGGCTCTAAACCATCCGTTAGACACTTAAAACCCTTTGGAGCTATAGCATATATAGGTGTTCCCAAGCAACTTAGGTCGAAACTTGATGCAAAAGCAAAAAGGGGGGTAATGGTTGGTTACGCCTTTAGTACTAAAGGTTACCGGGTTTGGCTACCTGAAGAAAACAAAATTATTGAAACCATTAATGTTTCTTTCAATGAGGAACTCCCAGATAGTGTCCGGCGCAGTGGAGTCGTGATGGGTTCAAAAGAGATAGGATCTCCTATTTTTGATAAGGAATCTGATGAAGAGTTTGAAGGTGAGGTTGAAAATAGTGATACCCCAAATATAAATTATTTCCCTTCGTATAAACCTCCAGATTTATCCTCTTCAGAGGAGGAGAATTTCACGGAGGAAATAAAATCAAGTAAAGATGTTTTGAGGGGGTTTCCACTCTCTGATACTGTTTGGTTAAGAAAAGTTGCCCAGTGCTTATGGTAATCGTAACTACATTTACTATTACGAACAGGGAAAAACTGAAAGGTTGAGATCCTTAAACGATGTAGAAAAGTATTGTAAAAAGCATCATCTTAAATTTGAACCTCATATTTTCTGTTTTAAAGGATCAAATAAATTTAAAGGAGTGGTTTCAGGTCAAGAGGATAGTTCTTGTTCAAATACGGAGACTTCTGATATTAATAAGGATATATGACTAGATGACATCAAAATACCAACTACCTATAAACAAGTTTTAAAATCCCCACAAAGGAAGTTTTGGGAACAGGCCATGAGAGAAGAATTGAAAACTATGAGAGAAAGGGGAGTTTGGAAACTAGTTAAGTTACCAAGCGATGCTAAACCCTTAGGTTGTAGGTGGGTTTTCACATTAAAAAAAGATGACAACGGCAAAATTGTAAGGTATAAGGCCCGCCTAGTGGCACAAGGTTTCAAACAAATAAAGGGGGAAACCTATGATGAAACTTTTTCACCGGTTGTTAACTTTGCCATTATTAGATTTTTTTTTCCCTTTTAGTCTCCTGTAAAAAATGGACACACCTACAATGCGACGTAAAATGTGCTTATTTATATGCACCTTTGGCCGAAACAATTTATATGTCCCAACCTCCAGGATTTGTGGAAAACGAAAATTTAGTATGTAAATTAGAAAAAGCTTTATATGGTTTACATCAGTCTGGCAGAATGTGGTATTTTGAAATAAATAAAATTTTGCATGATATAGGGTTTGTTAAGTTTGAATGGTGCAATTGCGTGTATAGTTTTGATGATAACATTATCCTGCTTCTTTATGTAGACGACATAGTAATTTTCGGTAAAAATGAAAGAGTGGTGGAAAAGGTTGTTAAACTTTTGACTGGTTATTTTGATCTTAAGATACTAGGTAAAACCAGAAAGCTATTGGGTGTAGAGTTCGAGGAGGGTAATGACTATCTAGCAATACATCAAATTCCATATATTGATGAGATTTGTCAAAAATTTAAAAAGTTTAAGTTCCCTATCACTTCACTCCCAATAAGCAAAGGTGTAGTTTATTCAAAAACTCAATCCCCTCAATCCGATAACGAAATATTTGAAATGTCTAAAATTCAATACAGAAGTGTTTTGGGATGTTTGTCGTTCCTATCTAATAGAACCAGGCCGATATTGCTTATGCAGTAAATATATTTAGCCAATTTCAAAATAACTCTGGATTAGTGCATTGGCATGGATTATTAAAGCTTTTGGGATATGTTTGTTTTACTAAATCTTTAAAATTGAATTTGAATTGTAAAAATGTACATGTAATTGCATATTCAGACGCCGATTTTGCTACAAACAGGGATGACAGAATTTCAATGGGAGGTCAGTTATTACTTTTAGATAAATCACCAATAATGTGGAGGTCCTTTAAGGAAAAATGTATAAGTTTATCGACCATGGAGTCGGAATTTATTGCGATGACAGAAGCTGCAAGAGAGCTCTTATGGTTCGATAGAATAATGGACGAATGCATTGGTCGAAGGATAATTTGTGATAGAAAGGAAAAATCTTTATTATTGGTTGATAATCAGGCCACCATTAGTTTTGTCAAATCCCCCATTGAAAACCACAGAACGAAGCACATAGATGTAAAGTTATTTTTTATTAGAGATTTGGTATATAAAAATATTTTTGAAGTAAAGTATGTTAAAAGTAAAGAAAATTATGCGGACATCTTCACCAAGCCCCTTAGTAAATTTGAATTATCAGGGTTTAAATTAAACGTTTTCTTGAATTGTTAAATTTGTTGTTAAATTTTGTTAAATACCCCTCATTGCATTAAAGTGTATTTATATAATATTTATTGTACTAGATAGTCCAGCTTCTGTATAAAAGATGTATTTTTAAGTTTTGACTATATAAGGTTATGTATAAGATCAATTTTATATGTGTAAAAATTGAATTTAGTTTAGCCTTGTGAACCAATTTAAAATCCCGCTGGAATGCAATAAGTGCCCTTTGCCCTTCCATTCTCCGGGATTCGAGCGGCCTTTCGTAACGTCTCGTGAAAGGTGAAAATGTAATCCGGCCAGAGAGTCTACAGGGGATAGTGTCGGACGAAGGTGTAACTGTTGCAGGAAGGCCCCATTTGCGGGCATGTTAAAGTTTAATTCAGTAAGTCCTTCATTTTAATATTGGAAATGCCATTTTAGTATCCCGGTTCACTTGGTGAAACTTAAATATAAGAATTTAATTATACATGAAGTCGACTTCATTACGTTAACATTGTTGTAAGTTTATTGAGATTAACCATGAACTTTATTAGTTTAAGGTTTTTTTTTTGAGCTAAATTTGAAATGAAAGTTTAATCTTGTTTCAGTTATTGAAATAGAAATCTGAATGCTGTAATTTGAATTATTGACATGTAAAAAAATCTGCATTTATTATATACAGTGGAAATATGGAATTATGAGTTAAACATTTATAGAGTATATTATGTGTTATGAAAGAGAATGGAATCATGGGCCCATGTATGATGAAGGATGAAAGATGATGGATGAATGTGATAATTAATAAAGTTTTGAATATGTATAATTTTTCAGAAATTTATATTGAAATATACTGATTGAAAATGTATTGAAACTATATTGAAACTGTTTTAAAATGAAGTCACGTTAGATGTTGTATTAAAACGATTTGCTTTTCAGAAAGATTTGAATTTATCTAGTAATGTATTAGGAATATTAATTGAAGCTGATGAACTGTTGAAGTTTAAACCAGAGTTAAATTTTAGATGCATGAGGGTAATTTGTTTCTTGTTATATAGTGTTATAAATCTTGTCAATGTTTATAATGTTTAGTAATTGTATGTTACTGTTTAAAAAGCGACAAGTTATATTTGGATAAAAATGTTGGTTTTTATGAGAAGATTGAAGATGTAATGGTAAAAGTTCAGATTGAATTTTTGTTTGACCTTTGTAAATTCAGAGCGAATTTTGTAAATTCTAGGGATTTGTTAACTGTTTAAATTTTTCTTTCCCATGAGTGACAAGTGGGAGGCTTTGTTATCTATTCAACCGTTTTTACTTGTCACTTATGGCTAATATGGGTTTAAAACTTTACGTAAACTTATATTGATTTAATAGCTTTCCTTTTTACATTTTAATGCTTATAGAACTTCTTTATTTTAAAAGCAATACCTTCATCACCTGGAATATAATGTTAATTGTTTCCTATAACGTAAATTAATTTAAAAGAACTGACATTAAATTTAAAGTGTTTCATAGATGGCGTTAGCCGTTCCGTAGTCGACTATTCTCGGATCTACCCTTTTTGTAAAATGGAATCGTCCAGTTCAAAGGTATAAATTGCGTTTCGCTGATCAATTGCCGCGCTCTCTCTTTTCTGTTCATTTCTTTAAAGTTATCATTATGATTTTAATATGTTTGAGTTTAAGTTACAGTAAGATATTTAGTTTGAGTTTTACGATGTTTTTAGAAAACGGTTTTAGCTATGATTTAAATTTAAGCTGTTTTGAAAAGCTCCAGGTGTATTGAAGTTAATCCGGTTTTAACCAAAGTTATTTTTAATGATTCACTTAGCTATTTTTTACAAAGTTGGCTCTGAATATTTTTCAGCTTAAATCTGTATTTTTATAAAGTAATTGAATGAAATAGAATTCAAATAAAGAACTGTCGTCAACAATATCTGACTTTTCTATGAATTCAACATACAGTTTTGTAACAGGTATCTTCCACAGCACATTTACAGTTCCTCTGCTGATAGCAGTATAAGTGTATATCAGACCTGTATTGATACAGGCTAAGAGAAGATGCACTAGAAGATGATTACTATAGAATATGTTATGGCTAGCAAATACAGTACGTGTACAAGGGAACTGTAAAGTATTCCGTTATATTATGGTCTATGAAAAAAAATCGTTTACGACGTATTTTAAAGATGTTATTCTGTTAAAAACAAAACGAAATTGATATGAATTTCTGAAGTCCACTAATACATGCTTTCTGTAAAATATGGGCTGCAAAGCATTTATAATTCATTTACAGGGTCTCGCAAAAGAGTTTGATTATGTAATGGTCTACGGGAAAATACTGTTCGCAGCGTATGTAAGTTATATTGCACTATTTCAAACATGATGAAATTGATATACATTACTGAGGTTTACTATACGATGGCTTGCAGTAGAATATGATGTGCCATGCATTTACAGAGACACATAAAATATTTCGCAAACAATACTGTATCTGAAGTGTTGCCTATTAGGGATGATTGCCGAAAGTGCGTTCTCAGTTATGATATGCGTTGTTTAGATTTTTGTATGCTACGAGGTGTGCATAAATTCCATCAACTATATACAGGGTTACACAAAAGAATTCGTAAGTATTACTGTAAATGAGCGTGAAATGCTTGAAGTTTTTTTTTTTTTTTTTTTTTAATTTCAGTTGTGCATTTTCAAGCTCAACCACATTTAGTATATTAAGATATATTTGTAGCATATAAATAAAATCATATAAAGGACTATGCAAAGAACTGGATACATGGCCGCCTACGGATAATAATTTCTGAAGTGTGATTTCAGTAGTTTTAAGCATGTTTTTGCTTGAATTAAATTATAGCATAATATGTGGCATGTGTATAAAAATCTGTATGTAATATACAGGACTGTACAAAAAAAATTCAAGTAAGGTTTCCCTCTATTAGTAGAAATTGCTGAAGGGAAATTTTCAACAGTTTTGATACATTTTTTGGAAAGTGTTTCATAATCTATGCTTGACGCATGTTTTTTCTTTCTTGTTTTATGATTAAAACCTATTGCAATTAAATAACATTTAATTACAGTAAAATTATATTGCAACTAATCGAGCAGTAATTCCTTTTCAGAAAATAAAATATCTGACGAAATTTCCCATTTTGTTTTCATAAGTAAAATATATATGTTAAAAACAAATTAGAAATTTAATTAAAATATCTTAATGGAAATTGTTTTCGAATATGTTTCTTTTCTTCTAATATCATTTGAGATAATTGAATGGTATGCAATTGAAACGAATTATTGTCTGAAAGTTTAGAAATTTAAAGCAGATCGCATTTCAACAAGAGTAAATAATAAAAGGAAAATTTTATTAAAATGTTCCCTGTTCTTTAAAATTATTTTTTCGAACTACTATTTTGCATATTATATGATACTAGCTGAGTGATAACCCGATATGTCGCATTTGCATTGGATGAGATCTTACGATTTAGGGAAAAAAATAAATCTAATTTTATTTTGTATTTAAAAAGGATTTATTACCCAAAAGTTACAATTAAAAATGGTATGCCTTAGCGAAGTAGGTTAATCTTCCGTGATCCTCTCCATCGCATGGGTTGGCATCAAACATGAAAGATGTTGGCAACAATGGGATGTAGAGTGAATGCTGGTATTTTGTATTTAAAAGGGATTATCCGAAAGTTACGACTGAAAATGGTGTATGACTTAGCAAAGTAGGTTAATCTTCCGTGATCATCTCCATCGCATGAGTTGGCATCAAACATGAAAGATACGAGTATAATTAAAAGGCTACCATAAAAACCACTGGGTTGCGCTAAACAACGCTAAAATAGCCACTTCACGTCGCACCCAATTTCCTAAGATTAACCACAAAGTACAATTATAATAGTTACACAACAATCCAATAAGGAAATGAAAAACGCACAATAAAAGTATGCCCCTTTTGCACTCTTTTATTTACCGTATATACTCGAGTATAAGTCGAGGAGTTTCTGACAATTTTTGGCAAGCAAATTTGGGGGGTCGACTTATACGCGAGTCAATTAAAAAATAAAATATAAAACTTCGAATACTGCAAAATTCTGACAATTTATGTATATGAATAATAAAATATTACAGAAAATATACAAATAATAATAATTTATCATTAAAATTTTTTTCAATGATTTATTTTTATTTACTTACTACTTTTTCGCATAGGCAAGTGAAATATTTGGTTTGATTTTGCGCAAAATTGAAGTAAAAAGTTAAGGGGTCGACTTATACGCGGGTTTTTGATTTTTTTCAGAATTTGTATTCACAAGTTAGGGGGTCGACTTATACGCGAGTCGACCTATACGCGAGTATATACGGTAATTTAACTTGGTTTTTGTATGTATAAAGGTGGAATTTTGCAATCGATTTTTCCCTCACTTCCTGATATTCTAGATTTATAAAAATTATGTTTTCCGATGACAACACTGCATTTTAATATTTTTATAATTAATGCTCGTATTCACCATCTACCTCGACCTTGAAAACCTCGGTCGAACGCTAAAATGAAATTCACGATAACATTTGATTGGACATTATCAAGGTGACGTCCAATCAGGATTAAAGGTGCATACCGTTTGAGCATTCGACCGAGGTTATCAGCATAACTCGGGTTCGAAGTAGTTGGTGAATACGAGCGTTAGTTATATATTAATACATTAATTTTAAGACATTTTTCCGTTAGCCTGTCGACTATCGACCTAGAAAACCTCGGTCGAACGCTCAAATGAAATTCACGATAACATTTGACCGTTCGATAACACGATAACATTTTTAGCGTTCGACCGAGGTTATCAGCATAACTCGGGTTCGAAGTAGTTGGTGAATACGAGCGTTAGTTATATATTAATACATTAATTTTAAGACATTTTTCCGTTAGCCAGTCGACCATCGACCTAGAAAACCTCGGTCGAACGCTCAAATGAAATTCACGATAACATTTGATTGGACATTATCAAGGAGACGTCCAATCAGGATTAAAGGTGCATACGCATACCGTTTGAGCGTTCGACCGAGGTTATCAGCATAACTCGGGTTCGAAGTAGTTGATGAATACGACCGTTAGTTATATATTGATACATTAATTTTAAGACATTTTTCCGTTATCCTGTTACGTATGATAAATCGCGAAATATTCTTTATGGTTAAAATTGTATGCGAGTTACAACAACAATGGATTTAATTACGCTCACTAACATAAGCCATTTGATTATGAAACTGCAACAACGAAATATTTTAAACGTTAAAAGTAGAAAATATAAATAAAAATAAAGAGTGTAATGTATCTATTTAAAAATATACTTTATACTTTCTTTTTAATTCCTGTTGCTATATATTGAAAAAGTGAAACGAAAAAACAAAAGAATTTTTTTTTTAGCACCCGGTGCGGTATGCTATTTTTTTTTCTCCCAGCCCTGTTTTGTATCGTCTCCAAAAAATAAATTTACCTTACAGAAGCCAGCCGTAAAACAAAGCATTTCGATTAAATAAGCTATAGCAATTTTTTAAACTTCTAAGCATCGCACATTTTCAATTTTTATACCGTCATATTGGAAAAAAAAGTACTTTTAAATGCAATTTGTTTGAAAACTGCATCTCCATTTATTTTTGAAATATTAATTTTTTTGTAGTTTTTGGAGCCATTTGCTTAATATTGGCAACGGAAGTACTCCATTTCTGTAGAAAGTAAAGGAAAAATAGTTGTAAAATATTAATTATATTTTTTTGTTGTCATTTTTCGTAACAACCGAAAGAAAATGTAATTAAAATACGTGCTGTTTTGAAAAAAATTAAACGAATGATTTCTGTTAAAGAATGGAGCTATTATAAACTATATTTAATTTTAAGTATCTATATCAATGTTATAAACAAATGAAGGCCTATGAATCATATTAGACAGTCGTTTTTTTTGGTCGAGTTTCTTTAATGACGGCATCTTTTTACTACATTTGTGTATTATTTCGCGATAGTGACGTCCTATGCCTACTTTACTATAGATGTTTAAGAGTGAATAGTAAATGTGGAATTCTTAAGCGGATGCGAATGACGTAATTTTACATAAAATAAAAGCGTGTGCTGTAAGTCTTAAAATTGAAATATGTTTTGTACTATTTATATATACACTAGGGGGCTCTGCCCCCTGCAAGCTACGCTCGCCAACCCCCGTTCAGACACGGCAGAATCTAAAATCACGCTAATCTAATGGGTTTTAAAAATATTAGAGAAGATTGAATAATACTGAAAAAAGCTGTGCAGATCTCCCTGTAAACGGGTTTCCACTCAATTCCCCTTGATTGGAAAATTTAAGGCCGAATCAGTTGCTGTTAAGACATCCAATGGTTGTTTTCGTTTTTGATTAAAGAGGATCAGTTAAACGTTTGAAAAGAAGCTAAAATAAAATGAATTAAGTATACACAGTCTTTGTCTCCCGGTATTTTAAAACGATCTCTATAACAATAGCCTAAGTCATGTGACTATCATCAACAATTCCGGGCGGACCACTTCGCTTTTTATACTATAGGTGCCATTTTGGTGCTTCAATGTTAGCCAGGCACAGGTGATAAGTCGCCAAATATTATTCTATCGCCATCATTTCATCTATATTATACTAGTTAAAGCCATCAACTGCCATAAACAAATACGGTCTGATCCCTTCGCCTTTCATATGAAAGTTTGGCACAGATGTCATATACGTCCCATATTGGGCACGATATTTTAACGACGCCAATTTGCGGAACGCATCAACAGCATAAACAACATCCGGCTTACCATATCAAGCAAAATAACGATACTTTGGCGTCCGTTAAGTACCCGTTCCGTATATGATATTGACGTCTGAAAAAAATCGCGCCAATATGGGGCCGCAAGTTTTCCATTTTCATTAAAAAATCAAATTTTTTTTTTCGAATAAAACTACATAAAAGTTGCCATGGTCGCAAAGAATTCTTGGTACTGTTACGCTAGCCGGATGCAAATCTCGTCAATAGCTTTTTTTCAACTCGCCAGTTAGCATTTTTTTTTTTTTTTTTTTTTTTTTTTAGAGGCCGGATGTCATATACAAAACTATTACTGGCAAGTTTGGCGTGATTTTTTTTTTTTTTTTTTTTTTTTTTTTTTTTTTCTCTTTTAACGAAAATGCGGCGAAAACCTCGTTTTCAAATACCAGTTAGATATGCATTTTTGGTATTACTTAGTTATCCCGTCGACCAAAAATCTATCGCCAAACTATAAGATTAAATGCCAATAATAGTTGATCGTAAATGTCATATTTACTTGACTTTAAGCAAGTTACACATGTTTACGGCATCAAGTAATTTTTATTTCGACGTTTTATTTGTATATTTATTAATTTTATACTAATTTATTTGTTCTTTCGTTATTTAAAATAAAAATTATGTCAATTTGTATAGTTTGACGAAATTGGTCGACGGAATAACTAAGTAGTACCGTATTTTTTAACTATTTTCTATTATTTTCTAAAGGAAATATCAAAAAGAATAATTAATAACTATAGAACAAAATAATTTATATAATTTAAAAAAAAGAAATAATAGTAAATATACATTTATTTTTAAATATACAACAATAGCCGGGTTACCATGTCAATCACAATAATGCCATTTTGGCGCCAATTAGGAACCTTGGTGCGTAGATAACATCTGTGCCTTTCCGTTTTGTTTTAAAAACAAAGAAAGAAGTGAAAGCCGTCAATTTTAAATGGAACTTGTGTATTTTAAATAAAATGAATGAAAGTATTCTATTTTAAATGAAATAAATGAAATATAAAAAAATGCAACGGGAAAAATATTTAGCGAACTATCACCTGCATCTCGCTAACATAAAAATACCGTCAGAATTGATTTCTCTATCAGAATCTTTCGATTCGGCGAAAGATTGTTCAAGTAAATTGAACTATGAATGAAAGTAGCATGATACATTTCTTAGCATACATTTAAGGGAGGCCAAAGTGGTTGCCAAATTAGTTTAAAATAATAATCTTTTCTGGAATAATAAAAAAAAATATCTGTTATGATTAAAATTTGAGTTGCCATCATTAGAAAAATGTATTTAAAATTAGAAAAAAAAAATAATATTTTGAAAACTAATTCAAATTTAAAAATTCTAATACCAGTTTTGAGATCTGCGGATCAATACTGATTTTTGGTGTTAATTTCATCGCAAGGTATTCCACATTTGAGGAGATATCGCCGTGAAACATAATCAGTTGTTTAATCAGTCGTTTCAAAGAATCGTTAGATAAATTCGTTTCATTTCAGCCGTTTCATATATCCGTTTCATAAAATTCGTTTCATTAGGATTTTATATATATAGGGTAGATATATTTTTTTTTCATCGGGGGCGACACTAAATTCTGAAAAAGCAGAATTCCTGTTTTCTAGTTTTTTTAAAAATTAAATTCACTAGCTCACGCTTTCTAGCCAAGCGTAAAAAACCGACGAATTTTCCTTGATCCTGTTTGGTACCCACGTTAAATTAACATATTGTAACGGAAATGTTTCTGAAAAATCATGAATTGCAGTTATGAAATTATGCGTGATTTTTAAGATAAACAATGGAGACTTTTACAAAAAAGTGTTTAAAAAATATTTTTCCTTTTTTTATAATTATTTTTTAAATTTATTTTTATAATTTTTATTTTATAATTTTTTTATTTTATAAATATTTTTATTAAAAAAATTCTACGTAACTCTACTTAACTAACAAGCGAGGGTATCATGTCCAGATACCGATTTACGCATCTGAGATTCCAGGGCACCGATAACTATGAGGCCTCCCTCAATCCTTCTGCAAAACCTTCTTTTAGGGTTTCGTTCATATGATGAAACCCTATTCGTATCTCTCCTCTGTCTGTCTGTCTGCCACAGAATCGAGAATTAATGGTACTGCCTTCTATGTGAGGATTTAATAATTATAAATTAATGATGTGGATTTATTAAGTAAAGGATAAAATGTTTTGAAAGGAATATTAACCCTCTGTCTACCAGAAGGGTCCAATGGACCCGACATGTACATTCAAAATATTTATTCAAACCAGAAATTTCTTCAAAACAAACTAAATGTATAAATCAGACAATAATAAGTTAAATAAACAAATTAAATAGTTTTAAGTAAAAATTCTGGTGTAGAATGTTTTTATAAAACTTGAGTAAAATTTCCGGTAGTTCTAGGGTTAAACGAAACATTTCGTGCGATTTTCGATCACACTTACCTACTTTTAGGTAGCTTTCATTACAAAAAAGTAAGAAGCTACCTATTGCAGCCGTCCGGGGGAAAGCACTTCCGGAAAATTTTGGTGTTTTTTCAACGATCATGACCCCCCAGACCCCAAAACCACCCTCTGATAAAATGTGACTTATATATATATATATATATATATATAAATCTGATTTTTGTCATGCGATAACTCTCGTATTTATTAACCGATTTGGATAGAATTAATTGTATGCATAGTACATATCAATGTCTCGACCGAGTTAGTTGGCCAGCTTCATCCGTCATCTTGTTTCAAAATGGCGGCCATTTAAAATTTTTTTTAAACTTTAAAATTTAAAAAACGGTGCGAATAAATTAAAAACTGAAAAATATTTTTCTTAAGAGTTTGACCTTAATATACAAAGATTCCGGAACCTATTTGGGTTTGTCTTTATCTTAAAAAATGACTGAGATATAGCAGATTTAATTTTTAGGGTGGATGACATTTTGAAACAATCTGATTTTCGTCATGCTGTAATTCTCGTATATCTCGCCAATCAACTGAGGATATACTGATAGGAACGAAAACGTTATTGTAATGAATTTTTTTTATATGTAAACTCATGAATATATTTTTTAAATGTTACGTCTAATATACACTGCTCAAAACAATTAAAGGATATTTGAAGTTTTATATAAAATAAAGATATAAACGAAATTTTTTTTGCCGAAAATAGAAGAAGAGAATCACAAATGCAAATTTTTCTTGTTTTCAAACTGTGGAGTATGCAAATTTTGAGTTCGACGTCAAAAACGTCGCTTCAGCGGCAGCGAATGAAATTTGACTTTCAACTGGATAAAAGAGAATGAAGACAAGGATGATCGGCATTCAGTGATTGCTTTGTTTCGATGAGTACGATGTCTCAGCGAAGTCATTTGACAGATACAGAAGCTTTGAGAATTGTTGGTAGGTTAGAAGGGGGCCAAACTCAAGCCGAAGTAGCGCAAGCCATTGGAGTGTCACAAAGTGTCATTTCCAGGATCTGGAACCGTTTTTTGGAGAGTGGATGTGCAGGCCGAAGACAAGGGCAAGGTCGTAGACGGGCAACAACGCCCAATGAAGATCGGTATTTAGCATTAACAGCTCGGAGACACCGAACCATGAACGCTACTCTTCTCCAACAACACCTTCGCTCGGCTACAGGCACTACGATTTCAACTCAGACTATCCGAAACCGGCTCCATGCTGTAGGTCTGTATGCTCGCCGACCGATGGTATGTGTTAGATTAACATCAAAGCATCGTCGCGACCGCAGGGAGTGGGCAACCGAGCATGTCAACTGGAGGATAAATGAATGGAGCAATATTCTGTTTTCTGACGAGTCCCGTTTTTCTGTGCATCCGGATAATAGGCGTATTTTCATCTGGAGGGACCGTGGCAGTAGGAATAATCCTGCGTTCGTGCACGAAAGTGTCAGATTTGGCGGTGGAGGAGTGTTGGTGTATGGTGGCATCTCCATTGACGGGCGCACTGACCTCTACATCATTCGAGATGGAGCTCTGACTGGTCGCCGATATAAGGATGAGATCCTCAGACCTATTGTAGTCCCTTACGCTGCAGCAATCGAAGATAACTTCATTTTAATGGACGATAACTGCAGGCCACATCGTGCAAACCTGGTGGAGGATTTCCTTTTCGAGGAAGGAATCGTTCGAATGGAATGGCCAGCGTGTTCTCCAGACATGAATCCAATCGAGCACGTTTGGGACGCTCTAGGAAGACGAGTTTCTGGCCGCCAACAACCCCCACAAACTCTCCAAGAACTGGAAAGAGCTCTTCTGGAAGAGTGGGGCAGAATACCCCAACTATTCATTAATAGCCTCATTGAGTCCATGCCTCAAAGGTGTTCAACGTTGCTGGCGGCCCGTGGAAACCATACCCCCTATTGAAAATGATTTTCTTTGAAGAAAACACCTTTTCTTATTCTTTTTTTCTCATATGCACAAATTGTGTTTTTTTCCTTTAGTACACAAATGCGCAATAAAATGCATTTTTTTTCTGCCAAACATGTGTATTTTATTCTCATATAACCTACTATGTCTGTCGACCATGTATCAATCAGCTAAACAGTTTACCAGATATAAAATCCACCTAAAACTGCAATATCCTTTAATTGTTTTGAGCAGTGTATTTTTATGGAAACAGATCTGTATGTATTACAGTGAATAAAATTGTCTTTAAAATATAAAATAATGTCTGAAATTGGTATATAAACGAAAAATTATATAAACAGGCATTACAATCTCAAATGTGAATAATTACAATTTTACATTTTACTAGGGGGCTCTGCCCCTGCAAGCTACGCTCGCCAACCCCCGTTCCTTACGTTCCCCCATTCCCTCCGCCAACCTTAATTTTAATTCTTAAATGCCACATTGGCACCAGAATATTGGAATTAAAATTTTCCTTTTATTAAGTAAGTGAGCAAAAGCATTTTCGTATTTCGAAATTTGTTTGTAAATTCCGGTGCTATTCACTGATTTCAACATTTTACGAATAGAAGTACCTTGCCCCTGAAAGGGTTAAACGCATATTAATGTATTTATTATTTTAAAGTTTTCTTTCTCTTTTAATATTCACGTGTAAATACAATTTTCAATATTTTCCTGCCTTTAACACGTACTCATTTAATAGTAAAGTTTTTTTTACTGTTTTTAATAACCATGTGTAAATAAATTTGCAATCGTTAGCAAATATTATTCTTTGCTCTGTTTTTAGAATTGAAAACAATCTCTATAATAATAGCCTAAGTCATGTGACTATCATCAACAGTTCCTTCGCTTTTCATAAGAAAGGTTTCCATTTTGCTTAAAGAATCAAAGTCAATTTTTCGAATAAAACTATACAAAAGTTGCCATGATCGCAAAGAATTCTTGGTACTTTTATGTTAGCCGGGTTCAAATCTCGCCAATACCTTTTTTTTAACACGCCAGTTAGCATTTTATTTTATTTTTGTAGTGGTAAATTAAAACGGTACTACTTGGTTATCCCCATTGACCAAAAATCTATTGCCAGACTATAAGATTAAATGCCAATAATGGTTGATCGTAAATGTCACATTTAAGTGACTGTAAGGAAGTTACACGTGTTTACGCCTTCAAGTGGTTTTTATTTCGACGCTTTATTTGTATTTGTATTTTTATACTAATTTATTTGTTTTTTCGTTATTTAAAATAAAAATTACGTCAACTTGTATAATTTGGCGAGTGGTTTGGCGATTTATATAATTTGACGATAATGGTCCTTTGCTTTGAATTTGAAATTAAATATCATGATTTGTTGCATTATTTAATATTTAACACAGATGTCATATAAGCACCGGGTTTGACGTGATTTTTTTTACGACAATTTGGCGAAAACCTCGTTTTCGAATACTAGTTACATATGTTTTTTTAAATTATTTTCTATCATTTTTTAAATGAAATAACAATAAATTAAAAAAAAATAATTAATAAGTATAGAACAAAGCAATTTATAACATTTTATTTAATAAAAAGAAAATAAATGTGAATAAGCATTTATTAATGAATAAGCAACCATAGCCGGGTTACCATGTCAGGCAAAATAACGCCATTTTGGCGCCAATTAGGTACTCCGGTGCGTATATGACGTCTGAGCCTAATATTTTTCTTTTCGTTTCGTTTTAAAAAAAAGAAGTGAAAGCCATTAATTTTAAATGTTTCAGTTTTAAATGAAAGTTTTGTATTAAATAAAATGATAACGAAAAAAAAAAAAAAAAAGCATTGTTCTTAGCATAGATTTAAGGGAGGCCAAACTGGTCGCCAAATTAGTTTAAAAAAATAACCTTATCTGAAATATAAAAAAAAAAAATATCTGTTATGATTAAAATTTGAGTTGACATCATTAGAAAAAAGTATTTAAAATTAGAAAAAAAATTAATATTTTGAAAACTAATTCGAATTAAAAAAATTCTAATACCAATTTTGAGATCTGTGAATCAATACGGATTTTTGGTGTTAATTTCATTCCATAAATTCCATTTCATTCCAAAAGTATTCCATATTTTAGGAGAAATCGCCGTGAAACATAATCAGTTGTTTAATCAGTCGTTTCATAGAATCGTTACATAAATTCCTTTCAATTCAGTCGTTTCATAATATCCGTTTCCTAAATTCGTTTCATTAGGATTTTATGTATGTAGGATAGATTATTTTTTTAAGGATCCATTGGGTATGTCACTTTATAATAGAGAAAGGGTCCCGATCGAGGAAAAGGGACAGCCATCCCTATTATAAACATGGAACGAAGAAGCCATACAAAGAAATTATCACTTGAAAGGATTAAAATGTTGTCTCATCTGCTGATTGTATGTCATTATTGAAAAAGAATTTCTCCATTTTTTACATGAAAATTAATTACTTAAAAAATGGATGCGTTTCATAACATATGAATTTAAAACGAACACTGATTGAAGAGGATATTTTAAAACTTTTTTATTAAACCGTTTTAAAACTTTTCTTTAACGTCGAATTTCGACGGGTTGCAGCTTGTATCATATAATGAGAAAAAGAGAGAGAGAGAGAAAAGAAGCCGGAATTCTTATTTAATTGTTGGAAACTTTTTACAGTGGGTGTTTTTTATTTTCAACCTCATGAAATTGAATGATATTTAAATGACATTAAAAAAAATATAAGAACATAATATTGTTTTAATTCAAGCATGTCTTATCTTATGTTTTATTACTTAGTTTTGTGTTTAACAGCATATTTTTTCAGAAAATAACATTTTAATTAAAATTCCTTAATGGTATTTTTAAAAAACACTTATTTGAGAGGTTCATCTGAACATATTTCAATTACCATCTACGAATATTTTGTACTTTTTTTCGATAAGGATTTAGATAAATTTAAATTTAAGATAGAGGGAAATATTTTTAAAGCATTACATGCTCAAAATTACAGCTTTACAAAATGTAAATGATACAAACAGGGTATTTTTTTTTTTTGCTTAAATATCTCTAAACTAAAAATTTTCTGTAAGCAGTAAAAAATTAAAAAAGCCTTAAATGTCTTTAGATGGAAAACGTGATTTTAGATGAAGACTGGTGAAATTAAAATTTAATCAATTTAAAAACGAGTAATGTAATTTTTTGTACAAAGACTGTCAAAACTTCAAATGTTATGCTACATTTTTAGAACTGTAGAAAAAAGTAAGAAAAAATTTATTTATTCTTTTTGTTTATTTGTTACGTCAGATAAATGTTTGCAGAAAAGTTTTGCAGTCAGACTTAAATTCACAACTTCAAGTATTTCATGGTAACTAAAAAAAAAAAAAAAAAAAAAAAAAAAGAAAGAAAGAAAAACAGATGCAATTTAACAAATTACAACGACCATTTGGAAAATGATTTTTTTCAAAGACTAAAATTTAAGACATAAAAAATAGCACGGAGTTGATCATACATTACGTACGCCATGAATTAAACATTAATAGTGTTATTACACGTAAAAATTGCAAGCGACAGAAATCGCCTGCGACTCGTACGTATTACCCAGCTGAAACTTACGTATTATGCAAGCATTTCATTAGCTGTTCGGGAAAAGGCTTTTCCATCGTCAGATATCCAAGAAATTTGACGGCCAATTTAAAATGAAATTTATTTCTTAAACTTCTAAATATCCCACAATATCCCACAATATATCGTCGTATAGAGAAAAAAATGTACTTTTAAATGCAATTTGTTTGAAAGCTGTATCTCAATTTGTTTCTGAGTTATTAACTCTTTTTGTAGTTTTTATTACTTTTTTGTCATAGTGGCAACACTCTGTTGTCCATCTCTGTTGAAAGTAAAGGGAAATACATATTACTGTATAGACCAATCAGAAAACGAATAAATTGAGGATTAAACCAATAAAAACCTTCAGATATGCTTTTGATTTCTTACCCTGACGAGAACAATAACCATTTTTCCAAATGGTTAAAAAAATAAATTTTAAACTATAAAATTATTGAAAAAAAAAAAACATTTATACACAGCGGGAAAAAAGTGAAATTATTCTGCAGGGTGTTTATAAAAGAATGTCCCAGTTACAAATTTTAATAGTATTAACCGTAAGCATTGTAGGGTGTTGGTTCAAAGTCATAAAAAAGAGTAACTCATACAGTTTTAGATAAGCGTATGCGAGACTACTACTTTGTTATTGACTCGCTTGCAGTGCCACTATGCAAAATGGCGACTCTTGAACCTAAAGTGTTATTGCTGGTCTGAACATTTAAAAGCCGTTAGAGCCATGCGATTTTTTCCTTTGGTGCTTTGTAAAAGATCGTGTCTACGTTCCACCGCTACCTAATGATTTGCTAAAGTTAAAACACAGAGTTGAAGAGGCTATTTCTTCCATTACTCAGGACTTGTTGACCGTAGTGTGGGAAGAATTGGATTTTCTGTTGGATGTGTGCCGTTTAAATAAAGGTGCACGTATTGAACATTTGTAAAAAAAAACTTGGTTAGTATACATTCAATTTGATGTATGATTTGCTGTAAACAGTCTAAATTAAACTGTTATAATATACCATTGAAATTGGGACATTCTTTTATAGATACCCTGTACAATGTGTCAGATGTAAATTTCCAACTGGGCGAAAAATGTCCCGACCAGGATTCGAAGCAGGGATCTCTTGGCTGAAGCCGCCAATGCTCTACCGTTTGAGCTATCCCGGACGAATCTGGTGGAACTTTTTCACTCAGTGTAATTACGTATCCAGCGATTTCTGAAGTTCCATTACCTGGTATTTATTCTGTTGAGCTGAACCAGATTTCAGACCAGATGCTATAAGGTTGATAGGTAGTGTAATTACGTATACAGCGATTTCTGGAGTTCCATTACCTGCTATTTATTCTGTTGAGCTGAACCAGATTTCAGACCAGATGCTATAAGATTGGCCAGGTAGTGTAATTACGTATACAGCGATTTCTGGAGTTCCATTACCTGCTATTTATTCTGTTGAGCTGAACCATATTTCAGACCAGATGCTATAAGGTTGGCCAGGTAGTGTAATTACGTATACAGCGATTTCTGGAGTTCCATTACCTGCTATTTATTCTGTTGAGCTGAACCAGATTTCAGACCAGATGCTATAAGGTTGGCCAGGTAGTGTAATTACGTATACAGCGATTTCTGGAGTTCCATTACCTGCTATTTATTCTGTTGAGCTGAACCAGATTTCAGACCAGATGCTATAAGGTTGGCTAGGTAGTCTAATTACGTATACAGCGATTTCTGGAGTTCCATTACCTGCTATTTAATCTGTTGAGCTGAACCAGATTTCAGACCAAATGCTATAATCAATAAGGTTGTCTGGGTAGTGTAATTACGTATCCAGCGATTTCTGGAGTTCCATTACCTGCTATTTATTCTGTTGAGCTGAACCAGATTTCAGACCAGATGCTATAATCAATAAGGTTGGCTGGGTAGTGTATTTACGTATCCAGCGATTTCTGGAGTTCCATTACCCGTGATTGACCAGATCAGATGCTATAATCAATAAGGTTAGCTGGGTGAAAAAGTTCCACCAGATTCGCCCGGGATAGCTCAGATGGTAGGGCATTGGAGGCTTCGCCCAAAAGATCCCTGTTTCGAATCCTGGTCCGGACATTTTTCGCCCAGTTGGAAATTTACATCTGATATGATTTATTTACCAATTAGAATAATTGTGTTAAAATTAATCTAGTAGAATAATTGAGTTAAAATTAATTTAGTCCCTTGTACAACGTGATCTAACAAACGCATACTGAAAACTATTGATTGACAAAATGAAAGTGTTTTGAAGATTTATGACTTCAAAAGCCAAAGCACTCGGTAGTGAAAAAAAAACGCGCTGTCTCATGAATAAACGGAAAAGATAAATACATCGCGCTGAGTGGCCTTATTTACTTTCTCAGTAGGAAAACTTGTGCTGCACATGCAATAATATATAGGTAAGTAAAAAGCTCTTACCGGTTTATATCGGCTCGGATGTCATTCATCGCCAGGGATGGTTGTAGAGCAGTTGTTCATCATCTTCTGAGTAGAAAATTGATGTATCCATTTGGTTTTATTTATTTATTTGGCTGGATTCTGCAAGAACATGGTAGATTATTCCGTGTCTTACTGGAAAGGAATGGAGTATTAGATTGGTGTATGATTTGCATTAATGAAGAATCCATTTGGGTTAGAATTAGGTATATATTAAATAGAATTACACCTGGAGCGCTTAAAAGATCTATCTAGTTTAAGCATTTGCATAATTCAAAGTGAGACAGAAAAGTGAGAGAAAAATCGCAGCGCATCTTCGAGTAAAACATGTACATAAAATCTGTATGTATGTATGTACGTAATGCGATAACTCTTGATAGAAACATCCGATTTGCTTCAAATTTTTTTTTCTAGATTCATTCTGATAAGGCGCTTCCCTGATTAGTTTTGGGGGTTCATTGGTTAAGTATAAAGGGGAACGGGGGCTAACTCCCCCTTAACTTAGATAAATGGGTTTTTCACGCAGAAATATCAGATTTTTTTCAAATTTGGTATACCGGTTAATTCTGATAAGGCGCTTTTCTGTATGGATTTGAAGGTTCATTGTTTAAGTCTAAAGGGAGGAAAGGGGGGCGCTAATACCACCTTAATTTAGATAAATGGGTTTTTCTATCCGATTTGCTTCAAATTTGGTATACCGGTTTATTCTGAAAAGGTGCTTCCCTGATGATATTTGGAGGCTCATTGATTAAGTATAAAGAGGGGAAACGGGAAGGGGGTTATTCTCATCCTTAATTTATTTTTGGAGGAGCATTATTCTTTGAAATAAGAGTATAATATTCAAATAGTGTGAATTGACTGTGAGCTCAATGCCATCAGTTTAACTGGGCACTTTTCTTTTTTATATAATTAGATTTTGAGGTTGTACTGCACCTGAGGAGGTTAGATTTCAACAGAAAGCTATATAAACATTGCTTTTTTCACTTAAATATGCTTTAAACTAAATCTATTCTAAGCATTAAAAACTTTAATGTTCCAATTCCCGATGTATCATCCAGTGTGTTCCTTTTTTTATCTGCTTAATTTTTGAAAAATTTGACACAGGTAAGTTTAGGTACATCTGTTGAGTTCTTGGGTAATTAATGAATACATCCAAAGTTCATTATATCTCATTCTCACTGTTACTGTAGCGTAGCAATTAAAAAATTATGGGGGGGGGGGGGTAACGAACAAAAATAAATTTAAACTTATGTCAGAAAGTTGCCTTTTTGGATTTGAGAACACCCTTAAGTAAGACGACTATTAAAAAATCCTGGTGCGATATTTGGAATCTTTTCAACTAATTCACAAAAACATCTAGGCACATATGTCGAGCGCAAGTGTTTAAAGCTTTTGGAATTTATTCTTATTTGGAATACTTAACCGGATCGGTAAAAAAAAAAAAAAAAAAAAAAAAAAAAAAAAAAAAAAAAATCTGCTTTTATTGTGTAATGAATGTATTCAAAATGGATAAAATTTTAAATGTTTCATGAATTAAAATCTGATTAATAGCTGCATGAAAATTATGAAAGAGTAAGACGGATCTGTACTTTTATATTTATTTTTTAAATATTTTTATTTCATTTTAATCGTCGAATTAAAAAATTGTTAAAATTTTAAATGTTTCATAAATTACAAACTGATTAATAACTGCGTGGACATTATAAAAGAGTAGAACGGATCTGTATTTTCATATTTATTTTTAAAATATTTTAATTTCATTTTAATCGTCGAATTTAATAATGGTCAAAATTTTGAATATTTCATAAATTACAAACTGATTAATAGCTGCATGAAAATCCTGAAAGAGTAGGACGGATCTGTAGTTTTATATTTATTTTTAAAATATTTGAATTTCATTTTAATCGTCGAATTAAATAAAAAGAAAAGTGCCCAGTTAAACTGATGGCATTAAGCTCACTGGTTATTCACATTAATTGTACATTATACTCTTATTTCAAAGAATAATGTCCCTCAAAAAATAAATGAAGGGGAATTAGCTCCCGTTTCCCCCCTTTAAACTTAACCAATGAAGCTCCAAATCTAATCAGGGAAGCTCCTTAACATAATAAACCGGTATACGAAATTTGGTGCAAATCGAATAATCCTGCAAAAAAAAACACCAATTATCTAAATTAAGGGAGGTGGACTAGACACCCTTTTTCCCCTTTATCCTTAACCAGTGAATCCCCAAAACGAATCAGGGAAGCTCCTTAACATAATAAACCGGTATACCAAATTTGGAGCAAATCCAATAATTCTGCATGAAAAACCCGTTTATCTAAATTAAGGGGGGTGGACTAGCCCCCTTTCGCCCTTTATCCTTAACCAATGAACCCCCAAAAGTAATCAGGGAAGATCCTTAACATAATAAACCGGTATACCGAATTCGGAGAAAATCGAATAATGAATCTGCATGAAAAAACCATTTATCTGAATTAAGAGGGGTGGATTAACTCCCGCTTTTCCCCATTCATCCTTAACCAATGAACTCCCAAAACTAATCAGGGAAATTCCTTAACATAATAAACTGGTATACCCAATTCGGAGCAAATCGAATAATTCTGCATGAAAAATCCATTTATCTGAATAAAGGGAAGTGGACTAACCCCTCTTTTACCCCTTTTCCGCTTTTCCACACCTTTCCTTTTCCCTTTTCCTCTTATTTCAAAGAATAATGCCCCTCAAAAAATAAATAAAGGGGATTAGCCCCGTTTCCCCCCTTTATACTTAACCAATGAACCTTCAAATTTAATCAGGGAAGTTCCTTAACATAATAAGCTGGTATACCAAATTGAAGCAAATCAGATAATTCTGCATGAAAAAAACCATATCGCTAAATTAAGGAGGGGGTCTGACGCCCCCTTTCCCCTCTTTATACTTAACTAAGGAACCTCCAAATCTAATCAGGAAAGGTCCTTATCAGAATGAACATAGAAAAAAAATAAAATTAATTGGATAATTCTGCATGAAAATCCACTTATCTAAATTAAGGGGAGGGGACATGCCCCCCTTTCCCCCTTTTATACTTAACCAATGAACCTCCAAATCTGATGAAGGAAGCGCCATATCGGAATAAACCGGTATATCAAATTTGGAGCAAATCGAATAATTCTGCACGAAAAGCGCATTAATCTAAATTAAGGGGGGGACTAGCCCCCGCTCCCTCTTTATACTTAACCAATAAACCTCCAAATTTAATCAAGGCAGCTCTTTAACATAATAAACCGGGATACCAAATTTGGAGCAAATCGAATAACCCATTTATCTAAATTAGGGGGGGTCTAGCCCTCCTTTCCCCCCTTTATATTTAACTAATGAATCTCCAAATCTAATCAAGGCAGCTCCTTAACATAAAAAGCCGTTATACCAAATTTGGAGCAAATCGAATAAATCTGCATGAAAAATCCATCTATCTAAATTAAGGGGGTCAGTCCCCCTTTCCCCCCTTTATGCTTAACTAATGAACCTCCAAATTTAATCAGGGAAGCTGCTTAACATAATAAACCGGTATACCAAATTTGGAGCAAATCGAATAATTCTGCATGAAAAACCCATTTATCTAAATTAAGGAGGGGGGCTAGCTCCCTTTCCCCCCTCATTATACTTAACTAATGAACCTCCAAATCTAATCAGGGAAGCTACTTAACATAATAAACCGGTATACCAAATTTGGAGGAAATCGAATAATTCTGCATGAAAAACCCATCTATCTAAATTAAGGGGGGGGGTCAGACCCCCTTTCCCCCCTTTATACTTAAGTACTGAACCTCCAAATTTAATCAGGGAAGCTCCTTAACATAATAAACCGGTATACCAAATCTGGAGTAAATCGAATAATTCTGCATGAAAAACCCATCTATCTAAAATAAGGGGGGGGGGGTCAGCTCCCTTCCCCCCTTTATACTTAAGTAACGAACCTCCAAATTTAATCAGGGAAGCTCCTTAACTTAATAAACCGGTATACCAAATTTGGAGCAAATCGAATAATTCCTCATGAAAAACCCATCTATCTAAATTAAGGGGGTTAAGCCCCTTCCCCCCCTTTATACTTAAGTAATGAACCTCCAAATTTAATCAGGGAAGCTCCTTAACATAATAAACCGGTATACCAAATTTGGATCAAATCGAATAATTCTGCAAGAAAAACCCATTTATCTAAATTAAGAGGGGGGTGTCAACCCCCTTTCCCCCTTTATACTTAAGTAATGAACCTCTAAATTTAATCAGAGAAGCTCCTTAACGTAATAAACTGGTATACCAAATTTGGAGCAAATCGTATAATTCTGCATGAAAAACCCATTTATCTAAATTAAGGGGCGGAACTAGCCCTCCTTTCCCCCTTTATACTTAACCAGTGAACCCTAAAACTAATCAGGGATGCGCCTTATCAGAATGAACCTAGAAAAATTTTTTTTAAGCGAATCGGATGTTTTTATGAAGAGTTATCGCGTTACGTACATATGTACGTACGTACATACATACAGAACCGGCGGGCACATTAGCTCTCAGGCTTTGATATCCTGTGAGCTAAAAATGGTTAAAATTTTAAATGTTTCATAAATTACAAACTGATTAATAGCTGCGTGAACATTCTGAAAGAATAGGACGGATCTGTACTTTTATATTTATTTTTAAAAATATTTTAATTTCGTTTTAATCATCTGATTAAAAAATGATTAAAATTTTAAACGCTTCATAAATTACAAACTGATTAATAGCTGCACAAACAATAAGATTTGGACGGATCTGTATTTTTATATTTATTTTTAAAATACTAGGGGGCTCGGCCCCCTACGAGCTACGCTCGCCAACCCCCATCCAGACACCGTAGACTCTAAATGCACGCTAATTTGATCGGCTTTAAAAAGATTTCGAAAGATTGAATTATAATTTAAAAAACAGTCGCGATCTCTCTATAAACGGATTTCTATTCATTTCTCTTTCATTGGGGAATTTTAACACCAAATCCGTTGCGGTACTACTTGATTATCCCGTCGACCAATTTCGCCAAATTATATAAATCGCCAAACCACTCGCAAAATTATACAAATTGACATAATTTTTATTTTAAATAACGAAAAACAAATAAATTAGTACAACATTAATTAAAATACAAATAAAACATCGAAATAAAAACAACTTGATGACGTAGACACGTGTAACAACATTTCAAAATAAGCTAATATAAAAGGAATTAAGTAAACAGAGTCTTTGTCTCCTGGTATTTTTTAACAAAGTGAAAAGAAAGTTTTTTTAAACGAGACATTTTAAATTAATCGTTTTTAATGTGACGTAATTTTGACCAAACTATTCTTTCTGTTTTTAATATTCACATGAAAATACTTGTGTTAGAAATGAAATATTATTTGCGCTTTCCTAACAAAAATAGTTGAAAAGTATCCTCTTAAAATATCAAATAAATGTCTAGCGCAATTTCTAAATTTAAACCGTTTTGCAATATTATTTAGTGTTCATTTTATGCAATAACTGTAATGTGACGTAAATATGACGTAATTTCTCCTATTTAAGACTTCTAACGCATGTTAATAAATTTATTGTTTTACAAATTCCTTTCTCTCTTAAAATTCACGTGTAATTATAGTTTTTATGACGTAATCTTTAATAAGTTCCTGCTTTTTGTACATAATTATTTAATTCTAATTCCAAATGTTTTTTTTCTGTTTATAATAGTTATGTGTAAATAAATTTTTAATTTATTTACGCGTATAAATATTTTTTTTTTAAAGCAAACATTATTGTTTCCGCTGTTTATACAGTTGGCAACAGTTTAAATTAATATCACTTTCTAAAATCTGTTAAAAATATCTCTAGAAATGCTGAAAATCTGAATTTATAATAGAAATAAAACATCAAAAAATTAGTCAAAATAAAAAAATTAATGCAATCTGCACTCCGGCAAATTCTAACGCATAAAATGATCTAAAAAGGATTAAATTCCTATGAACAGTTTTTGCTCCTATAAAACTTTTTTAGTGGAACGATTTTGTCCAACTTTAGCATTAAATATCTCTTAAAATAATTCTTCGATCTGAAAACTGTCTGCATCAGCGTGTTTATCAAACATTTTTGTATAATACTACCGATTTTCATATTTTTGTATGCATTATTTTTCTTAATATTAACGAAGAAAGACCTCCGGTCACAAAAAATTCAAAACCAGCGGCGGTGACAGCGGTAGTTACTTTTTTTTAGAATAGAGAGATTTTAATTTCGTTTTAATCGTCGAATTTAAAAGTGGTCAAAATTTAAATATTTCATAAATTACAAACTGATTAATAGCTGAATGAACATTATGAAAGAGTAGGATGGATCTGTACTTTTATATTTCTTTTTAAAATACTTTAATTTCGTTTTAGTCGTTGAATTTAAAAATGGCTAAAATTTTAAATGTTTCATAGATTACAAACTGATTAAGTAGGACAGATATGCATTTTTATATTTATTTTTAAAATATTTTAATTTCGTTTTAATCGTCGAATTAAAAAATGGTTAAAATTTTAAATGGTTCATAAATTACAAACCTATTAATAAATGGATGAACATTACGAGAGAGTAGGACAGATCTGTATTTTTATATTTACTTTTAAAATACTTTGATTTCGTTTTAATCGTCGAATTAAAAAATAAAACATAAATTTATATCAATTCGTTGAAACAGAGGTTTTAAAATCACGTGCACTTTGAATAAATTAATTAATAAATGGATCGAACTAAATATTTTATACATACGAATCCGATTAATAACTAGATCTATATTATAAAGCAAAAATGCGTCAGTGAATAATGTTGACGTCATATCGACGGTGACAACGACCTGATCAATCGATTTTGCTCTTTTTGTAAGTTTATTAACTTTTAACGATCGATCAATTTCAATTTTTACACCGTCGGAAAGGGAGAAAAATGAACTTTCAAATGCAATTCTCTGAACACTGTATCTGAATTAACTGAAAAATTTTTATTGGTTCTTAAAATATTTTTCAAGCACAAAAAATAAAAAAAAATAAAAAAAAAAATAAAAAAATAATAAAACAAAAAAATATCTATGTCTATCACATACAGTCCGATTACAGAAGGTTAACCTGTTTGTATTTAAAATATATAATAATTCAGAATTTATTTACGGCTGACAATTTACAACAAAATTAAAAGTTCATTAATAAATAATTTACTAAATAATATAAAATAAAAAAAACATAAATTTTATAGATATATCGAACTTAAACACTGAAATAATCAGAATAAAAAGGCTGCTGTAAGTAGTGAAATCTTTGGTGATTTCCTCTGCTATTAATCTATGGCATATGAGGCTAATACGAAAGTATCGCTTTTAATAAATTTCAAAACTTTATTTGCATAATTTATATTTTTCATGTAAAAATGATTTTTTTTCTGTTCCTAGTTGACAACTAAAAAATATTAAATGTAAGAAAAATATTAGAGTTTTTAATTTAATATGGTTTTCACTTATGCTGTATACACTCTCAGATATACTTTCTTCAATTCACGGAAATATTCCTTGCAGCAGTGCTACCAGGATTTTTCCGTTAATAGACGAATATCCGTTTCTTTTTTTTCCGTTACAGGACTTAATTTTAGGTAGACTTAATTTTATGACGTGAATTTTGAATGTTTACCTATGTATCGAATACAAGGACCGTACATACATCACACTGTAGATTTCAAAGTGTACATTAAGAATATATTGGTCTGCCAGGCCCAATTCTACCGGAACCAGGTAGCAGACATACTTTTATGACGTAAATTTTGAGTGTTTACCTATCTATTGAATACAAGGACCGTACATACATCACAATGTAGATTTCAAAGTGTACATAAAGAATACACAGTCCTGCCGCAACCAGAAGGCAAACTTACTTTTGTTGCGTGAATTTCGATGACGAAAGTATGAAATATGCAAAATAACGTGCATTTCAAAGTACATATAATGAAAATAATGTTTCAGCCTGGTGTAATCCTCCGCAACTTCAGGTGGCATACATCACGTTTACTTTTATTACGTCATTTTTGAGTGTATCGAATGGAAAGGTTAAACATTTATCTCAATGTATTTCAAAGCCTAGAAAAAAACGATGCAGTTCTGTGACAACGTTAAGTAGACGCTCTAGACAAATGCAAATTTTCTTTCTTATTGATTGTTGAAGTATAGAGTATGTCGGTGTATTCTCCCCACTAAAAAAAATCTGTAGAAAATCTGTAGGTAATTGGCCCAAAAATCTGTAGAAAATCTGTAGGTAATTGGCCCATTCTGCAGATATTTTTAAGAATATCTTAAAAAATTCTACAGATATTTTTAAGGTAAGCTAAATCTTCAAAATTTCTTCAGATTTCTGTAGAATTTCTGCAGAAAGTGGATATTTCTTCAGATAATCTTAAGATTATGCTTTATAATGTCTAGTGAATATCCTTGATGACACATTGAATTCTTATAACAATTATTGCAATTATTGTTATCTAACAAGTATTGTTATATATATATATATATAACAACTCATCTTTAATGTGTAAAATAGTAATTTTGGATGAACTGCTATCATACATGCTTTGCGTGTGACTTAAACACTGTTATAGATATGTGGGTATATGCAAATATTTGTTCAAAATCATCTCAGTGATAACATTATGAGATGAATGTTTAACCTTTCTATTTGATACACACAAAATTGACGTAATAAAAGTAAGCGTGATGTATGCCACCTGAAGTTGCGGAAGATTAGACCCGGCAGACACATATATTTTATTGTATAGTTTGAAATGCACGTTATTTTGCATATTTCATACTTTCATCATCGAAATTTACGTAACAAAAGTAAGTTTGCCTTCTGGTTGTGGCAGGACTGTGTGTTCTTAATGTATACTTTGAAACCTGCATTGTGATGTATGTTTGATCCTTGTATTCGATACATAAACACTCAAAATTGACATCATAAAATTAAGTCTGCCACCTGGTTCCAGCAGGATTGGGCCTGGCACACCAATATATTCTTAATGTACACTTTGAAACCTACAGTGTTATGTATGTACGGTCTTTGTATTCGATACATAGGTAAACACTCAAAATTGACGTCATAAAATTAAGTCTGCCACCTGGTTCCGGCAGGATTGAACCTGGCAGATCAATATATTCTTAATGTACACTTTGAAACCTACATTCTGATGTATGTACGGTCCTTGTATTCGATACATAGGTAACCACTCAAAATTGATGTCATAAAAGTAAGTCTGCCACTTGGTTCCGGCAGGATTAGACTTGGCAGAGAGTATATTCTTAATGTACACTTTGAAACCTACATTGGGATATATGTTTGATCCTCGTATTGGATACATAGGCAAACACTCAATATTGACACTGGAAGTAACGAAAAAATCCATGACCCGGCAGGAATAAATAATTAAAAAAGGTGGCTTCCTATAGTCTTTGTTAGGGCTTATTAATGCCGGCTGAATTTCTCTTGTATCTTATACATAGGGAAATCGACGGCCGGCTCTTGGACTATTATCAACAGACCCAATACGCATGCGTGCTAGGAATGAACGGAATTTCTCCTTCTTTTTAAGACTTTTGCGAAGAATTCACGGATTAAACATATTTTCTAGGAGTACGGAAATTATTTGTTAAGAAATGAGGAATAATTTAGTGTATATAGACGAGTTTTCTGACAGTGTACTCCGGGCATATGTTCTTTAATCCGGGAAGCCCGGGTTGGATCACCTAGTTAAAATTAAAACAAATAAGATGCAAGCGTACAACGTTCCCTATTAATATTATCCCTATTATCCGTAATATTTTAATTCAGTTTTACTCAGTTATTTCAAAAAGAAAAAAAAAGCAATTTAACAAATTACAACGACTATTTGGAAAACGATTTTTTCAAAGACTAAAATTTAAGACATCAAAAAACGCACGGAGTTGATCATACATTACGTACGCCATAGATTAAACATTAACATTCCTGGACCCATCATGAACAAATTTTAAAAGAAATTTCAGTTTTACAATTTTCGGTACTGTAAATTTATAAACTTCTACGGAGCTGGTCATACATTACGTACGCCATGGATTAAACATTAATATTCCTGGACTAATTTTAAATGAAATTTAATTTTTAAACTTCTAAACAACCCACAATATTACTTTTTATATCGTCGTATAGAGAAAAAAAAATGCATTTTTAATTGCAATTGGTTTGAAAGCTGTATCTCAATTTGATTCTGAGTTATTATTATTTTTTTTTTGTAGTTTTTATTACTTTTTTGTCATAGTGGCAACAGAAGTATTCATCTCTGTTGAAAGTAAAGGGAAAATTCAGATTACTGTACAGACCAATCAGAAAACGAATAAAATGCGGGATTCAACTAATAAAACGCTTCAGATATGTTTTTGATTTCCTACCCTGACCGAGGACAATAACCATTTTTCCAAATGGTTAAAAAAAAGGATATTTTCATATGTATTCATAGCCATTCATCATGTCTAGAAACGCATATTTAACATAAAGAAATAAGAGGTAGCAGTCAAAATACGGTTAGACGATTTTAACTAGCAGAAAATAAATCAAAATTATAAAATGATTTATTTAAATAATTATTATTCATGACATATTTTTACTTCGTAGTATAAAATTTGAAAAAAAAAAGGCCTAAAATTATGCTGCTATTGAAAACTTATTTAACGCACAAAGATAAATCCGTTTAAAATTTTTTGTTGATTTTGGATAAATCGAGCAATTTTAATATTTGTGCTTGCATAAAGTAAAAAAAAACACAGCAACAAAACTATTAATGAATAGTGAAATTGTTAAATATTAAAGAATTTGCATTTGAAATACGCTTAATTCGAAAAAAAAAAAATTGTAATAAAACAGACTAAATTTTCATTTTAACATATTGCATTTGAAGTCGAAATTAATTAAATTTCTAAAGAAATTCTAAACCATTCTATTGCTATGGAAGTATTAGCATATGAATAACGAAGAAAACTAATTATAAACAGATCTGAATTTTCGCTATGGTTCGTTTAACATCGACTTTAATTAAACTTTAAACAATGGTAATATTTTTTACTGTGATATTTCTTATCTATATTATAAAGGACAAACATATCTGTGCGTAAAGCATACGTCATTCTGCGAATGGCAACACTTTGAAATTGAAATGAAATTTCGCTTTTGCAATTTTTGCTACAGCAAATTTTTAAACTTCTAAATATCCCACATTTTAAATGTTTATGCCGTCGTACGCAGAAAAAAATGCACTTTTAAATGCAATTTGTTTGAAAGCTGTATCTCAATTTATTTTTGAGATATTAATTTTTTTATAGTTTTTAATACCAATTTTCTAATCGTGGCAACTGAAGTACTTCATTTCTATTAAAAGGGGATTGTTATCTTTATTGATTATATTCTTACTGATGCCATTTTCTCATTACAATAAAAAATATATTTTTACAAATTTGAACAGAAAATGACGTTACGCTTTAAAAAAGACACAATTTCCCTGATGATGCTATTATATTTCACTATTTTTTTTCATTTCGCTGATATTGAGTTTGAGTCAATAGGCAAAATATTTCAGCGACTGAAAATGACGTCATATTTAAAAGTAAACGATAAATTTATTTGATAAAACGAGATATTTCTCCTTGAATACGTCTAAAAGTTATAAATTTCTGGAATTTTTACGCGCAGGTACAGAGATTATACTAAGACCTCAAATGACGAGTGGAAATTTTAACATGAAAAGTTGTAATAGTTAACAAACGTGACTTCAAGCTTGAAAATATATTTATTAATAACCTATTGCGCATTAAAATGTTTTTAAATGGTTAATATGGATGTGAAACGTGGAAAATTACTTGATTTGGTTTAGATGTGAAGGTAGAAAAATTCTATGATTATGTCACGGTGAAATCATTTTTGCGGATTTTTCATTCCGTAATACCAAGCATCAATTAATAACTTAATCATAATTACTTATCTTGATTATATTTTACTGATGACGTATATGAATTAAGTTTATTTTTTCAATAATTTTAACAGTTGAAGTTTATGAAACGAGTATTTTGTTAATCTTAGGTTAAAATATGTCTTTGGAGAGTTAAATTAACAAGTGTAAGATGGATTTTTTATTCTAATTATTGTTGTTGATGTATTATAAATTTGATGCAACAGTTCCTTTGTAAACATTTTCTTTCGTCGAAATTCGGCGGGTTCCACCTCGTTATTTTAAAAATGAAATGATATTTTAAATTATAAATCTGATAATAGAAATATCTGATCTTTTTTCATGTTTTCTATTCTTAATCATATCAAAAGTACCAGATGATCTAAAGTTAGGCAATAGGTGAAAATATATGATTCGCAAATTAATGAAGATGGAAGTTGCTAATCCCCCCCCCCCCCATAAATTTATGCCAGTGTGTTAGTTTGAAAATATCGAAATAATGATGGCAAAATTTTCAAAATATCGATTTTTCGATATATTGTCATAAAGACATCGATATCCAAAAAATATAAGACAGAAAATATCGATATATATTGGAATATTTTCATTGCTATTTAAACGTTTTAATACACAGATTGATTTATTTCTAGATTAATTTAAACACAATTATTTGTTCACACACATTTGTAACACAATTATTTGTATTGTGTGTAATTATTGCGATTTCTGGAGTTTCATTACCTGAGATTTATTCTGTTTCAGATTTCAGACCAGATGCTATAATCAATAAGGTTAGCTGGGTGAAAAAGTTCCACCAGATTCGTCCGGGATAGTTCAGATGGTAGAGCACTGTTGGCTTCAGCCAAGAGATCCCTGGTTCGAATCCTGGTCCGGACAGTTTTCGTCCAGTTGGAAATTTACACATCTAGTATGGTTTATTTCTGTTTATATTAATTAACGTTTCATTTAAAAATAGCTTTTGAGCTTTTTACCACACATTTTTAACATTAACATTTATAAAGTCGATGAAATTATTTCCAGTATTTTCGAGGAAATCCATTTAAAATTAGTAACTTTGATAATAGCTGCTACTCACGCGATTTTTCCACCATAATGTATTTTGGAACTTAGAAAACACACTCTCAGCTCAGACAGAAGACACAGCAACACCTAAATATTGTCTTGGTAAAGCGTAGAAATTTAAGTAAATATGTTTTAGGTCTTCCCAGATTTCCAATAGAATTCCTCTGTAAATTCCAGCTATACAGGCTACAACTATTGGTAAATACATACGCTTTCGTATTTTGGACTTAGAAAACACGCTCTCAGCTAAAACAGAAGACGCAACAACACCTAGACATTGTCTTGCTGAGGCATAAAATTTTGGGTAAATATGTTTTAGTTCCTCCCAGATTTTCAAATAATTCCTATGTAAATTCAAGCTATACAGGCTACATTTATTGGTGAATAGACACAGTTTTTGTATTTAGAAAACACGTTCTTAGATAAAACAGAAGACGCAACAACACCTAAATATTGTCTTGCTAAGGCATTAAATTTGGGGCAAATATGTTTTAGTTCTTCACAGATTTACAAAGAATTCCTTTGTGAATTCTAGGTATACAGGCTACAACTATTGGTAAATACATATAGTTTTTGTATTTCGGACTTAGAAAACATACTCTCAGCTGAAACAGAGGACGCAGCCACACCTAACTATTGTCTTACTAAGGTTTAAAATTTTGGATAAATATGTTTTATATCTTCCCAGATATCCAAAAAATTCCATTGTGAATTCGAGCTGCATTGGTTACAAATTTTGCTAAATTCAAAGATATCACAAAATTTGTTTCCAGAGGAAGTTTGAGACATGAAATTTTTAATCTAATTTTACTGTCTTATCCTTTTCATGTCGAGGACTGAATAGTTTCTTGTGATAAGGTATCAGATTTTTTAATACTGGTATTTTTCAGTTTAAAATGCTGTTTAACATCTCCTATACGTTTTTTCGTAAAACATCTTCAAGCATCACTTTTATAAACTTTCCACTTTTATCACTTTTACTTCTATAAATTTACTTGATCAACAGTAATAATAATAATAATCCTATATATTAAAACACAAACCTATTTTTTTAAGTACCAATTTTTCGGGCATATGCGCATGCGTCAACAACTCGAGCTTCAATGGGAGTTCAGTGTGGCAGAAGACTTTCCTGTCTAGATACAGATTGATTCTAAGGAATAGGAATTGTGATTCATTTATTCTCCCACGCTACGCTGTGTTCGTATTCACACGCGTTGCTTTTTCTTATCCAAACTGTATTCGCTGCTTTAAAAAAGTAAGTTATTTATTTTATTTATTCAGTATAGTTTTCGATCTCTTATTATTTTGTCCATTTTGTCTAGCGACTCTTAGGCTTATTTAGTTGAGTAAAATATACCTTTAGCATACCACGATTTACGATAAATCGTAGCGGATAGAAATTGCTTATTTAAGGTGCTGTCTGTTTATGACACAGAAAAGCACAACACTTTTTATTTTGTTCTCACAGTTTTTGTTTCAGTCATTTTTTTAAGTAATACTTTATTGTGATCTTCACGTCCATACATCGATACTGAATTTTATATGGTTTTAAGAATGACTCTACCTTTTTTATATGAGCATTATACTGCATATATACCGTTTATTTAGCTCTTGTAGTGTTTGTTTTTTGGACGGAGGTAACTTTATCTTTGCATAGCACTTTTTAACCAATTGGAAATGGTTGTTGTTTTCGCTTCGAAGATGGGGCCAAATGATGCTCGCATTTTATTTTTTTTAACGAAATTCAACGATGTTCTTTACTTTTAGAAGAATTTTTATTTGAACAGGTAATAGAAAGGCATAAAATCGTTAAAAGTTGTTTGAATAGGTAATCGAAAGGCATAAAAAGGAAAAAGTTACAAAATGGGTAGGCGCAATTTGGATTTTTCCATATCTGATAATTTAAATTATCAGATATGGAAAAATCCAAAGCCAAAGAGCGACGCCGAAATGAAAATCGTCTTGCAAAGCAAAAATCGAGGTCTTGTTACGTATGGTATCTTAGTAGGAGAGCTGTTGAAAATTTTTGAGTAGGTATTTGAGGCACCCTGAAAATTTGTGCAACACTTCTTTTGTAATGTCTGAATACAAAATCGAATGCCTGGCTGAAGGATCGTGGCCCAAAAACTGTGCCAGACACGTGTCAAGTGCCATTTGGCACTTGACACGTGTCTGGCACAGTTTTTGTGCCGACTAAAGTGTGTGTCATTTTCAAAATATTTTTTTCTAAGCATAAATATTATTCTGCTTCAATCTCAGCGTGCCTCAAATACCTTTTTTGGATAGTCAAAAAATGGCACTTGACACGTGTCTGGCAGAGTTTTGGAGCCGACTAAAGTGTCTGTCGTTTTCAAATTATTTTTTTCTACGTATAAATATTATTCTGTCTCAATCTCAGCGTGCCTCAA
Source organism: Maratus speciosus (assembly GCA_963932465.1). Lineage (NCBI taxonomy): Eukaryota > Metazoa > Arthropoda > Arachnida > Araneae > Salticidae > Maratus > Maratus speciosus. Next base: position 58,842,533 of record OZ010788.1, read on the forward strand.
ATACCTTTTTTGGGGGGTAGTAAAAAAATGGCACTTGACACGTGTCTGGCACAGTTTTTGGGTCACGATCCTTCAGCCAGACATTCGATTTTGTATTCAGCCATTACAAAAGAAGTGTTGCACAAATTTTCAGGGTGCCTCAAATACCTTCCCTAAAATGTTTAACAGCTTTTGGACTATCTCATTACGTAGGCCATGAAAATCGAGGTCTTCAACTGATTATGTAGCCCATGAAAATTGAGGTCTTCAACTCATTATGTAGACCATGAAAATCGATTACAGAATAAAAGACGAACGCAAAAAAGGAAACAATCTAATGTTTAATCGATTGATAGTAAAAGGCCATGTCTCAAGGGGCTCCAATCCACTAGCCACGAGGTTTTACAATCGGTCGATTCTAACCGGGAAAAATTGAGCTCAACGTAGGTAACTTGTCGCAATCTGTGGATGATTCGGTGGAACAGCTTTCGATTTGTAAACTGTTTTTTTTCTCGAAACGGGACTTGGAGAGTTTATCGATGAAGGTTTTGGTCGTCTGAAGTTTGGTCTTTGCGATCTGTCGTTGAAGAGGATGCGACGGAATTTGGTGGATGAAATTTAGATTTTTTCGGTTAAATTTTGGTACGAAGGTGTTTTGTTGCGATCTGTGGATGATTCGGTGAACTGCTTTCGATTTTTAACCTCTTATCTTTCTCGGCTTCTCTTGTCGAAATGCCCCAAAATTAAAACTAAGTAAATATTCAGTCAAAGAAAAAAAAATCCAAATGGTCGTTGTAATCTATTAAATTACAATTTTTTTTGTTCTAACAGTTTTTGTTTTTCGTCTTTTTTTTTAAGTAATACCTTATTGTGTCCTTCATGTCCTTTTCCATCATATCGCCCACCCGCAAGAAAAGTGATGCATCTTGACAAAAGTAAATTTCGCAGAAGAGGCAAAAGAAAATTTGCATGGTTTTACTGTAACATGAAATTATAGTACTTAGCTCTGCATGCAGGAATGAAAACTTGCATAAAACACTTAAAAATAAAGACGTAGGATGAGGTTTGGAGGGTTGGGCACTTTTACCTCCCCACACAATCTACCCCTCTTTTGTGGTCACAAATGGACATATATAGCGTAATAAAGTGATTTTCCGCATAACTATTCTTATGAAACTGTTTGTATAGCAAGACGCACTTATGACAGACCTATTAGTGGAATAAAACGCAAAATGAATTTTTGAGAGATGTGTCACTTTTCTTGCAGGTGATAATAAATTTATTTTATAATAAATTTACTCCTGTTTTGCCTCTAGATTTTACAGAAACATTTGTAACATTGTAATTTTGAGAATCAATAATAGTGACAAAAAACATTAAAAATTGTGTGCGCACATGATCTTTTGTAACATACATAAACAAAGTCACAGTCCCCTAAATAAGCAATTTCTGCCGCTACAATTTCACGAACATTGTACGATGCTAAATCCATATTACTCAACTAAGTACAAACATCACAGACACCTAATAAATAACTTGCTTTTTCAAAGCTGCAGGTACAAAATATACCAATAATCAGCGTTCGAAATCTTTGGTGGTCCGACACCACCAAAAATTCAATCAGACCACTAATTTGAAAAGTTTAGTGGTCCGCAAGCAGGGGTTCCATTTCAGAACTTTCTTGGGGGGCGGGGAAAATATTTTTTGAGGGAGGTTATATAGCTAAGGGTAGGATCCGAGCATTACCCCCCCCCCCCTCCCAAACGAGAAACGTTAACTGAATCATGCTTACAAAAACAGTAAACACTTTGAATACGAAAACTCAAGAATCAATGAAATATTTCGTTTTAAACAAGTTTCCGTCTTAGCAGGTAACATTTCAATATATTGAATATGACTGTCTATATCTTTTTAGACAGGATTCTATTATAGGTTCCATTTTTACAGGTATCTTTAAAGACTGTTAAACCATCCACTCTATAGTATAGCTCTGAAAAGAGATGTATTACAGTAAAACTTGTAAAAACGAAGCCTGTCTATAACAGATTTCTTTCTCAAAGCGGAAAAAAAATCAAATTTCGATGAAAAAACGTCATACAATTATATACTTGCTAAAACAGAGACCTGTCTAAAATGGAACTTTTTTCTAGTCCCTTTCGATTTCTTTTTTTTTTCAGGTTTTACTACAGGGGCGCCATTTCAAGAATTTCCTGGCGAAGGACAAACAAAAATTTGAGAAACAGGAAACATGCAGAATTGCACAACATACATAACTGACAAATCTCACAGAAAAGGGGAAAATCCCGCACAATAAAAAAAGCTGTGCGTGATTTTGTCTCCTTAACTTCTTTCACGGGCATGTAATTATTCTGCGATTTTTTTTTATTTTCGTGAAAGTCCACGATTTTTTTTTCTTTCGAATTCCGCAAAATCAATTCGTCAATGGGTCACAGAAATAAATCACGAATTTTGCCAATTTTCAGAAAAAAAAAAATCCAAATCGTTTTGCAAAAAATCGCTAATTTCTCCAAACGACCGTGGAAAATATTGCTTACATTCATCAGAGATCGTGAAAAGAAATGTAAATTTCATCAAATGGTTGTACAAACTACAATCTCGAATTTTCTAAAAGGATTGCCAAAAAAAAAAAATAGAGAATTTCGTCAAAAGATTGCACAAAAAATGGCGAAAATTTATTCAAACAATCGAGGGGAATTTCGTCAAACGATCGTGAAATAAGATATGAAATTTTGTATAACTATCGCGCAAAAAATTACAAATATTATTATTTGGTGGTAGAAAAAAATAATCAGGAATTTCAGCAAATGATCGTGATAAAGAATCTCGAATTTTGTCAAAAGATCGCAGAAACAAATATGGAATTTCGTCAGTTGGTCGCAGAAAACTATTGTGAATATCGACAAATGGTCGTGAGAAAAAACCCGATTTCGATAACGGTTGCATGAAAAGAGTCGTGAATTCCGTGAAACGGTCGCGGAAAAAATCGCAAATTTCGTCAGATGATCGTGAAAAAAGAATCATGAAATTCAATCAGTCATGAGATAATCAGCCCTTGAACACCATGAATAGGTCACGAAATTTGCAACTTTTGTGATATATTTCAATAAGAAAATTTTCATTAGTGGTTTTCTGCAAGTAAAGGTAAGGTAAAGCGTTAATTGTTTCGGATTACGTTTTCACTATTATGAGGTGGGTTCGTGTTACTACTATTTTTCAAAGAAATTCTGAATATTTTTCACATGAAAAAGCTACATATTTGAACATTAATGAATACTATATATATATATCTTCATTTCTCTACATAAAAGTAAAGTTTATATTAAATATATAATTGTAGACTTCTTTTACAATAATTGTATTAAAATGTGGATTCATTTTCTTTCATTTCGGGTCGGGTTGCCATTCAATATAAATCTTTTTAGCGGTTTACGTATTTACATGAAATTACAGTCCTGCGAAAGGATAGGCTGACGTATTTTCTTCGATGTGAATGAGCAATGCTTTAAGTTTTTTGCATTTCACTTTATCTCTTTTGGTTGGAGTCGGGATGACCTGAGTTTTAACAAGGAAGTCCTGAATATTTTTCAAATGGAAAACTACAGATTTGACTATTAATGGTGGTCCATAGTAATAACCCGTGTGTTCATTTCTGTACATAAGGGATAAAATTATAGACTACTTTATAATAAGCGTGTTAAAATATGGAGTAATTTTCTTTTAGTTTGGTATTTGGTGGAAGTCTGTCGGTTTTTGGGTTGAAGAAGTTGTTTTGTTGGGTGCACGAAGACTCCAAGTGTATCATATATAATATGATTAATAAAGAAAATAATCAAATAATTTGATAACATTGCAATGATTGCAGCAAATATAACGTGACACTAATAATCCAAGAAAGTAAGAAAGTCAGATAATTAAGAACTTGAATTATACTCGCCCCTTCATCCCCCCCCCCTCCCTGCAAAAAAACTATCTGAAAAAACTCTAACCCTGAATTTCTCATGAGGGTCTAGTTTTCCTAGGATCCAGTTGTACACAGCTGAGTAGAAACTGATAAAAGAAAATGTCACTCATGTATTTTTAAAATTAGCCAAAGTACGATATATGTCTCACCTTAAGAAAGTTCGAAAAGAAATTTTTTTTTTTTATAATTATTAATTCTTAATCATTTCTTTAATGCATACATTTTTATTGCCTTAAAATCTGATAAATTATTTTAGCGTTTGAGAAATTTTTTTTTGAGCCTGACAATTGATGGTTGATAAATTTTCTGAAAAATCAAATTCCTTCGGGGGGGGGGACTATTGCCCCTCCCCCAGCCCCCCTCAAATGGCGCCCTTATCCGCAACACCAGTAACTTTTTTGCCCTCTCTCACAGGTAAACTTAAATTTTCCTGTCCTTGAGAAAACAGTAACCAAACACAAATCCCTCAATACTAAATAAAAATTACATTAAACCTTAGTCAGTTGAAATAAATAATCAGAAATAAAATGTGTAATTAATAATTATATAGTTTTTTTATGTACTGTTTATTTAATTTTTTGTAAATTTAAATTTTACATTTTATTATGCTGAAAATTATTGATAACTGTAAAGGAAGTTTGGTTTATATTCTAGGAGGGGGGGGGGGGGTTACTCAAAGGGTCAAAGGGACTTAATAGAATTTTATGTAGCGGGCCAGTGATGATGACTGTGGACCAGTAAATTGTCATGCTTACAGTCCTTGGGACCAGTGAATTTTTTTGCGAATTCTACCGCTGCTGATTTCAAAGCTGCAGCTCCAAAATATACTGATTTCAAAGCTGTGGCTACAAAATATACTGATTTCAAAGCTGCAGCTGCAAAAAAGTACTTATTTACTCAGAAACATTATTGAATGACAGAAAAGGGTTGCCATATATTAATGAAAACAATGGGTAAAAGTCTTGGCTGTTTATTTATTTACATTACTAGGGGACTCTTCCCCTACGAGCTACGCTCGTCAACCCCCGTTCAGACACCTCAGACTCTAAAAGCACGCTAATTTGATCGACTTTAAAAAGATTTCGGAAGACTGAATTATAATTTAAAAAACGGTGGCGATCTCCCTATAAACGGATTTCTATTCATTTCTCTTTGATTGGGGGAATTTTAAGGCCAAATCAGCTGCGGTACTACTTTATTATTCCGTCGACCAATTTCGCCAAATTACATAAATCGTCAAATCACTCGCCAAATTATACAAATTGACATATTTTTTATTTTAAATAACGAAAGAACAAATAAATTAGTATAACATTAATAAAAATATAAATAAAACGTCGAAATAAAAATAACTCGATGACGTAGAGATGTGTAACTTGCTTAAAGTCAAGTTAATGTGACATTTACGATCAACCACTATTGGCATTTAATCTTATAGTTTGACGATAGATTTTTGGTCGACGGAATAACTAAGTAGTACCAAAGGTACAATCGCTGTTTTCGTCTTTGATTATGTAAAATCAGTTAAACATTTAAAAATAAGCTAATATAAAATGATTTAAGTAAACAGAGTCTTTGTCTCCCGGTATTTTTTAACAAAGCGAAAAGAATTTTCTTTTAAATAAGACATTTTAAATTAATCGTTTTTAACCTGACGTAATTTTGGCCAAACTATTCTTTCTCTTTTTAATATTCACGTGAAAATACTTTTATTAGAAATGAAATATTATTTGCGCTGTTCTTACAAAAATAGTTGAAAAGCTCCTCTCAAAATATCAAATAAATGTCTAGCGCAGTTTCTAAATTTAAACTGTTTTGAAATATTATTTTCTGTTCAATTTATGTAATGTGACGTAAAAATGTGACGTAATTTCTCATATTTAAGACTTCTAACGCATGGTAATGAATTTATTATTTTACAATATCCTTTCTCTTTTAAAATTCACGTGTAAACATAGTTTTTATGACGTAATTTTTAATAAGTTCCTGCTTTTTATACATAATTATTTAATTCTACTTCCAAATGTTTTTTTTCTGTTTATAATAGTCACGTGTGAATAATTTTTTAATTTGAAGCAAACATTATTGTTTGCGCTGTTTATATAGTTGGCAACAGATTAAATTAATACCATTTTCTAAAATATGTAAAAAATATCTCTCGAAATGCTGAAAATTTGAATTTAAAATAGAAATAAAAACTCAAAAAATGAGTCAAATTAAAAAAAGAAATACAGTCTGCACACCGGGAACTTCAAGCGTATAAAATGATATAAAAATGATTAAATTCCCATGTATAGTTTTTGCTTCTGTAAAACTTTTTTAGTGGAACGATTTTGTCCAACATTAGCATTAAATATCTCTTAAAATAATTCTTCGATTTGAAAACTGTCTGCATCAGCTTGTGTATCAGACATTTCTGTATAATACCACAGATTTTCATATTTTTGTATGCAATATTTTTCTTAATATGAACGGAGAAAAACCTCCGGTCACAAAAAATTCAAAACCGGTGACGGTAACAGCGGTAGTTACTTTTTTTTAGAATAGAGAGAGATTTTTCTGAATTATCCTTTCGGCTGGTGGATAAATGTTTATGACATAACTGTTTGAATGCATAATTATTATTTTTACTAACAAAATAATTAGTAAGCCTATAAAACAATATTTGAAATACAGATAAATGTAGAGTTAAAAGTAACTTGATGACAACAGTTTTTTTACTCGAGGTCTGTTTGGCAGAGCAGCACCCAGTGGCCACTTTTGAGTACTTCATCACACAGTGACCCTTTTTACGCGTGATAGATGCACCGTGGCCCTTTACTGCTCTTTTTTATATACCCATTTTGTTAATTTTCTACTGAAATATATCAGTCGGTCATAAAAGAAAAATCATTAATTTTGTCAATTTGCTGAGAAAAAAAAAAAATAGTGAAATTTGTCAGGGAAAGGGGAGATTTGAAATTTGTCGATTGCCCACAAGAAAAAATGTGAAATTCGTTGATCGATTGCCGGAGAAATATCTTAAAATTATTCTATTCATCGCAGTAAAAAACATAATATTTTTAATTGGGCTTCGAAAAAAACGTGAATTTTGTCAGTCAGTCACAATCACAATGTGAAATGACAAGATTTACCAATCAATCAAAATGGCCAAATGACAAATTTTGCGATTTTTCACAGAGACCGTTTAAAGAATTTCTTAATTTTTCGACAGTTTACGAACTAATTTCACAATATTTTACAGCAACTAATTGAAGAAGATTTTTTTTTTTTTTTTTTTACGTGACCAATCAAATAATTTCATGATTTTTTCTCCCTCAACCGAGTGTCAGTTTTAGCATTTTCCCCAGCGACTGTTTAACAAATTTTGCGATTTTTCAAGTGATGGATGGACAAATTTCACGTTTTTTTTTGTTTACAAACAAAAAAAAACTTGACTTGAGATTTTTGTATTTCTTTTTTTGGACCAATCGAAGATTTTCATAATTTTTTATTCCACGACCAATTGTCAGTTTTAGCATTTTCCCCTTGACCAATTAACGAATTGGTCAAAACAAAATGAAAAGCATCAGATGAAAAAAATTCTATGAAGCATGTCTGAAACTGTAACTCTGTCAATTGCCGGTCATCCGCAGGGTTTCTTTTCATTGTTAATAATTGTTCTTTAAAAAATTCTAACATTTTAAAGTGGTAAGTAGACTTTTTTTCTTTAGTGCCATCAAGTTGTTTGCCGTCAAGTTTTGACGGGTTCCATCTAGTAATTAATTAATTTTACAAACAAGACTACCAGATTAACACATTCGTAACTACCATATAAACACAGCAATTCACCTATCAGATAGGATTACTCATAAATAAACAAAAAACAAAATACAATGCACTTCTAAGTAACTTTGACACCTTAGCAAACTTAAACGTCATTTTTGAAAATGTAATGAAGTAGGATTCTTTACCTTAGTTTCTGATTTCGCTAGTGATGTTCAGTCAACATTTTGGTAATTTATTATGGGATGCTTTTGTGCCTGCATGAAGGGTATTTTTGCATTACAACATCTAAATATTGTCATGCTAAGGCGTAAAAGTTTAGATAAATATGTATTAGGTTTTCTCAGATTTCCATTGAATTTCTTTGTGATTTCTAGCTACTGGCTACAGCTATTGGTAAATGCAAATGCATAACAAAATTTGTTTGCACAGGAAGTTTGAGACATAGCCATCTGAAATTTTCAATCTATTTTATTGTCTGATCCTTTTGATGTCGGGGCCGGAATAGTTTCTTGTGATAAAGTATAAGTTTTTTTTAAATATTGGTATTTTTCAGTTTAAAACATCGTTATTTATTCGTCATTAATTATTTAAGATATATTTCGATATTTCAAATATCGAAAATTATTCGATTATCGAGATTATTCAAATATCGGGTATTTTCGGATAATTCGAATTTTTGATTATTTCCCGATTGATTAAGACCCGATTTCGGATCCAAATAGCGGAAAGTTTTGAAAATGGGATTTGTTTTTTTATTTTTTAATATTTAATTAAGTTATAAAAATAATTTGAATGAACTAATGTAAAGTTTATATTTTTCAATATTTAATTAAATTATAAAAAATAATTTGAAACAATATTAACAAGTTATATAATGGGAATAAATCTATATATATAATTTTGGGCATTTTCCATAGAAATTTCACACGCCTTGAATTTAGCACATATGGTTTTTCGCCTTTTAAGCCATTAAAATTTGAAAATTATAATGGGGATACTTTTAATATTCGATTATATTATAATTTTCAAAAATTACAGACCTTTACACAAACAATACTGACATTATTAAAAACAAGCGAAGCACGCAGGCATTTTGCAATTAAATAAGGCGAAAATTATTATTTAGAAACAGTGATATCAAAGAATAAGCACCTCTACGCACCCTAAAGAAATTATGACGTCAATTGGATGAACAATTCGATGTTCCAAATTGGTCACATTGATTAATCTCGTTAAATTATGTTTACCACAGGGTTTAATTTATTAAGCAAGTTGAGATGCATGAGATTTTATGCAACATAGGCCAGGGCACTTTATCGTCACTTGCATCAGTTGCGTTCGATGCACAAGAATAACAAATCAGTGCACGTTTTAGCGAGAATTGCGATCAAAATTATCTGTCTCATGAAATTTTATGGAAATCAAACGACCGCTGGCTTTAGCGTTGCCATGTTTCGAGATAATTTAATTAAAAATTTTGTCACCCGCAGTTGTGTCCCTCAATGTTTGCGGCTCGTATGACCGCAATTTTAGGGATTTTTCTATTGAATCAACTGTACGATTTTCTTAAAGGTTCAAGCATAATAACAAAAATAACAACAATACATTTTTTCGTCATTTCAAATCTTTCTCTTTTTCTTAATAATTCATTAAAAACCTATTTTAAACATAACCTATTTTTTCCACCCATTTAAAAATAAAGCATGCATGACATGGTTAGATACAGTATTTGTTAAGGCTGCTCTCAAATCCAAAGGGGCTACTTTCTGACACATTTTTTAATTCATTTGGTTTGGAAACGCATGAAATTGGCAGGTATTGTTATTGAGAAACTATGTAATCGAAAGACGTTTTTCATTTTTTGGTAAACTTCACAGATCTTTTAGAAAATACTGTCAAAGTTCACGTTTTGAACCGAATTTCCGACTCGATACCGCGAGAAAGAGTAAAACTGACCGTCACATGACCACAATTACTTATAACTCTATAAGTGATTAATTTATCAAAAAATAGAAAACTCGTTTGCATTCCAGATCACTTCAATAGTCAAACCTGCCAATTTTATGCCTTTACGTTACAAAACGAGTCAGAACATGTGTCAGAAAGTTTCTCGCGGTTGAGCAGGGTATTTGAGATTTGAGAACTGCCTTAAGACGAATTTCTTAACACCGGATTTAAAGTCACTTATAAAATTCGAAAATTAAAGGCCAGCATATGGTTAAACTTTTAGGTAGATTTCGTATGAAATACTACCTATTTCATTCTCCCGTATGTTGGAATTTCTGAAAAATTTTGCATATCTACGCCAATCATGACTCCTAGAAACCCAAAGCACCCCCCCTAAAAATATATATATCACTTTTTTATGGACAATATAACTTCCACAAATCTGCACAAATCTCTTCCAAACTGATACATAAAATCAATAGGCATAAAATCTCGGTCAAGTTCGTTAAAGGGTAAAATCGGGCCAAGGGGGTGGAAATAGGGAAGGGTTTTGTGAAAGCCGAAAAACCTCCATAATTTCTTAATATTTATACATATCAAATCAGTTTAAAGTTTTCATTACTTCTAAAAAAAGGGCCAAAAATTTATGTATCACAGATTTTTGATAAAATTAAAAATGGGCTCAAGAGGCGCAAAAACAGGGTTTTAGGGAGAATAAAAAGTCATAACTTCGTCAATTCTCAAGATATCAAATGCAATTAAATCTATTATAAATCTTCTTAATGTTATCTACAACTTTTATATTGACAAGTTTTTGATAGGACCAATTCGTACCCCAAAAATAAAATAAAAACGAAAACAAAAAAAAGGGGGGGGGGGATTGAAGAAGAAAAAAATCCATAACTTCTTGAATTCACAAGATATAAAATCCGCATGAATTTATTATATATCTTCTTAATATTATTTACAACACTTATATTGACACATTTTTGATAGGACCAATTCTTACAGCAAAAAAAAAATTAAAAATACATAGCGGTTGAAGAAAAAAAAATCATCGTATTAAGGGTGTATTCAAATCCAAACTGCTTATTTTCTGACTTATTTTTAAATTCTTTTTTGCTCTCAAACGCATCCAAGTGGTAGATTCGCTTATTCAGAAACTATGTAATGTACCGCAATGGTCGATATTTTGATAGAGGCAGAATGTATTTCAAAAAATGATGTCAAAGTGGGCATTTAGAACTGAATTTCCCGAAGCGATTGTGTTGGAAACGAAAAATATTCTCCTGCTGAGAAAATAATTGTTTATAAATCAAGTTTTAATTTATTGAACGAAAAATAAAAACGCAGGTTGCTTATAAATCTCTTCAAAAACCACGTCAGTAAGTTAAATATTTTTTCTTTTAAAAATGAATCTGAAAATGCGCCAAAAAATTTCGAGTTGTTGAGCATGGAAAAGTACATTTTTTAAATACTGCCTTAACATGATTCTGATAAAACCAGTTCTTATGTAAAAATGAAATAATAATTCATCAAAAGCGGCCAGATAAAATTGTTAAAATGGGTTAATCTCTAATCATAATTCAGTTTTTGTTGTTGAAATTAGCACTTAATTTCGAAATCTACCTGCGCCTGTAGGCCGAGCCGGCAGGGATTTTTTTTAAGCGTAAAAAATATTTTTTTTTTCACCCATTTAAAAGTAACGCATGCATGAGATGGTTAGATACAATATTTTTTTAAGAAAAAATTCTTAACATTGAATTTAAATTTACTTATAAAACTTGAAAATGAAAGATCAGCATATGGACATAAGATCCACAAAAGTTTCTTAAATTAAGAAAATTTTCAATAAGTTCGAAACAGAACGAAATTTTTAATTAAACAAAAGTTATTACGCAAGTATAACACAAACGTATCATGAGAGATGAATTAAAAGCAACATTATCAGGAAAAGTCAAGTGGAAAGTTTCAGTTATATAATATATTAAATTGTTTTTTCATCCGAAAAATTTAATAAAATATATTTTACATTCAGGTTTTATTTCTTTCATTGTTATTCTAAAACTAAATTAAATTTTGAAGCAGTTTTAACCTTGAATACGATATTTTAAAGTAAAATAAATCGAAGAACTGAAAGATTATTAATTTTCTGCTTGTAGGCAAACTGATTTTAATTTTACTTTTCAAACACTGAGAAATAATGTATGATTTGATGATGTATATTTATTTCATTTATTTTATATTTTGCATTAAATTATAACACATTTCCACCCTGAACCATCGTAATCGTATAAGAAAACTAGTATACTGTGGGCATCACAAAATGTTCTGCCGTATTATTCTAATATTAATTTAACAAGCGCTGTTACACGTCGAAAATTACGAAATAGAGTAGATTTCTTTGAATTTAACTCGGAGTTAAAGAGATCAGTGAATAAAAAAGCCACAGTCTGACTGCCTCTTTGTTAAGTACAAATACTTTGGTAGCTGTCAAATAGATAATTGTATCAACGTATACATTTTTAATTAATAACTTCAAATATAAAATTAGGTTTATTTCTATCCAAAAGAAACTGAGATACAGCTGTAATGTTCATCACAAAAAAATAACATAGCAGCGGTCCCTGTTGAGTGAACAAAGCCAAAATTGAATCAATATAAATTTTGAAAAAATCTTACATGTATAACAAATTAACACCTTGTAATAATATACTATTTCTAATTCATAAAAGGTGTAAGATTAAAACTATAAAAACATTAAAAATAGTTTTATTTGACTGTTTACACGTTTCGACTCTATCCGAGTCATTTTCAAAACAGATAAATTAAAATGTTCTGAAATTGTACGATCTATGATGCAATGATCTGAAACGCCATCATTTAGTGCGTAACGTGAAAGCATCCAAGTCAGGGCTTGAAATTCAATTTTTCCTAAGAGGGGAGTCTACCTACCAATATTTATAAATGGAGGGGAGTTGAGCTATTTGGGTGGGAGAAAAAAATCTTTAAAACCCACTGTTATTTTAGGTGCTATTTAAAGAATTACATTAATAAAGGCATGACAAAATACCACTGAAGCAATTTAACTCATCAATTCAGAATAATTATGCAAAATGTTTTTATTTTAAAAAGGAAGTACACAGTCTATTTTTCAACTTTCAACCAAATGTCATGAATCCTTAACATTGGGGCTTGTTAAATGAAATTCTGAATTCAGATTTTATATTCGATTTTGGGCGCTGAATTCTCTTTCACAAGATAAACTTGTAACAGACAGCACAAACACAACATTTATAACTTTCGAAATTACTGGAAACGTATGGTTATTATCTTTTAAAAAAATTTCAGAAAACTTTGCAATATCTGACTTGGCTTCATTTTTAGCTATTTGCATGAACAATGTATATTCGGTGATGGCATCATCAATATCCATTTCTGAACAAAATTGTTTTATTATATCCTTATTGGAATTATAGTCAGAACTTGACTCCCTGATATTTTCTTTGATTGAAAAAGCTTCTGTGCATTTAATTTGCGTTTTTTCAGCGCCCTTTCACTAATACCAATGTCAGACGGGCGTCGTTTTTAAGACGGCCGTCTGACATAGGTCTAAATTCGCGTTTATTCCCCGGTCCTTTGACGAAATTCGCGTTTTTCTTTTTCGAGATCCTTTGACGAAACTCGCGTTTTTTTCTGAGATATTTTGATGAAATTCGCGTTTTTTCGTAATCCTTTGACGAAATTCGCGTTTTTCCGCGATCCTTTGATGAAATTCGCGTTTTTTTCAGCGGCTCTTTGATTAAATTCGCGTTTTTCCCGCGATCCTTTGCCGAAACTAGCGTTTTTTACACGAGACTTTGCCGAAATGTGCGTTTTTTCGCGATCCTTTGATGAAATTTGCGCTTTTCGCGATCTTTTGATGAATTTCGCATTCTTTTCCACGAACCTTTCAAGAAATTAGCGTTTTTTGCGCGATCCTTTGACGAAACTCGCTTTTTGTCTGCGATCTTTTGATGAAATTCGCTCTTTTTTCGGGATCATTTGACGAAATTCATGTTTTTAGCGATCATTTGACGAAATTCGCGTTTTTTCGCGATCCTTTGACGAAATTTTCTTTTTTTCTGCAGGTCCTTGACGAAATTCACGTTTTTTTCGCGATCCTTTGACGGAATTAGTGTTTTTTCCGAGATCCTTTGATGAAACGTGTGTTTTTTCCCGATCTTTTGATGAAATTCGCGATGTTTCGAGATATTTTGATTTAAAATTGCGTTTTTTCGCAATCATTTGACGAAATTCAAGTTTCTTCCGCGATTCTTTGACGAAATTCACTTTTTGAGATTGACGAAATTCGATTTTTCCGCGATCCTTTGACGAAATTTGCTTTTTTGCGATCCCATGATAAAATTTACGTTTTTTTCGCGATCCTTTGATTAAATTCGTGCTTTTTTTCAGCGGCCCTTTGACTAAACTCGCATTTTTCCGCGATCCTTTGCCGAAACTAGCGTTTTTTGCGAGAACCTTTGCCGAAATTTGCGTCTTTCCGCAATCGTTTGCGACGAAATTGGCGATTTTTTTTCTGCGACCGATTGACGAAATTGATTTTTTCAGCGATCTTTTGACGAAATTTCCGTTTTTTGTCAGCGGCTCTTTGACTGAATTCTCGTTTTTTCCGCGATCCTTTGCCGAAATTTGCGTTTTTCCGTGATTCGTTTCCGAAACTCGCGTTTTTACAACGATCCTTTGTCGAAATTTACGTTTTTTCGCGATCCTTTGATGAAATTTGCGCTTTTTCGCAATCATTTGACGAAATTGGCGTTTTATTCGCGATCCTTTGACGAAATTTGCATTTTTACGCGATCGCTTGCGACGAAATTGCCAATTTTTTTCTGCGAACGATTAATGAAATTGATTTTTTTCAGCGATCATTTGTCTAAATTTGCGATATTTTTCCGTTATATTTTTTTATGTCTGAATTTTCTAAATGATGACCGATTTTTCACAATTTTCGGAACCGAATGCATTAATTTTTCGGAAAATGCGGAACAGAATCACCTCTGAATTCACCTTTAAAATAACGCGAAACGTGTCAACCGATCGCGGGAAAAAAAGTGAAATTTGCCTATCGGTCGCGGCAGGGAAAAACCACGAATTTCAACAATCTCTCGCGGTAAAAAGAAATGTGTCAATCGGTCGCGCGAAAATATCACGAAATTTGTAAGGCGTTCGCGTGAGTTGATCGTAGTTTCAAAATGTAAAATTTTTCGGAAAAGGGTGAAATGTTTTGGACGGGAGCCTCCCGCCCACGATATTCTTTTGGGCGGGATTTCAAAATTTAGGCGCGAATCCCGCTATCCCGCCCTGAAATTCAAGCCCTGCAAGTAAAAGGAAAAATAATGTGCGTAGCGTGAAAAAAGAAATAGGCATCTAGGTAAAATAAAAAAATAATGTGCGTAACGTGAGAAAAGAAATAAACATCTAGGTAAAATAAAAAAATAATGTGCGTAACGTGAAAACTAAATGATGAATATAAATGAAATGAGGAAAATAAAGCTATTTTTACTGTTTTTAAAGTTTTAAGCTTCCACCTTTTAGCAATTAAAAATACACTGTTCAAAACAATTAGGGAAGCACATGGTTCTAAGAAAATTATGCAAATATTTACACCGATTAGTAACGTAAAATGAAACATCCATAATTTAAAGCGTAGTAGAAAACAGATGAAGAAAACGTCACATGCAAATAAAAGTTTATGACATCAAAAACTAGAAAAAGGAGATAAGTGCAGAAATCGGGATTTTGCAGAAACGTCTGTTCCACTGTCTCAGTTGTAAAATTCAATTGCTCAGCTTGTGCCTTGAGAAAAAGTGACTTGAAAATGTCACAAGAATGTATAATCTGGACAGTCGAATCTGGGGAAACACAACGAAGTGTAGCGGACGCTGTTGGAGTTGCAAGAAGTGTCAATGCAAGGCTGTGGAATCGATTCCAAGACACATGCAATGGTAGACATCGAAAAGGGCAAAATTGGCCATGTGCTACCACATAAACTGATGACCGATATATCCCGTTAACAGCTCGTCGAGACGGAACGGTTAATGATACTTAGCTGAAAGCATAGTTGTTCTTGGACACAGGACAAAGGGTGTCCAGCCAAACAGCCCGAAGTACGCTTCATCAGGGTGGTTTCTATGAACATAAGCCATTGGTCTGTATTCCGTTGACCTCCAAGCAACTATGCAGCCCAAAGAAGGTGGGCAACTAAGCATCGAGTTTGGAGACAACGTTGTTGGAGTCAAATTATGTTTCCCGACGAGTCCCGATTGAGTCTGGATGTGACATCCGATGTGTTTTGGCATGGAGAGAAAGGAGCGCGCTAAATAATCCTACATTCGTTCGTGAAAGACCACATTAGAGACGAGGTGGGTTGATGTTATGGCTGGAATCAACATAGGTGGACGTACGGGCCTGCATAACATTCGGAATGGTACTTTGATGGTTCGAAGTTATACAGGCGAGATACTGAGACCTCATATCGTATTTTAGTTTGAAACAATTGGTGATTACCTTTTTCCATCCATGATAATGCCAGACCGCATACAGCTCGTCCTGTGGAGAACATTCTTAAAGTTGAAACAATACAGCATATGGAATAGCCAACATGCTCTCTAGACCTGAATCCGATCGAGCATGTTTGAACATACTCGGACGACCCATTGCAATGAGACTAAGGCCTCTTTTTATTGCCCGGGATTTGGATATTGTAATTATTGAGGAGAGGAACAATACTCCTCGAAAACTTATCGATAATTTCACCGAATCCATGGAAAACAGGCATGCGACAGTTTTATCTATTCGAAGGGACCACACGCCATATTAAATACCTTGCATCATTCTTAAACAGTACTTTTTTTTTTTGTCATTTACATGTAACCAAATTGTTGCCCTAAACCCTCTTTTCACGTTCTATCCACAGTTTCAAAGAATTAATGCCCATAATGAAAAGAACGAATATTTTTTCCAACTGGATTAAATCATATTCAAGGTTAGAGTAGCACAGTTGAAGTTTATTCCAACAGAGCGAAAAATGTCCAGACCAGGAATCGAACCTGGATACTTGGCGTATCGTGCCAATGCTTTACCTGTTAAGCTATCCAGACGATACCTGGCTGACATAATTCACTCTCATTTGTTGGACATGGCTGCGAACTGCAGCACAGTTTCATTCATCCGATCTATAACTATAACATTTACATGGTGAAAGTGTGTTTTAACATGGAAACTCCTGTATACCATGTAATTAGGTTATAATGAAGAGAACGAATATTTTTCCAACTGCATTAAATCATATTCAAGGCTGGAGTAGCACAGTTGAAGTTTATTCCATCAGAGCAAAAAATGTCCAAACCAGGAACTGTGCTACAGCTATGTTACTCCCAGGGCTGAGGAGTCGGTGGGAAAAATGGACGACTCCGACTCCGACTCTTTCGCTCAAAGATGGGCCTGACTCCGACTCTGACTCTTTCGCTCAAAAATGGGCCTGACTCCGACTCTGACTCTTTCGCTCAAAAATGGGCCTGACTCCGACTCCGAGAATTTTAACAGATCCGATTCCGACTCCGACTCCGCAGTCCTGGTTACTCCAGCCTTAAATATGAATTAAATCTCTATTGCAAATATTTTTTAGTCTTTTTTTCTGGATTGCGCATTTATACATATGTTACTCTCAATTTTATGCATGGCTTTCTCGCACTGTTATCTTTACTTTTTTGCTTGCTCCCCTAATTTTTTTGAGCAATGTAGAATAACATTTTACACATTAAATTTCGTGCAATTCTATCCCTAAACTATCACTGTATTAGCTGTAGAGATATAGCTATCACGGAAATCGTAAAAAATACAGCAGACCAGCGCCCGGCTAAGATTAAAGTTCCAAAATGGCCGCCTGGTATATAAAGAGTGAAGTGGTCAGCCCGGAACTGTTGATGATAGTCACAAGACTTAGGCTATTATTATAGAGATTTAAGTAATATAGAATACAGTTGTGTAATTTCCAGGACGTATGAGGATTTCATATTTGCAATTAAAATACTAGGTAACTAGATTCTAGGAAAGTTATAAAAATTGTCTGGTTATAATAGTAAATGTTGATTTGATGTCGACACCTTCATTACTTTCCCAAGAAGACATTAGATATCCTGAACTTGTCTGTGGAAGAAGTTTGCTATTTTTATGTGGCTTTGAATTTAACTCTAATTAAAATAAGAAACATTTTTTAAACAAAATTTATGGCACCAATTGATAAAAAAAATAGAAGGTTGGCAGCAATGTTTTTGCGCATGCCGAGATGAGTAATTCGAATATCAAAATCATTAATTCTGCCAATAAGTAATTTGTACAGCGATTTTTCAATCGTGATTTTTTTAATGTACCCATTTGGCAAAAAATGAAAAGTTAGTGTTTTATCAACCAATTTCTATTTGATACCTTATCAATCCAATCTTGTATTTTATACTCTTTTATGAATAGAATTTAGGTATCGATAAAAAATAAAAATAATTTAATAATTTGAATTTATCTGATTTTTTTAAAAACTTTAAGAAATGAGAAATTTCGGACGACCAATAGAAGTTCCGAGAGAGGGTTGTGTTTCTTTCCAGCCAAAAAAGCTTGTTTTTATGGCGATGGTGTTCTTTCGGAAATGAAATTTAAGTGATTATGTCATGTGAACTCACGGCAGTCGAAATTTCGAGGTTAGAATTTTTTCTTTTTTTTTTAGCAAACACATTTTTAAACGTTATTTTTATAAAGTCACTAACATCGCTGTATGAGATATGTTTAAAGCAGCGGTTCCCAACCTTTATTGGTACGCGACCCACCTTTGAGTAAAAAAAAATTCGACTCACCTGATATGAGGATGTATCTATTATCAGTATGGTAATTATAGCATGACCTTTATAAGCTACCTGCTATCCTATCCTACGAAAAAGCCACTATCAACAAAATCAAGAACCGGTAATCCCAATGTGTGTAAGTGGAATAATAATTAAAACAACACGCATATTACAAAGATAATGAAAAATACGTTTAATTGATATCAAAACACAACTTTACAAATAGTGAGATTTATGGCCCTGATGTTTACCGATCAGGGCATTTATAGGGTTAAACTGGTTAATTTTAATCTTAAGTCACTTACTACACGCAGTTTGTTTCTGTACTTGTTTTTCAAAAACAGAAAAATGGAAATTGCACGTTCACACAAGTATAGCGTGTTGAAGAACATCAAGCACCTCACAGCGGATTTAGATATTTCTGGTATTCATCCAGAAGGAAATTAAGGATTTGTCCTTGAAAACTGCCTTCAAAGAGAAATCGCAAGGTAGGCCAATTAAGGAGTATACTTTAAGTTTTGAGAGTTTCGGGCTTTTCAAATATTCTTCTTCAAAATCGTTATTCGTTATTTAAGCTATGAGGTATTCGCTACGGCTTTTGCCGGCATGACCTCAAATGATCTCAAAATGGCGTTATTTCCTTGGAACAAACTTCCTCCACGAGGAAAAAAGGCAGAACCTTCTTCAAAAGGATTTCTAATCCACAACCTCGAGAGCAGGGGTCCAGGGTTACCATAACGACAACGCGACTGCTGCCATATCGCACAATGAGGTCATAACATAATACTGACTAACTGCTTAAGAAAACACCGTTTTATGACGAAGTTTTAGTTTAGGCTAATAGCTTTTATTATTATTGCAGTTGTAAAATATTGTATTTGTTACATTTTTTAAACAGGTGAAATAAAAAATATATTTTTGTGGCAAACCTCCATTATTCCACGACCCACCAAAGCACCCGCCGCGACCCGCCAATGTGTCGCGAGCTATAAGTTGGGAACCACTGGTTTCAAGTAATCGCTTGAAGCAATAAGGTTATTTTAGCAGTGCCGCGCGTGGGTTTAGTAATTTATGAATAAAATTTCACGCTGAATAAGGATATTTTAAAATGATATATACAGTGTGTCCTAAAACTGAGTGAAGGTATTTAAAAGTCAATAATAAATAAACGGTGTCAAATAGTGAAGTTATTCTTACAGGAGCTTAATAATATGAAGGCGGGAGTTTTTTTACTACGCTTTCTGGTTTGATCCTAAATATTACCGACAGAAGGCGGTGTACTGTGTCAGACTGCTAGAGCATTCCAACTAACGCATGAATACGGATCAAAGCTCACTCAGCTTTTAATATTCATTAGGTTTAGCTGTTGAAACATGAGAAATAATTTGCGTACTGAAATTGCGAAGTTATTTTGAGAAGTATCACAGTTTGAAACAGTGTAGCGCTACCTATCGATGATATTTTAAACGAAAAAGAAGGACGCGAAATAAAGAAATTCCTGACTTCACAAATTACTTTCTTGCATAAATAATCTCAGCCCCACTAGTGGCTGAGAGGTTTTGCTCTCAAAGCTGGTAGATGGGAGGTGCTGGATTTGAGCCCAATCGCGCCCGTCGGCCTAACCGTTCACAGTTTTCCGTGGTTTTATTCGGACCTTGGTTAATCTTGCTTAAACACGGGTTAGGTTCCCTTAGAAATACCCCTACGGACGACCCCTCCCCTCGGGCCTATATCCCTCGTGTAGATAATCGGCTGTCATAAACAGCTCCACCATCATAGCAACAATAATATCAATGTCACCGTTAGCGTTATTAGAAGGCGAAACAGGCAAAATAGTAATTTTAAATATGTCTCGATCTCAAATCAGTGTAAAGTGTTAAGGAGAAAGAGAAAAGAAATCGTAAAAATCAAAGTATTTTCTCATTACTGTAACTATGGTAACTTTAAGTAAAAAATAATTGTTTTCTTTGGAATTTTTGAAAGAAAACAGTTTTACAATTTTCACGAAACATATTTTAAAAATCAATACTTACTATTTCGAAAGGTTAAATAGTCCTGACTATGGAATGAGCTAATTAGCAGAAGTTATTATGAAGTTCTTTCGTTGCCGTTTTGAATGTGGTTATTGAGGGGAAAAAGGAGGATGGCAATAACTCTATTTCATAATTATTATTTTTTTTTACATGAAAAACCATCGTCTAAATCAATAATTACTATATGTAATTGAAATGCTCTTTTGTGATTATCGAAAATAACAACAGCAAAAAAAAGTTATCGAATTTGAAAAAAAAAATATTAATTTAGACTACCGTATCATCAGTTTTAAGTTGTTTTATCGTCGTAATCATATCACCATTTTTTTCTGGTATTAGATTCAATGTGTGCACAAAAGTATTACACTTAAGTTACTTTCCAATGCACCCTAAAATACATGCATAAAAATAAATTTAATTTTTTTTGTTGAAGAATTATTTTTATTTGAATTTACAATTTTCAGTTTAAGTTACAAATGTACCCAAATTTTAAACGAAACATTTCAACATGTCTTACTACTTGTTATTTTAATTAATCATTCTAATCCATCTTTGAATCGAGTGTAGGGATTTGAGAATTTATTAAGCATCGACCCGTTTTGGTCATATTTCTATAGGAGGGCTTCCTTCAGGAATGGAAGTGGTGTTATGTAAGGAAAGTTTCTCCGACTTGATTTCTTGTGTAAGGAAAACCCAGAAAGTTACAAAGTTACTCCGCCTTAAGTGCGATGCTTTTGAACCTGTGAACATCGCTCTTATTTTTGTGGCCAGCATTTTAATCACTCTGCTGAGTGTGTTCCCATCAGGTGTAGGAAAAATAGTTAGAAGTGGACAACATCTCCAATTGGTGCCGAAATATAAACGAAAATCCATGGAAACGGGTCACCATGCTTAACTCTCACGACGCGCATGTTAGTACCACTGGAATTTGATTGCTAAACTGATATCTGTTGGCGGTTACAATGTTTGATTACTCACGAGTCGATAGTTAATTGTGTTGGTAGTGAGATTACAGATACGTGTGTTCGTCCAAAATCAGTGATGGGAGCAAAGTAAAGAAGAACAGTGAGGTGCAGTGCAATTTTTGACTGCTGAAAGGGCATGGGATATAAAGGGGATAGGGGCATAAGGATACAGTGCTTAATTTGCGCCGGAGCTCATCAGAGCTCAACTCAGGCACTTCTTTGTTTTTAGCAGCGGAACAGCGTTTTCGAAAAACCATAGCCTAAATTATCTTTCTTTGCACCCTTTTCTACAAAAGGGCTTACATATCTGATGTAGCATGAAGCGCGCGTATGAGCATATTTCTTTCTAGAGTTCAGAAGTGTAGATTCAGTGATTTTCTGTCTCAATGGTTTCCCAATGGCCACGAGAGCGCCATAATAAGAATTAATCGCAACCGTTCCTATCTATTGTTTTTACTCGTGATCATGTTAAGTTTACTTGATATAGTAAAAATATATACCGTTTTCGGGCATGAGAAGATCATTGGGCTAGATCGCATGTTCGAGAAATTTCGGTTAATGGGTCATTTTTGGGTCACTACGGGTCAAGCTAATTCTATCTAAAAACGGCTCTAACGATTTTGACTGAATTTTGTGTTATACCTTTTTCGGTCTTGAGAAGACCACTGGTCTGGGCCACATGTTCGAGAAAATTAGAGTACTGGGTAATTTTGGAGTCATTGCGAATCAAGCTAATATATCTATTGTAACACCTTACATGGAGTTTATGTGTAGAATTCTTAGTTTAAAACCGGACTAATTAGAAGTCATAATTGCTCTTTCCTCATATAAGTTGCTTTGACAGAATGCAATCCAAGGCAATCCAGATGCCTAACATAAATTTCTTCAAGAGGCCACATCTTTTTTGTTAATGAGTTTTAAGACAGTATCTTTACTCGTAACTTTATAGCTTTCATCCTTTAAGGATTCATTACTCACAGAGACTTGAAACCCACTCTAGACTCTTGAAGGCAATTAAACTTTCAGCAAAATATATACACGATGAAAGAGACCAAATCGAGGATTTGCTGTTACGAAAGGAGAGTGGGCAGTCCTATCGACACGACAGCTCGGAAAGCGAGTAGCTCTTCGGGATTAAGACTCCAATTCGTGTGCCATATCTATGTTTTAAATGCCCCCCCTGTTCAACGTATCGTAAATAAAGATTGTTGTTGCGTTCTTGCAAGTAGTTATTAGAACTTTTTACGGTACACTAGAAAACGGCTTAAACGATTTTGTCTATATTTTTTATCCTACCGTGTTTGATTACCAGAAGAACTCTGTGCTAAGTCACATGTTCGAGCATATTTAATTAGTGGATCATTTTGGGTCACTACGGGACAGGTTCGCGAAGCCGCCAATTTGGCATCATCCAATAAGTTGGCGATATTTGGTAAAGTATTGCCGACATTAAGCCGAAAAATACGAAAGCTAAAACACATACTTGGAGCCAAATGAAAGAATGTAGCAAAACTTGACTGTATTTAGCGAAAAGAAGGCTTTCAGAATATGAAGGATTTTTTTAGAAATTCTTAATAGGACTCGAGGTCGAGATACATGGTTAAACCAATCAGAGTGGAGCTGAAAATGTTATTTGGATTGATGGCCTTTCGTTGTAAATGTGTAAATAATGTAATATAAGTACATTATTTACATATTATTATAATGCAAGTACATAGTTTTCATATTGATTGTTTTTGTAAATAATACTGTTGTAAAATAAAATGCTGCATACCAATAATACTGAGAGAATGGTACAGTGAGAATATTATATCCGAGTTGGACACAAAGTTAATTTTGACCGAGCATAGCTCAATCATCCCTGCTTGTGAAATATAAATAAAGTGTGGAGGGGACGGGGGATATACATTACGTATTTTATTACTGCAGAATATTAGAGATCAAGTACTTTTTTCCTTATAAATTTAGCCATCTTTAGGAGGACAAGAAATCCATCGTTGCATGTCTGCTGTGTACAGCAAACATAACATGTCATGTCCACGAGAACAAGGATGGCACAAGACATTCAGCGAGGGGCGTTTGTGCCACTGAAAGATAATGCTCATTCAGGACAAGCTCATCGTGTCACCACTTCTGCTGTTATTGCTCAGGTTGATGTCTCATACTGGAAAATCGATGACTCACTGTTGAACAAAGACATTTGTGGCGATAATTTTGCGTCGGACAAAGATGTGTGTGACTGGGTCACTGAAGAATGGGACTGATCGTCTTGTCTCGCAGTGCGATAAACAAATACACAGTTTTGGAGATTACTTTTGATTTTGATGTAATAAATGTTCTATTATACTTTTTGGGATCCAACCTGTTTCCATTTGATCGCCCCTTATATAATACAAACATATGCAGTAGTACCTTGATTTACTCTCCCTCGACTTACACCACCCCTCGTTTACGTCGTCTCGCCTGAAAAAAAAAATTCCTTAATGAAGACGCACTTTGAACTTTTTTGAAGACTTTTGGAAGAAATTTAACATATCAGATACAGTCACAGTCATGGGGGATTCATGGGGGTGATGTTAAGCAAAAAAGAATGAGAGATGCTTGGAAAAGACAGTGCCCCTTCTCCTTCGCAAAGACTAGGAAAACATCTGAAAATTACTAATCTGTTTCTCTCTTAATTGACCAAATTGTCAAAAATGTAAGAGAATTCAACTTAGAGATGGATGCTGAAGATGTTGTTGAACTCATAAATTCCCCTGATCTGGAATTAACTATCGACGAACTTATCGAATTAAAGAAACAAAGCACTGTCGAAGAAATAGATGAAGATTTTGTGTCTAAGAAGAAGGGGGAAGATTATGACGGTTACAAAGAACTAAACCTTATTAAAGCTGGAATGACGGTTCTTGAGAATATTGATTCAGACAAACAAATTGTAGCAACTTGAAAACTCCTTCTGCTGTTACGAAAATGTTCTAAGAGAAAAAAATAAAAAAATGTCGGTTCAAACTTCCTTGCAGAATTTTTTTCATGTACTCAAAGACTCAATGGGGAAGCTAGAAGAACAATAAATTGTAAGTTAACAACTTATTGATTTATTTCAAATTCTTTTATTGCAAACACATATTTTTGCTAATGTTAAATGTATGTTACACAACCCCAAAGTGCAATAGAATGTGTTCATTAGATTGTGATGGATTTTTATTACTTATCCGTTTTTACTTATCTAAAATGACCTCGACTTACGTCGTTAGTCTTGGAACGAACTGCTGACGTAAGTCGAGGTACTACTGTATATATTTTCTGTCCGATTGAATTATCGATTCGTTAAACCAAAATGTCTGAAGATGAAATATGCATATTTCAAATGAAAATCAAATTTTAAATTAATTGCTTAAAAGGCGCAAAGTTTAACCTAGTGAAAAAGATTCCATGCCGAGACTTGAACCCGGGCCATCAGTATAGTGCACTGACATTCTACCGACTAAACCACATGGAACGATACCCAGCCTGGAACTTCTCACTATTGCAGGTTGGCAAGGCTACAAACGCAGCACAAGATGGAATATATATATGGAATCTCTCTGGAAAAATTTCCAGGTATTGATGAAATATGCAATAAAGGAATTTAAAATGTACCCGGGTATTAATTCGTTCTGGTTAATGAGAGTCTAATGAGAATCTAATGAGAAAGTTCAAAAGAAAACTTAAAAGAAAGCGGATTCCATACTTACCAATCTTCAACTATTTTCCCGTAAAATATGGGTTAATTTGATCCAGGTTAACTACGTTTCGAACCAGAAACTTTACTTGATTTATCATTATTCTACGTGAAATTTAATTGATTTCGTTTCTTAAAAAAACAAACAAACAAAAAAAACCCCAAACAAACAAACTTGTTTGAAACGCGCTTATCCTGGGTCAAATTAACCCACATTTTACCGAAGATTAGTGGAAGGTTGGGATGTATGCATTTCTAAAAATATAATAACTTCAAACAGACGATAATTATTTTCTTTATAATTTTTGAAATGATGGAGTTTTCCGATTTTCCATGAAATCATTTTTTTAAAAATCAATACACTATTTTGAAAATGCTAATAGGCCTCAATGCGAAATGAGCTCATTAGCAAAATTTATTCTTTAGTTCTTTCGCTACCATTTAGATACAGAAGATTCGGATTGTTAAAGAAGAAAAAAAAAAGGATGACAATAGGTATATTTCGCGACTATTTTTTTCGACATCACAAATGATTGACTAGATGTGTAATTAGAACATGTAATTGAAAAGTTCTCTTGTTATAATGAGAAATAACAGAAAAAGGCAAAGTTATACAATAATTAAAAAAAAATCAGTTTTAAGTTAAGTCTTACAAGTTTTTCCTGATATTAGATTGAAGTTATTTAAGCATACATCACTAACAGTAATTATTT
Source organism: Maratus speciosus (assembly GCA_963932465.1). Lineage (NCBI taxonomy): Eukaryota > Metazoa > Arthropoda > Arachnida > Araneae > Salticidae > Maratus > Maratus speciosus. Next base: position 58,868,535 of record OZ010788.1, read on the forward strand.
TTGCCTTATTATTAACGTATAAAATTTATTTAATAAGATTAGAAAATGCATTTTGATGAAAATAAGAGCGGTTTTGATCATTCATTTCTTTTATGATTTTTTTTTTTTCTGTGAATATTTTCTTCCAGTAACGCAATGAATGGTAATTATAACATTTTTTTCAACACAATCGATAATTTTTATCTTGATTTTTACTGGGAATTTTTTTTTATAGATCTTCAATAATTTCACGATGCCTGCGTGTATATACAGTGGCTTCCGAAATTGTTTATGACTTCGGTTCGTCTGTCCGTGATTTCTTTCATAAATTTACTTGGATTGCCACGATATTAATACATTTTATTGATATTTTCTATAGAATATTCCTTATTAAAATGGTTCTCAAATTCCCTGCTTAACAACGCGAAATTTTCAACGCGAAACTTATTTTTAAAGTCATAAAATTGACCCGTTTGACTATTGAAGCGATTTGGAATTTGATAGTGTTTCTTTACAGTTCTTCTCTTTAGTAAAAAATGGAAAATGGCATTGCATTACATAGTTTCTGAATAAGAACACCTGCTAATTTCATGCGTTTCCGATCAAAAATGAATTAAGAAATGTGTCTGAAAATAGCTCCTTTGGATTTGAGAATAACCTTAAAAATGAAATTTGAAACATTTGTAGTAAGCTTAGAGGGACACTCAAAATAATTCGAATGCATTGCGGTCTAAAGGAAATAATTGTTTGAAGTTTATTGCAATGATGTGCTGCTGCTCTAAACATTACGGTAACGAATTGCATTAATGACGTGTTGATGTTTATAGGAAATTCTGTGTGTAGCAATTATGGTTTGTTTACAAAGAAGCACAAAAGAAATAGATTGCATTACTATCTATAGACAGTAATTGCTTCGAAGCATGCGATAGCATCTTTTTAGGGTTTCGTTCATATGAAGAAACCTTATTCGTCTCCCTCCTCTGTCTGTCTGTCTGTCACAGGCTCGTAGACGGAAATTGTATAAATTTGATATTTGAAATTATGTGTACTAACAGCTGAATACCTCGTGTCACACGACAAATCATAAAATTTTGAAAATGTCTTATTTTAATTAAATGAATCCGGACATTTTTGCGACTTTCTTAGATTTCAAAACAGAATCTTAATTTCAGCGTTTGTTGCAAAGAATATATAGCTTAGTTGGTAGCGTGTACGTTTCGTAAACCAAAGATAATGGTTTCGACTCCAGCCGACGAAATTTGAAAAATTTCAAAACTTAAATTTGTAATTATTTTAGCGGAATTTCTTTAAAGTTGGGAATTATTGCGTGTCCCCCCCCCCCCCCCGCTAAAAGAAGAACAACTATTTAAAAAAACGGAAGAACATTTCAGTTGTTTTTGCTTTGAGATGTTCTGATTGCTATTTCCTTTTAAATTGTGATAAAATGTAATTTTTACATGTTATTTTAACAAAATAAAAAAAATAAATATTTTTTTTTTGCTCTACGTCTTACATTACCGTTAGTTAAGTTTGTTTAAAGTACAGATTCGATTTTTCAGCCTTCAGATTTCATAATTATCCACTGCAAAAATCTGTGTGTTTGGTACTGTCATTTGCAAACATTATTGTAATATAAAAACTAGTTGGATGTGCCAATCCCAAAACTTTCTTCTATCTTATACATCTTAATATTTCAAAAACTAGTTACACATGTTAATACTTCAATATTATTAGTTCATTACTATACCAACTTTGATTTTCATCTTAAATTCCTGCTTCAGTCAATTAAATGAACTAAAAACGAGTTAATCTATATCATGATATTTGTTAAAATTAATAGTTTTTCCTTATTCTGTTGTTATCAGATGTGTGCGAATAGCAGGAAGTGAGTTCCCGACTTTGCACGAGCCGCCGATGGACAATAGAACTACGGAAAATCAAGAAAAGTATACAAAAATCGCTATCACAGAGCCCATTTACCGCGCGATATTTCCAAATTCAAAGAGGACCTGTTGGCCAAAGCCAAAAACATGCACAAAAAAGTTGGTTCAATTGTATGCATAATTTTATACACTTTTCGATTGTACAATAAAGAAGATGGTACAGACATCGTAATTATAGCGCCCCCTTTTAGCGGAATTTTTCCAAATTCAGGGAGGACCTTCATGCCATGACCAAAAAGAAACACAAAAAATTTGGCTCAGTTCTATGCATAACTTCATACACTTTTCGATGGTACAATATTCACAATGGCATAAAAATCGCTATTAAAGCGCCCCCTACCGGCGATTTTTTTCCAAATTAAGGCAGGACCTGCTTGCCATAGCCAAGAACTTAAAATAAAAATTTGGTTCAATTCTATGCATAACTTCATACACTTTTCGATTGTACAATATGCAAAATCGCTATTACAGCGCTCCTTAGAGGCGAATTTTTTCCAAATTCAGGGAGGACCTGCTTGTCATAGCCATAAACTTAAAATAAAAATTTGGTTCAATTCTATGCATAACTTCATACACTTTTGGATGGTACAATATTCAAAATCGCACAAAAATCGCTGTTACAGCGCCCCCTACCGGCGAATGTTTTCCAAATTCAGGGAGGATCTTCTTGCCAAAGTCAGAAACTTAAAATAAAAATTTGGTTCAATTCTATGCGTAACTTAATACACTTTTTGATGGTACAATGGCGACAGACAGACGGACACACGGACATTTTCTATAAACATGTTTTTGGGATCTCTGACCCGTAAAACATGTAAATCCGTCGAAAACCGGAAGTCAAAAAAATTTCGATTACAATACTTTCTTCTATTGAAGATAGAAGAAAGTAATAATGATTCTTAGATAAATTTCAAATATGGTTAAAAATTACAATAGAAATTAACATAATTATCAATTAAAGAGATATTTTTTGAAATTTTTAATAGATTAGTTGTACGAGGGGTTATCAATAAGTTTTTGCCCTCACATAGAAATAATTGAGTAACATTTATGAAATTGCTACGTTGTATCAGTCATTTTCTATATAGTCACCGTGCACAGTAACAAATTTCTGCAAACGGTATTTCAAAAAGAGGGGGAAGGATTTATTCCAGGAAGCGTGATAGTAGATCGAAAGGGGGACATTTTTCTAACTTTTACCGACCCCCACATGTGACATATTGTTGGAAAGGCCTGTGACCACTTGTTCATATTATGCGCATTCTGAGCCCCCCCCCTCCTCAATTTTCCCTCCGGGGAGCACTTTTCTAATTTTTGCGGCATCATTCATGCCCCCCGGGGGCAAATTTGGGGAGAGGGACTCAAGGGGTGCATAACGTGAATAAGTGGTCGCAGGCCTTTCCAACAATATGTCACATGTGGGGGTCGGCAAAATTTAGAAATATGCCCCCCTTTGGGTCTACTTCTTAGAATAAATCTTGGGGCACTTCTTAGAATAAATCTTGGGGCACTTCTTAGAATAAATCCTCCCCCCTCTTTTGGAAATACCGTTTGCAGAAATGTGTTACTCTGCACGGTGACTATATAGAAAAGAACTAATACAATGTAGCAATTTCATAAATTTTAGTCAATTATTTTTATATGAGGGCAAAAACTTATAGATACACCCTCGTATTTTTAGTGGTATTTGATATTTATTTTATGGGAGATCTCGAATACATATATTTTTCGGAATTTTAAATTTCTTTTAAACAATTTGTTTTGTTTTGAGATAATAAATTTTCAATTTTGCTTGAACTTCTACGAAATTCTTGAAAAATTTCAGCATTTTAAAATTCGTTTAAACATTTTTTTTTTGTTATTAGAAATTTAAAATTTTATTTATATCTCCGCTAAATTTTTATAATTTTGGAAATACAAAAAATTCGGAATTTTGAATTTTATTTAAAAAATTTGACTTGAATATTTTTATTTGGATTAAAAATATAACGTGCTTTTGCATTAACTTTAAAATTAAAGTTATTCGTACTACCATCTATGTAAGAATTTAATAAATATAAATTAACAATTTGGATTTATTAATTGAAGGATAAAGTGTTTTGAAAAGGGTTATTAAACGAAACCCTCTGTGCGATCTCCGAATACACTTATCCACTTTTTTATACAAAACATGTCATGCAATAATTAATGACCTTTCACAAGGCGCACAAAAGTCATTATTGTCTTTAGAATGATAATTGCATAAAATCGCGTTTTCAATCGTGTTATGCGGTTTAAAGCTTAACTTACATTTTAGTATATTACGTGGTGTGTATAAATTTTATAGACTGTATACAAAATTGCCTCAAAAAATGTAATTAATTGACTTCTACCTACTAGAATTGCTATATGAACGTTTTCAACTCTGTTACGTTTTTTAGCTGAGCTAAATGTTACTATACCATGTACTGTGAGTATAATATAAATAAATTAATGCGCTTTCTAGAGGAATTAAATTTCAGTACATTATGTGATATACCGGGTGTTTCAAAAGTTCGGTGCGAAAGTAAAACGCGATAAAAAAAAGATCTATGGGTCGGAGAGAAATGCGGTTTGCAGATAAATATTCAGCGTGGTATGGGATTTTGTATGAAACAAACAAAAAATTAGTTCAAAATCTGGAAAATAGAGGGCGCGACCGCAGATAATTCCATGGAATAATTCCATATTACTGACAAACGTAAGATTTGGATGCAAAAGCAGTAGAGAATACTGCATGTACACTTTTTTGTATACAAATCTTGCGTTATATGAGCAATATGGAATTATTCCGTTGAATTATCTGCAATAGCGCCCCCTATTCTCCAGATTTTGAACTAATTTTTATGCTGGTGACATACAAAATCCCGTACCATGCTGAATATTTATCTGCAAACCGCATGTCTCTCAGACCCATAGATTTTTTTTTTTATAAGGTTTTACTTTCGTACCGAACTTTTGAAATACCCGGTATATATGAATTGCTATAGACCTGCATAAAGAAAAATAAAATTTTTACCCTCTACGGTCCGTAATTGATGGGTGTACGTTTTAAACTGTGTTACGCGTTTTCCAGCAGAACTAAATTTTAACATAGGGTGAAGTGTCGGGTAAAGTGGTCCATGATACCAAAGGGCCATTTGAGTTTTTTAGTTTTTTAAGCTATATAGAGCCCCCGTCATGTAGGAACTGTGTGGAACTGTCGTCACAGATGCTGTTAGTATTGTCTGTGACTTTGAAGAGGAAGGCTACATTTTTCTAGTTCTGAACTCATTTTATTGGTTTTCGCATTTTTGATTTTAGGCAAGTGGTACAATTTATTGATTATAGCTAAATAATATGTAATGTTTTGCTCTTATTTATAAATCTGTAATTATTTGCTCTTATGCTGTTTGATCAGTGGGAAATAACCTTTTAAATGATGTGTTTTCGAAAACGCTAAATCATGAAGATTAGATGCAAGGCCACAGTTTTTGTAATGGCGTCATTCCGGGAAAATGGCCTCAAAGAGATCGGGCAAAATGGTCAGATCATCTCCATTTAGAGGGGCGGGGTGACATTGCTCCTTTTTTTGAGAGGGAGGGAAGGGGGTCACATCTCTTAATAAGCAATTTTTATACTAAAGGCTTTTCCCACATTCAAAATGGCTATTTTTCTGATACTTTTGGGAAGTCATTTTCATTCGCAAATACAAAAAAATCGCATTAGTATTCGTAAAAACGTAAAATTTACACATTTTATTCAGATACCAAGACATTAAAAATTTTTCCATTTTCTTATAAAGGCAAAGAATCATCCAGAAATTGAGAATTTTAAGACAATTTTTAGGACTTGACTTGATTGTTACAAAAATGCCATCATGAGGGAGTAATTAATTGGCTGTCGTGGCCTGAAATTCAGTTTAAAACCCCGCATTTTATGGAGATTTCCCAAAAGATTCTTTGCCTTTAAAATGCTAATCAGTCACATTTGTTCTGAATAAATGCACTTGCAAATGTCTTGCATCTGAGTTTAAAAATGACTTCGTGGATGTGTCAGAAATTACATAACTTTGGATTTAAGTAGAGATTTACAGAGTCAGAAAGATTCCCATTGCTGAGCAAGAAATAAATTTGAAAGAATTTAATATATATTTCATTTCTAAAATGTCCTTTAGAAATTTTCTTCGTTCAAGGGAAGGACCATGATCCCCGTGACCTCCCCCTCGGATCCGTTACTGGGACAGATGGCTACTTTGCCCGAAAACGGTATTTTATTCATTGTTTATAACAAAATGCTACTCAAACGTACTTTCTTTGAAAGGAAGAAGACAGTAATTTCTGCAGTAGTCGGGCAGTAATTTCTGCAGAGAAAGGCTTACACTCGACTTTTGCAGTCTGCATGTCTGCTTGGGGCACTTTGTGTTCCTCCATTTGTCATCTTGATACTCATTACTGTTTACTTTATCTTGTAACGATTTAATACCTAAAAGAGTCTCCGAGGCTGAATGGTCAAAGCACCACTCTGCTAATCGCTTGCGAGCGTAAGAGATTGTGGGTTCGATTCCCGCTGGTTCTATTGCACACACTCTTTGTGTAGAATTCCCAGGGTGTATTTTTCTTGTGTTATAATATTTCCTTGTGCTATCTCGTCTCCGACTTATAAGCGGGCTCTCATGTCAAGCATACAAGTCGTATGTTTGTTGTTCAATAAATAAATAAATAAATACCTAAAATATTACAAAACATAATATTTGTGCGTGTTACTTTACATTGTGTTGATTAAATATACATTTTGCAATGTGATTTGTTCACTTTTCTATGCTGGCGACTTTACCCTGCCTAGGCGGGTAGGCTATTTTGTAGTTTTTCTTTTAACCCTTTCGGGTTCGGTGTACTATTAATAGTACATGTATTTTAATCGAGTTTTATTTTGTCTTAGCAATTACTTTTGTTACTATCTAGATATAATAATGATACCATACGGCTATGCCTTTCTTATTATGACTCCATTTATGTTTTAGGCATTTAGTAATAACAAAAATAATAATAAAAGTTTACTTAATTCTCTTTGCACCGTTGGCGATTTCTTTATTTTATACATATATTTCACTCTTTAAATTGAAAATGTAGGTTACCTTTCTGAACGAATCATGTGAGATAAAACTCAAAAAACAGTAGAAAGTTGTAATATCTGCTAAACCCTTTTGTAATACGACATTTTCCAAACGTCTCCAAAAACGCTTCCTTAACCTATTATCATATAAATATGAATTGAATAGTACACAAAATAAGTACATTAGTTAGATTTCAGACAATGAGATAATCTTTACACTTCAGTAAATCTTTTAGGTAGATTTCGTAAGAAATACTACCTATTGCAGTCGTTACCATGGTGCGACTTTTGAAAAATTCCTTCATAACTTTTCATTATAGGACCCCAGGAACCCAAAACCACCCCCACCTAAAAAGTTCATATATATATATATATATATATATATATATATATATATATATATATATATATATATATATATATATGTATGTATGTACTAAATTTTGTCCGCACGATAAAAGTCGCAATTATGCACGGATCATCTTCAAACTCGCCAACAACTTTGAGATGGCTAATATCTCGGCGGGGATTGAAAATGGGCAAATCGGCCCAAGGGAATGGAAATGGGGAGGGTTCAATATTTTGAATACCGTCTTAACATGATTCTGATAAAACCAGCTCTTACACAACAATGGCAGGAGAAAATAAATATTTTTCGTTATAGCAGTTGCCAACAATTTAAAAAAAAGCAATAAAATTCTCACCACAACAATTGTTTTCCTATTGCAAGATTCTCACGTGAAAAATAAATTAAATATATAGTTTCACGAATTGAAAATAAATTGAACATTATGTCATAAGTTTTCTGGAGCAAGATTTCCGCATGAAAACTCAAAATGAAATAAATAGTTTGACGAATTTAAAAAATATATATATTGCGTCATATTGGAAATAAAATGGACTTTCAGCAGGCGAATATGTAACGTCATGTGAGTTTGAAGAAACGTATGAAAACATGATAAAAACCCGACTATGGAAACATTGACTTATTTTAACACTTTGAGGTTCTCTGAATTTGCTTTAGCTATTTTTTTAAACCTATTCCATATACATGCGTGTGTGTATTCGTGTATATTAGAATTTTCACAGAATGTTTAGCTCCCTAGAGCTCATTCTTAGTGAAGGAACTGGGTTTATCTCTAATCTTGATTTAAGTTTTGTTGGTGAATTTAGTACTTAACTTCGAAATCTACCTCCGCCTGTAGTCCCGAGCCGGCAGGGATTATTTAAATAGATATGATTAACATTATTAAAGTAAAAGCAATTTTGTTCAGAAAATTGAAAAAAAAAATCGGACCCGAAAAGGTTAAAGTAAAGTATATATATAAAAAAAATAAAACGCAATTGAAACTAAAGTTATTATACTTAGTGGTATTTCTTTCTAGAACTTCACTGATTAAAATGATATAATAAAAATTCATCAAAATCCTTCCTTCTATGGTGTTTAACTGCAATATGATTTCTCTTTCTTGTTAATTCATACAAAACATGAAGAAGTAAGAAAAAAATTATGTTAAAATAATCCGTAGAACAATTGAATATATATTTTTGGAAAACAACTTATAAAAAATCCGTTCGAATTTAATTTAATAGCTTTGTATTTAGAAATTAATTTATTTTAGTAGTCATATAACTTACATCAAAGAATGTACTTTTTCCTTAATCCAAACGTATTTCTCTATACGCTCTTACTTTTTTCTTTTATCAATTATAAATGCGCATTAGTCAATAAAAAGTAATTAAACATTTCAATATTTTCTGTTAAAAAAGAATCTTATCGTCTATATTTCAAAAGTTTATCCCAAATAAATTTTAAAAAATTCGTTTGAAAGTTTTTGTAGGATCTCAAACTAATACATTTAAATTCAAGAAAGAAATACATATTTTTAAAGACTTTCCATGTAGAAAAATTAAATGAAGTTAGAAAAACCGAGCATTGCCACTTTAAATAATTAAATATTTACCATATTCATGAAAAGAAAATTTAGTGACAGCGAGCTGGAGAACGTGATTTTAAATGAAAACTTTTAATATTAAAAACATGTGCTCGTCAAATCAAAAAACGATTTTTCCATTTAAATAAAATGTTTTAATTAAGAAATGGAATAGATTTTTTAGAAATTTCCTGTGATTAGTTTTATTATTTGAAAATAACCGATATTTCTGTTTTTTTTTATATCTTTGTTAAATTTGTTGGATATTTGAAAAAGAGGGCTACATTAATGCTAAGAAATGAAGAGATTATTTTTACTTTCTTCTATCTTTACCAAAAGAAAGTATTCCATTCGTTAAAAATTTCGACTTCCGGCTTTTGACGGATTTATACATTTCAGAAGGTCCTGAACACGATTTGACTGGTTTTAGAAAATATCTGTCTGAGGTTCTGTGAGTGTGTCTGTCTGTCTGTGAAATTAACAGTTACAAAAATCGCCCATTATCACTTTTAAACAACTAAATAAAAGTGTATCAAATTTATTGAAAGGAAATGGAAAGATAAAGAGAGAGTCGCATACATAATTTCATTTATCGTAACAGTCGCAAAATAAAATAATGTTTAAAAAATACAAAAAATATAAAAGAATTTGATGTTTTCCCAGCGTATTTCTCCATGCACTCATATTGTTACATTTTAGCATTTAAAAATACATATTCTTCAAAAGAAACTAATCAAAACATTTCAATATTTTCTGTTAAAAAGAATCTGCTCTATAAGTTCTCCTTTTAAAATTAGTCTTGCTTCGTTAGCTTCGCTTGTCGGCGTTTCCCAAATGCCCGACTAACAATAATCATGGCCGACTCGAATTAAGGGTGTACTAAAAAAAAAAAATATTTTTCCACCCTGAACAGCCCTGAACAGCTCATTTTCAGACTCATTTTTACAAGTAAAAACATGAAACTTGCTGACGTGATTTTTGAAGAGATGTATAAGGGGCCGTGTGTTTTCATTTTCCGCTCAATTAATCAGAACTTTATTTATAAACAATTATTTTCTCAGTATGACCATTTTTTTTCGTTCCCAGATCTCTCGCTTCGGAAAATTTGGTTTAAAACGCCAACTTTGACAGCATTTTTTACAATATATTCTGCTTTTATCAAAAAATCGACAAGCATGGCACATTTTATAGTTTCTGATTAAGAGAATCTGCCAATTTGATGCGTTTCAGAACAAAAGTTAATTTAAAAATGAATCGTAAAATAAGCAGTTTGGATTTGAATACACCCTTAAACAAACGTGAGGATAGAGGCCTCGCTGCCTTCCCAAACATGCATCCGCCATGGCTACGCCTGCTTGGGCATCGGATCAAATAAACTTTAATTTTCTGGATTTTTTTTCTTTTCTTTTCTTTTCTTTTTTTTTTTTAAATTTTGACCCAATTAAATTAAAATTTTCAGCATTGTCGCTCACGCTAGGGATCGAGTCGATATTCTTCTAACAGAAATTTAATCAATTAGTAGTGGCAAAATTTACTGGAGAGTTCTTTGCAATTTAGCAAAACAATTGAAAAAAATCATCCACTAAAAATTGATAAAGTTCAAAAATCGCATTGAACAAAATTTACTATATTGGGTAAAACATTGAAAGCGCGGCCCTTTTATGAATGTCAAAAAATCGTCGCAAATCGTGAAAAAACTCTAAAAAAGTTGCGAAAAAATAAAAAATCTCAGAGAACAAAAATTTACTATATTGGGCTAAAAGGCATGAAATCGGATTCCTTTCGCGAATGGCAAAAAATTCCCACAAAATGTAAAAAAACTAAAAACCACATAAAAAAATTGCGGAAAATAGAAAATTCGCAGAGAGATAAATTTACTACATTGTTGGAAAAGAACGAAACCAGATTCCTGTCATGGATGACAAAAGGTCACCGCAGAACACGGAAAAACACTATAAAAACATAAGAATTTCGTAAAAAAATTCAAAAATCGTGCAGAAGATTTACTATTCTGAGCCGGATTTACTATATTGAAACTGGATCTCTTTTATGGATCGCAAAAAAATCCCGCGGAACACGAAAAAAATGTTAAAAATCGCATAAAAAATTCCGAAAACTCAAAAGATCGCTGTACGTATTCTAATAAACTTTATTGAAAAGAGGACAAAATTTACTATATAATGCTATAAGATTGAAACAGGATTCCTTTTGCTTATGGGAAAAAATTGCAACTGACAGCGACCCCACACCAATAATAATAATAATAATAATAATAAAAAAAAACTAACACATTTAAATTTAAGATAGGGATACATATTTTTAAAGGTTTGCATAAAAAAAAAAAAAAAAAAAAAAAAAAAAAAAAAAAAAAAACTAAACGAGTTTAGAAAAATAAAACATTATCACTTTAAATAACTAAATGGAAGTTTACCATATTCAGTAAAAGAAAATATAATAGTAGGAGAGCTGTTGAACATTTTTGAGTAGGTATTTGAGGCACCCTGAAAATTTGTGCAACACTTCTTTTGTAATGCCTGAATACAAAATCGAATGTCTGGCTGAAGTATCGTGGCTCAACAGACACGTGTCAAGTGCCATTTGGTCGAGCCGGGTGGTCTGGGCGAAAAGCCCGGAGCTGGGTCGCTTTACGGCCGGAGGGACTTTCCCTGTCCTCCCGGGTTTTCAAGCTAGGGGCCCTTCATAACCTTCCTATCGGCTGGCCCACATAAATGTCTTTGCCGGAAAATGGTATTTGATCTTGGGGGCCTTTCAAATTCGGATCGGGAAGCTTCAGTTCGGTTCGTGGGCCCAGCGTCTATAGGCGTCTGGTTCCCGCAGGGCTTGCGGGGTCTACCGGCTCGAGTAACCAAGTTTAGGGACCACTTGGTTTTTCTAGCTGGGTGGTGAGGACTGTCGTAGCGGCTGTTCGTCTCTTCTTGGGAATAGCCGTCGTTGCGTGTGCTGGGCAGCGCGTCGGCTTGGCCGGAGTTCAGGTGAGGCCCGGGGTCTCAGGCATCGCCTTGATGGGGCGTGTCTTTCGGCGACCTTCGGGACGCGTCGCGGGGCACGTTTCTCGGGCGGTCTCAGCCTGGACGTATGGACCTGCAAGGGTCTGGGACCGGAAGACGGTCCCAATTTTTTTGGGGGCGCCCACCGTCATACCATGATCATAGTAAGACACTTAAGTGTCTTAATTTCAGACACCTATGATGTCTGAAATTACATATTCAGACACTTAAGTGTCTGAATTATTTTTTCAGTCACATATGTGTCTGAATTTAAGACGCCTTTATTTGCAGTGTATGGATGGTAATTACTGAAATCAGTTTTAAATCTTTCATGCGATTTGTAAAATGTTTACTTAAGCAAATTATTTACCTTATTTCCCTAAATAACGAAGTTTTGTTAAAGTATTCTGGAAATGTTGGAAAATGTTTCATAATCTATGCTTAACGCATTAATTTCCTTTCTTGTTCTTATTTTATTTGCTTGTTGAGTTTGTTTGCTATTTGGGAAAGATGGCTATATTAACAGTAAGAAAGAAAATTATTGTTTTAGTTGAAAAATTAGAAGGAAAATATTTATATTAATGCTTGGAAATTTTGCCAGAGATTTGATTGGCATGGATTTGCTGGATTTAATTAAGTTTCGTGTTTGCCCCGTGTCGGTGGCTCGCGGAAAAAAATAAAAAAATTCCATCGTGTGCTGCCTTTGTAGCCCTGCTAACATATAATAGTGAGAAGTTTTCCAGGCTGGGTATCGTTCCATGTGGTTTAGTCGGTAGAAAGTCAGTATGCTATACTGATGGGCCGGGTTCGAGTCCCGGCATGGAATTGTTTTCACTGTGTTGGCCTTTGCGCCTCTTAAGCAATTAATTTGAAATTTGATTTTCATTTGAAATAAAGGAAAATATTTAATGCACATATACTACTCTATGAGGATATATATATACACTGTAAAAAATTTTCAGAAACGTTTCCGAAAATAACGGAGACCTGTGCTGCACGATACTAACGGAAAGGTTTCAGATTCGAGCAGAAAACTGTTTCGGTTATAATACGGAACATTTCCGATTCGAAATGAAAGGTTTCTGAATATATCGGAAACCTTTCATTACGGATCGGAAAGGTTTCTGAATACACACAAAATCTTTCTGAACACTAAGAAATGTTTCTGAATGTAAAGGAAACATTTTATTACGAATCGGAAAGGTTTCTGAATATATATGGAACCTTTCTGAAGACGAGGATTATTTTAAAATTTACATAAAAAAGCACAAATAACTGTACTAAAATTACTTTCAGGTGCATACATATAATATAAAATCATTTAAAATACATTAGAAAATCTCTAAAATACATTACAATTTTTAATGTATTTTTAAGATATTTCTAATATATTTTAAATAATTTTATATTATGTGCAATGCACCTGCAAGTAGTTTTAGTACATTTATTTGAGCTTTTTTATATGAATTTTAATTATTTACTCAAGTTGAATTTAGCACTAGTATTTAAACATTCAATTATTGAAAATTATTTTGTGAAAGGGGCTTAGTTTAGTAAAATGGATTTTGTGAAGAAGCCAGTTTTATTAAATTAATTTTTTATGAAAGAGTCTTATATGGAAGTTCATTTCTGAATGATTTTTTTCTGAGGTTTTTTATTATATATACCGGGTGTCCCAAAAAGGACTGACTGATTTTAAAATTCAATAACTTGCAAACGGTGACAGATATTAAAAAAATTCTTGCAGGAGGGTTATGCATAAGGTCAAAAGTTTTATTACAGTGATTTTCAATTTTAGTTCGATTTACAAACAATAGATGGCGCTGTAAGCAATAGTCGCTAAATACAGGCTCGATTTCTAGTCCTTTCTCTTGTTCCATGCTGAAAAAGGAGATGGAAATGTATTATCCGGGCCACGAAGAACCAAAAATCGAGCCAGAATTCAGCGTCTATTGATCGCAGCGCCATCTATTGTTTGTAATTCGAACTAAAATTGAAAATCACTGTAAAAAAACTTTTGACCTTATGCATAACCCTCCTGCAAGAATTTTTTTAATATCTGTCACCGTTTGCAAGTTATTGAATTTTAAAATCAGTCAGTCCTTTTTGGGACACCCGGTATATATCTGCTTGGATTTATTCTGAAAAAAAAAAATCAATATTATTATACCTTTTTCATAATTTAGATAAAATTTATTGCGTTTTAACATCTTGCAGTGATATTTTTTTAACCATGCGGATTAACAAGTAACATTAAAGTTCATGAACTGTATTATTATTGAAAATGGAATGATAAATTCTTTCGAAAAGCGTTTTATTTATTTTTTTAATCATTTATAGCATTATTTTTACTTATTATTTTAGTTCTTTATTAGCGTTTCTTTGTTGCACAGACATTTTAATACATAACATTTTATTATTATTAGTGCATGTAAATAAGATATGATTGCAATTTATGTTATCGTTGATTCAATATCATATTATGTTTTTCACAGCATAATATTAATAAATTAAAATGCCTTATAACTTAAAGCAAGAAATTGTGTGTACTATATTTTCATAAAATAAGCTGATGGTTAATAATCTAGAAATTTTCAATTTCGTTTACTGTAAAGTGCATAAGTTAAATAACAACAATAGTATCTTTTTTTTTTTTTTTTTTTTTTTTTTTTTTTTTTTTTCACAATTCAGTCTTGCAAAATCAGAAGAAAACCTTTTTCTTTTCAAGCAAGAATATTTAGATGAACAAGTAAAATTCAAATCGCAAAAAATTGCTATGGTTAATTTTTTCGAAGCATTAAAAAAAAAAAAAAAAAAAAAAAAAAAAAAAAAAGCGTGTTTGGGTGGGGGGGGGGGGGATTTACATATTTGAACCTGAGTACTAAACAAGTTAATGATCTAAAACGATTCTTTTTATTTTTCTATCAAAATTTGAGGAGAAAATAGGTGAATATAAAAAATGAATTTTTGAAAGCTTTTTAGTAAACAGCAAAACAAATGAATCAATTTTATTTACTATAATTATTTATAAAAATAAATCCTATAATTGTAAGAATAGTTTACTGTTTGTTTTTACTCACAATACTGTATTTTTTACATAAAAGCAATCAATAATAAAGAAGTAAAATGACAATGAACCTTCAGCTTGTTTGATTAAAATATAATACGTAAATTTTCTTTTAAGTTATAACGCATTTAATAATTTGTTAAGAACACGCTGTGAAAAGGAGAATACGATACCGCAATCAGTATGAACATCAAGTTTAACTATATTATCTTATTTTCATGCACACATTTATATATACTATTATAATAAAAAAACAGATAAAACAAAGTCAGATATATTAAAAAATAAATAGGTTATCAATTTCTTTTCGTGTATTGCAACAAGGAAAACTAATAAAGAAGTAAGTAATAATAAATAATACTAAGTAAAAGTAATACTGTAGATGATTAAAAAAAAAAAAAAAAAACACTTACCCAGAATTACGATTGTTCCGTGTACAATAATACTAAATTTCCAAAGCTCTAAAAAAGTCCATTGGTAATATCCAAGGTACATTTCTTGCATAATTTTAAAACGCAATAAAAATACCCACAAAATATAACAAAAATGTTATAATATTGGTTTTTTTTTTTTTTCAAAATATAAACGAATTCAAATACACGTGGTACAGCGTAAATTTCCCTACGCCGCCATCTCAAACAACATGAGTTGACTTTCACTGTAGGCGATTGCTTCCGGTTTCAGCATAAGGAGAAATAGTCGGGAAATACTTGGAGCGCATGCGTACAGGCGCTTTCGCTGTTTTATGAAAAGTAAACTGAAACAACCAGGAACCTTCCCGGTTGTTTCGGAAAATAGAAATAGCTGTCACATATCGGATACTATCAGAAATGTTCCTGTTAGAATAGTAAACGTTCCCACTATTTTTTACAGTGTACTCTATGGGGGTTAATAACGTTCTACCTTCAGAATATCATATCTGTATGCATGAATACTATGAAAGTAATATCGTTCTTATTCGAAAGTTTTTAACAACAGCGTTTATTAATAAATAAATAAATAAATAAAAAACAAGAAGAAAGAAAAGAAGAAGTAAGAGAAATTGTATTTTAAATTAACGCCTACATCAATTGAACACACACCTTCAAAAAATAACTTGCAAAAATTCACTTGAATTCAGTTTGATACTTTATACATACGTGCTTTGATTTATTTTAAATAGTCACAAAACTAAAATGATGTTTAAATAACACACAAAAAAACCATCAAATAATGTAACGTTTTATATCAGTACTCCATGAAATCTAATTGTTCCTTTAAAAATAATTTTTAAATGCATCTATATCTCAATAAAAAATAATCAAAACGTTTAAATATTTTCCATTAAAGAAGAATCTTTTCTATTTCAAAAATTTAGTACAAAAAATCGTTTGAAAGTTTTGTGGATTTTCAAATTAATACATTTAAATTCAAAAAAGGAATATATATTTTTATGGTTTTGCATATAGAAAAATTAAATGAAGATGGAAAAACCGAGAATTACTACTTTAAATAACCAAATAAAAATAAAAATTTATCATATTCATGAAAAGAAAATTTACAGTAGTAAGCTGGAGAACGTGATTTTAAACGAAAATCCCTAAAATTAAAACATGTGTTTGTAAATAATTAAAAAAAAAAAATGTTCATATTTTGACTGGAATATTTCTAATTAAGAAACGGAATAATTTTAAAAAAAATTCCTGTGATTAAATTCATTATTTGAGAATCCCCGCTATATCTCGAACTTACTTATTTTATTTGTTTATTGAGTTTAATGGATATTTACGAAAGATGACTACATTAACTCTAAGAAACAATATTTTTTTTTATTATTTGAAAATTTACTGATTATGTCGTTAAAAAGCAGAGCGCTTTCAACATTGCTGATTTTTTTTTATCATTTCGATCCCTATGTTTGTCAGTCTGCACTTTAACTTTCGTAAATATATTTGAATTGCCCGATTTTATCCTCCTCGGTTCGGAAGTATCACGAGAAGGATATAAACTAACTATTTGATTTTTTTACATTTTTACTTTACTTCTATACAGGGTGTTTCAAAATTATGCGTCATAAATGTAAATGCAGGTAGAGGGGACCTAAATAAGCAGATTTTGTATAGGAATGTGGATGCGGAAATGCAGCGTTGAGGCAGTAGAGGGCGCTCTTGAGTGCGGCGGATGAATGCTCTTTGCTGGCTTGAATCGTCCTTTCCTGCACGGATTTCGAGGAAGATGCATCGTTACACCAATGCGGAGTTTGCTGATATGCATTTCATGTATATGATTGCGCAAGAAAATGGATTGGGTGCTCAAAGGATTTACATGGAACGTAGGATTCTTCCGGATCCCCGAACATTTGGGCGTCTTCATTGGGAGTTGTGCGCGAGTGGATCGTTTTATGCTTCCAGGCGAGATACGAGCAAATTAAGGGCCTACTTCATTCACGCGAAAAGACCCGTTCGCTAATGCTATTCCTATGGAAGAAATTTATCAAGATATCTCGGTCGCATTTCAATATTTTTAGATTTTTTTTTGCAAAGGCTAGCTGTATGCAGGACGTTTTCTACTTTTTCAATTTCGTTTACAAGTATTTTTAATCAGGACACTTTCATTTTAGAACCGGTTCCTAAAATGAAAGCATCCTCTTGAAAAAAAATCCCCAATGAAAATCGAAAAAGTAAAAAACGGCCTTTTTACAGATCGACCTCAGCTAGCCACAAAAAATCATCTAAAAATATTGAAATGCGACCGAGATATCTTCATAAATTTCTTCCATAGGAATAGCATTAGCGTACGAGTCTTTTCGCGTGACTGAAGTAGGCCCTTAAGATACCGCGGGATTCCTGCAATAGAAGAAGCAGTATTACGCACAGTAGAGGATAGTTCTTCGACAAGCTCGAGAGCTGTTGGGTGTGAGCCATTCCCTTGCTTAGCCCCATATATGAAATGCATGTTGGCATGTTATGCATTGGTGTAACGATGCGTCTTGCTCGAAATCCTTCAGGGAATGACGTTTTAAAGGGGCTGGTCACTCAGCTTCCGATTTCTTCTCACTAATGTAGAGTCTATGGGCATTTGATTCATTCGTATATTTAAAATAACTTCACGATAAATTAATATTTTTAACTTCTATTTTTTGTGTACACTTCCTGAAAGATGTCTCTTTTATCTTTAGTTCTCGAAATATTTTTAAAGTATAGACTTAAGTTTATATGAAGTGCTAAAATCTTACTCACAGTTCGCCCACTTTTAACGCATAAATTCAGCATAGATTTTAGAGATATTTTGAAAGCTAAGAAAAAAAAGAGATCTTTTAAGAAGAGTACACAGAAAAAAGATGTTAAAAATATTAATTTCCCGAGGAGATATTTTAAATATACGAATGCATCGAAAGTCCACAGTTTTAACATTACGGAGGAGAAGTCCGAAGCTGAATGACCAGCCCCCTTAAGCCAGTGAAGCGCTTTCATCAGCCGAACTTAACAGTCCCCTCTACTGCCTCAACACTGCATTTCTGCACCCACATTCCTATACGAAATCTGTTTATTTAGGTCCCTTCTACCCGCTTTTACATTTCAGATATATAATTTTGAAACACCTGAATGTTTTTGGCTTTGGATCAAAACCAATAAATGTCAGCACTGATTGGTATACGATTTTTAATTAATTTTTCAATTAATTTTCAGCAGTGAAATTGCGCTCGGAATTATTGAATATAGAGTACGCGATTTATCACATTGCTAACGAAGCGTAGAACCAACAATGTGAAAAATGTTCAAGCCGGGAATGCAATGTGATAAATCACGTATTATATATTCACTGATTGTTATTTTCTCATAAAATAAGTGTTATTTTCATCCGAGTTTGCAAAATACATTCCAGACAGCGTGTTTAAGAAAGTAAGGAATTTTCATAATTAATTAACTTAAATGCTTTAGAATAAAAAAAAAATAAGGATTTGCAGATAATTCAATTAATTAAAGGTTTTCATTTTGTTACTACTTAATTTAGGTTATCAATAATTAAATCGTTATATTTTAAGGATGTTAGTAATTTTAGATTTGTATTTATGAACCTAAATTACCAGCCCCCTAAAGTATAAATTTCAGAAAAGGGCTCCTTCTGTCATCTGTGGTGTCTTTTTGTTTGTGAAAAATCAATGAATGTGTATTCGCAGTGTTATTTTATTTTCAGGTTTGAAGAGGTTATTTATGTTATTGATATTTACTACAAGATGTTTTCCATTGAAAACGTAATGTGTATAATTTATAATTCATTTATAGGGGCAATTAAAAGAATTCGGACTCATCGTAGTTTACGGGTGATTATTGTAAAATACATTTTACTTATGTTACATTGCTTGAAACATTACGAAATAATTATACATTGTTCATATGCACTAGAATAAGTTTCTCTCTATTCTAAAAAAAAGTAACTACCGCTGTCACCGCCGCCGCCGCCGCCGCCGGTTTTGAATTTTCTGTGACTGGAGGTCTTTCTTCGTTAATATTAAGAAAAATAATGCATACAAAAATATAAAAATCGGTGGTTTTATACAGAAATGTTTGATGAACACGCTGAAGCAGACAGTTTTCAAATCGAATAATTATTTTAAGAGATATTTAATGCTAAAGTTGGACAAAATCGTTCCACTAAAAAAGTTTTATAGCAGCAAAAACTGTACATGGCAGTGTAATCATTTTTAGATCATTTTATGCGTTAGAATTTGCCGGAGTGCAGATTGCATTAATTTTTTTATTTTGACTCATTTTTTGAGGTTTTATTTCTATTTTAAATTCAAATTTTCAGCATTTCTAGAGATATTTTTTACAGATTTTAGAAAGTGATATTAATTTAAACTGTTGCCAACTGTATAAACAGAGGAAGCAATAATGTTTGCTTCAAAAAAAAAAAATATTTATACGTGTAAATAAATTAAAAATTTATTTACTCGTGACTATTATAAACAGAAAAAAAACCATTTGGAACTAGAATTAAATAATTATGTGCAAAAAGCAGGAACTTATTAAAAATTACGTCATAAAAACTATAATTACACGTGAATTTTAAGAGAGAAAGGAATTTGTAAAATAATAAATTTATTAACATGCGTTAGAAGTATTAAATAGGAGAAATTACGTCATATTTACGTCACATTACAGTTATTACATAAAATGAACGCAAAATAATATTGCAAAACGGTTTAAATTTAAAAATTGCGCTAGACATTTATTTGATATTTTGAGAGGATACTTTTCAACTGGTATTTTCACGTGAATATTTAATAGAGAAAGAATAGCTTGGTAAAAATTACGTCAGATTAAAAACGATTAATTTAAAATGTCTCATTTAAAAGAACTTTCTTTTCGCTTTGTTAAAAAATACCAGGATACAAAGACTCTGTTTACTTAATTCCTTTTATTCCTAGCTTATTTTGAAATGTTGTTACACGTGTCTACGTCATCAAGTTATTTTTATTTCGACGTTTTATTTGTATTTTTATTAATGTTGTACTAATTTATTTGTTCTTTCGTTATTTAAAATAAAAATTATGTCAATTTGTATAATTTGGCGAGTGGTTTGGCGATTTATATAATTTGGCGAAATGTGTCGACGGGATAATCAAGTAGTAAAGCAGCGGATTTTGCGTTAAAATTCCCCAATCAAAGAGAAATGAATAGAAATTCGTTTATAGGGAGATCGCCACTGTTTTTTAAATTATAATTCAATCTTTCGAAATATTTTTAAAACCGATCAAATTAGCGTGCATTTAGAGTCTGCGGTTTCTGGACGGGGGTTGGCGAGCGTAGCTCGTAGGGGGCCGAGCCCCCTAGTTCTGTTGAAAAAAATACGTACAGTCGTGGAAAAAAAAGTAAGCACCCCCTACTAACTCTGCAAGAAATTTTTGTAGAAGAAAGTTACTCGTACTAAACGATTGGAAATAAAGTTTACTTTTAACGAACCCAAACTTAAAAGAATATATATCAATACCCAAGTTTGGGGTCATAAATACATTCTACATACACCCGTCAATTAGCCTAAATGCAAATTTTCATGAAATTCTTACGATTAGTTTCAGATAAAATAATTATTTTAAAATGAGTCTATTTTTGAGACTGTATCCAAATTGAAGTTCGATACTCGATTGTTGAAAGGCTACAGAATGACCATGTCACTTCTAATAATATATTATTTCTTGCCAATATGACCACTTCACTCGCTTAGTATGTTTCGATTATTGCCAGCCCAAATGTTATGCTTTTCTGCACATCCCCTTAAACCATCATTTTGGCGTTTTTTAACCCTAATTCGAAAACTATTTGGAATAAAATTTGAAATTGAAAATTTGCATAAAGCAAAACATAATAAATATAAATTTATCGAAAAAATTGTAGATTGTAATTCATATTTTTTTCGAATATTAATTTCGTAATTCATATTATAAAATTTTTTAAATTAGAAATTCAATGCATTTATGTTGGGATTTTTAGTATTATAACCACACACATAAAAATTATCCCATTAGGATTGTAATTTCAGGAGATATTAATAAAAATATGAAAATGTAATTTAACATTAGAAGCTCTAAATTTTGAAAGTATATAATTCAAAAACTTATCAACCAAATGACTTGAAATTTCGTTTCTATGCATAGTTTAAACAGAAGATTTTAAAATATAGTGTCGAAATTGGGTTTTGTCATGAAAAAAAACAAAGTTTGGCCTGATTTTGATTTGTAGATGGCCCCCTAAGCAAATTTTATGTACATCACTTAAAAGTAGACTTTATTTCCAATCGTTTGGTATCTGTTATTTTATTCTATTATATTTAGTTGCAGAGTTAGTAGGGGTGTTTACTTTTTTTCCCCAGGACCGTACGTGGCATTTATTGTTAACTAGCAGCCTTCGCCCGCTTCGCTGGTCTGATTTTCTAAACAAACCAAGAATCAAACGAAATTTATCTGTGAATTTGATCATTCGTTTGAAAGCAATATGGACATTAACCTGGCATACCCATCCGAATTGCTACAAACGATATGGACGTCATTATACTATTGTATTTTCTATTGAGACGGACAAAATTGGAGCTGCTAAGAACCAACTTCTTTAGTTGATCCTTTACTGTAGTATTTGGTAAAGTACGATAGAACAATATGTAATATACTTATACCCTTCCTCTGAAAATTTATCAATGCAATTCTCATCAGATTCCATCCAATAGAAACTATAAAAAAGGCTAATCTCTCATAATTGGGCTCACCTCATTCTAGAATTTTCATCCAAAATCCTATAACCAAGCAACCTAGAACGATATGTGTTTTATACTAAAATATTCCCTGAAAAATTAACTAACTGAGAAAGTTCCACCAAAATCCACTTAGCAGAATCTTTTAAACTGGCAAATGTACCAAAACCTTCCCTAAAAATTATC
Source organism: Maratus speciosus (assembly GCA_963932465.1). NCBI lineage: Eukaryota > Metazoa > Arthropoda > Arachnida > Araneae > Salticidae > Maratus > Maratus speciosus. The sequence goes on from OZ010788.1 coordinate 58,890,991, forward strand.
TAATTAACAGTTTGTCTTACCAGAATCCACCCAGCAGAACCTTTAAAAAAGCCAATCTTTCATAATCGTGTTCTTCTGATTTTGAATTTCCTCCGATAATTATTTAACTAAGCAACGTAGAACGATATGATGTACTAAATTTTTTTTTCTGAAAAATTATCTAACAATGTAAGTCCCATCAAAAACCTATTCAGCAGAACTCAGGTTGTAAGCGGCCCAAACGAAATTTCTCTTTGCATTTCATACATATTATAGATAGTTAAATTTAAATATATCTTCCATAATCGCGTTAACCAGATTATAGAACTATCAGGGATGTAGGGTTAGGCCTATTTTATATACCCACTGGATTTTTTAAGAAACCCTGCACACCTTTATAGAATATATATTCTCTAGTATATAAACATTGCATATAGCGTACATACTCTTATAGTAATTTACTACACAGAGAACATTCCGGCATAGCATCAAAATCCATTTAGTAGAACTTTACATTAAAGGTAATCTTTCATAATCGGGTTCACCTAATTTTAAAAGTCCCGTACATATCACTAATTCAAAGTAGAACTATGTTTTACATTAAAACATATTTTTCACATTACTTCTAAAACAAATTACCTAACTAACAGTGTACGTTCTACAAAATTATGTTCAGTAGAACCTGAGTTATAGTCAATCAGAGTGAAATAAGAATTTCAGTTTTGTAAATATAGTAGATGATGATGAGTAAAATTGTAAGTATTGGTATTTGCGATTTATAAAATGCTATTGGCGAGATTTATTTACGGCTAACATAAAAGTATCCATTTTTTCTGTTTATCCATATAGGAGCAAATGACAAATTGGAAAATATTTTTCTATTTAAACCTTTCAATATGAACACTTTTTTAAACAGTACAAACATTGCTTTCATACTTAAATTAAATATTTCCTTTTTATAACATTTATTTCTTATTAAACCCTTTTTCTTTGTATTTTAAATAAAATCAGTAACTGTTTTGGTATTTTTCCGTTATACCAACACCGTTGTCGCCAAGCATAATAATTAGCGCAAAATGAAATGAAACATCTCTCTATTCTAAAAAAAAGTAACTACCGCTGTCACCGCCGCCGCCGCCGCCGCCGCCGCCGGTTTTGAATTTTTTGTGACCGGAGGTCTTTCTTCGTTAATATTAAGAAAAATAATGCAATAAAATATGAAAATCGGTAGTGTTATACAGAAATGTTTGATAAACACGCTGATGTAGACAGTTTTCAAATCGAAGAATTATTTTAAGAGATATTTAATGCTGAAGTTGGACAAAATCGTTCCACTAAAAAAGTTTTATAGTAGCAAAAACTATACATCGGAATTTAATAATTTTTAGTTCATTTTATACGTTATAGTTTCCCGGTGTGCAGAATTGATTTATTTTTTTTAATTTGACTCATTTTTCGAGGTTTTATATCTATTTTAAATTCAAATTTTCAGCATTTCGAGAGATATTTTTTACAGATTTTAGAAAGTGATATTAATTTAAACCGTTGCCAACTGTATAAACAGCGGAAAGAATAATATTTGCTTAAAAAAAAAAAAATATATATATTTATACGTGTAATAAATTAAAAAATTATTTACACGTGACTATTATAAACAGAAAAAAACATTTGGAATTAGAATTAAATAATTATGTACAAAAAGCAGGAACTTATTAAAAATTATGTCATAAAAGCTATAATTACACGTGAATTTTAAGAGAGAAAGGAATTTGTAAAATAATAAATTTATTAAGATGCGTTAGAAGTCTTAAATAGGAGAAATTACGTCATATTTACGTCACATTACAGTTATTACATAAAATGAACACAAAATAATATTGCAAAACGGTTTAAATTTACAAATTGCGCTAGACATTTATTTGATATTTTGAGAGGATACTTTTCAACTATTTCAATTCCTACTATTACCTCACACTCTCCCTATATTTATTTATTTATATATTTATATATTTATCTTGTTCAAATTTTCAATCGTTAAAAAAATACTCATTATTCATCCTATCAAGTTGAAATAATTTTTTTAAACTTGTACTGCATGAGAATTGATGTTAATACAGTTTTTTCAAATATTAATTAATTAATTAAATATTAATTAATTAATTTTAGTTTTGCATGGGAAACAAAATGGCGGTCATTGGTTATTGAAGTTCAATGAAAGTATTTTCAATAAGGGGGTACCATAGGGGAGACCCTGTTCTGCCGCCAAATACAGCCAAGTTTCTCGCCAACTTGGCGATATATCGCCAAATTTGGCGGCCAAAATGAGTCGCCAAAAGTGATGCCAACTTGGCGATAGCTCTAATATTTCGCCAAATTCCCATAGAGTTCCATTGTAAACCTACTTGCTTATAGAAAATCAACAAATTGAGATATTTTAATGCAACAAAAACTAATATAAGCTTAAGGGATTATATTAAATTTTTTTTTGATGGCCTAAGTAGGAATTGACTTTAAAAACAAAATTTTTATATTACTTGTTTTCTTAGGAAAGCGCAAATAATATTTTATTTCTAACACAAGTATTTTCACGTGAATATTAAAAAGAGAAAGAATAGTTTGGTCAAAATTACGTCAGATTAAAAACGATTAATTTAAAATGTCTCATTTAAAAGAACTTTCTTTTCGCTTTGTTTAAAAATACCGGGAGACAAAGATTCTGTTTACTTAATTCCTTTTATATTAGCTTATTTTGAAATGTTGTTACACGTGTCTACGTCATCAAGTTATTTTTATTTCGACGTTTTATTTGTATTTTTATTAATGTTGTACTAATTTATTTGTTCTTTCGTTATTTAAAATAAAAATTATGTCAATTTGTATAATTTGGCGAGTGGTTTGGCGATTTATATAATTTGGCGAAATTAGTCGACGGGATAATCAAGTAGTACCGCAGCGGATTTGGCGTTAAAATTACCCCAATCAAAGAGAAATGAATAGAAATCCGTTTATAGGGAGATCGCCACTGTTTTTTAAATTATAATTCAATTTTTCGAAATCTTTTTAAAGCCGATCACATTAGCGTGCATTTAGAGTCTGCGGTGTCTGGACGGGGGTTGGCGAGCGTAGCTCGTAGGGGGCCGAGCCCCCTAGTTTGAAAAAAAAAAGTAATTTTGTTGATACAAAAATGAGCATTTAAAATATATAACATTTGAAAATTATAGACTTTCACCAACTATTTTTTTAAATCAATACAAAGCAATACTTAAAAGGAAAAATAAATATCTCTCTATTCTAAAAAAAAGTAACTACCGCTGTCACCGCCGCCGCCAGTTTTGAATTTTTTGTGACTGGAGGTCTTTCTTCGTTAATATTAAGAAAAATAATGCATACAAAAATATGAAAATCGGTAGTTTTATACAGAAATGTTTGATAAACACGCTGAAGCAGACAGTTTTCAAATCGAAGAATTATTTTAAGAGATATTTAATGCTAAAGTTGGACAAAATCGTTCCACTAAAAAAGTTCTATAGCAGCTAAACCTATACATGGCAGTGTAATCATTTTTAGATCATTTTATGCGTTAGAATTTGCTGGAGTGCAGATTGCATTAATTTTTTTATTTTGACTCATTTTTTGAGGTTTTATTTCTATTTTAAATTCAAATTTTCAGCATTTCTAGAGATATTTTTTACAGATTTTAGAAAGTGATATTAATTTAAACTGTTGCCAACTGTATAAACAGCGGAAGCAATAATGTTTGCTTCAAAAAGAAAAAAAAAATATTTATATGTGTAAATAAATTTAAAATTTATTTACACGTGACTATTATAAACAGAAAAAAAAAAAAAAACATTTGGAATTAGAATTAAATAATTATGTACAAAAAGCAAGAACTTATTAAAAATTACGTCATAAAAACTATAATTACACGTGAATTTTAAGAGAGAAAGGAATTTGTAAAATAATAAATTTATTAACATGCGTTAGAAGTCTTAAATAGGAGAAATTACGTCATATTTACGTCACATTACAGTTATTACATAAAATGAACACAAAATAATATTGCAAAACGGTTTAAATTTAAAAATTGCGCTAGATATTTATTTGATATTTTGAGAGGATACTTTTCAACTGTTTTTGTTAGGAAAGCGCAAATAATATTTCATTTCTAACAAAAGCATTTTCACGTGAATATTCAGAGAAAGAATAGCTTGGTAAAAATTACGTCAGATTAAAAACAATTAATTTAAAATGTCTCATTTAAAAGAACTTTCTTTTCGCTTTGTTAAAAAATACCAGGATACAAAGACTCTGTTTACTTAATTCCTTTTATATTAGCTTATTTTGAAATGTTGTTACACGTGTCTACGTCATCAAGTTATTTTTATTTCGACGTTTTATTTTTATTTTTATTAATGTTGTACTAATTTATTTGTTCTTTCGTTATTTAAAATAAAAATGATGTCAATGTGTATAATTTGGCGAGTGGTTTGGAGATTTATATAATTTGGCGAAATTGGTCGACGGGATAATCAAGTAGTAACGCAGCGTATTTTGCGTTAAAATTCCCCAATCAAAGAGAAATGAATAGAAATTCATTTATAGGGAGATCGCCACTGTTTTTCAATTCCTACTATTAGCTCACACTCTCCCTATATTTATTTATTTATATATTTATATATTTATCTTGTTCAAATTTTCAATCGTTAATAAAATACTCATTATTCATCCTATCAAGTTGAAATAAATTTTTTTAAACTTGTACTGGATGACAATTGATGTTAATACAGTTTTTTCAAATATTAATTAATTAAATTTTAATTAATTAATTTTAGTTTTGCATGGGAAACAAAATGGCGGCCATTGGTTATTGAAGGTCAATGAAAGTATTTTCAACAAGGGGTTACCATAGGGGGAACCCTGTTCTGTCGCCAAATACCGCCAAGTTTGTCGCCAACTTGGCGATATATCGCCAAATTTGGCGGTCAAAATAAGTCACCAAAAGTGACGCCAACTTGGCGATATTTCTAATATTTCGCCAAATTCCCATAGAGTTCCATTGTAAACCTACTTGCTTATAGAAAATCAACAAATTGAGATATTTTAATGCAACAAAAACTAATATTAGCTTAAGGGATTACATTAAATTTTTCTTTGATGACCTAAGTAGGAATTGACTTTAAAAACAAAATTTCTATATTACTTGTTTAAATTATAATTCAATCTTTCGAAATCTTTTTAAAGCCGATCAAATTAGCGTGCATTTAGAGTCTGCGGTGTCTGGACGGGGGTTGGCGAGCGTAGCTCGTAGGGGGCCGAGCCCCCTAGTTTTACAATAAAATAATAAAATAAAGTCAATTTAATCTGCAGGTCTCGAATTGTAATGTCTTTCAGGTTATCATTGTAGCGTGGCGTACGTAATAAGCATATCTGTCATTGCAGTAAACATTTAATTTTTTGAATGAAGACGTTCAACGTTTTTTAACAAAACATTTTTATAGCTATAATTCCTAAGTTCTGAAATAATTTTATTACACCTTCCTCGTCATCAAGTAACTGCCAAATCGTAAAATACATGTCAGTGTCAGTAATAAATGTAAGTTAGAATTTAAAAATAAATATTTTCTATTCAAAAAATAACAAATTAAAAAGTTTTACGAGATTACAATGGAATAATACTCATAAAAAATATTCACGTTCAATAAATAGCAAATGTTAATGTTTGGCACGGTTTGCAATAAAAATCGTTTGCACGCTAAGCGTAGAAATAAATGGCGCGATACCATACATTTTGGCATAGTGTTGACAGAACGAAAAAGTACAACAGTTTTTTATTGTTATTATTATTATTTAGTTTTAGTTTTTGAAGCGTTTAAATTTTTTTTTCCTAACTGACATAGTTGTTTTAAATATTTAAGCAAAAAAATTGATTAAAAAATTATTCAATTTGAATTTCTTCCCTTGCTATAGTCACAGAATGAAGAGAATGAGATTTTAGAAATTATTACTTGAAAATTTGAGGTTTTGGCGCCAAAGATAGCGCCAAATTAGAAAAATATGAAATATCTCATGCACTATTAGACTTAAAATAATTTGGTTAGTACCATTCGATTCAGCATACAAAAATACACTAAAATATGTTATCAGTTGAAAAATGACTATAAAAATAGATTTTTAAGGAATTTATTAAAACTTCGTTCTATTTTTTACCCCCCTTAGGGGTGGAATTTTAAAAAATCTTTTCTTAGCGGCACTCAATGTCATAAGAAGTATTTTTACCCCAAATTTCAAGATTTTAGGTTCAGTAGTTTTGGCTGCGCGTTGATTAATACAAAATCCAGACTTTCTTATATATATATATAGATTAGCATCATTAACACGCAAAAGAATTCGATTGCAGTACTGTCTTTAGACAAGTAATTCGTTGGAGCCTGTTTTATGAAATTGATATATGATATGGATGTACCGAATAACATCTTCCACATGGAAAATAGGGCATGTAACATTTAAATAATTTTTAAAGGGAAGAACAAAATAATATAGATACCGGGTGTCCCAAAAAGGACTGACTGATTTTAAAATTCAATAACTTGCAAACGGTGACAGATATTAAAAAAATTCTTGCAGGAGGGTTATGCATAAGGTCAAAAGTTTTATTACAGTTATTTTCAATTTTAGTTCGATTTACAAACAATAGATGGCGCTGTAAGCAATAGTCGCTAAATTCAGGCTCGATTTTTGGTACTTCGTGGCCCGGATAATACATTTCCATCTCCTTTTTCTGCATGGAACAAGATAAAGGACCAAAAATCGAGCCTGTATTTAGAGACAATTGCTTACAGCGCCATCTATTGTTTGTAAATCGAACTAAAATTGAAAATCACTGTAATAAAACTTTTGACCTTATGCATAACCCTCCTGCAAGAATTTTTTTAATATCTGTCACCGTTTGCAAGTTATTGAATTTTAAAATCAGTCAGTCCTTTTTGGGACACCCGGTACATCTTCGTACATGAGCGATAATTCAAGTAAGTCCGTCTTTATTTGCGTTTCCAACCTTAACTAAATTTTATTCAGTTACTATCTGACCAAGGCTATCTTAATATGCCAGACTATATTCAAGACAGCCCTGATCTAACTCACCCGGCGTTGCCCGAGTGCAAATTCACAAACACTCAACGTCCCAGAGCGCTTGTCGCCAAACCCTGCAGCCAAACGCTTTGGCGAGAAAATGAACTTCGACGTACATACGTGAATGCTGCATTCTGTTTCTAGTACCGTAGTTCGAAGTTTGCATGTGCAATTATTTATATCTGCTTTATATGAATATATTTTGCAGGGGTCGATGCAGGGATTTTTTCTTGGGGCCCATTTTGCGAAAAGTAAAAGTTATTTTTGTGAAAGGTAACTTTTTGTACTGAAATATGAAATTCAGTTACTGAAATTCAAACCACGCATTTATTAATAATAACTTCTTTAAGTCCTTCTGCTAAAGTTTAACTTTCTGGTGGACTTCTTTTCTTTGCAATTTACACATTTTAAAACCTAACAATATAAAAATAATTCATGTAGAGCATGTTTTTATGGAATAGAATTTTGTGAAGGGGCCTGTTTTATTAAAAGGAATTTTGTGAAGGGGCCTGTCTTATTAAATGGATTTTTGTGAAGGGGCCCTAAATGGGCCCCAAAATTTGCCTCGATCGACCCCTGTTTTGAATACGCTTACAGAGTTAAAAGAGAGGTTTTTTCCCCTTTTGCAGATTAATAAAAGTTGGTTTATTTATCTACTTATATATTGATGCTGTTACAATAAAATAAGATTACCGTTGCAAAGTAGGATGACGCTGAAAAATTTAAATTGCATGTTTTTAGCTTTATGAGTTGAAACAATAGTTGGCATAGTTAATCGAGATAGATCAGCATAGTTGAAAAGTGTTTACGATCTTAGTTTGTCATATAGTTTTTGGGGTGGTTTACTATGGAATTACTATGGAACAATAATTGCTGTAAGTACGTTTTCAATTGTGGTACGCGTTTTGTTTCCCGCATATTACTTGGTGTATACAAATTCTATAGATCATATACAAGGCTGAATAAAAGATCTCAAGTACATTTTCGTTTATTGACGGAAAGTTTTAAAGGGGATTTTTCAACTGTGTTACGCGCTTAACTGAATCAACTTTTAGCATACTATGTAGTATACATACAAATCGATAGATCATATATAGGGCTGCACGCAAAAAATCAGATATTTTTCAGGCGGTTGATGGTAATTGCAGAAATTGGCTTTTCAAATGCGCTATCGTTTTTCAAATTGTTTATTTAGATGTCATCTTTTAGCTTAATAAACTGTGAAATTTTATTACAGTATTCTAAATGTGTTGGAAAATGTTGCATTATCTATGAAAGACGCATGATTTTTCGTTCTTGTTTATTTTTGAATTAATTTTCCAAAAATTATAGATTTATTTTTATTCAGTTTGTTAAGCACTGATACTATGAAGTACATTCTAAAGGAATAATACAGAGCTGCAAGAATACCACAAATACTACAATAACGAGCATGGTTAGATTTTTACTTTTCAAATTCATCATAATTAAGTATAATTTAATTTTTTTTTAAATAAATTTGGTAGTAGTTCATAAAAGAAGAGTAATTGAGCATCCCATTAATGGATACTGGCTGTAAAATCTTTAAAATAAACTCAATTTTGTAAATGGCAGTATATAAAATTCAAAGTTTTCTATTACTATGGAAAAAATTGCCAATTTTTTACTTCCTCACTGGTTTAATCAAGATTGTAAACAATAAAATCATTACAGCGTACAAGGAGAAGTTATGAAAAAAAAATTAATAAAAGTTAAATTTTTATTTTCTATTTTCTATGAACCAAAAACTTTGAGGAGGAGGGGAAGGGGGTATGTTCATTATTGAATATTTTTAACCTGTTATCAATCAGAAACAAACCACTTATCTTAGCATACTCTCAACTCGTATTATAGTGAATTTTCATTTATTTATGGTGATCATTTAAAGAAAGGCCAAAGTTATAGAGTGGGTCCATAAAATAGAATATTTCACTTGTTCACAATATATATACATGCATATATTCAGTTCATGCATTAATCAAAAGATGACTGTTGTAATGTATTTTGTGTGCTGCCACTAGATGGCAGCACATGATACGTCTAAAACTCGATAAATAAATACTTCAGCTTCGGAGAAGAAAGGTCAGACTTCTTATAGAGCATATATCTATAAGATTAAACACTTTACTTGTTCATAATGCATATCTAATTATTCAGAAGATGAAATATGCATTTATTATTTCGCATTCGTATTCCGTAAGCAAGAAATACGCGATAAAATGGACGAAATATCCAAGGTCGAAATTAGCTTCAGACTTGCATGCGCGTGGAAGTTCATTTTCTCGACAAAGCGTTTGCCTACAGAGGTTGGCGTCAAGCGCCCTGGGACGTTGAGTGATTGTGAATTTGCTGCCCGGGCCCGTGATAATAACCTTAAATGAACCTCAGATTTGTATGATTTTATATCTTTAACTCCATTTTGTGTGAATTTATATTTTTAAATTAAAAAATCGCGAAAAAATATTGAATTGAAAGTAATATTTGCTATTTGGAAATTTCCTTTTCGTCGAAATTTTCCCACATTTTATTTTGTAAAAAAATATTTTTACCCATCTGAACATTTGGAAATTTTTGTAGGTGATATAAATCTCATCTATTGAGATGCTTTGAAACGATTATATTAAAATATGGATATTCACCTACTTTTAGCGTATCTATCGTCCCCGTGAGGCGCGAAGTGACCTGCGTTCACCGGTGTATTTCAAAGGGTTAAAATTCATATTTTTAAAAACCGATTTCACCATATATTAGAAGAAGGTCTCAGCTTTAACAACATATTTTTGGTTTGTAGGTACATCTACAATTGTGCCCCGGAGCGGCGTTGTCATAAAGGGGAAAATCGACCCTTTTTGAATTTTTTTTCAAAGGGTTAAGTGCGCTATTTTCTTTAATTGATTGCGTCATTTTAGACTTAAATGTACAATCTTTCCGAATATGTCTTCCAATTTTAACTATACCGAGTGGTTTGGTCGATTTAACTTCAAACAAAAGTATTAAGAAACAAAAATAAAATAAAAAAGCCAGTTCTTCGGTTCCTTCGGATGCGTAAATTTGTTTATATGCGTGCACCAGCGCTTTTTCCCTCTTGGAAGGACAGAGATGAGTTTTTAATTAGAGTGCGTTGCGATTTTAATTAATAACTCAGCTTATAATTAGAAAATTAAAATTCTGAGTCTCAGGTGAACCAAGAGAGGCCTTCGATTACCCTCACAAAATTTTCAGCCTCGTCCGTGCCGTAGATTTCGCTTGCCATCACACACATACACACACACACACAGACAGAGCTATACTTTCTTTTATTAGTATAGAAGATGGTGTGTAATTTCTATAGATCAACAGGCCTGCTAAAAATAAACCGAATTATTTAACATCTATTGAGAACAATTGCTGAAATTGCTGACAAACATATGGGAGATCGCATGGAATTGAACGTCAGTGGCTCTATCGAGTAGTAAAAAAATAATATAAAGCGTATTTTAAAGTTTATCTTTAAAGGATTAATACTAAAGTAATGTAATTCACAATATGCTGTTCGTACTTTTGTATTTTAAGATTAGTGAAATATGTACTGAAATTGAAAATAAACTCCTCTATCTAGATTCTTAGTTTGAAAATCCTTTAGTCATTTTAAAACTGATTTGTTAGTTTATAGATACAAAAAACAACCAGAACCCGATTAATTCCATATGGGTCCCAGGGCACACATACTATTTGAAGGCCCCCTTTTCACAAAATAATCTCGCGATAACAAAATACATATACATTACAACCGTAACGTACAATCATTTGGTGCAATTTCAATTTTAAACATTATGTTTGAAACAATGCGTTATTTTCTTTTTTTGATGCCAATTAGAATCCCAAGTTTTAGAAGAAATTCGACAGTTTTTTTTTAAAAACTCATTTGCAAATATTGAGGTTTGAGATAGTTTTGTGATGTCAAATAGGGGATATATATTTTTAATACCAATGTAAACAGAAGTTTTTTATAATGCGTATTTTTCACAAAATACATAAAAGCATTTTTGAGACCCCTATAACTGGCACATGCCCTATGTGATTTTATGCAAGGCTTGAAATGGAAAAATCCACGAACCGGAACGATATTTCAAAATTATTGTCGACTAAATGTTTTTTTTTTTTTTTTTGAAAGAACAGTAAAGTCTCGATTATCCGAGTCCCGCTTAACCGAGAAAAAAAATGGACATAATTTTTTTTTCAAAATCAGAGTTGTAACTTTTTACTGCTGCTCTTTCATCTTCACCTAACATTTCATTTATAATGGCTGTTTCATTATAATAGAAACCATCAGTCTATCAGAAGAAAATGATCCATTCCAAAGGTATAAGTTCGATTGAAAAAAACAATTTCATTCCAGGTATTTCTTAAAAGTAACGGAAATGTACATCAAAGAAATGTTACTAGTACCATAAAAAGGATTGCATTAAGTGAAAATTTATATTACATCTCCTTAGTGGGTGACGATTTGTGTAAATTCGGTTTATACGAGTTTTTTCCTTATCCGAGGTGAGCTTGGTCCCTATTAACTCGGATAATTGGGACTTTACTGTATAGCAAATTTATATTTAACCGTAGAAAAACCAATTAAAAAAAATGCATTGAAGATTTTAAATAATTAGAAAAAAAGTTACAGAGAGCATAGAAGCTATATATATGAAACTGTAATAATATTTTTTAATAATTACACGAACCGGAACAATATGTTCCATACTTTCACGAACCGGAACAATATTTGTCACAATTTCACGAACCGGAACATCGTTCTGGTTTGCGCCGGTACATTTCGAGCCCTGCTTCTATGATAATCAGACCCTGAAAATAACATTAAAAAAATCTTTCTTTCCTGGCTTTAGTATCCGTTTGTCCAGAGTAGATTGGGTATGTTTCCCATCAAAATTTACCAAAAAATTACGCTGAATTTATTCGCAGATTCACGTGTTTAACACGTTCACGCCGGCGCGGTGGGTCACGCTCGACTGTCCCAGAGCTGCCAAGTCTCCGGCTTTTTGGATACCAGTATTTTAATACAGAAAATGTTGTTTTATTTAATTAGAACAATTGGGCGATTTAAAAGAACAACATTTTCTCTAAAATAACAGTGGTGTGCAAAATGCCGGAGACTTGACAACTCTGAGACAATAGAGTGTGACCCACCGCACCGGCGTGAACGTGTTAATGAAAGAGAGTAAGTCAGAACTAATGTTGTTTTGCACGAATATATTTTAGTCAAATGTCATGCAACTGACTTTCATGTGAAAAACCATGAAAGAATTTTAGTCAGGGTATATGATTTTAGAGTGTTTGCACCTATTGGTGTAAATTATTTTTGTTATGTAACTAAAACTTATGAATCGATTTCAACGAATGGAGTATCGTTAGATTGGTCAAAATAATGCAGATATAATCTATTCTATACGATGCGATCGAAAATTAAATTTGTATGATAGTCTGACTTCAAAATGTTTATCTGTCCTACACATCTGATATCAACAGAAAAGTTTACCTTTAAATCTAAAATGAGAATTACATCAAAAGTAAGCATGAGAAATTGTAAAATATGGCAATTTCTAGTAAATACTGATTGTTGTATATATTATACTAGGGGGCTCTGCCCCCTACGAGCTACGCTCGCCAACCCCCTTTTCGTCACCCCAGATTCTAAAAGCAGGCTAATTTCATCGGGTTTAAAAAAAATGAATTATAATTTTTAAAAACAGTGGCGATCTCCCTGTAAACGAGTTTTCATTCATATTCCTTTGATTGGAGATTTTTAAGGCGAAATCAGCTTTTGTTAAGGGATACAATGGCTGTTTTCGTCTTTTATTAAAAAAAAAAAGTAGTTAAAAATTTGAAAATAAGCTAATGTAAAATGAATTAAGTAAACAGAGTCTTTGTCTCCCGGTTTTTAACAGCTCTATAAGAAAGTTCTTTTAAATAACACATTTGAAATTTATCGTTTAATATCTGACGTAATTTTTACCAAAGTTTTCTCTTTTTAACATTCACATGAAAATACTTTTGTTGTTAGAAAGGAATTATTATTTGCGTTGTCTTAGAATTCACGGTAATAGTTGAAAAGATTATCTCAAAATATGAAATAAATGTCTCGCGCAAATATATTTTTTAAGTTAAACTGTTTTGCCAACTATCAATTATTTGGCCTTTGACTTTAAATCTGACGTAAATTTCGCATAACAATGGATTTAACGCATAATAATGCATTTATTATTTGAAAATTTTCTGTCTCTTTTAAAATTCACGTGTAACTATAGTTTTTATGACGTAATTTTCAATATTTTTCTGATTTTTAACACGTAATCAATTCTCATTGGAAAGTTTTTTTCTGATTATAATAGCCACGTGTAAATGAATTTTTAATTTGAAGGAAATATTATTCTTTGCGTTGTTTTTAAAATTGGCAACAGTTTAAAATAATATCCTTTTCTAAAAAATGTAAAACAAATCTCTCGAAATTCTGAAAATTTGAATTTAAAATGGAGATAAATCCTCTAAAATGAGTGAAATAAAAAAAAAATAAATGTAGTCTGCACACCGGGAATTTCTGATGTATTAAATGATGTAAAAATGTTTAAATTCCTATGTATAGTTTTTGGTCATATAAATTTGTTTAATGAAATGATTTTGACCAACTTTAACCTTAAATATCTCTTAAAATAATTATTCGATTTAAAAACTGCCTGCATCAGCGTATTTATCAAACATTTCTCTATAACAGAACCAATTTTCATATTTTTGTATGAACCAGTTTTCTTAATATTAACGAAGAAAGACCCCCGTTCACAAGAAATATGGATGCCGATCTAGGAGTGTACCGGGAAGATCTATGCAGATTTTTATTGGTCCATTTCCAAACCGTTACTTTTTTTAATATATAGAAGGACAATTAGTTCCAAAATTGCAATAGGGTGCAGACTTTAGTATTATTGTATGCCACGAAAAATAAGTAGGGCCAACACTAATATGGGACTATTTCTGAGCAAATACAGGTAGTCCGAGCTATAAGTATCCAAAAGTTATGGCTTATTATTGCGGAACTACACATTAGAATATAACAGACTTCACCTCCGTGGATGGGAAACCCCTCCGAGATTTTAAAACATTCAACAAAAGAAAAAACTGAAACTGTAGATGAATGAAAAAAGCGTATCATAGAAGCAATTTGTCTAATAACTCCTGATATGCTACGAAACTTTTGGGGAGAACTGGATTACCGTTTAGACGTTTGTCGTCCTATCAAAGGTGCACACATCGAAGTCTACTGATATTAAAACTTTGTGAGATGCTATTTTTATTTAAATATATATATTTTTAATTTAATGGGTAGTTCCGCAAAAATAAGCCATAACTTTTGGATACTTTTAGCCCGGACACCCTGTATTGTTTGTTGGTATATTTTACTCTCAGTTTCAAATTGAAAAGGTGTAGACTTTAAAGTAGCTTTTTATGGATATTTTGTATATTTAGTATGTTAAATGTACAGTCGTGGAAAAAAAAGTAAACACCCCCTACTAACTCCGCAATAAATTATCGTAGGAGAAAGTTACTGGTACTGAATGATTGGAAATAAAGTCTACTTGTAAATAATGCATATAAAATTTGCTTAGGGGGCCATCTACATATTAAAATGAACGCAAACTTCATTTTTTTTCAATGGTAATACCCAATTTTGACAAAATATTTCAAATCTCCAGTTCAAATTATACCTAGACACCAATTTTTAAGTCATTTGGATGATAAGTTTTTGAATTATAAACATTCAAAATTTAGTGCTTCTAATGTTAAATTAGATTTTCATATTTTTATTAATAACTCCTGAAATTATACTCCTAATGTGCTAATTTTTTGTGTAGCAATAATACTAAAATACCCAAACATAAATACGTTGAATTTGCAATTTTTATAATTTTATGATATGAATTATGAATTATGAAATTAATATTCGAAAAAATTATGAATTGCAACCTACAATTTTTTTGATGGATTTAGCTTTATTAAGTCCTGCTGTATGGAAATCCAAAATTTCACATTTTTCTTCCAAGTAGTTTTTAAATTATGCTTAAAAAACGGCAAAATGATGGTTTAAGATAGATGTGAGGATGAGGATAGATGTGAGGTCTATGATAGAAGTGACTAGATATTTTCAAATTTCTTAGGCTATCCTGTAATCTAGTGGTCTTCAACGATTGCGTGAATGGTGCTTAAGATGCCTTGATCAAGTAAAGGGCTCACTCGGTCAACAATCGAGTGCCGAACTTCAATTTGGATACAGTCCCTAAAATACGCTCGTTTTAAAATAATTAATTTCTCGCAAACTTATCGTACGAATTGCATAAAATTTTTTTTAGGCTAATTGAAAGGTGTAGAGTTCATTTGTGCTGTCAGAATTGTGTACTGCTATTGAAAAAAACAAAGTTATGGTTCGTTTTAATGTGTAAACGGCCCCCTAAGCAAATTTTATATACGTCATTTAAAAGTAGACTTTATTACCAATCGTTTGGTACTAGTAACTTTCTTCTACGATAATTTTTTGCAGAGTTAGTATGGGGTGTTTACTTTTTTTTTACACGACTGTACTTTTACAATCCTTGTCTGATTTTCCTTCGTCTGTTATTTTTTAAGGATGGATACGCATAATTTTAGGCCATAGATTTATAAATGTGTATAAAATCTCTCTTTTTCAATAACAAATTTGATGTTAAAAATAATACAAAATGTAGAAAATAAATATCATATAATTACTTAACCCAATTAGGGTTTGCTATGAATTTGTAGTTAAAAACGTTCACATCCAATTTAACTAAGGAATTCAACGAAAAATAAATTGAATACAACGTACTATCGAAAATCAATTATACTTCTTAAATAACAACTGCTAGTTGCATTTTTAAAATTTACTTTAAAAATAGCTAATTATATTCACTGTAACTGATTATTTTAGTGAAAAACGAAACAAACCGACAGTTTTTCGTAGATTTATTATGAATATGTGATCATTAACGAAACACTGGTTTGTATTTTAAAACATTATTTTAAATTTTAATGAATATGTTTGAAAAATTCTAAACTTGTAGTCACACTGCTTGGAATTCTTTTGCCTTAATTAAATCTTGAATTAAAAGTTAGCTTAGAAGAAAATTTTCAGAGCGAATAAGTAAAGGAGATAAAGCACGTATGTTTTAGTTAAAACTCCCATTTCTCAATTTTACAGGAGATCATTAGGAAAAGTAACAAAAAAAGTAAAATGCTAAAAGTATGCACGTACGCAATTCGTTTTCTAATTTTATTACAGAAATGGTTGTAATGAGCATCATATTTCGACTTTTGAATAAGAAACAATTCTTTTTTTAATCTGTTTCTTTAAAAAACAAGATAAATCATTGAAAATATAGAGAACTTAAATATTAAGGGGGCTCAGAGCCAGGGCTTAATTTGCGCCGGAGCCCGGCTCCGGTACTTTTCTGTTTTTAGTAAATATTTAAATATTGATCGGAATTCGCCGGAGCTTATAAATACAGGGCTCCGGAGCCCAGCGCAATAGCTCTTCCGAAAAACCGAAGTCTAAATTACCTTTTTCTTTCCTTCCCATCTTAAGCTTTTGCATTTTTTTTTACCAAAATACTTATATGTGACTTAATGTGTCGCACTCGAAGGAAATGGAGATAAAACGGACTCAATTTTTATATCCGTTTTTGGGCTTGGACTGATTCGAGCTCAATCTGTATTACAATTAAAATTTTATTTATTCATGTATAGAAAAAAAAAACTTTTCCTCCTTTAAAATTACGTATTATATTCTATTTCAAATAATTTTAATGCTATTTTTGATCAGAATGAAGGGAAAAAGAAAATCGTTTTTTTCATTTTCAAATTTATGTCGGCGACGACGTGTTGATAAGGCGCCACTCAAGAGACTAAACAATGAATTTGCTTTCAGTTCGATTTTCTTTTGTGACAGTAGGATAATTTTTTATTGGCTGTTTTTCTTTTTTTAGATATCTAACTTGAAAAGAATATTTTCTGTTTTAGCCAACGAGCATCAGCTTGAGGTTTTTTGTCTTCTATTGCGGACGAGTAATAAAATCACGTTAGTGATTTTTTAATTTATTTATTATCATGAACGGTACCCTATGCTAAGGCTCTGCTCTGCACATTTACGAAGTCACTTTCATTTGTAAGTGGATATAATTGCCATGTATTATTTTCGTGATAGAAAGCAATCGAGCACTGTTTACCCTTTTTCTATAAAAGCATGGATTCTTTCCGATAATGGTGTCAAATTTTTAATTTAATCTGATTTTCAGAGACTCACCACAAAAGATTGTTATGCAGAAGGAATCTATTATAGTTTAAAATATGCACCTTTTATAGGAAATTGTAAAACATTGTTCCATTCTTCAATAAATATTAATTTCTGTAAATTTCATTTTTTCTTCTTAAAAATGCATAGCTGCGAACTATTCCTTTTTTGTGTTAACACTATTTCCTAATCATAATCCTTACCATATTTAATAGCAGAATTCTGCAATTAATTAACTTTAAAATTAGGCAAAGATTACTATTCAGAAGGAGTGATAACTAAAAAGTGAAAATAGTTGACAGCTAAATATATATAGCTGATAACTAAGTATAGATATTTAAAACTTTTATTTTGCTAAAGAAAAAAAATGGTTTAAACTTTGAAAATAATGTGCGAAATATAAATATGCAGATTAGAGTGAGGGGGGGGGGGGGTAACGGTACGGTTGTTGTACCGGTACCGCAGAACATTAGGGCTCCGGTACTTTTTCTGTTAGAAATTAAGCCCTGCTATGAGCCTGAAAACTTTAAAAAAATCGATTTTGTTTTAGTATCTATGTTGATTATTCAATTAATTCTGAACATAGTGCAAAAAACCACATAAAAAATCTTTGTATTTTTAATGGAGTTATAAGCATTTATATAACAATCAGTTTCAAAGCCGCACCCATTTAATTGCAACTTTAAGTCGCGTTTTCTCAAAACTTGATTTTTCACGACTATCCGTGAGATTAAAAAAAAAAAAAATATTGGTTGGAATGGCTTAATTTTTTTTGCATACATATAACATGTTCTGTACGCCAGACAGTATATCGGACATCTTTAGCTCGGTTAACCCGGGCTAAAATGTCTGGTTTATTAGCCCCCGATATGCTATTTCTTTTTCCCAGCAATTAAAGTGTCATCTCTCAAGTACAACGTTCCGTTGTGTAAGCCAGCCGTAAAATAAAACAGATGATCATTGAACGGTTAAATACTCTACTACAATTTTTTTAACTTCTAAGCATCGCCCATTTTCAATTTTAATATCGTCGTATTGCTAAAAAAAAGTAGTTTTAAATGCAATCTGTTTGAAAACTGCATCTCAATTTGATTTTGAAATATTAATTTTTTTGTAGTTTTTAGCGCCATTTGTTTAATTTTGGCAACGCAAGTATTCCACTTCTGTAGAAAGTAAAGGTGAAATAGTTAGAAAAGAGTAATTATACCTGTTTGTTGCCATTTTCTCATAACAACTGAAAAGAATGTAATTAAAATACGTGCTATTTTGAAAATAAATAAATAAATGAATGAATGATTTGTGGTGAAACATGGAGCTGTTAAAAGCTATATTTAATTTTAAATATCTATATAAATACTACAAGCACATGAAGTCATATGAATAATTAGATAGCCGATTTTTTTGGTTGAGTTTCTTGAATGACGAAATCTCTTTTTTTTGGATTTGTGTATTATTCAGCGATAGTGACGTCCTTTACTGTAGATACTTTACTGTAGATGTTGTTTAAGACTGGATGGTAAATATGGAATTCTTCAGCGGATGCGAATGACGTCATTTCATATAAAATAAAAGCGTGTGTTTTAAGTCTTAAAACTGAAATATGTTTTGTACTATTTATTTTTTATATACATATATAGATATATTTGATCGGGGGCGACAGAAAATTCTGAAAAGCAGAATTCCTGTTTTCTAGTATAAAACAATTTTTATTGCTTAAAACTTGAGAAATGCGATTCCTAATCCCAATGCAATGTAGAAGTATTTTGTGAAAAATATATTTACACTCAAATATCTACTCCCTTGGAAGTTCATTAAATTTATAGCACATTTAAATGTTAAATTACGAGTTTTCTAGTCCCATATCATGATTTCCTCTGAGATTCGAAATGTTTATGTATTTGACTAATTAGGAAACCAGTGGGGATGGAATTTAGCACCGATATTTTCTTAATTTGCTTAATCTGATGCGTATTTAATTTTGTGACTGATAGAAATGAGTAGGATTATGTTCTTTATAACTCTGTTTCCAATTCACACATAAACATTTAAAAAATACTTAAACTGTTAATACACAAATGAAAGCCGAATATATATATATAACAAAATATACAGTATGAACTCTAAAAAGCTCACCGTTTGACTTAACCTTTACATCCTGACGGTACTTTTAAGTACCATTAAGGGGTCTCAGGACTCTTAAAACTGAAAAAAAAAAAATGTAAAGAAAGACCATTTTCAACATTTAATATCTTAACCCTTAAATACCTGATTTTTCAAAAATAATTGTAATAATGTTTTTCGGCTTTCATTTTTTAAATAAATCATGGGAAAAATATTTAAAAAAATCCTATTTTGTTTTAAGTATGGTTTACGGCTAAAAAACTGTTTGTTACTAATCGGCAATACTGGTGTTTGATTGAAAAAATAATTTTCTTTGATAAAATTCTATAATGTTAAACACACAAGAATTTTAGGAACTATAATAAGAAATAAATTTTACTTGCTCACTGCAGAACAAAATAGGGTATTTCGCAAGCTTCAAAACAAAACAAAAAGAACATGTAGCAACAATTTAAAAAAGAAATATATCTTTATTCTTAACCAGCACAAGTGTTGCCATCTACATGTTGAAAATCGATTTAATAATATTTTCAGAATGTATTTTATTGGCAACATTAGGCATTATAGCTTCAACATTAATCTAATAGTATTTTAGACCCTAATTTGGGTATGTTGCCGAAAAGCAACACCCGGCATTTAAGGGTTAAAATGTTAATTTAAAACGCATTGATTTGAAACACATCATATGTTGTATGAGTTTAAAACAAAATTTTTATTTGGATAAAAGATATAAGTATTTTTTTTTCATTTTATGTATTTAAAAAATTCCAAGATGCAGAATTAGCATTTACAGGGGGCTCCAAACTGCCAGATATGTGACGAACAGAAAATTGGTATTACAGCTTATGAGCACGATTACAAAATAAATATTGAAACTAGAACGTTAATTTCGGTGCCTACTTATATTTCAGATTGTAACAATTACCCTCAATCTAAAAAAAAAAATATATTTAAAGCATTGTTATATTTTTAATACAAAGTTGTATTTAGCTAATGCAAAATGTTGAAAATTTCAACAGTATAACCACCTAAAAAATATTTTTTTGAGCAATAAAAAAGAAATTTTAGGTTCAGTTTATGCAGACTAAAGTGAAACATAATTTCCAGAAAAAAAATAAGATTTTAAACGTGTAAATCCGTCGAAAACCGGAAGTCGAAAAAAATTTCGATTACAGTACTTTCTTCTATTGAAGGTAGAAGGAAGTAAAAATAAAAGGAATGAAATTGCTTGAAGAAATGACTTAGATTAACATTTATTTAAAGTAGAATGAAAAAATGGGAATAAGCTTAATAAGTACTGAGTCAATGCAAAATAAAATAATGAATAGGAATAGATTAATACAAAATAAAATAAAGAATTGTATAAAAATAAATAAATAGAAGGGCAATTGATTAAATTAACTAATTTAAAATTAATTAACTAATAAAAAATGAGACTATAAATAACGTTTAAAAATTGATGAATATTTTATATATATATATATATCAGTGGCGTGGCCTGAAAATTTTCGGTGGTCATCGCAATTATTTAAGTTTGTGGTGAAAAATTATTTACTCTAAAATTCAATGGTTGAATGTTCAAAAAAGAAACTTTAAATCTTACCTTCACTTATACATGAACTCCAAATGTTCTGCTATTACTGGATCGTAGAGTTTTAAAAGCTTATTAAGAGTTTTAAAATATTGCTTGGTCATCGCCGCATCCAGCGATGACCGGACGCCACGCCACTGATATATATATATATATATATATATGTATATATAAAGTTTTTATTGATGGTGGTTTTGGGTTCTAGGGGTCATGATCGGTGTAGATATGCAATTTTTTTTTCAAAAAATCCAACATACGGGAGAATGTAATAGGTAGTGTTTCATACGAAATTTACCTAAAAAAAATGGTAAAAGGACGAAAAAAATAGAAGGGTGATAAAATTGCATGTTACCTGACTTATTGTTTTGATTTCACTCAATACTCCTGTATTGCCAAGTCAGCCCCATATTCTTAATCCGTACAATTCCGAAACCCAATTAACAATTCAGAAAACTGTAAGACAAAGAAAACGGGGAAACCACCCTCATATACACTGTAACATACAAGGTAAAATATCAAAAGTGTATACAATAACATACAAAAGTATTAATGGAGGGCATATAAAAGTGAAAAAAATGATAAAAGGACGAAAAAAATAGAAGGGTGATAGAATTGCATGTTACCTGACTTACAGTTTTGACTCCACTAAACACTCCTGTATAGCCAAGTCAGCCCCATATCCTTAATCCGTCCAATTCAAAAACCCATTAATCAATTCAGAAAACTGTAAGAGAAAGAAAACGAGGAGACCACCCTCATATACACAGTAACATACAAGGTAAAATATAAATTCTGTATACAAAAACATACAAAAATATCAAGGGAGGGCATATACAAGTAAAAAAAAAAAAATGATAAAAGGACAAAGAAAAAAAAAAAAGAAAGGTGATTGAATTGCATGTTACCTGAATTATTGTCTTGACTCCACTAAACACTCCGGTATAGACAAGTCAGCTCCATACTGTTAATCCGTCATATTTCGAAACCCAATTAACAATTCAGAAAACTGTAAGACAGATAAAACGGAGAGACCACCCTCATATACATTGTAACACATAAGGTAAAATATCAAATGTGTATACAGTGACATACAAAAGTATCAACGGAGGGCATATAAAAGTGAAAAAAATGATAAAAGGACGAAAAAAATAGAAGGGTGATAGAATTGCATATTACCTGACTTACAGTTTTGATTCCACTAAATACTCCTGTATAGCCAAGTCAGCGCCATATTGTTAATCCGTCCAATTCAGAAATCCATTAATCAATTCAGAAAACTGCAAGAGAAAGAAAACGAGGAGACCACCCTCATATACACAGTAACATACAAGGTAAAATATCAAAAGTGTATACAGTAACATACAAAAGTATCAAGGGAAGGTATATGTATAAAAAAAAGTGATAAAAGGACGAAAAGGACGAAAAAAAATAGAAGGGTGATAGAATTGCATGTTGCCTTACTTATTGTTTTGTTTCCACTAAACACGTTTGTATAGCCAAGTCAGCCCCATATTATTAATCCGTCCAATTCAGAAACCTTTTTAACAATTCAGAAAACTGTAAGAGAAAGAAAATGAGGAGACCATCCTCATATACACAGTAACATACAAGGCAAAATATCAAATGTGTATACAGTAACATACAAAAGTGTCAACAGAGGGCATAAAAAAGTGAAAGAAAATGATAAAAAGACGAAAAAAAAGAAGGGTGATAGAATTGCATGTTACCTGAATTATTGTCTTGATTACACTAAACACTCCCGTATAGCCAAGTCAGTCCCATACTCTTAATCAGTCTAATCCGAATCCCAATTGACGATTCAGAAAACTGTAAGAGAGAGAAAACGAGGAGACCACGCTCATATACAGAGTAACATACCATGTAAAATATCAAATGTGTATACAGTACCATACAAAAGTATGAAGTGAGGGCATATAACAGTAAACAAAATGATAAAAGGACGAAAAAAATAGAAGGGTTATAGAATTGCATGTTACCTGACTTACTGTTTTGATCCCACTAAACATTGCGGTATAGTCAATTCAGCCCTATACTACAGCGACTAGAATAAATAGTGTAGAAATCTGCTATCCAAACAGCGCTAAAAAATTATGTCACTTAAATGTACAGTGATGCTGAAATCCGATGAGCTAATCGCAGCGACGTTTGCGTTATAATTTCAGGTTTCAATGTTAACACTATATTCTGACAGCGCTGTATTCACACTGTATTCACACTGTATTAAAACTATATTCTGACGCCCAATTCTGAAACCCACTTAACAATTAAGAGAACTGTAAAGAGAGAGAAAACGAGGAGGCCACCCTCATATACACAGTAACATACAAGATAAAATATCAAATGTGTATAAAGTAACATGCAAAAGTATCAAGGGAGGGCATATAAAATTAGAAGAGATGATAACTGGGTGAAAAAAGTAAAATTGTGATAGAATATCATGCGACCTGTGTTAATGCTTTAGATTCCCCCAATATGTATTGTAAAAGATATATTTATTTACCCGGGAGTTCTTACTCGCATTGTTGCTAGATTGTTTAACTAAAGACGATTGATATTTTACATTGTTATATTTGTTGCGAATAATATTTGCCACAAATAAATATTAATTTTTATAAATGATATTTGCCGCAAACAATTATTCATTCTTAAATCATCATCCTTTAAATTTGCATGTATTTTCTAGGTTTATGTAGCAAGTGTTAAAGAAAAGTCATGAAATAATCTCTATAATAATAGCCTAAGTCACGTGACTGTCATCAATAGTTCCGGGCTGACCACTTCACTTTTTATATGCCAAACGGTCATTTCGGTACATAGCCTACTAGATACATACGGCCCACCAATTTCGCCGAAAACCGTCGAAAAAGTGAAGTCGGATTCAGCTTCAAACCCTGAACCAAAACATCGCAACGTGCTCTTTATTTACATTTATACCCTGCCCAGAAAGCGGCTTGTTTCTCATTGTCGGAGTTAGAATCGTTGATCGTATTTTCAAAATAATAAATTAAACACTTATATTCTTCAATTTCCTAAAATTTAAAAGGGTATTTTACTCAGATTGTAGCATTTTAGCGTTACACCATACTTTTAAGATAAGCTAAATTACTTATTGTTTACTTGATCGTTCGGTTCATTCATGAAATTCTTTTTTGAATGTCCCGTATTTATATAAAAATAGCTTGTGTTTCATACACATGTTTTAAAATTAAAATTTGATTTTTATCAAACTACAGTCCTCATAACTGGCTTGAAGCAGATTTTTTTTGACGAATTTACTGTTAGCGTAAAATGTTTGTTTTTGATATCGCCCGAATAATAAAAAAAAAGCCGATCTTCTTTAAACATTAAATGTTCTTATTTCTAATCAGAGAAAGAAATGGTGATCACGGATTTAAATATCGTTGCAATATTCTGTGTTATCGAAGCAATTTTCATTATTTTCATGTTAGTTTATTTTGTTACTTAATAATTAGTATTAGTGCAGAGTTGAGATCAAAAACAGTATTCAATGAGGGAAGAGTTCCATATACTGTTCTGGTTTTCTTGGCGTTCTTTTTTTGGCAATGAATTTTTCAATGTGATTGTTGGGATTTTCAGCATTTGGGGTTGCTATTTTTATTACTTGAATGCTACTTGTGGATAACTAATAATTTTGAATACATATTTTTTTATAATTAATTTTTTTTAAATTCATAATTTTCTGAGATTTTTTTTAAAATGATATTTTTCTGTAAATGTAATATTGAGTAAATATATATAGGGTAGATGCACCAGTTTTGGCCACTGTACCAGTTTTGGCCACATTGGATCAATTTGTCCAATATTTAGCCTGTGAATTAATGCTAACAAATAATAGGTATTCTTACATTTTAAGCAAACTCTCTTTTATCATTTACAATATCATTTGTTTATTTTTTGATAAAATATGACTTTCAAAAAAAAAATAAATGTGTGAAACTGTAGTGTGTGCTTACATGTATTAAGATTCTTGCTTAGCTGACAAGTTTTCAGAATCTTTCAACATTAGGCACTTATTGGGTTTTATTTGTTCTGAAACAAATTGCTATTAGGTTTTATGAGGTAAGCTTTCTCTCTACTGCAATTTTACATTTAATTTAATTATTTTAACAGTTTAATGGGGGGGTGGCCAAAACTGGTGCATTAAATTTGCTATATGTACCAGTTATGGCCATGGGGGTGGCCAAAAAGGGTACAACATAATGTTCCACTTTGGGCCACATGATTCATTATAGAGGGAATTTTAGCCATTTAATAAATTTAAGAACATCTGGAAAAATCAATTTAATTTTGTTTTATATAGTAATGGCTTCAATAATAATAAAAGCAAGGCTAATGGCAGTTCTTATAAAAGAGATTTTGTTATTCTCTGTCCAATAGATAATTCAGTTTAGAAAGAAAGACATTGTGCTAGTCACTAAAGAATAACATTGCTAAAGCAAATATAGTATTGTGTTTAGTATTAATAAAACAAAAGGGGAGGCGATATGTAATGTTTAGATATGATAAATAAACTAAAACATAAATTTTGAAAGATTTTACAACTTCTAAATTAAAAAGTTCAATAAAATTATAGCATGATTTAATTGCTTGTATTTTTCCTAAAGAAATGAAGAAATTCCATAATTTTTGCAATATTTCAGGCACACGGATTTAGAAATACTAAATATTGTGAAAATCTTTACTACAGATATCTAAATACAAGTAAGAATGTATTTCACATTATTAAAAAAAAAAAAAAAAAAAAAAAAAAAACAGGATTCCTTTTACCAAGTTTAAAAGAGATTCTGTGCTATTAAAAAATGGCCTAGAGGGAACACTGCTCTAAGATAGGAAGTAAAATTAAGGCCATTCAAAATGTAATGCCAGCACTACAAGCTAGCAAAGTTTTCGAGTAACCCGTTTTTGCCTTACATCACAAGTTTGCAGGACGGACACCACTTTTCTCTAATAATGTTGAATCTCAAGTAGTAGATCTAGGTACTAGGAATTGAAGTTAAAAATCAATTAGAAAAGTGGATTTTAGATATTGTCAGAATACTATTTCCTATAAAAATGGAATAACTTTTAAGATTCTGCCCAGAAATTGTAGCCGGCAAGATAGAAACTCCATTTCAAGATGGAAGACCAGGTATGAAATGGTATGATTTGCTTCTGAAATCACACCGTAAAATAACTTGCAAAGAAGCAAGGTATTTAAATAAGGCACAAGCTAATATAAACCAAAAGATCATTTCATAACTTTTTGATGAAAATCAAACAAAAATCAGAAAATGCTTTCAAGAAATATAACTCTTTGATGAAGATTCAAGTGTTCTAAACAAGCCACAATCCATGAATAATTATAAAACTGATTAAATAGTTAATCTTTATGTCCTATAGGCACTGTTGTCCCTTTTATTAATCAAATTTAAATATATTTTTTGTTTTTTAATTGAAATTTTGGAACAGATGTCATATTCGCCCCATATTGGCGCGATTTTTTTCTGACGCCAAATCATATAGGCAAAGGGTACTTAACTTGCGCCAAAGTGTCGTTATTTTGCTTGATGTGGTAACCCGGATTATGTTGTTTATGCTGTTGATGTTTTCGCCAAATTGGCAACCGAAAAAAATCGCGCCAATATGGGGCGAATATGACATCTGTACCGAAATTTTCAGTTAAAATCAGCATAAGTATATTTTATTTTATGTTTTTATCAATTCATCAAGAAATTTGCAAAATTCTCTTAATACAGCAAACAAATATATGTGTGGTAAAATAGATGTTGCATAAAAATGCTTTACTTTTACTTATTATCAATTAAAATGTTTGTTAAACTACATGATATTGGTGGCCAAAACTGGTGCATAGAGATGGCCAAAACTGGTGTAGGGGTGGCCAAAACTGGTACAAATTGGAATAAATTACTTGATGAGTTATTACTCACAATCTAAAATATTCTGTAGAAAGTCATTATAGTTAACAGAAAGACAATTAAATTTACTAAAGAATGATGTTATTATGATTTAATATGCTTCAATCGATCAAGAAATGTAAAAATTCTATTTCAAATTTTCTCTAAATGTGGCCAAAACTGGTACATCTACCCTATATATATATATATTGTGCATTTTTTTTATGTTAATATGTATATAACATTAATGAGCTTAGTTTCAGATGTAAAATAAATATATAAAATTATAAATATATATAAGTACAAAGTTATGTATATATAAATGTGTATATAATTTGTATTTATATGTGTGCATATATATAATTGAGTGCATAACATATATAAAAATAATACATTGTTTATAATATAAAAATATATGCTTATAAAAATTTAAAAACCATGTTTTTCTGACATCTTAAAAAAATTGATAAGATGCTAAAATAGTCTTTTGGTGCCATTTTGTATTCCTTCGCCAATCGCACCATACAGAACAGGATATGGAACTCTTCCCTTCAGGGAGTTAATCAAACTTTTTATTTAACGTTCGTTCTATCTTAGTAATCTGCTTACAGTAACTTTGCGAAATTTTCTGTTTCAGTAGTTAAAGGTTAAACAAACTTATTTGATATTTGCATGCAGAGGCAGATTATCCATTAGGCTGACTAGGTTGAAGCCTGGCGCCCGGAAGGAAAGGAGAGTCTGTGTTAAGATTTTCTTTCAGGTTTTTTTTCTTCCTATCAGGCTAATATTTTATGTAAAAGAGAAATGATGAAGAATATTATTTGTTTCACTCACTTATTGAGTCTTGTACATAATTAACATATACATGATAGATTCCAAATGCTGCTCCCCTTTTAATTTTTGATATTCATAAGAAGAAAATATTGGATCCTTACAATTTTTTAGTTTCCAGTTTGTACATACACATTGGATATATACAGATACAGCTTTTGTAGTCACAGCATCTCTACAAATGATATCTTTTAAAGAAACTGTTAAAGTTTAATCAAGCATTTTCCCTATTTTTCGCATCCTGAGTGATCATCCAACCATGTCCATTTATTCTATTAAAATTCATTGTTCAACTAAGAAAGTTCTTTTAAGGTTAGAGATTCTATATAAATGTTTATGTGAAAATATATGAATTTTTAAACTTATTTACTGTAAATCTATTCTGAAAAAAAAAAAAAAAAAAAAAAAAAAAAAACATTATGCAAAAGATTCTCAGAATTGCATCATACTAATTGATTCAAAATAGAGGCTATGGCGATTATCGTTTAAAATACTGATGAGAGAAACGTTCTTTCAATTGCAAAAAAAGGCATACAAATCACATACAGCTTTTGTTTTATGATGGGCTGTATGAATATTAAAATGAGAAATTTTATTTTTTATATGGCCTCTACGTCCTAATAATTCTAGAAAAATACCAAATTATCACATTTTGAATGTTATGAAATTTAAATATTTACCTGCAATATAAATACTTCTTTCTGTTTTTAATCCCAGAAAACACTAAAATATATCAATTTAAAGGAGGTGGTCTCCAAAAAAGTGTAGCCTATGGGCCCAGTAGGTAATTTATTTGTTTCTGTTTGTATGCACAAAAAATTTTATTAGAGTATACATCTAGCTAAAGCATTCTGTAAGAAAAAATAGATTTTTTTTGTGTAATCCTTTAATATGCTTAAATTTCCTCAAAAATAAATAAATAAATGTGAGTAGTTTTCTGCAGAGTTGTCCCTAACAAATGCAAGGCTGTGTACGAAAATTTTTGTGAGGTTTTTCTCCCCTTTAGAGTCTTGTATCGAGTTTGATCAGGTTGACGATAATTTTTAGGGTTTCGTTTGACTAAAGACTATTTGTCTCACTCCTGTCAATCTAGAGTTCATTCTTGGAAACAAAATTTAAATATAACAATAGCTACAAATTAAGCATACACTAGATCAGCCATACTCAACCTGCGGGCCACATGTGGTCCAGCAGCATTCAATGTGCAGCAAGAAACACACTCATTAATCCATATTTATAATATTAATTAAATTAATGCATAAAAAGTACCGTATTTTATGGAAGAAGCGCCACACTCCTCAAAATTGTTCTGAATAAGCTTTAAAATATCATAATCACCGCACCTGCCGTAAATGCTGCACCTGTGGGATCTCTATTTTTGTCGACAGTGTTTCATTGACTTAACTTTAATCAAAGTTTTCTGGACAGTGTAGGGTACCTTCTTTTTAATAACTTAAGATTCTACAATTTTATTCAAAATATTTAAATGTTTTAAAATTTTTATGTAATTTTTAAAATAAGGAAACGTCAATTGCTTTTAAAACCATCCAGAGCGCGGGACACGGACCCCTCTCCTTAATCGCTCCCCATTTTTTTAAGTGGTCCGCACAACTTAGTACGCTTTTTACGTCGTATACACTTTAGGCCTTTTTTAGTTTCTATTTGAAACCCTCAAAATCTGAGTCGTCAATATCTGAGTGGAAAAGTTGTAAATTTTCTTTGTTCACCTGTATGGTTCGGTATCATCATCAGAAATGTCACAGTTTTCATTATCGGCAAAGTCAGAAAGTTTTGCATTGTTAAGCAGGAGACTTGAAAACAATCTTGAGGAATTTTTATTTTATCCAAATTTTACGTACACGGAAAAAAAAAAAAAAAAAAAAAAAAATCGTAAACGCCGCGGCGTTTCTTCCATAAAATATGGTATTTAAGATGTTCACTGTTGTTTTACATATTTTTGTGGGAAGACACAATCTGTTCTGTTATTTAAAATTATACTAAAACATCTTGAATGCCATTTTCTTAGTGAAAAGTTCTTTTTACATGTCCTATGTATGTTAATCTCCAACACTTATCAAACATTGTTAAATATTAATTTAATTTGCTGTATATATTTGTACAGTAAAAAACAAATAATAAAAAGTTATTTTGCATTGGTATATTATTACATTTTATTATATAGCTAATACTGCTTTTTAGGGTTGAATGTTTCTCGCGGAAAAAAAAGGCATCAAATCATTTTTACGCTAGGCATCAAAACATTTTTACGCTATTCTTTCCAAACAAAACATTTCGCGGCCTATTTTTTCAACATTTGTACTAAAAATTTACCATGAAATTTATTGTTTGGAAATAGTGGTGTTAAAATTTTTTATGACATTCCTTCTGCTACAAACGTTCAACCACACTGATAATATTAACTTGGTTATGTTTTTTTTAAGTATGTTGTGGCCTAGCTAGCATCACAAATATATGTTTGTGGCCCGTTTGAAAAAAAGGTTGAGCATGGCTGGATTAGATGATTAAAAGCAATATTTTCTGCTTTTGAATGTCCGCACTTAACATTTTATTCATAAAAGTTTTATATTTTATAAATATCAAATTTTAAATATCTAAATTTTATTTTGAAATAAATAACTTGTCGTAAAACGCAGTCTAAGTAAATGTCTTATTTGAAAATGTGGCATGTATAAAAAAAATGGTATGTGTACAGGGCCCGATTAACCTCTGAATCTAGAGAAAGCACAATATCATTTGGGGGGGGGGGGGGGGGCTCGCATATGGTAAAATGTTTTTAAATTCTACATTCATGGAATCATTTCAATGACACAAATGTTATTCCCAAGAGGAAGTTAGCAGAGTTGGGCTTTTCTTCAAACAGCTATTTATATATCCCCTGCTTATGAGATGGAGTACTATATTTGCGACCAGTGTAGTTGTTGTATGTTTAATTGTTTGTTTGTTTCTAATGAGCATCTAACGATGTCAAGTGATTGATTATTTAAATTTCTGTGTTAAAGTTTCTTGAAGTATTGTCAATTTTCTGCTGCATTAGGTTTAGCCAGTTTTAATAACCAAAAAAGCTTGATTAATAAATAAATATATTTGATAAAAATATTGTGCTTATCAGTAATATCAGCATTTTTTTTTTTATATATATATAAATAAATTTATACTCTCTTCATGAAAACCATGAGTTCAGTCATATTATCAAGAATTACATATTAAAATACATATGGGATGATATAAAACCAAAAAATTCTGTAAATTTGCCCCTACATCTGAACTGAAAGTTTCATTGTTTACATCTGCGTTGAAGGGTTGTAGATTTGAGGGAGTATACTGTATATATTTTTCTTTAGATTTTATTGTTTTAGCGTTAAAACTGTTATCTAGTTTTGTATTACAGGATTTTTTCCATGTTAAATAATTACATATTTAGTTTAGAAGCCTAATTATTTAGGTTACTAGTTTATTCAAACTTGAACTGGAAATAAGCCAAAAATGTTGATTATAATTCATAGATTGTGGCCACTAAGTGTAGCAGATATAATATCAATGTTTAGTTGGTAGCCAAATGACTTGGGAAGAACGTCAAAAACATAATTAAGAAGGTTCTGATTTCTTGGAAGGGGGGGGGGGGTGGACAAACTTGAAAAATGCAACTTAATAAACTAGTCACCTAAATAACTAGGCTTCTAAGCTAAAAATATATTTAATCTGGAACGAAAAAAACTAATATACAACATTTGACAGCAGCGCTGCCGTTAAAATAATAAAATCGAAAGAATATAAATTGCTATGAAATTAATGCTGGAAGTATCTATTTATCACCGTCCCCATTATCACTATTTATGATCAAATTTCCTGCCACTTGATCGCCAAGTTTTGTAATTACTGTTTTTAAGCGGATCTGTGTGTGAATATGAAAGTATTGATTATAGAACATCTGATACTAGAAGTTAAGAATCAATTCTTATTGTGATAGATGTTGTTTTATGTGATGTTTATGTTTATTGATACTTGATTTTTCTAGAATCGCCCATCTCCAACTCTCATTCATATCCAAATACATTGTTTTTTTTTTCTTTTGAAAAATATTCAGAATTATCTTATGAAAAATCAGGTGATCAGATATATTTTAAGTTAATTAAACCTCAAGTCCAAACTGGTTACTTTCTGATACATTTTTGTTCACAAACATATCAAATTGACAAGTGCTGTTATTAAAGCTGTTCTTAAAATTTAAAGGAGCTACTTTACTGAATTCATTTTTGCTCAAGAACACTTGAAAGTGGAAGATGTTATTCAGAAACTATAGTAATCGAATGTCATTTTAACCTTGTTTTGATAAAAGCAGATCATTCTGGAAATACACTCAAAATGGGTGTTCTGAACTGAATTATCGAAAGATAGCACATGAAAACCTGTTGCCCCACAACAAGAATCACTTACAATTTGAAAAGTAATTTATTTATCAAGGAATGAAAAAAAAACTGCTTCAATAGTCAAACTCATCAATTTTATGCCTTCACATTTATAAATGGCTCAGAAAGTTTTGTGTTGTTGAGTCAGGAATTTTAAAATTATCATAAGAAACTATGTAATCAAACTCTTTTTTCATTTTTTGTAAAAACTAGAGTTTTTTAGAAAGTACTGCCAAAGTAGACATTTTAAAGAGGTTTCAGACACATTAGTGTGGGGAAGGGAAAACATCTGCTGTCCTGAGACAATAACTGCTATTAATCGAGATAAAATTCATTTATTGAAAAATAACAAAAGAAAGTGTTCAATTACAAATCCTCTCAATAACCAAAACTTTATGTTTAAAAATGAGCCAGAATATGTGTCAAAGTTTGATATTCAGCGATTTTTTTTTTTTTTTTTTGGAGAACCACCTTGACGATGAAAAAAAAAATATTTATAGTATTTGATCAGTTCAGTACATTTCATATGTGCAGCGTTTTTTTATTGTGAAATAAAATTCATATAAAATATTTTTGTATAAGTTATTTTCATTGTGGAAATTACTTGTTTTCATATGTAAAAATTGTATATATATTTTTTATGAGAGGCCTATTTAGGGCCCCTTCACAAAAATCCATTTAATAAAACAGGCTCCTTCACAAAATTCCTTTCAATAAAACACGCCTCTTCGCAAATTTCTTTTCAATAATTTCAACAGGCCCCTTCACAAAATTCCATTCCATAAAACATACTTTTCATTGATTATTTTTATTAAAATGTTTAATAATTAAACAAAATAAGCTCACCAGAATTGAAAACTTTAGTTGAAGGATTTAAAGAAGTTGTTATTAATAAATGTTTGGTTCTAATTTGAGAAACTGTATTTATCTTTTGTGACATGTTATTTTTCACAAAATTTAAGAGCCCCAAGAAAAAAAAAAAAACCTGTATTGGCCTGCCTGCATATTTTTAAAACTACTTGACTGAATGACATCCTGTTTGGTATTTTATTCAAAGTAAAAATTTACCAAAAATAGAACTCTCATTAATATGCTCAGTAAAAATAAAAGTGTATTGCTATGAGTTTGTTTTGTCTTTTTTTGAAGGAGTCTATATATCAAAATATTAATTTAAAAAGAAATATTTACACTTCTACGATTGTACATTTAATGATGTGCATACATTATGCCATTTTAGGACTGTCCTATGTTATTTTTGTGCAGTTCTTCTAATTTTGTCGACTATGCCATATTTTTGTTTTTAATGGGACAAATATTCGGTATTCGGCCCTTTTGCTGAATATTGAAGGTTTGTTGGTCGAATGCTTCAGCCGAATATTGCTAAAATGCCACTGAATATTGAAAGCTATCTTGTCAAATAAATTCAGGTAAAAAGTTTCTTCTCCGTTTTTTGCAATTTTTTAAAAATCTAAATTGGCTGCTTTCTGGGACATTCATGAAGTCATTTTCGTTCTTGCAAAAAATGCACAGTTATTCAGATACTAAAAAATATACAGCCTTTCTGTATTTCCTATAAAGGTTTTTAATTGTCAGGGAAATGTCTTAAATAGAGAATGATATGTTACAACTCAAGATGTAAAAACTCTAATAGAAAAAAGAAAAACACTTGAATATTCATCACCATCTACAAATTCCATGCACATATAAAAAGGCCCTTATGAAATTCACAATAACTTACTTTCTGTTTTCTATGAAGTAAGAAATGTAAAAATTCATTCACTAGGTGCATTAGCTAAGATTCATGTACATCTGAAAACAGAACTAGTGTCAAACTAGATAGTCACTAGATGGCGCAACCTGATTTATGAAGATTGTTTTATAAATATTTAAATATAAATTTTAAAAATATTGAGCAAAATAATATTTTAATTCTATAGTTTTCACTTTAAAATAATTATTTGCATGATTATTGGATTTAATATGTAACATTATTATGTATATATATTTTTATTTACATATTCTTTCATTCATGTTCTTATTAGTTTCTGGGTATGTTTTTAATGCTTATTGAATTGCCGCTATAGGTCTCAATGCACCCCCCCCCCCCCTTCAAAGTTAAATGCTTATTGAATAAGTGGAATATTGTATGTGCTGATTGCAATGTCAAAGACTTTGTTAACATACATATTCTACGTTAACCATACCTTTTGCTTTAATGTAATTTGTGCAGAACAGACTCATTCTTTCAAATTTATTTATCATTAGGGACACAAACCCTCCACCACAATAAAATTTACTTGATTAGGTTATTTCAGAAAATATCGCCGCATGAATTATGAGAGAGAGAGTGTAAGAATATTATTGATTTTGAATGCAAGGAAGGATAAAAGTATCATTTGATAGTAAAAGTTAAATAAATTCTTTATATTTTAATGGAAATATCTTATTATTCTGATTTACTGTAAATCAATTTGATATATCTTACAATAAAAGGATAAAATGCAATTTTGTAATTTTTTGGGCTAAAATAACTTTTTCAAATTTAAAAATAAATTTAAAAAGTACATTTAAGAGTAGTAATGATTAATGAGTTCCTTTTTTAGATAAAATGTTTATGCATTACTTTCCTGTAGATAAAGTTATGATATTATAATTTAGATGTAGTAAAAGTTATTTTATTAGAAGTTGAAATATTACAAAAACAAGTTATTCAAAAATGTAAACAGATAACAGAACATAAATTTGTTTTTAATTCTTTTTCCACTTTAAAATTTAAAATTCTATATATATACAGGGGTGACAAACGTCTAAAGACAGCACTCTCACAAAATGCACCATGCACCAAGTTCTGGTTTCTGGGAGGCGAAAACCGGTTTCCCCGCGGTAGGGAAGTGGAGTTACAGTATGAGCGCTCGCTGACAACGAGATGATCCCTTCGTTGGCTATGAATACTTTAAAACTTTCGTTTAAAAGCCGTTCATATGTATTGAAAATGTACTACATATTAACAAATAATGAATAAAGTGTTATCAGAATAAAGATTTATGGATTTTGAAAACATTTCGAATTTCTTTTAGTAGTTTCTGCAACTTCCCCTCCCCTTATTAATGCTTCAAAATTAAAATTTTATTGCTTTACTTTTTTATTTGTTCAGTTTGCACTGCGATGTGGTTACGGACTTTTTTAAATGAGTTTAAAAAATGAAAATTAAAAACTATTAGTACTATCATAAGTTAGTATTAGTACAAAATACGTAAATTACCAAAATAAGAGTTAACAAAAATTTAGATAATTTTTCCTTTTAAAATACTGACTTATGAATTAAAAATTAGGGTAATTCTCAAAACATGGAAACAGACAAGCATCATACGGATTACCTGATATTTACGGAACTAATATGATAATGCAAATCATTCGAAAATAATGAGAACATAATATCAGTGGCACATTATAAGTGTCAAAACTTTAATATATGTGAAAAAATATTGTAAATAAAATAAATAATTACTGTCATTATTATCATGCTTCTTGAATTATAATTCTATTTTCTTTATCGCTCTCATGTTGAAAATTAGATTAAATGTTAAAATTTGGAACCTTTTTTTTTTTTTTTTTTTGAAAAAGACATTTATCTTTATGGTGAAATGGGAAAAGCTGTTTGATTTCTTAGTACATAAATAAAAATACCAGCTATTTTCATACATTAACTAATGAAAATGATTTTAGGAACAGGTCAGGAATTAGTGATTATGGATTCAATAAATAATGACCTTTTCTGTAAACATTTTCGTAAGGGAGGGGGGAGGGGGCATATAATTTATTTTTTCTTTTCTCCATTTTAATTTTAACTATTTATTTATTTGCATATGTATATTATCTAATGTTTTCATTTTATCGAACTAGCTGTATATTTTAAAATTAAAGAAAGCTGTAAAATAAATTTTCATCAGAACACTTGTACGCAGGATCCACTTAAAGAATGGGATATGCATGAAAAGCAGTTCCCCAAAAAACATTATTAATAATAATTAACATAAATGTTTGATATTCACATATCTGTGATGGTATTATGAAATATTGCAAACTCAATTTCGATGCATTGTGAAAGTTCTTATTAATCTACAACAATTTATTGGAATTTAATGAAATTTTCTTCACATAAAACTTAATTAGATTGAATAAAGTTAAGGTACTGCAGATCTGAATAAAAATATTTCGTACAATTTATAATGAATGATAAGCTATTATACGTGTTAATATAAGAATAAAAAATAATACACTTACATAGTGAATGAATTTAATTTTAATTAAAGTAGCCAATGAATGCAATAAAAAAAGTTGAAGTCAGCCTATAGTGATAGCAGAGGCTCATTTCAATGTACCCCCCACCCACCTTTATTGTGTCCTTGTACAACTTAAAACAGCCTGATGGAATAAATACAGATTACTTTTAAATGTTGGAGTCTCAAATATTTGAAAATTGAAAAGGCTGCTCATATTACCATATGATAAAGTTGGGCGTGTGGAGCAGTACTTCATCACGTTAAGAATGCAAATGAATATTGTACCAAAAGAAGGCAATTTTAGTATCACATTGGTTATGGAAAACTCTTGAATAGAATTGCCGAAACAGCTTTTCCGCATGCTCCTAAAATAAATTCACATTGTACATTAAATTGTTATGAATAAGCACATAATTTCATCATATTCATCACATAATTTTCTTTCAGTTATAGACAATTAAAAGAAAATAAATAAAAGAAAAGTATTTCTAAAATTAAAATATGCAACTATAAGCTTAGTTATTAATTTCCACAAGGTTCTAAAATTACTTAACTTTTACCCTATATTATAGGTAATAAATCTATCACTTTTCAAAAGAAAAGAAAGAAAGAAAAATCAGTCTTTTAAAGAGAAGGTGGTTTTTTTTAATCATCATTTAAGAAATTTATTCATTGAGATTTTCTTTAATTAACTCATAAACTCATGTTAAGAGAGTGGAAATGCTTCATGCTCGAAACACAAGCCTGCCGGCAAGATGACAGTTTTCGAAACTTTCATAACATAAAAATTAAAGCTTCACAATATGAACATAAGATTTCTCAACACATTAATACTTGAGTGACGAAAACATTAACATTACATATGCGGGAGAAAGTATGCATTTAAAATATTTGCATGAAATACGCACAGTAACGAAATGACTAAGTCCAAAAGCATGCGCAATAAAAAGCCAATGGTCGAAAAACGGAGGAATCCGGTCGGAGGAGCAATAGAAACGGAAACTTGTGCAATGTGCATTTTGTGAGGGTGCTGTCCCTAGACGTTAGTCAGGGGTGGGGAAATGCATCATTTTACTCACCACTGACGACTGAATTTTCTGACAGGGCGAGTGAATTTTTAGGTAGTCTTTGAAAACTACAAACTATAGAGATATGAAAAAACTTTTTTTTTTAGTAGTTAGCTATATTTTTCAGCTTTCTTAATTACTGGGATGTAAACATGGTACTAAGTTCTGTTTTATATTAAACTTTCATCTCTTGTTTATATTTCTTAATTTTACAGGGGAAAAAAATATGAAAATGCATTAGTAATATTGCATTGTAACCATACGTTGCATTTTACTAGCTGGTGAAATAAATCGTTGGCTAGTAAGATTTTCTAGAAATGCCCCACCACTGTATTTATATAATCAAAAGTTATTTTCTTTATTGGAAAAAATTCGATGTTTGACCTAAAATTTGGCCGAATATTCAGCCAAATCACTATTCATCCCATCCCTAGATCCAACATGGCTCAATTCTACTCATTATAAAACTTAAAAAATCAACCCAGTCCCAACCTCACTCAATTTCTGAAGAACATGCCAATGTTTCTTAATCAACATTACCCTACAATTAAAGCTTTTTAAAAGATGGTTAAGGAAAATCATAATTTTAAGGCTAAAAAAAATGTATATTTTGAAAAATATATTTCCCTATAATTACATAAACATTTAGTATATGTTTTATGAACAAATAAATTTGCAAGGTATTAATTCATTCACAGTGGATGAAGAAGCAATAAATACTGTTTATAAATGTTATAAAAAAATTCTTCGGCAAGTTAATGTAATATAAAATGTAAAAGTCTTTTCCACATCAAATGCGGTCAAATTAATTTGTACACCCAAAACACGGTCTGTGTTATTTTTCCACAATTATGAGACGAACGTTTCAAGACTGATTCTAATTATTTTAATACTCAGTCATAAAAAAATTTTTTACAACTTCATTTACATAAAAAAGGATGCTGGTCGATTATTACCCCAGAAGTGACCAGGAATAATTCTGGTGCAATTCCTGATCACTTAAAAATTATAATTATTTCAATTATAAGTGCATATGTATTTAAGCAAACATTTTATCATACTACAGTACAGGCATCAAAGGGTTCTTATTCCATGCCAAAACTGGGAACAATATCTTTAATGGTTTTTATAATAATTGGATGTTGTTGATTTTTGACCAGGAATTACCACAGACAACTCTACTAATTTAAAATTAAATATACCACATAAATGTTAAATTATTAACACATTGCAACGAGCAAAAGTGGAAGTATAGATGAAATGTAAGAAAATAAGGCATTACTTGATTATCCCTTCGACCAAAAAATTATCTCTGAACTATATGATTAAATGCCAGTAATGGTTGATCGTAAATGTTACATTCACCTGACATTAAACATGATACGCATGTTTGTTACGTCATCGGGTGATTTTTAATTAGATTTTTTATAAGGATTTTTATTAATGCTTTACTAATTTATTTGTTATTTAAAATGAAAATTATGTTAGCTTGTATAATTTGACGAATAGTTTGGCAATTTGTATAATTTGCTGAAATTGGTCGATGGGATAATCAAGTAGTACTGAAAATTTTGTTATCTTCTTGTAGGAAAGACGGTTGCAAGTCGATATTTTTAGATAGCCACTCTTTTCCTCCAGTGGTCCTGTGTCAGGCACTAATTTTTCTTTTATCTATCAGACAGCTGAAAATAAACATTTATCTACCCATCTCCTTTGATACTTTTAAGAATTTTTATATCAGATTACAGTTAATAAAAAATGGGTACTTGTTAGTTATACTGTCGCCAAATAGTAAGATTAAAGGCCAATAATGGTTGATCGTAAATGTCACATTCACTTGACAAGACATGTTTACGTCATCAAGTGATTTTTATTTCGATGTTTTATTTGTATTTTTGGTACTTAGTTATCCCGTCGGCCAAATTCTGTCGCCAAATTGTAAGATTAAATGCCAATAATGTTTGCCATTAATTAATTTTAAGATTAAATGCCAATAATACCATTAACTCGACTTTTTATTTGTATTTTTTTTTATGTTTTACTAATTTATTTGTTCTTTCGTTATTTAAAATAAAAATTATATCAATTTGTATAATTTGACGATTTATATAATTTGGCGAAATTGGTTGATGGGATAACTAACAAGTACGAAAAAGGTCATGCATCTGATTAATTCTTTTGAAATAGATAAAGTGATGATAATTGAGGTACATAAAAACCTGTTGGCACAGATGCCATATATGCCCCATATTGGCGTGATTTTTTTCTGAC
This sequence comes from Maratus speciosus, assembly GCA_963932465.1. Classification (NCBI taxonomy): domain Eukaryota; kingdom Metazoa; phylum Arthropoda; class Arachnida; order Araneae; family Salticidae; genus Maratus; species Maratus speciosus. The sequence goes on from OZ010788.1 coordinate 58,930,985, forward strand.
GCCAGTGTCATATACGCACTGGGTACTTAACTGGCGCCAAAGTGTCGTTATTTTGCTTGATATGGTAATGAGGTTTTCGCCAAATTGGCATCGGAAAAAAATCGCACCAATGTCGGGCATGTATGACATCTGTGCCAACCTGTTTAGTTTATTTTTTATGAAAAGAAGAATACTATTTTTTTTCTGTTTACGATAGATTTCATACACACCTCCCTTCACCATTTTATTTAACATAATAAGATGGTTATTTTTAGGTTAAAGTTATGTAGTGCAAAATGAATGCTTAAAACATATATCTCAAACAAATAAATACAAAAGTGAAATAAATATATATTTTTTCATTAAATAAGACCTTTAAAATTTTGATTTATTCATTTTTTACTCCTTTGTTTAACTCAATTTAGTTTATATATGTTAAGATGAAATCTTGGGATTTGATTTTTATCCCACTTCTTGATATGGTAATTATAAAAGTACAAAAGGTAGTATGAATTATAAAATCAAATTTGGTGCCTAAGGTAAATTGCAATGGAAATATTTTTGAAAAATCATGCAGCCATGAAATTAGACATGATTTTCTTTTAAAAACTATTTATACTTAGTTTTTAAAAGAAAACCATTCTTTTCTGGTCACATGACATGTTTTTTGCACAATGACAGGTGGGGAATTTTGTAAACGTGCATTATAATGCCTGTATACCACATTCCTCACCTGTCATTGTGCGGAAAACATGGGTACTACTTAGCTATCCCATTGGAAAAAAATCTATCGGCAAACTATAAGGCCAAATGCCAATAATGGTTGATCGTAAATGTCGACTTTAAGAAAGTTACACATATTTACGTCATCAAGTGATTTTTATTTCGACTTTATTTGTATTTTTATTAATTCTATACTAATTTATTTGTTCTTTTGTTATTTAAAATAAAAATTATGTAAATTTGTATGGTTTGGCTAAATTGATTGACGGGATAACTAAGTAGTATAAAACATGTTGTCATATGACCAAAATTACTTATATCTTGTTAAGTAAATCATAAAAAAAAAAAAAAAAAAAAGGAAAAAGTGTTGATTACAAACTATGTCAATAGCCATGTCTGCCAGTTTTATACCTTAACATTTAAAATGAGTCTAAGTTTTACATTGTTGAACAGGGAAACTTGACAACACCTTAATCATTGATTTATAATTGGATATAAAAATTGAATTTTATTTTATTTGTTTGCTTAATGTCAAATTTTTTACAAGTATACCTCAAAGTTACGAAAGCTAAGACATTTCAATCCACCTTAAATATAAAAAAAATTTGGTTAAGCAATAAATAATCTTTTAACTTTAGCTAAAAGCAGTACTTTCAGAATATTTTCTTTTTTTGTAATAGCATTTAAACAAAAAAATTAAAATTGCTCCAATAACCTGAGTTGATGAAAATTAGATATTAGTTCGATTTTAGTTATCGAACAATTCCACATCAGTTTTACTTAAAGGCATTTTGATGTTAAAATAGCTACTGTTTTTGTTTTACATATTAGTTTAATAATTTTGTTTAAAAAGATAAAAAAAAACTAAAATCCAAGTTTTAATTGCATATTTAATTAAATTATAACAGCATGTATCTATTATTCCCCCCCCCTCCCTGCAATAAACATGACAAAATCTGATGGCAGAAGATAATCAGATCCCCCCCACCTTTTTAAATAAAATACAAATTTTTAAACGAAGTGTTAAAACAAATGTTCACTTTCTTGATTTACTTTCTGCATTACAATACACTTAAACTAAACTTGAAATAAAACATTAAAAATAAACATACAAGCACACAAACTCATAGACATTAAATTGATTTTATTAGCAATAATATAAACATAATGATGAAAGATCAACAGATTTGTTATCAAACTTAATTTTTTAAAAGGTAGAAATACTTTTTTTTTTATTTATCAAGTGTAACAAACCGTTCGCTACAGAAAAGTTTTTAATTTAACTCTTCCTAATAATGACATTAGATTAGATGTTATGAATGATTTTCATCTAGTAATATTACAATCATCCGATAAAAATAATTTTGAATTAACTTCATTTAAATTTATTATTCCGATAATTATTAAAATGATAATGTTTTTTTTTTTTTTATTTGATGATTAGAGTCAGAAAAAAATCGCGCCAATATGGGGCGAATATGACATCTGTTCCTTAATATTTTTTATTAAACTCTTTTTGAATCACATCTATACGATCGAGGAGAAAAAAATGTAAACAACTTTGAATTCTCTGAACCCTGCCCAGTGCGTTGTGATTGGTTCTCGTCGTTGAAGTTACGGTCAGAGTCAAATTTCAATTTTGGGCAGGGTATCAGAGTCCTCTGGCGAGGGACTTCATACATTAAACCCAAATCAGTCTGCCTGTAGTAGTATCTAAGTATGCCTTGTTTCGGTACTTCTAAGTTAGTCGGGCGCAGGTGATAAATCGCCAAATATTCTTCCATCGCCAGAATTTCATTTAAAATAAAAACCTATCACCCATTTCATTTAAAGCGCATAACTTTCATTTAAAACACATAAATTTAAATACATAATCAGATACATTTAAAATATACATCTTTCATTCACCTCATTTAAAATACAATAAAAAAAAAAAAAAAAAAAAAAAAAAAAAAGCAATTTAACAAATTACAACGATCATTTGGAAAATGATTTTTTCAAAGACTAAAATTTAAGACATAAAAAATCGCACGGAGTTGATCCTACATTACGTACGCCATGGATTGAACGATAACATTCCTGGACCCATCATGAACAAATTTTAAAAGAAATTTCAGTTTTACAATTTTCGGTACTGTAAATTTTTTAACTTCTACGGAGCTGGTCATACATTACGTACGCCATGAATTAAAGATTAATAGTGTTATTACACGTAAAAATTACAAGCAAGAAAAATCGCCTGCGACTCGTCAGATTTCCTATGAAACTTACGTAATAGCCAATCATTTCATTGACTGTTCGGGAAAAGGCTTTTCTATCATCAGATTTCCAAAAAATCTCACGACCAATTTTAAATAAAATTTCATTCTTAAACTTCTAAACATCCGACAATATTACTTTTTATACCGTCGGATAGAGAAAAAAATGTACTTTTAAATGCAATTTGTTTGAAAGATGTATCTCAATTTGTTTCTGATTTATTAATTTTTTTTGTAGTTTTTATTACTTTTTTGTCTTAATGGCAACACTCTGTTGTCCATCGTTGTTGAAACCAAAGGGAAATACAGATTACTGTATAGACCAATCAGATAACGAATAAACTGAGGATTAAACCAATGAAAACGTTCAGATATGCTTCTGATTTCCTACCCTGACGAGAACAATAACCATTTTTCCAAATGGTTAATAAAGGTATTTTTCCAGTATAGGTCCTTGGCGAGGAAAAAAAAAATGGCATCGTATTTTCCGGCAATCTACGTCCTATTTCATACACATAAGCAATTTTTTTCATATGTATACAGTTTATTTTATCTAAAGAAGACAATGATTTATTTTTATATAGAAACAAAAGTAATTTATATATAAACAAATATTCTATATATATGTATAATATGTTTATATGCAAATAAATACATATGAACAAAAAAAAAAGTTTACCAGGTTTGTTTTCATAGCCATTTATATATTTTGTCAACGTGTTTCACTTTCTGAAGCCCGAATTGTCCAAGCTTAAAAAAAAATGCCAAGGTCCCTGTAGTGGAAAAGTACCTAAATAAATAATTAATCGTAATAATAATAATATAAGCTAAAATATTTCATTTCAACATCAAAATATTGTTCCTAATTTACATTCAAATAAATATATATTCGAAGATAACTTCAATTTAAATTAGATTGACAACTTACTATCTCACTTCTCACTTCATAAAATAAACAAACACGAGGGATTCATTCGTCATGAACTGTAGAAAATATTAAACTATGAACATAATCTTTCGCAAAGCAGGTTCTCCAACAATGAATGGACAATATTCTTATGATGTCATAGTAGGTAAATTGGCGTCGCTAACGTTTATTTACGGTTCGCATTCACGAGGGTTTTATTTTGCTATTCCTTTTAATTACGTTATCTTATTGTCATATTTATGAACTCAGAAATAAATTTATAAAAACAAAAGTATATATATTAGATGTGAATTTCCAACTGGGCGAAAAATGTCCGGATCCTGGTCCGGACATTTTTCGCCCAGTTGGAAATTCACATCTAATATGATTTGTTTACCAATTAGAGTAATTGTGTGAAAATTAATCTAAAAGTATATATATTCATTATTTATTTATTAAGTAGCGAAATTTTTTTTTATAAATGCATGATTTGCAAAATTTAAATAAATTTATTACTATAATTTATTTAAATAAATTAATACTAAAAAATAACATTGAAGTAACAGCATGTTTAAGTAAAATAAGTTTAATTTAGATAATTTATGAACCAATCTAAGTTTAAACACTTGAAATTTCATTCATTTTTACAGCTAGGGAAATTAAGTGGTATTTGTGAAAAAGAGACGAAATACGCATAACAACAAAAAATGTATGAAATATTATCAAGATCGCGAAGAATTCTTGATTTCTCTATCAGAATCTTTGGACTTAGGGAAGGATTGAGCAAGTAAATTAGTTTCAGAATGAAAGTAACATGATGCAATCAATGCTTAGCATGCATTTAAGAGAGATCAAACTGGTCGCCAGAGGCGGCTAGTTTAAAATATAAATAGAGATTTCGCAAAACGTATACCAGAAATAATTTTTTTCAAATTCTTGCTTCTTGCGTATTATAGATAATTAATATATAGTTTACGATTCTGTATGTTTACAAACTTGAAAACTAAGAAATTATCCCCAAATACTTAGTAGTATATAGAAAACGTTTTTGTGAAATATTGTACCTATACCACGAGGTAACCTTAAAATCTACTGTTTGTGCATATAGAGATTTTTACCAACTTTTCCGATACATTTATCTGGGCTTCTACTGACGAACGCGAAAAATCCCTATTGTGCAAAATATCTTGTCGCATTGTTATCTCCGTCTATTTACTTCATACTCTTTATACGGTACATAAAGTATATTAAACATTATGAACTAATCGCAAAATACTTACCACTTAACAGCAGAAGTTGTGTCGAAGACGTTCAAAATTTGTCGTAGAAACTACGTGTCCTCTTCTTAATATATAAATTAGTATTAGCGGTGAGCTGTAACGTATTCCAACGTATTCGTTTTTCGTTCACCCTGCTACTGAGTAATACGAGAAAATTTCATTCTTAGAAACTATTTGTCTCATTGTTGGCCGGTTGTTAGACCGAATACGATTGACATTTTACATTGTTATATTTATTACAATTATTTATTCTTACAAACAATTAATCATTGTTACAAGTATTAAAGACGTGAAGGAATCATTTAAAATATAAGAAGACGTTTTAGCTCCAATATTTTCAAGCAATAATTTGTGCTAAATCTTAACATCGTATGTAACCTAAAGTCTTCGTATATAATTTAATATTTTGTCTATTTGCACAGTAGCAAACTTAGGAATTATCCGCAAATATTTAAAACAGAAAATAAAACATTCTTAAAGGATTAAGTACATTTGTCACAAAGTACCTTGAAAATACAAAAAGTATTTCCGCTATAGTTTTTTCGCAAACTTATAGAGATATATTCTAGTTATCGCCAAGTTACTATTTAACTCGGCGTAAAATCTGCTACTGACGAACGTAAAAAAAAAAAAAAAATATATTGTTAGAATGTTATTGTCCTATAAAATTTTAAGGGTGATGCAGTTGCATAATGCCTGCGTCCCTCCAGAATTGCACTTATATTCTATAAAATACTAAGAAAAGTATTTAAAATATATGATTTGAGTGGGGTTATAAATATTGCACAAAATCCTTATAAATTCAAATTTAATTTATCCTTCTAAAATCCTTTTAAAATTTATAAAATAATTATGTAAATCTTCTAATGTAGTTACAAAAATTCACGAAAACTGCGTTTGAAGATAAAATTTTCTACATAAAGGGTTAAAAAGATCTTTAGAACATAAAAACCATAAAATGATGTTAAAATTCCCCAGCGCTTTTAACTGTTATAAAGCAGCTATCATCAGAGGAAAATTCAAAGGCGTTAATATTAAAAAACTAGAATACAGCCCGTCAGAATGACGTGTTTGCATTTTCAAGAGCATGATGAAGCATTGCATTATAAAAAGAATTATAAAGTAACTAGCAAACCCCGCGGCTTTGCTAACCCGCGTAATATTTGAAATATGCCAAGTGATATTTATATGTCTAATTTTTATTAAAAGGTACTAACTAAATTCTTATTTTATTAAAAGGTAATACTTTATTTTATTAAAAGGTACTTATTACTTTTAGGAATACTTCAAAAATTACTATTTAAGACACAGTTTGATTAAACATCATTATTACACTGCATTAGGCAGAAATGAGACTTAAATTAATAAAAATAAAACTAAATAAATGATAATTTAGAAAATATTTTGAAACTTTTATGCTCAATTAATACACTCATTTCAGTATTTATTTGAAGTTTTGAAATTTTTTTAGAAACCATCTTCGTACATCTTAAAATTAACTATCACGTCAAATTCCAAGTCCTACCACCTCTCTCAACAAAAAGGGCTATGTTGAAATAGGAAATGTCACCATTAATTTGCCAACGTTAACTTTGAAATCGGTTTGTTGTTTCCTAATATTCCACAGAAACGTAATTTAGAAAGCTTTTAAACGCCTTTATTAGAACGTTTGTTGTTCCTGTGAACCGCAGGTGGTAGAATGATCGGCATAAAATATAGCCTGCATAGGACCAGAGACTGTTACCATTGTGTTCGCAACTATTACTTTTATAATCGGTTTATATTTCCTGAAATTGCATAGAAATCGTAATTTAGGACTTTTTTAGAATGCTTTTCGCACCTTCCCTTCGCTGCCCCTCTTTTTAATTCGGATTTATTTTCGACAGTCCTTCGAGGGCATTTATATTTTATAAGTAACAACCATGCCATATTTAAAGTTTCTAGCCTTTTCAGTATCACAGAAATCGCAATTTAGAAAGCTTTTAGCTCCTGCAACTCTCTGGTGGTAGTGGCACAGATATAAAATATAGCTTATGTTTGAGCAGGTTCTAACACCAACAATTTGTCATCATTATTTTTTTAATCGGTTTAGTATTTCATAAGATTGCATAAAAATTGTAATTTATAAAGCTTTTCGCTTACTTCATCTTTTTAAATTTGGAATTTTCTTAGAAATCAGTTTCATCTTATATGTAAATACCATGCCATACTTGAAAGTGTTAGACCCCCTCAGTTGTGCAAAAAACGCAAATTAGACCATGTTTTGCTTTTGAAACCCTCAGATGGTAGTGACAGCAACATAAAATATAACCTATGTTATAGCAGGGGCTGTCACCATTGATTTGCAACCATTACTTTTGAAATAGCTTTGGTATTTCCTGAGATTGAGTAGAAATCGCAATTTAGAACGTTTTTAGAACGCTTATCCCGCATTTTCACCCCTTTTTAAATTTCCATTTTTTTCGAAACTGTTCTTAAAGATCATTTATATCTAATAAATATGTACCTTGCCTAATTTTAAGTTGCTAGCCCCTACCGATCACAGAAATCGAAATTTAGAACGCTTTTTTGCCCCTGCAATGTCTAGGTGATAGTGATACCGATATAAAATAGCATCTATGTTAGAGTAGAGGCTGTCAGCGTCAATTTCCTACCATTACTTTTGAAATCAGTTTGATTCTTCCTGAGATATTGCTGACAAATCGGCATTTATAACGTTTTTAGAACGCTTTTCGCGCATTTTGCTCCTGTATCTCCTCTGGGGTAGTGGAAACAGATATAAAATATAGCCTATTTTGGAGCAAGATCTGTTACCATCATTTTTACACCATTAAATTTGAAATCGGTTCAGTACTTCCTGAGATTGCATAGAAATCGCAATTTAGAGCGCTTTTTACAACGTTTTTTGCGCATTTTGACTCCGTTTTAAACCCGTTTTTAGGAAATGTCCTTAGAGATCATTGATATCTTATAACTAACTATCATTCCAAATTTCACGATTCTAGGCCCTTCCGTAACGCAAAAACTGCAATTTAGAACGTTTTTCTCCTGCACCCCCTTTGGGGTAGTGGCACCGACATAAAACATAGCCTATGTTGAAGCAAGGGTTTTCACTATCACTTTGACGCCATTATTGTTTAAATCGGTTTGGTATTTCCGGAGATTGTGTGGAAAACACCATGTAGAACGTTTTTTAGAACGCTTTTCGTGCATTTTTACCCCTTTTAAATTTCGAATTGTTTAAGAACTGTTCTTAGAAATCCTTTATATCTAATAAGTAGCTAATATTTCAAATTTCATATTTCTAGGCCCTTCAGTAACGCAAAAATCGCATTTTTAGAACGTGTTTTGCTCTTGCACCCACTTTCGGGTAGTGGCACCGACATAAAACATAGCCTATGTTGGAGCAAGGGTTGTCGCTGTCATTTTGACACCATTATTTTTTAAAATCGGTTTGGTATTTCCTGAGATTGTGTAGAAATCACCATTTAGAACGTTTTTTAGAACGCTTTTCGCGCATTTTCACCCCTTTTAAATTTCGAATTGTTTAAGAACTGTTCTTAGAAATCCTTTATAGCTAATAAATATCTAATATTTCAAATTTCATATTTCTACGCCCTTCAGTAACACATAATTCGCATTTTTAGAACGTTTTTTGCTCCTGCGCCCCCTTTGGGTTAGTTGCACCGATATAAAATGTAGCCTATCTTGGAGCAAGCATTGTCACCATCATTTTGACACCAATATTTTTAAAATCGGTTTCGAATTTCCTGAGATTATGTAGAAACTACCATTTAGAACGTTTTTTAGAACGCTTTTTGTGCATTTTCACCCCTTTTAAATTTCGAATTGTTTAATAACTGTTCTAGACATCATTTATATCTTATAACTAACTAATATTCCAAATTTCATATTTCTAGGCCCTTCAGTAACGCAAAAATCGCATTTTTAGAACGTTTTTTGCTCCTGCACCCCCTTTAGGATAATGGCACCGACATAAAATATAGCCTATGTTCTAAGTTGGACTAACACCATCATTTTGATACCATTACTTTTGAAATCGGTTTGGTAGCTCCAGAGATTACCTCTAACAAGTAAACAAACTTTACTTCTTTATAATATTAGTACAGATAAATTATACCTTATCTGACTAATAGGGTCCCGTGGGATAAAATAGTTGTAAAAACAGCCCATTTTTCATTGAAATTTAATTTGCAAGAAAAATATTAATTGAATGGGTAAAATAATGACATAGAATATGCAAATGAACTTCACTTACAAAATTTGAAGAACTATTTCACAAAAAAAAAAAAAAAAAAAACGTGCGATTTAGTACTAAAAAAAGGCTATTTTAAAAGATATTGTCAATTAACTTTCGTCTTCGTTCATTCCATTTAAAAAAATCACTAACCTTCAATTTCTTATAAATCAGAAAAAAAAAAAATAAATAAGAGTCATTCTCGGCTGTGAAGAAAAAATTAAAACAGCTCGAATATAAAAATTCTAACAATATTGCATTTAATACACACATCGCTTGCCTTAAATTGTCATTTTTTAAAGAAATATTTTATGTATGGAGTTCGTTCAGATCACTATATTGCCAATGAGCTCGATGGACTTTTTTAAAATGAATCTCAAAGGAATGAATGGGAAACATTCATAATTAAACATTGTTTTTGAATACAGCTTTATTGAAAAAATTAAATCTCTGAAAATTAAAATAAAATGTCTGATTTTAACGAAAGATTATCGGGACCTGGATGAGTTCACTTCGGAAGTGTTATACACTTAGTACACGGAAGTGTTACACTCTTATTTATTATTTTTTCTGATTTATAATAAATTGAAGGTTAATGATTTTTTTTAAATGGAATGAACGAAGACGAAAGTTAATTGAATTATACACTATATGACCAAAGGTGACCGGTCAACTGCGATTTTTGACGTTTTGTTAAATATCTAGAAAAATAAATGAGAATTTAACCTGAAATTGCAGGTGTGTAAACAGTATGGTATAGGTCATATATTTCCGCGAAGATTTTTTCCCGAAACCCCATAAGGGACCTTTAGAAAATTGAAAAAGAACGAATATCTTTTGGATAACCCGGTAAAAACTAATGGAGCAAAAACGTTTAAACTCGAGATTATGTTTTGTTTACGTCTCTTTATTATGTGATATTTTAGACATTATTATAATAAAATTTTTATCATGTACCAGCATAGCATTTAAAAAGAAAAAAAAATACTGCCGGAATTAAAATACATTTTTACAATATTTCCATTTTATGTGTATTTTTCATTTAATGTATATGTATTTTATTATGCAAATTTCACGAATTTGAGTTTATTTCTATTTAACGAATTTTCTTCATAACAAAGTATTTAAGTGTAACGACGAGACTTCGTTAAATTGAAGTTTCACCGTGCATAATATAATGCTAACAAAGTTGAAAACATGCAGAATAAAACACAATTTCGACAGAAAATTTATTTGCTTTTATTAACTGCCGATAGCTGGAACCAAAATAACTTAAATTTTAAAAAGTTTATCTCAGATTAAATCCTGATTTTTTTTTTAAATATGCATAAAGAAACCTGTAATAAATTTTGATCATTAAAAATCATCTTTTATCACATAAGTAAATTGCAACTATTAGTTGCATTAACAGATTTTTTTTCCTCTCAAATTCTTTTATTAAATTACAAATTTATTTTCCCTACAAAATACAAAATTTTATTTGCATTGATATATATATATACTGTATATATAAAACCATTAAAAACCATTGGAAAAATACCAAAAAAAAAAAAAAAAAAAAAAGCGTGAAATTAATTTGAATTACATTATATAAGAAATATTCATTTTTTTCTCAATGTCTTTAGAATTCAAAGAATTTCGGAAAGAAAATTCTTTTTCTTTATTTTAACCACCGATAGATGGCACATACAAAGCCTACACGTTCACAACGAATGCGATAAGAAGGAATGTTTACTTTTATGCAGGGAAAGATAGAGCTGTAAATCTAATTTCAACTGAAGTGATCTGAGAATATATATATAATTCAATGCAAGTCATCTCTCAAATGTTAATTTATTTTGAATAATCTTTCTAAAAATTTAACTTTGATGAAGTTTTATTCGAAAAAATAATTTTGAATAAAAATGGCTGAATGGAATTCGATAAAGTGAAGTGGTGTATCGGGATCCGGATGAGTTCACTCCGGACGCGTTATACACTTAGTGCTATTTTATATATCATATAATAAGTTTAAACTAAAATTTTTAGGACGCAATGTTCACGATATGTTGACGTTTTGTTCACGCTTTGTTCATTTGATAATCAAGGTGAGCATGACGTCCAAAAATTTATAGTTTAAACTATATTTTATAATAGTAAAAATATTTTATAAACACGATAATGCAGCGTGTAAACCTAAAAACTACCCCGAGTAAAGTCGGCAGATATGGCTGCAGTTAATTCTAGCATTCTTCGTCGCCGTTTGGAAAACATTAGGATAAAAAAAATCATTACACGCTTTCGAACGCTAGACAGAAATATTCTCCTGTGTGTACGAAACACTACGTCAAATCTGTAAGCATTTTGGTAAGAAGGAACGCAAAATGAATTAGTTTTTCGGAAGTGCTGTATTTCTCAGGACCGGAAATTGCCTTTTTTGCACCTGGCGCAAACATGGATTTTGGTGCCATCCCCCCCCCCCTCTACGGGGAAGGATATTTACAAAGAGAATTTTACTAATTTTCTAATAGCCGACTTATTTAAAAATTTAAAATATGTAATCATAAAATATGTAATACTGAACTACGTAATCTACAATGGCGGATCAAAGGGGGAGGACACGGGGTCAAGCACCCCCCCCCCCTCTGAACACCAACAACAATATTTTAAAGATCATTTAAAAAATGATATATTCAGTAGAGTCTCGATCATCCAAGTCCCGCTTAACCGAGTTATTTTCTTCTGATGGACTGATGGCTTCCATTATTATGAAACAGCCAATATAAATGAAGTATTAGGTGAAGATAAAAGAGCGGTCGTAGAAAGTTAGAACTATGATTTTCTGGTCAGAATAGGAAAAAAAAATGGTCATAAAAATTATGTCCATTTTTTAAGAAATTTACCATTTTTTAATGAAAAAAATAGAAGAGTGATAGACCTCATGTTACCTCACTTATTGCTGATTCCACTAAACAATCCGGCATAGCCAAGTCAGCCCCATACTCTTAATCCGTCCAATTCCTAAACACAATTAACAATTCATAAAACTGTAAGAGAAAGAAAACGAGGAGACCACCCTCATATATACAGCAACATAAAAGGTAAAATATGAATTGTGTATACAGTAACATACAAAATTATCAAGGGAGGTCATTCATAAGTAAAAAAAAATGATAAAAGGACGAAAAAAATAGAAGAGTGATAGAATTGCATGTTACCTGAATTATTGTTTTGATTCCAGTAAACACTCCGGTATAGCCAAGTCAGCTCCATACTGTTAATACGACGAATTCCGAAACCCATTTCACAATTCAGAAAACTGTAAGAGAAAGAAAACGAGGAGACCACCCTCATATACACAGTAACATACAAGGTAAAATATTAATTGTGTATACAGTAACATACAAATATATCAAGGGAGGGCATATAAAAGTGAAAAAAAAATGATAAAAGGACGGAAAAAAGAAGGGTGATAGAATTGCATGTTACCTGAATTATTGTCTTGATTCCACTAAACACTTCGGTATAGTCAAGTCAATCCCATACTCTTAATACGTCCAATTCCGAATCCCAATTGACAATTCAGAAAACTGTAAGAGAGAGAAAACGAGGAGACCAACCTCATATACACAGTAACATACAAGGTAAAGTATCAAATGTGTATACAGTTATGGAGTGTTTTTTATTTAATACTCCGGTCGTGATAGTAAACACAATAGTTGAGTACAAAGACGATGTTACTAAATGCAAACCCAGATGAGATGATCCTTTTCCTAGAAAAATCCATCAGGCAATAATTCAGCAGAAAACAGTTTCCATGGAAAAGTATTTATTTTTATGGAAGTAGGCATAAGATGTAAAGCAGTGGTGGCCTCCCTAACTCAGCATACTTTTAAGCTGTTTACAGTACGAAGATCAGAGAGCAAGTGCTTTTCAATCTGCGTAATTTAATACGCCAAGAATACATCTATCTTGAGCCAATACGCCAATCACAAAATAACCGTTAAACTGGGAGATATATTAAAATTTGAACTAGAACACCAAGGACAGAAACCACATTTGGCAACGAATTAATAAGTAAAATAATAAAGCAAACCTATTATTGCTTACAAAGAGTATAACGGTGAGGATAATTAATCTCAAATATCTATTTACCGGCCGAAGTGAAAATGAAATTTATGTGTATTTTAATGCATATACGAGACGCCAGCAAGCTTAAATTAACTATATGATCTTTATATTATGTAAACAGATTTTGTAAAAAACGGCATTTAACAAATAAAATATCAATAAAGAATATTTATGCGTGGAACGGAAATGTGCTTAAATTAGAAATAACAAATAAATGATTAATCTGAATGATAGCTTTTAACAGAAACAATAAAAGAATATTTATGTGGGTATAACGATTGCACTTAAATTAGACATAACTTAGAAATGATTTTTTGAATGCAAGCGTGAAATAGAAGAAAGGGAAATAAATTTTGAAATCAGATTAATTTCGAATACAAATCTAATACAAATATATGGCCTCGCCATAACAGTAACATACAAAAATATCAAGGGAGTGCATATAAAAGTAAAAAAAATTATAAAAAGACGAAAAACTTAGAAGGGTGGTAGAATTGCATGTTACCTGACTTATTGTTTTGATTCCACTAAACACTCCGGTATAGACAAGTGAGCTCCACACTATTAATGCGTCCAATCCCGAATCCCAATTGAAAATTAAGAAAACTCTAAGAGAGAGAAAACGGGCAGAGCACCCTCATATACGCTGTAACATACAAGGTAAAATATCAAACGTGTATACAGTAGCATACAAAAGTATCAACGGAGGGCATATAAATGTGAAAAAAAAATGATAAAATTACGAAAAAAATAGAAGAGCGTTAGAATTGCATGTTACACGACTTACTGTTTTGATTCCACTAAACACTCCTGTATAGCCATGTCAGCCCCATATTCTTAATCCGTCCAATTCAGAAACCATTTTAACAATTCAGAAAACTGTAAGAGAAAGAAAACGAGGAGACCACCCTCATATACAGAGAAACATACAAGGTAAAATATCAAATGTGCATACAGTAACATACAAAAATATCAAGGGAGTGCATATAAAAGTAAAAAAAATGATAAAAGGACGAAAAAAATAGAAGGGTGATAGAATTGCATGTTACCTGACTTATTGTTTTGATTCCACAATACGCTCCGGTATACACAAGTCAGCTCCATACTGTTAATGCGACCAATTCCGAAACCCATTTCACAATTCAGAAAACTGTAATAGAAAGAAAACGAGGAGATCACCCTCATATACACAGTAACATACAAGGCAAAATATCAAATGTGTATACAGTAACATACAAAAGTATCAAGGGAGTGCATAAAAAAGGGAAAAAAATGATAAAAGGACGAAAAAAGAGAAGGGTGATAGAATTGCCTGTTACCTGAATTATTGTTTTGATCCCACTAAACATTGCGTTATAGTCAAGTCAGCCTCTTACCACAGCGATTAGAATAAATAGTGTAGAAATCTGCTATGCAAACAGCGATAAAAAATTATGTCCCTTAAATGTGCAATGATGTTTAACTCCAATGAGACAATCGCAGCGACGTCTGCGGTATAATTTCCAGTTTCAATGTTAACACTGTATTCTAACAGCGTCTACACCAAGTCGTCCTGGAGTTTTAGATAATATTCCGCAGAACTCGCTGCGATCGACTCTTTGGATTTCAACACCGTTTGACATTTAAGGGATACAATATTTTAGCATTTTTTAAGTACTACTAGGGTAGCCGATTTCCACACTATATATTCTAGACGCTTTACCCATACTCTAAATCCGTCCAATTCTGAAAACCACTTAACAATTAAGACAACTGTAAAAAGAGAGAAAACGATGAGACCACCCTCATATACACAGTAACATACAAGATAAAATATCAAATGTGTATACAGTAACATTCAAAAGTATCAAGGGAGGGCATATAAAATTAGAAGATTTGATAACTGTGCGGAAAAAGCAAAATTGTGATAGAATATCATGTGACCTGTGTTAGTGCTTTAGATTCCCGTAATATACATTGTAAAAGCTATATTTAGTTACCCGGGAGTTCTTACTCGCATTGTTGCTAGATTGTTTAACTAAAGACGATTGATATTTTACATTGTTATATTTGTTGCGAATAATATTTACCACAAATAAATATTAATTGTTAGAAATAATATTTGCCGCAAACAATTTTTCATTCATACATCACGATTCTTTAAATTTGCATGTATTTTCTAGGCCTATGTAGCAAGTGTTAAAGAAAATTCAAGAGATAATTTAAAATATAAATAGTGATTTCGCAAAATGTAACCAGAAATAATTTTTTCAAATTATTGCTTCTTGCGTAATATAGATACTTAATATATGTATTACAATTCTGTATGTTTACACATTTGAAAACTATGAAATTATCCCCAAACACTTAGTAGTATATAGATAACGTTTTTGAGAAATATTGTACCTATACCACGAGGTAACCTTAAAATCTACTGTTTGTGCATATAGAGTTTTTTACCAACTTTTCCGATATATTTATCTGGGCTTCTACTGACGAACGCGAAAAATCCCTATTGTACAAAATATCTTGTCGCATTGTTATCTTCGTCTATTTACTTCAGACTTTTTATGGGGTATATTAAGTATAATAATAAACACACATACTACAATATATATTAAAATACACATTCACACATAAATAACGCTTGCATTCAACAGTTAAAGGTATATATAAATATTTTACAGACATACATACAATAAATACAATAAATCCAACTGAAGTGAAAAATTAGCCACAGCCAGGAATCGAACCCGGGACCACAGTATACAAGACTGCTGCTCTTGTATACTGTGGTTCCGGGTTCAATTCCTGGCTCTGGCTAATTTTTCAATCCAGTTGAGTTTATTGTATTTATTGTATGCATGTCTGTAAAATATTTATATATATTGTTTATCACATAAATAAACCGAACTATTAATTGCATTAACAGATTTTTTTATCTCAAATTCTTTTATTAAATTACAAATTTATTTTCCCTACAAAATGCAAAATTTTATTTGCATTGATATATATATTGTATATATAAATCTATTAAAAACTATTGCAAAATACCAATAAAAAGCGTGAAATTAATTTGAATTACATTTTATAAGAAATATTCATTTTTTTCTCAATGTCTTTAGAATTCAAAGAATTTCGAAATAAAAATCTCTCTCTTTTTTTTTTTTAATTTTAAGCACCGATAGATGGAGCAAACAAAGTCTACACGTTCACAACGAATGCGATACGAAGGAATGCTTACTTTTATGCAGGAAAAGATTGAGTTGTCAATCTAATTTCAACTGAAGTTATCTCAGAATATATACATAATCCAATGCAAGTCATCTCTCAAATGTTAATTTATTTTAAATGATCTTTCTAAAAATGTAACTTTTATGAAGTTTTATTCGAAAAAACAATTTTGAATAAAAATGGCTGAATGGAATTCGACAAAGTGAAGTGGTGTATCGGGATCCGGATGAGTTCATTCCGGAAGCGTTATACACTTAGTGCTGTTATATATATCATATAATGTAGTTAAAACTATAATTTTTTTTACAAAATGTTCACGGTATGTTCACGCTTTGTCCATTGCATAATAAAGATGAACATGACGTCCGAAAAATTATAGTTTAAACTATAATTTATAATATTAAAAATATTTTATAAACACGATAAAGCAGCGTGTAAACCTAAAGACTACCCCGAGTAAAGGCGGCAGATATGGCTGCAGTTAATTCTGTCATTATTCGTCGCAGTTTGGAAAACATTAGGACAAAAAAAAAAAAAAAAAAAAAATCTTTAGACGCTTTCGAATACAAGACAGAAGTATTCTCTAGTGTGTACGAAACACTACGTCAAATATGTAAGCATTTCGGTAAGAAGGAACGCAAATGATTGGAGGTGGTTTGGAAAGAAAAGATAATTTAGGCTTTAGTTTTTCGGAAGTGCTGTTTTGCTCAGGACCGGAAATTGCCTTTTTTGCACCTGGCGCAAACATGGATTTTGGTGCCACCCCCCCACCCCCCTCTACTGGGAAGGATATTTACAAAGATAATTTTACTAATTTTCTAATAGCCGACTTATTTAAAAATTTAAAATATGTAATCATAAAATATGTAATACTGAACTACGTAATCTACAATGGCGGATACAAGGGCTAGGTCACGGGGGTCAGCCCCCCCCCCCTCTGATCACCAACAAAAATATTTTAAAGATCATTTTAAAAATGAAAAATACCGTAGAGTCTCGATTATCCAAGTCCCACTTAACCGAGTTATTTTTTCTGATGGACTGATGGCTTCCATTATTATGAAACAGCCAATATAAATGAAGTGTTAGGTGAAGGTAAAAGATCAGTCGTAGAAAATTTGATCTCTGATTTTCTGGACAGAATAGGAAAAAAAATGGCCATAAAAATTATGTCCATTTTTTAAGAAATTAACCATTTTTTACGAAAAAATAGAAGGGTGATAGACTTGCATGTTACCTGACTTATTGTCTTGATTCCACTAAACACTTCGGTATAGCCAAGTCAGCCCCATACTCTTAATCCGTCCAATTCCTAAACACAATTAACAATTCAGAAAACTATAAGAGAAAGAAAACGAGGAGACTACCCTCATATATACATCAACATAAAAGGTAAAATATGAAATGTGTCTACAGTAACATACAAAAGTATCAAGAGAGGTCATACATACGTGAAAAAAAAATGATAAAAGGACGATGAAAATAGAAGGGTGATGGAATTGCATGTTACCTGACTTATTGTTTTGATTCCACTAAACACTCCGGTATAGCCAAGTCTGCTCCATACTGTTAATACGATCAATTCCGAAATCCATTTCACAATTCAGAAAACTGTAAGAGAAAGAAAACGAGGAGACCACCCTCATATACACAGTAACATAGAAGGCAAAATATCAAATGTGTATACAGTAACATACAGAATTATAAAGGGAGGGCATAAAAAAGTGAAAAAAAAATGATAAAAGGACGAAAAAAAGAAGGGTGATAGAATTGTATGTTACCTGAATTATTGTCTTGATTCCACTAAACACTGCGGGCTATAGCCATAGTCAGTACCATACTCTTAATCCGTCCAATTTCGAATCCCAATTGACAATTCAGAAAACTGTAAGAGTGAGAAAACGTGGAGACCACACTCATATACACAGTAATATACAAGTTAAAATATGAAATGTGTATACAGTAACATGAAAAATTATCAAGGGAGAGCATATAAAAGTAAAAAAAAAAATGGTAAAAGGACGAAAAAAAGAAGGGTGATAGAATTGCATGTTACTTGAATTATTGTGTTGATTCCACTAAACACTCCGGTATAGCCAAGTCATCTCTATAGCCAAGTCAGCTCAATACTGTTAATACGACCAATTCCGAAACCCATTTCACAATTAAGAAAACTGTAAGGGAAAGAAAACGAGGAGACCACCCTCATATACACAGTAACATACAAGGCAAAATATCAAATGTGTATAATGTAACGTACAAATGTATCAAGGGAGGGCATAAAAAAGCTAAAAAAAATGATAAAAAGACGAAAAAAAAGAAGATAGATAGAATTGCATGTTATTTGAACTATTGTCTTGATTCCACTAAACACTCCGGTATAGCCAAGTCAGCTCAATACTGTTAATACGACCAATTCCGAAACCCATTTCACGATTCTGAAAACTGTAAGAGAAAGAAAACGAGGAGACCACCCTCATATACACAGTAACATACAAGGTAAAATATCAAATGTGTATTCAGCAACATACAAAAGTATCCAGGGAGGGCATATAAAAGTGAAAAAAATGATACAAGGACGAAAAAAAAGAAGGGTGATAGAATTGCATATTACTTGAATTATTGTCTTGATTCCACTAAACACTCCTGTATAGTCAAGCCATCCCCATATTATTAATGAGTAAAATTCAGAAACCCTTTCAACAATTCAGAAAACTGTAAGGGAAAGAAAACGAGGAGACCTCCCTCATATACACAGTAACGTACAAGGCAAAATATCAAATGTGAATACAGTAACATACAAAAGTATCAAGAAGGCCATAAAAAAGCTAAAAAAAATGATAAAAGGACGAAAAAAAAAATGATGGGTGATAGAATTGCATGTTACCTGAATTATTGTCTTGATCCCACTAAACACTCCGGTATAGAGCCAAGTCTGTCCCATACTCTTAATCCTTCCAATTCCGAATCCCAACTGACAATTTAGAAAACTGTAAGAGAGAGAAAACGAGGAGACAACCCTCATATACACAGTAACATACAAGGTAAAATATCAAATGTGTATACAGTAACATACAAATGTATAAAGGGAGGGCATATAAAAGTAAAAAAAATGATTAAAGGACGAAAATAATAGAAGAGTGATAGAATTGCATGTTACCTGACTTATTGTTTTGATTCCACTATAGACAAGTCTGCTCCATAGTGTTAATCCGGCCATTTCCGAAACCCATTTCACAATACAGAAAACTGTAATAGAAAGAAAACGAGGAGACCACCCTCATATACACAGTAACATCATACAAGGCAAAATATCAAATGTATATACAGTAACATACGAGGCAAAATATCAAATGTGTATACAGTAACATACAAAAGTATCAAGGGAAGGCATATAGAAATGATAAAAATAATGATAAAAGGACGAAAATAATAGAAGAGTTATTGAATTGCATGTTACCTGATCAATTATTTTGATTTCACTAAACACTCCGGTATAGCCAAGTCACCCCATACTCTTAATCCGTCCAATTCAGAAACCCTTTTAACAATTCAGAAAACTGTAAGAGAAAGAAAACGAGGAGACCACCCTCATATACACAGTAACATACAAGGTAAAATATCAATTGTGTATACAGTAACATACAAATGTATCAAGGGAGGGCATATAAAAGTGAAAAAAAAATGATAAAAGGACGAAAAAAAGAAGGGTGATAGAATTGCATGTTACCTGAATTATTGTCTTGATTCCACTAAACACTTCGGTATAGTCAAGTCAATCCCATACTCTTAATACGTCCAATTCCGAATCCCAATTGACAATTCAGAAAACTGTAAGAGAGAGAAAACGAAGAGACCAACCTCATATACACAGTAACATACAAGGTAAAGTATCAAATGTGTATACAGTTATGGAGTGTTTTTTATTTAATACTCCGGTCGTGATAGTAAACACAATAGTTGAGTACAAAGACGATGTTACTAAATGCAAACCCAGATGAGATGATCCTTTTCCTAGAAAAATCCATCAGGCAATAATTCAGCAGAAAACAGTTTCCATGGAAAAGTATTTATTTTTATGGATGTAGGCATAAGATGTAAAGCAGTGGTGGCCTCCCTAACTCAGCATATTTTTATTTTGATTATTGTTTTGATTCCACTATAGACAAGTCAGCTCCATAGTGTTAAACCGGCCAATTCCGAAACCCATTTCACAATTCAGAAAACTGTAATAGAAAGAAAACGAGGAGACTACCCTCATATACACAGTAACATACAAGGCAAAATATCAAATGTGTATGCAGTAACATACGAGGCAAAATATCAAATGTGTATACAGTAACATACAAAATTATCAAGGGAAGTCATATAGAAATGATAAAAATAATGATAAAAGGACGAAAATAATAGAAGAGTGATAGAATTGCATGTTACCTGATTAATTGTTTTGATTCCACTAAACACTCCTTTATAGCCAAGTGACCCCATACTCTTAATCCGTCCAATTCAGAAACCCTTTTAACAATTCAGAAAACTGTAAGAAAAAGAAAACAAGGAGACCACCCTTATATGCACAGTAACATACAAGGCATAATATCAAATGTGTTGTGTATATAGTAACTTATAAAAGTATCAAGGGAGGGTATATAAAAGTGAAAAATAATGATAAAAGGACTTAAAAAATAGAAGTGATGGAATTACATGTTACCTGACTTATTGCTTTGATCCCGCTAATCACTGCCTTAAAGTCAAGTCAGCCCCATACCACAGCGACTAGAATAAATAGTGTAGAAATCTGCTATCCAAACAGCGCTAAAAAATTTTGCTCCTTAAAGCTGTTCTCAACTGCTCTGCTCAACAAGCGCAAAACGTTTTGACACATTTGCAAATTCATTTTTTAATGGAAAGATATAAAATTGCAAAGCCTGGTCAAGGAAGTGATTTGGTATCGAACTGTTTTTTCCATATTTGGATCCATCAATCACCTATTGAATTATAAGCGCTTTTGATCACATGACACGGCTCTTTTCTCCCATTATTCACTGGATTTTCATCTTTCGTTTGGAAGTTCGGTTCAAAATGCCAACTTTGACAGTATTTTTTGAAAGATCTATTGCGTTTACAAGTAAACGAAAAAAAAAAAAAACTCAGCTTGATGACCGAAGTTTCCGAACAAAAATGAATTAAAACTTATGTCATAAAGTTGACCTTATGGATTTCAGAACAGCCTTAAATGTGAAATGATGCTGAAATCCAATGAGCCAATCGCAGCGACGCCTGCGTTATAATTTCAAGTTTCAATGTTAACACTGTATTCTAACAGCGTCTAGACCAAGTCGTCCTGGAGTTTTAGAAAATATCCCTCAGATGTCGCTGCGATCCACTCTTTGGATTTCAACATCGTTTGACGTTTAAGGGATACAATATTTTATCACTTTTTTAAGTACTACTGGGATAGCCAATTTCCACACTATATATTCTAGATGCTATAACCGTACTGTTATTCCGTCCAATTCTGAAACCCATTTAACAATTAAGACAACTGTAAAGAGAGAGAAAACGAGGAGACCACAGTCATATACACAGTAATATACAAGATAAAATATCAAATGTGTATTCAGCAACATACAAAAGTATCAAGGGAGGGCATATAAAAGTGAAAAAAAAATGATAAAAGGTCGAAAAAAAGGGTGATAGAATTGGATGTTACCTGACTTATTGTCTTGATTCCACTAAACACTCCTGTATAGTCAAACCATTCCCATAATATTAATGAGTAAAATTCAGAAACCCTTTCAACAATTCAGAAAACTGTAAGGGAAAGAAAACGAGGAGACCTCCCTCCTATACACAGTAACGTACAAGGCAAAATATCAAATGTGTATACAGTAACATACAAATGTATAAAGGGAGGCCATATAAAAGTTAAAAAAATGATTAAAGGACGAAAATAATAGAAGAGTGATAGAATTGCATGTTACCTGACTTATTGTTTTGATTCCACTATAGACAAGTCAGCTCCATAGTGTTAATCCGGCCAATTCCGAAACCCATTTCACAATTCAGAAAACTGTAATAGAAAGAAAACGAGGAGACTACCCTCATATACACAGTAACATACAAGGCAAAATATCAAATGTGTATACAGTAACATACGAGGCAAAATATCAAATGTGTATACAGTAACATACAAAAGTATCAAGGGAAGGCATATAGAAATGATAAAAATAATGATAAAAGGACGAAAATAATAGAAGAGTGATAGAATTGCATGTTACCTGATTAATTGTTTCGATTCCACTAAACACTCCTTTATAGCCAAGTGACCCCATACTCTTAATCCGTCCAATTCGGAAACCCTTTTAACAATTCAGAAAACTGTAAGAAAAAGAAAACAAGGAGACCACCCTTATATACACAGTAACATACAAGGCAAAATATCAAATGTGTTGTGTATAGAGTAACTTATAAAAGTATCAAGGGAGGGTATATAAAAGTGAAAAAAAGATAAAAGGACTTAAAAAATAGAAGTGATAGAATTACATGTTACCTGACTTATTGCTTTGATCCCGCTAATCACTGCCTTAAAGTCAAGTCAGCCCCATACCACAGCGACTAGAATAAATAGTGTAGAAATCTGCTATCCAAACAGCGCTAAAAAATTTTGTCCCTTAAGGCTGTTCTCAACTGCTCTACTCAACAAGCGCAAAACGTTTTGACACATTTGCAAATTCATTTTTTAACGGAAAGATATAAAATTGCAAAGCCTTGTCAAGAAAGTGATTTGGTATCGAACTGTTTTTTCCATATTTGGATCCATCAATCACCTATTGAATTATAAGCGCTTTTGATCACATGACACGGCTCTTTTCTCCCATTATTCACTGGATTTTCTTCTTTCGTTTGGAAGTTCGGTTCAAATGGCCAACTTTGACAGTATTTTTTGAAAGATATATTGCGTTTACAAGAAAACGAAAAAAAAAAACCAGCTTGATGACCGAAGTTTTCGAAAAAAAAATGAATTAAAACTTATGTCAGAAAGTTGACCCTTTGGATTTCAGAACAGCCTTAAATGTGTAATGATGCTGAAATCCAATGAGCCAATCGCAGCGACGTCTGCGTTATAATTTCAGGTTTCAATGTTAACACTGTATTCTAACAGCGTCTAGACCAAGTCGTCCTGGAGTTTTAGAAAATATCCCTCAGATGTCGCTGCGATCCACTCTTTGGATTTCAACATCGTTTGACATTTAAGGGATACAATATTTTATCACTTTTTTAAGTACTACTGGGATAGCCAATTTCCACACTAAATATTCTAGATGCTATAACCGTACTCTTAATCCGTCCAATTCTGAAACCCATTTAACAATTAAGACAACTGTAAAGAGAGAGAAAACGAGGAGACCACCCTCATATACGCAGTAATATACAAGATAAAATATCAAATGTGTATACGTAACATACAAAAGTATCAAGGGAGGGCATATAAAAGTGAAAGAAATGGCAACTGGGCGAAAAAAGTTGAATTGTGATAGAATATCATGTGATCTGTGTTAGTGCTTTAGATTCTCCTAATATATATTGTAAAAACTAAATTTAGTTACCGGGAAGTTCTTACTTGCATTGTTGCTAGATTGTTTAACTAAAGACGATTGATATTTTACATTGTTATATTTGTTGCGAATAATATTTGCCACAAATAAGTATTAATTGTTAGAAATAATATTTGCTGCAAACAATTTTTCATTCTTATATCAACATTCTTTGAATTTGCATATATTTTCTAGGCCTATGTAGCAAGTGTTAAAGAAAAGTCAAGAGATAATTTAAAATATAAATAGATATTTCGCAAAATGTATACCAGAAATAATTTTTTCAAATTCTTGCTTCTTGCGTAATATAGATACTTAACCCTCCGTCTACCAGACGGGTCCATTGGACCCGACAGGTACATACAAAATATTCATTCAAACCAGAAATTTCTTTAAAATAAACTAAGTATATAAACCAGACAAAAATAAGGTAAATAAATAAGTTAAATAGTTTTAAATAAAAATTCTGGTGTAGAACGTTTTATTAAAACTTGAATAAAATTCCCGGTAGATCTAGGGTTAATATATAGTTTGCAATTCTGTATGTTTACATATTTGAAAACTAAGTAATTATCACCAAATACTTAGTAGTATATAGAAATCGTTTCTGAGAAATATTGTACCTATACCACAAGGTAACCTTAAAATCTACTGTTTGTGCATATAGAGTTTTTTACCAACTTTTCCGATACATTTATCTGGGCTTCTACTGACGAACGCGAAAAATCCCTATTGCACAAAATATCTCATCGCATTGTTATCTTCGTCTATTTACTTCATACTCTTTAAACGGTACATTAAGTATATTAAACATTATGAACTAATCGCAAAATACTTACCACTGAACAGCAGAAGTTGTGTCGAAGACGTTCAAAATTTGTCGTAGAAACTACGTGTCCTCTTTTTGAAATATAAATTAGTATTAGCGGTGAGCTGTAACGTATTCCAACGTATTCGTTTGCCGTTTACCCTGCTACTGATTAATACGAAAAAATTTCATTCTTAGAAACTATTTGTCTCATTGTTGGCCGGTTGTTAGACCGAATACGATTGACATTTTACATTGTTATATTTATTACAAATATTTATTCTTACCAACAATTAATCATTGATACAAGTATTAAAGACATGAAGGAATCATTTAAAATATAAGAAGACGTTTTAGCTCTAATATTTTCAAGAAATAATTTGTGCTAAATCTTAACATTGTATGCAACATAAATAGCCCAATGGTAGGGGAGCAAGAAAAGGCCGAATTTGGAATTAACTAGGGGAAAGCTGGATTTTGTTTTAATCCATTTAGTTTAGGTCTAGAATGCAGATACTAGGTTTTCCCCCTCGTACTATGTGAGTGTTAAGAAATACGTATAGTTTTATGGTAAAAAAATGCGTTTTTTTATATACCATAACAATATCTCAAAATAACTAACTCTGCTAAAATCATTGTCAATACAAATGTAGTAGAGCTTAAAATTCTGAGTAAAATGAGTACCTACACTTAATACTTTTGTTCAACATTAAAGTCACAATTCTACTTCAAAGTTTTAGACACCTGGTCAGGGGGTTGAACTCAGAATTAATTAGGAGAAAACTGGAAATTGTTTTAATCCCTCCAGTTTAGGTCTAAAATGAACGTGATATGCTTTCTTCCTCGTACTTGGGTGAATGTTAGAAAATATGTACATATTTATTTTCGGAAAAACACGTTTGTTTTAATTTACCTTAACAATATCTCAAAACAGCTAACTCTATAAAAGAAATTGTCAATACAGAAGTTGGAAGCCAGGAGAGCCCAAGTTAACTGAACAATATCTCAAAATTGCATCCTTAATATTTAACAAAAATATTAATGTGGGTATTCATTTTATTCAGAATTTTAGGCTCTGCAACTTCTGTGTAGACAATGTTTTTGATAGTGTTAGCAGTTTTGAGATATCGTTAACTTAAGTTGGTCTCTCCTGGCTTCAAGCTCTTGATTAGCGATTAAGGCAAAATTTTGAAATAGAATTGCGACCTTAATGTTGAACAGATGGTACTCATTAAGATGGTACTCATTTTATTCAGAATTTTAAGGTCTACAACATTTGTATTGACAATGTTTTTCATAGAGTTAGCTGTTTTGAGATATTGTTAATGTAATTAAAATAAAACGTGTTTTTCGAAAATAAATATGTACGTTTTTTCTGGCATTCACCCAAGTACGAGGAAGAAAAAATAGTAGTTTCATTTCAGACCTAAACGGAAGGGATTAAAACAATTTCTAGTTTTCTCCTAATTAATTCTAAGTTCAACACCCTGACCAAGGGTCTAAAACTTTGAAGTAGAATTGTGACCTTAATGTTCAACAAAAGTATTAAGTGTAGGTACTCATTTTACTCCGAATTTTAAACTCTACAACATTTGTATTGACAATGTTTTTAGCAGAGTTAGCTGTTTTGAGATATTGTTATGGTATGTAAAAAAAACGTGTTTTTTGACTATAAATCTATAAATATTTCGTAACGCTCACCTAGTACGAGGGGGAAAACATAGCATATTCATTCTAGACCTAAGCTAAAAAAAAAATAAAACAATTTCCAGCTTTCCCCTAATTAATTCCGAATTCAACCCCCTAACCACTGGGCTAGAAGCTTAGTATATAATTTAATATTTTGTCTATTTCCACAGTAGCAAACTTAGACGTTATCCACAAATATTTAAAACAGAAAAGAAAACATTTTTAAAGGATTAAGTACATGTGTCACAAAGTATCTTGAAAAAACAAAAAGTATTTCCGCTACAGCTTTTCCGCAAACTTTTAGAGATATATTTATCTCGGCGTAAAATCCGCTACTGACGAACGTAAAAAAATATATATATTGTTAGAATGTAATTGTCCTATAAAATTTTAAGGCTGATACAGTTGCATAATGCCTGCGTCCCTCCAGAATTGCACTTATATTCTATAAAATACTAAGAAAAGTATTTAAAATAAAAGATTTCAGTGGGGTTATAAAAGAATGATGAAGCATTGCATTATAAAATGAATTATAAAGTAATAAATTATATCTTATCTGATTAATAAGGTAACGTGGGGTAAAATAGTTGTAAAAACAGCTCATTTTTCATTGAAATTTAATTTGCAAGAAAAATATTAATTGAATGGGTAAAATAATGACATAGAATATGCAAATGAACTTCACTTACAAAATTTGAAGAACTATTTCACAAAAAAAAAAAAAAAAAAAAAAAAAAAAAAAAAACGTGCGATTTAGTACTAAAAAAAGGCTATTTTAAAAGATATTGTCAATTAACTTTCGTCTTCGTTCATTCCATTTAAAAAAATCACTAACCTTCAATTTCTTATAAATCAGAAAAAAAAAATAAATAAGAGTCATTCTCGGCTGTGAAGAAAAAATTAAAACAGCTCGAATATAAAAATTCTAACAATATTGCATTTAATACACACATCGCTTGCCTTAAATTGTCATTTTTTAAAGAAATATTTTATGTATGGAGTTCGTTCAGATCACTATATTGCCAATGAGCTCGATGGACTTTTTTTTAATGAATCTCAAAGGAATGAATGGGAAACATTCATAATTAAACATTGTTTTTGAATACAGCTTTATTGAAAAAATTAAATCTCTGAAAATTAAAATAAAATGACTTATTTTAACGAAAGATTATCGGGACCTGGATGAGTTCACTTCGGAAGTGTTATACACTTAGTGCTATTATACACTGTATGGCCAAAGGTGACCGGTCACCTGCGATTTTTGACGTTTTGTTAAATATCTAGAAAAATAAATAAGAATTTAACCTGAAATTGCAGGTGTGTAAACAGTATGGTATAGGTCATATATTTCCGCGAAGATTTTTTCCCGAAACCCCATAAGGGACCTTTAGAAAATTGAAAAAGAATGAATATCTTTTGGATAACCTTGTAAAAACTAATGGAGCAAAAGCGTTTAAACTCGAGATTATGTTTTGTTTACGTCTCTTTATTATGTGATTTTTTAGACATTATTATAATAAAATTTTTATCATGTGCCAGCTTAGCATTTAAAAAGAAAAAAAAATACTGCCGGAATTAAAATACATTTTTACAATATTTCCATTTTATGTGTATTTTTCATTTAATGTATATGTATTTTATTATGCAAATTTCATGAATTTGAATTGATTTCTATTTAATGAATTTTCTTCATAACGAAGTATTTAAGTGTAACGACGATACTTCGTTAAATGGAAGTTTCACTGTACATAATATAATGCAAACAAAGTTGATAACATGCAGAATAAAACACAATTTCAACAGAAAATTTATTTGCTTTTATTAATTGCCGATAGCTGGCACGAAAATAACTTAAATTTTAAAAAGTTTCATCTCAGATTAAATCCTGATTTTTTTTAAAACATGCATAAAGAAACCCTTAAGAAATTTTGATCATTAAAAATAATCTTTTATCACATAAGTAAATTGCAACTATTAATTGCATTAACAGATTTTTTTCTCTCAAACTCTTTTATTAATTTACAAATTTATTTTCCCTACAAAATACAAAATTTTATTTACATTGATATATACTATATATTATATACAGGGTGCAAAGGAAAGTCCCTTTAACCTGAAAGCACTCTTGAACGGGGAGAGCTACAGCTATGAAAGTGAGGTAACGTTATAATAAAGCGACTACGCCCTATTTAATGCAAACGACAGCAGCGCCCTTAGTGGCGAAATTTGGAAGATGGCCATCACAAATTTAAAACGAAACGAGATAGAGCAAAATTTCCAATTAGAAGGATTTAGAGAATCAATTAATTAGTACGTAATGACATTTGGTTTACATGGATAAGAGCGCCTGTATACCCAAAAATGTCCGAAATTGATGCACTCCATTTTGTGTAAACGTTAGAATGGAATAGCCAGAAGTATACAGAAATACGCACATTTTATTGCATAAATACGTACTAATCTCAATACATTTTTTTTGTTAACATAACATAAAAAAAAACAAAAAAGACAAACTGTCTCACAGTTATAAAAAGTCGAATTCAGTATGTTCGTAAAGTTCGCCATTGCTGGAATACACGTTTGTATTTGTGAGAGTAATTCTGCATGCACATTTCTCAGCATGGAACGTCTATTGCGAGCGTCTTCAGATCGACGACATAGATTTAACCCTTTCAAGGGCGGTGGCTAGACGGTCTAGCCACCTAATTTTAAATCCAAAACTGACAAATGGCACTAAGAATATTTTAATAAAATTTTGTTTTTGTAATGAAAGTGCAAGTTAGTGGGTTTTTATTTTCTAAGAAATTCGTTTGAATATTCTGGTCAGTCAATTATTTCATCAGTTTACGAACAAAATTCTTCTGCCTCTGAAAGGGATAACCTAAAATTTTAAATGCATTGGAAATTAAATTTTGTACTGACATTACATCACAGTACAACATCAAATTCTGCAATTGTGCACTGCTACATTTCCGGAATGTGAATATGCAAAGTAGAATCGTCGCTCATCGATTTCGGACATTTTTGGGTATACAGGCGACAATTTATCTTATCCGTGAGAACCAAATGTCGTTTCGTCCTAATTAATTGATGCTCGAAAACTTTCTAATTGGAAATTTCGCTCTATCTCTTTTCGTTTTCGATTTGCAATGGCTATCTTCCAAATTTCGTCACTAGGGGCGCTGATGTCGTTAGCATTAGGTCGGGCGTAGTCGCCTTACTATACCGTTACCTCATTCGCATGGCCGTAGCTCTCTACGTTCGCAAGTATTTCCTTTGCACCCTGTATATAAAACCATTAAAAACCATTGGAAAATACCAACAAAAAGCGTGAAATCAATTTGAATTACATTTTATAAGAAATATTCATTTTTTTATCAATGCCTTTAGAATTCAAAGAATTTCGAAACAAAATTTCTTTTTTTTTTATTTTAACCACCGATAGATCACGCAAACAAACCCTACACGTTCACAACGAATGCGATACGAAAAAATGTTTACTTTTATGCAGGAAAAGATTGAGCTGTCAACCTAATTTCAACTGAAGTTATCTCAGAAAATATACATAATTCAATGCAAGTCATCTCTCAAATGTTAATTTATTTTAAATAATCTATCTAAAAATGTAACTTTTATGAAGTTTTATTCGAAAAAATAATTTTGAATAAAAATGGCTGAATGGAATTCGATAAAGTGAAGTGGTGTATCGGGATCCGGATGAGTTCACTCCGGAAGCGTTATACACTTAGTGCTATTATATATAAAATATAATGTAGTTTAAACTATAATTTTTAGGACGCAATGTTCACGATACGTTCACGCTTTGTTCACGCTTTGTCCATTTGATAATCAAGGTGAACATGACGTCCGAAAAATTATAGTTTAAACTATATTTTATAATAGTAAAAATATTTTATAAAAACGATAAAGCAGCGTGTAAACCTAAAAACTACCCCGAGTAGAATCGGCAGATATGGCTGCAGTTTATTCTGGCATTCATCGTCACTGTTTGGAAACCATTAGGACAAAAAAATATCATTATACGCTTCCGAACGCTAGACAGAAGTATTCTCCTGTGTGTACGAAACACTACGTCATATATGTAAGCAATTTAGTATGAAGAAACGTAAATGATTGGAGGTGGTTGGGAAAAGAAAAGATAATTTAGGCTTTAATTTTTCGGAAGTGCTGTTCCGCTCAAAGTCGAAACTAGTCTTTTTTGCACCCGGCGCAAACATGGATTTTGGTGCCCCCCCCCCCTCTTCCGCCAAGTATAATTACAAAGAGAATTTTACTAATTTTCTAATAGCCGACTTATTTAAAAATTTAAAATATGTAGTCATAAAATATGTAATAATGAACTACGTAATCTACAATGGCGGATCCAAGGTGGAGGTCACGGGTGTCAATCCCCTCTACCCCTCTGAAAACTAACAAAAATATTCTAAAGATCATTTTAAAATTGAAATATACAGTAGAGTCTCGATTATCCAAGTCCCGCTTAACCGAGTTATTTTCTTCTGATGGACTGATGTCTTCCATCATTATGAAACAGCCAATATAAATGAAGTGTTAGGTGAAGATAAAAGAGCAGTCGTAGAAAGTTAGAACTCTGATTTTCTGGTCAGAATAGGAAAAAAAATTGCCATAAAAAAAGTATGGCCATTTATTTTAGAAATTTACCATTTTTTACGAAAAAATAGAAGGGTGATAGAATTGCATGTTACCTGTCTTATTGTCTTAATTCCACTAAAAATTCCGGCATAGCCAAGTTATATTGATAATCCGTCCAATTCCGAAACGCAATTAACAATTCAGAATACTGTAAGACAGATAAAACGGGGAGACCACCCTCATATACACAGTAACATACAAGGTAAACTATCAAATGTGTATACACTAACATACAAAAGTATCAAGGTAGGGCATATAAAAGTGAAACAAAATGATAAAAGGACGAAAAAAATAGAAAGGTAATTGCATGTTACCTGACTTATGATTCCACTAAACACTCCGGTATAAATAACTCAGCTCCATAGTGTTATTCCGTCCAGTTCCGAAACCCAATTAACAATTCAGAAAACTGTAAGACAGAGAAAACGGGGAGACCACCCTCATATACACAGTAACATACAAGGTAAATTATCAAATGGGTTTACAGTAACATGCAAAAGTATCAAGGGAGGGCAAATAAAAGTGAAAAAAAATGATAAAAGGACGAAAAAAAAGAAGGGTGATAGAATTGCATGTTACCTGAATTATTGTCTTGATTCCACTAAACACTCCGGTATAGCCAAGTCAGCCCCATACTCTTAATCCGTTCAATTCCGAATCCCAATTGACTATTCAGAAAACTGTAAGAGAGAAAAAACGAGGAGATAACCCTCATATACACAGTAACACACAAGGTAAAATATCAAATGTGTATACAGTAACATATAAAAGTATCAAGGTAGGGCATATAAAAGTGGAAAAAAATGATAAAAGGACGAAAAATATAGAAGGGTGATATAATTGCATAAATAGTCACATAAATATTGAAAACTTAAATATCCAGTAATTTTTCTCTACGAACTTTTAATCCGAAGCTCTTTCTGCTACTTGCTATTTAAAAACAATGTTAACTCATATTAAATACTCACAAATACACAAAATAACAAAACTGCAGTGACCTGTTTTTTATTTAAATAATATCACAAGAGCCGCTCATAGCTACCTCTCTCACAACAAAACATTCTATGAACTCGTATAAACAAACGCAGACGACAAACGATATTGCCAAAAATGCAAAGCATAAAACCGACCGAACATACCGGCCCCCGTTGAATGATTTTCATTCAACCACAATTATAATACATTATTACACTTTAAATTTTAAACAAATAATACAGCATGTACTAGTAAACAATAAATTGACAAATTACAAAACATAATAATCATTTTTCTATGGGTAACAGACAAATTTTTGAAATTGGTCTCTTGAAAATACCTCTTTGTGTTTTTATGTTTACTACTCTAAAATTCTGCACGCATTATGTAAAGATGTACACTCATGACATATAACACTCAAATAAAATTTTAAATGCTGCAAGAATTTATTTTTTTTCTCATATTTTATTTAAAAAATAACTCAGAAATACTTTATTTTAAAGTATTTAAAGGTTAACACACTCGATTTTATCAAAATATACCCAAACCTTCTGGATAAAATAAATGCCATTTAAATAACTCGAGTAATATATATCTCATATGAATAATCTCTCTATATAAATAATATAACTCAAATTATATATACACTCTCAATACACATTTTGTATGAATATTTTCTTTGATAAACACATAATACATTCAATCAAGCAGAAATTAGCTTAATTTCATATGTACACTCATAAATCTTATAAAACCTATTGCATTAAGAAAATCTAAAAACTTTATAGAATATTTATAACACGAAACATGCAACAATTATGAATTGTTTTTCTACATACTGCACGACCATTTAAAGGCCAAAACTTCACCCTTAACTGAAAAAGTAAAGATTTTGGACCTAAACGTAAATATCGTTTATGAAAATATTCTACTATCATTTGAATAAGTTTACTTTTATTATGTAGTAAAATTGGAGATTTTTGGTTGGCATTTAAGTTACTCTTCGCTAACCTACCTCCTACTCTTAGAAGACCTTCTTTATCAAGAAATGGATTGAGGTTTTTTACCTGACTATTATGATTAATATTACCTGATTTTTGCAAGGATTTTATTTCCTTGTCAAAAATCTCACGTTGGACACTTTTTAACAAAAAACTTTCTGCTTTGTTGAGCTCTTCGAGGTCCAGAGGACCCTCCTTTTTTTCTTTTTACAATTACTAAGGAATCTGAAAATAAATCCTAAAATACGAATTATTTTACAATAGTTATTACTTAAATCAATTATATCATGCACAAAAGAATTAATAGAAACTGTAAAAACAGATATGCTTTTAAAGTCACTTATATTAATATTTTTCAGTTCGTTTGAAAAGTCATTGGAATTAACTGCTGCAGGAATATTTGTATTGGGATAGTCTTTTTCCTTTAGGAACAATGGACCACTCCACCATAACTCATTTGATAATAGTTTATCAGGATTAGCTCCTCTTGTTAGAAGGTCAGCAGGGTTATGCTGAGATGGAACATGTCGCCACTGCATCCCTTGAGTTAGTTCTTGTATTGTAGAAATCCTATTCGCAACAAAAGTTTTTAGAACGTATGGTTCTTTTTTAATCCAGGATAATACTATCATGGAATCGGACCACAAGAAGATTTTGTTTACACTAATTTTGAGCGAAGAAATCACTCGTTTCATAAGCTTTGTCAATAAAACTGCTGCACAAAGCTCAAGTTTTGGAACAGTTAATTGCTTTAAGGGAGAAACTCTAGATTTACTTGTCACTAATTTTACAGACACTTGACCTGATTCTGTCACTGATTTGCAGTAAATTACCGCACCATAGACTGCTTCAGATGCGTCGCTGAAACCATGTAACTCGATCATAATTGCATCTTTCAATAAAATACACCTACTAATCTCAAATTTATTAATTAATTGTAGGGTATCAGAAAACTCTCTCCATTCCTTAGCCTCTTTCTCGGTTAGCAAATCATCCTAATTTAATTGTAATAACCATAACTTCTGCATAAATATTTTTGCTTTAATTATAACAGGAGACACTAAACCTAAGGGATCGAATATACTTGATATAGTTGATAACACTTGTCTCTTAGTGACATTTACATTATTAGGAATTTTAACATTGAAACTTAAACAATATTTTTTCGATTTCCACAAAACTCCTAACGCTTTAGATTCTTCTGAATCACCAAAGGGGTATATTTTGTCATTTGTTTGACAAAGTTGTGGGGCATTACTGCACTATTTATGTAATAACATTCCTGCACTGTTTAAAATTTCTGTTACTTGATTTTGAAGTTCTAAAGCAGAACATAAAGAATCAGCTCCAGATAGAATGTCATCCTTATACACGTCTTCTCTCAGTATGGGTGCTGCTAAAGAAAATTTGCTTCCTTTATCCTTAGAAATTGAAGTAGTGTTCTCATAGCCAAGAAAAGGTGCGCTAACAGTACCATAAGTAACTGTCGTTAATTCAAAATTTTTAATTGGCTCGTTAAGACCTTCCTTCCATAAGACTTTTTGCAGCTTCCTCTGATCTGGATGAATAGAGATTGCTCTATACATTTTTTGAATGTCTGCAGTGAAAGCGACGATATATTTTCTAAATCTCAACATAATTGAGAATAAATCATCTTGTATTACACCTCCGTTATATTGAATAGAATTAAGTGAGTTTCCCTTAGTTGTTAAGGAAGACGCGTTAAATACAACTCTCAAAGGCGTTGATATACTTTTTTCTATTCCTCTATACACTCCAAGATGGGGAATGTAATAGGATCCACTTTCTTCCTCGCTTTCGTTAACTTCAACCATGTGGCCTAACTGTTGATATTCTTTTAAGAAATCTGAATATAATCTTAAGTACTCAGGATCTTTTGCTAGACGATTCCATAAAGAGTTTAATTTTTTCGTAGCGATTTGTTTTGAGTTTCCTAAAACAGCTGTATCCTCTTTTAAGGGCATTTTAACAACATATTTACCGTTTTTGTCTCGTGTATAATTTTCTACGAAATGTTTCTCACAAATTAAAGTCTCTTTACTTTTTGGTTTTTCAACCTCGATATTTTCTATCTCCCAGAATTTCCTAAGTGTCTTGTCTAGGTTGGTTTCTTTCTTAATAAATCCACAATGAACTTTGTTTTCATGCTCTGTCGAAAAACTTCCCGATACAACAAAACCGAAAACTGTGTCTTGCAAAATAAGATCAGAATTATTAACACGAATTTGTCCAAAAAGCTCAAAAGCTCATAAAAAATTCCTGCTCCTAAGAGCATGTCTACATGTACTGGTATATTGAAACTAGCATCTGCTAATTTTACATTAGGTAAATCTTGTATTGAGATTTCAATTGGACGTGAAGGCGTTAAATCTGCAGTTATTTTCGGAACTACCAAGAAATCTAAATTTTTCACAAAACGTTCATCTCTATTGCATATTGATGCATTAACTTTATGATTTATTACTAAGGTAGCATCATTTAGACCTGACACTAAGATGTTTGTTCTCTCTTTTTTTAAATGCATTAGCTCTATTAAATGGCGGGATAAAAAATTAGACTCGCTGCCTACATCTAATAAACACTTTACTCTATGTTTACATCCCGATTCATCAATTAGAAAACATATTAAAGTTGAAAGTAAAACTTTGCTCTTTTTATTCGAATAGTTACTAATAAAGGTTTTCTGAACAAACTCTTCTGCATTAGCGTTCAAGACTGATGTGCTACGATTTGTTGGCCTAGAATCTGAACATTCTTCCACATTCACTTTTCCTTGTTTATTTTGTTCCAATGAAACATATTCTTTCACGTATGTGTTGTTATTTGTTTTTGGGAAATGTATAGTTTTATGATGACGTTTTTTACAAAAGCACGTGTACTTTGATGGACAATTTGCAACTGAATGTGAATTTAAACAATTAAAGCATAACTTGTTACATTTTATAACGTTCACCCTTTCATTGATAGATAATTTTAAATAATGCGGGCATTTTGAAAGAGTGTGATTTTCGTGGCAAAAAATACAACTTAATGTTTTAACATCTGATAAGAATACTTTAGATACACTTTTGGAGTTAGTATATTTACGATTAACACTAAAATTCTCAGTAAGAGATTTTCCGCGTGATGTGAAATATAAATCAATCTCTCGTCCCAACTCTTCTGGTAAAAACCATTTATCACCTTGTCTCACACTAATGTGAGAAGCTGTTTCTCTATCTAATGTTTGATATAATTTATCCGATACTATAAGTTGTTTTAGACTCTCGAAATTGGAGACATTTCTTAAATTTAAATAATATTCCCAGTTTGTCATTAGACGTGAAGCAAACTGTACATGCGTCTCATTTGGTTGTTTAACAGCTTTTCTAAATTGCTCTAAGCAAAAATAAGTTGTAGGTTGAAATTCTTTTAACACTAATTCTTTTATTTTTGCATAATTCTCGATATCACTATCATGTAAGTAAGTTATTATGTTAGATGCTCTATCCCCTAATAAATTTAAGAGAATTTCTGCTTTATATTGTTCTGGAACATTTTTAGTCTTAAAAGCTCGTTCTAAAGAAGAAAAGAAAAACCCCCATGCTTCAGGACGTATAGAAATTTTTACAGTCAAAGTTCGAATACTTTTTATCAATTGATCTAACGATTCTATTTTTATTTCACTTTCACTAATATTAGATTTAGCTTCAGATTTAATTTTAGCTAGTTCTACTTTATTTTTTGATCTTTCAAGTATTAAACTTATATTAAACTTTTTTTATTGTTTAATATATGTATAACAGTAAAGATTTTTTATTCAAAATATATATGAATAAAATGTATGTATATATATGAATAATGTGAAATAAATAACAAAATATATATGAATAATGTGAAATAAATATTTTTATTTCACTTTCACTAACTTTTCGAATAATCTTTTGAGGAATTTCGTAGCACAGAACTCTTAGAACTTATCATTCATCTCGGTGTTTCACTCAACTTAAATTTTGATTTTAGAAGCTCGTTGAATTTAATTCCAACCTGCTTCTTCGTTGCTCGGCGGACCATTATGTTAACTCATATTAAATACTCACAAATACACAAAATAACAAAACTGCAGTGACCTGTTTTTTATTTAAATAATATCACAAGAGCCGCTCATAGCTACCTCTCTCACAACAAAACATTCTATGAACTCGTATAAACAAACGCAGACGACAAAAGATATTGCCAAAAATGCAAAGCATAAAACCGACCGAACAAACAAAGTGATGTATATGAACAAAGTGACGTTTCACAATGAACGGTACGGCAGTTAAATATTTCCTCTACACAATTTTAATCCGAAACATTGCTACTTCTGCCACTGTCCAGCTACGCATTTAAAATGAAAGTGACGTATGTGAACAAGGGGACGTTTTAAAATAAATGGAATGGCAGTTAAATATTTTTCTCTACATAAGTTCGATCGAAGGCGCTTCTACTTCTACTTTCAGCTACCCTAGTAATTATAGACTCTCCCATTTCAAAGGAAGTGATGTATTTGAATGAATGGAACTGCAATTAATAAAATATTCCCTGACGATGGCTGATGGATTGCAGGCCAAAAGTACTAGGAAATTTAAATAAAATGTATATTTTTAACTTGTAATACCCATATTATTATTATCTTTGTCGCCTTTTAAGTAAGCTTCTTAAAGTTCATTTTGTGTATTGTGTATTTTGTAAACTTTTTCCATTTTAAATAAAAAATATTATAATACAATTTTTGTATTTGTTTTTCTGCTATAACAACAACAACAACAACAAAAAAAAAAAAAAAAAAAAGGATTTTTTTTTATGTACAATTGTTATTATAGAACTACATTTTAAATATACTGTGGTACTAATTTTTCACTGTTCATATAAAAATCAATGGACTCTCTAGATCTAGTAAGTGGCTGTCCATAAATGACGTCACACTTTTTTTCAAATTTTTTGACCCCCCCCTCCCCCACTTTGTCACAAAGTGTCGCATTTCACCATACCCCCCCCTCCTAGTCACGCTATATTACATAAACATATACTTGCAGTTCAGAAACAAAGCAAAATGTTATAGATCATATTTCAAATTTTATTTTTAAACTTTAACTATGTGCTTCAATGCGTTTGTGAGCATAACAATAAAAATGATTCATGTACTTATTTTGTATGAAATAAGATTAAGGTCTGCAACAAAAAACATAATTAACATACAATAATAATAAAATAATAATATGAAAGAGCAATTGAGAACAGTAGTATTTTGGAATTTGAAATAGAATTTAATACAAGGTGATTCAAAACTTATCGTTCAAATTTCGTGGGGAGGTAGGCAGTACGTCAGAAAACCGATTTTACACAGGAAAGTATGTCCGCAAATGTACGTTTGCGTATGTAGAGGGCGCTGTATGTACCCAACCTTCCATTGCGTCCCAATCTTTGGTTTGACTTTCTTAAAGCTAGTATTATTTCTTCTCCTATTTCCACTTCTCATTTGGTCTTCCACGGAACCTTTTACATCTATAAAAACTCCAAAAATCTCGTTAAAGACATTTAAGGTCCAACCAAAAGGGTGAAACCAAAATTTAAAATTTCATAAACGAAAAAATTTAAAAACAAAGAATAAAATAAACTAACAAAAAATAAATAAAACAAAAATAAAAACAAGAAGGTAAAAACAAGCCAATTAAAAAAAAAAAAAAGGTTAAAAGAACCGGAAAGAACAAAATTAAACCAGACGTTCCAGGCGTCACATAATGAAGGCATTGAATAAAGGTCATTAACGTGATTTTTTAGTGTTTGTAAATGTATAAAAGGCTTCGTGGAACTCCAAAGCTCAAGTCGTTAAACCTCAAGAAATAAATTGAATGAAATTTACTAAAGTCAATTTTTAACTTCCGTAAAATGGCTACTCGAACAGTTCGCAAGAAATGTAGGGAAAAATTTACCTCAGATCATTTGAAACGCAAGAAACACTTTCTAAGAAAAAAACAACAAAAAAAAACAACAACAACAACAAAAAAAAACCAAAAGACAAAAAAACAAACAAACAAACAAACAACAACAACAACAAAAAATAAAATAAAATAAAACAATCTCTTGCACAATAATACAATTGCAAGTAAAGGAAGGGTTCAACTTCTCTATATTTGAAACACTAAATGGTAACGCCTTACCACTACACTGTTAAAAATTTGCAGCATTCTGGCAGGTCATTTGACCGTTTTTTCCGAAAACGGTTACACAACCGTAATTTTAGCACTATTCTGACCATATCATTGGCCATTTTATGGTCATATTATTGTTAAATTATGGTTATGAAACCGTTTTTTCAAAAAACGGTCGATTGACCTGATAGAATGCTGCAAAATTTTTAACAGTGTAGGCGCACTCCTCAGCTGGAAAATCTAAAACTACATTCAATTGAAGTGGAACGCTACGGTTGATGACACGAGGATTGATAAAAGCTCAGAAAAGCCCAGAAGACCCACGAGAGGACGAGAATCGACAAAATCTTAAGCTACTCACTTCTACCAGCATATTTATACTAGTTGGTGGACAAGTAATTATACCTGTTTATTTTCTATTTAATTTACATCCAAAATTGTTAATTGGTCCAAATCATCCAAGCAACCTCATAGTAAATTGGTATATAATTTAAAGAGCTTATTCTAGTTTTTAGTATTTTACTTAAATATATAAACATTATAATTTTACACTCATAATTATATTTTATAAAAAAATATTTATACAAACAGAAATAACAAATTACGCAATTTTACTTTGATTTAACCAACATGGTGCGGGAACATATCATTGTTATATGTTGCCCAGCACTAGTCAGCCGGCCACAGAACTCTAATTAGTATATCACTACTTAAAAGAACTGCGACAATCAGATTCAGGGAGGTGTTTAACCATACTTTGCGAATGTAAAAGAAATGACAGATAGTGGATGTTTCATGCACAAGTTTTAGAATCCGAACAACACGTAAACAATAAAATCTCAAAATTCCAATTAATTCTAGACTACCCTCATAAAGAGAGTAGCTAGGCACCACTACAACTTAAAGAGATTTATATTCTAATTATTGTGTTTTTAACTAATTAATTATCACATCACACAAAAGATGAGGTAGCTTGGAGATTAGATACATAATTAACATTCAATTACACACATCAACAAACGAGCACAACTCATACTAAGACGATCATATTCTAAAAGGAATTCCAAATTAACCAGAAAGTGGTTGTAAGAAAATATACTCTAGAAGCAAAGTGGAAAATTTGTCGAATGGGTCGAAGCAAGACAAGGAAAATTACTAACTATTACGAAAAATAAATTAGTTGGTTTTAATCTGAATATTTATTATTGTTTCAAATGAAAATCAAATTTCAAATTAATTGCTTAATAGGCGCAAATGCCAACCTAGTGAAAGAGATTCCATGCCGGGACTCGAACCCCAGCCGTCAGTATAACGCACTGACGTTTTACCGACTAAACCACATGGAACGATACCCAGACTGCAACTTTTCACTATTACAGGTTGGCAAGACTACAAACGCAGCACAAGATGGAATATTTTTCCGTGAGTCACCGACATGGAGCAAACACGAAACTCAATTAAATCTATCTTTTTCACTAAGTTGGTCTTTGCGCCTATTAAGCAAGTAATTTAAAATTTGATTTTCATTTGAAATATTGTATGCAAGGCGAATATTTCTTTCTGGAAAAATTTCCATATATTACTATTTATTATTGTTTGCAATTTGTCTGTGATAGCTTTGATGTAATAGTGTTTTAAACATCCACTGAAATTTCATAGGAAATTCCAAGGGGAAAAATGTTTCTCCGAAGTGTAAATCTTTTCACCGGAAAAAGAATGCCCAGCATGTTTGAAAAATTTTATGTTAATATCCAATATTAATATTTCGAAATATCGCATTAACATTTTACCGAATTGGTACTGAAACTAGAAACATGGGGAAAAAAAAAAAAAAAAAAAAAAAAAAAACCAAGACAGAAAAATCATGCGTTAAGCATAGATTATGAAACACTTTCCAACACTTCCTGAATCGTCTAACAAAACTTCGTTATTTGGGGGAAATAAGGTAAATAAGATAACTACGTAAGCATTTTAGAAAACTCATAAAACATTAAAAAAATTCATTTCAACAGTTAACGTCCATAGCCAAATATGTATTCCAATTCTTTTGAAGAACCCTTTATTTGATCTGTAGATATATACTATATAATGTGAAAATTTAATTTAGCAAGAAAACGCATAACAGACTGAAATTCCTCTTTCAGTAATTTATACTAATAGATGGAAACATACTTGAATACTTCTGTACAACCCTTTAGTACTGTACATTATTAACTATTTACTATTATTAACTATATTATTATTATTAACTATAACTGTACATTATTAACTATACCGAAAAATAAATTAGTTGATTTTAATCTGAATACTTATTATTGTTGTCTGTGTTGGATGTAGTAATACTTCAAACACTTCAAACATTCCCTCAAATTACATAGAAAATTCCAAAAAAGAAAAACAATGTTTCTCAAAAGTGTAAAAATCTTTTCACCGTAATAGGATAAAATCCAGAATATTTGAAAAATGTTTATATTAATATACAAAATTAATATTCGGAAACATCTCATTAACATTTTACTGAATTTTCGCTAAAACTAGAAACAAGAAAAAAAAAGAAAGAATTAATTTTAATCTGAAAGTTTGTTATTATTTGAAAATTGTCTGCAACAGCTTGGAAATAACTGCACATGAAACACTCGCTAATAATTACTAACACAAGCCCTAACAAATAACTTTTAGTCCTTTTATTTTTCCCAATCCATCCAAAAATAAATCAACGATATTATTTTTATCTTCATTGATAACCCTCGTAATGCAGTGCGAAATTCGAGAGACAACACTTAAAAGATATCAGGAAACAGATTTTCTAAATTAATAGCTTATTTTTTTGATTTGATTAAGGCTGCAACCTCTCACAGCTGTGATCACTTTTAAAAAAAGCTTTTATTATTTCTTCTCGTATCCTTTTATCGAACTTTTCCTTTATTATTATTTTTTCTAATTAATGCCTACAGATTTTCTATCCTTAAAATGCAACATGACATAAATAATTTTTTTTCTTTTAGAAAGGATAGGTAAGAAATGTACGCACAAAAATAAAAAAGGTTTACTTAAAGAATAAGAGAAATAAATTACAGTAGAACCTCTTTTATCCGAAACTCTTTTAACTGAAACTCTCGATTAACCGAAATACATTTTTATTGCTTTCTTATTCAATTCCTACCATTAGTTCACACTCTCCCTATATTTATATATCTTGTTCAAATTTTCAATCGTTAATAAAATACTTATTATTTCATCCTATCAAGTTGAAATATTTTTTTAAGAACTTGTACTGGATGACAATTGATGTTAATACAGTTTTTTCAAATATTAATTCATTAATTAAATTTTAATTAATTAATTTTAGTTTTATATGGGAGACAAAATGGCGGC
Source organism: Maratus speciosus (assembly GCA_963932465.1). Lineage (NCBI taxonomy): Eukaryota > Metazoa > Arthropoda > Arachnida > Araneae > Salticidae > Maratus > Maratus speciosus. The sequence continues at coordinate 58,974,024 of OZ010788.1, forward strand.
CATTGGTTATTGAACAGCATTTAATGCATCTTCATATCTATAACGGGGTTACCATAGGGGGGACCCTGTTCTGTCGGCAAATACCACCAAGTTTATCGCCAACTTGACGATATATCGCCAAATTTGGTGACCAAAATGAGTCACCCACTTGGCGATATCTCTAATATTTCGCCAAATTCCCATAGACTTCCATTTTAAACAAATAGGGTTTACTTGCTTATAGAAAATCAACAAATTGAGATATTTTAATGCAACAAAAACTAATATTAGCTTAAGGGATTATATAAAATTTTTCTTTGATTTCCTAAGTAGGAATTGACTTTAAAAACAAAATTTTTATATTACTTGTTTACTATCACATTCCTTGTGTGCAAAATCCATTTTGAAAGCTTTTTTTTTTTTTTTTTTACTACCATATTCGTTATGTGCAAGCGGTCCTTTTCGAACTACGAGTAGATATAAATATTTTCTTAGAGTTACTTTGAATTTACCTTGAGCTCCCGTAAGCTACGGAAGAGGACGAAGAAAACGAACAACTTAGTAATTCTGAAGCTTTTGAATGTTTTGGAAAAGATTTGGCATGACTGGAGCAGCAGAAAGATTGTGATTCTGGTGAACTAATAATTTTAAAAAACTCCGTGATAGAGCTTCAAAGCAAGGGCAATCGAAACAGCGATAAACCAAACATTTTTTCAAACTCTTGTGATATACGTGAAAGGTACTTAAAATTTCAAAATTAAAATTCAGGTAATTTATTTTTGTTTCTATTTTGTTATTGCTTTATTTTTATTAAGCACTTGTTACCACAATACAAAATATTGCATATATTTCTTCTTAATCTTAAAATTGAAGCATTCTCGATTTCGGAAAATTTCTATTTTCCGAAAGATAGTCGGTCCCAATTACTTCGGATAACCGAGATTCTACTGTATTTATTAAGAGAAATGAGTTTTATTAAAAATTTGCTTTGTTTTATGAAACCTCAATTGTAAGAAAGAATACAGCAGCTTTATTGAATAACGCGTGATTCAATAAATTTATGGATTGAAATGTATGGAAAATGGGTATTATTTTTAAAATATGCATTTATAGTTAGGTACTCTTAAATCTATATTCATTTACATACACAAGGAGTCACTTAAAGTTCATTTACATATTAAAAAATCATAAAAAGTTTGGATGCAGCTTGCGTTACATGGCTTGTCAAAAGTCAGTTTTTGTAGCAAAAACATTTAAATGCAATATGCAACATAATACAAATCTTTTTTCTTAACCCTTCACTGCACAACGTGCCATATCTGGCACATACCTAAAAACACTGTAATTCTTATTATGTGCCATGAATTTGGCCAATATGATCTCTATCCCTGATCAAGAACAGTCCAAAGAATGGAATAATACTTATTTTGTCCATGTCAGATGGCTGCATTTGACAAAAAATTAGAATTTGTTCTTCGGAAGCAAGAAAAAAATTCGATCAAGCTATTGAAGTAAAATACACTTTCATTATTTTTAGTGAATACTTAAAAATATTAATATAAAAAAAGTTGCAGAGTGTTAAACAGATAAAATTAATTAATTTAAGCTCATTTAGTTGTAAAATATAGCAATACAATATTTTAAAACCCTAATTGTGTACATACGATATACGCCATAAAATATAAAATTTTAGCTGAAAATTTGAAATTTAATTTTTTTTTGCTATTTTCCCCTATATTAGACCGATATATAGATTTCAAATAATATTTTTCATAAAAATAGAAAAAATCGTGCAGTGAAGGGTTAAAGAAAGGATGGATATGAAATGCATGCACGAAAAATAATAAAGGTTTACTTAAAGAATAAAAGAAATAAATTATTTATTGGGAGAAATGAGTTTTATTAAAAAGTTGCATTGTTCTATGAAACCTCAATTGTAAGAAACAACACATCAACTTTATTGAATAACATGTGATTCAATAAATTTACTGACTGAAATACGTGAAAAATGTGTATATTTTTTAATATGTATTTATAGTTATGTACGCCAAAATCTACATGCATTTATATACACCGGGTGTCACATAAACTTCTTTTCATTTTAAAAAATCATAAATTTTTTTTGACAAATTATCGTATTGGGATGCAGCTTACGTTATAAAGCTTATCAAAAGTCAAAGTTTTTGTAGCAAAAGCAATTAAATGCAAAATAATATAATTTTTTTAAAAGAAAGGATAGCTATGAAATATATACATAAAAATAATAAAGGTATACTTAAAGAATAAGAAAAATAAATTATTTATTGGGAGAAGTAAGTTTTATTAAAAAGTTGCATTGTTTTATAAAACGTCAATTGTAAGAACGATTACAGCAACTTTATAGAATAACGAACGATTCAATAAACTTGATTGAAATATGTGAAAAATGGGCTTTTTTAAAAATATGTATTTGTAGTTATATACACCGAAATCTACATTCATTTATAAACACCGGGAGTCACATGAAGTTCGTTTTCATTTCAAAAAATCATAAAAAATTTAAAAGAAATGTCGTATTGGGGTGTAATTCGTTTGTCAAAAAGTAAGATTTTTTGTGGCAAAAGTAAAAGTTCTAAATTTCAATGATTGGTGGACAGAGCTGAGACATCTCACAACTAAAAGCCTTTTTTTTTCTTCTTTAATCCTGATTTTGAACATTTTTTTCTTCTTTCATCCTGTTTTTGAATATTTTTGCGATTGTTTTCTAATTAATGTTTGCTGCTTTTTCTATTGTTAAATTTAACGTAATATAGTTTTTTACTCTCTGAACGCATGGTGTAAGGAAGAGTGACAGAGTGTAAATGATAAATATCATTATATCATAGGTGATATAATCAAGCATTAGTAGCGCAGAGGTAATTTCTCCAGTTTCAAAACAAGAGGTCGAACGTTTGGAAACAATCGATGTAAGCACAGTATAAGAATTTGGTTAAAGAATTTAAAAATAATGGAATTTGCTAGGAGTACCCACAGTATAAAAAAAAATAATAAAAGAAAAAGATAAAAAGAAAAGGAAGTAGCAGGTAAAAGGGAAGCGAGGAAAAAAAAAAGAAATAGAAGAAATTTTGATTAAAGATTCCGATAAAGTGTATGAACTTGAACAGTTATAAAAAATAAAACAGGAAAAGTTTTTATAAATATTTCGATTTTGAAAAGTGTACGCACAGTGTGATACGTTGAATAATCTGTGTTGAAGAAATTGTAATATTTAAAAGTTTTGCACTATATCCCTTTAAGACCGGGAGATTTTTTGGTAGAAATTTAAAGTTTGGGTGGTTTCCCCTTACCGATAGGACCGTATTTGATTGAAAAAAAAAATATTTAAAGAAATACCCCATGTCAGGTTATGCCAAGGGAGGACCCACACAATTGTGTGGGTTCGGGCTTAATGCAGCAGTTTTTGGGCTATATCTACACAATTGTGTAGTTTGGGATTATGTGTGCAAATATATAAAAATAAAAGTTTAAGCAAAAAAAGTTGTTGTTTATTGAGATAATTTTCATCAGTCACAATGAAAGTGTTTGAAACAATTTTTGCTTTTGGACAGACCACTACAATTTCATTTTCTGAGATGTGCTCAATGCTCGCACCCCTCTTAAGAGCTGTTGACAATTGGTACGCCCTTCACTCCGTTTGGATTGTGCCTGATCCTTCAAATTTCTTTTTTAGTTTTTCCAGCAGCGGTATTTTATTGAAATACCGATCGAAGTACATAAAACTAGGTCTGAACCAAAGTAAGGACTACAGCAGGTCCTAAGTCCAGATCCTTGTGGACTAGGTCTGTACTTTCTCACTGGTGAACTACAAAATTTAAAACTATCCCAGGTGATACTGTTACAACAGAGTGTGGTTTTTTTATATACTGATTTACTGAAGCACGTCCTAAAAAAAAGGAATCGTCTGCTCATCTATGGAAAATTTTCCCTGACCTCCTGGTAAATTCAAGCAGACACTACGGAATCTGCCGAGCAGTTGCTGAACTTTCCATAATTTATTATTTATTCCTTGTAGCTTACTTGCTGTGTCGACAAAATGAAATGAATTTATTAAACTTAAAAATCTATCTCGTGATATGCATATAACTCATATAAAACTTATAAATCATATATGACATCTATAACTCAGAGCAGAAACATACCGTTTGTTACATTCGCATATTATATATCTAATACTATCAATTTTAAATAGAAATCATGAATAGTACAAACCTATTTAAAATTAATCCGGTTTAAAAATGTAATCAATAAAAAAAATCCCTGCCGGCCCGGCCTACAGGCAGAGGTAGATTTCGAAGTTAAGTATACTAATTTCACCAACAAAAACTAAATCATTGTTAGACATAAATCCACATTAACAGTTTTATCTGCATAGAATAAACTTTGTGCGAATTGTAATAAAAAGCTAAAATCTTAAACAACGATTTTTACGCACAAATAACATACAAAACGATAAAATACTCATACGATCGTTTCAAGGATACTTCGATCCCCTTCCTCAGTGAGAAAAAAAAAAGAAAAAAAAGAGAAATGGGCTCCAAGAACCCCCTGACTATAGTCCCAGGAACTGGCTTATGGATTGATTGAAAAACGCAGATGTAAGAGTTTATATATCCCAAAGAAATGACGTAAATGAACAGAACTAACCGAAAAAAGAGTCACTGCGCAGGATCTCTCCACACTGGTGAATGAAAGGGAGTGCTGGTCATATCATTTACTAAGATGGTAGAATGTTTATGAATATAGTGAGCTTCGTAAAAGTCTAGATCAAAAACGGAGTTACATTTTTGAAGGATTTTTGCCTCTGGATAATTGAACTGGTGGTTGGCATTCCAACAATGTTTTGCTATTGTAGATTTTTCAATTTCTTGCTTTCTAACGTAATTTTGGTGTTCTTTCAGCCTAATTCTAAGTGCACGCTTCGTCTGCCCAATATAAGAGAGGCCGCACTCACAAAAAATTCTGTAAATGCCCCAGGTATTATGATCGTCAATAGGATCTTTAAGATTAGAGAAAGAAATTTTATTGGTTGGAGAGAAAACAACTTTAAAACTAAACCTGTTGAGAATACGAGAAATTTGTGTACTGATTTTAGGAAAATAAGGTAAGACAACAACATTTTAAAAATCTTTATTTGCTGGAACAGAATCGGTAATTTTCTGAGGTTTAGATAAAATGCGGTTGATAATATTCAAACTAAATCCACGATCGATGGCAACTGCTTTTATATAGTTAATCGCACTATTAAATAGATCAGAATTTGAGCAAATTTTACGTGCACGGAAAATAAGAGTATTGAAAGCTGCAAGTTTTTGATGTGGGGGATGATTGGACTTATAATGAGGGGGTAAGCTCACAGCAAAACGTTTACGGTAAACTGTCGTCATAAACTCACAATCATTGCGAATTACCAGGACATCCAGAAAAGCTAGACGTTGTTGAGTTTCAATTTCAAAAGTAAACTGTATTCATGGATCAATTGAATTAAATAAATCAAGAACAGCATTAATATTATGTTTAGATAAATCAAGCAAAGCAAAGGAATCATCTACGTAGCGTGTATAAAATGGGAATTGTATTAATTCAAATAATTTAACTTCAAAATAATGCATGTAAATATCACTCAAAACAGGTCTTAAGGGATTACCCATAGCTAAACCTTCCGACATTTTATAAAACTTCCCTTGAAACACAAAAGCATTTTGTGATAAACAAACGCTGGTTAAAGAAATAAGGTTGTCAATTTCATATTGAAAATAATGAAGCTCATTTAATCTTTTTCTTAAAAAATCTAAAGCACCTTGTACAGGAACATTTGTAAAAAGAGATTTGACATCGAATGAAACCATAGTGTAGCCTGTTGGATTGAAATTACGAATACTATTAGCAAATTGAACTGAGTTTTTTGACGTATAAATATTGTTAACCATGAGGGGGAAAACTTGGACACTAAATGTTTTTCAAGCTTATAGGAGGCAGTACCAATAATGGAAACGATGGGGCGAAACGGAATATCAGGTTTATGAACCTTAGGTAAAGCATATAAACGGGCACAATTTGCCCCAGAAGGTATGAGAGAGTACTTGCTAGAATCAGTAATGAGGGGGGAGGAATTCACAGCAGATTTTATGTTTTTAAGTTCAGAGGTGGATGGATCTTTTTTAATATTAATGTAAGGCCGTTCATCTATTAATTTCATAACATTTTGAACATAGTCAGTTTTATTTAGTACTACAATTTGGCCTCCTTTGTCCGCTTTAGTTATAATGATATTTGGATTAGATTTAAGAGTTTTGAGGGAATTTTTCGCTGAAGTATTCAAATTAGACTGATCCAGCTTTGCATTGAAATCCACATTATTTTTTATAAGATGCCTAATGGAATCTTTTTGCATAGGAGACAAAGCACTGAATTTGAAAGCCCTTTCAATTGGAGCAATTATATTTGGAATCTCGGGATTTTTATTAACTGCAAAATTGTTGTTTAGCTTTAAAGCATTAATATGATTATCATTTAATTCAAAGTCAGATAAATTAACCACAGTTTGGTTGTTTACTATAGGTAAATTTTCAAATCCTGGGAGTGAAACGGTAGGATAATTTTGCAAATTTCTTTTCCAGATTTATTTTATGGTAATGAGCAAACGAGCATGCTGTGTTCCAAGAAAGTTTATCAAAAGATGAAAAATCATGATAAGGATCAGCTGCAGAAAGATGTAGTCTGTATAATTCCTTTTCAATATTGGCTAAATGTGTGCGAGTATCCTGAATAAGTGCTCTTAAAAGAGATAAACGGGAATTAAACAAAGCCCTACTGATTCTTTTTGATTGAAATAAATTACTAGTACTTGAAATAAACCCAGGAATAATTCTGCGACGCCTGCAGTTGATTAAAAACCATAAATGATTTAGGAATTTTAAACGTTTTAGACGGAGATTCATAAAACGATTGGCCAAAGACATGATAAATCCCAAATAACTAACTAAATATATAGCTAAAACCTCAACCCCCTCCCCCCCACCACCAAAGAAAAGGTTAAAAATACTAATAAAAAGACTAAAAGGCCCGTTGAAGCCAGATTATAAGCATAGAATAAACTTTCTGCGAATTGTAATAAAAAGCTAAAATCTTAAACAACGATTTTTACGCACAAATAACATGGAAAACGATAAAATACTCATACGATCGTATCAAGGATACTTCGATCCCCTTCCTCAGTGAGAAAAAAAAAAAGAGAGAAATGGGCTCCAAGAACCCCCTGGCTATAGCCCCGGGAACTGGCTTATGGATTGATTGAAAAACGCAGATGTAAGAGTTTATATATCCCAAAGAAATGACGTAAATGAACAGAATTAACCGAAAAAAAGTCACTGCGCAGGATCTCTCCACACTGGTGAATGAAAGGGTGTGCTGGTCATATCATTTCCTAAGATGGAAGAATGTTTATGAATATAGTGAGCTTCGTAAAAGTCTAGATCAAAAACTGAGTTACATTTTTGAACGATTTTTGCCTCTGGATAATTGAACTGGTGGTTGGCAGTCCAACAATGTTTCGCCATTGTAGATTTTTCAATTTCTTGCTTTCTAACGTAATTTTGGTGTTCTTTCAGCCTAATTCTAAGTGCACGCTTCGTCTGCCCAATATAAGAGAGGCCGCACTTGTAGAGGAGATTTGTAGATTCCCAGATTCATGAATGAATGAAAAAAAACTCCAACACGAAAAGTTCGAGGACTTACTTCTTTATTATGAAACTTTTAAAAGGAGGGCCATGAGAGTACAGTGGGACGGGGAGAAGTCAAACACAAGACTGCCCGACGGGGCGGCCCCGAAGGGCAGAGAGCTGAGGTCTGTGACGTTCAAGATCAGAGGGAGTAGTGGTAAAATATTCATTACAATCACTCACTCATTGGCGAGATGAATAGGAACATATGTACTGTATTGGCGATGAATATTGGTGGCGTGGACAAAGGAATCAGAAGCATCCCGAAGTATTACATAGAACTCAAACTTACGCCATGGCGTGCTAAATGGTTACACGTATCTTAACATTCCTACGGTAAGGGAAAGTGGCTAAAGAAATACCTAACACGTGATATTACATGCTCGTTATAGATTTAACGACAGCTGAATTAGTCAGCAAGGGGCATATGGCTTTTATCCGACAAATAGAAGGGTGAGAATTGAATACTAATGCAAGCCCAGAGGCTGGGAAAATATGCATTATATATCGTCGGCTGCAAAGCGAAAAGACATTCATTTGTATTTTATTCTTTTACTTTATTTCAATGGAAAATAGCTGCGGTTAAGATCTTTTTCTATCGCGTGAATTTGAAAGACAGAAAAAGGAACCGAGATAAATGATGTCTGCATTTCAAAAGAACTTTAAAAAGTAAAAGCGAAACTTACAGTAGTGAGAGGGGGGGGGGGGGAAGAGAATGAATAAAGACATATGAAATTAACTCTAAAATGTCAAATTTAAACTAAATATTTTATTTGAAGGGGGGGGGGGGAGAATAATGACAATTTATAATAAACCAGTAAGGTTAAATGTTGACTTTTGAGGGGAGAGGAGGATAAATGAATATATAAGGGGAAAGCCGTTATATATATCACCCATTACCACCAGAAAAAAAAAACTGTGAACCTTGTAGAACAGTTTTTTTTATATTTGAAGATTACTTTGTCCACCCCATACGTATAAGTATTTAAAACAGATATAACATAATAATAAAGATAAGCCTCCATATATATATATATATAACATATAACTGTGTGCTTGCAATTCTTTAAACGTTTGCATAAAGCAAAACTTTTCAGGTCATGATAAATGCCGCCTTTTTTAAAATTCTTTTCTTGGTATTCATTAGTCTTTACAGTTACCAAGAAAGTGCAAATAATAATTTTTTGATTTAACAGGATCCTTTTTAAATAGCTTTTTAGTATTTGATTAAGAGCCTGGTACTAGCATTTTTCATGACCAAAGTAAGAGAAGTAATTTTTTTTTAGTAACTTGCTATAATATCTTCTCAAAATAAAAATAATATAATATAAATGCAAGCAACAAAAGACACAGATACTACTTTAAAATGAAATAGAAAATAAATGACATATGCATGTCTGTGAATAAAAGCTAAATGAAGTAATATAAAAAAATAAAAAAAGTAGAAAATTGGTTTTCGTGCACACCGCACAGGACTACTAAAGAACGGGATGCATATAGCATGCCTATGAGTGGGTGTAGCCCTTATTCTTGTTAAGAAACAAGTGTGATGGCGTCAGTTTAGAACATCAGCCCTAGGGGGGGGGAAGTTATGAGACCCATACATCAAGTGACACATAGGTCCCTGCTCCCCAAAGATCACATTGATCTTCAAAGGGGCATGCGTCAATGTATCATATAAAAAGTTATGTTTATTGAATTGAAACAACAATTCAAGGGTTTTGTCTCTCTACACAATGAAGTTTGGACCCTTAGGGCAAAATTTTGAACGGGAACAAAACTTCAGATGGGATAAATTAAAAATAATAAAAAAAAACTGAGATAAATATCTCACATATCAAAGGTAAAAGGTCAATCCGAGGTGTGGAGAGACTGGTGACATGATCGGGTAAGTATAACAACCACAATTTTTTTTAAAGTAAATTCTAACTTTGTATTCCTTACAATGTATCGAGCAGGATATGAACTGTATGTGTATTGTATAACCTTAGATAATGTTTGAAACATTTAGTGTAACTGCACTAGGTTACTAATGCTATAAAAAAAAACTTTTTTTTGTTATTGTGAAGTTATGTTATTACAAGAACGACATAATATCTTAGACGTGTTTATTGTCTAAGTGAAGCTTAACCAGAGATTTTATTTAATCTCCAAATTTAAAAGAAAACGTGTAATTATGTCCATGTAGAAAACCAAAACAAGTGTGATGAAAACAATAAAAACATCATAAGTTTGAAATTTAAAGAAAATGCATGTGAAGGGGTAGCATCCTGTAAACTGGGCATTCTTTGTTGTGAAACAAAGTGATGGTGACATGAAATGTCATGGCATAAAAGAAATATAATAATAAAGGAATAATTAAGAATCTGTTAAAACTTAACTTTTTAATAAATGTTTAATTTGTGAATATCCTGTGAGGTCAAAAGTAGTTCCTGGTATAATGAGAACAAAAAAAAAATTATCCTAATGTGTAACGTTAAAACCTAGAAACAAAATATTTTCAATTGTGTAAAATGTATGTTTTTTTTTTTTTTTACTAAACAAAATATCAATGAACTCAATTGTAATAACAATGAACTAAGTTGTAATATCAATGAACTAAATTGTAAGTGTATGTCTATGAACCAAAGAAAAAATGTGTATTTCAATGAACGAAGCAAAGAAAAGTATCTCACAATGATCTAAAACAGTGTATGTCAGTTAAAAAAGGGAAATTTTCAACGACTTAGATGTATGTTTGAGAACACAGCAGTCTAAGTACCTCAATGAACAAAGTATGAGCAAGTATTTCACTGACTTAAAGTGTAAAAGTAATACGATGAACTCATGTGTCGAAAAAAAAAATATTGCAATAAACTAAAGTGTCTACCAAAACAAAAATTGGCATGAACTAATATATATATATAACGGCTTTCCCGTTATATATTCATTTATCCTCCTCTCCCGTCAAAAGTCAACATTTAACCTTACTGGTTTATTATAAATTGTCATTATTCTTCCGCCCCCCCCTTCAAATAAAATATTTAGTTTAAATTTGACATTTTAGAGTTAATTTCATATGTCTTTATTCATTCTCTTCCCCCCCCCTCTCACTACTGTAAGTTTCGCTTTTACTTTTTAAAGTTCTTTTGAAATGCAGACATCATTTATCTCGGTTCCTTTTTCTGTCTTTCAAATTCACGCGATAGAAAAAGATCTTAACCGCAGCTATTTTCCATTGAAATAAAGTAAAAGAATAAAATACAAATGAATGTCTTTTCGCTTTGCAGCCGACGATATCTAATGCATATTTTCCCAGCCTCTGGGCTTGCATTAGTATTCAATTCTCACCCTTCTGTTTGTCGGATAAAAGCCTTATGCCCCTTGCTGACTAATTCAGCTGTCTTAAATCTATAACGAGCATGTAATATCACGTGTTAGCTATTTCTTTAGCCACTTTCCCTTACCGCGAAATGTTAAGATACGTGTAACCATTTAGCACGCCATGGCGTAAGTTTGAGTTCTATGTAATACTTCGGGATGCTTCTGATTCTGTTGTCCACGCCACCAATATTCATCGCCAATACAGTACATATGTTCCTATTCATCTCGCCAATGAGTGAGTGATTGTAATGAATATTTTACCACTACTCCCTCTGATCTTGAACGTCACAGACCTCAGCTCTCTGCCCTTCGGGGCCGCCCCGTCGGGCAGTCTTGTGTTTGACTTCTCCCCGTCCCACTGTACTCTCATGGCCCTCCTTTTAAAAGCTTCATAATAAAGAAGTAAGTCCTCGAAATTTTCGTGTTGGAGTTTTTTTTTCATTCATTCATGAATCTGGGAATCTACAAATCTCCTCTACAAGTGCGGCCTCTCTTATATTGGGCAGACGAAGCGTGCACTTAGAATTAGGCTGAATGAACACCAAAATTACATGAAATGTTATGAAATTAATAGATGAAGGGCCTTACATTAATATTAAAAAAGATCCATCCACCTCTGAACTTAAAAACATAAAATCTGCTGTGAATTCCTCCTCCCTCATTACTGATTCTAGCAAGTACTCTCTCATACCTTCTGGGGCAAATTGTGCCCGTTTATATGCTTTACCTGAGGTTCATAAACCTGATATTCCGTTTCGCCCCATCGTTTCCAATATTGGTACTGCCTCCCATAAGCTTGCAAAACATTTAGTGTCCAAGTTTTCCCCCCTCATGGTTAACAATATTTATACGTCAAAAACTCAGTTCAATTTGCTAATAGTATTCGTAATTTCAATCCAACAGGCTACACTATGGTTTCATTCGATGTCAAATCTCTTTTTACAAATGTTCCTGTACAAGGTGCTTTAGATTTTTTAAGAAAAAAGATTAAATGAGTTTCATTATTTTCAATATGAAATTGACAACCTTATTTCTTTAACCAGCGTTTGTTTATCACAAAATACTTTTGTGTTTCAAGGAAGTTTTATAAAATGTCGGAAGGTTTAGTTATGGGTAATCCCTTAAGCCCTGTTTTGAGTGATATCTACATGCATTATTTTGAAGTTAAATTATTTGAATTAATACAATTCCCATTTTATACACGCTACGTAGATGATTCCTTTGCTTTGCTTGATTTATCTAAACATAATATTAATGCTGTTCTTGATTTATTTAATTCAATTTATCCATGTATACAGTTTTCTTTTGAAACTGAAACTCAACAACGTCTAGCTTTTCTGGATGTCCTGGTAATTCGTAATGATTGTGAGTTTTTGAGGACAGTTTACCGTAAACCTTTTGCAGTGAGCTTACCCCCTCATTATAAGTCCAATCATCCCCCACATCAAAAACTTGCAGCTTTCAATACTCTTATTTTCCGTGCACGTAAAATTTGTTCAAATTCTGATCTATTTAATAGTGCGATTAACTATATAAAAGCAGTTGCCATCGATCGTGGATTTAGTTTGAATATTATCAACCGCATTTTATCTAAACCTCAGAAAATTACCGATTCTGTTCCAGCAAATAAAGATTTAAAAATGTTGTTGTCTTACCGTATTTTATTAAAATCAGTACACAAATTTCTCGTATTCTCAGCAGGTTTAGTTTTAAAGTTGTTTTCTCTCCAACCAATAAAATTTCTTTCTCTAATCTTAAAGATCCTATTGACGATCATAATACCTGGGGCATTTACAGAATTTTTTGTGAATGCGGCCTCTCTTATATTGGGCAGACGAAGCATGCACTTAGAATTAGGCTGAAAGAACACCAAAATTACGTTAGAGAGCAAGAAATTGAAAAATCTACAATAGCGAAACATTGTTGGAATGCCAACCACCAGTTCAATTATCCAGAGGCAAAAGTCCTTCAAAAATGTAACTCCGTTTTTGATCTAGACTTTTACGAAGCTCACTATATTCATAAACATTCTTCCATCTTAGTAAATGATATGACCAGCACCCCCTTTCATTCACCAGTGTGGAGAGATCCTGCGCAGTGACTCTTTTTTCTGTTAGTTCTGTTCATTTACATCATTTCTTTGGGATATATAAACTCTTACATCTGCGTTTTTCAATCAATCCATAAGCCAGTTCCTGCGGCTATAGCCAGGGGGTTCTTGGAGCCCATTTCTCTCTCTCTCTTTTTTTTTTCTCACTGAGGAAGGGAATTGAAGTATCCTTGAAACGATCGTATGAGTATTTTATCGTTTTGTATGTTATTTGTGCGTAAAAATCGTTGTTTAAGATTTTAGCTTTTTATAACAGTTTTATTTGTCTGCTTTTGACGAGTTTTTATTTCCTTTTTATAAAATAGCTGGTTTTATCAGAATCACGTTAAGGCGATATTAAAAAAAATATTTTTCCATACTCAACAACTCGAAATTTTCTGGCACATTTTTAGATTCATTTTTAATAAAAAAAAATATGAAACATGCTGACGTGATATTTGAAAAGATTTATAAGCAACCTGTGTTTTTATTTTTCTTTCAATTAATTAAAACTTGATTAATAAACAATTATTTTCTCAGTAGGGCAATATTTTTCGTTTCTAACACAATCGCTTCGGGAAATTCTGTTCGAAATGTCCCCTTTGACATCATTTTTTGAAATATATTCTGCCTCTATCAAAAAATCGATCATTACTGTACATTATATAGTTTCTGAATAAGAGAATCTAGCAATTGGATGCGTTTGAGAGCAAAAATGAATTTAAAAATGAGTCAGAAAATAAACAGTTTGGATTTGAATGCACCCTTAATAAGATGATTTTTTTCTTCAACCGCTATGTATTTTTAATTTGTTTTTGCTGTAAGAATTGGCCCTATCAAAAACTTGTCTATATAAATGTTGAAGACAATATTAAGAAGATATATGATAAATTCATGGGGATTTTATATCTTGTGAATTGACGGAGTTATGAAAATTTTTGTTCTTCAACCCCCTTTTTTTATTTTCGTTTTTAATTTTTTTTTTTTTTTTTGCGGTACGAATTAGTCCTATCAAAAACTTATGAATATAAAAGTTGTAGATAATATTAAGGAGATGTATAATAAAATTATTGGATTTGATATCTTGAGAATTGACGAAGTAAGGATTTTTTTCCCTCAAAAACCCTATTTTTGGCGCCCCTTCAGCCTATTTTAAATTTTATCAAAGATCTGTGATGCATGAATTTTTGGCGCTATTTTTAGAAGTAATAAAAACTTTAAACTGATTTGATATGTTCAAAAATTAAGAAATTATGGGGTTTTTTTGGTTTTCACAACCCCCCCCCCCCTATTTCCATCCCCTTTGTCCGCTTTTGCCCATTAACGAACTTGATTGAGATTTTATGTATCAGTTTGGAAGAGATTTGTGCAGAATTGCGGAAGTTATCGTGTCCAGAAGAAAGTGATAACACAATTGCTTCGGGAAATTCCGTTCAAAATGCCCACTTTGACATCATTTTTTGAAATATATTCTGCCTCTATCAAAAAATTGATCATTGCGGTACATTATATAGTTTCTGAATAAGCGAATCTACCAATTAAATGCGTTTGAGAGCAAAAATGAATTTAAAAATGAGTCAGAAAATAAGCAGTTTGGATTTGAGTGCATCTTTAATGCAATGATTTTTCCAACACAATCCGCTTCGGGAAATTCGGTTCAAAATGCCCACTTTAACAGCATTTTAAAAAATATATTCTGCCTCTATCAAAAAATCGACCATTGCGGTACATTATATAGTTTCTGAGTAAGAAAACGTACCAATTGGAAGCCTTTGAGAGGAAAAATGAATTGTAAAATGAGTCAGAAAATACGCAGTTTGGATTTGAATACACCCTTACTTATATGATTTTTTTCTTCAACCGCTATGTATTTTTAATTTGTTTTTGCTTTAAGAATTGGTCCTATCTCAAACTTGTCTATATAGATGTTGTAGACAATATTAAGAAGATATATGATAAATACATGGAGATTTTATATCTTTTGAATTGACGGAGTTATGGATTTTTTACTTCTTCAAACCCCCTTTTTGTTTTCGTCTTTAATTTTTTTTGCGGTACGAATTGGTCCTATGAAAAACTTGTGAATATAAAAGTTGTAGATAATATTAAGGAGATTTCTAATAAAATTAATTGGAATTGATATCTTGAGAATTGACGATGTTATGAATTTTTTTCTCCCAAAAACCCTATTTATGCGCCCCTTGAGCCCATTTTTAACTTTATCAAAAATCTGTGATACATAAATTTTTGGCCCTATTTTTAGAAGTAATAAAAACTTTAAACTGATTTGATATGTACAAAAATTAAGAAGTTATGGGGGGTTTTCGGTTTTCACAAAACCCCTCTCTATATCCATCCCCTTGGTCCGATTTTGCCCATTAACGAACTTGACTGAGATTTTATGCCCTTTGATTTTATGTATCAGTTTGGAAGAGATTGGTGCAGAATTACGAAAGTTATCGTGTCCAGAAGAAAGTGATATATATATATATATAGATAGATAGATATATAAAGTTTTTTACTGAGGGTGGTTTTGGTTTCTTGGGGTCATGATCGGTGTAGATCGGCAAAAATTTTTCAGAAATTCCAACATAGGAACGATCCCAATAGGTAGTATTTCATACGAAATCTACCTAAAAATAAATTGCTAAAAACATAAGTTTAAAAAAAATCACTTAAAAATAAAAATTTTATATATTAGGAATTGTATCCATTTTGGAAACGGTAAAACCCGGACCCGCACAATTGTGTGGGTCATTTGTTTTTCAACATTTGTAAAGCCTAATTAAATTTATCAAAGACAAAATCAATTAAAATTATGAATAAAGTATATGAAAAGAAAAATTAAATCTAAGCAAACATTAAAAAGTCCTTCCGGCCAGTGCCGGGAGGAAGAGGTAGCTTTCATAATCCTTATTTAAAAAAAGCCAAATTATATCATTCAAACACACGAAGCTCAATTTAGTGGAAACCGAATATAGGAGATTCGATACTAATTTTTATCAATATAATGAATGAGAATTTCGCGAAATTAGTCACCTTTATCCAAGCTGCTTTTCTTTAAAGCAACATATATTTGGCTGCCAAATTCGGCAATTTCTTAAAGTGCCTGTCATTTTAAGACAACATGGTGGATGAGGCTAAGCAGTGAACTTGGTCGAAACCTTAGTAATTGCTGTGCACATGCTCACTCACATCGGAATCGGTTAATATATAGGAGTGCTGTCGCATGCAAAAAATCAGATTTTTCAAAATGTCACCCACAATAGAAATTGAAACTGCTATATCTGAGCCATTTTTTAAGGTAAATACAAACAAAAAATGCTCCTGAATCCTTATATCACGGTCAAATACTTAAGAAAGAAACATTTTTCAATTTCTAATTTTTTTGCACCTCACTTTAAATATATATATATTTTTTTATTTAATGGTCGCCATTTTGAAACAAGATGACTGATGAATCTGGCCTGCGAACTTGGTCGAGGTGTTGATGTATACTATCCACATGCCTTCTTACATCGAAATAGGCGAATACGTGTGTTATCGCGTGACAAATACAAGATCGTTTCAAAATGTTAGCCATGCTAGAAATTCAAAGTGCTATAAATCAACCATTTTTTAAGATATAAACAAAAGAACAAATTTTCAGAAACAAAAACTGCTCCGGAATCTTTGTATCAAGGCCAACACATAAAAAAATCTTTTTCATTTTCCAATTGTTTAATACCTCATTTTGAATTTTAAATTTAATTTTTTAAAAATGGCAACCCTTTTGAAACAAGATGGCGAATGAAGCTGGCCAACGAACTCGGTTGAGACATTGGCATGTACTATGTACAGACCAAGTTACATCCAAATAGGTTCATAATTACGCCTGTTATCGCGTGACAAAAATCAGGTCGTTTTAAAATGTCAGCCACAAGAGAAATTCAAAATGCTATTACTCAGCCATTTTTTTTAGATATAGACGAAAGAAAAACTGTTCCGGAATCTTTGTATTAAGGTCAAACACATACAAAAAAAATCCTTTTCACTTTCCAATTTTTTGTTATCTCATTTATTTTTTTTTTTTTTTTAATTTTTTTAAATGGCCGCCATTTTGAAACAAGATGGCGGATGAAGCCGGCCAACGAACTCGGTCGAGATATTTGTATGTACTATGTACACACCAAGGTACGCCTGTTATTAAAAAGAAAAATCAGGACGTTTCAAAGTGTCAGCCACGCTAGAAATTCAAAATGCTATAACTCAGCCATTTCTTAAGATATAGACGAAACAAAAACTGCTCCCGAATCTTTTTATCAAGGTCAAACACATAAGAAGAAAATATTTTCTCAATTTTTAATTTTTTTGTACCACATTTCAAATTTAAATTTTTATTAAAAATTTAAATGGCCACCATTTTTAAACAAGATGGCGGATGAAGCTGGCCAACGAACCCGGTCGAGACATTGGTATGTACTATGTATAAACGAAGTTACATCCAAATCGGTTCATAAATACGCCTTTTATCGCGTGACAAAATTCAGGACGTTTCAAAATGTCAGCCACGCTAGAAATTCAAAAGTCCTTCCGGCCAGTGCCGGGAGGAAGAGGTAGCTTTCATAATCCTTATTTAAAAAAAGCCAAATTATATCATTCAAACACACGAAGCTCAATTTAGTGGAAACCGAATATAGGAGATTCAATTTTTATCAATATAATGAATGAGAATTTCGCGAAATTAGTCAGCTTTATCCAAGCTGCTTTTCTTTAAAGTAACTTATATTTGGCTGCCAAATTCGGCAATTTCTTAAAGTGCCTGTCATTTTAAGACAACATGGTGGATGAGGCTAAGCAGTGAACTTGGTCGAGACCTTAGTGATTGCTGTGCACATGCTCACTCACATCGTAATCGGTTAATATATAGGAGTGCTGTCGCATGCAAAAAATCAGATTTTTCAAAATGTCACCCACAATAGAAATTGAAACTGCTATATCTGAGCCATTTTTTAACACTAGAACGGCGGGAAATTTTGCTCAAGTTTTATAAAAAATATTTCACATCAGAATTTTTATTCAGAACTATTTAACTTATTTATTTAAGTTATTTTTGTGCAGCATATATTAATCTTATATTATAAAAAAAATTCCAGTTCGAATCGAAATGTATTCATTCGGCAAGGGTCAAAATGACCCCTCGCCACCGTTCTAGTGTTAAGGTAAAGACAAACAAAAAATGCTCCTGAATCCTTATATCAAGGTCAAATACTTTAGAAAGAAACCTTTTTCCTTTTCTAATTTTTTTGCACCTCACTTTAAATATATATGTATATTTTAATTTAATGGTCGCCATTTTGAAACAAGATGGCTGATGAATCTGGCCAGCGAACTTGGTCGAGGTGTTGATGTATACTATCCACATGCCTTCTTACATCGAAATAGGCGAATGCGTGTGTTATCGCGTGACAAATACAAGATCGTTTCAAAATGTTAGCCATGCTAGAAATTCAAAGTGCTATAAATCAACCATTTTTTAAGATATAAACAAAAGAACAAATTTTCAGAAACAAAAACTGCTCCGGAATCTTTGTATCAAGGCCAAACACATAAAAAAATCTTTTTCATTTTCCTATTGTTTAATACCTCATTTTGAATTTTAAATTTAATTTTTTTTTAATGGCAACCCTTCTGAAACAAGATGGCAAATGAAGCTGGTCAACGAACTCGGTCGAGACATTGGTATGTACTATGTACAGACCAAGTTACATCCAAATCGGTTCATAAATACGCCTTTTATCGCGTGACAAATTTCAGGACGTTTCAAAATGTCAGCCACGCTAGAAATTCAAAATGCTATAACTCAGCCATTTTTTAAGATATAGACGAAATAAAAATTGCTCCGGAGTCTTTGTATAAAGGTCAAATACATAAGAAAAAATATTTTTCCATTTTCAATTTTTTGGTACCACATTTCAAATTTTAAAAATTTAAAAAAATTTTAAATGGCCGCCATTTTGAAACAAAATGGCGGATGAAGCTGGCCAACGAACTCGGTCGAGACATTGGTGTGTACTATGTACACACCGAATTACATCCAAATCGGTTCATAAATACGAGAGTTACAGTGTGACATAGGTCAGATATATATATATATATATATATATATATATATATATATATATATATATGGATATATATATATATATATATATATATATATATCAATTTTGAACGGAGGGTGGTTTCGGGGTCTGGGGGTCATGATCGATGAAAATATACCAAAATTTTTTGAAATCGCTTTCCTCCGAACGGCTGCAATAGGTAGCTTTTTGTAATGAAAGCCACCTAAAATGCTATAACACAGCCATTTTTTAAGATATAGACGAAACAAATACTGCTCCGAAATCTTTGTATAAAGGTCAAATACATAAGAAAAAATATTTTTCCATTTTCAATTTTTTGGTACCACATTTCAAATTTTAAATTTTTAAAAAATTTTTAAATGGCCGCCATTTTGAAACAAAATGGCGGATGAAGCTGGCCAACGAACTCGGTCGAGAGATTGGTATGTACTATGTACACACTGAATTACATCCAAATCGGTTCATAAATACGCCTTTTATCGCGTGACAAAATTCAAGACGTTTCAAAATGTCAGCCACGCTAGAAATTCAAAATGCTATAACTCAGTCATTTTTTAAGGTATAGACGAAACAAAAACTGCTCCGGAATCTTTGTATAATGGTCAAATGCATAAGAAAAAAATATTTTTCCATTTTTAATATTTTGGTACCACATTTCAAGTTTTAAAATTTTTTAAAAATTTTAAATGGCCGCCATTTTGAAACAAAACGGCGGATGAAGCTGGCCAACGAACTCGGTCGAGACATTGGTATGTACTATGTACACACCGAAATACATCGAAATCGGTTCATAATTACGGGTGTTACAGTGTGACATAGGTCAGATATATATATATATATATCAATTTTGAACGGAGGGTGGTTTCGGGGTCTGGGGGTCATGATCGATGAAAATATACCAAAATTTTTTGAAATCGCTTTCCTCCGAACGGCTGCAATAGGTAGCTTTTTTGTAAAGAAAGCTACCTAAAATCACATTTAAAAGAAATTACGACAGTACATACATTTTGTCTATTGCTGTCAGATGATATAGTCTTTTTAAAAGCAGAAAATCTAACCCTGTATTTTAGTTAATTCCCCTTAGTGGTGTCTTATCAAAACATCTGAAGCCAATTAACTCATATAAATGTGCAGATTTGGTTTTAAATCTCACAAAAACAGGAAATAGTCATTCTCTTTTACTTTCCCCCACAATTGTGTGGGTCAGGGCTTAAAGGGTTATATAGATTTAATTGAAGTATAGCATTTTTAATCTTATTTGCATTATTAAGTTTAAGCAAACTATGTTAAGGTTCAGTACAAGTATGATATGGAGAATTGTTCGTTTTGTATATTATTCTGTTTTGTACTCTACTTAAGTCTCTGTAAAATAATATCAGTGTAATGTTAATTTGTAAAAATTAATTTCATCGAGGTCTTGGGGGACCTCCCGCGTTTCCGTTCTTCGAAGAAGCAGACGAGTTTTGCTCTTGGTGTGTGTGTGTGTGGGGGGGGGGGGGGGTCTTCGTTTTCAGAGGGTTTTTCAATTTGTTTGTGGCTCGCAGTTAAATTCCCTTACCGGCAGGAATGTAAACTAAATCTTTTTTGGTAAACCACCCTATTCGATTGAACGTGTTAGAAATTTTATTCATATACATTTACAGCAGTGTTTTTAAAGTGAAGTAGAGTTAAGCCAGGTTTTTCCCATCGAGTTGTTAAGTATCAATTGTAGATAAAATAAAAAGAAATGTGCCTAGTTAAACTGAAGGCAATTCACACTAATTGTATATTATAATCTTATTTCAAAGAATAATGCTCCTCGAAAAATAAACTAAGGGGGGTTAGCCACCCCCGTTTCCCTCTTTATATTTAACCAATAAATCTCCAAATCTAATCAGGGAATCGCCTTATCAGAAAAAACCTGTATACTAAATTTGAAGCAAATCGGATAATTCTGCAAGAAAAACTCATTTAGCTAAATTAAGGGGGGATTAGCTCCCCCCATTTCCCCTTTATACTTAACCAATGAACCTCCAAATCTAATCAGGGAAGCGCTTTATCAGAATAAACAGGTATGCCAAATATGAAGGAAATCGGATAATTTTGCATGACAAACCCATTTATCTAAATTAAGGGTGGGGGGTTAACTCCCTTTCTTAACTTTATACTTAACCAATAAACCTCCAAATCTAATCAGGGAATCGCCTTATCAGAATAAATCTGTATACCAAATTTGAAGCTAATCGGATAATTCTGCAAGAAAAATTCATTTAGCTAAATTAAGGGGGATCAGCTCCCCCATTTCCTCCTTTATACTTAACCAACGATCCTCCAAATCTAATCAGGGAAGCGCTTTATCAGAATAAACAGGTATACCAAATTTGAAGTAAATCGGCTAATTTTGCTTGAAAACCCCATTTATCTAAATTAAGGGGGCATTAGTCCCCTCTCCTCCTTTGTACTTAACCAATGAACCCCCAGAACTAATTAGGAAAGCGTCTTATCAGAATGAACCTATTTACAAAATTTGAAGCAAATCGGATTTTCTACCAAGAGTTATCGCTTTAAGTACATAAAGAACCTGCGGGCACATTAGCTCTCAGGCTTTGAGGGCCTGTGAGCTAAAAATAAATGTTTGCGTAGAGAATAAGTGAAATACGTAGCTTGTTTGAAGAAATGTGTTCTAATTAGCAAGTTCCAAACAAAACAATACACAAAATTACCTCAAAATAAATAAAATCGGTCTATTTCTAAGAATGTAAAAATCTCCTGGTAGAAAAAAAAGAATTCCAAATTCAGTGTACATCTCGAAAATGTTTATTTTGAAATCCAAAATTAGTAATAGACAGAAGAATTATCGCATAACTTTTTACTGATTTTCAGCTAATACGAGAAACGACTTGAAACAAGGAACTTTTTAGTTAAATTTATATTTGAAAATTTGGCATTTTTAAAAATTTGTCTGTAACAGCTCGAGAAAATAATACTTTAAACAAATGCTCATAATTAAAGATAAATATTTATTTACTTTGATGTCCAAAATTAAATCAACGATATTATTTTTATCTTTCTTGATGACCTTTGTAATGCAGTACAAATTTCGAGAGGCAATACTTATAAGGTATCAAAGACCAGATTTTCTAAATTAATATCATATTTCTTTTGACTTGATTAGGGCTGTAACCTCTCACAGCTGTGATCACTTCAGAAAAAACTTTTATATTTGTCTTCTTGTATTTTTTTCTTAAACTCTTTCTTTATTATGTTTTCCTAATTAATGTCTGCTGCTTTTTTGCGTCTTTCAATGCAACATATAACATAAAACTTTATTACAGAATCGATAAGTATAAAATTTATACATAGAAAATAATGGTTTTCTTAAATCATATAGGAAACAAATAGAGTTTGTTTTTTAGGAGGAATGTGTTACACATTAAAAAGTTGCCTTACTTTATGAAATCTCGTGTCTAAAATCGGATAGAGTAACTTAATGCATTCGTATTTGTTGGATAATGTGTCATCGAATAAATTCGCTGTTTGAAATATGTGACAATAGAAACTTTCCTAAGGGTGTATATATATATGTACGCATGTAGATGGATAGATATATAGATATACATAGAGAGCAACCAAGAGACATACACACACATACACCGACGAGGTAAAACATTATGACTAGAGATCAACCGAAAATTTGGTTTCGTTCTCGGCGAAAATGCTGCTGAAAATTCAGCTGGACCGAAACTATCTGTATTTTATATCCCCCCCCCCCCCCTCCAAGTTGAGATCCACCAGATTTGCCTGCAAAACTGGGAGGATTCGCTCGAAAATTTGAGAATATAAAATTAGCTAAGATTGAATTTTTACCTGTTTAGGCTATTAAAGTGAAATTTAAATTTAAGTTTGTTAAGATGTGAAGGCTGGCTTTTTTTGCTGGAAAAATGAAATTTAAAGTTTAAATTTTGAGGAGAAACATTTAAGAGAAGAAATAGAGTTTAAGTTTTTTATACACAACTTTCTAACTTTGGGATATGGCTCTCGGGACAACCTGGTCGAACTTTACATATAAGACCTGAAAAATTATAATAATGACATAAAATATAAGAATACCATAAAATATAAAGAAAATCTGAAAAACATGAACAATAATAATAACATAAGAAATATATGAGAAAACATGGTGATAAAATAATATAGTTTAAAGTAGTGACCATAATTTTCTTGCTTGGAAGTCCTGGTCAGTAAGTTTGTGCTTTTTTAATTAAAGTCTTTGAGCACAAAATTTCACCCTTTTATATGAAATTAAACTATGTAAAAATATAAATTTATGCACAAATCTAATATGGTAAATTGTATATAAACATAGGAAAAATTATTTACCATAATTATAGAGAAAACACAATATATAGAAATATTTGAAAACATGAAAAAAATTGAAATTCCTCATCTCTTTTCAAAATATGTAAACAGTATTGAAAAGAAAAATAATGTACAGGAAAATATAAAAACATTCAATTTAGAAAAATACTTAACAATATAAACTCATGAAAAAGTTTGAGAATTTCTTCTCCTTTTATTTCAAACTGTGAAAATATCAAAAATATGTTGGCATATAAAATTGGCAAAATTAAAAAAGATGCAAATATTAAATTCTGTTGAAATAAGTATGTTGAAATACATATGATAATAAAGTAAATAATATATTGAAGTTTATTTACACGGAAGACTCTTTGTAAGGTCAGTAGTATTTATCCTAAACCATTGAAGGTTTTAGCATATCCAAAACCATTGAAGGTTTTAGTATATCCTAAACCATTGAAGGTTTTAGCAATCCTAAACCTCAGGGTGGTTTTAGCAAAAAATAATAAAAAATAAAATAAAATAAATGAGCGTATGTTTAATGTTTTGTGTGAAGATGCAGATGCACTTTATCTGTAAGCAAAGGTGTTTACTATTTTGCAGACTGAAGTATTTATTATTCTCAGTGGCATTAATAAATCCAAGTCACAATTTAATAAACTACATCTACATGTCACTGTTAGCTCATAAAAATTTTCCTATTTTATGCAAGTAAAAAAAAAAAATCAAAGAACATTTTTCCTTAAAAATTAAGGCCAGAAAGTTCTGAGTTTTCCCTGCTAGTTTTTATGCAAATAGTAAAAATCTTTCAACTTTCAAGTGTTTCACTACTGGCAAAGGAGAAAAAAAAATAAAACAAGCAAAAAATTTTAAAATAATAGCCCATTGTTCAAACAAAAAGGACAATAACAGTTTTTTAAGCGCATGGCAACCCGTTGACAATTTTGTTTACTAATGGTACCTTGATTTGTTGATTGTTTACTAACTTAACGTGAAATTTTTTATATACAACTAACTTATGAATGAAAAAAAATAATAAAAATAAACCAAACACATAACTCAAATAAGCAAATATTTACAATAATTTCAATCCCAAATTTATCCTTACAAATATTTAATTTCCTATACTGGAAAACATTTTCCACATCTTAAAATTATGAATAAGAATATACTTTATTATCTAAAATGACACACAAAAAAACTAACACCAGAAGCAATCACTTCTATTGCATAAATTGCACGTGTGCAGCAAAATATCAACTTTCATTTATCTAAGAATTACTAAAACCTTTAAATTTCAATTTTAATATTTGAAAGTAATTTATTTTTTGACAACACAGAAAATACACAACTATATAATTTCCATCCAATAATAAAAAAATTAAATCCAAATGGACAAGCATAAGTAAAAAAACACTCACAAAAAATTTGCGTATACTTCTTTCCAAAGAACATCTTCTCTTTCGCCATATGGGCAGAAAATTTCTAAAAAGTACTATCGTCTTTTGAAAAAAAAAAAAAAAAAATCCATTCTGGCATTCTCCCAGGGTTCTGAAACAGTTTTTAATTCATTTTTGCCGATTGCTCTTGATAAAAACCAGAAGCGACATGGAACCACAGTTCAGAAAAAGATGGTATTCTCTGTTATGCACCATAGAGTTATTTCGCTGTTCACCATAAATTCAAGAGGGAAATATAGCTAAGGAAAATCCTTTTCCATGTCTTTAATTATTTAGTTCCTTCAAACACCAAGGTCAGAAATAAGCACAGCAAAGTCCTGAAAACAGTATACTTTTATATAGGAAGGATTACTCCAACAGATACTGAGTCAGTGATCACGTACATCCATTTAAAAAAAAATTCTTTGATGAACTGAAAATCAAATCCATAGCAAGGCAGGGGATTTTTTCCTTTAACCAAATATAGCCAGGCAGGCACAAGAAAATTTCCAACTCTAGTCCCGAGTGGTGAGAAGGCATGTGGTTCTGGATATCCAACTGGATTTTCTGCGACAGGACACTATTCTTGGCGACTTATAAAATTGCAATGTCTTGGGCAGTGGTGATACTTGAAAGATATTATCGGTAGGTTAAATAATTGACTCGGGACCTCGCTTTTTCAGTAAAGTCTTTTTTATTTAGCACATTGGCAGTACAAGAGAGTCACGAGTTCGCGGAGGCCCCGAGATACCATATGTTTTTCTAGAATCACATAGTTGATCTTTTAGAGGCACCTCAAATCTCTAAAAAAGTCTCCTCTCTTAGGTTGTGCACATGAGTTTTGTTATGCAGTTTGGAATATTTTCCAGCAGAGGGTGAACAGGTCAATTTGGGAGGAAACTTTAATTTAATTGGCTAAGACTATTTTTAATGATGGGTTTTCTAATATTATACATGTCTTGCATCACCCAGAGGTAATTCTAATTTAACTGTTATATATTATTTATGAGATAATCATAGTATAAACTGTCAAATCAGACAAAAGTTAATTATGATTTAACTCTTATAATGTAATCATTAATAATTGATTTTGATACTAATTTAACTTTGATTTATTGATCTGAAATTACTAGCTGTCATTTTGGAGAAACTTGAGTAAACTTTATGATTTAACTGAGCATGAAACAATCACTTTGTTTATGCTATAAACTATGATGATGCTTACAAGATAATTTAATATGTTTTATGATGACTGTCTTATGTCAACAAAGAGTAATTTTCTTTTCCAACTCTGTTTCCTAAATATCAATTCATAATATTGATTAGCGTCGAGGGTTTTTATGATGAAGAAAATCTTTTAATCCTTTGATATATCTATATATATATATATATATATATATTATATAACATGGTTTAATACAGTATATTTTTCCAATTAATTGACTTGCTTCCACTTTAAAGTACTGTTTCTTTTTTTTTCTCCCATCTCTAATTTCAACTGTTTCTGCCTAGTAAGGTAGTTTTCTCGTATAAAAATTCCTTCCATTACAAAAAAAAAAAAAAAAAAAAAAAAAAGAAAGAAAGAAAGAAAGAAAAACTTGTTAAGCTGTAAGTCTATTTTTATTTCTTAAAGAGTGCGTTCGAAGATCTTTGGCGCGATAAGCAGTGCCGTATGGGATCGGTGTTTTCCATACACCAGTAACGCGTTACGGCGGGCTGTCTTATTAGTCCAACGCTCTTGATGAAATGTGTTTTTTCGGAGTCTTATGCTTCTACGCTGTGATCGATATAACGTAATGTACCGGTTCAGAACGTACTAATTTCGTGTTCCTCTTATTTCGACTTTAAAATATCTTTTCTTTTCTTTCTCCCAGCTCTAATTTCAACTGTTTTTGTGCCTAGTAAGATAGTTTTTCTTGTATAAAAATTCATTCCATTAAATTTTTTTTTGTTAAGCTGTTAGTCTATTTTTATTTCTTAAAGGGCGCGTTCGGAGGTCTTTGGCGTCAAAAGCAGTGCCGTATCGCATTGGTATTTTCCATACACCAGTAACCGTTACGGCTGGCTGTCTAATTGGTCCATTGCTCTTAACGCAACGCGCTTTTTCGGAGTCTTATATGCTCCTATGCCGTAATCGATATAAGGTAATGCATCGGCTCAGAGCGTAATACTTTCCTGTTTCTTTTGCCATCTGAAACCGCGAGACATCAATGAATGATACAATGCTTTGGTGTATAATAAGGACCTTGTTGTTCATTTGTTTATTTTTCATGTTGAAGTTTTTTTAGTGTGAAGATTTAAGATGAAGCAGTAAATTTAAGTTCGTACGAAATTACTAATAAGTTGCGTCTAATTGTGTGTTACTAGTAAAGTCTTCCAACTGGACTTTGACGATGCCTTTCGTTAAATAAAATATTTGCGCTGACATTTGATGATTTTTCTATCCATGGGGAAATTCCCTTGGATTTTGTCTTCATGCTATTCCCGTAAAACAGATAAATTAATCCTTTACGACTGCCTTATTGCCAACATTACTGGTAGTTCGGATTATCTTCGATATCTTTCAATAAGATCGCTTGGCTGCTAATCACATAGTTTTCATGTCTCCAAATCCCATCTTCTGCTAATATTTTACTACATGCACAGAATCATCTTAGATCCCATTTTTAGCAGGAGCTGTTTCCACTAGCAGAAATCGTGACATACATATAAGTGTGGACAAATGAAAACGGAACAGTGATTATAATTTGGTTTATTTCTGTGTGAATGTGGTGAAAATTTGTGTAGAGGTAGAGCGGAAAGTAAGGAAGGCAACCCTTGCTGCAAAAATGCACTTGGGTTACGTAGTTATGCAGAAGCACGTTGGATGCGTTGGCGGTGAAGCAACAGTATCGTCCGGAAGGGAATCGGTTGTTGTTGTTCTTCACCTGCTTCTGGGGAATGTTTACGAGTAAAAAAGAGCAACACGGTGTTATTCCTTATTTAGTGGCAGAAGGAGTGGGATTTTGTGAAGTTCATCGGCGAATGAAGACAGTGTATGGAGAGCATGCTGTGTGATTGATAAGTGTACAGGGCGGAAACAAGCAATTTCGCATGGGAATCTGGCTAAGTTTCGGTGGACAGTGTTGGAAAACGCACCGTATAGCCCGGATTTTTCGTCATATGTCTTTCCCATCTTTGGTTCACTGAAAGACACATTGAAGGGCCGCCGATTTTAGTCGGACAGCGAAATCACAGACAAGTTCGAAACAGGTTCCGATTACAGCAAAAGGTGAAATCCCCTTGGTGATACAGTGGGTCAAATGCTTGTGTAGCTTGAAAGATTATGTTTGAAATAAACTTTGTCATTTCATTCTGTCTCTTCTGTTCCATTTTCATTTGATCTACCCTAATACATATACACATTTACACCGATATGCTAAAACATTATGGCTTTTCCCCTTGTCTGTAATAGCTTGGATGTAAGAATACTTGAAATACTCCTTCATAATCACTAACTGAAATTCTAAGAAAATGACTTTCAGTTCTATTATTTATCTAGAGCTGTCCACGAATAAATCAATGATATTATTTTTATCTTTTCTGATAACTTTTCTAATGCAATACGAATTTCGAGAGACAATACTTGAAAGATATCAGTGAACAGATTTTCTAAATTAATAGCTTTTTTCTTTGATTTGATTAGGGCTGTAACCTTTCACAGCTGTGATCATTTCAGAAAAGATTTCATTTCTGTTTTCTCTTATTAGTTTTTTGGATGTTTTCTTTGGTATCTTTTCTTCTAATTAAAGTCCGTTCTTTTTGGGTTGCAAGTATCATAACATGAATTTCATAAAACTAATAGTCATGAAATATCGGTACAAAAAATAATGAAGGTTTACTTAAAAAAAGTGAAATATATAGAATTTGTTTGTTGAAAGAAGCATGTTATATTAAAAATTTCTAGTGTTTTATGAATTCTCGTTTGTAAGAATGAACATAGTAACTTAATGGAACTGCAGCTTGTAACCAAATAAAATGACTGATTGAAATATCTCAAAAACATCAATTTTAATTTTGAATATTCATTTGTGGACATGTTTTTAGTCCATAGCTGCCAAAATTTTGAATGTCGTTATTTCTGAATAGAAATATTCTTTTTATTTACTGACAGAAATTTACGATTAAATATTACTTAGATTATCATTCGGAAATAATGATAATCAAAAATCAGAAGTTTTGGACAGCTATGTTATTCCTAAAGGTATATCAAGGTGAGTAGAGGTGCTTATTTTTGTGTACTATTATTTTCGAATCACAATTTACAAATATTTATCTTTGTCTTATATAATCGCAGAATTGCGACATAAAATAAGGTGTTACTTAAAGTGTTACTCACAAATAAGCATCTCTATGTACACTGAATATGCATTTATATACACAGGGTGTATCTGGAATGATCTTTGAGATTTGGTGAGAAGGTAGAAAATAGCAAAGAAGATAATTTCACATAGGAAAGTATACGTGGAAACAAACGTATGACCTTGTAGATGGCGCTATGTATAAATAATGTCTGCTGACGTGAAAAGCTCACTGACAAGTCCAAGACGGTCGTCATACGACAAGGGGACTTTGCAGAAGTTTCATGAGTCACTATACTTAAATGAATATGCAGGCATGCATCTAGCTTACGGTCAGGGTTCTCGCTGCCGTTCGCCATGGCGCCAAATCACGACAAAATGTTTCATTTGGCGAGCAAACGGTTGATTAGACTCGCCAAATAGCGAGTGCTCAATTTTTGTTCATATTTTGTGTTTGTGTTTCAGTACAGGCGATACTTTTACTTCCATTACTGAACGATTCATCTCACTTATCATACTCAATCGTATTGTACAATTTATAATATATTTAGACATACTACTAACTCAACACCGATTCAATTTAGCTTCAGCCAAAGCCATGGTAAGCAAAAATGTCATTTCAGTATGTTTTAATGTACCCAGTAGGCAACAATACTATTAGTCCAGGCAATAAAGACCGTATAAGGGCTCTACCTAGCAAAATTCATGGTAGTTCTGGAACAAGGCTTACTATATGTTTTTAGGATCGCTGAATCCGAATTTTTAACTTCCCACCAAAATTTCCCCCGGCAACCCCCCTAAATTTTGGTAAAATGCCCCCCAAAAAGGTTTTTATTAAAAAAATCAATTTTTTTATTGTTTTAGAGAAACAGTATCTAGAAATTCAGAAAGTAGACAAAATTTGCAACAAATTAGATATATAACATTATGACTTAGGATGAAGAGGAAGGGGGATCTGCCTCGGAACA
Organism: Maratus speciosus; assembly: GCA_963932465.1. Classification (NCBI taxonomy): domain Eukaryota; kingdom Metazoa; phylum Arthropoda; class Arachnida; order Araneae; family Salticidae; genus Maratus; species Maratus speciosus. The sequence continues at coordinate 59,004,422 of OZ010788.1, forward strand.
TGCGCGTGGTGCTGCATGAACTAAGTTGCGCAATTCCGATTAACCACTCACACGTTTACATTCGCCCTCCCATCTCCGCTCCGAACTTTCTCTATAAGGTTTACTTTAAGTTTTTTGGGTCGCTAAATCCGAATTTTTAACCCCCCCCCCCCCCGGAATTCACCCCAAATAGTTGTTTTTAACTTAAATTTCTTATTATTTTAGGGGAAAAGCATTACGAAATTCCGAAACTAGACAAAATTTGCAACAAATAGGATATATGACATTATGACGTAGGATGAACGGTTAGGGAGAGGGCTGCCTCGGAACATGCACTGCGGCGCTGCGTGCACAAAGTTATGAAGTCCAGGCAATAGGTGATTTTACCTGGCAAAATTAATATTAGTTCTGGATTTCGTCTCACTTTATGTTTTTTGGGTCGCTGAATCCAAATTTGTAACTTACCACCAAAATTTCACCCGGCAACCCCCCCAAAAATTGATTTTTTGAAAAAATTTGGTTTTTGAGAAATGCGCGCAATGAATTTTCCGAGGCAGCCCCCTCTCTCCCCGTTTATCCTACGTCATAATGTTATATATCCTATTTGTTGCAAATTTTGTCTAGTTTCTGAATTTCGTAATGCTTTTCCCCTAAAACAATAAGAAATTTAAGCTAATAACAACTATTTTGGGGGGTTTTCGAGGGGAGAAATTTTGGGGGTAAGTTAAAAATTCGGATTCAGCGACCAAAAAAACTTAAAGTAAACCTTATACGGAAAGTTCAGAGAAGAGATGGGAGGGCGAATGTAAACGTGTGAGTGCTTAAGTGGAATTGCGCAACTTAGTTCATGCAGCACCGCGCGCATGTTCCGAAGCAGATCCCCCCTTCCCCTTCATCCCAAGTCATAATGTCATACATCTAATTTGTTGCAAATTTTGTCTACTTTCTGAATTTATAGATACTTTTCCCCTAAAACAATAAAAAAATTGATTTTTTTAAAATAATCCTTTTTTGGGGCCTTTTTACCAAAATTTGGGGGGGTTGCCGGGGGAAATTTTGGTGGGAAGTTTCAATTCGGATTCAGCGACCCAAAAAACATAAAGTAAGCCGATTTGCAGAACTACCATTAATTTTGCTAGGTAAAATTCCCTATTGCCTGGACTATATTTTGAAATAGCCTTTGAAGCATAAGCTTCAATGAAAAGACGAAGCTTTCTAGAAAAATGACACATTTGTTGTTTATATTTAAATTTTTTCAGAATTCATTGAATGTAATATGTTGGAATCCTGAGTTACCTGGGATTGGAAGTTTCATTTCATAACATTTTATTGAGCTAAATCAGATTTAAAAATTTTTTTCTTGATTGCGCAAGACGTTTAGAATAAAGTTATTTTTTTTAGTTTCTGTAGCGGTAGCGGATAATTAAATTTAGATGAAAAACTGATCTATAAACAGTTTCAAAAACTTAGGTTATTTTAGATCATATTGAAAAAAAGGGGGGAGGGATACGTTAAGGGGTTAAAGATTTAAATTTCATTGTTTCGCAACAAATTAATTTTGCCAATTTTTTCTTCATTTGGCGAAGGTTTTTTACTTCTGATTAGCTTAATTGCTAACGTTAGTAAAAAGTCAGCGAGAACCCTGCTTACGGGCTATCGCAAAGCCGCATAAAGACTACAAGCCAAACACAAGGTTTCGTGACGGTCACTTCGCGGGGCTTAAGGCAGCAGAGACGAGCACAGACTTATTTAAAACATATAAATACTTCCCTCACCATTCCAACTTAATTATCACAGCATACGGAAAAAAAATATATACATACTTGTAGTTTAAAGACGCTAATTAAGCGCTTTTCATTCAATTTCGATTACTCCTCAACAGTAAAAATAAAGATACTAATATTTATGAAATAATATCACTGTGTCAATGAAAATGTGCCTCAGTATTAAAGTTAAGAGTACATGAAAGAAAACTGGATCGTTAATAACGAAAAAAAAAAAACAAACAAAGCAAAAAAAAAAAAAAAAACCCAAGTATTAAATTTATTTTAGTGAACAGTTTTTATTATATTTATTCTACTTTGAAATTTAGAAACAATATCAATTATCTACTTTCTATATATTCAAAAACAAGACATTAATATATATATACATATATAAATTTTCAGTTTAAATACATATCAGCTGAATTATTTTGCTTTCAATTATTTCACTTTCAAAAATAAATAAATACTAATAAGTGTGCAAAATCAAAACCCACATTTAAAATTAAGTTAAAGTGAAAGCAAAGTGCATGTCAAATAAAAACAAATTCAATTTGTGTGCTATTTTTATTATTTATTGTGGCCTGAAATTATACAGTAAATATTCTATTAAATATTTAGTGATTTGAAACCTTCATATAACAAATTTAGCATAAATAAATAGTAAAATTAAAGCATATATGAAATTAAATATTCATACAGATAAATTTTTCGTACCTACTGCAAACTTTACTTATCAGAAATGGGTTATTTTCCCATAAAATCCATTAGAATTGAGAAACATAAAACTCTCATAATAAAACAAAACAAGGTCATGAAACAGAAAATTATTATTATTATTTTAATTTTGTGTTAGTTTAACATATTATGCAAGATACAAGCAATAGATTTTTTTAAAGTGTACTGAAACATGACAGAGGGTGTGGGGGGGGGGGGGAGAAGAAAGAAAACACTTTCATCGATCCAAATTACAATTTTACTAACTTATGTTTTATTTCCTCAGATATTTGAGATTTAACTGCTAAAAAACATAGAGAAACCCAAATCCTTCCACAAAAATATTTCATTTCCAAAAATAATATTGTGTGGGCTGTTTAAATGATTGTTCACATGTTTTAAGCTTAAAATAATCAATATTTATGAGATGAAAAGTATAAAGGGCCATGACTAGATCGAAAAGCAAATTTATAACTATAGAAAAATTATTTTATTTATTGTTATTTTTAATTAAACATTAAAATGTATATAAAAACACACACAATTTTTTCGAAGAGGTGGGGGGTGGGGGGGGGGGGGGGGGGCTCGCCAACATCTATTTTGCCTTCCAAGTCTTATGAATTAATTGTTTAGAGTGGTTGCAAAAATAGAGATTCAAACACATTATCCCCATATCTCCAGTTTTCACGTATAAGCATGGTTTATGTAACAAATATTACAAAAGGAATTTTTATCAAGATATTTAGAGTTTAAGATTAAAACACAACAATAAATTGGTACGTATACAGGGCTGCCACCGGCGAGTATTTTTCTATTCTATTCGCACCGCTATTTAAAAAAAAAATAAATTTTGTAGTATATTTCTCTTGCAAATGTTGTCAAACTGTATGTCAAAGATTTTTGTTTCGAGAAAGTGATGCAAGTCAGAATAAAAAAATAGTCGCCTGTGGCATCCCTGCGTGTATTGACTGGACTTTAAAAGAAGTAAACAATATAATATGTGTCCATAGCGACTTTGCTGAAAATTTCTAGTATATTTAAATTTTTAGTATGAAAATACCCATAAAAATACATAAATTTTATATCATATTAAATCCCAATCAATTCTGCTTACAAAATAATTAGTTATTATTCACATGACAAGCGTTTCTAATTAATAGACGTTTATTAAAAGTCACTTTAATGAGAAAACAGAACAAATAAAAAAGGGAAGGTGTTGAAAAGTTAGAAATTACTAAATAATTAGGCTTGTAACTAAGACTTTTGTCTGAACATTTTTGAGTAGGATTAGTACCAAAGAACCCAGTCTGACATAAGTTTTCAGCTGTCTGGTGCCAATATTTCCGAGTAAATAAAATTCAGAAGTTTTAACCGAAATTTTTGAATAGCAAGAAAAGTAATGTTGCAAATAGCTATTACCAAAATGTAAAATTTAAATAATAATATTTGTACTGTACTATAGACAAAATTTCACCAGTTTTCAGTGATAAATTACCGAGTAATAATGATCTTAAAGTTTTTTTTATTAATTTGTTTAAATTAAAAGAACTAATTAAAATTTCCACTTGAAAATATAATAGTTGAGGTGGAAAAATATGTCGCATAGGACATTAAAATTTCAAACTGAATTGGCCGTATAGCTTCCAAATTATAAGGAGAAATGCGTTGGCCCCAACAGAACTGTCTAGCTCTAGCACATATTAAAATGAAGCTATTTTTACATATTTATAAAGAATATAATTAAACAATGAAAACTTTATTAATTAATAACTTTTGAGATAATTCACCGAGTCACACCGTTCAAGCACCAATTTTTAACAAAATTACTAGAAACAGGGAATGATATAAGTCTCGATACGATTTAGTGGTTTTTGCCACTTTAAATTACTGCTGTTTTTGAAATGAAACAGAAGTTTTCGTTATGAACATATCGTTTTGTTTTGAGTCTCGCACACGGGATTATTTACAATACTATACTGGGCTTTAATAGTTAATTTATTTTAAAGAAGTTAAAAATAAAAGATATTCTGAACACAAAGAATAGAGCTAGTACTAATAAAATATAAGTAGTTAATTTGAAAATAAAACTTACCTTCAAAAGAATATGTTCAATTCTTTTAAATAAACAGCACGTGCATACGTTACATTTTAATTCTAAACAACCAGATACAACTTTCAAATGCTCGGCATTGGCGCCAGCCCCGGGTCGTTACGTCACATATGTGGGGGAATGAAATCGTGTCTGGCTTGATAGTCTTGAGAAGGCTTTGGCTGGGGACAGCAGTCGGAGAGTTCCGCAAATGTATGCAGAACGCTACTCCAACTGGCGCAAAAGTCAGGATCAAATGTTTGAACGAGTTCATCAAGAACTGTACGATACAGCATCGGTTACCAGTATCTGTCATGATAGCAGGGCTGCCACAGGCGACTATTTCTTAATTCTATTTCGCACCACTTTTTCAAAACAAAAGTCTTTTACACACGCTTTGACAACATTTGACAGAGAAATATACTTCAAAATGTATTTTTTAAAAATAGTGGTGCGAATACAATATTAAAAGCTAGTCGTTGGGGCCACCGTAATACCCATCATGGATATGCATAATATAAAATATGAAAATGAAACATGTGTAAACTATTTATAAAATGCATTGCAATTCCAAAATACAATTTAAACATATATTTCAATATTTTTAATACAGAGTAATGCTCAATTACTGAATTGCTAGTACTACTTGATTAGTACTACTACTTGCAGTAGTACTTGAATAGTAGTACTACTTGATTATCCCGTCGACCCATTTCGACAAATTATATAAATCGCCAAAATACTCGCAAAATTACACAAATTGGCATAATTTTTACTTTAAATAACGAAAGGACAAAATTCGTAAAAGGTTAATAAAAATACAAATAAAAAGTCGAATTAAAAATCGCTTCATAATGTAAAAAACACGTGTAACGTATTTAATGTCAAGTGAATGTGACATTTACGGTAAGCCATTACTGGCAATTAATCTCATAGTTTGGCGATAGTTTTTTGGTAAATTTTTTTTTCTTCTAAAAATATGTTTTTCGGAATCTCCAGTGTCTGAAATTTGTCATCCGACATTTTTTTTTCGATTTTTAAAACGAATAACGTGATGTAGTGCCGAATTGCGTAAAAGAAACATCTTTATAACTCCAAAAATGATAATAATATTAAATAACAATTTACTGCGTCGGATTAAGCCTCTCATTTCCAATTAAAATATATCTTTGAATTGAAATTTGAATGAAATACAGGATCATGAAAAACGGAAGAGTGTGGAAAATATGATTACAAATATCTCAGCAATTCATTATCCGATCGCCTTCATTCTTTATGCAAAATTTATGTTTTTTAATTGCCTTTTATATTCACTCCTTAAAATAAACAATTTAGAAAAATTATATGTATCGTTTATCAGAACGAATATTTCGTGAATCAGAAAAAAATAGTTCCAGATAATCGAGGTTACTGATATTCAACAGGCTTCTTCCCATTATTACATACTAAGTGCACACCAAATTTCAAGCCTCTATCTCAAATTGTTCGGGAGATAGAGCATTTACAGTCATACACACACACACACAGAGAGAGAGACAGGCGGACGACAATTTGTTTTCTAAAAGTATGTTTTTCGGAATCTCCAGTGTTTGAAACGTGTAAATACGTCAATTTTTTTTCGATTTTTAAAAGGTTTACAAGATTTACCCTGTACTACGTATGATAGGTAAAGTAATAGTCGCTTGTGGCAGCCCTATGATAGAGGATGCAACCGATCGACAAGGAGTGTTTCAATCGAGGAAGCTATCTTACAGCGTTCATTTGCGCCCATATTTTCTTATGTGAAATTGTAATCTTTTGCCATTTTCCACCTTCCCACGAAATTTGAACGGAGATTTCTGATACACCTTGTATAGTAGAACCCAAATCATATGACCCTGGTTACATCGAAATATCGAATATATCAAACTTTTTTAAAATTTCCTGCAAGTCGCAACGTTATTATTATTCTTTAACCGTGGTTTGTTCTATACACATGCCTTTATAAAAATCGAAAGTTCGGTAGTTTTTTCACCGAAACCAAACATTCGCCAAAACTCATCTTCGGCCGAATTTTCGGTCTTTCTCTATATCTGATTACGACCGCAGTAAGAATTAAAAATATTTCATTTCTTCTTTTTCGTACAGAAATTTATTAATAAATTAATGATAATTTTCCAATTTAATTTTATAAATTTTTTCATTTTGATATTTACAATGTGCTTATAAATATATATGGCTTGTGTTTTTAATTTGTTTGCGTTCCTTTTCTGATTTGAAAGATATCTAATTTAAAAAACTTTTTACTATATGTGCCATGAACCTTTATATGAGAAATATAATATAATGCAAGAAAAAAAATAAGAACCGATATCTCTTTTTTTCCCCTAGCTTTTCTGAACCTCAAGATTAAAATCTGCATTCCTAGTTTTCTTGATGTTTATAGCACCTTGATTGACATACCAGCGAAATAACTCCAGAAAAGCTCTTATGAAAGCACAAAAAATCTTGATGGCATTTCCTGAGAATCACTTCAGGAATTCAAGAACACTTCATCGATTAACAAAAAAGAGCTCTTGAAGACAATTTCTTATAAAAAATGAAAATATTCTCCTACTTTTTGAGATGTGGGAAAGATGCTAATAAAAAAGAAGAAATAGTAAACTAAAAAAAAAAAAAAAAATTATTTTTTTATCTCAATATATCGCTAGTGATTTTTAAAAATAATCATAAAATATTCTTCTGAAGGGTGTTTTATTTTTATTGGTTCGTGAATTTAATGTGATTTAAAAAATATAAATAAAATCTATTACATATTTATGATTAACATCTTCAATCAGAGGATTATTTTTCAGAACTTAGGGTCTCAAAAGTACTTTTACATCAAAACGTGAACGCGCAAAATATGATAGGTGTGACAATGAAATTAGGTGAATGTGTTCATAAACAAGAGATTCTTACCTAAATCAGGAAAAATGATTTGTATTTCTTAGAAGTGATATCTGTAGTTTGCTACGCATTTTAGAAAACAACTGTATAGTTTCTGAAAACCCCAATCCAAGTTAGTATCACATGGAAACATTAAGACTGTGTTCCCACTGGATATTAAAGTTACCTAAGGTATTTAAGTTAATACTAGTGTAAATGTCTGTCCTAGAACGGTGGATAAAAATTGTGTTTTTCACTTGAAATTTGAAAAAAAAACTGATAAAAATAATTGACAATATGGGAGCGTTGAGATGAGCAAAGCTCGGCTAGTTTATGTTCTAATAAACACATTATTATCATTTACAATACTTCTGGGCAAACCAGGCTTTCGGCTAATATACCGTAACAAAATTGAGATTTCTTAATAAAACAGAAATTTAACAAATATGCAATAAAACTGCTTGAATAAAAAAGTCTGCTGAAATTACTAATTAATGCTATTTTTTATTTATAAAATTTATTTATAAAACATTACGAAATTGTATTTTTATCGTTTACCCCCGCCTCCCCCTCCCTCCATATATATATATATATATATATATATATATATATATATATATATATATATATATATATATATATATATATATATATGTATATATATATATACGTATATATATATATAAAATTATATATATATGTATATTGATTAACAAATAGGATAAATTTGAAAGAAATAAAACAGTCTCAGCGTGTTTTAAATCTGCCAATAAAATTACTAAGCAAAAGACGAAAGCTATTTTTATTCAAGGATAAGTTTTATAAATGCCTTTTAGTGTTTCGTAACTTTATTTTTTACATATCTATGTAGTTTTTAAATTGTTGTAATACAAAAAAGAATCAAACATAGCTAATACCTATTTTTAATAGCTGCACCAAACGTTTTTTGCTCGAAAAATATGTTACATTAAAAAATATTCAGACTAAAATTAGCCGCTTCCTTTTCAACTTATTTAAATGAATTTGACAAAATGACTTTAAATATATAATTCTTTAAGTTTTAGATTTATCAGTCATAAAAATATTCATTATTATTTAAATATTTTTAGTAATGTTCAATTTAATATTTGTTTTTATCAATGTAATTTTGATATTTTATACAATATTTATTTATAAAATTAATTATTATAAAATTATAGATTACTAGCAAACCCCGCGGCTTTGCTCGCGTAATATTTGAAATATGCCAAGTGATATTTATATGTCTAATTTATATTAAAAGGTACGAGCTAAATTTTTATTTTTTTAAAAGGTAATATTTTATTTTATTAAAAGGTTTTTTTTATTAAAAGGAACTTATTACTTTTAGGAATAATTCAAAAATTACTATTTAAAACACAGTTTGATTAAACATCATTATTACACTGCATTAGGCGGAAATGAGACTTAAATTAATAAAATGAAATAAAACTAAATAAATGCTAATTTAGAAAATATTTTGAAACTTTTATGCTCAATTAATACGCTCATTTCAGTATTCATCTGAAGTTTTGAATTTTTTAGAAACCATCTTCTTACATCTTAAAATTAACCATCATGTCAAATTCCAAGTCCTACCACCCCTCTCAACATAAAGGGCTATGTTGCAACAGGAACTGCCACCATTAATTTGTCAACATTAATTTTGAAATCGGTTTGTTATTTCCTAATATTCCACAGAAACGCAATTTAAAAAGCTTTTAAAGCACTTTTTTAGAACGTTTGTTGTTCCTGTGAACCCCAGGTAGTAGAATCACCGGCATAAAATATAGCCTGTGTAGGATCAGAGACTGTTACCATTGATTCGCAACTATTACTTTTATAATCGGTTTATATTCCCTAAAATTGCATAGAATCGTAAATTAGAACTTTTTTAGAATGCTTTTCGCACCTCCCCTTCGCTTCACCTCTTTTTTAATTCGAATTTATTTTCGACGTTCCTTCGAGGGCATTTATATTTTATAAGTAACTACCATGTCATATTTAAATTTTCTAGCCTTTTCAGTATCACAGAAATCGCAATTTAGAAAGTTTTTAGCTCCTGCAACCCTCTGGTGGTAGTGGAACAGACATAAAATATAGCTTATATTTGAGCAGGTTCAATCACCCAAATTTGTCATCATTATTTTTTTAATCGGTTTGGTAATTTATAAGTTTACTTAAAAATTGTAATTTATAACGCTTTTCACTCACTTCATTGTTTTAAATTTGAAATTTTCTTTCGACTGTTCTTAGAAAGCAGTTGCATCTTGTAAGTAAATACCAGGCCATACTTCAAAGTATTAGACCCCTCAGTTGTGCTAAAAACGCAAACTAGAACACGTTTTGCTTTTGCAACCCTCAGATGGTAGTGACAGCAACATAAAATATAACCTATGTTATAGCAGGGACTGTCACAATTGATTTGCAATCATTACGTTTGAAATAACTTTGATATTTCCTTAGATTGAGTAGAAATCGCAATTTAGAACGTTTTTAGGACGCTTTTCGCGCATTTTCACCCCTTTTTAAATTTCCATTTTTTTCGAAACTGTTCTTAAAGATCATTTATATCTAATAAATATGTACCTTGCCTAATTTTAAGTTGCTAGCCCCTACCGACCACAAAAATCGAAATTTAGAACGCTTTTTTGCTCCTGCAACGTCTTGGTGATAGTGATACCGTCATAAAATAGAGTCTATGTTAGAGCAGAGGCTGTCAGCATCAATTTCCTACCATTACGTTTGAAATCAGATTCATTCTTCCGGAGATATTGCCGACAAATCGGCATTTACAACGTTTTTAGAACGTTTTTCGCGCATTTTGCTCCTGCATCTCCTCTGGGGTAGTGGAAACAGATATAAAATATAGCCTATCTTGGAGCAAGATCTGTCACCATCATTTTTACACCATTATATTTGAAATCGGTTCAGTACTTCCTGAGATTGCATAGAAATCGCAATTTAGAAAGTTTTTTACAACGCGTTTTGCGCATTTTGACCCCCTTTTAAATTTCGATTTTTTTAGGAAATGTCCTTGGAGATCATTGATATCTTATAACTAACTACCATTCCAAATTCCACGATTCTAGGACCTTCCGTAACGCAAAAGCCGCAATTTAGAACGTTTTTCTCCTGCACCCCCTTTGGGGTAGTGGCACCGACATAAAACATCGCCTATATTGGAGCAAGTGTTGTCACCATCATTTTGACGCCATTATTTTTTAGATCGGTTTGGTATTTCCTGAGATTGTGTAGAAACCACAATTAGAACGTTTTTTAGAACGCTTTTCACGGATTTTCACCCCTTTTAAATTTCGAATGGTTTAAGAACTGTTCTTAGAAATCCTTTATATCTAATAAGTAGCTAATATTTCAAATTTCATATTTCTAGGCCCTTCGGTAACGCAAAAATCGCATTCTTACAACGTTTTTTGCTCCTGCACCCGCTTTCGGGTAGTGGCAACGACATAAAACATAGCCTATGTTGGAGCAAGGGTTGTCGCCGTCATTTTGACGCCATTATTTTTTAGATCGGTTTGGTATTTCCTGAGATTGTGTAGAAACCACTATTAGAACGTTTTTTAGAACGCTTTTCGCGCATTTTCACCCCTTTTAAATTTCTAATTGTTTAAGAACTGTTCTTAGAAATCCTTTATATCTAATAAGTAGCTAATATTTCAAATTTCATATTTCTAGGCCCTTCGGTAACGCAAAAGTCGCATTTTTACAACGTTTTTTGCTCCTGCACCCCCTTTCGGGATTTGCCACCGACCTAAAACATAGCCTTTGTTGGAGCAAGGGTTGTCACCGTCATTTTGACACCCTTATTTTGACACCATTATTTTTTAAATCGGTTTGGTATTTCCTGAGATTGTGTAAAAACCACCATTTAGAACGTTTTTTAGAACGATTTTCGCGCATTTTCACCCCTTTCAAATTTCGAATTGTTTAAGAACTGTTCTTAGAAATCCTTTATATCTAATAAGTAGCTAATATTTCAAATTTCATATTTCTAGGCCCTTCAGTAACACATAAATCGCATTTTTAGAACGTTTTTTGCTCCTGCACCCCCTGTGGGGCAGGGACACTGACATAAAACATAGCCTATCTTGGAGAAACCGTTGTCACCATCATTTTGACACCAATATTTTAAAAATCGGTTTGGTATTTCCTGAGATTGTGTAGAAACTACCGTTTAGAACGTTTTTTAGAACGCTTTTTGTGCATTTTCACCCTTTTTAAATTTCGAATTGTTTAAGAACTGTTCTTAGACATCATTTATATCTTATAAGTTACTAATATTCAAAATTTCATATTTCTAGTCCCTTCAGTAACGCTAAAATCGCATTTTTAGAACGTTTTTTGCTCCTACACCCCCTTTGGGGTAGTGGCACAGACATAAGATACAGCCTATGTTCTAAGTTGGACTAACACCATCATTTTGATACCATTACTTTTGGAATCGGTTCGGTATTTCTAGAGCTTACCTCCTACAAATAAACAATTTTTTCCTCTTTATAATAGGAAGTATAGATTATGCGTATCTTTTACAAAGAACACAAATTATATAAGTTTTTTAGAGAATGGAGAACCCATACGTTAGCTTTATCTACCCTATCTGTATTATAAAGGACAAACATATCTGTGCGTAACGCATACGTCATTTTGCGAATGGCAACACTTTGAAATTTAAAATAAAATTTTGGTTTTGCAATTTTCTTTACTGCAAATTTTTAAACTTCTAACCGTCGCACATTTTAAATTTTTACACCGTTGTATGAGGAAAAAAATGCTCTTTTAAATGCAATTTGTTTGAAAGCCGTATCTCAATTTATTTTTGAGATATTAATTTTTTTGTAATTTTTAATATCATTTTTCAAATCGTGGCAACAAAAGAACCCCATTTCTATTGAAAGTCATTGAAAGTAAACGAAAAATAGTCGAAAATAGGAGATACTGTATATTTTGTTGTCATTTTCCCATAAAACCAGGAAAAAAAAATTAAAATGCTTGCTATGTCAGCGATTTTTTAAATTTCTAAATATCGCGCATTTTCAATTTTTACGCCGTCAAATAGAGAAAAAAACCTACTTTCAAATGCAATTTGTTTGAAAATTGTATCTTAATTGACTGAGTTATTATGGTTTTTAAAATAACTATTCGCCCGTGGCGACCAGTTTGGTCTCCCTTAAATGTATCCTAGGTATAATGTCATGTAATCCCATTGTATCATGTTACTTTTATTCATAATTTAATTTACTTGCTCGATCTTCGCCAAAGAGGAAGATTCTGATAGAGAAATCAAGAACTCGGTATTTTTATGTTAGTGGGGCACAGGTCATAAATCGCCAAACATTGTACCCGTTTTTCATATTTCATGATTAAAATATAATCCTTTCACTCATTTTATTTAAAATGGATAGCTTTAATTTAAAACTGAAACGTCTAATATTCATGACTTTCACTTAAAAAGAAAATCTTTAAAAAAGAAAAAGAATAAATAATACCATAAACTATTTAATTTCAACATCAAAGCATTGTTTTAATTTACCCCTCGAAAAATAAAAAAAATGTGCTGGCGAGTTACAAAATGCCATTGGCGAGAATTGCGCCCAGCTAACATTAAAGTACAAACTCTTTCTGATCATGGCAACTTTTATGTAGTTTTATTCGAAAAAAATATTTTGATTAAATAGGTTGCCAGAAAGTACGTTGCCAAATTTCTTTCCTCGCCATGGACCTTTTCTCTATTTCGCCAAGTACCTATACTGGAAAAGTACCTTTATTTATTTATTTATTTATTTATTGTATTTTAAATGAGATGAAGTCGTATGTTTGTTGTTCGATAAATAAATAAATAAATAAGTAAAAGACGGCACAGATGTCATATACGTACCACGTTGCGGCGATTTTTTTCTGACGCCAATGTCATATACACACCGGGGTACTTAACTGGCGCCAAAGTGTCGTTATTTTGCTTGATATGGTAACCCGGATGTTGTTGTTTATTTATTAATAAATTGTTTATTTACTTTTTTTTATTATATAAATTGTTTTTTCTATAGTTATTAATTAAACTTTTTTTTATTTATTGTTATTCCCTTTTGAAAACTATTACACAATAACCAATGAGATGCGTTTCATTCGGGGTTGCCATTAAACAATTAACAAATAATTGAGATTTCTGTGCCACGTGCGATAGCGTAATATATATATATATATATAGAGAGAGAGAGAGAGAGAGATTTTCAAGCATGAATTATTTTTAAATGTATCTCTATCACGTGTAGCTCGATTATGAAATATTAATCCGCTTGCCTTTAAAACAATATAAAAATGTCAGCATTTGTTTCCGTCTGATGTCCCATAACAAAATTAAAACTTCCTCTATAGAAAAATAAATAAAATAATGTAAATAAGAAACAAATTTAACAAACATGGGATTGAACCACGCGCTTAAAGCACTGAAATGTTCGGAAAGACTGTCTTAAGTCGCAAAATCTTAGGCTAAGAACTCCTGGCATGTAAAGGTAACGCTTTTAATAAATTTTAAAACTTTATTTGATTGCATAATTGATATTTTTCATATGAAAATTCTTTTTTATGTTAGTGGACAATCTAAAATATATATTACATGCAAAAAAATAATAATTAGAGTTAAAAAAAAGAAAAAAAAGAATTGTTTTTACCTATACTCTGTAACCCGAGGAGCTCGGGTTCGATCCCCTAGTATATATAAAATCCTAATGAAACGAATTTATAAAACGAATATATGAAACGCCTGAAAAGTAACGATTCTTTGAATCGACTGATTAAACAACTGATTACGTTTCACGGTGATTTCTCCTAAAAAAAGGAATACTTTGCGATGAAATTAACACCAAAAATCAATATTGATCCGCAGATTTCAAAACTGGTATTAGAATTTTTAAATTCGAATTAGTTTTCGAAATATTAATTTTTTTCTAATTTTAAATAGATTTTCCTAATGATGGCAACTCAAATTTTAATCGAACAGATATATTTTTTTATAAAAAAAAAAAAAAAAAAAAAAAAAAAAACACTCATACTACAATATATATTAAAACACACATACACACATAAATAACGTCTGCATTCAACAGTTAAAGGTATATATATGTATATTGGTATGTCTGTATAATATTTATATATACCTTTAGATATATTTTTTTTCAGATTTTAGAAAAGGTTACTATATTAAACTAATTTGGCGAGAAGTCTGGTCTCCCTTAAATGGATGCTAAGAAATGTATCATGTTACTTTTATTCATAATTCAATTTGTATTTCATTATCATTTTATTTAATACAAGCAGAAACATTTAAAATAAATGGCTTTCACTTCTTTATTTTTTTAAACGAAATGAAAATAAAAATATTAGGCACAGGTGTCATATACGCACCGGGGTACCTAATTGGCGCCAAAATGGCATTATTTTGGTTGACATGGTAACCCGGCTATTGTTGTTTATTTAATAATAACAGTTTATTTACTTTATTTACTTTTTTTAAATTACATAAATTGTTTTGTGTTATAGTTTATTATTTTTTTGCTATTTTCCTTTAAAAATAAAAAATAATAGAAAATAATTAAAAAATACGGTACTACTTAGTTATTCCATCGACCCATTTCGCCAAATTATATAAATCGCCAAATTATGCAAATTGACATAATTCTTATTTTAAATAACGAAAGAACAAAGAAAATAGTATAACATTAATAAATATACAAATAAAACGTCGAAATAAAAATCACTTGATGATGTAAAGACGTGTAACTTGTTTAAAGTCAAGTGAATGTGACATTTATCAACTATTATTGGCATTTAATCTTATAGTTTGGTGATAGATTTTTGTTCGACGGGATAACTAAGTAGTACCAAAAATACATATGCAACTGGTATTCGAAAACGAGGATTTCGCCAAATTTTCGTAAAAAAAATCACGCCAAACCGGGTGCGTATAAGGCATCTGGCCAAATATTAAATTATGTAACAAACGATGACATTTAATTCCAACTTCAAAGCAATGTTACAATTTACCACTCGAAAAAAAAAAATGTTAACTGGCGAGTTGAAAAATAGTTATTGGCGAGATTTGCACCCGGCTAGCGTAACAGTACCAAGAATTCTTTGCGACAATGCTTTTATGTAGTATTATTCGAAAAAAAATTTATTTTTTTTAATCGAAATGCAAAACTTTCGGCACAGATGCCACATACGGTCCCATATTGGCGCTATTTTTTTCTAAAGCCAATGTCATATACGCAACGGGTACTTAACTGGCGCCATAGTATCGTTATTTTGCTTGATTTGATAAGCCGGATGTTGTTGTGTATGCTGTTGATCTTTTCCCCAAATTAGCGCCGGAAAAAAATCGCGCCAATATGGGGCCGTATATGATATCTGGGCCAAACTTTCATATGAAAAGCGAAAGGATCAGAGCGTATTTATTTATGGCAGTTACATGACTTGGACTATTATAATATAGATGAAATGATGGCGATAGAATAATATTTGGCGACTTATCACCTGCACCTGACTAATATTAAAGTACCAAAATGGCACCAGGAATATAAAAAGCGAAGTGATTCGCCCGGAACTCTTGATGATAGTCACATGACTTAGGCTATTGTTATAGAAATTGTTTTAAAATACCGGGAGACAAAGACTCTGTACACTTATTTCCTTTTATTTTTAGCTTCTTTTCAAACGTTTAACTGATCCTCTTTAATCAAACACGAAAACAACATTGGATGTCTTAACAGCAACTGATTCGGCCTTAAATTTTTGAAATGAAAGGAAATTGAATGGAAACCCGTTTACAGGGAGATCTGCACAGCTTTTTTCCGTATAATACAATCCTCTATAATATTTTTTAAACCGATCAGATTAGCGTGTTTTTAGATTCTGCGGTGTCTGAACGGGGGTGTGCGAGCGTAGCTTGCAGGGGGCAGAGCCCCCTAGTAGTTTATAATTTTCGTATGTATAGATACCTTCACAATCAGATTTTTTTAAAATTTAAATATAAATAATAGTCTAAATGAAAAATATAAATATCAATAATAGTCTAAATTGTTGTAAATTATAGGAAATTACATACTAGTACAAAATGCTTTTTTAGTTGTAATACTTATCAACAGAATGTGTATTTTAACTTAATCATACATTATGAAATTTGAAATTTTAATTGATAAATAGAATTTTTGTTTTAATTATTTGAAAAAATTAATATTTTTATTTACGAGTTTATGTAATAACAATCCTGATATTTATAATTTAAAATTAAGATATATTTATTTTTAAAAGGACTTTAATCATTTACTGCTAAAATTGTGTAATTGTAATGGATGATTTCTACTGCCATAAATTTATATTTCAAGTTAAACTCTCCGAAAAATACCATAAATCCCAATTCTTTAACTATATTACTATTTTTATTTTTTGCTGCTAAAGTTGTGTAATTTTAATCTATGAATTTGTCTGCCATAAATGCATATTTGAAGTTAAAATCTTTGATAAAAACCATGAATCAAATGCACTTGATTGCATTTGAAATCAAAGGGCTAACATAAATTTGAAATCAAGTAAAAAAATAAAGAAAAAAATCTTATTTAGCGAACCTTGGGTGTTTAATTATTGAATGTTAATTCAAACATATCTAAAATAAACCACAAATTGCTCAACAAAATTTCGTAAAACGGAAATTTCTAGCATTGTTTTTGATGCACACATACAAGTATTCGATAAGTTTCGTTTGCTACTCAGATCTCTTGCGTGACGTCATCTTCTCCTGAAGCAGGCCCGTAAGAGAAGAAGGTTGTTTCGCGTCGGCCCACTAGTGTACGGCCGTATTGCTCGGTCGATCCACCCTTCTTTTTTTCTGTTTTGGAGGCCTAGTGTTGAGCCATATTGCACGCCGGCCAAACCACCCTTCTTTTCTGATATTTAGGTGGGCTAGTGTATAACCGTGTCCTCCCGCTGATCCACCCTTTTTTTCTCATTTTTATTTGGCTGGAGTTGCTGAAGAGCCGTATGATCCGACTGATCCAAGATGAGTTTTGCTGTGAGAACTGTCATTTCGAATTCAGGGCGTTCCACTTCCAAAATTGTGAGGATGGACCATTTTTCTTCATGCCATACCGAAAGATAGCTTTTTCTTCAATTTTAATGGACTGTACAGTTATCAAAATTGCATTGGATAAAACAGAAATTACTTTTAAGAGATGTAAAAGGATTTTCCTGATTTACATAAAACTCTTTGGTTTATGAACACATTCACCGAGCTTAATTGTCATATTTCGTAACATTATGCCTTTGAAAAATCATTACTTTTTATGCACGAAAATTATATTATTTAAATAGAGGATTTACTTCATGTATCTTAAAATATCATTTGTATGTGACCTCAGTGCTTGCATTGAATTTTAAAAAATCGTTCCATTCCAAAGAGGACTTCTGCAATTAAAAAATAATTAAATAAATAAATAAATATAAAGATTAAATATACGACGCTCTTAGGGTGGCTAATAAATTTTGTGGGAATTTTTTTTGAAACGTTGTTCAAAATTTCGCCACTTGAAACCATTAGTTGAATTTCACTCCCAAAATTCTCGTTGCGCTGTTATTAGAAGGCTCTACAGAGTCTATCGGTTTTAAGTATACTGCAAAAAATGATAATCTAAGAAACTGTAATGTAATCACATAAAGGAAAAATGCAATGACCTCTTCCGAGTTATCCATGATCCCCTATTCATCCCTAAGCCAGGGATGGCGAACCGTTTTGAGTATGCGTGACAAAAATTTAAAAAAAAATGTTATGTACAAACATTCTAACGTGCCAGAAACATTTTAACGAATAATATAGCCATGCCGCATCAAGTTCCGTATTAATAATCTATTAATGAGTTTTCTTTTATTCTATACTTCCAAATCTGATCATTTTTAATTCTTCTTTGATCTAGTAGAAGCAGGTTCAATAGACACATACTTATTTACAATAACAGTTAAAATTCAATTTTCAAAATGAAAACCTAAATATATTAAAAACTAACGTAACTTAAAGCCCTGAAACTAAATAAAATAAAACCTAATATGAAATAGAAACGTGTCAATTAGGTATATTACTATGCAAACTAACTCTTTAAATTCAATTTTCAAAAATAAACCTTTGAAATTTGATAGAGAAGTAAAATGATTTAGAAAACACTATATGTTGAATGATTTAGCGAGAAGATGACGCTAAAAGACGCTTTCATTGAAATTTATAATGCCTTAATTTATTCAAAAGTAACGGATTATTTTAGTAAATTATATAGTTGTTAAATAAAACTATACTTTTTGTAAGAAAAACACAAAGTGGATTGCTCACCATAAACTGAATATGAGCTATTAGTTTTTTTTACGTGCTAGAGACATATTCTTACGTGCCAAGTTTGGCACACGTGCCATAGGTTCACCATCCCTGCCCTAAGCGTTCTTTGTCTTTGGAAATCCTGGAAACTCATATATTTTCGAGATTTGAAGAAGCATTTATAAAAAGAAAGTTGCTTTTGCTGTCACTGATTTTCGGAAAATTTCCGAGTTTTTTAGTTCTTTACTATGTTTCCTCGAACTATAATATCGGTTTTTAGGATGCTATCAATTGGCAATTAAACAGTTTCAGCTGCGTAATTGAATTTCCACATTCAAGAGTTGCAAAATTATATTAATATTAATGCTGTTAATTTATTGTGTTTCTCTGCAAAACCTGTTTGTTGAACTTGAAAATGTCTACCTGAGCAGTGATAGCATTCGAAAAACTTATATTCCTCGATTACAAAACTGATTAATACACTATAAAAACAACTCAGAGCGTTTCCAAAAATCAGTGGCAGCAAAATAAACTTTTTTTTCTATAAATAATTTTCTTAATCTCCAAAATATATTGGTTTCTGTGGATGCTAAAGCTAAGGAACGCTTTTCGGAATTATGTGTAACTCGGAAAAGGTACAGTATATTTTCGTTGGTGGTTATATTTTCTTAGATTAAGAAATGTTTTTCGTGGAGTACATACACTGAGGTGACAAAAGTCATGGGATACCCTGCTAATAGCGTGTCGGTCCTCCGTTTGCCCGGCGAAGTGCAGCAACACGACGTGGCATGGATTCCACGAGTCGTTGGAAGTCCTCTGGAGAAATATTGAGCCATGCAGCCTCTATAGACGTCCATAATTCCGAAAGTGTTGCCGGTGGAGGATTTTGTGCACGAACTTATCTCTCGATTATGTTCCATAAATGTTCGATGGGATTGAAGTCGGGCGATCGCGGTAGCCAAATCATTCGCTGGAATTGTCCAGAATGTTCTTGAAACCAATCGCGAACAGTTATGGCCCGGTGACAGGGCGCATTGTCATCCTGGAAAATTCCATCGTTATTTGGGTACATGAAGTCCATGAATCGCTGCAAGTGGACTCCCAGTAGCTGAACGTAATGATTTCCAGTTAACGATCGGTTCAGTATGACCAGCGGACCCAGTCCATTCCATTTAAACACAGCTCACACCATTATGGAAGCTTGCACAGTGCCTAATTGACAACTTGGGTACATGGTTTCATGGGGTATGCGCCATACTCGTACCCTTCGATCAGTTCTTACTTATAGAAATCGTGACTCATCTGACCAAACCACTCTTTTCCAGTCGTCTACGGTCCAACTGATATGGTCACGAGCCCAGGAGCGCCGCTTTTGGCGATGTCATGCGGTTAGTAATGGCACCCGAGTCGGTCTTCTGCTGCCATAGCCCATTAAAGCAAAGTTTCGCCGGACTGTCCTAACAGACACGCCCGTCGGACGTCCCACATTCATTCCTGCGGTTATTTCACGCAGTGTTACTTGTCTGTTCACACTGACAAGTCTACGCACACGTCGCTGGTCGTGGTCATTAAGTGCCGGCGGTCGACCACTGCGTCGTCCGTGATGGGAGGTTATACCTGAATTTAGGTATTCTCGGTACACTCTTGACACTGTAGATCTCGGAATGTTGAATTCCGTAACTATTTCCGAAATGGAAGGTCCCATGCGTCTAGCTCCAACTAGCACACCGGCGTTCGAAATCCGTTAATTCTCGTTGTGTGGCCATAATCTCATAATCAACCTTCTCACACGAAGCATTTGAACATAAATGAAAGTCCTGCCCAGGCACTGACCATTTCCAGGGCTTAATTTGCGCCGGAGCCCACCGGAGCCCGGCTCCGGTACTTCTCTGTTTTTAGTAAATATTTAAATATTGATCGGAATTCGCCGGAGCTTATAAATACAGGGCTCCGGAGCCCAGCGCAATAGCTCTTCCGAAAAACCGAAGTCTAAATTACCTTTTTCTTTCCTTCCCATCTTATGCTTTTGCATTTTTTTTACCAAAATACTTATATGTGACTTAATGTGTCGCACTCGAAGGAGATGGAGATAAAACGGACTCAATTTTTATATCCGTTTTTGGGCTTGGACTGATTCGAGCTCAATCTGTATTACAATTAAAATTTTATTTATTCATGTATAGAAAAAAAAACTTTTCCTCCTTTAAAATTACGTATTATATTCTATTTCAAATCATTTTAATGCTATTTTTGATCAGAATGAAGGGAAAAAGAAAATCGTTTTTTTCATTTTCAAATTTATGTCGGCGACGACGTGTTGATAAGGCGCCACTCAAGAGACTAAACAATGAATTTGCTTTCAGTTCGATTTTCTTTTGTGACAGTAGGATAATTTTTTATTGGCTGTTTTTTTCTTTTTCTAGATATCTAACTTGAAAAGAATATTTTCTGTTTTAGCCAACGAGCATCAGCTTGAGGTTTTTTGTCTTCTATTGCGGACGAGTAATAAAATCACGTTAGTGATTTTTAAATTTATTTATTATCATGGACGGTATCTATGCTAAGGCTCTTCTCTGCACATTTACGAAGTCACTTTCATTTGTAAGTGGATATAATTGCCATGTATTATTTTCGTGATAGAAAGCAATCGAGAACTGTTTACCCTTTTTCTATAAAAGCATGGATTCTTTCCGATAATGGTGTCAAATTTTTAATTTAATCTGATTTTCAGAGACTCACCACAAAAGATTGTTATGCAGAAGGAATCTATTATAGTTTAAGATATGCACCTTTTATAGGAAATTGTAAAACATTGTTCCATTCTTCAGCATATAAATATTAATTTCTGTAAATTTCATTTTTTCTTCTTAAAAATGCATAGCTGCGAACTATTCCTTTTTTGTGTTAACACTATTTCCTAATCATAATCCTTACCATATTTAATAGCAGAATTCTGCAATTAATTAACTTTAAAATTAGGCAAAGATTACTATTCAGAAGGAGTGATAACTAAAAAGTGAAAATAGTTGACAGCTAAATATATATAGCTGATAACTAAGTATAGATATTTAAAACTTTTATTTTGCTAAAGAAAAAAAATGGTTTAAACTTTGAAAATAATGTGCGAAATATAAATATGCAGATTAGAGTGACGGGGGGGGGGGGGGGGGGTAACGGTACGGTTGTTGTACCGATACCGCAGAACATTAGGGCTCCGGTACTTTTTCTGTTAGAAATTAAGCCCTGACCATTTCTACAATTTGTTAGCGTCACTACTGCCATCTATATATTTGCATATTGCTTTCCCGTGACTTTTGTCACCTCAGTGTACATGGAGCTACTAGTGATTGCAAATATGTTAGTTAAATTTTAAAAAGGCACACCAGTTGCTTTATTTGATTTATACTGCCATATAACACCTTTTTTTAAATTTTACTTCTTTAATTAATTAAATATTTTATTTTTTGAACAGTAGTTAGTTATAAACTATATATAAAAATCACTTCAAAGCATCAGAGTACTCATTAATTGCTGTAAGTGATAAACATAAATTTTGAAACTGCAAAACACCTTTATTCATTTACATTTCGACATGTTTCATTGGATCAGACGGCAACATTCTCAAGAAAATAAAATTATACGAATGTTTTCCCAAAAATTCAAATTGAAAATCTAAAAAAAAAAAAAAAAAAAAAGCCTTGCGAATACAAACATAATGAAATTAACTGCAATATTAAATATGGAAATTTGTGAACGTGAATTATTTTATATTATTGTTTCATTATCCTGTATAGCATTTCTTTCAAACTTTTAGGGTTCAGTATAGCATTTCTTTCCAAATTTTAGGATTTATGATTCCGCATTCACGGAGCTCCCTAAAATTTGGAATGAAATGCTATATAGGATAATGAACAATAATATAAAATAATTCACGTTCACAAATTTCCATATTTAATATCGCAGTTAATTTCATTATGCTTGTGTTTGCGTGATTTTTGTTTTTGTTTACAAGCTTTTCAATTTGAATTTTTGCGAAAATATTTTTATCATTTTATTTTCTTGAGAATGTTGCCGTCTGATGCAATGAAACATGTCGAAATGTAAATAAGTAAATGTAGTTAGCCGTTTTAAAATTTATGTTTATCACTTATTGCAATTAATGAGTAGTTTAATAGTTAGTTAAATATTTTATAATAAAAAAAACTAAACCTCTGTTTATACGATCCATGAAGGATTAGGGCTTACAGTTCCCCTTTCTGTTTTCTGGAGCCTGGACACGAGGTGTTAAACGGCATATGTCCCGGCCAAATGATCAGCCTAACCCGAGATTCTCGGTTCTTAAGCTGGCTTGGTACTCATGTTATGGACCTTGAAGGAATGAAAAGCTGAGTGAACCTTGCCCATCCGGGAGTCAAACTCTTGACATGTAACGTGGCAGTCAGATGTGTTGGCAATTACGCCACTGGGATTTTATAGGGTAATGTGCCCATATTCCGTTCCCTTTCCTAATGTCGTCCCCCTTAACTTCTCCGCTTCTGCGAAAGTGGCGCAATTTATGACGCAAGGCACAGGGGACGGAAGGTAAAAGGGGTCAGTATTGTAAATTTCGTTCGCCAAGACGAATACTTAGATTAAAGACGCCGAATTACCTATTTTATGAAGACCTGGGTTCTTATTGCATCGCTTGTAGAACGTTATTTACTGTATTGTAACTATTTATTTCTTCGTCATCGCATGTATTTTACGTAGGTAAGATGCTGACAGTAGCATACAGTGAATTTTAGGGACACACAGTTCATCTAACGGGAGCTGAAGCTCCGCCATATTGGAAAGTAGCGTGGTCCCAATTTCGTCCTCCTTCCAGTTCTTATTTTCGTCCCAGGGACGAAATTAGGAATGCTTTTTCATGACAATTTTTTAATTTTTTTCCTAATGTTTGGATGGCTAATGTTTCGTTATGTTATTCTTCCATTGATAATTAGTACAATTCTTTGTGCCTTACTTTAATGTAAATTAAATTACTTACTCATTTAGAAATAAATTTTGATTTAGTTATAAGTTAAGCCTTGGCGTATTGGATTTTTTTGGGGGACGAAGATAGGACCATTTTTCACCTTGTCCCCTTGCGGACACGTGTTTACTGTAGCTGATGACGAGCTGTTAATATTTTTAGCTCGAAACGCGTCCTATGTATTTTTTTATTTTGTGGTGATTTTTTACAAAGATTTATTATTTTAATTGTTTCATAACGCCAGTTTTCGGTGCTGTTTCTCCCCATTTTTTTTTCATTTTTTAGATACTTTTAAAAAAACAATTTTTCGCCTTGCTAAAAATTTTTTATGCGATATTTGTCTATGTTTCTATGTGCGTGGGTACTTAGTCTATGTAAAATCCAAAGGTTGGTAGGTTTTTACTGAAAATTACAACATTTAGGGTCTAAAAGTGATTGGGGGACGAAATATGGGTACTTTACCCTATATATTATTACTTAAGTCATTTTAAAGGATTTGGATATGTAATAAGCTTTTTTGCTTCACATAAATATTTAAAATCATACAAAAAGTTACCATTTCAATCAGTTATTAAGAACAATATATGTAGGAATAACTCTTTTGAATTGCAAAAAGTATTTCCTTAATTTATTCTATTTCCTTAATTTATTCTAACAAGTTCTATTTTGAAAACAATTTATTATTATTATACTATAATTGTTCTTTTTTTTTACTACATTTCTGCAAAAATCTCCTTAAATTTAATCATCTCTTTCATAATACCTCTTACGACATTGATCACTCTCTGATGTAATCTCTTTTTATGGACTTATCTGAAATAAATTATCGTTCAGTAGAAGTATCGCTTAGTAGAAATATCGCTCACTAGTAAAATCGCTTAGTAGAAGAAAACGCAGAAATTAAAAAAAATATATACATAATTTTTATAAGTCATGAGAACCCACTGAATACTAACTATCTGAAACACGTTATTGCTTACTAGTAAAACTGGTTAGTAAAAGAAAAGGCAGAAAAACTTTTTAAAAATTATCATCTTTATAAGTCATGAGAATCAACCCACTTATTATTATTACGAACTAAAAATGAATATTCTCAAGTATCATATCAGATAATTTCATTTATTAAATACATATAAATGATTTAGTTTATATCAATTTAAAAAGTAAGTAGCAGTAAGTAAAACTGTAGGTAAGAATTTTCCTTTTTGATTTGTGGTGAATTGTCATTGTTTAATTAAATAATTAAACAACAAAATTAATCTTCTTTAAAACATATAGCATATGCAGAACTACGTAATATAGTTTGAAAACACCATTTTTGAGTCGTATTCAACGCATTCTCTTCAATAGTTGCTTTCTAGCAGTTATTTATTTAGGTAATAATATTTGTTAGAAGGTTACAAGCTTTTTAGTAGGGAGCATTTATAAGTGCATTCAAAATGACCTGGCTTTAAAATCTGGCAACGCTGATGTGAATACTAAAAGTAAACGATAAGATAACAATTTATTGTGTAATATAATTTTTCAAATACAGTAGTGGATAAAGAAAACTTGGATGAACTAGACAATGGAGAAAAAAGTATAAATAAATTACTATTTGCAAGCTTACGAATATTGAAATTTATACGCGAATTAAATTTAAAGAATTGCCATTCCAAACTCTGAATTAAAATAAATGGAAGGCGAATGACACATTCAAAGGATTTATTTATTTTAAAAATGCGACTAAATTTATTTCTTTGCTTCAAATACGGAGAAATTTTTAAAGATTATATTCTGTTTTCATAGAAAGAGAATTAATTTAAATAAATTTTTAATACGGTTGTTAATGTTAAAGGAACATTTATTTTTCTAAAACAAAAATCGTAATAGGCTTCAGAATAAGTGAAATAGACATAGAAATGCTTGACGTACGTATGTAAATGGGGCAATACAAGGAATGAGATGTATGACAGAATTTAACTAAATTTTGTAATAATTTCAACGGAATCACATTCTTTGTGTTTGTAATCTTAATTTTGTTCGCAAGTAAAGAACGATTCGCCTAGTACTTATGTACAGTAATAATAATAATACTTCCTCCCTAAGGGGTGTGTTGGAAAAAAAAACTAGAGGGTTATACTCTATGGGTATAGGGTATACCCAGAGAGTATATGCTGTAGTTTTATGGGTCAATATCTGAAAAATATACAATTTCATTCCAAAATTTTTATATTTTTTAAATTAATGTACCAACTACCACATACCATTATATACTATGATACATGTTTTGTCATTTAAATGCTGTAGTGTTTTGAGATCAATGATGTATATTTTATGCGTAGGATAAAATTTTATGGAAGAAAGTGTCTGTTACCATCATAATCAGTGACTAATAACTGGGACTGAGATGATGGGGACGGAGGTGATGTTTTTGTCTTAACAGCTGGTTAGCCATTTTGTTGAATCATTTTCCACGCATGTAAATTATTAAATATGCCATGTGACATTTGTATGTTACATAAATAAAGTTACAATAAGCTTTTTTTAAATAAATAAAAAGTTAAATATGGGGACATGAATGATGCTATAAAAAAATACTCATCCCTATTCAAAACAAAACCGCAATATTTCTAAATATTAAACAAAGAGAAGAACAACTTACCTTTATCCATGGGGGCTAGTTGAACTTTAGTTGCTGTTTGCAATGGAAATAATTCTGCCAGCGCCACCTAGTATCTGTTAACCTTAATGTGTGTTTAGAGGGACTGAGATGATGGTCAACCTCAGGGACAAATATATTTACTACAATATTTTTCTATAGTATCTATACTAATAAAGGATAATTATATTTTCCCATACTGTATGTATATAGGTATAAATATATAATAACAAAAGTTAATAATATTTATAGAAATGTTTACAGCATACATTTAATATTGGATATTTGCACAAGGGGACAGGGACTGAAATGATGATTTAGTTTGTTTAAAGCTTAAATTTCATTATTTAACATCATTATATGTCCATTTATCACTGGTAATTGTTACAACAAATGTTACAATATATTACATTTTTCAGCTTTTGGTTTTAGTATAATTAATGAAATATTATTAGCAGTGGATGCAGATTGTCTAATTTTCAGATAATGACCCTTATATGGGGAACAGACAGTATACGGAGCTTCTTAAAATATCAAGGAGGTATAGGACGTATACTTCCGTATACCCTCCACTACATCCCTGCTTCCCTGAAATCCAAAGTATTTAAGAACATTTGACCATTGTACCTTTTTATGTCGCGTGTTGCACGATATATAGCATATTACAATTTTTTATTTATATTTTATTTCTTACTTTTTAGTGTTTAAAATATATCATTGTTGTTGTTTCACAACCCGTTGGCGTATTTTGGCGAAAAATGGTTTGGCGCATAATTAACTCCGTCCTTGCTGTAACTCGTATACGTTTATAACTATGAATAATGTTTGGCAATTTACTACGTACTCTCTTGAATTTAATTTATTACTTTATAAAAGATAAAAATAAAAAATGCGATAGTTATGCAACTGCGTAAGAAAAACAAACAAACAAACAACAACAGAATCTAGGAACGCCTTTGAATTAACATTATTAACTAGCAATAATTTTGTAGGAAATATAATAAATCAAAATCTGATTGCAATAGAAAAAAAATATATACATATTGAAAATTATCCAATTGTTGCTGAGAACATGGGATATAAATATTGCTGTATTTTAGATTGATTTCATAACAGGGGCTCCAAAAATATCCCTATTAAAATAAAATTTAATAAACATATATTTAAATTGAGTCATCCACTGTAATTCCATGACATGTACTTTTTTAGTAACAGTATTATTAATGTATTTCCAGTATTACCAGTATTATTATTAGTAGTAACATGTACTATTTAAAAAAAGAAAACCATGACTACCCTGTAAAAAGAAATAATAGGAACACACACCAACTATTGGAAAACGAATGGGAGTTTTCGTCTGTGAGAGAATTTGTAAAATAGTACGAAATGGGGTCGACTTAAGCGGCTTCTACTAAAACGTGGCAAGTTGGCGACATTTCTTTTCTCTGAAGTTAACATTATACTAACTATGTGAATACAGTACACTGCCGACTTTTCGATGCTTGATCTCACGACAGATTAATCGATACCCCTCACACATTTCATCATAAGGATAGTTGTAGCTGTATTTCTGAATTCTCGTCAAAAATCAACATATTATAAATTTTATAAAACTTTAAACGTGGCGAAATTACAATAGCAATAATTGATTAAAATATTGTAAACTGAAAAACAAAAAAACTAATAAATAACGAATTAAAATATTGTAATTTTTTCAGTACATTGTAAATCTTATTTCACCCCTTAATTTTCGCTCCCGTCAATATCACTGGCTGAGGCGTCGTTCGTTATTTCTCGTGCCCGTCATATTTCCGGGCTGGAGATTTATTGCTGGAAAAAAACTTCTGAAACCAGAAAAATTTAACTGGCATTTCGTTGTGAAGTCTTTGAATATTAGCGTTTGGGTTTGGTTTTTGGCGCTGATTGTGATGTTGGACTCTGTATTGCATGTTTCGAAATATATCACGCTCAAAATTAATCACGCTCAAAAAGGTTATTAATAATCAAAATTTAATGCAGATTATATTATTTCAAATACTATTTGTAAAAATTTGTTTGATGATGATAAATAAAGATCTTAAGATGTGAAAAATAAAGGTCTTATTCGCATTAATTTGTATGGTGTAAAACAAACATTAAGACACAGAATTATCGCATGATGGCCTTTCCACAAATATGAATTTGTTCTATAAAATCTTTTTTTTTTTTTTAGCCTTAAAAAACAAAAAACAAAAAAACTAATTCCATACTTTATATAGAAACCTTATAATTATTCAATTTCTGTGATAAAAAATAGGTACTTTTTTGATGGTTTTTCCAAACATTAAACGACCGTTAAGGGGTTAATAATGCAGACATTTTTCAAAATAACATAAAAAAAATCGAGATTTATTGTAAATGACGCCATTCGACTTGTTACTGAAAACAATAGGCACTGTATCTATACTAATAAAAGGAATTTTTGCTCTCTCTGTGTGTGTCTGTCTGCGATGGCTAGGCGTACAAAGCTGAAAATTGTTGTGAGGTTACTCCACGGTCTCTCCTGGTGCATCTGAGACTCAGAATTTTAATTTTTTGATTAATAGATGATATAAATTGAAAATTGCAACGCAATTTCATCAAAAAATCATCTATTTCGTTTCTTTTCGTCGAAAGCGCTGGCGTGCCATGGCGCACACCCAGAAACCATTTACACAACTGAAGGAAGATGAACCAATTCCGGGTGGGGATTTGTTGTTCTTTTTTATCCTCGAACGGCCAAACTATTTAGTATAGTTAAAAGCGAAAGATATATTCTGAAAGAATGTACTTTTATGTATTAAATACCGTAATAAGTTTGAAAAAACACCAATGTTAACCCTTTGAAAAAAAATTCAAAATGGGCCATTTTCGTAGTTCTCCTTTTCTCCAATATAGCAGCACCGCTTCCCTAAGGACGAAATTTTGGAGGTGCCGGTTAACAACAACAACAACAAAAAAAGTATGTAAAACTGATATCTTCTTCTTTTTGAAGGTGGAATCGGTTTTCAAAAATACGAATTTTAACACTTTCGAAAAAATTCGCGACCACAGGTCACTTTGAGCCTTACAGAGACGATCTTTTTGCTACGTTGAAAGTGCCAAAAAGCTCATATTTCGACACAATCTTTTCAGACCACCTCCGGATTTACATTACCTACTAAAATTTCGAAACGTTCGGACAAGCAGAAGTTTTTTTTAATAAAAGAAAATGTGTAAAAATTTCGACGCAAACAATAAAAACCGCTCGACTTCGGCTCAAGTTTTCACGACAAAGTGTGCATACTTTTTTTACAAAATTTAATAGGAAGCTTGGATACAGTTATAATTATAAGCTATTAAAATATTAGAGAAATCGGACGATAAGAACTGTTTTGTTTGTTATGCTAACGGAACCGAGCTGAAAACAGGAAAAAAAGCGAGAAAAAAAAAATGAAACACTTTCAACCAGATATCTGTAATTTTTCACGATTTTTTCTCACGGAGTGCATAACAATAATATTTATAACTGCTGAAAATCTCAAAGAATTCAGACAAAAAGAATTTAGATGTTTAACTGCTAAAATAGGCCAAATTAAAAAAAATCTTTTTACGCTATTTTACCTCTAAATATCAATATTTCTTATTTCGATCCTTTTTACGGCTAAATATCAGTTCTGAAAACCAAAAATATGCTCTTAAAGCTGAGACCTTTTTCTAATCGATGGTGCAATCGGTTTTTAAAAATACGAACTTTAACCTTTTCAAATACAACGACGAACGCAGGTTCACTTCACGCTTCACGTAGACTATATTATTTCTATGCTAAAAGTAACTAAACGCCCGCATTCTAGCACAGTCTTTTTAGAGCATCTCAATAGACCATATTTACATCACCTACAAAAATTCTGAAACGTTTGGACGGATAGAAATATTTTTTACAAAATAAAATGCGTAAAAATTTTGACGAAATCGGTAAAAACCTGAGTGTTTCGTCGTGGTTTCAACCAAAAATATGTTCTTAAAGCTGAAATCTTCTTCTAATCAATGGTGCAATCGGTTTTTAAAAATATGAATTTTAACTCTTTCAAATATACCCCAAACGCAGGTGATTTCGTGCCTCACGGAGACGATATTTTTTCTACGCTAAAAGTAACAACACGACATATTTTAACTCGAGACTCATATATTTACCATTAAAATTGGTAAAATTGACACATGTTATAATTCATTTTAGTAACTTATTAAGAGTTGGTGGAAAAGTTTTGGACGCTAAATTTCCTTTTATGGATAAAAAAGATACACAAGAATCATTTCAAAATTCTGACCTGTATCAATTTTAAGTAAGCATTATTCCCCATCAAATAATTTATTTTTTCTTTCACGATTATCGTTCATTTATTGCCATGCATTACCGGATTTTAAAAATAAAATTGTATATGTTACATATTAATTTACTGTGTAGGAGACCTGCACTGCTGCCATATTTATTTACGTACTATCTACTTATTTTCCTTTTCCAATACTATTTAAGATTTATAAATTTTATAAGCTTCTAGTATCTAACGGTTAGTTATTTCAAATATTTTTTAAGTTAAGTATGTTGCAGACAATGAGATTTAGATAGTATATCTTTAAACAGCTACACATGTAAAAGTTTCTTCATGTTACATATAGCAGAGTGAATAGAAATACAAAGCTCATTCAATAAATATTCAAAAAAGTTGAGAAAACATTAAGTTGTAACATAAAGTTGTAAAACATTAATTACTAGAAAACTATAAGTATTAAAAAAAGAAGTGTCAATATTTTTAAAGATTGTTCATATAATTATCCTGGTTACTTCTCCAATTTTAACTTTTTATTCGGAACTTTTTTAAAATTCAACAAAAAACTCTTTTTAATTTAATTTTAATTTTAGATATTCATCTATTACTTTTATTTTTAGTCAAAAACATAACTTTCTCCTAAGCCTCACAGCGAATAGGTGAGGTTACAAATTTAAAATTGCCACCTTTAAACAGTCAAAATGCCCAAGCTTAAATTATATATTCAGATCTTCTGTATAATTTTTCTGGTGACTAATTGAATGTTCCCGGTTCATTGCCTTGTAAGATATTAATTTTATTTTTTGAAAATAATGAATAAACCTCTAACTCATTTTTTTTATATCTCTATGAAGTTTTAGGAAAAACAGTATAAACTATAAGCCCTTCTGAACAGCCTTGATCCAAGGAATTCAAATACGTTGTTAAAAAATCCCTGCCGGCCCGGCCTACAGGCTGAGGTAGATTTCGAAGTTAAGTATACTAATTTCACCAACAAAAACTAAATCATTATTAGATATAAATCCACCTTAACAGCTTTATCTGTCTGCTTTTGACGAGTTTTTATTTCCTTTTTATAAAATAGCTGGTTCTATCAGAATCATGTTAAGGCAATATTAAAAAAAATATTTTTCCATACTCAACAACTCGAAATTTTCTGGCACATTTTCAGATTCATTTTTAATAATAATATATATATATATATGAAACATGCTGACGTGATTTTTGAAAAGATTTATAAGAGACCTGTGTTTTTCTTTTTCTTTCAATTAATTAAAACTTGATTAATAAACAATTATTTTCTCAGTAGGGCAATATTTTTCGTTTCTAACACATTCGCTTCGGGAAATTCTGTTCAAAATACCCACTTTGACATCATTTTTTGAAATATATTCTGCCTCTATCAAAAAATCGATCATTACTGTACATTATATAGTTTCTGAATAAGAGAATTTAGCAATTGGATGCGTTTGAGAGCAAAAAATGGATTTAAAAATGAGTAAGAAAATAGACAGTTTGGATTTGAATGCACCCTTAATAAGATGATTTTTTTCTTCAACCGCTATGTATTTTTAATTTGTTTTTGCTGTAAGAATTGGCCCTATCAAAAACTTGTCTGTATAAATGTTGAAGACAATATTAAGAAGATATATGATAAATTCATGGAGATTTTATATCTTGTGAATTGACGGAGTTATGAAAATTTTTCTTCTTCAACCCCCCTTTTTTGTTTTCGTTTTTAATTTTTTTGCGGTACGAATTGGTCCTATAAAAAACTTGTGAATATAAAAGTTGTAGATAATATTAAGGAGATGTATAATAAAATTATTGGATTTGATATATTGAGAATTGACGAATTAAGAAATTTTTTTCTCCCCAAAACCCTATTTTTTGCGCCCCTTGAGCCTATTTTAAATTTTATCAAAAATCTGTGATGCATGAATTTTTGGCGCTATTTTTAGAAGTAATAAAAACTTTAAACTGATTTGATATGTACAAAAATTAAGAAGTTATGGGATTTTTTTCGGTTTTCACTAAACCCCTCCCTATTTCCATCCCCTTTGTCCGCTTTTGCCCATTAACGAACTTGATCGAGATTTTATGTCCCTTGATTTTATGTATCAGTTTGGAAGAGATTTGTGCAGAATTGCGGAAGTTATCGTGTCCAGAAGAAAGTGATAACACAATTGCTTCGGGAAATTCCGTTCAAAATGCCCACTTTGACATCATTTTTTGAAATATATTCTGCCTCTATCAAAAAATCGATCATTGCGGTACATTATATAGTTTCTGAATAAGCGAATCTACCAATTAAATGCGTTTGAGAGCAAAAATGAATTTAAAAATGAGTCAGAAAATAAGCAGTTTGGATTTAAGTGCATCCTTAATGCAATGATTTTTCCAATACAATCCGCTTTGGGAAATTCGGTTCAAAATGCCCACTTTAACAGCATTTTTTGAAATATATTCTGCCTCTGTCAAAAAATCGATCATTACTGTACATTATATAGTTTCTGAATAAGAGAATCTAGCAATTGGATGCGTTTGAGAGCAAAAATGAATTGTAGAATGAGTCAGAAAATACGCAGTTTGGATTTGAATACACCCTTACTTAGATGATTTTTTTCTTCAACCCCTATGTATTTTTAATTTGTTTTTTCTGTAAGAATTGGTCCTATCCAAAACTTGTCTATCTAGATGTTGTAGACAATATTAAGAAGATATATGATAAATTCATGGGGATTTTATATCTTTTGAATTGACGGAGTTATGGATTTTGTACTTCTTCAATCCCCCTTTTTGTTTTCGTTTTTAATTTTTTTTGGCGGTACGAATTGGTCCTATCAAAAACTTGTGAATATAAAAGTTGTAGATAATATCAAGGAGATTTATAATAAAATTAATTAGAATTGATATCTTGAGAATTGACGAAGTTATGAATTTTTTTCTCCCAAAAACCCTGTTTTTTGCGCCCTTTGAAGCCATTTTTAATTTTATCAAAAATCTGTGATACATAAAATTTTGGCCCTATTTTTAGAAGTAATAAAAACTTTAAACTGATTTGATATGTACAAAAATTAAGAAGTTATGGGGGGTTTTCGGTTTTCACAAAACCCCTCCCTATTTCCACCCCCTTTGTCCGATTTTGCCCATTAACGAACTTGACCGAGATTTTATGCCCTTTGATTTTATGTATCAGTTTGGAAGAGATTGGTGCAGAATTAGGAAAGTTATCGTGTCCAGAAGAAAGTGATATATATATATAAAGTTTTTTGCTGAGGGTGGTTTTGGGTTCTAGGGGTCATGATCGGTGTAGATCTGCAAAACATTTTCAGAAATTCCAACATAGGAACGATCCCAATAGGTAGTATTTCATACGAAATGTACCTAAGATGGAATTTACAGTTTGAAAAATCAAAGTTGGTACAATATTTATAAGTTAGAAGACTCCTTTTGTAGAAGACCGCTTGAGACAAAATAAACCCCACACTCTTATAAAAGATTTTAAATAAAGACTTTTTTAAAATCGAGATGTGGCCTAAGCCATCGTTAGGATTATTTTGGGAGGTACTGTATATCACATTTCTCTTCACTGTTTTCGCCTTTTCTTTCCTTTCTTTCTTTTTCTTTCTTTTTCTTTTTTTTCTTTTTTGCTTCTAAAAATTATGAATAGAAGAACTGAATCAAAGCAAACATGAAATACATGCAAATTAACATAGCATTTAGTTTACATTCATTGCAAGAGTAACACGAGTGTTTTATTTATGTGCGCACTTTTTTATGTAAGAATTTATTTGTTTAAAAATTCAACCGCGATATATTTCTTCGCTAAATATGATTAAAATGCGATGAATGCTGTAAAATTCCTGTTGCTTTGTTTCCCTCAAATATTAATAATTTTCTTAAATTATCCATACGCTGAAGTTAAAGAAACACACGTGAAACAAATATTTTTAAAGAGGAAATACAACGAAATATGTCTTAGACTGAGTAGCATAAGCAAGTATGCACTTAAAAAAACAACTTCATAAATTTAAAATTATTACATTTCCTTGAAAATGCATGTAGTTTTAAGAATTAATTTCAACAACTGTGTTCTGCCATTTAAAATTTGATTTATCATAGAAGGAAAAAATATAAATTATTATCATTCGCAGATTCACTGGAAGATTCAAATGTTTACAAACATTAAATTCAAAGAATCGCAATTTCCTTTGAATTTAAACACATAAAACCTATAAGATATATACAAAGTATTTAATTAACAATGCAGCTGATATTATATTTTTTGTTGGCTAAAATTAAAATGAGAGATTTTTTTTTAATAATTCCTTATTGTTTTGTTTTTATCAAATATAAATAAGTTCTTTAAATTATTTATACGCTGACATGAAAGAAACACATGTTAAAAAAATATGTCACATTCTGTGTTAGACTAAATAGAATACAGAAATAGGTACTTAAAAAAACAAAATTTAAAATTTAAGATTATTATATTGTTTCTAAAATACATAAATTTATAAGATATAATTTCAACAATCTTGGTTTGAAAATTAAAATTTGATTTTTGATTGAAAAAATAAAATTTAAATTAATTATCATTCGCAGATTCTCCTGAAGATTTAAATGTTTACGAATATTGAATTTAAAGAATCTGAATTAGAGACACTGAATTGAAACAAATAAAACGTGTAAGATATATACAAAGAATTTAATTAAAAATGTAGTTCGCATTACATTATTTTGTTGGCAAAGATTAAAATGAGCGGAATTTTCTATACTTCTTGTGGTTTTGTTTCTATTAAATAGAAATAAATTCTTTAAATTATCCATACGCTGACATTAGAGAAACACGTAAAAAAAATCTGAAGAAAAAATATGCGTTAGACTGAGTGCAAAAGAAAATAAACACTAGAAAAATCTACTATATTATGAAGGAAAAATATGTCCTTGTGTAACGCTGACGTCATATTGACGATGGCAACAACTTAACCATTAAACGACGCTTTTGCAGCATCCCCAACCCACCACACTAAATAACATCGCATTTCAATTTTTAGATTGTGAAATAGAAAGAAACAAGTTGGAAATTGCACGTCAAACGTGGCAAATGAGGTGCGTTCGTACTATAACTAGTTTTATAAATATTTTTTACACCCCGTATTGTACTGAATGTATATTTGAACTGCATTTCCTAAGTGCATATCAATTTCATCCTGTTAGAAAGACTGTAACACTATTAAAATGCACTTGAAATAATTTTTTCCCATTGGCCGTAATGTAACGGAAAACTTTTGACTGTCCCTTAACTAAACTATACATCGATTTTCATAAAATTTGAAATGACTCGACAAAATTTTGCAACAATTATATATTTAAAATTTCAGAGGGTACTTTTTGTTATGTTATATGCGGACGGACGGACAGACAGACAGACGGATGGACCGAACGACGACTATAGGTGCTAAGTATTTATATAATTACGAACGCACCTAAAAACAGCACTTTTCAGTGCAATTTTTTTAAAACTGTTTCTTAATTTATTGATTTTTTACGGTTTTCAAACTAATTTTCTAGCGTGATTATTTTAAATATGCGTACAACTCGATTACGGAATATTAACTCATTTGGACTTAAAACAATGTAAATAGTTCATCATTTGTTTGTTTCTGTGTAATATTTCATAATTTAATTCTCAAACTAAATTAATGCTCCACAAATAAATAGGGGAGACTAGGGAGGGTTGACCCCCTTTTTACAAAATGATTTTTTATTTTTTAAATATTGAAAGCAGAATAAAGTTTTATATATCATTTTATTCCTTATACAATCAGTTATCAAAATAAAATTGCTACATAAGTGTAATATATAAGAAATTTGAAAAATGATTGATTTTAATCATGAAAAAATAATGGGTCAAGGCTTCCCACATATGGGAGGGTTGACCCACTATATGGGAGGCTTGACCCATTTTGTTTTATATTGCACTATTTGTGAAGAGAAATAAAATCCGTTTAAAAAAAGCAAAATAACTTTATTCTACATGCTTTAATTATTATAAAAAATATTTTTTTTAAATATGAGGCTTAAACAAACCTGTTAAGACGCAATTGCAAATCATAGGAGAAAACTTTTGTTTTAAACAGGATTTTGTCGGATCAGTTATAATTGTACAGCAGGGAAAATGAAATTTTAACATTTAATGCAGCATTCTGTTAGAGACAGGTTGCGTTTTCATAGTGTTTCATGTTATTATGTCCGGATTTAGGAGCCCACTTTTTGTAACTTCTTGTTCTATTTTTTGTGACACTCGATCTGAAAACTCTAATTGTCACGTAGTTTGGCTTCATCTCACTGTATTCACCCTGGGGAAATTTTTCTACATACCTTCCTAAAGTTTTTCGATCGATACTATTGTTCTTTTGCAACCGTATGAGTACTTAACGTATCCTCAACATCATTTAAACTTTTAAGGGGTAAAGTACTTTCATTAGTAAAATGTTGAAATAAATGACTGCCACCGAAATTTACGAACAAATTTATTTGGAAATAATAAAAAGGCTATATTTCACATACATATTAAATGAAAAGATTTTAGCAAAATTCTGGTGCCATCGTGATGTTTCGGAATTAAAATTAAGAGGTTTTATAAACATATCACTGCCCCTCAAAGGATTAAGACTGCTGCTTTCCTCCTTTCTTTTTTGTCTTTCCCACTGTTTCTATTTACCTATTGTAAGCAATATTTAAATGGAGAAAAGTTACTATCAACTTTCCCATTTTCTAGCAATTTTTCACATTTTTCTATAGTCAGTTTTAAACATTTTCTTTTCCATCACACTATTTTACTGAAGCTTTACAGAATAAATTTACATTCTTTTATGTATATACCATTAACTTTTCACTATGCACCGTGTGTAATAAAAAGATTTCTAAAACCACTTAATTAAGGGAGCCTTGAATATCTGGTCAACCCTCCCTCACATTGACTGGGTCAAGCCTCTCTACATGGACCTTTTCTAAAGAATACCACATTGTTATATTAAACCTAACTTACTGTACAGTCTTTATGCCTGGAATGAAAGCTCGATATTTCTGCATTACTTTAAACCTATCTTACTTAAATTTCTATGATATATTTTATCTGAAAAAAGCTTACAAAATATTTCTAAAAAACACAACTTTTTGGTTGAAAACGCCTCACAATTGATTTTTTTCTACACCTATTTCGATTAGCTCTATGAAACGAAGACTGTTGTTTGAGCATTCCAGTAGCTTTGGTTGACACCTATTGATAAAACCCTGAAATTCTTTTAAATATGAAAATTGATGGGTGTGTCAAGCCTCCCGTATGGTAAACCGTCCCTAGTCTCCCCTAAATACGAATTTAACATAAATGGAATTGCGCTCTTAAAACCTGAAATAATAAGAAAACCTAAAGGTTGCTATAAATAGTTAAACATTTCGCTATTGGCCGCTAGCGTGCTGCTAATACGAAAGTACCAAAAATATCTTTTGGTATAGTTGGTGGCCAATCTAAGAAAATATACTAAATGTAAAAGATCTATAATAGTTATCAATTAAAAATGATTTTCACCTGAGATCTCTACACCGGTTCATACTTTGGACCAATTTAGATTATGTACTAATGTTTAAAAATAAACATAAATTAATGAAGAATTATTTAAAAAATAGCTTATTGATTTGTATGTTTTTTAATTTATAATAATTAGTTGTTCATATAAAATTATTTGTTCTATGTTTTTGTATTGTATCTGCAGTCTATTAATAGCTATAATTCTCTGCTGAAGCACAAAATTTTGATTTTAGAGATTTCAGTAGTGTAAAGTGCCCATATTTCGTCCCCTTTCCGAATTTCGTCCCCCTTAACACCTCCGCTTCTGCGGAAGTGGCGCCAGTTATGACGCAAGGCACAGGGGACGGATGGTAAAAGAGGTCAGTATTGAAAGTTTCGTTCATCAAGACGCATGCATAAATTAAAGACGCCGAATTTCCTATTTTTAGAAGATCTGAGTTCTTATTACGTCGTTTGTCGAACGTCATTTACTCTATTACTATATTACTATTATATTACTGTACTGTAATTATTTATTTTTTATTGATTGCATGTATTTTACGTAGGTAATAGTAGCACAGAGTTAGTTTTAGGATTCTCAGTTCATCTTACGGAAACTGAAGCTCGGTCATCTTGGGAAGTAACGTGGTCCTAATTTCGCCCCCTTGCAGTTCTTATTTTCGTCCCGGAGGCGAAATTAGGAATGCTTTTTCATGACAATTTTTTTTTTTGTCATGTTTGGATGGCTAATGTTTCGCTATGTTATTCTTCCACTGATAATTAGTACATTTCTTTGTGCCTTACTTTAATGTAAATTAAATTACTTACTCATTTAGAAATAAATTTTGATTTAGTTATAGGTTAAGCCTCGGCGTATTGTTTTTTTTTTTTGGGGGGGGGGGGGCGAAATTGGGACCATTTTTTTTCTTTTGCATTTTTTAGATACTTTTGAAAAAACAATTTTTCGCATTGTTAAAATTTTTT
This sequence comes from Maratus speciosus, assembly GCA_963932465.1. Classification (NCBI taxonomy): domain Eukaryota; kingdom Metazoa; phylum Arthropoda; class Arachnida; order Araneae; family Salticidae; genus Maratus; species Maratus speciosus. Next base: position 59,043,806 of record OZ010788.1, read on the forward strand.
TTGTACGATATTTGCCTATGTTTCTATTTACGTGGCTAGTTAGTCTATGTAAAATCCAAATTTGGTAGGCTTTCACTGAAAATTACAACATTTAGGGTCTAAAAGTGACTGCGGGGACGAAATACGGGCCCTTTACCCTATCCTTGGCAAAATATTATAAATATACGTAGAAGGATTCATCTAGAACTTATTGATTTTTATATGTATTAACAGTGACTTAAGGGGTTATTAGCTTGGGTTTGGAATTTAAATGAATGGGATGGAAAACTTTTATATTCAATTTTATAAACTGCAATTATTTTTAGATGAGAAATGAAATATATGGTGTAAGTAACCACCTTTCTTTAAGACAAAGTCTTTTTTTAAACGAATAATTTTTTAAAGGGAAAGAATTGTTTAATAAACTATATGAATGATTAACTAAATAAAATATTTTCATATGTACTGTCATTTTAAATAACAAAAAATATTGCATGATATTTGATTATAAATTATATATATATCAGAAATGAAATTCAAGTTGGAGGGAAAAATGCCATTGGTAAATTACTTTTAAGAATTAAATTTCTTTTTTTAAATTCCTATATACAGTGCTGATTACAGGTATTTGCGGATTACTGGTAATTAAAAGAAAATCCCTGCCGGCTCGGCCTAGAGGCGGAGGTAGATTTTGAAATTAAGTACTAATTTCAGCAACAAAAACTAAATCAAGATTATAGATAAACCCAGTTTAACAATTTTATCTGGTCGCTTTTGACGAATTTTTAATTTCATTTTTCTGTGAGAGCCTTGTTTTATCAGAATCATATTAAGGCAATATTAAAAAAAAATATTTTTCCACGCTCAAGAACTCGAAAATTTCTGACACATTTTCAGACTAATTTTTAAAAGTAAAAACATAAAACTTGCTGACTTGATTTTTTGAAGAGATTTATAAGCGACATGTGTTTTTATTTTTCGTCTAATTAATTAGAACTTAATTTACAATTATTTTCTCAGTACGACCATTTTTTTCGTTTCCAGCACTGTCGCTTCAGGAAATTCGGTTCAAAGTGCCCACTTTGACAGCATTTTTTGAAATATACTCTACCTTTATCGAAAAATCGACCAATACAGCACATTATATAGTTTCTGAATAAAAGAACTTGCCAATTGGATGCGTTTGAGAGCGAAAATGAATTTAAAAATGAGTCGGAAAATAAGCCGTTTGGATTTGAGTACAAATGTGATAATTTTTTCGTCAACCTCCATTTTTGTTTAATTTTTTTGCTCTAAGAGTTGATCCTATGAAAAACTTGTCAATATGAAAGTTGTAGATAACATTGAGAAGATGTAAAATAAATTTAAGCGGATTGTATATCTTGTGAATTGACCAAGTTATGATTATTTTTTCTTCTTCAACCCTCCAACTTTTTTTCGTTTTTAATTTTTTTTTCACTAAGAGTTGGTCCTATCAAAAACTTGTAAATATAAAAGTTGTAGATAATATTAAGAAGATTTATAATAAGTTTAAGTGAATTTGATATCTTAAGAACTGAAGAAGTTATAATTTTTTTCTCCCTAAAGCCCTATTTTTTATCCCCCTTGAAAACATTTTTAATTTTATCAAAAATCTGTCATACATAAATTTTTAGCCATTTTCCTAGAAGTAATAATAGCTTTAAACTGATTTGATATGCATAAAAATTAAGAAGTTATGGGGCTTTTTCGGTTTTCACAAAACCTCTCCCTATTCCCATCCCCTTGGTCCGATTTTGCCCATTAACGAACTTTACCGAGATTTTCTACCCCTTGATTTTATGTATCAGTTTGGAAGAGATTTGTACAGAATTGAGGATGTTATCGTGTCCATAAGAAAGGTATATGTATATAGATATATAAAGTTTTGAACTCTGGGTGGTTTTGGATTCTAGGGGTCATGATCGGCGTAGATCTGCATAGGACCAACCAAATTCGAACATAGGACAGATTGCAATAGGTTATATTTCTTAGAAAATCTACCTAAAATAGGAACAGCAATAAGAAGCCACAAAACAATCGCGTTTATTATTATGCATGCAAATATCGAAAGGACTGATAGGGTAGTACTTGTTAAATAGTAATCTAATTTTCAACTGCAACAAATAATCAAGAAAAGTACTTTATTGAACGATCTAGGTAGCGGTAAAAAATGTACATTAATATTCGTTTGCAGATTTCCCTAAAGGTTCACATTTTCACGAATATTAAATTTAAAAATCGTATTAAAAGCTTTGGAATGATATAAATAAAAAAAGAAAAATACATAAAAAGAATTTGTTTCTATAAAAATTCAGCTATTAATCTATACTTCTCTGGAAAATATTAAAATTCAAAGAATGCTTTATAATCCCTGCGGTTTTGTTTTCGTCAGATAAAAATAAGTTCATTAAATTTTAGTATGCTAGTATTTTAACAAACATACGTAAAACAAAATTTTCTAAAGAGAAAATATGTCACAAATTCGTAATTGACTGAGTAGAAAAAGGAAATAGGCGGCAAAAAATAAATTTAAAGTTATTATATCTTTTCAAAAATAAATACAGCATTAAGAATTACTTTCAACAATCGTGTTTTGAAAGTTAAGATTTGAATTTTGTAAAAAAAAAAAAAAAAAAAAAAAAAAAAAAAACCCAAGATACAATTAATCGTATTGTTTGCAGATTCCTCAAAAGATTTAATTTTTTTACGAATATCAAATTTAAACATTCGCAATTATAAACATTGAATTCAAATTAATGAAAGGAGTAATAGATTCAAAAGAATTTTATTTAAAATGTATCTGCCATTAATTTCTCCGGTGGAAAATATTAAAATGAAGGTAATTTTGTGTATCTCGAGTTGTTTTGCTTTCATCAAATAGAAATAAGTTCGTTAAATTATTCATACACTGCCATACAGAAATAAACAATTTTTCTAAAGGGAAAAATTTATCACACTATGTTTAGACTGAGAGAAACAAGAAATTAAATGCTTGAAAAGTAAATAAGGAAATTCGAAATTTCCATATTATTTTAAAAGTAAATGCAGCTTTAAGAATTCATTTCAGCAATTATGTTTATCTTTGCGCATACAAATATTTTTAAAGATAGATGGGATAGTAACTATTAATAATTTTCAAATATAATAAATGATTTAAAAAAATTCTTGCATAAACCTGTTAAATAAAACAAAATACACATTATTATTCATTTGCGGACTTCCTGAAAATTTCAAATTTTTTTAACATAAAATTTAAAGGATTGCAATTAGAAGCATTGAAATAAAATAAATGAAAAAGAGAGAGACATATAAAGAATTATTTATTTAAAAATGCTCTTGCTTTCAGTTCTTCGATGAAAATGATTAAAATACGGAGATTGTTGTACATCAATGTTATGTAAAACATATTGTTTCATGAAATAGAAGTAAATTCATTAAATTATTCATACACTGACATTAACAAAACATAAATGAAACAATTTTTTTTAAACAGGAAATATGTTAAAGATGTGTGTTAGACAGAGTCGAATAAAGCAACAGGGCCCTAAAAAACAAATTAATAAATTTAAAATTATTATATTGCTTGAAAATTAAATGGATATTATTTTTATACCTAGTTTTAGTCAAGATTTGTACCAGAATTTTTGAATAGGACAAGACCGATAGGGTAGTACTTTTTAAATAACCTAATATTCAAATGCGACAAATGATTAATAAGTATAAAAGTAAAAAAATATATACATTTAAAAATACTCCTTTATACCATTCAATTCATCTTGAAAATCACACCTAATTTTGTGACTTGAATTGATGTTTTTTTCTCAATTTTGTTTTAATAAATATGGTGTGGGTACCGCACTCGGTTAGGAAAAAATCACTACTTTTTTAACGCTTGGTGGAAAATGCATGCAAATGAATTTATTAAAAAATATGAAATTTTTCCTCTGCTTTTTATGTTTTTTTACGATAGGGCAACTGCAAAAGAAATGAAACATCCATTAAACTATATTGGAATTCCTAAATTGAAAGCTCAACGTATAATCGTAAATTAATTAATATTAAACACTTAATTTTTTATTTATAATTTACTAGCAAACCCCGCGGCTTTGCTTGCGTAATATTTGAAATATGCCAAGTGATATTTATATGTCTAATTTTTATTAAAAGGTACAAACAAAATTTTTATTTTATTAAAATGTAATATTTTATTTTATTAAAAGGTTTTTTTTATTAAAAGGTACTTATTGCTTTTAGGAATAATTCAAAAATTACTATTTAAAACACAGTTTGATTAAACATCATTATTACACTGCATTAGGCAGAAATGAGACTTAAATTAATAAAACGAAATAAAACTAAATAAATGATAATTTAGAAAATATTTTGAAACTTTTATGCTCATTTAATACGCTCATTTCAGTATTCCTTTGAAGTTTTGAATATTTTAGAAACCATCTTCTTACATCTTAAAATTAACTATCATGTCAAATTCCAAGTCCTACCACCTCTCTCAACAAAAAGGGTTATGTTGAAATAGGAACTGTCGCCATTAATTTGCCAACATTAATTTTGAAATCGGTTTGTTATTTCCTAATATTCCACAAAGCTTTTAAAGGCCTTTTTTAGAACGTTTGTTGTTCCTGTGATCCCCAGGTGGTAGAATCATCGGCATAAAATATAGCCTGTGTAGGATCAGAGACTGTTACCATTGATTCCCAACTATTACTTTTATAATCGGTTTATATTCCCTGAAATTGCATAGAAATCGTGATTTAGGACTTTTTTAGAATCCTTTTTGCACCTCCCTTTCGCTTCACCCCCTTTTTAATTCGAATTTATTTTCGACAGTCCTTCGAGGTCATTTATATTTTATAAGTACCATGCCATATATAAAGTCCTGAAAAGAGCCTTTTCAGGATCTCAGAAATCGCAATTTAGAAAGCTTTTAGCCCTGCAACCCTACCCTCTAGTGGTAGTGGCACAGACATAAAATATACCTTATGTTTGAGCAGGTTCTATCACCAACAATTTGTCATCATTATTTTTTAATCGGTTTGGTATTTGATAAGATTCCATAAAAATTGTAATTTATAACGCTTTTCGCTCACTTCATCTTTTTAAATTTGGAATTTTCTTTCGACTGTTCTTAGAAAGAAGTTGCATCTTATAAGTAAATACCATGCCATATTTCAAAGTGTTAGACCCCTCAGTTGTGCAAAAAAAGCAAATTAGAACATGTTTTGCTTTTGCAACCCTCAGATGGTAGTGACAGCAACATAAAATATAACCTATGTTATAGCAGGGACTGTCACCATTGATTTGCAACCATTACTTTTGAAATAGCTTTGGTATTTCTTGAGATTGAGTAGAAATCGCAATTTAGAACGTTTTTAGAACGCTTTTCACCCCTTTTTAAATTTCTAATTTTTTTCGAAACTGTTCTTAATGATAATTTATTTCTAATAAATATGTACCTTGCCGAATTTTAAGTTGCTAGCCCCTACCGATTACAAAAATCGAAATTTAGAACGCTTTTTTGCTCCTGCAGCTTCTAGGTGATAGTAATACCGACATAAAATAGCGTATATGTTAGAGCAGAGGCTGTCATCATCAATTTCCTACCATTACTTTTGAAATCAGTTTGATTTTTCCTGAGATATTGTTGACAAATCGGCATTTAGAACGTTTTTAGAACGCTTTTCGCGCATTTTGCTCCGGCATCTCCTCTGGGGTAGTGGAAAGAGATATAAAATATAGCCTATCTTGGAGCAAGATCTGTCACCATCATTTTTACAACATTATATTTGAAATCGGTTCAGTACTTCCTGAGATTGCATAGAAATCGCAATTTAGAACGTTTTTTACAACACTTTTTGCGCATTTTGACCCCTTTTAAATTTCGATTTTTTCAGGAAATGTCCTAGATCATTGATATCTTATAACTATCTAACATTCCAAATTTCACGATTCTAGGCCCTTCCGTAACGCAAAAACCGCAATTTAGAACATTTTTCTCCTGCAACCCGCTTGGGGTAGTGGCACCGACATAAAACATAGCCTATGTTGGAGCAAGGGTTGTCGCCATCATTTTGACTCCTTTATTTTTTAAATCGATTTGGTATTTCCTGAGATTGTGTGGAAACCACCATGTAGAATGTTTTTTAGAACGCTTCTCGAGCATTTTCACCCCTTTTAAATTTCAAATTGTTTAAGAACTGTTCTTAGAAGTTCTTTATATCTAATAAGTAGCCAATATTTCGAATTTCATATTTCTGGGCCCTTCACTAACGCAAAAATCGCATTTTTAGAACGTTTTTTGCTCCTGCACCAACTTTCGGGTAGTGGCACCGACATGAAACATAGCCTATGTAGGAGTAAGGGTTGTCACCGTCATTTTGACACCATTAATTTTTAAACCGGTTTGGTAATTCCTGAGATTGTGTAGAAACCACAAATTTAGAACGTTTTTTAGAATGCTTTTTGTGCATTTTCACCCCTTTTAAATTTCGAATTGTTTAAGAATAGTTTCTAGAAATCCTTTATATCTAATAAGTAACTAATATTTCAAATTTCATATTTCTAGGCCCTTCAGTAATGAATAAATCGCATTTTTAGAACTTTTTTGCTCCTGCACCCCCTTATGGGTAGTAGCACTGACATAAAATATAGCCTATCTTGGAGCAAGCGTTATTACCATCATTTTGACACTAATATTTTTTAAATTGGTTTGGTATTTCCTGAGATTATGTAGAAACTACCATTTAGAACATTTTTTAGAACGTTTTTTGTGCTTTTTCACCCCTTTTAAATTTCGAATTGTTTAAGAACTGTTCTTAGACATCATTTATACCTAATAAGTAGCTAATATTTCAAATTTCATATTTCTAGGCCCTTCAGTAACGCAAAAATCCCATTTTTAGAACGCTTTTTGCTCCTGCACCCCCTTTGGGGTAGTGGCACCGACATAACCTATGTTCTATGTTGGACTAACACCATCATTTTGATACCATTACTTTTGAAATCCGCTCGGTAGCTCCAGAGATTACCTCTAATAAACAAACAATTTTTACTTCTTTATAATATTAGTATAGATTTTCTGCTGTTTAGCGTTTAAAAGGGAATATTTTGGCGAGCGTTTATAGTCGCATAATCAAATCTATTGTCGTTTCCAGGGCTTAATTTGCGCCGGAACCCATCTCCGGTATTTCTCTGTTTTTAGTATATAGTTAAATATTGGTCGGAATTCACTGGAGCTCATAAATACAGGACTCCGTAGCCCAGTGCTATTCGTAGCTATGCATTTTTATGAAAAAATGCATAGATACGAACTACCCCTTTTTTGTGTTAACACTATTTCCGAATCATAATTCTTACCATATTTAATCGCAGAATTCTGCAATTAATTAACAGTATAACCTACGCAAAGATTACTATTCAAAGGTGTGATAACTAAAAAGTGTAATAGTTGACAGCTAAGTATATGCTGATACATATTTTTAAAATTTTTATTTTGCTAGAAAAAAATGCTTTAAATTTTGCAAATAATGTACAAAATATAAATATGCAGATTGGAATGACAGGGGAAAACGGCACAGTTGTAGTACCGGTACGACATAATATTAGTGTTCCGGTACTATTTTTCTTAGAAATTAAGCCCTGGTTTCGACTCATGTACAATTCTGTGAATTACAGAGAATATTGGATGATTTATCACCTGTGGACAGCTTACAGAGAAATGGCTTAAAATTAATGTATTAATCTCTCTATTCTAAAAAAAAGTAACTACCGCTGTCACCGCCGCCGCCGCCGCCGCCGCCGGTTTTGAATTTTTTATGACAGGAGGTCTTTCTTCGTTAATATTAAGAAAAATATTGCGTACAAAAATATGAAAATCGGTGGTATTATAGAAAAATGTTTGATAAACACACTGATGCAGACAGTTTTAAAATCGAAGAATTATTTTAAGAGATATGTAACGCTAAAGTTGGACAAAATCGTTCCATTAAAAAAGTTTTATAGCAGCAAAAACTATACATGGGAATGTAATCATTTTTAGATCATTTTATGCGTTAGAATTTGCCGGTGTGCAGATTGAATTAATTTCTTTAATTTGACTCATTTTTGGAGGTCTTATTTCTATTTTAAATTCAAATTTGCAGCATTTCTAGAGATGTTTTTTTCAGATTTTAGAAAGTGATATTAATTTAAACTGTTGCCAACTGTATGAACAGCGGAAACAATAATGTTTGCTTCAAATATATATATATATATATATTTATACGTGTAAATAAATTAAAATTTATTTACACGTGACTATTATAAACAGAGAAAAACATCTGGAATTAGAATTAAATAATTATGTACAAAAAGCTGGAACTTATTAAAAATTACGTCATAAAAACTATAATTACACGTGAATTTTAAGAGAGAAAGGAATTTGTAAAATAATAAATTTATTAACATGCGTTAGAAGTCTTAAATAGGAGAAATTACGTCATATTTACGTCACATTACAGTTATTACATAAAATGAACACAAAATAATATTGCAAAACGGTTTAAATTTAGAAATTGCGCTAGACATTTATTCGATATTTTGAGAGGATACTTTTCAACTATTTTTGTTAGGAAAGCGCAAATAATATTTCCTTTTTAACACAAGTATTTTCACGTGAATATTAAAAAGAGAAAGAATAGTTTGGTCAAAATTACGTCAGATTAAAAACGATTAATTTAAAATGTCTTATTTAAAAGAACTTTCTTTTCGCTTTGATAAAAAATACCGGGAGACAAAGATTCTGTTTACTTACTTCCTTTTATATTAGCTTATTTTGAAATGTTTAACTTATTTTACTTAATCAAACACGAAAACAGCGATTGACATTTGTATTTTTGGTACTACTTAGTTATCCCGTCGACCAAAAATCTATCATTCGCCAAACTATAAGATTAAATGCCAATAATGGTTGATCGTAAATGTCACATTAACTTCACTTTAAGCAAATTACACGTATCTACGTCATCAAGTTAATTTTATTTCGATGTTTTATTTGTATTTTTATTAATGTTGCACTAATTTATTTGTTCATTCGTTATTTAAAATAAAAATGATGTCAATTTGTATAATTTGGCGAGTGCTTTGGCGATTTATATAATTTGGCGAAATTGGTCGACGGGTTAATCAAGTAGTACCGCAGCGGATTTAGCCTTAAAATTCCCCAGTCAAAGAGAAATGAATAGAAATCCGTTTATTGGAAGATCGCCACTGTTGTTTAAATTATAATTCAATCTTCCGAAATCTTTTTAAAGCCGATCAAATTAGCGTACTTTTAGAGTCTGCGGTGTCTGAACGGGGGTTGACGAGCGTAGCTCGTAGGGGGCAGAGCCCCCTAGTTTATAATAAAGTTCTAAAATTATTAAAATGTACTGTCATTGGAAACACATATGTGAAAATAATTTTTAAAATTCTGGCATATCAGCCAGTGGGTTAAAAATCAATTGCGAAATTTCATCTGTACTACAAAAACAAGTGGGAAATTGCTCGTCAAACGTGGCAAATGAGGTGCGTTCGTACTATAACTAGTTTTATAAATATTTTTTTCATCGCATATTGTACTGAACGCATATTTTAGTGATTTCATAAGTGCATATCAATTTAATTCTAATGCAAAGGCTGTAACATCATTAAAATGCAGTTGAAATAATTTTTTCCCATTGGCCGTAATGTAACGGAAAACTTTTGGCTGTCCCTATAATTAAAAGATACATCCGATTTTCATAAAATTTGAAATGACTCGACAAAATTTTGCAACAATTATATATTTAAATTTCAGACCATTCGGTTTGGTAGATTTTGCACTCTTATATGCGGACGGACAGACAGACGGACCGAACGACGACTATAGGTGCTACGTATTTATATAATTACGAACGCACCTGACAAGGCTGAATTAAATAAAAGAGTCGAAAAAGCACTTTCTTGAATGATCTAGGTAGAGGAAACAAAATGCAAATTAATATCGTTTCCAGATTTCCCTAAAGGTTCATATTTTACGAATATTAAATTTAAAAATTGCATTATAAGAATTTGAATAAAATAAATAAAACTAGAAAACAGGAATTCTGCTTTTTCAGAATTTAGTGTCGCCTCCGATGAAAAAAAAAATATGTATACATAAATAGTACAAAACATATTTCAATTTTAAGACTTACAGCACACGCTTTCATTTTATGTAAAATGACGTCATTCGCATCCGCTTAAGCCTTCCACATTGACGATCCCCTCTTAAACATCTACAGTAAAGTATGCATAGGACGTGTTTTCGCGAAATATTACACAAATGCAGCAAAAAGATGCCGTCATTAAAGAAACCCGACAAAAAATACGGGTATCTCATGATTCACAGGCCTTCATTTGCTTGTAACATTAATATAGATATACTTAAAATTAAATATAGTTTAGAATAGCTCCATATTTTAACAGAAATTATTCGTTTATATTTTTTTTAAAATCGAACGTATTTTAATTACATTTTCTTTCTGTTGTTATGAAAAAATGGCAACAAAAATATATAATTAATATTTTACAACAATTTTTTCCTTTACTTTCTACAGAAATGGAGTACTTCCGTTACCAATATTAAGCAAATGGCTCCAAAAACTATTAATATTTCAAAAATAAATGGAGATGCAGTTTTCAAACAAATTGCATTTAAAAGTACTGTTTTTTTTCCAATAAGGCGGAATAAAAATTGAAAATGTGCGATGCTTAGAAGTTAAAAAAATTGTTATAGAGTGTTTAATCGCACTGCTTTGTTTTACGGCTGGTTTCTGTAAGGTAATGTTATTTTTTGAAGACGAAACAAAGTAAGCTGGTAAAAAGAAATAACATACCGTACCGGGGGCTAAAAAGAAAATACATGAAAAGAATATGTTTAAAAAAAATTGTCTCTTATTCATTACTTCTCCGGAAATGATAAAATGCAAAGAATGCTTTATAGTCCCTGCTGTTCTGTTTTCAAGAAATTTGAAATAAGTTTATTAAATTTTAGTATGCTAGTATTTTAAGAAATATACGTATAACAATTTTTCTAATGGAAAATATGTCACAAATTCATAATTAACTGAGTAGAATGCGGGAATATGAGACAAAAAGAAATTAATAAATTTAAAGTTATAATATCTTTTCAAAAATAAATGCAGCATTAAGAATAACGTTCAACAATCGTGTTTTGAAAGCTAAGATTTGAGTTTTGTAAAAAAAAAAAAACAAGATACAAATGAATCATTATTTGCAGATTCTTCAAAGGATTATTTTTTTTTACGAATATAAATTTAAAGATTCGCAATTATAAACATTGAATTCAAATTAATGAAAAGGGTAAGAGATACAAAGAATTTCCTTTAAAATGTATCTGCCATTAATTTCTCCACTGGTAAATGTTAAAATGAAGAAAATTATGTGTATCTCGAGTTATTTTGTTTTCATCAAATAGTAGTCCAAGAGCTGTTAAACATTTTAGGGAAGGTATTTGAGGCACCCTGAAAATTTGTGCAACACTTCTTTTGTAATGGCTGAATACAAAATCGAATGTCTGGAAGAAGGATCGTGGCCCAAAAGCTGTGCCAGACACGTGTCAAGTGCCATTTTTTGACTGCCCCAAAAAAAAGGTATTTGAGGCACGCTGAGATTGAGACAGAATAATATTTATACTTAGAAAAAAATATTTTGAAAAAGACAGACACTTTAGTCGGCCCAAAAACTGTGCCAGACACGTGTCAAGTCCCATTTTTTGACTACCCAAAAAAGTTATTTGAGGCACGCTGAGATTGAGGCAGAATAATATTTATGCTTAGAAAAAAATATTTTGAAAATGACAGACACTTTAGTCGGCACAAAAACTGTGCCAGACACGTGTCAAGTGCCAAATGGCACTTGACACGTGTCTGGCACAGTTTTTGGGCCACGATCCTTCAGCCAAACATTCAATTTTGTATTCAGGCATTACAAAAGAAATGTTGCACAAATTTTCAGGGTGCCTCAAATACCTACTCAAAAATGTTCAACAGCTCTCCTACTATAGATATAAGCTCGCTAAATTTCAGTATGCTGGTATTTTAAGGAACATACATAAAACAAATTTTCTAAAAAGAAAATGTGTCACAAATTTGTAATTGAGTGGAATAAGGGAATAGGTGACGAAAAAGAAATGAATAAATTTAAGGTTATATCTTTTCAAAAATAAATGCAGCATTAAGAATTACTTTCAACAACCGTGTTTTGAAATTTAAGATTTAAGTTTGGTAAAAGAAACAAGATACAAATTAATCATTGTTTGCAGATTCTTCAGAAGATTTAATTTTTTTCACGAATATCAAATTTAAAGATTCCCAATTATAAACATTGAATTCAAATTAATGAAAGGAGTAATAGATTCAAAAGAATTTCATTTAAAATGTATCTGCCATTAATTCTTCCGGCGGAAAATATTAAAATGAAGGTAATTTTGTGTATCTCGAATTGTTTATTTTTCATCAAATAGAAATAAGTTCGTTAAATTATTCATACGCTGCCGTAAAGAAATAAACAATTTTTCTAAAGGGAAAAAATTATCACACTATGTTTAGACTGGGCGAAACAAGAAATTAAATGCTTGAAAAGTAAATAAGGAAATTCGAAATTTCCATATTATTTTAAAGGTAAATGCAGCTTTAAGAATTCATTTCAACAATTATGTTTATCTTTGCGCATACAAATATTGTAAAGATAGATGGGATCGTACTTTTAATAATTTCCAAATGTAATAAATGATTTAAAAAAATTCTTGAATAAATATGTTAATGAAAACAAAATACGCATTATTATTCATTTGCGGATTTCCCAGAAAATTCAAATTTTAATGAACATGAAACTTAAAGAATAGCAAATAGAAACATTGAAATAAAATAAGTGAAAAAGAGAGATACGTACAAATAATTATTTATTTAAATATGCTGTTGCTTTCATTACATCGATGAAAATGATTAAAATACGGGGATTGCTGCACATCAATGTTATATTATACATATTATTTCGTCAAGTAGAAGAAAATTCGTTAAATCATTCATACGCTGACGTTAACGAAACAACAAATTTTTTAAACAGGAAATATGTTAAAGATGTGTGTTAGACAGAGCCGAATAAGGCAACATGTGCGTAAAAAACAAATTAATAAATTTAAAATTATTATAATGCTTGATAAATAAATGCAGCCTCTAAAGGCTGGTGGGATTTTTTTACACCTAATTTTAGTCAAAATTTGTACCAGAAATTTTGATCCAAGTGTTACTTGTGGAGTTTTGTAGATAAAAAAATCTATAAAATTGCATATCTTCAATTTCAAATAAATTTTTTAGACAAAGCTAGTGGGAATTCAACATTACAGAAACACAATTACTTGTCCTTGAAAAGGTTAAGAAAAAAAACCTTTGATGACGGATCAGGACTGATGAATATATTTTTTATATTCAGTTGTATCCCAATTTGCAAATAATTTTCTTTCTGGTAGGTTTCCCTTGAAATTATTCTATAAGTGTATGAAAGAGATTATTTTTTAAAATTTTAAAGTGTTATGAATAGAATAAAAAATAATACACTGGGACGAATATGTTCAAACCCGGAATACAATTGTTAATTTTATAACAGTGTTTTGAAAGGTAAGATTTTATTTTTGATAAAAGAAATATAATTTAATTAATTATGGCTCTCAGATTCTGTTGAAGATTCGCGTGTTTACGGATATTAAATTTTATGAAGACTATTTATAAACACTGAGTTAAAATAAAAGAAATGAGTAATAAATATAACAAAGAAGTTCACTCAAGATACAACTTGTTTTAGGGCGAGGTCGAGGTATCTTGGTACACTTTTTGATTAATGATTTTTGTTTTAGTTTTTCCCAATTTTTACACAATGAATAAATTCTGCGTATTGCTTGAAACCCTGGTTTAGTAAAACATAAGTCACTGAAATATAAGTCTTAGAAATTTTTAATAAAGAGAAAGTTACGCCCCTATCAACTATTCCAACTTGCTCCACGTGGTGGGAAGGCTGAGACACATAGTTTCACATGCTTTTTTCGGCTGTTATATTATACAGTAAAGAAGGATTTGATAATAAAATTAATTCCATTCTGCATTCTTTACCTGATTGTCCGAAAAGGTATTTATACCAACTGAGCAATCCAGTATCCAAAGAGGATTACTAGTAGGGGAGATGGGGCACATGTGAACACGGGGGACATGTGAACATCGCAATTTTTCGATAGTTATTATAAGTTTTTTTATTTAAAAAAATTACTAAAGATGATAGCACCTGTAGACACATGGTAAACATTTTTTGAAGCTCTATGACATTTTGTTTGTCCTCTGTAGCCAAAACACTGTTTTTAGATCGCAAAAGTAAAATCTTTGTTCCAAGTTGGTTAGCGAATAATTTTATTTATTTATTCATTTATTTGAATTTGAGTGTTTTAACATATACCATGAATACTAATAGACATTTTTGATAAAGTTCTTTTTCTTCTAAAATTGAGAAATGTTAATGATTTATCAATTTAACAGAAACAGCAATGTGGGGAACTTGTGAACAGACTACTTGGGGGCAGATATGAACAGTTCATAAGTGCCCCAATAATCATTCTGTGATTATGTTTCTTTCGGTGAACTTAATGAGAAATAATGTCAGTTCCATTATCTACAATTTTCCTGAAATAGAAGATATTTTCCTCACACAAAGTTGATTTTGTATTGAAACTTCCACAAACACATCTTTCAGCAAATACATAAAGAGCAACAAGCTCGTTTACGTTCGATTGTACTTTAAATAAATTTAATGTTTTCTAAAATGTAATAAGTGTTATATATTATTTTACTAAACGGTTTACAACAATATTTTTTATGCATTGTTAATACAAAAGCATTACCTTGAACAACTTTGCAAATTTTTCAATTACATTTATTCTGACCTTGCAATGATGGCTTACTTCCATCTCTAAAACAGTTATGTATATGATGCTTTGAATGGAGATAGATACAAGTAATATTTTAAGAAAGTAAAATTTTTAAACTGATAACTACCGTAAAATCCCGATTGTGCATCCCCCCTCTTTCAAAACCAAAAGAAGGTTGGGGGGGGGAGGGGAGGTTATAGTCGAGACTTTTTTTAATCATTAAAAAACCCTTCTTTATCTATAATTTACAAGTAAATAAGGCGAATACAGGAGTGAGAATCTTTCGTATTTCGGCAGATTTCCGATAAATAGTATGTAAATGCTCCCTCCCTAAAATTCCCCCCAAACAAAATCTCTTAAGCAAAATTTAAAAGTTTTAATTTCTTTTTTTTAAATTGCTTCTTTATTTATTTTTTATTTTATTGCAACAATACTTAATGAATCACCTAAGCCTCTCCGCCTCAAATCTACTTATTTTCATTTTATAATCTTTTGCTTAAACATATCCCCTAGAAACTAGAGAAATATATATATACTAAGGGGATCTGCCCCCTGTGAGCTACGCTCGCCAACCCCCGTTCAGACACCAAAGAATCTAAAATCACACTAATTTGATCGGTTTTTAAAAGATTAGAGAAGGTTGAATTATAATGAAAAAACCTATCGCGATTTCCCTGTAAACGGGTTTCCATTCAATTATTTTTGATTGCGAAAATTTAAGGTCGAATCAGTTGCTGTTAAGACATCCAATGGTTGTTTTCGTGTTTGATTAAAGAAGATCAGTTAAACATTTGAAAAGAAGCTAAAATAAAATGAATTAAGTAAGCAGAGTCTTTGCCGACCGGTATTTTTTAACAGCTTTATAAAACGATTGATATAATACAATTTACTACAATTATTTCAATTTACTGCTTTAGCCCCTTCAAGGGCGGTGGTTCCTTTTTGGGTCACTTAATTTTAATTCTTAAATGCCACATTGGCGCCAGAATATTGGAATGAAAATTTTTCTTTTATTAAGTAAGTGAACAAAAGCATTTTCGTATTTCGAAATTTGTTTGTAAATTCCGGTGCCATTCACTGATTTCAACATTTTACGAATAGAAGTACCTTGCCCCTGAAAGGGTTAAACGCATATTAATGTATTTATTATTTTAAAGTTTCCTTTCTCTTTTAATATTCACGTGTAAATACACAATTTTCAAGACATAATTTTCAATATTTTCCTGCTTTTAACACGTACTCATTTAATAGTAATTTTAAAGTTTTTTTTTCTGTTTTTAATAGCCATGTGTAAATAAATTTGTAATCGTTAGGAAGTATTATTTTTTGCGCTGTTTTTAGAATTGAAAACAATTTCTATAATAATAGCCTAATCATGCGACTATCATCAACAGTTCCTTCGTTTTTCATTAGAAAGGTTTTCATTTTGATTAAAGAATCAAAGTTATTTTTTCGAATAAAACTATATAAAAGTTGCCATGATCGCAAAGAATTCTCGGTACTTTTATGTTAGCCGGGTTCAAATCTCGCCAATAGCTTTTTTGGTACTTTTCCGTTATACGGACACCATGCCAAAATGTATGCTAATGCACCAATTATTTCAACCCTGAACGTGAAAAGGATTTTTGGTACTACTTAGTTATCCCGTCGACCAAAAAACTATCGCCAAACTATAAGATTAAATGCCAATAATGGTTGATCGTAAATGTCACATTCACTTGACTTTAAGCAAGTTACACGTGTTTACGTCATCAAATGATTTTTATTCCGACGATTTATTTGTATTTTTATTAATGCTATACTAATTTATTTGTTCTTTCGTTATTTAAAATAAAAATTATGTCAATTTGTTATTTTGGCGAGTGGTTTGGCGATTTATATAATTTGGCGAAATTGCTTGATGGGATAACTAAGTAGTACCGGATTTTTATTGTAAACCATGCGAAACATTGTAATTTGCTATTATTTACTATACTTTATTGCATAACAGTTATTTTTTCACTTATTTTAATTATATATTGTGATTTAGTAAAATAGTTCGTAAAGGTCTGTAGTTTCCAAATGTTATATTTTTAAAAGGCTCATTTTATTATCGACAAGATTTTATCTTTTATTTTTCAAATGTTTCAATTCACGTGATTTTCATTTTGCGCCAACTATTGCGCTTGGCGACAATGGTGTCCGTATAACGGAAACGTACCATTTTTTTAAAGTCGTAAGTTAGCATTTTTTTATTTTTCGAGTGGTAAATTAAAACGGTACTACTTGGTTATCCCATTGTCCAAAAATGTATCGCCAGACTATAAGATTTAATGCCAATAATGGATGATCTTAAATGTCACATTCACTTGACTGTAAGGAAGTTACATGTGTTTACGCCATCAAGTGATTTTTATTTCAACGCTTTATTTGTATTTATATTTTTATACTAATTTATTTGTTCTTTCGTTATTTAAAATAAAAATTACGTCAACTTGTATAATTTGGCGAGTGGTTTGGCAATTTATATAATTTGGCGATGTTGGTCATTTGCTATGAATTTGAAATGAAATGTCATGATTTCTTGCATTACTTGATATTTAACACAGATGTCATATAAGCACCGGTTTGGCGTGATATTTTTTACGACAATTTGGCGAAAACCTCGTTTTCGAATACCAGTTACATTATTTATTTTAAATTATTTTCTATTGTTTTAAATTTTTTTCTATTATTTTTAAAATGAAATAACAATAAATAAATAAAAAAAAATTAATAACTATAGAACAAAACAATTTGTAACTTTTTTTTAAATAAAAAGAAAATAAATGTAAATAAACATTTATTAATGAATAAGCAACAATAGCCGGGTTACCATGTCAGGCAAAATAACGCCATTTTGGCGCCAATTAGGTACCCCGGTGCGTATATGACATCTGAGCCTAATATTTTTCTTTTCGTTTTGCTCAAAAAATAAAAAGAAGTGGAAGCCATTAATTTTAAATGTTTCAGTTTTAAAGGAATGTTTTGTATTGAATAAAATGATAACGAAATACAAAAAAAAAACATTTTTTTAAGGAGATTTAAGGGAGACCAAACTGGATTTAAGAGAGGCCAAACTGGTCGCCAAATTAATTTAAAATTATAAACTTTTCTGAAATTTGAAAAAGAAAATATCTGTTATGATTGAAATTTAAGTTGCCATCATTAGAAAAAAGTATTTAAAATTAGAAAAAAATTAATATTTCGAAAACTAATTCGAATTTAAAAATTCTAATACCAGTTTTGAGATCTGTGGATCAATACGGATTTTTGGTGTTAATTTCATCACAAAGTATTCCATATTTCAGGTGAAATCGCCGTGAACCATAATCAGTTGTTTAATCAGTCGTTTCATAAAATCGTTACATAAAATCGTTTCAATTCAGTCGTTTCATTAGGATTTTATATATATAGGGTAGATATTTTTTCTTTATTGTGAATTTAAAAGGTAATATAACTAATGATTACGATGATAAATGAATAACAGAATAAAAAGCATGTTAAAGGTTTTTTTCCCCTTGTGTTCACATGTTCCCCACGTGTGTTCACAACTACCCCGCTGATGGGGCACATGTGAACAATTTTTTGAATTGATAAAACTATTAAAAAATGTAAGAAGAACTATACAGGTGATTAAAAAAATTGCCATGTGTAAAAGAAAGTTCTGTTTACTATATTAAGTAGTTTTTGTTTATAGAAATTAATCCAGTTATGGCAAAAAGCTATATTTATGCGAACTGTTCACATGTGCCCCCATATCCCCTAATATTTAAAAATTGAGATAAACGTGCGAAAGATAAAAATTCTTTTTTATCTTTCAGTTATCTTTAAGTTTTAACGAACTTTGTAAGGGCGAATGTAGAAATATATCTGATGTTTGGCATGATGTGATGAAAACATGTTTTCCCCCCGTTTCGGTCAAGTGTCGGAAAGGGGATACACTCTAAAACATAAATATGTAAATTGATCAGTTTTACATACGTATGTGTGTAAATTCATAAAATTACACTTTTGTCTTAAAATGTACACTCTTGTCGTAAACATTTACCTGCATTTATGTGAATTTATCGGCTTAATGCAAGTGTGTAATTTGTTATCCTTTCAAAAATTCAAACAAGCGTGTAAATGGTACTAAATTGTACGGATTTACCTGAATTGGTATGTTAAAGTAAATTTACAAATTTTGCACATTACACAAATATCTGTGTATTAGGTAGCTTTCATTACAAAAAGCTACCTATTGCAGCCGTTCGGAGGAAAGCGATTTCAAAAAATTTTGGTATATTTTCATCGATCATGACCCCCAGACACCGAAACCACCCTCCGTTCAAAAGTTGATATATATATATATATATATATATATATATATATATGTAATATAAGGATGATATAAGGATAAGATCGTAGTTAATGAAAAAAGGAGTTTAATGATTCTAGGTTATAGTTTTACATATTAAATAGAAATTATATTTACAAGTACGGGAGGGTAGGGGGTTTTTCTGCAGCATACGCGCCCGCAGAATCGTCGGAGCTCGGCCTCTGCTCTCGTCTAGAGCGAGATATGCCTACCATCGGCCGCGTCAGAATGCAATCTGCTCTCGGTTGTCACTTGTTTCCAAGCGAAGAGAATGCAAACTGCATGTCAGCAAATTCAGTAACATCTGCTGTTCTGCGGTAACAAGTTCTCATGGAAAAGTGCTGAGCATATCTGTTGCTATGAGTAGGGTTTTATGGGAATCTAAAACCACAACTCACACTCGGCCATCTTGTCCGCTTGTCGACCTCGACAGCGCGTTAAATAAGCAACAAGATATGTCAAAAACAAAAAAAAACTATCTAAAAATAATTAGAATCCAAAGGAAAAAAAATCGGTCATTAAATAATTAAGAAAATTGAGCTAAATAATAATAAAAAAATTAATTCTAAATTTTATGTAAATTAATGCTGAGCTGCCGTGGGGTATCTCCAAAGAAAAAAAAAAACAAAAGAATAAAAAAAAAATCTCAGGATAACATCAATTTGCGTCATGAGACCGTCTTTCTCATGAGCCATCATCAGGGATGAAAAATATAATCTGAAAGGCCGTCTGCCCATTATATTATCATCACGAAAACATACTGAAATCTGCCTCATCTTAGGTAGAATTTCGTAAAAAAACATCTTTATCCCAACGTCATTCGGGAATAAAAAATAAAAAAAAGAGGTTTGCCTCGTCTAAGCAAAAAAAAAAAAAAAAAAAAAAAAAAGGATTTCCCACTAAAAGGTTTTTTTTTCGACAGCCAGCTCTTACTTCTGTAAAAAAAATATGCGATGGGGGGCGTAAAACACATACATATATATAGCAATGCAATAAAAAGTTTACACATAAAATACAGTTTTAAAAATATAAATGCAGTTTTAAAAGTATAAATACAACAATATTCTTTTTCTTCTTGTCAAAAGTGAGTGTTCAAAAAAAAAAAAAATAAATAAAGTCCTGTGTAGATAGTCATCTTAAATAAAGTTGTTGTTTACGCAACATAAAAAAAAAGCACGTGTTGCGAAACAGGCAAATGAAAAAAATAATGCACCATGTGCAGTCCGAGAGAAAGATAACTTGCCATGCGCAAAAAAAAATCACCGCATGGGTTCAATAAAAAAGTTTTGAGCAGGTATATGTTGCTCAGAGATTTTAAAAAAAATGTTGAACAGAACTTCGAAAAAAAAAAGGCACATAAATTCTGTTAATATAAGCTGAAAAAATAAAGAATCTGTTGCATATTCCACAAACTAAGAATAATTAAGCAAAAAAAAAACACTGTTGATAAAAATGCTTGGTACGCGATAACTTCTTTAAAAAAAAAAAACACTTGAAGTTTATCGCACTGTAGAATGGCATGACACACAAAAATACGAAGAAGAAAAAAAACGTTCTGTGTTGAAGATTTCCATCAATGATTGGACTCTTGAAATGGTGAGTTACACTGGTAAACACCTCATTCTAATGTTTCGTCCAGAAAAAAAAATGATCATGGATGCTTGCTGTAATCGTAAAAAAAAACGAAGATATTGAAATAAAGTTACTAAGAAAGTCACAGATAGTAACAGTCTATAGTCTGTACGATATAAATGTTCTCAGGAATAAGCAGATATAGGTGTAAAACACAGAATATATAAAAACACAGTTTAAAAAAAATAGTAGTAATAATAAAAAACACATTTATGATAAATTCGTTGGTTGCACTTGTGACCTATATACGTGAAGCATATTTCTTTTTGGAAATTTAAGTCTACTTTTTCTCTTTCTCGTTGTTGACTTCACAAAATGTCGGCGTATAAAAAATAAACAAGAAATGATAAGGAAACGCAGAATTTCGGTCCAATTAGTAACGTCACTCGAATCTCGAGATGGTTGGGATGTATGGAACGCCGAATGCTGATAAATGAGTCCGTTGGCAGACGTAAACAGTAATAAATAGATGGTTAAGAAGAGCACAGTCATGAACAGCTTGTAGGATAAGAAATTTAAATCGTAGGAAAAGCAGTCTGGCGTTAATGTTGCGAGATGTTTCAGATATGCTGAGTCAATTTCTATGTCAGTAGGAATATTTTCATTCGAAAAATCTTTATTTACTCTCTGCGGTTTTAGATCTTGGGGGAAAGAATTTGAAACAAATGTTTCCGTAGTGCATCTTGCGTCGGGAAATGCAGGTACATAGGATTTATCTTGAGATTTCGTTGCAGATACATTATCAGACACAGTAATGCAGCTTATAAAAATACGCCCGACCTTCCCCACTTTCACTTTTACAATTTTTGTTTATTAAGCTTAGAACTACAATGAGATTTTTGACTCTTTATTTAGCAAGACAAATCTGTTTTCCTTATATCGTTTAATTTTGATTCTTAAAAAAATTCCCATAAATAAATAGAATAATGTTACTACAATGTTTTAATACCGGAAAAAAGAGTTACATATGTTGTAATCTACTAGTCGCATAAATATAACATTATACTCAGGAGTAGATTGCCTTCTATCACTACTAAGAGTACTATATTGGTTTTTTCAAATGTAACCCCTGAAACATAAGGTAACCGAACTTGGCCCATGTCCCAATGCGCTCCACATTCCCATAATTTTTTTGTTGGAAGAGATTAAAATGAGGAAAATTTATTATCATTACTAAGGATGTCACGCTGTTTCTTTGCACTGAAACTCATGAAACATAAGGTAACCCAAGTTGGCTCATTTCTCAAGGCGTTCTGTTTCATTCTCCTATAATATTTAGCAGGAAAAGATTAAAATAAGGGGAATTTACTATCACTACTAAGAGTACCATACTATTTCTTGGCACTGAAACTCATGAAACATAAGGTAACAGAAGTTGGTCCATGTCCAGAGACGTTCCACTCTCCTGTAGTGTTTTTCAGGAAAATATTAAAATAAGGAGATTTTACTATCACTACTAAGAGTACTATACTGTTTCTTTGCACTGAAGCTAATGAAAAGCTTAAGATAACCAACGTCCCAAGGCGCTCAACTCTTACCTAATATTTTGTAGGAAGAGATTAAAGTAAGGAGAATTTACTGTCACTACTAAGAGTATTATACTGTTTCTTAACTCTCAAAATGCCTCACTCTCCCACAATGTTTCGGTGGAAAAGTTTAGAATAAGGACAGTTTTAAGTTTTTGAAATTAGAAATACGCTGGCGTTAAGGCGTCTGCCTACCTTTAAAATGCATTGGTCAAAAATCAGATTTTCTATATTTTGTTTAATATTAAAACTTGACATTTTAGCTTTCTAAACCAGTTTGAATTTTGTTTCTATCGTGCTTAGAACTTGAGTTACAGGCATTTTAATATTAGTCAGTCGCAAGTTTTTAAAACTAAAATTAGCCCTCCGATACCGAAGTGACCGTAAATACTTGCACATAAACAAAGAAAATTTTTAAAAACCATCAAGAAAAGAGAATAACTAATGTAAACAACATAGATGGTGAACTTTATAAATCAGGAGCTTTATAAAATTAGATTTTCCATTTAATAGGTAAAATTTGATGTTAATTACATTTTCTGCTTTTTCTCAAAATGGGATTTTTAACATTTTGATTTATAGCAAAACATCATAACTCGAAAAAATAATAATTCTAATGTTATCAAACTTTGGAAAAATACTCTAAATGAGTTTATTTAGGTAATGTGCATCTACTATTATTATAGTTAGTTATTTTTTTCATATTTTAGTTGATACAACTTATCAATTGTCATATATTTTCTTGATTTTTCTGTGTGTAAAAACATTAACTTCTATATATTTTTTTATATAGTTATAGTTATTCTATATAGTTATAGTTATGAAAATGGTTCAGTACTTCAAGAAAGTTTCATTAATCATAAAAAAAGTTTTACAGAATAAAAATATCTTCATTTAAATTTGAGTTTTGATGTTTTGCAAAAGTGCCATTTTATAGCAATTTTTATGTATGTTTTGACCTTTAAAATGAAAATATTTAAAAAATATACATATTTATACATGTTATTCACAATTCTTATCTATATTCTATAATACAATGCACATCAGTAGGCAATTTAAAGAAAAAAAATCCCTTCCGAAGGTAGGCAGGTATCCTAAAGAAACACACGCGAAACAAATTTTTTCAATAGGAATATGTTGCAATAAGTGTTAAACAAAGCGAAACAAGGAAATGAACATTTGATAAAATAGATAAATTAATTTGAAATTATCAGATTATTTTAAAAGTTAATAAAGTGTTAATAATTTATTTCAGCAATCATGTTTTTGATAAAGGAAATAAAATAGAAATTAATTGCCTTTCGCAGATTCTTCCGATAGCTGACATTTTAACGAATGTGACATGTAAACAATTGCAATTCTAAGTATTCAATTAGAATAAACGAAAGAAGTTATACAAAGATTTTATTTATTAAAAAATAAAATTGTTATTTATTTCTTCTCTAAATATGATTAAAATGCGGCGAATGTTGTAAAGTCCCCGTTGTGTTGTTTTCTTGAAATAGAAGAAAGTTTTTTAAATTATTTATACGACTGACGTTAAAGAAATATACGTATTTTTTTCTAAAGGAAAAATGTGTCGCAAATACGATTATGTGTTAAAGAAAGCGAAACAAGGAGGTGAACGCTAAAATAAATAAAATAAATAAATACATTTAAATTATCAGATGATTTTAAGAGCAGTGTAATTTTAATAATTTATTTCAACAATCATTTTTAACACTTTCCAACAAAGTTAAAAAGTGTTTATGACTTCGGTTTGTCTGGCCGTCTGTGCGCGTTCTAACTCTCGTAAATATACTCGGATTGTCCTGAAATTATTGGATGTTATTGACGTTTACCATAGCACGATCCCTATTTCAAATGATGTTCATAGCATGTTTAATTCATTTACAGGGACAGCCAAAAGTATTCCGTTACATTACGGCCAGTGGGAAAAAATCATTTCAAATGATTTTTAATGATGTCACACGCATCCAAACATAAAAAAAAAATTGATATGCCTTTATGAAGTGCACTAAAATATGCATTCTGTAGCATATGAGGTGCAAAGAATAATTATTCACTTAGAGGGTTACACAAAAGAATTTCGTTACATAATGATATACAGGGGGGGGGGGGAGGAATGGTTTCTGGCGTACTTTAATTATGTTAAACTTTTTTATATATAATGAAATTCATATACGTCGCTGAGGTTTACTATAAGTTATTTCATGTATAATACGAAGTGCATAGCATTTACAGAGACACACAAAAGATTTCAGATACTATATTGTATCAGAAGTACTGAACATTAGCAGTGATTGCTATTAAATGCATCCTGCAGTCGTTACCATGGTGAAACTTTTGAAAAATCATTTCATAACTTTTCATTATATGACCCTAGGATTCCCAAACCACCCCAACCTACAAATTATATATATATATATGTGTGTGTGTGCACTAAATTTTGTCCGCACGATAAAAGTCGCAATTATGCACGAATCGTCTTCAAATTCGCCAAAAGCTTTGACATGGCTAATATCTCAGCGGGGATTGTAAATGGGCAAAATGGATCCAAGGGGTTGGAAATGGGGAGGGTTCAAAATTTTTAATTCCGTCTTAACATGATTCTGATAAGACCAGCTCTTACAGAAAAATGACAGAAAAGAATAAGCATTTTTCGTTATAACAGTTGCAATTAAAAAAAACACAGTAAAATTCTTACCGCAACAGTTATTTTTTCTATTGCAAGATATGGTATTATTATGTAAAAAATGAAAATGAAATAAATTTTGATGAATAAAAAAAAATTGAATATTACGTCATAATTTTTCTATAGAAAGATTTCCGCGTGAAAAATGAAAATGAAATAAATAGTTTAACGAATTAAAAAAAATTAATATTACGTCATATTGGAAATATAAGGGACTCCAGAAGGTGAATATGTAACGTTATGTGAGTTTGAAAAAGCTTATTGAAACATGATAAAAACCCGACTATGAAATATTGGCATATTTTAACATTTTGAAATTCTCTGAAATTGTTTTCGCCATTTTAAAATCTATTCCATATATATACATGTGCGTATGTGTGTACATTAGAATTTTCACAAAAGGCTTATGTCCCTAGAGCTCATTCTTAGTGAAAAAACTGGGTTTATCTCTGATCCTGATTTAGTTTTTGTCGGTGAAATTAGTACTTAACTTCGAAATCTACCTCCGCCTATAGGCCGAGTCGACAGGGATTAGCTTTATTTAATTTATGATATGTGCTTTTATGTTTCACTATGTTTATCCATACTATATGGTGTATATAAATGCTATAATTCATATACAGGTCTACAGAAAAGAATTCGAAAGGATTACTTGATATGAGCGCGAATTGCTTAAAGGTGGTTTTTAAATGAGTTATGCATTTTTACGCTGAAGTGTATTTACTTTATTAAGAAACGTTTGTAGAATCTATATATATTTTACACTATCGTACGTGGCACATAAATCGCGACTATTTGTTAATTGTTTAATAGCAACGCTCTAATGAAATGCATCTCATTGGTTATTGAACAGCATTTAATGCATCCCCATACCTATAAGGGGATTACCGTAGGGGGGGGGGACCCTGTTCCATCGCCAAATTTGGCGACCAAAATTAGTCGCCAAAAGTGACGCCAACATGGCGATATCTCTAATATTTTGCCAAATTCCCATAGACTTCCATTGTAAACCAATAGGGTTCACTTGCTTACAGAAAATCAACAAATTGAGATATTTTAATGCAATAAAAATAATATTAGCTTAAGGGATTATATTAATTATATTTAAGGGAGTCCACGTAACTTAACTTATGAATAAAAGTAACATGATACAATGCTTAGCATGCTTTCCTAAACATAAATTTTTAGACAGATCAAACTGGTCGCCAAGGCGGCTAGTATAGATAAAAGTCCTTCCGGCCAGTGCCGGGAGGAAGAGGTAGCTTTCAAATTCCTTATTTTAAAAATGCCAACTTATATTATTCAAACAGAAGAAGCTCAATTTAGTGGAAACCGAATATAGGAGATTCAATACTAATTTTTATCAATACTAAATCATTATGAATGAGAATTTCGCGAAATTAGTCACCTTTATCCAAGCTGCTTTTATTTAAAGTAACTTATATTTGGCTGAGATGTTGATGTATACTATCCACATGCCTTCTTACATGGAAATAGGCGAATACGTGTGTTATCGCGTGACAAATACAAGATCGTTTCAAAATGTTAGCCATACTAGAAATTCAAAGTGCTATAATCCAACCATTTTTTAAGATATAAACAAAAGAACAAATTTTCAGAAACAAAATCTGCTCCGGAATCTTTGTATCAACGCCAAACACATAAAAAAATCTTTTTCATTTTCCAATTTTTTAATACCTCATTTTAAATTTTAAATTTAATTTTTTTTAATGGCAACCCTTTTGAAACAAGATGGCGAATGAAGCTGGCCAACGAACTCGGCCGAGACATTGGTATGTACTATGTACAGACCAAGTAACATCCATATTGGTTCATAAATACGCTTGTTATCGCGTGACAAAAATCAGGTCGTTTTAAAATGTCAGCCAGAATAGAAATTCAAAATGCTATAACTCAGCCATTTTTTTAGATATGGACGAAACAAAAACTGTTCCGGAATCTTTGTATTAAAATCAAACACATACGAAAAAATCTTTTTCATTTTCTAATTTTTTGGTATCTCATTTTAAATTTAAATTTTTTTAAATTTTCTTAAATGGCCGCCATTTTGAAACAAGATGGCGGATGAAGCTGGCCAACGAACTCGGTCGAGATATTTGTATGTACTATGTACACACCAAGATACATCGAAATCGATTCATAAATACGCCTGTTATCACGTGACAAATATCAGGACGTTTCAAAATATCAGCCACGCTAGAAATTCAAAATGCTATAACTCAGCCATTTTTTAAGATATAGACGAAACAAAAAACTGCTCCCGAATCTTTGTATCAAGGTCAAATACATAAGAAAAAAATATTTTTTCAATTTTCAATTTTTTGGTACCACATTTTAAATTTAAATTTTTCTTAAAAATTTAAATGGCTGCCATTTTTAAACAAGATAGCGGATGAAGCTCGCCAACGAACTCGGTCGAGACATTGGTATGTACTATGTACAAACGAAGGTACATCCAAATCGGTTCATAAATACGCCTTTTATCGCGTGACAAAATTCAGGACGTTTCAAAATCTCAGCCACGCTAGAAATTGAAAATGCTATAACTCAGCCATTTTTTAAGATATAGACGAAACAAAAACTGCTCCGGAATCTTTGTATAAAGGTCAAATGCATAAGAAAAAAATATTTTTCCATTTTCAATTCTTTGGTACCACATTTCAAATTTAAAATTTTTTAAAAAATTTTAAATGGCCGCCATTTTGAAACAAAATGGCGGATGAAGCTGGCCAACGAACTCGGTCGAGACATTGGTATGTACTATGTACATACCGAATTACATCCAAATCGGTTCATAAATTCGAGAGTTACAGTATGACAAAGGTCAGATATATATATATATATATATATGTCAATTTTGAACGGAGGGTGGTTTCGGGGTCTGGGGGTCATGATCGATGAAAATATACCAAAATTTTTTGAAATCGCTTTCCTCCGAACGGCTGCAATAGGTAGCTTTTTGTAATGAAAGCTACCTAAAATGATATAGATGGTCACGCAAAGAATTGGATACATGCCGTCTATGGATGATAATTTCTGGAAATGTTGATTTCTGTAGTTTTAAGAGTTTATTAGTTTGAATTGAAATATTAGCTAATTAGTGGCGTGTAATAAAGGTACTAGGTAAACTACAGGGCTGAACAAAAGTATTCAAGTATTTTTCCATCTAATAGTGTAAATTGCTGAAAGAAAAATTTCAACCTGTTATGCGTTTTCTTGCTAAACTAAAATTTCCCTTTATATACTATACATATCAACATACAGATCAAATACAGGGCTGTTCAAAAGAATTGGAATACACATTGGGATATGGATGGTAACTGCTGAAATCAGTTTTTAAGTGCCTTCTTAGTTATCTTATTTACCTTATTTTCCTAAATAACGAAGTTTTGTTAAAGCTTTCAGGAAGTGTTGGAAAGTGTTTCATAATCTATAACGTACGCATGTTTTTTTTTTTTTTTTAACTAAAAGAAAGAAAATTTATATTAATTGCCGTTCGCAAATTCTCCCGTTAAAATCTTGACAAATATGACATTTAAAGAATCGCAATTATAAATAGGGAATTAGAATAAATAAAAAGAAGTTATACAAAGATTTTACTTCTTAAACAAGTTGGAAATTGCTCGTCAAACGTGGCAAATGAGGTGCGTTCGTACTATAACTAGTTTTATAATTATTTTTTGCACCCCATATTGTACTGAATATATAATTTTTTGCACTTCATAAAGCGCATAGTCTGATACATCATTAAAATGCACTTCCAATATTTTTTTCCCATTCCCCGTAATGTAACGGAACACTTTTGACTGTCCCTGTAATTAAACTATACATCCGATTTTCCTAAAATTTGAAATAGCTCAACAAAATTTTGCAACAATTATATCTTTAAAATTTCAGACCATTCGGAAGGCTGTAATATCATTAAAATGCACTTGCAATAATTTTTCCCATTGGCCGTAATGTAAAGAAAAACTTTTGACTGTCCCTGTAATTAAACTATGCATCCGATTTTCCTAAAATTTGAAAGGGCTCGACAAAATTTTGCAAAAGTTATATCTTTAAAATTTCAGATCATTCGGAAGGCTCTAATATCATTAAAATCCACTTGCAATAATTTTTCCCATTGGCCGTAATGTAAAGAAAAACTTTTCACTGTCCCTGTAATTAAACTATACATCCGATTTTTCTAAAATTTGAAAGGGCTCGACAAAATTTTGCAACAGTTATATCTTTAAAATTTCAGATCATTCGGAAGGCTCTCATATCATTAAAATGCACTTGCAATAATTTTTCCCATTGGCCGTAATGTAAAGAAAAACTTTTCACTGTCCCTGTAATTAAACTATACATCCGATTTTTCTAAAATTTGAAAGGGCTCGACAAAATTTTGCAACAGTTATATCTTCAAAATTTCAGATCATTCGGAAGGCTCTCATATCATTAAAATGCACTTGCAATAATTTTTCCCATTGGCGGTAATGTAAAGAAAAACTTTTGACTGTCCCTGTAATTAAACTATACATCCGATTTTCCTAAAATTTGAAAGGGCTCAACAAAATTTTGCAATAGTTATATCTTTAAAATTTCAGATCATTCGGAAGGCTCTAATGTCATTAAAATGCACTTGCAATAATTTTTCCCATTGGCCGTAATGTAAGGAAAAACTTTTGACTGTCCCTGTAATTAAACTATACATCCGATTTTCCTAAAATTTGAATGGGCTCGACAAAATTTTGCAACAGTTATATCTTTAAAATTTCAGATCATTCGGAAGGCTGTAATATCATTAAAATGCACTTGCAATAATTTTTCCCATTGGCCGTAATGTAAAGAAAAACTTTTGACTGTCTCTGTAATTAAACTATACATCCGATTTTCATAAAATTTGAAATGACTAGACAAAATTTTGCAACAATCATATATTTGAAATTTCAGATCATTCGGAAGGCTCTCATATCATTAAAATGCACTTGCAATAATTTTTCCCATTGGCCGTAATGTAAAGAAAAACTTTTCACTGTCCCTGTAATTAAACTATACATCCGATTTTTCTAAAATTTGAAAGGGCTCGACAAAATTTTGCAACAGTTATATCTTTAAAATTTCAGATCATTCGGAAGGCTCTCATATCATTAAAATGCACTTGCAATAATTTTTCCCATTGGCGGTAATGTAAAGAAAAACTTTTGACTGTCCCTGTAATTAAACTATACATCCGATTTTCCTAAAATTTGAAAGGGCTCAACAAAATTTTGCAATAGTTATATCTTTAAAATTTCAGATCATTCGGAAGGCTCTAATGTCATTAAAATGCACTTGCAATAATTTTTCCCATTGGCCGTAATGTAAGGAAAAACTTTTGACTGTCCCTGTAATTAAACTATACATCCGATTTTCCTAAAATTTGAATGGGCTCGACAAAATTTTGCAACAGTTATATCTTTAAAATTTCAGATCATTCGGAAGGCTGTAATATCATTAAAATGCACTTGCAATAATTTTTCCCATTGGCCGTAATGTAAAGAAAAACTTTTGACTGTCTCTGTAATTAAACTATACATCCGATTTTCATAAAATTTGAAATGACTCGACAAAATTTTGCAACAATCATATATTTGAAATTTCAGATCATTCGGAAGGCTCTCATATCATTAAAATGCACTTGCAATAATTTTTCCCATTGGCCGTAATGTAAAGAAAAACTTTTGACTGTCCCTGTAATTAAACTATACATCCGATTTTTCTAAAATTTGAATGGGCTCGACAAAATTTTGCAACAGTTATATCTTTAAAATTTCAGATCATTCGGAAGGCTCTCATATCATTAAAATGCACTTGCAATAATTTTTCCCATTGGCCGTAATGTAAAGAAAAACTTTTCACTGTCCCTGTAATTAAACTATACATCCGATTTTCCTAAAATTTGAAAGGGCTCGACAAAATTTTGCAACAGTTATATCTTTAAAATTTCAGATCATTCGGAAGGCTCTAATGTCATTAAAATGCACTTGCAATAATTTTTCCCATTGGCCGTAATGTAAGGAAAAACTTTTGACTGTCCCTGTAATTAAACTATACATCCGATTTTCATAAAATTTGAAAGAGCTCGACAAAATTTTGCAACAGTTATATCTTTAAAATTTCAGATCACTCGGAAGGCTGTAATATCATTAAAATGCACTTGCAATAATTTTTCCCATTGGCCGTAATGTAAAGAAAAACTTTTGACTGTCCCTGTAATTAAACTATACATCCGATTTTCATAAAATTTGAAATGGCTCGACAAAATTTTGCAACAATCATATATTTGAAATTTCAGACCATTCGGTTGGATAGTTTTTGCTCTGTTACATGCGGACAGACGGACGGACGGACGGACAGACGGACGGACGGACGGACAGACGGACGGACTGAACGACGACTATAGGTGCTACGTATTTATATAATTACGAACGCACCTAAAAATGAAGCTGTTATTTATTTCTTCACTAAATATGATTAAGAAGCGCTGAATGTTATAACGTTTCCGTTGTATTGTTTTCCTCAAATAGAAATAAATTAGTTAAATTTTCATACTCTGACGTTAAAGGAACACGTATGAGACAAATTTTTCTAAAGGGGAAATATGTCACAATATTTGTTAAACAAAGCGAAACAAGGAAATGAACGATTCAAAAATAAATATTTAAATTTGAAATTATAAAATTATTTTAAAAGTAAGTGAAGTGTTAATTAATTATTTCAACAATCGGGTTTTTGATAAAGGAAACAAAATATAAATTAATTGCCATTCGCAGATTCTCCTAATCACCGAAATCTTAACGAATACGACATTTAAAGAATCACAGTTATAAACAATGAATTAAAATAAATGAACAAAATTATACAAACATTTTATTTCTTTAAAATTTGAGTAATTATTATTTATTCGCTAAATACGATTAAAATTCGCTGAATGTTGTAAAGTTCCCGTTGTTTCGACTCCTTCATATAGAAATAATCTTGTTAAATTCTTCACATACATTAGCGGCTGAAAATATGTAACGTTATCAACATTTTGGCAATTTTGGCCCCTCCACCCCTTACGATATCATACGTTATCATTCTTCGACTCCCCCCCCCCCATAATGATACCGTTATCAGTGCCTAAAAATTATTTTTTATTATTTCCTTTTCTTTTTATACGGTTGCAGTGAAATACTGACGTGGTTATACATTTATTATTCGCAGACTTTACCGATTCAAATGAAGAGAACACATCAATAAAATATCACTGTTATATATGAAATAACTTTATATAAATTAAAATTTTAATGAGATATAAAGTAGAACCTCTTTTATCCGAAACTCTTTTAACCTCTCGGTTAACCAAAATCCATTTTTAAAGAGCTTTTTTTTTTTTTTTTTTTTTTTTTTTTTTTTTTTACTATTATACTTCTTATGTGCAAGCGGTTATTTCCGAACTGCGAGAACATATAAATATTTTCGATCCCCTTTCTTAGAGCTCTCTTCATTTTAACTTGAGCTCCCGTATGTTGCGGAGTGGAACGAAAAAAACGAACAAATTAGCAATTCTGAAGCTTTTGAATGTTTTGCAAAAAGTTTGGCATGGTTGGAGCAGCAGAAAGACTGTGATACTGGTGAACTAATAATATTAAAAATGTCCGTGATAGAGTTTCAAAGCAAAGACAATCAAAACTGCGACAAACAAAATATTTTTTCAAACTCTTGTGATGTACATAAATGGTACTTCGTTTCTATTTTAATATTGCTTTACTTTTATTAAACACCTGTTACCACAATAAGAAAAATTGCATACATTTCTCCTCAATCTTAAAACTGAAGCATTCTCGATTATCCGATAATTCCGATTTCCTTAAAGAGGGTCTGTCCCAATTACTTCGGATAATCAAGGTTCTATTGTAGTTTCCTTTCTGAAAGAATTTAATAACTATTTTTGTTACATAATGCATTCAAGTGTAATATTGTTTTTTTGTACTTGCACCTGCATGGGTAGGAACAAGCAGAACTTCTTATCAACAAAACGGGTAGACAACATTCTTTCTCTTTTCTTTACAAACGCCAGCCAGTCAGCCAGTATAATTTCAAACATATACTTCGTACTTGGTTTTTCCAAAAGCGGATTATATGTGCATAAGGAAGAAAGATAGGAATGCCAAACATTGGGGTATTCCATATTTTAAAATGAAAAAATTTGATAACAAATTAATGGTTTTGATAATTACTTTGTATTTTCAGAAAAATAGATAATAAACTAAAAAAAAGAGATAACAGATTATTTTGATGTAAAAAAAAAGATTACACACACACACACACACACGAAAAAAAAAAAGCAAAAATACTTTCATTGCATCAAAAATGCTAACGATATTAAAAGCCACCCCCCCCCCCCTCCTTCCCCTAGAATAGGATTGGCGAACCTTTTTATAGTCGTGTGCAGATTTTTTTTTTTCAAAAAGCATCTTACATGATCTTAAAGTGCCAAAAAAAAAAAAAATAAATAAAAAAACTAATTTAGTGGATTGAAAAATAATGAATCAAAACTACTGGAAAATTACTTATTAAGATTTTTTCTATAATGGGTAACAGACATGTAAATATTATAAGTATTGTAATAACTACAGAAACAATTATATTTTAGAAATAAATTTAAAGGGGTCCGGGACACAATTTAAAATAATTTTTATTTATTGAGTTAAAATTTTGAATTTTTTTGTGATAGTTAACCATGTTATTTGTAAACAAAATCACATGATAAAACTTCTCATATATTTAAAAAAAAATTTTAGATTTAAAATTCATTAAAAAAGTAGGGTAGTTTAAAATCGTTATAACTCGAAATATCATTAGTAGAATTTCAATTTTTTTCATTAAAATAAACAGAAATATATAAGTTTTAATTTAGATTCAGCATTTAAAAACATATTAATTAAAAAAAAATATTTAAAGTAAAAATGTAAAAAAAAAAAAAATAAAAATAAAAAAAAATGGTGTAACATTTTTTTTAAAATCATGTTTTCAAAAGCAAATATTTATTTCTAATTTGCTGAATCAAAATTAAAGCAAAACGATAGAAAAAGACATGTTCCAAGTTTGAACCATTTATCTTTAACGGCTCTTGACTTATAACGATTTAAATACGAGAAATGGTGAAAAAAGCCATCATGAAGAAAAGCGCATTTTCACAAGAAATTGTTTTCATGACAACCATTACTTGAAAGCTAGATTTAGAAAACAAACCAAAACGAACAATTTAATATTTATTGTTCTAATTAAGATAGAAACATGATTGAAACGTCATTTTAAGCAAAAAAACACAGATAATTTTTTAATGCAATAGAAGTTTTTTTTTAGAACATTTGGAGATTTTTGTGTCCCGGACCCCCTAAAAAAAAAAGAACGTGATTAATTGTGTTGTATCTTGGATGAAAAATAATTAATATCATGTTCATGCTCAGTTAATTTTAACAAAATGCAAACTAAAATGTACTTATCTGGATACTGCTTTCTATTTGATTTTTTATAATATTCATTTGTGAAAATAATGACTCACAGGCATAAATAGTGAGAAAAATTATTAAAATGTTAAAAAGGTAGTTCATTTAAATAGTTCTGAAATTAATTTCCAAGTTGCCATAATTTATCATCGATATTTCTATTAATATATAATAATCTTTCCCTTTTGATAGTTTTCAAATATTTTCTTTGTTTGATGTATTTTCAAAACCATATTGAATAAGATTAAAACTCTACTATTTTCAATTAATCGAATTAATCAGATCATCTAAATTCGTGTATTTTGTGTAAAATCACTGTATCCTGATTTAAAGACACAAGTCCGCGCAGTGCCAAATTTATTCTTCCGCGTGTCAAAAGTGGCACGCGTGCCATAGGTTCGCCGAACCTGCCCTATAAATATCTTACGATATCAAGTGCCAAATCACCCCCCTCTCCTTCCTAAAGTGATCACGTTATATACAGTGGTGTAGTCGTAAAAAAACCAGAGGGTCTACGTTCTAAGCAGAGGGTATACGCTCAAGACAGAGGGTATACCCTAGTATATATATACTATAGCTTTCTTGAGAAACAGAGGGTATACGGTGTTCCTTAAAAAAATCCAGAGGGTATACGGCGTATACCCCCGTATACCCTCCACTACATCCCTGTATGCACAGCCCCTTATCGCTAAAGAAACACACGGGCAGTAAACAAATTGTCCAAAAGGAAAATATGTGGCAATATATGTTAAAAAAAAGGAAAAAAATTAAGCGCTTGAAAAAAAATAAGAAATACATTAGAAATTACAAGACTATTTTGAAAGCAATAAGTGCAAAGTTCATAATTTATTTCAACATCCGCATTTTTGAGAAAGGAAATAAATATAAATTAATGCCTTTCGCAAATTCTCCCGACCGTTGAAATTTTAATGATTATGATATTTAAAGACTCCCATTTATAAACATTGAATTAAAATAAATGAAATAAGTTATACAAAGATTTTATTTCTTTAAAAATGGCGCTGTTATTTATTTATTATTATATTTATTATTATTATTAATTATTAAAGTTCTCGTTGTTTTGTTTTATTCGTGTAGAAATAAGTTCGTTAAATTGTTCATACGCCGATATTAAAAGAAATACATGTGAACCAAATTTTCCTAAAGGAAAAAGTATGTCGCAAATATTGTTACACAAAGCGAAACCAGGAAACGAAGACTCGAAAAATAAAGAAATAAGTTTGAAATTATCATATTATTTTAAAAGTAAGAGAAATGTTAAATATTCCTTTCAGCAGTCAAGTTTTTGATAAAGGAAACAGAATTCAAATTAATTGCCTTTCGCAGATTCTCCTGACTGCTGAAATTTTAACGAATATAACATTTAAAAAAGTCGCAGTTATAAACACTGAATATAAATGAAAAGAAATTATACAAAAATTTTATTTCTTTATAAACGGAGCTGCTATTATTTCTTTGCTAAGTATGACTAAAATTCGCCGAATGTTGCTAAGTTCTCGTTGTTTTGTTTTCTTCAAACAGAAATAAGTTAGTTAAATTATTCATATTTTGACGTTAAAGAAACACGTAAGTAACGTATTTATTTAAAGAGAAAATATATGCCTCAATATTTGGTAAACAAAGCGAAACAAGCAAATGAACGCTTGAAAAATAAATATTTAAATTTGAAATTATCAGATTATTTTAAAAGTAAGTAAAGTGGTAATTAATTATTTCAACAATCGGGTTTTTGATATAGGACAGCGTTGGCGAACCTTTTTACAGTCGGGTGCCATTTTTCTTTTAAATATTTTACATGACCTTGACGTGCCTACTAAAAACAAATTTAGTGGATTGAAAAATAATGAATCAAAACTACTTGAAAATTACTTATTAAGATTTATTCTAAAATGGATAACATACATGTATTACACTCTAATAATTATAGAAATAATTATATTTTAGAAATTAATTGTCGGAGCACAGCTCCGGCTTCCCTGCAAAAATTATACTTATTGTTAACACGATAGCATCCAAAATATTTGTCGTATCGACACAAACAATTAAACGGACGTTGGTAGTGCCAAAATTTCGGTGCGTATTGAAAATCATAAATATTCGTCAACCCTAACGGCATGAAATGTCTGCTCAAAATTTCCCCATAGAGTTAACATTGCGGGTTTAAATCTATATATTTGAAAGATAAGGCTTTTTCTTAAGACAACTACCTTGAGCTTTTTTCTGAACCAATTTTAATAATTCTTTTTTTAAATGATAGCTGTTTCTTTGTAGATTTGCGGCACTAGCTATTTTTTTTAAATATTCCCATTTTTATATTTAAATTTAAAATTTAAAAATTTTCTATGATTTTTTTTTCAAAATGGTAGCAATTGGATTACTTCCATTGTTGTAAAGAAAAGAAAATTAATAAAGTATGTTTATCTTTATTGATGCCAATTTCTAATAAGATTCAAAATTAACTTTGTAAAAAAAGGGAACAGAAAATGACGTCACGCTTTAAAAAAAACACTAAATTTTTCCTCAAAAAGTTATTGTAATTCTATACTTTTTCACTCCACTGAGTTTGAGACGCTATATGAAAGGCTTCAATGAGGCAAAATGACATCATATTTAAATGCTAACTATCATTTTCTCTGATAAAACGAAATATTTTACTACGAACGCCTCTAAAAGATAAATTTCTGGAATTTTACTCGCCGATACGGAGATTAGAATCACGCCAAGAGTGCGAATGTTCACATGTAAAGTCGTAGTTAATAAAACTTGATTTCAAGTTTGGAAATATACGTATTAATAACTTATTGCGTACTGCGATATTTTTGAAATGGTGAATGTAAATTTGAGAGATGCATATGTAAATTTTGAGACGATGAAAATGACGTTAAGTTTAGATTTCAGGCGAAAAATAATTCTATGATTGGCTCATTGGTGAAATCATTTTTGCTGATTTTCAATCGGAAATTTCGAACATAAGAGCCTCAATGGGTAATTTCATCATAATTACTTATCTTGGTTAGGTATACTAATACATTTTAATTTTTTAATACGTTGATACGTAATTTTTAATACAGTCGAAGTTTATGGAATTAGTATTTTGGTAACTTTAAATTAAAATAATATTTGTTGAGTAAGTACTAACTAATGTATGAGTTCCTTTTTAAACAATTTCTTTCGTCAAAATACGACGGGTTTCATCTCGCCATTAAACAAAACATTAGCTCCATTGTTGTAAATTATGCATTTTAACCTCATCCGGATCGTTATGGCGTTGTCAATATTTGTGACCTAAGATATAGATTGACTTTCAGAAGTTTTACTTTCTATGTCCGTAACGACAACTTTTTATTTTTTTTCAGTGCGAACCTTTTATTCTCCATAACCTACCAAATCGATGCAATTCATTTTGAATTTTAAATTAAGAAAAATAAAAAGAAATCGAATACGGGGAATACGATTTCGGGTCTTAGCCGCATGGTAACGGATTTCGTATTAGCCTCATGGCTACGAGTGATAAATCAAAGAAATCGAGAAAGATATAACAGGGTTTTGTACGGATCAGGGTATTTCCCAGGAGAGTTTCGAGTACTTTTTTTTATATATATAGAAAAAGGAATCTAGGCTAAACTGGTTCGAAGACTGTTTGGTCGAGGAGCCTGGGGCCACTTGCCTCACACCCCCTTCTCATAAAAATGGAAGGCATAACTGGTGAGTTATACATAAGTGTGAGAAGAACAGTCGTAAGATGTTAGCATGCCAAGCTTAAAACGTGGTCGGGGCAAGTCCCTCCCACAGGAGTAGATGGTAAACAGAAGGCTGGTAAAGAAGCAAACAAACAAAAAAAAGACCCTTAACAGGGACCATATATTTTTTACATAATTAAATAAAAATTAACTATTCCTAACAATTTCAAAAACTATATAAAATGGGAATGATGCTCCCCCCGGTAGCGCAGATCTTGGCTCTGAAAAGAGCCCTTTGCTAACCGCTTGGTTCGCATCAGTGGAGCGCACGCAAACGTGCGAAATTTCGCATTCTTATACGGAGAGATTTTCTGTAAGAAAATAGCGGTGCAGAAGAATTTCCTGGTCACAAAATTCCAGGAGTCGTACGAATCCTGATATAATGTTATGCATGTATTACTTATATGTATGTATTCTTATGTATGTATGCTTATATTCAGACGTATGCATGTTTGTATTGGGAAATTTCCGCAATCGGGTTTGTAGACAATTTCATAATTTAGCAAGCGTTGTTTGATGCGCAAATTTAACCATTTGGTGGCGGTCCCAATTACAGAAGCTTACTCATTTTTTTTTTAATTCACTGTAAGTGAATGTGCTGCAACTGAAATGCACATGGACATTCTCCGTAACCTTCCAAATCGGTGCAATTCATTTTGAATTTTAAATTAAGAGAAATGAAAAGAAATCGAATACGGAGAATACGATTTCGTTTATTAGCCGCATGGTAACGATTTCAGTATTATCCACATGGCTACTAATCATAATCAAAGAAATCGAGAAAAATATAATGTCATGTATGTATTACTTATATGTATGTATTTCTATGTATGTATGATTGTATTAAAACGTATATATGTTTGTATTGGGAAATTTCCGTAAGCGGGTTTGTAGACAATTTCATAATTTAGTGAGCATTGTTTGATGCGCAAATTTAACTGTTTGGTAGCGGTCCCAATTTCAGAAGGTTATTAATTTTTTTTAATTCACCGTAAGTGAATGTGCTGCAACTGAAATGCAAGTGAACATTTTCCGGAAACCTACCAAATCGATGCGATTCACTATGAATTTTAAATTAAGAGAAATAAAAAGAAATCGAATACGGTGAATACGATTTTGGATGTTAGTTGCATGATAATAGATTCAGTATTAACCGCATGGCAACGAATGATAATAAAAGAAGTCGAGAAAAATATAATGTTTTGTATGTATTACTTATATGTATGTATTCTTATGTACGTTTTTATTTAGAGGTATGTATGTTTGTATTAGGAAATTTCTCTAATCGTGTTGGTAGAAAATTTCATAATTTAGTGAGCACTGTTTTATTCGCAAATATAACCATTTGGTAGTGGTCCCAATTACAGAAGGTTACTCATTTTTTTTTATTCACCGTAAGTGAATTTGTTGCAACTGAAATGCGAGTGAACATTCTGAAGTGAATGAGATAAGCATTTTTGGCCTAGATGTACACTTGAAAACAGAAATATGTAGATAACAAAATAAAAAAGTTCTAAAATCGTAAAGAAAAGGTAACTTACTTATTTCTTGATTTTAAGATTTTAGCTAATTTTACGGTAAAACACTAAGCTAAAATGTGATGAAACCGATTAGAGTAGAATCATCAGTGCTGAATTTCAGTGGAAATTTCGCCAAATTTGGAAGCTACAGCCAAATTCGCTGCATTTATATCAACATATTTTTGGTCGCCAAATTTGGCGAAATTTCGCGAAATGTCTCTAAGCTTGGAGAAAATTTTGACGTTAATGTATATGACTATATAGTTTTATGCTTATAATCGGAAAATGGATACAACAATGAAAGATAATTCGTGAGAAATCAACTTCACTAAAAGTCATAAATCATTCCGTGATTTTTTTTTTAACCTGTTGCCTAGATGTGGTGTACATTTTAAGAAATGTACATAGTTTTATATGTGTAACATTATACACAAAAGTTTCGAAAATGCCGGTTAAAAGAAAGCAACTGAGATGAAGAAAGTTATTCAGCGTAATTCTATGCGGAAAAGTCACATAAAATTAACCCAGCTGCCTACAAGTAATTACGCGAATAATGATATAACAATAACTTAGATGAACAAAAGTATCAAGTTTGGTAGTGGAGTATAGCAGATTACCCACGTGTGCGTTTTACATACGTGTTACAAACCTTTCCCTTATACCATATTAAATAAGTCTGGACTATGCCTTATGCCAGACATGCAAGTCTTTGAAGTTTTCTGCCGTTAGCTCGATGGATCCAGTTCCAATTTTTGATTGTCTCAAAGATCGGAGCTACATTAAACAAATCAAAATCGCTCAACACATTCCCGGTGGTTATTCTTTCTCTTTACCGTAGACTTTTTTATTCAATGAATTCTCTTTACTTTTAACATTTCTGAATTATTTTAATGAACAACAAATCACGCTGCATGAAAATTTTGATAATTCTGACATCAGATTTACAGATGAGCAGCAGAAAATACTTTAGTTATGCACAGAACAGCTTTCGTCATTCCAAACAAAAGTTACAATTTTCCCTGAGTCAGCTTTTATTATTGGAAAAGCAAGAGCTGGAAAAAGCAGAATAATCAAAGAAATTAGTAAAACAATCATAGAGTAGTTAGGATCAGAAGCTGTCATTCT
Source organism: Maratus speciosus (assembly GCA_963932465.1). Classification (NCBI taxonomy): domain Eukaryota; kingdom Metazoa; phylum Arthropoda; class Arachnida; order Araneae; family Salticidae; genus Maratus; species Maratus speciosus. Next base: position 59,084,971 of record OZ010788.1, read on the forward strand.
TTTATCACTAACAGGTACTGCTGCGCTTAATGTCGAAGGAAAGTTAATTCACTCAATGGTTAAAAAACCACCGTGTTTTAAATAGTTCGCTGATTTAAAAAGTCAGGCAAAAAGAAATCTACAGCTCAGCATGGATACACTATTATTTATCTTTATTGACGAATTTTCAATTGTCGTCTTATGGCTGAACTTGAACAAAGATGTCGCAAAGGTACTTAGTTTAAATCCTTGGAGGTATTAGGTAGTTACATCGCGTAAAGGACATCCCTCTATATAAAAGAGATTCTATAAAAGACATTTTGGCTCTTCGCAGACAAAAAATGCTCAGAGCTTTTGAAAATTGCTTCACATTAACAAACTCATTCAGACAAAATGACGATCAGCAAAGGCAGTTTCGAAAGACTCTATATTCGCTTAGCGTGGGTCAAGTTTCAGACTACTCTCATCCCTTATGCATCGGTGGAAAGCCACACTGCTTCCGGCTCAACTTGAATGATTTCAAGATGCTATACGTCTTTTTTCCAAAAACAAGAAGTGAAAGAACATAATCAAGAAGTACTTCTTAAATCAAAGTGGTCAATGACAAGAATGTTAGCAGACCACAATAATTTAAAGTAAGATGTAGTGAAGATGATCACGTGTTTGGATTTCAGGCTGGACTTTTTTCAGCAGTTGGATGCAGAGTTATGTTACATACCAATATCTGGATGGAGTGGGGATTGATAAGTGGGGTACTGAGTACAGTAAAAGATACCGTCTATGACCCAAAATTTCAACCCCCAGGCTTGCTACAGACTATAATGGTTCATTCTGTTGATCATTATGCTACAAATTAGCATTTGAGCATTACCTGAGGCAACTGATGACTGAATTAAACACTAGAAAATGAGGATTCAACGGGTGTTATTTGAAATTTAATTTTGCACTATTAAACAGTAATCATGAAAATTAAAGTTTTTTTAAATTTTAAAATGTTATGTGTTAAGTTTATACGACCTTATGCTCCGATATTTCGGCCTGGCGGATACTAGTTAAAAAATAATGTGATTAATTGTGTTCTATCTTGGATGAAAAAAATTAATAATCATGTTCATACTCAATTAATTTTACAATGCATATTAAAATGGATTTACGTGGCAACTGTTCTCTGTTTGATTTTTGATATTATTCATTTGCGAAAAGGATGATTCACTGGTATAAATAGTAGGAAAAATTATTAAAATTGAAAAAAGGCAGTTTATTTAAATAGTTCTGAAATTAATTTCCAAGTTGCCATAATTTACCATCGGTATTTTTATTAATATATAACAATATTTCCTTTTGTATTAATATATAACAATGTTCCTTTTTTTCAAATACTTTATTTAATAGATTTTCGAAACCGTATTGAATAAGATTAAAATTCTTCAATTTCCAATTAAGCGAATTTAGAAACGAATCAGATCATCAAAGTTCATGTATTTTGTGTAAAATCACTGTATCCTGATTTTGAGATATAATCAAGGTCGAGCCGTGCCAAAATTATTCTTTCGCGTGCCAAAAGTGGCACGCGTGCTATAGGTTCGCCGACCCTGATTATAGGACATAAAATTAAATTAATTGCTATTCGCAGATTTTCACGATCGCCAACATCTTAGGGAATATGACATTTAAAGAATAGTAGCTATAAACAAGGAATTAAAATAAATAACCAGAATTATACAAATATTTTATTTATTTAAAATTGGAACAATTATTATTTCTTCTCTAAAAATGATTAAAATCCACTGAATGTTGTAAAGTTCCATTTGTTTTGTCTTCTTCAAATAGGAATAAGTTTGTTATAAATTGTTCATACGTTATCGTTAAAGAAACACGTTTGAAACAAATTCGTCCAAAAGAAAAATATATCGCAATATGTGTTAAACAAAACGGGAAAAAAATGAACGCTTGAAAAAATAAAATAAAAATTTCAAATTACGAAATTATTTTAAAAGCATGTGCAACGCTAATAATTTATTTAAACAATAATTATTTTTTGATAAAGGAAACAAAATGTATATTAATTGCCTTTCGAAAATTCTTCGATCGTTGAAATTTCAACGAATATGACATTCAAGGAATCGCAATTATAAACGGTAAATTAGAAAAAATGAAAAGAAGTTATACAATGATTTTATTTCTTACAAAATGAAGCTGTTATTTATTTCTTCGATAAATATGATTAAAAACCGCTGAATGTTGTAAAGTTCTCGTTGCATTCTTTTCTTCAAATAGAAATAAATTAGTTACAATATTGATACTCTGACGTTAAAGAAACACACATAAAACAAATTTTTCTAATGGAAAAATATGTCAAAACATTTGTTAAACAAAGCAAAACAAGGAAATGAACGCTTGAAAAACAAATATTTAAATTTGAAATTATCAGATTATTTTAAATGTTAGAGAAGTGTTAATTACTTATTTCAGCAATCTGGTTTTTGATAAAGATAACAAAATATCACTTAATTGACATTCGCAGATTCTCCCGATCGCCAAAATCTTAACGAATATGACATTTCAAGAATCGCAATTATAAACAATGAATTAAAATAAATAAACAAAATTATACGAACATTTTATTTCTTTAAAATTAGAGCAACTATTACTTCTCGCAAAATATGATAAAAATGCGCTGAATGTTGTAAAGCTTTGTTGAATTGTTTGTTTCCAGTTGTTTTGTCTTCTTCAAATGTAAATAAGTTTGTTAAATTGTTTATATGTTAAGGGCGGTACATATATAACGGTATCAACTTTTTAGCAATTTTGGATCCCTCCCCCTCCACTTATGATAGCATACATTATCATTCTTCGACCTCCCCCCCCCCCCACCCGTTCCCGCCCGTAATGATATGATGAACAGTGTCTAAAAATTCTTTTTATTTCTTCCCTTTTCTCTTTTATGCGGTTGCAGTGAAATACTGATATGGTTATACATTTTAATTGGCATACTTTACAGATTCAAAGGAAAAGGAGACGTCAATAAAATATCACTATTATATATGAAATAACTTTATATCAAATAAAATTTTAATGAGATAGTTACTTTTTTAAAGAATTTAAAAAAATAAGATATACATTTGAAACTACGAGACTATTGTAAAAGTAAGTGCCAAGTTAATAATTTATTTCAACACGCGCGTTTTTGAGAAAGGAACTAAATGTAGATTAATTGGATTTCGCAGATTCTCGCGATCGTTGAAATTTTAATGATTATGATACTTAAAGACTCCCGGTTCCGAATATTGAATTAAAATAAATGTAAAAAAGTTATACAAAGATTTTCCTTCTTTAAAAATGGCGTTGTTATTTATTTCTTCGCTAAATATGATTAAAATGCGCCCACTGTTGTAAAATTCTCGTTATTTTATTTTCTTCATATAGAAGTATGTTCGTTAAACTATTCATGTGCTGATATTAAAAAAATACAGTGCGAAAAAAAATTTCTAAAGGAAAAAGGCGTCGCAAATATGTGTTAAACAAAGCGAAAGAAGGAAATGAACACTCGAAAAATAAATAAATAAATTTGAAATTATCATATAATTTTTAAATTAAGAGAAGTGTTAAATATTCATTTCTACAGTCGAGTTTTCAATAAAGGAAACAAAATAGACATTAATTGAATTTCGTAGATTCTCCCGATCATTGAAATTTTAACAAATATGACATTTAAAGAATCGCAATCATAAACACTGAATATAAATGAAAAGAAATTACACAAAGATTGAATTTCTTTAAAAACCGAGCTGTTAGCATACCTTCGCTAAATATAATTAAAATGGGTCGAATGTTGTAAAGTTCCCCTTGTTTTGTTTTCTTCGAATAGAAATAAGTTTGTTAAATTATTGATATGTTGGTTATAAAGAAACGTATGGGAAACAAATTGTCTAAAGGGAAAATATGTTGCAAATATGTGTTAAACAAAGAGAAACCAGGAAATAAACACTTGAAAAATAAACAAATAAATTTGAAATACAGGAAGTAAAAAAGTTATACAAAGATTTTATTTCTTTAAAAATGGTGTTGTTATTTATTTATTCGTTAAATATGATTAAAATGTACCCACTGTCGTAAAGCTTTCTTTATTTTATCTTCTTCACATAGAAATATGTTCGTTAAATTATTGATATGCTGATATATATATATATAAATACAGTGTAAAAAAAAAATTTCTAAAGCAAAAATGTGTCGCAAATATGTGTTAAACAAAGCGAAACAAGGAAATGAACACTCGAAAAATAGATAAATAAATTTGATATTATTATATTATTTTAATAGTAAGAGGAGTGTTAAATATTTATTTCAATTATCGGTTTTTGCTAAAGAAATCAAAATATAAATTAATTGTTCGTGGCAGATTTTACCGATCGTTGAAATTTTAACGAATATGATGCTTAAATACTCGCCGTTCTGAACACTGAATATAAATGAAAAGAAATTACACGAAGATTTTATTGCTTTAGAAACGGAGCTGCTATTATTTCTTCGCTAAATATGATTAAAATACGCCGAATGTTGCAAAGTTCCTGTTGTTTTGTTTTCTTCAAATAGAAATAAGTTTGTTAAATTAGTCAGATGTTGGCGTTAAAGAAACGTATGGGAAACAAATTTTGTCTAAAGGGGAAATATGTCTCAAATATGTTTTAAACAAAGCGAAACAAGGAAATAAACGCTTGAAAAATAAACAGACAAATTCGAAATTACGGGATTATTTTAAAAGTAAGTGAAGTATCAATTGTTTATTTCAACAATCGGATTTTTGATAAACGAAGCAAAATATAAATTATTTCTTTTTCGAAAATTCTCCTGATCATTGAAATTTTAACGATTAGGACATTTAATGAATCGCAGTTATAAGCAACAAATTAAAATATATGACAAAATTTCTACAAAGATTTTATTTCTTTAAAAAAGGAGTTTTTGTTTATGTCTTCGCTAAATATGATTAAAATGCGCCGATTGTTGTAAAGTTCCCATTGTTTTGCTTTCTTATAGAAATAGGTTTGTAAAATTATTGATACGTTGGCATTATGGAAATACATGAAACAAAATTTTCAAAAGGGGAAATAAGTTGCAAATATATGTGTTAAACAAAGCGAAACAAGGAAATAAACACTTGAAAAATTATTACATAAATTTAAAATTATTAGATTATTTCAGAAGTTCCGCACGTTATAACATTTTGGTTTTTAACATTTATACAGGTTGCAAATCATTGTATTTTTGAAGAAAGTAGCATTATTTGAATTTTAAAGTAGAAAAAAAAACTGTGCTCGGTTTCGAGAAATACCGAAAATTCATAAAATTCGGTGACATAACTCTGGAAGAAAACTTCGGTGACAAAATTGGGAAAAAAATACAATGTAAAACAAATTTTGCTAAAGAAAAATAGATCGAAAACATGCGTTAAACAAAGCGAAACAAAGGAAACGACGACTCGATAAATAAATAAATAAATTTGAAATTATCATATTATTTTAAAAGTAAGACAAGTGTTAAATATTCATTTGAACAGTCGAGTTTTTGATAAAGGAAACAAAATGTAAATTTATTGCCTTTTTTAGAGTCTCCCGATCTTTGAAATTTTAATGAATATGATATTAAAAAAATAGCAGTTATAAACACCGAATATAAATGAAAAGAAATTATACAAAGATTTCACTTCTTGTAAACCGGAGCTGTTATTATTTCTTTGCTAAATATGATTAAAATATGCCGAAGGTCGCAAAGTTCCCGTTGTTTTGTTTTCTTCAAATAGAAATAACTTTGTTAAATTATTCAGATGTTGGCGTTAAAGAAACGTATGTGAAACAAATTTGTCTCAAGGGGAAATATGTCGATAATATGTGTTAAACAAAGAGAAACAAGGAAATAAACGCTTGAAAAATAAACAAATAACTTTGAAATTATTTTAAAAGTAAGAGAAGTTTTAATTCTTTATTTCAAGAATCGGCTTTTTGATAAAGGAAACAAAATAGAAATTAAAATAAATAATCATTGTTTAACGTCTGATATACGATTAAAAAATATATATATATATATTACATTTCATCAGATATACAAATAAAAATTACATAAATACATTTAATTCAATTAAAAAGAAAAACGTTTCGATCTAAATTTTAGCCCCTCATCAGTGCAATAAATAACATTCAAATGACAGAAAACTATATATCATGTTTACAGTTAAAACTTATTAGCAGTTAAAACTAAATAAAGTATAAAAATATCATAACAATGCTGTGTATTCAGGTGGAAGTGCACACATGATTCATTTATCGGCGAAGATTGCTTACGAGTGAACACACCTTCCAGAAAAACTCTATTTTTAACATTATTGCAACCGGATCATCTGATAACTTTTACATTTGCGAAATCTGGGATATGGTGGGTATCTAAAGAATGTTGTACAATTTTAAACTGTAGGCTTCCAGATTTATAGGCACGTTTATGTTCGGCAAGGTGAATGGCGCAAGTACGACCAGTTTCGCCAATATATACCGAATCTTTACATGGTATACTGTAAATTGAACCGACTCTTATTAAAGGGGAAATTTTAGGTTTAGATTTACAAAGTAAATTTTTTAAAGCATTTTGTGGTTCGAATTATGTACTGATATTATGAGACATGAATTTGAAGTCTTGAGACTTGAACCTTCCAATTTGAAAAAAAAGAAGATATTTACTGACTTAATTCAAAATGGCTATCCTTTAAGATGGTTAAAAAGGATTTTTTCTGAGCATCGCGTGTCATCCTCTGTAATTTGTAAGGCTCCCACTATTTACATATCTCTACCATACAACAAATATCTTTCTGACAAAATTTCTAGCCTTGTGAAGTCTCATAATATCAGTACATCATTCAAGCCACAAAATGTTTTAAAAAATTTACTTTGTAAATCTAAACCTAAAATTCCCCCCTTACTAAGAATCGGTTCAATTTACAGCATCCCATGTAAAGATTGCGACTCGGTATATATTGACGAAACTGGTTGTACTTGCGCCATTCGCCTTGCCGAACATAAACGTGCTTACAAATCTGGAAGCCTAGAGTCTAAAATTGTATAGCATTCTTTAGATACCGACATATCCCAGATTTCGCAAATATGAAAGTTATCACACCCGGTTGCAATAATTTTAAAAGTAGAGTTTTTCTGGAAGGTGTGTTCACTCGTAAGCAAACTTCGGTGATAAATGAATCATGTGCACTTCCACCTGAATACACAGTGTTTTGATATTTTTACACTTTACTTAATTTTAACTGCTAATAAGTTTTAACTGTAAACATGATATGTAGTTTTCTGAAAAGTTCTACAAATATTTTATTTCTTTAAAAAAGGAGCAGTTATTTATATCTTCGCTAAATATGATTAAAATGCGAAGAATGTTGTTAAGTTCCCCCTGTTTTGTTTTCTTCAAATAGAAATAAGTTTGTTAAATTATTCATACGTTGTCATTAAAGAAACACATAGGAAACAATTTTTTCAAAGGAACACATGTCGCAAATATGTGTTAAACAAAGCGAAAAAAGGAAATAAACGCTTAAAAAGAAATTTAAAATTATTAGATTATTTCAGAACTTCCGCGTTAATAACGTTCTGTTTTTTACAATTTGTATAGATAAAAAAATGATTGTATTTTTGCAGAAAAATTGAGCTTTAAATTAGGAGAAAAAACTGTTAGGTTTCGAGAAATATTGAAAATTCGTAAAATGTGGTGCTATAACTCGGCAAATTTTGGCCGCAAAAGTATAGAACTCTTTTACTCTCTTCTTAGAACACTGAAAAGTGGGTTTTCAAAATTAAGTAGAAAGTGATGAATTTTTAATGCGTCACATGCTCAAAATAACTCCGACCCAAATGTAATGAAAATTGAAAAACACATGCCCTCATTTTTGATTCCATGGATGTGTTCATATACGAATAGTTATGTGCCCATTTTTGATCTTATGGATATATTTAAATAAGAAGTGTTAATGTACTTATTTTTGATCCCATGTATGTACTCAAATATGAACTTTGAAAAAAAGTGCTAGTTTTTTTTTTCCTTATCGTACGTAATCAGTTGTACTTTCTACAAATATTAAATTAATACAAATATTAAATTATTAACAGTATTTTAAAATAATTAAAAAGTGCTTGAAAGCGATACTCCTGTAATAAGTAAAACAAGATGGCGTTCAAGATGGTCTATTAGTAACACGTGCGAAACCAGAATAGGGAAAAAACGTGGGCTAAAAGACATTTAATAAACCCCTTTAAAAATTTAAATAAGTCAAATGGAAATAAAATAATTTTCTTATCAAAGGGGATTCGCTCCCTAACACTTTACTAATTAGGGCAAAATTTTCTGAATATAGGGTAACTCCGGGAGAGTCGCCGCATCCGGGATAGATGCCGCACACCTTCTATTTCTTGTAATTATCGATAGATGGTTGTCAAACGCACAATATAGGTGCACAACGAGATTATTTTAATCAGTGTATAGCATGAATCTCATTTCGATGTTTACTTTTAGAAGTACAACCCTTATTTTGACGTAAGTGCATGATTTCACTGTCCAAACTTTTAAACACGTTATGTTTAAATACTTTTTGCACACTAATTACTAAATGCATGCATGATTTCGAAGTCAAAACTAAATGTAGCGTTTGTATAGAGTACTGTGTGTATTGTTACGTCATTCCCCATAGCGATGGAAGGTAATTGTGATGGCCGACGTCTGTAACATGCAAAATGGGATACATGCTGCACTGCAATTCCGGTATACATGCCGCAGTTTCTTTTGTACGGGATTATTAAGTGTTATTAACTTTTCCTTTTCTTTTTGCACGGACTAACCATGTTAGGCATGTTATCAAGTTTACTAAAACCAAAGGAGAAAAAAAGGAAAAATTAAAAGCAAAAAGGGCAAGAAAGATGCAAGTCAAGATGATAATAATGAAAATTTGGATTACGTGTAACTCAGACTTTCTTTGCAAGGAATGTTCAGAAAACTACTCCAAAAAAAGAGGAAGTGTAATTGGCTTCGTTGCATCATATGTCAAATGTAGTTACATAGAGACTGTACTTTTTTGACACTTTTTCTGTGGACTATAGTAGAAAAAACAGTTCTCTTAACCCATTTGGGACCATAGATGCATATAAGCAACTTCATAAAGAGCATACAAAGTTTGTTTCTGGCACCAGTAAAAAAGAAAAGTAATATTTGCTTTCTTTAATTAGAGCATTTTCATGACTATTTAAATAAAGGTAACTTCTTTTAAAAAAGTGGTGCCAACCGAAAAAAATTTATGTAAAAGCCACCGGTCCCGAAAGGGTTAACAAATAAGTAATGTAAACACAATTTTACTTTTTCTCTTTTTCCTCTCTAGTGCATTGATGTTACGTTGTTGCTGAAGTAACAATTAAAATTTAATGTGAAAAAATAAGTCGATAATTCTAATAGTGAAAGTAAGCAAACAATTATTAATTTGAATCTACTAATACGTATCTTTGTACTCATTTAGTTTCATTTTTTTATTACATCGTTAATCATAGTCCAGATATGAACATTTTTTTAAATATTTTTTTCTTTATAATTTCATTCTGTTCTTATTACAAGCGCGGCGTCTCAGCCTGAATGTACGGTACGGGTGAAGCGCCGCAGTGTAATGTTTTAGAAAAAAATTGTTAAAAAATATTAATTATTTGTTTTGAATATTTTTGTCGCAGTACTCGCGTTGTATATTTAACATTAAATAGCACAGCAAGTTTTTTTTTTATTTTATGTTCACCATGGGATTTTATACACAAATTAAAAAAATATGTGCGGCATAAATCCCAGAATTACTCTAATTTATATGAAAAGTAATCCGCATATATATATAAATTTATATTAGTTGTTGAGAATTTGTATTGGTTTATAATAATATATTAACATTCGAATTATTATGCTGCATAAGCGCATGTAATTATGAATGCAAGTCTCTTTTGCTATATTTAGGTATTTCTTCATTCTGAATGTCGAAAATTCTTTTTGAAATGTTTTTCCTTATTAATAATGGTATCTTACATATATTTGAAATATATAACAATGTTAGCTAAATGTATTTAGCAATCTTAGAAATATTATACGCTTAGTTCATTGCTGCAACTGCGCAACATGAAAGTGTTTATCAATATGATTTCTACTTTTGTACTCATTTAATACCAACTCATAAGAAATTCCATTAGAAGCTGCACTATTATCATCTCAAAGTATCACTTAAAAATTCAAAACATAATTTATATTAGTTGTTGAGAATTTGTATTGGTTTTTAATGGTTTTATACATATATATATATACATACATAAATTTCGTATTTTAATGTGTATACAGCCCTTCGTCAAATAATGCTATAGCTGAAATCTATACACAATTTGTACACTTTTTGCAGCTGGAAAGATATTTCTATTATTAGCAGTTTAAGACATAATCGTCATTATCTGTATTTTGTGCCTTAAAAGCTTTTAATCGAAATTCCACATCATGAAGGGAAATTTCCACAAAATGCTAGAATTTGGAAGCAAAATTTCCTATCGCTTTCGAACGGATGAATGAAATTTTATCAGAAAGGCTCAATTCGAATAGCTGATTTCGAATGTATGACTTTTAAACTGCTTGTATAATTTTTTGTGACGTTACTTTACAGAATGACAAGAAAATCCGATCGAATCTCAACAGTAATTCACAACGGATTGTTTCGTCAATAATAGTAAAGTAGAAACAGCAAATATCAAATAATGTTAAGGGGGATTTGCTTTTTTTGGATGAAAAAATCGATTTTTGTTGTTTTCCATTTTTCTATTTCAATACAGTCTTTAGAATCCGAGAAAATAAACGTACTTGAAATGCCATTCAAATCAGAATTCAATGAAATTATGTTAGGAAATTCCAAAAAAATCGGTTCTAACGGGCTAAATTATTTATGAAAGCCTTTAGAACGCGATTATCCTACTATGCAAATCTTTACACAAAATTTCTTATTAGTGAATATGAACTTTTGAACCACATGGGAGAGATAAGGAAACTAATAATTTTGATTAATGGTATTATTTTTCACACCGTGGAATTTTGCGATCATTCAGCAAACCGACTAAATTACGCGTCGTATTTGACGCAAGCGCCAAAACAACAAGCTGAATATGTTTAAATAATAAAACTTGGATACGGCCCTTTTCTATATCAATTCGATAAAAAAAAGCACATCTATGCATTCATCCCGAAAATAAAACAGATGCTTATGGAATAACTAAAATAAATCCATCGCAAAATAAATTTCTGAAAATCAACACGTATTAAGATTCTTTAGTTATTAATCGTTACCTATGTTACCGTCTGCGTTACATACTTAGCAACTAAAACTTTGCAACAACCCGTTTTAGACGAGAAAATGTTCCTTCCGTAAGCTTAAAAAAATGGGCTGTACCGCCTTTAGTTTTAAAATGGCAATCTCGAGTACATTAACAGCAACTGCATTTATTTCCGGTACAAAAGCAGCACACGATTTACAAAAAAAGTACATAAAAGTACACGCACACTTAAGAATACAATTATAAAAATAATTAAAAATTAATATAAGAATAATTAAAAATACATCAGGGCGCCAGGGTCAGTAGCAATTCTTTTGGCAAGCCTCTGGCCTGAGATCTCGCTTTCGAGACCTTGTTTCTGTCCAGGCACTCAAATGCATTACCTCTCTTGGCCCTCAGGATAGGGGTATATATATACCCAGCCAGATTCAAGTGATTTTTAAGATGAGTTCAAGTAGCTAAGAATTATCTCCACTTCAGAGTCACGAACTGTCCTGTACTTAAGATTTTTTCAAAAGTTACGAGTTCTATAACGTCAGCAAGAACATTAAATAGAAAAAGTATGGTCTCTTGAAAAGAATTTATGATTTAAATTCTGGACCGTTTCTGTCTTAGACTCAAGGACTCTTTTGGGGAGTCATTATAACCACTTTATAAAATTCCAGTTAGTCAGATTTGAATTAAATAACTATGGACAAAACCTTACAGTGATAAAGATTTCTACATGAATGAAAGTCTCTCTGGTTCATCAGACTTACATGAATTTGAGATGCTTCACTCCGAATTAACTAAACTCCTTCAGAGAGAAGGAATGACTTTACGCAAATAATGTACTAATAAGGCTCAACCGGTTGAATTTCAGTATTTCTTTCTGATCAAACATTGCAGATGAGACGGGCTCAGTCCGAGCCAGAAAGCCCAAGCCCGGTGCTGACATGGGCTCGGGCTGAATTGTTATACTAGTCTTTTGGATCGGCCGGCTTCGGGCTGCCAATCTGAATATTGCGACATTAAGATATTTTAAATTGAAACGCTTATTTATTATTTTTTTAGAGATTTAACACGAAATGAATATTTTTTTATGTTTTGAGTCAACCAGTATTAGCTTAAGGTTTTTCAAATTTTTAGTCTTCTATTAGGAGAGAGCCATCATCGCTTATTTATATGAAAATAACGTTAGCGATTCTTTCTGTTTTTTATCATGGACTATGCTCTGCTTTTCACATTCACGAAGCCACTTTTCTTCGTAAGTAGATATAATTGGCATATATTGTTATTACGATAGAAAGCAATCGAGCAGTGTTTTCCTATATAATGATCGGATCTTCATATTACGGAGTCAAATTTTTATTTTAAGCTGATTTTCAAGGACACGAGAATTACGAAAGATTGTTTTGAGGAAGGAATCTATTATAATTTAAGATGTACAACTTCCATAGCAAATAGAAAATCTTTGTTCGACTCTTCGTCATATAAATAGTAATTTCTTCAAATTTCATTCATTTATTTATAAAACGCACTTCGTTAATGTGTGGCGTGCTCGGTAAGGCCGCCGCGTAAATGAGAGGTCATGACGATATTCTGAGGTTTAAAAATGGCTTTATTTAAACTTCAAGGCAAAGGGTTGGCAGCTGAGATCTTGATAAAAAATATGAAATCAAAACCAATTCACATAAAATTCTCTTATCAGGTGCGTACTAAGCTGTGATGGCAGGAAACTCCCAAATTCCAAGCTATTGTCTACATCTACATCTACATCTCTCTCCGTCTAAATCCACATCTCAATCTGCCTCTCCATCTCACTCTCATTCTGCCGTATCGCATTTTCACTCGGCTATTTATACTTTAGCAGACTGAGCAACGACACCTAAATTTGCATACAGTTATAGATAACCCGCTGAACTGTAGACTCCAAGGAAAATCAAATGCACTTCGAAACATTAGAGTGCCTCTAGTCTAGAGTTATGTTTTATGCCACGCTCACATTCAAATTACCAGAAAGCCTCTGTAACAGAGTTACTAGTGCCTTACAAATGGCCCATCAGATTTCTCTTTTTAACGAGAAAAATATGATAATCCTTTTAAGGAAAGATATTTGTATTTGATACTAAACTTCTCTTTTGTTAAGATTGAATGTAAATTTCATAAAATTAATTATGTGCTGGGGATTAAAAGTCATTTCCATATAAGAAGTTGTTGAAAAATGAGATGTTCCTTTTAGAACAATTTTTAAATATTATGCAATTTTTTTCGTACAGCATGCTTTCGGTATCAGGCTTGGGTTCTGATGACACAAAATGTTTCGGGCTCGGGCGGGCCCAGGCTCCGAAAAGGGACTCCGAACTCATATAACATTAGGTATATCGTGGAACAGTTCAAGTGATACATTTACATACAAAAATTAAACAGTTATTGTTATTAATAAGTGCTTTATTGTCATCAATACTTCCAAATGGCTGAACAATGACAGCATAATTGAAAAATATCCGAAAGCACTATGGGCTTATGCATGAGAAAGTTTATGGACATGCTACGCAGGGACGGCGAACCTATGGCACGCGTGCCATAAGTGGCACGCTGCAGATTATTTTTGGCACGGCGTACATTCATGTTCTACACCAAAATATAGTAGAATTTCACAAAATGCAATAATTAATCTTGATGTTGTCTCTGTTTATCTGATTTCGATTAGTTCGGTTGGTTGTGATTGTCATACAGATTGAAGAAACTGTAATATAACATAATGTATCCCAATCTAACTCGATATTGGCTCACAAAATTTTAAGAATAAAAGAGAATTAGAAAGAGGTTATCGCAAAACAAAGATTAAAAGACGTTATAAGTAAAAATGTAGGTGGTAAAATTAAAACAATTTGGAGTTCAATTTCAGTCACAAAAAACTGTAGATGTTGGCGCTTGCTATTTTGATAATTATTTCTGCGAGGCATTATTTTCAGAAATAAATAACATGAAAAATTCAAGTAAAACATTTTGTCAAATGAGTCCAATTCAGTTTGCATTCTTAAAAAAAAAAAAAAAAAAAAAAAAAAAAAAAAAAAAAAAAAAAACTAAGTACAAAGCTGATATAATTTTTTTCGAATCTAATATAAGACAACAGAAATAATACTTTTAAATAAATTTCTAAAGTAGGTATAATATAAAATATTACCTATATTTTTTTAATGCTAAATTTTTTAAAAGTAATTTTGATTCATTATTATTTGATCCTTAAATTTTTTTATTGCTGGCACGTCATGATCACGCAAACTATATTTTTGGAAAAATTTGGCACGTGGATGTGAAAAGGTTAATCGTTCTTGTGATATAGCAATATGGGCATGTCATAGGCAAGCTCTTATGAGATCTGACTACGGTTCCGGTATGCAACAAACGTTCTGTTGTTTTCACAAAAACTGAATGTTTGCCGAAATCTGCTGAAATCGAAAACGAGACTGAACTTTCAGTAGTTACTCGCTTAACATTTGTGTGTAGCACAGTTTCTATTGATTTCTGGAAAATCTTAAATCTTAGATTTATGTATTTTTTAAATCACTGATTCCATATCAATCGGTTCACTTCACCAGAATTATCACAAAATCTTTTAAACTAGCAACATTGTTACTAAAACTGCGTAAAAAGACATTACATTTTACACTTTTTTAAATCGCAACAGCTCAGTTGCTAACTAAAACAATCCTTACTAAAAAGTTCAAAATCTCCGGCAAGTAATGTAAATTAATCATAAATCTCGAAAAATCCTCAAATATAATTAATTTTTCAGCTCAATGGCATTACAAATTATACCATCAAATAACTTGTTAAGTATTTCGAATGCAGATAAATATTTATCCGCGGAGAATTAACTAAATCAAACAGGGAGAAAAGAAAAAAAAAACATAAACTGCTTAAAATAAAAGACCAGAAAGAAAAAAATAAACCAAAGACATGTATTTGCAATTATTCGACTGTAAGTTTTGAAATGTTTGATTTAAAGCAAAATGCTTTGATTTTATGCACGCTTTACTACATCTGTTTGACTAATTTCAATTAGAAATGAAAGATCGAATACTTCTTAAAATTGCTGCATTATCACGTATTATTATTATTTTTTTAAATCTCTTTTTGACAATTCTTCATAATTATCCAACAAAAGAATTTGTTTCGGTCACTGAAGCAAATCGAGTTTCTTAATGATCATCTTTAAATAATTTATTATGTATTTTGAATTCAAATTCAGCTCATTCTGGCGTGAAATTCTGCTACACTAGTTTTATCATAAAGCTATTTTTTATTTTGGTTAATGCTATATTTCCGATAAAGATTGCAATTTGTTATTCAATAATTATTATTTGTTTTTACGATGAAATTCATTCCTCATTTGTTTAATTTCAAATTATTGTTTTTCCCTCCTATTCAAAATTGTAGCAGATGACCGATTGTCGATTATATTATCGACAGAATGGTTTGTAATATGTGAAGTAAAATCAATTGGATTATCGTTTATATTATTAAACAAGCATTTATTTTTTGAAATATTAAACAGATTTTCGTTACTTATTCACAGGCGTAACCAGCATTTTGAACGGGGGGGGGGTTAGGGGGTATAACGAAGAACTTTTTGAATAGGATGTTTCCTTTATTGATACTTCAGACACATCAGGAAGCTGCAAAATCCAGAATTGATTATTTTTGAATAACCAGACAAGAAGCATTCACAATAAGTGGATTCAGTGGTATGGTGACTGAAGGTCTTTATTATGCACCGGGATACTTTCAAACACGCCTGGATTATCCGACGAAAGCCGGTGTTGGAGAAGGGAGCAAAAAGCTACATTTTTTATGTTCACAGAATGAGATCTTAGAAGGAAGTCACAATTACATTTTCTCGAAATGTTCGAGTATTGGTAGAAGTACATACACAATTTCGCCAAATACATATGCTATATGGCGAGATTACAGAGAGGGAGACATGCGGTCAAAGTACGATAATTGAAATTGAATGGGGGATGTAAAAGAGTAATAAGAAATATTTAACGCCAAATGATTACATAGAAATTATAGCTCATAAACCGCAAAAGAACATTCTTTAGGGTTTGCTAAAGTTCTCATGGGATTGAAGCGGCCGAAAGGGCACGTTAATAAACTAAAACAAAATAAAGACAGGGTTAATAACTAAAATGACTAATATATCTTGCATCTGGACCAACGGTTAAAAATGTAGAAGTAATATGTCTGACAGATTTCTGCATATCATCAAACTAAGGCAGAAGGATGAAAATTAGAATTCACTTGCTAGGCGAGAAAAGAAAATTATTTCTTTTCTTTTAAATGCAGTGCGCTGCGGTCAAAATATTACAGATACAGAAAAAATGAATGCTTAATTTATGAAGGGAAAAGAGCGCTAAAAAAAGATTGAATCCAAATGCAGACAGATAATTAAATTTTAAAAATTTAAAAATGTAATTTTAAAGGAGGGAAAGAGAAAAGTATTAATATTAATATGTGAAGTTAGACGCCTTCACAGGGTGGGGGGTGCCCAGACTTTTTAACCTGAATATGTTGGATACAAACAATATCTTACATAGTAAAACCTGCTAAAACGAAATACCATGAAACCGGTCGAATTTCCGTTTTAGACAGGTGTCCCTCTTAGAATTCATAATTGTGTGGTATTTCTTTTAAAAAGGGCTCAAACGCGATTTTTGTTATGTGAGGAGTGTGAGAAGGGGTTTAAAACATCAAAATTAAATCTAATGGTAAAAAAAAAAAAAAAAAAAAAAAAAAAAAAATGTAAATCTCCTTGCAGCAGTGAAATAAGACAGTGACAAAGTGTGGTCACAAGTGTAAAACCTTTTAACACCCTAACTTCTTATAAAGATTAAAAAAGGCCTTTAATCATGCTGGAAACTTCTATAGGCGCAAGGGTATTGTATGATACCTAACATTATCTATATCAAATTCTTGTAAATGAAATTTTGCCGGATGATAAATCTCAGATAATGCATGCTGTACACCAGTACATACCCACGAAAGTTTTTCAGATTGTGACTCCATTACTTCTTAGACATCACCGGGGGGGGGGGGACCCAAGAAATCTTTGAGGAAAGTGCATATAAATAATTATTATAATATTATAAATAATTAGAATATTCATTAATAATTCATGTTTTTACCTCAGAATGTGTCCAATGTGTTAGTTAAAGCAGGTCATGATAATACAGTAGACGCTCGATTTTACGAACTCGAGTGGACTCATATAATGTAGTATTCGTAAAATCGAAAGCTCGTAAAAGGGAATAACATTAGTTCAATGGGATACTGGTCGAGACCAGTACATCGGTTCGTAAAAAGAAAGAATTCGTAAAAAGAAAGAATTCGTAAAAAAAAGATTCACAAAATCGAGCGTCTACTGTATACACTAAATTTTGTCAAGATGATAAAAATTATATTATCATGATGCGACTGTAATAATAAAGGTAGGTGCTTGTCTATCTCTGGGTGTGTGCGTTTACGCTCGTGCGCTGAACTCTAAAAAAACAAACAAACAATGCAGTCCTTACAGTATAGGTGCAGATTTACGGTTGCCAGTCGCCACGTGAAGACTAAATTTTTTGCTGTGGCGACTAACTTTCAGTGTCTTAGTCGCCAAAGATTAATTTCCAGTGTTCCCAATCCCCGTCTCGGAATGTTTGTATATTTTTTCTTTTGCAAATAGAAAAGCATCTGCTCTTTTCACTAGTCGAGATCAAGTATGACCTCGATAAAATGTCAGGGGATTTTTGCGATATCAGTTACCGTCGTGAACGCTGGTCCTATGATGTACTGCTTTCTTGCCGAACATTATGTTCGAATATAATTCTGCGCATGTCCGCTCCACTACAAAGAATAGCAGCTGCTTAGCTCAGCACATGAGCGCGCTAATGGTAAAGCTTCTCCTTTGGACATCAGCGAAAGCAAGCATTTCTTCGGAGATTTCGTCTGAAATCCAGAGTTGAAATAAATACTTCTTTACTACAGATCTGCTCACGAGGCAGCCCAAAGTTCCCGATGCCATGGAGATTATTTAAGGGCTTTGGATCAAGGAGTCGCGAGGATAGAAGATTCCGAACTGTGAAGAAAAAAGAACAAAAAGAAAAAGAAACTCGCACGAAAAAATATTTAAAGCAAGGTATATTCTTGCTCTGTAAATGTTTTCTGCAAGTGCGAGATTTTTATAGTGCAAAAAAACCTTACACATTCCTAAATTGTTTTATATGTATGCTTTTATATGACAAAATAAAAATAAGAAATAAAGTTTTCCTAATATTTCCCATTATCTTGACTGCTTAGCTTATAGACGTTTTGTTATTCAATTGTATCTTGTCCAACTTTATCTTCTGATTTTTCCAGATTTATATTATACTTTAATGAATAATCTTCATGATATTCACGTGTTTCACGTTATTCTTAATTTAAATCAAAGTTGGGAGAGCTTAGAGGAAGAATTCACGATTCGTGTAAAATCATATTTAAGTCTTCAAGCATATTTCACTACTAAAAGTGACGCAGGTGTTGTTGAATATAAATAAGCACATGATGATTAAAAACTTTGAAAATTTTATTTTACACTTTTAACTATATACAATATTTACAACGAAAACATTTGATTAATACTTGTTAAACATATAAATTACTAAGAGAATCCAAGATAATATTTTCTTCTATAAAGAAGTCAAGAAAATAGCATGATTTCATATTCGAAAATAAATTTCCCTTTTTAAAATCAAAACATCATTTCTTCTATTTGAAGACCATGACAAAAAACATACGCAGACTACCTGCTGCGTCCAACTTTTATCATTACTACTTAAAAACTAAACTAAGAAAACAAGAGAAAAAATGTTTTTAATATTAATTCTTTAGTCAGATCATGGGATCACTGGCGCCTAATCAGTCTGGCTGAGAGAGGGTCGCTCAAGAGAGTTGCAAAATATTCTTCATACTTTTTTAATATCAAAGTTTCAAGAATTTTAGGATTAAATTAAATATACACATTTGTTGTAATTAGTCTGTGTTTTGTTGTACATGTATATTTATTTATTAAACTATTTTTCATTTTGAATTCCTGAGTTTTTTTGTTAAGTTTTTTCCATATAAACACTATTGTTTTATGAGTTTGTTTCACAATGTGGCGACTGGATTTTTGGGTTTTAGAGGCCACTAGCTCCTTAAAAATTTTGAGAATCTGCACCTATACCTCACAGCCGCAAGATTTGACAGGAAAGTACCTGTTTGCCTGAAGTCATGCATATCGAAGACAATTTCTGTAATTTTTCAGTTATTTTTTTATGCAAATTTTTTCAAATTAGTAAAAAAAAGAATCCGATTTATATATTTTATCCAGTAAGCTTTGTCTTCTTTTCCATAAAGTTTTTTCGAGATTCTTACAGAGATTTTTCAATTTTTAACAATTTTTTAAGGTTATTTTTAGAGTTTTTTTTTCGCGTTCCTAAAAAGAATTCGGTTAAAATATTTTACCCAATTAGTTAACTTCGTTCCCTGCTGTTTTTTAATATTTTCCGAATTTTTAATGCGATTTTTAGAGGGCTTCTTTGCACTTTGATACGATTTTTTGACTTTTTTTGAAACAGAAAAAACTCTCCGGTAATTTTTGCAATTGCCGTGATTAAATTCGATTTGGAAGAATGTCAAATCATTTCTTATAAGAAAGCTGAAAATTTAATTTGGCTTGAAATAAAGAAAAAACCGCGATAATTCAGGATTAGTTTGTTTTGAGGCGGAAGTGGTCGTAGCTTGGTCGGGGATACGTTGCCAAAGGCAGTCACCCCTCCACCCCCCCCCCCCAAAGAAAAAAAAAATCCTAGATTTCTTTAATCCTATGTTCGTTTAAAAAAAAAGCAACTAGCGAAAGTCCACTAATAATGAAGTTTTCTTTGAGAGGCAGGGTTTGAAATAACGCGCGGGATTGCGAAATTTGTGCACAGAAAAGAAAAGTCAAACATAATAAAAAATGCTGTGTAGTACTTCCGCCCTCAAAATCCTTTCACATGTCTGTGATTCTTCAGTGAGTATTTAAAAAATTTTTTGAAGTCCGTGATTTTTATTTCTTTTGTGGAACTTCTCAAAATCAATTCGTGACTCGGTCCCGGAAAAATTTGAGAATTTCTTCAAACGATCGTGAAAAGTATCGTGAATTTCGATAAAAGAGTGCAGAAAGAAATCGCGAATTTCGTCAAAGATTGCGCAAAAAAATCACGAATTTTGATAAATGATTGACGAGAAAATGTTGCAAATTTCGTCAAAAAAGCCGCGGAAAAGTGTAGTGGATTTTGATAATTGATACGGAAAGATGTCGAAAATTTTGCCGATCGGTCGGGCAAAACTATGGCGAATTTCGACAAATGACCCCTGTAAAAAAATCAGTTTCGTGAATAGGTCGCCGAACAAAAATCAATTTTGTCAAAGGATCCCGGTGAAAACGAAAATTTCGTCAAAGGATCGCAGATAGAAAATGCGAATTTCGTCAAAAGGTCGCGGAAAGAAAAAGCGAATTTCGTCAAAAGATCGTGCAAAGAAAACACGAATTTCATCGAAGGATCGTGCTAAAGAAATCCCAATTTCCTCAAAATACCGCAGTGAAAAATACGAATTTTTTCAAAGGTTAGTGATGAAAAGTGTGGATTTCGACAAAAAATCGCGTAAAAAGACGTGAATTTCGTCAATTGATTTTGGGGAAAATTGTACATATCATGAAATGACCGCATAATAAAAGCGTGAATTTCAACAAAATTTATTGCTAAAGATTGAAACCGGGTCCTTTTCCTAGTTTCAAAACAACTCTTCAAAACGAGAAGAAACTCCAAAAATGGCATAAAAATTTTCAGAGGAAAAAAATTACTATATTGGACTTGAAAGACTGCAACCACATTCCTTTTACGAATGTCAAAATATGGCCGCTAAACAGTAAATTCAACCAACCAGCCAACTCCAGATTAATTTTAATTTTCTGCGCTATTATTTCTCATTTTCAAATGAGGCAGGGTCTGTGCACCCCCACCTTTCCCCCGGCCAATCGCATTTTACAATTACTGTTTCACATCTGCATTCCCTTTCAAATTTTTTTGCTTCTTTCTAAACTTTAGACTGCGAAATCAAAGAGACAAATAATTTCTGTTTCTATCCTCGTCAAGAACTTGCGTTAATTTCTCATGAAATTGCAGAAACATGCAATAGAAAGAACGGTGTCAAAAAAAAAAAAAAAAAAAAAAAAAAAAAAAAATCTCCCACAAAAAAAGACGTCAAAGTGGGATTATAAAATCTCCTTTTTGATTTACTATGACTGATACAAATTCTTGTAAATATTCCAGTTTTAAAAAAGATAAAGAACATATTTAAAAAAAAAAGAACGTGGATTTTTTTTTTTTTTTTTTTTTTTTTTTTTTTTTTTTATCACAGTTCAAAACTTAGGCTATTAGTTTTCTGAACTGAACTAAATTACTAAACTAATTGAACTCTGCTTTCACTTCTTTTTCCTTTTGTAGATTTCGATTTTTTAAAATAATTGTTCTTGAGTCTGCGATAGCGGGGGTGACCGGGCACCCAGGGCATCCCCCTCTGGTTACGCCTGGTTACGCCTATGTTATTCATTATAATTTAACCGATTTTGAACAAAAGAGGTTCTACGATTAATGTATTATAAATAGGAATTATGTCCACGCGTAATTTTTTAACAGATGTTGCAATTTTTATAATTCATTTTCTTTATTTTTACTTTCTTCTTAGACACCCAGGAAGAAAGTATCGGATTCTCGAAAAATGTCGACTTAATACATTCGAATTAATACTTAAGGTCCTGAACAGGATTTGAATATTTTCAGAAAATGTTTGTCCGTGAGACTGTGTGCACTCTGTGTGTTTGACTGTCTGCATGTGACACATATTTTGGAATTCTTCTGATTCAGTTAGACCGTAACATAAATTGCTGCTGATTTGGGTTGGATGTATATCGCTCAAAAGGTGGAGCTTCTGTGCTGTGATTTTAACGGATAGTTATCTTAAGAACTAATACACGGAATTTTATCAAACTTTATATCTTGACAGTACTTTACAGAAATAGATATTAACCCCTTGAGGGGCAAGTGATTGCATTCCCGTAATGTTGAACTCACACCGGAATCTTTGAAAAATTCTATTTCAAAATAAGTGAATGCAATTTCACGGCTTTTTTCCACCAAAGTTAGAAAAGTAAAATTTAATAAAATTTTTCTGGTGTAAAACTTCATTAATCGTAGGTGGTATATAATATATACCGCTGGCCCTCAAGGGGTTAATGCAATTTTGATTTTGATCATCAACATTTTGTGTTTCTATCCTATTCTTCGGGAATGATTCCTAATCGGTTCAACAAGCAGTTGATGCAATTCAGTGAGTTTGATTTACAGTATAATTCACTACTTTCAGGTGTTTTTCATACACTTTTAACCACATTGTTGCCAGAATCGCCCATTTTTAAAACAATGTAAGGAGAAACTGTAGATCAGACGATTTTTTAAGAATAAGCATAATGTTAAGTCGTCTAGAGGATATTTCAGTTAGAGTCGAACCTCGTTATCCGGACACTCTAATAAAAAGTAAAAAGCGTCGTCATAAACGGAGTGTCGCGGTAGCCGATGTTAGAGGAAAATATGTTTATAAAAAGCTGTATTTTTAATTAATGTAAGACAATTTTAAATTCATAACTGTTCTTGAAGTTATAAGCTATAAAACATTATTATTATTAAACAAAATAAACACAAAAACAAAATTGAAAATAATAAAAATCAGATTTATGATGACTTGTCTTTTTATTGTTACATGAAATATTGATTAATTAAGATTTGCTTTTCCCTAGATGTGCTTCCTATAATTCTTTTTCAATATTATTCAGTGAATTGTAATCAATATTCGTTGTTTCAGAAATGGATGTTAGATAATTTCTGATCGTTTCAATGCTATGCAATGCTTCGGTTTTAGTCGGATGAAAAACGCCGTGTTACCACAAGAAAGCACCGCCTGACCAGAACAAAAAAACCCCGCAAATAGACTGATACGTCTATCTGGAGCTTAAGTGGGTCGTTCATTGTGTGTGGGTTTATTTATTCAGATAAAGGATTGAAGTAAAATTTCTCCTTTATCTCAATGGGTATTTTAGACACTTTTGTGAAAAGTTTGGCCAAGACGTTTTTTACCACTTAATGTCCGTGCTTATAAGATAGATTATGAAAAATGGACAATTTTCCTAAACCGTTGGGATATCTGGAGTTGAAAATTACTCAACGACGCAAAAACCGGAGTTTATTTACATGAAAATCATATACAGAAAATCAGGACTTTGAAAAACTGACGTGATAAGCAGAGTGACGTGAAAATCGGGTGTCGGGATAAGGAGTCCGACTATATTTACTTTAAGCGATGTAGAGAGAAACTGTAGAACAGATCATTTAGGAACAAAGCAATTCCTTGTAATTTCTTGTACTAGTTAATTAACCGGGTGTCGGGATAACAAGGTCCGACTGTATTTATTTTAAGCGATGTAGGGAGAAACTGTAGAACAGATCATTTAGGAACAAAGCAATTACTTGTAATTTCTTGTGCATTTAATTGATTTGATTTATATAGAAGAAAGTTTTGTAATGGCCACAATATGCTAGTTTTTGTTGGAAAACATCGTTTTGATGTCGGTCTCAGTATAAATTTTATCAGGATTCAAAAGTGGGATATTTGTTTAGTTGTTCCCTATTTTTGGTCTTTCTGGTCTGTAACATGCATGACAATTTTCCGTTCGCCACGAATTTGAAAATTTTGTTAAGGTGTGGACCACTGCTTTCCATTTAAAAAATAGTCGCCGAATCGCGTACGTTTTTTTTTTTTTTTAGAGACACGTCAAGTTTTAACATAGAATCATCTGCTGCATGCCATGCATGAGTAATGTTGATGAATCTGGATAACATTGCAAATGCGGATAATTAAAGTGAATGTAGGTAATAATAATAAAGGGTTGTTGCGAAAAACACCCAGGTTTTTTTTTTTTTAATTTTACTAGAAGTAAACCCGGTCTTCACACGGAGATGATGAAAAAAAAAAATCACCAACCCTAAACATAGAAGGATGCTGTCCTTCCATCGACGAGTATAACATATCATCTATCTATAATGATAAAAGAACAAATCGCGCTGTGTGTGTGTGTGATGGTTAGCAAAATCTGCTGCACGTAGTAGTCTGAAAATTTAGGTGTGAATAGTCCAAGACAGGCCCTGATGCACCTGAGGCTCAGATTTTTAATTTTTAAGGGCCGGGGCCCCTAGGCCCCTTTAAGTTCTTATGCACTAAATTGTTAATAACATGCCTATTTTCTATCCGATCTTCTTCGTTTTGGGGAAAATTCTTCATTCAGTTTCTACCCCATTTCTGCATTTGAGTGAAGAACCTGGCACCCTTGGGACCCGGTACACGGCCCCTTGAAGTTTTAGTGCAGTAATTTTTTAATAAATTGCTTCCTTTTAATCCGATCTTCCTTTTCGGGATACTTTCTCCACTTAGTTATTCTCCCGTTTGTACATTCCAGTTAAGACCATGGGCCCAGCTAGGGTCCTGTAGGGCCCGGTCCAAGACCCCTTTAACTTTTTGTGTGACATGCATATTTCACTCAGGAATTTTCTCACCTTTTCAGTGCGTAATTTTAAAGTTGAGTAACTTCCATATATTTTTATTGGGGCCCTAGAACCCTTTTTAAGCATTTCCCGATTTTTTGCGCATTTCTTTAAAATTATATTCTAATGATTAATTCATATCATATGCTTAATCTTGACTAATTGAAGATTTAAAATGCCAACTACTAAAACTTTTTAACATGTTTTCATGTTAGGGCCCTGTTCTCAACTATCAGTTGCCCCTGTTGGGGCCCTATTATCGCTGCCTTAAAAATAGGTCGATTCACTAGCTTTTTTTCTAACAACTTCTTAGCTTCTCCAGCTAGTACATGAACGACAAAAAAAATTTCAGACTCCAGCTATCACCAATTTTGAATATTAATCGCCTTCTTGGGTCCTTGGTGTAACTTCTTTAAAAATGATTCGAATTGCTTGCAATTTTCTTTAGCATAGTTCTAGCGTCCTCTGATTACTTTAAAAATTACTAAAAAGTATCTTTATACCAAACTACATGCCAATTAAGTCTCTGGTCCCTTGGGGACCGGTAGAGGGCCCCTTGAAGTTTTTTTTACCATAAATTGTTAATAAATTGCCCCTCTTAATCCTATCTTCATTTTTAGAATAATTTTTCCATATAGTTATTCTCCAGTTTCTATATTCCATTTAAAATCTTGGGGCACCCTGGGGTCCCGTATGGCCCGATCCGGGGCCCCTTGAACTTTTTGTGTGCCATGCATTTTTCATCCCTAATTTTCTCACCTTCTCATTGCATAGTTTTAAAATTGAGTCTTCTCCCTAGACCAACACCTTCACATTTTTATTGGGGGCCCAAGGCCCTTTTTTAAGCATTTACCCCATTTTTTGCGCATTTCTGTAAATTATTATTCTATTGATTAATGCATACCCTATGCTTAATTTAGACTAATTGAAGATCTAAAACACTAAGTACTAAAATATTTCAACATGTTTTCATGTTAGGGCCCTGCTCGCAACTATCAGTTGGGCCCTTTTGGGCCCCCTGTTATAGCTCCCTTAAAAATGGTCTAATTCACAATTTTTTTTCTAACAACTTCTTAGGTTCTTCATCTACTACATGAACGACAAAATAAAATTTCAGATTTCATCTACCATCAATTTTGAATATTAATCGCCTTCTTGGAGCCTTTTTTGTACATTCTTTAAAAAGCCGATTCTTTTGGAGCCCGAGCAAAGAGGAAATTGCTGGCCAGCAGCAAGATAGGTGCTGGCAATGATGGAGAAGTGCTGGCTAATAGTCTACCACTGCATGACCACTGCTGGACAGCTTCTGTCAACTTTGCTGTTGGAAAACAACAGATAAAATTCTGCTGGGTTCCCGTTTTGTCTCATGCGCTGGCCCACCACTACATGGAAGTGCACGAACTTTTGCAGTATTATTGCTGGGAACTTTTCGCTAGGTGGCGTTGCGAATATCGAAGACATCGAGTATTTGAAGACAAATCTGAAATGAATATCTTAACTCAATTTAAGCTGTGAAACTATTTTTTTAAACTGTAAATAATATAGCACCACTGCCACTAACAAAATAAATAAGTAAATGAATAAATAAATAAATTCTTTATTTCAACGTAATTTTTTTCTCCTTAAATCTGGTTTTACTAAGTTACAAAGGATTTCGATTTTCATAATTTACACAGGTGAGAATCAATAATAAAAAGAATCCCTGCCGGCTCGGGCCTACAGGCGAAAGTAGATTTCGAAGTTAAGTACCAAATTCACCAACAAAACTTAAATCAAGATTAGAGATAAACCCAGTTCCTTCACTAAAAATAGGGAACTAAACATTTTGTGAAAATTCTAATGTGCACGAATACACACGCATGTATGGAATGGGTTTAAAAATGGCTAAAACAAATTCAGAGAACCTCAAAGTATTAAAATATGTTAACATTTTCATAGTCGGGTTTTTATCATGTTTTAATACGTTTCTTCAAACTCACATTATGTTACATATTCACCTGCTGAGGTCCATTATATTTCAATATGACGCAATATTTTTTTTTTTTAATTCGTCAAACTATTTATTTTATTTTGAGTTTTCATGCTGAAATCTTGCTCTAGAAAACTTATGACGTAATATTCAATTTATTTTCAATTCATCAAACAATTTATTTAATTTATTTTTTTCACGTGAAAATATTGCAATAGAAAAACAATTGTTGTGGTGAGAATTCTATTGTTTTCTTTTCTAATTGTTGGCAACTGCTATAACGAAAAATATTTATTTTTTCCTGTCATTGTTGTGTAAGAGCTGGTTTTATCAAAACCTTGTTAAGACGGTATTCAAAATTTTGAACCCTCCCCATTTCCATTCCCTTGGGCCGATTTTGCCCATTTTCAATCCCCGCTGAGATATTAACCATCTCAAAGTTGTTGGCGAGTTTGAAGACGATCCGTGCATAATTGCGACTTTTATTGTGCGGACAAAATTTAGTACATATATATATATATATATATATATATATATATATATATAAACTTCCTGGGGTCATATAATGAAAAGTTATGAAGGAATTTTTCAAAAGTCGCACCATTGTAACGACTGCAATAGGTAGTACAGTAGAACCTCGATTATCCGAAGTAATTGGGACCGACCCCCTTTCAGAAAATCGAAATTTTCGGATAATCGAGAATGCTTTAAATTTAAGATTAAAGAGAAATATATGCAATATTTCTTATTATGGTAACAAGTGCTTAATAAAAATAAAGCAATACCAAAATAGAAACAAGAATAAAATTTTGAAATTAAGTACCTTTTACATATATCACAAGGGTTTGAAAAAATGTTATGTTTGTCGCAGTTTCGATTGCCTTTGATTTGAAGCTTTATCACGGAGTTTTTTAATACGCCAGTATCATAGTCTTTCTGATGCTTAAGCCATGCCAAATCTTTTGCAAAACATTCAAAAGCTTCAGAATCGCTAAGTTGTTCGTTTTTTTGTTCCACTCCGCAGCTTACGTGAGCTCAAGTAAAATTCAAAGGAATTCTGGGATCGAAAATATTTATATGTACTCCTAGTTCGGAAAAGACCGCTTGCGCACAAAGAATATGATGGTTAAAAAAAAAAAAAAAAAAAAAAAAAAAAGGTTTCAAAATGGATTTTGCACACAAGGAATGTGATAGTATAAAAAGAAAAGCTTTAAAAGTGGATTTCGGTTAACCGAGAGTTTCGGTTAAAAGAGTTTCGAATAAAAGAGGTTCTACTGTATTTCTTACGAAATCTACCTAAAAAAGCTTAAATAAACGTATAAAATATATAGGATTTCTATGCAATACAATAATTTCTATACCAGTTTAATGATTGGGAAAATCACAAAAGAAACTTGAAATAGTGTAATGAGATCTTGAAAACTGCGAGCGGTCTTAGGAAATGCTGAAAGTACTTGTTCATGTCCGATCACGAAAACCAAACAGCACCGAGCGCGGTTAGTATTTGGGAGGGTGACCACATGGAAACCGCGCTAGTTCAAATATTTCTATAGACATTTCTATTATACGCACTTCTACAGATATCTCTATAGCTCTTGGTAAAACTAACTTATAGAAAAAAGGGCCATAATTCTATAATACTTTTTTTTAAATAGAATTCTATAAGAAATTTTTGTAAGGGAAAGTGCTGGGCCAGTAAGGAATAGCACTGGGATAGGTGCTAGCACTGCAGGAAAAGTGACGGATTGAAGTAATATGATGGCATGCCAATGTTGGCCTGCTGTTGGCCATCACTGATGGGTCAGCTGCATTCCGCGTGGACACTTTTGTAGTGGTTTAAGTAATGGAACCATTGCACTTTATCGCTGATAGCAGTGCGGGCTGCCATCTTTTTTCTAGCTGATGGCCCACTGTTTCTTTCTTTGCTGGGGCTTTTTCGCGATTTCTAGAATAGCTCAATTTTCAGAACTAACGCACGGATTTTAATCAAACTTCAGATTCAGTAGTCCTTGACATGAATTGACATTTCATACATTTTGGTGTAAATCGCTCAACAGGTGGTTCTGCTATGCAGCATTTTTTGCGATTGCCGCAATAGCTCAATCTCCAGAACTAACGCGCAGATTTTCATCAAACTTCAGATTCAGTTAGTACTTGACACGAATTGACTTTTTATACATTTTGAGGTAAATCGTTCAACAGGTGGCGCTGCTATGCTGCATTTTTTGCGATTTTCGCAATAGCAAGAACCAATTCTTGGATTTTCAACAAATTTCAGATTCAGATATACCTTCATATAAATTAATGCTGTTTATGTTTTGGTGCAAATCGCTCTACAGGTGGCGCTGTTATGCTGCATTTTTCAGAATTTCCACTATAGCTCTATCTCAAGAACAAATGCACGAATTTTCATCAAACTTCAGATTCAGGTGTACCTTGATATCAATTAGTGCTGTTTATGTGATTTATATAGAAGAAAGTTTTGTGATGGCCACAACGTACTAGTTTAATTTTGCCGCAAAATCATTTTATTTGTGTTGTAATGCGAATTTTCTGAATTGCTACGTCGGATTAATTTCTACTAAGTTTATTTTAAAAGGAAAAGAGTTATTTATCTCCACCATCAACAAAATACATTATGTTGAGTACGTTGTACAGACTAACCAAATTAATCGCTTAGCGTATTATAGTTTAAGAACTTACTTTTCTTTCGGAATAAACTTGCTGAAACCGCAAATAATTAAACTGCGAGTAATATCTCTTGACGAGAAAACTTCCTCAGAAGACACAGTGCAGGCGATGCAAGATATGTTTAATTAGTTTATATTTACTTTGCTTCGAGAAAACACATAACTTTAAATATTTAAAATGGGGTACAATTCTTTTGAAAAATATGCATGCAATTATTTTTAGTTACACTATTTGTATTATTAAAGTAATAAATAAGTAAGATTAATCGGAAAAATTATTTAAAAATATGAGTTTATAGTTATATTTTCGTTGTATTTTGAAGTGTGATATATGCACAGTTTAGAACTTAAAACTAAATCAGTTATAAGGTAATGACTTGTATTTAAAAAAAAAAATATTTCAGATTAAAAGAAAATTTATGCTATAGAAGTATGGCTGTGTTGAGCAATTTAGTAAACACGAAGCTTTTATTTAATAAATACCATTAAGAATTTTCTCTTTATTTAATACTTTTCCCATTAACAAGGATAGCATGATTAAAATTTATAGAAAAATACAAATTAGGTACCATCGTTACTTAACCTTCTCACCGCCGCGAACTGATATATCCGTTCGCTAAGCTGCAGGTTTCACTGCATTAGAAGAATTATTTGAATTAATATAATTCTACAAATATAATGCAGTTTTAAAACATTTTGTTATGATTAATATTCTTAAGGCTTATATTCCTATACATAATTATTATTTTTTTAATATCATGTTGGAAAAATCGTTCTTTTTTAGGTTTTTAAAATATTTACAGTGAAAACAACATTACAAATTTGCCTTTTAGCGCGGTGGTCAGGCGGTTAAAGGTGCGTACAACACAATATTAAAATTTTAAAAATACATTAAAGCCCTTTTAAAAAAAAACGTTTTCAACCGAATTTACTATATCAGTGAGAACGAGTAACTAAAGGTTGTTGTCTTTTTGCGCCTTCCAGATTCACCCGGGATAGACCATCCTACTTCAAGGGTGGTATGGAATATAAGGTGGTATGGAAATAATATGGTATGGAAATAATTCCTTCTAAACTGCGTAGATATCATCTGATAATATATCATTACAGACTATTTCCAGAGATTCTTTTATGATAGCTTCTTGATAATAGCTTGTACGGAAAATATGATTAATATCTACCGCTTTTATATTGTGTTGTACGCACCTTTAAGTAATGCTGATACATTTATTTGTAGTTTTCTATAAATTTTAATTATTAATCAAGGGAAATTTTGCATGGAAATGTTTAACCTTTTTATTAAGATAACATATTTCCCTAATTATATTGAAATTTATGCAGAATGACTTAATATAAATGCTAACGCATATAAAAAGGTTCTTAAAGATAATTAATTAAATTTCTCAACGAACTTTTATAATTATTGACCCATTAGAAACTAAGATTAAAAGAATAAACTGTCTTCGAAGTTTAATGATGTTTATGAAAATTAAAAATGGTAAAGAAATAGAGTAATATTTGTCAATAAAGAATATGATAAATAATAAAACATATTTTTCTGACTGCAATAACAACAGAATTTGTCTGATACTTTAAATAACAATTATTATTTTCTATTAAAAAAGACATTAAAAAACCACAATATCACAATATCACATACAAACTTACACCGAAAATAAATTGCAAAAGAATTTTTATTTACGTCAAATATTCTAAATACCTTAATTAACAAATGTTCTAAATCTGAATATCAATTTAAAGTTTTTTTAGTATCTAAACTTCACTTTATTTCAATGAAAATTACAATCTTTATATTAAATTTTTACTGGAAAACAATTTAATAACTTTTGAAGTAGAATATATTAACAATCTAATAAAATTTGTAATTAAGTCTTTGTACTTTCGTTATAACTAACATATTTTTGCATTTAAACGATGTAATTCGGCACTAACAGTACAGGAAATTTTAATTAACTTTATTTCTTGTAAGGAATGTTTAATACGGATAAGAAAATGAGCGTTAAAAAAAAATTAAAAATTAAAGATTTATTTCAGTAATAATGCTATTCATATTTATGTATTTTAAAATCAAATTTTCATAATGAAAACTGTGAAGACAATCTCAATATTATAAAATAATCCTTTTTGGAACTAAATTTTAAATTATATGATTGTAATTAACAGAATGGATTCACGAGGCTAGTAAATTGTTGTTCACATATCACATCTTTCCTGAAGTACAGTGGCGGACAAAAAAGTTTCACCACTTAGAAAAATACAGTTTTTGTAATTGTAACGTACTACTTCGTTTGCCTAAAATTAATTTAAATGCTTGAAAGCAACGCATTGGCATCATTGCACGTCACTATTGCATCATACAACAATTACGAAACAACGCATCAACCAGTTTTTATAAATAGTGCGCCAAAAGGAGAGCAGGACCAATTGTCATGATTTTGTTTGCTGTGTATAGTTTCATACTTTGAATTGACACTCTAGAAAAAACTAGTTGGATGTACCAATCCCAAAACTTTCTTCTATCTCATGCATGTCAATAATTCAAAATTCGTTATCACTTTGCCAAAATTAAATGGCAACCTATGCCCATCATAAGGATTCTAAAAAGATAAATTCCGTGCATTAGTTCTTGAGATATGACTCTATTGAAATCGTGTAAATCCTGCAAAATGCAGCATAGCGACGCCACTTGTAGGGTGATTTACACCAGAACCTAATCATCATCAACTTATGTCAACGTCTAACTGAATATGAAATTTGGGGGAAAATCGTGCATTAATTCTTGAAATAGAGCTATTGCACAAATCATGACAAATGCAGCATAGCAGCGCCACCTGTTGAGCGATTTGCACCAATACATAATCAGCAGCAATATTAATCAAGGTATACTTGAATCTGAAGTTTAATGAAAATTCGCGCATTAGTTCTTGAGATAGAGCTTTTGTGGAAATCGTTCTAAATGCAGCACAGCAGCGCCACCTATTGGGAAATTTACACCAACACGTAGTCAGCATAATTTCTTATCAAGGATTAACTAAATCCGAAGTTTGATGAAAATCTGTGTATTAGTTCTTGAGATAGAGCTACTGCGAAAATAGTGTAAATCCAGCAAAATGCAGCATAGCAGTGCCACCTGTTGGGTGATTTACACCAAAACGTAAACAGCACCAACTCATATCAAGGAGTAACTGAATCTGAAGTTTCATAAAAATCCGTGCAGTAGTTCTTGAGATAGAGCTATTGCGGAAATCCTGCAAAATGCAGCATAGCAGCGCCACCTGCTGAGCGATTTACGTCAAAAACTAATCAGCTCCAATCTATATCAGCGACTGCCAATTTTTATTAAATTCCGTGCATTAGTTCTTGAGATAGAGCGCCCACAAAATTTGTGTCATAGACAGACGGACAGACTCACAGTCTCACAGACAGACATTTTATAAAAACATGTTTTTTGGAATCTCTGACCCCTAAAACGAGTAAATCAGTCAAAAATCGGAAGTTGAAAATTTTCATGAAACCAATACTTATAAAATAATATTCTTGTAAAGATAGAAGAAAGTAAAAAGTATGACAGCTGTTTCGATGAGAGAACGGTTTTCGAAAAGTGTGACCACTAAAATAATAGGATACCATCAGCCTAAATATGCTATAGAGATTAAACTGAAGCTTGAAAATGGTCATATCGAGAGAATAGCCTGATAAGGCAGAGAGAAGGTAACTACAACCTCTGAAAATCTATATCTGAAGCAGTTGTGTCTGCATAATCGTCATGTAAGTATTCTTGATTTAAAAGACGAATTTTAAAACGCTTGTGGTATTAATATAAGTGCATGAACTTTCAACGACGGCTTATGTAATGTGGACTGCATGCTTATTGCATCCCCAAAAAGCATTTACTCACAAAAGTAATATCCAGAAGTCTCTGATAAAGCACATTATGAAATAATTTACGAGACCACTAAAATAATAGGATGCCATCAGTCTAAATATGCTATAGTGATTAAACTGAAGCTTGAAAATAGTCATATCGAGAGAATAGCCTGATAAGGCAGAGAGAAGGTAACTACAACCTCTGAAAATCTATATCTGAAGCAGTTGTGTCTGCATAATCGTCATGTAAGTATTCTTGATTTAAAAGACGAATTTTAAAACGCTTGTGGTATTAATATAAGTGCATGAACTTTCAACGACGGCTTATGTAACGTGGACTGCATGCTTATTGCATCCCCAAAAAGCATTTACTCACAAAAGTAATATCCAGAAGTCTCTGATAAAGCACATTATGAAATAATTTACGAGACCACTAAAATAATAGGATGCCATCAGTCTAAATATGCTATAGTGATTAAACTGAAGCTTGAAAATAGTCATATCGAGAGAATAGCCTGATAAGGCAGAAAGAGGGTAACTACAACCTCTGAAAATTTATATCTGAAGCAATTGTGTCTCCATAATCGTCATGTAAGTATTCTTGATTTAAAAGAGGAATTTTAAAACGCTTCTGGTGTTAATATAAGTGGATGAACTGTCAACGACGGTTTACGTAACGTGGACTGAATACTTATTGCATCCCCAAAAAGTATTTACTGACAAAAGTAATATCCAAAAGTCTCTGATAAAGCACATTATGAAATAATTTACGAGACCACTAAAATAATAGGAAGCCATGAGTCGAAATATGCTATAGAGATTAAACTGAAGCTTGAAAATGGTCATATCGAGAGAATAGCCTGATAAGGCAGAGAGAGGGTAACTACAACCTCTGAAAATTTATATCTGAAGCAGTTGTGTCTCCATAATCGTCATGTAAGTATTGTTGATTTAAAAGAGGAATTTTAAAACGCTTCTGGTGTTAATATAAGTGCATGAACTTTCAACGACGGCTTACGTAACGTGGTATGCATGCTTATTGCATCCCCAAAAAGCATTTACTCACAAAAGTAATATCCAGAAGTCTCTGATAAAGCACATTATGGAATAATTTACGAGACCACTAAAATAATAGGATGCCATCAGTCTAAATATGCTATAGTGATTAAACTGAAGCTTGAAAATAGTCATATCGAGAGAATAGCCTGATAAGGCAGAAAGAGGGTAACTACAACCTCTGAAAATTTATATCTGAAGCAATTGTGTCTCCATAATCGTCATGTAAGTATTGTTGATTTAAAAGAGGAATTTTAAAACGCTTCTGGTGTTAATATAAGTGCATGAACTTTCAACGACGGCTTACGTAACGTGGACTGCATGCTTATTGCATCCCCAAAAAGCATTTACTCACAAAAGTAATATCCAGAAGTCTCTGATAAAGCACATTATGAAATAATTTACGAGACCACTAAAATAATAGGATGCCATCAGTCTAAATATGCTATAGAGATTAAACTGAAGCTTGAAAATGGTCATATCGAGAGAATAGCCTGATAAAGCAGAGAGAGGGTAACTACAACCTCTGAAAATTTATATCTGAAGCAGTTGTGTTTCCATAATCGTCATGTAAGTATTGTTGATTTAAAAGAGGAATTTTAAAACGCTTCTGGTGTTAATATAATTGCATGAACTTTCAACGACGGCTTACGTAACGTGGTATGCATGCTTATTGCATCCCCAAAAAGCATTTACTCACAAAAGTAATATCCAGAAGTCTCTGATAAAGCACATTATGAAATAATTTACGAGACCACTAAAATAATAGGATGCCATCAGTCTAAATATGCTATAGTGATTAAACTGAAGCTTGAAAATAGTCATATCGAGAGAATAGCCTGATAAGGCAGAAAGAGGGTAACTACAACCTCTGAAAATTTATATCTGAAGCAATTGTGTCTCCATAATCGTCATGTAAGTATTGTTGATTTAAAAGAGGAATTTTAAAACGCTTCTGGTGTTAATATAAGTGCATGAACTTTCAACGACGGCTTACGTAACGTGGACTGCATACTTATTGCATCCCCAAAAAGCATTTACTTACAAAAGTAATATCCAGAAGTCTCTGATAAAGCACATTATGAAATAATTTACGAGACCACTAAAATAATAGGATGCCATCAGTCTAAATATGCTATAGAGATTAAACTGAAGCTTGAAAATGGTCATATCGAGAGAATAGCCTGATAAGGCAGAGAGAGGGTAACTACAACCTCTGAAAATTTATATCTGAAGCAGTTGTGTTTCCATAATCGTCATGTAAGTATTGTTGATTTAAAAGAGGAATTTTAAAACGCTTCTGGTGTTAATATAAGTGCATGAACTTTCAACGACGGCTTACGTAACGTGGACTGCATGCTTATTGCATCCCCAAAAAGCATTTACTCACAAAAGTAATATCCAGAAGTCTCTGATAAAGCACATTATGAAATAATTTACGAGACCACTAAAATAATAGGATGCCATCAGTCTAAATATGCTATAGTGATTAAACTGAAGCTTGAAAATAGTCATATCGAGAGAATAGCCTGATAAGGCAGAAAGAGGGTAACTACAACCTCTGAAAATTTATATCTGAAGCAATTGTGTCTCCATAATCGTCATGTAAGTATTCTTGATTTAAAAGAGGAATTTTAAAACGCTTCTGGTGTTAATATAAGTGCATGAACTGTCAACGACGGCTTACGTAACGTGGACTGCATACTTATTGCATCCCCAAAAAGCATTTACTTACAAAAGTAATATCCAAAAATCTCTGATAAAGCACATTATGAAATAATTTATGAGACCACTAAAATAATAGGAAGCCATGAGTCGAAATATGCTATAGAGATTAAACTGAAGCTTGAAAATGGTCATATCGAGAGAATAGCCTGATAAGGCAGAGAGAGGGTAACTACAACCTCTGAAAATTTATATCTGAAGCAGTTGTGTCTCCATAATCGTCATGTAAGTATTGTTGATTTAAAAGAGGAATTTTAAAACGCTTCTGGTGTTAATATAAGTGCATGAACTTTCAACGACGGCTTACGTAACGTGGTATGCATGCTTATTGCATCCCCAAAAAGCATTTACTCACAAAAGTAATATCCAGAAGTCTCTGATAAAGCACATTACGAAATAATTTACGTTACATTTAGCCGCTACATTTTCTATTTCAGAACATCCTATTTTGGTTAATAAAGTATTTTAAACTAAGATAATTTCCATTTTAAATGCCTTTTGTATTTTTAACATTTTTCCAACATAGCTGAAAAGTGTTTATGTCTTCGGTTTGTCTGTCTGCCGTCTGTCTGTCCGTGCTTTAACTCGCGTAAATATACTCGGATTTCCATGCAATTTATATAAGTTAATGAGGGTTATTATGACATGCTTGGTATAGAAAATTGAGTATGTAGCG
This sequence comes from Maratus speciosus, assembly GCA_963932465.1. NCBI lineage: Eukaryota > Metazoa > Arthropoda > Arachnida > Araneae > Salticidae > Maratus > Maratus speciosus. The sequence continues at coordinate 59,122,017 of OZ010788.1, forward strand.
TTTATTATGAATTTATTGTTTACGTTTATTGTTAACAGGGGCATCCAAAAGAATTCCGTTACATTACGGTGCATGGCGAAAAAACGTTTGCAGATAATTTTAATGGTGTTATGCACTTTCAATCATAATGAAATTGGTACATATCACTTAATTGTACTACAAAAGGCTTAGTATAGAGCATTTTGAGCATAGTATTCATCTTTCATTTACAGGGACGCACAAAAGAATCCGGTTATAGAACTGCCTAAGAGAAATAGACGCTAGAGTTCCGTTTTAAGTAGTGGTACGCGTTTTTAAATTTTGACCCTTTTTTGCCTATTACTTGGTGTGTATAAAATTTTTAGATCATATACAGGTCTGCACAAAATATCTCGAGTACATTTCCGTTTATTAACGGAAATTGATGAAGAGAAATTTACAACTTTGCTATGATTTCGCTAACTGATATTAATTTTAACATACTATGTAGTATATGTACAAATCTATAGGTCATACATAGGGTTGCAGAAAGAATTCAGATATTTTTCCGACTATTCATGTTATGCGTTTTCCGAATTTCTTCTTATTAAACGGTGAAGTTTTGTAAAAGTATTCTGGAAGCTTTGAAAAGTGTTTCATAATCTATCCTGGAGGCATGATTTTACGTTCTTGTTTCTTTTTAATTTCGGAAATGTTAATCCACATCCACATTTTAAATTAAATTCTTACTCTTTCTCTTCTGCATGTTTTACAGCCAAACGTGCTGTCACTTGCATAACGCATATGCGGAATATCTTTCACTTTCAAATTAAAGGGATAGTTTTATTTTGGATATCTGTACAGTAAACTCCCGACTATCTGGCTCACGATTATCCGGCCCTCCGTACTATCAGGACTAGTAAAAAAAATGATGAATGTTGCAAGTAGCCGAGACAGGCAGGTTCTTGCCCGTAGGAAAGTGCTAACAAACGACGAGAAGGAGCAAGAAGCGATTACAGCATCCAATAGCAGAGACATACAGGAAGGGAGGAGGGGAGTTAATGCTTGATAACCTGATTCATCAGTTGTGCAACGGATGTTAACAGGTGCGGACGGTATTTTCCACTTATCCTGGTTACTTTCACATAGTCTTTTGGTGTGCTTCGTGTTTATTTATTGAAGATTAACGAAATGGGTGATAAACGAAAGATAGTTGTAGTGACTATGGAGCAGAAACTACGAGTCAGCAGAAGGAAGCGATGCCAGGTGATATTATCTTCTTGCGTAAATGGAGGGAAATTGCGTCGCGGAAGAGGGCTAACAGGGTGAATCAATCACCTATCAACTACTTTTTCAAAAACTGAAAACTAAGTTTTGACTCTTTTATCTTATGCATAACTTTTCCTATTTGTACAATCCTTTATTAATATACAGTAAAATAAGATTTACTCATTTTTTTACGAATTAGGGGTATGTTTTACGTTAATGTTTTGCTTATTTTGAAACTATATGTACTGTATATATAGTATTTATCTTAAAATGTGTAACATGTATTTTTAATGTAATGGGGGGTTGCAGGAAGTGAGTAAATAGTTATAGAACTCCAGCCTATCCGGCTTTTTTGTTATCCGGCCTCCCTTCCGCCACATTAGGCCGGATATTCGGGAGTTTGCTGTACTTATTTTATCTGAAACCAATAAGAAAATCAAAATTTACTAATTTATAAAAGAGTGTCGAAATCGATGATCCATTACGGCGGATACATAAAAGAACCTTCTTTTTTTACGGTTTCGTCCGTCTAATGAAACCCTATTCATCTCACTCCTTTATCTGTCTATCTGTCCGGTACAGAGATCGTTCTCAGAAACTGCGTAAGCTGGGAACCTGGAATTTTTAATATTTATAGTTAAACACCACTAATCCCACGACAAATCATAAAATTTTGTTCCATTATATTATTATAATTACGAATTAATTTAATGGCATCTGACCATTATATAAATGTCAAATTATACATAAAATGAACTAAAAAATATACAGAAAAAAACTACTTGGTTGAAAGAACCAAAAATAGCCCCATCTAGATATTTAGTTGGATGGATTTAATATCAATATAATTTTATTGAACAAACAAGATCATTTGGCCAGTATAATCAACGTTCGGACAGTCCAACCAAATATTTTGGATGGGCATATTAATCAAAAAATGTAGTTAGCGCATTTATTTTTTGTTCCTTGAGCTAAATGTAATTGTTCTCGTACAGGGTATCCATTACTTTCGTAGTTGTGGTAAGTGTTATATAAAAGTTATATTAGGCATATATATATAACAGTGATATTATATTAGAGTGAAGTAAATACTTTACTCTTCGGCTTGAAAGATTTATGATTTAAACATGTTTATATATTGCACAAAATAATGCCCTCCCCATAAATGAAATTATATGTATAAATAATAAAGTGCTCGTATAAAACATTACTTATATATGAGACGTTAAAGAAAAAAAAAAACAGAAGCAGAGATCTTTTTTCCTACATTTATTAATCCTTAAGAAACGAAAAAAATGCATTTCTTGTTTCTCCGATGTTCACTGCACCTTGACTGACATATCTTAGAAATAACTCTAGATGAACGCCTATGAGAGCATAAAAAACTTTGATAGGATTCCGGAAAAGCACTCAAGGAATACGAGATCTCGTGATCGATTAATGATGGAAAGAAATACAGAGAAACTAAAGAAATATTCCCTAATAAATGTTAAGAGAAAAACATTAAAAATGGTTCCTTATAAAATATATTTTCTCACTTAGAATATGCGGATGTCAATTCAAAGAAACATTAAATTGGAATAATAAGATTAAAGTAATAAGATTTTGGTGCGTTCGTAATTATGTACAGTGCGTGTAAAAACTTTAAGGACAGCAAGAAATTGTAACAATTTTGATAAATTGAAAATGCGACAAGTGAAATGGTAATTTAATGTTGATCATAATGTGGAGATACTAATATAAAAGTCAACAGAATGTATCTGTGTCCTTTTTATTGCGAAAACATCATAATTATGCAAAAAAAAAAAAAAAAAAAAAAAAAAACACTATTTTTGACTGTGTAAAAACTATAAGGACACCAGTATTTTTTTAAATAGAAATGTTATATACAATTATTATTAAGGATCGACCGAAACATGCTTTTAAGGCCGAAACCGAAACTGAATTTTGGGGCTCTTCCTGTTTTCGGCCGAAAACGAAAACGAATATGTCCAAAAAATTTTTTAAAGTAATTAAATTGTATGTATTAAAGTAATTAATACATACATAAATATATTATTAATTAATTATACGTATTTATTAAATATGTATAAAAATTAATTAATTATGCGTTAACAATGAAGTTCATAGCAATAAATGGTCTCAAAATCGATGACAAGTGTTGAAAATTTCCGAAGGAAGAAGCAAGATTTTTGGCCGAAAACGAATTTTCGGCGAAAACTATCAGTATTCCCAAAATCTCGTTCCTTCTTTCGGAAATGTATTTCTATCAACTTCGTTGTTTGTAATTATCAGTCATGACTGACTCAAGACTTGAATGCAGATTATAAAGCAAACAATGTATATATAACTAAATTTTTTCACGTGCTCATTAAAAACTGCAGTCATAATAGTAATAGAAAATTTTCAGTTTGCAACCGCAGATATGTTTCGAATATTCTTTGAGAAAGTTCTAGTATAACAGATGATCATTTACAGAAATCATTATAAAACATAAAACGAAGTGTGCATACATAAAACTAAAATATTTTTTAATTAAATGAAATTCGTATAATTAGAAAACCTTTTTGTGTCGTTGATGAATTAATTACGTTTTACTATATATATATATATATATATAAAGTTTTGGATCTAAACCACAGAGAGACAATTTAGGCCACACGTATAATTAATTAATAATTATGTATATTTAATAAATATGCATAATTAATTAATTTTTATACATATTTAATAAATACGCATAATTAATTAGTAGTGTATTTATGTCTGTATTAATTACTTTAATACATACAATTTAATTACTTAAAATTCTTTTTTGGACATATTCGTTTTCCTATTCGGCCGAAAATAGGAAGATCGCCGAAATTCGGTTTCGTTTCGGTTTTGGCCTTAAAAATATGTCGATCCTTAATAATAATTGTATATAACATTTCTGTAAAAAAAATACTGGTGTCCTTATAGTTTTTACACAGTCAAAAATAGTGTTTTTTTGCATAATTTTGATTTTTTCGCAATAAAAAGGACACAGATACATTCTGTTGACTTTTATATTAGTATTTCCACTTTATGATAAACATTAAATTGCCATTTCACTTGTCGCATTTTCAATTATCAAAATTTTTACAATTTTTTGCTGTCCTTAAAGTTTTTACACGCACTGTAAATATGTAGCACCTATTTTCGTCGTCTTGTCCGTCTGTCCGTCTGTCTTCATATAACAGCGCAAAAACTATCCAGACGAATGGTTTGAAATTTAATATATATAATCGTTGCAAAATTTTGTCGAGTCATTTCAAATTAGATAAAAATCGAATCAAAATTGAAAAAGGTATTAATGAAAGTTTTCTTTATTCTATTAAATCCTGTCATGTGCAATTAATTCATTGATATCCCATTATAGGTAATGGTTCAAGGTTGCCATGGTGATGACGTTCTATTTAAGATCGAGTCATATTATTTCGGTATTACTGAATTAAATATATATAATCGTAATGAATTTTGTATCCATGAATTTTTACATAAGAATGCTACAGCTATTGCACCAAGATCTGAATATTTATAAAACTAGTTACAGTACGCATAATAGTAACGCAAACTCATTTGCCACGTTTAACGTACAATTTCCGACTTGTTTTAATTAAATTATAATTTTGTCATTATAGGAAAAGTTGTTTAATCTTTCAAGTGATTTAAAAAGGGTAGTTACTAAAATCTGTATTATATATACAGGGTGTTCAGTTAATGCGACTACACACTCAGAGAGGGGATAGTACATATAAAGACAAACGATTTTTAACACTTTCCAACAAAGTTGAAAAGTGTTTATGCATTCGGTTTGTCTGTCCGTCTGTCCGACGAACCCTAATGCAAATGAAGTTTGTAGCATGTTTAATTGATTTACAGGGACAGTCAAAAGTTTTCCGTTACATTACGGTCTATGGGAAAAAATCGTTTAAAATGATTTTTAATGATGTTACATGCTTTCAAACATAATAAAATTCATATGCATTTATCAAGTGCACTAAAATATGCATTTCGTAGAATATGTGGTGCAAAGAATAAATATTATTCATTTACAGGGCCACACAAAACAATACCGTTACATAATGATATAGGGGCGGAGGGAATTTTTTCCTGCGTATTTTAATTATGTTAAATTATTTCATGTATAATGAAATTGATATACGTCGCTGAGTTTACTATAACTTATTTCATGTGTAATACGGAGTGCATAGCATTTACAGGGACACACAAAAGATTTCAGATACTATATTGTATCCGAAGGACTGTACGGTAGCGATGATTGCTGGAAATACATTTTTAATTAAATAATGCCCTTTTATGTTTTACTATATTTATGCATTGTATATGGTGTGTATAAATGCTGTAATTCATATACAGGGCTACACAAAAGAATTCGTAATGGTTACTGGGTATGATTGTAAATTGCTTAAAAGTGGTTTTTAAATGAGTTATGCATTTTTACGCTGAACTGCATTTTGTTTACTAAGAAATGTTTGTATAACATAGATAAAATTATATACAGGGTCACGCAAAGAATTGGATACATGGCCGTTTATAAATGATCATTTCTGGAAATGTGATTCCAGTAGTTTTAAGTGTGTTTTACTCTGAATTAAACTTTAGCTAAATCGTGGCGTGTAATAAAGGTACTAGGTTAACTACAGGTTTGTACAAAAGTATACAAGTATGTTTCCATCTATTAGTATAAATTGCTGAAAGAGAAATTTCAACCTGTTAATCGTTTTCTTGCTAAACTAAATTTCCCCATTATATAGCATATATATCAACCAACAGATCAAATACAGAGCTGTTCAAAAGAATTTGAATACATATTTGCTATGGATGGTTACTGCTGAAATCAGTTTTTCAAATGTTTTATGCGTTTTCTAAAATTGTTACTTAGTTCTGTTATATGCCTTATTTCCCTAAATAACGAAGTTTTGTTTTGTTAAAACATTCAGGAAGTGTTGGAAAGTGTTTCATAATCTATGCTTAAAGCATGATTTTTCGAACTTGTTTATAAGAAACTAGGTCGCAATCTTATTCAGTCAAATATACAAAGTGTTTCATTCCAAACTGACTCTGGATGATTGTTCACAACTTTGAGAATAATGAAGATAAGGTAACGAAATTTTCATCGGTCTCATCTTGTTTTATGTGGAATATAAGGAGATTAGAAAACGTTATGAGAGTGCACAGTAATTTGGTCAGTAACACCGTATGCCTCAACTCGAAAGATTGGACTCCAATTCAGTGCATTTTGTAAGTTGTCCGCTTCTGGTATTTGATATAACGTCAGCACATCACGGACAAAGCAAGGAAGATCCATTGAAACTTTCGTTAGAATACCTGCACTATCTTTTAAAGTTATGATCGAAAATCGGGTTTTATCTTGGAGTGAATCTGCCTGTATTTATAGCTTAATAAATAGATTGTGAATTCTGTTATATACACTTTATAATTAATAAATGTTTTTATTTTTTCATATTGTATTAAATATGCTTCAATAATTTATTTTGCATAGTTTGTATAAATATTTTATTAAATTTTATTTATTATTTATAATTTATTATTTTTATTATTATTTAAATTTTAATTAAAAAATGAAAAAAATATTTTATTATTTCTTATATTGAGCATAAAATCAACCTATTTTAAGAATTTCAGAATTTTAGCATAAACAGGTAATGTATGGGACTGAAAGGTTTAAAAGGGCCTCCGATGATACAAATGTTTTTTTTTTATATATATATTTCGCAACCTCAAAAATCTTTGTACACAGGCCTACACCTACGATTTGCACTTATTCGAGATTTCCAAAGTGACTTGAGGGTTTTTTTTTTTTTTTTTTACCCTTCGAAAAAATGCACAACACAAAAAGGTTCTTGCAGTCAGGCACTTCTCAGAAACCCGGTCCCTAATCATGGAATGCGTGTTTAAAAGTGCTATTACGCGAGGCGTCAAAGATATTTCTGATAAAATTTAACTGTCTTGATGACGCACAGTTTTCAGACGAATGTACCTTTTTGAATTCTAGTTTTTTGTAAAAGGCTTGTTTTTGTGTCCCCATATAATTTTTTACGGTCCCGTTATAAAATGCTTGTATGTAACTTTGTAAATGACATAAAAGAGAGCAGTATTTATAAATGACCAAATACCATTAAAAAATAGCTTCATAGTTATAAAAAGTAATTATTTTTAAAAGTTTGACTTATGTTTTCTGAAAATTTCACCTCCGTGCCTTTTCAGTTAAAAAAAAGAGATGTCGTCATTCAAGAAACTCGACAAAAAAAGTTGGCTATCTAATGATTCATATGCCTTCATTTGTTTGTAATATTAATATAGATACTTACAATTAAATATAATATTAGGTTGAGCAAAAAGTTCTGGGAAATTTTTAATCTAACAGTTACCAGAATTTGTATCGTATATAGTACTAGTGGTATATCTATAGGAGTTCAGGAATTTCGGCTCCAAAATGCCTATTTAATATTATGAATTACGTCTGTTGATCTGGCATTATTGTAGAAAAGGCCTAACAATTTATAAAGCCATCGATGAGATTAATGAGGGTGAAGGTGCTGGAGTTTTTCGATTCCAAGGAGCCACCATGGTACTTCCAGCAAATCCGGAAACTGGCAGAACGATGGCAGAAAGTCGTGTACTATGATAGCCTCTACTTTGAAGAATAGTCCTTGTTTCTTTTGTTGTTAATTTGAGCATAACAACGCAACGGTCACAAATTTCCCAGAACTTTTTGCTCAACCTAGTAGTTTATAATAGCTCCGTGTTTTATCAGAAATCATTCATTTACATTTTTTCAAAATAGCACGTATTTAATTACTTTTTTTTCAGTTGTTACGGGAAAATGGTAACAAAAAGATATAATTACTATTTTCCAACTATTTTTGTACTTCAGTTATCAACATTAAACAAATGGCACTAAAAACTTAAAAAAAAAAATTAATGTCTCAAAAATAAATTGAGATGCAGTTTTCAAACAAATTGCATTTAAAAGTATTTTTTCCCCCAATACGACGGTATAAAAATTGAAAATGTGCGATGCTTAGAAGCTTAAAAAATTACAGTAAAGTATTTAACCGTGCAATGATACATCTGCTTTATTTAACGGCTGACTTTTATAACGGAACTTTGTTTTTTAGAGACGACATTTTAACTGCTGGCCGAATGAACTAACATATCGGGTGCTAAAAAAATGCAGTAAAAAATTTATACAAAAATGCAATTGTCACCAGTTAAAAATATTTAAAACTGGAACCTTTTCCCAAACCTCTAAAAAGGTAAATTAGAATAAATGAATCATAATTAAAATCTAGTCACTGGATTATCTCACATGATTGCTCTGCTTAAAGATACACAATTATAAAACTAAATTAAAATAAATGAGAACAGAATGACATATGTAAAGTGTTTATATATCCCCAGAAATACGAGATAGCTATTTATTTTCTGCGGCAAAAGAGCAAAATACAGGGGAAAATATATGTTCACTATTATTGTGTTTCATGAAAAAAAGTAAAAAAAAAAAAAAAAAAAAAAAGAGAGAGATAAACCATTTGAGTGGTTGCCAACATTAAGACATTTTAAAACCAAGTTTTGAAAAGTGAAATATATATTGCGCATTAAAATCTAAGAACTAAAGCAATAAGAATTTCACAGCCATGCATCAAAGTTTTATTTTGCTTGATTATTTAAAAGTAATATAAGAATTCTAATTTTGAAATCGAAATAGTAAATGAAAAAGATTAACTTTTCAAAACATTGTTTGAAAAGATAGAAAAAGTAAAATGTAATACTACAAAAGCAGTCACAAATATCAAACTAATGCCAGTATGTTTTTCTGAAGCAAGTCAGATGGTTTGAATAAATTCTAATTAAAAATATTATCTATTAAATGTCGTTGAAATTCAAAAGGACACTTTTCTAGAAATAAAGTATAAAAAAGATGATAATGTCACCATTCAACATATTTTGACTTCTTAAGAGATCATGTAAATATTTAAATTGATCCTTCAGGTTATTAGGAATAATTAATGTTTAGACAACTTGAAATCAAACAAGTTGATTTTTTTCCAACTGTTTGAAAATATGTCCTTGCGGGGACTTATTGGCTTTAGATGCTATTCAAAATTTACGTATTAGTTAGCTTTTTTACGCACCGTAATTAACCTGTTGCCTCTTTCTCCTTCTTGTTGTTGAAATTAATATTTACCACGTCACAATTGGAGGCGAAAGCGTTCGCGATGCCACTTTATCTTAAACTTTTGCGTTATGTTTAAATGAAATGAACCAATGTTAAGAGGCTACGCGAAAACACATGTTCTCTAATGTTAATCCTATGGAAGAAATTGTTTTAAATACCTCGCTTCCATTTCAATATTTTTAAATGAGTCTTTTATTTTTATTTTTTCATTGAGCAGCTGAGGTTGATCTTCAGAAAGGCCGTTTTTTACATCTTCGATTTTCTTTACAGTTTTTTTTTATTAGGATACTTTTTCTTTCGGAACAGGTTTCGCAAGTGAAAGTATTCTCATTAAAATTCCTGCAAAGAAAACCAAAAAAGTAAAAAATGGCCTTTGTAGAGATCGACCTTAGCTCAGCTACTCAATGCAAAAGAAAAAAAATCATTTAAAAATATTGAAATGCAAGCGAGATATCTTAAATAAATTCTTTCACTGGATTGACATTAGCGAACGGGTGTTTTCTCGTGAGTGAAGTAGCCTCTCAAATACAACTTCCTCTTTTTGCTGCATTCGAGTGCGACCGGAGTATCGAACAGACCGGGGGGAGAGGGCGATTCTGGTGTGATCGGATCGCTGGAAACGGTTGAAAAGTGCCGCCTTACCGATTATTTGCTATTCAGGTATAGTGCAGTAGAGATTTGGTCGGTCGGTGTGGATTGCTTTTCATCGGAGTTTTTCCGAGTGGCTCCAAACAGTCGAGAATGCATTGGAAAGGCTGGCAAAGGGTTTTTGTTTTAGTATGAAGGTTGGGGCGCTTGTTTAACATTAAATAATAGAAAGACGGCATAGTCTTTTAATTACTAGGGTTCATAAATATCATGATATTTTCGAAAATATAAAAAATAGCCGATATTTTAGCCGAAACGTCAGTGAAGGCTTACTGTGGAGACACGAAAAGTTTTGGTTTCCGTTTGTCTGTCTGTTCCGCGATAACTGCCGTAAAAAGCATCCGATTAGCTTAAAATTAAGTATGCATGTTGGTAAAATCCCTGGATAGTTTTTGGTTAAATTTGGTTCATGCGTTCGGAATATATAGAACATTTTATTTTGCGACTTAATGCTTTCCTATAGCAATTCAGACGATTTTTCCATTTTTATTTGTTGAAAGGAAATGGCTCATATGATTGAAGGATTTAAATAGTAAATTATGGATGATGTAATTTCTAATTAGAACCATACATTATTCATATTATTTTGAAATTTTGTGCATACATTTGTCAGAGTTTTTAAATTCTGTGTTTAACTTATGGAGGTATTTTATATATGTGTTCCAATAATATATCTTTTTTATAAATTTACTTTTTTTCAAAGCACATATTTCATTGTTTTATTTTCTTTCAACTGTTGCCTAGCGACGGAACTACATCTAAAAATATCGTAAATGAGAAAGTATTTGCAAGGCATACTTAGATACTACTACAGGCAGACTGATTTGGGTTTAATGTATGACGCCGCTCGCCAGAGGACTCTGATACCCTGCCCAAAATCGAAATTTGACTCTGACCGTAACTTCAACGACGAGAACCAATCAAAACGCACTGGGCAGGGTTCAGAGAATTCCAAGTTGTTTACATTTTTTTCTCCTCGATCGTATAGACGTGATTCAAAAAGAGTTTAATAAAAAATATTAACTCTAATCATCAAATTAAAAAAAAAATTATCATTTTAATAATTATCCAAGTAATAAATTTAAATGAAGTTAATTCAAAATTATTTTTATCTGATGATTGTAATATTACTAGATGAAAATCATTCATAACATCTAATCTAATGTCATTATTAGGAAGAGTTAAATTAAAAACTTTTCTGTCGCGAACGATTTGTTACACATGATAAATTAAAAAAGAGTATTTCTACCTTTTAAAAAATTAAGTTTCATAACAAATCTGTTGATCTTTCATCATTATGTTTATATTATTGCTAATAAAATTAATGTCCATGAGTTTGTGTACTTGTATGTTTATTTTTAATGTTTTATTTCAAGTTTAGTTTAAGTGTATTGTAATGCAGAAAGTAAATCAAGAAAGTGAACATTTGTTTTAACACTTCGTTTAAAAATTTGTATTTTATTTCAAAAGGTGGGGGGATCTGATTATCTTCTGCCATCAGATTTTGTCATGTTTATTGCAGGGAGGGGGGGGGAATAGTAGATACATGCTGTTATAATTTAATTAAATATGCTATTAAAACTTGGATTTTAGTTTTTTTTATCTTTTTAAACAAAATTATTAAACTAATATGTAAAACAAAAACAGTAGCTATTTTAACATCAAAATGCCTTTAAGTAAAACTGATGTGGAATTGTTCGATAACTAAAAAGGAATATCTAATTTTCATCAACTCAGGTTATTGGAGCTATTTTAATTTTTTTGTTTAAATGCTATTACAAAAAAAGAAAATATTCTGAAAGTACTGCTTTTAGCTAAAGTTAAAAGATTATTTATTGCTTAACCAAATTTTTTTTATATTTAAGGTGGATTGAAATGTCTTAGCTTTCGTAACTTTGAGGTATACTTGTAAAAAATTTGACATTAAGCAAACAAATAAAATAAAATTCAATTTTTATATCCAATTATAAATCAATGATTAAGGTGGTTGTCAAGTTCCCTGTTCAACAATGTAAAACTTAGACTCATTTTAAATGTTAAGGTATAAAACTGGCAGACATAGCTATTGACACAGTTTGTAATCAACACTTTTTCCTTTTTTTTTTTATGATTTACTTAACAAGATATAAGTAATTTTGGTCATATGACAACATGTTTTATACTACTTAGTTATCCTGTCAATCAATTTAGCCAAACCATACAAATTTACATAATTTTTATTTTAAATAACGAAAGAACACATAAATTAGTATAGAATTAATAAAAATACAAATAAAATGTCGAAATAAAAATCACTTGATGACGTAAATATGTGCAACTTGCTTAAAGTCGACATTTACGATCAACCATTATTGGCATTTGGCCTTATAGTTTGGCGATAGATTTTTTGTCAATGGGATAGCTAAGTAGTACCCATGTTTTTCGCACAATGACAGGTGAGAAATGTGGTATACAGGCATTATAATGCACGTTTACAAAATTTCCCACCTGTCATTGTGCAAAAAACATGTCATGTGACCAGAAAAGAATGGTTTTCTTTTAAAAACTAAGTATAAATAGTTTTTAAAAGAAAATCATGTCTAATTCCATGGCTGCATGATTTTTCAAAAATATTTCCATTGCAATTTAGCTTAGGCACCAAATTTGATTTTATAATTCATATTACCTTTTGTACTTTTATAATTGCCATATCAAGAAGTGGGATAAAAATCAAATCCCAAGATTTCATCTTTACATATAAAAACTAAATTGAGTTAAACAAAGGAGTGAAAAATGAATAAATCAAAATTTTAAAGGTCTTATTTAATGAAAAAATATATATGTATTTCACTTTTGTATTTATTTGTTTGAGATATATGTTTTAAGCATTCATTTTGCACTACATAACTTTAACTTAAAAATAACCATCTTATTATGTTAAATAAAATGGTGAAGGGGGGTGTGTATGAAATTTATCGTAAACAGAAAAAAAATAGTATTCTTCTTTTCATAAAAAATAAACTAAACAGGTTGGCACAGATGTCATACATGCCCCACATTGGTGCGATTTTTTTCCGATGCCAATTTGGCGAAAACCTCATTACTATATCAAGCAAAATAACGACACTTTGGCGCCAGTTAAGTACCCAGTGCGTATATGACATTGGCGTCAGAAAAAAATCACGCCAATATGGGGCATATATGGCATCTGTGCGAACAGGTTTTTATGTACCTCAATTATCATCACTTTATCTATTTCAAAAGAATTAATCAGATGCATGACCTTTTTCGTACTTGTTAGTTATCCCATCGACCAATTTCGCCAAATTATATAAATCGTCAAATTATACAAATTGATATAATTTTTATTTTAAATAACAAAAGAACAAATAAATTAGTAAAACATTAAAAAAAAAATACAAATAAAAAGTCGAGTTAATGGTATTATTGGCATTTAATCTTAAAATTTGGCGACAGTAATTTGGTCCATGGGATAACTAAGAAGTACCAAAAATACAAATAAAACGTCGAAATAAAAATCACTTGATGACGTAAACATGTCTTGTCAAGTGAATGTGACATTTACAATCAACCATTATTGGCCTTTAATCTTACTATTTGGCGACAGTATAACTAACAAGTACCCATTTTTTATGAACTGTAATCTGATATAAAAATTCTTAAAAGTATCAAAGGAGATGGGTAGATAAATGTTTATTTTCAGCTGTCTGATAGATAAAAGAAAAATTAGTGCCTGACACAGGACCACTGGAAGAAAAGAGTGGCTATCTAAAAATATCGACTTGCAACCGTCTTTCCTACAAGAAGATAACAAAATTTTCAGTACTACTTGATTATCCCGTCGACCAATTTCAGCAAATTATACAAATTGCCAACTATTCGTCAAATTATACAAGCTAACATAATTTTCATTTTAAATAACAAAAGAACAAATAAATTAGTAAAGCATTAATAAAAATCCTTATAAAAAATCTAATTAAAAATCACCCGATGACATAACAAACATGTGTATCATGTTTAATGTCAGGTGAATCTAACATTTACGATCAACCATTACTGGCATTTAATCATATAGTTCAGAGATAATTTTTTGGTCGACGGGATAATCAAGTAATGCCATATTTTCTTACATTTCATCTATACTTCCACTTTTGCTCGTTGCAATGTGTTAATATTTAACATTTATGTGGTATATTTAATTTTAAATTAGTAGAGTTCTCTGTGGTAATTCCTGGTCAAAAATCAACAACATCCAATTATTATAAAAACCATTAAAGATATTGTTCCCAGTTTTGGCATGGAATAAGAACCCTTTGATGCCTGTACTGTAGTATGATAAAATGTTTGCTTAAATACATATGCACTTATAATTGAAATAATTATAATTTTTAAGTGATCAGGAATTGCACCAGAATTATTCCTGGTCACTTCTGGGGTAATAATCGAGCAGCATCCTTTTTTATGTAAATGAAGTAGTAAAAATTTTTTTTATGACTGAGTATTAAAATAATTAGAATCAATCTTGTAACATTCGTCTCATAATTGTGGAAAAATAACACAGACCGTGTTTTGGGTGTACAAATTAATTTGACCGCATTTGATGTGGAAAAGACTTTTACATTTTATATTACATTAACTGGCCGAAGAATTTTTTTATAACATTTATAAGCAGTATTTATTGCTTCTTCATCCACTGTGAATGAATTAATACCTTGCAAATTTATTTGTTCATAAAACATATACTAAATGTTTATGTAATTATAGGGAAATATTTTTCAAAATATACATTTTTTTTTAGCCTTAAAATTATGATTTTCCTTAACCATCTTTTAAAAAAACTTTAATTGTAGGGTAATGTTGATTAAGAAATATTGGCATGTTCTTCAGAAATTGAGTGATGTTGGGACTGGGTTGATTTTTTAAGTTTTATAATGAGTAGAGTTGAGCCAGGTTGGATCTAGGGATGGGATGAATAGTGATTTGGCTGAATATTCGGCCAAATTTTAGGTCAAACACCGAATTTTTTCCAATAAAGAAAATAACTTTTGATTATATAAATACAGTGGTGGGGCATTTCTAGAAAATCTTACTAGCCAACGATTTATTTCACCAGCCAGTAAAATGCAACGTATGGTTACAATACAATATTACTATAATCCATTTTCATATTTTTTCCCCGTGTAAAATTAAGAAATATAAACAAGAGATGAAAGTTTAATATAAAACAGAACTTAGTACCATGTTTACATCCCAGTAATTAAGAAAGCTGAAAAATATAGCTAACTACTAAAAAAAAAAGTTTTTTCATATCTCTATAGCTTGTAGTTTTCAAAGACTACCTAAAAATTCACTCGCCCTGTCAGAAAATTCAGTCGTCAGTGGTGAGTAAAATGATGCATTTCCCCACCCCTGTATATATATAGAATTTTAAATTTTAAAGTGGAAAAAGAATTAAAAACAAATTTATATTCTATTATCTGTTTACATTTTTGAATAACTTGTTTTTGTAATATTTCAACTTTTAATAAAATAACTTTTACTACATCTAAATTATAATATCATAACTTTATCTACAGTAAAGTAATGCATAAACATTTTATCTAAAAAAGGAACTCATTAATCATTACTACTCTTAAATGCACTTTTTAAATTTATTTTTAAATTTGAAAAAACTTATTTTAGCCCAAAAAATTACAAAATTGCATTGTATCCTTTTATTGTAAGATATATCAAATTGATTTACAGTAAGTCAGAATAATAAGATATTTCCATTAAAATATAAAGAATTTATTTAACTTTTACTATCAAATGATACTTTTATCCTTTCTTGCATTCAAAATAAATAATATTCTTACACTCTCTCTCTCATAATTAATTCATGCGGCGATATTTTCTGAAATAACCTTTAATCAAGTAAATTTTATTGTGAGCGTTTGTGTCCCTAATGATAAATAAATTTGAAAGAATGAGTCTGTTCTGCACAAATTACATTAAAGCAAAAGGTATGGTTAACGTAGAATATGTATGTTAACAAAGTCTTTGACATTGGAATCAGCACATACAATATTCCACTTATTCAATAAGCATTGAACTTTGAAGGGGGGGGGGCATTGAGACCTATAGCGGCAATTCAATAAGCATTAAAAACATATCCAGAAACTGATAAGAACATGAATGAAAGAATATGTAAATAAAAATATATATACATAATAATGTTACATATTAAAGCCAATAATCATGCAAATAATTATTTTAAAGTGAAAACTATAGAATTAAAATATTATTTTGCTCAATATTTTTAAAATTTATATTTAAATATTTATAAAACAATCTTCATAAATCAGGTTGCGCCATCTAGTGACTACCTAGTTTGACACTAGTTCTGTTTTCAGATGTACAGTTGTACTTGGAATAGTGATATTTGATATTCCATCTTGAAAATGAATCTTAGCTAATGCACCTAGTGAATGATTTTTTACATTTCTTACTTCATAGAAAACAGAAAGTAAGTTATTATGAATTTCATAAGGGCCTTTTTCAGTGGCGTGGCGTCCGGTCATCGCTGGATGCAGCGATGACCAAGCAATATTTTAAAACTCTTAATAAGCTTTTAAAACTCTACGATCCAGTTTTAGCAGAACATTTGGAGTTCATGTATAAGTGAAGGTAAGATTTAAAGTTTCTTTTTTGAACATTCAACCATTGAATTTTAGAGTTAATAATTTTTCACCACAAACTTAAATAATTGCGATGACCACCGAAAATTTTCACGCCACGCCACTGGCCTTTTTATATGTGCATGGAATTTGCAGATGGTGATGAATATTCAAGTGTTTTTCTTTTTTCTATTAGAGTTTTTACATCTTGAGTTGTAACATATCATTCTCTAAAGACATTTCCCTGACAATTAAAAACCTTTATAGGAAATACAGAAAGGCTGTATATTTTTTAGTATCTGAATAACTGTGCATTTTTTGCAAGAACGAAAATGACTTCATGAATGTCCCAGAAAGCAGCCAATTTAGATTTTAAAAAAAATTGCAAAAAATGGAAAAGAAACTTTTTTCCTGAATTTATTTGACAAGATAGCTTTCAATATTCAGTGAGATTTTAGCAATATTCGGCTGAAGCATTCGACCAACAAGCCTTCAATATTCAGCAAAAGGGCCGATACCGAATATTTGTCCCATTAAAAACAAAAATATGGCGTAGTCGACAAAATTAGAAGAACTGCACAAAAATAACATAAGACAGTCCTAAAATGGCATAATGTATGCACATCATTAAATGTCCAATCGTAGAAGTGTAAATATTTCTTTTTAAATTAATATTTTGATACATAGATTTCTTCAAAAAAAGACAAAACAAACTCATAGCAATACACTTTTATTTTTACTGAGCATATTAATAAGAGTTCTATTTTTGGTAAATTTTTACTTTGAATAAAATACCAAACAGGATGTCATTCAGTCAAGTAGTTTAAAAAATATGCAGACAGGCCAATACAGGTTTTTTTTTCTTCGGGCTCATAAATTTTGTGAAAAATAACATTTTGTCACGAAAGATGAAATACAGTTTCTCAAATTAGAACCAAACATTTATTAATAACAACTTCTTTAAATTCTTCAACTGAAGTTTTCAATTCTGGTGAGCTTATTTTGTTTAATTATTAAACATTTTAATAAAAATAATCAATGAAAAGTATGTTTTTATGGAATGGAATTTTGTGAAGGGGCCTGTTGAAATTATTGAAAAGAAATTTGTGAAGAGGCGTGTTTTATTGAAAGGAATTTTGTGAAGGAGCCTGTTTTATTAAATGGATTTTTGTGAAGGGGCCCTAAATAGGCCTCTCATAAAAAATATATATACAATTTTTACATATGAAAACAAGTAATTTCCACAATGAAAATAACTTATACAAAAATATTTTATATGAATTTTATTTCACACTGCACATATGAAATGTACTGAACTGATCAAGTACTATAAATATTTTTTTTTTCATCATTAAGATGGTTCTCCAAAAAAAAAAAAAAAAAAAAAAAAAATCGCTGAATATCAAACTTTGACACACATTCTGGCTCATTTTTAAACATAAAGTTTTGGTTATTGAGATGATTTAATTGAACACTTTATTTTGTTATTTTTCAATAAATGAATTTTATCTTGATTAATAGCAGTTATTGTCTCAGGACAGCAGATGTTTTCCCTTCCCCACACTAATGTGTCTGAAACCTCTTTAAAATGTCTACTTTGGCAGTACTTTCTAAAAAACTCTAGTTTTTACAAAAAATGAAAAAAGAGTTTGATTACATAGTTTCTTATGATAATTTTCAAATTCCTGACTCAACAACACAAAACTTTCTGAGCCATTTATAAATGTGAAGGCATAAAATTGATGAGTTTGACTATTGAAGCACCTTTTTTTTCATTCCTTGATAAATAAATTACTTTTCAAATTGTAAGTGATTCTTGTTTTGGGGCAACAGGTTTTCATGTGCTATCTTTCGGTAATTCAGTTCAGAACACCCACTTTGAGTTTATTTCCAGAATGATCTGCTTTTATCAAAACAAGGTTAAAATGATATTTGATTACTATAGTTTCTGAATAACATCTTCCACTTTCAAGTGTTCTTGAGCAAAAATGAATTCAGCAAAGTAGCTCCTTTAAATTTTAATAACAGCACTTGTCAATTTGATATGTTTGTGAACAAAAATGTATCGGAAAGTAACCAGTTTGGACTTGAGGTTTAATTAACTTAAAATATATCTGATCACCTGATTTTTCATAAGATAATTCTGAATATTTTTCAAAAGAAAAAAAAAACAATGTATTTGGATATGAATGAGAGTTGGAGATGGGCGATTCTAGAAAAATCAAGTATCAATAAACATAAACATCACATAAAACAACATCTATCACAATAAGAATTGATTCTTAACTTCTAGTATCAGATGTTCTATAATCAATACTTTCATATTCACACACAGATCAGCTTAAAAACAGTAATTCCAAAACTTAGCGATCAAGTAGCAGGAAATTTGATCATAAATAGTGATAACGGGGACGGGGATAAATAGATACTTCCAGCATTAATTTCATAGCAATTTATATTCTTTCGATTTTACTATTTTAACAGCAGCGCTGCTGTCAAATGTTGTATATTGGTTTTTTTCGTTCCAGATTAAATAGTTATGTTTTTAGCTTAGAAGCCTAGTTATTTGGGTTACTAGTTTATTAAGTTGCATTTTTCAAGTTTGTCCACCCCCCCCCCCCTCTCCCAAGAAATCAGAACCTTCTTAATTATGTTTCTGACGTTCTTCCCAAGTCATTTGGCTACCAACTAAACATTGATATTATATCTGCTACACTTAGTACTCACAATCTATGAATTATAATCAACATTTTTGGCTTTTTTCCAGTTCAAGTTTGAATAAACTAGTAACCCAAATAACTAGGTTTCTAAACTAAAAATGTAATTATTTAACATGGAAAAAATCCTGTAATACAAAACTAGATAACAGTTCTAACACTAAAACTATAAAATCTAAAGAAAAATATATACAGTATACTCCCTCAAATCTGCAACCCTTCAACGCAGATGTAAACAATGAAACTTTCAGTTCAGATGTAGGGGCAAATTTACAGAATTTTTTGGTTTTATTATCATTCCATATGTATTTTAATATGTAATTCGTGATAATATGACTGAACTCATGGTTTTCATGAAGAGAGTATAAATTTATTTATATAAAAAAAATGCTGATATTACTGATAAGCACAATATTTTTTATCAAATATATTTATTTATTAATCAAGCTTTTTTGGTTATTAAAACTGGCTAAACCTAATGCAGCAGAAAATTGACAATACTTCAAGAAACTTTAACACAGAAATTTAAATAATCAATCACTTGACATCGTTAGATGCTCATTAGAAACAAACAAACAATTAAACATACAACAACTACACTGGTCGCAAATATAGTACTCCATCTCATAAGAAGGGGATATATAAATAGCTGTTTGAAGAAAAGCCTAACTCTGCTAACTTCCTCTTGGGAATAACATTTGTGTCATTGAAATGATTCCATGAATGTAGAATTTAAAAACATTTTACCATATGCGAGCCCCCCCCCCCCCCCCCCAAATGATATTGTGCTTTCTCTAGATTCAGAGGTTAATCGGGCCCTGTACACATACCATTTTTTTTATTACATGCCACATTTTCAAATAAGACATTTACTTAAGACTGCGTTTTACGACAAGTTATTTATTTCAAAATAAAATTTAGATATTTAAAAATTGATATTTATAAAATATAAAACTTTTATGAATAAAATGTTAAGTGCGAACATTCAAAAGCAGAAAATATTGCTTTTAATCATCTAATCCAGCCATACTCAACCTTTTTTTCAAACGGGCCCCAAACATATATTTGTGATGCTAGCTAGGCCACAACATACTTAAAAAAAAAAAATTATAACCAAGTTAATATTATCAGTGTGGTTGAACGTTTGTAGCAGAAGGAATGTCATAAAAAATTTTAACACCACTATTTCCAAACAATAAATTTCATGGTAAATTTTTAGTACAAATGTTGAAGAAATAGGCTGCGAAATGTTTTGTTTGGAAAGAGTAGCGTAAAAATGTTTTGATGCCTAGCGTAAAAATGATTTGATGCCTTTTTTTTTCCGCGAGAAACATTCAACCCTAAAAAGCAGTATTAGCTACATAATAAAATGTAATAATATACCAATGCAAAATTTCTGTGTTCTAAAAAAAAAATAATGAGGAGATTTTCTCCAATAAATCAGTTTTGTTCAATGCAAAAAAACTTTTTATTATTTGTTTTTTACTGTAAAAATATATACAGCAAATTAAATTAATATTTAACAACGTTTGATAAGTGTTGGAGATTAACATAAATAGGACATGTAAAAAGAACTTTTCACTAAGAAAATGGCCTTCAAGATGTTTTAGCATAATTTTAAATAACAGAACAGATTGTGTCTTCCCATAAAAATATGTAAAACAACAGTGAACATCTTAAATACCATATTTTATGGAAGAAACGCCGTGGCGTTTACAAGTTTGAAAAGTGCGGCGTTTACGATTTTTTATTTTTTTTTTCGTGTACGTAAAATTTGGATAAAATAAAAATTCCTCAAGATTGTTTTCAAGTCTCCTGCTTAACAATGCAAAACTTTCTGACTTTGCCGATAATGAAAACTGTGACATTTCTGATGATGATACCGAACCATACAGATGAACAAAGAAAATTTACAACTTTTCCACTCAGATATTGACGACTCAGATTTTGCGGGTTTCAAATAGAAACTAAAGAAGGCCTAAAGTGTATACGACGTAAAAAGCGTACTAAGTTGTGCGTACCACTTAAAAAAATGGGGAGCAATTAAGGAGAGGGGTCCGTGTCCCGCGCTCTGGATGGTTTTAAAAGCAATTGACGTCTCCTTATTTTAAAAATTACATAAAAATTTTAAAACATTTAAATATTTTGAATAAAATTGTAGAATCTTAAGTTATTAAAAAGGAGGTACCCTACACTGTCCAGAAAACTTTGATTAAAGTTAAGTCAATGAAACACTGTCGACAAAAATAGAGATCCCACAGGTGCAGCATTTATGGCAGGTGCAGTGATTATGATATTTTAAAGCTTATTCAGAACAATTTTGAGGAGTGCGGCACTTACGATGAGTGCGGCGTTTCTTCCATAAAATACAGTACTTTTTATGCATTAACTTAATTAATATTATAAATATGGATTAATGAGTGTGTTTCTTGCTGCACATTGAATACTGCTGGGCCACATGTGGCCCGCAGGTTGAGTATGGCTGATCTTGTGTATGCTTAATTTGTAGTTATTGTTATATTTAAATTTTGTTTCCAAGAATGAACTCTAGATTGACAGGAGTGAGACAAATAGTCTTTAGTCAAACGAAACCCTAAAAATTATCGTCAACCTGATCAAACTCGATACAAGACTCTAAAGGAGAAAAAAAACCTCACAAAAATTTTCGTACACAGCCTTGCATTTGTTAGGGACAACTCTGCAGAAAAGTACTCACATTTTTTTTTTTTTTGAGGAAATTTAAGCATATTAAAGGATTACACAAAAAAAAATCCATTTTTTTTTACAGAATGCTTTAGCTAGATGTATACTCTAATAAAATTTTTTGTGCATACAAACAGAAACAAATAAATTACCTCCTGGGCCCATAGGCTACACTTTTTTGGAGACCACCTCCTTTAAATTGATATATTTTAGTGTTTTCTGGGATTAAAAACAGAAAGAAGTATTCATATTGCAGGTAAATATTTAAATTTCATAACATTCAAAATGTGATAATTTGGTATTTTTCTAGAATTATTAGGACCTAGGGGCCATATAAAAAATAAAATTTCTCATTTTAATATTCATACAGCCCATCATAAAACAAAAGCTGTATGTGATTTGTATGCCTTTTTTTGCAATTGAAAGAACGTTTCTCTCATCAGTAGTTTAAACGATAATCGCCATAGCCTCTATTTTGAATCAACTAGTATGATGCAATTCTGAGAATCTTTTGCATAATGTTTTTTTTTTTTTTTCAGAATAGATTTACATTAAATAAGTTTAAAAATTCATATATTTTCACATAAACATTTATATAGAATCTCTAACCTTAAAAGAACTTTCTTAGTTGAACAATGAATTTTAATAGAATAAATGGACATGGTTGGATGATCACTCAGGATGCGAAAAATAGGGAAAATGCTTTATTAAACTTAACAGTTTCTTTAAAAGATATCATTTGTAGAGATGCTGTGACTACAAAAGCTGTATCTGTATATATCCAATGTGTATGTACAAACTGGAAACTAAAAAATTGTAAGGATCCAATATTTTCTTCTTATGAATATCAAAAATTAAAAGGGGAGCAGCATTTGGAATCTATCATGTATATGTTAATTATGTACAAGACTCAATAAGTGAGTGAAACAAATAATATTCTTCATTTCTCTTTTACATAAAATATTAGCCTGATATGAAGAAAAAAAACCTGAAAGAAAATCTTAACACAGACTCTCCTTTCCTTCCGGGCGCCAGGCTTCAATCTAGTCAGCCTAATGGATAATCTGCTTCTGCATGCAAATATCAAATAAGTTTGTTTAACCTTTAACTACTGAAACAGAAAATTTCGCAAAGTTACTGTAAACAGATTACTAAGATAGAATGAACGTTAAATAAAAAGTTTGATTAACTCCCTGAAGGGAAGAGTTCCATATCCTGTTCTGTATGGTGCGATTGGCGAAGGAATACAAAATGGCACCAAAAGGCTATTTTAGCATCTTATCAATTTTTTTAAGATGTCAGAAAAACATGGTTTTTAAATTTTTATAAACATATATTTTTATATTATAAACAATGTTATAGTACATGTATTATTTTTATATATGTTATGCACTCAATTATATATATGCACACATATAAATACAAATTATATACACATTTATATATACATAACTTTGTACTTATATATATTTATAATTTTATATATTTATTTTACATCTGAAACTAAGCCATTAATGTTATATACATATTAACATTAAAAAAAAATGCACACACAAAAAAAAATATATATTTACTCAATATTACATTTACAGAAAAATATCATTTAAAAAAAATCTCAGAAAATTATGAATTAAAAAAAATTAATTATAAAAAAATATGTATTCAAAATTATTAGTTATTCAAGTAATAAAAATAGCAACCCCAAATGCTGAAAATCACAACAATCACATTGAAAAATTCATTGCCAAAAAAAGAACGCCAAGAAAACCAGAACAGTATATGGAACTCTTCCCTCATTGAATACTGTTTTTGATCTCAACTCTGCTCTAATACTAGGTCTAGAAACTAAGTGGTATAAAACTGTGTGAAAATTTAAAAAAGCAGTGGTCTGTGAGAAAGACATTACAGCTGTTGAGGGTTATTATAAACTGTTCAAATTAATGTAAATGTAAAGTTCTATTTATTTAAGTGACTAATACCTATAATGTGTTTCTCTTAAAACTATTAAACCAACAGACATAAAAATATATAAATAAATAAAAACATGAAGTCTAAAATCATCAATGTCACAAATTTATTTACTTTTTTCACTGCTGAAACAATGAAACTAATGGAATTTTTAAAAAATATATTAAAGTACTCATAAAATTTCTTGTAATAATTAATAAATGTAATTTATTAAGTAACAAAATAAACTAACATGAAAATAATGAAAATTGCAACGATATTTAAATCCGTGATCACCATTTCTTTCTCTGATTAGAAATAAGAACATTTAATGTTTAAAGATGATCGGCTTTTTTTTTATTATTCGGGCGATATCAAAAACAAACATTTTACGGTAACAGTAAATTCGTCAAAAAGAAAAATCTGCTTCAAGCCAGTTATGACGACTGTAGTTTGATAAAAATCAAATTTTAATTTTAAAACGTGTATATGAAACACAAGCTATTTTTATATAAATACGGGACATTCAAAAAAGAATTTCATGAATGAACGGAACGATCAAGTAAACAATAAGTAATTTAGCTAATCTTAAAAGTATGGTGTAACACTAAAATGCTACAATCTGAGTAAAATATCCTTTTAAATTTTAGGAAATTGAAGAATATAAGTGTTTAATTTATTATTTTGAAAATACGATCAACGATTCTAAAACTCCGACAATGAGAAACAAGCCGCTTTCTGGGCAGGGTATAAATGTAAACAAAGAGCACGTTGCGATGTTTTGGTTCAGGGTTTGAAGCTGAATCCGGCTTCACTTTTTCGACAGTTTTCGGCGAAATTGGTGGGCCGTATGTATCTAGTAGGCTATGGTATTTGTAATTGTTTGAAGTCAATCAAAGTCAAAAGGGACGAATTAATGCCTTTGTGACTTTACATATAGATGAAATTTACCCCAGAAATAAAGACTATGTTCTACTTATTTTGTTCAAATATTTTTTTCTTTTAAATTAAAAAGTTCATTATTTTCATAAGGAATAAATCGAAATTTTGCTGTAAAATTTAACAATCTTTTTTTTTTTTTTTTTTTTTTACCGTTGCCAAGAAAATCCTATCCCAGAATAATAATTTATCCTAAACAGTTAATTCTGATTTGAAAGATTTTCATGTGCAAGAGGAAAATGAAATAAAAAATAGACATGAATACGTTTTCATATTGGAAATAAAACTAAAATACGAAAAGAAGGTGAATTTGATCTCATATATCAAAAATAAAACTAATATGCTTTGAGGTTGAAATAAAAAGGGCTTGCGTTATGATATTAATTCTTATTATTAAAAGAAATGTTACTAATATCTCATGGTTTATCGTCTGCACACAGCTAACAGAAATGTTAATTTTTAATCGAAAATTTCAATGAGAAAAAAAAAACTTTTGAAAATCAAATATATAGTAAATGTCAAAATTTTACACCGCAAAATTATCGCTGTCGAAAATGACGTCATTGTACTGGGAAATAAATATTCTCATTCTTAAAAACAAACATTAACTAGATTGCCTGAAAAAATATTTTATGACGAGTGTTACTTCTTAATGCCGCCTCATTTCAGAAAATATGAATGAAAATTATTTTATTTTTAAAAGGAAATTATATTTTCATTCATAAAACCTAAACTTTTAATATAATTGCGTCAATGTGAATCATGTTCTGTCCACCAGTATTGAAAATTAAGGCTCGGAAGTATAGAAAGAAATTTAAGATTTACAATAACCATTAGCGCAATAAATAAAAAGTTCATATGTAAATTAATGAGACCACGGGGAGTTCAGGAGGCGGAGCCCCCCCCCCCCCCCTGAAGAAATCTATTTTATTATTTAAAAAAATATCAGAATTAGTAGCTCATGAAAATTATTTCAAAATATCCTTCCATAACAACGTTTTTAATTTAATGCTTCTAATATCTGAAAACTTCGTATTTTTTATTCTTATAAATAATTACATAATTTGAAAACTTTAAATTGCGGTTTGCAGGAAATTGAATATTACCAAAGTGTGTCTAAAAACAGTGACTTGCAGAGCTGACGTTGAGGCTCCTGATCTGCAGATTTACTAGTTTATATACAGTGGTGGCCAAAATTGTGGATATTTTTTGAAATGTTCATGTTTTATAACTGTGTGTGCGTATAGAATATATTCATATTCACTTAAATACAAATGTTTATATATGAAATTCAAGGAAATTTAATGTAGAATTTAATTTAAAAAAACAGAATTAAAATATCTGCATTACAAAAAGAGTTACACTTACTTTAGTCTAAAATACAAACACAATTAGTCATGAATTCTGAAGTATATTATAATTATAGCTTCCTGGCCAATCACAATGACTGTTCTGGGAACCAATCAAATGTCAGTAATTAAGCTGTAGTATGTTTTGATTTGTAAAAGCGGTATTTTGCTGGAATTAATTTTGCAGAAGGGCGAATACTAGTTGAACTAAAAATAATGTTTTTTTTTTTAAATATTTCTATTTTTTCTTAATGCAAATAATGTAAAACAATGTCATCAACAACAAGAACTGATTGGACACCTACAAAAAGAAGCAGAATTGTCAAGTTGAGAGAAAATGGCCTCTCTCATGCTGAAATTGCAGGACAGGTTGATGGATCAGTCACTTTATCTGGCGTACGAAAGTTGCGCTTATGGTATGAAGAAACTAAATCAGTGATATATATGGCAAGATTAGGCAGAAAAAATGCATAAGTGCTTCTAACGATAGAAAGATAAAAATGATATGCCTCAAATATAGAAGAATTTTATCAGATGCTGTTAGATGTGAAATGAATTCAATGGGTATTTCAGTTAGTTCATGAACAATAAGGAGAAGATTAGCAGGTTTTGGACTGAAGGGTAGAATTCCGAGGAAAAAAACATTTTTAAATCTTCAGCAACGCAAGAAACGAGTTCAGTGGGCAAAAGAACACATTAATTGGTCAGAATATCTGTGGAAGCGAATAGTCTGGAGCGATGAGAGTAAAATATCGCTCTTTGGTAGTGATGGGGGAAAATATGTAAGACGTAGAGTAGGGGAAGAGCTGCAACCAGATTGCATTGAAGCAACTACACAGAATCCAACAAATGTCATGAATTGGGCCTGCATGTCTTCAGATGCAGGGGTGGGCCGCATTCAAGTGATTGATAGCATTCTGAATGCAAAAAATACATCGAATCTGTCCTGGAACCAAAGTTGATACCTTCCATCTAGTCCAGTCCAATAAGGATTTAACCTCGGAATGAAAGACAGCAAGCTAAAAATTTGTAAATATCTTTGTTTTGACATTCTAAAAGTTAGCTGAAAAGACTCATAAAATCTCATGTCCGCGTCTCCAGATATTCAAGCTCAAAGGTCGTGAAAATCAGTTTTTCGCTTATATCTCGAAAACAGTATGTTTTCTTGAAAACAACCCAATTAAAAAACTAAAGTAGATAAAATTTCCTATAAAATACATTCAATAATTTTAATTTTCTGTCAAAGAGTTTTGACTGTAGAGAACGTTGAAGAAAGGCAACTTTTTAACCTTCTGGACAAAACGAGAAAATAAACCTCGTCCATCCTCGACTTCTCAAAACAATGCTCTTTTATCAGAAAGAAACGAGTTCAAAATTCAAGTAGACAATATTTTCTACAAAATTCATAAAATAACTTTAATTTTCTGACAAAAAGTTAGGGTATTAGATCGCGCTAAAAAAAGGCGACTTTTTGACTTTTCAGCCAAAACGAGAGAAACGCACTTTTCTACCTCGATTTTTCCAAAACTGTGCATTATATAGAAGAAACTTAATTACAAAATTAAAGCGAACTTTATTTTCTAAATAACTCTGAAATAACTTTAATTTTTTGACAAAAGGTTCAAGTGCTAGAGAGCGCTGACAAAGGGCGAGTTTTTGGCCCTCTGGCCAAAACGAGAGAAACGCTTTCTCAAGATTTTTCCTATGCTTCAAATGATCTTTCAACTATCACAAAGTTTGTAGAGCATAAAATTCTCAACAATTTTGGTCGTAGGCCATATTTTATATAATTAATCGTTTTTGAGATAGAGCGCGAGGAGTGGGAAGTGCCCATCCCTATGTAGGATAACGTTATGCCAACTGTGGAATTAAATACGTAATTAGTTTATATAATTATTTATGAGTATTATTCCTAAATAAGACATCCACTTAATAATATTTAGTTAATATGTATGAATAATATAATATAATAATAAGTTTTTTAAACTTTAATTTTTTAAATTAAGTTCAATTTTTAAAATTAAGTTTAATTTTTAAAAGTAAGTTTTATTAAGAACCCCAGTTGCTAATTAATGTGGGACATTTTCTGAAAAATGCGCTTATTAACTTTAATTAGTTTTTGATGCTCTGGCCAAAAGAGAGATAATCCAACTCAAGATTGCTTCCTATATTTCTAATGATGTTTGGAGCTTTGATTATTTAGTAGAAATATTACAATCATTAAGAAAATTACATTATTTATTCATTTATAAATATTATTCATAAATAAGGCATCCGTATGGTAATATTTAGCTAAATTATATAAATAACAAGACACTGAAAGGAAATAGTTTAAATACATCGTAATTACCTACTTTTATTTATCACAAGTTTATCGTAAATCTATTACAGTTTATTCAAGTTAAAATGTAAGACGATTTTATTAAAATCTCTGATTATGAACAGCAGGCACACAGTTTAATGTTCCTCTATTTCGCCATCGTCTCCTTATTTGGGTCGGTCACATTGAATTTCCATATTGTTATCCTCATCTCCGTGTCTGTCACATTTAGCTCTGAAGCCTGAAGAAACTCTGGTTCATACTAGTGATGGGCGATTCTGGAAAATTTGAGAATCGATTAAAATCAACATCGTATAAAACAGAATCGATCGCAATAAGAATTGATTCCCAAATTCTAGAATCGATACTTGAATCGATATTTCAATGTTCACAGATTCACACAGATAAGCTGAAAAATAGTAATTCCAAAACGTAGCGAATCACGAAGGGCCGTAACGACTATCCCTCACCTCCATGTATGGGGACCATAGACAATGTTAGTGGCCCAGAACGAAGCTACTACAGACCTTTGAATCAAATAATCAGGTTTTTTAACTTTTAAAATTATTATTTTTAAGATGTAATTTTGATAATAATTTATATTATATTAAAATTTATCTTTAAAAAAGATTTCGGTCAGATAAAAAATAAGAAAGAAATGATTTTTTTTTTTCATCCGGAAAAGATGTACTTTCTACTCTAACTCTTATTTCCTTCAACCAAACAGATGGGGACTTAACTTCCTATAAACGTCATTCTTTAAAAATGTGCAGATGAGAGAAATTCTGCGGGCTCTAAATTTATTTAAAAAGTTAAATGGTTTTTCAGTCTTTTTAGGGTCTCCTATAAATGTGGAGGAAATGCAAATATTGCAAATCTTCTATTAAAACAGCTGTGATGAATGTAATTAACCAATCATGACATACTAATTATCTCCCAATTAATAATCAAAATTCTCATTTTAATAATACATTTAACCAAAATTTCTTTCCCTTTTTAAAATATATATCTCCTTATCATGGAAGACAGTAGTATTCCGAGTGACGCAACCTTAAGCCTAAAATCGTATCGTATAGTATCGTTAAAATCGTATCGTATCGTATCGTAGAATTCGTAGATGGCGGAACTCATATATACAGCTAACTCGACATCAAAGAAAACGCGAAAAGCCGCCTTTTAATAACTGAGCAGATATAAGTCTTATTGGTCTGAATTTTCTAGAACAGTCTTATATCTGCAGTCTAATCGTATACTGAAATTTTTACATTTCTACGTGCAGTATATTTTGAGATCTAAATAGCCATTTTTAAAGTGAAAACGTTGGTATGATATCGAGGAAGTTCCTAATTAGAAAATCTCGAAAACGGTTCTAACGATTATCGTTAAATTGATACATAATATAAATGTGATTAAGGCGAGGTGAATAACACTTTTCTTTTTTCTGGGAAAACTCTCGTTCGTTAAATAATTCGATTTTTTTTTCTCTCGAAAATGACACGGGCGATTTTTTAAAAATCAAATAAATATGTTTCAGATGAACCAAATAACAATTTACTTGTTTCCTGCAAGACTCTTGTTCGTTTTATAATGCGCATGAAAAATCGGACTATATTTCTTCGCCATTCTATGGAAATTTCACCGAAAATGCGTGACACTGTATTCATACACATGCTATCTTTTTAACCACTTTTGGGGAGAAAAATTTTGTCTTCCCAGTGGCTGAGTGGTTAAGGGCAATGGTCTACTGATCTTAAAATAGGCAGTTCGATACTCTCTTGTAATAGTTTTCGCATGTGAATGTGTGTTTTTTTTTCTTTTAAAGTCTGTTAATTGACCATTATTCTCAGTTCTTTTGTAATTTTTTAATTGCTATTAAATTAAATAAAATTACAATTATAATGACGCCAATTTGATGATGATTATTTCTTGGCAAATTTTATAAATATATTTATTTTCAATCACTTTACAAAAATATACATTAATAATTATTATTTGAATATAAATCACACGATCAGAAACGTAAAAAAATAATTCATTTCAGCTCTTCTTTTTATAATATCATTTTTTATTATTATAACGGTCAATCAATATATAATCACTGACATCGATAATATTATTATTATTATAATTATTATTTTCCTTGCATAAAAACTATTGTGATGTAATAATTCTTTTATAATAAATAATTTAGTTGAAATGTTTTATTTATAAGTAACAATGAAGTTTGATAACCCCGAGACAATTGTTTTTATTTAACTTTGCAATATTTACAGTTTACACAATAAGCATATCAGAATTCTGGTGTCGCCATCTTTTGACGCAATTGCGTACTACATTTTGTCTCTTATTCGGGAAAAAAACAAAACTAATGCTCTTCGCCACTTTGAAAGAATCTCTTGTGACTAGAGGTCTATTTCGCAAATATTAAGAAAATTACTGCATACAAAAATATTAAAATGGGTAGTATTATAGAGAAATGTTTGATAAAAACGTTGAAGTAGACAGTTTTTAAATCGAAGAATTATTTTAAGAGATATTTAATGTTAAATCTGGATAAAATTGTCTCATTAAAAAAGTCTCATAGGAAAAAAAAATATACATGGGGATTTAATCATTTTCATTCAATTTAATCATTCAATAGAAACTCGAAGTTTGCAGAGTGCATTTATTATTTTTAACTTGCCTAATTTTTTGACGGTTTATTTCAATTTTAAATTAAAATTTTCAGAATTTCCAGCGATATATTTTACATATTTTAGAAAAGGTAATTTTAAATTGTTGCCAATTGTTAAAACAGCGCAAAGAATAATATATCCTTTAAATTAAAAATTTATTCACACGTGACTATTATAAACAGAAAAAAATCCTTTTAAATTAGAATTAAATGATAACGTGTTAAAAGCAGGAAAATATTAAACATTACGTCATAAAAATTGTTTTTACACATGCTTACTTAAATTGAAAGAAAATTATAAAATAATCAATTATTTTCAAATTAGAATTAAATGATTACGCATTAAAAGCAGGAAAACATTGAAAATTACGTCATAAAAATTTATTTTCACGTGAATATTAAAAGAAAAAGAAAATTTTTAAATAATAAATTCATTGATATGTGTTAAAAGTCGTAAATGGAGGAAATTACGTCATATTGGCCATATTGGCCAAATAATAATATTGCAAAACAGTTTAAATTAAAAAATATATTTATATGAGAGATTTATTTCAAATTTCTAGATAATATTTTTAACTATAGTTGCCAATTTTAAGGTAGCGCAAATAATAATATTATCTTTCTAATAATAAAAATATTTTCAGTTGAATGTTACAAAGAGAAAGGAAAGTTTGGTGAAAATTATGTTAGATTTAAAACGTTAGAGTTAAAATCTCTTATTTAAAATCATTTTCTTATAGCGTTGTTAAAAAATACCATAAAGCAAAGACTCTGTTGACTTAGTTACTTTTATATTTGGTAATTTTCAAATGTTTAACTAATCTTATTTAATCAAGCACGGAAACAGCAACTAACATCAGGTGATTCGGTCTTGAAATCCCTCAGTAAAAGGGAAACCCGTTTACAGTAAGATCGCCATTGATTTTTTAATTATACAGAGCAGCCTCGATTATCCGAGCTAATTGGGACTGTTAGTAAATCGGAATCGGAAATCTCGGTTAATAGAAACTGTGTGTAAAAACTCGCCGTGCTTGCGAATTTAACATCTCTTTTAAAAAAATATATAGAACGTTTTTTAAATAATAAAAATAAATATATGTAAAGTTCACAGCTTAACAAATTTAAAAAGAAAATCAACTACCAGTAGTAAATTTTAAAATGCAAATTGAAAAATTTACGAAAGTTCACACAGCCACTGGAAACAAAGCATTGTTCGCTATTGACTTCTCAGGGTCCAATGTTTCTTTGGAGTTGAGTGCTTTTGGGGGCAGAAGGGCCTGTATAGCACGGACAGTGAGCTAAAGAGTGTGGTTATTTTTAAAGCTCATTCAAAAGGGAAAAAAATCAGACTTTGTTATCGGCTCGGTTAACAGAAACCTCGATTAATCGAAGCTCGGTTAATCCAGGTTCTACTATAATTCAATCTTCCGTAATCTTTTTAAAGCAGATCAAATTAATGGACTTTATCACAAAGTCACATAACTGATAACTGCCATACTTGTTGGCCACCTTTTTTTCAAAAAGTTTGCTTCGCGTTATTCAATTAATGAGATATCTCCGATAAAATAAGTCACATTTTCCCGTTCTAAAATACTGGTATCCAAAAATCGTACCATGTAACTGACACTACAAGTACTCATGGAACTAGACTATTTTAAGTCTGATTTTTATTATAGACTATATAAAATTATTAAAAATATATATTATGATAGGAACTAGCGGGCTTCGTCCGCTATTTACGTTACGGATATAAAAATCATGTTTTTTTTAGGGAAAAAGAAATAAAAACCTATTTGACGATAGGTTTATAAAGACACATTTTGTATTTATTATATTTCCGGGGATGAGGAGGGGGGGGGGGGACTATTTTGATTAAATATCTCAATTAGTCCACATGGCAGATATAATTATGATAGACACTAGCGGGCTTCGCCCCTCTATGGCGCCTTATGGGTCCAGCTTTCATAACCCAGAAACTACCTTTCGGACATCAATGCAACAGATTCCAAACGTTATAATTAACTTAATAATCACCCTATATGGCATTAAAGTAAATTTATGAGTACTGCATACTATTTTTTATCGTAATTTCTGAAGACAAAAAATTATTTCGGTTCCATTCTTAGGTACTGGTCTGAAAAATTTTAAAAAAGGGGGGAAGGAGGGGACATGAGACTGCTGTTTGTCAAACAACACAACGGGGTCTGGCTTATCCAACTTGGTTTTTGATGACTTCAATTGGAAGGTGGTTTGTTTAAAAAAGTGCGTTCCCTGCCCCATGAAAATTGGAACTATTGGTGCACCATCTATGTAAGGATTTAATAATTATAAATTAACATTTTGGATTTATTAATTTAAGGATAAAGTGTTTTTAAAGGAATATCAAATGAAACTCTCTATGCGATCTGCGATTATACTTACCCACTTGTTTTTATATACAAACTGGTATAAGGAAAATTGTAATAAAATAGTAAAAATTAAATCTGCATTAAATCCCATAAGTATCTTTTTTTAAATCATTTTATCACTAACCTCAAAAAAAGTAATGATATCAATGCAAAAACCCTTGACGGGTTAAAAGTTTCTGACGCAGCACTTTATCTTATGCTCTAAGAATTTTAAATATGGAACTTAAAAATACTGATATCAAATTTTGAGTGACGTTATGCTATTTCTTAAAAAATATATTTGTATTTATTTCATCATTTTATTTTTGTTTTATTTATAATCGCATGTGCAAAAGTTATGTTCGACATGAAAAGCTGCATAAAATTTTATTCGCTGTTGCTTTATCATTTACATCTCTCATAAATTCAAAATATGAGTTTTAAAAGATATGATATAAAATTTAAGTGACGCCTTGATGTGACTTTAAAAGGTTTGTTTTAAAATTCAATTTAAATTATTTTTGACTTGGTTAAAATATTTTTTTTTACATCTACACAATACTTTTAATTTTCCAATTCACTGTTAAATATATCACTTTCATTGAATCTATACTATGCATTGAAATGTATTTATTTCAATAAATTAATTTATCTTTTGAGTCACGCTATTCAAAATTGTGAGTAAGATTTATGTAAATGGTTTATTTGCGTCAAACTATCCTTTTTCATACATTTCATGTAGTTTGGACACAATGACGCAAAGAAACCATTTACATAAATATTACTCACAATTTTGAATAGCGTGACACAAAAGATAAATCAATTTATTGAAATTAATACATTTCAATGCATAGTATAGATTCAATGAAAGTGATATATTTAACAGTGAATTGGAAAATTAAATGTATTGTGTAGATGTAAAAAAATATTTTAACCAAGTCAAAAATAATTTAAATTGAATTTTAAAACAAACCTTTTAAAGTCACATCAAGGCGTCACTTAAATTTTATA
Source organism: Maratus speciosus (assembly GCA_963932465.1). Lineage (NCBI taxonomy): Eukaryota > Metazoa > Arthropoda > Arachnida > Araneae > Salticidae > Maratus > Maratus speciosus. Next base: position 59,156,843 of record OZ010788.1, read on the forward strand.
TCATATCTTTTAAAACTCATATTTTGAATTTATGAGAGATGTAAATGATAAAGCAACAGCGAATAAAATTTTATGCAGCTTTTCATGTCGAACATAACTTTTGCACATGCGATTATAAATAAAACAAAAATAAAATGATGAAATAAATACAAATATGTTTTTTAAGAAATAGCATAACGTCACTCAAAATTTGATATCAGTATTTTTAAGTTCCATATTTAAAATTCTTAGAGCATAAGATAAAGTGCTGCGTCAGAAACTTTTAACCCGTCAAGGGTTTTTGCATTGATCTCATTAACAATTTATAAATATCTTACTTTTTAATGTTTACCAAATATTCAGCTGTTAAGAAAAAAAAATCTCATCCTAGAGCCATTAACAATGAAATAACATACTTTTCTCTGGTTAACAAATAAATAAAAGTACATTCCTTGATTATATGTTTTTTTTTTCAGCAGTAATCTAAAAACTATAAACAGTTATTGACTCAATCGCTGACATGCAGAGTGCACTCACTGAAACAATAATAAATAAAAAGAAAAGTATCGAGTTAAACTGATGGCATTGAGCTCACAGTCTATTCATACTAATAGTATTTTATACTCTTACTTCAAAAAATGCCTTTCGAAAAATAAATAAAGGGGGAATCAGCCCCCCCCCCGTCACATCTCTATACTTAAACAATAAGCCTCCAAATCTCATCAGGGAAGCGCGTTATCAGAATAAACTGGTTACCAAATTTGAAGAAAATCAGATAGAAAAACCCATATATTTAAATTAAGGGGGGTTAGCCCGTGTTCCTCCCTTTATACTTAAACAATGAACCTCCAAATTTAAATAGGGAAGTGTTTTATCAGAATTAACCGGTATACCAAAATTGAAGCAATTCTGATAATTCTGCATGAAAAATCAATTTATCTAAGGGGGGGTAATAGCCCCCGTACCCCCCTCCTTTATGCTTAACCAATGAACCCCCAAAACTAATCAGGGAAGCGCCTTATGAGAATGATCAAAAAAAAAATTTTAAGCAAATAGAATATTTCTATCGAGAGTTATCGCGTTACGTATGTACGTACATACATACATACAGAAACTGCGGGCACATTAGCTGTCAGGCTTTAATAGCCTGTGAGCTAAAAAGAAAAGTGCCCAGTTAAACTGATGGCATTGAGCTCACAGATTATTCACACTAACTGTATATTATGCTTTTATTTCAAAGAATAATGCCCCTTGAAAAATAAACTAAGGGGCGGGGGGATTGCCCCTCCCCGTTTCCCCTCTTTATATTTAACCAATGACCTTCCAAATGTCATCAGGGAAGCGCCTTATCGAAAAAAATCGGTATACCAAATTTGAGGCAAATCGGATAGAAAAACCAAATTATCTAAATTAAGGGGGTATTAGCCACCCGTGCCCCCCTTTATATTTAACCAATGAACTTCCAAATCTAATTAGGGATGCGCCTTATCAGAATAAACTGGTATACCAAATTTGAAGTAAATCGGATAGCAAAACCCATCTATCTAAATTTGGGAGGGTATTATCCCCTCGTTCCCCCCTCCCTCCTTTAGACTATAATAATGAACCTTCAAATATAATCAGAGAAACTCGTTATCAAAATCAACCGGTATACCAAAATTTGAAGAAAATCTGATAGTTCTGCATGAAAAACCCATTTATCTAAGTTAAGAGGGGGTGTAGCCACCGTTCCCCCCTTTATACTTAAGCAATAAACCCCCAGAACTAATCAGGGAAGCGCCGAAGCGGAATGAACATGGGAAAAAAATTGAAGGAAATCGGATATTTCTATCAAGAATTATCGCGTTACGTATATACATACATACATACAAAACCGACGGGCACATTAGAACTCAGGCTTTGATAGCCTGTGAGCTAAAAAGTGCCAAGTGCGTGTAACTAGGGAGGAGGGAGGAGGAACAGAAAATAAAAGAGGACGTTAAAAGCTTTCCAACAATATGTTACACGAGATGGTTTGGAAGAAACAATAAATATGTCCTCCGGGGGACAGGTAAGTCTCAAACGGTGGGAGGGGGGGCGACCTCAAATGTATCTTTTGTCAAGGTTTCAAAATGTGGATTTATAATAAAATAGAACGAGAATTAGGCATTTTTAAAATAGCATGCATATTTTGAATGGCCCTGTAAATTAAGATTGGCGAGGAAGGGGGGGGGCGGAAAGGATTAGAAGGGTACAGTAGTATTCCGAGTGAGGCAACCTTAAGCCTAAAATCGTATCGTATCGTATCGTTAAAATCGTATCGTATCGTATCGTAGAATTCGTAGATGGAGGAACTCATATATACAGCTAACTCGACATCAAAGAAAACGCGAAAAGCCGCCTTTTAATAACTCAGCAGATATAAGTCTTATTGTTCTGAATTTTCTAGAATAGTCTTATATCTGCAGTCTAATCGTATACTGAAATTTTTACATTTCTACGTGCAGTATATTTTGAGATCTAAATAGCCATTTTTAAAGTGAAAACGTTGGTATGATATCGAGGAACTTCCTAATTTGAAAATCTCGAAAACGGTTCTAACGATTATCGTTAAATTGATACATAATATAAATGTGATTAAGGCGAGGTGAATAACACTTTTCTTTTTTCTGGGAAAACTCTCGTTCGTTAAATAATTCGATTTTTTTTCTCTCGAAAATGACACGGGCGATTTTTTAAAAATCAAATAAATATGTTTCAGATGAGCCAAATAACAATTTACTTGTTTCCTGCAAGACTCTTGTTCGTTTTATAATGCGCATGAAAAATCGGACTATATTTCTTCGCCATTCTATGGAAATTTCACCGAAAATGCGTGACACTGTATTCATACACATGCTTTCTTTTTACACTTTTGGGGAGAAAAATTTTGTCTTCCCATTGGCTGAGTGGTTAAGGGCAATGGTCTACTGATCTTAAAATAGGCAGTTCGATACTCCCTTGTACTAGTTTTCGCATGTGAATGTGTGTTTTTTTTTCTTTTAAAGTCTGTTAGTTGACCATTATTCTCAGTTCTTTTGTAATTTTTTAATTGCTATTAAATAAAATAAAATTGCAATTATAATGACGCCAATTTGATGATGATTATTTCTTGGCAAATATTATAAATATATTTATTTTCAATCACTTTACAAAAATATACATTAATAATTATTATTTGAATATAAATCACACGATCAGAAACGTAAAAAAATAATTCATTTCAGCTCTTCTTTTTATAATATCATTTTTTATTATTATAACGGTCAATCAATATATAATCACTGACATCGATAATATTATTATTATTATAATTATTATTTTCCTTGCATAAAAACTATTGTGATGTAATAATTCTTTTATAATAAATAATTTAGTTGAAATGTTTTATTTATAAATAACAATGAAGTTTGATAACCCCGAGACAATTGTTTTTATTTAACTTTGCAATATTTACAGTTTACATAATAAGCATATCAGAATTCTGGTGTCGCAATCTTTTGACGCAATTGCGTACTACATTTTGTCTCTTATTCGGGAAAAAAACAAAACTAATGCTCTTCGCCGCTTTGAAAGAATCTCTTGTGACTAGAGGTCTATTTCGCAAATATTAAGAAAATTACTGCATACAAAAATATTAAAATGGGTAGTATTATAGAGAAATGTTTGATAAAAACGTTGAAGTAGACAGTTTTTAAATCGAAGAATTATTTTAAGAGATATTTAATGTTAAATCTGGATAAAATTGTCTCATTAAAAAAGTCTCATAGGAAAAAAAAAATATACATGGGAATTTAATCATTTTCATTCAATTTAATCATTCAATAGAAACTCGAAGTTTGCAGAGTGCATTTATTATTTTTAACTTGCCTAATTTTTTGACGGTTTATTTCAATTTTAAATTAAAATTTTCAGAATTTCCAGAGATATTTTTTACATATTTTAGAAAAGGTAATTTTAAATTGTTGCCAATTGTTAAAACAGCGCAAAGAATAATATATCCTTTAAATTAAAAATTTATTCACACGTGACTATTATAAACAGAAAAAAATCCTTTTAAATTAGAGGCCCCACCAGTGGCCGAGAGGTTTTGCTCTCGAAGCTGGTAGACGGGAGGTGCTGGGTTCGATCCCAATCGCGCCCGTCGGCCTAATCGTTCAGAGTTTTCGTGGTTTTCTTCGAGCCGTGGATCTTCCATGCGTTAATACGGATTAGGTTCCCTTAGAAAGACCCCCACGGAGGGCACTCCCCCCTGGCCTATATCCCTCGTGTAATAATTGGCCGTCAAAAATCAACCCAACCCTTTTAAATTAGAATTAAATGATAACGTGATAAAAGCAGGAAAATATTAAACATTACGTCATAAAAATTGTTTTTACACATGCTTACTTAAAATGAAAGAAAATTATAAAATAATCAATTATTTTCAAATTAGAATTAAATGATTACGCATTAAAAGCAGGAAAACATTGAAAATTACGTCATAAAAATTATATTTTCACGTGAATATTAAAAGAAAAAGAAAATTTTTAAATAATAAATTCATTGATATGTGTTAAAAGTCGTAAATGGAGGAAATTACGTCATATTGGCCATATTGGCCAAAGTGGCCAAATAATAATATTGCAAAACAGTTTAAATTAAAAAAATATATTTATATGAGAGATTTATTTCAAATTTCGAGATAATATTTTTAACTATAGTTGCCAATTTTAAGGTAGCGCAAATAATAATATTATCTTTCTAATAATAAAAATATTTTCAGTTGAATGTTACAAAGAGAAAGGAAAGTTTGGTGAAAATTATGTTAGATTTAAAACGTTACAGTTAAAATCTCTTATTTAAAATCATTTTCTTATAGCGTTGTTAAAAAATACCATAAAGCAAAGACTCTGTTGACTTAGTTACTTTTATGTTTGGTAATTTTCAAATGTTTAACTAATCTTATTTAATCAAGCACGGAAACAGCAACTAACATCAGGTGATTCGGTCTTGAAATCCCTCAGTAAAAGGGAAACCCGTTTACAGTACGATCCCCACTGATTTTTTAATTATACAGAGCAGCCTCGATTATCCGAGCTAATTGGGACTGTTAATAAATCGGAATCGGAAATCTCGGTTAATAGAAACTGTGTGTAAAGACTCGCCGTGCTTGCGAATTTAACATCTCTTTTAAAAAAAATATATAGAACGTTTTTTAAATAATAAAAATAAATATATGTAAAGTTCTGTTTCACAGCTTAACAAATTTAAAAAGAAAATCAACTACCAGTAGTAAATTTTAAAATGCAAATTGAAAAATTTACGAAAGTTCACACAGCCACTGGAAACAAAGCATTGTTCGCTATTGACTTCTCAGGGTCCAATGTTTCTTTGGAGTTGAGTGCTTTTGGGGGCAGAAGGGCCTGTATAGCACGGACAGTGAGCTAAAGAGTGTGGTTATTTTTTAAGCTCATTCAAAAGGGAAAAAAATCAGACTTTGTTATCGGCTCGGTTAACAGAAACCTCGATTAATCGAAGCTCGGTTAATCCAGGTTCTACTATAATTCAATCTTCCGTAATCTTTTTAAAGCAGATCAAATTAATGGACTTTAGCACAAAGTCACATAGCTGATAACTGCCATACTTGTTGGCCACCTTTTTTTCAAAAAGTTTGCTTCGCGTTATTCAATTAATGAGATATCTCCGATAAAATAAGTCACATTTTCCCGTTCTAAAATACTGGTATCCAAAAATCGTACCATGTAACTGACACTACAAGTACTCATGGAACTAGACTATTTTAAGTCTGATTTTTATTATAGACTATATAAAATTATTAAAAATATATATTATGATAGGAACTAGCGGGCTTCGTCCGCTATTTACGTTACGGATATAAAAATCATGTTTTTTTTTAGGGAAAAAGAAATAAAAACCTATTTGACGATAGGTTTATAAAGACACATTTTGTATTTGTTATATTTCCGGGGATGAGGAGGGAGGGAGGGACTATTTTGATTAAATATCGCAATTAGTCCACATGGCAGATATAATTATGATAGACACTAGCGGGCTTCGCCCCTCTATGGCGCCTTATGGGTCCAGCTTCCATAACCCAGAAACTACCTTTCGGACATCAATGCAACAGATTCCAAACGTTATAATTAACTTAATAATCATTCTATATAGCATTAAAGTAAATTTATGAGTACTGCATACTATTTTTTTATGGTAATTTCTGAAGAGAAAAAATTATTTCGGTTCCATTCTTAGGTACTGGTCTGAAAAATTTTGAAAAAGGGGGGAAGGAGGGGACATGAGACTGCTGTTTGTCAAACAACACAACGGGGTCTGGCTTATCCAACTTGGTTTTTGATGACTTCAATTGGAAGGTGGTTTGTTTAAAAGAGTGCGTTCCCTGCCCCATGAAAATTGGAACTATTGGTGCACCATCTATGTAAGGATTTAATAATTATAAATTAACATTTTGGATTTATTAATTTAAGGATAAAGTGTTTTTAAAGGAATATCAAATGAAACCCTCTATGCGATCTGCGATTATACTTACCCACTTGTTTTTATATACAAACTGCTATAAGGAAAATTGTAATAAAATAGTAAACATTAAATCTGCATTAAATCCCATAAGTATCTTTTTTTAAATCATTTTATCACTAACCTCAAAAAAGTAATGATATCAATGCAAAAACCCTTGACGGGTTAAAAGTTTCTGACGCAGCACTTTATCTTATGCTCTAAGAATTTTAAATATGGAACTTAAAAATACTGATATCAAATTTTGAGTGACGTTATGCTATTTCTTAAAAAATATATTTGTATTTATTTCATCATTTTATTTTTGTTTTATTTATAATCGCATGTGCAAAAGTTATGTTCGACATGAAAAGCTGCATAAAATTTTATTCGCTGTTGCTTTATCATTTACATCTCTCATAAATTCAAAATATGAGTTTTAAAAGATATGATATAAAATTTAAGTGACGCCTTGATGTGACTTTAAAAGGTTTGTTTTAAAATTCAATTTAAATTGTTTTTGACTTGGTTAAAATATTTTTTTACATCTACACAATACTTTTAATTTTCCAATTCACTGTTAAATATATCACTTTCATTGAATCTATACTATGCATTGAAATGTATTTATTTCAATAAATTGATTTATCTTTTGTGTCACGCTATTCAAAATTGTGAGTAAGATTTATGTAAATGGTTTATTTGCGTCAAACTATCCTTTTTCACACATTTCATGTAGTTTGGACACAATGACGCAAAGAAACCATTTACATAAATATTACTCATAATTTTGAATAGCGTGACACAAAAGATAAATCAATTTATTGAAATAAATACATTTCAATGCATAGTATAGATTCAATGAAAGAGATATATTTAACAGTGAATTGGAAAATTAAAAGTATTGTGTAGATGTAAAAAAATATTTTAACCAAGTCAAAAATAATTTAAATTGAATTTTAAAACAAACCTTTTAAAGTCACATCAAGGCGTCACTTAAATTTTATATCATATCTTTTAAAACTCATATTTTGAATTTATGAGAGATGTAAATGATAAAGCAACAGCGAATAAAATTTTATGCAGCTTTTCATGTTGAACATAACTTTTACACATGCGATTATAAATAAAACAAAAATAAAATGATGAAATAAATACAAATATATTTTTTAAGAAATAGCATAACGTTACTCAAAATTTGATATCAGTATTTTTAAGTTCCATATTTAAAATTCTTAGAGCATAAGATAAAGTGCTGCGTCACAAACTTTTAACCCTTCAAGGGTTTTTGCATTGATCTCATTTACAATTTATAAATATCTTACTTTTTAATGTTTACCAAATATTCAGCTGTTAAGAAAAAAAAATTCTCATCCTAGAGCCATTAACAATGAAATAACATACTTTTCTCTGGTTAAAAAATAAATAAAAGTACATTCCTTGATTATATGTTTTTTTTTCAGCAGTAATCTAAAAACTATAAACAGTTATTGACTCAATCGCTGACATGCAGAGTGCACTCACTGAAACAATAATAAATAAAAAGAAAAGTATCGAGTTAAACTGATGGCATTGAGCTCACAGTCTATTCATACTAATAGTATTTTATACTCTTACTTCAAAGAATGCCTTTCGAAAAATAAATAAAGGGGGAATCACCCCCCCCCCCCGTCACATCTCTATACTTAAACAATAAGCCTCCAAATCTCATCAGGGAAGCGCGTTATCAGAATAAACTGGTTACCAAATTTGAAGAAAATCAGATAGAAAAACCCATATATTTAAATTAAGGGGGGGGAGTAGCCCCTGTTCCTCCCTTTGTACTTAAAAAATGAACCTCCAAATTTAAATAGGGAAGTGTTTTATCAGAATTAACCGGTATACCAAAATTGAAGCAATTCTGATAATTCTGCATGAAAAATCAATTTATCTAAGGGGGGGTAATAGCCCCCGTACCCCCCTCCTTTATGCTTAACCAATGAACCCCCAAAACTAATCAGGGAAGCGCCTTATGAGAATGAGCCTAGAAAAAAATTTGAAGCAAATAGAATATTTCTATCGAGAGTTATCGCGTTACGTATGTACGTACATACATACATACAGAAACTGCGGGCACATTAGCTGTCAGGCTTTAATAGCCTGTGAGCTAAAAAGAAAAGTGCCCAGTTAAACTGATGGCATTGAGCTCACAGACTATTCACACTAACTGTATATTATGCTTTTATTTCAAATAATAATGCCCCTTGAAAAATAAACTAAGGGGCGGGGGGATTGCCCCTCCCCGTTTCCCCTCTTTATATTTAACCAATGACCTTCCAAATGTCATCAGGGAAGCGCCTTATCGAAAAAAATCGGTATACCAAATTTGAGGCAAATCGGATAGAAAAACCAAATTATCTAAATTAAGGGGGTATTAGCCACCCGTGCCCCCCTTTATATTTAACCAATGAACTTCCAAATCTAATTAGGGATGCGCCTTACCAGAATAAACTGGTATACCAAATTTGAAGTAAATCGGATAGCAAAACCCATCTATCTAAATTTGGGAGGGTATTATCCCCTCGTTCCCCCCTCCCTCCTTTAGACTATAATAATGAACCTTCAAATATAATCAGAGAAACTCGTTATCAAAATCAACCGGTATACCAAAATTTGAAGAAAATCTGATAGTTCTGCATGAAAAACCCATTTATCTAAGTTAAGAGGGGGTGTAGCCACCGTTCCCCCCTTTATACTTAAGCAATAAACCCCCAGAACTAATCAGGGAAGCGCCGAAGCGGAATGAACATGGGAAAAAAATTGAAGGAAATCGGATATTTCTATCAAGAATTATCGCGTTACGTATATACATACATACATACAAAACCGACGGGCACATTAGAACTCAGGCTTTGATAGCCTGTGAGCTAAAAAGTGCCAAGAGCGTGTAACTAGGGAGGAGGGAGGAGGAACAGAAAATAAAAGAGGACGTTAAAAGCTTTCCAACAATATGTTACACGAGATGGTTTGGAAGAAACAATAAATATGTTCTCCGGGGGACAGGTAAGTCTCAAACGGTGGGAGGGGGGGCGACCTCAAATGTATCTTTTGTCAAGGTTTCAAAATGTGGATTTATAATAAAATAGAACGAGAATTAGGCATTTTTTAAAATAGCATGCATATTTTGAATGGCCCTGTAAATTAAGATTGGCGAGGAAGGGGGGGGGGGCGGAAAGGATTAGAAGGGTACAGTAGTATTCCGAGTGACGCAACCTTAAGCCTAAAATCGTATCGTATCGTATCGTTAAAATCGTATCGTATCGTATCGTAGAATTCGTAGATGGAGGAACTCATATATACAGCTAACTCGACATCAAAGAAAACGCGAAAAGCCGCCTTTTAATAACTCAGCAGATATAAGTCTTATTGTTCTGAATTTTCTAGAATAGTCTTATATCTGCAGTCTAATCGTATACTGAAATTTTTACATTTCTACGTGCAGTATATTTTGAGATCTAAATAGCCATTTTTAAAGTGAAAACGTTGGTATGATATCGAGGAAGTTCCTAATTTGAAAATCTCGAAAACGGTTCTAACGATTATCGTTAAATTGATACATAATATAAATGTGATTAAGGCGAGGTGAATAACACTTTTCTTTTTTCTGGGAAAACTCTCGTTCGTTAAATAATTCGATTTTTTTTCTCTCGAAAATGACACGGGCGATTTTTTAAAAATCAAATAAATATGTTTCAGATGAGCCAAATAACAATTTACTTGTTTCCTGCAAGACTCTTGTTCGTTTTATAATGCGCATGAAAAATCGGACTATATTTCTTCGCCATTCTATGGAAGTTTCACCGAAAATGCGTGACACTGTATTCATACACATGCTTTCTTTTTAACCACTTTTGGGGAGAAAAATTTTGTCTTCCCAGTGGCTGAGTGGTTAAGGGCAATGGTCTACTGATCTTAAAATAGGCAGTTCGATACTCCCTTGTACTAGTTTTCGCATGTGAATGTGTGTTTTTTTTCTTTTAAAGTCTGTTAGTTGACCATTATTCTCAGTTCTTTTGTAATTTTTTAATTGCTATTAAATAAAATAAAATTGCAATTATAATGACGCCAATTTGATGATGATTATTTCTTGGCAAATATTATAAATATATTTATTTTCAATCACTTTACAAAAATATACATTAATAATTATTATTTGAATATAAATCACACGATCAGAAACGTAAAAAAATAATTCATTTCAGCTCTTCTTTTTATAATATCATTTTTTATTATTATAACGGTCAATCAATATATAATCACTGACATCGATAATATTATTATTATTATAATTATTATTTTCCTTGCATAAAAACTATTGTGATGTAATAATTCTTTTATAATAAATAATTTAGTTGAAATGTTTTATTTATAAATAACAATGAAGTTTGATAACCCCGAGACAATTGTTTTTATTTAACTTTGCAATATTTACAGTTTACATAATAAGCATATCAGAATTCTGGTGTCGCTATCTTTTGACGCAATTGCGTACTACATTTTGTCTCTTATTCGGGAAAAAAATAAAACTAATGCTCTTCGCCGCTTTGAAAGAATCTCTTGTGACTAGAGGTCTATTTCGCAAATATTAAGAAAATTACTGCATACAAAAATATTAAAATGGGTAGTATTATAGAGAAATGTTTGATAAAAACGTTGAAGTAGACAGTTTTTAAATCGAAGAATTATTTTAAGAGATATTTAATGTTAAATCTGGATAAAATTGTCTCATTAAAAAAGTCTCATAGGAAAAAAAAATATACATGGGAATTTAATCATTTTCATTCAATTTAAACATTCAATAGAAACTCGAAGTTTGCAGAGTGCATTTATTATTTTTAACTTGCCTAATTTTTTGACGGTTTATTTCAATTTTAAATTAAAATTTTCAGAATTTCCAGAGATATTTTTTACATATTTTAGAAAAGGTAATTTTAAATTGTTGCCAATTGTTAAAACAGCGCAAAGAATAATATATCCTTTAAATTAAAAATTTATTCACACGTGACTATTATAAACAGAAAAAAATCCTTTTAAATTAGAGGCCCCACCAGTGGCCGAGAGGTTTTGCTCTCGAAGCTGGTAGACGGGAGGTGCTGGGTTCGATCCCAATCGCGCCCGTCGGCCTAATCGTTCAGAGTTTTCGTGGTTTTCTTCGAGCCGTGGATCTTCCATGCGTTAATACGGATTAGGTTCCCTTAGAAAGACCCCCACGGAGGGCACTCCCCCCTGGCCTATATCCCTCGTGTAATAATTGGCCATCAAAAATCAACCCAACCCTTTTAAATTAGAATTAAATGATAACGTGATAAAAGCAGGAAAATATTAAACATTACGTCATAAAAATTGTTTTTACACATGCTTACTTAAAATGAAAGAAAATTATAAAATAATCAATTATTTTCAAATTAGAATTAAATGATTACGCATTAAAAGCAGGAAAACATTGAAAATTACGTCATAAAAATTATATTTTCACGTGAATATTAAAAGAAAAAGAAAATTTTTAAATAATAAATTCATTGATATGTGTTAAAAGTCGTAAATGGAGGAAATTACGTCATATTGGCCATATTGGCCAAAGTGGCCAAATAATAATATTGCAAAACAGTTTAAATTAAAAAAATATATTTATATGAGAGATTTATTTCAAATTTCGAGATAATATTTTTAACTATAGTTGCCAATTTTAAGGTAGCGCAAATAATAATATTATCTTTCTAATAATAAAAATATTTTCAGTTGAATGTTACAAAGAGAAAGGAAAGTTTGGTGAAAATTATGTTAGATTTAAAACGTTACAGTTAAAATCTCTTATTTAAAATCATTTTCTTATAGCGTTGTTAAAAAATACCATAAAGCAAAGACTCTGTTGACTTAGTTACTTTTATATTTGGTAATTTTCAAATGTTTAACTAATCTTATTTAATCAAGCACGGAAACAGCAACTAACATCAGGTGATTCGGTCTTGAAATCCCTCAGTAAAAGGGAAACCCGTTTACAGTAAGATCCCCACTGATTTTTTAATTATACAGAGCAGCCTCGATTATCCGAGCTAATTGGGACTGTTAATAAATCGGAATCGGAAATCTCGGTTAATAGAAACTGTGTGTAAAGACTCGCCGTGCTTGCGAATTTAACATCTCTTTTAAAAAAATATATAGAACGTTTTTTAAATAATAAAAATAAATATATGTAAAGTTCTGTTTCACAGCTTAACAAATTTAAAAAGAAAATCAACTACCAGTAGTAAATTTTAAAATGCAAATTGAAAAATTTACGAAAGTTCACACAGCCACTGGAAACAAAGCATTGTTCGCTATTGACTTCTCAGGGTCCAATGTTTCTTTGGAGTTGAGTGCTTTTGGGGGCAGAAGGGCCTGTATAGCACGGACAGTGAGCTAAAGAGTGTGGTTATTTTTTAAGCTCATTCAAAAGGGAAAAAAATCAGACTTTGTTATCGGCTCGGTTAACAGAAACCTCGATTAATCGAAGCTCGGTTAATCCAGGTTCTACTATAATTCAATCTTCCGTAATCTTTTTAAAGCAGATCAAATTAATGGACTTTAGCACAAAGTCACATAGCTGATAACTGCCATACTTGTTGGCCACCTTTTTTTCAAAAAGTTTGCTTCGCGTTATTCAATTAATGAGATATCTCCGATAAAATAAGTCACATTTTCCCGTTCTAAAATACTGGTATCCAAAAATCGTACCATGTAACTGACACTACAAGTACTCATGGAACTAGACTATTTTAAGTCTGATTTTTATTATAGACTATATAAAATTATTAAAAATATATATTATGATAGGAACTAGCGGGCTTCGTCCGCTATTTACGTTACGGATATAAAAATCATGTTTTTTTTTAGGGAAAAAGAAATAAAAACCTATTTGACGATAGGTTTATAAAGACACATTTTGTATTTGTTATATTTCCGGGGATGAGGAGGGAGGGAGGGACTATTTTGATTAAATATCGCAATTAGTCCACATGGCAGATATAATTATGATAGACACTAGCGGGCTTCGCCCCTCTATGGCGCCTTATGGGTCCAGCTTCCATAACCCAGAAACTACCTTTCGGACATCAATGCAACAGATTCCAAACGTTATAATTAACTTAATAATCATTCTATATAGCATTAAAGTAAATTTATGAGTACTGCATACTATTTTTTTATGGTAATTTCTGAAGAGAAAAAATTATTTCGGTTCCATTCTTAGGTACTGGTCTGAAAAATTTTGAAAAAGGGGGGAAGGAGGGGACATGAGACTGCTGTTTGTCAAACAACACAACGGGGTCTGGCTTATCCAACTTGGTTTTTGATGACTTCAATTGGAAGGTGGTTTGTTTAAAAGAGTGCGTTCCCTGCCCCATGAAAATTGGAACTATTGGTGCACCATCTATGTAAGGATTTAATAATTATAAATTAACATTTTGGATTTATTAATTTAAGGATAAAGTGTTTTTAAAGGAATATCAAATGAAACCCTCTATGCGATCTGCGATTATACTTACCCACTTGTTTTTATATACAAACTGCTATAAGGAAAATTGTAATAAAATAGTAAACAGTAAATCTGCATTAAATCCCATAAGTATCTTTTTTTAAATCATTTTATCACTAACCTCAAAAAAGTAATGATATCAATGCAAAAACCCTTGACGGGTTAAAAGTTTCTGACGCAGCACTTTATCTTATGCTCTAAGAATTTTAAATATGGAACTTAAAAATACTGATATCAAATTTTGAGTGACGTTATGCTATTTCTTAAAAAATATATTTGTATTTATTTCATCATTTTATTTTTGTTTTATTTATAATCGCATGTGCAAAAGTTATGTTCGACATGAAAAGCTGCATAAAATTTTATTCGCTGTTGCTTTATCATTTACATCTCTCATAAATTCAAAATATGAGTTTTAAAAGATATGATATAAAATTTAAGTGACGCCTTGATGTGACTTTAAAAGGTTTGTTTTAAAATTCAATTTAAATTATTTTTGACTTGGTTAAAATATTTTTTTACATCTACACAATACTTTTAATTTTCCAATTCACTGTTAAATATATCACTTTCATTGAATCTATACTATGCATTGAAATGTATTTATTTCAATAAATTGATTTATCTTTTGTGTCACGCTATTCAAAATTGTGAGTAAGATTTATGTAAATGGTTTATTTGCGTCAAACTATCCTTTTTCACACATTTCATGTAGTTTGGACACAATGACGCAAAGAAACCATTTACATAAATATTACTCATAATTTTGAATAGCGTGACACAAAAGATAAATCAATTTATTGAAATAAATACATTTCAATGCATAGTATAGATTCAATGAAAGAGATATATTTAACAGTGAATTGGAAAATTAAAAGTATTGGGTAGATGTAAAAAAATATTTTAACCAAGTCAAAAATAATTTAAATTGAATTTTAAAACAAACCTTTTAAAGTCACATCAAGGCGTCACTTAAATTTTATATCATATCTTTTAAAACTCATATTTTGAATTTATGAGAGATGTAAATGATAAAGCAACAGCGAATAAAATTTTATGCAGCTTTTCATGTTGAACATAACTTTTACACATGCGATTATAAATAAAACAAAAATAAAATGATGAAATAAATACAAATATATTTTTTAAGAAATAGCATAACGTCACTCAAAATTTGATATCAGTATTTTTAAGTTCCATATTTAAAATTCTTAGAGCATAAGATAAAGTGCTGCGTCACAAACTTTTAACCCTTCAAGGGTTTTTGCATTGATCTCATTTACAATTTATAAATATCTTACTTTTTAATGTTTACCAAATATTCAGCTGTTAAGAAAAAAAAAATTCTCATCCTAGAGCCATTAACAATGAAATAACATACTTTTCTCTGGTTAAAAAATAAATAAAAGTACATTCCTTGATTATATGTTTTTTTTTCAGCAGTAATCTAAAAACTATAAACAGTTATTGACTCAATCGCTGACATGCAGAGTGCACTCACTGAAACAATAATAAATAAAAAGAAAAGTATCGAGTTAAACTGATGGCATTGAGCTCACAGTCTATTCATACTAATAGTATTTTATACTCTTACTTCAAAGAATGCCTTTCGAAAAATAAATAAAGGGGGAATCACCCCCCCCCCCCCCGTCACATCTCTATACTTAAACAATAAGCCTCCAAATCTCATCAGGGAAGCGCGTTATCAGAATAAACTGGTTACCAAATTTGAAGAAAATCAGATAGAAAAACCCATATATTTAAATTAAGGGGGGGGGGGGGGTAGCCCCTGTTCCTCCCTTTGTACTTAAACAATGAACCTCCAGATTTAAATAGGGAAGTGTTTTATCAGAATTAACCGGTATACCAAAATTGAAGCAATTCTGATAATTCTGCATGAAAAATCAATTTATCTAAGGGGGGATAATAGCCCCCGTACCCCCCTCCTTTATGCTTAACCAATGAACCCCCAAAACTAATCAGGGAAGCGCCTTATGAGAATGAGCCTAGAAAAAAATTTGAAGCAAATAGAATATTTCTATCGAGAGTTATCGCGTTACGTATGTACGTACATACATACATACAGAAACTGCGGGCACATTAGCTGTCAGGCTTTAATAGCCTGTGAGCTAAAAAGAAAAGTGCCCAGTTAAACTGATGGCATTGAGCTCACAGACTATTCACACTAACTGTATATTATGCTTTTATTTCAAAGAATAATGCCCCTTGAAAAATAAACTAAGGGGCGGGGGGATTGCCCCTCCCCGTTTCCCCTCTTTATATTTAACCAATGACCTTCCAAATGTCATCAGGGAAGCGCCTTATCGAAAAAAATCGGTATACCAAATTTGAGGCAAATCGGATAGAAAAACCAAATTATCTAAATTAAGGGGGTATTAGCCACCCGTGCCCCCCTTTATATTTAACCAATGAACTTCCAAATCTAATTAGGGATGCGCCTTATCAGAATAAACTGGTATACCAAATTTGAAGTAAATCGGATAGCAAAACCCATCTATCTAAATTTGGGAGGGTATTATCCCCTCGTTCCCCCCTCCCTCCTTTAGACTATAATAATGAACCTTCAAATATAATCAGAGAAACTCGTTATCAAAATCAACCGGTATACCAAAATTTGAAGAAAATCTGATAGTTCTGCATGAAAAACCCATTTATCTAAGTTAAGAGGGGGTGTAGCCACCGTTCCCCCCTTTATACTTAAGCAATAAACCCCCAGAACTAATCAGGGAAGCGCCGAAGCGGAATGAACATGGGAAAAAAATTGAAGGAAATCGGATATTTCTATCAAGAATTATCGCGTTACGTATATACATACATACATACAAAACCGACGGGCACATTAGAACTCAGGCTTTGATAGCCTGTGAGCTAAAAAGTGCCAAGAGCGTGTAACTAGGGAGGAGGGAGGAGGAACAGAAAATAAAAGAGGACGTTAAAAGCTTTCCAACAATATGTTACACGAGATGGTTTGGAAGAAACAATAAATATGTCCTCCGGGGGACAGGTAAGTCTCAAACGGTGGGAGGGGGGGCGACCTCAAATGTATCTTTTGTCAAGGTTTCAAAATGTGGATTTATAATAAAATAGAACGAGAATTAGGCATTTTTAAAATAGCATGCATATTTTGAATGGCCCTGTAAATTAAGATTGGCGAGGAAGGGGGGGGGGCGGAAAGGATTAGAAGGGTACAGTAGTATTCCGAGTGACGCAACCTTAAGCCTAAAATCGTATCGTATCGTATCGTTAAAATCGTATCGTATCGTATCGTAGAATTCGTAGATGGAGGAACTCATATATACAGCTAACTCGACATCAAAGAAAACGCGAAAAGCCGCCTTTTAATAACTCAGCAGATATAAGTCTTATTGTTCTGAATTTTCTAGAATAGTCTTATATCTGCAGTCTAATCGTATACTGAAATTTTTACATTTCTACGTGCAGTATATTTTGAGATCTAAATATACATTTTTAAAGTGAAAACGTTGGTATGATATCGAGGAAGTTCCTAATTTGAAAATCTCGAAAACGGTTCTAACGATTATCGTTAAATTGATACATAATATAAATGTGATTAAGGCGAGGTGAATAACACTTTTCTTTTTTCTGGGAAAAATCTCGTTCGTTAAATAATTCGATTTTTTTTCTCTCGAAAATGACACGGGCGATTTTTTAAAAATCAAATAAATATGTTTCAGATGAGCCAAATAACAATTTACTTGTTTCCTGCAAGACTCTTGTTCGTTTTATAATGCGCATGAAAAATCGGACTATATTTCTTCGCCATTCTATGGAAATTTCACCGAAAATGCGTGACACTGTATTCATACACATGCTTTCTTTTTAACCACTTTTGGGGAGAAAAATTTTGTCTTCCCAGTGGCTGAGTGGTTAAGGGCAATGGTCTACTGATCTTAAAATAGGCAGTTCGATACTCTCTTGTACTAGTTTTCGCATGTGAATGTGTGTTTTTTTTTTCTTTTAAAGTCTGTTAGTTGACCATTATTCTCAGTTCTTTTGTAATTTTTTAATTGCTATTAAATAAAATAAAATTGCAATTATAATGACGCCAATTTGATGATGATTATTTCTTGGCAAATATTATAAATATATTTATTTTCAATCACTTTACAAAAATATACATTAATAATTATTATTTGAATATAAATCACACGATCAGAAACGTAAAAAAATAATTCATTTCAGCTCTTCTTTTTATAATATCATTTTTTATTATTATAACGGTCAATTAATATATAATCACTGACATCGATAATATTATTATTATTATAATTATTATTTTCCTTGCATAAAAACTATTGTGATGTAATAATTCTTTTATAATAAATAATTTAGTTGAAATGTTTTATTTATAAATAACAATGAAGTTTGATAACCCCGAGACAATTGTTTTTATTTAACTTTGCAATATTTACAGTTTACATAATAAGCATATCAGAATTCTGGTGTCGCTATCTTTTGACGCAATTGCGTACTACATTTTGTCTCTTATTCGGGAAAAAAACAAAACTAATGCTCTTCGCCGCTTTGAAAGAATCTCTTGTGACTAGAGGTCTATTTCGCAAATATTAAGAAAATTACTGCATACAAAAATATTAAAATGGGTAGTATTATAGAGAAATGTTTGATAAAAACGTTGAAGTAGACAGTTTTTAAATCGAAGAATTATTTTAAGAGATATTTAATGTTAAATCTGGATAAAATTGTCTCATTAAAAAAGTCTCATAGGAAAAAAAAATATACATGGGAATTTAATCATTTTCATTCAATTTAATCATTCAATAGAAACTCGAAGTTTGCAGAGTGCATTTATTATTTTTAACTTGCCTAATTTTTTGACGGTTTATTTCAATTTTAAATTAAAATTTTCAGAATTTCCAGAGATATTTTTTACATATTTTAGAAAAGGTAATTTTAAATTGTTGCCAATTGTTAAAACAGCGCAAAGAATAATATATCCTTTAAATTAAAAATTTATTCACACGTGACTATTATAAACAGAAAAAAATCCTTTTAAATTAGAGGCCCCACCAGTGGCCGAGAGGTTTTGCTCTCGAAGCTGGTAGACGGGAGGTGCTGGGTTCGATCCCAATCGCGCCCGTCGGCCTAATCGTTCAGAGTTTTCGTGGTTTTCTTCGAGCCGTGGATCTTCCATGCGTTAATACGGATTAGGTTCCCTTAGAAAGACCCCCACGGAGGGCACTCTCCCCTGGCCTATATCCCTCGTGTAATAATTGGCCGTCAAAAATCAACCCAACCCTTTTAAATTAGAATTAAATGATAACGTGATAAAAGCAGGAAAATATTAAACATTACGTCATAAAAATTGTTTTTACACATGCTTACTTAAAATGAAAGAAAATTATAAAATAATCAATTATTTTCAAATTAGAATTAAATGATTACGCATTAAAAGCAGGAAAACATTGAAAATTACGTCATAAAAATTATATTTTCACGTGAATATTAAAAGAAAAAGAAAATTTTTAAATAATAAATTCATTGATATGTGTTAAAAGTCGTAAATGGAGGAAATTACGTCATATTGGCTATATTGGCCAAAGTGGCCAAATAATAATATTGCAAAACAGTTTAAATTAAAAAATATATTTATATGAGAGATTTATTTCAAATTTCGAGATAATATTTTTAACTATAGTTGCCAATTTTAAGGTAGCGCAAATAATAATATTATCTTTCTAATAATAAAAATATTTTCAGTTGAATGTTACAAAGAGAAAGGAAAGTTTGGTGAAAATTATGTTAGATTTAAAACGTTACAGTTAAAGTCTCTTATTTAAAATCATTTTCTTATAGCGTTGTTAAAAAATACCATAAAGGAAAGACTCTGTTGACTTAGTTACTTTTATATTTGGTAATTTTCAAATGTTTAACTAATCTTTTTTAATCAAGCACGGAAACAGCAACTAACATCAGGTGATTCGGTCTTGAAATCCCTCAGTAAAAGGGAAACCCGTTTACAGTAAGATCGCCATTGATTTTTTAATTATACAGAGCAGCCTCGATTATCCGAGCTAATTGGGACTGTTAGTAAATCGGAATCGGAAATCTCGGTTAATAGAAACTGTGTGTAAAAACTCGCCGTGCTTGCGAATTTAACATCTCTTTTAAAAAAATATATAGAACGTTTTTTAAATAATAAAAATAAATATATGTAAAGTTCTGTTTCACAGCTTAACAAATTTAAAAAGAAAATCAACTACCAGTAGTAAATTTTAAAATGCAAATTGAAAAATTTACGAAAGTTCACACAGCCACTGGAAACAAAGCATTGTTCGCTATTGACTTCTCAGGGTCCAATGTTTCTTTGGAGTTGAGTGCTTTTAGGGGCAGAAGGGCCTGTATAGCACGGACAGTGAGCTAAAGAGTGTGGTTATTTTTAAAGCTCATTCAAAAGGGAGAAAAAATCAGACTTTGTTATCGGCTCGGTTAACAGAAACCTCGATTAATCGAAGCTCGGTTAATCCAGGTTCTACTATAATTCAATCTTCCGTAATCTTTTTAAAGCAGATCAAATTAATGGACTTTAGCACAAAGTCACATAGCTGATAACTGCCATACTTGTTGGCCACCTTTTTTTCAAAAAGTTTGCTTCGCGTTATTCAATTAATGAGATATCTCCGATAAAATAAGTCACATTTTCCCGTTCTAAAATACTGGTATCCAAAAATCGTACCATGTAACTGACACTACAAGTACTCATGGAACTAGACTATTTTAAGTTTGATTTTTATTATAGACTATATAAAATTATTAAAAATATATATTATGATAGGAACTAGCGGGCTTCGTCCGCTATTTACGTTACGGATATAAAAATCATGTTTTTTTTTTAGGGAAAAAGAAATAAAAACCTATTTGACGATAGGTTTATAAAGACACATTTTGTATTTGTTATATTTCCGGGGATGAGGAGGGGGGGGGGACTATTTTGATTAAATATCGCAATTAGTCCACATGGCAGATATAATTATGATAGACACTAGCGGGCTTCGCCCCTCTATGGCGCCTTATGGGTCCAGCTTCCATAACCCAGAAACTACCTTTCGGACATCAATGCAACAGATTCCAAACGTTATAATTAACTTAATAATCACCCTATATAGCATTAAAGTAAGTTTATGAGTACTGCATACTATTTTTTTATCGTAATTTCTGAAGAGAAAAAATTATTTCGGTTCCATTCTTAGGTACTGGTCTGAAAATTTTTGAAAAAGGTTGGAAGGAGGGGACATGAGACTGCTGTTTGTCAAACAACACAAAGGGGTCTGGCTTATCCAACTTGGTTTTTGATGACTTCAATTGGAAGGTGGTTTGTTTAAAAGAGTGCGTTCCCTGCCCCATGAAAATTGGAACTATTGGTGCACCATCTATGTAAGGATTTAATAATTATAAATTAACATTTTGGATTTATTAATTTAAGGATAAAGTGTTTTTAAAGGAATATCAAATGAAACCCTCTGTGCGATCTGCGATTATACTTACCCACTTGTTTTTATATACAAACAGCTATCAGGAAAATTGTAATAAAATAGTAAAAATTAAATCTGCATTAAATCCCATAAGTATCTTTTTATAAATCATTTTATCACTAACCTCAAAAAAGTAATGATATCAATGCAAAAACCCTTGACGGGTTAAAAGTTTCTGACGCAGCACTTTATCTTATGCTCTAAGAATTTTAAATATGGAACTTAAAAATACTGATATCAAATTTTGAGTGACGTTATGCTATTTCTTAAAAAATGGTTTATTTGCGTCAAACTATCCTTTTTCATACATTTCATGTAGTTTGGACACAATGACGCAAAGAATCCATTTACATAAATCTTACTCACAATTTTGAATAGCGTGACACAAAAGATAAATCTATTTATTGAAATAAATACATTTCAATGCATAGTATAGATTCAATGAAAGTGATATATTTAACAGTGAATTGGAAAATTAAAAGTATTGTGTAGATGTAAAAAAAATATTTTAACCAAGTCAAAAATAATTTAAATTGAATTTTAGAACAAACCTTTTAAAGTCACATCAAGGCGTCACTTAAATTTTATATCATATCTTTTAAAACTCATATTTTGAATTTATGAGAGATGTAAATGTTAAAGCAACAGCGAATAAAATTTTATGCAGCTTTTCATGTTGAACATAACTTTTGCACATGCGATTATAAATAAAACAAAAATAAAATGATGAAATAAATACAAATATATTTTTTAAGAAATAGCATAACGTCACTCAAAATTTGATATCAGTATTTTTAAGTTCCATATTTAAAATTCTTAGAGCATAAGATAAAGTGCTGCGTCAGAAACTTTTAACCTGTCAAGGGTTTTTGCTTTGATCTCATTTACAATTTATAAATATCTTACTTTTTAATGATTACCAATATTTAGCTGTTAAGAAAAAAAAATTCTCATCCTAGAGCCATTAACAATGAAATAACATACTTTTCTCTGGTTAACAAATAAATAAAAGTACATTCCTTGATTATATGTTTTTTTTTCAGCAGTAATCTAAAAACTATAAACAGTTATTGACTCAATCGCTGACATGCAGAGTGCACTCACTGAAACAATAATAAATAAAAAGAAAAGTATCGAGTTAAACTGATGGCATTGAGCTCACAGTCTATTCATACTAATAGTATTTTATACTCTTACTTCAAAGAATGCCTTTCGAAAAATAAATAAAGGGGGAATCAGCCGCCCCCGTCACATCTCTATACTTAAAAAATAAGCCTCCAAATCTCATCAGGGAAGCGCGTTATCAGAATAAACTGGTTACCAAATTTGAAGCAAATCAGATAGAAAAACCCATATATTTAAATTAAGGGGGGGGGGTAGCCCCTGTTCCTCCCTTTATACTTAAACAATGAACCTTCCAAATTTAAATAGGGAAGCGTTTTATCAGAATTAACCGGTATACCAAAATTGAAGTCATTCTGATAATTCTGCATGAAAAAACAAACTATCTAAGGGGGGGGGGGGTAATAGCCCCCGTACCCCCCTCCTTTATGCTTAACCAATGAACCCCCAAAACTAATCAGGGAAGCGCCTTATGAGAATGATCCTAGAAAAAAATTTTAAGCAAATAGAATATTTCTATCGAGAGTTATCGCGTTACGTATGTACGTACATACATACATACAGAAACTGCGGGCACATTAGCTGTCAGGCTTTAATAGCCTGTGAGCTAAAAAGAAAAGTGCCCAGTTAAACTGATGGCATTGAGCTCACAGACTATTCACACTAACTGTATATTAAGCTTTTATTTCAAAGAATAATGGCCCTTGAAAAATAAACTAAGGGGCGGGGGGATTGCCCCTCCCCGTTTCTCCTCTTTATATTTAACCAATGACCTTCCAAATGTCATCAGGGAAGCGCCTTATCGAAATAAATCGGTATACCAAATTTGAAGCAAATCGGATAGAAAAACCAAATTATCTAAATTAAGGGGGTATTAGCCGCCCGTGCCCCCCCTTTATATTTAACCAATGAACTTCCAAATCTAATTAGGGAAGCGCCTTATCAGAATAAACTGGTATACCAAATTTGAAGTAAATCGGATAGCAAAACCCATCTATCTAAATTTGGGAGGGTATTATCCCCTCGTTTCCCCCTCCCTCCTTTAGACTATAATAATGAACCTTCAAATATAATCAGAGAAACTCGTTATCAAAATCAACCGGTATACCAAAATTTGAAGAAAATCTGATAGTTCTGCATGAAAAACCCATTTATCTAAGTTAAGAGGGGGTGTAGCCACCGTTCCCCACTTTATACTTAAGCAATAGACCCCCAGAACTAATCAGGGAAGCGCCTTAGCGGAATGAACATGGGAAAAAATTGAAGGAAATCGGATATTTCTATCAAGAATTATCGCGTTACGTATATACATACATACATACAAAACCGACGGGCACATTAGAACTCAGGCTTTGATAGCCTGTGAGCTAAAAAGTGCCAAGAGCGTGTAACTAGGGAGGAGGGAGGAGGAACAGAAAATAAAGGAGGACGTTAAAAGCTTTCCAACAATATGTTACACGAGATGGTTTGGAAGAAACAATAAATATGTCCTCCGGGGGACAGGTAAGTCTCAAACGGTGGGGGGGGGGGGCGACCTCAAATGTATCTTTGGTCAAGGTTTCAAAATGTGGATTTATAATAAAATAGAACGAGAATTAGGCATTTTTAAAATAGCATGCATATTTTGAATGGCCCTGTAAATTAAGATTGGCGAGGAGGGGGGGGGGGGCGGAAAGAATTAGAAGGGACGAACTTGAAAATACAACATAATAAACTAGTAACCGAATAACTAGGCTACTAAACAAAAGTATAACGATTTAACCTAGTATTGAATTCACGGGGTAACCCGGGGGAACATTGAAATGTCCCGCCCGAAAGTTTTGAGATTTTATGCTTTTTAATGGACAAATGTGCATCCCCCCTTACGGAACTCTAAAATCTCCCGCCCTTCCCCTCATCCTGACCAGAGCAGTCAAGAAATCAACCCGCCATTCAACACTGAACCTAGAAAGAAAAAAAAAAGCTCTTATACAAAATTTTACAGCAATTCTGACACTAAAACAGTAAAATTGGAGGAATCTATTCAACCCGAATCGTGGATCATGCGCGATGCGATTTCAATTGAAGTAAATAAAAAAATAACGATTTCACCCGCATCTAAAAATCTGCATCGAATCTGAATTGAATCGATTCGCCAGAATCTAAAGAATTGAAGTAAATCAAAAAATAGCGATTCTTCCCGCATCTAAAAATCGACATCGGCATCGAATCTGAACTGAATCGATTCGCCATTTCTGATCTTAATTTACGGGCAGAATCGATGTGGTCATTTTTTCTTGCTTTCTTTTGTCTTTAGAAAAAGAAAGCGTTGGATTCGTGAAAAATTTCGACTTCCGGTTTTTGAAGGATTTATAGTTTTAGAAGATCTTGTCTGGAGTACGATTTGACTATTTTTATACATTGTCTGTCTGTCAGTCTGTCTATTTGTTTGTCTCTGACAAAAAAAATTGTGGGCGGTCTATTTCAAGAACTAATGCATGGAATCTGTTGAAACTTTAGATTCAATTAGACTTTCATATAAATTGGTGCTGATTACTTTTTGATCTAAATCTACTGGCAGGTGGCGCTGCTATGCTGCATTTTTCCCGATTTTCGCAATAGCTCTATCTCAAGAACTAATGCACGGGTTTTAGTCAAACTTCACATTCAGTTAGACGTTGGCATAAATTGTTGCATATTAGATTTCGGTGTAAATCGCCCAACAGGGGCATTGTTATGCAGATTTTATCAGCAGTGTTGAATTCAGACAATTTTCTCCGGGGGGGATTTCTGCGGATCCAGAGAGGGACAGTTCAGAGGGGAAGGGATTGGACTTTTGTACATTAAGCATAAAATCTCAAACCTTCTGGGGAGGACATTTGGATGTTACACAAAGGGGCGGGGGGCGCATGTCCCTCCGGGCTACCCCCGGAATTCAACATGTTTTTCTGGATTTAAACGATTTAGGGATCATATCTCAAGAACTAATGAAAGGAATTTCATCAAACTTAATATTCTGTCATAAGTTGTTCATGATTAGGTTTTCGTGTAAATCATATAACAGGTTGTGCTGCCATGCTGCTTTTTCTCTAGCAGTGTTGAATTCAGACATTTTATCTCCGGGTGGGATTTCTATGGTTCTGGAGAGGGACATTCCAGAGTTTCGGAGGGGGGGGGGAATTGGACTTTTGTCGATTAAGCATAAAATCTCAAATCTTGATGAGGGACATTTCAATGTTCCGGGGGGGGGGGGGTTCTCCACCCGTACCAGCCCCTGAATTTAACGCTGTTTTCCAGAATTTACAAGATACTAGCGATAATATCTCAAGAAATAATGACCGGAATTTCATCACACTTAATATTATGAGTCATTGACATAAGTTGTTTCTGAGTTTTTCGTGTTAATCATGTAACAGGCTGCGCTGCTGTACTGTTTTTTTGCATGATATTCGTGATAGCCATATCTCAAAACTAATGCACGGAATTTAATCAAACTTAATATTCTGTTACACTTTCAGATAAATAGATCCGTATTAGGGTTGGGTGTATACTGCCCAACAGCTGTCGCTTTTATGCTCTTTGAATTGGGATTTTCCGTTGCGGACATCTAGGCTAATATCAGACGAACGTCTTTTTGCACGCTTTTTTTTCGCTCTTACGCCGTCCCTACACATGCTAGCGAAGGTGTAGGGATGGCGTAAGAGAGAAAAAAGCGTGCAAAAAGACGTTCGTCTGACATTAGCCTAAGAGCGTGTGGGCCGAAATTCAATGATTTATTAGGAAAATGTAATGCTTATATTTTCTTTTAAAAGGCACATACTTCAACGAACATATGATTTTTGAATCCTCATGATGCGCATATGTTATCATTTAAATTTGACACTGTGATAGCGAATTTTGAAGTTTTAACATTTATGAGGCAGATGAAAGTTTTGGGATTGGCACATCCAACTACTTTATCTTCAATTTTTGAAGGAAAATGAAAATATTACCTTATTTTGTCTTAGAGATATTGATTAAAAAATTCATAGTATCGATTAAATCGAGTTGGCCATAGTATCGATTAAATCGATTAAAAAAATCGAAATCGCCCATCACTAGTTCACACTCATTTTCTTCATTAAGGTCCTTTGGATATGATGAAGCGTTTAGGCATGCTTGTCTGTTACACTGGCCACAAACTGAAGAGAATTACAAATTTAATTTTCTACACCCACAGTTCGCGCTCAGCTTTTCTTGCAATTGCAGAAGATCATACTAAGTAATTCTTCTAGTTCAGAAGGTAATAGGGGAGAGTAGCCGAATTTGGACCACTTCACATATTTTCAGGTGTAACTCACTTAATTTTTGGAATATCTGCAAAACATCACTACACGTGTTCAATCTATTCATATACTAACTAAAAACATCTTTAAATCAATTTCTTTTTGAAAATCTTAAGTTTTATTTTAATTTGAAAAATTGCCAAAAGTGGTCCAAATTCAGCAACTGATCTTCTAAGTTGGACCCCAGTCTCTTAAATTGGACAAAACAATATCAGGTTGTTTTTATGACTAGAGAATATAACTAATTTTATTAAAAGCAAAGTTTGCGATTAATGAAACAATCACCCAAAATAACAGCAATAAAATATAATTAAATCAAATATCTGAAAATAAGAGCAATTGCTTTAAATCAAAATGTATTCAAAATATAAATCAAAGTTTTCCGTAATTAAGAACAGAAATTGTGGAACTAATTGCTAGTTACTTAAATACCATGTAAGAAGTGATGCAAAGCTTATACATGAATTTCGTTTATTCATTTTTTATTCCAGTGCACAAAACATGGAACAGTATTTGGCAATCTGAACACTGAATCATTTCTGCTATTTTATTTTTCTTACAGATTAGGCTCAACCGATCATCACTGTCTAGATTTTTCTTTTTAAATTCTGAACCATTAGTCCTTTTTTTTTTTTTGCAACCACAATTTTCTTTACATTATTTTCGTAGTTTTTACCTTACATCATTTTCTTTCCAACTGCATTACGCCTATTTTTTAAAACTTGATGTTCCAATTGCTATTGTGCTTTAAGAGCTTCCTTTTTTATGCTTCTTTTTTCAAGGTTTACTTTAAATGGCGAAAATTTTGACACATCTGTTTTTTGGCTCCCTCTGTACTTTGATTTAACTACATTTAGAAAGAGGGATAACATTTCCAATTATTCTTTGGCTTTTTGGAAGGCATTTGTAGCTGCAGCCTTCTTGCAGATCAATTTCTTCGCACCTTAATCTATCCTATCTGTTTCCTATGTCTTTAACAACTTTTGCTGTCCCGGGTGTTTTTCTTCCAGGCAGTTTGTCTGTGTCGTTTTCAAAATTTTATAATTATATTAAAAAAGTGTTCAAAAAATGCGCTATATTGAATAAAAAAACGCTACGATTAATAAAACGCAAAACATTATATATTCAAACAGTGTTGAATTCAGGTGATCCCCCCCCCCCCCCCGAAGGTTTGATATTTTATGCGTTTTAATGGCAAAAAAGCATAATTACACCCTCCATGTGCCCCCTCATGGAACCGCAAATATCCTCCAGGAGGAAAATGTTTTAATTCAACTCTGTAAATCAAATACGCCGTAGGAATAAAGAATTTACAGAAAATAAATACAAATAGATACAAGATAAAAGAAATTGCAAACAAAATTTATTGCATAAACATGTAAAAATATTTTTATGTTTATATAGGCCTAATAAAGAAATTGATCCAGATATACGAAAAAAATAATAAAATATTCAAAAACTTGCACGGAGATAGTAATCCATTAAAAAAAAAAAAGCGTACAAAGCGTACAGCTCTGGAAATTCATTACTTACTTTTCAAATTTATGATCATATATCTGGTCCAGTTTAAGCAACTTAAATTGGCCCAATTAAGGCAACTGCGTTATTTTTTAAAACAGATAACCTCAAGACTAAGAACCAAAATGAAATCAAACAAATCCACGTGAAATATATGCGCAGTAAAAAGATGAATTTAGATATGTAAATGAAAACATAACAACCTACCTTAGTTTCAATGTATTCACTGACGTTTAGTAGGAAAAAATGAGATCAAAACAGCTAATTTTAGGTTTTTTTTAAATTGTCTGAAAACAGCGCGTGGTAGGCGGGTGTTACTTCTAATCATAAATGACGTCATTCTGATGAATAGGATTTCAGCGGTAGATGGCGGCTCTTTCTGCAATTAACGGCAGAATGGCAACGGTCCATTTAAAGCGGCGGTCCAAATATGGCTACTTTCTCCTAACCATTGTTATGGGTTCCATGTTCTCGTTTTGTATTATCCATCCCCATTCCTCGTGTTCTAAATCTTTTCCAAACCAAATTTGAATCTGATAATAGATACAATACATATGCTGACGACCTTTTGGCACTTGTAGGTGAAAGGGATGAAAACTTTCTCCTGTTTGATTCTTGTTCATTTAAGGAATTGTGTACCTGAAATTGTCAATACTGTGCTCTGATTTGAAGCATTTTAAATTGCTAAAAGAACACTTATTCCATTTTCAAAAAATATGTTTGAAGGGCTTTTTTCTTGCTGAAATATATGAACTGATTGGTACAAATTAGAATGGTTCTCAAACAGTTTTATAATTGGAAGTTTTCTTTTATTAAAATGCGCAGATGTTGTGTCACATCCACTAAAGGCGTGCAAAAATAAAATACGTTCTTTAGAACGAGGATATTTGTCGAAGATTTTAGACGAATACATTTGTTTCTACAATTG
Organism: Maratus speciosus; assembly: GCA_963932465.1. NCBI lineage: Eukaryota > Metazoa > Arthropoda > Arachnida > Araneae > Salticidae > Maratus > Maratus speciosus. Next base: position 59,186,312 of record OZ010788.1, read on the forward strand.
CCTTGTCAATTTTTTTAAAGAAAATTTCTTGCTCGAGCGACTTGGTTCATCCTATTGAAAGAATTAACAGATCAATATCTTCCCCAAGGATAACTGTAGTCTTTTTATGTTCAGATTCTGCAACGGCTGCTTCGACGATGAGGACATCATCATCATCTCTGTCTAGTTTGGTAGCGATGTTACCAGTTTTTAATTACTCAATAAGCATTGCAATAAAGTTGTTTTTGTTCCATCGGTTCAATAAAAACTTAATTATCATTATATTATATTATTCATACACATTAACCAAATATTATTATGTGGATGTCATTTATGAATAATACACACAAATACTTAATTATATAAATTGTACTACATACTTGATTTCACAGTTGGCATAGCGTCCTCTTACATACGGAAGGGCATTTCCCACTCCTCGCGCTTTATCTCGAAAACGATTAATTATGTAAAATATGGCCTCGACCAAACTTGTAGAGAATTTTATGCTTAACTTTGTAATAGTTTGAAAGGTCATTTGAAGACTATGAAACAATATTGAGAAAGCTTTTCTCTTGTTTTGGCCAGAGGGCCAAAAACTCGCCCTTTGTCAGCGCTTTTTAGCACATGAACATTTTGATAAAAAATTAGAGTTATTTTGGAGTTATTTAAAAAATAATAAATAAAATAATATAATTAAAAATTTTAATTCTGTAAGTGGGGTTATTCGATATAATGCACAGTTTTGGAAAAATCGAGGGTAGAAAAGGGCGTTTTTTTCAATTTAGCTCAAAGGTCAAAAAGTCGCCTTCTTTAGCACAGTTTAGTGTCTAAACCTTTGGTAAGAAAATTAAAGTTATTTTATGAATTATCTTGAAAATACTGTCTACTTGCATTTTGTAACTTTTTTTAAAAAATAAAATGCATAGCTTTTGAGAAATCGAGGATGGGCTAGAGTTTTTCACTCGTTTTGGCCAGAAGGTCAAAAAGTGTCCTTTCTTCAGCGCTCTCTATCGCCAAAACTCTTTATCAGAAAATTAAAGTTAATATATGTATTTTATAGGAAATTTTGCCTACTTTAATATTGTAATTGGTTTTTTTTTTTTTTTTTTTTTTTAGAACGTACAGTTTTTGAGATATAAGTGAAAAACTGATTTTCTTGACCTTTGAGCTTGAATATCTGGAGACGCGGACATGAGATTTTATGAGACATTTCAGCTAACTTTTAGAATGTTAAAACAAAGATATTTGCAAAATTTCAGCTTGCTGTCTTTCATTCCGAGGTTTGCCCCTTTTTCCACCTTATTTGACTGGTCTAATCAAGGATCTCTTCCCCAATAAAGTACCGTTTATCTTTCAGCAGGATTCAGCTCCATACCATACGGCAAAAATATGCAAAGAATGGTTTAAAAATAAAAGCATACAATCAGTGGCGCCAACTTATATGGGCCCATGGGGCCCAAGCCCACCCAATAATTTGCTCTTAGCCCAACTGATTTCCATTATTCTATTTTGTTACTTTTTTATTTTTTAATCGCTGGAAAAATAATTCTTCCACTGAAAATCATTTTGTTTGAAAACACAGAAAGAATAGCAGTAACAGGCACACAGGACTCTAACCCAACCCATTTAATCTAACCCAAATAATCCAGTTAAAATATTTACTGTTTCTACTATATGATAGAGATGGTAATGAGTGGTTACAATGTACAGAGGTACTCCCCAAAGAAATTCTCTGTGAATACATTCAGACTCATTCTTTTCATATGTTACAGTCTAATTTTATAGTTTAAATTAGCAAATAAATGCATACAAAAGTAGTAATGCTAAGCTTGTTTCAAATAGAAATTGGCTATTTTATGAGACATTTCCGAATTCAATTTTAATCCTAAATGCACGAAAATCGTAGGTGTTCAGAACCCAGGAAATGAAATAGTTTCCATATTTTCATAAGATTAAATGATTTTTCAGAACGCGCTGTCGAAGACTTTTAAACTGATTTTTTGACGTGCACCATTTTTTAGTCCTTTGAGTTTTAGTTTGTAGTCGTATTCATAGTATAATAGTAAATATTCCATAAGTATATAAATAGTCCATAAAATGAAGGCCTCATATGAGAACATAATTTAATAAAATCACAACTTTATATTCTATTTGAAAAAATCCCAACTTCACTATCGTAACTTTCTCATCTATCTCTTTACCTTCACAGAAAACAAAATGCCCATATCATTTTACGCTACAATGGTTGAGCCCACCCAATATTTTTCAAAAGTTGTCGCCACTGCATACAATTATTATAAACAGCCCTGATCTGTATCCTATAGAAAATTTGTAGCGACGTTTGAAAATCCTTGTTCAGAAAAAGCGTCCATCTAATAAAACGTTGTAATATAAAACAAGTGTTATCCTACTAAATATTGAACGGGAACTTTAAAATACAATGAAATCTAAGACATATCTTATTTTTTGTACACGTAAATTTTTTTGTAATGCAGATATTTTAATTATGTTTTATTATTAAATTCTACATTAAATTTCCTTGAATTTGATACATAAACATTTGTATTTAAGTGAAATTTATTATATTCTTCAAGCACACACAGTTATAAAACATGAAAATTACAAAAAATATCCACAATTTTGGCCAGCACTGTATATCTGATATTAAAAAAAAAACAGAAAAATCTTATTGATGATTATAAATATTTTAATATTAATATTAAATTAGAATTTAAAATATATTGCACTTAGCATGAAAACTTAATAAAATAATATTCCAACTTTCTTTTCCTTTTTTTTTAAAAATTTCACTTAAGTAAGAAAACAGAAGATCAACTAATTGAAAACAGACACAGTTTGCTTTTTACATCCTCAAAAAAAGAAAAAACAATAAAAGAAAAAAAAAAACAAACAAACAATAACAAGCTGTAGTACTTAATACGAAGAAAATTTTGTTTTATATAACAAACTTTGAAATACATAGCTAATTACATAACTAACACGTAAAGAAAGTTAAACTTGTATCGTTTGCAATTTATCAAAGCGCCAATTTGTACAAAGTTTGGTCAGTCTAGAAATTATTTTGTAATAATAACTATTGTTCCCTTTCTTAATTTTAATTCCTTTCATATAAGAAATGTTTTTATTTAGATTCGAAACAAATCTAAATAGATAATATTTATAGGACTATTTTGATTAAAATTTCACCACAATCGGAATATAAAATTTTGTGTATTCATATTACTATAAACATTTTGTTTTTAATTTCCCTTCAGCAGATTCGCAATAAAAATAAAAATAAACCTTTTTAAGCATTCCTTTCTCAAAATTTTGTAGAGATTTTTCTCTTAGCTTTAATTACTTCAGATCTGAGGTAAAACAGTATGAACCTCTATTCTTTTCCTTTCTAAAAACTAAACTGTTTGATTTCTTTTACATTTCTACTTTACTTCTGTGTAGCTGAATGTTTTTTGCTTTGGAACGAAACCAATAAATGACAGCATTGATGCTTATTTCCTCATACAATAAATGTCATTTTCATCTGAGTTTGTAAAATGCCTTCAAGATAGTTTGGAGAAGAAAGTAAGAAATTTTCATAGTTATTTAACTTAAACGCTTTACAATTAATAATAATAATAATAATGAGGACTTGTAGATCATTCACTTGTTTAAAGAATTTAAATTTGTTAATGAGTAAATTTAGAACTTTTGATAATGAAATTGATATTTTAAGGGGGTTAGTATTTTAGATCCATATTTGTGAACCTAAATTACCAACTTCCCTAAATTATCAATTTCAGAAATAGGGCTGTTTTTTTCATTTATGGTCTCATTTGGTTTGTGCAAAAATAATGAATGTGTATTTGTAGTGGTATTTTCACTTCAGCTCTGATCCCTTTCGTATAAAAAAGGGTTTTTTTTTTGACACGAAACAAACAAACGAATCAAAATTGATGATATTTATAGGATTATTTTGATTGCAATTTCAAAGCAATTGAATAAAAATTTTTGCGTATGAATTTTATTTCGGCAGACTGGTAATTAAAAAGTAAATAAATAAATAAACCTCCGTAAAACCGTTCCTTTCTCAAAACACATTAAAGTGTACTCCCTTGTATATGCGTACTCCCTTGTAAAGTATCAAGGGAGGTCATATAAAAGTGAAACAAATAATAAAAGGACGAAAAATACTAGGTTGATAGAATTGCATGTTACCTGACTTATTATTTTAATTCCACTAAACACTCCCGTATAGCCAAGTCAGCTTCATACTCTTAATCCGTCCAATTAGAAAACCCATTTAACAATTCAGAAAACTGTAAGAGAGAGAAAACGAGGAGACCTCTCTCATATACAAAGTAACATACAAGGTGAAATATCAAATGCGTATACAGTAACATACAGAACTATCAAGGAGGGGCATATAAAAGTGAAAAAATAATAAAAGGACGAAAAAAATAGAAGGTCGATACAATTGCATGTTGCCTAACTTATTGTTTTGATTCCACTAAACACTCCGGTATAGCCAAGTTAGTCTCATACTCTTAATCCGTAGAATTAGGAAACCAATTTAACAATTTAGAAACCTGTAAGAGAGAGGAAACGAGGAGGCCACCCTCATATACACAGTAACATGAACATGCAAGGTGAAATATCAAATGTGTATACAGTAACATACAAAAGTATCAAGGGAGGGCATATAAAAGGGAAAACAATTATAAAAGGACGAAAAAAATAGAAGGGTGATAGAATTGCATGTTACCTGACTGATTGTATGGATTCCACTAAACACTCCGATATAGCCAAGTTAGATTCATTCTCTTAATTCGTCATATTAGGAAACCCATTTAACAATTCACAAAACTGTAAGAGAGAGAAAACGAGGAGACCACCCTCATATACACAGTAACATACGAGGTAAGACATCAATTGTTTATACAGTAACATGCAAAAGTATTAAGGGAGGGCATATATAAGTGAGAAAAATGATAAAAGATATATATTTTTCGCTTTAATTAATTATATTATCTAGAGCAGAATTGTATTTTTAAATATCTCACTTTTAAAATCATAGTTTCATTCGAAACATTATTAAACAGATTCTTTTACTTTTAAATTTTATTTTAAAAGATTTTCGAATTCCATCTATGTACATTTAAGGTATCACATTAGAGCTTTGTACAAGTAAAAGTAATGCTAATGTAAAATTTCATTTAAAACCCTTGGTTAATATTGTGTAAACCTTATTACACACACGATTCAATTTCAAATTAATTTCTCTCGTTGAGACATTTCTTTATTATTTGGATTGCAGTCAAATGACAAAGGAACGGCCGCTTGTTTCACGATGCTCTGGGCTCTGACGTATCTTCTAACGTTAAATTAAGAGTACAATTTTGTTTCGGATATTTGCACAGATTTCAAACTGACGTGCATTCAATTAATCAGAGGGGATTTTCTGCTGGGAAAAGGGGAAACAGTTACTTAATTAATCAAATGTTTCTCTCGAGTAAAATAATAAATTAAAATTTGTTCCCTTTGCAATCTAAATTTGTTCCTTTTGTACGCTAATAACAATGTAGGGAGTAATCATTTAATTATAGCGTACAATGCATTTAGAAAGCATTATACATTTTAAAGTTATTTCTATGTTTCTAATTGTAATATATTATTATTCAAGTAAAGTATAATGTATATTATATATGTTTGAATATTAGAGAAAGAGTTTGTTTGGTTAAATATTGAAAAAAAATTTTAAACATTAGACAAATAAAAAAAAAAAGTATTGGATACTGCACATCATATTCTAGTCATGTATATGCCCTCAAGAGATGGTTAAACTGCTATGCAAAGTGTTTGATCCCATAAAACTTTTTTTCCTGAACTGTCGTTTCCGATTTCAATATTAAATAGCGCTTAGAATAATTAGACATAACAGAACCCCTGTAACAGAAAAGTACATTATATACCGTATTATATACCGTAGTATATACCGTATTATATTATACAGTTATATACAAATTCTTCGGCAGTTGACTTTAACATTTCTACTTGCATAATATTAAGTTTAGAATTACAATGTAGAAAGTAAAAAAAAGGAAATAAATGGTTATTGTTATTAGTATTATACGCGCCATTGTCCGCGCGCTGTATTTACCTGGCAAGGATAATACATAAGCAAATCTCCTTTTTCCTTTAGATGCTATAAGAAAATCTTTTTTAATATGAAGTTTTAAATATATCCTTTTAAATAATAGGTAATTTTCAACATTAAATGCATTTTGTAGTTAATAATTTAATTATTTTAAAGTTTTCTTTATTTATTAATATTCACGTGGAAATATATATTGTTCAATTGTAAAGCGATTGGAAATATTATGTAGGCCTTTTTTAAATCTGGAAAAGTAGAAAAACCCCTCAAATATTTCAAAATATGAATTAAATCAATTTTTTACCCAAATAATGAAAATTTGAAAAAAAAAAAAATAAAGAAAAAACATTAGACAATTAAAAAAAAAAAAAAAGAAACACTGCACATCTCATTATAGTCATGTATATGCCCTCAAAAGATGGTTAAATTGCTATGCAAAGTGTATCCTATAAAACTTTTTAAATTGAACTGCCGTGACAGATTTCAACATTAAGTAGTGCTTAAAATAATTATTCGATTTAAAAACTGTCTGCTTCAGCGCGCTTATATAACATATTTCTCAATAAAAATACCTATATTTATGTTTTTATATGCAATATCAGTCGATAAAGTAAAAAGGTCAAAATAAATTTAATTACGGCAGCAGCATTAGTTACATATTTTAGAATAGAGAGAAACAAATAAGCAAGTAATCCTCTCTTCAAAGAAAGTGAGAACGCATTTTGAAAACAATTTTTTCTTATTACCCATTTAGTTAACAGTACTTGTATATGAAATACGAGATATTAAACTGTCAGTATTGCAACTTTTCTCCCTTAAAATGTCTCTTTCAATCCTCTCTAAATTATTTCGCATTCTTGAAGTGATTTTAAGTTAATTAAGGTTTTGCCATTCATTGATTAATTTTTGTCTTCAAACTTTATGAATGCTAGGCTCAATACTTGTTATGAATAATTTAACTTTAGAACTTGTTTCTGCCTTTATGTGTTTTTCAAGCCTCCCTAAGTTTTAATTTATATGCGTCCCGAAGGTTTTTTTGAATTTTAAGGGGAGCAAATTAACGAAGTAATTGCAAATAGAGTACTTGATTGCTTTGGTAAACGTGCGAAGGATGTGTCCGCTTTTATTAGGCACTGCTTGTCCGGTTTTTGGTCAAGTTTTTGGTAAATTTCTTGGAACGTTTCGTAAATAATTTGGTCCAGGTGCTCTGTGCCGTAGCAATTGTAATTAGTGTAACACTCACAGCTGTAGGAATGACCTGTGCACACGCGGATGATTTCATCCGGCGCTGGCACGCATCTGTCTTGGAACTGGAGAACATTATTTCCTTCTACGAAAAGTTTCTTTGACCGTTCATTTATAATACTTTGGGACTTTTAGTTATAAAGATATTCTGATAAAATTATCCGTTTGACACAAAAGGAAAAAATACTATAAGCGTTCTGTTATTATTATTATTATTATTATTATTATTATTATTATTATTATTATTATTATTATTATTATTATTATCCCTCGGTACGGTATGATATTTCTTTCTCCCAACTTATTTTGTGTATTCCAAAAAATAGCGTTACCATACAGAAGCCAGCCGTAAAACAAAGCAGTACGATTAACTACTCTATAGCAATTTTTTAAACTACTAAGTATCGCACATTTTCCATTTTTATACCGTCGTATTGGAGAAAAAAAACTTTTTAATGCGATTTGTTTGAAAACTGCATCTCTATTTAGTTTTGAGATATTATTTTTTTTTGTAGTTTTTAGAGCCATTTGCTTAATATTGGCAACGGAAGAACTCCATTTCTGTAGAATGTGAAAGATAAATAGCAATTATATCTTTTCGTTGCTTTTTTCCCATAAAAACTGGGAAATTTTTTAAAATTAAAATACGCGCTATTTTGAAAAAATATAAATGAAGGACTTCTGATATAACAGGGAGCTATTAGGAACTAAATTTAATTTTAAATATCTATATTAATAATACAAACAAATGAAGGCCTATGAATCTTTAGATAGCCGATTATTTTGTCGAGATTTTTGAATGACGAAATCTCCCTTTTTTTTCTTTTTTGGATTTGTGTATTATTCAGCGATAGCGACGTCCTAAGCGTACATTATTGTAGAAGTTGTTGAACACTGGATCGCGATTGATGAATTCTTCAGCGGATGTGGATGACGTCACTTTATGTAAAATAAAATCGCGTGTTATAAGTCTTAAAACTGAACTACAGTAGGGTCCCGATTTCGGAGTTTCCTCTTTCTTCGAGTTATTTTCTTCTGACGGACTGATGGCTTCCATTATTATGAAACAGTCATTATAAATGAAGTGTTAGGTGAAGATGAAAGAGCAGCCGTAAAAATTTAGAACTCTGATTTTCTGGTCAGAATAGGGGGAAAAAATGGTCATCATTAAAAAAAAATGGCCATTTTTTCCCCCATTCTGACCAGAAAATCAGAGTTCTAACTTTTATGGATGCTCTTTCATCTTCACCTAACGCTCCATTTATAATGGCTGTTTCATAATAATAGAAGTCATCAGTCCATCAGAAGAAAATGAAGTAATGGAAATGCCGGGGGCGACACTAAATTCTGAAAAAGCAGAATTCCTGTTCTCTGGTTATTTTACTTTTTTTTTGTTGACGAGTGAAGAGGTTATGTTTTTCAAGATGGTGTTTCGGGTAGTATGGAATATCAGCTAGACAACCAGTTTCAAGACGAGTCTAAAAATTAAAACAAATTTTCAAAGAATCTGATAATTTATAAATGACGGACTAAGATTTACGCATTAAATAATTTTCGTTATTCTTTTAAATCGTGGTTTTTCTTGCAGTTTTAATATTCCTTATAAAATTCAATATTACCCGGCTGGTTGCCATTATCTGAAAAGTACAACTTTTCTTTAAAAGCTAAATAGTGATATGTATTTTTTTCTTCCACTTTAAAAGCATTAAAAATGTGTTAAGAAATAGTCAAACTTTTAAAGTATGTCAGTTTTTTTAATGTTGACTTACAAATAAAAAGTATAAGTGATATTCCATAATACCCGAATTTCCTCTACGCATATATTGTATAGTTTAGAATATAACAGGCATTTGCGATTTGCAATTAATATATTTTCACCGTTTTAGGTATGGAAATACAATAAGGAACATTAAACGGACATAAGTAGAAATATAAAGAAACGTTAGATGTAAATGTAAATCTAGGATGTAAAATATTGAAAAGCCTACCTGTCTATCTGATGTGAATCCCCACAAAACGCTTGGAATCGTGCTCTGGTTCATCCAACTAATCATGAATTCTTATCGTTCATATAATTCTCATCTCAGTTATAATGTTTATATATTCTTAATTTTTATTTATTTTTATATTTATATTTCGTGTATTTTGGCGTACTTGTAAATTTTGCAACATTTTCTTGTTTCAAAAGTATGGGTTATACGCCGCACAGTGAAGTATTTAACCCAAAAACATGGCCAAAAATGCAAAAATTAAAATTTCATCAACAATTGTAAAAATCATATTTTTTAATAGCTAACTAATTGGTGCATCGATCTATGTCTATTCTAGGAACCTGAGTTATATTCGGTGGCTCCTGGCCTCAGCTGAATAGAAGGTTTTTTTCTGAGAAGACGTGATTTTTTGTTGATTTTTCGCATTGTTGTGTTTAAATATAATTTTTTTGTGGCTCAATGAATTGTTGAATTGAAACTAAACAGCACTTACGTATTTAAAAAAGGCCAGAGCTTAGTGTTAAACTATGTGTAAATTTAAATAGTTTCGTTTTAATGTAATAAAAAAACATTAAATGTGTAAAAGGGTTATTTTTAAAGCGTTTTTGGTTCTAATTTATACATATCAAAAGCTTTTTAAATATGTGCCACACTTTGCCCCGCCATGTTTAAATTATAATCGTATTAGTTATAGCCTTGAGTGTCAAAATCTTCCGCATACTGTTGCCATTTTTTATAAGATCTTTTTTCGGGATGACTATTTAAATGCCCTGTTTTGCGGCCACAGAGATAAGAACTATATATTTACTGTCGTATTGCAGATTTTTAGCTCACAGGATATTACCGGAGAGCTTTTTCACCTATATATTCTGTCTGTCTGTATGTACGTACGTACATATGTATGTATGTAGGTACGTACCTACGCACGCAACTCGATATATTTTGATAGAAATATCCGATTGCCATTTCAAACTGTATATACTTATTTATTGAAAAAGGGTTCCCTAATTAGTTCTTGGGGCTCATATGTGTGTAACATAAGGAGAGAAAGGAGGGAATTAACCCTTTCGAGGGCGGTGTCCTTAAAAAGGGGCACCTAATTTTAATTCCAAAACTGACAAACGGCATCAAGAAAATTTAATTAAAATTTTCCTTTTCTAATGTACGTGTAAATAAGCAACTTCATATTTTCTAATAACTCCGTTTATCAACTAAAAAGAGCAAGCCATACAGTAGCGAAACCACACAACTTCTTCTTCCAGCAAGGTCTGATGGTAGTCCCGATAAAAGCCAAGAAGAGAGTGATGAAGAAGATGAAGAAAAGTTCTGAAGAATCATTTTGAAACTGGTAATATATTAAATACATTCAAAAACTAGCAATCTATACTATATAGATTCCACTTTACTAAACCTACTATTAAATAGAACACTATTAAACATAAATTAAACACAATAATAATTATTAAATGTAATAAGAATTATTAAATGTAAATAATAAGTTCTATATATAGTAAAATTAAATATATTTAATTAAACATTAATAGTGAATAAGACAAACCTATCAACAATTACTTTCCTCTTAAAAACAGTAAATAATTAAGGTTACAAGTTGCTCAACTTCCAAACTCCTTTCGGTAATGTTAAGTCAATGGACATGCGATTTATTCGTATTTTTAAAATACCTACTTAGTAAATTAATATTTTAAATTCTTTTTTCTTTGTGCTCTTCCTAAATGATGACTCTTTTTTTTCTTAATTGTCAAAATATTTATAAAATGTATATTTATTATTATGTGAAGTGTTAAAATCTTACTTACACTTCGTCAGCTTTTAAGATATAAAATATTAAACTAAGCTATGGATTTGTATGTATACTTCATAGTATACTAAAAGTTAGTTCAGTGAAACGCATAGCACAGTTGAAAATGTCCATTCAGCCATTTCCGTGAATAAACGGAAATGTACTTGAGAACTCTTGTGCAGCCCTGTATATGATCTATAGAATGTATCCACACCAAGTAATATTTAAAAAAAAATGTTCTATTTTAAAACACCTATCACAACTACAAACGCTCTTTCAGCAATTATTGGTCATAGACATCAATAGTAAACTTTATTCTTCAGCCATATTCTTTTGTGTGTCCCTGTAACTAAACGATATATTCTATGCACACCATATTCTACAATAAATGCCTTAGTACACCTTAGTGATGTATATAAATTTCAGCACGTTTAAAAGTGTGATATTAAAATACAGAGCAAACGATTTTTCCCGATAGATCATAATGTAAGGGAATTCTTTTGGGTGTCTCTGTAAATGAACCGTAAAGGCTGTAGACTTCCTTTACAATACCAAACATGCCTTAGTGATACCCAATAACATCTAAGAATTTCAAGCCAATCGGACTATATTTACATCGAAAAATATTTTTGACCAGGATTTCTGATCAAATACTCCACTGTGCGCCGGAAAATTGTATATATATATATATATATATATATATATTGAATTCTGTGCCCTTGATAACGTAATTCAATGTATAAGCTTTTCAATTTTTGTCGGTTTCCACTTTTTTCTTTTTCTTCCATAATAATTCTTATATTAATTTTTTTTTTTAATTCTTACAGCTCTAATTCATAATATTTGACGGTAGATGGTTATGTTTAATTAATGGTTATATATATATATATATATATATAGAGAGAGAGAGAGAGAGAGAGAATAGAGGAAAATATCCAGTACATATAACTCTTCAATGGGTATCCATGTCATAAAAGCTTGAGAATCACTGCTTTTTGAAAGAAATATAATATCCCTTTTGTATGAAATTTTGAAAAGGCACATTAAATTCAGCAAAAGATAACTTATTTGGTTAATTAAAATAATGATTCTCTTTTCCTAAAAGTAAATATCTTTTAGTACTTTAATTCATGGTAAATCAGAAATCTATGAAAGTATCCTAAATAAGTTTGTACTCTTAAATTAACATTTGGAGACATGTCAAAACGCAGTGTACCGTAAAACAACGCATTTTTCTCATTTGGCTTCTGTCTAAATTGAAGAAAAATCTCCTCGATATTAATAATTGTAATTTCAAACTGAGAGATATAACTTGGTTTATTGTTATTTTTTTAATTAAGATATTTGATTAGGAATTTTGACATATTTTTGTTTGTGCAGATCACAGAATTAGGCATTTTGAAATTAATTTAAACAATAAAGAAACATTATGCATCATGCTTAGATTATGAAACATTTTCCAACACTACTATAATATCGATATGAATCTTCACTTTATTTTCATACATTGAAAGAAGATATCTAAATGAGCTATTTAGAAAACGCATAACATAGTTTAAAACCATTTTTTGTTCTAGAGCAGTGGTTCTCAATCAGTGTGCAGTGGCACAGCAGAGTGTCATGAGAGGACTTCAGGGGGCCCTATGAACATTTCAAGTCAATAAACTATATCAAATTATTAAGAATTATAGAAACATTTTAACACCCAACATTTTGTAGCAAGCGATTAACTTCGAAATGGCATTTAGGTGGGATAAAGTTGCAGTATTTGAAAGATTATTTCTCTGTCTGTATAATGTTTATAAGGATATAGGAGGAAAACTTAAAATATTCCCGTAATAATATTCTTAGATGAACCTGAAATTTGTATCGCAGGTCCGTACAAAGGGAGATAAAAACGGTGCAAAATACCAGGGACCGTCTCTTGTCTGTTGGAAATTTGCGTAAAGTCACAAGTTAAGGGTTTGAATTTTATTTGTCTCATACTTTAAACTTGTTTATTCAAAATTAATGGATGAATTCAATTAAAATTCAATTATATTTTCAATGCTTTAAATTTTTATTTAAAATTTTTAGATTGAAAAAGCAGTTACAAATACATCATAAACTGTAATACTACAAAAGAAATAAGAAAATTGTAAGAAAATACTACTATATAGATTTTAAAATGTTACTATCAAGCAAATTTAATTTCTAATAAAGCCTGTTTATAGCAGAATTCTGCAATAAACGAAAAAAAACCCCATGCTCTAGCCCCCCTCCCAAATATGCAATTATGCTTTGTAAAATTAAAATAACCAGCATAAAACGGAATTTATCACTGATCATTTGCGTTTCCGTCTAAGCAGGTTTTATTGTATCTTACTTATGATGGGGAACCTGTAGTGGAATTATTATCGGAACTCAGAGCTGTCTTTGTACTGCCCTATTTATATGATTTTATATCTTTAGACACTTTTTTGGCGCCATCTAGAGAGGGTAAGTGAAAGAATTGTTTTTATTATTAGATTGAGCAAAAAGCTCTGGGAAATTTTTTATCTAATAATTACCAGAATTTGTATGGTATATATGAGTACTAGTAGTATCTATATTATAAAGGACAAACATATCTGTGCGTAACGCATACGTCATTTTGCGAATGGCAGCACTTTGAAATTTGAAATGAAATTTAGGGTTTTGCAATTTTCTCTACTGCAAATTTTTAAACTTCTAAACATCGTACATTTTCAATTTTTAGAACCTTCGTTCAGAGAAAAAAATGTGCTTTTAAATGCAATTTGTTTGAAATCTGTATCTTAATTTGTTTTTGAGATATTAATTTTTTTGTAGTTTTTAATACAAATTTTTAATCGTGGCAACTGAAGTACTCCATTTATATTGAAAGTAAAAGGAAAATATTCATGGTTTATTATTTTTATTCATTATATCCTTATTGATGCCATTTTCACATTACAAATAAAAGTAACTTTTTTATAATTTTTGAACAGAAAATGATGTCAGACATTAAGAAAAACACGCATTCTTCTTCATAAATCAGCTACATTTTAATATTTTTAGATTACGCTGATAAATGAGTTTGAGGAGCTCGGCAAAATGATTCAGTGAGTAAAAATGATATATTTAAAACAAAACGATCATTTTTTTGATAAAACTAAATATTTGACCAATACTGTAAATGGCCAATACTATGACAACTAAAGGCAAATTTCTGAATTTTTTTTTTTCGCGGGTACTAAGATTAGAACTTAAAGTTTGTGCGAATGTTCACATGAAAAGTTGCATCGAACGTCGTGACTTTAAGTTTGGAAACACATTCATTAATAATCGGTTGCGCGTTAAAATACTTTCAAATTGTGAATTTGAGTGGTGTGTATGTAAAATATGAGAATTTGAAAATAACGTACAGTTTAGATTTTATGGGAGAAAATTTTATGATGTGACAAAGCGAAATCCTTTTTACTGATTTTTCATCCCGTAAAAACAAACATAAGAGCTCCATCGATAACTTCATCATAATTACTGATCTTGATTACGTAATCTAATACAGTTTAATTTTTCAATAATTTAAGCAGTTGAAGTTTGAAGAAATAATATTTTGGTAATTTTAGGTAAAAAGTATTATTTGTTTTAAGAGTTGAACAAACAATGTAAGATGATTTTTTTTATTGTAATTTTTTTAATAGGTTTATTATAAATTCGATCTGACAGTTCCTTTCAAACATTTTAGTACGTCGAATTTCGACGGGTTCCAACTCGTATCTATAATAGGAGTTCAGGAATTCGATTATGGCCTCTTTTGATCAATGCAACACTTTTTCAAGGGCCGTTGATTTGAATCTTTTAATGAAGTTGAAGAAGCATGTCAAGAGTTTTTTGATTCGAAGGAGCCGCCATGGTACTTCCAGCAAACCCGGAATCTGGCAGAACGATGGCATAAAGTCGTGGACTATGATGGTCTCTACTTTGAGAATAGTCCTTGTTGCTTTTGTTGTTAATTTGCGCATAACAACACAACTTTCACAAATTTCCAGAACTTTTTGCTCAACCTAGTTGTTTATGTAAGTATCGTCTGCTGCATATTCCGCGGTTTCGCGTGCTCCGAATACATGCAAGTTTCTTGTTCTGTTTTTTCTGCATGTGGCAACACTCTGTGTTTTATTCTGTTTTGATTTGTGGTTGTAGAATGTGAAAAATCATGGAATGTAGTAAGCCGCTGTTGGCTCGCAAATATTTAGTGTTATATTAAATTCGTGTTTACAGTCCGCTTTGGTGTTTATGTGAATGAACCAGTAGTGTAAGTGATTGTAGTTAAAAACGCAATATCATTTGTTTGGTACAAGTCTAGCCGGAGCGCTAGTGAAAAATAAAAGAGTAAAATCGAACAATTTATGAACTGCCGTATGATATCGTCTGTCGATGGAAATCGTGTGATATCGAAGGAAAAATTACCTCAGGTTATGAGGTAAGTTAACTTTGAACATTCCATTTCATGTCTAAAAATAATTTGTATGTAAAAGTGTAGAATTATTTTGAAAGTATACAGTTTAGATATTTTAGAACTAGTTTTGGGCTTGATTTAAGCAAAAATGAGTGAACTGGTATCTTTAAAAACAAAAAGAACTGCAACACGGAGAAGTGTAACAAATTACATTAAGAAAATCGAAAGTATAATCGCAAGTGATGGCACTAATGTAATAGAATTAGAAGAAAATATTGAATTATTAAAACAGAAAGAAACGGATCTAAAAAAACTGGATAGGGAAATTGAAGTTTTAATTACAGAACCTAAACAATTAGAAAGAGAGATGTGCGCACAGGAAATCTCAGATAAAATTGATTTGTGGAAATTTAAGGGTGAAAAAATGTTGAAAATACAAAATGCTGAGTTAAATAAGAATGAAATGGACTTTACCCACGAATGGCAACAGACACGCTTCTGCGGGTATATATCCTCTGAAAAAGATTGTTTATTGGACGCAGGGGAAGTAGTGTTAAAATGTTCTTCACAGCTATTGGTGTTTTTCTTCTGTATACCCGCGGCTGACGTCACATGGGTAAAGTCCATTAAATCTGATAGTGTAATTTCAGAAAACGTGTTTGAGAATATTAAATTACCTAGGTTATCATTACCTACTTTTGAAGGTAATATAACAGAATGGATAGCGTTTAAGGATCTTTTCAATGCATGCGTAAACAGCAATACAAGTATATCTAATGCTCAAAAATTACAGTATTTGAAGGCTTCGTTGAAAGGTGAAGCGTATCGCGTCATTCAGTGTATTCAAATTTGAATTCTAATTTTGAGATTGCATGGAATCTATTAGACGAAAGATATTCAAATAAGCGAGAACAAATATTTGCATATATTAAACGATTTTTAAGTTTACCAACTATTCAAACAGAATCAGCTATTGCTATTTTAAATCTAGTTGACAACATTAATGAAGTCATTTGCTCATTAGAAGTATTGAAGCAAACCATTGACAAATTTGGTGATACATTAATGACTTATTTAATTTTGAAAAAATTGGATCCTTCTACAAAATTGTGGTGGGAACGTCAGCTTAAAAGCGGGGACATTCCGAAACTTAAAAACTTAATCGAATTTCTGAAGAATTACGCAAGAACTCTTGAAAATAGCAAGGTAGTGGTAAGTAAGGTACCTAAATCTGTAGTTCCGAATAAGAGTAATGCTTTTGTAGCTACGTTAGGTTGTGGTTATCGTAAGGAAGACCATAGTTTAGCTAAGTGCTCGAAGTTTCTTAATTTACCTGTTCAACAACGAATACATTTCGTAAAACGTAATCATTATCGTTTCAATTGCTTATCTAATATCCATTTACTCAATAAATGTAAAAGTCTAAATACGTGCCATCATTGCTTTAAGAAACATCATAGTGTTTTGCACATGGTAAATTATTCAAGGAATAAGAATCAGTCAAATAGTATGTCTCCACACGCACAAGAATTTATCCCTAAAAAAGTTGAGTCAGCAAGTGAAAATGTTTCGTCTACAGTCTGTGCCTCTCATTATGAGTCAAACGAAAATTGCAATCAAAAGAGCCATATTTTGTTGTGTACCACTTTAGTAAAAGTTCAAAATTCTAAACAAGAGTTTATAAAATGCAGATGTTTATGTGATACTGGCTCTCAGAGGTCATTTATTTCACAAGAATGTGTAAATAAATTAGGATTAAAGGTCAAAGATAGTTTTATCTCTGTGTCATGTTTGGGAACATTTAATATTGTGAATAATGGGGAAGTTGGTTTATTATTCACGTCTCACTTCAAAAGTGATCTTAGAGTATCAACATCAGCATTCGTGATGGATAAGGTGACAGATAATATTCCCTATGTGTCTTTACCTTCAATCATTTGCAGTAATTTCAATGATTTAATGTTACCTGATCCATTATTTTTCAAATCACAAAAAAATTGACATTCTATTTTGTGTAAATGTATTTATGCATTTAATGACTAGAGAAATTGTCAAACGTGAACCTCACCTTCCATTTGCATTAAATTCAAGACTTGGTTGGATAATTTCGGGTATTACAAATTTTGAAACTCTGGCAACTGATCCAGTATGTGTAAATCATTTAAGTACAAAAACTGACGAGTTAGTAAATTCATTCTGGGAATTAGAAAAAAATCCAAATGTGCAACCTTTAACAGTTGAAGAAAAACTTTGTGAAAGGCATTTTGAGAGTTCTCATTTCAGGGAAAAAACAGGCCGCTACTCAGTCGCATTACCGTTTAAACAGGTTCGAGATAATTTAGGTGATTCTCGCCAAATGGCACACAGAAGATTTCTTTATCTTGAGAAGAGATTAATCTCCATGCCAGAAATTTACAACCAATATGTTCAATTTATGAAAGAATATTTATCTCTGGGTCACATGGACCTTGTTTCAAATACAGATCGTGAATTAGAGAATAAACATTATTACATCCCACATCACATCGTCTTGAATAGTTCTAGTTTAACCACCAAATTAAGAGTAGTTTTTGATGGGAGTGCTAAAACAACAACAGGTGTATCTTTAAACGACACTCTAATGGTAGGTCCCAAAACACAAGATGGCTTAATTTGTATTTTATTAAGGTTTAGATTTCATAATATGCAATCACAGCTGATATAAGAATGGTGTATAAGCAGGTAAAAATTCATGACAAAGATAGGGATTTTCAGAGAATAGTATGGAGAAATAGTCAAGATAAACAAATACAAGATTTTCGCTTAAACACTGTCACGTATGGAACTGCTGCTGCCTTATATCTTGCAACTAAAACTTTGAGGCAGTTAGCAATTGATGAGGGTTTTAATTTCCCAAAAGCAAAGACTATAGTTTTAAGAGATTTTTTATGTTGATGATGTTTTAACTGGTGTTGAGAATAGTCAGGAAGGTCCTGAATTGATATATGAATTGCAGAAAATGCTAAAAAAAGGTGGGTTTGAGTTACATAAATGGTCCACAAATGAACCATCACTATTAAAAAATGCTGTGTTAGCAAGCACAATTAATGATAATATGCATAGTGTAGTGGACAATAAAGCCATAAAAGTTCTAGGAGTAGAATGGCATCCTGATAATGATATGTTCAAATGTAATTTCAGTGATATAGATTATCAAAGTGTCCCTACTAAAAGAATTATTCTGTCATTTGTATTAACGATTTTTGATCCATTGGGATGGATTGCACCTTTTGTAATTCTAAGTAAAATGATCCTTCAAGAACTGTGAAAATTTCAATTATCATGGGATGACCCAGTACCAGAAAATATTGATCAAAAGTAGAAAATTTTGTGCCAAGAAATCAAACTCTTAAATTCCATATATATAACTAGAAAAGTCATCTTGCCCAATTATTATCGATGTGAACTTTACGGATTTTGTGATGCTTCAGAAAAGGGTTACTCAGCAGTTATTTACGTTAAAACTTGTGATAATTCTAACACTGATGTGAAACTTTTAACAGCTAAAACTCGCCTAGCACCACTTAAACCTATCACGATTCCAAGACTGGAATTATGTGCTGCAGTATTGCTGGCACACTTAATACAGGCGGTTAGAGATGCATTACATATAAAACCTGATTCTGTGCACGCATGGAGCGATTCACAAATTGTATTGTCATGGCTAAGATCAAATCCTAAAAGATGGCAAGTCTTTGTAGCCAACAGAGTATCTGAAATCCAATCCATTTTAACAGATGAGAATTGGAACCATGTGAACGTAAAAGGAAATCCTGCTGATTGTGCATCACATGGGTTGCTTCCTGCAGAACTACTGTCCCATGACTTGTGGTGGAACGGCCCACTGTGGTTAAGAAGCAATGAGGTTCCCGTGCATGAACCAATTACCATAAATGAAGAAGAATTACCAGAAGCACGTAAAACATTATCATTTGTAGTTTCTGAAAATGTAAAAGAACTTGATATTATATCAAAAATATCTTCGTTTTCCAAGTTGCAACGCATATTTGCTTGGCTATTGAGATTCATCTCCAATTTAAAGGTAACACGTGTAAAAAGAAATACATCCTTTTTATCAAGCAATGAAATTCAAGCCGCAACACGCTGCATTATTCGAATAGTTCAACAAGTGAACTTCAATAAAGAAATTCAATGTTTAGAAGCTGGAAAAGAGCCACCTACAAATAGCAGTCTCGTTTGTTTGTGTCCAATTTCAGATGATAACAAAATATTAAGAGTAGGAGGAAGATTGAAAAACGCACAGCTGTCAGAGAATGAAAAGCACCCAATCTTATTACCATCAAAGCACCATGTGACTAAGATCATAATTAAACATTTTCATGAAAAATATTTCCATGCAGCTCCAGAGCTTCTTCTTTCTGTAATTAGACAGAAATTTTGGATCATTACTGCTAGGTCTGTTATTCGGAAAATAGTAAGAACTTGTGTTACATGTTGCAGATATAGAGCTCAAACTGCAAACAAATAATGGCTAATCTTCCAGTATCTAGAGTAACACAATCACGACCATTTCATCGAGTTGGAACAGATTTTTCAGGACCATTCATGATTAAATATCGTGCAGGACGCGGACTAAAATCATTTAAATCATATGGGTGTGTATTTGTCTGCTTCGTCATCAAAGCAGTCCATCTTGAAGTTGTAGAAGAAGTTGTAGAAGATAGATTTCAACAAAAGCATTCTTAAGTGCATTAAAACGATTTATCGCAAGAAGAGGGAAACCTTTTGAGATTTTTAGTGATTGTGGAACCAACTTCAAAGGTGCAGAAAAAAAAATCAACAAATAACTTTTGCAGTGCAAGCAGAATGAAGAAATAAACAAATTTTTGTCGTCAGAGGAAATATGCTGGACTTTTAATCCACCTTCTGCTCCACACTTTGGTGGACTTCGAATCTGCAGTAAAATCAATGAAATCGCATCTGAAGAAAACCGTTGGTGACACTGTCTTAACCTATCCTGAGTTCCAAACCTTGATTACGCAAGTTGAAGCTTGTCTCAACTCTAGGCCACTGTGTCCCATATCATCTGACCCAACAGACTTAACTGCTCTAACGCCAGGTCACTTCCTAGTTGGAACTTCTCTAACTGCCATACCTGAACAAGATCTAAGTCACAGTCCTTTGAGTCATCTTGATAGATGGCATGTGAGACAGTTTATTCTTCAGCAATTTTGGAAAAGATGGAGCCGGGGATACCTGTCTCAACTTCAGCAAAGACCTAAATGGCAAAAAAGTCAACGAGATTTAAAAGTTAATGACTTAGTCCTCATCAAAGATGACAACCTTCCACCACTTAAATGGAAGTTAGGACGAATAATAACTGTTCATCCAGGTTCAGACAATAAGGTCAGAGTTGTTACGATCAAGACTAGTAGCTGTCTCATCGATCGTGCAATAGTGAAACTGTGTCCTCTTCCTATTGAAACTAAAAACTGTGAACTCAGAACAGTTTAATATTTTTCTAATTTTTGTATTAATTTGTTTGTGTTATTAATTGTTCTTCCATTATAATTATAAATTGTAAGCAAGACTTATTTTTATATTTTTAAATCACGGCATGATATTTTGGTATTATTGTTTATATCTGAATTATTATAAATAAAAAAGTAATTTTGAACTTTTCATTTATATTTTTAAATCACGGCATAATATTTTGGTTTTAGCACAACACATATATTTCTTTTCTTTGTAAACAAAGTTTGAGGGACAGAAATTATGCATTAAATTATTTCATTTTTAAAAGGAATTGATTGTAAGTCAAATCATCAACGTCGAAGCAAAAGTATTTAGGAGGCTTCACTCCTTTCAAAAACTTCGGATCATATCGCTAGAAGCTGCACCATACTTCTGTGCTCAATGAAAAAAAAAATGAAAATAAATTTTTAAAATGAAAATGTTTTTTTAAATTTAATTATGTTTTTAAAAATAGAAACCTTGTATTTTTTCATTCAAACTATTTTCTACAATTTAAAAAAATGATTTATGAATCATTATTATGAATGCTCGATGATTAAAAAAAGGGTTTCTTGTAGCTTAATTAAATTTTAAAACTAGATCAAACTTTTTTTCACAATTTAAATAAATATTAAAAAGTAAAGATTTCCTATTTTTTCAAATCCTCCTCTGACTGGATTCGATTCCACGATCTACCAATTAGGAGAGAAAGGACATACCACAGAGATACTGGTATCCAGACCGAAATAGCTTATAACAAAATTTGAAACAAATCTCAATTCTGTCAACACATGGCTTCGCTTCTGCACATCACCCCAACTAAGAAGCTGACTTCCCACTTTTCGTCCTTCTATAGGGAGCCATGTAGGAATGAGACGCTAGTGTTCTGGACTTCGAAGCGCAATTTATAGGCATTGCGATTACAGCGCATCTGTTAACGGTTTTTGCAACTAAATTTTGAAGCTTCTGTATAACATTTTTACACATTAACTAATAAACAAACTGTTTACCGCATAATTCTATTGATCTTTGTTTTTGAGATATTTAATTTTGAAATCAGTGTCTTATTCGGTGGACACCCTGTATTTACTTATTGCCATATTAATGCATTGCCATACAAATGCGGAACTTTTTTAAAATTTAGATACTCTTTGAAGAAGACTCATATCAAATGGTACACGATGTAAGACTCAAGCTCCAACCACTTTCACTGCATTTGATTCAGATATCTTTGTCCGCGATTGTTCGGAAATGAAATATAAGCTGTACATTTCTCGTGCGTCTAATGCTAGTATTCCCCATTTACCTCAGCCTCAGAAAACCTCGGTCCAACACCTCAAATGGTATTCATGAATAATCCGATTCGCCTTCAGCCGCGACCAGATCAATGAGGTTAATCGTGAATTTCATTCCACATACTTATTTATGAATCAGCCTGTATTCACTGTTATTCATTATAATATTTTAGAAATATATTTTTAAGCTTTACCACATAAAAATATTTACAATAAAAATAATCATAATCTTTTTAAAGAAAAAAAAAATACTGTCATAATATAGATCTTGAATAATTAGATATTTTATATTAATATTCATGAGACGCTACCATTAAATTTAATTCATTAAAAATGTCACACAACCTAAGACAAGTCGGAAATTGTACACCAAACGTGGCAAATGAGGTGCATTCGCACTGTAACCAGTTTTATAAATATTCAGATCTTGGTGCAATATCTGTTGCATTCTTATTAAAAAATGCATGAATACAAAATTTATTACGATTATATAATTAAATTCAAAAATACGAAAATATTATGACTCCATCTTAAAAAGACGTAATCTCCATGGCAACCTAGAATCATTACCTGTCATGGGATATGACTGAATAAATTACATATGATAGGATTTAACAGAATGGAGAAAACTTTTATTAATATCTTCTTAAGTTTTTATTCTATTTCATGAAATTTGAAACGACTTGACAAAATTCTGCAACGATTATATATATTGGATTTCAAACCATTCGGTTGGGTAGTTTTTGCGCTGTTATATGCGTCCAGACGGACTAACAGACGGACGGACAAGACAACGATTGTAGGTACTACATATTTACATAATTAAGAACGCACCTAAAGAACTGGGGGAAAAATTTAGCACTCTTACATAACGAAAGTATTATTAAATCTCTTACTGAAAATTTCGACTAATAATAATATTTTAGTACCTGTTTTAAATTTATTACAACGGAAAAATATAAATATTTAATAAAATGTGTTTTAAGACATGAATAAATCTTATAGTCTTAACAATAGAGAATGATTTACTTAATGTATAAGCTAACTAACCAAATACAAAAATGTTTTTTTATTAGTAGTAATTTATTTTATGTAAATGACCATTCTTGCTTAAACAAATGTAGAATAAGCATTTTTCCAAACATTTTACATTGAAAAAAAGTAATATTTGACAAAAATATAAAATAAAATGAAATTGATGCATATTTACACAAAAATAAAGTAAAACAAATTGATGCCAGTTTAAACTTAACTTGTTATCAAAAGATACACTTAATTATTTAAAGATTATTACAGAGAAATGATTTGCTTTACTAATCAAGAAGAAACTCTTCTTTTTGAGATGAATATGAAGAACTAAGCAAATATATCGAAAGAAAAGAATTTGATTATCAAACATTTTTAAGAGTAACATAAGTGTTTATCTTTTAATTAGAATTGGTTAAGTAAGTCGTGCATTAAACCGTAGCATATGGCAAAGTACGAAATATTTCAAAAATTTTAAACGAATGATTGAAAATTTATGGTTTTTTTTTTTTTTTTCTTTTAATGTGTTCACTAACTTTAACATGATTTTTATTCATGTCGTTTAGTCTTATTTATGTTGTTTCTGTGCTGTTACATATCATTTTGAAGGAAAGGTAACAGGACACGTATAAATTTACAGATGTGTATCATTTATAAAGAGAATATATATTTTATTATAAATGCTTTCATCTTAATATTGCATTTGCATATATCATTTGGAAGGAGGGATAACAGCACTCGTGTAAATTTACAGATGTGTATCATTTATAATGTGAACATATTTTTTTTAATATGAATGCTTTCATCTTCATATTGCATTTGCATTTTCTTTTTTATATGGAATTGATGATTTTTCCAAACTCCATTTTTCTTATTTTGATATGGCTTGTCGTATTCGACCAGATATTGTAAAATAGATTTCTGCTTAAGCTTACTTTACGCAGAAACCATTGCGACTCCCTTAAATTGTATAATATTTCCCTTGATAACATGTTTCACAATATAAGGCTCCTTTTTTTTTAACACCTCCCAACAAAGATGAACAGTATTTATGACTTGGGTTTGTCTGTCTGTCTACCCCCTTGACTCGTTTAAATATATTTGGATTAGCATATACTTGATGTATGTTATTGAGGTTTACCATAGCACATTCCCTCTTGCAAATGGAATCTCTAACGTTTATAGTTTGTTTGCAGGAACGCACAAAAGAATTCCGTTACATTTAAATATCAATAAAAAAAATTGCTTAAAGTGCATTTAATAAAGTTTCATTGTTTCAAAAGTAATGAAATTGATGTGCGTTGTTCAGGTGTAATGTCACATTCTTCCTGGGGAATAGAAAATAAATATCACTTATTATTCATTTACAGGGATACGCAAACAATTAAGTTACTGATAAAGAAAGACACAGTTTTTTCGAAAGGCCTAGTGCATTTCTTAATTTTATTTTATGGTGTTATTCAGAAGGTTTTTTTTTTTAACCATTTGGAAAAATGGTTATTGCTCTCTGTCAGGGTAGGAAGTCAAAAACATACCTGAAGCGTTTTATTGGATGAATCCGCATTTTATTCGTTTTCTGATTGGTCTATACAGTAATATGTATTTTCCCTTTATTTTTAACAAAGATGGATACTTTTGTTGCCACTATGACAAAAAGTAATAAAAACTACAAAAAAATAATAACTCAGAAACAAATTGAGATAGAGCTTTCAAACAAATTGCCTTTAAAAGTACATTTTTTTCTCTATACGACGGTGCAAAAAGTAATATTGTGGGATGTTTGGAAGTTTAAGAATGAAATTTCATTTAAAATTGGTCGTCAGATTTCTTTAAATCTGACGATGGAAAAGCCTTTTCCCGAACAGCCAATGAAATGCTTGGATAATACGTAAGTTTCAGATGGATAATACGTAAGTTTCAGGAAATCTGACGAGTCGCAGGCGATTTTTCCCGCTTGCAATTTTTACGTGTAATAACACTATTAACGTTTAATCCATGGCGTACGTAATGTATGATCAACTCCATGTGATTTTTTATGTCTTAAATTTTAGTCTTTGAAAAAATCATTTTCCAAATAGTCGTTGTAATTTGTTAAATTGCTTTTTTTTTTTTTTTTTTTTTTTTTTTTTTTTTTTTTTAATTTGAATAGCAGTTTCTTAATGATTACAAACCCGATAAATGCAAATTAAAAATGCAGTGTAAAATAGAGAACAAATGCGTTTAATATATCGGACGAGGGCTGCGGTTTCGAGATCATTAAAACACTCGGCGGCGCACAGTGGGACGTTTTGACAATCTAGGTGGACAAAATTATTTCGTTGAAGTTTAATTAGTTTTTGCTGTTTTTTGTAATGTATCACTAATAAAATACTCAAACAGTGATAAAAATTTGGTTATTTAACAACAATGTCTTAAAATAAAAATACAGGGTGCCTACTAAAGTCCGTTCCCACTCTCTTAACTGCCGAACGACTGCATCTATATTCATAAACGTGGTGTCTAGGTATAGTAAAGAAAATATGCGCTACTAGATGAGACTACTTACAGCGCTACCTGGTGCAAAATGGCGGCATTAGCGTTCCTATCGCGAAAACGGTTCGAAATGGGGGATGAAAGTGAATGACAAATTTGTAGAGCATCATCGATTTAGTTCGAAAGGACACTTTGTGAACATGAATGTCAAATGAATCTTGTTCTGAGCATGAATCTCGTTTTCGAGATAGGGATACTAACTCAACTGTTTTGCAACAGGTGACGCTAGAAGCGGTGTCATCTGGTAGAGCATAGCCACTTTACTATACCTAGACGCCACTTTTATGAGTATATCTGCAACCTTTCGGCAATTAAGAGCGTTGGAAGGACTTTAGTGGGCACCCCGCATAATGCATTACAAATAATGCGTTAAACATACTTATTTTACAATTAAGTAAAAAACAATTTAATGCGCATATGTAAGTTAACATTCACTTCTTTTTTTATTTTTGTCTACTCAGAATTTCTCGAGAAATTTGTGTAGTCATCCTGAAAAATAAAAATTTAAAAATAAAATCATATTAAAAAA
Source organism: Maratus speciosus (assembly GCA_963932465.1). Classification (NCBI taxonomy): domain Eukaryota; kingdom Metazoa; phylum Arthropoda; class Arachnida; order Araneae; family Salticidae; genus Maratus; species Maratus speciosus. Next base: position 59,212,813 of record OZ010788.1, read on the forward strand.
AACTTTAATGTTTTAATGCCCTGTAAAACATATAAATGCTACCAAAACCATTTTCGGTTGAAAAAATGCTGTTGTGTGAATAAATAAACTATATAAATTTTATTCAATTTGAAATAAAATTTCTGCATATAGACGGTAATTTATTCGAATTTTTTATGTGTCCCTGTAAAAGAAATACAATTGCTACGCACTTTGTTTTCAATTTAAAAAATGCTATTGTGTATCTGAATAACCTATAGTAATTTTGTCGATATTAATTAAAATTTCTGCTTTTTGGGAACAATCTTTCCGCGATTTTTGTGTGGCCTTATAACAAAAGTATAATTTCTACGTTACTCAAATTATAATTTAATAGAATTGTCATCGGAAGAAACACATGTAGGCAAAGTTTCAACTCAATCAGGTAATTGAAAGTGGATTAAAATTGTCTTGCAAGATTTGAGCTAATCTTTTATGTAGCCCTGTAAAAAAAAACGTAACTGTTACGTTCCGTAAATTATAATAATATTCCATTGTCATCAGAATTACATATCCTGAGCAAAGTTTCAGCTCAATCAGATTATTCAAATTGGTTTAAAATTAACTTGCAAGTTTTATTCTAAATTTTTGTGAAGCCCTGTAGAAACAGTATTCTAAACAAACATCTACGTTTTTTAAATCATAATAATATTGTATTGTCATTCAAATTACACATGTATTCATTGTTTCGGCTCAATAGGATAATTAAAAGGGAATTAAATTTGACTTGCAAGATTTGAACTAAACATACATACATGCACTGGAAGTTCATATGGTGCTCGTTTATTAATAAAAAGTTACTGATCTGCAGCTATCTGCAGCTATCTGCAGGAGTTTGTTTCATTTTTCAATACTTTAGGAATGACACTTCGATTTAAAAAAATGCTTATTGCTGAATAATGCTGAATAATTTGTTAAAAGTCAAGATGAAATTTGTAAACAACATCAAGGATCATCCAGAATTTCAGCCTTTGAAAAAAGCGGTAAAGCGGGTTTAATATAGCTTATTTTCAAACAAAAATGATTTAAATCTGACCCGGTCAAAGCTGTGATCAGCAAACTCGTGCTTTGAAATAAAACAGAATAGTCACAACGTGCTTTCAAATTTAGAGGAAGCTAGTGCAACTTTTGAAACTCCTTCAAACCAACTGCGCAAATGGCTACTTTACGGTCACAATTAATCAACACCTCTGATTTTTTACACCAAAACTAGTACGGATCTCGAAAATACAGACATTCAGCTACCAGTACATGCGGTTTTGTCAAATTCCGAGATAATCGGAAAGATGGATTTTGTCCACCTAGATCATCAAAACGTCCCACTGTGCGGCGGTCGGGGGTAGATGGACTGTGGACTGGAGCTACTATGCGGAAAAGGTAGCCCGCGTGCCCGTCCAACGTTCTTTTCTTCTTCTTTTTTTTTTTTTTAATCACGGACCGGTACACCGGAAAAAATTAAAAACTAAATTCATTAAATTAAAGACATCGACCAGGGGAAAGGTGTGTGTAAGCACTTGTCTGATCGCTCCATCGCTGCTCGGTGTTGTCTAAGCCTCAGGCCCACGGGTCTGGATCTTCAGCATCCGGTAATGGTAAGATGAGTTGCGCATCTTCTATCTCTTCTATTTTCTCTGATAGGGCTTACCCTACTCCAAATTCTGTTGAAAATATTAATTATCTGATTTTGCTTTGTGACTACGTAAATATAATTATGAATTATTCGGACCTAATGAATGTCTTGTTAATGATACTAATTATAAACTTGATGTTATGGATAAATATAATGCTATGAAATTCTGGGGTGTTGTACCTTTTAAACGCGTTGAAAATTAACGAAAAACTTCAAGTTTTGAATTAGTCTATCTTCAAAACCTTTTTATGTATAAACATGAAATTTTGGATACTGATTAACCAGATTGTGTTTTGTAATATGATACCATTAGAAATTTATTAGCCTTTTACAGAATTTGTGTATTGATGAAATCAAAATAGCTCCTTTTTTTACTCCAGAAGTCATTGCGTGCATGATATCTTGAGAAAGTGTGCATGGATTGTCATGAAATTTGGTAAAGATACTAAACAAATAAGTGTATTTAAAATGAACTACTTTTAAACATTTACTATAGTAATATTTTTAGTTATGACTATTTTTATTCATAATATATATATATATATATATATATATATATATATATATATATATATATATATATATATATATATATAATTTTTTTTTTACAAAAATATGTTTTTATATAGTTAATGAAATAATTTTGGCCTAAGAGTAGTTCATTTTAAACACACATATTTGTTTAGTATCTTTACCAGATTTCATGACAATCCATACATACTTCCTCAAGATATAATGCGCGTAATGACTTATGGTTTAAAAAAACCAGCGATTTTGGTTTCAACGATATACAAATTCTGTAAAAGGCTAATAAATTTCTAATGACAGCATATTACAAAGCACAATCTGTTTTATCAATATCAAAAATTTAATGTTTATACATAAAAAGGTTTTGAAGGTAGACTAATTCAAACTTTGAATTTTTTCGTTACATTTCGTCGCGTTTAAAAGGTACAAGACCCCTTGGATGGGATGGAAATAATGGGAAAGCACCAACTTTGTTGGATAAAATCCCACTTGTAATTAATTTTAAAATGCAGGATGGTAGTGTAGAACTACTGGACACTGATGGTAATTTTACCCTCGTCAAATAAAAAAAAAATTGTAATTTAATAAATTACAACGACCATTTGGAATTTTTTTTTGACATTTTTTTTTAATATTTACTTAGTTTTAATAATGGGGCATTTCGACAAGAGAAGCCGAGAAAGATAAGAGGTTAAAAATCGAAAGCAGTTCCACCGAATCATCCACAGATCGCGACAAATCACCTTCGCAACAAAATTTAACCGAAAAATCTAAATTTCGTCCACCAAATTCCGTCGCATCCTCTTCAATAACAGATCACAAAGATCAAACTTCAGACGACCAAAACCTTCATCGATAAACACTCCAAGTCCCGTTTCGAGAAGAAAAACAGTTTACAAATCGAAAGCAGTTCCACCGAATCATCCACAGATTGCGACAAAATACCTACGTTGTGTCCAATTTTTCCCGGTTAGAATCGACCCATTGTAAAACGCCGTGGCTAGTGGATTGGAGCCCCTCGAGACATGGCCTTTTACTATCAATCGATTAAACATTAAACATTGTTTCCTTTTTCATGTTCGTCTTTTATTCTGTAATCGATTTTCATGGGCTACATAATCAGTTGAAGACCTCGATTTTCATGGGCTACATAATCAGTTGAAGACCTCGATTTTCATTGCCTACATAATCAGTTGAAGACCTCAATTTTTGCTTTGCAAGACGATTTTCATTTCGGCGTCGCTCTTTGGCTTTGGATTTTTCCATATCTGATAATTTGTGCCTACCCATTTTGTAACTTTTTCAACTTTTAACGGTTTTATGCCTTTTGATTACCTATTCAAACAATTTTTAACGATTTTATGCCTTTCTATTACCTATTCAAATAAAAATTCTTCTAAAAGTAAAGAACATAGTTGAATTTCGTTAAAAAAAATAAATAAAATGCGTGCATCATTTGGCCGCATCCACGACCGAAAACAACAGCCATTTCCAAATGGTTAAAAAAATGTAAAAGGAAATTGCACCATGAAGCTGCTTCTGAAAAAGCCTCTTAATGTACGGTCTAAAAAATATGGAAAGCATGGAAGAACTCCCAACTGAAGATGAAAGCAAGAAAAGATCAAAACCAATCATGGTTACTGAAATTCAAAATATTATTGAATTTCTTAATAAACTGTCTTCTAACGATAAGTTTTAATTTGAAGCCAAATTAGCCGGGAAAATTTCCCTCGTAATTTTCTGTAACAAAATGTCACTTCACAAATATTTGAAGCAAAACAGCATTCAGCATTATATTGTTCCTGATAGTGAAATAACACTAAAGTTAGTTATTAGAAGACTCCCTAGGACCCTCGACACAAACTCAGTAAAGGGAACTCTCTCCTTTAGATGTTTCGCTAGTCTTAAAATAGTACGAATGAAAAGCCGTGGAGACGGGAGCCCTTACCTCTAGCTAATTGAACTTACTAAAAACGTAACATCATATGAAACCATCATTATGTACCTTGAAGAATCTCAAGGATTTTAAGATCTCCAGGTTGAAATTGAGAAATTTTGCCGTGCAAAGAACGCTGCACAATACTATCGCCGCCACATGTTTTTTCACGTAAGTACGAGCTGCCATATCAACCCTAAATGTGTGGGATGTGGAGACCAACACCTCTCTCAAGAATGCACTGTCAAGAAAAATACCTCACCAGAGGTTCCTAAACCCTCTCCTAAGTGTGCTAACTGCGATTCAGAACATTCGCAATTTCCTTTAAAACCCCAATTTCGTAAATCACACGCAAACGTTACTTCAACTCCTAAAAATCGAATATCAGAAAAACTGAATCAAAAGTTCCAAAAACTAATCAACCTATCACCCAATCAAATTTACCTAAATCCAAAACTCCTCCCTCAACTCAGCAGCTTTATGAGTTGCATGAATTCTCAGGCTCTATCGCTGAGAGTATATTAAATAAAAAAATAAATGTAAGTTCTATTCTGCGTATTCCCCTAAAACACAACAGTGTTCTCGAATATATTAAAAGTAAAAGTGATTCAATATCTTAAATTCTTGCTGTAAGCGAGCTGATGCCAGGTTCCAGTAATGTTTCTCCAAGTATCGAGTCATAAGTTTACTTTTAACTCCTACCCTTTATGCAAAATTTATAATCTGTTATTTAAAATCTATGGTCACTGAAAAGTGCCTTTTTTAAGTATTGAGCTTTTCTTAACTTTTTCGGTTGTTTGGGACTTTTCAACACTTTCCTTTATACTTTTTATACTTCCTGTCTCTTTCTACTGTTGACTTCCCGTTACTGGTGAAGCCATGCCCCCTCTATATCCGGATTGGCTGCTTGCGCGACCGTCTGCACATATAGACTTTTTATCAATTTTATACTCATTAGTCACTGGGTTTTCGCACCGCACGTTTTGCGGTGGAGACAGTCTTTTTAAGGACCAATTTTGTCTGCTACCGGCATACGTGCGGTTGTGGGCGCTTGTCTGTGTCGTCCACATTTTTATTTTATGCTTTTTGCTTTTTATTCAACTTTCTACACTTTCTTTTTTAAGTAGTGGTATAAAGCACTACACTGTAAAAAAAAATTCCGCAACGTTCCTGGGAAAAAATGGGCAGCTGAGTTGCCCATTATTTCCAAGAAACATTTCTTGAAAATGACTGGAACTTTACTGTATATGTTAAAAACTTTCTACAGAAATGCCAGTAAGTTTCCTGCGAAATACCAGGAATATTTCTGTTGACAGCAAAACATTACTGACATTTCACAGCATGCGGGATCCGCAGACGATTTTTACATTTCCAGTTGACAATTTTCGCTTTATTATCATTATTTGTTAGAATGAAAAAATATTTTGAAATTGACATCAAAATTATTATTTATAATTTACACGAAAAAATAAATTTTCAGTTAAAATTCAATAAAGTAAATATATATGTGATATATTGTTTCTGAACTTTGCTTAAAATATAAAAATATATAAATGTAAATAATAATTAGAAAAAAAAATCTAGACATAAAATATTTTGGATTTTCGTCAGTAATTATGTTAGTTTACAAGTTAGATAAAATACATATAAATTTTCATGAAAAAAAAAAAAACCTAAACGTAATTGTATATTTTTTCCGAAAAAAAGAAATTCAAATTTGCAGCAATTCAAAGTGTCAAATATATGTCAAATTTAAATCAAATTGTAATAAAGTGTTAAAATATAAAATTAATTAAAAAAGAAAAAAAAAGTCAAGAGGTAGCATCGAACTCGGGCCGTACGGGTGGCGTGCGAGCTTTCTGCGTCCACACCACGAAAGACACGTTGAGAGCTGCAAACTAATGGGTATTTGAAACGTATGCTAAAACTCGGCATCTAATTTCTGAAAATCTAAGGCCCATTTGAAGAAATCCTTTCACAAGAATAATTAGAGATAAGAACTCTAAAACATACTTTAAATTAATCAAAATCGGTGAGAATAATATTTGATGGTCCCCTGGTTAATGGAGATCCAAATAATAGGTGTATTTTTTTTATACAGTCTGCTCGTTAAAGATTCCACAGACAAGTACGAGAGATAATCTCTTAGCGATGTCACAGAGGTATTGTGTTTTCATCTGAATTGTCTTGACAATAGAGACGTAAAGGATTATGTCGTCTACTGATTTATTTGCATTCCATATTGATTTTTTTACATTCATTTAAAGAATTCGTTTTCGACACTCGCGCACGAGCAACGGATTATAGCAAAAAAAAATAATAAATGGCGGCCGCAGCGTTTTGCTGTTTCCAACTTTTGTTCAGGAACGTTTCAGATAAGAAAACCAGAATTTCACAGGAAAGAGCTAAATTATTCTGAAAACCTGAGAAAAGGCGAAACGTTCCTGGATTTTACATGGAACGTTACCATTTTTTTTTTACAGTGTAGAGTTCTACTTTTATCACTTCTTTTTCATGATGTTCTCGACCATTACTCATATACAGGGCGTGAAGATGATTTGAACTAGGAAGCCCCTGGAAACTCTCATGTTTTGACCCGTTGATAATCTTGTCATTTCGTCTTCAATTCTCTAGGTCAGGGATGGCGAACCTTTTTGAGTATGCGTGCCAAAAATTTCAAAATTATTGTGTACCAACATTCTAACGTGCCACAAACATTTTAACTTAGATAAAATCCAATAATTAATTTTTATAGAACTTTTACTCAAATATTTTTACACTTACTCTAAATTCGATTCCTAAGTTATTTACTATGCTGTATCTATTTACTCAATAATATAACCATGTCGCATTGAATTCCGTGTTAATAATCTATAAATGAGTTTTCTTTTATTGTAGTATACTTCCGACTAAGATCATTTTAGTTGTAGAAACAGGTTCAATAGATACATCTAGACACACGGCAGTGTGTCAGCCAAGTTCGCCTGACATAGCCGTGTGTTATTTACACGAACCATTTCAAGCTGTTTTCGTCAAATTTCAATGCTCTACTACTGAAAATCTATGAGACCTACATACTTGTTATACGAAATGTATAGTAAGGCCACCCTAATTACCTAAAATCCAAAATTTTATAAATAACGCATAATTAGTTTCCGAGATAATGACATTTGAAAATGTCTGATAATCGATAATTTTACCACTGACTGACTGACTGACTGACTCACTCATCAAAAAGATCTCGTATATCTACTGCAGCGACATACTTCAAATTTGGTGCGAAGTTCGTTTACACTATAAAACTAAGGAAAAAAATAAAAAAATTGTGAAAATCGAAGAATTACCCACCTGGGGGTGCCCATTTTTACTTTAACATTACGTCTATTAGGAGAAATTTTAATTTGCCGTAGGAGGGGACGCTGTTCTGTCGCCAAATACCGCCAAGTTTCTCGCCAACATGGCGATATATCGCCAAATTTGGCGACCAAAATTAGTCACCAAAAGTGACGCCACCTTGGCGATATCTCTAATATTTCGCCAAATTCCCATAGGCTTCCATTGTAAACCTATCTACTTACTGAGGGTTTATCTTAGACACACGGCAGTGTGTCAGCCAAGTTCGCCTGACATAGCCGTGTGTTATTTACACGAACCATTTCGAGCTGTTTTCGTCAAATTTCAATGCTCTACTAGTGGAAATCTATGAGACCTACGTACCTGTTATACGAAATGTGTAGTAAGGCCACCCTAATTACCTAAAATCCAAAATTTTATAAATAACGCATAATTAGTTTCCGAGATAAGGACATTTGAAAATGTCTGATAATCGATAATTTTACCACTGACTGACTGACTGACTGACTGACTCACTCATCAAAAAGATCTGGTATATCTACTGCAGCTACAGACTTCAAATTTGGTGCGAAGTTCGTTTACACTATAAAACTAAGGAAATAAATAAAAAAATTGTGAAAATCGATAAATTACCCACCTGGGGGTGCCCATTTTTACTTTACCATTGCAGCTATTAGGCGAAATTTTAATTTGTCGTAAGAGGGGACGCTGTTCTGTCGCCAAATACCGCCAAGTTTCTCGCCAACATGGCGATATATCGCCAAATTTGGCGACCAAAATTAGTCGCCAAAAGTGACGCCACCTTGGCGATATCTCTAATATTTCGCCAAATTCCCATAGACTTCCATTGTAAACCTATCTACTTATTGGTGGTTTATCCGGGTTTACTTGCTTACAGAAAATCAACAAATTGAGATATTCTGTCCGTCACAGAGCCCGTTCTCAGAAACTATACATGTTGGAGGCATGAAATTTTGCATATTTACAGCTGAACACCTCACATCAAATGACAAATCATAAAATTTTGAAAAAGTTGTAAATTTAACCCTTTGGAGTCTCACATGTTTATTTTAAACAATCCTTTCTAAGTGAGCCCCTAATTAGGTTAAAGGCGTGAAATTGTACATACTTATAGCTGAACACCTCACATCCAACGACAAATCATAAAATTTTGAAAAAGTCGTACATTTAACCCTTTGCGCTCCCATATGTGTATTTTAAACAATTCTTTCTAAGTGAACCCTAATTAGGTTGGAGGCGTGAAATTTTGCATACTTATTGCTGAACACCTAACATCAAACGAAAAATCATAAAATTTTGAAAAAGTCGTACATTTAACCCTTTGGGTTTCCACATGCGTATTTTAAGCAAGTCTTTCTAACTGAGCCCCTTTTTAAATAGCAGATTTGAAATTTTGCATACTTATAGCAGAACACCTGAGGCCAGGCGACAAATCATAAAATCTTGAAAAAGTCTTACATTTAACCCTTTGAGCTACCACATATGTGTTTTAAGTAATTCTTTCTAAGGGAGTCCCTAATTAAGTTGGAGACATGACTTTTTGCATACGTATAGCTGATAATTCAGACCACACGACAAATCATAAAATTTTCAAAAAGTCTTATATTATTTACTCCTCCGGGCTCTAACTTGTGTATTTTAAGCAATTTTTCTAACCTCCGCCCTTTTCACCCGGGGAGCACTTATAGCTGAACACCTAACATCAAACGAGAAATCATAAAATTTTGAAAAAGTCATACATTTAACCCTTTGGGCTCCCCTGTGTGTATTTTAAACAATTCTTTCAAAGTGAGCCTCTAATTAGGTTGGAGGCGTGAAATTTTGCATACTTATAGCTGAACACCTCACATCAAACGAGAAATCATAAAATTTTGAAAAAGTCGTACATTTAACCCTTTGGGCTTCCAACTTTTGCCGACACCCCTTTGACCATTCTTTCATATTATGCACCATAGTCTTATATATTTTAGTTCCACTTTTTATCGCCAGGGGCGCCTACTTATCTCGGGTGCTATGGGCTTAATCCCCTCGACTAATATATCTACGGATAGTATGTAAAACGGAGTTTCGTTCAGATAGAGGTTGGTTTAGAATAGAGTGCACCCCTGGTTGCAAAATGTGGAACTAACAGATTTTTCAAAAGGATAAAGTGTTTTGAAAGGAATATTAAATGAAACCCTCTGTGCGATCTGTGATCACACTTACCCACTTGTTATTTTCAAAATCATCGGAGAAAAGTTTATTTAGTTAATTAAATTTGAAAATCTAGGGAGGGGCAATGTCCTTCCTCTGCATTGCCTCTTTGCCCGCACACATGGATGAATGATACATAGTGTGGCATAAGCACATAACTTTATTTTTCACTTTCAGTACAAAAAAGCAGGCCCAGCTATAGGATATTTAATTGGAAAATTTAATAGGAAAATTTAATATAGGAATTTAATAGGTATTGTTGTTTCAGAAACAATAAAAATTTCGAATCAATACATATCGTTTCAATACATTCATTCAGTGTAGCAGTATTAAAATATAGATTTCTGCCGCAAATTGACAGCCAAATAGTTTGTTGTAGGAAATTTAAATTAAAATTGAATGTTACTTGGTGAATAAAATAGTCTCATGTAAACACATTAAAAAGCATTAAGTAAAGTGTCTAAATATATTGTAACTTTACAAAAAGTAATGATATCTAACAAAAACATACCTGTGAAAAAAGGGAGCCAAGTTCTGTAAAGACAATGGCAAGAAAAGAAGTGATATCTAAGTGGGTGCCAAGTTCAAATAAAATTCACTCAAACTTACCTACTGAAGTATTATAGCATTTTTTAAATTGTTTAGAAATAAAAATTATTGATAGCATATTAATAATAAATCTAGAACTTGGCAAGTTTTTGATAAATGTTATGCCTATCAATCTCATGTCTTAATAAAATGATGATGTTAATATTAACAACAATGTCATTATAAAAAAATTAATATAGTTATTATTATAAACAAATGACGCATGTTAAAGATTTGATAAACAGATAAATACACAAATACATTCCCGCTCGTCTTTGGTTATCCCTCTAGCACCCACCCTTCGGAAACCTCAATGCAAACAGACTAAAAGGCCTGAGAAAGAGACAGATACCTTTACGCTTGTTCTTGGTCATCCCTCTAGAGACTGCACCCATTTAACCCTTCAGGGGCAAAGATCTTTTATTCGTGACATGCTGAAACGATTCAATCACACCAGAATTTAAAAACAAATTTATTTCAAAATGGGTTAAAGCTTCTTTCCACGTATTTAATAAAATTAAACTTTTTAGTCCTGAATTCTAGTGTCAATGTGGCATTTTGCAGTTAAAATTAGGTGGGATATATTTTATACCACCATCCTTCAAGGGAAAGGAGCTCACTCAAATGAAGGCTTCCAAACATGAAATAACAAGCTTAGATATAATAATGTCATTAATAAAAAATAAATGACTTGTAGGTAAAAACTTGCCAAGTTCTAGATTTATTATTAATATGCTATCAATAATTTTTATTTCTAAACAATTTAAAAAATGCTATAATACTTCAGTAGGTAAGTTTGAGTGAATTTTATTTGAACTTGGCACCCACTTAGATATCACTTCTTTTCTTGCCATTGTCTTTACAGAACTTGGCTCCCTTTTTTCACAGGTATGTTTTTGTTAGATATTATTTACATTAACAGTTAAAATTCAATTTCTTATATTCAATTATAACCTAATATAATAAAACCTAAAATAACTTAAAACCCTAAACATAAACATAAATAAAATAAAACCTAAAATAACTTAAAACCCTAAACCTAAATCAAATAAAACCTAATCTGAAGTAGAAACGTGTCAATTAGGTATATTACTGTGCAAACTATATCTAAAAATTCAATTTTCAAAAACCTTTGAAATTTCATACAGAAAGAAAATTTTTTGGAAAACACTATATGCTGAATTGTTTGACGAAAAAATTACGCTACAAGGCGCTTTCATTGAAATTTATAATACCTTAATTGACTCAAAATTTACCGATTATTTTAATTTATATACCTATTACACAAACTATACTTTTTGTTAAAAAACATAAAGTGGATTGTTCTCCATAAACTGAATATAATCTATAATTTTTTTCGCGTGCCAGAGAAGTTTTCTTACGTGCCAAGTTCGGCACCCGTGCCATAGGTTCGCTATCCCTGCTCTAGGTGTTTGCACCGTACGTTTGTTCTGCGGTAGGGACCGCCCTTTTGTGGACTAATTTTGTCTGCTATCGGCACTCGTACAGTTGTGGGCGATTGGCTCAAATATCAATATTTTCTACTTTATGCTTTTTTGTTTTTCATTCAATTTTCTACGCTTTCTTCTTCAAGTAGTCACATAAAGCGCTACAGTTATACTTTTTTTACTTATTTTTCATGATGTGCTATACCATTACTCATATACAAGGCGTGGAGTTGCTTTGCAACTAGGAAGTCCCTGGAAACTTTCATCCGTTGCCTGTTGCGGGAAGGGTAGGTACGGAACGTTTAAAGGTGTATTCAAAAAAACATTTTTCCACCATTAACAGCTCGAAATTTTCTGAGACTCATTTTTAAAAGTAAAAACATGAAACTTGCTGAGGTGATTTTTGAAGAGATGTATAAGAGGCCATGTGATTTCATTTTTCTCTCAATTAATTAGAATTTGATTTTTAAATAATTATTTTCTCAGTATGACCTTCTTTTTTCATTCCCAGATCTCCCGCTTCGGAAAATTCGGTTCAAAACGCCAACTTTGACAGCATTTTTTACAATATTTTCTGCATTTATCAGAAGATCGAGAAGCACGGCATATTATGTAGTTTCGAAATAAGAGAATTTCCCAGTTTTATGCGTTTGAGAGCAAAATGAATTTAAAAATGAATCAGCAAATAAGCAGTTTGGATTGAAATACACCCTTAAATGCGTAATCTTAAAATTCGCAAGCTTCATAATTCAAAAGATAAATTAAATAGAAAAACAATCTGTTGCATATAAGTATTTAAAATCTGTTACAATATCAAGTACTATCTATATATATAAAAGCCGTTCTCTGTGTGTATGTCCGGTATACAAATCTCCAATTTTTGACCGATTTGAACGAAACTCGATGTACATACGTTTTAGAATGTGGAAAAGATCACTGTCAACTTTAAAAAATCATCAGACCACTATTTATCCCTTTTTTCTACCAACTTCCATAATTTAACATTATACAAATATCTCTTTTTAAATCTTTTTTTAATTCAAACGTTTCTTTCCTGTTGCCAAACCTTAAAAAATGACACAATAATGTGAAAAAAATAAGGACAACGCGTGTATTTTGTTTCTATTTGCCAATAAAAATTCAGATTTTCTTGCTATATTTTTGCGTGTTTGATATTGACGTCATTCTAAACAGAAAATTTACATTTTTTTGTATATAAAATAAAAACTTTAACTATAAGAGCGGGAAAATAATGTAGCACCTCAATTTGAATGGTTTTTTTTTAATTAAAACATCTATTTTATTACAACAAGTCAAATTTAATGAAAACAATTTAAGAAAAAGAAAAAAAAGGCAAGATATGACGTCACATTCTATCAAATCTTTTCAACGCGTAATCAAACTCATTGTAAACATATGGCTCCTATATTTTGCTTACTACTTCAATTATATACTACAGCCATATCTTATAGCTATACGTTATCGTTAAGTGTTGTATTGGTTTAGATTCAGTGCTAACATTTTCTATGATTTATAGCAAAAAGAGAGCGGTTATTTACATTTAAAAAAAAATATCTTGACAGATGTCTTGATTTAAAATTTATGGAAAATGACATCATTTCATCTAATCATTGTAGATTTAATTTTCATAAAATTTCAAATTTTCCAAATAAAATTTTAGTAAGTACTACCTCATTTGGATGTATGTATTTTTTTGCATTTTTCCCCCGTATTGTGAAGATATTGTATACTTCTGTTACGCGCGCCAAAGAAAAAATATATTTTAATTTTAAATGTTTAAAAAAATTACCACAAGGTGTCAAAAGAACATCCCTTTTCTTAATTTAAATTTCCCGAGTTCCAAAATTAAAACTAAAAATGTGAGTTTTTTCTTAAACTTCAAGTTAAGGCTGTTCACAAAGTTAAGGCTGTTCTCAAATCCAAAGGAGCTATTTTCTGACATATTTTTTAATTAATTTTTTTTCGGAAACGCATGAAATTGACAGGAGTTCTTATTTAGAAACTATATGTAATCGAAAGATAGTTTCCATTTGTTGGTAAAGGTATAAGATCTTTCAGTTGGTGTTTTGAACTGAATTTCGGACGCAACAGTGCAATAAAGGATAAAAACCAGCCGTCACGCAACCACAATTGCTCATAACTCGATAAGTAATTTATTTATGAAAAAAGGGAAACTCATTTCAATTCCAAATCGCTTTAATAGTCAGGCCTACAAATTTTAAGCCTTTACGATTAATGAGTAAGAAAATGTGTCAGAAAGTTTCGCGCTGTTGAGCAGGGAACTGGAGAAGCACCTTAAGCATTTGCAGGTTAGTATTTTGTAATCAAGTTGCATGCCAGATAGTCGCTTAAAACATTCTATATTGTTTTAAACAAATGTGCATGCCATAATAGGTGTCAGGCACACTCATTAAGATAAGAATACCCTAGCGCACAGCCCCATTACCGAAGATAAACCCTTCAATATACTTAGAGATAAAAATAGTTCTGCATTTTTCATCCAGCTAATAAGACTAATCCTTCATAATTGGGTTCACATGATTATATAACTTTCCCCTATAATTCTAAGATTAAGCAAGGGAAAGCAATATGTTACGCACTAAAATCTTCCCTAAAATACTAATAGTGCAATAAAATCACATGGAAATCCGTTCTGAAGAATTCAAGTTATATTCAGCCGGATCGAAATTCCCATTTGAATTTTATATACTTATCAAGTTATTTTGAGTAGTTTGATTTGATATCTGTGAAATTCGTGTTTTATTTTATTTTATTTTTGGCGTTTTAATTTCGTTTGCCTATTTAGTTATAGAATATTACGCAAAAGCAAACAAATTCTGAATCATTTACAAAGTTTTTGAACAAGTGAGTTAATCATTTGTATTTGGGTTGCAGGCATGTTTAAAAAATATGCATGCTTAAAAATTATTTTAAAACCCATAAAAAATTCGTAAATTTAGATAAACATTACAAACAAATATTACTGAAAGTACTTTTGTTTTCTATAATACGTTGGAACAATTTAATGTACAATGTTTAGACGTTAAACTGCAATAAAAGGGAAATTTGTTGTGTTAGGTTGTTGCCACCGAAAATATGATACCAGCGTTACTCATAGACATGTCTTTTCTTTATACTATTGCATTAAGTGTAAACAGGTTCATCTTTCGTAATTGGGTTGCACTCAACTTTAAAAATATCCATGCTTAAAAATTACTTTAAAATCCATTAAAATCAGAAAACTGAGGTACAATTTTCAAACAAATTTCATTTGAGAGAACTTTTTTTCTATTCGACATTGTAAAAAATGAAATTGTGTGATGTTTAAAAGTTAGAAAAATTGCAGTAAAGGCACATTTTATGGGTTACAATTTATGGGGCACAATTTATGGGCACTGACGTAGTGTTTTTACTTTATAATGTAGATAATATCATACAAACGAGAATTTCACTAAGTGCTGCGCGATTTGGAGGAATTTCTTTTTTTCGTATTGTCAGGAAAATCACATATTTTTCTCTTATACCCGCCAAAGAAAACGTGCATTCTGTAATTAAAGCTCAGGGATTTTACTATGGTTGCAAGACAATAACGCCATGTTTTTTTATTGTCTTTATAACGATTTGTGGATGGGAATGCACAAATTTCAGTTATTGTGATTGCCGTATTATTTCGTTTTAATTTATTTTACCTGGAAGGCTTCTTATAATTGACACGGGCGAAGCCGGGTTGTTCTGCTAGTATCAAATAAATTTCTACTTCTGTTTTACGTTAATATAGTGTCATCGTCATGGCAACACTTTCCTGTAAACATATTTCTTATCACGTCTTTATTTTTCCACAGAAGTAGTATATCAAAATCTCTGTGCTTATGTTTTAAATATCTATTTCTTATTTATCTATCTTTTTGAGCTCGTTGTCCAATATTTTTGTATCTAAAACTTACTTTAAAGGATTTTTCTTTCCTTTTAGCAGTCAAACATGACTTTTTAATCATGCTGTCTATTTTTAATTAAAAAAATAACTCATACAAATTGCACTTTTGAAGCAGACACATGAAATGCAGTCTCATTTTTTCACGTGAAAAATGAGTATTTTACATTTTTTTTTTAAATTTTCATCCATTTGTTTGATTCAATTTTTTAAATTGCGATTTTTCCATTCTGCTTTTATTTCAGTCTTCTCTTCAATGGCACATTGCCAACAATAAATGAATTTAATATGGCATGTCTTTTAAATTATTTAAATAAATTTTCATTCAATGTTGCTCGCATTACTGATAGTCACTATAAATTTAGATTTTTTTAATTACCCAGTTTTTTTTATTCTTCTGATTATTCGAAATAAACAAAAACATAACCAGGAAGAAAATTATGCATCTTGCATAGATCACAAAACACTTTCCTATATTATAAAAAGTTAACCCGAAATCTTCGTCATGGTCAACCACTATACTAGGCAATGTCATAAATTATAAATACCTGTAAAACTATTTAAAGTTTTACAGGAGTAACAACACGTATGTGGAAATGCCCTCTTTTTTCTTTTATAACACTATTAAAATATTCAGTTTGAAAACTTGTAATGTCTCTAATAAACATTTCAAGCCATAGCGGTAAGATATGCTAATTATTTCAGATTACTCTATATAAAAATTATAAATGATACATGCACCGTACATCGTATATCATAATTCAGAACTGACTTAATATTGTTTGAATATGGGTGGTGGCCATTTCAAGCCTTCCCCTATCTTCATCACATTTCACATAAAGCAAAGTAAATCTTGACTTTATCGTTACAACATCTTCACTACTGACACAGTTATAAATAAAAAAAATTGGCTTTGTCTCCGAGTGAACTACCACTTATTTTTGATTGAATGGCGATAATTATGACAGTGGTGTCAACTGTTTGTACTAAAAAATTTGAATTTTGAGGTCTTTACAGGTGAAATATCTATCTTGACATAAAAATTTGGCACAAACAAATAAACCAAAATGTTCGAATAATTAATTTCATGCTTAAAACAACAAGCCTCTTCCACATTTAATGTTCTTTCTAAAATCATCAGTATATAAACTACTTTTCGAACATTCTTTTCACAGAAGTAAATTTTGAATTATGACACTGAATTTAATTATGACATTAAGCAATAGACATTAAGCAAAGAGACATTAAGTAAAATAAATTTATCAAAATGGTGAATTTGTTTAAATGAATGTTTTATGTCTTTGCATTCTTAACTGGAAATCTTTGGGAAGAATAAAAAAAAAAACCAAGAAAGAGAAAATGAACTCATGATTAATTTTAATTCATAAAAAGTTTTTAATTTTTAAGTAAGAAAGTTGCAAGTTTTCTCTGTTAATTTTTTACTTACATTTGCTCTTTTTAAAATTTTTTCTCACGTGAAATACCACTGCTTCGATAGGTTGATGGTGTATTTTTATTCTAAACATTTCAATTTCAATTTCAATTTTGCATTTTAATCATAAATATAAAGTAATCCCGTCCAGAGACATCCACGCTTTATCTTTTTTGTATTATTATTTTTTTTTAATCATGATGGAGCATGATATAATGCAGTATTTTTTTCTGGCAACAGTTATTTCAGAAACTAGGGGGCATGGCCCCCAACGAGCTACGCTGGCCAACCCCCGTTCAGACGCCGCAGTATCTAAAAGCACGCTAATTTGATCGGCTTTAAACAGATTTTGAAAGATTGAATTATAATTTAAAAAACAGTGGTGATCTCCCTATAAACTGGTTTCTATTCATTTCTCTTCGATTGGGGAATTTTAAGGAAAAATCAGGTGCTGTTAAAAGATACAATGGCTGTTTTCGTCTTTGATTAAATAAAATCAGTTAAACATTTCAAAACAAGCTAATATAATAAGAAAATCTGCATAAAAATGCAAATATATTTCACAAATACCAATGCCTTCTTTTGATGGAAACGACACAGAAGGTTAACGAATCTTAAATAAACCATTTAAGCAATTTCTTTATTTTCTGCTTCACAGATTTTTCTCTTTCAGATTATATTTTTTCATTTTCAGCTTGTAATCTTTTTTATTTTTATTAAATTACTAGCAAACCCCGCGGCTTTGCTCGCGTAATAGTTGAAATATGCCACGTGATATTTGCATGATTATTTTTAATTAGAAGAACATATTTTGAAATAATTCAAAAGTTACAAATTAAGCCACAGTTTGACTAAACATCATTATAAAAGTACAATAGACAGAAATGCGATTTTAATTAATAAGAACTAAAACTAATTCCAATTAAATGATAATTTAGAAAGTATATTGAAACTTTTATGCTCATTTCATTACGCACATTTCAGTATTCATTTGAAGTTTTGAATTTTTTTGAAACCATCTTAACACATTTACATCTTAAAATTAACATTCATGTCAAATTCCAAGATTTCTGTCTAACAGTCTACCACCTCTCTGGTGTTAGTGTCATCAACATAAAATGCCGAAACAGAGTTGAAATAGAATGTTTCGAAAAATGTTGAAACAGAGACTTTCATCATTAATTTGCCAACATTAACATTGAAATCGGTTGGAATTTCCTAATATTCTATAGAAAACGGAATTTAGATGTTTTTAAAGGCTTTCTTGTTGTTCCTGCCAACCAGGTTGTAGTGACACCAGCACAAAATATAGCCCGAATAGGATCAGGGACTATCACTCTTGATTCGCACTCAATAAATTTTATAATCGATTTATTATTTCCTGAGATTCCATAGAAATCGAAATTTAGGACTCTTTTAGAATGCTTTTCGCTCCTTCCTTTCACTTCACTCCTTTTTAATTTCGAATTCATTTTCGACTGTTCTTAGAGGACATTTATATTTCATAAGTAACTACCGTGCTATAGTTAAAGTTTCTAGCCTTTTCAGTACCGCAGAAATCGCAATTTAGAAAGTTTTTTGCTCCTGCAACCCTCGACATAAAATATAGCTTATGTTTGAGCAGGTTCTATCACCATTAATTTGCAACCATTATGTTTGAAATCGGTTTCGTATTTCTTACGACTGTATAAAAATCGCAATTCAGAACGTTAATAGAACGCTTTTCGCTCACTTCATACTTTTAAATTTGGAATTTTCTTTCGAAAATTCTTAGAAAGCATTTGCACCTTTGAAGTAATTTACATTCCAAATTTAAAATGTTAGACGCCCCTCAGTAACACAAAAAACGCTATTTAGAATATTTTTTGCTCCTGTAACCTCCAGGTGGTAGTGATAACAACGTAAAATATAGGCTATGTTGGAGCGGGGACTGTCACCATCAATTTGAAACCATTACTTCTGAAATCGGTTTATAATTCCAGAGAGTGCGTAGAAATCGCTATTTAGAACGTTTTTAGAATGCTTTTCGTTCATTTTCACTCCTTTTAAATTTCAAATTTTTAAAGAACTCTTCTCAGAGAGCATTTACATCTCATATGTACTTACCATGCCAAATTTCAAGTTGCTAAACGCTTCAGTATCACAAAAATCACAATTTAGAACGTTTTTTAAAATGCAACCGCAAGGTGGTAGTGACGCCGACATGAAATAGATCCTATATTGGAGCAAGAGCTGTCATTATCAATTTCCAACCATTACTTTTGAAATAGATTGGGTACTTTCTGAGATTGCGTAGAAATCACCATTTAGAACGTGTTTTAAAACTCTTTTCGCGCATTTTCACCCCTTTTAAATTTCGATTTTTTTAAAGATATGTTTTCTCTTTATATCTTATAAGTAACTACCATTCCAAATTCTATGTATCTGGGTCCTTTAGTAACACAAAAATCGCAATTTCGAACTTTTTTTGCTCCTGCACCCCCGTTAGGGGTACTAGCACCGACATAAGATGTAGCCTATATTGGAGCAAGAGTTATCACCATCATTTTGACATCACTGTTTTTGAAATCGGTTTGGTACATCTTGAGATTGCGTAAACATCGCCATTTAGAACGTTTTTTAGAACGCTTTTTGTGCATTTTCACCCCTTTTAAATTTCGAATTTTTTAAGAAATGTTCTTACAGATAATTTATATCTAATAAGTAACTACCATGCCAAATTCCATGTACCTGGACCCTTCAGTAACACAAAAATCGCAATATTCAACCTTTTTTTATCCTGCACCTCCCCTTTAGGAGTAGTGGCACCGACATAAAATGTAGCCTATATTGGAGCAAGGGTTATCACCATCATTTTGACAACATTATTTTTGAAATCGGTTTGGTACTTCTTGAGTTTGCGTAAAAATTGACATTTAGAACGTTTTTTAGAACGCTTTTTGCGCATTTTCACCCCTTTTAAATTTCGAATTTTTTAAGAAATGTTCTTAGAGATCATTTATATCTAATAAGTAACTACCGTGCCAAATTACATGTATCTGGACCCATCAGTAACACAAAAATCGCAATTTCGAACGTTTTTTGCTCCTGCACTCCCCCTTTAGGAGTAATGGTACCGACATAAAATTTGCCTATATTGGAGCAAGGGTTATCACCATCATTTTGACACCGTTATTTTTTAAATCAGTTTGGTAATTCTTGAGTTTGCGTAAAAATTGCCATTTAGAACGTTTTTTAGAACGCTTTTTGCGCATTTTCACCCCTTTTAAATTTGGATTTTTTTAAGAAATGTTCTTAGAGATCATTTATATCTAATAAGTAACTACCATGCCAAATTCCATGTATCTGGACCCTTCAGTAACACAAAAATCGCAATTTTGAACGTATTTTTGCTCCTGCACCCCCTTTAGAGGTAATGGCTCCGACATAAAATGTAGCCTATATTAGAGCAAGGGTTATCACCATCATTTTGACACCATTATTTTTAAAATCTGTTTGGTACTTCTCGAGATTCCGTAAAAATCGCCATTTAGAACGTTTTCTAGAACGCTTTTTGCGCATTTTCACCCCTTTTAAATTTCGAATTTTTTAAGAAATGTTCTTAGAGATAATTTATATCTAATAAATAACTACCATGCCAAATTCCATGAATCTGGACCCACCAGTAACACAAACATCGCAATTTCGAACGTTTGTTTGCTCCTGCACCCCCTTTTGGCCAGTGGCACGGACATAACATATATCCCATGTTCTAACACCGTCATTTTGATACCATTACTTTTGGAATAAGTTCAGTAGTTCCAGAGCTTACCTCCTACAAATAAACAATTTTTACCTCTAAATAGTCGCTCGAAAGCAGCCTAAACGCGTTCAATAAAATTAATATTAATCTTATTAATATAATCTCAAAATATCAAAATAATTTCTCGCGCAATTTTTAAATTTAAACTGTTTTGCAATATTACTTTTTGTTCATTTGACGAAATAAGTGTAATGTGACGTAAATGTGACGTAATTGCTCCTATTTAAGACTTCTAACATTATTTATAACTGAATTTATTATTTTACAATATTCTATCTCTTTTAAAATTCACGTGTAAGTATAGTTTTTATTATTTTCAATAAATTCCTGCTTTTCATACGTAATTATTTAATCCTAATTTGAAAGTTTCTTTTCTGTTAATAATAGTCACGTGTAAAATAAATTTTTAATTTGAAGCAAACATTATTATTTGCGCTGTTTATACAGTTGGCAACAGTTTAAATTAATATCAATTTCTAAAATAAGTAAACAATATCTCTGGAAATGCTGAAAATTTGAATTTAAAATAGAAATAAAAACTCAAAAAATGAGTGAAATTAAAAAAGTGAATGCAGTCTGCACTCCGGGAAATTCTAACGTATAAAATGATCTAAAAATGAATTAATTCCCATATATTGTTTTTGCTCCTATAAAACTCTTTTATTGGAACGATTTTGAGCAACTTTAGCATTAAATATCTCTTAAAATAATTATTCGATTTGAAAACTGTCTGCTCCAGCGTGTTTATCGAACATTTTTCTATAATACCGCCGATTTTCATATTTTTGCATGCAGTATTTTTCTTAATACCGTATTTACTCGTGTATACCGCGCATGCGTGTATAACGCGCACCCCGTACTTTACAAGAAAAAATGGAGAATTTTTTTATCTCGTATATAACGCGCACCATGAAAGATTGGATTAATGTTGTGTGGGAACTTCGGCTAGGTGCTTTACGTCCGCCATCGATTCTGGTCCTGGAAATCTTCCGTGGACACACGACACCTGAAGTAAAAGCGAAAATTCGTCGCTCAAGTGATTTGCTTGTGATACTAGTTGGGATGACAAAAGTGCTGCAGCCCTTAGATGTTGTCACCGCCCGACCATTTAAGGTTGCATTTCAACATGCCTACAATCGGTGGATGACAACAACAGATCACAACTTCATTCCAAGTGAAAGAATGAAGTGTGCCTCTTTCTCAACTGTATGTGAGTGGATTTGTGAAGCTTGGAAATCCATCTCCGCCGAGATGATAATAAAGAGCTTCAAAGTGACTGGAATTTCCACTGAGATGGATGGAACTGAAGACGATGTAATTTACGAGGATATTAACTGTGCCAGTGAAGACGAGGATAACAGCGGTAGCGACAATGAGAATTGCTAATCAGCATTTAAATAATGTTACTATCGCTGTAGCATGAAAAAGTGCAAGGAGTGAAATAAAGATGGAGCAATACTTCTATTAAGTAGTATTTTTCCAGTTTGTAATGAAAATCGTGTAGCAATACAGCGGTAAAAAAATTATTTCGTGTACAACGCGCACCCGGAGTTTTTGCCCTAAATTTTTGAAAAAAAAAGTGCGCGTTGTACACGAGTAAATACGGTATTAACGGAGAAAGACCTCCGGTCACAAAAAATTCAAAACCGGCGGCGGCGGTGACAGCGTAAGTTACCTTTTTTTAGAATAGAGAGAAACTTTTCTTTCATTTATGAAAATAGGACTGATTTAAATTTTCATATTTTTAAATCGCTTCACATTTTGTATGTACGTAAAATCAAAATCCCGTTTGAAAAGACAATTATATTTTTTTATTTGCAAATGCGAAACGTTACTTAAAAGTTAAATTCCATATTTTTTTTATATCCTGCAAGACAATTTACTTCAGTCTTTAAATGAATCCTACACAAATATATATTCAATGGGTATACAATTGCATATACAGTCCTAAAAACTTGCTATTCATCAAAAAGGTTATATTTCGGTTTCAAGAAATATTTATTGCACCCGAGCTGATCATTTGTTTCAAAATGTAAATGAAAATGTAAAATTTTTCATAAAAAAGTAATTTATGTATGCGTATAAATTTCGTACGTGGAATTGCGAAATAGAAGGGAAAGTATAATAATTCAAAATTAAATTTTTATAGAGCACAGACATGTCTAAACCAAAAAATAATTAATTCGACTTTCTTACGCTTTCTCTATTTCAAAAATACCCATCCGTGAAAAAATGTCCTAATATTAATCATAAGAAAGTAATAATTCTGATGTTTATTTGGAAAATATATACCATAGAATTAAAAATGGAAACTATTTAACATTTTGAAGAATGTAAAGACATAAAATATTTCTTTAAAAGAAGTAAAAATGTTTTAGAATGCATATAAGCAACGGCAACGTCTAAAAATAATGAGCGATAATTTTATATTATTTTTAAATGAAAAATGAGTTAAATGTACACACATTTTAGCTTTAAAAAGTGATTTCGCAGGTGCCTAAAAGCGTACTAAAACATAATTTTAAATTTTAAATGTGCTATAACCAGTGCTGCTGAAGTTGTTTCTTTTGTATTTCAAAACAAATACCGTTCTAACAAACTTTATATAGAGTAATTTTTGATTTATTTAACAACATACAGTCCGAGATTAAATAAAACACTAGAAAAAAGGAATTCTGCTTTTTCAGAATTTAGTGTCGCCCCCGGTGTAAAAAAATATATATGTATAGTATATAAATATAGACAGTTCAGTTTTAAGATTCCAAACACTAGCTTTTATTTTATATAAAATGACGTCATCCGTATCCGCAAAAGAATTCCTCATTTACGATCCAGTCTTAAACAATAAAATCTACAATAAATTATTCATAGGACATGACTATCGCTGAATAATACACAAATCCAAAAAAAGAGATGAAATCATTAAAGAAACTAGACAGAAAAAAAATCGGCTATCTCATGATTCATATCCTTCATTTGTTTGCAATATTAATATATATACTTAAAATTAAATTTAGTTTATAATAGCTCCATGTTTTATCAGAAATCATTCATTTATATTTTTTCAAAATAGCAGGCATTTTAATTAAAATTTTTTCCCAGTATTTATGAGAAAATGGCAACAAAAAGATATAATTGCTATTTTTCAAATATTTTCGCTTTACTTTCTACAGAAATGGAGTACTTGAGTTAGCAAAATTAAAGAAATGGTGCTAAAAACTACAAAGAAATTAATAACTAAAAAATAAATAGAGATGCAGTTTTCAAACAAATTGCATTTAAAAGTACTTTTTTCCCCAATACGACGGTATAAAAATTTAAAATGTGCGATGTTTAGAAGTAAAAAAAAAATGCAGTAGAGATTATTCCGTACGATGATACATCTGCTTTGTTTTACGGCTGGCTTAAACAACGTAACGTTATTTTTTGGAGACGATAAATTAATAGGTGGGAGAAAGAAATAGCATACCGGGGCTAAAATATGAGTATACAGAAATTCTTGTAGCATAGTAGTTTTAAATAAAAATGTGAGAATGTTTTGCTACATTGCACACAATCTGTGTAGCATTATTTATATCCAATCCAGTAATAAAACTGTTGGCTGAGTGCAAAAGTTCTACCCATTTTTTGACGAAAACGGAAAGGTGGAGAACATGAAAAGTTAAGCACCTATGAATTCACGTAAGTACTATCATTATGAATTACCTCTTGCCATCTGTCTGGCAGTAAGTGAATTCCACGCCGATAAAACTCCTCTGTTTTAGAATAAAAATACTATCATAATTCCGTTTTACAGCCTCCACATTATTTAAGGTTCGACGAGCGAAGGCGTTGTGTATCGATCGGAAAAAGGTGATAGTCCGAAGGTGCAAGGTCGGTGCTATACGCCAGTACGGTAAAACTTTCCAACCAAGGTTCAGTAATTTTTCCTCCTGAGTCCTTAAAGCAACATCACACCTGGCGTTATCGTAATGAAAGAGAACCCCTTGAGTTGTGCTCGCAGTCTGTCGAATTGTTCGCAATAGAGGTCTGCAATGATCGTTTGGTTCGGTGCGAGGACCTCCTAGTGAATTATTCCCTTGGAATCCCATCATACACTGAACAAAACCTTTTCGGGTTGGAGTTCCCAAGTTCAGGTCGATAGAGTTTCCTCTGCAACTCGGAACATGGTCCTGCGACGCTTCACATTACGGTACAGTACCCACTTCTCATCACCAGTTACAATTAGTTTCAAAAAGGTTTCCCTGCTGTTACGGAAAAGCAAAGAAACACAGGTGTTGATCCTCTCTTTCCGTTGACTTGCTGTAAGGTTGCGTGATACCCATTTATCAAACTTGGTGAGGAAGCCAAGCGCATGCTTCCGTATTTCGACTGTTGTTATGTGTACCGGGAACGTTTGCGCTAATTTTTCGACGGTTGGATGTGAGAAATGTGTTATGGCTGTGTCCAGACCCTCGTCAAAAACCACTGACGGGCGTCCAGGACGGGTGTGACTTTTACAGCTCCTGTCTCCGTCCCGGAATTTCCTAAACCAACAGCGGCAGTTGATATCGTCCACGGCTTCCTTCTCATACATTAGACAAATGCTGCGGTAAGCTGTAACTGCTGTAACGCCTTCAGCATACTCGTGCAGTAAACAATGTCTCATGTAGTCTTTTTCTCTTGCCACGTTGTTTCCTGTTCCGCATGAGTTCGTCTGACAAATGTTGTGCCTATATATACTCTAAAGCTCCACGCATTATTGGCGACTTTTTGTCATCGAAATGTCAGCCATGACGTCCTTACTCAACTTGACATTTGCATATGCTTAAAACGAGTAGAACTTTTGCACTCACCCAATAGATTACAAAAACAAATAACCCTATCTTTTTTAGTAGATTTTGATTTTATTTGATAGCCTAGGAGAAACTGCTGAGAAGAGGAAGCCAAGTCTGTTGAGCCTAGTTTCCCTCCCGGTATTCTTTATTAAAGGCTTAAAAAATGCAATGTTTAGCCCGCCGGAAGCGAGACAACGGACGGATAGAATAAAATAAATTCCAGCCCTGCCTGGTGATAATCCATACGCGACACTGTGCGGGCGGATTTGAATAGTATATGTAAAAAATGTGCATATAGAATGTACATTCCTCATTGCCGGAAAACAGATTTTCTCCGCGACACTGATCCGTCAGATCATAACGGTGCCGCTTACTGCACACTCACGCGGCGCTAGCATATGATTTGTCCATCCATGCTGTTTAAGATCTGTCTTCTAGAGATCAGTTGGGGCTTTTTTTTTCGCAGCCCGGGCCCGCCCGAGCCCAACGGTTTTGAATCCGAGACCGCCCGACCCCGAAACATTTTGTGTAATCAGAGACCGAACCCAAATACCAAAAATAACAATAGTAAAAAATTGCGTAATATTTTAAAATTGCTTCAAAGTAATATATAATTTTTAAACACCTTCTTACATAGAAATAACTGTTAAATGAAAACTCAAATTCAATATTATCAAAAGAGAAGTTTCATAACAAATAAAAATACTTCATACTTAAAAGGATTCTCATTTTTGTTCTCCCTTAACATGAAAATCTTATGGACACGTTAACGAAGTTTGTTTAATGAATGAATGCATGAAATTTGCAGAAATTACAATTTATATGCCGAAGAATCTAACAACGTTTTTCAGTTTTCTCTAAAAGGTGTAACGTAAAGCTAGGAGAGTCTGCGCACATTTCAAAAGAATAATAATAAAAAATGTAAATATTAATATTTTGCTAAACTGTGCATGAATAATTTTGGCTTCATTTGTTTTTCATGCATTTCCATTGTTATTTTGTTGTTATACTGTAATTTAATAGAACAGCAGTAATAAAACCAAGAAAACTATTTTGCGCAATCTCTCCTCACAGGGTGGGAGAGAATGCGCACATGGGTAGGAGAGATTGCGCACATAGGTAGAAGAGATTGTTATTAATACTAACTACAATAAAATTGTTAACAATAATAATTACACGTAATCGACATTGCTGAAAGGTTTTTGTGAGTAAATATTATTGCATTAGGAGTGAATATTTCAACCAAATGTTTAAATAATAAAAAAAAGAAAGAATTTTAACAACAGTTAAAAATTTTATTTTAAGAAGATTAAAATAATCATCAGAAAAAGCAACCCCTACTAAGATTACAAAATAACATTAATCTAGTTGATAACATGTTTAACTTGAAAATTATTTCATTTCCATTTCCACAGTTTTATTGTATTTTGTTTGCTAACCCTAGTTGTCGTCGCCCACAATCGATGCACTTATTGTTGTAAATCGTGCATCTTTCGTGTAATCACCTGCAAGAAGTAATACATTGAATCCAGTCAGTTGTCGAAGTTGTCTTCTGGGACAGTTCCAGGCAATCAGTGCACTCATCCTCATCCATTTATCCTTCAGATTTTTTTATCCGACTTTTTGTGGAAGCACCTTATCTTCAGGTGTTTTTATTTATTTATTTATCTATTTATTTTTTTTTTGTAGCGGCATCCTTCATAAGTCTTTTTTCATATATATTTTGTGGATCAGTAACATTAGTTGCATTCTGTTTCCTTTTGATTTCAATGGCATTACGCTACTTGGAATGGGTGAAAGCTTTTGCAAAACATTGTATTATAAAATTTATTTTAGTAAACAAAATTAATTTATTAGCAAATTAATTGCTCATAAATTAAAAAAAATATATAAATATTTAATTAAAATATTAACAAATATAGTATTAATTTATTAACAAAAATAATTATATAAAATTAATTTAATAACAACTGCATTATTAATTTATTAATGAAATTGTTATCTGCAAAAGTATTTTTTTGCAAATTAATTTGTTGCCAAATTTAGTTTCGATAATCATGTGTTTTCCCGATATTATTTCAAAATTGATTCATTCATATATTTTACACGTAATTTGCAATTCATACAAATTTATCAATAAGCTGCGTAATCTCTCCTAGCACTGAAACTTATGGGGAATTGCGCCATCTCTCCTAAGTAGCAGATACGCAAACTCTCCTATTTTGGTGGGAGAGATTGCTCGGCCTTTTAATTAAATATGGCCATTTCTAAAATGAATTCTTTGCGTTCGCATACTTAGTCTATGTTAGTAGTTTATAAGAAATCGTTTAAGTTCAAAACATTTTGAATTTATCACGTTCTATAAAAATTCTGACGAACAGTTATGAAAATTCAAGCAATTACTTTGGAAAAACAAAATAAGTAGCACTGCTTCATCCAAGACTCTTGAAACAATCAATGTGCACATTCATGTAGATACTGCACTGATGCTGCTGTACAACTTACTGGAGTTGCTGCGCGCGCACTCTACTCCTTCCCGTCGAATCTCTTTGTGCACAATCTCTCCTACCGCGTCAACTCTCCTCGCTTTACCTTACATCTTTGACTATAATCGATTTCTTCCTGATAACAATCTCTCGTGACTGACGTGACTCTGAAAATAAGCTTAAATTAAAAATTTGAAAGCTCCGATGCTTTTATAGAAAAGACGAAAAACTGCTCAATGGCTTTCTATCGGAATAACATGGTAATTATATTTACTTACGATTGAAAATGATTTCGTAATTGTGCAGAGTACATCTCCATCATCATAAGATTTCATAATAGATTTAATAATCACTAAAGTTATATTCATATGAAGAGCGATTATGTCTTGTGTATAATAGAACACTAAAATATTCGCAAACCTCAAGGTAATTCTGGTCGATTAAAAACAGAAAAAAATATTCTCTTCGCGTAGATTTCTAAATTAAAAAATAAAATAAACCATTCAATTAAAAAATAGTATTTGTCAAAACCGAAAATTGAACAATTTGCGCCTCTTTCGAAGGCGCCATATCAACGGATAATTGCCGGTAATACCAGACATAAATCTGAAAATATGACAAAATTTCCCCGGTTTTTCAAAAATGTTTGTTTCTCCTTCATTCTAATTAAATTAGCATTACAATCTCTTGAACAGGAATAAGTAATTTTTAAGGGAAAAAAAGTTCTTTTAATTTTCTCTATTCACCAATAAGTAAAATTTTCTGGCTTCAGAAAGAATGGGTCTTAGCACGGCCGAGCCCGAAGATTAGAATAAAAACAGAGTCCGAGCTCGTGTCGGGACCGGACTCAAGATTTGGGACTGAGACTGAGCCCGTCTTATCTCTACTGTCTACCCAACATCCTCACACGCCCAACACTACTAACAAAGCTTAAAAACATTCACTTATGTTTCTGTGATCTTTCTCACTTAACTCGTTAGTCGCCTGGGCTACGCCCTGTTTCATTATCGAGTGGTACTGAAGAGTGTCGCGGTTTGCTATATTTTATTTAGTCGTAGAGTTGCTTAAGGGGACCAGGTAAGCAAAATTTGGGGAAAAATCGATTTTTGCTTTTTTATATCATTAAATAGTTTAAACTTTTATCTTTTGGACGATGTGTCACACATGTTTATATATATATATATAAAGAAGTGTTTGAATTATTCTTCTTTCTAAGAGTACTTCACAACTTAATGGCCATATAAAGCTTTAATTGACTTTTTCTCAAAACTTGGATTTTTCATGTTTGTTTTCCTTTTTTTCGATAACTATTAAACTTAAGAACTCAGATTTTTTTTAATACTTTTATTATGTTATATTGTTTACTTTAACACATGGAATTAATGATTTGTTGAAAATTATTTATTTTCAGCAGTGAAATCTTATTAAAAATGCTAATTTAAAAATAACTTTCAATAAATAATTAATAATTAATTTTCAATTTCACTTAGAAAGAGAATGGTCTGTTAAAATACGTAAAACATGTTATTCTAACTACTCTAACAAATCTAGAATTCTGTCTTTCACCATTTCTGAGAAAAAGTTACATAAAGTTGGTGGATTTAACATGGTGGAGATAGGGCTTTCCCGGTCTCCTTAAGATAATAGATATTTTTTCTTTTTATGTTATTTTCAAGCTGAAAACTTATTATACACTAGTATTGCAGCCAAGTCGAACTGTTGGAGTTTGTAAAGACGCATAGAAAAAACCGAAATTTTTATCGAAAGATACCGTTTAGTAAGCAAAATTTAAATTTTTACACGTCAAGTAGGCTATCATTTTAATTTAAAAACGATACCAAGCTTCAAAATGGCTCTCGGGGGAAAAGGTTTAACGTCTTTGCATCGGTTTCAATCTTATTCATCATATTGCAACCAAAAATCATTGAAAACGTCAATAACCAAGATGTACATTATAGAGAGATGTAGTAATTTGACTAATGAACAACAAAATGTGATAAAATTATCTTATTAAATAAAATTATTTAATATATTCAGCTAATCTGCTCATAGAAACTGGGGTCCTATTTATCTATACGACTAGAGCATTTAAAAGGGAAACTGACAAAAACAATGTACGCCGCAACATAGTTCTATATAATGTGTGAAAACTGAAAGTAATTTTATTGAATTTATACATATGGTTAAATTTAAACACATTACATCGAAATGGTTATGTTCTGGAAATTCAATACAGTGATTAATTTCAGAAAAATGCATTTATTGAAGCCGAAAAACTGCCATAACCACTTAATGGACCAATTACATCCACAATATCCGTTAAAGCAATAATAATAATAAAAAATCCCTCATATGTACAATTTCCGATGTTTTTAGAGACCCTGCTTCATTATTCCTTATTACATTGTTTTGCCTAGCATAGATTAACATCAAAATAATATAGTTTTATATGTATCATACAAGTTTCATCGATGTCATTACATACCCTAGTTTAATCTCCTACCACAATTATATTCTATCATATATGATGTACAAGCACGAATCTCAAACATGATATTTACAAGAGGATATAAACTAGGCAGAAATTCAATATTAAAGAGCTGAATCCATATTATATCTAGAATTTACGGTAGTATTATTACAAAATGTAAGGATTTCACCTCATAACACACATTAATCTCTTAGCATGGAAAAATATTGCTATTTTAAAATAAAATAAGCTGTATAATAAAGACAATTTAAAAAACCTCCTGATTATAACATTTTTATATTATTAACAAGCACCGGTACTACTCGGCGTTGCACGGGTATCTTAAGATAATATGTATGGGGAAATTTAAATAGATGAATGCTTATAAACCAGAATTGCACAATCTGTGATGGAAAAACTTGTTTCGTTTAACCCCTTCAAGGGCTGTTGCTCATTTTTGACCACCTAATTTTAATCCCTAAAAGGTACAATGGCACCAGAATATTGGAATGAAAAATTTCCTTTTATTAAGTACGTGAACAAAATCTTTTGCTTATTTTGAACTAAGTCTGTTTGTAAATTCTGGTGTCATTCATTCATTTCAGAATTTTCCGAATAGAAGTATCTTGTCCCTGAAAGGGTTAATGGCAGGGTTGTAAAAAACCCGGGTTTTTTGTTAAAAACCCAGCCCGGGCGGGTTTTATTAAAAAACCCGGGTTAAATGGGTAATTTTCCCCGGGTAAATTGGCTACTAAATTTTGGTACTTTGCAAAATTTATCCGTTGAAATTTCGAAAATTCTCACAGGAATTACTCAGGGAAAATTTAATTTTTTGCTTAGGAAAGCGCAAGAAATTTGATTGCCGAAACAAGTGGCAATCCTGATCTCAAATACAATCTTTGTAAACAAACACTTCATAGTCTAATAGATGGGAATGACTTCATAGTCTTAATAAGGATCTCAATATTTTTCTCTGTTCTTAAAATACATATATATTATATGATCCCTTTAATTTAAATAACAAATTTTAAATTGCAAAGCTATCGTGTTATTTAATAATAAAATATAAATATAACTTAAAAAAAACTTGCTCCTTTGAAATTATCATAAGATTAGCAAATGTTGATAAAAAATATCTTACAACAAAAATGTTTCTTATGTATATACAGGGTGTCCACTCTCAACGGCGTCCAATGGCTAATTCCTAAACCGTTAGTCATACACATATAGTTTAAATATTACAAAAATGTTTTCATTTGAGGCAAAGAAATATTTTAAAAGCGATTTGGGTCAATAAAAATATTTCTTAAATTATGAAATTTAAGTGTTTATACAGCCCAAGGTGCTATAAGTTATATTTAGTAAAACTTTTCTATTACACTGACAAGACAGACAAAAAAAGTCCCGTTCATATAACACTAAAATTGACTGAGTTATAAAACTTTAAAAATGCATGACTTATACCACTTTTCTGCATCTGAACACAAATGAGTTTGGCCATGCTTTGAGGGGTCATAGCCTAAGTACTTAAAAGTATTCAAAGAACTTTTCATGTGTATCAGCCCTTTGAAAAAAATAGTAAAGTGTTATGATTGAGTTAACTTTTATTAAGTTTCAGATTGTCTAAAATTATTGTATTTTAACATATGTTTTATTTTGTAAGGATTTGAGACTATTTCTTTTCATGATTTCTTTTAACAAATATTATGTTTTTTTATTTAACTTCAACAATCGTATGTATGTTTTCTCAGTTCAAAATTTGTACTCGAAATTTAACTCACTTTCAAGTTTCAAATATCCGATGAAGACTAAATTTTACAGCACTGTTTTAGTGTTTTATTTTTTAAAAATTTATGTATTTTTTAGCACTGAATCTGGGAATTACCTTAATTTTTAACCATCATCTCAGGATGTTTTGCAAATCATAAATTGTCAAAGTTAAAATATAACAAAAATCAAATACTATAAAATAGAGGAGACGGCTGAGTTTTTTAACTTTTGATAATTGGTTTTTATGTACTTTTAGCACTGAATCTGAAAATGACCTTCATTTTTAACCATCATGTTATAATTTTTTTGCAAATCGTAAATGTCAAAGTTAAAATATAGCAAACATCTGATACTATAAAACAGATGTAAAACTTTTATTTTATTTCATTTTCCTTAAGTGATGGTTAAAAATGAAGGTCATTTTCGGATTCAGCAGTAAAAAGTATATTAAAATAATCTAATAAATATAATAAGTTTAGTAAATATAATACTCTTGAAGCTAACTGAAAAGCTTAAATTTACGTTTTAAATTAAAAGCTAAAACATTTTAAAGTTATAGGGTTCCCAATCTAAAAGTGCAAGTAAATTAGTACAAATATATGTTCTAAGATTCAAAGAAATGAATAAAAAAAACAAAATAACCATGAACAACAAATACATCATTTGTTCCTTTACAGAAATACTCTTAAAAAACTCCGGGCTTTTTAAGTGGGTTTTTTATAAAAAACCCAGCCCGGGCAGGCAGCTGGGCGGTACCCGGGCAGCTACCCACTACAATCCTGGTTAATGGATACTAAATGGAGGACGCAAGACGGCAAAGAAAGAATATATATATATATATATATATATATTTAACTTTAACAACACACTTACTCGTAATACAATACTTGGTGACATTTTTAAAAGAAACAACACATTAAAAAAATTTAATTGAAATTTATTTTAATGCTTTCGAGTATACATTGTTGTTTGTTTTTTCATTTGATAACAAATTTACAATGTTTTGGCATATATACTGTAGAGCAAGCAGTTTAAAGTTACCCGTGCAAAAAAAATGGAATTTCCAAGTTAACACCGGCCAGCAATGGCTGTCATCGTGTCTTTTTCTAACGCTATGTGCTCTATAGCTCGATCACACATCTACACTATATGGCCAAAGATGACTGGTCACTTGCGATTTTAGACGTTTTGTTAAATATCTAGAAAAAAATATGAGGAATTAACCTGAAACTGCAAGTGTGTAAACAGTATAGTATATATAGGTCATATATTTCCGAGAAGATTTTTCCCGAAACCCAATAGGGGACCGTCAACAAATTGAAAAAGAACGAATATCTTTTGGATAACCATGTAAAAACTCATGTAGCAAAAGCGTTCCAACTCGAGATTATTAATACATGGCTTATTGTAATATACTGTGTTCATTTTTATGAGGATAGCATGTATACTCTTAGAGAAATTAAGATTTTTATAAATACAGTCCCAAATTTCACCAATTTTTTTGCTTATAATTTGCTGAGTTCTTAATATAAAACAAGTTGGAAATTGCTCGTCAAACGTGGAAAATGAGGTGTGTTCGTACTATAACTAGTTTTATAATTATTTTTTGCACCCCATATTGTACTGAATATATACTTTTTTGCACTTCATAAAGCGCATAGTCTGATACATCATTAAAATGCACTTCCAATAATTTTTTCCCATTCCCCGTAATGTAACGGAACACTTTTGACTGTCCCTATAATTAAACTATACATCCGATTTTCCTAAAATTTGAAATAGCTCAACAAAACTTTGCAACAATTATATCTTTAAAATTTCAGACCATTCGGAAGGCTGTAATATCATTAAAATGCACTTGCAATAATTTTTCCCATTCCCCGTAATGTAACGGAACACTTTCGACTGTCCCTGTCATTAAACTATACATCCGATTTTCCTAAAATTTGAAATAGCTCAACAAAACTTTGCAACAATTATATCTTTAAAATTTCAGACCATTCGGAAGGCTGTAATATCATTAAAATGCACTTGCAATAATTTTTCCCATTGGCCGTAATGTAAAGAAAAACTTTTGACTGTCCCTGTAATTAAACTATACATCCGATTTTCCTAAAATTTGAAATGGCTCGACAAAATTTTGCAACAGTTACATCTTTAAAATTTCAGATCATTCGGAAGGCTCTAATATCATTAAAATGCACTTGCAATAATTTTTCCCATTGGCCGTAATATAAAGAAAAACTTTTGACTGTCCCTGTAATTAAACTATACATCCGATTTTCATAAAATTTGAAATGGCTCGACAAAATTTTGCAACAATCATATATTTGAAATTTCAGACCATTCGGTTGGGTAGTTTTTGCTCTGTTACATGCGGACAGACGGACGGACAGACGGACGGACTGAACGACGACTATAGGTGCTACGTATTTATATAATTACGAACGCACCTAAAAAGTTCTTTTCAGAAAATATGACAAACAGCATTGTACATAATACCCTGCAAAAAAAAAAAAAAAAAAAAAAAAAAAAAAAAAAAAAAAAAAAAAAAAAATAATAATAATAATAATAATAATAATAATAATTGGATAAAAAATGAACAGGTTTACTAAAAAATGTTTCACTGCGCATGCGCGAATGCAATCAAATATAATATGCATAATGAATTACCTAAGTATATAGAGAAACTTTTGTGAAAGTCTCAAAATCATAGATTGAAAATTCTGAAAATTATCTTCGACAGAATAAGCTCGAAATCCGTTGTTCCCAAAAAGAAGCATAAACATGAAGGGTTGTATCAAATATCTGTTGATTAGTGCCAAGGTAGCGTACACAATATTACACGTAATACTATATTTGGATACAACCCCTAATCTTTATGTTTCCTTTTGGGAACAACGGATTTTGAGCTTATTCTATCGACGATAATTTTCAGAATTTTCAAGCTATGATTTTGAGACTTTCACAAAAATTGCTCTATATACTTAACTAATACATTATGCGCATTACATTTTGATTGCACTCGCGCATGCACAGTGAAACATTTTTTAGTAAACCTGCTCACTTTTCATACAATTTTTATTATATTTTAATTCTGATTGCGAAGTATTGTGTACAATATTGTTTGTCATATTTTCTGAAAAGAACTTTTTTATGTTAAGAACTCTTCAAATTATAAGCAAAAAACGTGGCGAAATTTGGGACGGTTTTTATAAAAACCTTAATTTCTCTACGGGTATACATGCTATCCTCATAAAAATGAACACAGAATATTACAATAAGCCACTTATTAATAACTCGAGTTTGAACACTTTTGCTACATTAGTTTTTACAGGGTTATCAAAGAGATATTAGTTCTTTTTGAATTTGTTGACGATCCCCTATGGGGATTCGGGAAAACAATCTTAGCGGAAATATATGAGCTATACTATACTGTTTACACACCTGCAGTTTCAGGTTAATTCCTCGTGTATTTTTCTAGATATTTAACAAAACGTCTAAAATCGCAAGTGACCGGTTACCTTTGGCCATATAGTGTACTATTCTATCGTAGACAATATCAGATCTTCCTTTCAAAGAGGTTTTCAGGGATAAAAAGGTAATAAAATACACCGTGTGATAGTTTATCTCTCGCAAATTTGTCAATGATGAACTTATCACTACAATGAACTTCCAATTATCCTCCACTCCATCAACCGCCACCCCCCTTTCCATTTTTTTTTTACTAATCAGAAACGAAGAACGAAAATTCAAATTGCACATAAATCCAAGTAAGTAGTTTTAGAAAAATGCTTGTCTGTTACCAGGAACGGCAGCTAGAAAATATTTCTGCGGATGAAATCACAGACTGGCTTAATTGTGACAAGAATGATAGTGGTTCTGAAGAATTAACGGATTACGAAATTATTCAAAATGTTTTGAATCCAGAGAAACCTGAAGCGGATGAATATGTTGAGTCGGAGAATTATCAACCAGGCTATGCAGACTGCCCTCTAAACGCATTAATTGGTTGGAGATGCAACCCAAGTACTTTTATTACGTAGAATTCGTAATCTGGTTCCAATAAAAGCACAAACAAAAAGGTATCCCAACAAAAAGTTTTCGGTAAAAAAAAAGCGCCAAGTTCTCCTTAATGTTTCGGCCAGAAAAAGTAGTGATATCTGAAGTTCGCACAAGGGCACAAGTTAAAAGCCAAACATCCCAAATCTTTCATTGAAAATGGCTTCCTGCGACTTGGCCGTTAATGCCTTCTACAGCATTTCAAAATTAATGATTGGAAATTTCGCATTTATGAATTATCTCAATATTAAAATTAATATTAGTATGCAAAGAGGCAAATTCACATAAAGACATTATAAGTAAAAGATTTCTGATAAATACCATCAATTTCAACAAACAATAGTTTTGATTATAGATCATTTAGTCCACATGTGGTTTAATTGCCATTTCGTACGGTCTAAAGCTAAAGTCATTAACGTAAAACCTAAGAAATAAAAGAAAATTTACTTTCTTCAAATCTCACAATATGTTACATTATATTTTATTGTATAATATTGAAATCTTGTGCATTGACGAAAGAGATTTTTTTCGTTTGAACATTTATTATAGTTTGTTTGCATACATTAAGAGGTATTCGATTTATAAACTGTTAAAAGCTGATACTAATTATGTTTTAGCAATTAGGGATATTACCTTCTGAATACAAGTATTTTGTTATATTTAACTTCTAAGCATTTAAATAGACTGAAGTGGTTTAAATACTTTTTTTAAATGTGTATTTTATTTCTGTACTTTGTGCCACAAAATGCCTAAAATAATCAAAAAATGTAGTTGTCACGTAGCTCATTTGTACATACTTTAAAATTGGAAAAACCTTGTCGAAGGCATTAACGGCCAAGTCGCAGGAAGCCATTTTCAATGAAAGATTTGGGATGTTTGGCTTTTAACTTGTGCCCTTGTGCGAACTTCAGATATCACTACTTTTTCTGGCCGAAACATTAAGGAGAACTTGGCGCTTTTTTTTTTTTTACCGAAAACTTTTTGTTGGGATATCACTACTTTTTGTATGTTTTTTCTAGTTTTTTCTAAGCTATATTAATCTAAAAAAACCTTAAATTTCAGTACTTTTATGTTAGCCAGGAGCAAATCTCCTAATTAGCATTTAGTTTTTTCGCCAAAAGAAGTTTTCATTTTTCACATGTGTAAATTAGAAACAATGCTTTGATTTTCAAATAAAATATTTTGGTTTATGTTATTATTTGTTATTTATTTATTTATTTCTATGTTAAATATTCTATTAAATAAAATGAGGGAAATGCATCTATTTTAAATGAGATGACTGAAAAGTTTATATTTTTAAATGAAGTAAATGCAATATGAGTAATAGAGTTAATAGCATAAAAATATCTAAATTTATTTTATTGAGCTTTATAAATTCATACTTTATTTCTTTTTATATTAAAGTACTAGCCGCCTCTAGCAAGCAGTATATACTCTATTAATTGCATATTAAACGTTGCATCATGTTACTGTTATTCATAATTTAATTTACTTGCCCATTCTTTCGAAAAGTCGGAAGCTTTTGATAGAGAAATCAAGAACTCGATCATGGAAGCACAACATATATTTTGTGTTGTTATGTATTTCATTCTTTCATGACAAATATCTCTTAAGTCACTTATGCATGTTTCCTTATCAGTTACGATTCGTTCTCTAATGCGGAAATTTTTAATCTTATTAAGTAATCTTTTCTAATTGTATTTTATTACTGTATTTTAACTGATACGATTAGGTACAAGTCAAATTATTCTTATTAAATCCTTTGATAATATCTGCATTTAATAATAATATTGATAAATCTGCAACCATATTGATGCTAATATCTTTTTGCTTCATGCTAACCTTTTCAATAGACTCGATTACGGAAGAATAGAAAGTCTACGGGCTCACTGCTATGATCCATTTGAAAATCTATCATTCTTCTCA
The DNA here is from genome assembly GCA_963932465.1 of Maratus speciosus. Taxonomy (NCBI): domain Eukaryota; kingdom Metazoa; phylum Arthropoda; class Arachnida; order Araneae; family Salticidae; genus Maratus; species Maratus speciosus. The sequence continues at coordinate 59,251,246 of OZ010788.1, forward strand.
TCTGATCGTGTTGAAGAACTAGAAAATTTGCCATGGTTTTAAGTTTTTAGCTAATTTTATTCGAAACCTGAAAACTAAAATGCGAGGAACCGGATTATAGAAGATTCCTTCTAACGGTACATATCGATTAACAGGTTACATATTATAAAATTATAATAATCATAAGGAGAATTGTCAGTTTCGGTGCTTTAATAGTTTCCGTAAATTCTATTTATATAATACAGAAGTTTCAGCAGAGTAAAGCTTAACAACATAGTCACAGTAAGTATAATAACAGTACAATATATTAACAATAGCAGAGGTTTTGTGCAGTGACGAAACTACTGGCACTTTGGAAATATTCGTACGTTATATTATTTAACTATTCAGATGATATGCGGAAAAATATAAATAGATGGCTCGCATTAATAATTAACTCATTGAAAAATAGCCACACACGTCAAATACTCGCCAAGCTTGGCGACATTTAGCGAAGTGTCACCAAATTTGATAATATATCATGTCAATTCTCAAATTTGGCGACAAAAAATGTTTTGTTTGTACTGACGTCATAATGATGCATATGTATTATTTATTATACACATACCTATAATATGTATGATGCAAATGTATTACGTATTATATGCATATGTATAATATGTATGATGCATATGTATAAAGTTCTTTAACATTACTAAAACGCACTTAAAAGAATAGTGCTCCATAAATAGTAGGGATAGTTGCCAGATTGACCAGAGTGCTATTGAGATTAGAATTCCGACATTTATAACAGACCGGAAGGCGTCTGCACACACCATCACCTCATCGAGTTTACAGCTGAAATTTTAGGATTAGTTAAAACTAGATTAGTACATTAAAATGCAACTGGTCTGTTAAGTCATATATTGGTAGAAACAACCTGAAGACCTAATTTTAGTGGGTGACTGATAGGTTTACTATTGTATTTTCCTGCATCCAAAAGTATGGAAACATGGAGGAATGGGTGAAGGAAAACACGATGGAAAATCCACCAATTAACCGGTAAAATCGGGTCTGTAGGTGGTTTCCACAAAGATAGGACTTGGCAGACCAGTTACATTTTAATACGCTAATCGATTTTTAACTAGTCCTAAAATTTCAGCCGTCAATTCGATGAGGTGATGATCTGTGCAGACGCCTCCCGGTCTTTAATAAAATTTGTTTTAAGGAAGTAAAAGATAGAAATATGGACAGATAAACTGAAATATTTGCTTTATTAAGATTTTTGTAAAAGCATATAAAATTTCATTCAGCTTGAAATCATGTAACACCTTTATAACTCAGGCTAATTTTCTGTAATCGAGTTTTGGCAACCAACATATCTGATCTATAACTATAATCTTTCTTTTGCAGATTTAAAATTAACAATAAATTAACAGTAAGTAGGCTAATAATACCATATAATAACATTAGCAGCGGACTTCGGACACCGCATCTGTCGCACATCGTTAAAGACAGCTTTATTAGTTACACATTTCATTTAATTAAAAGCAGATTTTTATGTAGATTTCGTATGAAATACTACCTATTGGGATCGTTCCTATGTTGGAATTTCTGAAAAATTTTTGCAGATCTACACCGATCATGACCCCTAGAACCCAAAACCACCCTCAGTAAAAAAACTTTATCTATTTATCTATCTATCTATCTATCTATCTATGTATCTATCTATCTATCTATATATATCACTTTCTTCTGGACACGATAACTTCCGTAATTCTGCACCAATCTCTTCCAAACTGATACATAAAATCAAAGACCATAAAATCTCGGTCAAGTTCGTTAATGGGCAAAATCGGACCAAGGGGATGGAAATAGGGAGGGGTTTTGTGAAAAATAAAAAACCCCCATAACTTCTTAATTTTTGTACATATCAAATCAGTTTAAAGTTTTTATTACTTCTAAAAATAGGGCCAAAATTTTATGTATCACAGATTTTTAATAAAGTTAAAAATGGGCTCAAGGGGCGCAAAAAATAGGGTTTTTGGGAGAAAAAAATTCATAACTTCGTCAGTTCTCAAGATATCAATTCCAATTAATTTTATTATAAATCTCCTTAACATTATCTAGAACTTTTATATTCACAAGTTTTTGATAGGACCAATTCGTATCGCAAAAAAAAAATTAAAAACGAAAACAAAAAGGGGATTTGAAGAAGTAAAAAATCCATAACTCCGTCAATTAAAAAAATATAAAATCCCCATGAATTTATCATACATCTTCTTAATATTGTCTACAACATCTATATAGACACGTTTTGGATAGGACCAATTCTTGCAGCAAAAACAAATTAAAAATACATAGCGGTTGAAGAAAAAAATCATCTAAGTAAGGGTATATTCAAATCCAAACTGCGTATTTTCTGACTCCTTTTACAATTCATTTTTGCTCTCAAAGGCTTCTAATTGGTACGTTTTCTTACTCAGAAACTATATAATGTACCGTAATGGTCGATTTTTTGATAGAGGCAGAATATATTTAAAAAATTCTGTTAAAGTGGGCATTTTGAACCGAATTTCCCAAAGCGGATTGTGTTGGAAAAATCATTGCATTAAGGATGCACTCAAATCCAAACTGCTTATTTTCTGATTCATTTTTAAATTCACTTTTGCTCTCAAACGCATTTAATTGGTAGATTCGCTTATTCAGAAACTATATAATGTACCGCAATGATCGATTTTTTGATAGAAGCACAATATATTTCAAAAATGATGTCAAATTGGGCATTTTGAACGGAATTTCCCGAAGCAATTGTGTTATCACTTTCTTCTGGACACGATAACTTCCGCAATTCTGCACAAATCTCTTCCAAACTGATACATAAAATCAAGGGACATAAAAACTCGGTTAAGTTCGTTAATGGGCAAAAGCGGACAAAGGGGATGGAAATAGGGAGGGGTTTTGTGAAAACCGAAAAAATCCCTTAACTTCTTAATTTTTGTACATATCAAATCAGTGTAAAGTTTTTATTACTTCTAAAAATAGCGCCAAAAATTTATGCATCACAGATTTTTGATAAAATTTAAAATAGGCTCAAGGTTTGCAAAAAATTCGGTTTTTGGGAGAAAAAAATTCCTTACTTCGTCAATTCTCAAGATATCAAATCCAATAATTTTATTATACATATCCTTAATATTATCTACAATTTTTATATTCACAAGTTTTTGAAAGACCAATTCGTACCGCAAAAAAAAAAAAAAAAAAAATTAAAAACGAAGGCAAAAAAGGGGGGTTGAAGAAGAAAAATTTTGATAACTCCGTCAATTCACAAGATATAAAATATCCAAGAATTTATCATATATCTTCTTAATATTGTCTTCAACATTTATATAGACAAGTTTTTGATAGCGCCAATTCTTACAGCAAAAACAAATTAAAAATACATAGCGGTTGAAAAAAAAAACATCTTATTAAGGGTGCATTCAAATCCAAACTGTCTATTTTCTTACTCATTTTTAAATTCATTTTTGCTCTCAAACGCATCCAATTGCTAGATTCTCTTATTCAGAAACTATATAATGTACAGTAATGATCGATTTTTTGATAGAGGCAGAATATATTTCAAAAAATGATGTCAAAGTGGGCATTTTGAACAGAATTTCCCGAAGCGATTGTGTTAGAAACGAAAAATATTGCCCTACTGAGAAAATAATTGTTTATTAATCAAGTTTTAATTAATTGAAAGAAAAATAAAAACACAGGTCGCTTATAAATCTTTTCAAAAATCACGTCAGCATGTTTCATATTTTTTTTTTATTAAAAAGGAATCCGAAAATGTGCCAGAAAATTTCGAGTTGTTGAGTATGGAAAAATATTTTTTTTAATATCGGCTTAACATGATTCTGATAAAACCAGCTATTTTATAAAAAGGAAACAAAAACTCGTCAAAAGCAGACAGATAAAACTGTTAACGTGGATTTATATCTAATAATGATTTAGTTTTTGTTTGTGAAATTAGTATACTTAACTTCGAAATCTACCTCTGCCTGTAGGCCGGGCCGGCAGGGATTTTTTAAACTTTCATATGAGAATTAGGATATTTTTCCACTATAGGGACCTTGATGTTTTTTAAAAATCTTGGCGCAATTCGGACTTCAGAAACTGAGATATGTTGCCAAATGATATAAACAACTATGAAAACAAACCTGATGAACTTTTATGTTATTTATATATGTACTATTTATATACATATAAACATTTTATTTATACACGTATAAAATATTGTTTTTTATATACAAATTATTTATGTTGGTATATAAAAATAAATAAACGGGTTCCTTACATTAAATAAATTGTATACATATGGAAAAAAATTGCTTGTGTATATGACACAGTAGATAGGTTGCCAGAAAATACGTTATTATCAAATTTCTTTTCTCGTCAAGGCTATTTTCTCTATTTCGCCAAGGCTACTATATCGGAAACATACCGAATTGAGATTATATTTTGTTAAATGTTTTATTGTTTTAATATCGTGAATATATCATAACCTATACTGATTAAAATTTTTAGGTATATTCATTTTTTTCTATTTAACAAACATCTTTGGAAAAGCATATATATAAAGTTTTATTCTGCTTGAAATTACGTGACCCTTTCAAAACTCTGTAATCGAGTATTGGCGACCAACATTGGCGCAATTGAATGTGAAGGAACTGTTTACGGCCAAATCAACACCCCCTGTTTTAAGGGTTTAGAGACGGAAATTCTATGTTTTCAGATTTTTCTGGTTAATCGTGCTACAAACCCGACTTACTTGTGAAATTTCATGATTCTACGACTTTTAGAAGTACCTTAATTTGATCATGCGAAGTGAGTCAGTGACAAAAAAGCGCTTTTTCGGAATTTAATATTTCGAAAACTACTAAATACAGAAACATGAAATCGTGGAACCTTAGTTCAGTTTGATCATACGAACATGTGTATAAAAGAAAAAATTCTATATCTCTCCCTAAAACGATGTTATGAGGGGGTGAAAAGAATGCCAAAATGGTTCAGGAAAAGGTAGCTTACGGCTTGTGCGAACTTGGCGGACACACTGCCGTGCTCCCAGATAATGGATTACTTTATATGAAAACAGGTACTACATGCTTATTCAGTAAGCTTCTAAATTTGTCTGATAAATAGATTTCTTGTTATCAGTTATGCTTTTTATAAACGAAAGTATAAATAAAAAACAAATAAAAAATATTTTAATTATTCTTATTTATAAATCTCTCTATTCTAAAAAAAAGTAACTACCGCTGTCACCGCCGCCGCCGGTTTTGAATTTTTTGCGACCGGAGGTCTTTCTTCGTTAATATTAAGAAACATAATGCATAAAAAATATGAAAATCGGTAGTATTAAACAGAAATGTTTGATAAACACGCTGATGCAGACAGTTTTCAAATCGAAGAATTATTTTAAGAAATATTTAATGCTAAAGTTGGACAAAATCGTTCTACTAAAAAAGTTTTATAGGAGCAAAAACTATTCATGGGAATTTAATCCTTTTTAGATCATTTTATACGTTTGAAGTTCCTGGTGTGCAGATTGTATTTCTTTTTTTAATTTGGCTAATTTTTTGAGGATTTATTTCTATTTTAAATTCAAATTTTCAGCATTTCTAGAGATATTTTTTTTACAGATTTTAGAAAGTGATATTAATTTAAACTGTTGCCAACAGTATAAACAGCGAAAACAATAATGTTTGCTTAAAAAAAATATATTTATACGTGTAATAAATTAAAAATTTATTTACAAGTGACTATTATAAACAGAAAAAAACATTGGAATTAGAATTAAATAATTATGTACAAAAAGCAGGAACTTATTAAAAATTACGTCATAAAACCATAATTACACGTGAATTTTAAGAGAGAAAGGAATTTGTAAAATAATAAATTTATTAACATGCGTTAGAAGTCTTAAATAGGAGAAATTACGTCATATTTACGTCACATTACAGTTATTACATAAAACGAACACAAAAGAATATTGCAAAACGGTTTAAATTTAGAAATTGCGCTAGACATTTATTTGATATTTTGAGCGGATACTTTTCAACTATTTTTCTTAGGAAAGCGCAAATAATATTTTATTTCTAACACAAGTATTTTCACGTGAATATTAAAAAGAGAAAGAATAGTTTGGTCAAAATTACGTCAGATTAAAAACGATTAATTAAAAATGTCTCATTTAAAAGAACTTTCTTTTCGCTTTGTTAAAAAATACCGGGAGATAAAGATTCTGTTTACTTAATTCCTTTTATATTAGCTTATTTTGAAATATTGTTACACGTGTCTACGTCATCAAGTTATTTTTATTTCGACGTTTTATTTGTATTTTTATTAATGTTGTACTAATTTATTTGTTCTTTCGTTATTTGAAATAAAAATTATGTCAATTTGTATAATTTGGCGAGTGGTTTGGCGATTTATATAATTTGGCGAAATTAGTCGACAGGATAATCAAGTAGTACCGCAGCGGATTTGGCGTTAAAATTTCCCCAATCAAAGAGAAATGAATAGAAATCCGTTTATAGGGAGATCGCCACTGTTTTTTAAATTATAATTCAATCTTTCGAAATCTTTTTAAAGCCGATCACATTAGCGTGCATTTAGAGTCTGCGGTGTCTGGACGGGGGTTGGCGAGCGTAGCTCGTAGGGGGCCGAGCCCCCTAGTTAACATATAAAAAAGTAATTATAGTAACGGTCTTGTACTGTCTTTCGATTATCCGTCTATTTCGATTATCTGCCACACCATCGGTCCCGTGAGGGACGGATAATCGGAAGTTTATTGTATTTGCATCTTCTATAGTAGATATGAGTTCGAATTCCAGCAATCAGAATGCTGTAAAAATGGTTGTCCCAATGCTTGGACTTTACACAAATTTAAAAAACTGAGAAACGATTCCTCGACAAATATTCCTCGTGTTGTTGAAACTAACGCGCTCCATTCAGTCTTCAAAATAACCCTACCTAAAGAGTTAATAAGCCGCTTGAAGGAAGCTAAAAACAATAGCGTATATTTCAGACCGTTTAATAGTATATGTGATTCAAACTTAATTAGAATGAATGTGAGTCTTACTGATAACGGCAATCGTTTGAAAATAAAAGATATGTCGGTATCACTGGGTATCATAGGGATACATGGTACAAACACATTGCCTTTTGCTTTGCCCGTTAAGATAGTTTCTTGAATCACATTTGGCGTAAGTTGTTTTTCACAAAATCTGTTCCATTGCGTATTTTTAGCGTATCAAGTGCAGTATTTAGTGTATCATATGCTAATTTTCTCAGGTGGTCTTATCATTTCATAACAGTCACCTTATTTAAGTTAAAAAAAAAGTTAGAAGCTTTTAATAAAACGTAAGTTACATTTTAATCTAGCAATTATAACATAAAACGTTCTACGATCAATTTTAAATACACACGCTAAAAATTTGCATATTGTACCTTCTTCTTCAGAAGGTCACCAATTCGTTAGTGGTGTTATAATTTCTAAAGCACTGTAGCTATGAACAAACGCACATCTATTCGAATTTTTTTCCCTCTCTGAATTTCGTTAGATATCATGTGCCCACTAAGTACCATAATAGATAGCGCGGTTGATGTTTAGTTTGTAAAATTCGCCTTTTATCTTGATTGAACAATGCATATTTAAATGACTCAACAAAATTCCTTACTTGTGACAACTCTAAAAGGAAGAAGTATTTCCATATACAATTTACGATTCTTTAATTCTTTAGCTAGACCATTTTCTTTCAAAATGAGATAAATAATGTTTTTGTAACTGGATTTTTTACCAGTTTTATAACCGAAGCGCAGATTTTCATAATATTGAAATAGTTATATTATAAATTTGCTAATAAAATTCAGATGCAACGCTATGTGAAAATATATGAAAATATATGAGAGAAAAAAAGTAATCATTTATTAAAATCTTTTACTCAAAAGAATGAAACTTTCAACCCTTAAATGCATCGTGTAGCATATCTGCAACATATAAAAAAAATGTATTTTTATGACATCTGGGGAAGTTTCCTTTAACTAATTTGCGTTTCATATCTGCAACAATATATTTTCCAAAAGATCATTGCACATTTCCTCCAATAGACGGCTGTAGGGCTGATATTTAGTTAATTTGACTGGAAGTAACAAAGAACATTAGTTGCTCAGAATTTTCTTATGTTTTGCATAGTTTAATTCGTAAATAGAGCTAAGTTTTACAAAATAAAAATTCACATAAAATAAGGTATCTAGATTCATACCTATTAAAAGAGTTACTAATTAATAAGAAGTTAGGAGGATAGTTTCTGCTTATGTTGCAGAAGTGCAACATAAGAAACTAGTCGAGTATGACTATCACAAAACTTTCTTCTATCTCATACATATTAATACGTCAGAATTCGCTATCACAGTGCCAAAAATAAATGGCAATCTATGCCCATCATGAGAATTCTAAAGATATGAAATTCCATGCATTAGTTCTTTAGATATGACTATGGCTAAAATCATGTGGATCCTGCAAAATGCAGCACAGCAGTGCGACCTGTTGGGTGATTTACACTAAAACCTAATAAGCAATAACTTATGTCAGCGTCTAACTGAATATGAAGTTTGATGAAAATCCATGCATTTGGTTTTGAGATAGAACTATTGAGGTAATAGAAGAAAACGCAGCATAACAGCGTCACCTGTTGAGCGATTTACACCAAAACATAATCAACATTAATTCATATCAAGGTATATCTGAATATGAAGTTTGATCAAAATTTGTTCATTAGTTCTTGCGATATAGCTATTTCGGAAAACGGGAATAATGTAGCATAGCAGCGTCGGCTGGCAGGCGATTTACATTAAAAGAAATCAGCACCAATTTACATTAGGGAATGACTGAATCTAAAGTTTTATTAAATTCCGTACATTGGTTCTTAAGATCGAGCGCCCAAAAGATTTATGTCACATACAGACAGACAGACAGCCACAGATACACAGACAGACATTTTGTAAAAACATGTTTTTTGGTATCTTTGACCCCTAAAACGGATAAACTTGTCAAAAACCGGAATTTTTCATGAATGGAATACTTTCTTGTAAAGATAGAAAAAAGTAAAAAGTTGACGCATCTCACGAAAAATATATCTCTGATTTTTTTCTTTATGTTTCCTGTGTCCCTTTCTTAGAATCGTATATAAATTTTTCGAAACAAAATAAAAAATCGTACATTTAAGGGTTAAGAAGAATGTAATAATTATTATAAAGAAATAAAATATTAATGTAATTGTATATAGGCCTATATAGAAAAACATAAGACAAGGGAAATCCCGAATTCGTTTCTACCTTATTTTCATCGCAGTACAAATCATTTTCCTTTATCATAAAATTGCTTTTTCTTGCTGTCAGAGTACAGTTTATTGCATTAGTAAAATCTTTACATTTCGAACAATATTCGCAATTATTATTTGAATTATAATATCGGTAGTGTTTTATGTCTGGTGTATACAGCTTCGATCTGTTCGATATCCTCTTATAGGTCATGGGATTAGAGGGTTATTGGGATTGCAGATGAAACTGGCAGATTGAAAATGATACGAAATGATCGTGATAAGAGTAGAGTTTATAGACTATAGACATGCTGATGAAATTCATAGAATTGATTTTGAATAATATAATTTGCTAAGGTGCATACGTCTCTGTATAATAACGAAATAATGAGGTAAAACCATACAGTTTGACAGAGTGAATATATGTTCTTCATTATAATGGAGTAAATCAGTATGGATTGCCAAGACGGATTATTATTTTATATAATATCATAACATGGAAGAAAAACAAAAAATAATTTTTCTTTCATGTTTTCCCGCATGCTAAGAAAAATAAATATTACAAGTATTTATTCCAAATAATTTCCATCTCAAATATCACAAGTTTTCATACGCCCATATACAATTTCCAATTCTTTAGTTATAACGTTTTTTTTCAAAATCAAATTGCCTAAAAGAAAATAATATTTTTGTAATGGAATTTGTTCCGTGACATATAATAGAAGCGCACATTTCCATAATATTTAAATAATTATACTAGTAATATTCTAATTATATTCAGATGTAACGCAATTTGAAAATATACAAGAGAAAATAAGTACTCAAAAGAATGGAATAAAATTTCAACCATTAAATGCATCGTGTAGCATATCTGCAACATATAAAAAAAAATGTGTTTTTATAACATCTGCTGAAGTTAAGTTTTCCGAAGGATCATTGCCCATTCCCTCCAATACACGTCTGTAGGACTGATATTTAGTCAATTTGTGCGGAAGTAACAAAGAATATCAGATACTCAGAATTTACTTATGTTTTGCATAGCACCAGCCTGCATTTTTTAACTTTTTGTCTGATGATTTCTTATGAACAAGTTTATCTGAATCAATTTTTGATGCTGATTCCGGAAATAACCTCCATTTCTGTCTATCACGTCAGGATTTTGCAAAAATAAGAAGCTGTGTTTTCAATATTTTAATTAATGCAATCAAAAATTTATCACAATTTCATTCAAAGTATTTAATTAAACACGTTAAAAATAATGTAAAAAAAACCGTCCTAAAAAGTTCTTGAAATTTCTTCAATAAAACCAAAAGCTAACAGTGTTCAATTAAACAAACTTTCTTCTTTTTGATTTTCTTGTGGATCCTCCTTCATCGTTTATGTCCCTCTTCATACATCCAACAGTAGTCTGTCATCATATTTACATTCCATCTTCCCTTGTGCTCTTCACTTTAATGTCCCGGATTTTCTGGAAAGTAGTCGATATAATGCAGAAGTGCATTTTTACACACATATTACAGCCAAACTTCTTGAAAATGTCCAGCATTGTTTCAACAATATTCCTGTAATTTGGATCTTTCTTATTCCCTAGAAAGTTTCCAGTAACACATTTAAAAGCGATCCATGCGTCTTTTTCTGTCTCATTCATCGTTTTTTCAAAATCATTGTCCTGCGTCAGTTTTTTGATTTGAGGACCAACGAAAATTCCATCTTTTAATTTTTCGTTGTGATGAAGGGAAATTTACGTTATGTGTGACTACCACATAATGCTTGTTCTCAGCAATGAATCTTCGCAATCAACTCGAGTCGATTGCAAATAAACTATACGTGATACAAGAAAACTAACAAGGAATGTCTCCTTACTGGGCATATACAGAATATGTTGAAAAAATGCCAGTGAAACTACTCATGTATGTGATAAGAGAACAGTTAAATTTAACAGCGGAATTTCAGTAGAAAGTCTGTAAAAAAATAAAATACTTTCGAATATTTGGCGCGAAAATACGAAAGTGACACGCGATTTTGCGAGCAGGATTTTTCCTCGCCAAAAGCAAGCGATTTTAATGCATCTGAAAATTGTTTATTAATTCTTTTTTAGAATGCATGGTATTTAATGAATTTAAACTTAATGAAAGAGGTTATTATATATTTTTTATGTTACATAAATATGATGCTTGTTGCTGTAATTATTTAATTTTATCACTGTAAACATATTTTCTATGCTTTGAAGTTACAATTATCTATTTTAAGTTATAGCCAGCTGACATTTGATTGCCATAATACACTTTCATATCGAAGACGAAGTCGTTTCCATAGCAACAAAATCAAATCAACAGTGTTCTATCTACCTTAATTTTGAGAAACAAATTAAATCAATTTAAATTTTGTTTTAAATCATAAAATATGACATTTAAATTTTATTATAAATACCTATAATTATATATGACAAGCTATAGTTAAAACAAACTAAAAATGACAAAACTATTGTTAAAACAAACTAAAAATGACAAAACTAAAGTTATTTAAATTAAACTTATATAAACAAATTCAACATAAAAAGTTTTTTCTTACATAAAAGCATTTTTTTTTTCATCGCCAACCGGTGATAAATCGCCAAATAAACGAAAATTTCATTATTTTTTTACGAACGCTGTATCGGGGTTCCGCCAAATTGTTTTATTTATATATATATCCATATGAGAAGAACATTCTGTAATTTTTTCAGAATTTTCTGAGTATGCCCGTATGGAGACCTTCCTTGTAAGAGCAGTTTTGTAATCAGCATAAAAAAACGCATTAAGGGCAGTCATTGGTTTTAATCATCTGATATGCAGACTAGTGTAGTTTAATTCGTATTTAGGGTTACATTCTACAAAATAAAAAATCACATAAAATAAGTTATCTAGATTCATAACTATTAAAATAGTTACTAATGATTCACTATTTTAGTTATGATACTAGTTTTTATCTGTGTTGCAGATGTGCAACATAAGAAAAAGATGACGTATCTTACGAAAGATATATCTCTGATTTTATTCATTATTTTTCCTGTGAAATAAACTTTTCTTAGAACGTCGTATAATTTGTTCAAAACAAAATAAACTATTCAGATGTACCAATCCCAAAACTTTTCCCTATCTCATACATGTTAATACTTCAACACTCGCTATCACACTGCCAAAATTAAATGACAATCTATGCCCCTCATGATGACTCTACAGATATGAAATTCCGTGCATTAGTTTTTGAGATATGACTATCGTTGAAATCGTGTAAATCCAACAAAACGCAGCTTAAAAGCGACACCTATTGGTTGATTTATACCAAAACCTAATCAACAACAACTTATATCAACGTCTGACTGAATCTCATGTTTCGAGAAAATCCGTTCATTAGTTTTTGAGATAGAGCTATTGCGAGAATCATGAAAATTCTAGCATAGCTGCGCCGCCTATTGGAAGATTAATACCAGAACCTAAATAGCAACAACTTGTGTCAATGTCTAACTAAATCTAAAGTTTGCTGAGAATTCGTGGATTAATTCTTGAGATAGAGCAATGGCAGGAATCGTGAAAAAAGCAGCACAGCAGCGCCACCTGTTGGGCTATTTACATCAACACGTAATCAGCACCAATTCATATCAAGGACTAACTGAATCTGAGGCTTGAGGAAAATTCGTGCATTAGTTCTTGATGAGATAGAGCTATTGCGGAAATCGTGTAAATCCGGCAAAATTCAGTATAGTAGCGAAACCTGTTGGGCGATTTACACCAAAACGTAATCATCATTAACTAACATCAGGGCTAACTAAATCTGAAGTTTGATGAAAATATAGTTCTTGAGATATAGTTATTTCAGAAATCGTGAAAAATGCAGCATAGCAGCGCCACCTGTTGGGTTACTTACACCAAAAACAAAACAGCACCAATTTTTATTAGAGAAAACCTGAATATAAATTTTTATTCAATTCCGTGCATTAGTTGTTGCGACAGAGCGCTCACAATATTTGTGTCACATACATACATACAGACAGACTTTGTCACAGACTCACAGACAGACATTTTGTAAAAACATGTTTTTCGTGATCTCTGACCCGTAAAACATGTAAAACCGTCGAAAACCTTCATGAATCCAATACTTTCTTCTTGTAAAGATAGAAGAAAGTAAAGATCATGCAATTAAAGGGTAAGAAAAATAGAATAATTAATGTAAAGACATAAAAGATTAATGTAATTGTATATACCGGGTGTCCCAAAAAGGACTGACTGATTTTAAAATTCAATAACTTGCAAACGGTGACAGATATTTAAAAAATTCTTGCAGGAGGGTTATGCATAAGGTCAAAAGTTTTTTTACAGTGATTTTCAATTTTAGTTCGAATTACAAACAATAGATGGCGCTGCGATCAATAGACGCTTAATTCAGGCTCGATTTTTGGTACTTCGTGGCCCGGATAATACATTTCCATCTCCTTTTTCAGCATGGAACAAGAGAAAGGACCAGAAATCGAGCCTGTATTTAGCGACTATTGCTTACAGCGCCATCTATTGTTTGTAATTCGAACTAAAACCGAAAATCACTGTAATAAAACTTTTGACCTTTTGCGTAACGCACCTGCAAGAATTTTTTAAATATCTGTCTCCGTTTGCAAGTTATTGAATTTTAAAATCAGTCAGTCCTTTTTGGGACACCCGGTAGGTATATATAGAAAAACATAAGAAAAAAAAATACCGAACTTGTTTCCTTGTTATTTTCATGTGGGTGCAAATAATTTTCCTTTAACATAAAATGACTTATTAATACTATCAGACTACAGTTTATTGCATTAGTGAAACTTTATTGTTTATTCCAGTATTTAGAACAATACTGGCAATTATTATTGGAATTTTAATATCGGTTTTAAGTTTTATGTCTGGTGCTTCGATCTGTTTGATATCCTCTTATAGGTCATGGGATTAGAGGGTTATTGGGATTCCAGATGAAATTGGCAGACTGAAAATGATACGAAATGATCGTGATCAGAGTCGAGTTTATAGGATATAGCCATGCCGTTGAAATTCATAGAATTGAATTTGAATAATATAATTTGCTAAGGTGCATACATCCCTGCATAATAGCGTAATAATGAGGTAAAACTATACAGTTTGAGAGGGAGAATATATTTTCTGTATTATAATGGAGTAAATCAGTATGAATTACCAAGGCGGATTATTATTTTATGTAATAGCATATCATGGCAGAAAAGCAAAAATTAATTTTTATTTCATGTTTTCCCGCATGCTAAGAAAAATAAATATTACTAGTAACTTCCATTTCAAATATCACAACCTTTCGTACACTTTCTTGATATTTAAATAGTTATATTAGAATTATACTAATTTTATTTAGATGCAACGCAGTTTTAAAATTTACGAGAGAAAATAAGTAAACATTTATTAAACATCGTTACTCAAAAGAATGAAATAAAATTTGAACTCTTAAACGCATCGGGTAAGCATAGTCGCAACATGTAAAAAAATTGTGTTTTATATGATATCAGGGGCAGTTTCCTTTTTCTAATATACTAGGTTTCATATCTGCTACATTATGTTTTTCGAAGGGACATTGCACATCTTCTCCAATAGATGGTAGTAGGGCTGACATTTAGTCAAGTTGGCGGGAAGTAACAAAGAATATCAGATACTCAGAATATGTATATGTTCTGCATGATTTAATTCATACTTACAGTTAAGTTTTACAAAATAAAAATTTACGCAAAATAAGAACAACACTAGATTCATACCTATTAAAATAGTTACTAATTTTTCACTATTTTAGTTAGGAGAGTAGTTTTTGCCTGTTTTGCAGAAGTGCAACATTAGAAAAAATTGACGCATCTTAAGAAAGGTATATCTCTGATTTTTAGGGTTCCGTACTTAAAAAGTAAAAACGTAACCATTATAAGATCACTCCTGTGTCTGTCTGTCCGTCTGTCACAGCAATCTTACTCGTAAATTATAGAACGTGTAAAGTTCAAATTGGGGGAAGTAATAAAGATTATTGACCCACTTATTTACAGATTATCAAGTATTCACAAATATATTTAGGAAAAATGTAGAGGAGTTAATTAAGTGACTTGAAAAATAAAATATTTTCTTTGTATACCGTCTGGGGCATCGTATGAAAGATGTTGTAATGCTGAACTCAAAAATACATTTCTTTTAATTTTAGGTATTACATTTTCAGAGATATCGTCGACAATATAGTGCAAAAATATGCCCCCCCCATCTATTTCCGGATGTACTAAAACTAAAATTATAAAAAAAATCAGAGGTAGTACACGTTAATTTAAACCTTGCAGGAAAATTATAGTGATTACCCTCGTTCACATAGTTTTTGATAAAAGTGCATTTTTTTTTTGTTGCACACGAATTTCGATTTGCAGGCATTCAGCAAAGGTTTTGAGAAGCGCTTGAGGTACCTATCGCAGCAGAAGTATAAAAGCATTGTTGATAATGATTTTCGAAAAAAAATCGTCGGTAATTGGCCGAGATATTAACCTTTAAAGACACGGGCGGTTTGGACATACATAATGACAGGGGCAGAGTACTCTATGTAACATCGGCTTTTAAAGCACAGATAACAACTTTTAATGATATATTTGTGTAATGCAATGCCCAGTAGCAGTATAAAAGCAATAAATGCCAAATTGTTAAAAACAGAGTAACTTAATTAGAATTAATCACATAAGTACTATGGGATTCGAGACTAGTTTGCATTGAGTGGATCTATCAGCAGGTCTCCCGTGTCTTTAAAAGTTAATTAAAAACCTATCTGGAAAAATGCGACACAAGCCAAGCTGGTGTGACCTCCTTTCGAAAAGCGCTTAGCATAATGCCAAGTTTAAACTTTGAACAATGGGTTTGTTTTAGCTACACTGTAAAAAGGAAAGATTATTACTACACTGAATTTAGTTTTATGAAATGCCAAAT
Source organism: Maratus speciosus (assembly GCA_963932465.1). NCBI lineage: Eukaryota > Metazoa > Arthropoda > Arachnida > Araneae > Salticidae > Maratus > Maratus speciosus. Next base: position 59,267,543 of record OZ010788.1, read on the forward strand.
AAATTTTATTATCTTGCGCTCTATGACGTACGTACGTAGTACGTCATGCTATTATGGTCATTTCTGACAATGAAGTACGCATCGTACGTGATGATATATGGCTGATTTTCTAATTAGACATTCCGAAATATCATCAGAAAGTTTTAATTCCTATTTTTGCTTTACAAGATAATTCATTTTCCATAAATAATGTAAAAGAAAATTACCAATTAAATTTTTGTGATGTAAATTTAAAATTCTTCTATGTATAAAAAAAGTTTTGATTTTGAAATGGACCATTGAAAATCTGCGTAGATATTCCCGGAAGATCGGCATCCAATTTGAATGCTTAAGCATGGCCTTTCTTCGTTAATATTAAGAAAACTGTTGCATACAAAAGCATGAAAATCGGTAGTATTACAGAGAAATGTTTGATGAACACGCAGATGCAGACAGTTTTCAAATCGAAGAATTATTTTAAGAGATATTTAATGCCAAAGTTGGACAAAATCGTTCCATTAAAAAAGTTTTATAGGAGCAAAAACTGTACATAAGAATTTAATCATTTTTAGATCATTTTATGCGTCAGAATTTCCCGGTGTGCAGATTGCATTTAGTTTTTTAATTTGACTCATTTTTTGAGGTTTTATTTCTATTTTTAATTCAAATTTTCAGCATTTCGAGAGATATTTTTTTGATATTTTAGAAAATTGTATTAATTTAAACTGTTTCCAACTGTATAAACAGCGCAAAAAATAATGTTTGCTTCAAATTAAAAATTTATTTTACGCATGAGTATTATAAACAGAAAATATAAAAAGCAAGAACTCATTGAAAATTACGTCATAAAACTATAATTACACGTGCATTTTAAAAGAAAAAGAATATTGTAAAATAATAAATTCATTAACATGCGTTAGAAGTCTTAAATAGGAGAATTTACGTCACATTTACGTTACATTACACTTATTACGTAAAATGAACAGAAAATAATATTGCAAAACAGTTTAAATTTAAAAATTGCGCGAGACATTTATTTGATATTTTAAGATGATCATAATATTTCATTTCTAACAAAAGTATTTTTACGTGAATATTAAAAAGAGAAAGAAAAGTTTGGTTAAAATTACGTCAGATTACAATTGCCAGATTCAAATTGTAATTACGTCTTCCGAAATATTTTTAAAGCCGATCAAATTAGCGTGCTGTTAGAGTCTGCGGTGTCTGAACGGGGGTTGACGAGCGTAGCTCGTAGGGGGCAGAGCCCCCTAGTTTCTATTAAAAAAAATCTGCCTGATGCGGTAACACTGGTGGCTATTCGCATCCGCTAATATTTAAATATGAACCACTTTCATTGTCAGTACCGAAATAAGCTCATCATAAACAGATTAGGATAAGATAAAAAGAAGAGTTATGCAAGATAGCAATATTTGAGATTATTTTGGCTTCATATGTCTTTGAATTTTTATGGTATACCCATTCATACTTTTCAAGTATGTACAGCCATACCCTACACTACGTTGTATAGTTTTTTACAAAGTCTTATTATTATTTTAGGAACGATTTTTTTTAATAATACAGTTAATAATTCATATATTTATTGAGCTGAACCCTCTGAGCGGGAATAATACTCGTACTTGACCGTTTATTTTCCTTATTTTTCCTGTGTAATAAACCTTTCTTAGAAACTTACATAATTTTTTCGGAACAAAATAAAAAATAATGCATTTAAGGGTTAAGAAAAATAAAATAAATAATATAAAGAAGTAAAAGGTTAATGTAATTCTACAAATGCCTATATAGAAAAAACAAGAAAATGAAAATACCGAATTTGTTTCCTGCTTATTTTTATGTGAATACAAATTATTTTCAATTAACATAAAATGACTTATCAATACTGTCAGACTACAGTTTATTGCATTAGTGAAATCTATATATTTCGAACAATTCTGGCAATTATTATTGGACTTATAATGTCGGTAGTGTTTTATGTCTGGTGTATACAGCTTCGATCTGTTTGATATCCTCTTATAGGTCATGGGATTAGATCGTTATTGGTATTGCGGATGAAACGGGCAGACTTAAAATGATCGTGATAAGAGTCGGAGTTTATAGGATATAGTGATGATGATGAAATTCATAAGATATAGCCATGCCCTTGAAAGTCGTAGAATGGAATTTGAATAATATAATTTGCTATGGTTTATACACCTCTGTATAGTAACTTAATTACGAGGTAAAAGTGTGCAGTTTGACAGGGAGAATATATGTTCTGTATTATAATGGAGTAAATTAGTATGAATTACCAAGGCGGATTATTATTTTATGTAATAACATATCATGACAGAAAAGCAAAAATTAATTTTTATTTCATGTTTTCCCGCATGCTAAGAAAAATAAATATTACTAGTAACTTTCATTTCAAATATCACAACCTTTCATACACTTTCTTAATATTTAAATAGTTATATTAGATTTGTGCTAATTATATTTAGATGCAACGCAGTTTGAAAATTTACGAGAGAAAATCTGTATGAATTACCAAGAGGGATTATTATTTTATGTAGTAACGTAACACAGTAGAAAAGCAAAAATTAGTTTTTCTTTCATGTTTTCCCTAATGCTAAGAAAAATAAATATTACAAGTATTTATTCCAAATAACTTCTATTTCAAATATCACAACCTTTCACACGCCTTCTTATTATTTAAATAGTTATATTAGAAATATGCTAATTATATTCAGATGCAATGCAGTTTGAAAATACACGATAGAAAATATTTATTAAAAACTTTTCCTCAAACGAATGAAATAAAATTTCAACTCTTAAATGCATCGGGTAAGCATATCTGCAACATGTAAAAACAATTGTGTTTTGTATGATATCTTGGGGAGTTTCTTTTAACTAATATAGGTTTCATGGCTGCTACATTATGTTTTCCGAAAGGCCATTGTACATTTCCACCAATAGATGGTAGTAGGGCTGGCATTTAGGCAAATTGGCGGTAAGTAACAAAGAACATCAGATAGTCAGAATTTGTTTATGTTCTGCATAGTTTAATTCTTACTTAGAGTTAAGTTTTACAAAATAAAAATTCACTCAAAATAAGTTATCTAGATTCATACCTATTAAAATAGTTACTAATTTTTCACTATTTTAGTTAGAAGAGTATTTTTTGCTTGTGTTGCAGAAGTCCAACATTAGAAAAAAGTTGGAGGTATCTTACCAAATATTTATCTCTGATTTTTTTCTTGTGTAATAAACCTTTCTTAGAAACTTATATAATTTATTCGAAACAAAAAAAAAATCATGCATTTAAGGGTTAAGAAAATAGAATAAATAATATAAAGAAATAAAAGGTTAATGTAATTGTATAAATGCAAATCTAGAAAAAACAAGAAAAAGAAAATACCGAATTTGTTTCCTTCTTATTTTCATGTGAGTACAAATCATTTTAATTTAACATAAAATGACTTATTAATACTGTCAGACTACAGTTTATTGCATTAGTGAAATCTTTATATTACGAATAATACTGGCAATTATTATTGGAATTATAATATCGGTAGTGTTTTATGTCTGGTGTATACAGCTTCGATCTGTTCCATATCCTCTTATAGGTCATGGGATTAGAGGGTTATTGGGATTGCAGATGAAACTGGCAAATTCAAAATGATACGAAATGATCGTGATAAAGTCGAGTTTATGGGATACAGCGAAGCTGATGAAATTCGTAGGATATAGCCATGCCGTCGAATTTCCTAGAATTGAATTTGAATAATATAATTTGCTAAGGTACACACATATCTGTATAATAACATAATAATGAGGTAAAACTATACAGTTTGACAGGGAGAATATATGTTCTGCATTATAATGGAGTAAATCAGTATGGATCGCCAAGATGGACTATTATATTACGTATTTTCATAATATGGCAGAAAAACAGAAAATATTTTTTCTTTCTTTTTTTCCCGTATGCTAAGAGAAATAAATGTTACAAGTACTTATTTCACGTATATATTCAAAATAATTTGCATTTCAAACATTACAACCTTTCATAAACATTCTTATTTGCATATTCTGTCGAAACATATATTTTTTCTCAAGTAAGTAAGCAATTATTACAAATTCTGCCAAATATTTATGGCCTACCAAAGCCAGGATATAATGCTCCTGAAATATTACATATTGAAATCTTTACATAAGTATTCTATATTAGTTGTGATAGTTTTTAATTTAACAATTGCGTGTAAAATATTTTGTAGAAATATTTTATGAACGTCACATAAATGCAGCATTACAATATAAATTAGAACAATTAAAATTTTGAATCAATTTAAAAAAGTGTATGTTTTTGTGTGGAATGTAACACATTCAGAATACTATAACAAAACTTCACGGTATACTAAGGTGAAAGATGACACCTAAATGGACAATTGGAAAACGCATAACACATTTGCAAAGCCAATTTATGCTATTACCATGAGTAGTAGAGAAAATATACGATTTTTTTGTGCAACCCTGTATGTGATGCATAGTTAAAAAGGAAGAGCGTTTATGTAGCTGTTTCAAAAACTGAAAGATCTAACTAAAAGATCTTCTTAACTAAAAGATCTTCTTAACTAAAAGATCTTCTTAACTAAAAGACCTTCTTAAAACACCATCAAAAACTTTTAAATGCGCTAGACCTTTCGAAGGATCTGAGTCTTTCTTAGTCAGGCGCAAAGAAGACGTGTTTGTTCTATGAAAGTAGCAGCAAGACTGAAATGAGAGATAAGGGACAGGAAACAAGCTGAAGAAACAGCCAATAGGAAAGTAGAAATCAACAGCCAATAGGAAAGCAGAAGACAACAGCCAATCATAGAAGAGTATAATCAAAACAAAAGAACACAGAGTAGAAAGGGAATAAGGAAGCAAATCGAAAAAAAACCCTCCATGAAAATAAAATAAAATAAAATAAAAAATAGATTATAATAAAATGAAAGCACACACATATATTAAAATACGGGAACACAACACATGAAATTAAAAAAAATAATAATAAAATATAAAAACAGACTAATATTATAACAAGATGAATAATAATCACTTATAAATAGATTAAGGTAAATATAGCTATAAAAAGTGATAAAATATCTTTTTTTAGATTGACGAATGTTTCATCGCACAAATGGCGACATTTCCAAAATCATTTATGATAGAAATCAGAACATTTTTCTATCATGAATGATTTTGAAAATGTCGCCGTTTGTGCGATGAAACGTTCGTCAGTCTAAATAAAGATATTTTATCACTTTTTATAGCTATATTTACGTTAAGACTAATATTAATTAATACAAAAATGTATTATGTGGTAGCACGTAAAAGGTTTTCCCAAGCTGCAGAGAGCATTGTGGAATCAGATTTATCATTAACAATAACTTCACGATTAAGATAAAGAGCTAAAATTTCAAAAAAATCCAATTCAGAGATACTATTGGCATTAACGCTCCGGTTGGGTATTCCTGTTCCTGTCCTGTTCTTCTTCTTTCTAGATAAATTCTTTTTATCGAAATCTTCAAAGTATAAATTGCTCTGGAATGATTATGTTTTCTTAACTTTTAAACTTAAAAAAAAATTGTTAATAGTATATATTCAATAAGTCACAAAAAACTAACAATTTATTAAAATAAAGATTAACTGAGGGGTTCACAGTCATAGTAGACCAAGTCCAATTTGAAAAAAAAAAAATGAGATAGTCCATTTAGAATGTGCATAAAATCTGTTTTATCTACTTCCACAATCAACCAAGCCTGTTTTCACATACTTTCTCATACATGGCATCTGTTTATAGACTTGGTTCACTATAGAAGTGAATAAAACGAATTTTATGCACCTTCTAAATGGACTATATAATTTTTTTTCAAAATGGTCTTGGTCTACTATGGTAGCGAGCCCCTATATTATGATGCATTTTAGTGGATGAGTCATAATTTTATTGCACGGGACTGCATTTTAATGAAAATAATTGCCATAACGAAAGGAATTATTTATCAGAATTACAATGTTATTGCATTGTTGTTACGTTGTTTTGTATTTATTAATTTCTTTATTTTATTCTTTACTCTTTTTATTTTCTTTATTTCAAAGACTGGACATAAGCTTTTTAACTTTTATGGAATAATCTGCAAAAAAATTTTATTTTATCAAAGCTCTCTGTATTTTATTTCGTTTTTCGTTCGAATCAAATACCTTTAACGATGACATCATCGCTCCTTTCTAAACAATCAACTTTCTTCTTCTTACGACAATTTCGTCTTTCCTGTTATAGCATACACTGTTAAAAATTTTGCAGCATTCTGGCAGCTCATTCGACCGTTTTTTGAAAAAACGGTTTCATAACGATAATTTAATTATATTCTGACCATAAAATGGCCAATAATATGGTCGGAATAGTGTTAAAATTACGGTTGTGTAACCGTTTTCGGAAAAAACGGTCAAATGACCTCCCAGAATGCTGCAAATTTTTAACAGTGTATGTTTTTAGTTGAGATTATTATGAGTGTTCTATAAGTAAAAAGTCGAAAATTGTACGTCAAGCGTGGCAAATGAGGTACGTTCGAACTATAAATTTATAAATTTATATATTTTATTTATTTATAAATTTATAGTTCGAACGACGATTTATAAATTTTCATATCTTGGTGCAATAGCTGTTGCACTCTTATGCAAGAATGCATGAATACGAAGTTCATTACGATTATATATATTAAATTAAGTAATAGGGAAGTAATAAGACTACATCTTAACCCTTTAGTGCGCAGCTTTGTATATATGCAAAGAACAGTGTTTTGAATTTAATAGATTTTTTTTATTCGTATGTACCTAATTCACACCAGAAAATTAAAATAGCAATATCTGCTTTAATTAATAACAGACATTCCGTATTTAAATAAAGCGAAATTAACCATTGAAACTTTCTGGTGTAAAGTCAGATTCTCTGAACTACGTAATTTCTAGAACGTATTCTATCATGGGAATTAAAGGGTTAAATGTTAAGTTAAAAAAAAAAAAATATATATAAAATAAGGTATTTGGAGACATACTTATTAAAATATTTACTAATTTTCAATATTTTAGCGTGAAACAGCCACACGACAGTAGTTTTTACTTGTATTGCAGATGCGCAACAGAAGAAAAGATTGACGTATTATATGAAAAATATATATCTGATTTTTTTCAGTAATTTTCCAGTGTAATAAGCCTCTCAGAGAATCATATATAATTTTTTCGAAACAAAATAAAAATTTGCACATTTAAGGGTTAAGTATGACGTAATCATCATGGCAATCTAGAATCATTACTTACCATGAGATATCATCGAAGTAATTACATATGGTAGGATTTAATAGAAAAGAGAAATTTTTTATTATCATCTTTTTAAGTTTTAATTCAATTTTCATAAAGTTTGAAAAGACTTTACAAAATTCTGCAACGATATATGAAATTTCAAACCATTCGGTTGGGTAGTTTTTGCGCTGTTATATACGGACAGACAGACAGACGGATGGATCAGACGACGACTATAGGTGTTACGTATTTATATAATTACGAACGCATCTAAAAACGAGTGTTTTATTTTGTCTGAGATTTTTTTTTAAAGATATCACACATAAATTTTTCGTTTTATAGCCGTTGTCGCATAGATTTAATAAACAATAAGATTTCACTAATCTGATGAATTTAAAACTTATGAAAGGAACAAATCAAGTTATAGATACATCAATGTCAGTATCTAACGACAACATAAAAGATAAATAAATTCATTGAATATAAAATGGTTATATCAATTTATGATTTCAGATTATAAACAAAACATTTTACATGAAGGATTTGTCACTATCAAAATTACATATAGCCATTTGACAAAGAAAATAACTTTTTTTTCCAAAGTACTCACAACCAAACTAAACTAATATTAACCAAATAATAAATACTTAATTAAAATTAAATTTACTAGGCAAGTTTATGCAATTTCTAATGTAACCTTAAAATTATTTTCCGTAGTGTAAACTAAGGTAAAAAGTAAAATATTTTGTAACATGTGTAAAAAATCATATAAAAACTATTTTCTGTTTTCAGGTTCTTTTATTTAACTCAACCTGGTTTTTATATGTAAAGGTAGGTTTTTGTAATAGATTTGTAGCCGACTTTTTATTATGCTAGTATTATAAAAATTACGTTCACAGATGTCTTTCTGATGACAATACACCAATTTAATAGTTTTAAAACTTAATTATAAATGAATATCTTAATTTTAAGACATCTTTCTGTTAGCCCGCCATAGGTGATAAATCGCCAAATATTCTCTGCGACGCGGCAATTGTATACGAGTTGAAATTACAATGGATTTACTGATGCGCCTATAAACTCTTGCCAAAATATGCAAAATGGCTGTGAAAATGCAAAAATGAAGCATTTTTAAGCCCAAAACTAGAAAGTAAATTATAAATAAAAAATAGTGTAATATTTAAAAAAAGACCGATTTTATCAAATAAATAGTTTAATATTAATAAATTTACGGTTATACGTTGAGAAATCGGTTTAGAAATCCTAAATAGAATATTTTAATAACGTTTTGTTTTTCCTTTTCTGTTGCCCTATCCTTAAAAAAGGAAAGAAATTAAAACAGTTAAAATTACACATTTTTTTTATAAATTCACTTGCTTGCGCTTTCGTCTAAGCGTAAAGAAAGTAGTGAATTTTTCATAATTGAGATCGATGCCCACGCCAAATTAATGTATTGTACTGGAAACGTTTGGGGGAAGATACAAATTGTTGTAAAAAAAAAAAAAAAAAGTAGGCGTCATTTTCAAGTAAACATTGAATGCTTATAAACGAATATATTAAAAAAAAAACTATTTTTACTTTTACACTTAAAAAAAAGTATTCAATAATTTAAAAAAGATTCTATTTGAATCTTATGGTAAAATGTCATAAACATGCAAAAGCAGACGATATTGAGCTGTTCTTTCCACGTAAAATACTATATTTTTTAAATATTTACGTTGTTTTATATTTATCTGTTAAAATGTACGAAGCATTTTAAAAGTAAGTTTTGATATGGAAAGTTCTATTTTCTTTATTTATGGCACGGACCCTTTTTAATCAATTTATTTTAGAAACATAACTCTTACACGTGCTTTTTAATTTTTAAATACACCGCAGAACTTTTTACATCACGCACGATATGTAAAATGTTCTTCTGCTTTCATGATTTATTGTACATTAAGGTTTTTGAAATAGATGATCAACTGGGGAATAATTCGAGTTTGAATTCATAAACAATATTTTTCAAAAATTCAAGCTATTTTGTACACACACATGCATTAAAAAAAAATCATCATCACGGATATAATTTTCTGCAGATTGTTTCAAACATTGCATGACTTTGCATAATGTGAATGAAAAGTAAAGTAATTTTATACTTATCTATAAATTTTATGAAAAGGAGAAAGAAAAAAAAATGAGAATTTAAATTAAAAAATAATTTCTTCCTTAACCTTTTGAAGACTGATAGTTATTATTTAAAAAGCAATATTATTATCTATTGAATGCAGAAGAATTATAAAAATATTAACCATTGAGAGAGTAACACGTAAAAAATTAAATATGTAACGATACAGCATCATTTAAGTTACCAAAATTATAGGTTGAGTTACTCCATGGTTACACCTATGGAAATAAACATCAACGTAGATATAAATGTTAAATAACTTCAGTAATTACAGAGAGAAAGCGAATAAGGTGAATGGTGGAGTTTTAAATCACTGCATTATAGATCGTGAAACTGTAGAATAATCTCAGGTGTCTTCATAAAGCTTTCGGTAAAGCAGAAACATGTAGATAGCTTATACATAATTTTTTTACAGCTTAGATGGCTTTTATTTAACTGCATTATAGATCGTGAAACTGTAGAATAATCTCAGGTGTCTTCATAAAGCCTTCGGTAAAGCAGAAATATGTAGATAGCTTATACATAATTTTTTTACAGCTTAGATGGCTTTTATTTAACCCCTTTTAGCAAATAATGAAGTATATTTTCTCTGGTTGTTCGAATTAGTTATATATCAGATTTATTTTATATTTTTTGAATTACTTCATGCATTTATATGGAAATTATATCTTTTACCTAAATTATCTCCTTACGAATTATGTTTAAATAATGCAGAAAGTTCCTCCTAGCAGGCATATGATTGTGTCATGTTAATAGAAAATAAAACCAGGTTTAAATTTAAAATATATTCAGATTAAACTTGATGATATTTAATACTTGAAATCCGTAATTTTGGATTTGTAAAAAGCCATTGTTTCAGTGAAATATTTTTTTTTTTTTTTGTGTATTGGAATAGTTTAGAAATTAAAGTGGCTTAAAAATTAAGGCACATAAGAACTATATGAAATAAATAGTATGCATAATTTGTTATGTAATGCATTAATTTGTCATGTTTCAAGAGGGGCTGGGTTTTCAGAAAGTAACTTGATTTTGTCATATTAAAGGAAAATATAATCAATCTTGAATTTAAAATATATTCAGATTAAATTTGATGATATTTATTACTTGAAATCTGTAATTTTGAATTTGTAAAAAGCCATTGTTTTAGTGAAATATTTTTTTTTGTGTATTGAAATAGTTTAAAAAGGGAAGTGGCTTAAAAAATAAGGCACATAAGAACTTTGATATGTTAAATAAGCAGTATGCATAATTTGTTATATAATGCATTAATTTGTCATGTTTCAAGAGGGGGTGGATTTTCAGAAAGTAATTTGATTGTGTCATATTAAAGGAAAATATAATCAATCTTGAATTTAAAATATATTCAGATTAAACTTGATGATATTTAATACTTGAAATCCGTAATTTTGAATTTGTAAAAAGCCATTGTTTTAGTGAAATATTTTTTTTTTGTATATTGAAATAGTTTAGAAAGGGAAGTAGCTTAAAAAATAAGGCAAATAAGAACTTTGATATATTAAATAAGTAGTATGCATGATTTGTTATATAATGCATTAATTTGTCATGTTTCAAGAGGGTATGGGTTTTAAGAATTTGATTGTATTATATTAAAGAAAAATATAATCAATCTTGAATTAAAAATATATTCAGATTAAACTTGATTTGAATTCCGAAATTTTGAATTTGTAAAAAGCCATTGTTTCGGTGAAATATAATATTTTTTTGTGTATTGAAATAGTTTAGAAAGAGAAATGGCTTAAAAAATAAGGCACATAAGAACTCGTGATATATGAAATAAATAGTATGCATAGTTTGTTAAATAATGCATTAATTTGTCATTTCAAGAGGGGTGAGTTTTCACATAGTAATTTGATTGTCTCATATTAAAGGAAAATATGATCAATCTTGAATTTAAAATATATTCAGACTAAACTTGATAATATTTAACACATGAAATCCGTAATTTTGAATTTTTAAAAAGCCATTTTTTTAGTGAAATATACATACATACATATATATATATATATATATATATATATATATATATATATATATATATATATATATATGTATATATATACTGTGTATTGAAATAGTTTAGAAAGAAAAGTGGCTTACCAATTAAGGCACGTAAGAACTCGTGATTTGTGAAATAAATTGTATGCATAAATTGTTACATAATGCATTAATTTGTCATGTTTCAAGAGGGCGTGGGTTTTTACAAAGTATAACACAGTGTGACATGGGCAGAGGATGGGTTAACACATTTTCATATCCCGCCCGAAATTGTTCGAGTTACATACAAACGATACTCAATTTCATTCCACACGTTGAAATATGTTAGAGGATGTCACAAAATTTTGTAACTGATAATCTAATTTCTTTAATGGTTTTTTTGCAATTTTAAATGAATAGCGGAATCTAAGGGCAAATTTTGGAATTAAATTTTTGATTTACTTAAAGAAAACTCAGAAGTATTTTATTATAAGCCATACTTTTGCACGTCATTTACTTGCTTTTTTAAAATTGAATTTCAAAATGTGGCTTTTGATCGACCTTTACATGTCTAAATAGACCAGCCTAATTAATAAAAGGTCTTTTTATTAAAATTAATGATGTAAATATGAAACTAACATTAATGATATAATTATCAATTTTGCTGGCTTATTCAGATTATTTTCAAGTATGTTTCAACGTCATACAAGAGAATGCTTCTAGATAATATTTTCGATTGTGTTAGTCTGTGCGTTTATTTCCCCAATAGTAAACTGGTTTGTTTCCAATTTGTTTTAATTTATATGAAAAGAATAGTTTGTTTAAGAGTGCTTCCAGCAAAATAATAATTTATTTGTTTAATTTGTCTTGTTAACAAAAGAAAATTAATGGCTCGTCCTGCATCTGTTTGAGAAATTATTCATTTAGACGAAGTTTCTTCCCAAAAGACATTGGAAACAGCGTATTCTTGAATTTTTAAATAAATTGAACTAATTCCCGAGAAAATACATGTATCATCCATTACAATGAAATGACTCAGTGGATGTTTTCTCTGGAGCCTTGTGTAATAAAATAAGGAACACTCTAAACACATCTTCAAAATATGATTTTGTAATTAATATTTCATTACCTTTGGGAGTAAATTCTACTGTTACTAAGAATAAAATGAACACTATTCTAATTTATTGCTTAAAATAATTAATCATATCGCTCACCCGCAAGAAGAGTGACACATCTCGCAAAAATTCATTTTGCGTTTTATTCCACTAATAGGTCTGTCATAGATGTGTCCTAATACGCAAGAAATTCCATAAGTGTTGTTATACGGGAAATCACTTTATTACGCTATATGTCCATTTGTGACCATAGAAGAGAGGTGGATTGTGTGGGGAGGTAAAATTACCCGACCTTACAAATCTCATCCTACGTTTTCATTCTTAAGGGGTTCCAAAACTCTTAAAGCTCAAAAATTTTCGAAATTTTTATTTTTTAGATGTTAAGGGTGTATTTCAATCCAAACTGCTTATTTTCTTTCATTTTTAAATTCATTTTTGCTCTGAAACGCATCAAACAGGGAAATTCTCTTATTTCGAAACTACGTAATATGCCGTGCTTCTCGATTTTCTGTTAAATGCAGAAAATATTGTAAAAAATGCTGTCAAAGTTGGCGTTTTTAATCGAATTTTCCGAAGCGGGAGATCTGGAAATGAAAAAAAAAGGTCATACTGAGAAAATAATTGTTTAAAAATCAAATTCTAATTAATTGAGTGAAAAATGAAATCACACGGCCTTTATACATCTCTTCAAAAATCACCTCAGCAAGTTTCATGTTTTTACTTTTAAAAATGAGACTGAAAATGTCTCAGAAAATTTCGAGCTGTTGAAGGTGGAAAAATATTTTTTCGAATACACCCTTAAACTCCCATCTTTTCTGAACATTGTGATATAATTATTTCCTTATTTTACGTTATTGAAACATATTCCTTATATACCAATAACATATTGATAGAAAAGTAACATCGTTATTTAACTTACATGATTAAATAAAGTGTTATAGAAAATATATGTGTAACTAGTTTCAACACCTACAAGTAAGTGCTTGTGTCTGTGATATTTTTCTGCACTAGAGGTGGAGATAATGTAAAAGTTTTCTTCGACTTTGACTGATATTTTCTTACATAACAAACCACATTTCGCAAGAAGTTTTTATTGCACCAATGATAGATTATTTACAACCAATAATGTTATCATTTCGATAAAAATAGTTTCTTGATTTGGATAACAATATTATTGCAATATTTTAATTATTGAATGTTCATATTTATTATATACTCTGTTCCACAAATATAGACACACAATTAATACTGTTCACACCCAAAAGAGACCTAAGAATGAAACACTCGTACGTATGATATAGGTTGTGTATGATTATAAACACTATAGGAAATATCATTTAGTGTTAATTTATTGGAAAATTAAAAAGAAAATTTTTATTAAATATAAAATTTGGTGAGCCTAATTATAGACAATAAAATGTTTTATGGACACATTTTGAATTTAACAACAAACTTACAAATGCTACTTCGTAATAGAGTTTACATTAAAACTTTTTATCAATTTCTCCTGTAATTAATAGTTTTTCACAAATTCTGGGGTCAAATCATACTACGCTTTCTCGATCTCTGTTTCCATTTCCTTGACCGAGAAATATTGGCGTCAATTTTCATACACTTTTCTTTCTGGCTTTCCCCACACGTTGTCCATAAGATTATGATACAAATTATGTTCGCTCCACTAGCAGCAACAAGCCTTAGCAGTCTCCGGCACCATGTGACCACTGTGTTTTGGCTTAAAAAAGAAAATATACTAAACAACACCCAATCAAAGCATACTCATGCAAACAAAGTATATCAAAAGCGAAAAGAGCCAAAACCACTTACCAGTGGTTACCCCATGCTAGAGTCATAATCACCAAACGAAAGTAACAAACCACCACGCAAGCGACAAAAACACGAAACCTATGTGAACAAACTCCTGCGCTAAGAGTCTGTCTCATCATCAAAGGTAACCCTATGACTCAGACATACCATATTGCAATGTAACCACCAAGTCAGCGTCTTACTCTACTAGGAGTATCCACTAAGACAGAGACAAACTTAGCACGTATACCCAAAGCTATTAGGTTATGGTAATAGATATAGCTATAGTTACATTAGCTACTATAGAGCTAACCTCCAGTCTTAGGTTAGAGTCTAAAAATAAAACAGCGAGTACAAAATGTCCACGGTACTAACGCTAACTGAAAGTGATAACCACTGTTAAAAATGTGCCAAGCATCAACTCAGACTAATATTCAAATTAAACAAGAGTTACAAAGGTACGCGTGCTATTCCACCCCACCCATTAAATCAACTTTTAGTCGTGTCCCATGCCCGACCTTCCGTGTAACTTTGCTTAAGATGTCAACCACGGTAGCGATTATCTCAAATCACTGATTGTGCCAAACCACCGAATGTACCAAACCACCAAATGTGACACCGAATGCGAAGGGTCTTAGGTATATGGGCATTTTTAAGTACAATACAACCCAACATAGCTCTGCTATCCCTCTAGGTCCATACTTAAAAAAAAAACATCCAATTGTTAAAACCTATCTGAAATCTGTATCAGTTAATAGACTAGCATCCACTTAGAATAGTAATCTCGGTAGACGTACTACAGCAAATTAGAATATTACTATCAACAGAGCTAAAGTAACGAATAACGACAGTCCACCGTAAACCAACAGGTCAGAAAAGTTCACAGTTTGAAAATAGTCTATCATAAATAAAGCTACATTACAGTCAAAATAGCACCCAAGTTAAAGCAAAATTCTCAATAAACTCTCCCCCCCCCCGAAGTCTTGTTATAATTAACAGTCTAACATCACTAGTAAGTAGATAATATAGCAAACACTAACATGCTCTACTAGAGAGCACAACTAGGACCTAAAAGGGCTATTAATTTATAATTGGTTTTTATAATTTTTAATTTAGAATAAGCTTTTATAAAATTCACGAACACATAACTAACCATGTACCTACCATTATTCTTTTTCAGGTTTCCCACCGCGTTCCCATCGCTGCCGGTTGTGACCGGCTAAACAGTCGACCCCAATTGGTAGCACCCCTGAGCGTATCCCTCTCCCCCCATTTTTTTTCTGCCCGCCTCTTTATTAAGTGCATATGGGCTTTGCCCGCATGAGCTAATAGACCCTCTCCAGTAGGACAGCCTACGGAGCCAGTTTTTTCCCGATAGGGTACGTTAGAAAGGCGGGATCTCGTGCCACACGGCGACGACATTGTTCGCTTTACTTCTCGGCCCAAAATCTTCCCTTCCTTTGTACGAGTTAGCTTTTCGGCCATTTCTATCTCTGCTTTTTCCCCCTCTTCCCAGTACCAAAGTTTAGGCACAGAAACATCCAGCCCCATTCCACCTGACATGGCGAGTAGGTGGTGAGTGGCGCCAAATCAAAACAAGTCTATGAAATTAGGTAATAAACAACATAGAAATCCAAATCGGTCTATTAGCCACCAAGAGGACCCCGGTACTATCTCAGTGGATTGCCCCATGCTGCGATCAGGCGAATTTTGCCCGCTCTCCAGGTATCTCAAACCCGTTCAGCTGGGCCCTACCCGGCAGCTAGGGGCCTGGTCAGCGGTGTCCGAGAGGTTCTGATTTTAAAGATGGTAGATGAGAGGTGCAGGTTCGAACCCAAATCGCGCTCGTTGTCCAAATCTTTCGGAGTTTTCCGCCTGGTTCTTTTTTGAACCTTTGTTGTGTAAATACATCTGAGGCTCCATTCGAAATCCCTTTATGCAGGGCAATCCCTTGCCGCAGTGTGTATCTCTGTCGTAGATAATAGAACGCATCAAACCCAAACGGACTATATCCAGGTCGAGCCATCACTTTGATAGTATTATGAAGAAACCATATTTTTGTCGAGTCGGACATATGAATCGATGCTCCGTTAATACAATCAGATTCTCCTATTGTTGAGTACAATGATGCTGTACTATTTGCTGCGATTTTTACTAGAAAAGGAGATTCATGCAAGAACAAGAGATGCTAAAAGCGTAACTTCCGGGAAATTGTTAAAGAATTATTTAAAAATATAACACAAAGCACCATGATTAAATCGGGCAAAGAAAAGGATGTCTTACGGTGATAAATGGCTCTGATATTTACTAATGATAAGAAAAAGTAGAATTTACAGATGGAACTGATGGGTACAAATTTTACTGGCTTGAATTAAGAAACGAATTCAAAGGTTCTTTCAACTGGCAACAAGGTGGGGGGTGGGGGGTAAATAGTTGCTTGGAATAGTTTTAGATATAGGCGAAATGTTCTTGGAGTTTTGTTGTAAAAAGTGAACTCTAAGGAATAACAGCAAGTATTAGAGCATCAATTAACTCCGTTACAGGATTCTCTGGGAGGACCTGATTGTGTTTTACAATAAGATAGAGCATTGATTATTATATATCTTCAAGATGTATGGTTTATCCAGAATAATATCAAAGTAAGGCGCAATTCTGAACATCGTTCCACTTTTAATCACATCGAAAACACATGGGAAAAACTTAATAGAAAAGGGTATGAAAATTTACGCCAACACTTTTTACAATCAAAAAGAATAAACAAGGAATTGAGAAAGAATGGTATGAACTGCCCCCAGAATTTATGAAGAACATATTAATTTCAATGAAAATTACGTATTTGAAGTAATAAAAAGTAATGAAGAAACATTTAAGAATTTGTAATACTTAAATGTTGATGTAACACTATGTTGTAAAATTTAAAATTTATCCATAAAATGTTTTAGTGTCTATAAGTATGAGACACTCTATTTTCTAATTTATTAAAAAAATACATAAAAAAACAAATAAACTCTAATTGATATTTACTATGGTATTTACTTCGTCGATAGATCACAATCCACTGTCGCAAACTGTATGACTACTCAAACTAACTTCAACATTTTAGAATAAAAACTGCTTTACGTTTCAGTAGTTAAATAAAAAACAATAGATTAACTCACACACAGTTTTACATGTTACTTTGAAATTACAGATTGAGACAGCATAGCGCCCTCTTTGTTGAAAGTGTTATATATTTTTAAAAATATTATGTACTACCGGGTGTCCTAACAAGGATTGACTGATTTTAAAATTTAATAATTCGCAAACGGTGACAGATATTTAAAAAATTCTAGCAGGAGGGTTATGTATGATGGCAGGAGTGTTTTTTTACCTTCATTTTCGAATTTATTTCGAACTACAAACAATAGATAGCGCTGCTTACAATGGGCGATAAATTCAAGCTGGATTTTTCGGCCTTTCTCTTCTCCCCTGCCAAAAAAGGAGATTAAAATGTATTGAGTTGGTCCCTAAGTATAAAAAATCGGGCCTGGATTTAGCACATATTGCTCACATTGTCATCTGTTGTTTGTAATTCGAACTAAATTCGAGAATCACAGTAAAAAAACTCTTGACATCATACATAACGCTTCCGCAAGAATCTTTTAAATATCTGTCACCGCTTGCAAGTTATTGAATTTTAAAATCAGTCACTCCTTTTTAGGACACCCAGTATATGCATCAAATACCATATAAAGGTGTTATTTATTTTATCTTTATAAATATTACGAGATGGAACCCGTCGAATTCCGACGAAAGAAAATGTTTAAAGAAGAACAATTACATTGATCAATAATAAACCTACAAAATTAATTGCAATAAAAAATGTATCGAACATTGATTAGTCTGACTTTTAAAACAAATATTGTATTAACTTGAAGTTACCAAAACTCTATTTCCTTAAACTTCAATTGTTCCAAGATATTGAAAAATTAGACTTTATCCGTACGCGTAATTAGTAACATGTAATTAAATAAGTAATAATGATGAAATTATCAATTGAGGCTCTTATCGTATTATGGAATAAAAAAGCAGCAAAAAATTATTTATTTCTGATACAATCATAGATTTTCTTCAAGAAATCTAAACCTACGTCATTTTTACCATCTCAAAATTTACGTACACACCTCTCATACCCGTATTCATCGTTTTAATGATATTCTGACACGCAATACTTTATTACTAAATATTTTTCATTTCAAAACTTGAAGTTACGTTTGTCAGCTGCAACTTTGCATATGAACATTCGCTGTCTTGACTTGAGGTTCTAATTTCAGTACCGGCGAGTAAAAATTTCAGAAATTTATGCCTTTTTAGACGCATTTGTAGTAAAATATTTAGTTTTATCGAAGAAAATGATAATTTTCTTTTAAATATGACGACAGTTTCTCTCATATTTCTCTCATTTCAATGAAGAATTTCTCTTAGAATCTCATCAGTATCAACGGAACGAAAAAATATTGAAATGTAGCAGTTTTATGAGGTACATGCGTATTTTTAAAACGTCATTTCTGTTCAAAAGTTTTAAAGTTAATTTTAATTATAATGAGAAAATGGCATCAATAAGGATATAATCAATAAAAATAAACAAACTCAATTTTCTCCTTTTTCTGTGACAATGGAAGTAATCTGACTGCCACAATTTAAGAAAAAATCGAAAAATTTTAAAATTTAAAATAAAATATAAAAATGGAAATAATTATAAAATAGCTACTACGAGCACATCTACAAATGAATAGCTTTCATAAAAAAAAATAATTAAAATTATCATAATCGGTTCAATAGAAAGCTCAGGACTGATGAATAAAAAAAAAGGCAACCTTTTCTTTTAAATATATAGATAATTAACTGATACTTATTGAAACAAGCTGTAACTTACTTAAACAATTTTTCAAAAGATACTTTTGATTTTGAATTTGATTAACACGTTTACACGTTCAGCATGCTTAAAATGTAAAAAAAAAGTTACACTGCTTCTTTGAAGAGTTTTATCATTTATAAAAGCAATGGATTTTTTTTGCGTCTAAAAATGTGTTCGAATTTGTTTTATTTTCTTTAGTGGAAGGATAGTGCTTTCTACGAAAGATATTTAATATTTATACAATGAATATTTATCAAATAAATATTTATACCTCAAGTACTTGCCTCTGGTTACATTTTCCAGCACGAGTTTGCGAAAAGAATAGCGAGCATTTTTTACGCTTACATGACATCACTCACAACATCCCTATAAATAAAACAATTTTGAAAAATAGCTTTTGTCAGTTTTATTCGACAGTCAGATATCTCAGTGAGGTATTCGACTGGAAAGTATTTTTATATTCTTTCCTTCTTTTGTAACATTTCTCTCCCTTTTTTCCTAAATATAACTTGCTTCTTAGATGCTTTGTCGATGTATTCATTTGATTTGATTTAATAAGTGACATATTTATCAGGTTTTGCATAAATAAGATAGCATCATAAGCACCATGGATTTACATTAAAAATAGCTCAAATGTTTATAAATATGGCTGCGATAGCTCCAAAATCTATGAATGTTCAAATTATTTTCAAATTTATCAAAACACTTTATTTCAAGTTCGAATTGTTGATTTTTTTTTTTTAAATAGACAGACTTTCGATGCAGTTTGAAACGTTACTTACAGTTTGATTCAACAGTATGCCATCTTTTGCGAAAATTTGATGTGTTTTTAAATTACCGTACGCTAAATGTATACATTTAGCTAATAATAATTTAGATAATAATGATTTAATAAAGCTTTGATGAATAAGCATAATTTAACAGATTTACCAACGAAGCTGTGTAAAATATAGTGGAAATTTAAGTAAAAAGAATATCACAAACACACACATTTTTATATAAAATATATAATAAACTATATTAAAATCACGTATATTATTTAAGCATAAATTCGAAATTTATTCTTCAAAAGAAAATACTTTTTAGAAGGTTAATTGAATGGTAAAATGTTTTGGCAGGTAAAAAAAAAAAAAAAAATCTTATAATTATTTAGACATACTTTTCAAGAAAATCAAGTTCATTTAACTTGAACTTTTTCAAAAATATTCAAAATACAATATTTGATAATGAATTGATTGATTAGTTTATTTTTTCAATTATACACTTTATAAATTTTTATGAAATGCAACTATTTAAAAACGCATTGCATATAAATTTTGTAAATATGTAAGTGAATAAATGAACAAATAAATTAATGCACTATGTGAAATATTGTGTTTTGGAAATTTTTTGAAAAAGTTCAAAATGAAAGAATTTCATTTTCTACAAAAGTATATCTAAATAATTATAAGATTTTTTTAATCCTGCAAAAATATTTTATCATTTAATTAGGCTGATAAAAAGTATTTTTTTTTTTTTATAGAATAAATTTTGATTTATTCCTAAACAATCGTTATGGCACAACAGTGGCAAGTGATTACATTTTAAATAACCCTAATAGGCTTTTTTGTGGGCAGCTTTGGGATAAATTTAATTTATGACAACTACAAATGGCAGAACAAAGGCAAGCTTCTGGTTAGCTTTTATTTTTAGTGGCCATTAAAAGAATAATTGTGGGCAGTTTAAGGCTATCTAACATTTTCAGCGAAAAGTTAGTGGCATGATTGTGGGCAACTTCTTGTATTTACGGCCAATTATCTTGTGGCCTTATTCTGTCCAGCGTGACACTTTTTTTACGGAGCCGTAACTTTCACTGATAGCGGGCCACCATCGAACACCTTCGGCCAAGGCTAACGAACCCATCAGTGGCCCATAAGTTCGGTGTTTGTTGGGTACCCAACAAACACAGAACTTAGGGGCCACTGATGGGTTCGTTAGCCTTGGCCGAAAGTGTTCGATGGGGGCCCGCTATCAATGAAAGTTACGGCTCCGTAAAAAAACTGTCACGCCGGACACAATGGGGCCACAAGATAATTGGCCGTAAATACAAGAAGTTGCCCACAATCATGCCACTAACTTTTCACTAAAAATGTTGGTTAGCTTTAAACTGCCCACAATTATTCTTTTAATGGCCACTAAAAATAAAAGCTAACCAGAAGCTTGCCTTTGCTCTACCATTTGTGGTTGTCATAAATTAAATTTAGCCCAAACCTTTTCACAAAAAAGCCTATTATGGTTATTTAAAAGGCAATCAGTAGCCACTGTTGTGCCATAACGATTGTTTAGGCATAAATCAAAATTTATTCTATAAAAGAAAATGCTTTTTATCAGGCTAATTAAATAATAAAATATTTTAGCAGGATTAAAAAAATCTTATAATTATTTAGGTACACTTTTCAAGAAAATCAAATTCTTTCACTTTCAACTTTTTCAAAAAATTTCCAAAATACAATACTTCATATAGTGCATTAATTTATTTGTTCATTTATTCACTTACATATTTACAAAATTTATATGCAATGCATTTTTAAATAGTTGCATTTCAAAAAAATTTATAAAGTATATAATTGAAAAAATAAACTAATTAATCAATTCGTTATCAAATATTGTATTTTGAATATTTTTGAAAAAGTTCAAGTTAAATGAACTTGATTTTCTAGAAAAGTATGTCTAAATAATTATAAGATTTTTTATACTTGCCAAAATATTTTATCATTCAATTAACTTCTAAAAAGTATTTTCTTTTAAAGAATAAATTTCGAATTTATGCTTAAATAATATATGTGATTTTAACATAGTTTATTATATATTTTATATTAAAATGTGATGTTTTTGTGATGTTCTTTTTACTTAAATTTCCACTATATTTTATACTTGTTTGTTGGCAAATCTGTTATATTATGCTTATTCATCAAAGCTTTATTAAATCATTATAATCTAAAATTTTGCATCATTTCTGATAATTTTTTATTCAAATATTACATAAAAGTAAGTTTAATCTTTATGTAGTTAACGAACAACTGTATAATATTTCTCGTATATTTTTAAATTTTGCTTTTATCACATAATATTTAGATATTTCTCTGCAGTTTAATAGTCAAACATTAGAAAAAATATATTACTTCAACTTTTTCAAAATCCTTGAAAATTATTTATAATTATTAGAAATGCAAATAATAGTTTAATAGTGATTTAAAAAATATATTAAATTAATCTTGATATCAAGATTAATTAGAAATATATATTTCTAAATGTCATTCGAATTCAATTGTTTTAGTCAATTAAATTTTCTCGAGTATAAAGTCCCATTTTTATAATTAAACTAAAATAAACTGTTTTAAAGAATAATGTCATCCGATATTTATAATATTTAAAAATAAATTGGATCACCTCTAAAAAACTAAATTGGAGGGAATTTTACTAAAAATGAAATATCTTTTAAATTTTTTTTTTGCATTTATAAAAACTAAAATATAAATATTCTTTAAGATAAAATGATGGAAAAAACGGATATAATGAAATTAATAAATTTGTAATGAATCAACGTGAACTAACAAACTTACCGATATACGTATACGTATACATCTTGAAACTATGTCCACTTACTCCGAGCACGTAGTAAACACGAATTCGAATGACAAAGCAGAAATGAAAACGCAAAACCAAAGAAAAATTCTGAGAATTCCTCCCACTCCCCTCTTATCGTACCGGACCGGACCACAGACCTTTCAAAACTGCTTAACCTTGAGACTACTGAAAATCCCATCCCATCTGATTTTTTTTGAGAGGGAGGGAGAGTAGTTTTATGAGCCAATACCTTATTATAATAAATAAAAGTCATTTTTTCTTAAATCATATATTTTTTCTGTTAATGTTATTTTTAGTCATTTGGAAAAAAAGCTTTTTTTTTTTCCTTTTCTTTCTTTATTTTTCGTTCTTTTTTTTTTTCTTTTTTAGAGAAATAAAGATTTAAGATACATTGTTCGAATTTTTAAAGTCTCCATATAGTTTTCAGATAGCACAAAAATATCCCCCTTTTCTCCGATTTATCGATTAAATGGGCATTTTATCTCTTTTCTGTAAATTTTTACCCATTTATCTTCCCAATTACAAATTATATGATTTAAAAATAATATGCATTCTTTTTTATTCTGATGTGCTCATAAAAAATATCTTGTTCATCTGTATATACCAAGGCTTATTTTTGACCCAAGACGATTTTACTTGTAATTTATAAGAAATGCGTAAAAATAAATAGAGCCTTTTCATGTTTATTTTAGGGCATAAAATATACATATAGCATCTTATTTAATACTTTCATATAATGTCAGATTTTAATACGTATTCTAAATTTTGCCAGAAATAATTTTTCCAAATGGGTGAAAATGTATCCAGGTCGGGACTCAAACCCAAATAATAAGGAAAAAAAAATTCTTGATTTATTCTGCAATTCTTTACTTAATTCTGCGAAAATTCTTGATTTATTGTGCAATTCTTCTTTTAATTATTTTTATACATAAGAAAAACAACACATGGCTTTATTTGTATTTCTAAAGAGTAAAATAATAGTAATAAAATCATTAAATATATCTAAATTGTTAGGAATTTAAAATAGGCAAGAAATTTTATTTATATTTTCCGTTACAGTGGATTCAGAAATAAAAATTTCTTTTCCAGTATTTTCTTTTACATGGAAATATGTTTCAAATTATATTAAAAATTCATGTTTTAGTAACAGCTTTTAAGCCACCTTTTCTCTCCCCCCCCCCCTCCCTCTCCTTGCTCAAGAATAACTGCTTATTGAACCATTTTGTCCGTTTGATTATGACAAATATTTTTTCAGGAATGCTGAAAAAAAAAGGCATAAATAAATTGACATTTATCAATAAATTTTTAAATATGTTTAGGTAGTATGTATGTCTGACGATTGCAGTGTTCTGCTATTAATATATTATTCAAATTAGCGTATATTTTATATTATGTTATCTAATGATCTTCGCAATCAAAAATAATATAAAATAACCATTAAATATGTTCTTTTTTATTCCACTGTGTTCAAAATATATTTATTTAAAAATATTAAAGTATATTTTAAAGGCAAGAACGTTAAGCGTTTTCTTTTTTTTTTTCACAAAAATTTTTTTAATATAAAAAGGGAATTTATATATATATGCATACACACATTGTTCCATAAAATATATATCATGCAATGTACTTAATGTTTTCACACAAATCCAGGTTTTAAATAACGAGAATTATCTTGAAAAATATATGAAGTCAGAAATTTGTTTACTTCTTATAATAAATCTGTCGAGTAGAATATACTGGGCCTCTGACTTCAATACGATTCAAGTTTTGTATATCCTGGCCAGAAACGTGCTTACATTCGTTAGTGGACACTGAATTTAAATACGTGTCTTTATTAGAAGCTTGTTCAAATTGGAATTTATTTATTAAGGTTTTTCTTTAGAAGAAAACTTTTTGTTAGTGTATTCAAAGTGACATGTTGTGCTTTTGTATATTAGGGAAAATATTTTTAAGTGTATTTTCATTCCAGTGTGTTTATGAAAAACATACATATATGCATTTTAATGCATAATTTATAGGCAAGAGAATTTTATTTGTAATTTATTAAAAAAAAAAAAAGAAGTCTTGTAATGTATTTTTAGTACATAAAAAAAAAAAAAAAATCACACCTATTTAAATACTTTCACTGAAACACAGATTTTGAATAAGGAAAATTATGTTTCAAAAGTGAAGAAAAGTGATTATTCTACTTATTACAATCAATATATCTAGCAGATTAAACTGGCCCTGCACTTTTTACCCGATTCTGGTCTTTTATATACTGCCCAGAAATTTTACTTCAGCGGCTACTGGACAGGAAAAAAGCACTCATTTTCTCCCCACTCGCCCGTTATCAGTTAGACGATGGCAACCGGATGTAACGGCACATCAGTTAATATAAACCGGTGGGTTGATTCAAATAAGCAGAATTCTGTTTGGCCCCAAGGCTTACAAAATGCGGCCAGAAACTGTGTGTTTGTTGGGTATAAACTTCCGGGGGCGCTGATTAATGTCCCCATGATATATGCCCCCATACGTCATTTTGACGTCACAAGAAATGGGGATATAAATACAGTGCTGGATCATTTCACTTTTCACGAAATCCTGATTAATGTCCCCATGATATATGCCCCCACATCTGAAAGGGACACAAATCCAGTGCTAGAGAAATTTCCTTTCGTGGAGAGCCTGATTAACATCCCCATGATTTAAGTCCCCATACGTCATTATTTTGACGTCACAAAAATGGGGGCACAAATCCAGTGCTCGAGCATTTCACTGTTGACGAAATCCTGATTAACATCCCCATGATATATGCCCCCATATCAGAAGGGGACACAAATCCAGTAATGGAGAATTTTCCTTTCATTGAGAGCCTGATTAATGTCCCCATGATTTATGCCCCCATACGTCATTTTGGCTTCTTAAGAAATGGGGGCACAAATCCAGTGCAGGAGTGTTTTACTTTCGACGAAATCCTGATTAACATCCCCATGATATGTATCCCCATACGTCATTTTGATGACGTCACAGTAGATGGGGACTTAAATCAGGGGGCATAAATCCAGTGCTAGAGCATTTTATTTTCTCAAGAATTCCTGATTTACGACCCCATGATATATGTCCCCATACGTCATTTTTATGTCACAACTAAGGGAATTCAGATTCCATTTAGGATAGACCACTTGAAATCTGCACTACCGGAATTTTCAGGTCCTGGCCCGGCCCGGTGCAAAAATTTAAAGTTCGACCGGGGAAATTTTTGTGTTAAAAGAATTTAACCTTGTGTAATTACGTGTCCAGCGTTTTCTGGCGTTTCTATTATGTGCGATTTAATTTAGTTGAGCTGATCATAATTATCAGCCCATATGTTATAATTAGTAAGGTAACTGGGTGAATTATTAATTCCAGCTTCTCCAGGATGGCATAATTGGTACGGCACTGGCTGCTTCAGCCAGTTTATTCCTGGTTCGAATCCTAGCCTGGACATTTTTTGCTCTGTTCGAAAAATTAAATCTCATATGATTTATTTACCAATTATAATATTTGTGTTAAAAAAGTCAATCTTGTGTAATTACGTGTCCACGTTTTCTGCGTTTCCATTACCTGCGATTTTATTCTGTTGAGATGATTCATAAATATCACACCAAATTTATAATCAATAAAGTGAACTGGCTGAATTATCCTGCTGAGAAAGAAAAGTTTGCGTAAAAGAAAATAAGTGCTCTTCCTATTTTATTTAAGCCTGTTCTCAAATCCAAAAGGGCAAATTTATGACATAAGTTTTAATTTATTTTTGTTCGGAAATGCATAAAACTAGCAGGTGTTGTTGTTTAGAAATAATGTAATCGAACTGCGTTTTCCGTTTTCCGTTTTTTTTTCTCAAACGCAATAGATCTTTCAGAAAATAGTGTTAAAGTGGGCGTTTGAACCTAATTTCCTTGTGAAAGAAGAATAACCACCCAAGGGAGGGTGAAAAACGTCTTTGTTACGTGATTAAAATTGCTTATAACTCAATAGGTAATTTATTTATCAAAAAATGGAAAACACAGTTCGATTTCAAATCGCTTCCATAGTCAGGCCTTCCAATTTTATATATTTCCGTAAAAAAATGAATTTGTAAATGTGTTAAAACATTTTGCTCTTGTTAAGCAGAACAGTTGAGAACAGCCTTAACGTAATCGTTGGAATTATGCCTTAAGATGGTTCTCAAACGCGAAACTTTGACACATTTTCTGACAAACTTTTAACTGCAAAGGCATAAAATTGACAAGCCTAACTATTGGAGGAATTTGGAATAGAATAGCGTTTTCCATTTTTGAAAAATAAATTATTTGTCGACATACAAGATATTCTTGTCATGGCTTCGGGTTTCTTCTTTCCCGTGATGTCGCTTCCGAAATTCTATTCAAAATGCTACCTTTAACAGTATATTCTCATAGATATATTGCCTTTATCAAAAAATCTATAACGCCATTCGATTACATAGTTTCTGAATGACAACACCTGCCAATCTTATGCGTTTCCGAAAAGAAATGAATTCAGAAATGTGTCAGAAAGTAGCTCTTTTGGATTTTAGAAAAGCCTTAATAAATGACAGAGAAATATTTTCACGAATCTACTTTTTAGTATACAGCTTCAAAAGTTATGAGTTTCTAAATCTCCTTTTTTTCTTTTATTCTAAACTACATTAATTTTTTAATGAATCCATTTTTGAATGTTGAAATGTCTATAAGAATCCAAGTAATGTTGCTATTGTGTATTTTCTGTCTTGCAAACACATCGTAATTTTGAAATATATACTGTAAATTTATCCCATAAATATGTATGCAGTTTTCTTTAAAGGAATCTTAATTGTATGTTAAGAAAAATCTGAATTTTTTGTAGAAATTTTTACTGATTTCTGTTTGGAAATTCCGGCTCGTGCAGACCTCAACCAGGGTCCCTCTCCAATCGAGGTCTTGTTAGGGGCTCCGAGTCTCTCTATAGAATTTGAAATAACCTTTCCTTTGCATATTTTTGGTCTAGATTTATTCTTAAATGTTTAACCCCTTGAGGGGCGGTGGGATATAATATATCCCACTTAATTTTAATTCCGAAATGCCACATTGATACCAGAATTTTGAAATAAAATTTTGCATTTATACTGTATTTGAAGAAAAGCTTTTACTTATTTTCAAATAAAATTGTTTCTAACTCCTGCCGTGAACCTGTCATTTCAAAATTTTATGAAGAAAAGTACTTTGCTCCTGAAAGGGTTAATCGTGAGAAGGAAGTGGGTATTAACTTTATTTATTACAAAGTTTATAATAAGTGTCGGGGAATGTATAGATTTAGTGAAAGTAACCGTGAACGAAAACCATAAATATTTAAAATATTGTAAAGGATATATCTTCCAAAATAAAAAATAATTATGCATATTAAATGTGAAAGTAGTAGTATTTTTCATACATTTTAGTATCTATATTATATTATCCTTCTATGATATATACGATTTAAAAATATAAAGTTTATTAGTTCAGCAGACTGTGCGAACAGAAAAGTGCACCTGGGCCAAAGTTTAAATTTGTCGACCCCAATCTTCGACTTCTCTCTGTGACAGATGTCACAAAACTGGTGAAGTGCACAAACAGAAATAAATTCTGTTGAATATATATTTCGCGCTTATTTTGGAACTTTAAAATTTTTAATTCAAAAATTTCAAATAAGAAAAAAAAAATTGCACTTACATTATGGAAAAGCGGATCTGGGTTGTGGAAAAAATGCATCTAACAATACTGTATAACAGTTGGCAAGAAAATTGTACTTAGTCAGTAATTTGTTTTTGGATGTGGGGTAATGGACGATGCAATAACTTTGAAATGTAAAAAGTATGTACTTTCATTGGGGAAAAATTCCCTATATCTATCTACATATATAACAAGTAAGAAAAATCATGCGTACAGCATAGATTATGAAACACTTTCCAACACTCCCTGGAAGCTTTAACGAAACTTCGCTACTTAGGAAAATAAGGTAAATAAGATAACTAAATAAACATTTAAAAATCTGATTTCAGTAGTTATCGCCCATAGCCAAATATGTATTCCAATTCTTTTGAACAATATTCGATCTGTATGTTGATATATATACTAATGGGAAAATTTAGTTTAGCAAGTAAATGCATAACAGGTTGAAATTCATCTTTCAGCAATTTATACTAATAGATGGAAACATATTTGAATACTTTTGTACAGCCCTGTAGTTTATCTAGTACCTTTATTACATGCCACTATTTAGCTAAAATTTAATTCAAACTAAAACACGCTTAAAACTACTGAAATTACATTTCCAGAAATTATCACCCATAGACAGCCATGTATCCAACTCTTTGCGTGGCCCTGTATATTATTTTATCTATATTCTACAAATATTTCTTAGTACACTAAATTCAGTTCAGCGTAAAAATGCATAACTCCTTTAAAACCCACCACTAAGCAATTTATGCTCATACTCAGTAACCTTTACGAATTCATTTCTGTAGCTCTGTATATGAATTATACATTTATACGCACTTTATAGTATGCATAAATATAGTGAGCAAGTAGGTAAGTGTGATCACAGATCGCACAGAGTGTTTCGTTTAATATTTCTTTCAAAACACTTTATCCTTTTAAAAAATCTCTTAGTTCCACATTTCGCAACCAGGAGCGCACTCTATTCTAAACTAACCTCTATCCGAACGAAACTCCGTTTTATATACTATCCGTAGATATATTAGTCGAGGGGATTGGGCCGATAGCACCCGAGATAAGTAGGCGCCCCTGGCGGTAAAAAATGAACTAAAATATGTAAGGCTATGGTGCATAATATGAAAGAATTGTCAAAGGGTGTCGGCAAAAGTTGGAAAAGTGCTCCCCGGGTGAAAAGAGCGGAGGTCAGAAAAATTGCTTAAAATACACAAGTTAGAGCCCGGTAGAGTAAATAATATAAGACTTTTTGAAAATTTTATGATTTGCCGTGTGGTCTGAGGTATTCAGCTATACGTATGCAAAAATTCATGTCTCCAACTTAATTAGGGGCTCTCTTAGAAAGAATTGCTTAAAATACATATGTGGTAGCTCAAAGGGTTAAACAACGTAAGATTTTTTCAAGATTTTAAGATTTGTCGCCTGGCCTCAGGTGTTCTGCTATAAGTATGCAAAATTTCAAATCTCCAATTTAATAAGGGTCTCAATTAGAAAGAATTGCTTAAAATACGCATGTGGGAACCCAAAGGGATAAATGTACGATTTTTTCAAAATTTTATGATTTGTCGTATGATATGTGGTGTTTATAACTATGCAAAATTTCACGCCTCCAACCTAAATAAGGGCTCACTTAGAAATAATTGTTTAATATACACATGTGGGAGCTCAAAGGGTTAAATGTAAGGCTTTTTCAAAATTTTATGGTTTGTCATTTGATGCGAGGTGTTCAGCTATAAGTATGCAAAATTTCACGCCTCCAACCTAAATAGGGGCTCACTTAGAAAGAATTGTTTAAAATACACATGTGGGAGCCCAAAGGGTTAAATGTACGACTTTTTCAAAATTTTATGATTTATCGTTTGATATGTGGTGTTCAGCTATAAGTATGCAAAATTTCAAGTCTCCAACATGTATAGATTCTGAGGACGGGCTCTGTGACAGACGGACAGAGGAGCGAGACGAATAGGGTTTCGACAGATGAAAAAAACACTAAAAAAGCGCATAGCATAATTAAAAATGCATTTCGAGCAATCATTACTAATATACAGTAATTCGGATACAATATAGTATCTGAAATCTTTTCAAATACACCGCAAACAATTTCCCTTATACCATTATGAACGGAATTCTTTTGTGTGGCCCTGTAAATGAACAATAACTATTCTTTGCATCGTATATTAACTTAAATGGATATCAATTTTGCTATGTTTGAAAGAGAGTAAAACCATTAAAAATCATTTGAAGCGATTTTTTCCCATTGGCCGTAATGTAACGGAAAACTTTTTACTGTCCCTGTAAATGAACTAAACATGCTACAAACTTCATTTGAAATAGGGAACGTGCTATGGTAGAGGTCACTAACATCCAAAAATTTAAGAGCGATCCGAGCATATTTACGAGAGCTAGAGCGTGGACAGACGGCTAGACAAACCGAAGTCATAAACACTTTTCAACTATGTTGGAAAGTGTTAATTATTTATAGTATCTCTCTATTCTAAAAAAAAGCAACTACCGCTGTAACCACCGCCGCCGCCGGTTTTGAATTTTTTGTGACAGGAGGTCTTTCTTTGTTAATATTAAAAAAACTGTTGCATACAAAAATATGAAAATCGGTAGTATTATAGAAAAATGATTGATAAACACGCTGATGCAGACAGTTTTCAAATCGAAGAATTATTTTAAGAGATATTTAATGCCAAAGTTGGACAAAATCGTTCCATTAAAAAAGTTTTATAGGAGCAAAAACTGTACATAGGAATTTAATCATTTTTAGATCATTTTATGCGTCAGAATTTCCCGGTGTGCAGATTGCAGTTAGTTTTTTAATTTGAATAATTTTTCGAGGTTTCATTTCTATTTTAAATTCAAATTTTCAGCATTTCGAGAGATATTTTTTACAAATTTTAGAAAATTGTATTAATTTAAATTGTTGCCAACTGTATAAAAAGCGCAACCAATAATGTTTGCTTCAAATTAAAAAAATATTTTACACGTGACTATTAGAAACAAAAAATATAAAAAGCAGGAACTCATTGAAAATTACGTCATAAAAACTATAGTTACACGTGAATATTAAATGAGAAAGAATATTGTAAAATAATAAATTCAGTAACATGCGTTAGAAGTCCTAAATAGGAGAATTTACGTCATATTACACTTATTACGTAAAATGAGCAAAAAATAATATTGCAAAACAGTTTTAATTTAAAAATTGCGCGAGACATTTACTTGACATTTTAAGATGATCATAACATTTCATTTCTAACAAAAGTATTTTGACGTGAATATTAAAAAGAGAAAGAAAAGTTTGGTGAAAATTACGTCAGATTATAATTGTCAGATTCAAATTATAATTCAATCTTCCGAAATCTTTTTAAAGGCGGTCAAATTAGCGTGCTGTTAGAGTCTGCGGTGTCTGAACGGGGGTTGACGAGCGTAGCTCGTAGGGGGCAGAGCCCCCTAGTACATTAAAAAAGAAGAAAAATGAGATTGGTAGTATACATTTGACGCCCCTCGATTTCCGCGCACAGGGCAATCGCCTACTTCGTCCTCCCCCCTTTCACACTATCCTGTAGCTAAGTATTAGAGTATACGTTGGGCCGTAGTTAGTAGGTTACATATACGTTCGTAAAAGTATTTTTGTTTTAAATAAGATATGAGAAATTTTGATGAAAACGCTTAGAGATGCATTTGTATATTTAAAATATCTCTTCGAGAAATTAATAATTTTAACTTCTTTTTTTTTTTCTGTTTTCACTTCTTACAGGATGTTTTTTTTTTCTTCGTTATTAAAATATTTCTAAAATATATACTTAATTTTATAGGAAATTTTACTCACAGCTTATCAAATTTTAACGTACAAAATATGGAATTAAGCAGATATTTTAGAAATATTTTGAGAACTAAGAAAAAAAAGAGACTTCCTTTAAGAAGCATGCACAAAATAGCAAGTTAAAATTATTATTTTTCTCAGGAGATATTTTAAATATACGAATGCACATATAGGTTTAACATTAGTGAGGGAAATTCGGACGCTGAGTATGACTAAAAGCCTTAAAACTCTGTTCGTCTCATGCTTTTGTTTCATGTCAAGCAGGGATCTCGCTTACTTTTAATGAACGTTTGCAATTTGGCTAATCAAAAATAAAAAACAGTAGCCAAATGAAAAAAATGTTAGCAAAATAGATTCGTCGTGAAAAACTGAAAAATCAATCTTTGACCCCTTAATCTAACTTTCTTTCAATATACTCTAAAATAAACTACTTTTTTTAAACATCTTATACATCAGTTATTCATCTAAATTCAATGATGCGCAACATAAACTATTAAAAAAAAAGTTATTTTTTATGTCTTATTTTTTATGCAAGCAATGAAAAATTCTCAAACCCGATTTAACTCATTAAAATATTATGAAACAAAACTTTACGACCGAAGTTTACTCAGGATTTTAAGATATTACATATAATGAATCCTGAAAAATCTTAAATATAAACAATAAAATATTATATTGCATTTAAAAAATATATTTTTTCCAGAATTCTATGGCTTTTCATTGAAAACCATACTTCAAAGGCAGATTGAAAACTGTACTAATGATTCGATGCCATTGAACATGATAATCGGCAACACTCGTTCAGTAACGCTAATAATCTGTCGCCTGTACTGACACACGCTCACAAAAAAAACAAAAACAAAAAAAAAATGAGTAATCATTAAACATTCGCAATCAGGCGAATGTAGTCGTTCCTTTACTCGCCAAATGAAGCATTTTGTCGCGATTTGGCGCAATGGTGAGTGGCAGCGAGAACCCTGGTGATAAGATATTAAAAATTCTTTAAACGACGCTTGTTGCGAAGGGGTTAATAGTTTCAAATGCTTGTTATGATGTTCTAACTGAGGATAACACTGTATTATTATTTATGAAATATAATAGACACACATTAAGTAAAAGTACTTACAATTTTTTTATATTAAAATATCTATATTAATAAAAAAGAAGGGTTTCTTGTCCGTGTGTCTTCTGCGTGTTTGTTTGTTTGTTGACGACGGTTAGGGAAATCTATCGCACGTAGAGGTCTACAAATTTGGATAAGGATACACATAGACAGATTCAAATGAACCTGAGGCTGAGATTTTTCATTTTGTTATAATTAGCTTAATTAGGCTTTCCTTGGACAAATTCGTGGAAATAAATGTCCTTTGCACAAGCCTCTTGTTATGCGCGGGATTTTATCAGAGATTTATTCAATCCAAGCAACAAAACGAAAAGGATTTGCACATAATTGTGAAAATTGAAGATTTTAATGAAAAATTCTTTCTTGTGGCTAAAATTATGCAGTTTTAAGTATAATTATGAAAGTAATTTTCAGAGAATCTGCGATTGTTTTTGTTGGTTCGGGATGCTATGATCATCTCTTACACACATGAGCTAAACAGACCGGGACTTCAAATTAAAATGGAATCTGACCCACTACACACATCCATACCTGATTGGGTTCGAACCAAGCAAGCTCTTGTTCCGTAACCAGCTCGCCAATCGCAAGACAAGCAGGTGGCTTGAATCTGGGAAAAGTACTTTGAACGATGTATCATTTCATCACAGAAAATCAATGTGTCTTTATTTCTCATTCTGAAAAGAAGTTTTAAGTCTATTGCATAAAACTTTTGACTCTGAATTAAACAGAAAAAAACTGCAGGAAAATAGCTGTTTTCTCAAACTTTACTTTTTATATACAACGGAGGGGGGGGGGGGGACCTTTTCAACCTATTTTGAAGGAAGGGGGATCGAATCCTTAACCCGTCTTATGCTATTTGGACATATCGGGCATTTCTCCGCGCTCTCACAATAAAAATATCCTTTCCACTATATTCAGTTTTTGTGCATGAAATTTATACTGAGCATCAATATAATTTTTGATAGAAAGTGAAGAATAGAGCTGGGTAGGGGCCCGAGTTATCATGATTATGGGCCCAAGTCGTTTTTTCACGATCATAAATCTAGATCAGAAAAAAACCTGTCCTCAAGTGAGTTTAGGGAAAATTGGGAAGCAACTTTAATACCACGCTTCAATTTTTGTGCAAGCAGCAAACATGAGCATGACGATTTTATTTTCCATGAGGTTCAGTAGGTATAGGAATAGGATCAAGAGATTTTGGGGGAAGGCAGCTGATTTTGAATATCATTTTCAATTTTGTGTATATGGTGAATCTCATGTATAATGAAGTTATACGTAAGTTTGATATTTTAAAGTATAATAAAAATATACTAAAGTATTTCTGTTTTCTGAGTTTTTCTTTCCTCTCATAATATGGGTTAAGTTTAACCTCACTCACCAGGAATACAAGCAGAAATTGGAGGCCCGAACAGAGGTCAGGTGGGCCCTCTGTATCTCCTGTATGTACTATATGCATATACTTAAACGGTTCCTCACGGGGCCTTTTTCAGCTTAGGTCACCGATACAACTCTCCGCCCTATCGCCCTCTGATCATGTCCCTGTTACTCGCATAATAATATTTTAGCCAAAATGATCTTTTGGTTTTTCATATAAGACGTCATAAGTGAGTAACACAGAGGGCCCCAAGAATGTCTATACTTTGGGCCTCTAATTTTTTAAATCAAGTTTTGGTGACTACATCATACTGACTTTAATATGGTAATGAAAATAATTATTTTGTGTACATTCGAAATCTTTATTTTTACTTATTTCTTAGGTAATTTTCTTTATATGTATGTACTCGTAACTTTTGTAAAATCAAAAATTTCAGTTTTTTGTTCTTGTTTTCTTTTCTGTTATGCTTGTATCTATACTTTGCAACATATACAGTTAATAAGAACGTAAGGATAGTAATAATAATAAATAAAAAACAGAAACAAAAGTTTGTACAGAATAAGCATAAATATAACAAGTATTATGTACCAGCAATTTAGAAAAAAAAATCCCAATTAGACATTCACTGAAAGCTTATTACCTGATAATACATAAATACCCGCGGAGGAAGAGAGGTAAGAGGAAACAATACTTTTGCGACATTGCCTCAAGGCGTAAGCATAGCTCCCTATGATCTGGTCATTTTTCAGGAAGGCAGGAAGTTGCGAGCTATTTGTACTATGGTAACGTGAGTAGTAACGTGATCAACTATTTTACAGCTTTTAGTTCTCTCAGTGGGGGGGAGTTTCCTGTGATTTTTGTCGGAAATTTTCTAAACTACGCTTCTAAGAAATGTATTTCAGATTGCAAAGGAAAAAAGTATGAGCAAGATAAGATTTGGAATAGTATAAAATTCCTGTACTTTTTTCATCTGAAACCGAGCCCCTTTGGTCCCGGGCTCCTGGGAAGTTGCCCTCTGTGTCCCCCCCTCCTTCTCACCGGCCCTGAATAAAATTATAATTATTATTTAGTAATTAGGTACAGAAATTATAAAAACTGCAAATTAGTAGTTTCATTAGTTAATAACGTACAATAACATTATATACAGTAATATTTTGCAATAATTATGTAAAACCATATTAAATACCAGTGATATTTTTATACATTAAAATTATTAATAACTGAATTTAATATTTAATTGCTAACACTACTTAAAATTAATAATTATTAAACAATTAACTCTCTAATTAGGAACGTAATATACATTTTATGCTTTAATTACTAAAATGATAATTAATAATTTAGTATTCATTCTAGAAAGAAAACGAAGCAGGATGCTAGTTCAAAAAACAGCACTATTCCATGAGGAAATATATTAGTAGTAATGTGTTTAGTAACGATATCAGAAAAAAAAAGTGTATAATTTTTTAATATGATAAATAATGTGTCATTAATTTTTAATAATTTTATTAATTACAAATTGAAAAATACAATTAAATAACAACATGCTTTAATAATATCCTGTTTTTTTTTTGTTGTTGTTGTTTTGTTTTGTTTTCTAAAGAAATAAAGTCCTATTATTTTTGCAATGTCTTGGGCACACGGATTTAGAAATACTGTGGAATGGGAAAGTTTTTTTTACAAGAAATCTCTGGCTACAACTACAGGTGAATTTCACTATTTCTTAAAAAGGCAGGGTGCATTTTCCCAATTTCAAAAGGGGCAGGGCACATTTTGCTAATTTCAAAAGGGGCCCTTAAAAAGTGTGCTAGAGGAAAAAGTAAGTAAATTAGAAAATTAATAAAACCTGCAAATAAGTAATTTCATTAGTAGCACAAATAATAAAATTATATATAATAATTATATATAAATAATAAAATAACAAATAATATTGTTTGCATCTCGTTTTACATTTGTACTTGAAAAAATTACTGTTAATCATCTGAATATAAACTTACACAATTGTATGTGTATGCTAACCAAAAAATTTATGAAAATGAGTTAAATCTATTCTTACACTCATACAGAGTAAATATAAGAATATCCGAAATCCTCAAAATATTAAATAATAGCAATATCACATCCCAGCGGGAAATATTAACTTTCAATGGTTCATTTTTAAGAAAAAAGTTTTGCTACATTTTCAATACCTTTTTTTTTTTTTTTTTTTTTTGCCGTATATGAGTTACAAAGTAAAAAAGAAAAAAAAAAGTCAACCTATACTGAAGAAGCTCTTGTTGTGCTTAACTGTTGTATACTAATTAGTTCTTTTTCTCTTATTACCTGATTATTACCTCTTATTACCTTTTACATTAACTGTTGAGCAGATGTCATTCTTTCATTCTTCTTTTGCTCCAATATTTGCTGTAAATTTATTATTGCATATGTAGAATAAGAAAAAAAAAAGATTCTAGCTATTTTATTCTTTTACTTGCAGAAATTTATTATACTGCTATGCTTATTTTATATAAACGAATGAATTATTTGATTACTTAAAGAAAATTATGACATTGCAAATTATACATTTAAATATTTTAAATGAAATGTTTTTTTTATGTCATATAAAACTATCCTTTTTAGAAACTTATTGTACTTATTTTTTTATAATACACAGAAATTAAGATTAGAAGCAAATATTTAAAGCTTTTTTTTTTTTTTTTTTTTTTTTTTTTTTTTTTTTTTTTGTTTATTACTAAGTCAAAATACCTGTAGAAACTTTCCAAATTATATTCATCTTAGATTTCAATTCCTTTTTATGTCATTTTAGACATTTAGAAAATTTATTATTTTAATCAATGATTTAAAAAAAATCAGTTGATTAAAATCATAATTTAATCGCTAATTTAAATCAACTGATATAAAATCGCTGACATCCTAGAAAAGTATTTAGGAATTCATTCCCATACTCTCATAGAAGCGTATTGAGGTTTATACGTATTGAGGTTTACCATGGCATGTTCGGTGTTGGAAATGAAGTGTGTGTCATTTATATTTCGTTTACAGAGACGCTCAATATAATTCCACTACATTACGGTCTATAGGAAATGATCGTTTTAGTGCATTTTAGTGATGTTATAATATTTTTAACATACTGAAATTGATATATAACAAGGAAGTACATTACAAAATGTCTACAATAAAATATGGTGCGCATAGTATTTGTCATTCATTTACAGGTACACACAAGAATGGAATACCGTTCATTTTTGGAACCTCACAAAATAATTAGGTTACAGTACTGTCTATGAGGAATAATTGCTGAAAATGAGTTTTCAATTGCAGTATGTTTTCTTATATTTAGCACTTTTTTTTAAAATATTACTTTTTCTGTATAAATTATACAGATCATGTACAGGGCTGCAGAAAAGAACTCCATTACATTATGGTCTATAGAAAAAATTCGTTTGTAGTGTATTTTAATTACGCTATACTATTTCAAACGTAATGAAACTGACATACATGACAGATGCGCACTACACATTGCTTACTGTAGAATATGGTGTGGTGTGCATAGCATTTACATTCTTTTTTTTTTTTTTTTTTTTTTTTTTTTTTTTTTTTTTTTTTACGGAGACGAACAAATGTATTCGGTTACAATAGTGTCTATGAGCAATAACTGCTGATATTGCGTTTTCAATTGTGGCATGCTTTTTAAAATTTATCCATTTTTTTTCCATGTCATTTGATGTGTCTACATTTTATAAACATTACGCAAGGCTGCACAAAATAATTCAAGTACATTTTCGGATTTTGGTGGAAACTGATTAAGTGGATTTTTCAACTGTGAAAAACCCTTTGAAAAATCATTTCCAAGCTGAAATAAATGTTTACATACTGTGTAATATATATATACAGTGTTTAATTTTCGCCGGAGCTTACCGAAGAACAGCTCTAGTACTTCTTAGCTTTTAGTGATTATTTAAATGTTGGTAGAAATTCACCTCAGCTCATGGATAATGTGCTTTGGAGCCCTGCAAAACAGCGTTTCCAAAATGCGTAAGCCTAAATTACATTTTCCTGTTCCTCCGATTTACAATCCTTTGAGTCTTTCTTCCAAAGACCTTACATATTTGATGTAGCGTGTCGCACACATAGGAGCATGCTTCTATCTAGTGCTCGCAAATCTACACTCAATGGTTTTCTGTCTCAGTTGTTTTCAAATGGCGACGAGGAATGCCGGAATTATTCGCAACTGTATCCGCCGTTTTTACTTGAGGTTGTGTATTGTTTACTCACTACTTTTTGTTCATGTTTGTAAAATATTTTTAAAGATCAACTTTTTAGTTACTCGCGGTGTTTAATTTGCATTGAAGCTCATAGGAACAGCTCTAGTATTTCTTAATTTTTAACCAATATTTAAATGTTAATCGGAATTTGAAACCCACTAGAGTTTGTAAATAATGCTCACAGAAGCCCTGAATGTTGTGTCAATATAAAGTAATGGGATTTTTGAAAATTTCCCACTCCCTGATTTAAATTTTTTTTTCTCTTTATTTATTAGATTATGTTTTATGTAAAGGAATATTAGATATAGTCAAAATATATTTTATATGTACGAGTGTATATATACATTTTTTTCCGAGTAAGAAATTGCTTTAAATTGTGCATACTATTTGAAATTAAAAAAATACAGGTACAAGGAGAGGGGAGGTTGTTGCAACGAAAGTTTTTATTAGTACAGAAAATTAGAGATCAGGTGTTTTTTTTTTTTTTGTTATAAATTAAGCCCTGTAATCTGTATGTATATATATAAATATATATATATACATATATATATACATACAAATAGATAAATAGCAGATAGATATGGGGCATACTCACAATCTTTTGACTTTCGGGAATAAAAATCTGGTGAAATTAAACTTACTAAAATAACATTTTAATCTGATAGACAAATGCCGTAATGATTCAGAATAAAGAAAAAATGGTCAGCAGCGATATTTTTGTTATTTAACTGAGGTTTAAGTTAAACTTGCAAGTTTAATTTTCCTTACCATTTTACCACTCTAACTTTCTATTTTCTTCTAAATTTTTACTTATAATGAATTTGCATAGTACCCACAAAACATTCAAATAAGAAATAACAAAAATGTAGTATTTTTAGTACAAACTTTTGGTATAACATTGTCGAAAAGAAAAGGGGATGGTATAGGAAAAAAGGGACGGTAATGGAAAAAAAAGGGATGGTAAGGATGGGACGGTAAGGAAAATTGCGACTATTTTTAAACAAATCATGTTAAGACTAAGTGATAGTCACAATGTTCAGTGATTTTTAGAAATAGTTATTTACATTGGATTAAAAAAATAATAATAATAATTTACCTCGAAAAGTGCAGAAATAAACCTTGGGGACGGTAAGACTACCAATAAAGCCACGATGCTTGAAATTGATATTTAAATGCTGAATTAAATTCTGCAGTAAATTTCCTGTCAAAGAATCTTAGATATTCTTTCTCTAGCATACTTCTGCATCAGAAAAAGCTTAAAAGAAATTGTGTGGCTGCATCTGAAGTGATTTTCTGTATAATTTTAGAAGAGGGACGGTAAGGAATCTAAAACCCAGGGACAGAGTTTAAAAAATAATAACAACCCTAAAAATGTGTGCAGTTTAATTTTTGGCTACAAATTTATATAAAACAACTGTCCCAGTTTCGGAAAAAAATTGCATCGAATTACTTTTGTTGAAACAATTTTATACAGACAGCTCCAAACTTAAAAATCAACATCAGGGACACGGGACGGTACAGGAATTTTCCTGGTATTTGGACCCCCAACATCGTCCAAAACTTATTTATCTCGTTAATATTGTTATGCCATCATGTAGTGGGATGTTCCCCCAGTATATGATATGAAAGAAAACACAAGAATATGTACTAAAATAAAAATTATTATTCAGGGACTTAAAAGTCAAAAGATTGTGAGAATGCCCCATATATATCATACTCTTGCTGCACAAAAGAAGTCGGATATTTTCTGACTATAGATGGTAATTGCTGAAAAAGGATTCATAAATCCGTTATACATTTTCAAAATTTTTTACTTAGACACCGTCTATCACCTTAATAAAGTGTGAAGTTTTGTTACAGTTACTATGTTCAGTATTCAATGTTTTATAATTTGAATTTGGCGCATTGTTTTTTTTCTTTTTTACTTACTACCAACAGTAAATAAATTGAAAACGAAATATGAAAAATTTTGTTAATTGAAGTGACAAAACGTGTTTTATTATTTAAAGCTATTTGTATGTTTAAACATCCATCTAAATGCCCAAGATTTTACTCAGGCTCCAAAATAAGATTTGAATACGTGTAATATTTAAAAATAAAAATCAGTCATTCACAGTATTTTGGTAAAGTGTCTTTCACGTAATTAACCAACACGTTAAACTATTTAAAAAAGTAAAAATATAAATAATTAAATACAACAAAGAAATGTTTCTTTATCATTCCCTTTTTACACTAATTAAGAATGAAAGTTCCCATGGTATTACTAGTAAGGGGAAAAAAATCTCAATTGATACGGCTCGGAAAGAATGAAATACAGGCCCTGTTCGGGACGAATCTCGAGAAAAAATTTAAAGCCTGGGACGTTCTTCGATAAATGAAGTGCAGCTTTGTTCAAATCTTCAGAAAATATCAATACTGCCCAGCCCGGCTCGAGTCATCAGATTGCCATTAATTGTTTTCGTTGTGTGTTGCGTTGACTTTAAATGTTTCAAGTTAGGTTTTGACTCTTTCTGTGTGGAATCCGGGTCAACCTGATTTTTCAAAAATGTCCTAAATAGTTAATGGTAATAATAATAATAAGCTGTGTATGAATATTAATGGGTTTATAATGTATTTAATTTTATACAAAAAAGGTAAAACTCATATTAATGATATCATTGTATATTACTTTTCCATAATTGTATTAAAATATGGCTTAATTTTTTCACGTCGCGTTCAAATACTTTGGTTTCTAACTTAAACTAAACCAGTTGCTTTATGATTAAGGATCAAAGCCTGTACTAAACTTGTTTTCTTCACCTTGGACCCCGAGGTGATATACAGAAAGAGCCCCGATCAGGTTGTCAGCCTAACGCGGGACCATCAGTGTCTGCAAGCTTCGTGCACATTTTATTGACCCCGAAGAGATGGAAAGTTGAATAAATCTTGCTTAGCTTGGAACCAAACTCTGGATCTGCTGGGTGGTAATAAGACGTGCTGACTACTACGCCACTGAGGTTTAATACTTTGGTTTCGGATCGACGAAATTAATTTTTGCCGGTTTCTGGTCGAATTTAAGTAGAAATTTCGTGTATATCGGAAAAAATTTTGCTAATTTATTTAGAAGTACATGCCCACCACGCCCTTCTTAATTTTTTAGACCTAGATAATAGCCTCCCACACCCTATTTCATAGACTTCTGTTTCTTTAAGACCGGGGGAGAAGGGGGGGGGAGGGGGGCTGGATTGGTGACATTCAATATAAGAATTTTCTCTTTTTATTTAACAGCACTATAAATTATAACCGACAAGTAGCAAGCTCTTTCTACGTACATATAGCGCGTTCTGAAATAAAATATGTAACTTTTTTGCACACACACACAAAAAATTTTGTTAAAGAAAATAATAATGCATAAGAATTTCATATTTAAAAATGCTTCAAGCATTTCCTAAATGACGCAAGTTTAATCAGACGTGATTCTGTTTCGAATTTCAGAAAATTTAACGCATTCTGTTCCGAAAATTTTTAAAAATCGGTCATCTCTCCGAAAATTCTGAAAAAAAAAATCACTGAAAAATATTGCGAATTTTGACAAATGGTCGCAATAAAAATCAACTTCGTCCGTTGTTCGCATAAAAAAT
Organism: Maratus speciosus; assembly: GCA_963932465.1. Taxonomy (NCBI): domain Eukaryota; kingdom Metazoa; phylum Arthropoda; class Arachnida; order Araneae; family Salticidae; genus Maratus; species Maratus speciosus. The sequence goes on from OZ010788.1 coordinate 59,310,381, forward strand.
CGCTAATTTCGCCAAAGAATAGCGGAAAAAGCGCGAATTTCATAATATTACCAAGAAAAAACACGTATTTCGTCAAAGGGCCATTGAAAAAATTGAAATTTCGTCAAAAGATCGCGGAAATAACAAAAATTTCGCCAAATGATCGAATAAATAACCCCAATTTCGTCAAATAAATGAAAAAAATATACTAGTTTCTTCAAAGGATAGCAAAAAAAACGCGAATTTCGTAAAATTGTCACGGAAAAAACGCAAATTTCTTAGAAAGGTCATTGAAAAAATGCGAATATATTCGAAGGATCGCGAAAAACATGCAATTTTGTCAAATGATCGCTGAAAAAACGTGAATTTCGTTTAATGAGTGCGGAAAAACGCGAATTTCTAAAACTATCTTGGAAAAAACGTGGATTTCGTTAAAGGACTATTGAAAAAACGCGAATTTATTCTAAGGATTGCGAAAAAAATGCATATTTCGTCAAATGATTGCGGAAAAAAAATACGGTGTTCGGCAAATGGCAGTTGAAAAAACGCGAATTTTCGTCAAAGGATTACAAGCTATTATTTATTGTTTCACTAATTGGTTTATTTCTATTAAATGCTTATTTTTAAAGGCAGTCACATGATTTTTTATAGTAGCATCGTTCAGAACGGTGTCACATTTTTAAAAATACAGCATAAATGTGACTTATTCAATATAAAAATTTCATAAGTGTTGATACCACTATTTTCGAATAGTAATTTCAGAAAATATCTTAAATTCTTGCTTAAGACATTTTTAAACTGTAACCTTCTCTACCGTTTTGCGTGCGTTTTTTTGAGGGCGGGATGGGATAAATATTACTTATTTAATATTAAAAATATCATAAGTATTGATACCACTATTTTAGAATAGTATTTCAGCAAATATTTGAAATTGATGTTTAAGACCGCCACTCCCTCGACAAATGTATCTACGGATAAGTTGTACAGACGAGTTTCGTCCAGATACTTTTTTGTTAAGAATAGAGTGCGCTCCCTGGTGGTGGAATGTGGAACTAACAGACCGCAATTTTATTTAACATAGGAAATCCAACAAGGCGATCTGTTCAAACTTTAAGATAGTTTATAACACATAATAAAAAGTTTTTAAAAGAATGGCGCATAGAAATTTCGGGGAGTGTGGAGGGGGGACGCAAATGTTTTTTTTTTTTTTTTTTTTTTAACTTAACGTTTTTTACCATTTTATGACAGTTTATTGACGGAATCCTGAGATAAATGATACTTATTTAAGATAAAAATGTCAAAAGTTTAGTTAGCGCGTTTTTGGAATAGTAATTTAAGTAAGTATCTCAAATTCTTGCTTAAGACCGCCACCACTGGAGTAATTATATCTACTGATAGGTTGTTTAACGGAGTTTCGTTCAGATACAGTTTTGATAAGAATAGAGGGCGCTCCTTGGTGTTGGAATGTGGAACTAACAAAACGCGATTTTGTTAAAATTAGGAAATCTAACAAGGCGATCTGTTCAAACTTTAAGATAGTTTATAACATATAATAAAAAGTTTTTTAAAAGAATGGCGCATAGAAATTTCGGGGAGTGTGGAGGGGGGACGCAAATGTTTTTTTTTTTTTTTTTTTAACTTAATGTTTTTTACCATTTTATGACAGTTTATTGACGGAATCCTGAGATAAATGATACTTATTTAAGATAAAAATGTCAAAAGTTTAGTTATCATTATTTTCGAATAGTAATTTCAGTAAGTATCTCAAATTCTTGCTTAAGACCGCCACCCCTCCAGTAATTATATCTACTGATAGGTTATTTAACGAAGTTTCGTTCAGATACAGTTTTGTTAAGAATAGAGTGCGCTCCCTGGTGGTGGAATGTGCAACTAACAGAACGCGATTTTGTTAAAATTGGGAAACCTAACAACGCGATCTGTTTTAAATTTTAAGATAGTTTATAAAACATAAAAAACCATAAAAAAGAATGACGCGTCACATTTCGTGGTTGAGGAGGGGCGCAAACAAAATTAGGAAATATAACAAGGCGATCTGTTTGAAACATTTAAGATAGTTTAGGGAGGGTTTACCATAATTTAGAAGGGGTTAAATGGCGATAAATGTACTGGCCGTTTTGAAAGGAATATTAAACGAAACCCTCTGTGCGATTTGTGATCACACTTACCGACTTGTTTTATACTGATGCCAATTGACAAAACAGCACAAACAAGTATACATTTCTCTCAAATAAAAATTAATTAACATGCGACTACTAAAAATAGAAATGAAAATAATAATTAAATGACCACGTGTTAAAAATAGGAAATAGGGAAAATTGCGTCAAAAAGTTGTATTTACACGTGAATCATGAAAAAAATAAGAAACTTTGAAAATATTTTAATTATTTTGCGAGAAACGCACTTAATGGGAAAAATTACGTCATATGTAAAATGCCGAAAGAATAAATATCGTCATATGTAAAATGCTTAAAATAATTAAATTATTACGCTTGAAAAACTTTTCATGATTAAAATTTAGTCATATTTAAAAAGCTCAAATAATGATATTCCAAAACATTTTTAAATTGAAAATATTTTTTAAACGTGAATTTTAAAAGGGGAAAAAAACTTTATAATAATGTACATGTGAAATGCATTTAATGGAGACAATAACGTCATATTTCAAAACTATTCATTTAAAACGATTTTCTTATGGACATGTGGCGTCACATTGGGAATCACTTGGTGTAAAAAAAGAAAAAAAAATGTTGCTAGCAAATTTCTTTGTATATTTCATTCCTTGGATGCAGCCTAGAAACATTTAAATTTATGCCCAAAATATTTTCGATTTATTTTGTACGAATTCTTATTCGATAAATACATATCAGAAAAGTCGTGTATATGCCTTTGAGGCATTGCGAGTTGCTTGGCGAAACGTTTACTGATTGTACTTCATACGTTTTCAGTATTTTTAAATTTTTATAAATTTTACTTTTTAACTGCAATCAAGTCTGTCTTATTTATTTATTTTATTTAGTCTTTTAAAAGTTTCAAATTCAGACGTTAAATGTATGTATATTGTAAACTCGTATATACTTATTAATAAAAATAAACAGTACTTTTCCATTTAGGGGGCCTTGGCCTTTTTTAAAAAAGCTTGGCGTAATTCGGGCTCAGAAAATGAGATTTGTTGCCAAATGATATAAACAGCTATTAAAAAAAAAAAAAACTAATGAACTTTTATACTTGTTTATATATGAATTTATTTATATATATAGGGTGATCATGAATTCATGGTACAAACTTTAAGGGTAGGTACAGGTCACTGTAACAATAATATATTGTATAGCAATCTATGGGCGCAAATGGCGCGTTGACGCGGAAACACCAGGGTGGCCAGTTTGCCACCATTTCTCTATTTCGCCAAGGCCCCTATAGTGAAAAAGTACCAAATAAACAATTTAAATTTTAAAAAATAACATGAAAATATGTATGATGGTTCAATAGAATATAAAAAAGATTTTATGCATAAGCTATACCTGTTCCTGAAAATATCAGAAACTAAATCTATATCTATACTCATATTATAAAGAGGAAAAAATTGTTTATTTGTCGGAGATAAGCTGAGGAACTACCGAACCGATTCCAAAAGTAATGGTATCAAAATGATGGTGTTCGCCCAACTTAGAACATAGGCTATATCTTATGTCGGTGCCACTACCGCAAAGGGGGTGCAGGAGCAAAAAAAGTTCTAAAAATGCAATTTTTGCGTTACTGAAGGGCCTAGAAATATGAAATTTGGAATATTAGTTACTTAAAAGATATAAATGATGTCTAAGAACAATTCTTAAAAAATTCGAAATTTAAAAGGGGTGAAAATGCACAAAAAGCGTTCTAAAAAACGTTCTAAATGGTAGTTTCTACATAATCTCAGGAAATACCAAACCGATTTAAAAAATATTGGTGTCAAAATGATGGTGACAACGTTTGCTCCAAGATAGGCTATATTTTATTTCGGTGCCACTACCCCAAAGGGGGTGTAGGAGCAAAAAACGTTCTAAAAATGCGATTTATGTGTTACTGAAGGGCTTAGAAATATGAAATTTGAAGTATTAGCTACTTATTAGATACAAAGGATTTCTAAGAACAGTTCTTAAACAATTCGAAATTTAAAAGGGGTGAATATGCGCGAAAAGCGTTCTAAAAAACGTTCTAAATGGTAGTTTCTACACAATCTCAGGAAATACCAAACCGATTAAAAAAAAATAATGGCGTCAAAATGATGGTGAAAATCCTTGCTCCAACATAGGCTATGTTTTATGTCGGTGCCACTACCCCAAAGGGGGTGCAGGAGAAAAACGTTCTAAATTGCGGTTTTTGCGTGACGGAAGGGCCTTGAATCGTGAAATTTAGAATGGTAGTTAGTTATAAGATATCAATGATCTCTAAGGACATTTCCTAAAAAAAATCGAAATTTAAAAGGGGGGGTCAAAATGCGCAAAAAGCGTTGTAAAAAACGTTCTAAATTGCAATTTCTATGCAATCTCAGGAAATACTGAACCAATTTCAAATATAATGGTGTTAAAATGATGGTGACAGATCTTGCTCCAAGATAGGCTATATTTTATATATGTTTCCACTCACCCAGAGGAGATGCAGGAGCAAAATGAGGGAAAAGCGTTCTAAATGCTGATTTGTCACCAATATCTCAGGAATAATCAAACTGATTTCAAAAGTAATGTTAAGAAATTGATGCTGACAGCCTCTGCTCGAACATAGACGCTATTTTAAGTCGGTATCACTATCACCTAGACGTTGCAGGAGCAAAAAAGCGTTCCAAATTTCGATTTTTGTGATCGGTAGGGGCTAGCAACTTAAAATTAGGCAAGGTACATATGTACTACATATAAATGATCTTTAAGAACAGTTTCGAAAAAAATCGAAATTTAAATTGGGGTGAAAATGCGCGAAAAGCGTTCTAAAAACGTTCTAAATTGCGATTTCTACTCAATCTCAGGAAATTCCAAAGCTATTTCAAAAGTAATGGTTGCAAAGCAATGGTGGCAGTCCCTGCTATAACATAGGTTATATTTTATGTTGCTGTCACTACCATCTGAGGGTTGCAAAAGCAAAACGTTCTAATTTGCGTTTTTTGCATAACTGAAGGGTCTAACCCTTTGAAGTATGGCATGTTATTTACTTACAAGATGCAACTGCTTTCTATGAACTGTCGAAAGAAAATTTCAAATTTAAAAAGATGAAGTGAGCGAAAAGCGTTATACATTACAATTTTTATGTAATCTTTTCAAATACCAAACCGATTAAAAAAATAATGATAACAAATTGTTGGTGATAGAACCTGCTCAAATGTACGCTATATTTTATGTGTGTGCCACTACCACCAGAGGGTTGCAGTAGCTAAAAACTTTCTAAATTGCGATTTCTGTGATACTGAAAAGGCTAAAAACTTTAAATATGGCATGGTAGTTACTTATAAAATATAAATGCCCTCGAAGGACTGTCGAAAATAAATTCGAATTAAAAAGGGGTGAAGTGAAGGGGAGGTGCGAAAAGCATTCTAAAACAGTCCTAAATTACGATTTCTAAGCTATTTCAGGAAATATAAACCAAATATAATAGTAATAGTTCCAAATCAATGGTAACAGTCTCTGATCCTACACAGGCTATATTTTATGCCGATGATTCTACCACCTGGTGTTCACAGGAACAACAAACGCTCTAAAAAAGGCCTTTAAAAGTTTTCTAAATTACGTTTCTGTGGAATATTAGGAAATAAAAAACCAATTTCAAAATTAATGTTGGCAAATTAATGGTGACAGTTCCTATTTCAACATAGCCCTTTATGTTGAGAGAGGTGGTAGGACTTGGAACTTGACATGATGGTTAATTTTAAGATGTAAGAAGATGGTTTCTCAAAATTTCCAAACTTCAAGTGAATACTGAAATGAGTGTATTAATTGAGCATAAAAGTTTCAAAATATTTTCTAAATTATTATTTATTTAGTTTCATTTCGTTTTATTAATTTAAATCTCATTTCTGCCTTATGCAGTGCAACAATGATGTTTAATCAAACTGTGTTTTAAATAGTAATTTTTTAAAATTATTCCTAAAAGTAATAAGTACCTTTTAATAAAATAAAATATTACCTTTTAATAAAATAAAAATTTAGTTAGTACCTTTTAATAAAAATTAGACATATAAATATCACTTGGCATATTTCAAATATTACGCGAGCAAAGCCGCGGGGTTTGCTAGTCAAAAGATAAAATATAAGCGTAAAATTTATATAAAAAAAAAAAAATTCAATACCGTAGTTCTGAATGCTATTCCTAAGAAGACGGTGTTTTTTAATCTCGATATCAAAGGATGAACATTGTCTATACTCTATAGCATCGTTATAAAAGTGCTAGAGACATCAGAATTTTCAACCTTACCCTTTTGTGCAAGCTGATTTTAAAATGTGTAATTGATCTTAATTATTAATCCCAAAAATAGTCGCCATATGTTGTGATAGCGATGGATGAGGCCATAATAAAAGAAAAATACACTATTCAAACGGAAAACCGTGGCAACCCAATTGCAGAAGATAATCGCCATTCGTAATAATATCATTCAATTTTCCGTAACCTGCTAATATTTGTAAAATAGAGCACATTACCATGTTTTTAAAAGCTTCAAAGTCTGAACGGGGGTTGCCGAGCACAGCTCGCAGTGGCTGAGCCCTCTAGTACAGATAAAATTTCACCCAAAATATATATCCAGTCTTCTTTAACCCTTTAATCCCCGCTGCCGTGATATTCATGGGCTGTGTTTTTTATTCATATTGATTGATTCCCAACAGTTTTGTAAAATAGTGTAACTGGCTTTAATATGATATCATTTTACCTGTCATTAAATAACATGAACATTTCTTTTTCAAAAAAGTGGTGCCATTAAGCAATTTCAATTTTTAAGCCGTAATTTAATGCGACTGTTAAGGGGGTAAAAGAATCGTTAATTGTGTGTTTTGTAAAATTGGATTTTCTGTAGAAATTGAATGGGCCGGATCGGACTTGATTTAATTCATTTTGTCACGGGTCGCGCCTGTCCCGGGCCAAACTTTTAATTTTTACACTGGGCCGAGATCAGGCTGGAAATTCCTGCCCGTGCAGAACCCTAGTGGCCAATCCTGAACGAACTCTGAATCCCCTTTATTCTGACGTAAAAATGACGTATGGGGACATATATCATGGGGTCGTAAATCAGGAATTCTTTAGAAAATAAAATGCTCTAGCACTGGATTTATGCCCCCTGATTTAAGTCCCCATCTACTCTGACGTCATCAAAATGACGTATGGGGATACATATCATGGGGATGTTAATCAGGATTTCGTCGAAAGTAAAATACTCCAGCACTGGATTTGTGCCCCCATTTTTGTGACGTCAAAATGACGTATGGGGGCTTAAATTATGGGGACATTAATCAGGCTCTCAATGAAAGGAAAATTCTCCATTACTGGATTTGTGTCCCCTTCTGATATGGGGGCATATATCATGGGGATGTTAATCAGGACTTCGTCAACAGTGAAGTGCTCGAGCACTGGATTTGTGCCCCCATTTTTTGTGACGTCAAAATAATGACGTATGGGGACTTAAATCATGGGGACGTTAATCAGGCTCTCAACGAAAGGAAATTTCTCTTGCATTGGATTTGTGTCACTTTCAGATATGGGGACATATATCATGGGGACATTAATCAGGATTTCGTGAAAAGTGAAATGACCCAGCACTGTACTTATATCCCCATTTCTTGTGACGTCAAAATGACGTATGGGGGCACAAATCATGGGGACATTAATCAGGCGCCTCAAACTTCCGGATAAATGTATTAATTATTTTATCATTATCTTTATTATTATTAAATTTTTAAATTAATCGTGCTTTATAAAACACTCTCTACTTTACACGCTCAAAAGCGTTATAATATCACAGGTTCAGTTTTGATAACATACATTTAGTAATTAATGGGTACAAACGTTTATAAGCTCAATATAGAGGAAAAATTAAGAAAATTTTATAATTTTGTATTTTAAGGAGCAAAAACATTTTTTTGTTTAAAACTTCGTTTAAATTTGTATTATTCTTTTAGGTGTATGGATAGTGCTTTCTACGAAAGATATTTAAAATTTATCCGTTGAATATTTATATCCCAAGTACAATCGTTCTGGTTACATTTTCAAGTATAATTCACACAAAAAAAAAAAAAACCTATTTTGTTCCGTTTAGGCCGCCCACAGCATTTCTATAAATGTAACAATTTTGAAAAACAGCCTTTGTCAGTTTTTTTTATAGCCACATATTTCAGTGAGTCATTCGACTTGAAAGCATTTTTTTTTATTCTGTCCTGTTTTGTAGCATTTTCTTCTGCTTTGTTTCTTTATTATAATTTGCTTGCTACAAGCTTTGTTGAGGCATCCAAGCATTCAATAATGGAACTTTATTTGATGATTAGTTTTCATAACATACATTATGTGTAAGTTCTTCACGCAAGTATTTGGATAAGAAAAAATCCTTCGGTATTTCGGTTATAAAATTGCTCATTAACACTAGAAACGCCACAGCGGTCATTTTGACCGGTACCAAATAAAAATACTTCGATTCGAAACAGAAATTTCTTTCTAAAATAAATTAAATATGTGCCACGGAGAAATAAGTTAAATAAATAAGTTAGATAGTTTTTAATAAAATTTCTGGTGTAAAATATTTTTATGACACTTGAAAAAAATTTCCGGCGGTTCTAGTGTTAACAAAGCTTTTAAGATACGATGACGACAGTGTTGTCAGATTGGGGACTTTTTTGTCCCCAGATTGTTGATTGTCACCACTTTTTTTAAATAGAAATATTCGGCCTATTTAAAAACAGATTGAAAATTCTGAAAAATAAGGCGAATTATACTATTTAAAAAAAGTGGTGACAGTCAAATAATCTGAATTTAAAAAGTCCCCAATCTGGCAACACTGGATGACGAATCAATCACAAACAATCACAAACATATCTCAGTCATTTAAAACGTCCTTCTGAAGACTGGCCTAATCGTAAAAGAGAAGAATCTATCTATAATTTAACTATTTTGTAATGTTTTTGTGATTTTTTCCCTTTGTTATAATTTGTTATTACAAGCTTTATTGATGCTTCCAAGTAACCAATAATGGAACTTTATTTGATGATTATTAAGTAAAAGTTCTTCACGCAAGCATTTGGAATTTTTTTTTTAAAAATCGTTCAGAATTTTGGTTATAAAATTGCTCATTAACGAAGCGATTACGAGATAGGATAACGAATCAAGCACAAACATATGTCAGTCATTTAAAACCTCTTTCTTAAGATTGGCCTAATCGATTGTAAAGAGCAGTATCTTGATTATCTATCTTGTACCATTTCTGTATTTTTTCCTTTGTTATAATTTGCTTATTATACGCGTTTTTTATGCATCCAAATATTAAATAATGGAACTTTATTTGACCATTATTAAGTGAAAGGCCTTTACACAAGTACTTGGAAATAAAAACAAAAAGTCGTTTACTATTTGGGTTATGAAATCGCTCATAAACGAAGCGTTTATATGATACGATGACGAATCAATCGCAAGCATATCCCAGTCATTTAAAACATCCATCTGAGGATTGGCCTAATCGTTTGTAACGAACAGAATCTTGTTTATCTATTTCGTAACATTCTTGTGTCTTTTTCATTTGTTATAATTTGCGTATTACACGCTTTGTTGATGGATCCAAGTTTACAAAAATGGAACTGTATTTGATGATTATTAACTGAAAGTTATTCAAGCTAGTAGTTGGATTTAAAAAAAAAGTCATTTAGCATTTCGGTTATGAAACTGCTCATTAACGAAGCGTTTGTAAGATACAATGACGAATCAATCACAAACATATCTCAGTCATTTAAAACGCCCTTCTGAAGATTGACCTAAACGATTCTAAAGATCTTGCTTACCTATTTTGTAGCATTTTTGTAATTGTTTTTCCTTTTTAATTGCTTATTACACACTTTATTGAGGCATACATGTATTCTATAATGAAACTTTATTTTTAAAACGTGAAAGTTTTTACGGCAAGTATTTGCGATTTCTTAAAATATTGTATAGTTTTCTGTAATGAAAATGTGAATTAAAGAAGGGCAGTTCCATTGTAACAGACTAACAGGCATAGAGGAAAAAATGACTTTACTTTATTTAAAAAAATTATAACCAGGTAATTAAAAGACGGCTTCAATTAGTACATCATAAGATAAATTAATATAGTTATTATGAATAAATTATTTATTGTGAATAATTATGATTAAAAAAGTGGTATTATAACAGACAAACAGGAATTACCATGCTTTTCGAACACTTTAAAGTTTATCTATATTAGTTATAAAATAACATACAATCAACAAAAACGTATAATAACAAAAATGTATTTTCATTCAGAGGCAGTTCAGAAACATTCAACTTTCACAAAATTGGACTATTGCCAGAATATATTTATGAAAAATATGTAATCTTGTCTGTAACATACCAGCATCCAATAGTTAACAGACAAACAAGTAACCACATAAAATGAAGCTATGCTGATTATAATGTGTTTTATTGATTTTGAATACACAACTTTTTATAAAATACATTGCAAATATAAAAAGATATAGGTTTAATACTATCAGAAAATATGTGTATTACTTATTTCAAGTAAAAAATAAAATACTAAAAAATGGTAACATTGGCTTGGAATTGCCCAGAAGCATTTATAGCATATGATAAAGAATCAGGGAAAAACATATCTCAGGCATTTAAAATATCCTTCGGAAGATTGGCCTAACCAATTGTAAAGCGCCGAATTTTGTTTACCTATATTCTAGCACTTTTTGTATTTTTTCCTTTAATATAATTTCCCTGCTACACGATTTGCTGATGTATTCAAGTATTCAATAATGAAACTTTATTTAAAAAAGTGAAATTTCTTCACGTAAGTATTTGCTATTTTCTAAAAATATAGTTTAGTATTTTTGTAATAAAATTGTGAATTAAAGAAGCATTCATAGGATATGATGAGGAATATGAAAACATATCTTTGCCATTTAAAACTTCCTTGTTTACCTATATTATAGCATTTTTGTATTTTTTCCTTTAATATAATTTGCCAGATACACGCATTGTTAATACATTCAAGTATTCAATAATGGAACTTTATTTAAAAAAGGGAAATTTTTTTCACGTAAGTATCTGCGATTTAAAAAAAAATCGTTTGTATTTCTGTAATGAAATTGTGAATTAACCTCTTCAGTCCCGAAGCTAAAATAATAATACAAATGCTTATTCATTGGTTCTTTCCAAACAAAATGACATCGTAAATGACAGAAAAATATCTTTTCAGAAATTGATCCCTTAGGCGTTTAGTAATTTAGGATAAAAAATATGGATCTAAAACTACAAACCCCCTTAAAAACATCAATTTAATAACCAGTAACCCTTTCAAGGGCAAGGTACTTGTATTCGTAAAATGATGAAATAATTTAATGACACCAGTATTTACAAGATAATTTATTTATAAAGAAGTTAAAGTACATTTTCGCGTGCTTAAAAAAAGTGAAATTTTCATTATAAAATTCCTGTGCCACACTGTAAAAAAAAATCTGTAAAGTTACTAAAGTTTTTCTAGGAAACTGGGATTCCAAGAAATATTTATGTAGCGGCAACAAGAAAAATTCCTGTAACACACGCTGTTACAGGAATTTTTCTTGTTGCCGTTACATAAAAATTTCTTGGAATCCCAGTTTCCTAGAATAACTTTAGTAACTTTATAATTTTTTTTTTTTTTTTACAGTGCAAAGTGGCAATTAGGGATTAAAATTATGTGATGCCGTCACGGCATCGCCGCCCTTCAAGGGGTTAACCTAAATTAACGCAATTACAAATTTAAGAGCTTTAAACCAGTAAATAATCTACAAATCCTCAAAACTTTTTATCGAAAAATATTTAAGCTAAATACTTATGAAAATTTCTCACATTCTTGGTCTTACTGTCTTTTGGGCATTTTTAGGCATTTTGCAAACTCAGATGAAAATAACACTTATATTATTAGGGAATTAGTTTAGATACTACCATTTATTCATTTGCTTTGAACGCAAAAAAAATTCAGCTATTAAGAAGTGATGTGAAAATGTAAAAAAATCAAACATTTTAGTTTTTATTAAAAAAAAAGAACAGAGGTCCCCGCATGGGGACCCAGGGACCGAAGAGGTTAAAGAAGTCTTTATAGGATATGATAACGAATCAATTATAAGCAGATATTTGCCATTTAATACTTCCTACTGAAGATTGGCCTCGTCGATTGTAAAGAGCACAATCTAGTTTATCTATTTTGTAGCATTTTTGTTTTTTTCTCTTTAATATAATTTGCATGTTACACATTTTGTTCATGCACTCATGTGACGAAATACATGACATACAATTTTATATACTGTTAGAGTAGTTAAAATGTTTGTGAGTAGATGGCTCTAAAGTAGTGATGGGCAGAATGAATGATTTTATTATTCGAATGAATCACTCGGGCATAGTTGTTGGTGGTATTTGATTAAAAATATATACAAAGGTTCGAAATTATGTTTTTGCTCATGCCCGAATGATTTATTCAATAGTAAAATCATTCATTCTCCCATTTCTGCTCTAGAGTGTCTGAAACTGTATGAATGTTCAAATTAAATTTTATATTTCTAAATACAAGCTGTTTTTAGGTGCGTTCGTAATTATATAAATACGTAGCACCTATAGTCGCCGTTTGGTCCGTCTGCTTTGCATACAACAGAGGAAAAACTACCCAACCGATTGGTCTGAAATTTTAAATATATAATCGTTGAAAAATTTTGTCGGGGCATTTCAAATTGTATGAAAATCGGATGTATAGTTTAATTACAGGGACAGTCAAATGTTTTCCGTCCCATTACGGCCAATGAGAAAAAATTATTTCAAGTGCATTTTAATGATGTTACAGCTTTTCGAAAAGAATGAAATTGATATGCACTTATGAAGTATACTAAAATATACATTCAGTATAATATGCGGTGCAAAAAATATTTATAAAACTAGTTATAGTGCGAACGCACCTCATTTGCCTCGTTTGACAAGCAATTTCCAACTTGTTTAGATTAAAATAACTATACAAAAAAAAAGAAAAAAAAAAGAAAAAAAGAGTGACGATTGGTGCAATTTTTAGCTTTTTACAGTTTCAGATGCCCAGAGGTATATTTTGCAAAAATCTAAAATATTAGCCGCCGACATGCTATTTCTTTCGGGCAACAATTAAAGTGTCGTCCCAAGTAAATAACTCTCCGTTACATAAGCCAGCCGTAAAACGAAGCAGATGTATCATTGTACGGCTAAATACTGATAATCTCTACAGCAATTTTTTAAACTTCTAATCATCGCACATTTTTAATTTTTACACCTTCAAATAGGAAAAAAAAGTACTTTTAACAGCAATTTCTTTGAAAGCAGCATCTATATTTATTCTTGTGATATTAATTTTTATGTAGTTTTTAATACCATTTCTGTAATGGTGGCAAATGAAGTACTCCATTTCTGTAAAATGTAAAGGGAAAATAGTTGAAAAATGGTAGATTACTATATCTATTTGTTACCGCTTTCTTATATCAGTTAAAAAAAACTGTAATTAAAATGAGAGCTATTTAAAAAAGTATAAACGAACGATTTCTGATAAAACATGGAGCTATTATGAACTATATTCAATATTAATTATCCATATTAATGTTACAAACAAATGAAGGCATATGAAACATTTGATAGGAAATTTTACTTTGTTGAGTTTACGACATTGCTTTTTGGTGGATTTGTGTATTATTCCGCGATAGTGACGTCATATGCATACTTTTCTATAGATGTTATTTAAGACTGGATCGTAAATGTGGAATTTTTCAGCGGATGCAAATGATGGTTTTTTTTTTGTACACAATAAAAGCTTGCTTGTTTTTATTTTTATTTTCCTGTGCTACATTTATGAACTACCAGATAAAAATCTTACTTATTTTATTTTTTATTTACACTGGCCTCCAAAATTTGAGGTACAGGGACTGGATGCTTCCGATTGTACACGTTTGTCGAATATCTACCAGCATTATTGGCGAATTTTTCTTGAACTTCTGAGATGTAAAGAACATGTTTGATTTCATATTTCTCGGTGAAGATTTATCGGGGGTACAATTAGGGGGCTAATAATAAATTTAATAATAAAATAATATTTGCGATCAACTATGTAACAGAAAAGGCTGGAAATTGTTGGTCACTGTGGTAAATGACTATTTGGTCCTGTTCAACGTTTGCATGCATTTGTGTAAGCATCGCACTCATATTCGTGAAGATGTTAACGTAAGTGAAAAATTCTAAAGTTTTTTGTTTATAGCATACAGAGTTTTCAACAAATTTAACACAACTTTCCAAAAATCTGACATAGAACAGTAGCAACAGTATACTGTAATTAAAACATGAATATATTGAACATTTGATGAGATATGGGCATTTGTATGAAATAATTTTTAACTGCGCATGCGTGTAAGATTTCAAAATTTTTATTTCATAATTTGGTAGCCAGCTATTTTGGGTAACTTCTGTAAAAAGTCCAGTCAAATATTGTGAAAACTCAGAAAGATATAGTGAGTTGATTCAAAAGTTGTGGAAAAGCCCTTATAATAAAGCTATTTTTAGAAAGCAACTCCCAATATCGCTCTTAACTTTGTGAATTTTCTCGATATTTGACTGGACATTTTAGATAAGTTGCCCTAAATAGCTGACTACCAAATTATGAAATAAAAAGTTTGAAATCTTCCACGCTTGCGCAGTTAAAAATTATTTCATACAAGTGCCCATATCTTATCAAATATTCAATATATTCATTATTTAAATTGAAGTGTATTGTTGCTACTGTTCTTTGTCAGGTTTTCGGAAAGCTGTGTTAAATTTGGTTGAAAACTATGTATGCTATAAACAAAAAACTTTTGAATTTTTCACAAAAACGTTAACATCTTTATGAATATGAGTGATATGCTTTCACAAATGCACACAAACGTTGAACAGGACCCAAATAGTTATTTAACGCAGTGACAAACCATTTCCAGCATTTTCTGTTGCATAGCTGATCGCAAATATTATTTTATTATTAAATTTATTATTAGCCCCCTAATTGTCGGCTCGACTAAATCTTCATCGATAAATCTGAAATCAAACATTTTCTTTACATCCCAGATGTTCAAGAACAATTCGTCAATAATGTTGATAGATATTCGACAAACCGTGTGGAATCGGAAGCATCCAGTCTCTGTACCTGAACTTTTGGAGGCCAGTATATTATAGCTAATAAAAGATTAAATTTTAACATTAGATTTACTTTTTGAAATATTCTGTAAGTAACGTGAACATAAACGTTGAAGTATCATGCGTATTGCTTTCACAGAACATTTTTATTCATAACTTGGTGCATAGCTGTTCAAAATCATAAAAAGATGTAAGAAAAGCTGTAGGCATTGTTTTTTCCAGAATTTTATCATTGATAACAGCAAAAACATTCTTACCTTTTAAAAGTGTGTTCGAATTTATTTTCTTTTCCTAGATGCATGCATAGTGCTTTCTAGGAAAAATATTTAACATTTTTATAGACTGAATATATATTGGTATAAATATTTATACCTCAAGTACTTCCCTCTGGTTACATTTTCCAGCGTTGTTAAAAAAAAAAAGAAAAAAGAAAATGGAATTCGCTTACACGACATCGCTTGCAGCAGTTTACATTAAAACAGTTTTGAAAAATAACTTTTGTCAGTTTTTTTCCGCAGTTTACAAATTTTTAAAAATCACGAATTCTTGTGTGAAAACCTCTCATTTTTTTCAGAGAAAATGTATAACCCAGTGCTTCTTTACACTAAATAAACCCTGTGACAAACAAAATTCGACTTAATTTAGGTTATTTACCCAAAAAGTACTTTTTTTTATAATTTCCTATTCTGTGGAATTTTCCTTGTACAGGGAAAGTCAAAATGAATGCCCCAATTTCAAAGATTTGCTATGCAAAATATAATCAATGCATTATTCAAAATATACACACTGTAAAAGTTAATATACACAAGTTACGAATAGTAGTTACCACAACGGTAGATTGGTCGCGTATCTGCGGTAGACAAAGCACTGTTGTCTTGGCCACCACGATCTCCAGATCTCAATCCATGAGATTTTTTTTGTTGAGGGTTCGTAAAGGATAGCGTGTATGTGACTCTAGGATCAACAACCATGACTGATTTGAAAGCCCGTATCACAGCTGTCTTTTCCAGCATCGATAGAGACATGCTGCACAGGTTTCGGCAAGCATTACATAACAGATTTGATGTATGTCGTATGACAAAAGGAGCACATTTTGAACATTTGTGAGGAGTTCATTCAAAACTTGTTTATAATACCTCTACGTGTAAGTATATTTTGAATAAATACATTGATTACATTTTGCTTGGTAAACCTTTGAAATTGAGGCATTCATTTTGATTTACCCTGTATTTCCCTGAATATAATGTGCTTCTTACACGCTTGTTGATGTATTCCCACTGCAGAAAAACACAAAATATCTTAATCCAGGAAAATATAACGTATAAACGCGATCGTAAATATACAATAACCTCTTTCGAGTTGCCCAAGATTCCGAAAAGCTTTCTTTATCTTTAGAAGCCAAAATATTTTTGAGCCTTAGAGAGACCTTAAAGAATTTATAGAAATAAAGTGTCTTTCGAAAACGTTTCTGAGTGGTTTTTATAGTGTATTAATTAGTTTTCTGAACACAAAATATAGAGGTTTCGGTTGCTATCAATTCGCGAGTGAACATTTTCATGTTTAACCCATTTAAAGACTGACATTGCTCTTTCGCAATATTATGTTTGTGATTTTTTAATTTTATTATGATTATTTTTTCTACAAATTTATTATCACATATTGTATATATGACATTTATTTTTAAGGAAAAAAAATGTTAATTGATTATCTTGCAAATAATTAGAAATATGAATGAAATAGTAATGTTTTGAAAATTTTATTGATAAATTTCGGATTATGCTCCTAGAAGTACTATAAAGAATGAAATAAAAGTCAGAAATTCAAGATACAGATATGGCAGCAGGTAAAACTAAAACTATGTGTAATAAATACAATGTATCGGTATATAGTAAATGATTCAAAGATTTTCATACGGCAAAAATGTAGTCGATATGTACTGACGTTGCGTTTTTGCAACCTATCATATCTCCCATAAAACTAAATAAAAATTGTAATATCTCTTTTTTTCTCTTAATTAGTCATTCATATATATATATAATAAAGTTTTATTTCATTTGTGTTAAGTATGAAAAGGTGTGGGTCTTAATGAGGTAACAAACATGTTTTACTGACGAACATGATAAACTAAAAGTATTAACATTAATATTAATATTATTGTTTTAGTCCTGAATGTTGAAATTCAATTTTGCAGTTAAAAATGTTTAATTGAGGATTGATAGCATCATGAAAACCGATATTTTGTTTGTTAAATCTGATTAATATGCTTTAAAAAGTAACTATAAACGTTTTCGAAAATCAGTGGCATCAAAAGAAATATTTGATAACTCGGAAGAGAATATGATACATTTTTGTTGGCGGTTATATTTTACGCAAAAATTAATGATATTTAAACATTTTTTTCAGAATTTTCATTATTAAAAAGTGTTTTAAAACAAGATTTGTCTGAAATATTAGTGGTTTCATCAATCATTAGTGGTTTCATCAATCATGTACCCTTCCAACAACACTTATATACCATAAATAAACGAGACTCACCTCTTTGCATTTGTGGATCCTTATCAACATCATTACACTATATTTTGCATTGCACATTAACGTCCCACTATCACGTAAAAAAGCCACAACAGATAACACTGCCTGACTGGCTAACTTACCTGCTCGAGAGTCCCGTTCTCCTGCAACGTCAACGTATTGGCGATTCAAGCGCTCGAATACGCCATCTGGTGAAGAAAAGATGTAACTTCTCGCTTCAGGATAGTGCAGTGCAAGCGCATTGCATTACATGTATTTTTAATTTGTTCAGAATGATTATTCTTTTGCACAATTTCAGATTTCCTATGACATTTGTGTTCTGTCTTATATGACAAATTAAAAATGATCCGAATTTGAATATCTAAAACTTTCAAATACATTTACAATAAAGAATTATTTAAATGGCAATTTAGCATTAGTTAAAGGGAAATTAAAGGGATGATTTTCCTGTACCAAAGGCTGCCAGCAGCGCCTCTACAGGCCGTTTTAATTCCCAGTAGCGGATTGTATCAAGTTTTTAGAAGACAACGAATTTATATTTACCAATCCCCACCCTTTCTGAGCTAGTTGAGCAAACTCATTGTTTTCAGCTCCCATTTCAGACAGGAGCTCCTGTTTTGTACATAATGTAAATATTTGTCTTATATCCTTTGGTTTGTTTTATTTAGTAATTTAGTATTTTCATTATATATATCAGCATATGCATTTCACTTAAAGTTTTTCAGCTCTAATATTCAAAAAATATGTCTTGTAATTGTTTATGCATGTATACAACATAGTGCTACAACATAGTGCAATTGCTGCCAATGTATGTACTGATGACACTTCTTGTGAGTTTCAGAGTCAAAAACAGCAAGTGAATGTATTTTTCTGTACGTTATTAACTGTTTTAAAATATTGTAAAGACTACTCATTGTTAATGTATCTTACCATATGCAGTGGATTTGAGTGCCCCCCCCCCCCTGGGATTGCACTTATACTCTAAAGCGAAAGATGGGTTCCCGGGGCGGTCATCCCTGTCATCCCTGAAATATTAGTGACGAATCACTTAAATAGATAGCCCTTTCAAGCACACTGTAAAAAAAAAAAAATCCGTAAAGTTACTGAAATTTTTCTAGGAAGCTGGGATTCCAAGAACTTTTTATGTAACGGCAATCACAAAAGTTCATGTAACATATATACTTTTACACTGTAAATCAAAAAATCTGTAAGGTTACTAAGAATGTTTTAGGAAACTGGGATGAACATTTTATGCAACTGCAATCCGGGTTACAGATAAAATTTTAGTAAGATTACTGTAATTTTAGTGGATTCTTTTGAAAAGCTACAGATTTATGTAGTTTTACAAAAACTAGTTTTGTAGATTTACATATTTTCTTGTACAATGTACAGATAAAATTTTAGTAAGCATACAGATTTCTGCAACTTTACATTAGTAGAATTACAGAATTTTTTTTACAGTGCATTTTTCGAGCCCTTATTTTATTTTTTGGTTGTAGCATATTGTGAATAATATCTGCTTTAAATCTAATTTTAGAGTCTCAATGATTTATATTCCTAAATATGAAAATATATCAGAGCTAGAATTTAGACTAAATAATGTGCTACATTAATAAAAGTAGTAATGTTATTTTAATTCTTAAATATTTGCATTCGATACTTTGCTATTACTTCCACCATATGTTTCTCGGGAAATGATGTTTGATAAATCATTCTGCAAAGCATGCCCGTGATTAACGCTTACGTCATACAGAGAATGGCAACGACATGCGCTTTTTTGTAAATTTATTAACTTTTAAATATCGTCCAATTTTAATTTTTACACCGTTGATTAGAAATATAAACGAACTTTCAAATGCAATTTATTTGAAAATTTCATCTTATTTAACTGATTTTGTTGTGGGTTATGAAATAATCTTTAAGCATAACTAAAAAAAAAATCTAGCTTTATCGCGTGCAGGCAGATTACAAAAAATTAACTCATTTACAGTGTAACCTGAAACAGAGTAAATTTTTCAGAATCGTTTTCCGTATAACATTCTAGAGCGAAGTTAACATATCATCAAAATAAATAAATAAATGAAACGCAAGTTTAACAGAAATGTAGCCAAACTAAGACTGCATTAATCATAATCAAAAACGCTGTCTTAATTAGCGAAATCTTTGGTGATTTCTTTGATTATAAATCCCTGGTATACGGCTTACACGAAAATGCCGTATTTTCAAAATAAAACTTTTTTTCTGAGAAAATAATTGATATATTAATATATAAAATAATTTTTTTGATGTGGCTAGTGGGGCAACCTAAAAGATTATGTTAAACGTAAAAAAAACTATTAGGTTTTTCAGTAAAAAAAAAACAGTGGTTTTAACGTACACTGTAGAAATAAAACCTGTAATTGTACAGGTGTAAAGTTAACGAAATCTGTATGATTACTAAAATTTATCTGTACACTGTAAAAAAAAAGATTTAAATCTACAAAACTAGTTTTTGTAAAGCTACACAAATCTGTAGCTTAGCAAAATAATCTACTAAAATTAAAGTAATATTACTAAAATTGTATCTGCAATCCGGGTTTCAGTTACATAAAAAGTTTTTGGCATCCCAGTTTGCTAAAAAATTCTTAGTAACCTTACAGATGTTTTGATTTACGGAGCAAAAGTGTATCTGTTACGTGAATTTTTGTTGTTGCCATTATATAAAACGTTCTAGGCATCCCAGTTTCTTGGAAAATTCTTAGTAACCTTACAGATGTTTTTTTACAGTATAAGCATGAATCTGCTACTTGAATGTTTTTTTTTTGTAGCTACATAATAAGGTTTTAGGCATGCCAGTTTCCTAGAAAATTCTTAATAACCTTAGAATTTTTTATACAGTGTGGTATTTTTAATGAAATCTATATTTTATATTTAATATGTGATGTAACACATTGCTAACTAAGCGTACACTGTAAAAAAAAATTCTGTAAAGTTACTAAAGTTTTTCTAGGAAACTGGGATTCCTAAAACTTTTTATGTAACAGCAACAAGAAAAATTCCGGTAACAGCGTCTGTTACAGTAATTTTTCTTGTTGCCGTTACTTAAAAAGTTCTAGGAATCCCAGTTTCCTAGAAAAACTTTAGTAACTTTGCAGAATTTTTTTTTACAGTGTAGAGCCAACAAAGTGAAAAATGTCCAAGCTGGGAATCGAACCTGAAACCCTTGGAATAGCGCTACAAGTGTTCTACCATTTAAGCGAGAGGACGATAATTAGCTTAGCATCTCTCACTTACACCTGTTGGTATGGCTGGATGTGAGTGAGAGATGATAAGCTAGGTATCATCATCTTAGCTTAAATGACAGAGAACTTGGAGCGCTATTCCAAGGATTCAGAGTTTGATTCCCGGCTTGGACATTTTCACTCTGTTGATTCTATGTTTAGTTAGCAATGTGATAAATCACATATTAAATATTCAATAATTTAGAGCATAATTTCACTGCTGAAAATTAATTGAAAAATTAATTAAAATTGTATATGTATATTTTATTCAATTATTACCAGTGTAGTACAAAATGTTTCATTATATACTCGATTTTCATCAGACATCTCATAAAATAATAGCGATCTCCGATTTGCGAGTATATAAAAGTACAAAGAAAATACGTTTTAAATATGAAATTGTTAAAATAAAATCGCAATTTTAAATGATAATTTAGTTTCAATGCTAAAAGAATTGACTATACCAGGCATGTGATTTCCGCGTTTTTTCACACCAGTATATTCTTAGAGAAAATGATATTTCATTTAATCGAAACATTTTTGCGATTTAAGAGAACAACATTTTCTCTAAGAATATACTGGTGTGCAAAAACGCGGAAATCACATGCCTGTATACTGAATTAATTCTGCAGCATTCTTATTGTAAATCAAATGGACAAAAATAGTAAAGAAAATAATCTTACACTCAGTGTTATATCCCTACCAAATCAGAATTAGTAGCGATCTATATTAATAGATGGCAGCACCATACACGGACAGTCTGGAATTGTAAGGCTTTGCACGTAGCCGAGAATATTTCTGCGCAGTTGTAAAATGTGACTTGTTCTGAGAGCTGCGTTTAGCAGCTGCTGTAAATAATGTATATAATAAACTATAAGTAATATTATAGTTATGCTTTCTTCCTTAGTTAAGAGTAATTAGTTATAATAAGAGAGCGGCGATATAAAAGTGGCGACGAAAATGGGATTTAACCCAAATTAAAATGCAGTGAAAATTTTCTTTTTGTTCTGGAAAAAAAAAAATCTTTTTCGAAAGAGAAAAAAAAGTGGCACTGAAAATGGCAGATAAAGAAATAATTTCTCTGGGACGCTTGGAAGAATATAATGCAAATGTTCTTTGGACTATTTATGTCGAGAAAATTGATTTCTATTTCTCAGCGAATAGCATAAAAAATGATGAGATGAAGAAGAATATTTTATTAAGTTCTGTGGGAACAACAACATTTGCTATTTTACGAGACATTATTGTTCCGAATACGCTGAAAGAAATCAGTTACGAGGATCTTTTAAAGAAAACTAAAGATCATTTTTCAGCACACCCTAGTGAAATTGTAGAACGATTTAAGTTCCAGAAACGACTAAGGAAGCAAGGTGAGAATATAGCCGATTTTACAAGAGAGTTACGTCGTTTATCCGAGCATTGCAACTTCGGAAATACGCTTAATGGCCGCCTGCGTGATCAGTTGGTGTTTGGCCTCCAGGATGAGAAAATACAGCAAAAATTACTGGATTCCAGGGATTTAACGTTCCAAACAGCGGTGGAAATAGCTGAGTCATTTGAGATAGCTGAGGCTGGAGTGAAATCCCTACACATCGGAGATACTACGACTGTCAATCAAGTGCGTGTTCCGAAAGTGGAGAAGTATACTCATGCACCTAAGCCTAAAGAAGATAAATTCGCGCCTGAGAAACCGTGTTATAGATGTTCTAAAAATCATAACCCCAAGTTATGCCCTTTTAAATCTGCAGAATGCCATTTCTGCCATCGATTGGGGCATTTAAAAATTTGTTGTCGTAACAGAAACTTTGGAATGAAAAGTAAGAAACCTTTTAAGAACAGAAAAATTAAAACTGTTCAGGAAGAATACTGTTTAAATTTTATAGACGACAACTCCAATAAGGTGTCATGGATTAAATCGGTTAAAATAAATGGTGTAAATATACAATTTGAAATTGATAGCGGTGCGGCTCATACGATTGCAAGTAAAAGTGTTGCTCATAAATTATTCTCAGGTAAGCTGCCTTTAATTAAATCTAATATTAAGTTGCAAACTTATACTAAAGATTCCTTAACTGTTTTGGGGGAATTAAAAGTAAATGCTGTTGTTGATGAATATTCTATACCTGATTTAAGAATATTAGTAATTAAAGAGGAGGGTCCGAGTCTAATCGGTTAAAAGCATCAAAATTATTTTGGCCTAATATAAATATGATTAAAAGCATTTCGAAAGATGATTTAATTAGAAATTTTCCTAATGTTTTTGCTGACGGGATCGGAACAATCAAGGTCCTCCCGCGTCAATAAATTTGAAAAAAGATGCAAAACCAGTTTTTCTTAAGTCTCGACCTGTTCCTTTTGCTTTAAGAAAAGCTACTGATTATGAATTGAAATGATTAACTAATGAGGGTATATTAAAACCTGTTGATCATTCAAAATGGGCTAATCCTATAGTAATTGTTCCTAAGCCTAATGGTTCTGTTAGAATATATGGTGATTATAGAGCAACAGTAAATGCAAATACTGAAAATGATAACTATCCTCTTCCTAGAATGGAAGAATTATTTTCTAAATTATCAGGTGGTAAATTTTTTACTGTTTTTGATTTAAAAGATGCTTATTTACAACAACCTGTAGATAACGAAAGTAGCAAAATTTTGACTATAAATACACATAAAGGTTTGTTTAATGTGATACGATTAGCGTTTGGGGTAAAATGTGCTCCTGGTATGTTCCAAAGAAAAATTGAACATATTTTAAAAGAATTTGAATATATTGGTGTGTTTTTAGATGATGTTATTATTAGTGCTAGTAATGAATCAGAACATTCTGAAAGAGTTGAAAATGTTTTGAAATGCTTTTCTGAGCATGGTATAAGATTAAATAAGGAAAAATTAAAATTTATGGTTTCGGAAGTTTCTTATTTAGGTCATAAAATATCTCAAGAAGGAATTAGACCTATTCCAGAAAAAGTTAATGCTATTTTGAATGCTCCCATTCCAAATAGGGTCATTCCACGTAAAATGAGCAAAAATTAAAAAAAAGTCGTGGCCACATACTAACCAATTTTAATAAAATTCGATGCACAGGTTCAATTCATATTCAAGTAATGCTCTGCAAAATATCTTGACAAAAAATAAATTTTTTTAGCAGTTTTGGACATTTAAAAACTTGTGATATAGAATGGCATGTGCGCAATCGTCCAAAGTTGCAAGTTTGAAGTTCTGTATCTTGAAAGCTGTTTAACAGATAGGATTTTTTTTTATAATTTTGTAAACTCTGAAAAATTATCTTCTTATTTACTAAGTAATAATAATCTAGTAACACCATGATTATTTATAAATTGGTTGCAAAAGTTGAAAATTTGTGAATTTTGAGAAAATTAGAATAGTTATAAAAATCAAAGGAATTAAAAAACCTCTGTGAAATTAATGCCTGATGTAGTATGTCATATGTAGATCGAATTCACCAAGTTTTAAAGTGGCCATTTATTTCCTTCATCTTCAAAAAAATTAGAAACTTTAAAAAAAATTACAAAATCCTGATTTTTCCTCTTCTGTATAAGTCAAAAATAAGAAAAGGGACAGGCCCGACAGTAACAATATTGCACAGACATAAAGATTAATAAGTCCATGATACGTTAAAAAAAATTCAAGATTGCCTTTTGATTCCTAACATAAGAAAAATGGGTTCAAAATAGTAATGTTTTCTAGATTCCATTCGCTATACCTCTTTGAATTCGCCCGCGTATCTTAAAATATTGCACGATTTCATGGAAAAACATATTTAGTGCTGCCATCTAGTATTTTTATTTGAATTTAGAATTGATATATAGTTTTTCGTTTAGCTTAGCCAGTTCTTTCTACTCTAATTTAAAATTCTCTTGAGGCAAAAATAAACTGAAAGCAAGAATAAAATTTTCTGTATTTAAAGTATACACATTTATTTGTAATATCAAATATTTTAAAAGATTAATAAAGCTTTCCTTGACTTAAAAAAAAAGTGATTGAAATATTGCATTTTACCCTCAACATTTTTTACTATTTATTTTTTTTTCTCATTAAGGAATAAAAAAGGCAAGAATGAAACTTTCGATATTTCAAATATATACTTTTAGCTATAAGGTGTAGCAATTTGCAGCTTGTCAAGGCTGTCCTTCGTGTGTAAAGGATTAATAGAAATATTGCTTTTTTCCCCTCAAAAATTTTCAAAAATAATTTTTTTCTCGATACGAAATAAAAATACAATTACTAACTTACGCCAGTCTGTTAATTATCATTCATTCCTAATTATAAATAATTTTTAATATATTCTTTCCATTCCTAAGGCTAATAATCGAAATTGAAATTTTAAGCACATAGACAATACATCGATTTTACATTCACTTTTAATGTAAATTTTAATACTTAAATTAACAATCCAGAAATCTATTATTTTACATTTACTCATAAATAGATATGATCTACTTATAGGCTGATTTTGATTAAAATCTGTGACATATGTGCCACAGCTGATTTGCTCATTTTGCATGGAATGACCCAATAATGTGTCACAATTGCGTTCATTTTTAGGCTTAATTTCTTATTATAGAAACTTCCTGCCTAATATTTCAGATGTTTTAGAACCTTTACATAGATTATTAGATAATAATGTAAACTGGACATGGTCAGAAAAGCATGAAAAGGCGTTTCAAAAAGTGAAACAATTATTAACTACATCTCCCGTTTTAGAATTATATGATGTAAACAAAGATATAGTTTTAAACTGTGATGCTTCTGAATATGGTATAGGGTCAGTTTTAAGCCACATTGTTGAGGGTAAAGAAAAACCTATTGCTTATGCTTCGAGAACTTTAAATAAAACTGAAAGAAATTATGCAATGATTGATAAAAAGCTTTATCTGTAATGTTTGGTGTCACTAAATTTCACCAATATTTAGCTGGAAAAAATTTAAAATTATAACAGATCATAAACCTTTAATTAGATTATTTGATCCTGTTAAAAAGGTACCTGATACATTATCACCCAGGATGCTGAGATGGTCGTTAATGTTAGCTGGGTATAATTATACAATTGAGTATCGCGAGGGTAAAAATAATAAAAATGCGGATGCATTAAGTAGATTACCTCTCCCAGAAACTGTAAATATAGTGAGTAACCCTGCGGAAATAATGTTTATTTCAAATAATGATAATTGGCCTATTACTTCTAAAACTATTGCAAAGTGGACAACGGAAAATCCTGCAACTAAACAAATTTTAGAGTGGGTGTTACATGGGTGGCCGAAAAAGGTTAAACAAGAAGAATATCAACCATATTTTCGTAGAAGGGAGGAAATTTCCTGTCTAGAAAATTGTCTATTGTGGGGACATAGAGTGATCATTCCAGAGGAAGGCCGTGGATATATATTAAAATTACTACATTCCGTTCATCAGGGTATATCGAGCATGAAAGCGAAACCTAGGGGGTAGTTTGGTGGTCAAATATGGATAAAGAAATTGAACAAATGGTAAATTCTTGTAATAGATGCCAGATGTTTGCGACGGATTGTCCCAAAATGAAACCCTTGAAATGGAAATCTGAACTGCCCTGGGAAAGGATCTATATAGATCATGCCGGTCCTTTTGAAGGTAAAATGTTTTTAATAGTAGTCGATTCTTATACTAAATGGTTGGAGGTAGAAGTAGTACTCAGGTCTGATAGTAAAACTACAATTAAAGTATTAAGAAGAATTTTTGCCACATTTGGATTACCTGTTGAATTGGTCAGTGATAATGATCCCGCGTACACAAGTGATGAATTTGAGGAATTTCTAACAAATAATGGAATTAAGCATACGCCTGTTCCACCTTATCATCCGTCTTCGAACGGACAAGCGGAAATATATGTGCAAACTGTGAAAAATTGTCTTTAAAAGCTAGATAAAAGTGACACATTGTCAATTTCACGATTTTTGTTAGAAAATCATTCCACTCCTCATTCGGTGACTGGTAAAACTCCTGCTGAATTAATGTTTGGATGGCCAGTTCGAACAGCCCTTCACTTGGTATTACCATCAAAACCTAAAATACAGCAACCCCTTCACAAATATAAGCTTCATGATTTAGTTTTTGTTAAAAATTTTGGAAAAGGGGAGAAATGGGTAAAAAGAAAAATTATGAAATTATTGGGGAGTAGATGGGTTTTAGTAAATAGATGTGATGGAGTAATGTGTAAACGTCACGTTGATCAGTTGAAACGTAATAAAGAGATACGTTATGAAATACCAGAAAGAGTTATAGAGATAAATCGAAATGATAAACTAATGTCAGACAAAGTTGAAAATATGGGACATAGTGGTAAAAATTACAGTGATTATGATAGGTATGAAAGGGTTAATTAAAACCGTTTTTCGGGAATTTATGGAAAAATAAAAGAACAGCTTAATAATGATGATACTATAGAACCAAGCCAATTTCAGCCTTCGCATGATATTGTGGCAGGTACAGTTGTGAGTAATAAAAATGATGTTACGATAGATAAAACTGTAAAAGAAAATTTGACTAAAAACAATGACGAGGACTGTAAGAAAAGTGCTCCAGTTCGAAGAAGTCAAAGAGCAAGATTGCCTGTAGTTCGTTTGAACTATGAGGGGAGGTGTGTTATATCCCTAGCAAATCAGAATTAGTAGCGATCTATATTGATAGATGGCAGCATCATACACGGACAGTCTTAAATTGTAAGGCTTTGCATGTAGCCGAGAATATTTCTGCGCAGCTGTAAAATGTGACTTGTTCTGAGAGCTGCGTTTAGCAGCTGCTGTAAATAATGTATATAATAAACTACAAGTAATATTATAGTTATGCTTTTTTCCTTAGTTAAGAGTAATTAGTTATAATAAGAGAGCGGCGATATAAAACTCTGCATTCCGCATTTCTATCTGTTGAGAGTAGATTTCTCAAATAAGAAAACTTTACTACTCAAGACCAAAAGCAAAATATATGGTAACACCTACATGCACAAACTAAATATATATAGTAATAAAATTAATAAATATGTGACTTTTTGAAATACACAGTGTCAATTATCTACAGCTGACTGACAACATGGCTGTTTAGTAATTACGAATCAGTTAAATTTTTCACATCTATTGCTTTTGTTATAAAATGTTTTACGATTCAAGGCCAAAAGCAAAATACATTGTAACTCCTACATGCACAAAATAAATAAATAAAGAAAGAAAATTTGACCTTTTTGAAATTCATAGTGTCAACTATCTACAGTTGAGAGACAATCTGGCTGTTTAGTAATCAAGAATCAGTTAAATTTTCCACATCTATTGCTTTTGTTATAAAATATTTTACGACTCAAGACCAAAAACAAAATACGTTGTAAGACCTACATGCACAAAACAAATAAATAAATAAATAAAATTTGACCTTTTTGAAATGCATAGTGTCAGATATCTACAGCTGACAGACAAAATGGCTGTTTAGTAATCACGATTCAGTTAAATTTTTCACATCAATTGCTTTTGTTATGAAATGTTTTACAATTCAAGACCAAAAACAAAATGCGTTGTAACTTCACCATGCACAAAATAAATAAATAAATAAAGAAAATTTGACCTTTTTGAAATGCATAGTGTCAGATATCTACATCTGACAGACAACCTGGCTGTTAAGTAATCACGAATCAGTTGAATTTTACGACTCAAGACCAAAAACAAAATACATTGTAACACCTACATGCACAAAATAAAAAAATAAATTAATAAAATTATTAAAAATGTGACTTTTTGAAATGCATAGTGTCAGCTATCTACGGATGACAGAGAACCAGATTGTTTGGTAATAACGAAACAGTTAAACATTTAGCATCTCTTGCTTTAGTTAAAACATGTTTTACAACTCTGTGAATTTTTCAAAAGTTCTTGTTTTTGCGCCAAGCTGTTTGCGATAACACATAATTTAAAACAAATAAACAAAAAATAGTATTTAAAAAATAAAAGAAAACCGTATAGGGTAGGGGAGTACACGGGGAGACATGGTACACAGTGAGACAGCAGCCATTTTGACATATAGTTATAACTTTTTCTCCTAGCTGGAACACACACTGAACCACTTCAGCTTATGCAACACGTGGATGTAGTTTCGGCACTTCGGTTACTCGTCCAACAAAATAGTAATTATTTATTTTACAGGGGTTAAAGTTATATAAACGTCCATTTTAGACTTTATTTATTTCATTATGGCATATATTTACTTAACCAAACCTAGCTATATCTAATGATAGACTATGTCGACAAAACGACACAAGCATTCAAAGCTATGAAACTGATGATGAAACAGATATATTATCCATTTTGTCAGAGGTGTAGTCGTAAAAAAAAAACAGAGGACATACGTTCTAAGCAGAGGGTATACGCTCAAGACAGAGGGTATACCCTAGTGTATATACTATACTATAGCTTTGTTGAGAAACAGAGGGTATACGGTGTTCCTTAAAAAATCCAGAGGGTATACGGCGTATACCTCCGTATACCCTCCACTACATCTGTAGCGAAGCTTTGGATTTTGTACATTTGTGTTGAATTTTTCCGATGGCTGTAAGAGTTGATAACGAAGTGAAACAATATTAACAGAACGAATTAATCCATATTGCAGATAGAGACAAGCCGAATGTTACAACTAATTCTTTATTGACCAAATCGGACACCAGGTTCGGGTAGTTTTTTTTTGCAAGGCGAGCCCTCGGCCGGAGCCGGGCGTTGGAGAGAGAGTCTCGCTACATTCTTATGCTCAGAGCATGCGAGTTCAGAAGATAGTCTGACTCAAAAAACACTTTCTCGAAATCTGGAGTGTTGGCAAGCTTACATACACAATTTCGCCAAATATATATACTATATGGCGAGATTAAAGAGAGGAAGACATGTGGTCAAAGTACAATAATTGAAATTGAATGGGGAATGTAGAAGATTAATAAGAACTATTTAACGCCAGATGATTACTTAGTAATTATAGCACATAAACCGCAAAAGGACATTCGATAGGTTTGCCAAAGTTCTCATGGGATTGAAGCGGCCGAAGCGCCCGTTAATAAACAAAACAAAAATAAAGACAGGGTTAATAACTGAAATGACTAATATCTTACATCTGGACCAACGGCTAAAAATGTAGAAGTAATATGTCTGACTAATTTCTGCATATCATCAAAACTAAGGCAGAAGGATGAAAATTAGAATCCAGTTATTAGGCGAGAAAAGGAAATGATTTCTTTTCTTTTAACTGTAGTGCGCTGTGGTTAAAATATTAAAGAGACTGAGAATTGAATGCTTAATTTATGAAGGGAAAAGAGTGCTAAAAACAGATTGAATCCGATTGCAGACAGATAATTAAATTTAAGAATTTAAAAAAATGTAATTTTAAAGGGGGGAAAGAGGAAAAGTCTTAATATTAATATGTGAAGGTAGGCGCCTTCACATATATCTCCCCAACAGCCGAAAAAGAACGAAGTGAACCGCGAGAGAAAAAAAAAGTTACCCCATGTCTTCCCTCAAATACATTACACATGAAGAAAATATGTAAAAATGTAATATTTTGTAGAGGGAACCCGGTGACCAACAGTTTATAAACATATACAGCAATACTAAATATGTAAGGAACAAATAAATCATGTCTCATATAAAAAGCATGCCTATAAGCATGACAAAGCAAGTTGGTACCAAAGACTTGCCAAAAATAAGAAATATTGAAATTTTTTTGAACTGCAGTTAATACTTCTGGACAGCTGTTTTCTTATTTTCTTCTTATTTTTTTTTAACGTGTGCACACCATTATTTTTTTTATAAAGTTCCAGAAGATTTTAATATATAAATTGCTTGAACTTTCACTGCAAGCAAGAGCAATTTCCACAATTGCTACAAATGTTGGTCATACTCCAACTTATAAAAATATTTTGAGACATGAACTGTATATAAATACAAAACATTACATAATATAGTAAATATAAAATTGTAACCTTTTCAGCACTAGTTGTGACATCTCTAGTTTTTTAAAAGTAATGTAACTAGTAAAAGGAGAGGAAGATGGAGGTAAATTATTTGTTAAAAGTTGAAAGTTGCCATCCTTTTATCTTGTAACCAAAGACTGAATGTGTTTTACTGAGAACCTAATTTAACTAAAGTGTATTTTAAAACATATTGCACTCCTATAAGGTATAAACAAGATGTAATAAGAACTTTCCAGAGAAAGTACCCTTTACAAAAATGGTAAAAAAATGTACAGTAAATTTAATGAAATTTAATAAGCATTATACAACAGGTGACACAAAAGTATGTATGTGTGTGAATGTAGTCATAAATAACACCGTTTGATGTTACGACTGGTTTATACCATTAATAAACCACATGTGTCAATGAGCATAACAAAAACCAAAAAAAAATAATGCACACCTGTGTACTGAGTGATTGGAAAATCGTGCATAAGAAAACTACCTTATCACGTGAAATACCTTGAATAGCCAAGAAAGGTACCGAATGAAAAAAATAAAAGTAAAGTGTAATCCTGTAAAGTGACCAAAAAACGAAACCCTTTTTTTTGTTACCGATTAAATTAAAATAACACTTAACTAAAAGGTCAACAGATTTCAATCATATGCCATGTTAATGTGAAAGAAGTGTACATTTCCTACCTTTTTTTTTACGGAAAAAAATATCAATAATGCGAAACTAACAAAAAAAACTGTTATTTATAATGTGTAACTACCATTAAAAAAAAAAATGCTGCCTAAAAATGAGCAATCCCACGCGCAGTACCTATGATTAACCATTGTATGTAACCTTTGTAGAAACCTTTGTATAGAGTACCTGCCTGTAAAATTGCACAAACGAAAAAAAACTGAAAGAATATTCACTAATGTTGAACAAGACAAACTTTTAAGTTTAATACCATTGTAAATTATAAACATCAGTAAAATACCTAACAGATGCAACAAGCGCTTATTCTTTTTTTTGTTTTTTTTGAAAAAAAAAGAAAAGCATGTGTGACCTAATAAAATTAAATGCTGACTACAAAAATAATATGTGTGTAAATAAACGTGGAAAAAGTTTAAATAAATTCCCTCAATGTGAAAAAAGAAACTTTTGTTATAGAACCAAAAAAAAAACAAACAAACAAAGAGCAAACGTGTGCAATAATTCCAAAGAACCAAAGAAGTGCATCACTGTGACCTCAAGTGTAAAATTGTAACAATGAACCGAAGAAATGTGTCACACTGACCTCAAGTGTAAATAAATAACAATGAACAAAAGAAGTGTATTAATGAAGTAAAATGCCTAAGTGTTTTGAAAATCAGTTGTAAAAACAGTGACAATTAGTCCCTGATGCACGCAAAGAATTGACAAAGCAATGAACTCGTGTAAGGGTTTTTTTCTATGAACTAAGATAAACTATGAACTACTGTGTGTGTTAACTATGAACAAAAATTCTCTACATGCACCAAGCACCAAACAGCAAAATGTAACTGAAGAGAAAAAAAGTGTACCGTATTTAAAAAAAAATCGTTACCAAAGGGTTAAATTTAATTTTTTTTTTTTTTTACTGTAAATTTCATAAGATAATGCTGCATTCGTTGAAAAAAATATATCTATCTCTACTCAAAACGCATCAGTGTAAAATTGACAGGAGCCATACCTTTACGTTAAATACACAAAAAAAGGAACAGGAGTGTTACCGCAAAAGATAAACTGTCTCTTGCAAAATATAGAAAAAGAAGTGTTGTTTACCAAAAAGAAATCCTTAAAATCCTGACATATGAGTGTGAAAGAAAAAAGAAATTTCCCTCGATAACCAGTGAGAATCAAACACAGTAAATGAAATTTGCCACAAAAAAAAAAGGATATGTAAAGGTTTTAGTTTTTCTGAATTTTCATGTATAGACCATCTGTGCATTTATTAAAATTTAACACCTGGCCAAAATATTAAAAACATCTACTAAGAAATTGCATACGCTTTAATATAGTGTGACAAGACACCTTACTAGATCTGCCACCTTCAAGTAAGATGTATCTAATGAAAGTGTTAAAAAAAATGTAGCGTGTTAAAAGTAAACAGATTCGAAATGTGTGTGTAGTTTAACATGTCATGTGACGGATAACTCTTAGTAACTTTAAAATCTTTGTACATAGACAAAGTGATGGTGTCATTGATATGTTATGACATTATGCAAACACATAAAATAAATAAAAACAACTCTGTTAAAATTTAAAAATAAAAAAAAACTGATAGAACATTTTAATATCGAAACATGGTGTAAAGTTTAAAAGATAGAAAAGTAACAGGAAAAAAAAAACTGTATGTGTGTGAAGGGAGGGGAAAAAGAAACCTCAAACTCATGAACTAAATGAAATAAAACACATGAATAAGTGTGTACGCAAGCATACACAACGTGTAAGTAAACACATGAACAAATTGTATAATTCCACATGAACTACTTGTAATAATGTCTCAATGAACTAACATTTTTTATGCATTTGCTAACAAAATATACGGACAGTATGTGTGTGATAACCCAAAACACTAACATACGAGTGAGATTCAATTACATAATTAGTGTGTTAATCACCAAAATGTAATGAATGAGGGTTAATAAAGACAATGAACTCCGTGTAATGTGTGAAAACTCTGGTTATACTCTAAACCAGCCAGTGTGTATTACTCAATGAACTACTTGTGAGAAAAAAAAAGGAATACTGTCGAATAGATCGCAAGCAAAGTACAATGTGTAAAAGCAAATGAACAAAATATGTAAATCAACACATGAACTAGTGTAATGTATGTATATGAATGAACAAAATTGTATTCTAACTGAGCAAATTTTGTGTAACATAAATAAATATCCAACACACGAAGTACTTGTGAAAAGAAAAAAAAAGTTGCATAAATGGGTAACAAAGGGTTAAAATTAAAAAAAAGTTGTATTTGCGAGAGTTATTTCTGTATGAAGTTAAAAGAAGCGTGCATAAAATGTACGAGTGCACGACAGATTGCATAACTCTACGCTAAACTGTAGCAGTTATGCCAAGCCAAACATGTTCCAAGTAAAGGGTTGGAAAAGAGAAAAAAAACGAATAGCAAAATAACAAGCGTTATACTTTATGGTATATGAGTGTATGTATCCGTCACAAGACAACTGTGAGACTATAACTCACTAATTAAAAAATTAAAATGTGAGAGAATGCCAAAGAATTAGTTTAATGACTATATGTGAATAGCCTTTTTTTTAAAAAAAAAAATAAAGTGTACATAACAGCTCACATTATGCATTTGAATAAATAAAAAAAAAACAACATTTTAAACGATATCAAATATCATGTCAGTTATAATAAAATACCTTATGTTATAAATAAAATAGCAACGAGTCACCAGCCGCGCGTAAACAACAAAATTAACCAATGTGTAAAAAATACTAGCTAGAAATTAACTCATGCATGTAAATTTAAGGTGCATGTGCAAATATTGCATTGAAGTACATTATGTAAAAAAAAAAAAATCCGTAACAATCCGAAAATAAAAAAAATGTCAAGGCAACAAAAATACACAAACTTTAAAATAGTGTAAAACTATGTATTTGTAAAAATGTACACAATGTTGAGAAAGAATGTAAAAAAAAAAATGTACAAGCACACAGAATCATGACCATGTTTAACCAAGGTGAGTGTCATAAAATTATTACAAAACAAGACCATATGAAATGCAAATGTAAATATGTGTGTGTATGTAGTACCAGGTTAAACTTGAAATCATAAAAGTGTGTACATGAGATTTAAAAAAATGATGAAGGGAAACATCTAACTTCACTATCTGCCCATAGTAAGCTAGAGTGGGGGGGGGGGGATCATGTACGGAGTATCAAATAGTATGAGAGATATGTCATTATGCATTTAAAAAATATAAAAGAGAGCGCGAACGCCTTGTAAATTAATGTGAGGTATTGAACATTTTGTATCATGTAAGTAATATATTCCACTTTTGAGAAAGTGGACGGCCGATCCACTTAGCCAAAACTGAAACACATACCTTTAATCATTGGGCCATTTCCGGATCATAGCGCAATGAAAAAAAAGCACTTACACAACACAGGAAACAATAATTAAAAATTTACCTCAAGTAATATAATGACATGTAAAATGTAGTGTGCGTGTAAATTGTGTGTGTATGCAGTAACAAGCATACTGATATCTAACACATGCATAAAATGTTTACGACTCATGTTATGAAAATTTTTATAAAGTAGAAATAGAAATCAAAAGGAAAAAGAGACTTTTTTTTTATGAAAAAAAAAATTTAAGATATGATGACTCGCGCTATATTTTAAAACTAAGAAGCCCAATATATGCTATAAAAATAAATTAATGAAACGTGAATAAATGTATAAAATCCGTGCAAACTGGAATCTGAAAGATGTATATAAACAGAACATTGTACTGTATAGATAGCAAATGGAATTTTCGCAAATTAGTAGCAACCAACTGAAAAAGATTAAATACTGAGCAAATTTAACTGCCATTAATGGTTAATTCCTCTCTCTTTTTTTTTTTATATGTCACTAGTGCTTATCCTTAAGTATAAAAGTTGCAAGACCTATATTTATAGTAATCTAGAGTATTAAAATTTTCATATCTTATTGATATGGATGACTGACAAAACATATAATATACACATAAAAAAAACATATAAAATGTTATATATAAAAAGAAATTACCTGTAGGAAGTGCTACAACAAGAAACATATTAAGCAAAACAAGTAAGAAAAAAAATCAATAATAATAATAATATCAGTCCAGTATCAGTTTAAGCTTTTTCATTTCTTTTTTTATTTTTATTTTTTTTTTACCTCTTTTTTTTATTTATGTCGGATAACATTACATTATGCTCTGTGAGCGAAATCTTTATATTACCTTATTTATTTTATATATTTTTTTTTACAATATGCCCCCTTTTTTATAACTAAGTTTTCATTTTCATTGTGAAAGCCTGCCTGATTACAACAGGATTGCTGAGTTTTAAAAGCTACCCGAACAAAAACAGAAAAATACTGCCTGTGATCATAAGAGATAACATTTTTATATAAAATGCAATGTGACACATATATGGTGCAGACGCATAATGTCAAAAAGAGAAAAGAAAAAAAAATGCGACCAGCGCCTAATTACGCGAGAACAACCATATCGACAACCCTAGGCCAACAGAGATAAGAAAAACAGCATCTCATCTCAGGATTGCGACATTGTGTGACACTGCAAGATATATATAATGAGTTAAATAAGAATCGGAAATGTGAAAAGAAAAAAAAATATTTTGGACAATCTTTTATCTAAATTTTTAAAAAAACTTTGAAACTGAACTGGATATGCAGTGCATCCCTAGACATACAAAATCTTAGCATGTTACTAATAAAAATAAATGCTTAATTTTTAGTACGAAGCCATCTAAACTAATATATATAGATATATATTAAAAGAGCAATATAATCCAGCCATGAGGATTTTTTTTATATTTTATTATTTTTGGTAATTAATCCTCATAACTGAATCAACATTAACTGACTTATTATACCATTTTAATATCCACTGCACAAAAAGGAAAAGTAGAATTTTTTTTTTTTAAACAAGCACTGTCTACTCTGTATTATTCAGTAGTTAATATAAAAGTATAAATCAACACTTACCATAAGCATACTAGAATGAAAAAGCCAATTTAACAACCTTTTTTTTTTTGAGTGAGTAAATACTAACATGTAATAGTAGTGAGTAAATAACAAATATGTAACTTATATGCTAAAACACAATACCTTTTAAAACCTAGAAAAGTGTATCTAACTTAAAAAAAAAAAAATTGTCATCGTTAAAAATCTAGCCAGCAGAAAAGTTAATTTCATCACAACAAAGAATTTTCTCTATACACCAATAAATGTGTTTGTAACAAACCAAACATTTAAAACAAACACATCCCCTTAATATAATCTAAAAAAATGAATTTGATTTTTTTTATCTATATTTATCAAAGTCTAGAAAGGTAATCTCACACAATATGATCTATATTTGAAAAATGGCTCTTCAAAAGTTAACTCTTCAAACACTTAAAGCAAAATAAAACTTACCTTGAGCAAACAAGGAAATGTTATAAGTAAAGACATAATAATGTAAGAAAATAATAACTGAAATCAAAACATATGTGTGGGTTTTTTTATGCAGCAGCAGGAATACTCTTTTCTTAAAAAATATGTTTAGGTATATCTGCGTATAGTTGAATGTGGAGTTCACCTAAATATTCATTACTTATATTTTATCATTTTACTTTTTGTTCTAAGGAAACTGCATGTTAACTGTCTTTCTTTGAACAAGAAACTTAAACATTATTATTATTTTTTTTAAGTTCCTTGAAATGCAATAGAATACATGTAGATCCATGAACACGCTTTCTTCATAGAGTTACTGGGGAAGGAGAAAAAAATTTCTTTAATGTAGAAGAACAAATCATTTTTACTGTTCTGTTTCTTCTTTTTTTAAAAAATAAATTCGGCCGATACAAGACATAGTCTGGAATATCTTAGAAACTCTGATCCAGCTGCGTAAATCAGCATAGGAGAAACAGAAGAGGAGAAGAAAAACAAAAACAGGCGATGGAAGATTTATGACTCATTCCGAAGGCGCTCACGTATTTTCGGTATCGGCAAGTCTTTTTTTTTTATGCCAGTCGAAAGGATGGCGGTTATCGACTAGTTGTGACGGAAGCTGACGGCATGACGATATAGAAAAACCTCGGTGAACATTGTGTTGGGAAACGCTTTGCAGAGAATCTCGAGTCATTATTTTGATCGGAATTTATTTGTTGTAGCTGTGGTTATTTCAGGAGAGAGAGAGTGCAGAAATTCACCGCAATGAGCATAGTTCAGAATTTTGCAGGCTTGATGATGTTAGTTGATAAATTTTAACATTTTTTTTTTGCATTGTGTACTCCTGTACACGACAACATCAGGATGCAGAAAAGTCAAGTCAATTGATGAGCATCGAAAGTTTCCACCAAATACTTTTAGGAAATCGATAAATTATAGTCTATTATACCGTAAAAAATTTCTCCTCTCTCCAACTGGAACTCGCTTGCGCCTGAACGGCACCAATTGTCTGTAGCGAAGCTTTGGATTTTGTACATTTGTGTTGAATTTTTCCGATGGCTGTAAGAGTTGATAACGAAGTGAAACAATATTAACAGAACGAATTAATCCATATTGCAGATAGAGACAAGCCGAATGTTACAACTAATTCTTTATTGACCAAATCGGACACCAGGTTCGGGTAGTTTTTTTTTGCAAGGCGAGCCCTCGGCCGGAGCCGGGCGTTGGAGAGAGAGTCTCGCTACATTCTTATGCTCAGAGCATGCGAGTTCAGAAGATAGTCTGACTCAAAAAACACTTTCTCGAAATCTGGAGTGTTGGCAAGCTTACATACACAATTTCGCCAAATATATATACTATATGGCGAGATTAAAGAGAGGAAGACATGTGGTCAAAGTACAATAATTGAAATTGAATGGGGAATGTAGAAGATTAATAAGAACTATTTAACGCCAGATGATTACTTAGTAATTATAGCACATAAACCGCAAAAGGACATTCGATAGGTTTGCCAAAGTTCTCATGGGATTGAAGCGGCCGAAGCGCCCGTTAATAAACAAAACAAAAATAAAGACAGGGTTAATAACTGAAATGACTAATATCTTACATCTGGACCAACGGCTAAAAATGTAGAAGTAATATGTCTGACTAATTTCTGCATATCATCAAAACTAAGGCAGAAGGATGAAAATTAGAATCCAGTTATTAGGCGAGAAAAGGAAATGATTTCTTTTCTTTTAACTGTAGTGCGCTGTGGTTAAAATATTAAAGAGACTGAGAATTGAATGCTTAATTTATGAAGGGAAAAGAGTGCTAAAAACAGATTGAATCCGATTGCAGACAGATAATTAAATTTAAGAATTTAAAAAAATGTAATTTTAAAGGGGGGAAAGAGGAAAAGTCTTAATATTAATATGTGAAGGTAGGCGCCTTCACATATATCCCTGCATTTTGTTACAACGTAACGAAAGTACACAGCGGGACACACAGTGAGACGCACAGTTGTGGTACACAGTGAGACGTGCCTCATTGTGTATCTATTATGCGGTTCTGACGTAAAAAAATTATTTATTAATAAAAGAAGGGTTTTTTTTCCCTCTCTCTCTCTCTCTCTCTCTCTCTCTCTCTCTGTGTGTGTGTGTGGGGGGGGGGGGGGGTGGGGGGGCGTGCGATGGTTAGTGAAATCTACTAAACGTAAGAGGCTGAAAGTTTGCATGAAGGTAGCCCAATGTCTGCTATTGTCCAACCGAGGCTCATATTAAAAAAAAAATTAATCTAGAAATATTAATTAGAAGTCATAAACTGCAGAAAATTATTGATAGAGTATAAAAATGTATGATTTATGAAAATATATACATTGTATCACTGTGTACCACTTGTGGTACACAATAAGACAAATTTCGATACTCCTTTATGCTGCGTCTGTGTTTTTATCTGGGAGCACGGCAGTGCGTCCGCCAAGTTCGCACAAGACGTAAGCTACCTTTTCCTGAACCATTTCGGAATACTTTTCACCCCCCCATAACGTAGTTTTAGGGAGAGATATAGAAATTTTTCTTTTATACACATGTTCGTATACAGGGTGTACGGTCTTAAAGGTGTCCAATGGCTAATTCCTAAACCGTTAGTCATAGACATATAGTTCCAATTACAAAAATGTTTAAAATCAGGTAAACAAATATTTTAAAAGCGATTTGGGTCAATAATAACATTTCTTAAAAAATTACGAAATTTAAATTTTTATACGGTCCCCCGGTCCTATACGTTATTAGTAAAATTTTCCTTTTACACTAACAAGTAAT
This sequence comes from Maratus speciosus, assembly GCA_963932465.1. Classification (NCBI taxonomy): domain Eukaryota; kingdom Metazoa; phylum Arthropoda; class Arachnida; order Araneae; family Salticidae; genus Maratus; species Maratus speciosus. Next base: position 59,350,486 of record OZ010788.1, read on the forward strand.
ACACAAAAAGTCCCGTTATTCTACGATTAAAATTGACCGAGTAATAGCTGTTTAAAGTTCGAGCATATTTTTTGCTGCAAATTGGGGGTCATTCACAAATTTAGTCGAAATATAATTTCGTCAGATGTATTAAAAAAGGGTCGATAGTAAAATTAACAATGCAATATAAATTTGAAATCTTTAATTATTCTGACATATTAATTCAAAATGTACAATTTGTAATAAACATTTAAGAAAGAAAAAACAGAATTTTTGTTAAATAAAATGAGTGCTAAATTAACAGCCTCAATTCTTTACAAAATGATACGTATTTAAAAATATTATTAGATTAAACTAGCCTGCAAAAATTGGGTTATGTCATGTTTTTTAGCTTTTGATAATTGATTCTTTTGTATTCTGTACCGCTGAATCTAAAATTGACCTTCATTTTTAACCATCACATCAGGATTTTTCGCAAATTTCAAAGGTAAAAAGTTCAAAGTTAAAATTGAGTCTCCTCCCTCATCTCATTGAACCACTCAGCTATTTAGCTGTAAGAATCCCAGTATAAGCCAAAAAAAAAATGAATAACTTATTGAATTAAATAAAAAAAAGTTTTACATCTGTTATATAGTATCAGATTTTCGCTATATTTTAACTTTGAAATTTACGATTTGCAAAAAAATTGTAACGTGATGGTTAAAAATTAAGGTCATTTTCAGATTCAGTGCTAAAAAGTACTTAAAAATCAATTATCAAAAGTTAAAAAACACAGCCATCTCCTCTACTTTATAGTATCCGATTTTTGTTATTCTTTAACTTTTACAATTTATGATTTGCGAAATATCCTAACATGATGGTTAAAAATTAATGTGATTTTCGGATTTAGTGCTAACAAATACATAAAAGTTAAAAAAACCAACAATCGCAGTCTTGTATTATCTAATCTAAAACTTTTTCTTAAACTTTTTGGCGGTAATCTATCCGAAATTCTTTGTATTATCCTGTAAAATAAGTATAAATGGTAACCACCGAAAATCATAATAATATTAGATTGTTATTGGATTTACGCCAGTATGTAAAATGTAATCTCGATCGGATATTTAAATGTCAGTTAAAGTTGGAGTACAAATTTTGAACTGGAAAAGCATACATACGATCGTTGAAGTAACATAAAAACTTATAAAAATAATATAATTTTTGTTAAAAGAAAGCATAAAAGAAACAGTCTCAAATGCTGACAAAATAAACCATATGTTATTTTAGCCGATCTGAAGCTTAATAAATGTTAACTTAATCGTAATACTTGTACGATTTTTTTCAAAGCGCAGATACACATGAAATAAGATCTTCGAATACTTTAAGCACTTGATATGTGTCCCCTCAAAGCCAAGCCGAACTCATTTGTTTTCAGAGCAGAAAAGTGGCATAAGTCATGCATTTTTAAAGTTTTATAGCTCGCTCAATTTTAGTGTTATATGAATGGGACTTTTTTTGTCTTACTTGTCAGTGTAATAGGAAAATTTTACTAAATATAACTTATAGGACCGGGGGACCGTATAAAAATTTAAATTTCGTAATTTTTTAAGAAATGTTTTTATTGACCCAAATCGCTTTTAAAATATTTGTTTACCTGATTTTAAACATTTTTGTAATTGGAACTATATGTCTATGACTAACGGTTTAGGAATTAGCCATTGGACACCGTTGAGACCGGACACCCTGTATAACTGAACTAAGGCTCCACGATTTCATGTTTCGATATTTAGTAGTTTTTGTAATATTAAATTCCGAAAAAGCGCTTTTTTGACACTGACTCACTTCGCATCATCAAATAACTAAAGTACTTCTAAAAGTCGTAGAATCGTGAAATTTCACAAGTAAGTCGGGTTTGTAGCACAATTAACCAGAAAAATCTGAAAAAAACAGAAGTTTTGCCTCTAAACCCTTCAAACAGGGGGTGTTCCTTTGGCCGTAAACAGTTCCTTAACACATTCAATTGTGCCAATGTTGGTCGCCAAAATTCGATTACAGAGTTTTGAAGGGGGTCACGTGATTTCAAGCAGAATAACATTTTATATATATGCTTTTCCAAAGATGTTTGTTAAATAGAAAAAATGAATATAACTAAAAATTTTAATCAGTATAGGTTATGATATATTTACGATATTAAAACAATAAAACATTTAACAAAATATAACCGCAATTCGGTACGTTTCCGATCTAGTAGCCTTGGCAAAATACAAAAAATAGCCTTGACGAGAAAAGAAATTTGATAATAACGTATTTTCTGGCAACCTATTTACTGTGTCATATACACAAGCAATTTTTTCCATATGTATGCAATTTATTTAATGTAAGGAACCCGTGTATTTATTTTTATATACCAACATAAATAATTTGTATATAAAAAACAATATTTTATACATGTATAAATAAAATATTTATATGTATATAAATACATATGTAAATAACATAAAAGTTTATCAGGTTTGTTTTCATAGTTGTTTATATCATTCGGCAACATATCTCAGTTTCTGAAGTCCGAATTGCGCCAAGATTTTTAAAAAATGCCAAGGTCCATATAGTGGAAAAATATCCTAATTCCATATGAAAGTTTAAAAATCTCCTTTTAATTAAAATGAAATGTGTAACTAATAAAGTGTCTTTAGCAATGTGCGACAGATTCGGCGTCCGAAGTCTGCTGCTAATGTTATTATATTGTATTATTAGCCTACTTACTGTTAATTTATTGTTAATTTTAAATCTGTAAAAGAAAGATTATTGTTATAGATAAGATATGTTGGTCGCTGAAACCCGATTACAGAAAATTAGCCTGAGTTATAAAGGTGTTACATGATTTCAAGCTGAATGAATTTTTATATGCTTTTACAAAAATCTTAATAAGACAAATCTTTCAGTTTATCTGTCCATCTTTCTATCTTTAACTTCCTTAAAACAATTTTTATTAAAGACCGGGAGGCGTCTGCACAGATCATCACATCATCGAGTTGGCGGCTGCAATTTTAGGATTAGTTAAATATCGATTAGCGTATTGAAATGTAACTGGTCTGCCAAGTCATATCTTTGTGCAAACCAACTACAGACCCGATTTTACGGGTTAATTGGTGGATTTTCCATTGTATTTTCCTGCACCCATTCCTCCATGTTTCCAAACTTTTGGATGCAGGAAAATACTATAGTAAACCTATCCGTTAACCACTAAAATTAGGTCTTCAGGTGGGTATCTACCAAGATATGACTTAACAGACAAGTTTCATTTAAATATGCTAATCTAGTTTTAACTAATCCTAAAATTTCAGCTGTAAACTCGATGAGAGGTAATGGTGTGTGCAGACGTCTCCCGGTCTATTATAAATGTCGGAATTCTAATCTCAATAGCACTCTGGTTTATCTGGCAATTATCCCTACTATTTATGGAACACTATTCCTTTAAGTGCGTTTTAGTGATGTTAATGAACTTATGGATATGCATCATACATATTATACATATGCATGTAATACGTAATATATTTGCATCATACATATTACAGGTATGTGTATAATACATAATACATATGCATCCTTATGACGTCAGAATAAACAAAACAGTTTTTGTCTCCTAATTTGAGAATTGACATGATATATTACCAAATTTGGCGAAACTTTGCTAAATGTCACCAAGCTTGGCGAATATTTGACGCTAGTGGCTATTTTTAAATGAGTTAATTATTAAAGCGAGCCATTTATTTTTATTTTTCCGCATGTCATCTGACTAGTTAAATGATATAACGTACTAATATTTCCAAAGTGCTAATAGTTTCGTCACTGCCCAAAACCTATTGTTGTCATATTGTACTGTTATTATACTTACTGTGACTATGATGTTAATCTTTACACCGCTAAAACTTCTGTATTATATAAAGAGAATTTACGGAAACTATTAAAGCATTGAAACTGCCAGTTCTCCTTATGATTATTATAATTCTATAATATGTAACCTGTTAATCAATATGTACGTTAGAATGAATCTTCTATAATCCGGTTCCTCGCATTTTAGTTTTCAGGTTTCGAATAAAATTAGCTAAAATCTTAAAACCATGGCACATTGACTAATTCTTCAACACGATCAGATGAGAAGAATGATAGATTTTCAAATGGATCATGGCAGTGAGCCGGTAGACCTTCTATTCTTTCGAAATCGAGTCTATTGAAAAGGTTAACGTGAAACAAAAAGATATTAGCATCAATATGGTTTAATGCAAATGCAGATATTGTCAAAGGATTTCATAAAAACCATTTCACTTGTACCCAGCCGTATCAGTTAAAATACAACAATTGGCAGTGAGCCCAATTAGAAAAGATTACTTAATAGGATTAAAAATTTCCGCATTAGAGAACGAATCGTAACTGCTAAGTAAACATGCATAAGTCAGTTAAGAGATATTTGTCACGAAAGATGAAATACATAACAACACAAAATATATGATGTGCTTCCATGATCGTAAATAGTTCTTGATTTCTCTATCAAAAGCTTCCGACTTGGCGAAAGAATGGGCAAGTAAATTAAATTATGAATAACAGTAACATGATGCAACGTTTAACATGGAATTAATACGGTAAATACTGCTTGCTAGAGGCAGCTAGTACTTTAATATAAAAAGAAATAAAAGTTTAAATTTGTAAAGCTCAATAAAATAAATTTAGGTATTTTTATGTTAGCCGGAGGCAAGTGGCAAATCGCCAAATACTGTTCCCAACTCCATTGCTCATATGCATTCATTTCATTTAAAAGTATATACTTTTCAGTCATCTCATTTAAAATAGATGAATTTCCCTCATTTTATTTAATAGAATATTTAACATAGAAATAATTAAATAAATAAATAAGAAATAATAACATAAACCTAAATATTTTATTTGAAAATCAAAGCATTGTTTCTAATTTACATATGTGAAAAATGAAAACTGCTATTGGCGAAAAAACAAAAGGCTAATGAGGAGATTTCCTCCCGGCTAACATAAAAGTACCGAAATTTAAGTTTTTTCATATTAATATAGTTTAGAATAACCAACTTGAAAAAACATACAAAAAGTAGTGTACAAAAAGTTACTACAAAAAGTTTTCAGTAAAAAAAAAAAAAAAAAAAAAAAAAAAAAAGCGCCAAGTTCTTCTTAATTTTTCGGCCAGAAAAAGTAGTGATATCTGAAGTTCGCACAGTTAAAAGCCAAACATCCCAAATCTTTCATTGAAAATGCCTTCCTGCTACTTGGCCGTTAATGCCTTCGAGAGAGTTTTTCAAATTTTAAAATATGTACAAATGAGCTACATGCCAACTACATTTTTTGATTATTTTAGGCATTTTATGGCACAGAGTACAGAAATAAAATACACATTTGAAAAAAGCATTTAAACAACTTCAGTCTATTTAAATGCTTAGAAGTTAAAAATAACAAAATACTTGTATTCAGGAGATAATATCCTTAATTGCTAAAACATAATTAGTATCAGCTTTTAACAGTTTATAAATCGAATACCTCTCAATGTATGCAAACAAACTATAATAAATGTTCAAACGAAAAAAATCTCTTTCGTCAATACAAAAGATTTCAATATTATACAATAAAATATAATGTAACATATTGTGAGATTTGAAGTAAATTTTGTTTTATTTCTTAGGTTTTACGTTAATGACTTTATCTTTAGACCGTACAAAATGGCAATTAAACCACAAGTGGACTAAATGATCTGTAATCAAAACTAATGTTTGTTGAAACTGAATGGTAGTTATCAGAAATCGTTTACTTATAATGTCTTTATGTGAATTTGCCTCTTTGCATTCTAATATTACTTTTAATATTTAAATAATTCATGAATGCGTAATTTCGTATCATTAATTTTGAAATGCTGTAGAGGGCATTAACGGCCAAGTCGCAGGAAGCCATTTTCAATGAAAGATTTGGGATGTTTGGCTTTTAACTTGTGCGAACTTCAGATATCACTACTTTTTCTGGCCGAAACATTAAGGAGAACTTGGCGCTTTTTTTTTTTTTTCTTTTTTTACTGAAAACTTTTTGTAGGGATAAATAACTTTTTAAAAACCATTTATACATTAATGTGTAGCGTATTTGTGTAGCTTAAAGTTGTAGCAAAAAATTTTTCAAAAGAATAAAAATCATTGCCATTTGTTAAGAAATAATAATTTTCGTCTCACTGTGTACTACACTCCCCTATTTTAAATTCTCCATAAATGAAAGCACGCGCGTTTTAAAATAATTGGATGACAGAGAGGTAAGTACAGATGTAATAGAGGAACTTTTGTATCGTTGTTTTGTAAATAATTTTCATTATAAAAGCAAGTGTTGATCGTTCCGCTGATCCATGCGGTTGTATCTAAATGCCCCCTTCGAAGTTTTTCCAACTATGCATAGCTATTACTACTAATTTCAAATGTTCTCGTATTTTTTATTGCCCTGTATTCTGATTAAAAAAATTAGTCTTCTCTATTCCTCAAAAAACTTACATTACTTTAAATTTAGCACAAATTGTAAAAAAAAAAAAAAAAAAAAAAAAAAAAAAAACTAATAATTTAACTAATAATTGAATCATTTTATACTATTACTTAGTTTTTATAAAATAATAAGTTATGATACGTTTAAAAGGAACATTTGAGGAAAATAAAAAATGAACCTTATTAAATAGTAAACCAAAAAAAAAAAAAAAAAAAAAAAAAAAAAAAACCCGAAGAAAAAAAGAGACATAATAAAAGTTTCTTTGAACAGATATCAGAAGTTTTTCGCCTAATCAAATCAAAGAAGCTGGCTATTAATTTAGAAAACCAATTCACGTAGGATATCTATTCTGTTCTATCTATTGGAACTTATGTGACACACTAAAGGTAATGGATACAAGTAAAGCTATTATTCATTTTAAAACTTCCAGGCAGTGCAACAGAATTAAATCCTTTTTCTTCCTTGCGGGAAATCATCAATGGGTCACAGATTGTAATTTATGTTAGGATATTAATAATATATGCCCGTAATTGAGAGTTAAAATATGCCATAAATTTTGCTTTTATGTCTGCCCGTGTAAATTCTCTAAAAGCAATTTACCTTTTCTAAATTGATACAGATATAAATCGAACAGTTTTTAGAATCTTTCTGTAGTACAAAAAATTTTAAATTAGAGTAAAAAGAAAGGAGCTCAGAAAGGTGAAATTCTGTTTTTAGAAATATTTTGGAATTGATATTCATTATATTATTTTTAATTTTTTTAGCGACAGATATGAGTTTTCCTTTAAATTGGCGACAAAACTTCGAGTTATTTATGATGAATTCATATCGATCATGAAAAAAAAAATTACTGGTGTATTGATCTTTATGTTCGGATTAAGGATTACGGAAAATTCCTGATTTCTCGCTATTACTTTCATTTATTGTAAAAAGGATTATTATGTGCATTGTATATATATTGAACTTCGATTATGTAATAGAGGAACAACGCAATTAGTTGGGCAAATTTTAAAGAAAAGCTTTACCTTGTTGAAATAGTTATGTACCTGATTGTTTATCTAGTTATGACAATGATTGTGAGCAAGTTATTGAAAACTCATGCATTTCATAGTGACAAACATAATAACTCTCAGTATCAAACATTGATGAAAAATACCACGATATTTGGGAAATAAGTAAATTTTTATGAGAATAAGTAGCTTACTTATAAACTTAGATTTATTTATGATGAATTTATAATGTAAAAAAGAACCCTTACAGCTGTAAAAATTTACAAGCTGTTGTCTTTAAGAGTGCTGTAAAATTTCTCAGTTCTGGGTAAAGTCGTGTTACTATTGGCTGAATGGTAAACGTGGCAGAAATAATTCTATTTTTATTTCACTTGTTGCATGAATTCGATTTCACAGCATCGGTGCTTGAAAAATTACTGTAGAAAGTACAGGAAACATTGCAACATTTTTTTACAGTACATCTCGATCATGGAAAATTTTGCTGTATCGATTGTTCTGTTTAGATTTGGAATTACGGAAAATTCCTGATTTTTCACTATTACATTATGGTTATTTACTGTAAAAATTATTCTTATATATATGTTGAGAATTTATTGGATCACGTGACCCAGGGCGGAGTTTTGACTATGTCATAATCCCGAACTGGTGAGAAAACTATTGTTTTTCATTCAGATGGAATAAATTGATCTCGAAAATGGAGCTTTGCTTGATATGCTCCCATGGAATTTATTATAAGTATATTTAAGTGTTAAATATTTAATTGTTGTGTTTAAGTTTGCTGTTAATAAAATGAAGAAAAGGCATCAAGACTTTAATTTGAATAACTCAACACGGCACATGAATATAGAAATATTCTTCTACTACTTTGGAATTCACGAACAACCTTTGTTTTCTTTTTTTTACATTCGTTTTAATTTGGTGCCGAAGTCCGCGAACTCAAGGGAATATTTAGTATAATGAATCAAATACTTATGGACGGACTCACCCTGTAGGATAATTTCGAACAGTAAGTTCGAATAAAAGGTACTGTACATTTTTTTTATTATTATTATCATTATTGTAAAATGGAATCAATTGATAAGTTGAAAGCCAAGAGGAAGCTTGTTCGATCGGCATGTACAAAATTAATCACAACTATTGACACTTTTATATCGACTATTGATACTCAAAGTACAGATGATAAATGTAAACTATCTGAATATTTATTAAATCTGCAAGAAAAACAGGATAATCTTAAAACGCTAAATGAAAAAAATTGAGGAACTAATTTCTGATGCAACACAATTCGAAACGGAAATTCAAAAATCACTTGAGTATGACGAATCAATATCGGATTCGAAAGCTACTATCAGAATTAAATTGAAACAATTCAAGGTCGAGCAAGCTGAATCTGTTCCAAGTAATAATGTTTCAGGTTTTAATGCTGCTTCACAGTCACTGATTTCGGTTAATTTGCCAAAACTTAATATAAACCCATTTAATGGTGATCCAAGTAAATTTTTGGAATTTTTTAACAGTTTTGAAAGCGCTATTGATTCAAATGAATCTTTAAGTACTGTTGATAAATTTTTATATTTGAAGTCTTTCTTAACTGGTGAAGCTTATAAAACAATTGCTGGGTTTGCTTTGAAAGAAGAAAATTATAAGTCTTGTTTAACCTTATTAAAAGAAAGATATGGAAAACCAGACCAATTAATTAGTTGTTTTGTCAATAAACTCTTAGAACTTGAACCTGTTAAATTTTCTTCAAATATTAAAGGGCTTAGGAATCTTTATGACGAAAGTGAAGTCAGTATTAGAAATTTACAAGCTATGGGTATTGATTCGGAAAAATTTGGGTATTTGTTGATCCCAATAGTGTTGAAACAACTACCACATAATTTAGTAGTAGAATTCCACAGGAAAAAGAACCCCAACAAAGCGGGTGATATTAACGAATTAATGAAATTTATCAAATTTGAAATTGAATCTAGGGAAGCTGCAAATTCTATTTCAGGACTTTCTGTCAAAAGTCAGGAAACATTTCGTTCGAAAGTTGAATATCTTAAAAGCAAATTAAAAATAAAAAATAATTTCCCGTCAGCGGCTGCATTGAATACAATTGTTAAAAATGCTTGTATTTTTTGTGGTTCTAATTCGCACACTGGATTAGAATGTAAAACCCTAACAAACGAACAAAAGAGATACAAATTAAAAAAAGAGGGCAGGTGTTATCGGTGTTTTTTTTAAACACTTACAGTCAGCTTGTAAAGTTAAAATTCAAAACTGTAAAACATGTGATAGTTCTCAACATAACTACCTGTTTTGCCCCCAAACAAAATCTAAAAATCTAGTCCAAAATCAAGATTCTGAATTAAAAGCAGTTAATCGATTTCAGGAAAGGGACACCGCTATGTCATCGGTCCATGAGTCGGAAAATTTGAGGAAAAATTATACCATTTTACTGCAAACTGCATGTGTTCTAGTGGAAAGTGGATCCAAGAAACTAATCGCTAGAATATTATATGATTCGGCCTCCACCAAGACATTTATTCGAAGTGATTTAGCAAAAGCATTAAATGCAAAAATCTTAAGAAAGGAAAAACTTTTCATTTACACATTTTCTAATAGAAATCCCACTGAATCCGAATTTGAATGTGTAAAAATAACTTTAAAAAGTAGATTTTTTCCTTACAAGTCTATTAATGTTGAAGCTTTAATTACCGATGAAATATGCGGTACTCATCTGTGTCAAAATGTAAATCCACAGATAAAAAATATTATCTCTAAAGGATATAAATGGGCTGATACATTTGAAATAGAATATCCAATTCAAATTCTGTTAGGCGCCAATTATATTTATCAAACTTTGTCTGGATCTCTTACGCAAATAAACAAGCAATTATATTTTCAAAGGTCAATTTTCGGCGAAACGCTGGTTGGACAGGTGCCAAATAATCAAATAAGCAATTCTGTTCAGTGTTTAAATGTCTATTGCTCATCTAAAGAAAAAGATTTGACTTGTTTATGGGAAACAGAATCATTTCTGTCTAATAAAAAAAGGGAATTAGCCTCTGATAATTTAAATGTTTTCCAAAACCATTTACGATTTGTAAATGGCAGGTATGAGTCACCTCTAATGTGGAAATCGAAACAAATGCAAAATAATTTAAGGGATACTAGGATAAGGGATAATAAGACAAGATTTATGTATTTAGAAAAAAGATTTGATAGGGATGAATCATTATTTGAAAGATATAATGAGGTAATGAAAGAGCAATTGAAAGAAGGGATAATTCAAATGTGTGACAAGAATTGTGAAAATAAATATACGATGCCCCATAGAGAAGTATTTAGGGAATTTTCTCATAGTTCTAAAACTAGAGTTGTTTTTGATGCAAGTAGTAAACAAGGAACTAATTACAGTTTAAATGAATGTCTTCTTTCGGGGGAAAATTTAAATGCAGAATTAGTGAATGTTATTTTGAAATTTCGAGAATATAAAATAGGTTTTTGTGGTGACATAGCCAGGGCTTTTCTACAAATACAAGTTTCCGAATGTGACAGAAATTATTTGTGTTTTTTATACTATAAAAACTGTGATAAATCTCAACCCGTAGTAATGTATCATTTCAATAGACATTGTTTTGGCGTCACCAGTTCGCCATATGTTTTGGCAGCGACTATCAAAACCCATCTTAAGGGATATAAAATTACACATCCTCTCGCACATGAAATGTTAAATAAATCGCTGTACGTGGACGACCTTTTTTATGGAAGTTCCACTGTTCAAGAAGCATTTAAATTATCTACTGATGCTGTTTCTATTTTGAAAGATGCGAACATGACTATGAGAAAATTTGACACAAATTCTGAAGAGTTAAAAAATTTGTGGAAAAATTCCAATCCCAAAATTGAAATAAATGAACATTCCGATAAATCTTTGAAAGTGCTAGGTCTTAGTTGGTGTAATGAGGAAGACACATTGTCCCTGAATTTAATATCAGTGTTATCAAATTTAAACGAATTTAAATGTACCAAAAGAAATGTTCTTCATGTAGCTGCAAAAATATGTGATCCTTCTGGATTTGTTTCTCCTTTTTTAATTCGAATAAAGTGCCTTCTGCAAGAATTGTGGCAACTAGGTTTGGAATGGGATGAAGAGTTTTCAGGAGAAATTAAGGACAGGTGGCTAATGTGTTGTAGCGAAATTCAGGAACTACAAAAAATCAATATCCCTAGATATTACTTTCCCGATTTTGTGGATGGAGATAATATACAGTTACATGTATTCTCAGACGCTTCATTAAAAGCCTTTGGAGCAGTGGCGTATTTTCGGTATAAAACGTCACATGATACTTTTAACACTAGTTTTGTAATTTCGAAGACACGGGTAGCACCGCTTAAAAAGTTAACATTACCTCGATTAGAGTTATTGGGTGCTGTAATAGCTGCAAGACTTGTTAAACACTTGAAGGAAATTTTTAAGTGGATTGGAAAGATTATTTTGTGGAGTGATTCCACTATAGTCCTACATTGGATAAGAGGCACACCGTCCAAATGGAAACAGTTTGTCTCCAATCGAGTCACCGAAATACAGGAAATAACAGATCCCAGTTCCTGGAAACATTGCATAGGTAAACACAATCCCGCAGATTTGTTGACCAGGGGGTTACCTAGTAAAGATTTAATAAACTCAAAAAAATGGTGGCATGGCCCTGAATGGTTGACTGAGCCAGAAAACGTTTGGCCTACGGTAAAAGCGTTTGAATTTGATCCCACTGACAAAGATGTTGAATCCGAGTATAAGTCTAAAGTTATAGTTAGCTCAGCAATAACTTATGAAAAAATTATTGATCCTGGCAGATTTAACAACTTGAGAAAATTATTAAGGGTCACTGCTTGGGTACTACGCTTTGTAGATATACTTAAAAGAAAACAGGATTACAAAGGTACTCTTACGTCTGACGAATTAAATAATGCTGAACAGTTTTGGATAAAAGTTGAGCAAAATGCATTTTATTTTAATGAAATAACTTGTTTAAAGAATGCCAAACCTATCCCAAAGGACTCCAATTTGCTGTGTTTAAATCCCTTTCTAGATGACCAAAATATATTGCGAGTTTCAGGAAGATTACAAAAATCCCAATTGACAGCGGATGAAAAGCATCCTGTTATACTCCCTTCTAAATCTGAATTGACTAAATTATTAATCTGGGATTTTCACGAAAAAGTATTTCATTCAAGTGTATCTCACACGTTAGTACAGTTAAGAGAAAAGTATTGGATCATAAGAGCTAGACAAACTATAAAATCACTTCTCAAAAATTGCGTTATTTGTAGAAAATTCAATTCTTCTCCAGGAAAACAGATGATTGCTCCACTACCTGCTGATCGAGTGGAACAAGCAGCTCCGTTTTCAGTCATTGGAGCTGATTTTGCCGGACCATTATTTGTGAAATATGATGATACCAAACATTATATTCCTCTAATAACATGTGCAGTGACTAGAGGCATTCATCTTGAACTTGTCAGCAATTTATCAACAGAAACCTTTCTTCTTGCTTTTCGAAGCTTCATTGCACGACGTGGCTTTCCTTCTGTGGTGTTTTCAGATAATGCACGTACTTTTAAACGTGCCGATCTGGAATTAAAACAACTGTGGTCTATTGTGAATCATCAAGATGTAAAAAATTATTGTGCTTCGAACTCAATCAAATGGAAGTACATTGTTGAACGAGCCGCCTGGTGGGGCGGATTTTACGAGCGTATGGTTCGTACTGTAAAGGTTGCTCTGCGGAAAACTTTAGGAAAGTCCTCTCTGACTGTGGATCAGTTGCATATTGTTCTTCTCGAAATTGAGGGAATGATAAATTCCCGCCCAATTACTTACGTTGGAAGTGATGCTGAAGAGCCAACTGCTTTAACTCCTGCACATTTTCTTTTAGGAAAAAGAATCTCTTCACTACCTCCAGTAAGACTTCACCTTGATTCAAATTTCTCTTCTAGGAAAATTTTTATAAAGGCTTTTAATTATCGAGAAAAGTTAATGAGATCCTTTTGGTCAAGATGGAAAAATGAGTATTTGTTAAATTTGAGATCGGCTCATTCTAGTTCGGTTAATACCAACACCCACTCCTTTAAAGTTAACGATGTAGTTTAGATCAAAGATGATCATTTACCTAGAAATTTTTGGAAATTAGGAAGAATTCTAAAGTTATTTCCTGGAAGAGATGGTAAGGTGAGGTCTTGCAAGTTAAAAACTGAATCATCAATTATTAAACGACCTGTACAATTATTGTACAATTTGGAGCTCCAGAACTGAAAGTAAAACCTTTTTTTTTTGTTTTCAATAATAGAACATTCTAGAACATTATTATGATGTATATTTAATGTTTAAGCAATATGATGTGTATTTAAATATTATTTACAGGAATATATCTTGAGTAAGTATCACTGAAATGTATATGTATATATTATATTTGCATTATTTCTTGAATTTTATACTTGCATTATTTCTTGAATTTTATATTTGCAATTTTTTGTCTTCTTGATTTAAATTTGATGGTTAAATATTCTATTAGGTTTGTATTCATTCTCGGACTAAGTATATAGAATATTGTTATCAAAGTAGCATGATTAATCTAGATAGAATATCGAAAAGTATTTGAGTGTTTTAAAATGTTTCCTTTACTCACTTGGTTTCACTCTTGAATATTTATTATCTTGGATATATTATTGTTTCTTTATAATTTAAAATTAATTTTGTACTTGGAATATACTATACAGATCTTGAATACTATTATATTAAATGGTGTGCTTGAATAACTTAACATTACTTTAATTTAAAATTTATGTAAGAATTTGAATTTTTGAGAAATATGAAGTATTATTGTTAAATGAAAACCAGGTTATTTGTATTGAAGTTATTTATGTATGATATACTTTCTTGAAAAATTTTGATGAACCCCCATGTTGTTCATGGTGGGGCAGGATGTTGAGAATTTATTGGATCACGTGACCCAGGGCGGAGTTTTGACTACGTCATAATCCCGAACTGGTGAGAAAACTATTGTTTTTCATTCAGATGGAATAAATTGATCTCGAAAATGGAGCTTTGCTTGATATGCTCCATTGGAATTTATTATAAGTATATTTAAGTGTTAAATATTTAATTGTTGTGTTTAAGTTTGCTGTTAATAAAATGAAGAAAAGGCATCAAGACTTTAATTTGAATAATTCAACACGGCACATGAATATAGAAATATTCTTCTACTACTTTGGAATTCACGAACAACCTTTGTTTTCTTTTTTTTACATTCGTTTCAATATATTGTATATATAGAACTTCAATCATGCATAACAGACACAACACACTTGGGTAAATTTTCATAAAAGCTTTAGTCTCTTGAGATAGTTATAGATGCTTGTTTGGAGAGGTATGTCGATGTTTGAGAGGCAAATTATCGAAAACCATGCAACTCGCAATGATATAGGCATAATAACACGCAACATCAATCACCGATGACAAAATGATGTTATTTGGAAAAAAGTACATTTTAGTCAGAATAAGTAGCATTTACCTGTAAAGGAAGCATTTTGATGGATATTTAAAACATAGGTAAGTTAAAATATAGTTTCCAGAATTTTTAAGAAATTTTATTAAAAATTACAAGAAAAATAAATATTTTGGACACGAATTTAAATTTCTAAATTACGAGAGTTATTAAGACATCCTTGGGTCCTTACAAATACTTGGGTGCTTTTTTCCACCTGTCTTTTGTCCTATTTTTGGAGGAGTGATATTTAAAATACAAGCATACAGTTATATTCTAATATAATAGTTAACATTTTTATTAACTAGATAGATGATCAAATGTTCATTTTAGTCGAACGGAATTTAATAATTTAATTCAAAGATACCATTTGGTAGATAGACCACGATAGAACAAAATGTAATATTCTAAAACCATGCCCAAAAAACCATATACAAACAATGCAAGTCTCACCAAAATCCGCTCAGTAGAATTTTCTAAAAAGACTAAACTTTCATTGCCAGATTACAGAACTTTTTCCATAATTCTTTAACTAAGAAACGCAGAACGATATGTTACATATAAAAAATTATCCTGAAAGATTATCTAACTAACAGTGCAAGTTCCATCGAAATACACTCAGCAGAATCTTATTAAAAATGCAATCTTTAATGATCGGGCTTATCTGATTACAGAACTTTCTCCCATAACTCTATGATTAAGAAAGGTAGAACAATATGTTATATACTAAAACCTTTCCCAAAATTATCTAACAAACAATGAAAAGTCCATCTAAATCCATTGAGCAGAAACGTTTAAAAAGGTTAATCTTTAGTAATTGGGATTACCTGATCATAGAACTTTCTATCCGTAATAGTACTATAATTAAGCAACATAGAACGATGTGTTTTATATAAAAACTTTCCCTGGAAAATTATCCAATAACAGTGCAAGTTCCATAAAAATCCATTCCCCGGATCTTAAATTATAAGCAGACGAAACGAAATTCCCATTTGCAGTTTATTTATACTAGGGGATCAAATCCGGGCTTCCCGGATTACGGAATATAGGTGAAACACTTTTTTTTTTAGAAATTAAAAAGTCTAATAGATTTATTACATTTAATATATTTTTTTTTGATAGTCCTATTAACAACACTACGGCTAATGTCAGACAAACGTCTTTTTTGCACGCTTTATTCGCTTACACCGTCTCCACACATGCTACCGAAGGTGTAGGGATGGTGTAAGAGCGAAAAAAGCGAGAAAAAAGACGTTCGTCTGACATTAACCTTAAAACATGCAATTGTATATATGCAAATAAAATTTTGAAATTTATTAAAAGCGATACTTTCGCGGAATATAAGCAGGAAACAAATGCTGAACTACACTGCTCAAAACAATTAAAGGATATTTGAAGTTTTATATAAAATAAAGATATAAACGAAATTTTTTTTGTCGAAAATAGAAGAAGAGAATCACAAATGCAAATTTTTCTGGTTTTCAAACTGTGGAGTATGCAAATTTTGAGTTCGACGTCAAAAACGTCGCTTCAGCGGCAGCGAATGAAATTTGACTTTCAACTGGATAAAAGAGAATGAAGACAAGGACGATCGGCATTCAGTGATTGCTTTGTTTCGATGAGTACGATGTCTCAGCGAAGTCATTTGACAGATTCAGAAGCTTTGAGAATTGTTGGTAGGTTAGAAGGGGGCCAAACTCAAGCCGAAGTAGCGCAAGCCATTGGAGTGTCACAAAGTGTCATTTCCAGGATCTGGAACCGTTTTTTGGAGAGTGGATGTGCAGGCCGAAGACCAGGGCAAGGTCGTAGACGGGCAACAACGCCCAATGAAGATCGGTATTTAGTGTTAACAGCTCGGAGACACCGAACCATGAACGCTACTCTTCTCCAACAACACCTTCGCTCGGCTGCAGGCACCACGATTTCAACTCAGACTGTCCGAAACCGGCTCCATACTGTAGGTCTGTATACTCGCCGACCGATGGTATGTGTTAGATTAACATCAAGGCATCGTCGCGACCGCAGGGAGTGGGCAACCGAGCATGTCAACTGGAGGAGAAATGAATGGAGTAATATTCTGTTTTCTGACGAGTCCCGTTTTTCTGTGCATCCGGATAATAGGCGTATTTTCATCTGGAGGGACCGTGGCAGTAGGAATAATCCTGCGTTCGTGCACGAAAGTGTCAGATTTGGCGGTGGAGGAGTGTTGGTGTATGGTGGCATCTCCATTGACGGGCGCACGGACCTCTACATCATTCGAGATGGAGCTCTGACTGGTCGCCGATATAGGGATGAGATCCTCAGACCTATTGTAGTCCCTTACGCTGCAGCAATCGGAGATAACTTCATTTTAATGGACGATAACTGCAGGCCACATCGTTCAAACCTGGTGGAGGATTTCCTTTTCGAGGAAGGAATCGTTCGAATGGAATGGCCAGCGTGTTTAAAGACATGAATCCAATCGAGCACGTTTGGGACGCTCTAGGAAGACGAGTTTCTGGCCGCCAACAACCCCCACAAACTCTCCAAGAACTGGAAAGAGCTCTTCTGGAAGAGTGGGGCAGAATACCCCAACTCGTCATTAATAGCCTCATTGAGTCCATGCCTCAAAGGTGTTCAACGTTGCTGGCCGCCCGTGGAAACCATACCCCCTACTGAAAATGATTTTCTTTGAAGAAAACACCTTTTCTTATTCTTTTTTTCTCATATGCACAAATTGTGTTTTTTTCCTTTAGTACACAAATGCGCAATAAAATGCATTTTTTTCTGCCAAACATGTGTAATTTATTCTCATATAACCTACTATGTCTGTCGACCATGTATCAATCAGCTAAACAGTTTACCAGATACAAAATCCACCTAAAACTGCAATATCCTTTAATTGTTTTGAGCAGTGTATTTGGATAATTTTAAGTGTAAACGGGTTTACTTTTCCTAATCGTCGGCACGCGATAGAGATAGATTTTAGAGAATATATCATGATTTAAAATTATTTAAAAAACTATAAAAAAATAAGTAAATTTCGCTGCAGTTTTCAAAAAAATTGCGATACAGTTTTTAAACAAATTGCATGACAGTTTTGAAACAAATTGCGTTTGAAATAAATTTGTTTTCGTATTCGGCATTCAGAAGTTTCAAATATGGCATTAAAAGTGAATCGCATGTTGTTGCCAATTTCAAAATGTCGTGAGCGTTACACACGGTCACGTTTGTCCTTTATAATATAGATGGTAGATATCAATTGAAAAAAAAATTATTATTAACTAACTAAAGTACTCGGCGGCGCCCGGAATTTTAAGAAATGTTTGTTTTGAAAAATCAATTTTGAGAAATCAACTATTGCGTGTTAATATACGTAATATTCACTCTTTTTTTTTTTTTTTTTTTTTTTAAATCCAGACGACAGATTACCTACTTGCTTAGTAAACATAATCAGTGATCTGGATTGAGACCGAGATTACAACCTTTTGATGAAAAATTGTTTTCGAGTATTTTGTTATTTAAATAATTTTTTCGTGATTAAAGAAAAATGGCAAGTACAAAAATTCTATGATTTAAAAAAAAATCTGAAATTTTTGTTTCAGTTCTTTACTAAGAATGAGCTCTAGGAACCTAAACTCTTTGTGGAAATTCTAATATATAAGCATACACACACGTATATCTATGGGATAGATTCAAAAATGGCGAAACAAATTCAGAGAACCTCAATATGTTAAAATAGTCTAATATTTACATAATCGGGTTTTTATCATGTCTCAATATGTTTTTTCAAACTCATAGGACTTTATATATTTACCATTTGACGTCGGTAATATTTCCAATATGACATAATATTCACCTTTTTTTAAAAAAAAATCATCAAACTATTTATTTCATTTTCATTTTTTACGTGGAAATTTTGCAATAAAAAAGTAATTGCTGTGGTAAGAATTTTATTGTGGATTTTTAATTTTTGGCAACTCCTGTAACGAAAAATGTTTAAATTTGATATGAAATTGCTGTTAAATTGGTGTTTTTTTTTATTAATTAAAAATTAACTATAAATTATTTCGATTCCGGATTACTTTAGTTGCCTCGGCCGTGTTTTAATACACATGTACGTAACATTTCATAATTCTGGCTTCGAAACTGTGGATTTGTATAGAATTACAGACAGACAAATTTTCATTTTTATTTATTAGATTTTTCAGTTTAGATGAGCCTACAAGATGGCAAGCTTGCAAATGAAAATTGTAAATTAGGCAGCATTTAAAAATTCTTGTTTATTGTTTATTTGTTTTATATATGTCTCGAGTTTAAAGGATTCTCTTTTGAAATATCACATTCTTATTTTCTTTAATTTTTATGCACATTGTTCTAAAGGTTACAGAAAATCTTTTGCATCTTTCTTGATTTATTCGACTGTAAAGTTTTCAGATAAATGATCAGCAGGGGAGCACTTCTCGTTTCTAGAAACCACAAACAATATTTTTGAAATTTTCATGTTTTATTTTATTTATCTCAGAGATATACATATGTGCATTGTCTCCGTGGATATAAATTTACCTAGGATGTTACGCTGTTTAAGAAGCTAAGTAAGTTTACATAGATGGAAAAAGGAGGCTTTTTTAAAATACTTAATTCAAATTCATCCAAGATAAAGCGAAGAAAAAAAGATAAATGAAAAGAATCTTTTCACTACAGTAAAATAAAATTTATCGTTTTTTTTTTTTTTTTTTTTTTTTTTTTTTTTTTTTTTTTTTTTTTTTTTTTACTGTGCATTTATTTATTTGATTAAAAGTATTTATCACTGATTTCCTTCTTTTAGATATACAAAAGAGATTGTCATTAGTAATCTTTTTTTCCCCTTTAACAAAACCGTTTCAAAAATAAACATAGAATTGACTTTAAACATTTTCTTAATTCTCTTTTTATAAAAAATTACTTAGCACTTACTGAGTTCTTATCCGTATTTTCATAATTTAAATTTATTAAAATTGCAAAATTAAATTTTTTAAACAAATTATAAATTTTAATTTTAATTTTAAATAATTTAATTTTATAATTTTATATCTATTCTGTATATGTAAAATCCTAATGAAACGAATTTATGAAAAAAAAATTGAAAAATGAAGCGACTTTTTGAAACGAAAATTTTATGAAACGACTAATGTCAACAAAATTAATCCATTTTTCTGGAAAAAACGGAGAAAAAGGAAAATTAACTTCTTTTTTTTTTTCGTCATTGTCAAATTGAAATTGAAATTATCTTTTATTTCAATCAATAGTCAAGACAATATTGTGAATCATATTTGTTTTTCAGGAAAAAACAAATAAACTTTTTTTAATATTTTGATTATCAGGAATCACTTTATTTTAGAAAACAAAAATCGTCTGTCATCTTCAAATTCCATAAGCGTACAATTTTTTTTAATTTTAAAAATAAAATGATATCAATATTGCAAAAATGATATCATTTACCCTTCTCTGTCTCTCATCTACAGCAATAAAACAATTTTGTTGCCGCTATTAGAGAAATGCCATAAAAAAATAATATTTCAATAATATTAATTTTTAATTTTTTATATTTTGAAAAATTAAGATTTATTATGAGACATTTGGAATCATTCGGCTAGCTGAAACGAATATCTGAAATAATAATTGCTCAACTGAATGCACAGAGAGTAAAATTTCTCCTTTGGTTTTCTTTTCGGTGTTAATGCGAAACGACCTCAATATGCAAAAATAACATCATTTAATCTTTCCTCTCTTTCACTCGCAGGAAGAAAAATAAATGCTGCCGCTATTAGAGAAATGCTTTTAAAATTTAAAACATCTTAACATTTCAATAACAATACTTTTTTAATATTTTAAATTTAAAAATTTTAAGAGTTATTATGAGACTTTTGGAATTCTGCAGATAACTCATCATAGACGTCACAGTAGACGTAGAAGTAGATGTATCGTCAGCTGAAATTCTAATAAAATATAAATTTATAGGTGATTATTAAAAACAAAACGAAACTTTAAAATAATAATTAAATGATCACGTGGCAAAAGCAAGAAATAGGGAAAATTACATTTAAAACTTAAATTTACACGTGAATAATAAAAAAATGTAAAAAAACTTAAAGTATCCAACTTACTTAATATTTGCTTAGAGTAATAAAAATACATTTAAAAGGCAAAAAATACCTTTATTTAATCAGATTCGACATGCTTCATTGCTCGGACGGCAACATTCTCAATAATTAAAATGATACAAATCTTTTCGCAAAAAAATTTTAAACTGAAAACTGGTAAACAAAAATCACGCAATTCAAGCAAAATGAAGTTAACTGCAACATTAAAAATGGATATTTGTGAACGTGAATTATTTTATATTATTGTTTCAATATTCTGTAGAGCTTCTCTTTTCAAATTTTAGGAAGCTTCATGGAGGCTGAATCATTGCATATATTCTCACTGCGGAAGAAGATCTCTATTGATTGTCGGATAATGGATGACAAATAAAATCTTGATGTATAAATTATTCTACTATTTTCAAAATTAATTTGTAAAGATTCCTTGTTATATAGTCTGGCCAAATCTGTATTTTTCTAGTTGTGTTTGATGTCTGTTATGTGTTCTTTGATCCTAGTTTTAAGCTTTCTGTTTGTCATTCCTATATAAAATTGCACATTTTCATCTTCTTTGGTGAAAGGTATTGCATATACCCAGGATAATTGCTTTGGTTCTATTGGGTCTATTTTATTACATAGCATGTTTTTTAATTTTACGGAAAGTTTTGCAACAATGGAGGTATTGCATTTATTGAGTTTATATTTCAATCTTTCGAAGAAACCAGGAAAATACTGTAAAGAAGATAACTTGGACTTTTGTACGTTAGGGAATATTATCCTAAAATGACATACCCTACGGGGAAAAATGCTTTTATTCATACAAATGGTTTCTCATTACACTTATTTTTGAAAAATTAACTTTACGAAGTATACAAAATTCAATGGTGTCTTTTAAAAAGTAATAAATAAAGTCACAACATCATAATAACAATTTATATAAAATGTTGCGCTATGTCTTTTTATCTACAGTGCTGTTCTAAAACAATATACCCATAAGTTGCTATTAATTTTACATGCTTACATCATAAATAATTTTTTTTTTGCACACCAAGAAACGCCGGTACATTCACTATCTGCTCAATTTGAAATCTTCATTGAAAAAATTAAGTACTCAAAAATGAGTAAATCGATGTACCCATGTCGAATTGGGTATACTTGGATAAAAAATGAACCTATGTTTTCTCAATTTTGAAACATCACAAATTATCAAACCCAAACGAAACGATAATTTTGCATCCTGTAATGGTTTATTTCATGTATGATGGCATAAAAGATCTTTATTAATGTAAATATTAAATTATGGACAGTATTTTAAAATAATGTAAAATAGCTTGCAAATAATGCTCTTGTCATAAAAATATTCGATTTGGATATATTTCTAATAATTTTGCTATTTTTCTTAATAAATAATCAATGCTTCTTGTTATAATTTTGAATGGTAAATAAATATCAGTACACTTTTACTTTAATTTGTAGGTTCAGGGGGGTAGTACATAACGATTAATATTTGAACACAACCATGGAATCAAAAATGAGTACATGCGTTTCTCAATTTTGAGTATATTTGGATCGGAGCTATTTTGAGTGTGTTGTGTATTTAAAATGGAGTACTTTTTACTCAATTTTGAGTACCCATTTTCTTTTCAGCGTTAACACATTTTATCCACTCTTTCTGTTTTGAGTGACTGAATAAATAAATCACTGCAATAAAAAAAGGCTTCTTCATCATCATCGACAGAAATATCAAAGTTTTTGTCGTCATCAATGGACATAACAAAGTGAATTTTCATCATAGCCTGTAGAGCTGCACGTCTTGACTGTGAATTATGTTTCACAGCAACTTTTGCCTTCGCTCCGGCAATATTAGGATTGCTAGTCAGAACTTTTGCAGCCTCATGCTTCCACTTTTGAAAGGTTGATCTAACATGAGGTGCACAAGGGAAGTGGGGATACATCAAGTGGTCTGATAAATGAAGATGATGGACTTGATGATGCAGCCTATTGAAAAGATACACACATTTTCGGAGTATCAGAAACAGATGTTGCAGATGCTGGAATTGGAAAAGGTGATATTGAAACTGTGAAAATTGACGGATTAGGTCCAGGTACATTGTAAAAAAAAAATCTGCAAAATTACTAAACTGGGATTCCTAGAACTTTTTAAGTAACCGCAACAAGAAAAATTTCTGTAACAGATGCTGTTACAGGAATTTTTCTTGTTGCCGTTACATAAAAAGTTCTAGGAATCCCAGTTTCCTAGAAAAACTTTAGTAACTTTACAGAATTTTTTTTACAGTGTAGGCTATTATCTGTAGAACTTGTGTTGCTGTCTTTGATTTCTTTATTTTCCGTGGACTTTCTGCCACAACTGAATCACAGAAAACATGACCGAGAATGATGCCTGGGTTCGTAGGATTGATTCTATTTTATAAAAGCCGGCATGTCATTTTACCTACAATCTACATATTGTCTGTAGAGAGGCAGTATTTGAGAAGACATGCAGTTATAAATATTGGCATATACAGAAAATAATCTTAAGGAAATTTAGTACTTATCTTATACTTCATGTATGTAATCACTGAAACAAAATAGACGTGAGTTAGCACAGAAAAAATCCCAAGAAACACATTCATTCTGACGAAGGTGTAAACAGTTTCTTTACAAACAGTGGAAAATAAAAACTTTAAACTTTCGCCATTAAATGCTTATCGTTGCGGTTAGAGTGAATATTCACTCTAAGCAGGAGGAAATAATCACTCTTTCAGAGGAGTGACTATTCACTCTGGAAAAGGTGAATTTTACTTTAAAACCGTTTTAGTATAAAACCAGCACATTTTCCAAGATCAGCGGAGTGTGATATTTCACTGTCGACAACGGAGTGACATATTTCATTCTTGACAACGGCGTGAAATATTTCACTCCTTTTTAGGGATTGGAAAATTCCACTTTTAAAGGAGTGTATTTTTATAACATTTACTCCAAAAAAGAGTGAAAATTCCCGTAACTCTTTGAAAGAGTGAACTTTCACTCCTCCCAATTTTAGAGTGCATGCAATAGCAACAGTAAAGAATATTTCGGCGATTATCACCTGTGGCGGACGTACGGAAAATGCCTTAAAATCAATATATTAATTTATAATTAAGTTCTAAAAATTTTAAATTTTGTACTATCATCGGAAACACACATGTGAACACAATTTTTATACTTTTAGCACTTCAGGAAATGAGATAACAAAATTTCACTGTTACATACAAAATCAAATTGAAATAAATAAGTCTGTGTAAAAACTAAAGGAAATGTTGTATGTTTATTGTACAGTTCATGCGTTGAATACTTACCAAATATAATAAAATAAATTTCTAATTGCATTTTATACCATAGTTTAATATATTAGTTTAGTTTGCATCACTTTTTTTTTCAACTGAAAGTTTAATGGTCTTCTATTAGTCCCCGATATGCTATTTCTTTCGGACAACAATTAAAATGTCGTCACTAAAAAATAACGTTACACGTAATCATAAGCCACTAAAACGAAACATGTGTATTATTGTACGGTTAAATACTGATCTGCTATCTACTGTCTACTACCACTATCTACTGTGTCTACCTGAATCTATTATTGCACATTTTTAATTTTTTTACTGTGGTATAGGTAAAAAAAGAGTACTTTTAAATGCCGTTTCTGATATGGTGTGAACAAGTACTCCATTTCTGTAGAAAGTAAAGGGAAATAGGAAAATAGTAGATTTCTATATCTTTTTGTTGCCATTTTCTCATATCAAGTGAAAAACAATGTAATTAAAATTCGTGATATGCCGAGAATATCGTCTGTTATAACCATGTATTTTAAAGAACATTTGTGTGGCTTATTTTCTTCGCATTTACTTAATTCCCATCAAAAAGCTGAAAGAATGCAATGTTATTTATCCGTGTCTAATAACATTTACCGAATTAAAAAAAAAAACTTAAATGAATGGTTTCTGATAAAACATGAGCTATTATGAATTATATTTAATTTTTAGTATCAATATTAATATTACAAACAAATGAAGATATATGAATCATTAGATACCCGATTTTTTGTCGAATTTCTTGAATGACGATATCGCTTTTGCTAGGTTCAGAGGATGCAAATGACGTCATTTTATATAAAATAAAAGAGTGTATTTTAAGTCTTAAAACTAAAATATGCTTTGTACTATCTATCTATCTATCTGTATATTTTTTGTTTCATCGGGGGTAACACTAAATTCTGAAAAAGCGGAATTCCTGTTTTCTAGCTTATTTTATATATAGTATATGTTTTTTGTTTTTTTATATAAAAGTAGTATTATTGCACACACATACAAAAAAAAAGAGAAAATAACGAACGTCTCATTCTGTAGAAATTTAAATTATCGGGGAAAAAGGTATAGATAAAAGAAAGATTAATAATAAATGTGTCTTTGAGCAGCTATCAGAAGTTTCTGGCCCAATCAAATCAAAGAAAATGGCTATCAATTTAGAAAACATATTCACTGAGGATGTCTCTCCTATTCCATCTATTGAAACTTATGTGTCTCTTATGTCTTTTATCCTAAAAATAGCCTAATTTGACATAGAACGCGGTTTTTAGGTTGAGAATAGAATCACCTATTATATCCATTTGTTTTTATAAAACAAGTTAGTTTCACAGAAAGAGAAGAACAGTTTGTCTTATTAAGTAGAAATCTATACTATTTAAAAAAAGAAGAAAATGGAAACCTGATAGAAAAATCATACGTCAAGAATAGATTATTTATAAATTCCCAACGCATTCAGAATATTTTAACAAAACTTTGCTGTTTGAAAAGGTAAATAAGATAGCTAACTAAACATTTTGGAAAACGCATAACAATATGAAAACCAGATTTCAGGAATTATTGTCCATAATCGGAAAAATACTCTTAAATACTCTAAATTTTTTAAAACAGCCCTGTATTTGATCTATACATTTTGTATATACGAGGGTAACTCTGAAATTTTTGAGACAGGGGCAGACGATATGAGCTAAAGAAAAAAATATATATTGGTCGTATATGTAAATTTGGACTCTTTTATGTCCGAAGAATATAATTAGGTGCAGCAGTTGCAATTTAGTTATCGTAGAATAAATTTTGAAAGAAGAGAAAATGGAGTTCACACGAGAGCATTATCGAGCTATGATTTTCTACGATTTTAAAGTGGACCCAAACCAAGAAGAATGCCTTGAACGTGCACAGTAAGCATATGGAAATAAAGCTCCATCTTGTGCCACTGTATTCAGACGGTTTAGAGAATATAGAAGAGGTCGAAATTCTCGTTTAAACGAATAATTCACCGGAAGACCATCGTCTGCTGTAGTCTCAAAAATATGTCGACCGTACGAAAAATATTAATCTATGATAATCTCTGTACCTATCAAATGATACAAAAGGAGCTTAACATTGGCTCCGCAGCTATACATAAAATTATTCATGAAGAACTCCACATGAGAAGAATAGTTTGTCGTTGGGTTTCCTATAATTTAACAGAACACCAAAAAATGGAGCGTGTCAGAATCAGTGAAGAAACCCTAAAATTACTTAACGATGGTGGCCACAGCATTATTTCTAAAATCATAACAGGTAATGAGACGTACAGACGTGGAAAAAAAAGGAAACACCCCTTACTAACTCTGCAAAAAATTATCGTAGAAGAAAGTTACTTGTACCACACGATTGGTAATATTGACTACTTTTAAATAATGTGTATAAAATTTGCTTAGGGGGGCATATACATATTACGAAGCATAATTTTGTTTTTTGCAATAGCAGTACACAATTCTGACAGCATAAATGAATTCCAAACCCTTCAATTAGCTTAAAAATAAATTTTTATGCAATTCGTACGATAAGTTTCCGAGAAATTAATTATTTTAAAACGAGCGTATTTTAGGGGCTGTATCCAAATTAAAGTTCGATACTCGATTGTTGACCGAGAGAGCCCGTTCTTGATCAAGGCATCTTAAGCGCCACTCAAGCAGTCATTGAAGACTCCTAGATTACAGGATAGCATAGGAAATTTCAAAATATCTAGTCACTTCAATCATAGACGGCCCCTCAAACCATCATTTTATCGCTTTTTAAGCATAATTTGAAACTACTTGGAAAAAAAAATATATGAAATTTTGGATTTCCGTAAAGAAGGACTTAATAAATCTAAATACAACAAAAAAATTGTACGTTGAAATTCATAATTTTTTCGAATATTAATTTCATATTTCATAACTGATATCATTAAATTATAAAAATTGCAAATTCAACGTATTTATGTTTGGGTATTTTAGCATTATTGCTACTCAAAAAATTAGCACATTAGGAGCACAATTTCAGGAGATATTAATAAAAATATAAAAATGTAATTTAACATTACAAGCACTAAATTTTGAATGTTTATAATTCAAAAACTTATAATTCAAATTGCGTGAAATTTGGTGTCTAGGCATAGTTTGAACCGAAGATTTGAAATATCTTGTTAAAATTGGGTATTGACATTGATAAAAAGGAAGTTTAGGTTCATTTTAATATGTAGAGTAAGCAAATTTTATATACATCATTTAAAAGTAGACTATATTTCCAATCGTTTGCTGCTAGTAACTTTCTTCTACGATAATTTGTTGAGGAGTTAGCTAGGGGTGTTTACTTTTTTTTCCACGATTGTAAATACCTTTTTTTGATATTCCAACATTAAAGTATGGGTCTTTGAAGATGATCCCAAACGATGATAAAAAAAGTAATGTACCTTATTCTTCAGAAGTACAGGTCTGGTTAAATTCATTACGCTTGAGGGACAGCTAATTGGTACAGCACTGAGTGTTATCCAGAAATTCTTCAAAAGGCGTGTGTTAGGAGATTCATGCTTCACCGTGAGAATCTTTTCAGTCAGTAAGGATTAGAATCGAATTTCTTGAACCAAAAAAAAATCAAAGTGATAGAATATCCATCCTATTCCCCTGATCTTGTGTGACTTTTGGCTATTTTTTATCTAAAAAAATTACGTGGGCGTCGGTTTCTTTTCCAAGATGAGATTGGTGACGCTATAAAAGAATATTTTTCATCTATTACTAGAAATGGATGACTTGAGGCATTTAATACATTCGCTACCACTAAAAATGATATTTCCATCCTCAGAAACCGGATTACAAAACAGTGTTTAAATGGTTAAAATGTTCATTATATTTTACTAGTAAAATCAGAAAAACTAAAAAACATATTATTTTCCAATTTAGTGCGGTTCATACGTTTTCTAACGTGCAGAGACAACCTCTCCTTTCAACGTCCAAAGTCACACTAAAAACAGAGCATATAACTTATCATAATCTATCCAGATCGCTCCAGAGCGTCGACGGCATACGAAGAGGTGCTGGTTGGACCCGCTAACGCGTCGGTGGCAGCGAACGTATTAATCTTTGGAAAATCCCCCTACAAAAGTGCATTGATCTTGGAAGGATCTACTTTGAAGACTCCCAAGAGTTGACAAGTTTAACTTACACTATCTGTAATTATTTGTATTTAGCCGTATTTCCAAAATTTCAGAATGGTCCCCGTACTGCGCGTAGTACGCTAGAATTTAGTTTAGTAAGAAAACACATAATAGGTTGCTGAAAATTCACTTTCAGCAATTTCTAACAATACACGAAAATGTACTTGAATTCTTTTGTGCAGTCCTGTATATTATATATAGGTTTTTATAAACGCCGTTATAAACGTTATATTTTTTATTATTAAGTTAAAATTTAATTCAGGCTGAAACACACTTTAAATTATTGAAATTGCACTTCCAGAAATAAACATCCATAAATGACCACATAGCCACAGCGTTGTTTGCGTGAACCTGCATATGATTTTATTTATATTCCACAAACATCTTTTAGTAACTATATGTAGTTCAGCTTGAAAAAACAAAGCTCAAATAAAACCACCTTTACACAGTTCACGCTCATACCCAGTAATGCTTACGAAACCTTTTAACTAGCTCTGATATGAACTATGTAGTATGGAAAAATTTGATTAAACATAAAAACGCATATCATAACTGAAAATGCACTGCCAGCAGATATCGCTAATATACAGTACTTCGGATACGGTACTGTATCCGATATCTTTTGTGTGTTCCTGTAAATACTATGCACTTCATACTCTACGGGAGGTAACTTGTAATAACCGTCACAGTAACGTATATGAATTTCACTATACACTGCTTGCCAGTGAAAATGCAACACCATGAAGGGATCAATCAAACAGCGTGAAATTTACACCATGCATACACCTCGGTAGGATATGCAATTAAATACGATTTCAGCGCTTGCGCAGATTAGACTGCAGCGCCCCTTACAATCTGTATATAAAGGGAAGAAAGATTGTCGTTTTCAAGAACCTGAATTGTTTTCTCGTGTGATTTTTTGTGTGTACAGATTCAGTATGCCTCATAGAAAAATACGAGCACCGTTCGAGCACGTTTCTGATTTCAACCGCGACAGAATCGTTGCATACAGAGGTTTCGTATTATCCTTCCAAGAAATTGGTCATTGTATCGGTTGTAGCCAAGCAACAGTCATGAGAATATGGAATCGGTGGATGCAGGAGGGAACGACAGACCGACAGGAACGATTGCAACCGCCTTGTCACACCCCTCCACGGGAAGACAGGCATATTGTGCGCATGGCACTCATGGAACGCACTGCCACATCCGCAACCATAACACAACGAATGCATTCTCTAACACAATAACCGGTGTCCGCATGAACAGTTAGACGTCGTTTGCAATACACTGAACGGCAGAGATGGCATAACATTGTATTTTCGGATGAATCACGATGGTCGAATTAGAGTTTAGAGACACCTTGGGGAGAGGCTGCGCAACTGCTGTATTATGCATCTTCACTCTGGTTCTGCATCCAGTGTTATGGTGTGGGGTGGTATTGGATCCCACTCCCGCAGCCCCTAGTACAGATTAACGGTGCACTAACCAGCCATCGCTATATTTATGAGGTTTTGCAGTCTGTTCTCCTCCCTTACTAGGGCTTGCCTGCGGCCACGTTTCAACAGGACAATGCGCGATCACATGTTGCACGCAATGTTGAGGATTTCGTCTTAGCTCACCATATTCCATTGTTATCCTGACCTGCCTGTCTTCCAGATCTAGCACTCATCGAGCATGTCTAGTCAATGATTGGAGAACGCCTAGACCCGAATGTCGCACTCGCGAGTACACCAGGTGAATTTTGGTTACGTGCAGAGGCAGCGTGAGATACCATTCCCCCAACAACACATCTAAAGCCTCTTTCACTCTATGCCGCGGCGTGTAGCAGCGGTTTTTGACAGACGTGGAGGTAACAAGTCTTACTGATTCTTCGTCTACCACCTTTCAAAAGAGGTTGCTTTTGGAATCAATTAACACTGATACTATGTGCAAAATCTAAAATAAATTTGGCTTTGATATCGCTTGCCTTTCTTGCTATTGCATTTTGGATGGCCAGCAGCGTATTTAAAATAGAATAATATCATTAAAATACACTGTAAACAGGTTTTCCATGCTAGACCATTATGCAACGGAATTATTTTCTGTGGTTCTGTATATGAATAATAAATTCTTAATCTCTCCTCATAGTCTACAGATTGCATGTTTTAGTGTACTTCATAAATGCATATCAATTTCATTATGTTTGAAATGGTGTTACATAATTAAAATGCTCTTTAAATGATTTTTTCCCGCTGACTATAACGAAGCAGAAAACTTTTGATTGTCCTTGTAAACGAACTATAAATGCTATAAATTCACTTTCAATAGCTATCGTGGTATAGTAAATGTCAATAAATATAAAAATTACAGGAAATCGGAAAATATTTACGAGAGTTAGAGCACGGCCAGACGGCTAGACAGATAGATGAATAGACAAACAGAAGTCATTAGCACATTTCAACTATGTCGAAAAGTGGTAAAAAATACATGTAATATGAAACTAATAACAATAGTTTCTTTGTTAATCTATTAGAAGTTTCTTTCTCAATCAAATAGAAGAAATTGGCTATTAATTTATTAAACCAATTCGCTTAGGATATCCTATCTATCGACGGTTATATGACACAGCAAAGGAAAAAGTGCGAGTATAAATCCTTTTCACGCTTTTAGATAGTGTAATAGAAGTAATCTTTCTGTTTTCTTGTGGCAGATCACCAGTGCTTTTCTAATAGTCTTGTTTATTTAAGGAGTTAATAACATATTGTGAGTCAGACAGTAAACTGTGTCTGCCATTTTTTTGGTTAAAAATGTCAATTTATTTAAGTATTTACTGCTACACACATATATTTATTAGAACTAAACTAAATCTGTGGCACTGCAATATTCTTGGCCTTCAGTACCTAACCCTGTTTTCTTTATTATGTGTATTGAGGTGCCATACAACATACAGCATATATCCCAGTTAGGTGGCCAGCCTAACGCGGAACCCTCAGTCTTCTTTAGTTCCCAAGAAAGATTGGTACTCATTTCATGGACTTCAAATGAATGAAAGGTTGAGTGAAATTTGTCCAGACCGCAATCTGGAATCGAACTGTGGACCTGCAGCTTGATAGAGAAAGGCGCTGACCCCTACTCTACAGGATTTCATATGCAAATTAAACGTAGTTTAAAATATTTTACATGGACAGAATAGAAAATTAAAGAAAAAAAGGAAACTTAAACTTCTGTCATCATGTAAAATTATCATTAATATCCGTTACATTTTTTTAGGACAAAAATTTGTATTTTTATAGTTGTAACGAATCCACTGCAAAAAGAAAAAAAAAGTGTAAAGTTAATCTATAAAATTGGTGGCAGTCTTGCTGCCTCCAGGTTATTGAGTAATTTAACCGATATAATTTGTGTTGCATTACACCATAATAATGAGAATTCTGATATTTTCTAATTAGTATGATGTAATATCACACTAGTTATATCAGTTTAAATTACATTACATATGTTAAATTATTCAACAAATTTTTAACAGAAAAGGTTTAGGGTAAAATCACCTATCATGGCCCATGTACCAGCTATGGCCCATTTAATATTTTAATGAATCTAGAGGCAAAACATACAGCATTCAAACTGAATGAAAATAAGTGAGTTAATATAATGGCCCTTCGAGAGTTAGATTATGTCTTTGTTTCGACAAATCATTGCATGTCTCGTGACCGAGAGCTCCTTCTATGGAAACTTGCCTTTTTCTGTTCCTTAAGAAGTGATTTTCTAGCAAAACTTTTAATGATAATACAGCAATCTGTACTAATAAAATAACACATCGCTCTGTGTATCTGTCTGGCTGTTCTCGATGGCTAGCAAAATCTACGGCACGTAGGAGGCTCAAAATTTTTATGAGGCTAGCCCACAGTGTCTCATGATGCACCTGAGCTTCTGAATTTGAAAATTCAAATAATTAGTTGAGAAATTAATTAAAACTCTCAAATTAAAAGAATGGAAAAGTATTCATAATTCAACAAAAGCATAGATTTTTTTTTCAAATCGTAGAATATTTCTTCAAAAAGTTGAAGAGAGCGCGAGGGGTTACCAGAAAACAGCGCTGCCATGGCGATAAATGTGCTGGACGTTTTTATAAAGGGCTGTATGTTAAATTCTACTGGCCCTAAAAACTCAAAAGTTACCCAGCTAGATGCAGAAAAATTTGCCCTTTCAGAAATTAAAAAAATTATTTTCATATTCTTGGAAATATAGTAGCCTCCCGCTTAACTGGCTTAAACGGGACCGATGATTAGCCGGTTAAGAGAAAAACCGGTTAAAGCAGAGAAGTAAAAAAATAAATAAATATCTGCGTAATTTAGTTAATTAAACCCGTACGATGCATTTAGTTTTTCAATTTAGGTAGTTTTAAATGGTACATGTTTTCTGTATTTTGAGAAGTGATTACTAGTTATAATTAGCTGAATTGAAAGAAAAATTATCACTGATAACAAATAATGAAAAATATTTAACACAAGTTAAACTGTTGAAAATCGTGACACACACCTTTATAAGAAGTTGAAATTGTTCTACATTATGTATATTTAAGTTAATTAACCATAAAGAAATCAGTGAAATTCTTCTGTTCAAAGCAAAATGCCCGACATTTTGCAGCACAATCTCTCCATCTCTTTAACATCATAAGTTTAACCGAGGAAGTTGTTAGCCACTGCTCAACATAGCGTAGCGCCCACTCTAATTCTTTTACCCCTTCCGTATGAGGAATTTTAGCAGGGTCAGCTTAAACTAGATCACATCAGGATCGTCTTCGTATTGAACAACATCAGTTACAGTGCTTTCCTTGTCAAATAATGTTTCATGCTTGAGATGTTTATTATACTCAAACAACTCTTATACATCTTCTACGGTGATCTGTTCGCATACCTCAAGCTTTTTAAATGATTGTACAAAACAGTTTGCAGATAAATCAGACATTAGAGTTCCGGTGGAGGGAGGAGATTGCACTTTTGACCATTAAAAACACAAAATCTCAAAACTTTCGGGGGGACATCTCATTGTTCCCGGGGGAGTTGCCCCCCCCCCCGGGACACACACTGAATTCAACAGTGGTGAAGGTCAACGCGCATCCATTTAGAACCGACGTTCTCGTTTCTGAATTTTGCCTCCTATCCCTCGGGATTGTACTTCAACTCGAAAGCATAAGCTGAGTTCCAGAGGCCGTCATTCCAGAATTTTGCCTGATGTCGGGGAAAAAGTCGGCTGTTTAAAGCGAAGTTCCGGTTGAGAGGAGGCCGGTTAAGAAGGAGGCTACTGTAGTTGAAAAATCCATTACAAATCCATTTATAAAATATCTTTTATTTCCTTTCGAAGAAACAGTTGATTTTTGAGAAATCTTTCATAGCGAGAGCACGGTGTTTTGAAAAGCAGACTGGCTGGCGAGTAGTGGCATTTATAGACGACCTGTAAAATTTTTCAAATATTGAATTTATAGATTTAATTTTTATGTATCCGTATGTAGAATTTTTCGCTGATTTCAGATACGTTAATTTCTTTACAGTCGTTCAATTACAACCTTAGATATTAATAATTATTTCATATTCTCAATTTAAAAGGAAGTTTTTGGAAACCACAAATGATTTTTATACTAGGATTATTTGGAATGCCGTCATTTTTTTTTAAAATACACCATTTAGAGATTTTAAAGTTATGAATCTAGATCTATCTTTAAACGCTGTTTAATAATATCTAAATTTTATAAAAAATCGATCCGCAAGTTTATGTTTCGTAAAAAAATCGATTTTTATAAAGGAAAAGAAATGCTGAAACGCGAATTTGTTAAAATTAAGAAAACTCAAAAAACGATCGATTTGGAAATTTCAGATAAATTATAACACATAATAAAGATTTTAAAGAGTAGGGGTATCAAATTTCGGGGGGTGGGGTGGTGAGGAGATAAAATTTTTTAGGGGGGGGGGCTATCAAATATTTAAATTCGTACTGTTTTCTACCATTTTAGATGCGTATTTTTGACAGAGCCTTGGGATAAAGGTTACTTATTTAATGTAAAATTTCATATAATTTATAACGCATAATATAGAGTTTAAAGAGTAGGGGGCATCAAAATATGGGGGGGGGAGAAGGTCGCAATAATTTTTTTTTCATTTTGGTGCGATCAAATAATTAAAACTGTACCGCTTTAGATACGGATTTTTGACAGAACCCTGGGATAAATAATACTTATTTAATATAACATTTCAAAAGTGTACTTACACCTATTTTCGAATAGTAATTTCAACAAACATCTTAAGTTCTTGCTAATAAAATTTGTTTAGTGGGGCGCGATCTAATATTTAAAACCGTACTGTTTTCTACCGTCTTAGATGAAGATTTTTGATACAGCTCTGCGATAAATGTTACTTATTTAAAATTAAATTTCAAAACTGTGCTTACCACTATTTTCGAATTCTAATTTCAAAGAAAAAAAAATTCTTAAATTCTTGCATACCCGCCACCCCCTTGACTAATGTATCAATTAACGGAGTTTCGTTCAGTTTTTTTAAGAATATAGTTCGCCCCCTGGTAGTGCAATATGGAACTAAAAGATTATAGATTGGTTTATTTCTTGAAATATTTTGCTGTGGGTGCGCAGCACGCCTCCTAAACGGTGCTGTAGTCAGCGGGGACCCGTTTCGAGGTTCGTTCGACTCGAGATTGGATCTTTTTATGAGATTTTGCAGTACAAATTTCATTTATGAATGTTATAACGGTCCCGAGTAACTCCGGGAGGATCAGCTAGTACATAAATAAAAAGATATTATTCAAATGAAATGTTATTCAAAGAAAGAAAATGAAAAGGTAATTGATTATTATTTATTTTTTCAAAATAAGTTAATTACATATAAATAAAATAAAAGTATTCCTCATTAAGACGAAATATAAACTATCGGGAAAAACATAAAATATTTAAAATGAGATTAATCATGAAAACTTCTTTGAGTAGCTATCAAAAGTTCCTGTGTAATAAAATATGGGAAGCTGGTTATTAATTTAGAAAACCAATTCACTTAGGACAGGTAGGTGGTGGTGGTGTGGGGGGGGGGGGGACTTATGACGAGCGTGTCATAAATGAAACGTGACAGAATATTTTCAGTTACATGTGCATTGAGAATCTAAATCAACATATAGGGATGAAATGTATGAATTTAAATAAGCTGCGCTTGTTTAAAATCGATTGATTGATAACCGAAAAAGTTTAATTGCATCTTATAGAATTCCAATATTGACTCAAAATTTATCAAACTAAGATAAAATTTGGAACTATCGAAAAGGAAAGGCTCATCATAAGTAAAATATTTTGATCATAAAAGGATGACAAATTGGAATTTTAATTCCGGAGTTATTTATAGAAGAATTTGAAGATTTTATAGTTTTCTGTTTATCCATATCTGCAATTTATTATTTTCGCAAATGAATAAAAAAAAAAATTAGAAAACAGGAATTCTGCTTTTTTAGACATTAGTGTCGCTCCCGATGTAAAAAATTATAAAAATAGATAGTACAAAAGTTATTTCAGTTTTAAGATGTAAAATACAGTTTTTTATTTTATATAAAATGACGCCTTTTGCATTCGCTGAAGAATTCCACATTTACAATCCAGTGTTAAACAACATCTATAGGAAAGTATGCAGAGGACATCACTATCGCGAAAAAACAAACACAGCAAAAAGCAATGTCGTAAACTCTACAAGAAAAAAAAAATCGGCTATCTAATATGATTCACATACTTTCATTTGTAACATTAATATCGATACTGAAAATTAAATAAAATTTATATTAGCTCCATTTTTTATCAGAAATTTTTTATTTATATTTTTTTCAAAATTCAGAAGATGTTCAGAAGAAGAAGAACACATGAATTAATAAAATTGTATTATTTGTGGCTATATATGCATACCGTTATCAACTTTTTGGTAATTTTGGACCCCCTCCTCTCTTACGATATCATACGTTATCATTCCTTGAACCCCCCCCCCCCTCTCTCCTCAATGACATCGTTATCAATGTCTAAAAATTCTTTTGATTTTTGTCATTTTTTCCTTTGTTTGCAGTGATGTATAGATATGGTTATACATTTATTTTTTGCATACTTTATTGATTCAAATGAAGAGAAGTCAATATAATATCACCATTATATATGAGATAATTTTATATCAAAGAAAACTTTAAAAAGAAACAGATACTATTTAAAAGTATGAAATAATAGATTTTTGTTACATAATGCATTCAACAGTAATAATGCCTTCTTGCACTTGCCCCCGTACGGGGAGGGGGCAAGGGCAGGCAGAACTTTTTATCAACAAAACAGGCGAACAACATTCTTTTTCTTTTCTTTAATGGTAAACACAAGTATCGTTTCCAACATATTTCGGTCTTGGTTTCACGAACAGCGGATTATACGGGTGTCCTAAAAAGGACTGACTGATTTTAAAATTCAATAACTTGCAAACGGTGACAGATATTTAAAAAATTCTTGCAGGAGGGTTATGCAAGAAGTCAAAAGTTTTTTTCAGTGATTTTCGATTTTAGTTCGAATTACAAACAATAGATGACGCTGCTATCAATAGACGCTAAATTCAGGCTCGAATTTTGGTACTTCGGGACCCACTCAATACATTTTAATCTCTCTCCTTTTTCCGCATGGAAGGAGAGAAAAGCCGAAACATCGAGCCTGTATTTAGCGCCTATTGCTTACAGCGCCATGTATTTTTTGTAATTCGAACTAAAATTGAAAATCACTGTAAAAAAACTTTTGACCTTATGCATAGCCCTCCTGCAAGAATTTTTTAAATATCTGTCACCGTTTGCAAGTTATTGAATTTTAAAATCAGTCAGTCCTTTTTAGGACACCCGGTATATGCATACGCATATGATAGAAGAATACGAATGCCAATCGTTGAGGTATTCCATATTTTGGAATTCAATAATTTTATAATCATTTAATGATATTAATAATAATTTTGTATTTTCATAAAAATAGATAACAGACTAAAAGAAGATTGCAGACTATTTTGATGTAAAGAACTAGTTTCAAATAAGGCTAATGTTAGACGAGCGGTTTCGAAAAGCGGCTATATGGACGATCTCTCTTTGGAGCATAGCAATCTTCTAGTCTGTTAAGACGTGAGTTGTGAAACCGTTGCTGTAAAAAATAAGAAAAATCTTCACGTTGAGAGCTATCTTCCCTCTAAGCCGCTGACATCTGGTGAAGTACTCGTGGCTTTTGTTTATTCTATGTTGTTCAGACGAATTTTCATTTCAGCGCTGAATTTGACTTTCTTTGTCAGATTCGTGAGTTTTTGCTCTGTTTGCTTGTCGAATTTTCTCGCTAGAATTTTAAATGGATTTTTTAGATGTGAAGCAACTAATTTTTGAAGTACAAGAGCCCTCATAGCATGCATGGTCACGGTGACGTCGTTGTGACGTCACTGTAAGTCACTTTGGTCACGTCACATCTGTGACCAAAATGCCACCACTCAGTGATGTCACATTGTGACTGAGATGTGAACTTCTTAGAAAACTTTAAAAAATTGCAAAAATTCTTTAAAACATGTTATTTACTGTAAAATTATATTTTTCTGGCAATAAAAAAAAATTGGGACGACACTGTTATGTCACTGCATGTAACGTATATCACGTCACATATGTGATAAAAAACCCACCATATTGTAAGTCACAGTGTGACAAAAATATGAGCTTCAAAAATCTTTGAAAATGAAGAGAAATATTTTAAACAGTCCCGAGTTACAGCGGCATAAGGAATGAAAATATATTAGTGGATAGCAAATAGTAAATTTTGTCACGAAAGAGGGAAGGGGCATAATAAATAAAATGCACGATATAAGCATTAATAAACTAAATTTCCATGCTATATTTTATCAATTTGATGGATTAAGCGGTCTCACAGACCGCTCAAAGTAGTTATGCGGCAATTTTTGTCATATCAGCTAAGGGTTAAACAGTATTTTAAACAGTCCCGAGTTACAGCGGCATAAGGATTGAAAATATATTAGTGGATAGCAAATAGTAAATTTTGTCACGAAAGGTGGGGGGGGGGGGGGGTGACATAATAAATAAAGTGCACGATACAAGCATTAATAAACTAAATTTTCATGCTATATTTTATCAATTTGATATCTAAGACAGTAAAAGTATTCTTTGTTCATGATTTCAATTTTATCTAGCATTGCAATTTAATATAATAATCCTCCACTGATTGTTACACTCTCATAAAATTATTGCGCATTTAAGATTCAAATGTGTTTTATACAAAAACAAATAAACGATAAAAAAACACCTGCTCAAATCGTCTGCCTCGCGATATTACCAACAAGAGAATACGCAGGAAGTTAATTTCACTCCACTGTTTAGAACATTACCACGTCTACAGCACTTCTTTTAATATAAAAGAAAGACATCTGCCATTTTAGGATATTACAAATACACGGATATTATTAATGGAGCATATATGTAAGTCTTATTTAATTTAAATATTTTATTCCTGTTTTGTATATATTATAATGATGAGTTAAGTAGTTTTATGTTACACATATAGAAAGAGACTGATCTGTATTGTTTTCAGAAGGATATTTTCCTATTCGATTCTGTTGTATATCTTGATCTGCCATCGCCCGAAAAAAAAAAAAGCTGGCGCAGAGATTGATTCATGCCTACATTCATAGTGGAATGAATGTAAATATTAATTTTCAGTTACTTGAGATTAGAAATGTGTTGAAACAGTGATGCGGAATTTTTTTCGGCTTCTTAATGTTTTCTAATTACTAACACTTATAGCGTCATTATTATTTTGGAGTTAAATATGAAATTAGAAACTGTTTCAGATTGGAAAATAATATTATACTGGGAAAATGTCTTTTTACATATTATAGTAGTGAAACTTTTGAAAGATTTTTTTTTCATTGCTAATAATATTTTTAATTATTATTTAAAATCCTAAATCTTCATACCAATGTTTTTAAATTTAACATTTGACAACATTATAAAATAATAGGAATTCCTTATAACGTGTGGAAATGTTTTTGAGAAATTGTTAAATCTAATAATGCATTTAATTCATCTATTGTAGTTTGTTGTGTTTAATAATACAATTATAAATGCTAATTATTTAGTGTTTTTCAAATTAGTATATTTAATTTTTTAAATTGTATGTAAGCATTTTTTTTTCTGTTTGTGATTTTAATGAAACATTTAATTGTAGACACTCAGAATCAGTTATTAAATTTTCTTCGATTGTAAATTCATTTTCTACGTTTTCGATATATGCAATCATTGGCATTAAAAAATTAAATATGATATTTAAGCATTGAAATAAAGTGTTTTTCATGCCTGTGATAACAAGTTTATAGATTAAACTGCTTTAGTATATTTTTTAAAAAGTTGGTATTTACTTACATAATATAGGACTGAATATTTTTTTAAAGCGATTAATAACTACTTTCTACATTAAAATGTTTTTCAAACAATAAAAATAGTTAATATGCAATCATTTATTTTACTTTTATATGCCCTTTTGAATACTTTTCAACGAAGTTGAAAAGTGTTTATGACTTCGGTTTGTCTGGCCGTCTGTCCGCGCTCTAACTCTAGCAAATATACTCGGATTGCCTTGAAATTTTTGGATGTTATTGACGTTTATCATAGCACGGTCCCTATTTGTAATGAAGTTTGTAGCGTGTTTAGTTCATCTACAGGGACAGTCAAAAGTATTTCGTTACACTACGGCCTACGGGAAAAAATCGTTTCAAATGATTTTTAACGATTTTACACGCTTTCAGACATAAAAAATTAATATGAATTTATGAAACGCATTAAAATATGCATTCTGAAGAGTATGCGATGCAACGAATAGTTATTGTTCATTTACAAAGGAAAAAGGAATTCCAATACATTATTATACAGGGATGGAGGGAATTGTTTGCGGCGTACTTTAATTATGTTAATCTATTTCATATATAATGAAATTGATATAAGTCGCTGAGGTTTACACACTATACATTATTTCATGATAATACGAAATGTATATAGCATTTACAGGACACACAAAATATATCTGATACTATATTGTATCCGAAGTTCATTAGGGATGATTGCTGGAAATGCATTTTTAATTATGATATGCGCTTTTATGATTCACTATATTTATGCATAGTATATGGTATATATAAATGCTATAATTCATATACAGAACTACACAAAAGTATTCATAAGGGTTACTGGGTATATGCGCAAATTGATTAAAGGTAGTTTTTAAATGAGTTATGGATTTTTACGTTGAACTGTATTTAATTTACTAAGAACTGTTTGTAGAATATAGATAAATGGTATACAGGGTCACGCAAAGAATTGGATACATGGCTATCTATAAATTATAATTTCTGGAAATGTGATTTCAGCAGTTTTAAGAGTGTTTTAGTTTGAATTAAATTTTAACTAAGTAGTAGCGTGTAATAAACGTTCTAAGTAAACTACAGGGTTATACAAAAGTATTCAAGTATGTTTTCATATATTAGTATAAATTGCTGAAAGAGTATTTCAAACTGTTAAGCGTTTTCTTGCTAAACTAAATTTTTTCATTATGTAATATATATATCAACCTACAAATCAAATACAGGGCTGTTCAATAGAATTAGAAAACATATTTGGCAATGGACGGTAACTGCTGAAATCAGTTTTTCAAATGGTTTATGTGTTTTCTAAAATATTTACTTAGTTATCTTATTTACGTTATTTCCCTAAATTACGATGTCTTGTTAAAGCATTCAGGAAGCGTTGGAGAGTGTTTTATAATCTATACTTGACGCATGATTTTTCTTGCTTGTTTTTTCTATTTCGCAGATCAGTCTTTTACTATAAAACATACCAAATCTATTTAGCTCATATTCACAAAATACAATATACACGGGAATAAAAAATTTAAATAAATATGGCTTATCATGTCGTATTTAATAAAGCAATGACTAATCACAACACATTAAAATCTTACACATTCTTAATATCAAGCTTGAACTCAAGATAAAGCTTAAAACTTAATAAAAAAAGATGTCAGTTGATAAGCATTGTTTTTTGAGTGGTAAAATTTAAAATAATTTGGAAGAATAGGACTCCAAAATATGGATATTTTGCTAAAACGTACGGTAAAAAGATAAGAATTTATATTTCAAACAAAACTTTATTTTAAAATTCATCTCAGTGTTTATGGCAAGAACCATCACAGTATTAATACTTAGAATTTTTTCCAGAGGGAAACATTCGGCTT
Source organism: Maratus speciosus (assembly GCA_963932465.1). Lineage (NCBI taxonomy): Eukaryota > Metazoa > Arthropoda > Arachnida > Araneae > Salticidae > Maratus > Maratus speciosus. The sequence goes on from OZ010788.1 coordinate 59,392,451, forward strand.
GCATACAATATTTCAAATGAAAATCAAATTTCAAATTATTTGCTTAAAAGGCGCAAAGGCCAACATAGTAAAAAAGATTCAATGCCGGGAATCGAACCCTTGCCATCAGTATAGCGCACTGACATTCTACCGACTAAACCACATGGAACGATACCCAGTCTGGAAAATTTTTAAGTATTACATGTTGGCAAGGCTACAAAAGCAGCACAAGATGGGATATTTATCTTGAGCCACCGACATGTGGCAAACACGAAACTTAATTAATTAAATCTAGCATCGGTTGAAACTATATTAATACTTAGAAATTTTTCCAAAGAGAAACATTCGCCTTGCATACAATATTTCAAATGAAAATCAAATTTAAAATTAAAATTGCCTTTTAAGCATGTAATTTGAAATTTGATTTTCATTTGAAATATTGTATGCAAGGCGAATGGTTCTCTCTGGAAAAATTTCCTCGTATTAATATAGATTCAATCGATGCTGGATTTAATTAAGTTTCGTGTTTGCTCAATGTCGGTGGCTCACGATAAATATTCCATTTTGTGCTGCATTTGTAGCCTTGCCAATATGTAATAGTGAGAAATTTTTCCGGCTGGGTATCGTTCCATGTGGTTTAGTCGGTAGAATGTCAGTGTGCTATGCTGATGGCCCGGCTTCGAGTTCCGGCACGGAATCTTTTTCACTATGTTGGCCTTTGCGCCTTTTAAGCAATTAATTTGAAATTTGATTTTCATTTTAAGTCATTAGATTGTTCATGACCAGTTCATCACAAATGCCACATATTTCACAAATTGGTCACAATGTGACTTCAAAGCATTGTCGCTTTCGTCACAGGATCGTCAGAAAGTTAATTCCAAAATAGTCACAAATGACACACTTTTCACAAATTAGTCACACCTTGACTTCACAGAGTGGTCACAATGCGACGTCACAAACGACCTCTAAAACGGCCATAACGACTTCGCATTTTAGTCACTATGACGTCACATCGACAGTCACAAAATCACAGTGTGACTTCACAATGACGTCGCCGTGACGTCACCATGCCTTACGGGAGCGTCCAATATTGTGGGATACATCGTGTGAATTATATAATGATAAAAAAGTCCTTCCGGTCAGTGCCGGGAGGAAGAGGTAGCTTTCATATTCCTTATTTTAAAAAAGCCAACTTAACTTATATCATTCAAACACACGAAGCTCAATTTAGTGGAAACCGAATATAGGAGATTCAATACTAATTTTTATCAATATAATGAATGAGAATTTCGCGAAATTAGTTAGCTTTATCCAAGCTGCTTTTCTTTAAAGTAACTTATATTTGGCTGCTAAATTCGGCGATTTCTTAAAGTGCCTTCCATTTTAAGACAACATGGTGGATGAGGCTAACCAGTGAACTTGGTCGAGACCTTAGTAATTGCAGTGCACATGCTCACTCACATCGGAATCGGTTGATATATACGAGTGCTGTCGCATGAAAAAAATCAGATTTTTCAAAATGTCACCCACAATAGAAATTGAAACTGAGCCATTTTTTAGGGTAAAGACAAAAAAAAAAAAAATGCTCCTGAATCCTTATATCAAGGTCAAATACTTAAAAAAGAAACCTTTTTCAATTTCTAATTTTTTTGCATCTCACTTTAAATATATATATATTTTTTAATTTAATGGCCGCCATTTTGAAACAAGATGGCTGATGAATCTGGCCAGCGAACTTGGTCGAGGTGTTGATGTATACTATCCACATGCCTTTTTACATCGAAATAGGCGAATACGTGTGTTATCGCGTGACAAATACAAGATCGTTTCAAAATGTTAGCCATGCTAGAAATTCAAAGTGCTATAATTCAAACATTTTTTAAGATATAAACAAAAGAACAAATTTTCAGAAAAAAAAACTGCTCCGGAATCTTTGTATCAAGGCCAAACACATAGAAAAAATATTTATCATTTTCCAATTTTTTAATACCTCATTTTAAATTTTAAATTTAATTTATTTTTAAATGGCAACCCTTTTGAAACAAGATGGCGAATGAAGCTGGCAAGCGAACTTGGTTGAGACATTGTTATGTACTATGTACAGATCAAGTTACATCCAAATCGGTTCATAAATACGCCTGTTATCGCGTGACAAAAATGAGGTCGTTTTAAAATGTCAGCCACAATAGAAATTCAAAATGCTATTACTCAGCCATTTTTTTAGATATAGACGAAACAAAAACTGTTCCGGAATCTTTGTATTAAGGTCAAACACATACAAAAAAAATCTTTTTCATTTTCCAATTTTTTGGTATCGCATTTTATTTTTTTATTTTTTTAAATTTTTTTAAATGGCCGCCATTTTGAAACAAGAGGGCGGATGGAGCTGGCCAACGAACACGGTCGAGATATTTGTATGTACTATGTACACACCAAGGTACATCCAAATCGGTTCATAAATACGCCTGTTATTACGTGACAAATATCAGGACGTTTCAAAATGTCAGCCACGCTAGAAATTCAAAATGCTATAACTCAGCCATTTCTTAAGATATAGACGAAACAAAACTGCTCCCGAATCTTTTTATCAAGGTCAAACACATAAGAAGAAAATATTTTTTCAATTTTCAATTTTTTGGTACCACATTTCAAATGTAAATTTTTCTTAAAAATTTAAATGGCCGCCATTTTTAAACAAGATGGCGGATGAAGCTGGCCAACGAACCCGGTCGAGACATTGGTATGTACTATGTATAAACGAAGTTACATCCAAATCGGTTCATAAATACGCCTTTTATCGCGTGACAAAATTCAGGACGTTTCAAAATGTCAGCCATGCTAGAAATTCAAAATGCTATAACTCAGCCATTTTTTAAGATATAGACGATACAAAAACTGCTCCGGAATCTTTGTATAAAGGTCAAATACATAAGAAAAAAATATTTTTCCATTTTTAATTTTTTGGTACCACATTTCAAATTTAAAAATTTAAAAAAAATTTTAAATGGCCGCCATTTTGAAACAAAACGGCGGATGAAGCTGGCCAACGAACTCGGTCGAGACATTTGTATGTACTATGTACACACCGAATTACATCGAAATCGGTTGATAATTACGAAAGTTAGAGTGTGACATAGGTCAGATATATATATATATATATACATGTATAAGCTTTTCCATTTTTTGTCGGTGTCCACTTTTTTCTTTTAGGTAGCTTTCTTTACAAAAAAGCTACCTATTGCAGCCGTTCGGAGGAAAGCGATTTCAAAAAATTTTGGTATATTTTCATCGATCATGACCCCCAGACCCCGAAACCACCCTCCGTTCAAAATTGATATATATATATATATATATATATATATCTATATATATATATATATATATATCTGACCTATGTCACACTGTAACTCCCGTAATTATGAACCGATTTCGATGTAATTCGGTGTGTACATAGTACATACCAATGTCTCGACCGAGTTCGTTGGCCAGCTTCATCCGACGTTTTGTTTCAAAATGGCGGCCATTTAAAATTTTAAAAAAAATTTAAAACTTGAAATGTTGTACCAAAAAATTAAAAATGGAAAAATATTTTTTTCTTATGTATTTGACCTTTATACAAAGATTCCAGAGCAGTTTTTGTTTCGTCTATATCTTAAAAAATGGCTGAGTTATAGCATATTGAATTTCTAGCGTGGCTGACATTTTGAAATGTCCTGAATTTTGTCACGCGATAAAAGGCGTATTTATGAACCGATTTGGATGTAACTTCGTTTATACATAGTACATACCAATCTCTCGATCGAGTTCGTTGGCCAGCTTCATCCGCCATTTTGTTTCAAAATGGCGGCCATTTAAAAATTTTTTAAAAATTTAAAATTTGAAATGTGGTACCAAAAATTTGAAAATGGAAAAATATTTTTTTCTTATATATTTGACCTTTATACAAAGATTTCGGAGCAGTTTTTGTTTCGTCTATATCTTAAAAAATGGCTGAGTTATAGCATATTGAATTTCTAGCGTGGCTGACATTTTGAAACGTCCTGAATTTTGTCACGCGATAAAAGGCGTATTTATGAACCGATTTGGATGTAACTTTGTTTATACATAGTACATACCAATGTCTCGACCGGGTTCGTTGGCCAGCTTCACCCGCCATCTTGTTTAAAAATGGCGGCCATTTAAATTTTTAAGAAAAATTTAAATTTGAAATGTGGTACCAAAAATTGAAAATTGAAAAAATATTTTCTTCTTATGTGTTTGACCTTGATAAAAAGATTCGGGAGCAGTTTTTGTTTCGTCTATATCTTAAGAAATGGCTGAGTTATAGCATTTTGAATTTCTAACGTGGCTGACATTTTGAAACGTCCTGATTTTTCTCACGTAATAACAGGCGTATTTATGAACCGACTTGGATGTACCTTGGTGTGTATATAGTACATACAAATATCTCGACGGTGTTCGTTGGCCAGCTTCATCCGCCATCTTGTTTCAAAATGGCGGCCATTTAAAAAAATAAATAAATAAAATTTAAATGAGATACCAAAAATTTGGAAAATGAAAAAGATTTTTTTTGTATGTGTTTGACCTTAATACAAAGATTCCGAAACAGTTTTTCTTTCGCCTATATCTAAAAAAAAAATGGCTGAGTAATAGCATTTTGAATTTCTCTTGTGGCTGACATTTTAAAACGACCTGAATTTTGTCACGCGATAACAGGCGTATTCGTCTATTTCGATGTAAGAAGGCATGTGGATAGTATACATCAACACCTCGACCAAGTTCGCTGGCCAGATTCATCAGCCATCTTGTTTCAAAATGGCGGCCATTAAATTAAAAAATATAAAAATATTTAAAGTGAGGTGCAAAAAAATTAGAAATTGAAAAAGGTTTCTTTCTTAAGTATTTGATCTTGATATAAGGATTCAGGAGCATTTTTTGTTTGTCTTTACCTTAAAAAATGGCTCAGATATAGCAGTTTCAATTTCTATTGTGGGTGACATTTTGAAAAATCTGATTTTTTGCATGCGACAGCACTCCTATATATTAACTGATTCCGATGTGAGTGAGCATGTGCACAGCAATTACTAAGGTCTCGACCAAGTTCACTGCTTAGTCTCATCCACCATGTTGTCTTAAAATGGCAGGCACTTTAAGAAATTGCCGAATTTGGCAGCCAAATATAAGTTACTTTAAAGAAAAGGAGTTTGGATAAAGCTGAGTAATTTCGCGAAATTCTCATTCATTATATTGATAAAAATTAGTATTGAATCTCCTATATTCGGTCTCCACTAAATCGAGCTTCGTGTGTTTGCATGATATAAGTTGGCTTTTTTAAAATAAGGATTATGAAAGCTACCTCTTCCTCCCGGCACTGGCCGGAAGGACTTTTTCTTCCATTATAATTCTTACAATAAATTAATTTTTTTTCCTTCTGTTTATACTTACAGCTTTAATTCATAATATTTGATGGTGGTAGGTTATGTTTAATTAATGGTTATATATATATATATATATATATATATATATATATACCAATTTTGAACTTTTGGTGGTTTCGAGGTCGTCTGGGGGTCATGATCGATGAAAATATACCAAAATTTTTTGAAATCGCTTTCCTCCGAACGGCTGCAATAGGTAGCTTTTTGTAATGAAAGCTACCTAAAAAAAATAATAAGTTGGTATGAAGTATTTGAAATCCTTGTTAAAAAAATTTCGGAAAAATCTAAAGAAGTTCAGGAACTTATCTGTAAATTATTTTAATTAATTTTGTTTCATATGAACAAAAATTTGATTTAAAAATAGTTTAATGTTACAAGTTACGTTTTATAAGAAAAGTGTTAAAACAGTAAAGCGTTATTTTAAGGAAAAACTGAATGTAATGTTCATCAAATAATAATAATAATAATAATAGAATTTTGTCCTAGCATATTGCTTGAGAATTAAGTTAAATTCAGGATTACTGATGCAGGGGCTTTTCTTTTGGGGGATGGAGGGGAGGGGAGAAGGGGAAGACATTTTTCAAAAAGATAAAAACAATTTTTGTGAAATTTATTATATTTTTGTGATATTTATTTTATGTTTGTTAATAGTAACATTTTGTAACGAAATATGAAATCCAGTTACTGAAATTTGAAATAAGCATCTTTTTAATATTAACTTTTTAAAATCTTTCTGCTAAAGTTTTTCCTTTCTGGGGACATTGTTTTCTTTGCAAATTACAAATTTTTAAACCTAACAACATTAGAATAATTACTGGATAGTATGTTTTTATGGAATACAATTTTGTATAAGGACCTGTTTTATTATTACGTATTTTGAGAAGGGGCCTGTTTTATTAAATGAATTTGTGTGAAAGGACCCTAAATAGACCACAAATTTTGCCTGGATCGACCTCTGAAATTAAAATCATTGCAAGTTAAATCTGGTTTTGAAAATTCGGTATGAGGAAGTGAGTAGCAAAACAGAGCCACTGTGGTCATATCCGGCCATTTACTGAGAGCATGAATTTTGAAAAATAATGTAATTTATTATTATTATTATTGTTATCATTATTTTGTATAAGTATGTATACTATACCTGCAAATGTTATGCCTTTTTTTCTCGCTCCACTATTTTAAATATATATTTTGTTTTATTTAATCATCGAAAATCCAAGATTAAATAAATCAAATTTTTATGATCAAAAATAGTGGTAGTAAAAAAGCGTAAAAGTTGAAATATATGGTATATAACATTCTTTTAAAAGACTTTTAATTGTAGGAAAGTGATGGTTAAAAAATCGACATTTTTGTAAAAATTGTCTAACTATTTGCATAGGCTTTTTGCTTGGATCGGGACGTGAACTGCGTCAAAATGAACTATCTGGGTTAGACCTTAGACAAACTTTAAGATTTTTTACACTTAAGCTGAAAATTGCGGTCCCTGTAAACCTTTAAGTGTACTATTTTACGCTAAACGTACTAATACATTTTTTTTAAATAAATATTTTGTAGAGATAAGACTTATTGAAACGGCGTTAAAAGGAAAGCTAGCTTCATTTATATTTTTGAAACAAATACAGTTAAGTTTGGTAAAAGTGGCCTTTTCCTTTCTTTTCTTTCTTTTTTTATTATCTTTTTGGAAAAGTTTGTGGCAGTAAAGTTAATATTATCTGGTAAAATATTAAAAGGCTATTTGCATATGGCAATATATTTGGAAATCTTTCATTTTTCAAAATTATCAATATATGATATTTGAACCCTTTTTAGGATTCCGTACTTAAAAAGTAAAAACGGAACCATTATAAGATCACTCCTGTGCTTGTCTGTCTGTCTGTCACAGCCACTTTACTAGTAAACTATAGAACGTGGAAAGTTCAAATTTGGAGAAGTAATAAAGACTATTGACCCACATATTTACAGATTATAAAACATTCGCAAATATATTTAGTGAAAATGTAGAGGTGCTAATAAAGTTACTTGAATAAAAATCTTTATATATATATATATATATAAAGACTATGTAATCACATATATTGACAAGTCCCCTAATAAATATGCAATCATATGCAAATCTTATTATCACCATCTTCTTACATCTTGCATTTCATCAAATAAGTCTTTCCAAAAAACTAATGATGATATTATTGTTGACAATCGTAAAATTATTGCTTATTATAAATTACTAAATTTTATTCCTACTAACTTTAACTATCCATATTTAGTACTCATTCCTAAATTTCATAAGTCAGAACTTGAATTCAGAACAGTTACAATTGGATGTAATACATATAATAATTATGCTAACAATATTTTATTAAAAATTCTGAATCAAATTTATAATCTAACAACAGAAACAGATAATAAACATTGTATAAAAAATAGTTATCAATCGGTTAATGTACTTAAAGACATTAAATGTGTAAAAAATATACGTACATTTCATTTCAAAGATCCATTTAATAATATAAATCTTAAAGATCTGCATAATATAATCAACACACTTTTTAAAACATATAAAAATAAATTAACTCTACCTACATATATGGATATAAAATATTTTCGCACTCTTACTAATTTTAAAATATACAATAACTATATCTTACAAGATAATATTATTTATCTATAAATAGAAGGAATACCACAAGGCGGATCTACATCCAGTTTGATGTCTAATTTATTTTTAAATCAATATGAACGTAATTTTTGTAATGATGATATACTAATGTATCGCTATATTTATGATATTATTTTAATTGACACTAAACAATCAATTTTACCTAAATTTCCAGTTGATTATCCAACTAATTTAGAATTGACAGAAAACCTTTTAACAAATAACACTATTAACTTTTTAGATCTAAAAATCATAATAGCACAAAACAAAACAATTACTGATCTTTATGACAAACATAAAGGCTTTCAATTCAAAGTTAATACATTTACTCATTTTAAATCCTTTCTACACATTTGAGTTTACCGTAATGTACTTATTAATCATTTGTATAGAATCAAAAGTTTATGTTCATCACACCTTATAAATAAAAATATTAAACAATTAATTTTTGATGCTTTAAATCATGGTTTTCCTAAGAAATTCATATATTCCTTAATCTACAATTAATTTATGATCTAAACAATGTTTAGTAGGGTGATTTCTTGTATGTTACTATTCACATTTTGCGTATATAATAAAACTTATTAAAAAAAAATACAAAAAAATAAAAATAAACACAAAAAAAATTAAAAATACAAAAAAAATATATATATAGAATTTAAATAGGTTGGCTGGTTGGGTAGATGTTAAATTAAGGAGGAGGACGGAATTGTCTGGATAATTTATACGCAAATATTGATTATATATAAATTTATTACAAAAAAAAATCTAATCTTGGGGCAAACCTTAGTTGTCAATGGAGATTATACTAGAGAGGAGTGTAAGTCCGCGACAATAAATAGTTCTGTACAGAATCTCAAAGAAATGGCATATTAAATCTCTTTTTTTCCACATTTTTATATGAAAAATGATTGACTCATTAATCAAAATCGATTGAGCGTAACATATATTCATTTTTATGTTAAATATCTAATAATAATCAAGGAAATGTATTTATTCGCAAGGAAGGATTCTGGCGAGAATTTGGCGCGGTGCAAGCAAATGGCTAGTAACCTTAGACCTCCAACAGAGATCTGCGGGGTGATGGTCAATAGACAAAGCCTCCTCTTATTATTAGAGATAGTAGATTTTTGATGTCCAATCAAAAGTTTCTTTCTTTAAACTATTAAATATAGAGAAAAATTTTCGGTGTATTCGAATTTTTCGGAAAATTTCACCCCAAGTACATACCCAATATATGGCTGAGACATTTAAAATAACAAAGAAATTTTTTTTTTTGCAAATTAAAATGAATAAAAGAAGCTCTTTATTTTAAGACTGTTATCATAAAACTATTTTCCCCCGCCCAAGAACCGGAAACTTTCTGTTTTAGGGCTTGTTTTTAAACGTAAAAATAGGATACTTGCAGGTATGATATTTGAAGGGATTTGAAATCGAATAGTTTTTTTTAGTTTCCGGTAAATTAATTACAAGCAATTGTTATCTAAGAATGTATTTTTATTTCTTTAATTTACTGGACAATCGCGTTGGATAGAAAATTTTAGTGGATTAGACAATTTCATCTCAAGTAAATATGAAGCACCTATAAAGAATATGTAAAATAACAAGAATTTTCTTTTTTGTGTAAATTAAAACTAATCTCTCTTTTTTTTTTTTTTTTTTTTTTCATGCGGCTTTTCTTAAGTACATTCACGATATAATTTCTATCTTTCCGCAAACAGAAGTTTAAACTATTCTTATTTTACTTAGAAAGAATTGATCAGCAGTTAAATTAATTTGTCTTTTAAACAATAGTATAAATTTAATATTTTAACAGTATTTTAGACACAAAAAAACAAGAAAAAATTCACCAGTTATTCATAATGCATGCTACAGTTTTATGCATAAATGTAAGTTAATTTGATTTGATAAATAAAATTGTAATTTAACTTGACATAAATCAATCAGGCCGTACGAAATGGGGGGAGCGAAGGGAGGCAGTCGTCCCAGGCGCGGAGATTGAGGGGCGCGACTACCAACACAAATATCTTATTTTGATTGTTACAAGAAATTATAGATATACATATCGAGAATGTTTTTTCAAAATGGAAATACATACATTTTTCGTTTCAAAGTTTCACCGTTCCTCAACCCATACCCGAATACAAATTTCTGATTAAGGACTTCTTCCTTTTAAAAACTTGTTTTGCCATTTTTAATTAATTAATTAATTTTTTTTTTTTTTTTTTTGCTTTGGATAGCTGAGGTTTATCTCTACATCTCTCTTTTTTTTTACTTTTTCGATTTCGTTTGCAGATATTTTTTTAGAATGACACTTTCATTTTCGGAACCGGTTTTGAAAGTGAAAGTAACTTAATAAAAATTATCTGCAACCAAAATTGAAAAAGTAAAAAAAAAAAAAAAAAAAAAAAAAAAAAAAAAAGAGCGATGTAGATATCGACCTCAGCTATCCAATGCAAAAAAATATTTAAAAATTCCGAGGTGCAAACGAGATATTAGAAAATAAACTCCTCATAGGGTTAGCATTAGTTCGCGAGTGTCTTCGTCTGTAAGGACAGGAGCCTTACACGTGAGTTAATATTAAACCAATGGGAAGGTTCTTTTCTAATATCTCGTTTGCATTTACACATTTTTAAATGTTTTTTTTTTTTTTTTGGATGACTGAGGTCCATGGTCTACATTCGCCCGCTGCAGAATGTAAGTATGAAATAAGCTAAATTAAAAAAAAAAAAAAATTGACAGAATTCTCCATTTAAGACAATTTTTAAACATACTCAGAAGCAATAAAATAATACAACAATTAAGAAATATTAAATATTAAAAAACAGATTTCTACCAACATTTAACAAAACTGACAATTCAGAAAAAAAAAAAATCTGCCACAGGGTCTCTGATTCCTTTTGGATAAATTAAAAACACGTGAATGTAAAAAGAAAATTATAGAAAAAGAATTAAAAATTCTTTGCCACGGTAGGGGTTGAGGAAGGCAAGGCAGTTTTTTATCTTTCATTTTTAACAATCAGAAATGAAGAAAGTTTCGTTTAAAATTAATTTTCAAAATCCAGAGAGAGACGGTGGCCCTTCCTGGCCCCTCCCTAGCCAGCGTCCCTAAAGGGGATTTTTCGTTGTTTTTTTAAATAATTTTATTCTAAATGTATTTTGGCTGTCTATCATCAACCGGAATTCTTTCAAGAATATAAAAAAAATCTGCGTGGAACGGGAAAAAAACAAATTAATTGGTAAATTCAACTCGCACAAGTTTATTCCTCCAAACAACGATAAACAGACTGGCGATCCAAGAATATACTTCAGCAGTAAACAAATAATATAAATTAAATCCGAAAAAGGATTTTCTGCGCGCCAAACTCATCGCTATATCTCCCAGTATGGAAATCCTACAACGCCAGAGTCGGTAAAAAGGCTCGCTCAGTATAATCACCATTGACAACTAAGGTTTGCCCGAAGATTAGTAGGAATTGTACGTTTAATAATCGTGGTTCTATGTTTTATTTTGGTCCTTGTGTAGGTTGATGTCCTTTGTACTGCACAAATATCTATAAATTAAATTAATTTACATCAATTTAATTTACTTGATTTATTTCAATATATTTTGCTTTGTAATGATATACGCTCACACAGTTTATGATACATGTATTTATAAGTTTGTAGAAATGTTGTATTCTGTTGGTATATTACCCCCCCCCCCCCAAATCAGCAATGATACATTAATTTTATTAAGTGAATAATATAAACCAACTTTTATATTATTTATAAAGTTACTTATTCGAAATTATTATTAATTTGCTTAATTTTAATGTTATTATTAAAAAATAAAAATAATTATAACCAATTATAACACATTATATTAAAATGTTAATTGATTATTATCAATATTCCGATGCCCTGTTTTAGAATGGTATAATTGTGGCGTCTTAGTGATACTATAGGTTACAATATTAGCAATTTTATTAAAAAATGCATTTTTTCTACTGTTATATTCGGTATTCTGCAATAGATGGCAGCACTAAACATTATTACTTCTGATTTTAGTCCTGAACTTATTGACTATCTTAATTTTAATTTCATGTAGTTCCGCTAGATGGCAGCATTAAATAATTATTTATTTTGTTCTAATATTATAAGGTTGCCATGGACTCTTAAATTACTCTTATATTAGATATTGTCTCTTAATTATTAATTGTTTAATTTTAAACAAATACTTGTTTTTGTACTTTTAGTATTAATTTATTCCAGGATCATTATAATAGCATGTAATAATAATTATTATATGGGCTATATGTTAATTATAATTGTTATATTTTAAGCTTGTGAATATTTACTGCGGCAACCGTGGGATATGCTTTTAACTGTGCAAGTTAAAAGGCGGGATTTTTATGCTATGCCGAATTCCGTTAAATGTTTGTATCATGGTCAATATGTTATGGCTGTTCTCTCTCTGGGCATGTCTATGATTTAATTTGTTTCATTTTTTAATGTTTTTCATTGTTGCGGATATCACATTGATTAATATATATATATATATATTATTATTCAATTTATTTTACATGGTGGTTTTATAATTTCTGGTTATTAGTCGATAGGGTACATAACGGAATTCAAATTTTGCTTATAGCTGAATTCCGTTACAGAAATCTACTACGTTTTTTGCTTATAAATGTATTTTATATACCCTTGAAAAAGTGAAATACTTTATAAGCTTCCGGCATTATTCATCCATTTGCTCTATTGTATGTTTATGATACGGATTTTTCTGGTTCAACATTATTTAGGTATTATATTGTATCTTTTGTCTTTAATAGGATTTTATCAAAATTTGGTGTTTTTTGATTAGTTTTATATAGATTTATCGCACACAATATGCTAGTGAATTAGTGGATTTTAGCATGATTCTGTATTACTAGTTACAGGTTACAGTATAATGTCAGTGTTATGATTATTAGCTAATTTATTAATTTAATTTTAGCAATTGGAAATCTATGATGATTTGTAATATATAATGGTTATATATATATATATATATATATATTATATATATTTGTATAGTATGGTTATATATATATTTGTGATATATATAATGGTTATATATATATATATATATATACATATCGTATGAAAGCTTTCGTAACGCTGAACTCAAAAATATATTTTATTTAATTTTGGGTATTATATTTTCAGAGATAATCGTCGAAAATGTAGTGCAAAAATATGTCCCCCCCCCCCCCCCTCCATTTCCGAATCTCCTAAAACTAAAATTATGAAAAAAATAGAGGTAGTAGACGTAATGTAAACTTTGCTGGAAAATTATAGCGATTACCTTAGGTCACTTAGTTTTTGAGAAAAGCGCATTTTTCCGTTACACACAAATTTCGACTTGCAGGCATTCAGCAAAAGTGTTGAGGAGCGCTTTAGGTACCTATCGTAACAGAAGTAAAAAGGCATTGTTGATAATGATTTTTGAAAAAAAATCGTCGGTAATGAGCCGAGATATTAACCCTTAAAGACACGGACGATTTGGACATACACAATGACAGGAGCAGCGTACTCTATGTGCCATCGGATTTTAAAGCCTAGATAACAGCTTTTAACCATAGATTTGTGTAATTCAATGACCAGTAGCAGTATAAAAGCAATAAATGTCAAATTGTTAAAAAAAGACTGATTTAATTAGAATTGGTCGCATAAATACTAGGGGTTTTGCGACTAGTTTGCATTGAGTGGATTTCTCAATACGCCTCCCGTGTCTTTTAAAGTTAATTAAAAACCTATCTGGAAAAACGCGACATGGACCAAGGCGGCGTTGCTACTTTGCAACCTCCTTTCGAAGCGCGCTTAACACAATGCCAACTTTAAACTTTTAACAAGTATTTTTTGTTTTAACTACACTGTAAAAAGAAAAGATTAGTACTACACTGAATTTAGTTTTATGAAATACCAAATGAAATTTAAATATGCATTATTTTTATTGTCAGTACCCTAAGTTCATCATAAACATATTAGGATAAGATTTAAAAAAAAAGAGTTATACAGAATAGCAATATTTGATATTATTTAGGCTTCATATCTCGTTCAACTTTTATGGTATACCCATTTATACTTTTCTAGTATATACAGCTATACCCAACCCTACGTTGTATTGTTTTTTACAAAGTCTTATTATTCTTTTAGCAACGATAGTTTTAATAATTCAATTAATAATTCATATACTTATTGTACGGAACACTCTGAGCTCGAATAATACTCACACTTGCCGTTTATTCGTTAATACCATGGAAAGAAATTTCTTATTCAATTTAATTTTTAATATTGCATGTTTCATCAGCCTTGATGAGGTTTCAACTATGTTAATAACAATTATATTTATTAAATTTTTAAATGCACTATGAAAATAAAGAAGAATAGAAAATATGAAACTTCTTCGTTAGATTAAAGCACGCATCATTACTGGAAAAGCAGAAGCAGGTCTGACAGACTAGAAAAGGGGAAAAAATCTTGCTTTTGCTTATGGGGCACTAGCACATGCTTCCTGACTAGTATAACGAAAATTTCACACTCTGCAAATTTGTCGTTTCTAGTCTTCCTTTATGTAGCTAAGATGTTTGTTTTATTATGGTGTTCTGTAGAACTTTTTTTAAAAAAATTATTATTAATAATAAAGAAGAAGTATTAAGTAAATGAAAGCTGAATAACAATTATCATAATTTTAATAATATATGCAGTCATTTGAATTTTGTTGGAAAACGTCACAGTGTAAGTGATTTTATGTCCAACATCACCTCGCTTGTGAAATGACAATTTCCTCGTGAAATATGCAACGCGTTTTTTTTAGTTGTGAAATATGTTCCAAGATGGCGACACCTCCCTGAGTTATGGTGGCGTAAGATCACAAACTAGCGAAGGATTGTGTAAAAGACTTTTGTTTCGAAAAGGCGACAACAGATCGCAGCACCACAGAACTTTTCTGATAGACTGATTTTAAATAGAACCTTTTTTGCTTGTTAAGCAGTCTGTATTGTTTCAAGTTTTTTTACTCTGTTTTAACTCTTGTGGGCCCCTTTTTACTTCTTCCCTTGAAGGCCCGATTTTGTGAGGCCAAGACGCACGGTTTTTCGTGCGTTAACTCTTTGTCTTATGGAAGACTAAGGTCTCCTACTGGATTTCCAATGTTATTACTCTTATAGTATTCATATCTAACCCTTTTTACTTTATATTTTTTAGTGTGTGTGTGTGGAACCATGTAATCAAGATATTCAAGAATTAAATATTTTTTTTTCTCTACAAGTGCATCTGCATTGTTCAAAGAAGATATTTTTCACGATTTACAATATCTACTCATTAAATAAAATTTATAGGTTGTTTTCACATGAAGGAAACCAGCGTATGTCTGCTTTACCAGAAAGGTAAGAAAATAAATTTCTATCTTTCATTATTAATGAAAAAACATTTGGTATAACAATTTTATATTTATACTGGGTCCTTAGCTTCACGCTAATCGCGAACTCACCCTTTCTAGATATTTTAATAGATTATGAAGGCTGAGTTGAAGGGGAAAGTAAATAAATAAATAAATAAATAAAAAACCCAGTAATAAAAATTTGTTTATCTGATTGTGATAAAATGATGAACAAGATGCACATATGAGATATGAAATATTGAAATATATACATGAAAATAAAAATAAATGTGCATGAATAAATAACGATATATATAATATCGCAAAAAGAGTATTATTGTGAACGAATATTGATTGATTATTGTGAATAACTGATCATTTTATTTATATTTATGAATATATTCTAAGAAATTATTTTAAGAAAGTCACAAACTTCTTATAGTAAATATGTTTGTTATCAAAGAATTTATAAAACTTGAATAACACGCTATGTCTGCCACAAAAGAAATTACGGCAGTAGAGAAACTAAATGATAATAATTACAATCATTGGTGTTTCAAATTAGAAAATCTGTTAATTAAAGACGATTTATTCAAATATATAACAGAATCTCCACCTGCCACACCCGATGATACATATACTAAAAACGCGGCTAAGGCGAAAGCCATAATTTGTTTGTGCATTGAAAATACACAAATTGTGCACATCAGACATTTGACATCTCCCAAAGAAATTTGGGAAAGATTAAAAAGTGTTCACCAAAGGGCGAATTTATCATCCAAATTATTCCTTTTGAGGAAACTATATTCGCAAAGGCTCAATGAGGGCGGAGACTTAAATCTACATATCAACAATATTTTAACTATCCGCGACAAACTCGCTGCCATTGGAGAGCTCATAAATGATTCGCACATCTTGGCTCTTATGCTTTGCAGCTTGCCTCAGTCATATGCTCCTCTTATAACGAGCATGGAGGCTAGAGACGAAAAGGATCTAGACCTCGAGTTTGTAAAAAACAAACTCATCGACGAGTACTCTCATCGAATCGAATACAAAAACACCAGCACACGACCAAGGGACACAGCATATAAAATTATAAATAAAGGAAACAAAAAATATTGCAGCTTCTGTCAACGAGATGGGCACGCTCGTTCAGAATGTTACAAATTGAAAAACAAACAGAAAAACAATTACCAAAGAAGTGAAAATTATAACAGTAATAAATTTAACAACCATGCCAACTTTAAAGCCAATTTGGTAAACACCAAAAATCAACACAATGGTAGTAAAACCGACTCCTCGAATTTTTGTTTCAACAGCAAGTCAAATATAGAGGATGAGGCCAACCAATCAATCATTCCTCTCTTCCCAGTGGAAAACAATTTTGAAATTGAGTCAGTAAAAATTAACCAAACACAAACAACAGATCCAAACACATATATCATTGACTCGGGTTGTACCAGGCACGTTGCATCAGCAAAAACAAATTTTGCTACATTCACAGCCGGGAATTTTGGGAATATAACAATCGCTAATGGAAAAAGGCTTAATTCGGAAGGTATGGGCGACGTAAAAATAAAAACAGACAAAAACCACTACATTACACTAAGAAACGTATTATATTGTCCAGAACTAAAGGGCAATTTATTGTCAGTTAAGAAAGCCACTGAAAATAATATAAAGGTAATTTTCGAGAAAAATGCATGTTTATTTGTCAAAGATGATAATATAATCTTGACAGCTAAATTAAATGATAATCTCTACGTATTAAACCCTGAAGATGATTACGGCTATACTATAAGTACTCAAACTTTCTGTAACAATACAAATTGTATTTCATTGTGGCACCGAAGACTCGGACACAAAAATTTTGATGATATTAAATACCTTGTTAATCATGAATTAGCCAATGGGATAACAATTAACAAATGTAAACATGACACGCGATGCACCAAGTGCATTGAAGGAAAACTTTCCGCTCTGCCCTACCCTAAAGTAGCCACAAACAGAAGCAAAGACATCGGTACCCTCGCACATTCCGATATATGTGGCCCCATGAATACTGAAACGATAGGAGGGAAAAGGTACTTTATAACATTCACGGATGATTATAGCAGGTACACAATAACATACTTAATCGCGCATAAATCGGAAGCCGTTATCAAACTGAAAGAATACATAGCGCTAACAAAAAATAAATTTGGCAAGTTGATAAAGGCAATAAGGTCCGATAACGCAAAAGAGTATATCAGTGACGAATTTGAAAACTGCCTGATAGAAAACGGGATAGAGCGTCAATTGGGTGTTCCCTATTCTAGCCCACAGAACGGCGTTTCAGAAAGAAAGAATAGAACGATAGTGGAAATGGCTAGAACCATGTTGTCGGACGCCAAGTTACCTAAGAAATTCTGGGGGGAAGCTGTCATGTCCGCCACCTACCTCATCAACCGTCTACCAACAAAGGCTAACAAAAATAACATGACACCCTATGAACTTTGGCATAAAAGAAAACCCGATCTCTCGAACATCAAAACATTCGGATGTAAGGCATTTGCCTATGTCGACAAACCTAAAAGAAATAAATTAGATGAGAAAGCCATCGAGGGAATAATGTTGGGATATGATTTCAGAAGCAAGGGCTATAGGATATATACGGGTGAAAATAAAATTATAATATCTAGAACCGTAAAATTCTTCGAAGAAGGTATAAAAGATGAGGAAATTATACCCGCCAAAGAAAATCAAAACATCGAACAAACTCCCGCAGATAATATTGAAATTGATCTAGAAGAGCGCGACGATGATCAGAATAACATCCCGACCGACACATCCCTTGAGCCGAGAAGATCGCAGAGACAAAATCGTGGTGTACCACCTAACCGTTATGGAATAAGCGCAAACCTGTGTCAAATTCAGGAGCCAAAGTCATGGACAGACCTACAAAATATCAATGACGCAGAAACTAAAGATAAATGGCTAAAAGCCACTAGTGAGGAAACAGATTCTCTGAAGCAAAATAATACTTGGAGATTAATAAAACCTATCCCGGGAAAACGCGTCATAGGTTGTAAGTGGACGTTTAAGGCAAAAAGGGGAGCCAACGGGTCTATAGAGCGATATAAAGCCAGATTGGTCGCTAAGGGATATGCTCAAAAATATGGAAGCGATTTCGACGAGACCTACGCACCCGTTGTAGCGCATACCACCCTACGAGCATTCTTAAACGCAGCGGTGTACAAAGATCTTAAAATAACTCACCTAGATGTCAAAACTGCTTTCTTACATGGCGATTTAGAAGAGGAGGTTTATATGCATCAGCCAGAGGGATACATAACAAAAGGGGAAGAAGATAAAGTGTGTAGTTTAAACAAAGCGATTTACGGCCTTAAACAGGCAGCTAGGGCGTGGAACCAAAAAATAAGTAAATCTCTAAAAGAACTAAATTTCGTTGAATGCGCGTCAGACAAATGTCTGTACAAAAGAGTCCAAGATGGAAAAATTGCATACATAATAGTGTAAGTTGATGACATCTTAGTCGCAGGAGACAAAACAGACACACACGAAATATACACTGAATTATCAAAGCAATACGAAATCAAAAATTTGGGTCAAGTAACACAATATTTAGGCATAAACATAAAGGAAAAAGCAAACGGTAATCTAGAATTAGACCAGGAACACAAAATAATACAAATCGCAGAAAAATTCAATTTGTTAAATGGTAAGCCTACGTATACACCCATGAATACTAACTACTTTAATCTAGATCCAAACGGGAAACTAATGGGAGATAACGTAAAATTTAGACAGGCTATAGGAGGGCTTCTATACATTGCAACTTTAACTAGACCCGACATAGCATCAGTCGTTAACATCCTGGGAAGAAGGAATGAATCCCCAAGGGAAGTCGATTGGCAAGCTATCGAGAAATTAATTAGATATCTGCTTACTACTAAAGATCTTAAATTCGTCATAGATAAAACAAAACCTCCAATCCTAACGGCATATAGCGATGCCGATTGGGGGAACGACAGAATAGACAGGAAATCAACCACTGGAAACTTGTTTAAATTAGGAAATAATATATTGGCATGGTCATCGAGGAAGCAGAGTTGCACAGCACTCTCGTCCACGGAAGCTGAATATATCGCTGCCTCTAATGCAGGTCAAGAGATTTCGTGGTTGTTAGACCTGTTAAATGACCTCGAACTGTGTCAACAACTACCCGTAACATTGTACGAAGATAACTTATCAGCCATAAGATTGACCGAAAACGAAAAGGCACAGACAAGAACTAAACACGTGGAAGTTAAGTATCACCACATCAGACATCTATGCCAGAATGGTATAATCAAAATAACTTATTGCCCATCGAAGTTAATGCTGGCAGACGTGCTCACCAAGCCGTTGCCTAAGCCTCATTTCGAGTGTTTGAGAAACAAGTTAAACATTCTACGCTCGTCGGTTTGACATAAAAAGCGGGGGTGTTGGAAAACGTCACAGTGTAAGTGATTTTATGTCCAACATCACCTCGCTTGTGAAATGACAATTTCCTCGTGAAATATGCAACGCGTTTTTTTTAGTTGTGAAATATGTTCCAAGATGGCGACACTTCCCTGAGTTATGGTGGCGTAAGATCACAAACTAGCGAAGGATTGTGTAAAAGACTTTTGTTTCGGAAAGGCGACAACAGATCGCAGCACCACAGAACTTTTCTGATAGACTGATTTTAAATAGAACCTTTTTTGCTTGTTAAGCAGTCTGTATTGTTTCAAGTTTTTTTACTCTGTTTTAACTCTTGTGGGTCCCTTTTTACTTCTTCCCTTGAAGGCCCGATTTTGTGAGGCCAAGACGCACGGTTTTTCGTGCGTTAACTCTTTGTCTTATGGAAGACTAAGGTCTCCTACTGGATTTCCAATGTTATTACTCTTATAGTATTCATATCTAACCCTTTTTACTTTATATTTTTTAGTGTGTGTGTGTGGAACCATGTAATCAAGATATTCAAGAATTAAATATTTTTTTTTCTCTACAAGTGCATCTGCATTATTCAAAGAAGATATTTTTCACGATTTACAATATCTACTCATTAAATAAAATTTATAGGTTGTTTTCACATGAAGGAAACCAGCGTATGTCTGCTTTACCAGAAAGGTAAGAAAATAAATTTCTATCTTTCATTATTAATGAAAAAACTTTTGGTATAACAATTTTATATTTATACTGGGTCCTTAGCTTCACGCTAATCGCGAACTCACCCTTTCTAGATATTTTAATAAATTTCTTAAAATACGGTGGATTTTTCATTTAACAGATGTATTATAAAAGTAATTCCTGCTATTTTGGATGTTTTAAACAGAAATGCCCAGTAAATAATCTATCTGTTATCATAGGATGAACCCAGTACCATCTGTGTACATATATATATTTTTCTAATTTCTTCAATAAATGATACAAAATTGCAGAATCATTTTTTTCTTGCAAAAGATCCATCTTGTTTAAATTGAAAACATCGATTAGAAATCTCTCTGACGCGGCTAGAGACAATATCGGCTGCATATTTCGACGAGAACGGGACGCTCGTCTGGCTATGGTAGCGCAAGTGTTTATTTTTCATTCGAAAACCACAAGCGTTCAAATAATCAGTCGTCTGACATTAGCATATAGCCTAAAAAGAGAAAATTGTGATGTAAAAAAAAGTTACAAATAAAAAGATAAAATGCTAGTTGGTTAAAAAATGATAACGATATCAAAAGACAACCTCTCTCCGCCTAGAGATACCTTACGATAACATATGCCAGATCACCCCCCTCCCTCTAAAGTGATAACGTTATATATGCACAGTCCCTTTCAGCTTTTTGACAGGAATTAAGCAAACACAGAGAAAACAAATCACACAAATATTCTTTAAAATACATTTTTATAGCAGACGATATTCTTAGCATAGCACGCCTTTTAATTACACATATATATTTTTTTCTAATTTCTTCAATAAATGATACAAAATTCCAGAATCATTTATTTCTTGCAAAAGATCCATCTAGTTTAAATTGAAAACATCGAATAGAAATCTCTCTGTCGTGGCTAGAGACAATATCGGCTGCATATTTCGACGAGAACGGGACGTTCGTCAGGCTATGGTAGCGCAAGTGTTTATTTTTCATTCGAAAACCACAAGCGTTCAAATAATTAGTAGTCTGACATTAGCATATAGCCTAAAAAGAGAAAATTGTGATGTAAAAAAAATTACAAATAAAAAGATAAAATGCTAGTTGGTTAAAAAATGATAACGATATCAAAAGACAACCCTTCTCTCCGAATAGAGATATCTTACGATAACATATGCCAGATCACCCTCCTCCCCCTAAAGTGATAACGTTATATATGCACAGTCCCTTTCAGCTTTTTGACAGTAGGGGCAAGGAATTAAGCAAACACAGAGAAAATAAATCACACAAATATTCTTTAAAATACATTTTTATAGCAGACGATATTCTTAGCATAGCACGTCTTTTAATTACACATATATATTTTTTCTAATTTCTTCAATAAATGATACAAAATTCCAGAATCATTTATTTCTTGCAAAAGATCCATCTTGTTTAAATTGAAAACATCGAATAGAAATCTCTCTGTCGCGGCTAGAGACAATATCGGCTGCATATTTTGACGAAAACGGCACACGCTCGTCTGGCTATGGTAGCGCAAGTGTTTATTTTTCATTCGAAAACCACAAACGTTCAAATAATCGGTCGTCTGACATTAGCATATAGCCTAAAAAGAGAAAATTGTGATGTAAAAAAAAATTACAAATAAAAAGATAAAATGCTAGTTGGTTAAAAAATGATAACGATATCAAAAGACAAACCCCGCTCTCCGCCTAGAGATATCTTATGATAACATATGCCAGATCACCCCCCCCCTCCCCCATAAAGTGATAACGTTATATATGCACAGTCCCTTTCAGCTTTTTGATAGGAATTAAGCAAACACGGAGAAAATAAATCACACAAATATTCTTTAAAATACATTTTTATAGCAGACGGTATTCTTAGCATGGCATGTCTTTTAATTACAAGTGTTTTCAATTGTTATGAGAAAATGGCAACAAAAATATATAGCAAATTACTATTTTCCATGGAGGAAAGAGATATATGGAGATGCAGTTGTAAAAACGATTTGCAACATGATGCGCGTTATCGTTCAAATTTAAATGCCCTCATTAGGCCCAAACAAAACAAGTACGCGGAACAGGGACCGAATTCCTTGACATCATCCGTGCATTTTTTCTCTAAATGAAAATGATCTGATATTTAAGCATTCTAAAGTAGCATTTCTTCGTATTATGAATTAAAAACTGTATTACTAATAGTTTTCTTCTTTTTTTGCAAAAGTATGTGGTTGTGTTTGGGCCAAATGTAGCAGAATTTAGGGTTACATTTTTGGCGTCACCCACAGCCACCACACTTCACCTCTATTCTTTCTCTTTACTCTATGACTATTTTCCCTTTACTTTCTACAGAAATGGGGTACTTCAGTTGCCATGTACTTTTTTACGTTATACGACGGTGTAAAAATTGAAAATGTGCGATGTTTAGAAACTTGATAAAATCGCAATATATTACGATGTTAAGAATGCCTCCATGGCGATACTTGCTAAATATGCTAATCGTTGCTGTGGCAACCCTTTTTTTATTATTTTTCTGATTACTTTTCATGGTAGATGTAAAATTTGATTTGAACCGTGACTGTTAGTAATATTAGAACTCTCAAAATGAGAGTAATAATATTTTAATATTATTGTTATGTAAATAAATATGTATGTAATTTTTTTAAGAAGGAAGTTGATTAATTCGAGCTGTAATGTGTGTTTATTTATTGAAGCTATTATGAATTTGATACTTTAGAATTGATTTATGAATAAGTGCTTATTTTTCGACGAACTATGGAATAGTTTGAAGAAGTTTCGAACCTGCGATCTGAATGACGTAGTATCAACGGGTGGCTCATGGTTATGTGTAAATGTTATTTTTTTTTAATGACGATGCCTTATTTGTTGTCTGGAAGAAATAGGATATTGGAGTCGAAAAAAAAAAGAAAGTAACTTAAATGGAATTTATTTGCCATATGACTTAAGTTTTGCTTACACTCTGTTAAAAGCAACTAACTATTAATCGGAAATTATTTTTCATTTAAGATACAGCACAAGAAATTGCATTATTTTTTTAATTACTTTTTAAAATGTAATTGTTACGGTGATAGCTACAGTATAATACCTACATGTATATTATTCACATTTTAGGTAGCTTTCATTACAAAAAGCTACCTATTGCAGCCGTTCGGAGGAAAGCGATTTCAAAAAATTTTGGTATATTTTCATCGATCATGACCCCCAGACCCCGAAACCACCCTCCGTTCAAAAGTTGATATATATATATATATATATATATCCATATATATATATATATATATCTGATCTTTGTCACACTGTAACTCTCGTATTTATGAACCGATTTGGATGAAACTCGGTGTGTACATAGTACATACCAATGTCTCGACCGAGTTCGTTGGCCAGCTTCATCCGCCATCTTGTTTCAAAATGGCGGCCATTTAAAATTTTTTAAAAAATTTAAAATTTGAAATGTGGTATCAAAAAATTGAAAATTGAAAAATATTTTTTTATTATGTGTTTGACCTTGATACAAAGATTTCGGAGCAGTTTTTGTTTCGTCTATATCTTAAAAAATGGCTGGGTTATAGCACTTTGAATTTCTAGCGTGGCTGACATTTTGAAATGTCCTGATTTTTGCCACGCGATAACAGGCGTATTCATGAACGGATATGCATGTACCTTGGTGTGTACAAAGTATATACCAATGTCTCGACCGAGTTCGTTGGGCAACTTAATCCGCCATCTTGTTTCAAAATGGCGGCCATTTAAAATTTTTTTTAAATTTTTAAATTTGAAATGCGGTACCAAAAAATTGAAAATTGGAAAATATTTTTTTATTATGTGTTTTACCTTGATACAAAGATTCCGGAGCAATTTTTGGTTTGTCTATATCTTAAAAAATGGCTGAGTTATAGCACTTTGAATTTCTAGCGTGGCAGACATTTTTAAATGTCCTGATTTTTGTCACGCGATAACAGTCGTACTCATGAACGGATATGGATGTACCTTGGTGTGTACAAAGCACATACCAATGTCTCGACCGAGTTCGTTGGACAGCCTCATCCGCCATCTTGTTTCAAAATGTCGGCCATTTAAAAAATTTAAAAAATTTAAAAATTTTAAATGAGGCACAAAAAAATAGAAATTGAAAAAGATTTTTTTCTTATGTGTTTGAGTTTGATACAAAGATTCTGGAGCATTTTTTGTTTTGTCTATATCTTAAAAAATGGCTCAGCTATAGTACTTTGAATTTCTAGCATGGCTGACATTTTGAAACGATCTGATTTTTGTCACGCGATAATACGCGTATTTATATACCGATTTGGACGTGACAATGCGTGTGCGTAGCACATAGCAATGTCTTGACCGAGTTCATTGGCCAGCTTCATCTGCCATTTTGTTTCAAAATGGCGGCCATTTAAAATTAAAAAAAAAATTTAAATGAGGTACAAAAAAATTAGAAATTGAAAAATATTTTTTTTTCTTGTGTGTTTGAGCTTGATACAAAGATTCCGGAGCATATTTTTTCGTCTATATCTTAAAAAACGGTTCAGTTATAGCACTTTGAAATTCTAGTGTGGCTGACATTTTGAAACGATCTGATTTTTGTCATGCGATAACACGCGTATTTGTGAACGGATTTTGATATAACTTGGTGTGTACATAGAACATACCAATGTCTCGACCGAGTTCATTTGCGAACTTCATCCGTCATCTTGTCTCAAAATGGAGGCCATTTAAAAATTTAAAAAAAAATAAAATTTAAAATGAGGTACAAAAAAATTAGAAATTGAAAAAGATTTTCTTCTTATGTGTCTGATTTGATAAAGATTTCGGAGCAGTTTTCGTTTCGTCCATATCTTAAAAAATGGCCGAGTTATAGCACTTTTAAATTCTAGCATGGCTGACATTTTGTGGCAAGGCATGTGCAAGGCATGTGGCAAGGCATGTGGCAAGGCATGTGCATATAGTACATAGAAATCTGTCTTCCGAGTTCTTTTGCTAACTTCATCCGCCATCTTGTTTCAAAATGGCGGCCATTTAAAAATTAAAAAACAATTTAAATTTAAAATGATGTACAAAAAAATAAGAAATTGAAAAAGATTTTTTTCTTATGTGTTTGAGCTTGATACAAAGTCTCCGGAGCATTTTATATTTTGCTTTTGTCTAAAAAAATGGCTGAGATATAGCAGTTTGAATTTCTAATGTGGGTGGCATTTTGAAAAATCTTATTTTTTGCCTGCAACAGCACTCGTATATATCAATCGATTTAGATGTGAGTGAGCATGTGTACAGGAATTGCTAAGGTCTCGACCAAGTTCATTGGTTAGCTTTGTTGCAGCCATTATGTTGTTTTAAAATGGCGGGCACTTCAAGATATCACCCAATTTGGCGACCAAATATAAATCACTTTATGTAAAACCAGCTTTGATAACGTTGACTAATTTCGCGAAATTCTCATTCATATTCAGCATTGACAAAAATTAGTATTTAATCTTCTATAATCGGGTTCCACTAATTTTAGCTCCGTGTGTTTGAATAATATACGCTGGCTTTTAAAAAATAAGGAATGTGAAAGCTACCTCTTCCTCCCGGCACTGGCCGGAAGGACTTTTTAAAATACTTCCGAAAAATTTTAAGTAATTTTGTGTTATAATTTTTTGAACCACTAATTTCGTTTTTTAGTTTGCAAGTCCTGGTCATCTAAAACATTTTTGTAAAAAAAATGAAAAAAAAATGGCAACCTGTTGAGAAAAGATTCGAAATCTCTGTTACTTAGGATATAGTTACGTAGGATGTCTGCCTTGTTCTGCCTTTTCGAAATTATGTGAATCTTAAGCTTATTCCCCTAACAAATGCCTTATTTAACATAAAATGGGAAAAGATATCTAAAGAAACTTATCTTATAAATTTGTCAGATATAAATCATCATATGAGTACTTTACAAAATGCAAGATGCATGCCTTGTTCTGCACATTAGAATTTATGTAATTCTTAAGTTTATTCCCGTAAGAGTCGCCTTATTTGACATAGAACGGGAGAAGTTATCTAAAGAAACTTATCTCATAAATTTGTCAGATGTAAGTCATCAGCTGAGCACTTTACAAATTGTAAGATGTCTACTTAGAGGTCTGCACGGGCCTAAATTTCCAGGACCGTACACGGCCCGACTCGTAGAAAAAATTCGGCCCGGCCCGTAGAAAGAAGATATTGGCTCGGCCCGATAAAAAACTTAAAAATTCGGCCCGAGGCCGGCCCGGCCCGTAAAAATGTTAAAATCTCGGCCCGAGTGAATTTCTACAAAACATTGATTTTTACGTCGATTTGGTTAAAAATTTGTCTCGTACGAGGAGTTCTGACAAAAAATATTTATCTTAACTTTTTTTCATTTTTATAGAAGTGCCGTAGGCTGCGATATTTATTTTTTAATGAATCTCTATTTCTTGTATGTAAATGTTTCAGTTATCATAATATTGTTAATTCATATTCCATTATTGAAATGTTGAAAATCTGAAAGATGCTATGCAGCAAAATCTTCTAAGACGAAATTGCACAGAAAAGGGGGAAAATGCGTTATAGACAAGCTCCCTTCTTAGCAAGTGGAAATGTATTATATATTCTTTTCTTACGTATTAGTACACTAATTTTGCATAGGTCAACGCGTTTTTCTGTTTAAAACAGAGATCCGTCATAGGCAGGTTCTTTTTCACACGTTTTACCAGATTTTAATTTAGCTATATTTTAATAAGCGTAGAAATTTACTATTCTTTAAAAAGAATAAATTTTAATGTTTAAGTGTAGAATAATAGCGATTTAAAAATGCATGCATTTTTTGCAAAAATTTTTGGGCCAAGCCTAATTTTACTGGCCTTTGAATCAGGACCAGGTCACGCTTAGACAGTGATTTTCATATGGGCTGTGTTAAAACTGGGACTGAAAATTTTGGGCCGTGAAGATTAGGAAGGAATCCAGTACCGGCTCTGTACAGAAAAAATAAGTTAGGCCCTGCCCGGCCTGGCCCAGCCCGGCCCGAGCCTTCAAAAAAAGTATGGCTTGGGCTTCGGGCCACGGGCCGGCCCGTGCAGATCTTTAGTCTACTTTGTTCTGTCTATTAGAACTTATATAATTCTTAAGTTTATTCCCCTAACGAATGACTTATTTGACATAAAACGGGAGAAGTTATCTAAAGAAACTTGTCTTATAAGTGTGTCAGATGTAATTCACCAGCTGAGTACTTTACGAAATGTAAGATGTCTGTCTTGTTCTCTCTATAAGAATTTATGTAATTATTAAGTTTATCCCCCTAACAATTGCCTTATTTTACTTATATAGAATATCTGTCCAGTTCTAGAAAAATAGGTTTGCTTTTAATATGTTAAATACTTGCACATATTCAATATGTCACAAATTGTAAGAAAATATACTTTTCCTTTGTTTGTCACATTCATAGTTTTCACTCGTTCTTTTTAACTATTAATTTGAAAACCCAATTTCAGCAATTACCATCTATTGCCGGAAAAATATACCAATTCTCTTGTGCAGTCCTGTATATGATCTATAGCTTTGTATATATAGAACAAATTTGATAAAATTTGGCTCATTTAGGATGCTTAACACAATTCAGCAATTCCAGTAAAGCAATTTCTGTCAATAAGCGCAAATGTATTTGAATTCTTTTGTGCAGCCTTCTATATGATCTATAGAATTTATACACATTATGTAATATGAGAAATATTAGTTTAATTTAAAAACGTACACTACATTTGAAAACGCATGCCATTATTGCTCATAGACAGTACTGTAACCGAATTATTTTCAGTGTCCCTGAAAATGAACTGTAAATGGTACGCACACCCTATTCTATAGTTAGAATACACTGAAAAAAATTATGCCAGTGGCATCTAGAAAATAAATTGTGCCTCTAGAAAAAATAGTTTCAAGTCATCCTTACAAATTCTAGTTCCCTTTCTTACAGTGTTCTACTTATCCCTATTAAAATTCAAGGGCGTTTACGTATATTATCGTGGTCAAACTTATTTAAAAATTTCTGCAAATAAATGAGAACCCAAGAAGTGAGTTTTAGTAACTATAATTCTAGTTTATGAATTAATTCTAGAAATCAAGTGATAATTTCTCGCAACACAAACAATTTTATAATACACTAGACTAGATTAATTTTAACACAATTAATCTAATTGGTAAATAAATCATGTCAGATGTAAATTTCCAACTGGGCGAAAAATGCCCGGACCTGGACTCGAACCAGGGATCGCTTGGCCGAAGCCGCCAATGCTCTACCATCTGAGCTATCTTGGACGAATCTGGTGGAACTTTTTCACCCGGCTGACCTCTTTGATTATAGCATCTGGTCTGAAATCTGGTTCAGCTCAACAGAATAAGTCGCAGGTAATGACACTCCAGAAATCGCTGGATACGTAATTACACTAGATTAATTTTAACACAATTATTCTAATTGGTAAATAAATCATATCAGATGTAAATTTCCAACTGGTCCGGACATTTTTCGCCTAGTTGAAATTTGACATCTGATTATAATATAATGTATCGTTTCACCACCTAGAAATCTATAGACTAGAAATTCTCGATCATTTCGTCTATTCAGTTTATTCGTTTACCTTATTCGCATAGCTAGGAAATCTATATTTCTAGTTTAAGGATTTAGAAAATGATAACTATTCGTTCTAGATGAAGGCGGTATATTTTTTCTTTCAGTGTATTGCAGCGCATCTCCCATGATGTATATCAATGTGAATATGTTTGAAAAAGTTTAAGATCATTAAAATACAGTGTAAAAGATTTTTACCAACAGATCACAATCTAACAGCATTCTTTGCGTGCCCCTGTACGCGGCCAGACAAGCTAACGCATCGGCAAAAGACCAGACAAACCGAAATCCTAAACACTTTTCAACTACTGTAGAACCTCGATTATCCGAAGCAATTGGGACTGAATATCTTTCGGAAAATTGAAATTTTCGGATAATCGAGAATGCTTCAATTTTAAGATTAAGGAGAAATATATGCAATATTTCTTATTATAGTAACAAGCGTTTAATAAAATCAACAGCAAAACTGAAACAATAATAAATTACCTGAATTTTAATTTTGAAATTAAGTACATTTTACATGTATCAAAAGGGTTTGAAACAAATGTTTTGTTTCTGGCAGTTTCGATTGCCTTTGCTTTGAAGTTCTATCACGGAGTTTTTTAATATTATTAGTTCACCAGTATCACTGTTTTTCTGGTACTCCAGCCATGCCAAACCTTTTGCAAAACATTCAAAAGCTTCAGAATTTCTAATTTGTTCGTTTTCTTCATTCCAGTCCGCAGCTTGCGGGAGCTCAAGTTAAATTCAAAGGAACTCTAAGAAAGGGATCGAAAATATTTATACGTACTAGTAGTTCGGAAAGGACCGCTTGAACACAAGGAATATGATTGAAAAAAAAAAAAAAAAAAAAAAAAAAAAACGTTCAAAATGGATTTTGCACACAAGAAATGTGATGTTAAAAAAAAAGTTCCTGCTATCGATTTCGGCTAAAAAAGTTTTGGATAAAAGAGGTTCTACTGTATGTTGGAAATTGTTAAAAAGGAAGAGAAATATAAAAAAAACTATTAATGAAAGTTTCTTTGAACTTCTCTCAGAAGTTTTTCTCGTAATCAAATGAAAGAAATTGTCTATCAGTTTAGCATTTTAAATTCTCTACAAACAAAAGCATGCGCATTTTTAAATTATAGGTTGACAGATGTAATAGTGGAATTTTTAAACCATTGTTTTGTTAGAATTTTTATGGCGAAAACACACCGTGTTGACCATTCCACTGATCCATGTGTATGAAATTGTATGTGCTAAATAACTCTTGTCTAACACTGTAAAAAAAAATTCCGCAACGTTCCTGGGAAAAAATGGGCAGCTGAGTTGCCCATTATTTCCAAGAAACATTTCTTGAAAATGACTGGAACTTTACTGTATGTGTTAAAAACTTTCTACAGAAATGCCAGTAAGTTTCCTGCGAAATACCAGGAATATTTCTGTTGACAGCAAAACATTACTGACATTTCACAGCATGCGGGATCCGCAGACGATTTTTACATTTCCAGTTGACAATTTTCGCTTTATTATCATTATTTGTTAGAATGAAAAAAATATTTTGAAATTGACATCAAAATTATTATTTATAATTTACACGAAAAAATAAATTTTCAGTTAAAATTCAATAAAGTAAATATATATATGATATATTGTTTCTGAACTTTGCTTAAAATATAAAAATATATGTAAATAATAATTAGAAAAAAAAATCTAGACATAAAATATTTTGGATTTTCGTTAGTAATTATGTTAGTTTACAAGTTAGATAAAATACATATAAATTTTCATGAAAAAAAAAAAAAAAAAAAAAAAAAAAACCTAAACGTAATTGTATATTTTTTCCGAAAATAAAAAAAAATTCAAATTTGCAGCAATTCAAAGTGTCAAATATATATCAAATTTAAATCAAATTGTAATAAAGTGTTAAAATATAAAATTGATTAAAAAAGAAAAAAAAATCCAGAGGTAGCATCGAACTCGGGCCGTACGGGTGGCGTGCGAGCTTTCTGCGTCCACACCACGAAAGACACGTTGAGAGCTGCAAACTAATGGGTATTTGAAACGTATGCTAAACCTCGGCATCTAATTTCTGAAAATCTAAGTCCCATTTGAAGAAATCCTTTCACAAGAATAATTAGAGATAAGAACTCTAAAACATACTTTAAATTAATCAAAATCGGTGAGAATCATGTTTGATGGTCCCCTGGTTAATGGAGATCCAAATAATAGGTGTATTTTTTTTACACGGTCTGCTCCTTAAATATTCCACAGACAAGTACGAGAGATAATCTCTTAGCGATGTCAGGGAGGTATTGTATTTTCATCTGAATTGTCTTGACAATAGAGACGTAAAGGATTATGTCATCTATTGATTTATTTGCATTCCATATTGATTTTTTTACATTCATTTAAGGAATTCTTTTTCGACACACGCGTGCGAGCAACGGATTATAGCAAAAAAATAATAAATGGCGGCCGCAGCGTTTTGCTGTTTCCAACTTTTGTTCAGGAACGTTTCAGATAAGAAAACCAGAATTTCACAGGAAAGAGCTAAATTATTCTGAAAACCTGAGAAAAGGCGAAACGTTCCTGGATTTTACATGGAACGTTACCATTTTTTTTACAGTGAACGTTTTGCCAATTGTACATGGCTATCTCACTGTATTTTGATTTAATGAAAATCCGTCTTTTCTGTTCCTAAAAAAATAATTATATTACTTGAAATTCAGCTTGCCCTGTTTTCAAAAAATACTTTCCTGTTAATTGGTTAAAAAATTACACATGCTCAAGTGGGTGAAAAAAATGTTTTTTTTTCTTTTTGGCATTAATGTAATTTTTACTTGTAATTTTTTTCACTAATAATCGAATCATTTTATATTAATACTTGGTTTTTGTAAAATATGTTATGATAAGTTTAACGAAGAAAAAGAATCTTATTAAATAGAAAGCCAAAAGTACCGAAAAAAGGAAAGAGACAAACAAATAGAGACTAAAAGTAAAAGTTTCTTTGAACAGCTATAAGAAGTTTCTCGCCTAATCAAATCAACGAAGCTGGCCATCAATTTAGAAAACCAGTTCACGTAGGATATCACTCCTATTCAGGTATTGGAACTTATGTGACACAGCAAAAAGCAATGGTTACAAGAGAAACTGTAGGTAGCTTTTGTCACGCCCTTCAGCACAGTTGAACACAATTTAAATCATTTTCTTAACGCAGAACACCACTCATTGAAACTTATTTTAGTATATTAATAATATATGCCAGTACTAATGAATTTCAATGTGACATTCATTTTCAGCCCTATGAACACCATTTTGCTGAAATTCTTTTTAAAATCTTTATTGATACTGGGAAATCCAACACGAGCTTCTCCGGTTACAGAATATAAATTAAATAATTTTTAGGTGCATTCGTAATTATATAAATGCGTAGCACCTATAGTCGTCGTTTGGTCCGTCACTATGTCTGTCCGTCTGTCCTTTTATAACAGCGCAACAACTACCCAAACGAATGGTTTGAAATTTAATATATATGATCGTTGTAGAATTTTGTCGAGTCATTTAAAATTTTATGGAAGTCGAATAAAAACTTAAACAAATATTAATAAAAGATTTCTTTATTTTATTAAATACTATCATACGTAAGTAATTCAATGATAGCTCATGATGGGTAATGATTCTAGGTTGCCATGGTGATGACGTCCTATTTAAGATGGATCCATATTATTCCCGTATTACTGAATTTAATATATATAATCGCGCATTTTTGCCTAAGAGTGCAACAGCTATTACACCAAGATCTGAATATTTATAAAACTTATTATAGTACGAATGCACCTCATTTACCCCGTTTGACGTATAATTTACGACTTGTTTTTTCACTATTAATCGAATCATTTTATATTAATACTTTATTTTTGTAAAATAAGTTATGATACATAAAAAGAAAAGAATCTTATTAAATAGAAAGCCAAAAGTATCGAAAAAAGGAATAAAAAACCATAAACAGACTAAAAATAATTTTTTTTTTTTTTGAACAGTTATCAGACGTTTCTCGGCTAATCAAAGCAAAGAAGCTGGCCATTAATTTAGAAAACCAATTCACGTAGGATGTCTCTCATGTTCTCTCTATTGGAACTTATGTGACACAGCAAAAAGTAATGGTTACAAGAAAAATCGTTGGTAGTTTCTGTCACGTCCTTCCGGCATTTGAACACAATTTAAATCTTTTTCTTGAGGCAGAACATCACTGCATTAATAATTGAAATTTATTTTAGGTTATCAATAACAAATGCCAATACCTATGACTTACAATGTGACATTCGTTTTTAGCTCTCTAAACACCATTTCTCTGAATTCTTTTTAGGTGCGTTCGAGATTATATAAATAGAGACCGTATAGGGACTCTACCTAGCAAAATTAATGGTAGTACTGGAAATCGGCTTTCTAGATGTTTTTTGGGTTGTTGAATCCGAATTTGTAACTTCCCACCAAAATTTCCCCCGGCAACCTCCCCAAATTTCGGTAAAAAGCCCCCCCAAAAAGGTTTTTATTAAAAAAATCAATCTTTTTATTGTTTTAGAGAAAAAGTATCTAGAAATTCAGAAAGTAGACAAAATTTTCAACAAATTAGATATATGACACTATGACTTAGGATGAAGGGGAAGGGGGATCTGCCTCGGAACATGCGCGCGGCGCTGCGTAAACTAAGTTGCGCAATCCCACTTAACCACTCACACGTTTACATTCGTCCTCCCATCTCCCCTCCGAACTTTCTCTATAAGGTTTACTTTAAGATTTTTGGGTCGCTGAATCCGAATTTGTATCTTCCCCCCAAAATCCCCCCCCCCGAAACCCCCCCAAATAATTGTTTTTAACTTAAATTTCTTATTGTTTTAGGGGAAAAGCATTACGAAATTCAGAAACTAGACAAAATTTGCAACAAATAAGATATATGACATTATGAATTAGGATGAACGGGGGGGGGGGGGGGGGAGGGCTGCCTCTGAACATTCACTGCGGCGCTACGTGAACTAAGTTATGAAGTCCAGGCAATAGGGGATTTTACCTGGCAAAATTAATACTAGCTATGGATTTCGACTCACTTTATGTTTTTTGGGTCGCTAAATCCGAATTTGTAACTTCCCACTAAAATTTCACCCGGCAACCCCCCAAAAAATTGATTTTTTGATAAAATTTGGTTTTTGTGAAAAGCGCGCGGGGAATGTTCTGAGGCAGCCCCCTCTCTCCCCGTTTATCCTATGTCATAATGTCATGTATCCTATTTGTTGCAAATTTTGTCTAGTTTCTGAATTTCGTAATGCTTTTCCCCTAAAACAATAAGAAATTTAAATTAAAAACAACTATTTGGGGGAGTTTCGGGGGGGGGGATTTTGGGGGGAGGATAAAAATTCGGATTAAGCGACCCAAAAAACTTAAAGTAAACCTTATAGAGAAAGTTTGGAGGGAAGATGGGAGGGCTAATGTGAGGTCTGAGTGGTTAAGTGGAATTGCGCAACTTAGTTTACGCAGCACCGCGCGCATGTTCCGAGGTAGATCCCCCCTTCCCCTTCATCCTAAGTCATAATGTCATATATCTAATTTGTTGCAAATTTTGTCTACTTTCTGAATTTCTAGATACTTTTTCTCTTAAACAATAAAAAGATTGATTTTTTTAATAAAAACCTTTTTTTGGGGAGCTTTTTACCAAAATTTGGGGAGGTTGGCGGGGGAAATTTTGGCGGGAAGTTACGAATTCGGATTCAGCGACCCAAAAAACATTTAGAAAGCCAATTTCCAGTACTACCATCAATTTTGCTAGGTAAAATTCCCTATTGCCTGGACTAGTAGCACCTATAGTCGTCGTTCGTCTGTCCGTCTGTTCGCATATAACAGCCTTTAAACTACTCAACCGAATCATTTGAAATTTAAAATATATAATTGTTGCATAATTTTGTCGAGTCATTTCAAATTTTATGAAAATCGAATGCATAGTTTAATTTCAGGGACAGTCGACAGTTTTCCGCTACATTACGGCCAACGGGGAAAAAATATTTCAAGTGCATTTTAATGATGTTACAACCTTTCGAATAGAATGAAATTGATATACACTTATGAAGTATATTAAAATATGCATTCAGTACAATATGCAGTGTAAAACATATTAAAAAAACTAGTTATAGTATGAACACACCTCATTTGCCACGTTTGACGTGCAATTTTCAACTTATTAAAATATTTATTGATACTAATAGATCCAATCCGAGCTTCCCGGTTTACAGAATATAAATTAAAACCAATTTTTAAAATTTGAAAACTATCATTTTTATATGGAAAATAGCAATTATGTGTTCAAATAAAGTTTTGAAATTTACTAAAAGTTACACCTTCGTATTCATCTTGCATCAGGAAGTAACAGCTAAAAAAATCGGCAAAGATTTCTATTTACAACAGCCTTTTGATTCTAATAATTTAAGTGGTTTAAGCGCGTAGTTCGATTAAATGTCTGGAATTTCTGTTTTACTTTTATTTTATTATTGTTTTTTATTGATAATGTCGAAATTTTGTTTTCGAATATAAGCTGGAAAAAAATGCTTTTTATCAATTTCAGTACAAACGGTTTTATCTTTGATAATCGTCTGCACGCGATGGAGATAGATTTGAAAAGAATTCATGGGTAAATTGCGATTCAGTTTACAAAGTAATTGCGATACAGATTTCAAACTAATCATATTTGAAAGTTCATTTTATTAATATTCGAAGGTGTAAGAATTCAAAATATGCGATGTTTAGAATTTTAAGAAATTGCATTAAAAGAGAAACTTAATCGTCTGCTGTTACCAATATCAAAAAGACGCCAGCGTTACGGATGGACACGTTTGTCCTTTAAAATATAGGTAGATAGATTTAAATGGTATATTTATATATGTTATACAACATTTAAATACATTATTTATTTATTTATTAGTTTTGTCGCACGAATATTGTTTTAATTTTCTTTTATTTAGCTAATAATATAATCACAATTATTTCATTTGTATGAAACAAGTTATGCTGTATTAAAAGAAAAGAAGAGTATAATAGCCTTCTTATTTTCTTATCGCCTTATTATTTCATTTAAAAAAATACACTTAGTATTACATTAAACAAAAAGAAAAGTAAGCGTGATAATGTTGAAATGTCTTTGTAGGATGTTTTAAAGTAATATAATCTATTTTTTATTTTAATATTTTTGATCTATTTGCTTTAACAGATTCGCATTCAAAACTTTCAACGTATCTGAAATATAATAACTAATCTAATATATAAAAATGAAAATTTGAATGTCTGACTGTCTGTAACGGTATACAAATACACAGTTTGGAAGCCAGAATTGTGAAATGTTATGTACATGTGTATTAAAATACGGCCGAGGCAACTAAAGCAATCCGGAGTCGAAATAATTTATAGTTAACTTTTTATTCATAAAAAACCATCAATTTAACAGCAATTTCCTATCAAATTTAAACATGTTTCGTTATAGCAGCAGTCAACAATTAAAAATTCACCATAAAATCCTCTTTTTTATGTTCAAGATATACTATACATATTACGTACGTCACGCTGCAATACTAAAAAGCTCCAGCTGGTATTACGATAATTCTTTTACCTCCCATGCAAATAATTAGAGATTATTTAATTGCGCTTAATGATTACAATTTAAAAAAAATAAATGCAAACATTTTATCAGAAACATCAACAAAATTTTTTATTCTATTTATTCCCTTATTCCAAATATATCGTTTTATCGTCTGCTGCCATAGTAACATGATAAATTAAATTTCATTAAAAAATTCCACAGTAGTAGAAAAATATTTTACTAAATCTAATAGTTAATTTTAATTTTGGTTTTTGAATTAAATTCATGAGCTCCCGTGCAAAGAACGTGTTAAACAGCTAGTTTTTTTTTGTTATAAAAGTGCCGTTTTTCAAAGTTATAATAAGCAATAAAGGAGATTCATTAAAATATCGTGCAGTAATTATCTTTATTTGAGTTTGCAGTAACTCATCACAGAAATAATTTGAAAGAGTACATGTTTGAAAAATACGTTGGTGTTCTTGCAATAAATAAATAAATAAATAAAAATAATAATGCAATAAAATTTTAAACATCTTGAAAAAAAAAAAAAAAAAAAAAAAAAAAAAAAAAAAAAAAAAGAAGCAATCAACTCTTAATATATTCTTTCATGCATGCAATATTTTAAAGACTAAAATTTATCTTTTTTAAAGCATGAAATTAAAAGTAAAATATTCAAAATTATGGAAAAAAATTGAGTAAAACATTCAGAAATGCATACTCAAACGAAAAAAAAAATAATTATCTCTACGAAAATACGTCCCTAACATCTTGCTTCATAAAAGGCACCAGGAATAAGAACCGATATTTGAAAACGTAGCTTGTGCAACCGTGGCTTAATGATCAAAGGCACTACGCTTGAAGAGAGCAGT
This sequence comes from Maratus speciosus, assembly GCA_963932465.1. NCBI lineage: Eukaryota > Metazoa > Arthropoda > Arachnida > Araneae > Salticidae > Maratus > Maratus speciosus. Next base: position 59,430,206 of record OZ010788.1, read on the forward strand.
TCCCTAGTTTGAATCCTGTGGCAGAAAAATGTTGTTTGGTTACTTATGTTGTTCGAATTAAATAGAGATATTCTGACCGTTATGTAAACGTGTTCGTGAAAAGGGAAATTCATAAAGATGTAAGTTTGACCTTGAAAAATTAAATTTTGTCTTTTTAACGGGAATTTTTAAATAAGAAAATATGAAAAAAAAAAAAAAAAAAAAAAAAAAAAACGGAAAAATTTTGGGGAAAAATGGAAAGTTTTCTGGAATTTACGGAAATATTTTTCTGCTAAAATATGGAAAAAATACGGAAATAGTACTGGCGTCACGAATGCTAGTACACTTTCCTTTTTTAACGGATTTCTTTTACAGTGCATAACTACATAACTGATTGAAATTTATATTAATAAATGCCAGTACTTGGGAGTTACAATGTGATATTCATTTTTAGTTCTATAGACATAATGTCTGTTCATTTTTTTTTTAAAATATTTACAGAAATACGCATAAAATATTATATATACATTTGATATACAGCATTTAAATGCATTTTTTAGTTATTTGTTAGTTTTGTGACATGAATATTGTTTTAATTTTCTTTTATTTAGCTAATAATATACTCGTTATTATTTCATTTTTATAAAACAAGTTATACTACATTAAAAAAAAAGAAGAGTAAGGCTCATTATGTGGAATGAAACAAAATGATCAGTAAAAAGCAAGAAAAAACGTAAAAAGCGACTAATAATGAAAGCCTAATGAAATGAAAGAAGTTGGCTATTAATTTAGAAAACTAATTCACGACGGATGACCCTATTTTATCAATTGAAACTTGTGTGACAGAGTAAAGGTAATCGTTATAAGGATAACTATTAGTCACTTTCACACTTCCAGACAGTTGAATTGAATTAAATCTTTTTTTGCCTGATTTCGCAGAACGTTAATGCTTTATTGGCTGTAATTTCCGTTAAGGTAATAATAATACGGCAGTAATTTAGAGTTAAAATGTGTGTCATTCGCTTTCTATTTTATACGAAAAAAAAACTCATTTTTCCGTAAAAAGGTTTTTTCCTTTAGATATCTATTGATATAGACATAAATATTACTTTGCATTAAAAAGTTCGACAGTTAAAAGCAATAAAAATAAAAAAGAAAAGTGCCCAGCTAAACTGATGGCATTGAGCTCACAGACTATTCACACTAACTGTATATTATACTCTTATTTTAAAGGATAATGCCCCTCAAAAAAATAAGTGAAGGGGAATTAGCCCCCGTTTCCCCCTTTATACTTAACCAGTGAACCTCCAAATCTAATCAGGGAAGCTCCTTATCATAATAAACCGGTATACCAAACTTGGAGCAAATCGAATAATCTTGCAAAAAAAAAAAAAACATTTATCTAAATTAAGGGGGTGGACTAACCCCCCTTTATCCTTAACCAATTAATCGCTAAAATGAATCAGGGAAGCTCCTTAACATAATAAACAGGTATACCAACTTCGGAGCAAATCGAATCATTCTGCATGAAAAACCCATTTATCTAAATTAAGAGGGGCAGGCTAACCTCCCTTTTCCCCTTTACCCTTAACCAATGAACCCCAAAATTAATCAGGGAAGTTCCTTAACATAATAAACCGGTATACCAAATTCGGAGCAAATCGAATGATTCTGCATGAAAAACCCATTTATCTGAATTAAGGGGGTGGACTAACCCCCTTTTCCCCTTTTATCCTTAACCAATGAACCCCCAAAACTAATCAGGGAAGTTCCTTAACATAATAAACCGGTATAATAAATTCCGAGCAAATTGAATGATTCTGCATGAAAAACCCATTTATCTGAATTAAGGGGGGTGGACTAACCCCGTTTTCCCCTTTTACCCTTAACCAATGAACCCCCCAAACTAATCAGGGAAGTTCCTTAACATAATAAACCGCTATACCAAATTCGGAGCAAATCGAATCATTCTGCATGAAAAAAACATTTATCTGAATTAAGGGGGGTGGACTAACCCCGTTTTTCCCCCTTTATCCTTAACCAATGAACTCCCAAAACTAATCAGGGATGTTCCTTAACATAATAAACCGGTATATCAAATTCGGAGCAAATCGAATCATTCTGCATGAAAAACCCATTTATCTGAATTAAGGGGGTGTTGTGCGGACTAACCCCGTTTTTCCCCCTTTATCCTTAACCAATGAACTCCAAAAACTAATCAGGGAAGCGCCTTATCACGGTGAACCTAGGAAAAAATTTTGAAGCAAATCGGATGTTTCTATCAAGAGTTATCGCGTTACGTACATACGTACGTACATACATACATACATACATACATACATACAGAACGGGCGGGCACATTAGCTCTCAGGCTTTGATAGCCTGTGAGCTAAAAAAGTAAAAAAAAAATAAAAACAAATGTGCGAAATTCTTTCTTTAAAAAAGTTTTGTCACTATATTCGCTAATTACTTTCAACGATAAGAAAAGTGAACTTTATTTTTCAGTGATAGAATTTCTAATTATTTTGCATCATAAAAGTGTCATGTCATTTACAATAAAAGTTCTCCGATCATGGAAAGCTATTGTCGTCTTATCGCGACAAAGTATCTGTTACTAATCCTTTTTTGTACATTGATTTATCTTAATCTATGAATATATAGGGTGTCCCAGGATTATTGAGACAAACTTTCAGGGAAAGTAGGGACATCATAAGGATTCAGATTTGCATAGCAACCAATAGTCGGAAACGCTTTCCTGGCGCAGTAATGGCGACACAAAACACAAGATAGGCAGGACACGAATAAGAGGAAAAAACATGTTTATTAGCAAAAAACTAAGAGAAAAGAACACTAAAGAGGCAACGATCGTCATCAAAGTAGGTGTTCGAACGACCCTGGGCCGTGATGCATGGAAGCGCATCTCTGGCGCGTCGAAGATCTAATGTTCTCGAAAATACCGGGAGCGTCCCGGACCGCCCCATTAGCTGCCATAATGCGTGCAACACGTTCCTCAGCACTTTCCAGCATTGTCCCGGTGATTTTGCAGCACTAAGGATAATAAACACGTTTTCTCTCCCTGTTCGTATACTTTCTTTCTTGTGTTTTGTGTCGTCACTACCGCACCAGGAAAGCGTTTTCGACCATGGGTTGCTATGCAATTCTGAGTCCTTGTGATGTCTCCTACCTCCCCTTAAAGTTTGTCCCAATAATCCTGGGACACTCTGTATAATACAACCACATATGCAAATATTCAGTAACATCTTCCGAGTTAATCACGATTGCGTAAAGCGTTTTCTATATTTCAAAACCTCTGATTTTTATATATGTTTTGGATTGAAAATATATTAAAAACACAGTTTCTTTTGCTCCCACTGACATTCGGAAACGTTTCCAAGTAGTTTTTAATAGTGTGTTAGTCGAAAATTACAAGAAAGAGTTAAGGAACATTATGGCAGACATCAAAAGAGGTTATTATCCACAACTCTATCCAGTTTAAATCACGATACAGACATTGTATTCAATAAGGATAAAAACATTGCACATGTATCACATTATAATATTTGCACAATCAGAGCATCTCTGGAGATGTGCACAAGAGGCAAGAGGGCATGTAATGATGTATAGTTTATCATACGCCACCCATATCGTTTAATATACATGGCATAACCGGAGCATTTGATGTTTTATTAATCCTAACCCTATTTTCTTTTGCAATCCCCCTCCTTCTTCCACACCCCCGTCCTATTTATTGGTTTTACCCATTGCTACCTAATTAACCACTGTACACCTTTGAAGCTGCGGTACTTCTGATAATGGCTAATGATTAGCTGAAAGTGCTCGGGAAATTCGGACATAATTTTACATCTGTGTTTTTAACAACTTGGATGGTTTTAATAATGTTTTTAAACTTTTATAGTGTATTTTCACCTGTTTTAGTAATAAAAGAATTGTGAATCAATATAGTCGAGTTATTTATTTTTGATGTTAATCAATTTTCTCAAACCGGAATATCGGTTTTAGGTTGCATCAATTCTCAATTAAACGTTTTCAGTTATGTAACTGATTTATATATGCAAGATTTAAATATATATATATATATAATATATATATATATATATATATATATATATATTAAACAAAAACCTAATTTGCAGAACAAATTAAAAAAATAAAATTTATTTCCCAAATTGTTTAAACCCGAGAAGGGGCAGATATTAAGATATTTCATTCGATTCGTTCTACATTTAATGTTAAATTTTTGTAACAAATAAGTTAAACCAATTGAACATTAAAAAATAAAAATGAAATTCATACAATATAATACTTTAAACACCTATATACTTAGATTCCGTTCAAATGAAATCGAAATAAATCTTAGACTTTTTTTAAAGTTTTGTATTTTGCATGTATTTTATCATATTATGTACAATCGTTATAAACATAATGCAAAATCTGCAGTACAAATATTTACGACTTAAAAATGGAAAAAGTCTAAGATTTATTTTGATTTCATTTTGTTTGCATGCGCGTAGCTTGTTTTTAATTCTTTGACAGAACAGAACAGTAGAATCACGGCGTCTGCAAACGAAGCGATTATAAATATGAATATATCAGCAGAAGATGATGATTTATTTTTAGTCACTCTACTAAAAAATAAAAGGAATCTTGAATCCCACCATCTTGAAACAAATAAATGAAAATTGTAGCAATATATAACGTAATTGCAGCACGAGACGAAAGCGCGAAACGAAGCATAAGGTACATGCAACATAGGTACTTCGCCGCATGAGTCTCCAGTGTGTAGGCACAGTGAAGAAACAGGTACGCCACAACCGTAAATTTGTCGCACGAGTCGAGAGAGATGTCTCGTGTCTCCCTCCTGTGTTGCCAGGGCTCCCGCGTAAATCAGGCTCCACATGCTCTGGACACCGCTAATTTCTGACAGTCTTCTTCGCCATCTTTAATCCCAGATAATTGAAGACCTGAGTGGAAGAAGATGTTCTGTAACAGAAAGCATAATTCGAGAAAAATGAAGGGAAAGTTTTTTGTTGTGATTTCGTTATTTCTTTAATTCTTTCTTAATAGAATATGTTTAAATGGTAACAGGTGATACTAAACTCTCCTAGAAAATAATATTAACATTTAATTATTAAATTATAGAAATTATTTTCACAATTTAATTATTAAATATTAGAAATTATTTTCAGCATTTAAATAATTTAATAAATCTGTATAATTCTTGGAAATTTTTCTGTAGAAAATTTCTCATGCCTTGCATTCAATAAGATTTAAAATTTTAATTGCTTAACAGGCGTACAACCAACAGAGTGAAAAAGTGTCCAAGCCGGGACTCGAACTCGGGTCATCGGCATAGCGCATCGACGCTCTACCAACTGAATCACTTAGAACTATTCTCAGATTGCCACTTCTCACTATCATATATTGGCAAGGCTACAACCGCAGTACAAGATGGAAAATTTTCCCCTGGGGCAAACACGAAACTAAAGAGAATCCATCATCGATGGGTTTGATTAAATCTATATAATGCTTCGAAATTTTTCTGTAGAAAATTTCCCCCGTCTTGCATTCAATAATACACCTTTTTACTTGGCTTGGACACTTTTTCACTATGTTGGCTTGGACACTTTTTCACCCTGTTAGCTGTACGCCATTTAAGCAATTAAAATTTGAAATATTATTGAATGCAAGACGTAAGAAATTTTCTACAGAAAAATTTCTAAGAATTATATAGACTTACTCAATTTCATCCATGCTAGATTCTCTTTAGTTCCACGTTTGCCTAGATTCGGTGGCTCATGGAAAAACATTCCATCTTGTGCTGCGGTTGTAGCCTTGCCAACATATGATAGAGAGAAGTGCCGGGCTCGGTATCGCTTCAAGTGGTTCAGTTGGTTGAACGTCCGTTCGCTATACCGATGACTCGGGTTCGAGTCCCGGCTAGGACGCATTTTCACACTGTTGGCCGTACGCCTTTTAAACAATTAAAATTTGAAATATTATTGAATGCAAGACGTGAGAAATTTTCTAAATAAAAAGTTCCAAGAATTATGTAGACTTATTCAAATTAATCGATGCTGGATTCTCTTTACTTTCGTATTTAAAAATATTCCATCTTGTGCTGCAGTTGTAGTCTTGCCAACGTATGACAGTGAGAAACGCTAAGCTCGGTATCGTTCCTAGTCGTTCAGTTGGTACAACGTCGGTGCGCTATGCCAATGACCCGGGTTCGAGTCACGGCTAGGACGCATTTTCACACTGTTGGCTGTACGCCTTTTAAGCAATTTAAATTTGAAACAGTGTTAAAAAGATTAAAAGATTCTATCTCGTATCTTCAATATTACGTAGAATTTTAGTTTTACCATATTATATAATACCCCCAACGCTGTCATCCATGCAATAAAAAAAAAATTGAAAAATGTATCAAAACATATTCTTCCACTAACAAGGAAGGTCTCCATACTGGGCATACTCAGAATATGTTGAAAAAAATGCTAGTGAAAGTACTCATGTATGTAATAAAGGATCAGTTAAAATTAGCGACGGAATTACAGCAGAAAATCTGTAAAAAAAATAAAATACTTTCGAATAATTGGCGTGAAAAGACGAAAGCGGCACGCAATTTGGCGAGCAGCACTTTTCCCTGCCAAAAGCAAACGATTTTAATGAATCTGAAAATTGTTTGTTAATTGATTTTGAGAATATGCGGTATTTAATGAATTTAAACATAAACCATGAAAGAATTTATTATTATTATTATTATTATTATTACATTTTGTATTATACACGTTGCTTGTTGCCGATTTGAATGAAATTTTGCCATTGTTTTATTCTCCAATCTACATTTTTTTTAAAAAATTAAACCGCTTTATCGGTTATAAAAATAACTTTTAACGCCAGATGAATAATGCTGCCGTAATACATTTCCATACCGAAGAAGTTGTTTCCATAGCAACAAAGTTGAATCCACAATTATCAATGGGGCATATTTTTGAGTTTGGAACAATTTTAATCAGTTTAGATTTTGTTTTAAATCGTAAAATATGATAGTTAAAATTCGTTATAAGTACAGATAAATATATATGACAAAACAATTTGTCATATATATTTATCTGTACATTTTTAGTTTAAACAAACTAAAAATGACAAAGCTAAAGTTATTTAAATTAAACTTATTTAAATGAATTCAACATATTTTTTTTCCTTAAAGAGAATTCGACAAGCGTATTTTTTTTAATTTTATTTCCACGCCAAACGGTGATAAGTCGATAAATAAACGAAATTTTCATTATTTTTTTACGGACGTTCTACCGAGGTTCCGCCGAAAAAAAATATTATAAACATATATACCCATGAGAGAAGAACATTCTGTATTTTTTTCAGATTTTTCTGAGTATGCCCGTATGGAGACCTTCCTTGTAAGTTCTTCAATTCTGTCGTTAGATAAGACGAAGAACGTTACTCTAAAATACTGGTGTCTAGAGCGTTTGGAACCCCGATTTACGCGGGACACCTTACAACGCCTGTGATGAACTTTCACACAAAGTAAAGTAAGTGCATATAAAATGTAGTTATTATATCTTCATTATTTTGAATGAAAACTCAATTTCAATTTGACACCATTTGAAAACTGAAAAAAAGAATGGAAAAGCCGCATTTAAAACAACATTTTACATTTTATATAAAAAATTGTCGTGTTAATATATTTTTTGTGTTAAACAAAATTTCCGAAATTAATTTAAAACCCAAAATGAAAATATTATGAATAATTCATTTGTCGTACAACATCCATTGATCTCCTTTAAGCATAAAATTAAATTTTTTCCAAATTTTACATTTTGCAGTCTTTTTAAATGGAAAGCGTTTTAATAAAATCGAGTAATGTCAGAAACATATTATGCACCGGTACAATTTTATTTTGAGATTTTAATTAAATTTCTAATTTCTTTTGTATGCATGCTTATCATTAGAAAAGAAAAGGAAAAACCTGTATTAAGAATCTTAGAAAAAATGCATAATGAATTTTAAGACTTTTTTTTTGTAACTTTGTTAGAATGTCATTAAATTGCGAAAGATTTTTAAGATAACCTTTAGTTATTAAGAGGTTTTAGAATGAATTTCGGAAGATTTTTTTTTATTTCCAGAATCTATTTATATGAGGATAAACATATAACCTGTCTTTAAATGTAACTGAATAAATTGGATTTTTGTTGGTTTAATGAAAAAATAGACAATACATTACTGTTAAACTAACATTGAAACACTAGACAGACTTGAATACTTTAAAAAACAATTACGTTAAAATAAATCCTTAAAATTTTTTTAATTAAAATAAAAAACATACAAAGTATACGCTACGCTATGTCACCGCATACCCTCCTCAGTATTAACATTAACCCCAACATCGAACACACCGGATTCAGTTAGATTTGAAGTTTTTCTTTTAGAAACAAGAAACATTCGCTAGGAATTGAACCTGATTCGTTCAAAGTATGTGGATATTGCTTAGTGAACCATCCCTGCATGAAAAGTCTGAAATGGTAATCTTTGAGGTTATTTTTCAAAATTGACGAATCTGCGAAAAATGGGGTGTTGTCCGTGTCAAAATGATGTTGGCCTAATCTGGAATTTAACACCTCGTCTTTCATAGATTCGTCAATTCGATGTTTTATTGTTGTGGTTGATGTTAGTACTGAGGAGGCTATGCGGTGACATAGCGAAACGTATACTTTGTATGTTATTTATTTAAATTTTAAATGTTTTTAAGTATATATTTTAATTTAATTGTATTTAAATGTATTCAAATATGTATTCTTATATTTGTACTTATAAGAATATACGCAATGTATTCTTATATTTACCGACTTGCAATTCGTTTATTATTTTCCTACGTCTGTACTTAACCCTTTCAGGGGCAAAGTATTTTCAATACTAAAGTGTTGAAATAAATGATTGGCACCGGAATTTGCCAAAAAATTATTTGTAAATAAGAAAAATGCTATATTTCACATACTTATTAAATGGAAAATATCTTACCACAATTCTGCTGTCATTGTAGCATTTGGGAATTAAAATTGATTTCATAAACATATAATTGATTTCATAAACATGCCCCTGAACGGGTTAAATAACGTTATCAACTTCTTGGAAATTTTGGACCCTCTCCTCCCCTTATGATATCATACTTTATCATTCCTGGAACCCCCCTCCCCTAATGATATCGTTATCAATGCCTAATTCTAAATATTATTTTAATTTTTGGAATTTCTTTCTTTCTGTTTATTTTTATATGTTTACAAAAATATATAGGTATGGTTATACATTCATTATTCGCATGCTTTACTGATTTAAATGAAAAGAAGATGTCAAGCCCGTGTTAATACGTTCACTAAGCTCCAGGTTTCACTGCAATACAAGCAATATTTAAAGTAATATAATTCTATTGATTTAATGTATTTTTAATACATTGAGCAATGATTAATACTTCCAAGGATTGCATTCATATTCGTTATTATGTTTTTTTATAAAATGTTCAATGAATAATTTTTTTTAGCATTAAAAATAATTCAGAGAAAACAACGTTACAATTTTGCCCTTTTCCAAGACAGTCGGAGGGTTAAGGGGACCGTGGACATTTATTTGAGCAAAAATCGACACTAAAATCGACATTTCTTTTTGTATGTATTATTATTCCCCAATTTGTACTATGTGATTAGTGGAAAACCTCATGCAGATGCGATTACTTTACAAGTGTTTTAATTTTGTTCACGAACGATTTCTTGTCTTTTAATTTACTTTAAATCTGTTTTCCTCAATACTGATGTTTCAGCTTTTAAAAAAAATTTTGAAATTTTCCCTGCTACTTAATTTTTGACCAAAATTCATGAAATTGATAAGGAAGAATCCTGATTCTTTTCAGGGTAATCCTGAATTCTTTTCAGGGTGTTTTATTTTCACATTATATTTATATGCTATCACCACTTATTTATTGTGTTCAAAATCTTCTATTTTCAATTTCTTTGAAATAAATTAACTAGTAAATCCTAATACGATGCCATCAATAACACCGTATCTCAAAACGAAACGATATTATTGTAGTTCTGTTTCTTTTCACATAGAGCAATAATTTAAAATGGCAAACATCCCTTAAAAAGAAACTCTATTTGCATTTTAAAATTCGACTTCATTAAGACAATTAAATTTGATTTTTAATTTATTATAAGGCAGAATTTTGATGAATATCGATATGGAATTCTGAAAATATATCTATTTAAGGGTTAAAAAAATCGATATACAGATTTGTTTGCAATAGCGTTTTACGTGATTAAAATCCAAAATCGTGGAAATATCTAAAAAATTAAGACGCAATGAACATATTAAAATTTCGTTTTAAAATTTTAAACTTTTTAAAAGATCTTACAATTATAATAAGTTTGGAAATTTCTTTCAAGGTGTTCTATATAATTGTGGTGAAATGTATATTTGCACAAAATTTCACATCTATTATGAAAATTAAAAGAATTTTGGAAGTATTATACAAAATGTTTTTTTTTTTTTTTTTTTTTTTTTTTTTTTTTTTTTTTAATGGTTTGTTTTAACGATATACAAAGCTTTGTTAAATTTTGCTATGTAAAAAGTTTACTTTCTTAAGAAAAATATTAAGAAATATTACTCTTTGAACATTTTTATTTAAAATACAATAACACTGTAAGCACAGGAGAACAACGAAGATAGGCTTTTCATAACAGAATTTGACACCGAAAGTAATACTCGTTTTGTGGCGCAAGTGCTCTAGTGTACCCAGCCTGCCGATCACGTGATCGATAGGATGCAGTTTCGATTTTCGATTATAGATGCACCATCAACTGCCATTGAGTATTTTATTATTATTTTTTTTTTTTTTGAGTCTCAAAAAAGTGTACCATAATTGCAATAAATATGAATGAAAATTAAAAAAAACAGCTGGTTGATAAATATATAGGTTTTTTTAAAATTTAAGTTCATAGCAAAAAACATAAATTTCTATCAAAATAGCCACATTTTCGAGTAAGATTTAATCATAAAATTTGTACATTAAAAAAAAACAGTTTTTCTCACTAAAAGTTAAAAAAAAAATAATGCGTCATTTTATGATTTTTTAATTTTGTTAAGTAAAATAGGTATTACCATTTGATTTTTTATGGCTACAACAAAGAGATTATATAAACTACAATTTAAAATAATATTTAAAGTACAAAAATTTGAAATGAAAAATGCCTTTTTGAAAAATATTAGAATTGCATCCCAAATTTTAAATATTTCAGCATGGAGCAGGAAAAGATTAAAGTTGCATTGCATTTGTAACAGTAAATATATATATTATAGGTTAATTCTATAAAAATTGTTAACAAATATTTTTACATACTCATATTACTGAATAGAAGACAATTTGACAAGAAGACTTATAAATTATTTTGCTAGTCAGAAAATAATTTTGAATTATTATGAAACAGATTAAACAGCAAATTTTTAATGATTTTAATTTGCAACATTTCTCAAAACGGAAAAGAAGTACCTAGTCTAAGGTATGATATTTTCAACATATATAAATAATAAATATGACAGTTAATAACCTTAATAAGTAATTGGAACAATTTCAAGAGATTCCTATTTTAAATTACATTAAATATTTTTATACTCCTTAATATAGAAAAAGTAATTTCTGCAGTTTTTTTTTAAACACACACACACACCTTCTCGGAGAAAAGTGTCTGAATTTAATACTATTTGGAAAGTATTTTAGTTTTTTTTTTTTTTTTTTTTGCAAATATAAAAAACATACATCAGACAAGAAAAGACTGTATTTATTTATATATACATAATTAAATACTTTCTGAAACAGTTAATCTAAAATTTTTAATTTTTATGTGGAGATAAGACACATAGTTACAAAATATTTGAAATGCATAGAACAAAATTCATTACTTAAATTTAGATAAAGATTTTTAACTCAATTAAAAGTCAATGCAGTAAATATATTTGCTGTGTGATAGTAACACTCTCAAAATATCTAAAGGATTATGAAATAATATTGAATAACATTTTCCAGTTATCGTTATTTAAAAAATGCTAAATGTATATTTCATATAAAATCTGTATTCTATATGAAATGTTAGAGTTTAGGTTTGTATCCAAAATATAGATGGCGCCACATTAACCAGCTGCAGGAAATGGCACATTTTGTTATTGAAATTTATTTAAAATGAAGTTTTATTTTATTTAGCTGAGTTATAATTGCAATTTAATTTTGATTAACTTGATAACAATTAAAAAAGTCTTAAATTTTCTTTAATGATCTAATTGGCAATAAAAAATTACAAAGGAACTCATAAAAAAAAATCAAAGGGCATCACTGCGGATTGAACCCGAGATATCGCGTCTATGAGAGTAGCACTCTTAACCGCTCAGCTAGAGTTTCGATAGCTAGCTGTTTCCAGAAGTGAATAAAAAGAAAGCATGCGCAGAAATACATTAGTAACATCTTGCGCATTTGCGGTAAATTCTCATAGAATGGCGAAAAAATATAGTCTCATTTTTCATACCGATTATATAACAAGCAATAGTTTTTCTGCAAATAAGTGTTTTGTTATTCGCTTTATCTCAAACAGATCTATATTATATATTAATTTTAATAAAATCGAGTTGGTCATTTTTGAGAAAAATTACGAATTATATAAAAAACAAGAGTTTTCCCGGACAGAAGTATTATCTCATTCCTTTCATCTAAAACAAATTCATATTATATATCAATTTAAAGAAAATCGACCGGGCCATTTTCCAGAAATGGAAATTAGGAACTTTATCCATCGCAAGTATTTTAAAAATGCCTTTCCAGATCTCAAAATACACTGCATGTAGAAATATAAAAATTTCAGAATAGGATAAGACTGCAGATATAAGACTGTTTTTAAAAAATCAGAACAATACGAGCTAGATTTGCTGAGTTATGAAGTGGCGACTTTTCGCGTTTCCTTTGATCTCGAGTTAGGTGTATATATGAGTTCCGCCATTCTTACAATTTTAGGCTTAAGGCTGCGTCACTGGAATACTACCGTCTACCATGATACTAGTAAACATGGCAAGTATCATTTTGAAGCTGGTTTCGCTAACAACGAATTATATGCCTATATGTCAGAAGAATAGGAATGGCGAAAGTTGAGATATTAAATATTTTGGAATGAAATGACTTTACAATAATTTAATGGTTTTAATAATGGATAACAGAATATATTGATGCAGAAAAACAGTTACCAAAAAAAAAAAAAATTGGTTGGATCGAAAATGATAACGATATCAAAAGACAACCCCCTTCTCCACCAGAGATATCCTGCTATACCAAGTACCAGACTCCACCTCTTAAATTCGTACAGCCCTATCTTGTTTATAATAGCAATACATTCTCTCGTCTTAATCTTTTTAAAATATCAAGCAATTGCCATATGAGTGGCATTTTCCTCAGTGAAAACATTCAAAAATTTTTATTTTATCTTGAATGAAAATGAATAGATATTCATCTTTTATGGAAAGAATTTAACGTAATTCATAACGACAAGCATTATTTTACAAAGAAACTCATGAAAGCAATTCCTTTGAATTTGTGCAATTTCAGCGCAGTTGTAAAAGCATTTAATGATATATTCAACAAATAAGCACCTCAGCATCCATTCACTTTCTGAAAACGTTCCTTAATTTAGAGAACGATAAAATCTAAAATGTTGTACATACTTTGCTACTTATTGTTAGCAATAAGTAAGTGTATGATGAAAATAGACTGACAGAACATTATATCCCACAGCTGTAAACGATAAAACGTTAAATATTCTGTTTTGAAAGACTATTCGGTTTGATAACAATGTGGATATTAAATATAGTAGCTGAAAGTTATTTTTCTTATTCAAGATTGCGATAATATTTGAATATCGTAAAAGATTGTGTATGTAATAGGATGTGTTAAATGTCATATTATTTTCAAATTTCTCGAAATAGCGAAACATGTGTGCGATGTCCTATCTTATTACTGATCAATATACACAAAAGGAGACTATTAATATTTTAGTATTTCATATTTATAAACTTATAATACATGATGCTTCTAAATCATTGAGAATAGCAATGAAGTATAGTTATTTGTATACTGAGAAGACATCATACGTTTCTATTATCCCCTTAGAAGAAAACGAGTATAATTCCCAATTTAACCCATTTATGCCTGAATTTTTGTTTTCTCAAATTTGTTGGTAACATCATTTTAAAATGTTGCAAAATGAACTGGAAAAATGTTTAAAAAAATTACGCTAAAATATTGTATATTATATACTATAATTAGCATTTTTATGATCTATTAAAAAATATATATTTATTTATTAACAGAGACTAATAACATTGTAAGTATAATTAATAATAAATTAAGAATAATCGTATTTAAGGCTAAAAAACAATTTATTTCAAAATCATCTTGAAAAGGACTTTACATCAATAACTGTCCCCTAATTGGCTAATAGAAATATGTACCCATTTGCGCCTAGCGCCCTATATTTTGTACGCTACAAAAATGCATAAAAAAATAAGCCTGATCATATAATTTCGCAATTTAAAAAATACGTTTTTCAAAGAAGCCTACAAGCTAAGATTATGACTTATTTATTTGGATCCTTGATACAAAAAATACAAATAAACTTACTTTTTACATTTCGTTATCTTGAAAAATGAAAAATCTATAAACACAAGAAACAATGCCTTCATTTAAGCAAATAAATATCAGTATCATGCTGTTATCTCTCGGTAATAGATAAAGACATTTATAGACAATTAGTCAAAGAGCTGTTAAACATTTTAGGGAAGGTATTTGAGGCACCCTGAAAATTTGTGCAGCACTTCTTTTGTAATGCCTGAATACAAAATCGAATGTCTGGCAGAAGGATCGTGGCCCAAAACCTGTGCCAGACAAAAAATGGCACTTGACACGTGTCTGGCACAGTTTTTGTGCCGACTAAAGTGTCTGTCATTTTCAAAATATTTTTTTCTAAGCATAAATATTATTGTGCCTCAATCTCAGCTTGCCTCAAATACCTTTTTTGGGTAGTCAAAAAATGGCACTTGACACGTGTATGGCACAGTTTTTGGGCCGACTAAAGTGTCTGTCATTTTCAAAATATTTTTTCTAAGTATAAATATTATTCTGTTTCAATCTCAGCGTGCCTCAAATACCTTTTTTGGGTAGCGTCAAAAAATGGCACTTGACACGTGTCTGGCACAGGTTTTGGGCCACGATCCTTCAGCCAGACATTCGATTTTGTATTCAGGCATTACAAAAGAAGTGTTGCACAAATTTTCAGGGTGCCTCAAATACCTACTCAAAATGTTCAACAGCTCTCCTACTAAATTACTTCATACAGTTTTCATGTTGTAAAGAAGAAAATTATAAAAAAATTATTAAAATTCGAAACGTCCCAAAAATGGGACGCTAGGCATAAATGGGTTAATAAAATCATTTGGTGTATCTGACTCAGATGAACGTTATCTGGCAATCAACATTGTGAAAAGGAATTTTGTAATGCATATATGCTTAATTTAGTTATAACATCCAGTTAGTTAGAAGTATAAATAATATGAACTGCACTCATTTGTAGTGTAAGTTTCATTACACTGAAATAAAAGTTTTCATATTTGACTCTTTATGGTGATCGAAAAATAAGTTTATGAAAAAAAAAATACACTGTCAACAGAGTCGTTTTTATTCCGCAACTAAAATTTAGCAATTCCTTAAAAATATGTCTTTATTATGAGCATTCGTAATTATATAAATACGTAGCACCTACAGTCGTCATCTGGTCCGTCCGTCTGTCTATCTGTCTATCTGCCCGCATATAACAGCGCAAAAGCTACCCAACCGAATGGTATGAAATTTAATATAAACTATCGTTGCAGAATTTTGTCGAGTCATTTCAAATTTTAATAAAATTGAATGAAAACTTCAAATCAAATATATTAATAAAAGGTTTCTTCATTCTATGAAATCCTTTTACGTCTAATTAATTAAATGCTATCCCATGACAGGTAATGATTCCAGGTTACCATGGTGATTACGTCCTATTTAAGATGGAGTCATAGTATTTCCGTATTACCGAATTTAATATATAAAATCCTAATACATTTTGTATTTATGTATTTTTTCATAAGAGTGCAACAGCCATTGCACAATGGTCTGAATATTTATAAAACTAGTTATAGTACGAAAGCACCTCATTTGCCACATTTGACGTACAATTTAAAATTTGTTTCTAACAATGTGGATGTAAAGTAAATACCTGAGTGTTATATAGCTTAATATAAGAGAATAGCTACATATATCCTTAAAAAGGATGTAATCAGATAAATGTTTAATTATTTACTAGTCTTTCGTAATAGCAATAGATATAAATGACAGATGTATGTTTTAAAAGAGTACTGTAAGCAAATCGAGCATATTTATATTAACACGTTTCACATTTATTTCTTTTGATCCCAGATTCTCTTTGATACTTTTAAACTTTTCGAGTACCAATAATATGTGATATATTCAACGTTTTTAAAAAAGATTTTTTTTTATTATTATTGTATTCATTACTTCAATTCAAAATTTACGTAAAATAACTTAATGAATAAATTTTATCCATCAAAAACATAGCGAAAAGTGATCTCTTTTAATCCATTGGCCATTTTCATTGTTCATCATACAGTTAAAAAATTTCACCGAATAAATATTTTAACAAAAATGTATCTGTGGTTAAAGTTTAAAACTTTAAATTAAATTCTAAAATGTGTGCATAATTTTCTACACATGTGCATAATAATAAACAATAGGTAAAGTTAATATACAAATACAAAAACATAACATAAATTTTATTCTACAGCAATAATTGATAGTACATACACTTTAATTACTTTTGTTAAATACCAATGTTTTCTGTAATAATGTTAATATAAATAAGTACTTCGGTATCATTTTCCTTAAGTAATATTCTATGATATTGAAGTAGCTACAAATGGCTTTTGTGTGCAATTTTGATCTGTGAAACGTTAATTTTTGTAAAACATTTCTTAACTTACGGTAATTCCAGAAATGTTTGAAATGACATGAAATATTAAGTAGAATAAGACGGATTTTTTTCACACCCCAATTTGTTTTTCAAAATCTTGAAATTATTGCGTGATTTTATATCTGTATGGTGTTATCCAATATACACAGAAATACCTGTAATGGAGCTCATTTGAATACTCATTTGAAAATTTACATATTGGCAAAAAGGATGCGGATTACAGATCTGGAATTTTATCCTACCCGAAGACTATGCCCAACTCAATACGACAGATTTAAGCTAAGAAAAAGGTAAACAAAACTTTATTTGGATACATTATCGATATTTTTCATAGAAAAAGACTTTTTTCGCGTTGTTAGTGAGCAATAAAACAGTAACAACAAGAACAAGAACAGCAGCAACAACAAACAAACAAAAAAAAACAAAAAAATCCCCAGAATAATTGCAAAGAATTTTTTAGAGTTTTCAATAGAAAAATTGTATTCTGCAACCTTGAAAGGTCGGTTTCGATCTCCTAGTTATATAACCCTAAGGTGTAATGTTATGTAACCCCTAAGTTTATATCCCAAAAATAAATATAAAGAAATAAACGCGAGAGGAAGCTTAAATATGCACTTCAATGACTTTAAATTCAACTTTTAATAACACCCCCATAAGCTCTTACAGTAAAATTTCTTAAAAAATAACACATTAACTATAAAGTAATTGAGAATACAAAGTATGTGGTTCGTATAATGCATACGTTTTCCATGAATGAGTAGAGTTCTGTTCACAAACCTAACTGAAAGCGCGGGAAAGAAATCTTGTTCATCCTATAGATTCTTTCAGTGTGTAAGTAGACTGAACGTAACGGGAAAAGAAATGACGCGAAAAAAATTTGAACGTATGAGGACCCCAAAAGCCAAGGGATACAAGTGACAAAATTTAGAGTGGGAGTAAATTGAATTCAAAATTGGAACATCAATAGTAATTGACTGAATTGAGATATGAAACTCTTGCTTATTTCATAGCGGTCTTTAAACTCTTATTTCAATAACTGTAAAAAGAAAAACAGAGTACAATTTAAAAAAAAATGTAAGTAGATATTAAAGTGTTAAGTAGTTAAGTAGTTTAAAGAGCTTAAGTAGTTGACCTCTAGAACGCAGAGCATAACTATAAGGTCACTTATACAGTTTGTCCACGTATAACCTGACCGACCTTTATTTTCGCAACCGTTGGTCCTAGATGCATACTTCCAATTGCAAAAATGGTCAAAATTAGGTGCAGGGTTAAGATAAAAAAAGCTTGAAGCGAAAAAACAATTTAGTGAAGAATTACAGAATCTAAATTTTTATACGGTCCCCCGGTCCTATAAGTTATATTTAGTAAAATTTCCCTGTTACACTGGCAAGTAAGGCAAAAAAAGTCCCATTATTCTACGATTAAAATTGACCGAGTAATAGCTGTTTAAACTGGGAGTATATTTTTTGCTGCATATTAGGGGTCATTCACAAATTTAGTAGAAATATAATTTAATAAGATATATTAAAGAAATGGTTGAGAGTAAAATTGGCATTGCAGTATAAATTTCAAATCTTTAATCATTCTGACTTATTACTGCAAAATGCACAATTTGTACTGAACATCATAAGAGGATAAAAATAACAGATTTTTTGTTAAATAAAAGGATGAAAAACAACAGCCTCAATTTTTACAAAATGATACATATTTTAAAATGCTGTTAGATTACATTGTCTTTCAAATTTTGGGTTGTGGCATGTTTTTTAGCTTTTGAAAATTGATTCTTATGTAATTTTTAGCACTGAATCCGAAAATGACCTTCATTTTAAACCATCATGTCAGGAACTTTCTCAAATCACAAATGTCAATGTTAAAAAGCTAAAAGTTAAAATTGATCCCCCTTCCCCTCCTAACCTCATCGGACCCCCGAGTTGTTTAGCTGTAAGAAACCCAGTATAAACCAAAAAATCTAAATAATTATTGAATTAAATAAAATTAAACCGAATAAAAAATCTTACAACTATTTTATAGTATCAGATTTTTCGCTATTTTTTAACCTTGTGATTTACGTTTTGCGAAAGATCCTGACATGATGGTTAAAAGTGAAGGTAATTTTTCTATTCAGCGTTAAAAAATACATAATATGTAATTATAAAATTTAAAAAACACAACCATTGCAGGTTTATGTTATCTAATCTAAATCTTTTTCTTAAACTTCTTGACGGTAATCTATCCGAATTTTTTTGTGTTATCCTCTAATATAAGTATGTATAAGATGGTAAGAGTCGAAAATCATAATAATATTGCATTGTCATCGGACTTAAGTCAGTATGTAAAATTTAACTTCGATCGGACATTTGAAAGTAAGTTAAAGTTCTAGTACAAATTTTAAACTGGAAAGACGATCATTGCAAGTTAAATAAAACCTTATGAAAATAACACAATTTTAGTTAAAAGAAATCATAGCCTCAAATCCTTACAAAATAAAACATATGTTAAAATACAATTATTTTAACTAATCTGAAACTTAACTAATAAAACTTAATCGTAATATTTTTACGATTTCTTTCAAAGAGCAGATACCTTGAAATAAGTTTAAGTACTTTAAATACGATCCCTGAAAGCATGGCAGAAATCATCTGTTTTGAGATGCGTAAAAGTGGTTTAAGTCGTGCATTTCAAAGTTTCATAACCCGGTCAATTTTAATGTTAGATGAATGGGACTTTTTTGTCTTACTTGTTAGTGTCACAGTAAAGTTTTACTAAATATCACTTATAGGACCGGGGGACCGAATAAAAATTTAAATTTCGTAATTTTTTAATAAATTTTTTTCTTGATCCAAATCGCTTTAAAAATAATTCTTTACCTTATTTAAACCATTTTTGTAATTGGAAGTATGCATCTTGGACCAACGGTTGCGAAAATAAAGGTCGGTCAAGTTATACGTGGACACACTGTACATCTTTACCTCCATACAGATAGCCTTATATCCAGATAGCCTGTGCACTTAGCTCAGATTTTTTCAATTTTGGCACTGATACCCCTTGGATTCTGGAGTCCTGATATATAAATGTAATTTTAAGAGTTAGTCGATTTAATACTATCTAAGCTGAAGAAACTGATAGTTTCAGTGGTGATCTGAGTGAAATCTCCCTGTGCTTTGAAGACCTTCCATAAGGAGTTACATATCTTCTCAACTTTCAAAATATCAATTTTTTGTTTTTGACGGAAATTAATCTGTATAGTGTGTATAGTTACGGGCTAAAAGATTGGAAGTGATATCTCAATTATAAAGAAATATATGAGCAAATATGTGAGCGTGTCCACGATCAAAATATATTGAATCCTAAAACTTAAAACGTGATTTTCTGGGAACTACATTTTTCAACATGGGCAGCCTGATAACTTGAACAATTTTTAACTTAACAATTTTTGAACAATTTTTGCAATAACTTGAACATTTTTTAACATTTTCAGATAAAATATTGCGCGCATCTACGCATAATTAAATTTACTAAGGGCCATCGAGCCATTTCTTGAAAATTTTAATTTTTTATATTTTTCCAATAAGTTTAAAGGTCAAAAATTTAAATGAAAAAGGAATAAAAAAAATTAGCGCAACTTTCTTATTTTCAAAAATTAAATAATTTGAGCCAATGGACCGTCGCTACAACCTTATTTTACAAGAAGAAACTGAGATTTGACATTTTTTCTTTCTAAAGGAAGTTTATACAGGAGTGCTGCCCATCGAGCCCGGATAATTTAGTTCAACGCGGTTAAGTCAACGCGGCTGCAGATTTCTGACATAATATGTAACCAAATTTAACAACAAAAAAACCTTTTTAAATACCTGGAACAAGGTTCAACAGAACAGGGCAACCTACTACAAACGTTTTAGCTTATATCCCTGCAGATAGATAAATGTAACCGTGAGCCACAAACAAGTGGAAAAAACCTTTGAAAACGAAGACTCTACCACCAAAACTTCACCTCGTCTGGCTCTGCCGAGACATAATCGGTGGATGATCTCAACTTGAGTAAGTTAATTTTGACATAAAAAACAATGCGGAATTACTAGTTTTTCAATTAATTGTACTCTCTTCCCAAAACAAAGTGCGAAACATGTCAAGTTTTCGCCGCCGAGAATGTTTGCCCTGAGTAAAAACCTGATTTGTTCTGTAAAAGTAAAGTATTTCTGAAACTCGAAGAGTTTTAATTGAAGTAAATCTAGAATACCACATTCTCAGACATTATCCCTATTTCATATTTTGAGAAAGTGAATTCACTAGTCACTAGTGGTATTTACTTTACTTGAAAGTAAATATTTGTTTTCGAGTTTAACGTGGTCATCTTCTCTCGATCGTTATTTTGTTTTTGAATAAAATTTCTTTTATCTTCATTGTAAGGATACTGCCCCAAAGATTTAATTTATACTATGCAGAGTGTTGAAAGTTATTAAATAAACTAAAAATGTCATAAATTCCCCAAGCTCTATTCAACTTATTCTAAGAGAAGGAATGTTAAAATCTCATGTCTTCCGGATTTTAACAAATTTATTTACTGGTATTAAATGAGCACTCAAAATTTCAGAATATTTTGTTGCTAAACAGTCTCGAAAGCTTGATTAACTAACATTTATCTAACTAGATTTTCAAACATTTTAAATATCTTCATTTGGTTAAGTTAATAATAACTAGTATGTTGTTTCCATCACAAAACTTTCTTCTATATAAACCACGTCAATTAAATCATTTATATAGTACAATAAATTACTTCAATTTAGCACCAATTCATATCAAAATATATCTGAATTTGAAGTTTGATGAAAATTCGTGCATTAGTTATTGAGATAGAGCTATAGATGAAAGTCTGAAAAATGCAGCGTAGCAGCACCACTTGTTGAGCGATTTGCACCAAAACACAAACAGCACTAATTCATATCAAGGTATCCGGAATCTGAAGTTTGTTGAAAATCCAAGAATTAGTTCTTGAGTTAGAGCTATTGCGGACATCATAAAGAATACAGCATAGCGGCACCACCTGTTGAGCGATTTACACCAAAATCTACTAAAAAACAACTTTTCAAAAGTAAAAAAAGAAGCAGAGCTAAAAAAAAAAAAAGAAAAAGATGAAAGTTGTGGCTAAAAATATGGTGTGATATCAAATTTCAAGCTTATATTATGGTACTTTTTAACATTTTCCACAAAAAAAATTACCCTTTTTAAGTCGAGTGACTTCGTATATGCTGATAGAAATCCTTTTCTCCTGTACTAAATACATCATAACGTGTTTCTGAAAATTCAAATGTTTTAAAATTATGCATCATGGGCTTGGCGGCCATCTTTTCATATTTTATACACATTTATATGTACCCTAATTCACAGTTATAATCAGAAATTCAAAATTGTTTCTTAAGCAGACATTTTAAGATTTTCCGTTACGACATTTTAAGCTTTTCCGTTACGGACTTACATTCGGAGAACTTTGTGTCTTAAAATAATAATGACTTATCTAAATGATTCATCTCGTGATTTATTTCATAAAGTAATTAATCATTTAAAGGCAATAAAAATATATTTCTTTTCTGAAAATATTAGTCTTTTTCAATTTATCAGCTGTTTGCAGTTGAAAACCAAAGTTCGACATTGTTACCAAAGCACACATTTTATGACGTTCCTTCACGGTATTGTGTGCTTAGAAATTTGTGTGTTAAGGCAATGGTGACATATCTTCGCTATTCCTCTTATGATTACTTTTTTAGAGTAATTAATCATTTAAAAGCAGTAACTTTGAACTTTTTTTCTCGAAATAAAAATCTTATTTGTCCGTAGTTAAAATCAGAAGTTCTAAATTGTTATTAATGCAAAGTTATTACACTTTACAAACTTGAGTGCTTAGAAATTTGTGTAAAATATGGAAAGATGGCCGCCAAGCCCATGATGCATAATTTTAAAACATTTGAATTTTCAGAAACACGTTATGATGTATTTAGTACAGGAGAAAAGGATTTCTATCAGCATATACGAAGTCACTCGACTTAAAAATGGTAAATTTTTCTGTGGAAAATGTTAAAAAAGTACCATAATATAAGCTTGGAAATTTGATACCACACCATTTTTTAGTCACAACTTTCATCTTTTTCTTTTTTTTTCTTTTTTTTTTTTTAGCTTGGCCTTTTTTTTTTTTTTACTTTTGAAAAGTTGTTTTTTAGTAGATATCATTTCTTGTTTTTTTAAAGAAATTATGCATAATTTAAATAATCTACTCACTTAAATTAAACTGAGTTTTATTAGAACAGTTGTCAGTAGAAAGAAAACCCGATATGTGTACATTTTGTTTACATATCACTCATTTCTTAGAGTAATTAAGGATTTAAAAGCAATGAAAGCCAACTTCTTTTCTCAAGTATCAGTCTTCTTCAAATTGTATGATATTTTAAATTTATGAAGAATGAAAATTTTGTAAAAAAAAGTGATGGAGTCGAAATAACATATAGACCTATACTTGGTCTTTTAGTTAGATATTTGTTTATTGCTAGATATTTAGCCAGATATTTGTTTAAAGATAACTTTTTATTTTATTTTTTGAAAATTGTTTTACCTTTGCAAATATCTACGGCTAGCCCGAGAATGAAACGCGACATACAAAACACTGCAGATATTTTTAGAAACGGTTCTTAATGGAACTTTACATATTTTAGATAGTTAGTACGCCAAATGCAGGTTTCTACCACGAACGGTATCACAAAAATTGGAATTTTAGATTTTTTTTTTCTTTAAACCCTCTTAAACTTCGAACATATTAGGAAATGATTTCTGAGAGATTTATGTTTCAAAAGTTAAAACCATGTTAACTTTCAAGGTCATGCTTTGACAATTCTATTTAAATCGTAATTTAGAACGTATTTAGAACGTTTTCTGCTTGTTTAATCTCTTTAAAGAGAGACTTCTTTTTCAAGAGTTCTTAACGAGCGCTTAGATCTTAAAAGTAACAGCTTGCCAAAATTCAGGTCTCAATCTTTAACGATATCAAGATAAACCCATTTTTAGAGCTTTTTTGCTCCTGCGCCGTTAAAAATTTCGATTTTTTTAAAGAACTGTTCACGGTGAATATTTACGTCTTAAATGTTACAACTATGTCAAATTTCGATTTCCTTAGGACTAAGAATTTCAAAAACATCATAATTTAGAACATTTTCAGAAAGCTTTTTTACTCGTTTTACCTTTTTAAATTTAGATTGTTTTAGAAATAGGTTTTTGCAGCACTTACATCTTAAAAGTAACCACCGTATCAAATTTTATGTTTCTCTCCTCAACAGTTTCACGGAAATATTAATTTATGAATGACTTTTTCTCTTGCAACCTTTTAAATTTCGAATTTTTTAGAAATTGCCCAGGACGAGCATTTTCGTTTTAAAAATATTAATCATGCTAAATTTCAAGTTCACGATCTAACAGTTCCATTCAAACCGGAATTTAGAACGTTTTTAAAAAGCTTTCCACTCATTTCAAACTTTTAAGATTCGATTTATTTAGAAACAGTTTTTAATGAGCATTTACATGTGATCACTATGCCAGATTTAAGGATTTTATCCCGAACAGTATCACAGATTCGAAAATACAAGAATTTTTTTGCTCTTGTACACTTATAAATTCCTAATTTATTAGAAAACTCAATGCATTTACGCATTAGAAAATAACATTCGTGTCAAATTTCATGTTCCTAGCACATACAATTTCTTTAAAATCATAATGCAAACCGTTCTTAAAACGTTTTCCGCTCGGTTCACCTCTTAACATTTCGATTTTTTACTAACAGTTCTTAGTGTGCATTTACATCTTTAAACAAACCGGCATGCCGAAATTCAGACCTCTATCCCGAACGGTATTACAGAAATCGCAATTTTAGAACGTTTTTTACGCCTACATCCATTCAAATTTCGAATTTTTTAGGAACTTTTCTGTGAGATCATTTACGCCTGATAAGTAAAAAGCATGTCAAATTTCATATTTCTACTATTAACACTTGCAAATAAATTATAATTTAGAAGGTTCATAGAACGCTTTTTTGTCGTTTCAAACTTTTACTTTCTACTTTTCTAGAAATCATCCTTATCGAGTATTTAAAATAATCACCATGTGCCAAATTGTCGGTTACTATTCCGAACAGTACCACAGAAATTTGAATTTTAGAAAATTCTTTTATTTTGTACTCTTTCCAATTTCGAATTTATTAGATTATTTTTGCCTCTGGCTAGCAGTTTCATCACCGTTAAATGTATGCTAATCATTGCATCATGCTACTTTTATTCATAATTTAATTAACTATCTCAATCCTTCGGCAAATAGTAAGATTCTGATAGAGAAAACACGAACTCGTTACATTTATGTTAGCGGACGCAGGTGATAAATCGCCAATTATGTTCTCTTCTCATTTATTCGTATTGCTTTAATTTTACTTAAACTATAATCCTTTCACTTATTTTATATAAAATGTGTAACTTTTAATTTAAAATACAAACATTTAAGATACATACCTTTCACTTATTTAATTTTTAAAAAAAGAAAAAGAAAAGAAAAAAAATGCCAATTTCATTATCAAAGCATTGTTTTTAATTTACCACGCAAAAAATAAAAACTGCTACTGGCGAGGTAAAAAATACCATTGGCGAGTTTCGGGACTGGCTAACATAAAAGTATCAAGAACTTCTTCCGAACATGTCCGCATTGTATAGCTTTTTCGTTGTTATGTATTTAATCTTTCTTGAGAAAACCACTTAACTCACGTAGGCATTTATGCTTCATGTTCGTTTGCGCACAGCTGTCTCAAACGCAACGTGGTTGGCGCAATACTTTTTTTTTTGTTTAGCCAGTTTGGCGAGAAAACCACGTTTCCGGGTACCTGTTAGATCTAGCTGGCGAAAGTAGTAAGTTAGTTTTAATTATTATAAAACTGTTTATTTGGTATAAAAACACAATTTTATTTTAAAATACACAAAACTTTGTCACAGATGATATATACACTATATTGGCGCGATTTTTTTACTACACCAATTTGGCAAAAACATCAACAGCATAAACAACAACATCCGGTTTACCATATCAAGCAAAGTAGCGACACTTTGCCGCCAATTGAGTTTCCATTGCGTACATGACATTGGCGTCAGAAAAAGATCGCGCCAATAATTTTTATTGGAAACACACACAAATTATTTTATTATAAAATCCACAAAGTTTAATTTAATGTAAAACACACGCAATCTCTTCTACAGGATTGTCATATGAAGGATAATTTCGTCAAAATGTCTGGGTTACTATTGAATAAAATTGCCATTTTGGCACTAAAAGGATACCCCCAGTGCGTCTGAGGCATCTTTGTCTCCGTTTGCTTATCTGTTGAAATACGTTCGATAATTCGGATATTTTTAAACCTAATTAATAATCTTCCGTATTTGGGTCCATAGCCAATAAGCCTATTTAGCTAATACAATTTGGTACAATGGAGTGTTTCTATGAAAGCCTTTAACGATATTCACAGTTACATTCATTTATATAGTTGAAATATCATTTTTTTTCACCCGAACCTTTACAATAGACTCGACTAAGGAAGATTAGAAAATCTAATATCTTAATTTAAGTTCGTCAATCTGATGTTATGCACGTAATAAAAGCATATCAAATTATTGTTTTGAACGCCACTGGCTATTGAGAATCGTAGGTATGATTACAATCAACAATGATTTTCGGTGATTAAATTAGTGAAATCACACTTCCAGAAATTATCATCCGTTGACGACCATATATATCTAATTCCTTGTCTTACCCTGTAAATCATTTTATCTGTATTCTACAAACATCTTTTAGTATTCAAAATTTAATTCAGCATAAAAATACATAACTCATTTAAAAACTACATTTAAGCAATTTACGCTCATAATCAGTAGCGCTTACGAATTCTTTTTTTGTAGGCCTGTATGTGATCTATAGCATTTATAAACATCACAAAGTATGCAAAAATTTAGTTAAAGTTAAAAAAGCCTATCGTAACTAAAAATGCTCATCCAGCAATACTTCGGATACAGTATAGTATCCGAAACCTTTTGTTTGTCCCTGTTAATGATATGCATTTCATATTATACAGGAAGTAAGTTATAGTAAACCTCAGCAATTATATCAATGTTACGATACATGAAATAGTTTAACATAACTAAAATACGCCGGGAACAATTTTTTGACCTACACCATTATTTAACGGAATTTTTTTACAGGTATTACCTGTATGTAGCCCTGTAAATGAATAATAAATATTCTTTGCATCACATATTCTACAAAATGCTTATTTTAGTGCACTTCATAAATGTATATTAATTTCATTATGTAAGAAAGTGTATAACATCATTAAAATGCACTTGAAACCATTTTTTCCCATTGGTCATAATGTAACGGAATACTTTTGTCTATCCCTGTAAATAGATTGTAATTGCTACAAACATCTTTTCTTCAGTAACGTGCAAAAATTTCAGGGCTTTCCGAGTATATTTACGAGAGTAAGGCGGAAAACGGACTGACGGCCAGACAAACCGAAGTCATAAACACTGTTGAACTATGTTGGAAACTGTTAGAAACATTCCAAGTTAAAACCTTATTTCATTAACTCACACAAAAATGACGTCAAAGATGTTTTCTAATTGTAAGTTGAGTCTCTGTACACGAACGAAGTGCCTATCGTTTACCATGTTTTTTTTAGGTAGATTTCGTATGAAATACTACCTATTACATTTTACCCTATGTTGGAATTTCTGAAAATTTTTGCAGATCTACACCGATCATGAACCCTAGAACCCAAAACCACCCTCAGTAAAAAACTTTATATGTATGTGTGTGTGTGTATCTATCTATATATATATCACTTTCTTCTGGACACGATAACTTCCACAATTCTGCACAAATCTCTTCCAAACTGATACATAAAATCAAGGGGCATAAAATCTCGGTGAAGTTCGTGAATGGGCAAAATCGGACCAAGGGGATGGAAATAGGGAGGGGTTTTGTGAAAACAGAAAAACCCCCATAACTTCTTAATTTTTGTACATATCAAATCAGTTTAAAGTTTTTATTACTGCTAAAAGTAGGACCAAAAATTTATGTATCACAGATTTTGGATAAAATTAAAAATGGGCTCAAAGGGCGCAAAAATGGGGTTTTTGGGAGAAAAAAATTCATAACTTCGTCAATTCTCAAGATATCAAATCCAATTAATTTTATTATACATCTCCTTAATATTATTCGTACCAATTCGTACCACACAAAAAAAAAAAAAAATTAAAAACGAAAACAAAAAAAAGGGGGGTGAAGAAGAAAAAATTCTATAACTCCGTCAATTCACAAGACGTAAAATCCCCATGAATTTATCATAGATCTTCTTAATATTGTCTTCAACATTTATATAGACAAGTTTTTGATAGGACCAATTCTTACAGCAAAAACAAATTAAAAATACATAGCGGATGAAGAAAAAAAAAACATCTTATTAAGAATGTATTCAAATCCAAACTGATTATTTTCTTACTCATTTTTAAATTAATTTTTGCTCTCAAACGCGTCCAGTTGATAGATTCTCTTCTTCAGAAACTATATAATGTACCGTAATGATCGATTTTTTGATAGAGGCAGAATATATTTAAAAAAATGACGTCAAAGTGGGAATTTTGAACAGAATTTCCCTAAGCGATTGTGTTAGAAACGAAAATTATTGCCCTACTGAGAAAATAATTGTTTATTAATCAAGTTTCAATTAATTGAAAGAAAAATAAAAACACAGGTCGCTTATAAATCTTTTCAAAAATCACGTCAGCAAGTTTCGTATTTTTTCTATTAAAAATTAATCTGAAAATGTGCCAGAAAATTCCGAGTTGTTGAGCATGGAAAAGTATTTTTTTTAATACCACCGTAACATGATTCTGAAAAAAACAGCTATTACATAAAAATGAAATAAAAATTCGTCAAAAGCGGCCGGATAAAACTGTTAAAGTGGATTTATATGTAATCATGATTTAGTTTTTGTTGGTGCAATTAATATACTTAACTTCGAAATGTACCTCAACGTGTAGGCCGGGCCGGCAGGGTTTTTTTTTTGTTGTTGTTTGTTTTTTACCTGAAAACCTTTTCACATTCAGCTCAATTCATTTTCAAAAGTTTTGTTTACATTAGGAACGAAACCTTAAATGCCCATAACTTTCAATGCATACTTCGTAAAAGGTACCATTTCTCTAAAAAATTATTTTTATTTTAAAAATCTTTCTAAAAATGTAACTTTCATGCAGTTTTATTCGAAAAAATAATCTTGATGGAAAATACCAGATTGAAGTTGAAGTGGATTTGTGCTTTTATAATTTGGATAGTACGCGCTCGTTGGCGGGTTTATCGCTGTTTGGCATAATTTGATAATGTTAGAATTAACTGACAATTTTTTGCATAATAAGGAGAGAAATTTCATTTTTTTTAAACTAAATTTTATAGAAGCACGTAGATTGAGTAATTACCAGTCCTAAAATGCATTCCATACTTTTTTCTGTCCATTATTTAAGTCTCTAGCTTAATTGAATTGATATATGTTTGACGAAGATTTTTGTTATCATTTTCCGTATCTCGACGTTTTTTTTAAAAAGCTTGTGTCTCCGTTTATAATTATTTTATAAAGATGAGTTTGGTTTCAAATTGAAGCTTTTCTTCTTTAGATTCTTCTGGTCTTCGTTTTATTTCTCTGCGATGCTTACTTTCTTAAATATCTGAAAATTTAAAATGCCACCTTTGGCCGATTTAACATGAAGAAGTTGTCTTCAGTATAATAAGCAGTTACGTGGTTCTGGCTTTTGGTTCTTGGCGTTTGTTTATTTGGCGGGTTTAGCAATTTTTTTATAGCTTGGCTTGGCAGAATTACCGTCCTGCTTGATGTATAAAACGTCAATTCATGTCAAGGTCTAACTGAATCTGAACTTTGATGAAAATCTCGTGCATTAGTTCTGGAGATTGAGCTATTGTGGAAATCATGAAAAATGCTGCAAAGCAGCGCCACCTGTTGAGCGATTTACACCAAAACATAAACAGCACTAATTCATATCCAGGTATACCTGAATCTGAAGTTTGTTGAAAACACAAGCATTAGTTCTTGAGATAGAGCTATTGCGAAAATCACAAAAATGCACCATATCAGCGCCACCTGTTGAGCGATTTACACCAACAGGTGCAAAACGTCAATTCATATCAAGGACTAACTGAATCTGAAGTTTGATGAAAATCCGTGCATTATTTCTTGAGATAGAGCTATTGCAAAAATCGTGTAAATCCTGCAAAATGCAACATAGCAGCGCCATCTGTTGGGCGATTTACACCGAAACGTTACCAATACAAATTCATATCAAGTAATAACTGCATCTGAAGTATAATGAAAATCTGTGCATTAGTTCTTGAGATAGAGCTATTGCAGAAATCGCAAAAAATACAGCACAGCAGCGCCACATGTTGGGCGATTTACACCAAAAACTAATCAGCACCAACTTATATCAGGAACTAACTGAATATAAATTTTTATTAAATTCCGTGCATTAGTTCTTGAGATTGAGCGCCCACAAAATTTGTATCACATACAGACAGACAGACAGAACCACAGACTAACATAATTACAGACTCACAGACAGACATTTTGTAAAAACATGTTTTTCGGGTTCTCCGACCCCTAAAACGTGTAAATCCGTCGAAAACCGGAATTCGAAATTTTTCATGAATCCAATACTTTCTTCTTGTAAAGATAGAAGAAAGTAAAAATCGTTAATATGTTGTAAAAGTAATTATTTCCTTTTACACCTGATACGATCACATTTGTTCGATTTGTTACATTTCTAATGAAGAATCATTTCTCATAGAAAATATTAAACTATTTGTAACATTATCGAATAAATATTATCGATATCATCATCTGCAGAGAACGTTTTCATTTCTGAAGTGAACTAATACCGCTGTATGTTTGTTATTGTTAGGCATCTTTTCTATTTTTCTGACCTATTGTCAGTTGCAGCTGCTTCTATGTATGCGGTTCTGACTATATTTTCTTATAATAATTCTTACAGATCCAGTAAACATAGGCAGTAACTGAAATTAATGTTAAATTTTTTCAGTGCATGAGATAATTAAATATGTAAAATGATAAAATACAAATTCTTATACCAATGCTTTTCAATAGAATTTTTTTATGAATTGTTAAACATGCATGAAAAATTCTGCCAGACGCTAAAAGGCTTAAAATGTAACAAAACTAGCAATGAAATTTTAAAAAATTCCACGTTTCATTTTACAACATATATGGAATATTGATAGTAAAATTTTCTGTCGAATAATAATTTTGTTCAGTTGTATGGATTTATTTACTAAATACAGTTTTCAAATAAATATCAATTTAAAGAACTTTTTTTCCCCCATACGAAGGTCTAAAAATTTTTAAGTTGCAGCGCTTAGAAGTTTAATAAATTGCAGTAGTGTTTATCAGTATTTAACCGTACAATAGTGCTTCGTTTTACGGCTGGTTTATGTAGCCGAATATTATTTTTTAGTGACGACACGATAATTATTTCCTGAAAGAAATAGCATATCAGGAGCTAATAAAATGACCGAGGAAGATGAATTTAAAGATTAGAACTGATACATTTAAAAGGAAATAGTGCAGGAAAAAAGCTTTTTAGGTGCTTTTGTGATTATATAAATACGTAGCACCTATAGTCGTTGTCTGGTTTGTCTGTCTGTCCGTCCGCATATAACATAAATAAAAACTACCCGGCCGAATGGTCTGAAATTTTAAATATATAATTATTGCAAAAATTTTTCGAGTTATTTCAAATTTTATGAAAATCGGATGTATAGTTTAAATACAGGGATAGTCAAAAGTTTTCCGTTACATTACGGCTAATGGGAAAAAATATTTCAAGTGCATTTTAATGATATTACAGCCTTCGAACAGAATGAAATTGATATGCACTTATGAAATGCACTAAAATATACATTCAGTAAAATATACTGTGCAAAAAATATTTATAAAACTAGTTATAGTACGAACGCACCTTATTTGCCACGTTTGACTTGCAATTTCCAACTTGTTTTAAATATGAATAATCATCGGACCTTTACATAACTTTGCTACTCTGTCAGAATACACTACGAGGGTGTATCAATTAGTTTTTGTCCTCACATAGGAATAGTAATTGAGTAAAATTTTTGAAATTGCTACATTGTATTAGTCCTTTTCTATATTGTCACCGTGCATAGTAACACATTTCTGCAACCGGTATTTCAAGAGTGGGGGGGGGGGGGAATGCATTCTAGGATTCGTGATAATAGACACAAAAGGGGGCATTTTTGTAAAGTTTACCGACCCCCACATGTGACATATTTTTGGAAAGGCATGGAGACCACTTATACATGCTATGCACCTCCCCAAATTTGCCCTCCGGGGGGGGGGGGCTTTTCTAAATTTTGCGGACATCATTCATGCCATCCAGAGGGCAAATTTGGGAGAAGATGCTCAGGAAGTGCATAGCATGAATAAGTGTTCACAGGCCTTTCCAACAACATGTTACATGTGGGGGCGGGGTCTGTAAAACTTAGAAAAATCCCCCTTTGGGTCTACTATCGCGCCTTCTGGAATACATCTTCCCCCCTCTCATTGAAATACCGTTTGCAGAAATGTGTTACTGTGTATGGTGACTATATAGAAAAGGACAGATACAATGTAGTAATTTCATAAATTTCACTCCTTTATTTCTATGTGAGGGTAAAAACTTATTGATTCACCCTCGTATGGGTGTCTGAATATATTTTAAACAAAAAATGAAAAATTTGCATTTCGTAAAACGAGATTTAAGTTAACTTAAGTTTATTTTAACGACAGAATATATTTTACACCCATGTAAAAATATTTCGCGCGCAACAAGATTAATATGTCATAAATAAAACTTTTTTTATTATGAAGAACACATATTCCGATTTTATAACATCATAATGATGTCGATGAAAGGCAGCACAAACAGGATAATATAAAAATGAAGGTAATGACATTAAGAGACATAAAGAATTATACACATTACCATTGCATCAATCATACTTTTAGTCTTCCATTTCTGGCTCTTGTTTGGGAATCATAACGGTTAATGATCAGCGTATTTGTGTAATAACTAGTTGCAAGACTGAAATGAAATTGACAAAGTATGTCATAAGTCTCAATAATATTTTTTTGACATATATAGTAAAAATATTATTTAGATACCTGACATAAAAAGAATAATAAAATATATGTCAATATTACTGAGACAAATATTTTGGTACAATATACTTTCTTATTCAATTTGTTTTTGTCCCCGTAAATGCACTCGACAGTGAATTTTTGCTGAAAAATATGAGCCCAGGGAGGTACTTTCACGGCTAAATATGAAGAACAATTCATCTGAAATTTCTTAAGAAATTAGAAAAACGGTCGGAAATCGAAAGTACACCCATCTTGTCAAAGCGTCCTAATTAAATTTCCCATCACTGGTTTTTTATACTTCTAATACATATATTTTTTAATTACATGTAATATATGTACCCTTTATTCATTATAAATATGTCGATCTAAAGCATCACAAATAGGATAATATAAAAAGGTAGGTAATGACACAAAGAGATATAACGAATTATCTCCATTGTTATAGCATCAATCACATCTTTAGTTTTCCATTTCTCCATTATGGAAGCTGGCTCGTTTTCGGAAATCATAAAGGTTAACGATCAGTTTATTTATACAATGAGCTGAGAAATAACCATCTGTAAAACTGATGAAACTAACAATGTTATACGTTGCAGTAATAGGTTTAAGACATATATTGTAACATCATCATTAAGATATATGTCAATAATAGCATTATCAAGACATATGTAAATATTACGGAGACAAATATTTTGCTGCAAAATACTCTTATATTAAATTTAGCTTTGCCTCCCTAAGTACATTCTAGAATGATTATTCACGGAAAAGTGTGAATTCTAGCAGGTTATTTATATTACTCAATAAGAAGAACAATTCTTTTGGAACTTCTTCAGAAATTGGAAAACTGTCTGAAGACGAAAATTCCTCCATCTTATCGAAATGTCTCAATTAATTTATCACACTACCGTTTTTTAATACGTCTAATATCTAACAGTTTTTCTATTACAAAAAACACATGTTCCTATTTTAAATCATTATAGATGTGTCGATGAAAGCAGCACAAATAGGATAATATAAAAAGGAAGATAATAGCATAAAGGGATATAAAGAGTTATTCCTATTATCCAAGCATCAATCTATTTTTCGTCCTCCATTTCTGCATTATGAAAGATGATTTTTCATTGGGAATTATGAAGGTTAATGATCAGAGCATTTATGTAATGATCTAAGAAATATCCAACTGCAAAGCTAATGAAACTAATAAAATACGTCATATGTCTCAATAATATTTTAGACTGTCGTAAAAATATTATTAAGTTATGTGTCATATAATGCATTTATAAGACATGTGTCAATATTACTGACGAATTTTTTTTTCTGTAATTATCTTAATTTATTTCGGGGAGAGATTATTCAACAATCTAAATACATGGAACATAATTTTAATTCGGCGATTATATAGTTTTTCAATTCGTTTACGTTTTTAATAAGGAAACATAAATGCATAAATATCACTAGTTTAGCACCTTAATTTTTTCCATCATGTAAGGATTTTTTTCAAAACGTAAATTTCAAACTTGAAAAGTAAAAAAATAGCGAAAACCTGATACTATGAAATAGATGTAAAACTTTTATTTTCATAATAGTTAGCTTAATTTTTTTGGCTCATACATGTGATTCTTACAGCTAACCAGTTCAGGGACCTATGAGCGTGAGGCGTACAGTGACAAATGTTCCACTGAACTTGCGTCACTTTCTACGTTTTCTCCTTCACGCGCTTGCTTGGAGAGACGAACGCGAAATGTTTTCTATTATGTGTAAATAAAATTTTGAATAAAATCTGATGGAGCCAATGGATTTACTTCTACGATCTCTTAAAGGACAGTTACGTCTCCAATAGTCTATAAAGTGGAATACTACATACTGCCACAGGATTAATACCCCTCCCCCTTTCCGCGTCAACGGACCAATGAGCTGTTTAGCTGTAAGTATCCCCGATATCGAAAATCTGATATAAGCCAAGTATAAGCCTAAAAATTGCATAAGCCAAAAAATTGAATAAATTATTATGAAAAAACATTTTACATCTATTTTGTGGTATCAGATTTTTGCTATTTTTAATTTTTTTACTTTGAAATTTACGATTTCCGAAAAATCTGGACGTGATGGGTAAAAATGAAGGTCATTTTCAGAATTAGCCACTAAAAGATATATAACGAGAGAGAAAAATCAAGATTTAAGCATAGATTATGGAACACTTTCCAACACTTCCTGAATGCTTTAACAAAACTTCGTTATTTAGGGAAATAAGGTAAATATGATAACTAAGTAAAAATTTTAGAAAACACATAAAACACTTGAAAAACTGATTTCAGCAGTTACCGTCCATAGCCAAAAATGTATTCCAATTCTTTTGAACAGCCCTGTATTTGATCTGAAGGTTGATATGTATACCATATAATGGGGAAATTTAGTTTAGCAAGAAAACTCATAACAGGTTGAAATTTCTCTTTCAGCAATTTATACTAATAGATGGAAACATACTTGAATGTTTTTGTACAACCCTGTTATTTACTTAGAACCTTTATTACACGCCACTATTTAGCAAACATTTAACTCAAATTAAAACACTCTTAAAACGACTGAAGTCACATTTCCAGAAATTATCATAATTATAGACGGCCATGTATCCAGTTCTTTGCGTGACCCTGTATATCCTTTTATCTATATTCTACAAACATTTCTTAGTAAACTAAATGCAGTTCAGCATAAAAATGTATAACTCATTTAAAAACCACCTTTAAGCAATTTTCGCTCATACCCAGTTACCCTTACGAATTCTTTTGTGTAGCCCTGTATATGAATTATATCATTTATACAAACCATATAGTATGCATAAATATAGTGAAACATAAAAGCGCATATCAATTGCATAATTAAAAATGCATTTCCAGAAATCATCTAACGTACAGTACTTTGGATAGAATATAGTATCTGAAATCTTTTGTGAGTAGCGTAAAAATGTATAACTCATTTAAAAACCACCTTTAAGCAATTTTCGCTCATAACCAGTAACCCTTACGAATTCTTTTGTATAGTCCTGTATATGAATTATATCATTTATACAAACCATATAGTATGCATAAATATATTGAAACATAAAAGCGCATATCAAATGCATAATTGAAAATGCATTTCCAGAAATCATCTAACGTACAGTACTTCGGATAGAATATAGTATCTGAAATCTTTTCTGTGTAGCGTAAAAATGTATAACTCATTTAAAAGCCACCTTTAAGCAATTTTCGCTCATACCCAGTAACCCTTACGAATTCTTTTGTGTAGACCTGTATATGAATTATATCATTTATACAAACCATATAGTATGCATAAATATAGTGAAACATAAAAGCGTATTAATTAAA
This sequence comes from Maratus speciosus, assembly GCA_963932465.1. Lineage (NCBI taxonomy): Eukaryota > Metazoa > Arthropoda > Arachnida > Araneae > Salticidae > Maratus > Maratus speciosus. The sequence continues at coordinate 59,466,976 of OZ010788.1, forward strand.
AAGGCATTTCCAGAAATCATCTAACGTACAGTACTTCGGATAAAATATAGTATCTGAAATCTTTTGTGTGTCCCTGTAAGTGCTATGCACTTCGTATTATGCATGAAATAAGTTATAGTAAACCTGAGTGACATATATCAATTTCATTATATATGAAATAGTTTAACATAATAAAAATATGCCATCCACCACTATATCATTATGTAATGGAATTCTTTTGTGTGTCTCTGTAACTGAATAATAACTATTTTTTGCACCGCATATTCTAGAGAATGCATATTTTAGTGCAGTTCGTAAATGCATATCAATTTTAAGTTTGAATGCGTGTAACATCATTAAAAATCATTTAAAACGATTTTTTATCATTAACCGTAATGTAACGGAAAAGTTTTAACTGTCCCTGTAAATGAAACAAACGTGCTACACTGTAAAAAAAAAAAAAAAAAAAAAAAAAAAAAAAAAAAAAAAAAACCGACTAAAGTACGGAAATACTACGGGAAATTGAGACGCCAGTCCTACTTCCGTATTCTAACGGAACTTTTCCCCGGTAAATTACAGCAAAATTTCTGTTTTTTGGCATTTACGGGGGAAAACTTCTGTTAAAATACGGAAACTGTAATGGTGTCTCGATTGCCAGTAGTATTTCCGTATTTTAGTCCGTTTTTTTAGAGTGTACAAACTTCGTTTGAAATAGGGAACGCGCCATTGTAAACATCAATAACATCCAAAAATTCCAGGGCAATCTGAGTATATTTACGGGAGTTAGAGCGCGGACAGACGGACAGACAAACTGAAGTTATAAACACTTTTCGACTTTGTTTGAAAGTGTTAAAAATTAAGGTCATTTTCGGATTTACTGCTAAAAAATACATAAAACTCAATTATCAAAAGATAAGAAACACAACTATCACAGGCTTGTGTACTTAAATAACAGGCGTTAGGAACCAGAGTGGACTATCCTACATTTTTCTGAAAAATGAGTTTGAAGTGTCAAAATATTTCTACGGGTTGTATGAAGAATTTTATTCTTTTCGAAACTATTCGTGTGATAGAGGCAGTTTGACAGGGGCTCAAACGATACTTGGATTTCAAGTTACCAGTGCAAGAGTGAAACAAGTGGCTCGCTTTACTCTGTCACTGCTAACTTAATCACAACATGCGTACGGAAGAAGCTTGGTCTCCTCTGGTACTGGTATAGCTGGCCTACAAGAGTTTGACAAAATTTTGTAGAAATTTTGGAAAGATTTTTCTCGAAATCTCAGCTGGAGAAATCGATCCACTCTCGTTCTCAATGCCTCATAATATAAAGTTTTTTTTTTTTTTTTTTCTTTTTGTTTTAACTCATGGTATTAAGAACGATCTGTAGCTCTTTCTAATAACCGGAATGGCACTAAACTTGGAAAGGAGACTCATAACGCCACGAGAAAAAAAAGATTCCGCAAAAAAATAATAATTCAAAACACTGCCGGTAGGAGGTACTATGGCGCTAGAAGGAGCATAAAACACGAGTAACGAAAGAAAATGCAAATTTATACCTACGTATGCGGCAACAGTGCCATTAATTAGCGCTATACGTGGTCTGCGGTAACATGAGACTTTTTTCCCCTTCTTTCTAACCGATGACCAGGCCCCTACCTACCGGGTTGCCACAGCTGAATGGGTTTGGTACCTGGTATTGGGGCGGGCGAGCCCATAATCGCCGCGTAGCGTCAATAAGCCTGACGAGCATCTACAGTGTAAAAAATTGCTGCAGTAATTTTTACTTAGCAGAGATTCCGCGCACAGGCACATAGAAAAACGGACTTTGCTCCTAGATAAACGGGCTTTGCCTTTAGATAAACGGGTTTTACCCATAAAAACATGAAATTTACGGGATTTGACCGTTTATCAGTAAAATGTATAAATTTCCGTAAATTTACTGGACAAATTCCCGGTAAAATACCGCAAATTTGCAATTTTTTTTTAACAGCGTAGTAACGCGAGACTCATATTCAACCTGAGCTGAAATGTTTCTCGTCATTCCATGAGAAATGGACAAAATGTCCTACACGTGACGCTTACATAAATACCTATATTTATTAAATTTTAAGTTGTTAAAAAAATAAACTATACATTAAAATTAACAAAAAACCCTATATTTACACATTAGCATAGTTGTTTTAATTTGAGGATACAATAGCATTGTTAAAAGAGTAGTAATATGTAGAAAAGCTGCTCCACACGTCATATGGAATGGCCGTTTAATAGATTTAAAAACCTACCTATTTTAAACCCTAGACCTGAGTAAGCTGCCCGTTTTTAATAATAAACTAGAGAACAGGAATTCTGCTTTTTCAGAATTTAGTGTCGCCCCGGCATTTCCATTACTTCATTTTCTTGTGGTGGACTGGTGGCTTCTATTATTATGAAACAGCCATTATAAAATGAAGCGTTAGGTGAAGATGAAAGAGCAGTCGTAAAAAGTTAGAACTCTGATTTTCTGGTCAGAATGGGAAGAAAAAAATGGGCATAATTTTTTTTTCAACAAAAAATTATGGACATTTTTTTTCTTCCCATTCTTGACCAGAAAATTAGAGTTCTAACTTTTTACGGCTGCTCTTTCATCTTCATCTAACTCTTCATTTATAATGGCTGTTTCATAATAATAGAAACCACGAGTCCATCAGAAGAAAATAACTCGGTTAAGCGGGACTCGGATAATCGGGACTCTACTGTAGTGCAAAACATATTTGAATATTAAGACTTAAAGCACACGCTTTTATTTTATGTAAAATGACGTCATTTGCATTAATATAGATTCTTAAAATTAAATATAGTTTATAATAGTTCCCTGTTTTATCATAAATCATTCATTTAAATTTTTCTCAAAATAGCACGTATTTTAATTAATTTTTCTTTCAATTTTTATGAGAAAATAGCAACAAAAAGATATAATTGCTATTTTTCAACATTTTTTTCTTTACTTTCTACGGAAATGGAGAACTCGAGTTGCCAAAATGAAACAAATGTCGCTAAAAACTACAAAAAAAAAATTAATAATTCAAAAACAAATAAGGTTGCAGTTTTCAAACAAATTGCATTAAAAAGTACCCTTTTCCCCCAATACGACGGTATAAACATTGAAAATGTGCGATGCTTAGAAGTTTTAAAAAATGCTGTAGCGTATTGAATTGCACAATGAAACATTTGTTTTACATTAGATGTAAATTTCCAACTGGGCGAAAAATGTCCGGACCAGGATTCGAACCCGGGACCTCCTGGCTTAAGCCGCCAGTGCTCTGCCATCTGAGCTATCCCGGACGATTCTGGTCGAACTTTTTCCCCCAGCCGTTTGTTTTACGTTTAGCGCACACAGTGTAACGTTATTTAGTGGAGACAAAATAAGCTGGGAGAAAGAAATAGCATTCCGGAGGCTAATAAATAACTAAAATGATAGATAATAAAAACCTCCACATTTTAAATCGTATACCTAAGTAATCTGCCCGTTTCAAGGCCATTCCATGAAAAACTGATAAAATGTCCTGCGCTCGACACTTACATAAATACTTAAATCTATTGCCTTATAAGTTTTTAAAACATAAATTGTACATTAAAAATAACAAAAAGTTCTAGATTTTCACATTAGCATGCTTTCTTTTTTATTTGAGGATATAATAACATTGTTAAAACAGCAGAACTATGTTGAAAAGCTGTCCCACACGTGACAAGGAATGACTTGTCGCAGCTTTTCTCTTGTGTTTATAACCGAAATTGTTAGCGCTGTTGTCGTATGCGTAGGTATAATTTTGCATTTTCATTTATTATCCGCGTTTTATGCTCATTCTCGTCGGAACAGCCTACAACAACTTCCTATTTCCCGTATCGGCGGTGTCTGAACAATTTTTTTTTTTTCGCGGAATCTTTTTTCCCATGGCGTCTTTAGTCCCCTTACCAAGTTTAGTGCCATTCCGGTTATTAGAACGAGGTACAGTCGTGGAAAAAAAAAAGTAAACACCCCTACTAACTCCTCAACAAATTATCGTAGAAGAAAGTAACTGGTACCGAACGATTAGAAATAAAGTTCACTTTTAAATGATGTATATAAAATTTGCTTAGGGGGGCATCTACATATTAAACAAAACCAAACTTAATTTTTTTCAATGGCAAAACCCGATTTTAACAAGATATTTCAAATCTTCGGTTCAAATTATGCCAAGACACCAAATTTCAAGTCATTGGAATGATAAGTTTTTTAGTTATAAACATTCAAAATTTTGTGGTTCTAATTTTAAATTACAGTTTCATATTTTTATTAATATCTACTGAAATTATACTCCTAATGTGCTAATTTTTTGTGTAGCAATAATACTAAATTACCCAAACATAAATACATTGAATTTGCAATTTTTATAAATTTGTGATATGAATTATGAAATTAATATTCGAAAAAATTATGAATTGAAACGTACAATTTTTTTGATGGATTGAGATTTATTAAGTCCTGCTTTATGGAAATCCAAAATTTCACATTTTTCTTTCAAATAGTTTTCAAATTATGCTTCAAAAACGGCAAAATGATGGTTTAAGGGGTCGTCTATGATTGAAGTGACTAGATATTTTGAAATTTCTTATGCAATCCTGTAATCTAGCAGTCTTCAATGACTGCTTGTGTGGTTCTTAAGATGCCTTGATCAAGAAGGGTGTCTTCTCGGTCAACAATCGAGTACCGAACTTCAATTTGCATACAGATCCTAAAATACACTCGTTTAAAAATAATTAATTTCTCGGAAACTAATTGTACGAATTGCATAAAAATTTGTTTGTAAGCTAACTGAAGGATGTAGAGTTCATTTATGCTGTCAGAATTGTGTACTGCTATTGAAAAAAAAAAACAAAGTTATGGTTCGTTTTAATATGTAGATGGCCCCATAAGAAAATTTTATATACCTAATTTAAAAGTAGACTTTATTACCAATCGTGTGGTACCAGTAACTTTCGTCTACCTTAATTTTTTTGCAGAGTTAGTAAGTGGTGTTTACTTTTTTTCCCCCACGACTGTACATGTAGTTCTGAATAGCATTAGTTTAAAAAAGAAACACCCTGTATACGAAATCAAGAACTATTTTTTATAGTAATTTTTTATGGTAATTCGACAATACTTTATAAATAACCAGCTACAATTTAAATAATCAATAAGTAAATCTTGTGAGAAGAGACCATTGCATATTCTAAAGAAATACAGCATAACCCTTTTATCACTAACTAGCTAAAGTAACCGGCGCACTGTGGGGTATTTGAAGAATCTGGCCGGCCAAAAGTCGATTTCATAAAGTACAGCGCAGGATCGAACAGATGGATATAAGTTGAAACTGAATCATTGGGGAATCACGTGATGCGATTTTTATCTCCTTTAAGAGAACGATGACCTCCTGTTATCAGTTGAAACTGGAGTGTTGCGTTAAATGTATGAGTGTCAAATCGTTCTTCATTGTGACTTCCTATTTTTGAATGTGAATAACTTTAGTTTTGGAAGTATTTAAAATCTAATCGTTATGGATAGTGACGGGGCAGGTATGTATCATTATTATCATTAACTTTGAATTGAGAAAGAAATAGTTTTAGTATTTACAAAATTAATTTAAAATAACGCATATTTTTCTATTATTTTTTCCCTTGTTTCCCAATTCACGAAGGTTCAGTTATATTTCCAAACATTTCCAAGCAAAGTTACTTATTGTACCAATAAATATACACCCTTCTATTTCTGTTTTCGTTTAAAGTAGTTCCACCTTCGTCCCCTTTTTAAAATGAAGGCGATATAAAATATGTTCTTCCAAAATTCTGAGTAAGCATACAAAATTACTATATATTGATTTTTAACTGATATTTATCATATAAATTTTAATATTAAAAAAATTGTTATGATTCATTAGAAAGTGATCACATTTGTTTATTTTTCAGTCATTCTGATTGAAATTAAATTTATATAATTAAAAAAAAATTGCTTTAAAATAATGTATTCATTCCCTTTTATCTTTTGTTAAGCACTTTTCACAAAATTGAAATAATTTATTGCTCGTTATTAACATTTGTTTACCTAAAAAATAAGTCGAGGCAATTTTCCATATGTTTTTGTTAAAAGTTAATGAAAGATTGTGAGATTTTTTTTAAAAATAAGGGATAAAATGATGTTATCTATCTAAATTACATATAACTATTATGCATTCTTTTTTGTTCTATTTTGTATTTATTTTTATTTAGGGCCTTCGAATGTCATAGTAATGACTCGAAAAGAATTTTTAAACATTATGCAACAGCAGAATTTGCCAAACATTAATCATAGATTAAATTTCCTTGAAAATTACCTTCTTAATAGCGATAATTTTGACGATGATGAAATTAAAAACCTCAAGCACAATTTCTCCCAATTTAAATCTCAGTTCAAGAGCAAATGGATCGAAGCCCATTATATGTTAGATAAATTTGTGAAAAATAATAAGGAATGGCTTGAAGGTACAGTAGAAATTTAAAAAAAAAAGTAAGTCGACCAGGAAGGCCAGCAAATGCTTTCACTGAATCAAGTGTCTGGTCAAAGCGGAGAAAGTCTGAAAGTTTGAGGAGCTCGACTGATGTCGAAGTACTTACACATGCCGCTCAGATAAAGTTAGAAACCTCAGGGAAGAGAGATGCTGCCCATGTTCTAAAACATGTTCACCAATGCGAGCAACAAAATATAAAAAAGCATATTTGAGAATTCAGCAGACGAAAAAGAAAACACAAATATCGCCTTTACAAGCGTTATCATTATTCGTCGAAGTTAACCTTTCAAGGAATCAATACGAAATTATAAGACGATATCAAAAAAATGTATACCCTTGTTATAGTCTTCTACAACGGTCTAAAATTGATTGCTATCCAGACAAAGACTCTTTTAAAATTACTGAAACTTGCGCTAAAATTAATAATCAAGATTTACTTAATTTAACAGTGACACGATTATTCATTTATTTGAAAGAAGTTTTGGAAAGTTTAAAAGAAGATGAAAGAAATGCATTAATTCTTATATATAAATGTGGCTGAGATGGATCGCAACAAGCACAATACAAACAAAAATTTGATTGATTTGAGTGATTCCTCTTCCAATGCGCATATATTCCAGAGCTCGTTTGTTCCAATTCAGCTAATTTGCAGTATAAACAACAAGACTATCTGGCAAAATCCATTGCCTTCATCACCACGTTATTGCCGGGCCATGCGAATAAGATTTGTAAAAGAAACAACGGAAATTATTAATGATGAGATTAATTACATAAAAAATGCATTAAAATATGTACAGCCCTCAAAAATTACATTAGAGGAAAATACATTTTTAGTAAAACATAAAATGATACTTACTATGGTCGATGGAAAAATATGTAACGCAGTCACAAGTACAAAATCGACAATGCGTTGCTAGATTTGTGGCCTGACATCCAAAGATTTTAATGATCTCTCTAAAAAGAAAAATGTGAAGCCAGAAACATTAGAATTTGGACTATCGATTTTGCATGCTAGGATTCGATTATTTGAAAATTTGTTGCATTTAGCTTACAAACTACCGATAAAAAAGTGAGGATTGAATGCAGAAGACGAAAATGCTCTCGTTAATGAAACAAAATTGCGCATTCAAGAAAATTTCAAAACAAAGTTAGGTTTACTTGTAGATATTCCTAAGCCTGGATATGGTAATAAAAATGATAGAAATACCAGCAGAAGATTCTTTACTGACCCATCTCTAGCAGCAGAAATTACCGGCATTGATGAAAGTTTAATATATCGATTTAAAGTTATTCTTGAAACCATATCCAGTGGCCACAAAATTCACCTTGATAAATTTAAGGAATATACAGATAAAACAGCAGAGCTCTGCGTCCCGTTATATAAATGGTCTCCAATGTCACCCACAATGCATAAAATATTAATCCATGGACCCATTGTGATAGAGAAAGCTTTTCTACTAATAGGCCAATTGTCTGAAGAAGCAGCCGAAGCACGGAACAAACATTTTCGATTATTTCGCCAAAATCTATCGCGTAAATTTTCAAGAATTTCTTGTAACCGTGATGTTCTCAACAGATTGCTTTTGAGTTCAGATCCAGTTTTAACTGGAATGAGACCCACGATGAGAAAAAAATCAAAATTGTTCCTTAAAGAAACTCTAGAAATGTTACTGCCTATGGAATCTTCTGAAGCTCGTGATCCAGAGGATTCTGATTATGAAGAAACAGATTACGATTCTGAATTATCATCTGATTAAAAGATCCCACCTTGGGGATTTACAAACTAATTGTTCTTATCATAAATAATCTGTTTTTATAATTTATTCAATTATTAAATACATTATTCCATTTTATATCACAATTATCATTTATTTTATAATACTATTTATCATGATTATCATGTATTTTATAATACTATTTATCATGATTATCATTTATTTTATAATACTATATATCATGATTATCATTTATTTTATAACACTATTTATCATAATTATCATTTATTTTATAATACTATTTATCATAATTATCATTTATTTTATAATACTGTTTTTCATAAATATCATTTATTTTATAATAGTAATTTTGATCAATAAAAATCAGTACGAAGTTGCAAAACATCCATGATTTTTAAGTTATTAAACAATATTTATTTAAAAAAATGCATTTATTTACTGCTTTAAACGTTTGAATTAGTTTAAAAGAAAAAAATAATTTTGCCGCCCAGATTTGTGAAATACCCCACTGTGCGGCGTTCCCAGGAATTTTAAGAATGTTTGTTTTGAAAAATCAATTTCAAAATTAAACATACAGTATAAAACATACAATATAAAAAAGCAATAAAGACATCTTTATTTCAGTTCCTCAGTAAGAGTATAAGTTCTAGGGAGCTAAACCCTTGTGTAAATTCTGATATTACACGACACATTTACATATATATGCAAAAGATTTAAAAATGGCGAAAACAAATTCAGAGAACCTCAAAATGTTAAAATATGCCAATATTTCCACAATCAGCTTTTTTTCATGGTTCAATTCGTTTTTTCAAGCTCATATAACGTTATGCAATCACCTGCTGACGTCCATTATATTTCCAATATGGCGTAATATTCACTTTTTTTAAAAAAATCGCCAAACTATTTATTTCATTTTCATTTTTCACACGGAAATTTTGCAATAGAAAAGTTATGACGTAATATTCACTTTTTTTAAAAAATTCGTTAAACTATTTATTTCGTTTTCATTTTTCACGTGGAAATTTTGCAATAGAAAAGTTATGACGTAATATTCACTTTGAAAAAAATTGTTAAACTATTTATTTCGTTTTCATTTTTCACGTGGCAATTTTGCAATAGAAAAGTTATGACTTAATATTCACTTGTTCTTAAAATTTGTCAAACTATACATTTCAATAAATGAAACTTAAAGTTCTAGTGCTAAATTCACCTTGAGTTAAATAATTAAAATTCATATAAAAAGCCCAAATTAAATGTACAAGATACAATGTACCTAAAAGTAGTTTTTGTACATATGTGCTTTTTATACGAATTTTATTTATTTAACTATTTATTACATTTTCATTTTCCACGTGGAAATCTTGCAATAGAAAATTAATTGTGATGATAAGAATTTTATTGGGAATTTTTAATTGTTGGCAACTGCTATAATGAAAAATGTTTAAATTTGATAGGAAATTGCTGTTAAATTGTTTTTTTTAATTAAAAATTAACTATAAATTATTTCGATTCCGGATTACTTTAGTTTCCTCGGACGTGTTTTAATACACATATGTATGTAACATTTCACAATTCTGGTTTCCAAACTGTGGATTTGTATAGAATTACAGACAGACAAATTTTCATTTTTAGGTGCGTTCGTAATTATATAAATACGTAGCACCTATAGTTGTCGTTCGGTTCGTCTGTCTGCCCGTCCGTCTGCCCGTCCGTCTGTCCGTCTGTCCAATTTAATAGAGCAAAAACTACCCAACCGGATGGTCTGAAATTTTAAATATATAATTTTTGCAAAATTTTATAGAGTCATTTCAAATTTTATGAAACTTGGATGTTTAGTTTAATGACAGGGAGAGTCAAAAGTTTTCCGTTACATTACGGCCAACGGGAAAAAATATTGCAAGTGCATTTTAATGATGTTACAGTCTTCCGAATGGTCTGAAATTTTAAATATATAATTGCTGAAAAATTTTGTCGACTCATTTTCAATTTTATAAAAATCGGATGTATAGTTTAATTACAGGGACAGTCAAAAGTTTCCTGTTACATTACGGCAAATGGGAAAAAATGATTTCAAGTGCATTTTAATGATGTTACAGGCCTTTGAACAACTTTGAAATTGATATGAACTTATGAAGTGCACTAAAATATAAATTCAGTGCAATATGCGGTGCAAAAAATATTTATAAAACTTGTTATAGAACGAACGCACCTCATTTACCACGTTTGACGAGCAATTTCCAACTTGTTATATATTAGATTGCGATAAAAGCATATTTCCGTAAATAATTTGTACCATTGTTTAGAAATATTTTTTTGTATTTATTTTTAAGATTTCTCTTTATGTAACTTTTTTTTTTTATTTCGAAGAACATATATACATTTTATAACTTCGTAAATATGCTCATGAAAGGTAATGTAAATAGGATAATAAAGAAATGATGGTAATGGGATAAAGAGAAGAAGAATTATTCCCATTACTATAGAATCAATCATACTTTTAGTCTGGCATTTTTTTTTATGAATGCTGACCCTTGATAATGATCAGAGAATTTATGTAATGTTCTAAGAAATAACCAGCTGTAAAGCTAATGAAACTGATAAAGCATGCCATATGTCTCAGTAATATTTTTAAGACATACGTCCTAAAAATATATTATTAAGATATAGGGTGGCCGAACCAGTAGTTGATCAAATAAGGTCGGTGCTACGGGGTTTTTATTATATTTCCTTCCTTTTAAGTTTTAGAAGTAGACTAACATAATTTCTACAACCATTAATGTATGTCCTATCATGGGAAAAATGAAATCTGCTGTAATTAAATAGCAACAAAATTATAAATAAATAGTTTCTTTAATAGCCATTTTCCCAGTAGTTGATCAATTGAAGAAATCAGTCTGGAATTCAAAAATTAATCTTCAAAATATCATGGTTGCGATTAACAGTAATCCATATAAAACTATTATTTGAAATAAGCAAGATGGAAGTGGATTATTTTAACTTACCTTAACTGTCTCCAACTTATCAAAAACTAAATTTTTACATTTTCTAATAAAAAAAATCATAAAATGGCTTCTCTTACATCAGGCAGCTGACATCTTTGTGACAACAGGTGCTCCAATTCTGGCCACCACTGTATATTGCATACAATTAAAATACATGCCTTTCACTCATTTCCTTTTAAATACATAACAATAATAATAAATACCATTCTAAATCATGCATGCGAAAAAATTACTACTATTGGAGAAAAAACTCCTGTTATTGGCGGGATTTGCCCCTGGTTAACACAAAAGTACCAAACATAGACTTAAGACTTCACTTTTAAATAAAAAACTATTTTCATTGGTTCATAAGCGAATGACGTTAAAAACATATTATTACTTAAGGAGTTTTATTCAATGCGCGAAATTTTTTTAATTTTTATCAATGAATTCTCAAATATGAATGACTAACTACACATTGTTTACATTTGTAAAATTAATCACTATTTCTGAAATGTTCCTTTGCTTATATCGGTAAGCTGTTGTTGGTAGAAAAATACATTTTTTTACCTTTCTAACACAGTTTGTCTAACAATTTTCTGACAATTACTTTTCGAGCTATTAATTTTCTCAGCAACTTCAAGTGTTTCAATTTCCGAGATTAATCTGTGGCAACGATTAGCGACAAAGCCAGTCGTCAGCAATGCGTAGCTTTTTATTAAAGATGATATACTTGAGAATGAATTGCACGTGTAAAATCTATATTCTGGATTGAGAAAACTGATTTATACATTATAAAAAAATTTGGAACCGTTTTCGAACGTCATTGGCAGGTTAAGAAACTTTGCTTTTATAAATGCTTCTAGAAAATTTATTGCTCTCTAAGGTTTCTGAAGATAAAGGAACATTTTTCGAAATCGTGGGTCATTCGGAGAAGGTTACTGTATGTTTTCTTTCGTGGTTATGTTATATTTTCCTAGATTTAAAAAAACATTTTTTTTGCAGTGTAAACATATAATAAAGGGAAAGAATTTATCTAAGTATAGAGGTCATTTAATTTGTATATTAAACATGAAGGTAGTTTAAGAGGTGGTTAGTTACTTTTTTGGCCTAAAATTAGCTTGATTTTTACGAATTTGTTTTCAGTTACAAAGAAAACAGATTTAACCTTCGAACTTTGTGCATTATATTTACTGACATTTCACTTACATATTTAAATTGTTGTGCATTAAAAAAGGAATAATACGCTTTATGCAACGGGAATGCCTGCTGTTGCGCGCCGTGAACTGCCAATTGGGCGACCGTTTTTCAGCAGTCAGAAACTGACTCAAATTCGATCGCCAAAGATTGAAAATCATTGTATTCTCTGAAGCTTATACCAATATTTACTTTTAAAAATTGATTTTTGGCAAAATAGCGGTCATTTGAATTAAAAAATCATTTTTTCGCCACATTTTTGCCTTTTGCGAGCTCAAAAATATATTTAATCAATAAGAATTATGCTTTTCGGTAGTATAAGCTCCAGCAAAAACGATTAGCTTTTTAAAAAAATAAAAAATGAAAGAAATCGGTCTAATAGTTTTCGAAAAAAATAGTCGGCCAGTTTGAAAAACAGGGTTTCCAGAAAAATAAGTTTAAAATTGTATAATAGCGTTATAAACTACATATAAAAATCACTTCAAAACATCAAAGTGCCCAATAATTGCTATAAGTGAAAAACATAAATTTTAAATAGGCAAAATACCTTTATTTATTTATATTTCGACATGTTTCATTGCATCAGACGGCAACATTCTCAAGAAAATAAAAAGATAAAAATATTTTTGCAAAAATTCAAATTGAACAACAAGTAAACAAAAACAAAAACCACGCGAACACAAGCATAATGAAAATAACTACAATATTAAAAATGGAAATTTGTGAACGTGAATTATTAGCCCCCGGGACAGTATGCTATTTCTTTTTCCCAGCTTATTTTATCTCCAAAAAATAACGTTACCTTACAGAAGCTATCAATAAACAAAGCAGATATGTATCATTGTGCGATTAAATGCTCTATAGTAGGGATGCACAACCTGTGGCCCGTGATGGGTTAGCATGTGGCCCGCGAACTTCGTCAATTTATAACTGGAAAAAATTGCAATTTTTGTCTACAGGTCGCAGGGAAAAAATTAATTGAGCGAATTTCGTCAATATGCCGCGAGAAAATTGAAAATTTCGTCAGCCATTTAAGAATCGCGAATTTTGTCGATCAGGCGCTGAAAATTTACGAATTTCGTTGATCGGGCATGGAAAAAGCGCAAATTTTTTCAATGAGGAGCGGAAAAATCGCGAATTTTGTCAGTGAGGTACAGAAAAAATCGCAAATTTCGCCGATCGGCAACGAAAAAAGTGCGAATTTTTGAGTCGATCGGCCTCGGAAAAATCGCGAATTCCGTTGGTCGGGCACAGAAAAATCGTCAACTTTATTGATGATGCCCGGAAAAATTCAAAATTTTTTGATCGGCGGTGGAAAAATCGTGACTTTTGTCAGTCGCGAGTAAAGACCGCGAATTTCGTCGATCGAGTGCGGAAAAATCGCAAATTTTGTCGATTACGAGAGGAATAACCTCAAATTTCTTTCGTCGGCCGCGAAGAAAATCGCGTCTGTTAAACGGGAGGAAAAAATCGCGAATTTCGTTAATTTGCCGGGGCAGAAAAATTACAAATTTCATCAGAACCCGATAAGAATTGCGAATATTGCTGATTTTTGCGAATTTTGCTAGTCGATCAGTCTCGGAAAAATCGCTGATCGGACACAGAAAAAAATGCGAGTTTTTGCGTCGATCGGCCTCGGAAAAATCGCAAATTTCGTTAAGGTAATGAAAAATCGCGAATTTTGTCGATCAGGCTCGGAAAAATCGTAAATTTCGTTGATCGGGCATGGGAAAATCGTCAATTTTATTGATGATGCACGGAAAAATTGAAATTATTTTTGAAAAATCGTGAGTTTCGTAAATCGCGAGAAAAAACAGCGAATTTCGTCAATTGTCCGGGGAAAAAATTGCAAATTTCGTCAGTCATTTAAGAATCGCGAATTTTGCTGATAGGGTTCGAAAAATTCAGGAATTTCTTTGATCAGTATCAGAAAAATCGAAGATCAGACACGAAAACATTCGTAAGTTTTGTTGATCGGGCGCAGAAAAATCTCAAATTTCGTTGTCGGGAACGAAAAAATCGCGAATTTTGTCGATCATGCGCGGAAAATCACGAATTTTGTCGGTGATGCCCGGAAAAATTGCAAAACTCGTTGATCGGCAGCGAAAAATCGTGAGTTTCGTCAGTTTACAATGAGAAAAAAACCCCGAATTTTATCAATTTGCCGCGTAAGAAAATTGCAATTTCGTAAACCAGTTAAGAAATGCGTATTTCGTTTAGCGGGAGCGGAAAAATCACAAATCTCGTCGATCACGAGGGTGAAAATCGTGAGATTTCCCAATCGGTCTCGGAAAAATCGGGAGTTTTGTCGATCAGCTTATGAAAAATCGCGGATTTCGTTGGTTGGGCAGGAAAAAAAATCGCGAATTTGTCGACCACGAACGGAAAAATCGGAAATTTTGTAGATCGGGTGCGGAAAAATCGTGAGTTTCGTCAGATTATCACTAGAAGAAATGCAAATTTTGTCAATTTGCCGCGGGAAACAACTTGCAAATTTCGTCAATCGGTTAAGAATCGCGAATGTCGTTTATTGAGCGTGGAAAAATCACGAATTTCGTCGACCAGGGTCTCAGAAAAATCGCGGACTTCGTTGGTTGGGCACGAAAAAATCGCGAATTTTGTCGATCAGGGGCTGAAAAATCGAAAATTTCGTTTATCGAGCGCGGAAATAAAGCGAATTTCCTCGATCAGGCGCGGTAAAATAGCGAATTTTGACGGTCATGTGCAGGAAAAGTACGGAATTTTGTCGATGAGGGGCGGAGAAATTGCAAATTTCGTCGATCAGATGCAGAAAAATCACAAATCCCGTCGATCGAGCACGAGAAAATCGCGAGTTTTGTCGATCGGGTTCCGAAAAATCGCGAACTTCGTTGGTCGGGCGTGAAAAAAATTGCGAATTTTGTCAATCAGGCGTGGAAAAATTGAAAATTTCGTCTATCACGCTCGGCAAAATCGAAAACTTCGTTTATCAGCCGCGGAAAAAGCGAACTTTGTCGGTCGTGTGCGGGAAAATAGCGAATCATGTCGATCGGATGCGGAAAAATCGCAAATTTTGTTAATCGGCTTGTCGATCAGGCGCGTAAAAATCACATAGTTTTTTGATTGGGCGCAGAAAAATCGCGAATTTCATTGATCGGGTGTGGAAAAATATCAAATCTCGTTGATTGGCTCCTTATCTCCTCTTCGTTCACAAAGTTTGCATTTTCTTGTTCGGCACTATCCACTTTCATGCCTATGTTTGTTTTTTAGCACTTATAATAAAACCAAAATTTACTCTGCCGAATAAAGTCAAGGAATATTATCACCCCTTGAAAACAATCCTTATATCTGTGTTACATACATACAAACGTAAACTGTTGATATATCCTTGCCAACTGAATTAGATATGCTGACTGGGTAGGGGAACCTAGAGGTGTAACTCGCCCCCCCCCTCACACACACACACACTGAAACCATATTTTTTATCTGATTATAGGACACAGATCACCTCCCCGAAATAGAATTCTCTCCATGTTACTGATGTGGCCCTCGACAATCCAGATATTTTTGTAAGTGGCCCTTCTCTAAAAAAGGTTGTGCACCCCTACTTTATAGCATTTTTTAAAAAATTTATAAGCATCGCACATTTTAAATTTTTATACCGTCGTATAGAAAAAAAAAGTACTTTTAAATGCAATTTGTTTGAAAACTGTATCTCCATTTATTTTTGAAACATTAATTTTTTTGTAGTTTTTAGCACCATTTGTTTAATTTTGGCAACTCAAGTACTCCATTTATATAGAAAGTAAAGGAAAAATAGTTGGAAAATAGCAATTATATCTTTTTGTTGCCATTTTCTCATAACAACCGAAAGAAAGTGTAATTAAAATACGTGCTATTTTGAAAAAATACAAACGAATAATTTCGGTTAAAACATGGAGCTATTATAAACTATATTTAATTTTAAGTATCTGTAGACGCTTTCAGTGTGACGTCAGTCATGACATTTTGGTTGGAAACTGATTCCAAACAAACGGTTGCTATGCGTCATTTCTTTTTAAATATAAATTGTGGAAAATGTTACCAGTACGTATCAAGTATTAAAACACTTAGATGTGCGATATAGATATAAGATATAGCTGCAACGCACAAACAAAATAGAAAATACAACATAGCAACCGTTTGTTTGAAGTCAGTTTCCAACCAAAACGTCATGACTGACGTCACGACTGAAATCGTTTATATTAATATTACAAACAAATGAATGCCTATGAATCATTAGATAGCCGTTTTTTTGTCGAGTTTCTTTAATGACGGCATCTTTTTGCTGCATTTGTGTATTATTTTGCGATAGTGACATCCTTGTGCATGCTTTACTGTAGATGTTTAAGAGTGCATCGTAAATGTGGAATTCTTAAGCGGATGCGAATGACGTCATTTTACATAAAATAAAAGTGTGTGCTTCAAGTCTTAAAATTGAAATAGGTTTTGTACCTTCTATATATACATATATTTTTTTTTCATCGGGGGTGACACTAAATTCTGAAAAAGCAGAATTCTTGTTTTCCAGTTGTTTTAACTTCCAAAGTTGTTATTCCAAAAATCTCATTTCGGACATTTTCAACATTACTTATTGATTGGCTCAAGTGAGGCACTCTTTATTTTATATTATTGTTTCATTATTCGATATAGCATTTCTTTCAAAATTTTAGGAAGCTCCATGGAGACTGAAACATTGCATATATTCTCAGAGAGAATGTTGCCATCTGATACAATGAAACATGTCGAAATGTAAATAAATTAAGATATTTTGGCTTTTTAAAATTTATGTTTATCATTTATAGCAATTATTCAGTACTTTAATCGGTATGTTTATCGATTGGCCGTGTTACGTTCAGTGGCGAAGAATATTGTAATGATTTGTGATATCACGAAGTTGCTTTAAGGCAAAAATCTACACACTTGACGGATGCACAAAATGAGAAATTAAACTAATCGAAAATTTTTCCCGAAAGAAGAACATTCCCAAAAGAATTTAAAAGCATTCATTAATTCTCAGTCTCCTTGGCGTGTAAATAAGATCTAACAATAATATAATTTTTGCGTATCTTATACTCAGGGGCGTCGCCATGGGGGGGTATGGGGGGGGAGCCTCCCCCCCCAATATATGTGAAGTTGGGAAATTTGAGCTTAGAGTTGGGAAATTCTAGATTTTTGAGACATTTTCTTCTAAAAGTAATAGTAAAAAAATTACGAAATTTTTATTGTTTTGGTGATTATTTTGAGTACTGCAACAGTAAAAAAGTTAAATTATCAAAAGAAATACAAAAAGAAATCAGCCACACTCAATCTATCATTGTATTTTTCAGTTCTACAAAAATATTGTACATCTACCAGACCTAAATTTCTCTACTCCTGTCCATCAATAACTGACTAACCAGTTCCTTTGTTTCCTCCAACATTTTGTTCCTTTCTCAAAAATTTCACCCTACCTCCCCTTCTCCTCCCAAAAGAGAATTCAGCTATTTTAATCCAAAGGGATTGCAGCTTCTTTTGAAAATTGGAGATCACTTGTAGCACAACAGAAAGGAATGCAGTAACCTACTTTAAACACAGCAATGGACAAGAAGATTTGATGAGTTTTCACAACTTTTTTGACTAATTTTGCGATTTTTGGACAATATTTTACTCATTCTCGTGATTTTTTTGCCGCAAAAATTAGTTAACTCTTCGCTGTCCAGTAAAAAGCGTTATATGAGCAAATGCAGATGTAAGAAGTCGTTAGTTTAGATAAATTTGTCACATTTTACTTTTATTTGTGTGCGGAAATATATATCAGTCCTGTTCGTTTATATTTATATGTGTTTATAAAATTTTAAACCAAAAGTCCAGTGTTCTGTGTTTAAAGCTGTTCTAAAAAGTTACTATAAATCTCAGCACGAAGAAACCCTTCATAATAGGAAAAGAGTTTTCATGCAAGATTTTGGAGCATCTAAAAATCCATTCGAGGATGAAAAGGGTAAAAAATGGACAATTTTAATTTGGAACAGAAATATGACCATGAAAGCAGCCCATCAACTGAAGAAAAAATCGACATGCACTGTAACACTGACACGTTGCACTTGAATACAATTTTGAAGAAATAAAGATTTCCTTACAGACAAGCTCACAAACAATTATGAATATCGGGATGTGACTGGAGAAGCTGAGTTCCGAAAGCACCGTAGGAAAACGGTTTCACCAAAGGCAATAGATAAAAATAATAGCATAGCAATGGACATTGATACACATACGTTTTACAGTAAAGAATTATAAGAAATACAAGAAAATTTCGGGAATTTAGTAATGGGCTTAAATGACAATGTTCCCTAAGAGAATATTGCAGCAATGCATTCCATATTTAAATTACAATTGTGCAAGGAAAAAGTTAATAATGTTTCCACCTGGATATGAGAAACCGGATGTACATGACTTGCAGAGTCAAATAAGGAAAGGGCAGCTGACGTCACTGTTGGTTGTATTACTGTTGATTCAGCAAGAAAACCTGTCCGTTCTTTATGACTCCTACCTGTACGCATGAGCTAGGGGAATTTGATTGGTCTACGTTTAACACGTCTCCGATATGATTGGCCTACGTCGCCAAGACTATTCCTGCAATGATCTTTATGGCAAAAATGTAGTTGGTAGATTGGTTGACGGAAGTGTTTGTTTGTAAACATGCCCTTTCCTTATAGAAATAAACCAAATCCCAACTCACAAAAAAACCTTTTACTCATGCCATGAAATTCAAAGACTATTTGGGTCACGCCGTCTAACTATATACTCGTACCTTAACATTCACAGCAGCTTATCTTTATGGCGTTGCATCTAATGAAAGAATCTTTAGTCAAATAAAAATTTAAAAATATATATATTGCAAGCTACAATGAGGGATGACAGGCTTGACAGCCTAATGCTTTTAAAATATGAAAGTGAAATAGGGAATTTTATTAAACTAAGCGATGTTATTTAAAGTTTGTCTTCTTTGAAGACCACAAGAATTAATATTAAGTGAAAACTAGTCAGATGTGCCAATCCCAAAATTTTCTTCTACTCCATACAGGTCAATACCTCAAAATTTGCAATCACAGTGCCAAAATTAAATGACAATTCTTTGCCTATAATAACAAACTCTAAAGATATAGATTTGTTGAATTGTGTGCATTTAAAAGGGAGATATAAGCATAGTATTTTTCAAACAAATCATTGAATTTTGGCACCCAACCTCTTAGATGTCTGCAACCAAAATTCCTTACTCAAAGTGCACAAAAGCGATAGCTTTGGACAGTATAGACCCAACCCTAATAAAGATCTATTTATGTGGAAGTGCTACTTATGTGGAATATGAAGTTTGACTAAATTCCGTGCATTAGTTTTTGAGATACAGCTATCGCAAAATCATGAAAAATGCTGCATAGCAGTGCCACCCGCTATATGATATACATAAAAAGCTAATCTGCATCAAATTATCTCAAGGTTTAACAGAATACGACGTTTGATCAAATTCCGTGCAATAGTTTTTGAGATATAATTATCGCTAAAATCATGTAAATCGTGAAAAATGCTGCATCGCAGTGCCACCTGTTGGACGATTTACACCAAAAACAAATCTGCACCAATTTTTATCAAGGTACATTCAAACCTCGTTGACACGAACTGTTTGCGATTGCCTCATCCAGTTGCATGTAATGTAGTTAAGTTCCGATAACACGAACTACTTTTAATACGAACAAAAAAAAATTCCCCTTGAGTGTTCGTGTTAGCGAGGTTCGATTGTATAAGTGAATCTCTAAAGTTTTATTAAATTTCGTGCATTAGTTCTTGTGTTAGAGCGCCCACAAAATTTGTATAACATATAGACAGACAGATATTTTCAAAAAACAGTTGAATCGTGTTCAGGACTTACTAAAACGTATAAATCAGTCTAAAACCGGAAGTAGAATTTTTTTACGAATCCAATACTTTCTTCTTGTAAAGATAGAAGAAAGTAAAAAGCGTATTTATTTTTTTTTAGTAAACAAACCCATAATTAGAATCTTTGTTTTCAGTTTCAGAATTTTTCTTTGGAAAGGAATTTTTTATGCAAAAGTATCATTATAATTATATTACACACGTTGTGCATATCATTTTAGTTGAAAATTGGAGCAATTTGTTTCAAGTTGGGAAACTTTCGAATTCTCCCCCCCGAAAAAATATCTGTGGCTACGCCCCGGCTTATACTGTGTGTTTTATAACTATGAAACCTCCCTAGTCGAGATGAATAATACATTTTTCATTAAATATAAAAAACAAAGGATCTCCAACAATCCAATCACAGTCGTCTTAATAATGCATTTATGATGGCACTTTGCCATTATAAGGAGGGACTCTACTTATACATACTTAGAAAAGATTGTTTGAAACATCTGTAATAAAAACAAAAGCGGAATGAGCTTTCTTTTTCCCGGCACTGTACTTTGTTTCTGCTTCTCTGATAAAAAAAAAAAAAAAAAAAGTAGATGACAGCTGATTTCCCACTAGAGAATTGTAAGATAAACAATGGTTTCAGAGATTTATTCTTTCGAATGGTTCTTAGTGTTTATTCTGAACCTAAGATTATCTATATCACAGCTTCAAGCAAAAAATATTGCAAATATATATAGGAATTTTCTATTCACTAAATAAATTGAAATTAATATTTTTGCGATTTTCTAATTACAATTTTGGCACGCATTAAATTACGAAAAATTACGAAATAAGTTTTGATATATGTGTGTAGTTTTAACCGCAGTGCGAAATATATATAATACTATTTAGGATTTAGGGTGTTAAAAAATTATTGGGAAAGTGTAGTGGCCAGGGTTGCGGAGTCGGAATTGGAGTCGTGGAGTTGGAGTCGGAGTCAGAGTTTTTAAAGCAAAAGAGTCGGAGTTGGAGTCGCTAAAAAACAAGCCGACTCCGAATTCAGATTTTTTTGTTAGACATTTTAAAGTGAAATTAAACTAATTATATGCCATTTAAAATCTATAAAATGAATTAGTATTGTTATTTATGGACTATATCAAGCTACTCAAGTTAACGATGACCGATTTACTGTGGTGTACAAAGTAGATACAGGGGTAGGTACATGGAATCCCATATGGGTGATGATTAAATTCCGGACCAAGATTCAGGAGATGAGGATTTTTTTTAAGTAAATGAGGATGAGTAATCAGAGTGTCTAGCAAAGAGCAATAAAACCTCGGAAAAATGTGATTGGATCAAGTGCATTCATTGAAACTGTTAGTTATATAAAAGTTGCTCAACAAAAGTTCCGAAACAAATGTGCGGTTTATAGCAGATCTGAGATATCATCTGAAAAACATAAACAAAAAAGCTAGGCTCTAAAGCACTTTATCACAGTGGTTTTTCCGTATTTAAGCATTTTATAATGTTTTAAAATAGGCATACTTAAGAGCCACAATTCTTTTAAATGTTAAGTAGAACATGAACTTTTTTTTTTTGAAACATTACTTTGTCCTTTTATTAAATCGCCAACGTTTGTTGCATTCTTACTTTTATAATTTCCTAATATTAAGTAAGTTAACAACTTTAGTATGCCTAAAATATTAAAGTTACTTTTATTCGTCCCATTATGTTTTATACTGCTTCACAAAAATTGTTTACATTGAAACTCCTGAAGGCATCTTAACTCTAGATAGTTGACCATCTTACCCATACCTTGAGGTAAGATGCCAAAATGCAAGTGTTTACAAAAACAAAAATTTCAATGCTTTCTATAATATCTATAAAATGAAATGAGTTTTTAAATCATACATAAAGAGTGCAAACTTCAACAAGAAATCAATCAATAACAAATAAAAACAACAGGGGATTTTTAAAACAATTAAGTCAAAGACTACGGCATCTTCACCCAATCTATTCTATATTGTAGTAATGCTTGCACTAGTAAATGAAAAAATAGAAATGCTTAATTCATCTTTAAAAGTTAAAATTAAACTTACACTATGTGCAAAATTACTTAAAAGATGAGACTATTTAAAAATGTTAAATTACATTAATACCTTAGTACTTTCAACTATATAGTTTTTTATATCAACTTTTATATATCTTAAATATATTTATATATATATATTATATATATTTCATAACTTTTATATATGTTTTAAATATCAATTTTTATAGTTGAAAGTACTAAGGTATTAAAGTAATTTAACATTTTTAAATACTGTCTAATTTTTTAAGTAATTTTGCACAGAGTGTAAGTTTAAGTTTAATGCTTACACTATTTTGTTCAAAAAATTCTAATTTGAAAAAAACTTTCAGTGAAAATATTTTATTTTTTAATATTTTCATCGTTTAAAGCAATTCATTCCTGTAATCTTCTTGTCATAACAGTAAAAGAAAAAAACTCGAAAAAGCCATGGCACATATTGTCCCATAAATTCACAACAATGCACACCCTTTTCATTATAATCCTATCTATATGACAAAGGACAAACATGTCCGTGCGTAACGCTGACGTCATTTTGTAAATGGCAACACTTGAGGATGAAATTGCGGTTTTGCAATTTTTGGTTCTGCAATTTTTAACTTCTAAACATCGCACATTTACAAGTTTTACACCGACGTATAGGGGAAAAAATGTAATTTCAATTCAAATGCAGTTTGTTGTAAATCCTTACCGCAATTTACTATTTTTTTTATAGTTTTTCAAATAATTTTCAAGCACGCTATATCACGTGCAGGCTCTATTGTGGAAGAATATTAATAACCCATTGACACTTAAAATAACATAAATAGTTCAGCATTTGTCTGCGGCTAATATTCTATAACGAAGTTAAAACTTAATAAATAAATAAAATAAAATAAATAAAACATGAATTTAACATATATGCAATCGAACAATTTCAATTTTTACACCGTCGAATAGGGTAAAAAATGTACTTTGTGTACAAATGCAGTTTGTTTGAAAACTGTATCTCATTTTACCGATTAGGCGTCTTTAATTTTTTTAAATGTGTGATAAAAGTGCTAAAATGCTATAATAAAAATCAAAATAGAAGAAAAAGAGAATGTTTACCCTTTTTCTTGAAATAAATCAAGAAAGAATAAAGATTATAGAAGAAAAAAAATAATTGAGAAAAAAAGTTAATCGATGTCTTTTGTAAAATAATTCTCCGTTCTCCTTTATATTTTCTGTCTTGATTTGGCTCTTTTTTAGGTGCGTTCGTAATTATATAATTACGTAGCACCTATAGTCGTCGTTCAGTCCGTCCGTCTGTCCGTCCGTCTGTCCGCATGTAACAGAGCAAAAACTACCCAACCGAATGGTCTGAAATTTCAAATATATGATTGTTGCAAAATTTTGTCGAGCCATTTCAAATTTTATGAAAATCGGATGTATAGTTTAATTACAGGGACAGTCAAAAGTTTTTCTTTACATTACGGCCAATGGGAAAAATTATTGCAAGTGCATTTTAATGATATTACAGCCTTCCGAATGATCTGAAATTTTAAAGATATAACTGTTGCAAAATTTTGTCGAGCCCTTTCAAATTTTAGGAAAATCGGATGTATAGTTTAATTACAGGGACAGTCAAAAGTTTTTCCCTACATTACGGCCAATGGGAAAAATTATTGCAAGTGCATTTTAATGATATTAGAGCCTTCCGAATGATCTGAAATTTTAAAGATATAACTGTTGCAAAATTTTGTCGAGCCCTTTCAAATTTTAGGAAAATCGGATGTATAGTTTAATTACAGGGACAGTCAAAAGTGTTTCTTTACATTACGGCCAATGGGAAAAATTATTGCAAGTGCATTTTAATGATATAAGAGCCTTCCGAATGATCTGAAATTTTAAAGATATAACTGTTGCAAAATTTTGTCGAGCCCTTTCAAATTTTAGGAAAATCGGATGCATAGTTTAATTACAGGGACAGTCAAAAGTTTTTCTTTACATTACGGCCAATGGGAAAAATTATTGCAAGTGCATTTTAATGATATTACACCCTTCCGAATGGTCTGAAATTTTAAAGATATAATTGTTGCAAAATTTTGTTGAGCTATTTCAAATTTTAGGAAAATCGGATGTATAGTTTAATTACAGGGACAGTCAAAAGTGTTCCGTTACATTACGGGGAATGGGGAAAAAATATTGGAAGTGCATTTTAATGATGTATCAGACTATGCGCTTTATGAAGTGCAAAAAATTATACATTCAGTACAATATGGGGTTCAAAAAATAATTATAAAACTAGTTATAGTACGAACGCACCTCATTTGCCACGTTTGACGAGCAATTTCCAACTTGTTACCCTTTGAAGATTTTATAAACCCATCATGAAAGTATAACGAAGCGCTAAGAAATAAAAACTAAGGAATAAGACATAATTTTACACATTCATCTACACGAATCAGTTGATTCTAAACTAGAAAATATCGTCTGTCGACAAATTGTCATCTATAAATATTAGATTGTAAGTTTTTTCTTAAATTATTATTATTCAACCAAGGTGGCTAAACAAAACAAATTTAATCTTTTTCATATAACTATAGAATTATTTTCGTGTATTTAAACTAAACTAGTAAATCTGCAGATCAGGAGCCTCAACGTCATCTTTGCAAGTCATTGTTTTTTAACACTCATTGCGTAATATTCAAATTCCTACAAATCGCTTTTTAAAGTTTTCAAATTACATAAATATTTATAAGCATACAATATACTTCGTAAAGTTTCAGAAATTAAAAGTGTTAAACAAGTGGTTATACATTGATGTCTTGAAATTCTGATGAGCTACATATTCTGGTAACTTTTTAAATCAAAAATTGCATTTCTTCAGGAGGGCTCTGCCCCCCTGAACTAGAGGTCTGCACGGGCCGGAATTTCCAGGCCCGGGCCCGGCCCGGCCCGTACGAAAGCTATCTTGGCCCGGCCCGGCCCGTGTAAAAATTGGAAGTTCGGCCCGAGCCCGGCCCGGCCCGGCCCGTTGTAAAAATTGGAAGTTCGGCCCGAGCCCGGCCCGGCCCGTACAAAAATCAGTGAAAACGGGCCCGGCCCGATACAATTTCTACAAAAAAAAAAAAAAAAAAAAATCCGTTTTTTCTCAACATACAATTAAGATTCTTTTAATGAATACTACATACATATTTATGGGAACATTTTACAGTATATTTTACATTACTATGATGTTCGCAAAACAGAAAACGCACAATAGTAAACATTAACGATTACTTACAGTCATCGTGTCTAGACATTTCAAAATGGAAATAAAGATTCATTAAAAGATTAATGTAGTTCAGAATAAAGGATTAAAAACAAGATAACATTTGAAGCTGTATAATAAAAAGTAGATTTGTGAAAATATTTCTCTCATTTTTAAGACTTTTCTCAAATCCAAAGGAGCTACATTTCGACACATTTATGAAGTCTTTTCTTTTCGGAAACGTGTAAGATTGGCAGGTATTCTTATTCAAAAGCTATGTAAATGTCGTTTTTTTTCATAGATAAAAGTAAATTATCTTTCTGAAAATACTGTCAAAGTTACCGTTTTGAATCGAATTTCCGGAAGCGATAGCACAGGAAAGGAGAAAAACGTACAGTCACGTGACAGGAATCGCTGTTTTCTCTGTAAGTAATTTATTAAATATGGAAAAAGCTATTCGTTTCCAAATGCCTTCAATAGGCAGGCCTGTCAATTTTATGCCTTTATAGTTAAAGTTTTTGTCAGAAACATGTGTCTGAAAGCTTTGCATTGTTGAGCAGTGAATATGAGAACCACCTTAAGGTATATTTCCAAAGATACTGTTAAGAGAAGTTCATTATCACTATTAATATTACAAAACAAAATGACTGTTCTACACATCCTGAGATCAATTAAGACCACTTCCTTCCCGGCACGAGTCTGCTGAAAAAAAATTAAACTCGGAATCAGACATCTTGTAACTGTACGAAGCCGATCTCTACGATGGACACGTTACATTTCTGTATTGATGTTGTTAAACTCGCATCGGCTCGTGACGCACATTTATACTTCACGAGAAAATCATATTCATTGAAAATGGCTCGTATTTTATCTGCTTCGCTTAAATTCTTATATCGGACCGACAGGCCCGATTAATTTTTTTGCCGGCCCGGCCCGGCCCGTTTATTTTGTCTGTCGGCCCGGCCCGGCCCGTTGAAAAATTTGTCCTAATTCTGCCGGCCCGGGCCGGCCCGTTTGAAATTTCGCCTTCATTCCGCCGGCCGGGCCGGGTACGGGCCTCGGGCCAAGCCCGGGCCCGTGCAGACCTCTACCCTGAACCCCCCGTAGTCTATTTAAATTAACATTCGTAATTTTTTATCGATTGTGTGGATGGTTATAGTATATCTTATTTTTTTTTTTTTACGCTGTGATTTATAAGGATAAGCATAAGGTTTTTTTTTAATAAATTAATAAAATTTAAATTTAAAATAAATTTTCATGTTAACCGTACACAGACAATAAATCTTGAAGTGACGCCAAAAATGTAACCCTAAAATCCGCTACATTCGGCACAACACAACGACGTGCTTAAAAAACAAAACAAAACAAAAAAAAAATCCCTGCCGGCTCGGGCCTACAGGCGGAGGTAGATTTCGAAGTTAAGTACTAAATTCACCAACAAAACTTAAATCAAGATTAAAGATAAACCCAGTTCCTTCGCTAAGAATGAGCTCTAGGGAGCTAAACATTTTGTGAAAATTCTAATATACACACACGCATGTATATAGAATAGGTTTAAAAATGGCTAAATTAAATTCAGAGAACCCCAAAGTGTTAAAATATGTTAATATTTCCATACTGGGGTTTTTATCATGTTTTAATACGTTTCTTCAAACTCAATGACGTTACATATTCACCTGCTGTGGTCCATTATATTTTCAATATGACGCAATATTTTGCTGTTTTTTTTTTTAATTCGTCAAACTATTTATTTCATTTGGAATTTTCATGCAGAAATCTTGCTCTAGAAAACTTATGACGTAATATTCAATTTGTTTTCAATTCGTCAAACTATTTATTTCCTTTTGAATTTTCATGCAGAAATCTTGCTCTAGAAAACTTATGACGTAATATTCAATTTGTTTTGAATTCGTCAAACTGCTTATATAATTTAATTTTTCACGTGAAAACACTGCATTAGAAAAGCAATTGTTGTGGTGAGAATTTTATTGCTTTTTTTTAATTGTTGGCAACAGCTATAACGAAAAATATTTATTTTTTCCTGCCATTGTTGTGTAAAACTGGTTTTATCAGAATCATGTTAAGACGATATTCAAAATTTTAAACCTTCCCCATTCCCATTCCCTTGGACCGATTTGGCTTATTTTCAATCCCCGCCGAGAAATTAGCTATCTTAAAGTTGTTGGCGAGTTTGAAGACGTTCCGTGCATAATTGCGACTTTCATCGTGCGGACAAAATTTAGTACATACATACATACATACATATATATATATATATATATATATATATATATATAAACTTTTTAGGTGGGGGTGGTTTTGGGTTCTGGGGTCATGTAATGAAAAGTTATGAAGGAATTTTTCAAAAGTCGCACCATGGTAACGACTGCAATAGGTAGTATTTCTTACGAAATCTACCTAACAGAATAATATTTTTAGTAATACAGTTTTTAATTTATAATACAATGAAATGCTACCTTAGAATGCTTATTGCTTAAATATAAGCAGATCATTTTTATTTTACAGAAAAAATGCCCGGATGAAGTCAAAGATTTCGGTCCCTGTTTCACGTGCTTGTTTTGTTTGGGCCGATTGAGGGCTTTTAAATCTGAGCGATAACGCACATCGTATTGCAAACTGTTTTTACGGCATACTGCATCTCCATCTATCTCTTTCCTCCGTGAATAATAGTTGATTTTATTTTACCCAAGATCTTTTTATTCCAGCATCTCTGTTTTCGATAAATGACGTCTAATTCACCTGCTATGCGTACTTACTCAAAACTTTTCATCGTGTTATATTAAGAAATACTCGAGAGTTTTTTTTATTTCCAATATGCCGCCATATTAATTTTCCTATTCTTAATTTTATTTTTCATTTTCCTGTTTCACGACAAAACATTTCAATTGAAAATTGTTTAAAAGAAAATATTATTTTGCGTTTTGATTTTCTCGGCAACAATTAAAGAAATATTGGTGAATGTTATGGAAAAATGTTACGCTATGAAAATAATGAACTTTTGTATTTTTAAGCAAAATATTTGAATAAAATAAATAAAATAAATGAAATATTGCCTTTTTTTATTTCTGTGCTAAAATCCATCTACATGCAAAGATACAAATGCATTAATTCATCCGTTTTGACGTTGGCTTTACTCAAACATTATACACGCAATTATACTAATATTATTAGGGCCAAATACGTTGCTAGGCAACAGATGAAAGAAAAAGAAAAAAAATGAAATATGCATTATGCCAAATTGATAAAACAAAATCCTTTATATTATTGGAAAACATGCATAAAATCCCTCCCCCCCCCCCCAATATTATAAACCTAATTAAAAAAATCTCGCAAATATATTGACAAAATTTCAAACTAATTTGAATAATTTAATAATCTTATTTAAAAATTTCAGCATCAAAAATTTACCATTTAAATCCATTTTTCATATGAGCCATTTCTTTCAACAAATGAAAATCTGAAAATCGTCTGACTTGCAATAGAAAAGCATTATAGAGCAAAATAAAATGTTCCATATTTACCGAACGAATGAACCAAATTTAACCAAAAACTATACAGCTAAGTCCGGGTACCTCATCAACATGCCCAGTGAATTTAAAGCCGATCGGATGCTTTTTGCGGCAGTTATCGCGGAACAGACAGACAGACAGACAGACAAACGGAAACCAAAACTTTTCGTGTCTCCACAGTAAGCCTTCACTGACGTTTCTGCAATAAATGTAAAGAAAAAGCATCGATTTTCAACTAACTAGTAAATCTGCAGATCAGGAGCCTCAACGTCATCTTTGCAAGTCATTGCTTTTTAACACTCATTGCATAATATTCAACTTCCTACAAATCGCTTTTTAAAGTTTTCAAATTACATAAATATTTATGAGCATACAAGATACTTCATAAAGTTTCAGAAATTAAAAGTGTTAAACAAGTGGTTGTACATTGATGTTCTGAAATTCTGATGAGCTACTTATTCTGGTAACTTTTTAAATCAAAAATTGCATTTCTTCACGGGGGCTCTGCCCCCCTGAACCCCCCGTAGTCTATTTAAATTTACATTCCTAATTTTTTATTGATTGTGCGGATGGTTAGAGTATATCTTAGATTTTTTTACGCTGTGATTTATAAAGATAAGCATAAGCTTTTTTATAAATTAATAAAATTTAAATTTAAAATAAAATATTCATGTTAACCGTACACAGACAATAAATCTTGAAGTGACGCCAAAAATGTAACCCTAAAATCCGCTACATTCGGCACAACACAACGACGTGCTTAAAAAAAAAACCGGATGAAGTCAAAGAATTTGGTCCCTGTTCCACGTGCTTGTTTTGTTTGGGCCGAATGAGGGCATTTAAATCTGAGCGATAACGCACATCGTATTGCAAACTGTTTTTACGGCATACTGCATCTCCATCTATCTCTTTCCTTCGTGAATAATAGTTAATTTTATTTTACCCAAGATCTTTTTATTCCAGCATCTTTGTTTTCGATAAATGACGTCTAATTCACCTGCTATGCGTACTTACTCAAAACTTTTCATCTTGTTATATTAAGAAATACTTGAGAGTTTTCTTTTTATTTTTAATATGCCGCCATATTAATTTTTCTATTCTTAATTTTATTTTTCATTTTAGTGTTTCTCGACAAAACATTTCAATTGAAAATTGTTTAAAAGAAAATATTATTCCGGGTTTTGATTTTCTTGGCAACAATTAAAGAAATATTGGTACATGTTATGGGAAAATGTTACGTTATTCTCTATGAAAATAATGAACTTTGGTATTTTTAAGCAAAATATTTCAATAAAATAAATAAAATAAATGAAATATTGCCTATTTTTATTTCTGGGCTAAAATCCTTCTATATGCAAAGATACAAATGCATTAATTCATCTGATTTGACGTTGGCTTTACTCAAGCATTATACACGCAATTATACTAATATTATTAGGACCAAATATGTTGCTAGGCAACAGAGAAAGAAAAGGGAAAAAAATGAAATATGCATTATGTCAAGTTGATAAAACA
Source organism: Maratus speciosus (assembly GCA_963932465.1). Classification (NCBI taxonomy): domain Eukaryota; kingdom Metazoa; phylum Arthropoda; class Arachnida; order Araneae; family Salticidae; genus Maratus; species Maratus speciosus. The sequence continues at coordinate 59,497,658 of OZ010788.1, forward strand.
AAATCCTTTATATTATTGGAAAACATGCATAAAATTCCTCCCAATATTATAAACCTAATTAAAAAAATCTCGCAAATATATTGACATAATTTATTGGAATAATTTAATAATGTTATTTAAAAATTTCAGCATAAAAATTTACCATTTAAATCCATTTTTCATATGAGCCATTTCTTTCAACAAATGAAAATCTGAAAATCGTCTGACTTGCCATTGAAAAGCATTATAGAGCAAAATAAAATGTTCCATATTTCCCGAACGAATGAACCAAATTTAACCAAAAACTATACAGCTAAGTCCGGGTACCTCATCAACATGCCCAGTGAATTTCAAGCCGATCGGATGCTTTTTGCGGCAGTTATCGCGGAACAGACAGACTAACGGAAATCAAAACTTTTCGTGTCTCCACAGTAAGCCTTCACTGACGTTTCGGCAACTAGTAAATCTGCAGATCAGGAGCCTCAACGTCAGCTCTGCAAGTCATTGTTTTTAGACTCACTTTGATAATATTCAGTTTCCTGCAAACCGCAATTTAAAGTTTTGAAATTATGTAATTATTTATAAGAATAAAAAATACGAAGTATTCAGACATTAGAAGCATTAAATTAGAAACGTTATGGAAGGATATTTCGAAATTTTCATGAGCTGTTAATTCCGGTATATTTTTTAAATAATAAAGTAGATTTTTTGAGGGGGGCTACGCCCCCCTGAACCCCCCGTGGTCTTATTAATTTACATACGTAACTTTTTATTGATTGCGCTAATGGTTAGCGCAAATCTTAGATTTCTTTTTACACTTCCGAGCCTTATTTTTCAATACTAGTAACACAGAAAATGATTTACATTGACGCAATTATATTAAACGTTTAGGTTTTATGAATGAAAATGTAATTTCCTTTAAAAATAAAATAATTTTCATTCATATTTTCTGAAATGAGGCGGCATTAAGAAGTAACACCCGTCAAAAAAACATTTTTTCAGGCAATCTAGTTAATGCTTGGATTTTAAGGATGAAAATATTTATTTCCCGATACAATGACGTCATTTTCGACAGCGATAATTTTGCGGTGCATAATTTTGATATTTACTATATATTTGCTCTTCAAAAGTTTTTTTTTCCTCATTGGAATTTTCGATTAAGAATTAACATTTCTGTTAGCTGTGTGCAGACGATAAACCATGTGATATTAGTAACATTTTTTTTTAATAATAAGAATTAATATCATAACACAAGCCCCTTTTATTTCAACCTCAAAGCGTATTCGTTTTATTTTTGATATATGAGATCAAATTCAACTTATTTTCGTATTTTCACTTTATTTATAATATGAAGGCGTATTCATGTCTATTTTTTATTTCATTTTCCTCTCGCACATAAAAATCTTTCAAATCAAAATTAACTGTTTAGGATCAATTTTTATTCCGGGAATGAATTTTCGTGGCAACGGCAAAAAAAAGAAAAATAATTGTTAAATTTCATAGCAAAATGTCGATTTATTCCTTATGAAAATAATGAACTTTTTAATTTAAAAGAAAAATATTTGAACAAAATAAATAGAACATAGTCTTTCTTTATTTCTGTGGTAAATTCCATCTATATGTAAAGACACAAAGGCATTAATTCGTCCCTTTTGACTTTGATTTAACTTCAAACAATTACACACTTTCACATTTACGATATTTTTAGGTGTAGTTCGCTGCTAGGTAACAGTTAAAAGATAATAAAAACAATTAAATATAAGCTTAAAAAGAAAATTTATATAAAAAAAATATTTTATATTATTGAAACACATATATAAAATCCCTCCATAAAAGTTATACACCGAATTTAAAAACTCTGACAAATGTATACACAAAATTTCAAACTACTATGAATAATGTATGGTTCTAATTAGGAAATTTCATCATCCTTAATTTAGCATTTAAATCCTTTAATCATATGAGCCATTTCTTTTCAACAAATAAAAATGGAAAAATCGTCTGAATTGCTATAGGAAAGCATTAAGTCGCAAAATAAAATGTTCTATATATTCCGAACGAATGAACCAAATTTAACCAAAAACTATACAGCTAAATCCGGGGATTTCACCAACATGCATCCTTAATTTTAAGATAATCGGATGCTTTTTACAGCAGTTATCGCGGAACAGACAGACAGACTAACGGAAACCAAAACTTTTCGTGTCTCCACAGTAAGCCTTCACTGACGTTTCGGCAATTATTTATTAAAGACGCCAATTAAAATTTTTCACAAGGCCACTAAAAACGGACTGATTGAGGGGAAAAAAATGCCATTTTGTAAGCATTTATTTTAATTCGTAAATCTGATATGTTTCTTGATAAGTTCATCCATATGACGTCATTTTTGTACAATTTCGTCAAAATGATTTAATTTTCATTTCAGCAGCTCCCAAATAAAAAGTCAGATCTTAAAAGAACGCAACGTTTTTTATAAATGAATCGTTGAAAATGTGCATTTTTATCGAATAAACTTTTAACCTACAACAGTATGATTTATTACTTGAAATTCGGTATTAATCAAATTAATATTATAATTCTTTCTCTAAACGCAAAATAAAACTTGGTTTACGTTCCAAACAAGAAGAAATCGTAAGATTCCTGCAATTTAAATACAACACATCGGGTTGCTATGTCAACTAGTGTTTATAAAGAACATTTTACTGAGAATTCAAAAGATTTTGAAGGTAGTGAATTCCATGATTTTCAAGAAGGTTTAGTTTTTGGTAATTTTTTAGACTTATTTCAGATAACCAGAATCTTTCAAATTCTATTAATAGTCCATTACAAAAATGAAAGTTTTCTTTTGATATTTGTCACCTTTGACGTAACATTTATATTATATTTTAACTCCTAAACACCTCCTTTCATTCGAAGGCTTCCTCAAATTCAATGTCATCTCTACTTGTTTGAATATGTTCTAAAGGGTATTCCCAATTTAGAATTTTTTTTCTTTGTTCTTAACAAACATGTTCAAAGAATATGGAAACTCATTAATTTTCTACTTTTCAGAGATTTTTTACTATAATTATATCTTTATAAATAGAAAAATGCAATTATTATGTGCTCCCATTAATTTTGCTCATTAAGTAGGTTTCAATAATAATTTTAATTTCTTCTGAAAATAATTTTTTCCAGTATTTTTGTTGTGTACTGTAATTGCATATTCTTCGATATTAATGAATAATATTACACTACAAAATATACTAAAAAATATGAATCAATTTTATTTTACTTTCAATTAATAATTTTCCTTGCATATAACTTCAACTATTATTTATTTAATTAAATTTATAAATTTAATTATATAAATAATAGAGTTTAGATAAATAATAATAAATAAATAATAGTAATTAGATAAATAATATATATATATGTATATATATATTACACTATCGTACGTGGCACAGAAATCACGATTATTTGTTAATTATTTAATGGCAACGCTCGAATGAAACACATCTCATTGATTATTGAACAGCATTTAAATCATCCCCATACCTATAAGGGGGGGGGGGGTTACCATAGGGGTTGACCTTCTTCTGTAGTCAAATTTTTCGCCAACTTAGGGATATATTGCCAAATATGGCGACCCAAATTAGTCGCCAAATGTGACGATATCTCTAGTATTTCGCCAAATTCCCCTAGGCTTCCATTGTAAATCAATACGGTTTACTTGGTTACAGAAATTCAACAAATTGAGATATTTTAATGCAACAAAAACTAATATTAGCTTAAGGAATTATATTAATTATATTTAAGGGCGTCCAAGTAAATTAAATTATTAATAAAAGTAACACGATACAATGCTTAGCATGCTTTCTCAAACAGAAATTTTAAGGGAGATCAAACTGGTTGCCAATGGTGGCTAGTAATAAAATATTTCTATGTGTTTCAGAGTTATATTAAAATTGACGAATATATTTTAAATAATTTTAGATACATTTCATATATAAAAAATAAAATTGTTTTAGTTTTCAAAATTTATCAATTTAAACTCAAACAAAATTTATAAATATAAAATTTGACAGAATTGTTTCTTACTTATTCCTAGTGAATAATAAAAAATTACACGTATTTTACCAAAATAGCTTTATTAAATTCGAATATACATCTAACTTTATTCTCGTTATGTTATGGTATATTACAAAGTAACAGAAAAACCTTGAAACTAAAAGTTTAAAATATTTTTTAAAATTAATATAGAATAGACAATTCATAATTTAATTTATGTCCATTACATTTCATTTAACAAAAACTTTCTTTTTTGTAGAGAAAATCATCATCTCAAGCAACTTCAGTTACAACTATACGCGGAAAGAACAGTTACAATTTTACAGCAAAAAAAAAAAAAAAAAATAAAATAAAAAAAATATATAATAGGATTTTATTTCTTCTCCATTTCACAGCAGTCACTTCGTCTGTCTTTTTCAGGATATATCAAGAAAAATTCTTATACATCTTTGGCAAGGGAAATACAATCCCGCAAATGCTTTCAAAAAATATATCCAAGAAAGACTGAAAATGTTTTTTTTTATTACATTGCTTATACATTTTTTGGTTAAGCGTCTTTAACAATTAGTTAACTAGGACTTCCCTCAGAGGGATTAGTCTGAGCGATATTACTGAGAATATAGATTTAATAATAACATGTGGAAGTAAAGAAAATGAGATGTTATCTTTAATTGTCCATATACTGCGAAAAATTGAAATGATGAAAATAAACGAATTGTAGAATTAAAAATCTTATATATAAATTCGTATACACTGTTTAAAAAATGGGAAATCAAACCATTCAAGACAGCCATGCATGGATATAAAATTTAAAGTACGCAATAAATTAAAAGTAAAATAGAAAATGAGACACTAATTTACTTATATCGGAATTTTAACTGTATAAAATGATGTCAAGAGCATAATCAGACACTCCGCACCAATTTGAGTAACTTTAAATGACAAATATATGATGTTTAAAAAGAATGGACTATACTTTATATGGTGTGTGCTCCCCCGGAATAGTTAATAATTACAATATCTGTTTTCCACGGATGCAATGAGGTTGTCGATAACATTTAAGGAATTCTCTTCTCAAAATCTAATATAGTATCAAAGTACCGAATACATCAAAAGCGGCATGCAATGCTTCGTTAGATTGTGTTTTAGATATGCTCGATCGGATTTAAATGATGAGTGTATGCTGGCCACTACATACGCTGTATTGTTTTGTTTTCAAACATATTCTGCACAAGTTGAGCTGTATTTAGCATGTATTAAATAAAAGAAACCGGCAATGATTACAACATAGACACAAGATCTGAATATATCGTCTGCATAACTTTTGAGCTATCAAAGTGTCATTTGAAGTAATTTACAAATCCATACATATTTATTCAGCAAATCATGCAAGCTAACATACGCCAATATGAACCCGATTACAAAATTTCACCAGAATAAGTTAATATATAAAAAATATACTAATGATAATTGAGAATATGACCTTATGATAAAATGTCTAGAAAAATGAATCGGATAAAAAATTCATATCACATTTAAAACGGCACTTCCCTCTGTTAGTGACCTTGGCGAGAGAGAGAAAAGCCTAGAGAAGGAACACTTTAACAAGTACTTTCGGGCAACCTACTCACTGTTTCATACAGGTCTTTATTCAATATTTACACAATTTATTTAATGCTAGGTGGGTATCTATCAGTTTTGTTGCATTTAAATCGCATGTTTTGCAGCATTATGAAATATTTAAAGTTGCTGTACCTAATAATTCCAAATTAATGGTAATTGAGATCGCTTTCCGTTAATTTCATCTTTTTAAATTTTAAATTTTTTAGAAACCATTCATAGAGACAATTGTATATTTTAAAACTAACCCGAATCAAAATTTCAAGATTTTGGGCTCAGCAGTAACAGAGAAATAGAAATTTTTTGAAAGTTTTTTGTTTCTGCACTGTTTTATATAGCGACATTTTTAGAAATTGTTCTATTGCGGGAATTTACGTCATGATAAATGAAGCCATGTCAATTTTCATGTTTATATTCCTAACAGTTCCATGTTCTTCGTTACTTAGTTACTTCTTCGTTACTTGTTTAGTCTTTCTATTTTTTAGAATTCGTTCTACAACGAGCATTTACATCTTATTAATTACTACCATGCCAAAGTTCTAGTTTCTAACCCCAACAGTATCCCAAAAATTTCAGTATTCCAAATAAATCATAGTTTAGAACCTTTCTAGAAATTTTTACGTTTATCCGTCAAATTGAATCTTTTAGAGAGCGTTCATTATGAGTATTTACATCTTAAAAGTAACTACCGCACCAAATTTAAAGTTTCTAACCCAATCAATATCGCAGAAATCACAATTTTAGAACTTTTTTGCTTCTGCAGCGATGTAGGTTCTTGCACTAACATAAAATAGTCTTTTTTTCGGAGCAGAGATGGCCACCAACATTTTTTTAAGTTGGCTATGTAGTTTCAGAGATAACACCTCACAAACGTACAAGCATTAATAATATTATATACTTTATAATATTATAACGCTTTATAATATTAGCATTAGATGTACAGATACAAAAGCCATTTATCTGTTACAAACTAAAGTGCCGGCGTTGCCCAGAATTTGAAGGATGTTTGTTCTGAAAAATCAATTTCAAAATTTAACATACAACACAAAACAAACATTAAAAAAAGCAGTCGAAATGTTGTTGAATGAATCATATGAAAACGCTATATAGAAATGTATAAATTTATATAACAGACGCAAAAGAATACAGCTATAAATGAACTTATTTCAATTTATAATTGGAGCAATAATGTTAAAATACGCCAATATTTCCCTAATCGGGTTTTTATCATGCTTCAATACATTTTTCACATTCATATGACATTATACTATATCCACCATGCCCTTTATATTTCCAATATGACGTAATATTTTCCTCTTTCACGTGGAAACCTTGAAATAGAAAAGTTATGAAGTTATATTCACTTTCATTTAAATTCGTTAAACCATTTATTTCATTTTCATATTTCACGTGAATATCTTGCAATAGAAAAGTTATGACGTAATATTCACCTTTTTTTTTAAATTCGGCAAACTATTTATTTCATTTTCATTTTTCACGTGGAAATCTTGCTGTAGAAAATTAATTGTTGTAGTAATAAGTTTATTGTGTTTTTTAATTGTTGGCAACTGCTATAACGAAAAATGTTTAAATTTGATAAGAAATTGCTGTTAAATTGGTGGTTTTTTATTAATTAAAAATTAACTATAAGTTATTTCGATTCCGGATTACTTTAGTTGTCTCGGCCATGTTTTAATACACATGTACGTATCTCTTCACAATTTTGGCTTCCAAATTGTGGATTTTTTATAGAATTACAAACAGACAGATAGACAAGTTTTCATTTTTATATATCTCTCTATTCTATAAAAAGTAACTAACGCTGTCACCGCCGCCGCCGGTTTTGAATTTTTTGTGACCGGAGGTCTGTCTTCGTTAATATTAAGAAAACTATTGCATACAAATATATGGAAATCGGTGGTATTATAGCGAAATGTTTGATCAACACACTAATGCATACAGTTTTCAAATCGAAGAATTAATTTAAGAGACATTTAATGCTAAAGTTGGGCAAAATCGTTCCATTAAAAAAAATTTATAAGAGCAAAAGCTATACATGGGAATTTAATCATTTTTAGATCATTTTATTCAATAGAAGATCCCGGTCTGCAGATTTCATTATTTTTTTTAATTTGACTCATTTTTTGAGGTTTTATTTCTATTTTAAATTCAAATATTCAGCATTTTGACAGATATTTTTTACATATTTTTGAAAATGGTATTAATTTAAACTGTTGCCAACTGTATAAACAGCGCAAACAATAATGTTTGCTTCAAATAAAAAAATTATTTACACGTTACTATTATAAACAGAAAAAAACCTTCAAATTAGAATTAAATAAATAGGTATAAAAAGCAGGCACTTATTGGAACTTACGCCATAAAAACTATATTTACATATGAATTTTAAAAGAGAAAGGATATTGTAAAATAAATAAACATGCGTTAGAAATCTGAAATAGAACATATTACGTCACATTACACATATTATGCAAAATGAACAAAAAATAGTATTGCAAAACAGTTTAAATTTAAAAATTGCGCGAGACAAAATATTAGAGGTTAAATATTAGATTTTTTCAAAATTTTATTATTAGTCGTTTGATGTGAGGTGTTCAGCTATAAGTATGCAAAATTTCATGTCTCCAACTTAGGGCCGGGCTGAGTTAGAAAAATTGCTTAAAATACACAAGTTAGAGCCCAGAGGGTTAAATAATAGACTTTTTCAAAATTTTATTATTTGTCGTTTGATGTGAGGTGTTCAGCTATAAGTATGCAAAATTTCATGTCTCCAACTTAATTAGTGGCTGAGTTAGGAAAATTGCTTAAAATACAGAAGTTAGAGACCGGAGGGTTAAATATGACTTTTTCAAAATTTTATGATTTATCGTGTTATCGCAAGTGTTCAGCTATAAGTATGCAAACTTTCATGTCTCCAACTTAATTAGGGGCTGAGTTAGAAAAATTGCTTAAAATACAAAAGTTAGAACCCAGAGGGTTAAATATTAGACCTTTTTCAAAATTTTATTATTTGTCGTTTGATGTGAGGTGTTCAGCTATAAGTATGCAAAATTTCATGTCTCCAACTTAATTAGGGGCTGAGTTAGAAAAATTGCTTAAAATACAGAAGTTAGAGCCCAGAGGGTTAAATATTAGACCTTTTTCAAAATTTTATTATTTGTCGTTTGATGTGAGGTGTTCAGCTACAAGTATGCAAAATTTCATGTCTCCAACTTAATTAGGGGCTGAGTTAGAAAAATTGCTTAAAATACAGAAGTTAGAGACTGGAGGGTTAAATATGACTTTTTCAAAATTTTATGATTTATCGTGTTATTGCAAGTGTTCAGCTATAAGTATGCAAACTTTCATGTCTCCAACTTAATTAGGGGCTGAGTTAGAAAAATTGCTTAAAATACACAAGTTAGAACCCAGAGGGTTAAATATTAGACCTTTTTCAAAATTTTATTATTTGTCGTTTGATGTGAGGTGTTCAGCTATAAGTATGCAAAATTTCATGTCTCCAACTTAATTAGGGGCTGAGTTAGAAAAATTGCTTAAAATACAGAAGTTAGAGACTGGAGGGTTAAATATGACTTTTTAAAAATTTTATGATTTATCGTGTTATCGCACGTGTTCAGCTATAAGTATGCAAACTTTCAAGTTTCCAACTTAGTTAGGGGATGAGTTAGAAAAATTGCTTAAAATACATAAGTTAGAGCCCAGAGGGTTAAATATTAGATTTTTTCAAAATTTTATTATTTGTCGTTTGATGTGAGGTGTTCAGCTATAAGTATGCAAAATGTCATGTCTCCAACTTAATTAGTGGCTGAGTTAGAAAAATTGCTAAAAATACAGAAGTTAGAGACCGGAGGGTTAAATATGGCTTTTTCAAAATTTTATGATTTATCGTGTTATCGCAAGTGTTCAGCTATAAGTATGCAAACTTTCATGTCTCCAACTTAATTAGGGGCTGAGTTAGAAAAATTGCTTTAAATACACAAGTTAGAGCCCAAAGGGTTAAATATTAAACCTTTTTCAAAATTTTATTATTTGTCGTTTGATGTGAGATGTTCAACTATAAGTATGCAAAATTTCATGTCTCCAACTTAATTAAATTAGGGGCTGAGTTAGAAAAATTGCTTAAAATACACATGTTAGAGCCCAGAGGGTTAAATATTAGACTTTTTCAAAATTTTATTATTTGCCGTTTGATGTGTGGTGTTCAGCTATAAGTATGCAAATTTTCAAGTCTCCGACATATATAGTTTCTGAGAACGGGCTCTGTGACAGGCGGACAAATAGACAGACAAAGGAGTGAGACAGGTAGGGTTTCGTTAGATGAACGAAACTCTAAAAACATGCTGCGGATGACTGTAACAACATCCTAAAATTACATTACCATCAGCGATCTACAAATCCCGAATTTAGTTTATATTCGTTTCATATATTCTTATTCTTTTGTGCGGCCCTGTAAAATAATTATCAATATTATATACAGTAAAACCTCTGAATAGCGGACACCCCGAGAATGCAGAATTTGTCCTCTATTTAGAGGTGACCGCTACTGAGAGTAAAACATGTACAGTTATTTAGGAGTTGGTAATCGAAAAAATGACCGCTAAATAGAGGTATCCGCTAATCGGGTGTGTCCGCTATGGAGGTTTTACCAGTAAAACTTCTGAATAGCGAACACCTCGGGAGGGCAGAATTTGTCCTCTATTTGGAGGTGTCCGCTACTGAGAATAAAAAATGTACAGTTATTTAAGGGTTGGTAATCGAAAAAATGCCCGCTAAATATAGGTGTCCACTAATCGGGTGTGTCCGTTATGGAGGTTTTACTGCATAATAATATCATCATTTACAAGAAAATTGCATGCTGTATGATAGACAGACAGACATCCAGAGAAAGATAACCTCCCGGATCAATAAACACTCATGTCTTTTGTTTTAATCATCCACAATTGTATGTCATACAACATGCCAGATTTTATACAGTAGGCTAAAAACGGTCACCGTGGTACGGAATACTGTATTATTATTTGTTTACCCACCAAAACTGGTTGCCACGGGTTGTTGCAAGGTTTGTGATCACGTGGTTGAAACTGATCTATTCAATATTACTGCGTGCGTATTTTTTTTTAATTTGCTCCATGTGTTTAAACCAGTTGTCTACGAAAACATCAACCGGTGAAAGTGATGCACACCAAATTTCTGTGACGTATGCAGATAAATTGTGCTTTTTAAAGAGTTTTTTCTATATAATTTTTAAACGGTTTGGAACTTATTTTTCATAGTAGGTGCATTCAGTAGGCGACCCTCATAGGTACCTTCTGGTGCAATCAGAAACGAAATCCGACAAGTATTTTTTGAGTTATGCTTGACGAAAGGTTTTTATTAGGCTTTTTTTTTAGTAGGACATGGCGTTAATATCCATCGTAGTAGTAAAGTGTCCGGACAGTAATATTTCGCTGAGTATTAGCCTTCGCTTCGCTCAGACAATTAAACGTATGCCAAAAATATGTTACACTTAACTTAAACAAGTAATATAAAAATTTTGTTTTTAATGTCAATTCCTACTTAGGTCATCAAAGAAAAATTTAATATAATCCCTTAAGCTAATATTAGTTTTTGTTGCATTAAAATATCTCAATTTGTTGATTTTCTATAAGCAAGTAGGTTTACAATGGAACTCTACGGGAATTTGGCGAAATATTAGAGCTATCGCCAAGTTGGCGTCACATTTGGCGAATCATTTTGACCGCCAAATTTGGGGATAAATTGCCAAGTTGGCGATAAACTTGGCGGTATTTGGCGACAGAACAGGGTCCCCCTATGGTGACCCCTTATTGAAAATACTTTCATTGATTTTCAATAACCAATGGCCGCCATTTTGTTTCCCATGCAAAACTAAAATTAATTATTTAAAATTTAATTGATTAATTAATAATTGAAAAAACTGTATTAACATCAATTGTCATCCAGTACAAGCTTTAAAAAATTTATTTCAACTTCATAGGATGAATAATGAGTATTTTATTAACGATTGAAAATTTTAACCACATAAATCTACCCTATCTATCTATATTATAAAGGACAAACATATCTGTGCGTAACGCATACGTCATTTTGCGAATGGAAACACTTTGAAGTTTGAAATAAAGTTTTGGTTTTGCAATTTTCTCTACTTAAAATTTTTAAACTTCTAAACATCGCACATTTTAAATTTTTACACCGTCATATAAGGAAAAAATTGCTCTTTTAAATGCAGTTTGTTTGAAAGCTGTATCTCAATTTATTTTTGAGTTATTAATTTTTTTGTAGTTTTTAATACCATTTTTCTTATCGTGGCAACAAAAGTACCCCTTTTCTATTGAAAGTCGTTGAAAGTAAACGGAAAATAGTGGAAAATAGGAGATACTGTATCTTTTTTGTTGCCATTTTTTCATAAAACCTAAAAAAAAAGTTGAAATTAAAATAGGAGTTATGTCAAGAATATTGTCTGTTATTCCGTGTTAATGACGTCATATGCATACTTTTCTATTGACGAAGTTTAAGAGTTGATTGTAAAAGTGGGATTGCTTTAGCAGGTGCAAATGACGTCATTTTATAAAAAAGCGTGAATTTTAATTCTTAAACCTGAATTATGTTTTGTAGAAATGCGTCATTTTCATCAAAATATCATATTTTGCTTAATTTATTTTTTCCTAATTTTATATAATCTATATATTTAAAACACAAGAGTGTTTTTTATTCATCGGCCCTGATCTTTCTTCTGAACCAATTTTACTAATATTTTTTATTAATCTGAAAGCTCATTTGTAGATTCGATCGCACTATCTGTTTTTACATATATATATCCCCACTTTTATATTTTAATTTTAAAAGCATTTTATGAAATTTCTACAAAATGATGAAAATTAGATAGCTTTTATTATTGCAGACAAGAGAGAAATAATGAGGTATTTTTTATCTTTATTCATGCTATTTTCTGATAAAAATTCAAAGTTGATGATAAAAATTGTTGTATAGGGTTTAGTGTGGCAAAATCCCATTAGGAGCAGAATATTATATTAGAGGCATAATAACGGAAAATGACATACTGCTTTTGAAAGCACGCATTTTTCCTCATAAATTTTCTATATTGTTTTCCCTTCTGCATGTGTACTAAGTTTCAGGCATTAGGCAAATGCTTATTTAAGTGAAAATGAAGTCGTATTTAAAAGAAAACGATCATTTTCTTTGATAAAACTAAACATTTTAACACAAATGCATCTAAAAGACATAAATTACGGAAATTTTTTCTCTCCGGAATTGAGATTAGAATTTCGAGTAAACAGTGCATCTGTTCGCATAAAAGATGTTGCTGATAATCGTGACTTCAAGTTTTGAGTTAAAATGGTTTTTAAATGATCAAACAAAGTACATTTTTTTTTTTTTTAAATGATAAATATGGATATGAGAAGTGCGTATGCAAATTTTGAGAAGGTGAAAATTGCTGTTTTTCATTCCGGAATACCAAGCATAAGAGCCTCAATTGATAACCACATCCTAATAATTGATCTTTATTATATTTTACTGATTACGTATCTATCTATATTATAAAGAACAAACGTATCTGTGCGTAACGCTGACGCCATTTTGCGAATGGCAACACTTCACGATCAGATTTCGGTCTTGAAATTTCCGATATTGCATTTTTTAAATCTTCTGACCATCGTACATTTTCAATTTTCATCGCATAGGGAAAAAATTACTCTCAAATGCAATTTGTTTAAAAACTGCATCTTAATTGACTGATGTATTATATTTTCTAAAATAATTTTTAAACATGATTTTTTAAAGTTTATCTTACCACGTACCGGTTTCAATACATAATAAAAATAAACATTTTGCACATAAAGCAACAAACATTTTTCAGCATTTGTTTCCGACTATTTTTACATAACGAAATTAATACTTCCTTTATAAACAAATAAAAGAATAATATTAAAAAAAAACCCACCAATCTAACATATTTGTGAAAGACAAATTAACGAAATTAATACTTCTTTTATAAACAAATAAATGAATAATATTGTAAAAACACAAATCTAACATATTTGTAATCGTACAATTTAAATTTTTAGATCACCAAATAGGATTTTTTTTTCAAATGTAATTTGTTTGCAAAGTTCATCTTAGTTTACTGATTGTCTATGGTTTTAAAAACAATTTTAAAGCATGAAATGCTTTTTAATTTATCTATATCGCGCGGAGCTCGATTACGAAAGATTAATCCCTTTGCCCTTAAAACAAAATAAAGAGTTCATCATTTTCTTACGGCTAATATCCATTTTAAAAAACTTCCCTATGAATAAATAAATAAAATAATATAAATGAAACACAAATTTAAACAGACACGTATAAGCTCTGAAATTATCAGAATATAAAAGGATGCCATAAGTAGCAAAATCTTGCTCAAATAACACTTAGCATGCGGCTAATAAGAAAATATCGCTTTTGATAAATTTCAAAAATTTATTTAATAGTATAATTCGTATTTTCCATATGAAAAATGATTTTTTAAGGTAAGTGGGCAATCTAAAAAAATTACTGCATATAAAAAAGTTATTAGTTTTCAATTTAAAAAAAAAAATGTTTTCACCTATATTCTTGAACCCGGGAAGCCCGGGTACGATCCCCTAGTATATATAAAATCCTAATGAAACGAATTTATGAAACGAATATATGAAACGCCTGAAATGTATCGATTCTTTGAATCGACTGATTAAACAACTGATTTCGTTTCACAGCGATTTCTCCTAAAATATGGAATACTTTGCGATGAAATTAACACCAAAAATCCGTGTTGATCCACAGATCTCAAAACTGGTATTAGAATTTTTAAATTCGAATTAGTTTTCGAAATATTAATTTTTTTCTAATTTTAAATACATTTTTTCTAATGATGGCAACTCAAATTTTAATCATAACAGAAATGTTTTTTTCATAATTCAGAAAAGGTTACTATATAAATTAATTTGGCGACAGTTGGGCCTCCTTTAAATCTATGCTAAGAACAATGCTTTTTTTGTATTTCGTTATCATTTTATTAAATACAAAACTTTCATTTAAAAATGAAACATTTAAATTGATGGCTTTCACTTCTTTTTTTATAAACAAAACGAAAAGAAAAATATTAGACACAGATGTCATATACGCACCGGGGTACCTAATTGGCGCACAAATGGCATTATTTTGATAGACATGGTAACCCGTCTATTGTTGTTTATTTAATAATAAATGTATATTTACTTTTATTTCTTTTTTAAATTTATATAAATTATTTTGTTCTATAGTAATTAATTTTTTTTTGCTATTTCCTTTTGAAAATAATAGAAAATAATTAAAAAATACGGTACTACTTAGTAATTCCGTCACCCAATTTCGCAAATTATATAAATCGCCAAACCACTCGCCAAATTGTACAGATTGACAAAATTTTTATTTTAAATAACGAAAGAACAAATAAATTAGTATAACATTAATAAATATAAAAATAAAACGTCGAAATAAAAATCACTTGATGACGTAAACACGTGTAACTTGCTAAAAGTCAAGTGAATGTGACATTTACGATCAAGCATTATTGACATTTAATCTTATAGTTCGCGATAGATTTTTTGTCGACGGGATAACTAAGTAGTACCAAAAATACATATGTAACTGGTATTCGAAAACGAGGCTTTCGCCAAATTTTCGTAAAAAATCATGCCAAACAGGCGGTGCCAATATATGACAATATATGACATTTGTTCCAAACTTTCATATGAAAGGCGAAGGGATCAGATCGTATTTGTATATGACATCTGGCGAAATATTAAATTATGTAACAAACTATGACATTTAATTTCAACTTCAAATCAATGTTTTAATTTACCACTCGAACAATGAAAAATATGCTAACTGGCGAGTTGAAAAAAAGATATTGGCGAGATTTTCACCAGGTTTTTTTTTCTTTCGGCACAGATGTCATATACGGCCCATATTGGCGCGATTTTTTTCTGACGCCAATGTCATATACGCAACGGGTACTTAACTGGCGCCAAAGTATCGTTATTTTGCTTGATATGGTAAGCCGGATGTTGTTGTTTTAATGATATATTTGTGTAATACAATGTCCAGTAGCAGTATAAAAGCAATAAACAAGTTGTTAAAAACAGACTAATTTAATTAGAATTAATCACATAAATACTATGGGATTCGCGGTCAGTTTGAATTGAGTGGATCTCCCGTGTCCTTAAAAGTTAATTAAAAACTTATCTGGAAAAACGCGGCACGGACCAAGGCAGTATTGCAACTTTGCGACCTCCTTTCGAAACGCGTTTAGCACAATGCCAAGTTTAAACTTTGAACAAAGATTTTCTTTTAGTGACACTGTAAAAAGAAAAGATTATTACTACGCTGCAATTAGTTTTATGAAATGCCAAATGAAGTTTAATCTCTTGCGCTCTATGACGTACGCAGCGTACGTCATGCTATTTTGGCCATTTCAGACAATGATAATATGGCTGATTTTTTAATTAGACATTCAGGATTCTCACCAGAAAGTTTTAACTCTTATTTTTCCTTTACAAGATGATTGATTTTCCATAAATAAAGTAATAAAAAGAATTACCAATTAAATTTTTGTGGTGTGAATTCAAAATTTGTAAAAAAAAAAAAAAAAAAAAAAAAAATCTGCCAGATGCGGCAACACTGGTGGTTAGTGACATACATGCGCTAACAGCGCCAGAGCGCAAGGAGTTAAATATTAACTACTTTTATTGTCAGTACCTAATTAAGTTTATCATAGAAAGATTAGTATAAGGAAAAAAAAAGAGTTGTACAGAAGAGCAATATTTGATATTATTTAGGCTTTATATCTCTTTAATCTTTTATGGCATACCCATTCATACTTTTCTAGTATATACAACTATACTGAACCCTACATTGTATAGTTTTTTACAAAGTATTATTATTCTTTTAGCAACGATTTGTTTTAATAATACAGTTAATAATTCATGTATTTATTGTGAGTCCGAGTCATACTCGCACTTAACCGTTTTCTTATTTATAGCATACACGGTTTTCAACCAAATTTAACGCCACTTTAAAAATACTTAAAAAAAGTGAAGTAGAAACAACATAGTATAATTAGAATGTTAATATATTAATATTCATTGAAATAAGAACATTTGTATGAAATATATTTTATCTGCGCATGAAAGAACAATACCAAATATATATATTTTTTCATAATTTCTTACTTAACTTTGTAGAGCAACTGATAAAAGAAGACCAGTCGAATATAGTGAAAATTTCTGTGATAGAGTGAGCTAAGTTACAGATCCTTTTCAAAAGTAGCTGGATGATAAGTGATTTTCCACAAATTGTCCTTTAACATAAATTTTTTTTTTGAAAACGCCTGGAACTAGCCTGTTCCAACACAAAAAGAATTATCAAAATCGAAACACCCATTCCAAAGCTACTCGTTTACATTCTAACTACTGTCTATTAACTATCTCTTTTTTTGGAAGTCAGTAAATAAAAAATTACAATTCGTAAAAAATACCTTATCATCCAGATACTTTTCGAAGTCAGCCGAAATCCAGCTGAATATATCGCATATATCTTTTTACCGGACTACCAAGAAGCGTTATGTGTTTCACGCGTATCTGGGTATGTGGATTTCTTTATACCCTCGAAACATTCCAACGGCTAGATGGAATTTAATGAATGTCTCTATCGTTTCATCTGAATTGTCCGATGATTATAGGCTAGGTTTTGTTTTTATAAATTCAAAATGGCGGACGTAAAATACAAAATGGTGGTAGAGACGAATTTTTTTTTACGCACCCTATTGAGTGGCATATCATTGGATAGGTCTTTCAAAATGAAGACGATGTTTCATTGACTAATTTACAGTCAGAAGCTCCATTTTAATATTACACAACCTGGAAGATGTGTAGGTAGGACCTCCAGCTTTACTGCAACTCTAACCTTCATAGACATCTAGTATAGGCCTCATCAAAACAGTGTTTATAGATAGGAACTAACAATTAAACACAAGTTGAAAGTCATCAATACAAGTAAATTAAAAAAAATAGGTAAGTAATATAAAAAATAGTTTCACATTGATGAGAAATAATTAGTTCGTTTTTTACGCAGTCGGGTTTTTTGATTTTTTAAATTTATTGAATTTTCAAGACATCCAACTGTTCTTTTTATATTAGTTGCTCTATAGAGTGGACTTAAAAGAGTGTGTCATAAAAAAATAACGTTGATATTGCTCGCACATACGCAATTAAAAATTATTTTGTAAGACTGCTCCTATTTCATTAAATATTTAAAATATTTAAATTTTAATTATTTTATGTTATTTCTAATATTATCAACATATCTATAATCAATATATATTTTGTCAAATTTTCTAAAACTGGTGTAAAATTTGGTTGAAAATTTCACATGTTATAGCAAAAAATATGTAAACTTTTTTTGAATTTTTTAAAGAAATCATTATATTTCCATGAATACGCGTGCTGTCCGTACACTTGTGAAACATGTGCCTTAAAATGCTCTCATAGTTATGTGTTGCAGCGTCAGATCCTTTTGCACTTTTTATTGTACAGTGTGATCCCAAATAATTTTTTTTAATTTGTTATTAGTCCTTTAATTCCCTTTGTGATGAAATCTTCGTGAAAAAATATGAGGTCAAACATGTTCTTTATATTCCTGAAGTTGTAAAAAAATTCTATACGTATTTCGCAAAATATTCGATTAAACATCGAATGTGTCCGGTGAGTTTTGGCTATATAGTGTATGAAACGATAATTCGTAACATGTAATGGAAAACTGAAGTAAACATTGCTGTCTCGTGAATCCATTATAATACCCTAGTAGCTCACATCACTCACAGCATTCCATTTTAGAAACCTAATCAGCGCCAAGCGACTCATTTATTAGCAGATATTAATTACATTCGATGTATTAAAGCAGCTGATATGCAGTCGTTGTTAGCGTTTTGGCATGAAATAGAAAAAAAAATCATTGTAGTTTTCCCATTAACTAGAGAACAAAAAATATCCATTCGAAAAAAAATATTTATTAAAAGTCAGCTGAGTAGACTATAACTCAAGCATCAGCCACAATTCTATAAAATACAAGGGGTGTTTTTTCTGTAAGGGCCGCTTGGAAATAAAAAAACAAACGAAAGAAAATTTTAAAAACTAAATTTATTTTCAGATTCTACATACATTACTACATTTTTCAACATATCTGCCAAGTTTGTTTAAACACTTATCATACCTTACAACATGATTTTGTATACCATCTTCATAGAAACTTGCCGTCTGTTCCGATAACCAAAAGGTCACGGCCGTTTTCACGTCTTCGTCATCGTTGTAGTGGTTACTACCGAGATGATGTTTGAGATGGCGGAAAAGATGGAAATCGTTGACGCAAGGTCGGGGCTGTAGGAGGTGTAGTCTAAAACTTCCCAGCCAAAAGAGTCCAATAAAGTTCGGGCCTGAGCTGCGGTATAAGGCATTGCATTGTCATAGAATAGCAAAATTCCCTCTGTCAGCATGCTGCGTTTTTTGCTTTGAATAGCTCTGCGACAAAAAACGTATCACTGATCTATCTCGCATGGGGCGGGTGATTCGATAATCTTGAACATTTTAAAGGCACAGAACAGACCGTACAGGTACAGCGTCTAGAACACCTAGAGTGGAAATATGCTATCCAAACAACGCTAAAAATTTGTATCCCTTAAATGTGCGACGATACTGCTAAAATCCCAAGTGCCGATCGCAGCGACATCTGCGGGAATTTCGTATTACATTGTATAGAGTAGCAATATCTTGCAGTTGTAGAAAATATCGTGCAGATGTCGCTGTGATCTGTATATTTCAGCAACATCGTTGCACATTTAAGGGATACAATATTTTAGCACTTTTTTAAGTATTACAGGGATAGCCAATTACCAAACTGTATATTCTAGGCGCTATAGTACAGGTTACCTACACAGCTGCAACTGAGCACAGTTTTTTCCCAATAAATGCCGGGGCACGCCGCAAGCACTCCGTTGTGGCGTGCGCGCCAGTTATTACTGTATACAACGAAACAGCCCTCACTTAAAAAAAAAAAAACACGCCTCGTAGTTGGACATTTTCACTACTAAAACTTTAGCAGTTAGTCATGTCATCATAAACTACATTCTAGAAAGATGTTAATATAACATTCTATTTATCAGACGATTCGCTTCCAGCATAGTTTTAGAAGACAACAAATGCCACGAAATCTCTCGGCTCCATTCTCATGTTCGGTGTTAAATACCGAGGGGGCTCAAGGCTTTTTCCGTAATGTAGATACGCGGGTGAGTCAATCACGGGTCCAGGAGGGATTTTCTTCGTTAATATTAAGAAAACTACTGCATACAAAAATATGAAAATCAGTGGTGTTATAAAAAATGTTTGATAAATACGCTGATGCAGACAGTTTTTAAATCGAATTATTACTTTAAGAAATATTTAATGTTAAAGTTGGTCAAAATCGTTCCATTAATAAAGTTTTACGGGAGAAAAACTATACATAGGAATTTAATAATTTTTTGTTAGGATAATACACTATAAGTTCCCGGTGTGCAAACTGCATTTTTTTTTTCATTTAACTCATGTTTTGAGGATTTATTTCCATTTAAAGTTCAAATTTTCGGCACTTCGAGAGATATTTTTTACATATTTTAGAAAAGGGTATTATTTTAAATTATCGCTAATTTTAAAAATAGTTTTAATAATATTTCCTTCAAATTAAAAATTTATTTACACGTGACTTTTATAAACAGAAAAAATCTTTCAAGTTAGAGTTAAATACTTGCATATTAAAAGCAGGAAAATATTGAATGTAACGTCGTAAAATTATATTTACATGTGAATTTTAAAAGAGAAAGGAAATTGTAAAATAATAAATTCATTAATATGCGCTAAAAGTCGTAAATGGAGGAAATGACATCATATTTAAAATGGCCAAACAACAATACTGCCAAATAGCTTAAATTTAAAAATATACTTGCGCCAGACATTTATTTCATATATTGAGACAATCTTTTAAACTATTGTTGTGAATTCTAAGACAGCGCAAATAATATTTCCTTTCTAACAACAAAAATATTTTCACGAAAATATTAAAAAGAAAAAGAAAACATTGGTGAAAATTACGTCAGATTTAAAACGATACCTTTAAAACGTCTTATTTAAAATAACTTTCTGATAGCGGTGTTAAAAAAATACCGGAAAACAAAGACTCTGTTTACTTAATTAATTTTATATTAGCTTATTTTCAAACGTTTCACTGATCTGATTTAATCAAAGACGAAAACAGCCTGTTAACAGGGAGCTCGCTGCTGTTTTTTAATTATAATGCAGTCTTCCGAAAAATTTTAAAGCCTATCAAATTAATGTACTCTTAGAGTTTGCGGTGTCTGAAAGAGTGTTGATGAGCGTAGCTCGTATGGGACAGAGCCCCTTAGTTGAAGAAAAAAAGAACATTGTAGGAAACAGATAGCTTTAATCGAATAAATATCGGCATTTTAATATTGAGAAATAAAAAGGTCTTGAAGAAAAATGATTACGAAAAATCTTTTTAGAAAGATTTTGAAAGGGAATAAAATATTGAAATACACATTTTAAATAGAAATGAATTCAAATAAACGGAATGATTGGAATAGTGTTTAAGTTAAGAAATAATTTAATAAACTAGGATATTAGAATACATTTAGAAGGGAAATTTTTATGGAATTAATTTAATGAAGCCCGGAAGTTTAATTTTCGCAATATATATATATCACGTAAATGACACTCAATATTAATACTGAACACCATTTGCATCACAAGTTATATTCCTGATTTTATAAATAGGTAATAACATCTCCTGTCAAAGAAAAAAAAATATATAAGAACCTTTAATCAGAAAGTTTAACAATATATGTAATAAAACATCTTTAAATTAAGATAGAATAGATAGTTCATAATCTTATTTCTGTTCACTTCTGTTTTTTTTATTTATCCCCAGAAAATTCACTTACAATTATACACGGCATGACACACTGGAGGAAAAATATAATAGGATTTTCTTTCTTCTCCATTTCACAGCAGTCACTTCATCTGTCTTTTAGCAGGCAGTATCAAGACAAATGATGACTGATCTTTGGCAAGGGAAATAAAATTCCAGAAATGTTTCGTATAAATATATCCAAGAAGCGGATGAAACGTTTTTCAATTACAAAGCATGGCTATTTACTTTATAAAAATATGTGGTTACACGTCTTTGAACATGAGAAAAGATAAAGTATATATAAAAGCGTATATTACAATTTTTTAATAAATTATTATAATAACAGAATATATCTTTAATAACATAAGTAGGACAATTTCACCATAAAATATAATGCATAAGATGTATATTTTAAAAACACATAAAATTGCTTAATAGCGCACATAAACAAGAACATTTTTATGAACTTTTTCAAATAAAATTAATGATAAAGAATAATATCGTCGTTTCGAACTGCTTCTGCAGTCGTCTTCAGGATAATAAGATGACGAAATACTCCAAATTCTAGAGACGAAAGCTTCTTGTTGAGTATAATAATATAATATAATAATAATTATAATAATAATTATAATATAATGATAATATCATATACGGTAACTCTAGGATAGATGGCCATAGTTTTTAAAGATTGAAATAAAAATTCTTTAAATGCAAATACAAGAAATATTGATGCATATTTAAAATTCTTATACATATACTCATAATATTTTAAACAAAAAATAATTAAATATTGTAAACAAAAAGTGTTAAACAAAATTTAAATTTAAATGGCAGATGGCCATCTCTCCTTAAAGTCGAGGAGAGATGGCCATCCAATACAAGAAAGAAAAAGTGAAGTTAAATAGCAAAAAAATAACACATTTCATATAGTTAATCATGAAAAACATATATCAATTTGTAAAGATGCAGTTATATGATGGAAAATGAGTGAAGAAACTCGAATAAACAAAATTTGAAGTATAATTTCAACACTTCACTGTTCGTAAAATCTTACCACATGCTTGGCAAAGGTCTTGATAATTTGTACATATTTCATGGAACCACTTCAGGTACCTTATGCATTGTATCCAGACATTCTTTTTGGATGTGATATTATATTGTTTTGCACAACCAACACAGTGATCCTAATCCAATTCTATTTACTCGGAATCTGAAGAATCTGATAATTTAAATGTATTTCGTTTTCTTTGCTACTGGAATTGTCGTGTTTTTTTTCTCGCGTTAATTGTAGATTTATTACGTTAATTTAGTTTATTTATCAACTTTATCAGTTTCTGCTATGAAAGTTCCCGGCGTTTTTCAGTATTTTCTGAAACAAATAAATCGTTAGGTCTTATTATATTATTATTACTAGCAGATCTGTCACTGTCACGGTATTTTAGTTTGATCAATATTCACTGTTAGCACTATTTCTGATAGTATTAACAGTTATAGAAGCGGTCTTTTTTTGGTCACCAATCATTTTTTTAAATTATTTCTGTGATAGGTTGCCTCAAACATCTCAAGGAAAAACAGTACTTTTATGTTAGCCGGCCACATTTGATAAACAACAAAGTATTGTTCCCATTGCCATTCATTTAAAATATAAAGCTTTCACTCTTCTAATTTAAAATAAAATACACACATGTTAAATATACATATTACATACATATAAAATAGTTGCTTTCCCCCCTTTTTATAAAAAATTCAAAAGGATAAAAATAACAAATAATGCTATAAACAAAAATATTCTACTTCATCATCAATGTATTGTTTCTAATTTACACTGGTGAAAAATGAAATATGCTACTGCCCTGAAAAAAAAAAAAAAAAGATATTGGCGAGATTTGTGCCCGGCTAACATAAAAGACCGTAAAAAAAAAACATCCTCGCGTAGCTGGTTTCTACGAAATTTGTAAGTGAAGTCTAAAACGAAAAATTTGGTAAGGAAATTGTGTTAGTCAAAACAGAGACCACTTTGACGCCTATATTAGTGAACAATCAAGTTTGATGTCAAATATCGGTCTGGAATTGTTTGATTAAACCCATTTATTTAACGAATTTTTCTCTCCAAATCGACGATGGTTAGCCAAATAGCAATGCTGTCATTTGAGATCTGTCACAAACGGGTTCATCTGATTACATAATTTTCTATACTTTTCCAGTATATGGACCTTGTCGTTTTTTTTTTTTTTTTTTTTTTTTTTTTTTTTTTTTTTTTTTTTTTAAAGCATGGCGCAATTCGGACTTCAAAAAGTGAGATTTGTGGACAAATGATATGAACAGCTATAAAAACAAATATGATGAACTTTTATGCTTTTTTACCTATGTATTCATAAAATAAACTTTTCAGTGAAATATATTATTACTATTGTTATTAATATTCAATTTAATTCTGTTTTTAAATAAAAAGAGATAAATGGCTTCTTTATAGTAAATAAATTCTATAATTATTGAACAAAAAATACGGATTGAAACTTTACTTCTTCTGTAAAGCCCATTTTCTGCATCTCGCCAAGGGATTGCCAAGGATCGCCAAGGATATTGGAAAATTACCAAAATTTCCCCCATTGATATATAACTAAGCAATGTAGAACAATATATTATATGCTAAAATTGTCTTTAAAAAATTACCAAACTAACAATGCAAACCTAGAGAAAACAGTATATTAGAACTTTTTAAAAAGGTAAATTTTTGATAATTGGGGTCACCAAATTACACAATTCTCCCCATAGCTGTATAGCTGAGCAAACTAGAAGGATATGTTAGATACTTAAACCCTCCCTGTAAAATTATCTGATTAAAAGTGCAAGTTCTATCGAAAAACATTCGGCAGAATCTTTTCAAAAGATTATTTTTTCATAATCTAGTTCATCTTATTAAAGAACTTTAAACCAGAATTCAATACCTAAGCAACGTAGACAACGTAATGATATGTTACGTACTAAAATCTTCCAAAAAATTACCTATTTAATAGTGCAAGTTCAGCAGAACTTGAGTTATAAGCAACCGAAGCGAAATTTCCATTTGTATTATATGTATATATATATATATATATATATAATTCCATTTGTATTATATATATACATATATATGTGTGTGTAGTAGAATTAGATTACTCCAAAAAGGATACCGTCCGCTTGAAAAATCACCAATATTGTAAACGTCGCTCAAACCAATGCTACGCTTATGCCTTTTTGGCTTAAAATAATATTATTTGGCGATAAAATCAATATCGTAAATAAACATACAACATCTAACTCACAAGTACCATTATTTTAAGTCTAATGATGGATGCGTTTGATAAAAATAAAAAGTAAATAAAAAAAGAATCCAAAACAAAAACAAAATTGTCAGTCTAATATTGTCTTATTAAATTTTCTGGCGCATTTTTCTTAACCTGACGCAATAGATAAATCGCCAAATGTTGTTTAAAACTGCAATCTTTTTTTTTTGAATAAATTTTTACGCATTACGAATATTCTCTTTCTTGTTTAAATTAAATATTTTCTTTTTATAATATTACCACTCGTGAAAACTGTTTTTCATTTTCTCTTTTTCTTCTTTTTTTTTTTTAAATTAAAATTAGTAACAGTTTTTTCTTTTATTTTTCAAGGTGTAATAGCCGTTTCAATTTTTTTTTATTAACGATAAATTTCGTCAAGAAATAAAATGGTAAACCTTATCGTCCAAAATAACAGAACTTTCCGTCATAATTCTATAACTTATCTAGGTAGAATAATGTGTTATAGCTTAAAACCTTTCCTGAAACGATACCTATCTAACGGTATAAGTTTCGTAAAAATCCATGCGGTAGAACTCGAAATCTAGGCGTTCGGAACGAAATTTCCGTTTGGATTTTATATATATAACTAGCAGGCTACACCCGCTTCGCTGGTCCATTTTCCAAATGATCATTGATCAAACAAAATTATGAATTCGACCTTGTATTTTAAATTAATATGGACCTTCACCGGGAAAATCTTTCCGCATTTGCTGAATACTATGCGAACGCTATTTAGCTATTATAATATCTTATGGGTTAGGCAAAATTCGGACTATTCAGAAGAAATTCTTTTTACAGTATATATTTAAAGTAGAGGTTGGGAAGAAAATACGGCCGTTGTGATAATCAAAAATGTTAAAATGTTCTCTAGTCATCACACTACTAAAAGGAGAGATAATTACAATGATTGCAGAGAGTGACCACTGAACATTACTTATGTTCGGATTATTCACTTTCGTTTGATAGTTCTTGAACTCCGGGCTTCTCAGCTTGGTGCTATGTGTGGTTCTGGTAGCTTAAATACAATTTCTCTCTACGTTGCATTATATTTTGTAATACACGTGTTCTAGCAGGTCTACTGCAGTTTTATATCTTCGGATTACAGCAGAGTAAATACGGTAAAAAAAAAAAAAAAAAAAAAAAAAAAAATAAAATAAATTGTTTGCACACAAAAAGTCCTTAACTTTCATTAAAAGAAATGTGAATCACATAAAAGTGGATTTTTAAAAATGAAGTGTTTGAATAAAATTAAAATAATGTCATTTTCATTACCATTTCTTTTTTATATATATACTACTTGCAATTATGTAACTGTTAACCTGGAAAAAAAAACTCGATAACTCATTATGACAGAAAAATAAACCTCTTGTTTTCATCCAATCAAAATCTTCCCAATCGTTCATAATCGGGTGCACAGCTAAGTTTTACGGAAAACATTAGAAGTGTTTGCAAACTATATGGTTACAAATTTACCAGAGTTAACACACGTAAAACATACGTAATTATGCTCCAGACTACATCCCATTAAATAAAGTCAAATTGCTGTTGGCTGAATTATAGATCTTTCGCCAAAAATACTCTTTGTAAATGACAAATAAAGTCAGTTATACAAAACTTAATAACCTAACACATTATAATATAACGAAATAATCTTTTTGATGCACCGAAGACCTTTTTTCATTTCTCTAAAGAGTGCAATAACACGGAGAAATAAATACACTTTTTATTTTCAAAATTACATTATTCTTCAGTCTGCTGCCTAAATAAACCTAAAATCGTTAATTTTTTCCTCAGTTTAGCGAATAGGATTGTGCGTCAGAAGAACTTACTTTATAATGATTTCTATTTTCAATTTTATCTGCATTTCAGGTACTTTTTTTCTTATCTAGGCTAAAATGATAAATCAACAAATATTGTTCCACCAGCCACCATTGGAATTTCAAATTTTTTTCCCAAGTATTTATTTTTTAGTGACAGTAAAATAACTGCAAATAAAAATATATATAATACTAAATCTTCTGTTCTCCGTTTGCTTCATAATGAAAAAACATAAATTTACTAATAGCTAAATACAAATTTCATGTAATCTTCTACATTCGCAATCACTGTCTGACAGTCACTGTCTGATCACTGATCTGACTCTTTCAAATATAAAAGAAACATCTAAATAGTTCAGTAAATACACTAATTAGCAGGTAGCCTGATTACGGAAGATTAGTCCAATATCAAAAACCTTAAAAAAAAACTGAAAATGGGATGACGAATTAAAAAGACAATCGAAAATGTATTTCAGTAAGCAATTTTTATTGCAAAATATTTTCTTTTGTGGTATTAACAACGCAAAATTGCATAAATTTTCTTAAGAATAATCTTTCGTACTTAACATTTGAAACAGTAGACTTTTCTAAAAGAAAAATTGGCGATATATGTTTAAAAAAAAAAAAAAAAAAAAGAGTGGACAATATTTGTTGATCTGAGTTCGAGGTTATAAAAGTCATAAGTTTGGGGAAAAACAAAATAGCATGTATCCGTAGTAAAGTACGCGAAAAATATTTTAAATATCTGAAATTAAATTATTTATAATATGTGTGTGTGGGGTGGGGGGGAGGAGGGCAAACGTTTGCATTAAAGTTTAAATATTTGACTCCACTTTTATAATATTAACTGCTATTTATGTAATATCATTATTTTTATAATTACATCTGCTAGTTTTTTTCTGTAAGAGATACATAATAATAATAATAATGATAATAATAATTGTTACTCACAAGGAAGGTCTCCTTAAAACACATACTCAAAATATTTTGAAAAAGGAAGTGCTAATAAAATGACTCATGTATGTAAAAAAGATCGGTAAAAATATAGCGGTCGAATCGCAGTAGAAAACTGTAAAAAAATATTTTTTCGAGTATTTGGCGCGAACAGACGAACGCTCGACGCTCTTTGGCGAACCAATAGGTTTCCTCGCCAAATGCAAGAGATTGAAATGCATTTATAAATTCCTTGTTAAATAAGTAATTAAATGCCTAATGCTCAATGAATTTAAACTTAAACTATGGATTAGTTTACTACTTTTGCTGTAAGCTTATATAATATATGCAAATTGCGTGTTACTTGTATTGAGCTATTTAATTTTATACGGTGTCACCGGCTGGATAAGTTTTAAGGGTATTTTAATTAAGAATGCTATCATTAAACATTTCGATATTAAATTGTTGTTTCCATGGCAATAAAACTCTCTTGTTGTCTCTGACACTAACAATATCGAAGTCAAATTGCCAATGCTCAGAATCGGACCTTAATTTGAGTTTGAAACACTTTTAATCCATTTAAATTTCATTGTAAACGGCATACATACGATCGTTAAATTTCATTGTTACATATATAAATGTATATGACAAAACTGCAGTTATAAATGTGTATTTATTTAAGTTAAACTTACTTAAACTAACTTCGTATCGATAGTTGAAAAAGTTTTTCTTAAAGAATATTTATCATAGTATTATTCAAAATTTTATCGTGTCGCCATCCAGCGCTAAATCGAAAAAAATGAAATTTTCATTATTTTTTTAGAAACTAGGGGGCTCTGCCCCCTACGAGCTACGCTCGTCAACCCCCGTTCAGACACCGCAGACTCTAACAGCACGCTAATTTGATCGCCTTTAAAAAGATTTCGGAAGATTGAATTATAATTTGAATCTGACAATTAAAATCTGACGTAATTTTCACCAAACTTTTCTTTCTCTTTTTAATATTCACGTCAAAATACTTTTGTTAGAAATGAATTATTATGATCATCTTAAAATGTCAAGTAAATGTCTCGCGCAATTTTTAAATTAAAACTGTTTTGTAATATTATTTTTTGTTCATTTTACGTAATAAGTGTAATATGACGTAAATTCTCCTATTTAGGACTTCTAACGCATGTTACTGAATTTATTATTTTACAATATTCTTTCTCATTTAAAATTCACGTGTAACTATAGTTTTTATGACGTAATTTTCAATGAGTTCCTGCTTTTTATATTTTTTGTTTATAATAGTCACGTGTAAAATAAATTTTTAATTTGAAGCAAACATTACTGTTTCCGCTGTTTATACAGTTGGCAACCGTTTAAATTAATACAATTTTCTAAAATTTGTAAAAAATATCTCTCGAAATGCTGAAAATTTGAATTTAAAATACAAATAAAACCTCGAAAAATTATTCAAATTAAAAAACTAACTGCAATCTGCACACCGGGAAATTCTGACGCATAAAATGATCTAAAAATAATTAAATTCCTATGCACAGTTTTTGCTCCTATAAAACTTTTTTAATGGAACGATTTTGTCCAACTTTGGCATTAAATATCTCTTAAAATAATTCTTCGATTTGAAAACTGTCTACATCAGCGTGTTTATCAAACATTTTTCTATAATACTACCGATTTTCATATTTTTGTATGCAACAGTTTTTTTAATATTAACAAAAAAAGACCTCCGGTCACAAAAAATTCAAAACCGGCGGCGGCGGCGGCGGTGACAGCGGGAGTTACTTTTTTTTAGAATAGAGAGATGCTAAATAGAGGTTCTGCCGTTTTTTTTTATGGATATATATATATTTATGAGAAGAATATTCTATACTTTTTTTCAAATAATGCTGAGCATGCGCTTATGGGGAACTTCCTTGATATCATTTTATCAATTTTCAGATGCATTTTTCTTAACCTGATGCAAAAGATAAATCGCCAAATATTATTTCAATTGCAATATTTCAACTGAGTAATTCTTTAAGTATTACGAACATTCTCTTTCATGTTTAAATTAAATATATTCGTTTTTTAATATTATCACTCATTAAAATGGATTTCTTTTTTTTTTCTTTTTTAAAGATTTTAAATAAAATTAGTAACAGTTTTTTGTCTTTTATTTTTCTAGGTGTAATAGTCGTTTCAATTTTTTCAACAACAAAAAACTTCGCCAAGAAATAAAATGGTAACCTTAACGCCCAAAAAAACAGAATTTTCCGTCATAATTCTAAAACTAATATAGGTAGAATGATGTGTTATAGCTTAAAACCTTCCCTGAAACGATACCTATCTAACGGTATTCCGTAAAAATCCATGCAGTAGAACTCGAAATCTAGGCGTTCGGAACGAAATTTCCGTTTGGATTTTATATATATAATAGATAATAGAATAGATAATAGATTTTATATATATATAATAGAATAGATAATAGATTATGTGTTATGAACTATCTCAAAGTTTAAAACAGATGCCATTGTTAGATTTCCTAATTTTAACAATATCGCGTTATGTTAGTTCCACATTCCACCACCAGGGAGCGCACTCTATTCTTAACGAAAGCGTATCTGAACGAAACTCCTTCATGCAACCTTTCCGTAGATACATGAATCGGGAGGGTGGCGGTCTTAACCAATAATTTTAGATAATTGCTGAAATTACTACGAAAAATATTTTAAAGGGGCTCTACGCGGACCCCTAATAGAGTTAGAGGAAATCGGAAGACGGCAAAATAATCGCGGGGAAAAGTTTGCTTGGGTGCTTTGGAGCTACTTTTGGCGCGAGATCTAAGCTCTACGACCAATAGGAGCCCAGATATTTAAGGAAATATGAAGTAACAAAGTCCAAAATAATAGAATTTTCCGTAATAATTCTATAACTAATCTAGGTAGAATGATGTGTTATAGCTTAAAACCTTCCCTGGAACGATACCTATCTAACGGTATAAGTTCCGTAAAAATCCATGCGGTAGAACTCAAAATCTCGGCGTTCGGAACGAAATTTCCGTTTGGATTCTCTCTATTCTAAAAAAAAGTAACTACCGCTGTCACCGCCGCCGCCGGTTTTGAATTTTTGTGACCGGTGGTCTTTCTTCGTTAATATTAAGAAAAATAATGCATACAAAAATATGAAAATCGGTGGTTTTATACAGAAATGTTTGATAAATACGCTGATGCAGACAGTTTTCAAATCGAAGAATTATTTTAAGAGATATTTAATGCTAAAGTTGGCCAAAATCGTTTCACTAAAAAAGTTTTATAGCAGCAAAAACTATACATTTCAGTGTAATCATTTTATGCGTTAGAATTTGCCGGAGTGCAGATTGCATTAATTTTTTTATTTTGACTCATTTTTTGAGGTTTTATTTCTATTTTAAATTCAAATTTTCAGCATTTCTTGAGATATTTTTTACAGATTTTAGAAAGTGATATTAATTTAAACTGTTGCCAACTGTATAAACAGCGGAAACAATAATGTTTGCTTCAAAAAAAAAAAAAAATATTTATACGTGTAAAAAATTAAAAATTTATTTACACGTGACTATTATAAACAGAAAAAAACATTGGAATTAGAATTAAATAATTATGTACAAAAAGCAGGAACTTATTAAAAATTACGTCATAAAACTATAATTACACGTGAATTTTAAAAGAGAAAGGAATTTGTAAAATAATAAATTTATTAACATGCATTAGAAGTCTTAAATAGGAGAAATTACGTCATATTTACGTCACATTACAGTTATTACATAAAACGAACACAAAATAATATTGCAAAACGGTTTAAATGAGATTGCGCTAGACATTTATTTGATATTTTGAGCGGATACTTTTTAACTAGTTTTCTTAGGAAAGCGCAAATAATATTTTATTTCTAACACAAGTATTTTCACGTGAATATTAAAAAGAGGAAGAATAATTTGGTCAAAATTACGTCAGATTAAAAACGATTAATTTAAAAGAACTTTCTTTTCGCTTTGTTAAAAAATACCGGGAGACAAAGATTCTGGGTACAGATGTCATATTCGCCCCATATTGGCGCGATTTTTTTCGGTTGCCAATTTGGCGAAAACACCAACAGCATAAACAACATAATCCGGGTTACCACATCAAGCAAAATAACGACACTTTGGCGCAAGTTAAGTACCTGTTGCCTATATGATATTGGCGACAGAAAAAAATCGCGCCAATATGGGGCGAATATGACATCTGTTCCAGATTCTGTTTACTTAATTCCTTTTATACTAGCTTATTTTGAAATGTTGTTACACGTGTCTACGTCATCAAGTTATTTTTATTTCGACGTTTTATTTGTATTTTTATTAATGTTGTACTAATTTATTTGTTCTTTCGTTATTTAAAATAAAAATTATGTCAATTTGTATAATTTGGCGAGTGGTTTGGCGATTTATATAATTTGGCGAAATTAGTAGACGGGATAATCAAGTAGTACCGCAGCGGATTTGGCGTTAAAATTTCCCCAATCAAAGAGAAATGAATAGAAATCCGTTTATAGGGAGATCGCCACTGTTTTTTAAATTATAATTCAATCTTTCGAAATCTTTTTAAAGCCGATCACATTAGCTTGCATTTAGAGTCTGCGGTGTCTGGACGGGGGTTGGCGAGCGTAGCTCGTAGGGGGCCGAGCCCCCTAGTTTATATATATAATAGATAGAATAGATAGATAAGGTTTTAAACTTTTTTTAGCATTCCCGAACTCAACCCTCCGTAATGGTATTTTTATTTTTTATATGTTTTTTTTTAAGTGTATAATGTATGGGGACAGGTACACACACACATACTTTTTTTTAATTATATATATAACAAAGAATTTTATTTCAATCTTCCTCTATATTAATTCTGAACAAATTAAAATTATAAATTTTATTTTTGAAGTATTATGACTATTATAATATATCCTGTTGTTATATTTAAAAATAAGGCGAAAATCTTCAATCCGAAGCTGTAAAAATGTGTGTAATAAAACATCCTTAAAATAAGATAGAAAGAACAAAAGAAATAGTTCGTAATCTTATTTCTGACGACTTCATTTTTTTAAACAAAATCTTTTCATTTAAACAGAGAAAAGTATCAGCAGATACTTCACTCATAATTATCTCTCTATTCTAAAAAAAAGTAACTACCGCTGTCACCGCCGCCGCCGCCGCCGGTTTTGAATTTTTTGTGACCGGAGGTCTTTCTTCGTTAATATTAAGAAAAATAATGCATACAAAAATATGAAAATCGGTAGTATTATACAGAAATGTTTGATAAACACGCTGATGCAGACAGTTTTTAGATCGAAGAATTATTTTAAGAGATATTTAATGCTAAAGTTGGACAAAATCGTTCCACTAAAAAAGTTTTATAGGAGCAAAAACTGTTCATAGGAATTTAATCATTTTTAGATCATTTTATGCGTTAGAATTTGCCGGAGTGCAGATTGCATTAATTTTTTTATTTTGACTAATTTTTTGAGGTTTTATTTCTATTTTAAATTCAATTTTCAGCATTTCTAGAGATATTTTTAATAGATTTTAGAAAGTGATATTAATTTAAACTGTTGCCAACTGTATAAACAGCAGAAGCAATAATGTTTGCTTCAAAAAAAATATTTATACATGTAAATAAATTAAAAATTTATTTACACGTGACTATTATAAACAGAAAAAAACATTTGGAATTAGAATTAAATAATTATGTACAAAAAGCAGGAACTTATTAAAAATTATGTCATAAAAACTATAATTACACGTGAATTTTAAGAGAGAAAGGAATTTGTAAAGCAATAAATTTATTAACATGCGTTAGAAGTCTTAAATAGGAGAAATTACGTCATATTTACGTCACATTACAGTTATTACATAAAATGAACACAAAATAATATTGCAAAACGGTTTAAATTTAGAAATTGCGCTAGACATTTATTTGATATTTTAAGAGGATACTTTTCAACTATTTTTGTTAGGAAAGCGCAAATAATATTTAATTTCTAACACAAGTATTTTCACGTGAATATTAAAAAGAGAAAGAATAGTTTGGTCAAAATTACGTCAGATTAAAAACGATTAATTTAAAATGTCTCATTTAAAAGAACTTTCTTTTCACTTTGTTAAAAAATACCAGGAGACAAAGACTCTGTTTACTTAATTCCTTTTATATTAGCTTATTTTGAAATGTTGTTACACGTGTCTACATCATCAAGTTATTTTTATTTCGATGTTTTATTTGTATTTTTATAAATGTTGTACTAATTTATTTGTTCTTTCGTTATTTAAAATAAAAATTATGTCAATTTGTATAATTTGGCGAGTGGTTTGGCGATTTATATAATTTGGCGAAATTGGTCGACGGGATAATCAAGAGTACCGCAACGGATTTGGCGTTAAAATTCCCCAATCAAAGAGAAATGAATAGAAATCCGTTTATAGAGAGATCGCCACTGTTTTTTAAATTGTAATTCAATCTTTCGAAATCTTTTTAAAGCCGATCAAATTAGCGTGCATTTAGAGTCTACGGTGTCTGGACGGGGGTTGGCGAGCATAGCTCGTAGGGGGGCGAGCCCCCTAGTACATGTAAAACACAGTACAGAAATAAAATATAACAGGGCTTAATTTCTTCTGTATTTCACAGCAGTCACTTTATCTGTCTTTTAGCAGGATATAACAAGAAAAATGATGATTGATAGTTGGCAAGGAAAATAAAAATCCAACAGTGTAAATGTATTTAGAATAGATTAAAATGCTTTTCGTATTACATTTGCTTATGAATTTTTATGTGTTATATAATTTTAAAAATTCGTAAATTAAATGTGAATTATATGTAGGGAATTTCTTTTACCCATCTTTAATAAATTACCAAAATAACTATTTTACTTAAATGTCAATTCGTTTTAATTCTAAACTCATTTAAATCATAAGTTTTATCCATGATATATTTCTTCTTAAACCTTTTGTTATTTTAGGGAAAAAACGAGTCAAACCTAGTAAATGAGGTGCATTCGTAGTATAACTACTTTTTACAAATATTCAGATCTTGATGCAATAGCTGTTGCGCTGTTATGCAAAAAATGCACGAATACAAAATTTATTACGATTCTATATATGAAATTCAGTAATACGGATATAATATGACTCCATCTTAAATAGGATGTAATCACAATGGTTATCTAGAATCATTATCTGTCATGGGATATCATAGAATTAATTACGTATGATAGGATTTAATATAAGGAAGAAAACTCCTATTAATATACTTTTAGCTGCGTTTGTAATTATATAAATAAGTTACATCTATAGTCGTTGCCTGGTCCGTCCGTCTGTATTCCGTCTGTCCGCATATAACAGCACAAAAACTACCGTCGCAACAACCGGATGGTTTGGAATTTAATATATATAATCGTTGCAGAATTTCGTCGAGTCATTTCATATTTCATGAAAATCGAATAAAAAATAAAATAAAAAAAGTTTCTTCATTCTATTAAATTCTATCATAGATAATGAATTCAATGGTATCCCATGATAGCTAATGATTCCAAGTTGCCATGGTGATTGTGTGCTAATTAATATGGAGTCATATTATTCCAGTATTACTGAATTTCATATATACAATCGCAATGCATTTTGCATTCATGCATTTTTGCATAAGAGTGCAACAGCTATTGCATTTGAATATTTATAAAACTAGTTAAAGTACGAACGCAACTTCTTTTGGCACGTTTGACGTACAATTTTTGGCTTATTAA
Organism: Maratus speciosus; assembly: GCA_963932465.1. Classification (NCBI taxonomy): domain Eukaryota; kingdom Metazoa; phylum Arthropoda; class Arachnida; order Araneae; family Salticidae; genus Maratus; species Maratus speciosus. Next base: position 59,533,239 of record OZ010788.1, read on the forward strand.
GTTTTCACTCGACTTTCATAAAATTTGAAATGACTCGACAAAATTCTGCAACGATTAAATATATTAAATTTACAACCACTCGATTTAGTTTTTTGCGCTGTTATATGCGGACAGACAGAGGGACGGGCCAGACGACGATTATAGGTTAAACGTATTTATATAATTACGAACTCCCTAAAAACAGAAAATATTTAAACTGAAGCTTTAAATATATATATATGTAATGAAATATCTATAAACTAAATATAGAATGTAGATAGGTCGATATCTTATTTTATCCTCTTCATTTTTTTTTTAATAACAAAAACTTTGAAGAGAGTATCGCCGAATAAGTCACTTAACAATTGTCTACGGCAAGGCAGATTGGAGAAATAAAACAATTATGTTTATTCTTAATTTTACTGTAGTCACTTCTTCTGACTTTTATTAAGAAGAAAAATTATGAATGATTTTTGTCAAGGGAATCTAATTCCAACAATAATTTATTTAATATACACACAAAGGGATTTGATGTTTTCTCTTATTTTATTGTATGTTATTTGAAGTGTGGGAGGGTTCAACGATGATGGTCACTGGTACTCTGATGATAGATATCCGTCGCTATTTCTTTTTCGAGTCTTCGCTTTCATTTATCTTCCTTCTTTATGCCTGTCTTCAACTGTTTAACTGTGTTTGTAAGAGATTTTCATCGTTATTCTCCCTTTTTACCTATCTTCAACAGTGTTTTTAAAAATATTACCTATTTTTTGTGTGGAATTTCCATTGTTGTTTTACCTTTAAACCTATCTTCAGCAGTGTTTTTCAAAACTTTACCTACTTTTTGGATTGGGATTTTCATCGTTCTACTCCATTTCAACCAATCTTGTTTTTTAAGATTACTTACTTTTTTGCCTGGGATTTTCCTCCTTATTCCCCTGTTATGCCTGTTTCGTTTTTCAAAAGATTACCTACTTTTTAGCTTGCATTTCTCATCATTCTGTTCTCTTTATACATATTTTCAACAACCTACTTTTTTTCTTGGAATCGTTCTTTTCCATTTAACCGATCTTCAACGGTGTTTTTTAAAAGATTAGATAGATTTTTGCCTGGAATCTTCATTGTTTTTCCATTTACATCTATCTTTAACTGTATTTTTCCAAAGATTACCTGCTTTTTGTTTGGAATTTCCTCTGTTCTTCTCCTTTTAAGCCAATATTCAATAATGTTTTTCAAAAGCTTACCTAATTTTTTGTCTGAGATATTCATCATTCTTCTGTCTTTATACCTATCTTCAACTGTGTTTTTCAAATACTCTGGCCTCCAAAAATTAAGGTACAGGGACTGGATGCTTTCGATTGCACACGTTTTGTCAAATATCTACCAATATTATAGGCGAATTGTTCTTGAACTTATAGGATGTAAAGAATATGTTTGATTTTATATTTCTCGGTGAAGATTTATCGGGGGTTACAATTAGGGGCTAATAATAAATTTAATAATAAAATAATATTTGCGATCACCTATGTAACAGAAAAAATCAATGCCGGCTCGGGCCTACAGGCGGAGGTAGATTTCGAAGTTAAGTACTAAATTCACCAACAAAACTTAAATCAAGATCTTCATTAAGAATGAGCTCTAGAGAGCTAAACATTTTGTGAAAATTCTAATATACACGAATACATACACGTATGTATTCGGGATAGGTTTAAAAAATAGCTAAAACAAATTCAGAGAACCTCAGAGTGTTAAAATAAGTTAATATTTACACTGTCGGGTTTTCATCATGTTTTAATACGTTTCTTCAAACTCACATGATGTTACATATTCACCTGCTGAGGTCCGTTTTATTTCCAATTTGATGCAATATATATATATATATATATTTTAATTCGTCAAACTATTTATTTCATTTTGAGTTTTCATGCGGAAATCTTGCTCTAGAAAACTTATGACGTAATATTCAATTTGTTTCAATTATTCAAACTATTTATTTAATTTAATTTTTCATGTGAAACCTTGCAATAGAAAAACAATTGTTGTGGTGGGAATTTTGTTGTTTTTTTTTAATTGTTGGCAACTGCTATAACGAAAAATATTTATTTTTTCCTGTCACTGTGGTGTAAGAGCTGGTTTTATCAGAATCATGTTAAGGCGGTATTCAAAATTTTGAACTTTCCCCATTTCCATTCCCTTGAGCCGATTTTGCCCATTTTCAATCCCCGCCGAGATATTAGCCATTTCAAAGTTGTTGGCGAGTTTGAAGACGATCCGTGCATAATTGCGACTTTTATCGTGCGGACAAAATTTAGTACATACATACATATATATATATATATATATATATATATATAAACTTTTTAGGTGGGGGTGGTTTTGGGTTCCTGTGGTCCTATAATGAAAAGTTATGAAGGGATTTTTCAAAAGTCGCACCATGGTAACGACTGCAATAGGTAGTATTTCTTACGAAATCTACCTAAAAGCTGGAAATGGTTTGTCACCGTGGTAAATGACTATTTGGGTCCTGTTCAACGTTTGTATGCATTTGTGTAAGTATAGCACTCATATTCGTGAATATGTTAGCGTTTTTGTGAAAAATTCAAATGTTTTTTGTTTATAGCATACAGGGTTTTCAACCAAATTTAACACAACTTTCCGAAAACTTGCCAAATAATAGTAGCAACAGTATACTGCAATTAAAACATGAATATATTGAATATTTGATGAGAGATATGGGCATTTTTATGAGATAATTTTTAACTGCGCATGCGCGGAAGATTTCAAAATTTTTATTTCATAATTTGGTAGTCAGTATTTTGAGGACACTTCTGTAAAAAGTCCAGCCAAATGTTGTGAAAACTTAGAAAGATATAGTGAGCTGATTGAAAAGTTGTCGAAAATCCCTTATAATAAAGCTATTTTTCAATTCCTACTATTAGTTCACACTCTCCCTATATTTATTTATATATATATTTATATATCTTGTTGAAATTTTCAATCGTTAATAAAATACTCATTATTCATCCTATCAAGTGAAATAATTTTTTTTTTTAACTTGTACTGGATGACAATTGACGATAATACAGTTTTTTCAAATATTAATTAATTAATTTTAGTTTTGCAAGGGAAACAAAATGGTGGTCATTGATTATTGAAGATCAATGAAAGTATTTTCAATAAGGGGCTACCATAGGGGGGACACTGTTCTGTCGCCCAATACCGCCAAGTTTGTCGCCAACTTGGCGATATATTGCCAAATTTGGCGGCCAAAATGAGTCGCCAAAAGTGACGCTAACTTGGCGATATCTCTAATATTTCGCCAAATTCCCATAGAGTTCCTTTGTAAACAAACTTGCTTATAGAAATTCAACAAATTGAGATATTTTAATGCAACAAAAACTAATATTAGCTTAATAGGCCAGTAAAAATAGGATTTTTCTAACCGAAAATTCGCGGAAAGCTGGAAATTGTTTTAATCACTTTGTTTTACTTGCAAATGAAGGGATTTGAAGTTTGTCCCATTTTTCCTGTTGAGCTTTAGACGTGGCACCACAAAAACCTCAAAATTTTCGGACTTTTTAAGTATTTAGCAGATAACTCAAAAACCGTTCACTCTACAGAAACAGTTCTAGTTTATAAATTGTAGACCTTAAAATTCTGCGTCTATTGAGTACCACAGACTAAAACTTCCCCCCAAAATAAGCGAGATATGATAGATCAAAAAAGTACTTTTTTTCATTTTTTTCTAAAAAAATCTCATAAAATTGGTTTTTTGAAGTTCTCATGTATAAAATGTCAGAGAACAATATAATAATAACAGAAAATCAAGAAAATTAATTTATTAAAAAAAATTAGTATAGAAGCAATGGTGATAAAATCAACTCAAGTTACTTAGGGGAAATACAGTGAAATCCAGCTTGGAGCGTTTTTTTTTTTTTTTTTTTTTTTTTTTTTTTTTTTTTTTTTTTTTTTTTTTTTTGCTGGACCTTGATCTGCCCTTTATTCTTCCTCCTGCGCATGAAAGGCATCCTTGTCCATATCTACTTTTTCGTCGTATCCGGTTTGTGAGTCTTCTTCTTCTGCGGTATTTGTGCACGACACACCTTTACAATGGTAACATATAATTGAGCATTTAACACCGTTCTTCGATGCACATTTGCATGATAGAGTGTTTGAAGCTCTGCTGCTGTAGCTATATCGTTCGTGGTGATTGGAAGTATACCATGTTTGAATGACTCCCACCCCCAAACAGTGGGTTTCATCACCCTTCCATTCCAGATGTTGATCTAACAAAAAAAAACTCTGTATGAATGTTATTTGGCTGTATCTTCAGTTGGCGACAGAATAGAGAGGTTAAATTGGGTCTTCATAAGATGTTTTGCAAATGTGATGTATCGCAATTTGTGCAGTGTTGTGGATTCGTCATACTGGGGATTGTATATGTATAAGGTGTCAATAAATTTCTTCCCCGCATCACTTACTTCTTCAGGCGTAGCATATTTGTTATTAAAGACAGTTGGAACATCCTGTAGGTGAGCATGATTTTCCAAAAGCTTGACGAATTTCAGTTTTTACCCTGCCTGAAGAAGGCCGATGTAGAATCACATCCACTAAAAGCATGTAGGAATAGGACGTTTTTCTTCACAATCAGCGAGTACTTGAAACTTAATGGTGAATATAAAACATTGCCCGACGCTCCTTTCCCAGGTTTTAAGAAGTATATCGTAGATGAGTTTGGAATTAATGTAGTCAAAAGCACAAGCAGATCAGTATATTCCCCAACTATGATGACACGTTCTGACTGCTGATCAAATTGGATGGCTTCCATCACGATGCTAGAATCTGCATCCTCGACAGTTTGCTTTACAGTTAAATTGTGTTGTTCCAATTTTACAATGAGCATTTTTATTAAACTGCGTTTATTCCCTTCATTTGCAAGGAAGTGCTCTTTTTGCATTGTGAGCGTCGTATTTTCGTTAAAGTCATTTTTTGCTGCAATGTATTTATTTTTTCGACGGAAGCGCTCAGCAGACTTGGTGCCATGCTCTAATGATTCTTCTAGATAACCATCAAAATCAATTGTTGCAGTTTTACCATAGTTGTTTTTCAAATATCCAATGTACTTGGAAATAATTGAAGACAACTTTTCTCTTAGCTCCCAACTCACTCGATGAAGGAGGAAGCTACCATCTATCATGTGGATAGTTTTTATGGTTTGTTCTAAATTATTAAGGGGGTGAACAAATCGTAAAATACCGATTTTCACGTTTTTCTCATCCCAAAGTTATCAAACAGAGAAGTCGAAAATGGAGCCAATTCATACTCAAAGAACTTTCTAAGCTCTTCCTCTAATTTCTTCTGGAAAGAAATTCGGCGAAGAATAGTCTCTGGATCGACGGATAACTACTCATCATGGATTTTACCAGTACACGTGAAGCTTTTCATTTGAGTTATTCGATTGGATCTCTTGAATTTAACATGGCCAAAATCACCACCAATGACAATTTTTATATTTGCAACTCCAATCTCTTTGGCTACATGACAATTTCTTTTATCGCCACCAATCATTCCTGTACTCAGACACTATTAGTGTTTGTTTAATGTAACACTAGGATTGGGTTAAGGTTTCAAAATTGTAATCATAAGCGCAAATATACGTGTGAGTACATTTCGTTTGGTTACATGAGCACTTCAAAAAACCAATTTTCTGAGATTTTTTAGAAAAAATTAGAAAAATGAATTTGTTTATCGATCATATCTCGCTTATTTTTGATGGAATTTTTAATCTGAGGTACGCAATCAACGCAGAATTTTATGGTCTACAATTTATAAATTAGGACTGTTTCTGTAGAGTCAACGGTGTTTGAGTTATTTGCAAAATGCTGAAAAAAGTCCGAAATTTTTTAGATTTTTGTGGTGCCACGTCTGAAGCTCACTGGGAAAAATGGGACAAACTTCAAATCCCTTCATTTGGATGAAAACAAAGTGATTAAAACAATTTACACCTTTCCGCAAATTTTTGCATAAAACGGCCCTTTATTGAGCTAATTTTACTGGACTATAAGGGATTATATTAAATTTTTCTTTGATGACCTCAGTAGGAATTGACTTTAAAAACAAAATTTTTATATTACTTGTTAGGAAGCAACTCGCTATATCGACCCTATCTTTGTGAATTTTCGCGATATTTGACTGGACTTTTTGTATACGATGCCCTAAATAGCTGACTACCAAATTATATAATAAAAAATTTAGGATCTTCCACGCATGCGCAGTTAAAAATTATTTCATACAAATGCCCTTATCTCATCAATTATTCAATATATTCATATTTTAATTGCAGTATACTGTTGCTACTGTTCTTTGTCAGATTTTTGGAAAGTTGTGTTAAATTTGGTTGAAAACTCTGTATGCTATAAACAAAAAACTTTTGAATTTTTCACAAAAACGTTAACATCTTCACGAATATGAGCGCTATGCTTACACTAATTCATACAAACGTTGAACAAGACCCAAATAGTCATTTACCACAGTGACAAACTATTTACAGTCTTTTCTGTTACATAGATGATCGCAAATATTATTTTATTATTAAATTTATTATTAGCCCCCTAATTCTACTCCCGATATATCTTCACTGAGAAATATAAAATGAAACATGTTCTTTACATCCTAGAAGTTCAAGAACAATTCGCCAATAATGTTGGTAGATATTCGATAAAACGTGTGCAATCGAAAGCATCCAGTCCCTGTACCTTAACTTTTGGAGCCCAGTGTACTTACCTACTTTTTTGCATTGGATTTTCATCGTTGTTCTGTTGTTATGACTATTTTTAACTGTGTTTTTCGAAGGATTACCCACTTTTTATACCATTAGACTTGCATTTTAGCATTTTTGCCTTGAATTTTCATCATTCTTTTCTCTTTATACCTATTTTCAACTGTGTTTTTCACAAATTACCTACATTTTTGCCTTGAATTTTCATCATTCTTTTCTCTTTATACCTATTTTCAACTGTGTTTTTCATCAGATTACCTACATTTTTGCCTGTTATTTTCATCGTTTATCTCAATTTATACCTATTTTCAAATGTGTTTTTGAAAATGTGTCCTATTTTTCTCCCTGGATTTTCACTGTTCTTCTCCATTTATACTTATCTTCAACCATGTTTTCCAAAAGATTAACTACTTTTTAGCCTGAGATTTTCATCGTTCTTCCCCATTAAGGCTATCTTCAACTGTGTTTTTCAAAAGCTTATTTACTTTTTTCCCTGGTATTTTACCTTCAATTTTCCCTTTGTACCTATATCAACTATGTTTTTTAAAAGATTACCTACTGTTATGCTTGCGATTTTCATCGCTCTTCTCCATTTATACCTATCTTTGATTATGTTTTTAAATAGATTACCTACTTTTTTGTCTGGTATTTTCATCGCTCTTCTCAATTTATGTCTATTTTAGGTAGCTTTCATTACAAAAAGCATTTATTGCAGTCGTTCGGGGGAAAGCGATTTCAAAAAATTTTTATATATTTTCATCGATCATGACCCCCAGACGCCGAGACCACCCTCCGTTCAAATGTTGATATATATATCAATTTCCAGTTGATTATCCCACTAATTTGGAATTAACGGAAAACCTCTTATCTAACAATACAATTAACTTCTTAGATCTTAAAATTACAATAAAAGACAACAAAACAATTACAGATTTATATGATAAACGTAAAGAATTTAAATTCAAAGTTAATACATTTACAAATTTTAATTCTTGTCTTCATCATTCTGTATATCGAAATATAATACTTAATCTATTATATAGAATAAAATGTTTATGTTCTTCTCATCTAATTAACAATAACATTAAAAAACTAATTTATGATGCATTAAATCATGGTTTTCCAAAAAAATTCATATATTTATTAATATACAATTAGTACTTACATGATCTTAAAAAAAAAAAAAAAAAAAAAAAATTAACACATACGTAAACAAAATTACAATAAAATAAAATAAAATAAAATAAAATAAAAATTAAAAAATATTTATATAAAAATTAAAAATTTTAAAATAATAATAAACAATTACTATAGGATGGTTGGGTAAGTAGATGTTAGAGTACGGAGGAGGGTGGTGTTGTCTGGATAATACGCAATGGTTAATTAAAAAAAATGATGGGGCTTTTGTATTATAAATACATTTCTAATACGTATTTTATATGGATGTTGATTTGATGTTTTATATGTAATTGGTGACAATTTTTTATTTATTTTTTATATCAATTCATATTAAATTTAGCTTATTTAATATTTAATCAAATTCAAAATTAACTTGTTTTAAATTTTGTGTCTACTCAGGACAATATCATATTAATTAATAATAGTATACGATCTTTATAGCGATTAATATGCATATAAGTTTATTTGATATAACTAATGTTATACTGTATGTATTAAAATTGGGTAATTAGTTTTTATTATTATTCCTCTATACTTTTTAATATTGTTTTATTTTCAACTTTGTATTCCATGATTAATTATCGGTTTAATGTGTTTGATTGTCACAATCATATTTTTTAGCTTTTTTATGGCTAAAATGAAGATAATCCACACACTATATTTGTGTTCTTTAGGCAATTGGGAATTTTAGAATCTGACAATCTTCTATAAACATCCATTTTTTTCCATATTCATTTTATTAATTTATTATTATTTATATTTAATAGTAATTATTAAAGTTTTTTATATTTTTATTATATATAATTTATTTTATGTTATAGCATATAGCTATATTCTATATATTATCAATGTTATAAAATTATTTAATTTCTCAGTGTAGATTAAATGGGTAAGGTAATAGTATGTATTGAAAGCATTTTATTAACATTTAATTAATTTAATTTTTTTAAATAATGATATATTGTATGGTATTATTTATATATTAGGATTTGTGTGGTAATGCAGTTGATATATTTTAAATTCATTAGCTTTTATTAGGTTCACCTTGTGACATTTGAATAATAATAATAATATTAAAATAACATATTAGATGGCAGCACCAAAATTTTGTCTTTTAATGCTTCTATTAGAGAAATAATTTAAATTTTTTACACCAGGTGGTATTGAACGCTAATATTGACAATATTGTAAAATAGAAATTAAAAAAAATTAAAAGTGTTTTTAGGTATTTTAAATAATGAAATTATTTTCTATTTATATTATATTAATTGAATTTATCACGGTATTTCAAATTGCATTAACTGAATCCATAGGTTTTAATTTCTGTGTTAACTTAACTGTTTAATTCACCTTAATATTATCGTGCTTTTGGATCACAAGTGCAGGAGGATATTTTGAAAACAACTGGGATTTTATTAGGTATGTTGTGTAATATTTCTAATTTTATGCTATAAATTAAATATATAAAAGGTTGTATTGTTTTTTTCCATTTCATGACATCTTGAAACTGTTCTCTTGATCATATTGGTTGTTTGAGTACAGGAGAAAAAAAAATTTCAGCTTTTAGCTTTTTTCTCACAGAAAACAACCGATTCGCTTATATCATTGAATTCTGTACTCTTGAAAACGTAATTCAATATATAAGTTTTTCAATTTTTTTTTTCGGTATCCATATTCTTCTTTTTTTCTTCCAAAGGCACTTTATTTTATACATACAGTTGTATATTATAGGTTTGTGGTATCCATTTTGTCTGATGTTTGTCACACTGTAACTCTAGTATTTATGAACCGATTTGGATGAAACTCAGTGTGTACATAGTATCTACAAATGTCTCGATCGAGTTCGTTGGCCAGCTTCATGCGCCATCTTGTTTTAAAATGGCAGCTATTTAAAAAATTTAAAAAAATTAAAATTTGAAATGTGGCACCAAAAATAAAAAATTGAAAACTATTTTTTTCTTATGTGTTTGATCTTTATACAAAGATTCCGGAGCAGTTTTTGTTTCGTCTATATCTTAAAAAATGGCTGAGTTATAGTACTTTGAATTTTTAGCGTGGCTGACATTTTGAAACGCCCTGACTTTTGTCACGCGATAACAGGAGTTTTCATGAGCCGATATGGATGTACCTTGGTGTGTACAAAGTACATACCAATGTCTCAACCGAGTTCGTTGGCCAGCTTCATGCGCCATCTTGCTTCAAAATGGTGGCCCTTTAAAAAAATTAAAAAAATTTAAAATTTAAAATGAGGTAACAAAAGATTGAAAAATGAAAAACATTTTTTTCTTATGTGTTTGACCTTAATACAAAGATTCCGGAACAGTTTTTGTTTCGTCTATATCTAAAAAATGGCTGAGCTATAGCGTTTTGAATTTCTATTGTGGCTGACATTTTGAAACGACCTGATTTTTGTCACGCAATAACAGGCGTATTTATGAACCGATTTGGATGTAACTTGGTGTGTACATAGTACATACCAATGTCTCGACCGAGTTCGTAGGCAAGCTACATTCGCCATCTTGTTTCAAAAGGGAACATTAAAAAATTTTTAATTTAAAATTTAAAATGGGGTATCAAAAAGCTGGAAAATGAAAAAAGGCTTTTTTTTATGTGTTTGACCTTGATACAAAGATTCCGTGGCAGTTTTTGTTTCGTCTATATCTTAAAAAAGGGTTGAGTTATTTCTCTTTGAATTTCTAGCATGGCTGACATTTTGAAAGGATCTGATATTTGTTACGCGATAACACACGTCAACCTATTTGGATGTAAGAAGGCATGTGGATAGTATATAGCAATATCTCGACCAAGTTCACTGGCCAGCTTCATCCGCCATCTTGTTTCAAAATGGCGGTCATTAAGTTAAAAAAAATTATATTTAAAGTGAGGTGCAAAAAAATTAGAAATTGAAAAAGGTTTCTTTCTTAAGTATTTAACCTTGATATAAGGATTCCGAAGCATTTTTTGCTTTGTCTTTTGTTTTGTCTTAAAAAATGGCTCAGATATAGCAGTTTGAATTTCTGTATGCGGGTGATATTTTGAAAAATCTGATTTTTTGCCTGCGACAGCACTCGTATATATCAACCGATTCCGATGTGAGTGAACATGTGTACAGGAATTACTAAGGTCTCGACCAAGTTCACTGGTTAGCCTCATCCACCATGTTGTTTTAAAAGGGCAGGCACTTCAAAATATCGCCGAATTTGGAAACCAAATATAAGTTACTTTAAATAAAATCAGCTTAGATAAAGCTGACTAATCTCGTGAAATTCTCATTCATAATGATTTAGTATTGATAAAAATTAGTATTGAATCTCCTATAATCGGTTTCCACTAAATTGAGCTTCGTGTGTTTGAATAATATAAGCTTTAAAAAAATAAGGAATATGAAAGCTACCTCTTCCTCCCGGCACTGACCGAATGATTTTTAAATGTTCCAAATGTTCCAAAAAGAGTTTCCAAATAGTAATTAAAATTAGTATTGAATCTTCTATAATCGGTTTCCACTAAATTGAGCTTCGTGTGTTTGAATAATATAAGATTTTAAAAAATAAGGAATATGAAAGCTACCTTTTCCTCCCGGCACTGATCGGAATGACTTTTTAAATGTTCCAAATGTTCCAAAGAGAGTTTCCAAATAATAGTACGCTTCTCAAGTTAAGAGATGCACTGCCATATAAAATTTAGCAACAGTGGACTATCATCAATTCTCTGTTGACTCTTCAAATTTTATCACGCACAAAAGAAAATAGTAAGTACCTAAACCAAAAGCTTTATTTTTTATACGTAATAAAAAAACACAATATACTTTTCTAAAATATCACTCTGTGTGAGCTTTAAATTAATTTAAATCAAAAGTTTTATTCCGGGTATTATGACAATATCTCCAAATATTATACTGAATTAAGGCTAATTAGCCTAAACCGTCAGCACTCGCGTTGGGATAAAATCTATCCCAATCATATTTTTTCTTCATTAAAAATAGGATACATTTTTTGAGGAGCCTTCTGACCTGCCTTGTAACTTTCAAGGTTAAGGTGGAGAAGGGGTGGGTGAAGCAATGTCTTTTCTTTGTTCGCTAGGAGGGGAGAGATATACCTCTTGGGACTAAAAAATCCTGCGCGTGTAGAAATATTTAATTTTGATACGTTCATTTCCTACGGGATAACACACAAAAAATAACTTTAATGAAAGACTAACATAAAAGCTACTTGCATATATAGGTGAGAGGGTATTAAATATAATTAATGTAAGTCTTGTGAAATAATTCATCTTTTAAAGTGTAAAAAAAAAAAAAAAAAAACCTTTTGCATACTTTCTAAAAAAAAAAAAAAAAACTTTGTTTTTACAGAAACTGCTACAAAATCTGAAAATAAATATGAAAAATATGATTTTTCCCTAAATGAAGTATTACTGATTGCAGATTTGTTTTTAAAACGCATTTATCCAAAAATATAATGGCTGAAAAAATGGAGTGAGAATTATTCCATGCGTGTAGTAACGTAATAGAAACGGAAGCGTATGTCGACGGGTTAAAAAAAGTAAAATCTTTCAACATATGTTTTAAATTAAGATATTAGTTCATAAGCTTATTTTCCTTCAGTTCATTTTTTTACAATACTAGGAGGCTCTTCCCTCTACCAGCGACGCTCGCCAATCCTCATTGAGACACCACGAACTCTAAACACACGCTAATTTTACAGGGTTTTAAATGATTGTGGAAGTTTGAACTATTTAAAAAAAAAAAAAAAAAATGGCGATCTCTCTGTAAACGGGCTTCCATTCGTTTCCCTGTGATTGGGGAATTTTAAGGCCGGATCAGCTGCTGTTAAAATCTACTGGTTGTTTTCACGTTTGATTAAATAGGATCAGTTAAACATTTGAAAGAAGGCTAATATAAAATGAACTATCTAAACAGAGTCTTTGCCTCCTGGTATTTTTTTAACAACGCTGTAAAAAAATTGTTTTAAATAAGACATTTTAAATGTATCGTTTTAAATCTGATTTAATTTTCACCAAAGTTTTCTTTCTCTTTTTAATATTCACGTGAATATATATATATATATATATATAGTTAGAAAGGAAATATTATTTGCGCCATCTTTGAATTCCTAACAATAGTCAAAAAGAACATCTCACAATATGAAATAAATGTCTCGTGTAAATATATTTTTAAATTTAAACTGTTTTGCTATATTATTATTTAGTCATTATAAATATGACGTAATTTCTTTTATTTACTGATTTTAACGCATATTACTGAAATTTTCATTATTTTAAAGATTTCTTTCTGTTTTTGATTTTACGTGAAATTACTTTGTTTCTATAGAGAAAATATTTTTATTTGAGCTGCCTTAGAATTGGAATTATTTGAGCTGATTTTAAATTGGCAAGTATTTAAAATAATAACCTTTTCTAAAATATCTAAAAAATATCTCTCGAAATGCTGTAAATTAGAATTTAAAATGAAAATAAACCCTCACAAACTTAAAAAAAAATGCAGTTTGCACACCGGGAGCTTCTAATGTATATCCTTAAAACAATATTAAATTCCTATGTATAGTTTTTGCTCCTATAAAACTTTTTAATGAAACGATTTTAACTAACTTTAGCATTAAATATCGCTTAAAATAATACTTAGATTAAAAAACTGTCTACTTGAGAGTATTTATCAAAGGTTTCTCTATAATACTACTAATTTTCACTTTTTTTTCCGTGCTGTAGGTTTCTTAATATTAGCAAAGTAAAAACCCAAGTCACAAAACATTCATTAGTTTTTTAACCATTTGGAAAAATGGTTATTGTTCTCGTCAAGATGGGAAATTAAAAGCATATATGGAGGTTTTCATTGGTTTAATCCGCATTTTATTCATTTTATGATTGGTCTATACAGTAATCTGTATTTCCCTTTAATTTCAACAACGATGGATACCTTCTGTTGCCACTATGACAAAAAAGTAATAAAAACTACAAAAAAAAAAAAAAAATAATAACTCAGAAACAAATTGAGATACAGCTTTCAAACAAATTGCATTTAAAAGTACATTTTTTTTTCTCTATCCGACGGTGTAAAAAGTAATATTGTCGGATGTTTAGAAGTTTAAGAATGAAATTTCATTTAAAATTGGCCGTCAGATTTCCATGAATTTCCACGATTTTTTTGAAGACTAAAATTTAAGACATAAAAAATCGCACGGCGTTAATCATACATTACGTACACCATGAATTAAACATTAATAGTGTTATTACACGTAAAAATTGCAAGCCAAAAATATCGCCTGCGACCAGTTAGATTTCTGAAACTTAAGTATTATCCACCTGAAACTTACGTAAATATCCAAGCATTTCATTGGCTGTTCGGGAAAAGGCTTTTCCATCGTCAGATTTCCAAGAAATCTGACGGCCAATTTTAAATGAAATTTCATTCTTAAACTTCTAAACATCCGACAATATTACTTTTTACACCGTCGGATAGAGAAAAAAATGTACTTTTAAATGCAATTTGCTTGAAAGCTGTATCTCAATTTGTTTCTGAGTTATTATTATTTTTTTTGTAGTTTTTATCACTTTTTTGTCATAGTGGCAACAGAAGGTATCCATCGTTGTTGAAATTAAAGGGAAATACAGATTACTGTATAGACCAGTCATAAAAGGAATAAAATGCGGATTAAACCAATGAAAACCTCCAGATATGCTTTTAATTTCCCATCCTGACGAGAACAATAACCATTTTTCCAAATGGTTAAAAAAAAAAAAACTAGAGGGCTCTGCCCCCTACGAGCTAAGCTCGCCAACCCCTGTCCAGACACCCCAGATTCTAAAAGCTCGCTAATTTGATCGGCTTTAAAAAGATTGAATTACAATAAAAAAAAAAAAAAAAAAAACAGCGTCGATTTCTCTGCAAACGGGTTTATATTCCTTTTCCTATGATTGGGGATTTTCAAGGGCAAATCAGCTGCTGTTCAGAGATACAATGGCTGTTTTCGTCTTTGATTAAAAGAAAAAATTAGTTAAAAATTTGAAGATAAGCTAATGTAAAATGAACTAAGTAAACAGAGTCATTGTCTCCCGGTATTTTTTAACAACACTATAAGAAAGTTCTTTTAAATAAGTCATTTTAAATGTATCGTTTTAAATCAAAGTTTTCTTTCTCTTATTCGCGTGAAAATAGTTTTGTTGTTAGAAAGGAAATATTATTTGCGCTGTCTTAGAATTCACAACTATAGTTGAAAAGATTATCTCAAAATATGAAATAAATGTCTCATGCAAATATATTTTTTAATTTAAACTGTTTTGCATTATTATTTGACAATTTTAAATCTGACGTAATTTCCCCTATTTACGACTTTTAACGCATAAAAATGAATTTTTTATTTAATTTTTTTTTCTCGTGTAAATATAGTTCTTATGACGTAATTTTCAATAATTTCCTGCTTTTAAAACATAATCAGTTATTTCTAATTTGAAAGTTTTTTTTTCTGTTTCTAATAAGCCACGCGTAAATAAATTTTTTATTTCAAGGAAACATTATTCTTTGCACTATTTTTAAAATTGGCAACAATTTATAATAATACCCTTTTCTCAAATATGTAAAAAATATCTCTCGAAATGCTGAAAATTTGAATTTAAATGGAAATAAAACCTCAAAAAGGAATCAAATTAAAAAAATAAATGCAGTATTCACACCGGGAACTTCTAAGGCAGAAATGATCTAAAAATGATTAAATTTCTATGTGTAGTTTTTGCTTCTATAAAACTTTTTTAATGGAACTATTTTGACCAAATTTAACATTAAATTTCTCTTAAAGTAATTCTTCGATTCGAAAACTGTCTGCATCAGCGTGTTTATCAAACATTTCTGTCCAATACCACCGATTTTCACATTTTGTATGCAACAGTTTTCTTAATATTAACGAAGAAAGCCCCCTGGTCACAAAAAATTCATTAACAGCGGCGGTGACAGCATTAGTTACATTTTTTTAGAATAAAGTAATCCCACATTGGTGTCTATTACATATACTAAGAAAATTTAAACATTCTTGAACATAATATTTTTGTCCGAATGAAATAGCTGAATATCTTGCCTTTCTCAAGTAAAAAAATAAAAAATAAAAATTTTCGCGAATAATAAAAGATAGCAATTTTAGTATTCGCTTAAATATAAAACAAAACATTGTAAAGTTTAACTGATTAAAAAGATATTTTTAACAAACCTTTTGATTGTTTGTAGAAACAACCGAACTCAACTTGAAAAATCTTAAAGCGCTCTAATGGTATATTCAACGATATTGAATTGGTTAAAATTTCATTTTTTTTTTTAGAAATACGTAATCATACCCTGAAATCTGTGTGAAATATTTTAGAACCTTAATTAAGTCCTATCAAAAAATGTGTTATAATTTTTTTTATTGCATCTTATACATGCAATTTAAAGACTGTCTGTATTGTTCTGTCGCTGTTTTTCTTAAAAGAAAGAAAAAAATACCACGAAAACTTCGCTTAAATATTTTTGATAGTTGAAATGAGCATATAAATGAAAATTAAAATACATTTTAATATTTTTTGAAAAAATATTATTAATACAATGAGCTTAATATTTACGAAGTACATTGTAAAAGCCTAACCATATAAAAAAAGGGGATCAGCATATATATTATTTCATTTAAATAAATTTTACAAAAGACAACGAAATATGTAAATCAATTGCTTGAAAACGTCTTTGAAATTATATTTACAATTCCAGCATTATAAAAAATTCTATTTCATTACATTCACTGTAATAAGCATAAGAAGTAGCTTGGCTTTTTTACTTGTTTTCCGAAATATACCCACTTAAATATTCGTTGGATAATATTTGCAAATAAATATAAATGTAAATTCAAATATAGCTAGCGCCAAAATGGGAAGATTAAAAATCTAATTTTTCATTTATATAATTCATTATAATTTCATTTTTAAATAATAGTGTTTCATTTATTCATTTTGATCAGAATCATATAAATAAAATGCAATTTCTTAATTTTTATATAGAATTAAAGTATATATTAAATTCCATTTCCATGCTATTTCATCTTTTTTATAACTGCAATATGACATTATAAGACTGAATTAGTATTAATTCTCTGATACGTATGAGATAGCTCGTCGCAATTATTTTAATTCATTATATTAAAAATAAGCCGGAAATTGTACGTCAAATGTGGCACATGTGGTGTTTCTAATATAACTAGTTTTATAAATATTCAGATCTTAGTGCAATAGCTCTTGAAATCTTTTGCAAAAATGCATGAGTACAAAATTTATTACGATTATATATATTAAAAATTTATTACGATTACATATATTAAATTCAGTTATACAAAAATAATATGACTCCATGTTAAATGGAACGCAATCACCATGGCAACCTAGAATCATTACCTTTCGTGGGCTATCATTGAATTAATTACGTATGATAGGATTTAATATAATGAAGAAAACTTTTATTAATATCTTTTTAAGTTTTGATGTGTTTTCATAAATTTGAAATGACTCGACAAAATTCTGCAACGATTATATTAAATTTCAAACCATTCGGTTGGGAAGTTTTTGCGGTGTTATATGCGGACACACGGGCCAGAAGACGGCTATAGGTGCTCCGTATTTATATAATTATGAACGCACCTAAAAAAAGAGATCCGTTGCTTAACTCTGTGTAATTAATTAAATCATCTTTGCAGATTCAATGCCTAAGGGACAAAGCTCAGAAAAAACAAGTTTCTAGAGTTGAATATCTCTCCTGTAATCCCCACGGCGCGCGGAGACTCGCTAGAGGAGACACCAGACCAGTCTAAAGCGAAGGTAAATGCTTAGGCCGCCAGGAGGAACTCCAAACGTCAATTCTTAATAATTTAAGTATGGTACAAACGGAAGACTTGGACCCCATAAACGTTTGTAAAAGGTTGCAAAGCAAAAGTAAAACATAAATAATAATAATAACGAGAGAGTAGTAAAATTAGCCAAAGCTCATTTCCACCGTAAAAGCCACGGAGGACTGGAAACAGGTGGAAATGTAGATAAAGTCATTAAGGAAGGAAAAGTCTATAACTTAAAAATCCCTGCCGGCTCGGGCCTACAGGCGGAGGTAGATTTCGAAGTTAAAGTACTAAATTCACCAACAAAATTTAAATCAATATTAGAGATAAACCCAGTTCCTTCACTAAGAATGAGCTCTAGGGAGCTAAACATTTTGTAAAAATTCTAATATACACGAATACACACACGCATGTATAAGGAATAGGTTTAAAAATGGCTAAAACAAATTCAGAGAAAAATATGTTAATATTTCCATAATCGGGTTTTTATCATGTTTTAATACGTTTCATCAAACTCATGACATTACATATTCACCTGCTGAGGTCCATTATATTTCCAATATGACGCAATATATATATAATTTTTTTTTGAATTCGTCAAACTATTTATTTCATTTTGAGTTTTCATGCTGAAATCTTGCTTTAGAAAACTTATGACGTAATATTCAATTTGCTTTCAAATCGTCAAACTATTTATTTAATTTATTTTTTCACGTGAATATCTTGCAATAGAAAAGCAATTGTTGTGGTGAGAATTTTATTGTTTTTTTTTTTTTAATTGTTGGCAACTGTTATAACGAAAAATGTTTATTTTTTCCTGTCATTGTTGTGTAAGAGCTGGTTTTATCAGAATCTTGTTAAGACGGTATTTAAAATTTTGAACCCTCCCCATTTCCATTCCCTTGGACCGATTTTGCCCATTTTCAATCCCCGCCGAGATATTAGCCATCTCAAAGTTGTTGGCGAGTTTGAAGACGATCCGTGCATAATTGCGACTTTTATCGTGCGGACAAAATTTAGTACATACATACACACACACACATATATATATATATATATATATATATATATATATAAACTTTTTTGGTGGGGGTGGTTTTGGGTTCCTGGGGTCATATAATGAAAAGTTATGAAGGAATTTTTCAAAAGTCGCACCATGGTAACGACTGCAATAGGTAGTATTTCTTACGAAATCTACCTAAAAGAAGAAGAGGAGAAGGAGCTGTAAAACAGTGAAAAATAAATTACAGAACTACAACAGTTATCTTATTGTAAAAGTTGAAAGAAACATCATTTAGCCGTGTAGGAATATAAGTTTTTGGAAATAAGCGAAAAGATTTAGATGACAAAGGTTAAAATTTTGATTTAGACGTGAAGTAGTTAAGAAATAAATTATTACTCGCTTTAGACCCGTTCTAAGCCATGGACTTCCTCCAGGAATGGCGGTTCAATCGAGGTTGATAAGGAACATATGTCGATGTCGATATTGAAACCGCAAGTCTTCAGGATAATGCTGAAAACGTAAATCTCCACATAAGTATTGGAATGATGGAATAGGTTATGGGAGACTTGTAATATGAGTAAAATTGTTGGGATTACCAACAAATTCAAGCACGGGTGAATACGCCGGTGATTGTACATTATGTTATTTGCTATTCCGGTAAGGTGAAAATTTTTTTTGTCAGCTCTATTTCTTTCAGATTGGTAAGCTTTTTTATGGGCTGAACAGGAAGTATCAAAGAATTTACTTTAGAATCAAAAGTTGAATTGTGGACGAATGAGACGAACAAGTGACACAACTTGCTTTTCAATCACAATCGGTCATCTCATCTTGATTCACACTGCAATTAACACATCGAGACTTGCTCAGTCACGATTTTCCTAATACTTAAGTATTATCTAAGGATTGGCTCTTCTGTAAAGTTTACTTATCGTGTGGGGCTTAATGCCATCGGTTTAGCCCAATGTAAAGTCCACCATCCGAGATGTTAACTAAATTGCTGCATATGTAAATGTGGCAGAAATGTGCATTTTTTTTTTTTTTTTGTAAATATTGTAAACAGTTATTTCTGCATTATTATTCTTTTTCTGCATTCTCACAATATTTTAGTGGTATAATTAACAATTGTGTATTATAATTTTTTCAACATATAGTGCTCAAAGCAATTATGAATTGATTGTTTGCACATTAGATGAATAATTTTTTTTCGTGCTACTTGATTATCCCTTCGACCAATTTCGCCAAATTATACAAATCGTTAAACTATTTGACAAATTATATAAATTGACATAATTTTTATTTTAAATAACAAAAGAACAAACAAATTAGCAAAACATTAATAAAAATACAAATAAGAAGTCTAATTAATAAAACATTTGATGATGTAAAAACTATTGCATCGTGTTTAACGTCAAGTTAATGTGACATTTACGATCACCCAATATTGGCATATAATCTTATAGTTTGGTGATAGTTTTGTGGTGGATAGAATAATACTACTGGTAATAGTACTGGTTTTTTTTATCGAGGTCTTAATTTCTTTTTCCACTTATGTATTTTTTAAGCAGAGTTAAATAATTGTTCTAATGACTAATATAATTAACTTATAATTTTTCAACTATTTGTAAATATCCATTAATTCAAATCATGATTGTAATAGATAACTGTGACTCGCAGTGTAGTGTATGAAAATTATTGAAGTTTATAACATTATTACTTGTATTTAATATTTGATTGTGTGTTAATATCTTACTTCTCTTAATTAAGCACTGTGTCTTATGTGATGTAAATATATTTAGTATATGTCAATGTCTGCGATTTATGTTGTAAAATATGAAAATTATGGAAGTAAAGAACAGTATTACTTGCATGTAATATTTTATTGTTTATATCTTATGTTCTCAATTAAACATTGTACGTAAATTATTGTTCCGTATTGTTTAAAACACTTTTCATTCGTAAAAATGTTAATGTGGTTGCAATAGTGCATGATAAATTATTAACTGTTTTATTATATTGTAAATACTAGTAATGTATGATTGAGTGTATTGTTAGTGTATGTTAAAATAAACAATGTGTTTGTATTTTCCTTCATGGATGGCATTTTTACTCTAAAGTGAAAGCTGAGTTTTCGGGGCGATCAACCCTTGTCATTCCCTTTTAGGAAGACAGACACCAGGAAAAGGATCAAATTATTTTTCCCCTCAAAACGTGAAGACTGTTTTCTTAGAAACTTAAACTCTTTTTTGAAAGAATAACATTTATTTGCGAGGGAAATTTTAATAGACTCCGAGCTAATGAGATCAGGTACATCGAAAACAACCCTTTGCCGAGGAGTCGATTTTCATGGTTTGGATTACTTTGGAATTGCTTTTTAGAATGTCAGCTTCAACAGTCGAGAAACACAAAATCTCAACTCTGGAGTGGAAGTTAGTAAAAAATCTGGGTCGGTACTACCTGGCGCGACCAAAAATGAGACCATTAAATCTAGAATTGAAAGTAAATTTTTACGTAGTCGTTAATAAAATTGATATCTTCAAAAGTAATTACAACAGAAGCTAGAAAATTTAAAGGGGAATAGAATTAAGTAAGAAATACTGACAAAAATATTATGCCAGTGCAACCAAATACGCTTAAGCAGCAAGCCTATTACTGCCAATTTTACAGTTTATATAATAATTAGTAAATTAATAATTAGTAAAAGAAACATTAAACTTTTAAATTTTAATGAATAATAATATCGAAAAATAATACATAAATTATATAGTACATTTTTGTACATATGTATTAATCAAGCATTGGCAAAAATAGGAAATTATTATGTATTTAAAAGTTAAAACTAACAGCTAATTATTAATCAGACATAATGTCTGATTGCTTTCACCAATTAAATATTTTCTTGAATAGCGGGTCTTAAGGCGCCGCTTCACTGAAATTTCACGATCACTAAATTCCATGTTAACCTTTGAGAAGTCTCAAAAGAGAGATTACTCATTACCTAATATAATTATCGAAATACGGTTGTCACCATCAAAAATAGATGTCAGATCTTCAAGGAGATTCTTTTTAAAAAATTGTGTCCATAAATTTTAAGAAGATGATAAAATTTTATCAATTAGAAATTTCAGAGTTTTTAGGAAATTTTTAAATATTTTAAATTCTAAGTAAATTATACAGTACATTTTTGTACAGGTGTATTAATCAAGTATTGGAAAAAAATAGGAAATTATTATGTATTTAAAAGTTAAAACTAAGAGCTAATTATTAATCAGACATAATGTGTGACTGCTTTCACCAATTACATATTTTCTTGAACAGCGATTCTTAAGCCGCCGCTTCACTGAAATTTCACGATCGCTAAATTCCATGTTAACATTTGAGAAGTCTCAACAGAGAGATTAATCATTACCTAATATAATTATCGAAATACGGTTGTCACCATCAAAAATAGATGTCAGATCTTCAAGGAGATACTTTATAAAAAATTGTCTCCTTAAATTTTAGGAAGGTAATAAAATTTTATCAAGTAGAAATTTCAGATTTTATAGGAAATTTTTAAGTACTTTAAATTCTAAGGGGACGATTTTTAAAATCGGACACCATCGGCATCTGACGTCTACTTTCTATGGGTGAAAACCGTATTTCGATAATTATATTATTTAATGACTTCACGCGCTTTTAAATTTTCCCATAGGATAATTTGGGATTTAGGCATTAGGGAGTTTCAGTGAAGCGATCCTCATACTTTTCAAGCGAACCCTAAGCTCTTGGTTCCCAAGGACACCTTTTCATATTTTCTGTACCTTCACGGAGACCCCACGATTGAAAACTAACGATACTGATGTTCAATAATATATTCATGGTGCGTCGAAACCTTACTTTCGAGCACCTTTGTTTCGGAATGCAGCACCGTTCTTTCTTAATTAATCACATAAATTGTAACAATTTTCTACATAAAAAAAGGCAAAAATTACTATTTGAAAATAATTTTCTTCAAAATTAAAGACCCAACTCATACTAGTATATACCTAATAGACTATATGGCCAAAGGTGAACGGCCACTTGAGATTTTTGATGTTTTCTTAAATACCTAGAAAAATACATGAGGAATTATCTTGAAACTCCACGTGTGTAAACAGAATAATACAGGTCATATATTTCCGTGAAATTTTATCCCGAAACTCCGTAGGGGACCGTCAACAAATTGAAAAAGAACGAATATCTTTTGGACAACCTTGTAAAAACTAATATAGCAAAAACGTTCAAACTGTAGACTATGATTAAGTGCCTTATTGTAATAAATTGTGTTCATTTTTATGAGAATAGCATGTACATTCGTAGAAAAATTAATGTTTATATAAAGAGTCCCAAATTTTGCCAAGTTTTTTGCCTATAATTTCTAAAGTTCTTAATATTTAAAAAAAAAAGTTCTTTTCAGAAAATATGACAAATAACATTGTACACAATATCCAGCAATCAGAATGAAAAACTAATAAAAATTGTATGAAAAATGAGCAGTTTTACTAAATAATGATTCACTGCGCATGCCGGAATGTAAACAAAATATAATTTGCATAATGTGTTAGCTAAATGAAAAGTCTGAAAATTATCGCTTATAGAATAAGCTCAAAATCCGTTATACCAAAAAGGAATAAAAAAGATGAGGGGCTGTATCAAAATATAGTAGTACGTGCAATATTGTGTATGCTATACTGGTGCTAATTAATGGATATATGGATACAACAACTCATCTTTTTGCTTCATTTTGGAAACAACCAATTTTTAGCTTATTCTATCAACGATAATTTTCAGACTTTTCAAGCCATGTTTTTGAGACTTTTACAAAAGATACTCTATACATTTAGCTAACACATTATGTGCATTATATTTTGTTTACATTCGGGCATGCGCAGTGAGTCATTATTTAGTAAAACTGCTCATTTTTCATGTAATTTTCATTATTTTTTCCTTCTTATTGCAGGGTATTGTGTCGAATGTTATTTGTCATATTTTCTGAAAAGAACTTAAAAAAAAAATATTAAGAACTCTACAAATTATAGGCAAAAAACTTGGCAAATTTTGGGACTCTTTATATAAACATTAATTTCTCTACGAATATACATGCTATTTTCATAAAAATGAACACAATTTATTACAATAAGGCACTTTATCATAATCTACTGTTTGAATGCTTTTGCTACATTAGTTTTTACACGGTTGTCCAAAAAATATTCGTTCTTTTTCAATTTGTTGACGGTCCCTTATGGAGTTTCGGGAAAAAATCTTCACGGAAATATATGAACTGTACTATTCTGTTTACACACCTGGAGTCTCAGGATAATTCCGCATGTATTTTTCTAGACATTTAAGAAAACGTCAAAAATTGTAAGTGGCCGGTCACCTTTGGCCATATAGTGTACACGATTTATAAACTAATAGAAATTTATAAATTAGTTATACAGAAACATTTGAACAGTAATTTTAGTTTTTCATTTAATTTCTTTTACACGACTGAACTCGAATTCTATAGAATAAATTTTTTCTACAGTGATCGCAATTCCTCGGAGGACATCTTGAATACGCTTTACCGACAACTAGTGTTCTGAGGATACAGTTTATGAAACGCTGTTCTAAAAGTATTAATTAATTTTCTGACAGACAACTAATTTCTGATTTTTAACACCTAGCACGTGCCTCTAATAAAGACACAAATAAAACTTTAGTTTCAAAATATATTGGCATAATGATTTGAAATTTTTGGTTACTATTTAGATTAGATGTGATGTGGATTGTTAAAATACATAATATGTCTTTTTTGAATCGCGATTGTGAAATAAATATACGAATTAAGCATGTGATATATGGTAATAAAAAACGATTAGATTGCATAAATAATGAAATCCAATTTACCAAATCTGTTTGTGAATTTGTAATTTGTTCATAGCAATAAGAAAAGTAGAGCTATCTTTTTTGATGAGAAAAGAAAATGTGTCGACGTAATTGACCATGCCACTGTGGTATAACTGACACACATAAGCAAATAAAGAAATTACAGAAAACATATGACCGAAAATTAAATTTTACTGTCTCACTTATATTGAAAGAGTAAGCTCGAAGCACTCATTAAAATTGAATTTTATAGAACAAGGATCAAAATAATGAAAAATGGCTTCGGGAAACAGAGGTTTTTCACCATGAAAAACAATTTATTAGAAAACGCTTAGTGACTTTTAAAGGAATTGTAAAATAAATTTCGACCAAATATTTAAAAAGCATTCAAGCAATGAATTTCTTGCCGCTTAAAATTGAGTTATGCAGGATATAATTTGATTTTATTTCCGTTTGGGATGATTTTGTTTTTATCAGATGTCTAGTTTCATAGTAATTTCTATGTCTTTACCAATATTTTGAGTGCATCTTTTTGCGGGCTGATTTTGCGGAATATAAAATACCGATATGAAAATTATGTAAAGATAAAAGAAAACTAAAAAAAAGTAGTTTTAATCCATAATTCAGTAAATAAATATTAAATTATAGTTAAAAAATTAAATTTTCATAATTTATTTTTTCATCCTTAATAAATAAATAAATTTATGTTGGTTAATAAGTACGAAAAGAAATGCTAATAATGAAATACTCCATTTAGTATGGCAGCTACATATATTATGAAAGAAAAAAAAAACTTTTCATTTGAAAATTGTCTAACTTAAGATATCTAATCAAAAATCAACAATAGTAGCCTTATTCGTCTAATCTTCCAATATCGGGTTCATAGCCGATGTTGGAGACGAAATTGATAAAATAGCTCTAAAATTGCAGAAATATGTATTTAGCGCTTTTTAGCATATGGCTTTAGCTGTAGTTTATGCTCCTACGTAAAAATGCAGCAGACATATGGAAAAAGGACTTAAAACTTTCGACACCCCATTTAAACCTACTGGTGGTTGAATTTCTAAAAATGTCACCATTCTTTTGTAGAATTTTGTAGTTGTTCACATGATGTTTTTTACACTATGTATAGCAAATTTGGATATACCTGCCATTAAAAAGCAGAAAAACCAACGTTTAAAATGCACAAATAATAATTATTATTTGTGCATTATAATTATTTGTGCATTTTAAACGTTGGTTTTTCTGCTTTTTAATATTGTTGCACAAAGGCTTTATTTGCTATTTTTATACCTGCCATTGTATTATATATATATTTTAATAAAACTGCTTAAAAAAAAAAGATTTTTAAATTTATATATAAAAGTAAAATAGTTGTATGTTAAAAACGTTGCATAGTATTGCAGAAAAGATAATTTTTTAAAGTGTTAATTTATGCAAAAATAAATGCATTATATGCAGTGAACCTGTACGTATTAAATAAAACTAGATGTTTTATAACGAAAAGAAAAATAAATGTTATTTATTTAATGATTATTAAACAAAAACCTCGCGCAAGGTTCTTTGTATCTACCCCCTCACTCAAAAAAAAAAAAAAAAAAAAAAAAAAAAAAAAAAAAAAAAAAAATTCTTCGACGAAACAGAAAAATTCTGGTTGCAGAGTTGCCTGAAAACGGTGTCCCCATTTCACGGAATTTCCGTGATTACGTTTCAGGCTACTTTTAGCTTAGAATGGAGAGTTTTCGTCCTTTTTTGCTTTGATTGAAGAACATTCAGTGATTTGAACAAACTGTAAATTCAATGAATAATCTGAAAAATTACGGGCAACACAGTAGTCAGCGTAATTTCACGGTAACTTTGCTTATATTTGAGAATTTTATTTAAAATTTAGCTTAGATTTCAGAATTATACGTGAAGTGACAGAGAATAAACAAACAAGTGGCTAAGTCTGATCACAGATCGCACAGAGGGTTTCGTTTAATATTTCTTTCAAAACACTTTATCCTTTTGCGAAATCTGTTAGTACCACATTTCCCAAACTTGGGGCGCACTTTATTCTACACGAACGAAACTCCGTTTTACAACCTATCCGTAGATATATTAGTCGAGGGGATCGGGCCCATAGTACCCGAGATAGGTAGGCGCCCCAAGGCGGTAAAAAGTGGAACTGAAATATGTAAGGCTATGTGCATAATATGAAAGAGTGGTAAAACGGGTGTTGGGAAAAGTTAGAAAAGTACCAACCTGGTCCAATGGGGGGAGGTTAGAAAAATTGCTTAAAATACACAAGTTAGAGCCAGGAAAGGGGTAAATAATGTAAGACATTTTGAAGATTTTATGATTTTTCGTGTGATCGAAAGTGTTTTGCTATAAGAATGCAAAATTTCAAGTCGTCAACTTAAATAGGGGCTCAGTTAGAAAAAAATAAAAAAGCTTAAAATGCACAAGTTAGAGCCCAGAGGGTTAAATATAAGACTTTTTCAAAATTTTATGATTTGTCGTTTTATGTGAGGTGTGACCTACCTCACATAACTAGCATAATTTTACTCCCCCCCCCCCCCAAAAAAAAAAAAAAACGAACCCTATAAGTATACAAAATTTTAAGTTTAGGATTAATCAACATAATAATTAGGGTTAATCAACAGTTTAGGATTTGTCGTTTGATGTGAGGTGTGACCTACCTCACATAACTAGCATAATTTTACTCCCCCCCCCCCAAAAAAAAAAAAAAAAAAAACGAACCCTATAAGTATATAATCAACAGTTTAGGATTTGTCGTTTGATGTGAGGTGTTCAGCTATAAGTATGCAAAATTTCAAGTCTTAAACTTAATTAGGGGCTCAATTAGAACAAAAAGCTTAAAATACACATGTTAGAGCCCAGAGGGTTAAATATAAGACTTTTTCAAAATTTAATGATTTGTTCTTTGATGTGAGGTGTTCAGCTAGAAATATGCAAAATTTTAAGTCTTCAACTTAATTAGGGGCACAGTTAGAACAAAAAGCTCAAAATACACAAGTTAGAGCCCAGAGAGTTAAATATAAGACTTTTTCAAAATTTTATGATTTGTCGTTTGATGTGAGGTGTTCAGCAAGTATGCAAAATTTGAAGTCTCCAACATATATAGTTTCTGAGAACGGGCTCTATGACGGATAGACAGACAGTCAGACACACAGAGGAGCGAGACGAATAGGGTTTCGTCAGATGAACGAAACCCTAAAAACGGGAATCGGCTCAATCATTGTTAATTGAAAAATGTGTGTTAATTGAATGTTTATTTTTTACAGTGCATATAATGCATAATATTATTGTTAATTGTATTTTGTAATTGACTCGAGATTATAAAAAAAATACAAACGTTCTTAATAACAACTTATTAACTTACCAATGCTTGTGAAAAATCAAGACTCATTTTAAAATTTTCTCTATTTAGATTATTCATACCGATAATTATTGAAATTTACCCATATTTAGTGAATTAATAGAGATAATATTACGCATGTAAATATACCAATAAAGACATTTAATTGATAACATACCCTATATAGTTAATTTTAACGAGCATAATTCTGCAATAAATACATATAGTAAACACTTTTAGAATTATAAGAGCATCTGTAAATATGCCTATGGATTTTTCCATAAATTTATTCAAGGGTAATAGTTTAATGAGAAATTTGCGTTCTTATGATAATCAGTTAAGCTATTTATAATCCAGATTCCATTACATTATTTAGAAATAAACTATTAAGTCATATCGAATCTAAACAAATGTCTCTAACTATATTGTTGTAATGACTATTTTATTATTCATAGCTAGTTACATAATGCAAAGATAGAGTTGTTTCTATGTGTCGTTGATGGTACAATTAAACATTTAGAAGAAATCTTCTGGTACACTGCGATACGTTTAATGAATACTAAATATCAAAATTTACACTCTAAATGATTCAACTTAATTTTTATTTAAAATATATGCATTTGGTTAAAATATATAATTATTCTTCTTTCATTAGTACTTAAATTTACTTATTTTTGTAAGAACTATGGGGCTCGGCCCCCTACGAGCTACGCTCGTCAACCCCCGTCCAGACACCGCAGACTCTAACAGCACGATAATTTAATCGGCTTTAAAAAGATTTCGAAAGATTGAATTATAATTTGAATCTGAGAATTATAATCTGACGTAATTTTCACCAAACTTTTCTTTTTCTTTTTAATATTCACGTAAAAATACTTTTGTATGAAATGAAATATTATGATCATCTTAAAATATCAAATAAATGTCTCGATGTATTTTTAAATTTAAACTGTTTTGTAATATTATTTTTTTTCATTTTATATAATAAGTGTAATGTGACGTAAATTCTCCTGTTTAAGACTTCTAACGCATGTTTATGAATTTATTATTTTACAATATTCTGTCTCTTTTAAAATTCACGTGTAATTATAGTTTTTATGGCGTAATTTTCAACGAGTTCCTGCTTTTTATATTTTCTGTTTATAATAGTCACGTGTAAAATAAACTTTTAATTTGAAGTAAACATTATTGTTTGCGCTGTTTATACAACTGGCAACAGTTTAAATTAATAACATTTTCTAAAATTTGTAAAAAATATCTCTCGAAATGCTGAAAATTTGAATTTAAAATTGAAATAAAACCTCAAAAGAAGAAAAATAAATACAATCTGCACACCGGGAACTTATAACGTATAAAATGATCTAAAAATGATTAAATTCTCATGTATAGTTTTTGCTCCAATAAAACTTTTTTAATGGAACGATTTTGTCCAACTTTAGCATTAAATATCTCATAAAATAATTCTTCGATTTGAAAACTGTCTACATCAGCGTGTTTATCAAACATTTCTCTATAATACCACCGATTTTCATATTTTTGTATGCAACAGTTTTTTTAATATTTACGATGAAAGGCCATGCTTAAGCATTCAAATTGGATGTGGATCTACCCGGAATAACTACGCAGATTTTCATTGGTCCATTTCCAAATCAAAACTTTTTTTTATATATAGAAGTAAATGACAGACAAAATTCTGGACAGAGTTTTTTTTTTAATTTTTTGTTGCTTCCTAGCACTTTCTATATTAATATGTTCTGTTACTGTATTTCTACATTTATGTTAGTTTTAGAAGTAAAATTATCCTTAAGCCATACTTATACATTTTTTGTACAACTTTTTCTCTTAAAAGAACTGCCAATTTTTCTTTTGAGAATTGAATTTTTCCTTTTCACGAAAGCATAACCAGCTTTTTCTCAACAGCATCAAAATATATTTGTTGTTCATAGAATATAAAGAAATTGTCAAAAGAACTATTCCTAGCATTTTCTGCAATACTGTATTAAATTACTGTCTCCCTTTTGAAGATAATGGTCATCTGAAACTCACAGTAAGAATAATGGAAGACTATGTTATATGTTTCAAGCGCACATTTCTTTTGTGAGAATAATCGGTTCTCAAAACATTTCTTTTTCTATTTATATTTTACAGAGTGTGTCAAAAGGTCGCTAAAAAAATTAACATGCTGTTCTGTCATATCATGATAAACAACATTTACATAGGAACTTGTGTTCGAAAATGCAAACTGCGACCGCTAGAGGGCAATGAGCGCAGGATTACGGCAGAGTGGGAAGCGTAATCATTTCAGGCGAGGACGTTGCAGGAGAAGAATGAATGGGATTAGTAATGCAGAATTGGTCGATATGCATTACGTATATGGTGCCGCGGATGGAAATTCACAAGACGCGGTACGGATGCACCTTGAGCGCTTCCCAAGCAGACGTCAGCCAAGTCTTGTTTTGATTGGACAATTGCACTGCAGATTGCTTGAAGCTGGAGGTTTTCAAGTACGTAGCCACATCGGTCTAGGACGCACAACACGCACGCCTGTTGTAGAGGAAATCGTGCTACGAGAATTTCACAAGAACCCGCAAACCATTGCTAGGAGTAATGGTTATAATGATAAAATTATTAGTAACTTAATTTCGAGAAGAAAGTTTGATAAAAACTTAAACACAATCGTTTCAATAAACTGTAAATCAAATTACCCATTCTTCAATATTCAAAAAGTTTATTTAAAAGGTTAAAAATGAAACTCAATTCAGTATCTATTTAATTGCCAACAACTCCCCCCCCCCTCCCCCGCACACACACACCAAATATAAAAAATAAAATAAAAGTAATCAAGAAAGGTGATCTAGGTAAATCCCATCATCTTTTTGATGTTTACGAAATATCTTTCACCAAAGTTGGCCAGAATCTGATTACAAGATGATGAAAGTTACTGATTACCATTAAATGATAGTATCTTTACAAGCAATCGATTATCTCGTAATGCATTAAAAGGTAATTTCAATTATGTTCAGTAAATTTATAATCAAGTCAATGTCTAATGAATTTCAAGTTCATTACAATTGTGCCTTTCAAAGTATAATTCGATTTATTTGTAATGGATTATAAGTATGTGAATTATGTTCATGCAGAAAATATTTTAATTAACTTATAATCCAGTACACGTTAACCTAAATAAAATTTTATTAAATGTATTTTGATTAATCTGCAATCGATTACTCAATAATCGAATAATTTTTTAAAAGATGTATTTTGAACTGCGCTTTAACACGTTACACGTTAATCAAGTTATACGTTGGAAAGGCACAACCTAATTTACCTTCTAGTACATTACATGTTAGTGGATTGCTTGCGAGGAGATGATTATTTAATGGTAAACTGTAATTTCATTAATTTTTAATAAGATTCTGATCAACTCTTGCTTTTCATCTAAAATAGTATTCTGGACTTTCTTTTGAAAAATCAGTCTAAACCGATCCCGACTCACAAGAAACAGAACTCAATAAGAAACCGATCCCAACTTAGAATCCATCCGACTCGCAACGAAAACACTTAGCGCCAAAATGACACATACTGAATTAGCGGGTTGAATTGGGCGCGAGTAATGTCATTTTACCCGACCCAATCCGGGACTTTTGTTCAAATTTTTTACATTGCTCTTATTTTAAAAGATCAAATTACCTAAACAATTTATAAACAAAAACATAATTTGAAGAACAAATAAAAAAAAACGAAATTTATTTCCTACATTGTTTAAGCCCGAGAAGGGACAGATATTAAGTTATTTCATTCAATAAGTTCTACATTTAATGTTAAATTTTTGTAACAAATTAGTTAAGCCAATTGAAGATTAGAAAATAAAAATAAAATTCATACAATATGATACTTAAAACACCCTAAAAAATTAGATTCCTTTCAAATGAATTTGAAATAAATCTTAGACATTTTTTTAAGTTTTGTATTTTGCATGCATCTTATCATTTTATGCACATTTGTCACAATTGTCATCTGCAATACAAATATTTTCAATTAAAAATGGGAGAAGTCTAAGATTTATTTCGATTTCATTTGAACGGAATCTATTTTTTTAGTGTGTTTTAAGCATCATATTGTATGAATTTTATTTCTATTTTTTAATCTTCAATTGCCTTAACTAATTTGTTACAAAAATTTAACATTAAATGTAGAACTAATTGAACGAAATAACTTAATATCTGTCCCTTCTAGGGCTTAAACAATGTTGGAAATAAATTTCTTTTTTTAATTTGTTCTTCAAATTATGCTTTTGTTTAATATGGTCAAGTTTTTCAATAACTACTGCACGCAGACGAACGCATTTAAAAATTAATTGAGAGTATCATCATCAGGCTTTGATGTATGCGGCATCACAATGTGGGATGCAGTTTACCAATGTGTAATTCAAAATGTTTCATCACTGTAGTAAAGCAGGTTGCGGTAGTGTGGACAAAAACTTCCAATCTGAACATAAAAAATCTATAAACAAATAATAAAAAATTAACTTCATTTAAATTTAGATACCCTATTTCCCACTCAGGAACGCTATGAATGTAAATGTAAATTGTGTTGAATCCTTACTGCTAATATTTAAGAATATTATAGCTGTGATACAGTAAAAATTAAAAAATAAAAGTTCTACTTACATTTTTAAACCTTAATCTCTCCCAAGGGGTGA
The DNA here is from genome assembly GCA_963932465.1 of Maratus speciosus. Taxonomy (NCBI): domain Eukaryota; kingdom Metazoa; phylum Arthropoda; class Arachnida; order Araneae; family Salticidae; genus Maratus; species Maratus speciosus. The sequence continues at coordinate 59,565,975 of OZ010788.1, forward strand.
TGTAAACACATCAGAAAATTATTACCTAAGTTTAACTTGGGGTATAAGTAGTTCTCATCTCGAAAAAAAAAATACATTTTAAAATTTAAGTTATGTAATTCCCCACTAAGTTCGCTACCTGCGCAAAAAAAAAAAAAAAAAAAAAAAAAAAAACTATCCGTTAGAAACTTTTTACTAAAATAAAAACTTGACCAAAGCAAAAACTTATTCTGAAAATATCCTCTTTATTTCCACTATGACGCCATATTCACGTTTTTCCTTAATATGAAAGCTCTTTCTCAGTGTCATCAGTGTTGCACCATATACAGTCTGGATGAGATGACCAATGCCAAGCACGGCGGCAAGGATGCATCGCATTTATTTTAAGTTCATCCATTTGAATTTTCTTCTACAATATATGGACATTGTTTAGTATCAAAATTCATAGGCAGATAATATCCAATTTTGAATTGATTAGTATTTGTAGACTGAGAAATTTGTTCTTTATTAGCTTACTTTGAAAGTATTTCTTCCTTATTAAACTCAAAATCAAAACGCTTTGAAAAGGGACTAACAATAAAAATTTTGATTTCCTGATAACTGACTGGTTTCATATAATAAATTATATGAGTATCAGGAAATATTTTAATGTTTTAAGAGGATATAAACCGACATATTTTTGAAACTTTTTTTTCTTTACTTTCTCTTTTGAAACGTAAATAAAACTTATCTTAGGGCGAACTTCTTTCGCTACTTCAAAGGATCCATGCACAGTGTTTATAACAACACGATTCTACAATGTTCGTCTCCAAACTATTCTTTTGACCGTGCCTCCGATACTGTCAATAGCACCTTTCCAGTGTGCTGTACCAAAGAAACTCCAATCAGCAAATTTAAGGGATGGGTGGAGCTTATGTTGTTTCAAAATTGAAGAAAGCGGGAATCTATCTTTAAACCGACTTCCAGCTCCGTCAGAAAAAAAAAAAATGTATGTTTGCAAAAGGTACATCTGTACTCATATTATGATTTAAGATAGCAGAGTTAAAGCAGAAAACTGTAAATTTGTCAACGCGTCCTTGACACTTACATAAGAAACATAAATGTATTTGCGATACACTATAGCTGCGAAAAGGGTAACACCTTCTGTAATCCAATGAGTTGACATGATTTCATTTTGCTGCCGAATATTAAAATTTTCAGAGAAATCTTCATGTATAACAGCTTCATCCTCTGAAACGTCTTTCAGAAAGTTTATTTCCTGAAGTTGAGTTTTTGAAACGAAAACGTGTCTCCGTAACATTGGCAATTGATTTAAAACTTCTTGTTTTGCTTTGAACGTGTGATTTCAGTTAAAACCTTTTTATTGTCAGTGTTACATTGGTAAAAGGTTACTGAAATTTCTTCATCTAATGTTGGAATTAGATCATCAAGAAAACTACTGATGTCACTGCAATATTCACACATCTCAAATAAGCAATTTGTTTCCCGTTTACATACTGATTTGACAACTAACGCATTAGTGTCAACTGGAAGGTTCTGAATGACTTTACTACTACCAGTTATTAGTAGATTTCCATTCTCGTGATAATGGCAACAACACACGGATTGATTTTTCTCAGAACTAGGTGTTACTGATAGTGGTCGAAGCGCAGCAAATTTAGATTTTCCAACATTTATGGATGGATTCTCTTCTTTAAAGAACTGATATGCTTCCATAACTATCATCATTAATACTCTCTTTTGCTTTCGTTTAATTCCGTTCTCATTTTTTACTTTTTTGAAGTCTTTATTTCCAGGTAATTGTCTTGATATTGTCACTATAATAATGGGATGTTATTACTTCAATAGTGTCTTCTGATAATTCACCTTATTCCTTAATAGATTTTGAGGTTGAAGGGCTGATGCCATGCTCTTCTCTTTCTTTGTTGTGCAGCATTACTCTGGTGTGTTTTTCTTTTCTTTTCCACTGTCATTCTTTGCCAATATTCTCTCATTCTCCCAGCAGCAGATTTGTCTAGAGCCATTATCTAATTTCTAAAAAGAAAAACAATTACATATACTTATATATTATGAATAAACATTACTTTGATAATTTATATACTTAATGATTGTTTTAAAAATATTCTATAAACATGAAAATAAATTCATACAACATAGATTTGCAGGGGGGATGGAGGGATGCGTGTGAAGTGCAGAACGTTATTCCTTAAAATATTTTCTGTGCAATTTAATATCTGACTCGGGGTTAGGGATGATATTGAAACATTTGCAGCCAAGGTTAAAACTGCGTAAAATGTAAAAATAACAATTTTTGTTAAATTAAGAAAACAGTTGCTTAAAATCTGTAAATTAAACATTAAGGAAAGTTACTGAAAACACATTCGCTCGCTCTGTCTTCATACTGAAACAACAGAATTTAAATACAATGCTTTTAGCCGTCGGCATTCCCTGGTTAAACTAGTATGTTGTGGCCATCACAAAACTTTCTTCTACATAAATCACGTCAATTAAATCATTTAAATAGTACAAGAAATTACATGAATTTAGTACCAATTCATAACAAAGTATATCTGAATTTGAAGTTTGATGAAAATTCGTGCATTAGTTCTTGAGATAGAGCTACAGCGGGAATTCTGAAAAATGTAGCATAGCAGCGCCACCTGTTGAGCGATTTACACTAAAAATAAACAGCACTAAATGATATCAAGGTATACCTGAATCTGAAGTTTGTTGAATATCTAAGCGTTAGTTCTTGAGATAAAGCTATTGCGGAAATCGCAAAAAATACAGCATAGCAGCGCCACCTGTTGAGCGATTTACACCAAAAATTAAACAGCACTAATTTACACGTCAATTCATGTCAAGGACTAACTAAATCTGAAGTTTGATGAAAATCCGTGCAATAGTTCTTGAGATACAGCTCTTGCGAAAATCGTGAAAATGCAGCACAGCAGCGCCACCTGTTGGGCGATTTACACCAAAAATTAAACAGCACTAATTTATATCAAGGACTAACGAAATCTGAAGTTTGAGGAAAATTCGTGCATTTTTTCTTGAGTTAGAGCTATTGCGATAATCATGAATAATGCAGCATAGCAGCGCCACCTGTTGGGCGATTTTCACAAAAAAGTAATCAGCACCAAACTATATCCTGGACTAACTGAATCTGAAGTTTTATGAAAATCCGTGCAGTAGTTCTTGAGATATAGCTATTGCAGAAATCGTGAAAAATGCCGCATAGCAGCGCCACCTGTAGGACGATTTTCGCCAAAAACTAATCAGGTCTAGTTTATATCAAGGTATAACTAAATAATAAGTTTTGTGAAATTCTGTGCATTAGTTCTTGAGATAGAGCGCCCACAAAATTTTTGTCACATACAGACTCACAGACAGAGTGACAGAGTGACAGAGTGACAGAGTGACAGGGTGACAGACAGACTCACAGACAGACATTTTCTAAAAACCATCAATCGTGTTCTGGGGATTCTAAAACGTGTAAATCCGTCGAAAATCGGAAATCGAAAATTTTCACGAATCCAATACTTTCTTCTTGTAAAGATAGAAGAAAGTAATAAAAAACTGTATCATGTCAGGGGTCGGGATCCAGATAGACATATCGCTGTTAGCGAAACGAGATTGACCAATTAGAAGCCTGCTTTTTTGCTCACTTTTCGCTGTTTGCATTTTTATGGTTATGTCAGTTAAACATTTTATACACACACGCCGTCTAAAATTTAGACAGCCTTTTTTTCAATTGAAATTAAGAATTAATACATCATTTGAAAGGATTTTGAATGCAAAAGTTTTACGGATTAAAAAATTTCTTAAAATAAAATATTCTGAGTTGGTTTAACTTTTCACTAAAATTTGTAGCTGATGTAACAATAAAAATTTACTTTTAAAAGGAAATTTATTCCAAGAAATAATTTTATAAAGTTAAAAAAAATATTTGAAACCTATTAATTGAAAACTATCTATTGAAACCTCTTACCTATTTATTTTCTTAAAAAAATCCTCAAATTGTTCTCTTGGAGTTGCTGATTGCACTTGCAAACATGTACCGTTTTTGTGCTTGTGTTGCCAGACAACTTGATGTAATCTGCTCGATGTATACACGATAAAAATAAGTTTGAAGCTTTCTAATCATACCCTCAAATTAAGTATATTAGGTTGAGCAAAAAGTTCTGGGAAATTTTTAATCTAATAGTTACCAGAATTTGTATCGTATATAGGATTAGTAGTGGTATATTTATAGGAGTTCAGGAACTTTTGCTCCAAAATGCCTATTGAACAATATGATTTTCTTGCGTTGATCCGGCATTATTAGAGAAAAAATCTAACGATTCTGAAAGCCGTCGATGAGATTAATGAGGATGAAGGTGCTGGTAACGGTGACAAACTTAGCCAGCAAATCCAGAATCTGGCAGAACGGTGGTAGAAAGTCGTAGACTATGATGGTCTCTACTTTAAAGAATAGTCTTTGTTGCTTTTGTTATTAATTTGAGCATAACAACACAACTTTCACAAATTTCCCAGAACTTTTTGCTCAACCTAGTATTATTAATTTTATTTTTTCTCAAAATGATACATTTTTGTGGAATTGCCCAACATCATAATTGTTTGTTTATTGTTCATCGAAGATAAATAAACTATCACTAGAACTTTATCTTTAATGGTAGATGAATAAATTTTTAATAGAGTTCTTTTTTTCCTAATCATTTTCTGCATTATTGTATTATGTTACCGTCTTTCTTTTGCAGTGAATGGACATCTGAAACTCACAACAAGAATAATAGAAAAGTATGTTGCATATTTCATGTGGCACGCATAATATTTGATAGAAATGATCTTTCAAAGCAACATTACTTATTGTTTTTAGAAATGAATAAATTGTTAATAGAATTACCTTTCCTATCATTTTCTACATTATTGTATATTAAGTCACTGGTTTTGTCTTGTGGAGATTGGTCATCTGAAACTCAACACAATAATAACGATATAGTGTGGTATATTCCTTTTTTTTTAACTCAATCATATTGGTTGGTGAAGATATATTATACGAATTGACATTTCCCCAACTGAGTAAAAAATATCAATTTATAATCCGGTAAATATTTCATGTCAACATTTAATCTTTGAGAATAGTGTATTCTCAACGCATTCCTTTATTGTATTATTATTACTTCAAACACTGAAAGTATAATTAATTTTCATTTACGGGGTTATGCAAATTTAAAGTAATAATAACATCTATGTCAAAAAAGGTCAGTGCAAGCATCTAAATGTATGTTCTTTTTAAATGTCAGATTTTCAACATAACTTTAATACAGTTTTCATACAAATTTTTTTTTAAACTTCTAGTATTTTTTATTTAGAAAAATCAGTTATATTATTGTTTACCACGAAAGCTTAATCTTTCTCTTTTTAACAGTATCTGAATTTATTTCTTGTTTATAGAACATAAATAATCTACGAAATTATTTTACTTCCTAGCAGTTCCAGCGTTATTGCATTGAGTTACTAATAGAATTCTTATTTTATCAAGTTACTGAGTAATTCTAGATGATCTTTCCCAGAGAGAATGTGGTCATCTAAAATTTACATCACGAATAATGGAATATTTTGTTGTATATTTCATATTTCATATGACATATCTAACCTATGAGAATAACGTTTTCTGAAAGCGTCCCTTTTTCTATTATAAGAGAACAATATTTTAAAAATAGGTTATTATTTATAGTTTTAGAAAACAAAATTCCATCTTTCGCGACAAATGTTACGCTAGCGATACTTTATTTATTTTTATCATTATCTAATATATAAAAATGAAAATTTGTCTGTCTGTCTCTAATTCTATACAAATTCACAGTTTCAAAGCCAAAATTGTGAAATGTTTCGTACATGTGTATTAAAACAAGGCCGAGGCAACTAAAGTAAACCGGAATCGAAATAATTTATAGTTAATTTTCAATTAATAAAAAGCCACCAATTTAAAAGCAATTTCCTGTCAAATTTAAACATTTTTAGTTTAGCAATTGCCAACAATTAAAAATCCACAATAAAATTTTAACCACAGCAATTACTTTTCTATTGCAATATTTCCACGTTTAAAATGAAAATGAAATAAATAGTTTGACGAATTAAAAAAAAAAGTGAATATTACGTCATAACGTTTCTATTGTAAGATTTCCACGTGAAAAATAAAAATGAAATAAATAGTTTGAGGAATTTAAAAAAAGGGATTATTACATCAAACTGGACTTCTGCACAATGGACTTCTGCAGGTGAATATATAATGTCATATGAGTTTCAATAAACGTATTGAAACATGATAAAAGACCGATTATTTAAATATTGGCATATTTTAACTTTTTGAGGTTCTTTGAATTTGTTTTTACCATTTTTAAATCTATTCCGTATATATGCGTGTATATTAGAATTTCCAGAAAAGTTTAGATCCCTAAAGCTCAATCTTTGTGAAGAACTGAATTAAAGATTTCAGATTAAAAAAAAATAATAGAATTTTTGTACTTGCCATTTCTTTTTAATCACGAAAAAATTATTTGAATAACAAAAACTCGAAAACAATTTTCGATTAATTGATTTTTCAAAACATTCTTAAAATTCCGAGCAACGCCGGATACTTTAGCTAGTATCATTATATTTGTATATATTATGCCATGTATCATATAGACCCCTCTGTAGTTAATAAAAGACCATATAGTTTTTGCAACAGATTCTACATACCGCCGAATAAATCAGCTGCACTTCTTAAACAAGAAGATTGATTAAAATTTACAGTTGCGTGTTGTACGTCGGTTATAAAATGAAAGTTAAAAAATTTAGCAAAATAATTGAGAGATTTTTATTTTAATGAAGAAGAGTAAAATATTATTTGAATGAACAAGAGCCCGATTACGACGGTTTGCGGTGATTGAAGCAAACTGACGTGACAGTTGCGTATGCCCTCACTTCGCCAATTGCTTATTTTTTCGATTCGTACTATTAGTTCGCACTCTCCCTATATATATCTTGTTCAAATTTTCAATCGTTAATAAAATACTTATTATACATCCTGTCAAGTTGAAATACATGTTTTTAAACTTGTACCGGATGACAATTGATGTTAATACAGTTTTTAGGGTTCCGTACTTAAGAAGTAAAAACGGAACCATTATAAGATCACTCCTGTGTCTGTCACAGCTCTTTTACTCGTAAACTACGCAACGTGGAAAGTTCAAATCAGGGGAAGTAATAAAGACTATTGACCCACATATTTACAGATTAATAAATATTCTTAAATATATGTAGGAAAAATGTATAGGGGCTAATTAAGTTACTTGAAAAAAATTTTTTTTTCTTTGTATATCGTGTGGGATATCGTGCGAAAGCTTTCGTAACGCTGAAATCAAAAATATACTTCATTTAATTTTAGGTATTATATTTTCAAAGTTATGGTGGAAAATGTAGTGCAAAAATATGTCACCCCCCATCTAATTCCGAATCTATTGAAACTAAAATTATGAAATAATTAGAGGTAGTAGACATTAATTAAACCTTGCAGGAAAATTATAGCGATTACCCTAGGTCAGATAGTTTTTGAGAATATCGCATTTTTCCGTTACACTCAAATTTCGATTTACGGGCTTCAGCAAAAGTGCTGATCAGAGCTGAAGGTACCTATCATAGCAGAAGTATAAAAGCATTGTTGATCATGAATTTCGGAAAAAATCGTCGGTAATTAGCCGAGATATTAACTCTTAGAGACACGGACGGTTTAGACATACATAATGACAGGGACGGCGTACTCTATGCTCCATCGGCTTTTAAAGCCTACATAACAAATTTTAAGGATACTATATTTATGTAATGCAATGCCCAGCACCAGTATAAAAGCAATAAATGTCAAATTTAAAAAAACAGACTAATTTAATGAGAATGAATCACATAAATACTATGGGTTTCGCGACTATTTTCCATTGAGTGGCTCTCTCAATACACCTACTATATTTTTAAAGGTTAAATAAAAACCTATATGGAATAACAGATGTACATAACAGCTATATTTGCTATTATTTAGGTTCCATATATCTTTGAACTTTCATGGTATATCCATTTATACTTTTCTAGTATACAGGGTGCAAAGGAAAGTCCCTTTAACCTGAAAATACTTGTGAACGGAGCGAGCTTCATGCAAGTAAGGTAACGGTATAGTAAAGCGACTACGCCTGATTTAATGAAAACGACAGCAGCGCCCCCTAGTGGTGAAATTTCGAAGATAGCCGATGCAAATCGAAAACGAAAAGAGATAGAGCAAAATTTCCAGTTAGAAAGTTTTAGAGCATCAATTAATTAATAGAATACGACATTTAGTTTACATGGATAAGATAAATCTTCGTCTGTTTACCCAAAAATGACCGAAATCGATGCACTTCATTTTATGTAAACATTTGAATGGAATAATCAGAAGTATGACGAAATACGCTAAATTTATGCTATAAGTACGTACATATCTCAATACATTTTGATAACATCACGCACACACACACAAAAAAGACAAACTGTCTCACAGTGATGCATGCACATTTCTCAGCATTGAATGTCTATTACAAGGATCTTCAATATGACGGCATAGATTTAACCCTTTCAAGGGCGGTGGCAAGACGGTATAGTCACCTAATTTTAATTCCAAATCTGACAAATTTCACCAAGAATATTTTAATAAAATTCTGCTTTTGTAATGAAAGTGCAAATTAGCGGGTTTTTGTTTTCTGAGAAATTCGTTTGAATATTCTGTTGTCAGTCAATTATTTCATCAGTTTACAAACAGAATTCTTCTGTCCCTGAAAGGGTTATTCTAAAATTTTAATGCATTGGAAATTGAATCTTTACAGACATTACAGCACAACACAACGTCACAATCTGCAATTGTGCACTGCTACATTTCTGGAATGTGAATAGGCACAGTAGAATCGTTGTTCATCGATTTCGGACATTTTTGGATATGCAGGCGACTATTTATCTTATCCGTGTGAACCAAATGTCGGTTCTTACTAATTAATTGATGCTCTAAAACTTTCTAATTGGAAAATTTCTCTACCTCTTTTCGTTTTCGATTTTCAATGGCTATCTTCCAAATTTCGCCACTGGGGGTGCTGCTGTCATTTGCATTGGGTCGGGCGTAATCGTTTTACTGTACCGTTACTTCACTTGCATAGCTGTAGCTCTCTCCGCTTGTAAGTATTTTCATGTTAAAGGGCTTTCCTTTGGACCCTGTTTACTATACAGCTATACCCAACCCTACGTTGTATAGTTTTTACAAAGTCTTAGTATTTTTTTAGCAATGGTATTTTTTTAATAATACACTTACTAATTCATATATTATTGTACGGAACCCTCTGTGCGCGAGTAATACTCGTACTTGACCGTTTATTTCAAATATTAATTCATTAATTAAATTTTAATTAATTAATTTTAATTTTATATGGGAGACAAAATGGCGGCCATTGGTTATTGAACAGCATTTAATGCATCTTCATATCTATAAGGGGGGTTACCATAGGGGGAACCCTGTTCTGTCGCCAAATACCGCCAAGTTTGTCTCCAACTTGGCGATACCTCTAATATTTCGCCAAATTCCCATAGACTTCCATTGTAAACCAATAGGGTTTACTGGCTTATAGAAAATAAACAAATTGAGATATTTTAATGCAACAAAAAGTAATATTAGCTTAAGGGATTATATTCAATTTTTCTTTGATGACCTAAGTAGGAATTGACTTTAAAAACAAAATTTTTATATTACTTGTTTATGTTGCACTAGTTATTATACTTTTTTATTATCTTTATTGTATTTTCATACTACATACCTCATGAAGTTTTTTTTTTTTTTTTTTTTAAGGAGCTACAGGCAATACGGAGGATATAGGGTAAGGTGGTACAAGAGTGAGCGGTGTACAAGATTACACAGAACTATATCTAATCCCAAAACAGAGTTTTGCATTTAGCTACAGTTGTAAACGATGTAATAACACGATAAGTTTCTGGTGAAAACAAAATTGCGTATTTTGGTGCAAGCTGTAATAATTTAGAAAAGAAAAAGTGATTTTGGCCTTCTCGTACTAATATTTATGATTTTTGAAAACATGATCATATTAAAGATTACAAAGATAATTTTTTTTTTGGTTTTTATGAATTAGGTTATTATGGGACTAACTGTCACCTATGTGATTTGGATTTGTTTATCAATAGATGGAATTACTGATGTTTCAAAGACATTTAGTGACGATAGTGCAAGAGTGCGCAGTGCCAAAGTGTGCAAGAGTGCGCACCTGCTTTTGATAAAACTGCTACCGTTGCTAAAGCAGGATTTAAAATAACGGTTCTATAGCCTTTCAAAAATTACCCTTTTTTATATATTGACTTTTCAGCAAGTAGCGTCACTAGAAAACCATTAGAATCTAAACTTGTTGAACCACATATGTCAGTTGAACCACAGAACACTGAAAGTGGGGAGGAAAGAGAATTGCCTTCAGTAAAATATTATATATCAGAAAAGGCAGAAAGTCAATGTATAGAAAAGACGCAAGCTAAATGTGAAATAAATCCAACTTCGGTTTCGCAGGGTATAGCTTCCATTTGAAGAACTTCATCTTACGTCAAATTAACAGAGTTGTCACCGTATCCAGAATCATCTGTGTTACGATAATTAGAGCTACAGAAAGTTTAAAATTTTAAGCAGTTCGCCACACAAAAGGCAGCTTGAAAATGACTTTGCGGGAAAAAACCAACAATCATAAAAAAAAGATAAAAGTAAAACTCTAAAGCCAAAAACTGTACAAAAAAGAAAAACTGTGGATATATTCAGGTTGCTCAGAAATGTATAGAGAACCAATTGTAGAGGATTGATTTTAGTGCATTCTTTACAGAGACTGGTGGCATGAAGAGTGCACAGACTACGCAGGTTGTGGCCACTACAAATGTGACGTTTGTAAGGAAAAGCTTCCTTTTTTTATATTGTGCACTCTTGCACACTTGACTGAGCACTCTTGCCCACAATTTTTTACAATAGTCCGCATTTAAGAGGATAATCTTTTTGAAAAAAGACAATAAATATTAAAGTCAGATTGGCTTCGCACACTAGCGGGCCTCTAATTACATCGGTACATCTAATTTACTCGTAATCTCGTAATATGAATTTTTTTTAGAAAAAAATCTCGAACCAAACGAACCTCAAACCGAGTCCCCTCGCCACGCGGCACCATATAGTGCTGCGCACACTTTGCAAAATCTGTTTGTTTCAATTTCCAAAGCCAGTGGACGCACTCTGTTCGAAACAAACCACGCTCTGAACGAAGCCAACGAAAAACAAATTGAATGAACCAAACCCCATTGTGATCAGGCCCATAGAACATAGATAGCAAAGTGCATCCTGGCCGTAAAAAATGGAACTAAATTATATAAGGCTATCGATATCAAGTTGAATAAATCAAACGCCATCGTCATCCGGCCATAGAACCCGAGATACTTTGAAATGAAATTAAAAAAAAAAAAAAAAAAAAATCTAAAATTATGTTTCGGAAAGAGTTGTATGTGCTAATTATAATTTTACTTTAATTAATTGAGTGTCATTATTAAGTTAATTAGGATGTTTGAAATCAGTTGCGTTGAAATACGAAAGATAGTTGTTGAGTTATAGAAACAGGCCACAGGGAGCCTGATAGCGGGCATAGCCCGCTAGTATATTTTATAATAATATGTGTCATGTAGAATAATTACGATATTTAATAAAAAGTAGTTCTCCCCCTCCCCATCCCGAAAATACAACAAATATGAACGTTTCTTTATTAGCCGCACTTAATTTTTAATTCACTAGGGGGCTCGGCCCCCTACGAGCTACGCTCGCCAACCCCCGTCCAGACACCGTAGACTCTAAATGCACGCTAATTTGATCGGCTTTAAAAAAATTTCGAAAGATTGAATTATAATTTAAAAAACAGTGGCGATCTCTCTATAAACGGATTTCTATTCATTTCTCTTTGATTGGGGAATTTTAACGCCAAATCCGTTGCGGTACTACTTGATTATCCCGTCGACCAATTTCGCCAAATTATATAAATCGCCAAACCACTCGCCAAATTATACAAATTGACATAATGTTTATTTTAAATAACGAAAAAACAAATAAATTAGTACAACATTAATAAAAATACAAATAAAACATCGAAATAAAAATAACTTGATGACGTAGACACGTGTAACAAAATTTCAAAATAAGTTAATATAAAAGGAATTAAGTAAACAGAGTCTTTGTCTCCTGGTATTTTTTAACAAAGTGAAAAGAAAGTTCTTTTAAATGAGACATTTTAAATTAATCGTTTTTAATCTGACGTAATTTTGACCAAACTGTTCTTTCTCTTTTTAATATTCACGTGAAAATACTTGTGTTAGAAATTAAATATTATTTGCGCTTTCCTAACAAAAATAGTTGAAAAGTATCCTCTTAAAATATCAAATAAATGTCTGGCGCAATTTCTAAATTTAAACCGTTTTGCAATACTATTTTGTGTTCATTTTATGTAATTTACTGTAATGTGACGTAAATATGACGTAATTTCTCCTATTTAAGACTTCTAACGCATGTCAATAAATTTATTGCTTTACAAATTCCTTTATCTCTTAAAATTCACGTATAATTATAGCTTTTATGACATAATTTTTAATAAGTTCCTGCTTTTTGTACATAATTATTTAATTCCAATTCCAAATGTTTTTTTCTGTTTATAATAGTCACGTGTAAATAAATTTTTAATTTATTTACACGTATAATTTTTTTTTCTTGAAGCAAACATTATTGCTTCCGCTGTTTATACAGTTGGCAACAGTTTAAATTAATATCACTTTCTAAAATCTGTTAAAAATATCTCTAGAAATGCTGAAAATCGGAATTTAAAATAGAAATAAAACCTCAAAAAATTAGTCAAAATAAAAAAATTAATGCAATCTGCACTCCGGCAAATTCTAACGCATAAAATGATCTAAAAATGATTAAATTCCTATGAACAGTTTTTGCTCCTATAAAACTTTTTTAGTGGAACGATTTTGCCCAAATTTAGCATTAAATATCTCTTAAAATAATTCTTCGATCTGAAAACTGTCTGCATCAGCGTGTTTATCAAACATTTCTGTATAATACTACCGATTTTCATATTTTTGTAGGCATTATTTTTCTTAATATTAACGAAGAAAGACCTCCGGTCACAAAAAATTCAAAACCGGCGGCGGCGGCGGCGGCGGCGGTGACAGCGGTAGTTACTTTTTTTTAGAATAGAGAGATATTTCTATTACTTGACAATATGTCTGGCGTGAAAAAATCAATTTTTTCTCTGAAGAACTTTGAGAAGAAAAAAACAATTTAATGAAATAGTAATTAACATATCCGCTTCTAATTATCTCTTTATGAAAATTAGATTTCCGGGTTTCAGCGTTATATTCTGTGCATAGATATGTTATTTTTAAACCGGTAAATGCAGTATTTAAAAAATTTTAAACAGTTTTAACTGTCCCAATAGAGATTAAAAATGTGTCGTTTTTTGTTTCAGCGAGGTGTCCAAATTGACTTGTTGAAAAAATTATTATTTTTTCAATCGAATTAATGAAATAATAATTAATGTCTGCGGTTGTAATTGAAGGATTATTACGAAAATTACATATTTGGATTAAGCGTAAAAAAAAGCATAGATGTGTTAATTTCAAATCTATAAATGCAATATGAAAAAAGTTGTACAGAGCCTGAAAAATGCCCTTTCCGCCATCTTTGGTCTCTGGGAACAGATGTCAGACTATTCATTTGTAGTTTTCCAATAAAAGGAAATTAAACGACTTTATTTCAATCGATTTTTAATAGATATTTAGACTTCTAGTAGGAGTATTTAAAAAATTTCAAGAAATTCTGAAAAATATTTTTTTTTGCATATGTGAAAATTTGATGTGATTAAATGATCGATGTTGATAACAAAATTAGAGAAATGTTGTATAACGACGTAGCTGACGAAGAAATAATAGTTTTATAGATATTTAAAGTTTTTAGTTTTAGGGATTCTTGTTAGTTAAAAGTTTCCTACACTAGAATCCAAGAAGCTTTTATTTAGCTTGCCTTGTGTGTCCGTTCGGTTCAACTCTTGCAATACAATTTTAACACAATTCCTGCTCTACAACTGACCTAATTTTTGGTAACGTGACGTATTATTACGGCAATAATACAATATTCTGTAAAAAAAAAATTAAATTTTTCTTCTTCCCCACTCCGGGGCAAGAACATTTGTCCAAAAAGGGTACGTAAATGGCATAGATTGCTTCAGAAATAAGGCGATGTTTGATTAAACCACGGCATGGTTGATAAATGGACAATCTTTCAATTTCGCGCAGCTTGAATAAATGGGGTTTAGATATTCAAGCGGACGTTGATAGATTGTGTTCTTGCCATGAAGATGGATTTAAAATTGTATATCCATTTTATTTTTTGAAAAACAAACTGCAAAAATCACGCGCTATTTAATTTATCCAATTTCTAATATTAGTTCTCACTCTCACTATATATATATTAAACAAAAACATAATTTGAAGAACAAATTAAAAAAACAAAATTTATTTCATACATTCTTTACGCCCGAGAAGGGACAGATATTAAGATATTTCATTCAAATAGTTTAACATTTAATGTTAAATTTTTGTAACAAATTAGTTAAGCCAATTGAAGATTAAAAAATAAAAATAAAATTCATACAATACGATACTTAAAACACCCTAAAAAATTAGATTCCGTTCAAATGAAATCGAAATAAATCTTAGACTACTTCCATTTTTAATTGAAAATATCTGTATTGCAGATTTTGCATTATGTTTACGACAATTGTGCATAAAATGATAAGATGCATGCAAAATACAAAACTTTAAAAAAAAGTCTAAGATTTATTTTGATTTCATTTGAACGGAATCTAATTTTTTAGGGTGTTTTAAGTATCATATTGTATGAATTTTATTTTTATTTTTTAATCTTGAATTGGCTCAACTAATTTGTTACAAAAATTTAACATTAAATGTAAAACTATTTGAATGAAATATCTTAATATCTGTCCCTTCTCAGGCTTAAACAATGTAGGAAATAAATTTTGTTTTTTTAATTTGTTTTTCAAATTATGTTTTTGGTTAATATGTCAAGTTTTTTAATAACTACTGCACTCAGACGAACGCATTTCAAAATTAATGTAGAGTATCATCATCAGGCGTTGATGTATGCGGTATTGCATCACAATGTGGGATGCAGTTTACCAATGCGTAATTCAAAATGTTTCACTACTGTAGTAATGCAGGTTGCGGTAGTTTGGACAAAAACTTTCAATCTGAACGTAAAAAATCTATAATCAAAACATAAAAAATTAACTTAATTTAAATTTAGATACCCTATTTCCCACTCAGGAATGCTATGAATGTAAATGTAAATTGTGTTGAATCCTTACTGCTAATATTTAACAATATTATAGCTGTGATACAGTAAAAAATAAAAAATAAAAGTTTTATTTAAATTTTTTAACCATATTCTCTCCCAAGGGTTGATGTAAACACATCAGAAAATTATTACCTAAGTTTAACTTGGGGTATAAATAGTTCCCATCTCGGAAAAAAATACATTTTAAAATTTAAGTTATGTAATTCCCCACTAAGTTCGCCACCTTGCGTAAAAATAGCTATCCATCAGAAACTTTTTACTAAAATATAAACTTGACCAAAGCAAAAGCTTATTCTGAAAATATCCTTTTTATTTCCACTATGACGCCATATTCAACTTTTTAATTTTTGAGAAAAATCTATCTCAATTTAATATTTCACGTGAAAATCTTTCAACTAAAAAGAAATAAATTATTATTACGGCTTTTGAAATTTTTGCAACAATGAAGTAAAAATGTTACATTTTCTATGAAAAATGTCCGTTGATTTTCAATGAAAAAAGCGAAAATTGGAATTATTAAAATTTTTTTTTGAATAATGTAAAAATAAATTGGCCCATGTTTCTCTCTGGGTTATAATTCACTCATATGCAAAGGCAATTTACCATTCGTTTTGACCCTGACGTCAGGCAATCGTTTTTACACTTTAAATTTATAATATCATTAAAATTAGTAAAGGATAAAAAATGAGTGGCATCAGGGACAAAAAGGTGGGAAGAAAAAATGAAAAAGTTATGATCTCCGTAGGCTTTTCCATGTTAAATTAACATTGAGAAGTGACACTGGAAATAAATAAGTATTGCGCTGCCGCGCAATACTTAAATATCTTGTTCAAAGTTCATTCGTTTATAAAATACTTATTATTCATCCACTCAAGTTCAAATACATTTTTTAAAACTTGTAGTGGATGACACTTGATGTTAATACAGTTTTTCAAATATTACTTAATTAATTAAATTTAATTAATTTTAGTTTTATACGGGAGAAAAAATGACGGCCATTGGTTATTGAACAGCATTTAATGCATCCTCATACCTATAAGGGAGTGTTACCATAGGGGGGGACCCTGTTCTGTTGCCAAATACTGCTAAGTTTATTGCGAAATTTGGTGACCAAAATGAGTCACCAAAAGTGACGCCAACTTGGCGAGATCTCTAATATTTCGCCAAATTCCCATACAGTTCCATTGTAAACCTACTTGCTTATAGAAAATCAACAAATTGAGATATTTTAATGCAACAAAAACTAATATTAGCTTAAGGGATTATATTAATTTTTTCTTTGATGACCCAAGTAGGAATTGACTTAATTTTTTTATATTACTTGTTTCTTTTTAAAAAGCTATTTATTTAAATCAATTGTCCTTCAATCCCCCCTTCCCTTTTTATAGTGCATTATAATAAAACCTGTCTTTAAAACTTTTTTTTTTTTTTTTACTTATAATTTATTTATTTATTTTTTATATAAAGGATGAATAAATAGTTATTAGAAAGGTTTTTATTTCACAGCAATAATGAATTAAAGCATTATGTTGCTGTCTAACTTTTGAAGCGTCGTCGTCAAGAATTCCAAACAAAATTAATGAAATAGTTTGTTCCATATTTCGTGCAGCATTTCTTTTCTGTGCGAAAAAATGTTTTCTCCACGAGTTCCTTCTTCTGTTAATAATATATAATACGTTGAATGTGAAAGTATAATTACGATACTAATATTATAAAAAAGAAAGGCTTGTTTGATTGTTCGTAGGGGTAATATTTGGAACTGCTAAGCCGTTTTTACAAATTGGTGACAAAATAGTGTGGATACTAGATTAATTTTAACACAATTATTCTAATTGGTAAATAAATCATATTAGATGTAAATTTCCAACTGGGCGAAAAATGTCCGGACAAGGATTCGAACCAGGGATCTCCTGGCTGAAGCCGCCAGTGCAATAATCATTAAGGTTAGCTGGGTGAAAAAGTTCCACCAGATTCGTCCGGGATAGCTCAGATGGCAGAGCACTGGAGGCTTCAGCCAGGAGGTCCCTGGTTCGAATCCTGGTCCGGACATTTTTCGCCCAGTTGGAAATTTACGTATAATAGTGTGGATAGTCTCTACTCCGACATAGTCTATTTTATTTATTTTATTTTATTTTTAACTGAAGATTTGTATAAACTTAAAAATTGACATGGTGGTTAATTTAAGGACGTAAATGCTCATTATGAACTGATTTAAAAACGTCCGAAATGTAAGAGGGTGAAACGAGTAAAAAACATTCAAAAATCACAATTACTCTAAAACGACCCCAACCGATTTCAAAAGTTTTTTCAGCTTTATAATGGTGATTATCTCTGATTAAATATAAGCTACTCTTTATCTTATGCTCTCCACCTCCATGGGGGTGCAGCAACGAAAACTTTTCTAAAATTAGGGTTTCTCGGAACCCGCTAGAGCTAGAAAATTGAATAAGTAGTGTTGCTCTTAAAAAGCAGTATTCTCATAGATTAGATGTGTCACATAAAATAGTTCAATAACAAATCATTCCACTATCGTTGAGGATTTTAAATGACCATTTTTTCATAACGATGACAAAAATTTAAATAATTCTGTAGAAAATGCTAAAAGAAACATTGGATATGTTGGTTACATTTAAGAAGTAAATGCTCACTAAATAAGGTTTTTGAAAAATTCCATTTTTAAAAGTGTGTAATTTGTGGAAAATATTCTATAATAACAATTTCTATTAAATTATACTTGAAATGAGGCTTTTAAAAATAAAAGAAAATCTGCCTGTTTATAATTGTATCTGCTTTTATTTTAAATGGAATACAAATACTTTTATACCTATGAATAACTAAGAAACAATGTGTATAACTTAGTAACTTAACAATTTCGAAAGAATGAAACAGCATTATACATAAGCCGATTTAGAGACGACTAACCAACATCTTTTATCACATGCTGATTTTTAAAGGCTAAAACAAATATATAAATTTATTTAAAAGAAAGAAAAATTTTTGTAACTTAGAGATGATTCGTTTACTCGCACAAAAAAATAAAATTTGAAAAACTTAATTATTTGATGAGATATTTTATCTAAATCGGTGTACTTTAATGACATTGGTTTAACTCGGGAGATGGAAATACAGAATTCGACTGATCTGCCACCATGCATTTCTTATACAAAAGTTTTCCTATTAATAATATTTCAGTATTTATCTTATCAATGAATACACAAATATGTTTTTTTCATTTTCATAAAATTATAATCCTTCTTCCTTTAACAGCTCCTGATTTATTTATCGTCTATAGAAGAGAAATAAATCGTCAATAAAATTTCTTTATTCCGTAGAATTTTTTGAATTATTATACATGTTTATGGTTTCTCTTTAAAGTGAATGGTCGCAACAAGAATAGTGGAATATTTTAACTTCTTCAATGAAATGCATAATAATAGTTTCTAAAAACCTCCCTTCTTTTTTGATATTCAGAATTTCTGTTTTTCTGTATTTTTTTAATACAGCTAGTTCTAGAACTAAAAAATTCTATAAGTCTGTTTTAAGTTCATAAAAAAATAACAAATTGTCGGATGAGCTTTTGTTATATATACACTGCAAAAAAAAAAAAAAAAAAAAAAAAATCTGTAAAGTTACTAAAGTTTTTCTACGAAACTGGGATTCCTAGAACATTTTATGTAACGGCAACAACAAAAATTCCTGTAACAGACGCACTTTTGCGACGAAAATCGAAAAATCTGTAAGGTTACTAAGAATTTTCTAGGAAACTGGTATGCCTAGAACTTTTCATGTAACTGCAACCCAGGTTACTGATAATTGTTTAGTAAGGTTACTGTAATTTTAGCAGATTCATTTGTAAAGTTATAGACTTCTGTAGCTTTACAAAAACTAATTTTGAAGATTTGAAGATTTTTTTGTACAGTTACAGATGAAAGTTTAGTAAGCATGTAACTTTACATCTGTAGAACTACACATCTTTTTACAGTGTAGGATTTGGCTGAATCGGAATGTTTGTGGAAATACTTAAAGCGTAGTTTAAAGAGAGAATCTGTACGTTCATATTCCAAATATTCACAAAAATTTAACAAATTGTCGTATTGGAATGAGGTTTACATCACAAGACTAGTCAAAAAGTGCAAATTCTTCTTGAAAAAAAAAATCAAAATAAAAAACATCCCGTATGTTTTTTGGACTTTTCACAAACTTATAAAAATTTAACAAATTGTCGTTTATGAGAATGGGTTGCATCTTTATGAGTTGTCAAATGATCGAACGTTTTGTAGCAAAAAATACTACAAAAATGTATTTTTTTTTGTTCCGCAGCACAAACACACACACACACACAAAAAGAAAAAAAAAGAAAAAAAAATCTACACTTTGACAATTTTTGTGGTGCAAGCTATACTCCAATACTTACAGCAATTTTTTATTTTTTATTTTTTGAAATAACTCAATTTACAGATCTTAGATTCAAGTTTATTTCCCAGTAATCATTTAATTTACTGAGTCTTTCAACTTAATGTAGGAAAATGTTTTACAGCAGTTATTAAAAAAAGCAATGATTAAAAGATAATTTTTTTTACTGTGGGTATCTTTTCCAAAGTAATGGAGAACATATTACTTGAACTTATTTTCTTATTACGTATATTCTGATAAATTTTCAGTTGATGTGTAATTATAATAAGCACATTTAAGAATTTGAAGCCATAGTTTTTATACAAATGCGAAATTACATCATATCATCACATTCACTAATATTTCTGAAAAATTATCTTATTATAAAAATCAAAATCTGTTGAAGTTTCTCATTTGTTGCGACAATGCAACTGCGTTTGTAAAAAATGTAATTACATGCTCCTAAAAAATTTGGATTTCCCGGTTTTATCCGAAAAATATACATTTTATTATTCTTCTAGACTATATTTTACATAATATGCAGCGATTCATTTTTTTTAATTGTTATGCGTATCGACATGTTTCAGAATGTATAATTTTAAGCGCACTAGATGTATAATTGTAAAAATGAAATATTCTATGCTTAGATATTGTTTTCTAATAGTCGAGAAAATGTAATTGCTTTCCAGTTATCCTTTAGATCATTATTCATCTCATCATAGGAAATTGGAACAAAAATGATATTTATTTTTATCTTTTTATAACATAAAATGCATTTTTAGAATTGTTTAAAAAATTTTTCTTATAGGTAATATTAAAAAGGATTTTTTAAAAATCAGGATATAGTAAGTGTTAATTTAACAGTAATTACTTTTTTTTTTAAATCTTTGATCTTTCATATGTTTTTTTTTTTTCTCATCTTTCCTTCCTACGACTTTTAGTGTTTAAAAAAGTATAAGAAAATGGGTATTTAAAACTTATTAAAGAATAATAATTATTTCCCGATGTAATTATTTTTACGGAATTTCAATAAGTAATTTTTGTGAAAAAATTGTTATAGAATTAAAATGAACGAAAAAATATTTATGCAAGTAATCTGGTTCAGAATTTTTCTTTCATTTGAAGTTTTTGCAATATTTTATAAATCCTTCCTAATGTTCATTACTGAAATAAATGGATGTTTTATCTGTTATTATAATAATTTTTGTGGTAATTTCAATTTCTCTCTGTTTTTATTTCTGTTTCTCTGCTACAGTTTTTTTTTAAATCTTGTTTAATAAATTAGCTTTGCGAATTTTATTTTAAAAGTTTGATAAGAATCACCAAAATTCTTAAAATCTTTTAGACAATAAATGATAATTAAAAAAATCAGATAATTTAAAATTAATAAATTAGGATTCCGCAAGGATTCCAACAGTTTACTTCGCATTTAATATTCCATACCGGGCAGTACTAAATGAAATTAATCTTGTGACTTGACATATTTCAGAATATATAATTTTAAGCGACAGTCACAGAATTTGGGACAATTCTGTTTTAAAATAAATATTACCGTGCACAATTTGTTTGCAATGATTATCTTTTAATGGTTTAAAATAATGCTACAACTAATAAATTTCTAAAATTTGATTAAAGACCGAATAATATGTGAAAAATATTCTTACGGGAACGTACATGGAAATTTTGTTTTGTAATTTTACAGATGTAAAGTCACAGAAATCTAGATCCTACACCTGTCCATGAGCGTGCTGGTGTTTATGAAATTCCTATCATTTTGGATAGCGGTGCTAAAAAAAATTACATTGGTACTACGAAAAGAAAATTTCTGGAGAGGTTGAAAGAACATAAAAGAGACATTGTACAATATCGTCAGACCACATCACTGGCTAAATTTTATTTTAACAACCCCCATAGTTACATAGATTTTGATAATGCTAAAATTATAATTCCATGTAATACTGCAATAGATGGCCTTCAAAAAGAATCAATAGAAATTATGTTTAGAAATGAAGAAGTTTGTAATGATAACATATCAGTTAATATCCCTAAACTTTGGTTGCACATATTGAAATAATTTTTTGAAATTTAATCTATTCACCTTACATTTCCCAAAGTCAAGTATGCACTTCTATTTTTGATTTTAACAAAGTTTGCCTCTTGCATTTTAAGTTCTACATGTATTTACATTGACTTACAATAGATGGGGCCACTGCAGGCCAAAATTGTTCATTTGATAGTCTTTTATTCTTTTTTTACCTCATAGACGGCGCCATATTAAAAATCATTCGAAATTGTAGTCTACTTTTTGTCTAATAGATGGTGCCATTGCATGCTTTCTGGATTGTAATTGGATAAAGTGACTTTTGACTGAATATATAACGAACATTTTGAACTCAAGACGGTTTTGCTCTAATTTTAGAAGTTAGACGATAACGTTCCTGTGGAAGGTCATAGAATGATGACCGAAACGTAGAGATTTTAACTTTATTTTAATGTTTGTATAAGTTTATTTGACTTTACAACAGTTTTGTACACCGTGTAGTAAACTAATGATATTTTATCAAGTGTATATATAACATTCTTAGTAACTTTACAGATTTTTCGATTGTCAGTGCAAAAGTGCATCGGTTGCATAAATTTTTGTTGTTGCCGTTACATAAATAGTGCTACTAATCCGAGTTTTCTAGAGAAATTTTAGTAACTTTACAGATTTTCTTTTACACCTTAGACATAAAATTCTCCAAATTTAAAATTTAAAATTTTGCTCATAAAAAGTAAAGCAGACACATACAATTCTAAACATACAGTATAATCCCACTTTTACGTTCTTGAAATTTTGGTATCTGGGTATCTGGTATCTGTATAAGATATTTCCGCGCTTAAAAAAGAAAAACATTTTATTACACTAAATGTTTCTATCAAACCTATTTAAACAGCCCGTGTATTCTTCTGATAACGTGCACGGATTATAAAAATATTTTAGGATGCTCATAGACTAGTAGTCTTTCCGTTCAAAAACTATTTAAAAATTGCACTAACCATTTTAGATTTTTTTAAATATTATTTAATCCATTCAATAACATGTTATATAACTAGGACTTCCCTCAGAGGTATTAGTCTGAGCGATATTGCTGAGAACATAGATTTAATAATAACATGTGGAAGCAAAGAAAATAAGATGTTATCTTTAATTGTCCATATACTGCGATAAATTGAAATGATGAAATTAAACGAATCGTAGAATTACAAAATTTTATACATAAATTCGTATACACTGTTTAAAAAAATGCGAAAGCAAACTATGCATGACAGACATGCATGGATATAAAATTGAAAGTACGCAATATATTAAAAGTAAAATAGAAAATGAAACACTAAATTATCTCATATCGAAATTTTAACTGTATAAAATGATGTCAAGAGCATAATCAGACGCTCCGCACCAATTTGAGTAACTTTAAATGACAAATATATGATGTTTAAAAAGAATGGACTATATTTTATATGGTGTGTGCTCCCCCGGAATAGTTAATATTTTACAATATCTGTTTTCCACGGATGCAATGAGGTTGTCGATAATAGTTAAGGGATTCTCTCTTCAAAATCTGATATAGTATAAAAGTCCCGAACACATCAGCAGTGGCATGGAATGCTTCGTTAGAGTGTGTTTTAAATATGCTCGATCGGATTTAAATGATGAGTGTATGCTGGCCACTACATACGCTCTATTGTTTTGTTTTCAAAGATATTCTGCACACGTTGAGCTGTATTTACCATGTATTAAATAAAAGATATCGGCAATGATTGCAACATAAAGTATGACACAAGATCTGAATATATCGTCTGCATAACCTTTGAGCTGTCAAAGTGTCATTTGAAGTAATTTATAAACCCATACATATTTTTTCAGCAAATCATGCAAGCTAAAATACGCCAATATGAACCCGATTATGAAATTTCACCAGAATAAGTTACTATGTAAAAAATCTGCTAATGATAATTGAGAATATGACTTTATGATAAAATGTCTAGAAAAATGAATCAGGAAAAAAAATTCATAACACATTTAAAACGGCACTTCCCTCTGTTAGTGGCCTTGGCGAGAGAGAGAGAGAAAAAAAAGCCTAGAGAAAGAAGAATTTAACAAGTACTTTCGGGCAACCTACTCACTGTTTCATGCAGGTCTTTATTCCACATTTACACAATTTATTTAATGCTAAGTGGGTATCTATACGTTTTGTTGCAATTAAATTGCATGTTTTGTAGAGGAAATGCAGCATTATGAAATATTTAAAGTTGCTATACCTAATAATTCCAAATTAATGGTAATTGAGATCGCTTTCCGCCCATTTCATCTTTTTAAATTTAAAATTTTTTAGAAACCATTCATAGAGACAATTTTATATTTTAAAACTAACCTGAAGCAAAATTTCAAAATTTTGGGCTCAGCAGTAACACAGAAATAGAAAATTTTCGAAAGATTTTTATTTCTGCAGTGTTTTATATAGCGACATTTTTAGAAATTGTTCTATTGCGAGAATTTACATCATAATAAATACAGTCATGTCAATTTTCATGTTTACATTCCTAACAATTCCATGTACTTCGTTACTTAGATCATCTTTAGATCTTTTTCCGCTATGTTTAGTCTTTCGATTTTTTCGAATTCGCTCTACAACGAGCATTTACATCTTATAAATTAGTGTCATGCTAAAGTTCTAGTTTCTAACCCCAACAGTATACCAGAAATTTCAGTATTCCAAATAAATAATAATTTAGAACCTTTCTACAAATTTTTACGTTTATCCGTCAAATTGAACCTTTTAGAGAGCGTTCATAACGAGTATTTACATCTTAAAAGTAACTACCCCACCAAATTTAAAGTTTCTAACACAATCAATATCACTGAAATCGCAATTTTAGAACTTTTTTGCTCCTGCAGCCATGTAGGTTGTTGCACTGACATAAAATACAGTCTTTTTTTCGGAGCAGATATGGCCACCAACATCTTTTTAAGTTGGCTATGAAGCTTCAGAGATAACACCTCACAAACGTACAAGCATTAATAATATTATACACTTTATAATATTATAACGCTTTATAATATTAGCATTAGATGTACAGATACAAAAGCCATTTATCTGTTACAAACTAAAGTGCCCGGCGTTACCCAGAATTTGAAGGATGTTTGTTCTGAAAAATCAATTTCAAATTTTAACATACAATACAAAACAAACGTTAAAAAAGCAGTTAAAATGTTGTACACATGAATCAAATGAAAACACTATATAAAAATGTATAAATGTATATAACAGACGCAAAATAATACAGCTATAAATGAACTTATTTCAATTTATAATTGGAGCAATAATGTTAAAATACGCCAATATTTCCCTAATCGGGTTTTTATCATGCTTCAATACATTTTTCACACTCATATGACGTTATACTATATTCACCGCGTCTTTTATATTTCCAATATGACGTAATATTTTCCTCTTTCACGTGGAAACCTTGAAATAGAAAAGTTATGAAGTTATATTCATTTTCATTTAAATTCGTCAAACTATTTATTTCATTTTCATTTTTCACGTGAATATCTTGCAATGGAAAAGTTATGATGTAATATTCACCTTTTTTTTAATTTGGCAAACTATTTACTATTTCATTTTCATTTTTCACGTGGAAATTTTGCAGTAGAAAATTAATCGTTGTAGTAAGAATTTTATTGTGTATTTTAATTGTTGGCAACTGCTATAACGAAAAATGTTTAAATTTGATAAGAAATTGCTGTTAAATTGGTGGTTTTTTATTAATTAAAAATTAACTATAAATTATTTCGATTCCGGATTACTTTAGTTGCCTCGGCCGTGTTTTAATACACATGTACGTATCTTTTCACAATTTTGGCTTCCAAACTGTGGATTTGTATAGGATTACAAACAGACAGATAGACAAGTTTTCATTTTTATATATTAGATTATATACAAACGTAAATAACTTATATAATACTTGTTAGCAGATGCATTTTTAAATAAATATATATATAAACCAGTATAATACTTATTCTGTTTTATTTTCATAGTCATTTATATCATTTGGCAAAAAATCTCCCTTTCTTAACCCCGAATTGCGTGCTTTTTACAAAAGCGCCAAAGTCCATATAACAGCGAAGTTCCATGAAAAGCATTAAGTGCATAGTATTAAGGTACTTTAGAATGCGACATTTATGATCAACCATTATTGGCATTCAATCTTATAGTTTGGCGATAGATTTTTGGTCGGCTTTTTATATACTATTTACTTTTGTTTGTATATAAAAATAGATAAGTGGCTTGTTAACACAAAATAAATGGTATAAATCTTTTAAAAATTGCTTGAGTATATGAAACAATGAATAAGTTGCACGAAAATACGCATAAAAAGCTTACTTGTCTCGCGAAACCTATTTTCTCTACCTCGCCATGGCCCTTAAACAGGAAAAGTACCAATTTCATTTTTAAAAACTAAAAAGAATTAATATAAAAAGAAATTGTGTTTTTAAGAATCATGCTTTAATTAAAAATTCACAAAAATTTAGAAAATATATATGTTTTTTAAATGCACTAAATAGTAGAAAAGTCTTGAAAAAAACCTTAAATGCACGGAGTTTAAATTTAAGTCGGTGAGCTCAATTATGGAAGATAAATAGATTTAAATGGGAATTTTGCCAAGTTAGCCAGCTATCTCCAAGTTGGCTTCATATATAGAAACTTTTTTTGTCGCCAAATTTGGCGATATTTCGCCATGTTGCCCAAAGTTTGGCGATATCGTGGTAACCCTGTCATTAGTACTTTTCTACAAATATAATTGTTGAAGCTAATTTCTGATTTCTCTGTAGAAATTCAAACGTAACCATTAAGTAATTCACCCCACCCCCACATACTGTTGCCCCCTTAGGGATCGAATTAAAAAAAAAATCAATGTCCAATTCATATGTTGCCCTCAGGAATACATATATATTCCAAATTTAAAAACTCTACGTCAACAGAAAGTGGGTGAAAAAATGAATCACAAGATTTGAGTGCCACAGACAAATATAATTGTAAGTTAAAAGAAAGCATGTAAAAAAACAAGTGGGTAAGTGTGATCACAGATCGCACAGAGGGTTTCGTTTAATATTCCTTTCAAAACACTTTATCCTTTTGCGAAATCTGTTAATTCCAGATTTCGCAACCAGGGGCCGCACTCTATTCTACAGAAACCTCTATCCGAACGAAACTCCGTTTTACAACCTATCCGTAGGTATATTAGTCGAGGGGATCGGGCCCATAGCACCCGAGATAGGTAGGCGCCCCCTAGCCGTGAAAAGTGGAACAGAAATATGTAAGGCTATGTGCATAATATGAAAGAATGGTCAAAGTGGTGTCGGCAAAAGTTAGAAAAGTACCCACCGAGTGCAATGGGCGGAGGTTAGAAAATTGCTTAAAATACACAAGTTAGAGCCCGGTGGGTAAATAATATAAGACTTTTTGAACATTTTATGATTTTTCGTGTGATCGCAAGTGTTCTGCTATACGTGTGCAAAATTTCTTCAAAAAGTCTTCAACTTAATTAGGGGCTCAGTTAGAACAAAAAGATTAAAATACACAAGTTAGAGCCCAGAGGTTTAAATATAAGACTTTTTCGATGATTTATCGTTTGATGTGATGTGTTCAGCTATAAGTATGCAAAATTTTAAGTCTTCAACTTAATTAGGGGCTCAGTTAGAACAAAAAGATTAAAATACAGAAGTTGGAGCCCAGAGGGTTAAATATAAGACTTTTTCAAAATTGTAGGATCTGTCGTTTGATGGGTTCAGCTATAAGTATGCAAAATTTTAAGTCTTCAACTTAATTAGGAGCTCAGTTAGAACAAAATGATTAAAATACATAAGTTGGAGCCCAGAGGGTTAAATATAAGACTTTTTCAAAATCTTAAGATTTGTCGTTTGATGTGAGGTGTTCAGCTATAAGTATGCAAAATTTCAAGTCTTAAATTTAATTAGTGGTTCAGAACAAAAAGACTAAAATACATAAGTTAGAGGCCAGAGTGTTAAATATAAGACATTTTCAAAATTTTATGATTTGTCGTTTCATGTGATGTATTCAGCTATAAGTATGCAGAATTTTAAGTCCTCAACTTAATTAGGGGCTCAGTTAGAACAAAAAGATTAAAATACACAAGTTGGAACCCGGAGGGTTAAATATAAGACTTTTTCAACAGTTTAGGATTTGTCGTTTGATGTGAGGTGTTCAGCTATAAGTATGCAAAATTTCAAGTCTTAAACTTAATTAGGGAATCAGTTAGAAGAAAAAGTTTAAAATACATAAGTTGGAGCCCAGAGGGTTAAATATAACTTTTTCAAAATTTTATGATTTGTCTTTTGATGTGATGTATTCAGCTATAAGTATGCAAATTTTTAAGTCTTCAACTTAATTAGGGGCTCAGTTAGAACAAAAATATTAAAATACACAAGTTGGAGACCAGAGGGTTAAATATAAGACTTTTTTAAAATTTTAGGATTTGTCGTTTGATGTGACGTGTTCAGCGTGTATGCAGAATTTCAAGTCTCCAACATATATAGTTTCTGAGAACGGGATCTGTGGCGGACAGACAGACAGAGGAGCGAGACGAATAGGGTTTCGTCAGATGAATGAAACCCTAAAAATAAAGAAAATAAGATGAAATGATGCTATAAAGCAAAATATTTTATTAAACATCATATAGTTGCTTCTAATTTTCACACGCGAAATATAAAATATGCTGTTGGCGATTAAAAAATGCTATTGAAAGATTATCGCAAAATCTCAAATCAAAATTTTTATATCTTTTTTCTTTTAAATGGAAAAACAAACAGATTTCTTTTCCTGTTTGATTAAATTTAAGTATGTTTTATGGCAATTCAATATTACTGCGTGCCTATTTTTTTTATTTGCTCCATGCGTTCAAACCAGTTGTCTATGAAAACATCCAACGTTGAAAGTGACGCACACCAAATTTCTGTGACGTATGCAGATAAATTGTGCTTTTTTATCAATTTTTTTTAATATCATTTTTAAACGGTTTGGAACTTATTTTTCATAGTAGGTGCATTCAGTCGGCGACCCTCATAGGTACCTTCTGGTGCAATCAGAAACGAAATCCGACAAATATTTTTTGAGTTATGCTTGACGAAAGGTTTTTATTAGTCCTTTTTTTTAGTAGGACATGGCGTTAATAATCATCGTAGCTGTAATGTGTCCTGACAGTAATATTTCGCTGAGTATTAGCCTTCGCTTCGCTCAGACAAGTATTATTTATCTTATAGATAACCATTTTTCTTTTCCTTTGAGAAAATAAATATCGTGAACAAAACCTTGCTTATTTTTTGCGATCTTAGTTTTAGCTGCAAAAAATGTCAAAAAGTCCAAAAAATACGGGAGTGAATGTGGTATGCTTCATCCACGCTGTCCATTTTTAAATATTACGTAAAAAGTGGTTGGAAAAAAGTGTTACAATTATACAAACAAAAAATAGTTTTGCTGTTAATTGTAGAATAACTTCTTTCACCTCAGGAAGTTTTTCGAAAGACTTCGTATTTTTTCAATTTTTTCTGACTATTTAGGTTTATTTCAATGATTATATTTATTTCAATGCTATATTTACACTAGAAAGGTAGCCCGTCAAAAATGACGGAAATTTAGATATAAAGATATATACAACTCATGTGCAAGAATATGAGTTTTCTCGTTTGTTCCGCAGTGATAGATGAAAATAACACATTTTAAGAACGAAACACATTTATGAAAAATTGTGTACAGTATAAGACCACTTCATCTGCACAGTTTGGTTCCAAGTGTTATGCAGATTTGAGGCTTTTTGCGCTCATGTCAATTCAATCTTTGTTTACATTTTCTTAAATTTATATATTGGACAATTTAGATTGTTAAGCCTTAAAAATAAATAAATTACACACTTGAAGTAAGGTAAAAAATATTAAATTATCGTATACGATTTCATGAAATGATATTATATGTGTGTGCTTCACGATCTTGGTTACGACGTTGGCGAAATTCGCTGCAACTTGTCATAATCCTAATAGTGTGGGCCGCTATAACAAAAAAGTAACCAGTTTTAGTAAAATTTCTGATATAAAGTAGTTTTCAAAAACTTGTGTAAAATTGCACGCCGTTCTCATGTTATGTCAGTCCTAAGAATAATATTTCTAACACTGAAGAGTTTCCATGTATATGTGGAATTTAGAAAAGCTTCTCCAAAAGAAAGGTCCTGAAATGACATTGTAATTTCTCTAATTTCAAAGTTTAATCGGGCCCTGATGTTGTTTACTGAAATCTAATAAATACAGTTATTTTGAATATTACAACATAATTAAACAGGTAAACTTATTTAACTTAAACCCGCTGCTACTTCCCGATGTTATTTTTTACTCTTAAGAAAGAAAATTAGGTACTTCTTAGTTATCCCGTCGACCAATTTCGCCAAATTATATAAATCGCCAAACCACTCGCCAAATGATACACATTGACATATTTTTTAAATTTTAAATAACGAAAGAACAAATAAATTAGCAAAACATTAATAAAAATACAAATAAAACGTCGAATTAATGGTTTTATTGGCCATTATTGGCATTTAATCTTACAATTAATTAATTAATGGCAACCATTATTGGCAATTAATCTTGCAATTTGGTGACAGTAATTTGGTCGACGGGATAACTAAGAAGTACCGAAAATTATTTAAATTTTTTAAATCATGCATTTATAATTTTTTTCCGTCTTTAATAACTAAAAAAGGAAAAAATATGCTTTTGTTCTGAGCTCATAAATATGACAATAAAATAATGTAACTAAGAGACATTGCAAAATTAAATCTTTGGGATTTCAAACCATAAACAAACGATACCGTCACCATTTTACCTACTATGACGTCATTAGAATATTGTCCATTGATTGTTGGAGAACTTACTTTGTGTATGATTACCTGAATGATTTAATATTTTTTATGTTTCACGATGAATGAATCATTTGTGTTTGTATAGGTTTATGGAATGAGATATTAAACTGTGAACCTAATTTCAACTGAAATTATCCAAGGAT
The DNA here is from genome assembly GCA_963932465.1 of Maratus speciosus. Lineage (NCBI taxonomy): Eukaryota > Metazoa > Arthropoda > Arachnida > Araneae > Salticidae > Maratus > Maratus speciosus. The sequence goes on from OZ010788.1 coordinate 59,596,974, forward strand.
ATATGTATTTTTAATTGAAATTAAAAACCATGCTTTGATCTCAAAATAAAAAGTTTTAGTTTGCATAATTGGTTATTTCTGTTAATTATTTATTTAGGTACTTTCCCATTATAGATCATTTTTAAAATAAGCTTGACGCAATTCGGGCATCAGAAAGTGAGATATGTTGCCAAAATATATAAACAGCTATGAAAACAAATCTAATGAACTTTTATTTTTGTTTATATATGCACTTATACCCATAGAAAAAATAGTTTCTAAATATATATAATATTTTTTTATATACAAATTACACGCAGATTTCAGATATGAACCGGGATACCTAACTGGCGCCAATATGATGTTATTTTGCCTGCTATGGTAACCCGGCTATTGTTTTTTATTTATTAATAAATTGTTTATTTACTTTTATTTTCTGTTTTTAATTATGTAAACTGTTTTGTTCTATAATTATTAATCAAACTTTTATTTATTTATATTTATTTCCTTTTCAAAATGATAGCAAATAATTTAAAAATATATAAGTAACTGGTATTCGAAAGCGAGATTTCTGCCAAATTGGCGTCAGAGAAAAAACATGCCAACCCCGATGCGTATATGACATCTGCAAAAATTACTACTGTTTCTTTATAAAAATGGGTAAATAGCTTTTTTTATATCAAATAAATTGCATACATATGGAAAAATTGCTTGTGAGTATGAAGCAGTAAATAGGTTGTCAGAAAATACGTTGGCAAACTTCTTTCTCGCCAAGAAACTTTTCTCCGAAGTATTGTACATAAGCAATGATTGCTAGAAATGCATTTTTAATTATGATATGCGCTTTTATGTTTCACTACAATTATGTATACTATACTGTGTGCATAAATGCTACAGTTCATATGCAGGGCTACACAAAAGAATTCGTAAGGGTTACTGAGTATGGGGGTAAATTGCTTAAAGGTGGTTTTTAAAGGAGTTATGCATTTTTACGCTGAACTGCATTTAGTTTACTAAGAAATGTTTGTAGAATATAGATAAAATGATATACAGGGTCACGCAAAGAATTGTATACATAACCGTTTATGGATGATAATATCTGGAAATGTGATTTCAGTAGTTTTAAGAGTAGTTTAAATTAAATTTTGGCTAAAAGTGGCATGTAATAACGATACTATTGGATATGGACGGTAACTGCTGAAATCAATTTTTAAAATATTTTATGCGTCTTCTAAAATGTTTACTTAGTTATCTTATTTACCTGATTTCCTCAAATAACGAAGTTTTGTTAAAGCATTCAGGATGTGTTGGAAAGTGTTTTATATTCTATGCTTAACGCATGATTTATCTTTCTTCTTTAGTCTATTTTGAATTTATTTTATTCTTAATTTTTTTTTAGTCTTATACTGCTTTATAGAAACTTTGGCACAGTTGTCATATACGCCAATTTGGCGAAAACATCAACAGCATAAACAACAACATCCGGGTTACCATATCAAGCAAAATAACGACACTTTGGCGCCAGTTAAGTACCCGTTGTGTATATGGCATTGGCGTCAGAAAAACATCGCGCTAATATGGGTAAAACGTATATGACATCTGTGCCGAAACTTTAATATTTAATGTTTAAACTCTTCGCTCCAACCCACTTGCATATAGTTCAAACTATAACACAGCTAGCGCAAAATAATAGACAGTTTGGCACTTTTCCACTGTAGGGGCTTTGGCGGTTTTTTTTTTTAAAGCTTGGTGTAATTTGGGCATCAGAAAGTGAGATCTGGGTACTTTTCCGTTATACGGATACCATTGTCGCCAAGCATAATAGTGGGCGCAAAATAAAAATCACGTGAATTGAAGCATTTGAAAAATAAAAGAAAAAGCATGTCGATACTAAAGTGAGCATTTAAAAACTATAACATTTGAAAATTCCAGACTTTTACGAACTATTTCATTAAATCACAAATATATACTTAAAATTAGTGAACAAATAAGTGTTATAAAATAAAGCAATAAAATAAAACTCATATTAAACTGCTAGCATAAAATTACAAATATCTGTTAGCATTTTGAAATAACTGGCACATTAGCATACATTTTGGCATGGTCGTATAACGGGAAAATATCGAGATTTGTTGTCAAATCATATAAACAGCTATGAAAACAAACTTGATGAGCGTTTTTGTTTGTTTTATATGTGTATTATTGATGTTTTTATGTACAAATTACATCTGTTTCTGTATAAAATTAGAGAAACGGCTTTTTTATGTTAAATAAATCGCATAAATATCGAAAAAAATGCGTGTGTATATAAAATGAAACAGTGGATAGGTTCCCGGAAAATAAGTTGCCGAATTTCCTTTTTCGCCAAGGCACCTATACCGGAAAAGTACCTAAAGCACATTAAAATCGCACAGTTAGGAGCTCACACAGTACAGCGTCGGCTATTGGCGGTTATTTTATTAGTAGCATCGGGAGGAAGATGTAAAGATGTACTTTAAATTCTCACTCATAGATTTTGAAAAATATCTTAAAAGAGCGGAGTTTAAATTAAATTTCGGAGACCTCCTTTATGAAAGATTAATGGTTTTAAATGGGAATTTCGCCAAATTAGCCAGCTGTCCCAAAGTTGGCTAACATTTGGCGCTACTGTGGTAACCCTGCATTAGTATATTTTCACAATTACTCATCTCAATGAGGCGGTCCTACCGGAATCGTGAGGGACACACAGAGACTTGGATTTTATATAAATAGATTCTTACTAAATAGAAAATAAAAGATTTTACAAATGAAGAATTACAAAAAGAAAGTGTCAATCAAAACGATTAAACATCAGAAATTTTTCTATGATTAGCATATTTTCTGAATCTTTTGTTTTTAAAGGAAGGAACAACATACATGGAGCCGGAAATTGAAATTAATAAAATTATTTAAGTACATGTCTTGTTTCTGTATAGTACTTATTTGATTTCATTTAGTAATTAAAATATCCGGTTTAAAGTACGCATGTCATATGTAAAACAACAACAACAACAAAAAGAAAAACAAGTATACTCGTATAGTTGAAATATGTCACATGTAAAAACTAAACAATGTTTTATTTAATGTTTCTTTGTTGTAAATAATTTATGCCTTTCAAAAATATCGCATGGGTATTATGCAAAAGAAGTAAATATTTTGGTACTTGTTAGTTATCCCGTCGAGCAATTTCGCCAAGTTATATAAATCGCCAAATCACTCGCCAAGTTATATAAATCGCCAAATCACTCGCCAAATTATACAAATTGACACAATTTTTATTTTGAATAACGAAAGAACAAATAAATTAGTATAACATTAATAAAAACACAAATAAAACGTCGAAATAAAAATCACTTGATGACGTAAACACATGTTGTCAAGTGAATGTGACACTTACGATCAAACATTATTGGCATTTAATCTTACAATTTGGTGATAGTAAATTAGTCGACGGAATAACTAACAAGTACCAATATTTTTTATAGAGTAATTCACTTTTTATCATTACTTCTATCTTTAGAAACTTCTCAAACCAATATATTTTCCAAATTTAAAGAAGTATTTATAAATACAAATTTTATTTTCTGCTGTCACTGATTTTCGTATATTTTTCGAGTTGTTTTCATAATGTATTAAACCCATTTTTCGACCCGTAATATAAGTTTTTCGGAGATATCAATTCTCAAGTAAAGATTTTCATGTTCAACAAACACGTTTTACAGACAGACATGATAAATTAACAGCATTTTAATTAGCATTAATTTTTATTACTTTTTAATATATAAATTCAATTACGTAAGTTGGAAATGCTTAATTGAGAATAAATAGCATCAGAAAAACCGATATTCCAGGTTGAAAAACCTGTGTAATACACTATAAAATTCACAAGAAAAGTTTACGAAAACCAGTGGCAGCAAAAAATAAAATGTCTACCCTATATAGTATATAAAATCCTAATGAAATGAATTTATGAAACGATTTCATGAAACGACTGAAATGAAACGAATTTATGAAACGATTTTATGAAACGATTGAATTAAAAACTGATTATGTTTCACGGCGATTGCTCCTAAAATATGGAATATTTAGCGATGTAATTAACGCCAATAATCCGTATTGATCCGCAGATCTCAAAACTGGTATTAGAATTTTTAAATTCGAATCAGTTTTCGAAATATTAATTTTTTTTGTAATTTTAAATACCTTTCTCTAATGATGGCAACTTAAATTTGAATCATAACATATATTGTTTTTCGTATTTTAGAAAAGGTTATTATTTTAAACTAATTTGGCGACCAGCTTGGCCTCCCTTAAATGTATGCTAAGAAATGTATCATGTTAAATTTATTCATAATTCAATTTGTATTTCATTATCATTTTATCTAATACAAAACTTTCATTTAAAACTGAAACATTTAAAATAAATGGATTTCACTTCTGTCTTTTTTTTTTAAACAAAACGAAAAGAAAAATATTAGGCACAGATGTCATATACGCAACGGGGTACCTAATATGCCCCAAAATGGCGTAATTTTCCTGATATGGTAACCCGGCTATTGTTGCTTATTTATTAATAAATGTTTATTTGAATTTATTTTTTTTTATTTACAAAAAATGTTATAAATTGTTTTGTTCCATAGTTATTAATTAAACTTTTTTTATTTATTGTTATTTAATTTGAAAAATAATAGAAAAAAATTTAAAAATACATGTGTAACTCGTATTCGAAAACTAGGTTTTCGCCAAATTGTCGTAAAAACAAAACCTCGCCAAACCCGGTGCGTATATGACAATGCAACAAATCATGACATTTAATTTCAACTTCAAAGCACTGGTTTAATGGTACTACTCCTCCCGCCGACCAATTTCGCCAAATTATATAAATCGCCAAACTACTAGCCAAATTATACAAATTGACATAATGTTTAGGGTTCCGTACTTAAAAAGTAAAAACGGAACCATTATAAGATCACTCTTGTGTCTGTCCGTGTCTGACTGTCTGTCACAGCCACTTTACTCGTAAACTATGGAACGTGGAAAGTTCAAATTCGGGGAAGTAATAAAGACTGTTGACCCACATATTTTCAGATTATCGAACATTTATAAATATATTTAGTGAAAATGTATAAGGGCAAATTCAGTTGCTTGAAAAAAAAAATATTTTCTTTGTATATCGTGTGAAAGCTTTCGTAACGCTGAATTCAAAAATACATTTCTTTTAATTTTAGGTATTACATTTTCAAAGATATAGTAAAAAATGTATCGCAAAAATATGCCCCCCCCCCTGTCTAATTCCGAATCTACTGAAACTAAAATTATGGAAAAATTAGAGGGAGTAGACATTGATATAAACCTTGCAGGAAAATTATAGCGATTACCCTAGGTCACATAGTTTTTGAGAAAAGCGCATTTTTCCGTTACACACAAATTTCGATTTACAGGCATTCAGCAAAACTGTCTAGCAGCGCTGGAGATACCTATCGTAGTAGAAGTATAAAAGCATTGTTGATCATGATTTTCAAAAAAAATCGTCCGTAATTAGCTGAGATATGAACCCTTAAAGATGTGGACGGTTTGGACATACATAATAATAAGGGCGGCGTACACTATGTACCATCGGCTTTTAAAGCCTAGATTACAACTTTTAATGATATATGTGTGTAATGAAATGGCCAGTAACAGTATAAAAGCAATAAACGTCAAATTGCTATAAACAGATTAATTCAAGGGGTCTCAGGACTCTCAAAGCTTCAAAAAAATTTTAATTTTAATTTTTTTAGATGTTAATCTTCCTTTTTTCTGAGCATTTTAATATGTTTCCTTCAAATTCTCATTAGAACAGAAGTTATGGCTTTTAGAATTATACCGGCTCAATAGCTTAAGCGGCATTTTCGAAACGTTTAAGTCATTTTTCTCCAACTGACTTCCTTGGGCATATCGCGCTCGATATCTCAAAAACATTTGAATATTTTTTCATGAAATTTTCAAAACATACGTTTTATGTTAATCTGTATAAACTGAACCAAAAATTTCCTTTTTATTGTTCAAAAAAATATTTTTTATAGTGATTATTTTGTTCAAATTTTCAAAATCTTCTATTAGCAAAATTTTCTATTAGCCAAATGTAAACTTTGAACGGAAGTTTTGTTTTAGCTGCACTGTAGAAAGAAAGGTTATTACTATGCTGAATTTAGTTTTATGAAATGCCAAACGAAGTTTAAATATGCATTTCTTTTATTGTCAGTACCGAATTAAGTTCATTATAAAGAGATTAAGATAATATTAAACTAGTCGGTTGTGTCAATTCCAAAACTTTCTTCTATCTCATTCAGCTCAATACTTCCTGATAAATGCAGCACAGCAGCGCCTCCGGTTAGGTGATTTATACCAAAATCTAAACAGGGACAACTTTCGTGAACTTCTAATTGAATTTGAAGTTTGGTGAAAATTCGTGCTTTTTTTTTTTTTTTTTAACCATTTGGAAAAATGGTTATTGTTCTCGTCAGGGTGGGAAATCAAAACCATATCTGAAGGTTTTCATTGGTTTAATCTGCAATTTATTCGTTTTATGATTGGTCTATACAGTAATCTGTATTTCCCTTTAATTTCAACAACGATGCATACTTTCTGTTGCCACTATGACAAAAAAGTAATAAAAACTAAAAAAAAAAATAATAACTCAGAAACAAATTGAGATACAGCTTTCAAACAAATTGCATTTAAAAGTACACATTTTTTTTTTTCTATATCCGACGGTGTAAAAAGTAATATTGTCGGATGTTTAGAAGTTTAAGAATGAAATTTCATTTAAAATTGACCGTCAGATTTCTTGGAAATCTGACGATGGGAAAGCCTTTTCCCGATCAGCCAATGAAATGCTTGGATATTTACGTAAGTTTCAGGTGGATAATACTTAAGTTTCATGAAATCTGACGGGTCGCAGGCGATAATTTTGGCTTGCAATTTTTACGTGTAATAACACTATTAATGTTTAATTCATGGCGTACGTAATGTATGATCAACTCCGTGCGATTTTTTATGTCTTAAATTTTAGTCTTAAAAAAAAATCGTTTTCCAAATGGTCGTTGTAATTTTATAAATTGCTTTTTTTTATATTTATTTATTTATTTATTTTATTTTTTTTTTGAGATAGAGCTATTTCGGAAATCGTGAAAAGTTCTGAGTTTTAGTGGACACTCTTGGGCAATTTACACCAAAAACTTATCAGGATCAGTTTATATCAGGGTCTAACTGAATCTAAAGTTTGATGGAAATTCATGCATTAGTTCTTGAGATACAGCTATTGCGGAAATCGGGCAAATTGTAGCATAGTAGTGCCACCTGCTGGGCGATTTACACCAAAAAGTAATGAGCACCAACCTATATCAAGGACTAACTGAATCTAAAGTTTTATTAAATTCCGTTCAATAGTTCTTAAGATAGAGCGCCCACAAAATTTGTGTCACACATGGATAGACAGACTCACAGAAAAACATTTTGTAACAACATGTTTTTCATGTTTTCATGTATTCTAAAACGCATAAATCTGTCGAAAACCGAAATTCGAAAATTTTCACGAATCCAATACTTTCTTCTTGTAAAGATAAAAGAATGAAAAAATGGAATACAGAATGGAAAATACAGAATGGCTCTATTTGATATTTTTTGGTTCCATACCTCTTTGAACTTTCTTGGTATATACATTTACATTTTTCTAGTATATACTGTTACACCCAACCCTACTTTTCATAGTTTTTTACAAAGTGTTAGAATTCTTTTAGCGACGGTTTTTTTAATAATACAATTACTAATTCATATATTAATTGCACGGAACTCTCTGTGCGCGAGTAATACTGGCACTTGACCGTTTATTTATTTTAAATAACGAAAGAACAAATAAATTAGTATAACATTAATAAAAATACAAATAAAACGTCGAAATAAAAATCCCTTGATGGACTTTTCACGTGTAACTTTATTAAAATCAAGTGATTGAGACATTTACGATCAACCATTATTGGCATTTAATCTTATAGTTTGGCGACAGATTTTTGGTCGATGGGATAACCAAGTAGCACCGTTTTAATTTACCACTAGAAAAATAAAAAAATGCTAACTGGCGAGTTTAAAAAAAGCTATTGGCGAGATTTGCACCCGGCTAATATAAAAGTACCAGGAATTCTTTGCGATCATGGCAACTTTTATGTAGTTTTATTCGAAAAAAATAATTTTGATTCTTTAATCAAAATGGAAACCTTTCTTATGAAAAGCCAAAGTATCAGCCCGTAATTGTTTATGGCAGGTACATGACTTGGACTATTATAATATAAGTGAAATAATGGCGATAGAATAATATTTGGCGACTTATCACACATGTGGCTGGCTAACATTAAAGTACCAAAATGGCCACCTGGAATATAAAAAGCAATGCGACTTGCCCGGAACTTTTTATGATAGTCACATGACTTAGGCTATTATTATAGAGATTGTTTTCAATTCAAAAAACAGCGCAAAGAATAATATTTCCTAAAGAATAAAAAATTATTTACACGTGACTATTAAAAACAGAAAAAAAACTTTAAAATAACTATTAAATAAATACCTGTTAAAAGCAGGAAAATATTGAAAATTATGTCTTCAAAATTGTATTTACACGGGAATATTAAAAGAGAAAGGAAACTTTAAAATAATAAATACATTAACATGAGTTTAAACCTTTCAGGGGCAAGGTACTTCTATTCGTAAAATTTTGAATTCAGTGAATGACACCAGAATTTACAAACAAATTTCGAAATACAAAAATGCTTTTGTTCACTTATTTGGGACTTAGGACATCCTACCGGGACTCTAACCGTGAGGTTTATGGATTAAATGTCCCGGCGGGAAACGTCCTCATTTTCAAAATATTTTTTTCTAAGCATAAATATTAATCTGTCTCAATCTCAGCGTGTCTCAAATATCTTTTTTCGGTAGTCACAAAATTCCACTTGACACGTGTCTGGCACAGTTTTTGGGACGACAAAAGTGTCTGGCTTTTATACTTTTCATTTTATTAAATACTAAATTTGAAGGTATTGAAATTTCAAAATGCCTCAAAGATATTTTTTTGCAGCGAAAATTTTGGAAATTAAAAAATTCACGGGTCGGATAAGTGCCACGATCCTTCAGCCAGACATTCGATTTCGTATTCAGACATTGCAAAAGAACTGTTACACAAATTTTCATGGTGCCTCAAATACCTACCCTAAAATGTTTAACAGCTCTCCCGCTATTTTGGTATAGCCACGGAAGTGAGAATTTTCACTTTGAGTGCTTTTATGACCTTTGAGTTGAGTTTGATTCTTTCATGTTATTTTTGAGTTGTAGTAAATCCGAAAATGTTCTTCATCGCGCCCGTCGGCCTAATCGTTCGGAGTTTTCGTGGTTTTCTTCGAGCCGTGGATATTCCATGCGTTAATACGGATTAGGTTCCCTTAGAAAGACCCCCACGGAGGGCACTCCCCACGGGCCTATATCCCTCGTGTAGGTAATTGGCCGTCAAAAATCAACCCAACCCGAAAATGTTCTTACATTTTACAAAAAAAAAAAAAAAAAAAAAAAAAAAAAAAAAAAAAAAAAAAATTCTAATTAAACTTAAAATATAATAAAACCCGACTGCGTAAAAAACGAACTAATTAATTATTTCTCATCAATGTGAAACTATTTTTTTTTCTTTACTCGTATTGGTTACTTTTAAGTTGTGTTTAATTGTTAGTTCCTATCTATAAACATTGTTTTGATGAGGCTTATAGATATGACGGATAGAGTTACAGTTAAGCAAGAGATCCTACCTACACAACTTCCAAGTTGTGTAACATTTAAACGGAGCTTCTGGCTGAAAAATTGTCAATGAAACATCGTCTTCATTTTGAAAGCCCTATCCAATGATATGCCACTGAATAGGGTGCGTAAAAAAATTTTTTCGTCTCTACCGGCATTTTGTATTTCAGGGGCGTCATTTTGAATTTATAAAAACAACACTTAGGCTATAACCATCGGACGGTTAAGACGAATCGGTAGAGACCTCATTCATTAAAATCCATCCAGCCGTTGGGATGTTTCGAGGGTATAAAGAAATCCACAACCCAGATACGCGTGAAACACAAAACTTCTTTACAGTCGGGTAAAAAATATCACATCGCAGAGTTAGAATTCCTTTGAGGTATAGTACGTCTGTATGTCAGTGATGAATGCCCCAAATCCATCATTTTAATGCTTTTGAAATGTGATGTTACTTGTAAAAGCGTTGAATCATTATTTATTTTCTTTTGCAATTCAATATGAAAAGAATTAGGATCTCAATCAAATGTATTCATTTGCAATTTGTTGTAGATAATACAAATACTAATTTTCTAGCGTATAGGAGGAGAATTAATATATTCTCTCCTAGTTTCATTAAAACATAATTAAATAAATATTTATTTCTCCTTTCTGCAAATATTTTATACGAAAAGACAATACTTCTTCCAAAGTATTGAGTTACTTCTTCGAAAACTTGAGAATATACTTTCTTTCACTAACGTTTTAGCCGATAGGCATCTCAGAATATAACAAAAAGGTCGATATGAATTGGAGATAGGGCAAAAAAGTCAAGCAAAATATTTTTCTACCCCAATAACAATGAGTTAAAATATTTTCTGAGGCATTTAACAAGAGAACATACAAAGATAGAAAAACATGACGTCGGCATCTTTCTGTGTGTTTATTAATTATGAAAGACAATATTTTGTCCAGAAGATGAATTCCAACAGGAAGGTCACATTAGTAGTTAAATATAGAATTTATTTCAATTCTAAAAAGGCTTTAAGAGCAAAATAATTTTTTTAAAGATTAACCGAATCAATTTTGTGAAAATATTATCATTAAAACTATTATCCTTTTTCGGATTATGGAAAATCTTTCTGTCAAAATACTTTTAATAACACTAGCATGTAATATTTGGGTAAAAAAAAAAAAAAAAAAAAAAAAAAAAAAAAAATAGCGGAAATCCGATACTATAAAATAGATTAGATGTTTGCGTTTTTTATCTTTTGATAACTCATTTTTATGTATTTTTTAGCACTGAATACGAAAATTACCTTCATTTTTTACCATCACGTCAGCAATTTTCGCAAATCTTAAATTTCAAAGATAAAAAGTTAAGAGTTAAAAGTGTATTCTCTACCTCCCCGTCATCGGACCCCTGCGCTGTTAGCTGTAAGGATCCCCAGATAAACCAGAAAATTGAATAAATTATTGAATTAAATAAAGTTAAATTGAATAAGAAAGTTTTACATCTATTTAACAGTATCAGATTTTCGCTATTTTTGTAATTTTAAATACGAAATTTACGATTTGCAAAAAATTCTGACGTGATGGTTAAAAAATGAAGGTCATTTTCAGATTCAATGCTAAAAAGTAAATAAACCATATTATCAAAATTTTAAAATACAACCTTCACATGATTTTAGCTATTTTTTTGTTTTTGTTTTTAAGTTTGAAATTTAGGAATTGCGAAAAATCCTGACATGATGGTTAAATTAAAGGTCATTTTCGATTCAACACTATAAAATACACAAAAATCATTTATCAGAAGTTAAAAAAAACCCAAGCATCTCCTTTTTTATAGTATCAGATTTTCACTATTTTTTTTTACTTTTTATCTTTGAAATTTACGATCTGCGAAAATTCCTGACGTGATGGTTCAAAATGAAGGTCCTTTTCGGATTCAGCGTTAATAAATACGTAAAAATCGATTATTAAAAGTAAAAAAACACAACCATCGCAGGCTTGTGTAATAAATGATAAGAAAAACAATTGCTAAAATGCTACGCGCTGGATGTGCAAAAATTATTAATAACCTACCTAAGAAGTAATAATACTCAAGTTAAGCATATTTTGTATCAAAAATTAATGTTACAATTCACTAATTTCGTTAATCAAATAGGATGGCCAATCTGATTTCCCATTGTAGCAAGATCTAGATCCTATTGAATTTTTACATAAAATTATATCAAATTAATACATTGAAAGTTTAGAATGCATAACAAAGCTTTGGACAAGTCAGAAGGAGGAGATGTTTGGTATTGATGCCACAGATAATTTTCAGTTTTTAGAATTGCGCCTCTTGAGTAGTGACTATTGGATGCGAAAGGAAGAAGATTATTCGAGCACTGCTAAAGATTTGTCTATTTTGTTCGAGTCATGTCAAGAAACTATTTCCGTAGGTTAAAAATGCTTTTCACTTCAATGACAATACCAAACTGAAGTCAGATGATATACTTCCAAAAATTACAATTGGAAGGTATTCTTTTAATCAAATAAACAAATTGAATAACTGCTTTCTGACAACTTTAACAGCTCATGTTTATATATCGGAAAATGATATTTAATTACATGATTTAATTTTAGCTAAAAAATAGTCCCGTAAAATGCCGTAAGAAAATTTCGTATTTTTTATACGAAATTTCTTTTAAGAAAATCCATTGCATAACGAAATGTAATTAATTTAAAATTTCGCAATTTCTCAAAAAATTAATTTTCGAATTAAAACAAATAACTGATAAAACATTTTTGAACAACTTTTGGCCTTAAAATGCAAAAAAAAGTTACAAAATTTAAAAAATTGAACCTATTAGAATCGTGAACCTTTGGATTAACAGGGAGACGCTTTACCACAGAGCTATCTAGTCAGCGCTAAAAGTAACGATATTAAGGTTCTGTTTATAAATCTAAACCTCAAAAAGGGTCGGATGTCATAAAATTAATTCATTTAATTAAAATAATATAGGATTTTTTCAAAACTTTATGATTTGTCGTGTGATCGGAATCGGAGGTATTCAACTATAAGTATGGGGAATTTCAAGCTGTAACTTACACAGTTTCTGACAACAGATTCTGTGATGAACATACCGAGGAGAGAAACGAATAGGGTTTTGTCAGATGAACGAAAACCTAAAAATGGTTGAAAAATACTAGCCTGCAGATATAGCTAATTTAGTAATGAAATTTTATTCCCACAACACTTTTAATTTAAGAGCAACCATTACTATAAAAATTATACAAAGTCAACTAGAATATATATATTTCAAAATGTTTTACTGCATATAGCATGTTGTAACGATTACGGCAAATGGGATTTGTAGTAGGAATATGCTACGTTAAGGATTAGAAAACAGTGACTTTGCGTTAATTAATCCTACCATTTCACCAAAGGTTTAGTTATAGTTTCCAATAAATTATTAATTTTTTTACATACTAACAAGCTCTCGGATGTCTTGTGCTATATTTGTGTCGGTTTTCAAGTTTTTATTGAAGGCGGGACATTTTAATAAAGTTCGGAGAATTATACAGTAGCTCAAAAGTATTTTGACAACCTTATATTCTCTCTTATTTTAATTAATATAAAAATGTAAAGGAAAATATATTCCCTATAATTGAGAACACTATGACTGCAGTTATTTAAATGTATCAAGTTTCACCTTGTTTGTTTACAATCGGCGCCACTGAAGAAATATGACTCCTCCTTAGCTCAAAAGTATTTTGACAATTAGTTTGAATTTAATTGTTGAAGGTGTCAGTGGCGCTATAGCTTCGATTAGTGTTTACATTGACTTATTGCGATTATTTTTAAGGATCAGGAATGTCGAAAAGTAAAAAATATTGAAGTGATTCTAGAAAAGCCGCTGTAAATGCCCTTAAGAAAGGTAGACAGCAAGCAGAGCTAGCTCGTTCTTTTAACGTGTCTCGGCAACTTGTTATTACATGGAATAAAGTTTTTAATAAACAGAAATACATCGAAAATAAGCCTCAAAGTGGCCATCCGAAAAAAACAATTTGAAATGTTGACTACATTATTAAAATGATATCTACAAGTGATTGTCGTAAGTCCGCTGTAATAATAAAAAATTAATTGAAAGAAAATTACAGCATAGACAGACACGTTTCATCAGTCAAACGACGCCTAAACCTCTATGGTTTACATGGTAGAAGAACAGCAAAAACACGTTTGTTATCTACTAAGAATAGGAAGGCTAGAGTTCCATTTGTAAAACGGCATAACGCTTTCAGGGGCAAAGCAATTCCATTGCTGAAGTGTTGAATTTAATGACTGATACCGGAATTTGAAAACAAATTTATTTCTAGATAAGAAAAAGCTATATTTCACACACATAATAAACCGAATTTTTTTAAACCAAAATTCTGGTGTCTGTCATTAATTTCAACACTTCAGCAGTAGCATTGCTTTGCACCTGAAAGGGTTATGCCGTTTTACAAATGCAACTCTAGCCTTCCTATTCTTAGTAGATTAGAAACGTGTTTTTGCCGGTCTTCTGCAATGTAAACCATAGAGATTTGGGCGTCGTTTGACGGATGAAACGTGTATGTCTATTCCGTAATTTTCTTTCAATTCATTTTTTATTATTACAGCGGAGTTACGACAATCACTTGTAGATATCATTTTTATAATATAGTCAACATTGCAAGTTGTTTTTTTCGGATGGCCACTTTGAGGCTTATTTTCGATGTATTTTTGTTTAGTAAAATCTTTATTCCATGTAATAACAAGTTGCCGAGACACGTTAAAAGAACGAGCTAATTCTAGTTGCAGTCTACCTTTCTTAAGTGCATTTACAGCGGCTTTTCTAGAATCACTTCAATATTTTTTACATTTCGGCATTCCTGATCCTTAAAATTAATCACAATAAGTCAATATAAACACTAATCGAAGCTATAGCGCCACTGACACCTTCAACAATTAAATTCAAACTAATTGTCAAAATATTTTTAAGCTAAGGAAGAGTCATATTTCTTCGGTGGCGCCGAATGTAAACAAACAAGTTGAAACTTGATACATTTGAATAACTGCAGTCATAGTGTTCTCAATTATATGGAATAAATTTTCTTTTACATTTTTATATTAAATAAAATAAGAGAGACTATAAGGTTGTCAAAATACTTTTGAGCGCTACTGTATATATATTTCTTAATTTTTTAGGTAATATTTTGCATTTTGTATCTTAATTTAGAATAAAA
Source organism: Maratus speciosus (assembly GCA_963932465.1). Lineage (NCBI taxonomy): Eukaryota > Metazoa > Arthropoda > Arachnida > Araneae > Salticidae > Maratus > Maratus speciosus. The sequence goes on from OZ010788.1 coordinate 59,612,025, forward strand.
ATTTAAAAGAATCACCAAATATTAAGTCTCAAAATCAGGATTAGGATTAATAGCAGGGAGTGAAAAACGTCTAAGAATATTTTCTTTTTATTTCTGGCTAGATACTTTAACAAGCAAAGCCGATAAAGCAACATTGGCTTCTTATCGGAGTAGATAACGAATTTCACAATCCTGTTTCAACATTCCCTACCTTTATATCTCCATAGACCACTAAAATCTTACTAACAGAAAAAAATGAAAAACTTGTCCACTGTATTTTACATCTGAAAATATCTATAAGCATGGAAGTTTTAAAAAACTTCCCGTCTTTTACTGTTCCTGATATTCAAAACCTCTTGCGATTCTAAATATCCCAAGTTTAAACATTACATCACTTTTAAAATATGTCTCAGCTTGTTTTGATTGATATTCCATCACTCGCTAAACATGAATTCTTATGCATAATAAATTCACCTATCGCTAGATGTGGGATTAGGTGTATGTTTAAAAGAAATGAGAAGTTAAAAGAATATTTTAAATGAAATTGCAGTATTCTGTTAAAATTATTAGTTCATAAAGCATATACAAAAGAAGAAATTTATTTGCTGAATAGCAAGATAATGTGGTAAGGTGTAAGGTGAATATTCTATATTAAAGATATATCTTTAATCTTTACTAAAATAATTTAGTATTTTGTTAAAAATTAATAACACAGAGTTATGTCCTATGTTTGAAATGGTAGTATGGCATTCTGTACATGTTAATTTTTTAAAATGTTTTATTTCTTTGGAAAAGTTGATAACACAGATTTATTGCTAATGTTTTAAATGCTACATAGCAGCCGTGCTTATTTAGGGGTCAGCAGAATCCAAGGGGTCCGAAAACATCTTCCGAGGTCTGCGAATTCCTAAGGTTCAATGCAAATACTGAAAAAGTGTCTGAAAAAGTGTGCAAAACTTTACAGGGTGATAGACCGCAGATATAAGAGCAAATTTCATCATAGATCAAGCGGTGAGAAGTTAAAAGGTAGGTTTCTACTGTCCCAGGGCGATGGATTGGTCGAGGTGATCTTATAGCTTGGTCACCGAGATCACCGGATCTTTCGTGTTTGGACTTTTTCCCGTGGGGCCATATGAAAAGCCTCATCTACGAGAGCCCCATTGAAATCGATATGGATATAGTCGCCAGGATTGCCGTTGTAGCCGGCGATATTAGGGAAATGCAGTGTCTTCGCAAATGTGCGTCATTCCCTATCCCGCAGATATGAAGAGTGTATTACAGCTGGCGTAAGATCTTTTGAGCAATTTCTATGAGCATGTACATTAATTACATTCATGTTAATAAAATGTTTTCTGAAGTATCTCCTCTCATTCTTGTGTTAATTCTTTAACTGCGACAGCGTAAAACTACTTTTTAACTTCTCATCGCTTGCATTCCGGCCATACATTCTATGACGAAATTTGCTCGTATAGCTGCCTTCTATCACCCCGCAAAGTTTTGCCCACTTTTCCAGATATACCCTGTGTATGTTCAGCCTTTTTACATACTTAGAACCAAAGAAATATTTTGCAAGTAAAATTTAAAAAACAAACAAACTAGGAATAGTGTTACAAAATATGGTATCATTAGATTATACAATGAAAGAGCGAAAATGGAAACTCTAGATACCTGCAAAAATTAGATTTCATACATATTTCCGTTTTATCAACTGTAATTTTATCAGGTCTAAAAATTAGGTATGATTTTAAAGATAAATATTTAATGCTAATAAAAGAGAGTCTGTTTTCTAAACTACTTTTACTTTTCTACTGATTTAAGATTGTACACATTAAGTAGGCACATACGCAGATGAGACCATGGTTGCATCAAATGTGCTCGCACCGCACTTGAGAAATTGTCACATAGTATCTGTCACGGGGACTTTACAATGGAGCCTCCAAATGAAGGTCTTGTGACTCTTATCAGGTTATTATCTTATAATGTCACATGGTGGCGCGATACAAATCAACAGCTACGACGATTTCGCAGGGAAGTCACAAAATGAATGTCACTTGAGGATATTAATGGGACGAATAAGAATATTTTTATTCGATTCACCTTAGTACTGTTTTACTTGTGATTTCATTTATGACGTCACAATGACGTTATATCTTGATATTCGAGCTAACGAAAAAGACAGGCTACCGCGGTGCATTCTACGTACCTTTTTTTAACAGACCGCCAGAGTCACGCGATGCTCGAATGCACCAATGCAAGTGTACGAAAAGAGAAACACGTCATTCTAGCGGTCTGTAAATTAAGATACTTAGGATGTACCGCAGTTGCCTGTCTTTTTCGTTAGCCTCGTTGGTTATTTTGCTGTTTGCGTAGTATTTATTTGTTTTTCATTTGTATAATTTGCATAAGTTGCTTTTGTACACTCACAATTATCTGTTTTTTTTTTTCGAAAATTATCATTGTGTGTTTGTCCCACAATTATATAAGAAATGGCATATCATACCTTATTTATTCTTATTAAAGAAGTAGTTCTTCTACCTGTAATAATAAATATACATAATAAATACGGATGGAAATTTAGTCATACATTTGCGATGAAGTTGCATTTATGATGTGAATAATGATATTAGATTCACATCACGTAATCTTTAGACTTCAATTAACAAAGCATTGATCACTCACGCAAAATAATAAGACTGAATACAGATAATTATAAGTACCCATGACACTTTAAACGTTTTGCGCTAGAGAAACTCAATTTGTCAACAGATTGTTCAACTCTATTTGTTTCAAAGGCATTTTGAGCGTAAAATTTGTTCCCACGTCAAAATCTCTGACTATATTACAAGATATAATTCGAACTGCTTGATGAAATTTATTTGAAACATATCAAATTTAACCCTATGAAAGGGAGATATGGTATAAATTTTTAAAAAATCTGCTAGTTCACTGTTTGATATAGGAAGATTAGAGATGAAAGCTTTGTATATTCTGTCAAATTAGCGCCATATTATGAATTTAAAGCCATTCCGTGAATGTTCAATATTCAGAATTGCAAATTTGAAATAAGTTTGAATAAAACTATCTATCTCTCTATATATATTATAAAAGACAAACGTGCCTGTCAGAAACGATGACGCCATTTTGGCGGTGGCAACAGCACTCAATTTTTGCTGCAATTTTTTGCATTGAAACTTTCACTGCAATTTTTTAAAATTCTAAATGTCCCATTTTCAATTTTTCATCGTCGAATCGAGAAAATGATGTTCTTACATATTCAATTTACTTCAAAACTGTATTGCAATTTTTTCGAAAGCTGTATCGCAATTTACGCATTATTTATGGTTTTAAAATAATTTTCAAGCTTGATTGTTTAAAAAAAAAATCTATCTCTATTGCGTGCAGACGATTATAAAAGAAAAATTTGTTTGCACATAAGTTAATATAAATAGTTCAACATTTGTTTCCGTCTGATAAAATAAAATAATATAAATACAAAAAAATTATTTGCCATTTTATCTCTGTCTCTTTTTTTTTTTTTTCGCCTACGCAAAAAATTCTTTAGAATTTTTTTTTCCGTATCTCGACATTGCATTTCTCCACTTCCAGCGCTAAATATTGGTCTTTTATTCTCTTGACCGTCTCGATTCTATATTCCCCCGATTCCAGAATTTTTCAAAAGTACGCCCAACATCTTGAATCACTGTATGTACGGCAAGCTTTAAAAGAAAAACACAATTGTCCAAATTCAAAATTCTCATAAGTTTCCAGAATTAGATAAGTCATCTTTCACGACGATTTCTGCTCTTCGATTGTAAATATAACAAACCATTTTTACAATATATATATATATGTATATATATTTGCGTATTATCCAAGCATTTCATTGGCTGTTCGGGAAAAGGCTTTTCCGTCGTCAGATTTCCAAGAAATCTGATGACACATTTTAAATGAAATTTCATTCTTAAACTTCTAAACATCCCACAATATTACTTTTTACATCGTCGTGTAGAGAAAAAAAAATGTACTTTTAAATGCAATTTGTTTGAAAGCTGTATCCCAATTTGTTTCTGAGTTATTAATTTTTTTTGTAGTTTTTATTACTTTTTTGTCATAGTGGCAACACTCTGTTGTCCATCTCTGTTGAACCTTGAAACTAAAGGGAAATACAGATTACTGTATAGACCAATCACAAAACTAATAAAATGCGGATTAAACCAATAAAAACCTTCAGATAGGCTTTTCCTTTCCTACCCTGGCGAGAACAATAACCATTTTTACAAATGGTTAATAAAACAGAAATTTAATCGAACTATGCGATTAAACAAATGAAATGATCAGAATAAAAAAAACTGCTGTAAGTAATGAAATCTTTGGGGGATTTCATCGGGTATTAAGTCATACGAAAGTCTCGCTTTTAATAATTTCAAACTTTATTTTAGCACAAAATTGATACTTTTCAAATAAAAAGGATTTTTAAATGCGTTCGTAGTTGTTTAAATACGTAGAACCTATAGGTTGTTATCTGGTTCGTTCGTCTGCCTGTCTGTCAATCTATCCGCATGTGACAGCGCAAGATCTACCCAACGAATGTTTTGAATACATATAATCGTTTCAGAATTTTGTCGAGTTATTTAAATTTTATGAAAATCGAATCAAAACTTAAAAAGATATTAATAAAAGTTTTCTTTATTTTATTAAATCCTATCATACGCAATTAACTCAATGATATCCCATGACAGGTAATGGTTCTAGATTGCCATGGTGATTGCATCATATTTAAGAATGAGATTTTTACATAGATCATATTTACTGAATTTAATATATCTAAATGTAATAAATTTTCTATTCTTGCATTTTTTCATAAGAGTACAACAAGTATTGCACCAAGATCTGAATATTTATAATGCTGTATATATAAACACACACACATATATATGTGTATATATATATATATATATATATATATATATAATAAGTTTAAGTATAAAGATAGTAATATGTATTGGATTATTTTAAACAGTTATGAGATCAGGAATGAATTAATTAAAGAAGATATACAAAGTATCCAGACATATGATTTTGAGAATCTTTTCACAAATATTCCTATTGCAGGGTTAAATGATGTCCTTTTAAAAGTTGTCGATTTAATTATAGCTGACACTGATGTAGATTTTAATTTATTTAAATTATTATGCAAATTTTGTTTATATAACAACTATGTTTATACATAACTAAAAATAAACTGTTTACTAAAAAGGTGCATAAAAATTTATTAAAATATACCGTTACAAAATGAACTGGTCTTTAAAAACTTAAAAACCATTGATGTTAAAATCATAATGAAACAGAAAAAGATGATTCCTGAGATCTTTCGATCGCTAACGCGATCATTTTCAAAGGATACTTTCACTGGAATGTCGCATTCACTGAGTTATTTATACACCAGTCTGTGAAAAAAGGGTCAGTCTATTATTTGTTGGGGGTGTTTATGAAGTTGTTTCGTTCCAATGCTGAAGTGTTAGATATTTTCAAAATGTTAAACCAGATTTGAGGTATATCATAAGATAAAACATCGTTACATACATTATTTTCTTTACTTAAAATTTCCAATGATTCCCCAATTCTCAAAGTATAATGATCAGATGTAGGTAAAATAACTCTTGCGTTTTCGAAATCTATTTTTAAATTTTGGCGTTGATTTAATCTGGAAAGTGCTGTAGACGGTCGGTTAAACTTGATATCTCTCATGTGCTCCCCCAATCTTTCTTTAAATTTTCGAGTGGTCATACCTATGTAGCTTAACTCCTTCTGATTTTCCGTTTGAAATGGGATAGAATAAACACCTGCAATTTCCCTATTAGGTATGGGATCAATTTTCCTTTCAATTAGAGCTTTTAGTTTTGTAGGAGGTTTGGCTATTAAATTGATATCAAATTTCCTTAAAGCGTATTTTAATCTTTCATATAATCTTGGTACGTAATCGAAGGTACAGATTCTAAGTTCTCTCTTGTTTATTCTTTCTTTTTGATTTTTCTACTTTATTTCATAAATTAATTTATTTATGTGCTGATTTTGTCATTCCACTCTGGGCTCATTTGAGTTCTATGTTTTTCAATATGTTTATACAGGTTCAAATATTTATTTACAGAATAATGGAATAGGAATGGGAACAAGTTATTCTTCAACGGCAGCTAACTTATTTTTATTTTTTTATGAATTTCAATTTTGTAGTGTCAATAACGATGTTAATTTTCTGGCTTTCAGATATATCGACGATTTAATAATTTTGAACTGTGATCGCGATTTTTTGGGGATATCATGTAACATTTATCCTGATATGCTAGTTTTGAAAAAAAAAAACGAATGAAAATAATAGTGCTGCTGATTATCTTGATTTGAAAATAAACATTTCAAACGGTATACACATATCAATCTACAATAAACGGGATAACTTTAATTTTGAAGTTAACCATTTACTTAATTGGAGTTCAAATATCCATAAACGCGTTTACCTCAATATCGTAATAGGTCAGATTTTTCGCTACTATAAACTCTGTTCGAATAAAAATTTATTTTTTAAAGAACTTTTTAATTTAACCAGCATTTTGTATTATAAAAATAATATACCTTTGAATTTCATTAATAAATACTAGGGGATCGAACCCGAGCTCCTCGGGTTACAGAGTATAGGTAAAAAACATTCTTTTTTTTAATTGTAATTATTTTTTTCCATGTAATATATATATTTTAGATTGCCCACTAACATCAAAAAGAATTTTTATCTGAAAAATATCAATTATGCAATCAAATAAAATTTTAAAATTTATTAAAAGCGATACTTTCACATGCTACCGTATGCCAGGAGTTATTAGCCCACTATTTTGCGACTTACGGCAGTCTTTCCGATCATTTCAGTGCTTTAAGCGGGTGGTTCAATCACATGTCTGTTAAATTTGTTTCTTATTTACATTATTTTATTTATTTTTCTATAGAGGAAGTTTTAATTTCGTTATGGAACATTAGAAGGAAACAAATGCTGAACTTTTTACATTGTTTTAAGGGCAAGAGGATTAATCTTTCTTAATCGCGCTACGCGTGATAGATAAATTTAAAAATAAATTAATGCTTGAAAATCTATATATATTATGCTATCGTACGTGGCACAGAAATCGCGATTATTTGTAAATTGTTAATGGCAACACCTGAATGAAACGCATCTCATTGGTTATTGTGTAATATTTTTAAAAAGGGAATAACAATAAAACTAAACAATTTATATAATTTAAAAAAAAGTAAAAGTAAATAAACAATTTATTAATAAATAAACAACAACATCCGGGTTAATATATCAAGCAAAATAACGACACTTTGGCGCCAGTTAAGTACCCCGATGCGTATATGACATTGGCGTCAGAAAAAAATCGCGCATAGGACAATATGCGTATATCACACATGTGCCGCCTTTTATTCATCTCATTTAAAATAACAATAAATAAATAAATAAAGGTATTTTTCCAGTATAGGTACTTGGTGAAATAGAGAGAAGCTCCATGGCGAGAAAAGAAATTTGGCAACGCATTTTCCGGCAACCTATTTCATCAAAATATTTTTTTCGAATAAAACTATATAAAAGTTGCTATGATCGCAAAAAGTTCGTACATTTATGTTAGCTGAGCGCAATTCTTGCCAATAGCATTTTTTAACTCGCCAGCAGCATTTTTTATTTTTCGAGGAGTAAATTAAAACAATTCTTTGATGTTAAAATTAAATAGTTTATGGCTATTTATTCTTTTCTTTTTCTTTTTTTAAAGAAATTTTTTTTCAGTGAAATTCACGAATTTGAAACGTTTCAGATTTAAATTAAAGTTATCCGTTTTACAATGAGTGAAAGGATTATATTTTAATCTAAATTAATGAAATATGAAAAAATGCGACGGGTACAATGTTTGGCGATTTATCACCTGTGCCCGACTAACATAAAAATATCGAGTTCTTGATTTCTCTTATCAGAATCTTCCGATTTGGCGAAGGATTGGGCAAGTAAATTAAATTATGAATAAAAGTAACATGATCCAATGCCTAGCATACATTTAAGAGAGACCAAACTGATTGCCATGGGCGGCTAGTTATTTAAAAAACCATAATAACTCAGTCAATTAAGATAAAATTTTCAAACAAATTGCATTTGAAAGTAGATTTTTTTCTCTATTTGGCGGTGTAAAAACTGAAAATGTGCGATATTTGGAAACTTAAAAAATCGCTGACATAGCACGCATTATAATTTCAATTTTTTGTTTTCAGTTTTTATGAGAAAATGGCAACAAAAGGTACAGTAATATATTATTTTCCCTCTACTTTCAACCCTCCATGACTTTCAACAGAAATGGAGTACTTCAGTTGCCACAATTACAAAAAATGTATTAAAAACTACAAAAAAATTAATATCTCAAAATTAAATTGATATATAGCTTTCAAACAAATTGCATTGAAAAGTACATTTTCTTCCTTATACGACGGTGTAAAAATTTAAAATATGCAGTGTTTAGAAGTTTAAAATTGCAAAACCAAAATTTCATTTCAAATTTCAAAGTGTTGCCATTCGCAAAATGACGTATGCGTTACGCACAGATATGTTTGTCCTTTATAATATAGATAGATACTAGTTTTACAGACAGTCTTCATTTTTGAGGAGTTGCTATGCGATTGGCAGTTAATGATTTGTATATCTTCAAGCCTTTTTTGGACGGTTTTACAAGGATGTCTGCAATTGTGTGGCAACAGACATGGGACGTGCATGGACAGATTATGGATCACTGGAAATTGGTTATTATTTTTTGTGGCTGTGTGGCTCGGACTTGGGTAAAATAATTTTATTGTTTCAGTATACATTACACATACGTTTTGAATCAGTTGTATCTTCGAGATGTACTGTTTATTGTGGCGTCAGATCCGGTGGGGGAGTGTTCGCGATATGCTTTCAATTGTTTTTATGCATTTGATTTATGCTTTGCGACACTCTGGCCGAAACCCATCGCCACTACTGAATAATAGTTTGTTGTAAATTGTAATTAATCTGAAACATTGCTGTGCTTTTTAAAATGCCCACCGCTGAAGAGGCCACAGCCTTTTGTTGTTTTTTCTTGGTTATTTCTTGTTCAGGTTATATCTGGTTAAATTTCTTGGATGTTCTATGGTTATTCTTAGTTTATTTATGGTGCAGGATTCTGGGTCTGACAAATGCATTTAATACATAATGTGCTATATATAATCTGTGTGGTTATTTGCAGCTGTAGCGCTTATCGCATGGATTTTATTATTATTATTATTATTATTATTATTATTATTATTATTATTTTTATATTTCATTTTTAGTTTTACTTTTAACCTTTTTTGAGCTGATATATATATATATATATATGAATAAATATAAAAGTGTTTTTCACTTATATCTTGTAACCCGGGAGTTGGATCCATATTATCTTTGAAGTTCTGTCCATCAGTAACGAATCCTTGGTCATGGAAATTAGGCGTACCCTTTATCATATATGTAGTTCTGCGTCTTAGAAATAATTTTCATAACTTTACTTTTAACTAGATAATCAATTGTGTAAGTGCTCAACTGTATAATACGACCAAAAAATCCGAAATATGAGTACGACTCCAGTTTGAATTAATATAAGAAATAATTATAAAAGTAAAATCAGTTTTTATTAACAGCACCCTTTTATAAGGATGCATTGTTTATCTTAAACAAAATCCCGTATTCCATTTTAATAAATTAATTTGGCTTGTTCATCGATTGTGAGAAATTTTCGGCTTTGACTTAAAGACCACAGTAGAAAGCGCGCGTGAACTAGTGAATTTATTAAAAAATTATAATTTTTGGTTTGCTCTTTTTTATGATATGCCAACATAAGAGATAAAAAAGTATCTATCCAAGAATTTTGAAGATATTTCTCACTATAAAATCATAATTGAATGAACATTAAACTATTAATTATAAAAGAGTAGCCTTAAAAAGTCCTTCCGCCTTGTATCGGGAAGAAAAGGTAGCTTCTCTATATTCCTTGTTTTAAAGAATTTAGGAAATTTTACTCAAACACGTGAATTAAAATTTTTTGAACCCTATTATAGTAGATTCCCAGATAAGATATACAATAGTGTATAGTAGATGCGTTAATATTCAATTTGGATTTATTCTTCCAACTAGAGCTAAAGTATCGATAAAAGAAGACATTTTGTAGAAAAACCCCTCAGCTACTGAATTAAAAAAAAAAAACAGCCACTTTTAGAAAGCAACTGAAATTCAGTTGAAGCATATCGTTCTGAATTTTCATGGTATTCGACAGGATATTTTATATGAGTGGCCCGATATAGTTAATTACTAAATTATTAAAAAAAAAAAGTGGGTATGTGTGATCACAAATCGCACAGGGGTTTTCGTTTAATATTCCTTTCAAAATACCTTATCCTTTTAATCTGTTAGTTCCACATTTCGCAACCAGGGAGTGCACTCTATTCTAAACAAAGTTCTATCCGAACGAAACTCCGTTTTACAACCTATCCATAGCTATATTATTCCAGGGGATCAAGCCCATAGCACCCGAGATAGGCAGGCGTCCCCTGGCGGTAGAAAGTGGAATTAAAATACGTTAGACTATGGTGCAGAATATGAAAGAGCGGTCAAAGAGCTGTGCAATGATATATCACGCGAGGGGTGTCGGCAAAAGTTAGAAAAGTGCCCACCTGGTGAAAAGGGGGAGGTTAGAAAAATTGCTTAACATATACAAGTTAGAGCCCGGAGGGTTAAATAATGCAAGACATTTTGAAAATTTTATGATTTTTCGCGTGATCGCAAGTATTCTGCTATAAGTATGCACAATTTCACGACTCAGACTTAATTAGGGGCTGAGTTAGAAAATTTTCTTAAAATACACAAATTAGAGACGGGAGGGTTAAATATAAGACTTTTTGAAATTTTTTGATTTGTTGTGTGTTCGCAAGTGTTCAGCTATAAGTATGCAAAATTTCACGTCTGCACCTTAATTAGAGTATGAGTTAGAAAAATTGCTTAAAATACGTAAGTTAGAGACCGGAGACGTAAATATAAGACTTTTTGAAATTTTTATGATTTGTCATGTGATGTGAGGTGTTCAGCTATAAGTATGCAAAATTTCACGCCTCCAACCTAATTAGGGCTTATTTAGAAAGAATTGTTTAAAATACACATGTGGTAGCCCAAAGAGTTAAATGTACTACTTTTTCAAAATTTTATGATTTTGTCGTATTTGTTGTATAAGTATGCAAAATTTCAAGTCTCCAACATGTATAGTTTCTGAGAACGGGCTCTGTGACAGACGGATAGACGGACAGACAGACAGAGGAGCGAGACGAATAGGGTTTCGTCAGATGAACGAAACCCTAAAATAGTGCATATCATAATTAAAAATGTATTTCGAGAAATCATTACTAATATACAGTAATTGGGATACAATATAGTATCTGAAATCTTTTCAAATACACCGCAAACAATTTCCCCTATACCATTATGAAAGGAATTATTTTGTGTGGCCCTGTAAATGAACAATAACTATTCTTTGCAAGTGTTCAGCTATAAATATGCAAAATTTGAAGTCTCCAACTTAATTAGGGGCTCACTTAGAAAAAAAAAAATGCTTAAAATACACAAACTAGAGTCCAGAGTGGTGAATATAAGACTTTTTAAAAATTTTATGATTTGTTGTTTGATGTTAGGTGTTCAGCTATAAGTATGCAAAATTTCAAGTCTCCAATATATATTGTTTCTGAGAACTGGCTCTGTGACTGACAGAGAGACAGACAGAGGAGTGAAACGAATAGAGTTTCGTCAGAAAACGAAACCCTAAAAAGAGTTATCGTTTGTCTATGAATATGCATATAATCCTCTTCTTATACGAATGAACATAAATAGTGTACGAGACCCACATAGGCATGTGCTACAGTTACCAATCATTTAAAGTATCTTATTTTGTAGGATGGTCTCAAATGCTATTATTTTTATTTAATTTTTTGTTGTTTTAACCATTTGGAAAAATGGTTATTGTCTTCGTCAGGGTAGGAAATCAAAAGCATATCTGAAGGTTTTGATTGGTTTAATCATCATTTTATTCGTTTTCTGATTGGTCTATACAGTAATCTGTATTTCCCTTTACTTTCAACAGAGATGGACAACAGAGTGTTGCCACTATGACAAAAAAGTAATAAAAACTACAAAAAAATTAATAACTCAAAAACAAATTGAGATACAGCTTTCAAACAAATTGCATTTAAAAGTACATTTTTTTCTCTATACGACGATATAAAAAGTAATATTGTGGGATGTTTAGAAGTTTAAGAAATAAATTTCATTTAAAATTGGCCGTCAGATTTCTTGGAAATCTGGCGATGGAAAAGCCTTTTCCCGAACAGCCAATGAAACGCTTGGATAATACGTAAGTTTCAGGTGGATAATAAGTACGAGTCGCAGGCGATTTCTGTCGCTTGCCATTTTTACGTGTAATAACACTATTAATGTTTAATTCATGGCGTACATAAAGTATGATCAACTCCGTGCGATTTTTTATGTCTTAAATTTTAGTCTTTGAAAAAATCATTTTCCAAATGGTCGTTGTAATTTGTTAAATTGCATTTTTTTTTAATTTTTTGTTGTTTCCGTAATTGTCGTTATAATCAAAACTTCACTGCAAAATATGAGGTAAAACATTTTCTTTATAATCCGGAAGAACTGATCAAGTCCTTCTATAGATCATCAATTCATATAAATATTTCAGTTTGTAATATATACACGAATGGAACGCGAAGAAATTCTAATTCTGCATTTATATTTCTTTTTTCAAAATTTGCAACCTCTTAAAAGAAATTTTCAAACTGGGTTCATAGAAAACAAAATTGTGTTGTCAATAAATTTGAAATTCTAGGTGGACTAATTTTCAAATAATATATGAACTAATAATCAATTTCACATAATATTTTCCGAAAATTTTATCTTTAAACTTTTTATATCTAATAGTCTGCGTGGCAACCAGCCGTGTTGCATTTAAATTGACTGACATCATTCGATTCATTAGGAGTAAATGTAATCTAACGTCATTGTAAATTTAGAAGATAATTATAATAGTATTAATTTTATTAATTACTATATTTCAAGTAATAAATCATATTTGCAACTTATGTTAAAAGCATTCCCATAAAAATGCATATTCTAAATATCTTTCTTTATCAAAAGCATTTCGTTATTTCAAGATTTGGCTTTTAATTTCGGAACTGGTGGAATAAAAATGAGTGATTTGGGTAAACTTACGCAAAAATGATATTATTTTGACAAATTTATTCAAAATCATTTATACTTATGAATTAAAATAAATTCTTACAAAAACGTAATTTTTCTCTCTAAAATATATCGCTTTTAATGCGTCTGAGAAAAGTTTTAATCTCCCTCTTAAGAATATAATCGAAAATCGTCTGTGTTCTTTTTTTAAATGAATGTTTTGGAAATTGGAAATAATAGTTTATCTACTTAAATACAAGGAAATTAATTTTGTTTTTTATCATTGAATTTTCTTGTTGCTTGAATATAAATTAAAAAAAATTACAATCTACAAATGAATAATTTCCTAATGTCAATTTGTCGGCAAACGATTTCTTGCTTTTTAAGGTAAATTGATTTATTAGCTTAAGTATATCAAAATAAATTTTTATTTATTAAAATTTTCTTGAAAATTGTCATTTAATCATGAATGATTTTCATCATCTACTCAAATAAAAAGTATTTATTCTTAACAATTTTAATGACACAATGGCACCGATGAAAATATAATCCCTATAGATAATATGCATGTGACGTCACGCACCCGAGAAAAAGACGTACTTCTCAACTTGTTCTAGGCAGAAAGTAATATTTCTCGCAGAGTTAGTAATGAAAAATGTATTATTTACTATATATAATACAATATATTATAACGACATGAAAATTACAAGCATTTTAGCATATTTTCAAGCAATGTAGTTCGAATTTTTCCCTACAGCAAGTTGAGTTGTAGAGCAACAAGCCAATTCGTTGACAAACATGCACATTATCTGGGAGCACGACAGTGCGTCCGCCAAGTTCGCACAAGCCGTAAGCTACCTTTTCCTGAACCATTTTGGCATGCTTTTCACCCCCTCATAACGTCGTTTTAGGGAGAGATGTAGAAATTTTTCTTTTATACACATGTTCGTATGGTCAAACTGAACTCAGGTTAGACGATTTCATGTTTCTATATTTAGTAGTTTTCGAAATATTAAATTCCGAAAAAGCGCTTTTTTGTCACTGACTCACTTCGCATCATCAAATAACTAAGGTACTTCTAAAAGTCGTAGAATCATGAAATTTCACAAGTAAGTCGGGTTTATAGCACAATTAACCAGAAAAATCTGAAAACACAGAATTTCCGCCTCTAAACCCTTAAAACAGGTGGTGTTCATTTGGCCGTAAACAGTTCCTTCACATTCAATTTCGCCAATGTTGGTCGCCAATACTCGATTACAGAGTTTTGAAGGGGTCACGTAATTTCAAGCAGAATAAAACTTTATATATATGCTTTTCAAAAGATGTTTGTTAAATAGAAAAAAATGAATATCTCTTCTCTCTATTCTAAAAAAAAGTAACTACCGCTGTCACCGCCGCCGCCGCCGCCGGTTTTGATTTTTTTGTGTCCGGATGCCTTTCTTCGTTAATATTAACAAAAATAATGCATACAAAAATATGAAAATCGGTGGTTTTATACAGAAATGTTTGATAAACACGCTGATGCAGACAGTTTTCAAATCGAAGAATTATTTTAAGAGTTATTTAATGCTAAAGTTGGACAAAATCGTTCCACTAAAAAAGTTTTATAGTAGCAAAAACTACACGTTGCAGTGTAATCATTTTTAGATCATTTTATGCGTTAGAATTTGCCGGAGTGCAGATTGCATTAATTTTTTTATTTTGACTCATTTTTTCAGGTTTTATTTCTATTTTAAATTCAAATTTTCAGCATTTCTAGAGATATTTTTTACAGATTTCAGAAAATTGTACTAATTTAAACTGTTGCCAACTGTATAAAAAGCGCAAGCAATAATGTTTGCTTCAAATTAAAAATTTATTTACACGTGACTATTATAAACAGGAAAAAAACTTTCAAATTAGAAATAAATAATTACGTATAAAAAGCAGGAACTTATTAAAAATTACGTCATAAAAAGTATACACGTGAATTTTAACAGAGAAAGGATATTGTAAAATAATAAATTCATTAACATGCGTTAGAAGTCTTAGGAGAAATTACGTCATATTTACGTCACATTATAGTTATTACATAAAATGAACACAAAATAATATTGCAAAAAAGTTTAAATTTAGAAATTGCGCTAGACATTTATTTGATATTTTGAGAATTAATTTAAAATGTCTCATTTAAAAGAACTTTCTTTTCGCTTTGTTAAAAAATACCAGGAGACAAAGACTCTCTTTACTTAATTCCTTTTATATTAGATTATTTTGAAATGTTGTTACACGTGTATACGTCATCAAGTTATTTTTATTTCGACGTTTTATTTGTGTTTTTACTATTGTTGTACGAATTTATTTGTTCTTTCGTTATTTAAAATAAAAATTATATCAATTTGTATAATTTGGCGAGTGGTTTGGCGATTTATATAATTTGGCGAAATTGCTCGACAGGATAATCAAGTAGTACCGCAGTGGATTTGGCGTTAAAATTCCCCAATCAAAGAGAAATGAATAGAAATTCGTTTATAGGGAGATCGCCACTGTTTTTTAAATTATAATTCAATCTTTCGAAATCTTTTTAAAGCCGATCAAATTAGCTTGCATTTAGAGTCTGCGGTGTCTGGACGGGGGTTGGCGAGCGTAGCTCGTAGGGGGCCGAGCCCCCTAGTACCTAAAAATTTTAATCAGTATAGGTTATGATATATTCACGATATTAAAACAATAAAACATTTAACAAAATATAACCGCAATTCGGTATGTTTCCGATATAGCAGCCTTGGCGAAATACAGAAAATAGCCTTGACGAGAAAAGAAATTTGATAAGGTATTTTCTGGCAACCTATTTACTGTGTCATATACACTAGCAATTTTTTCCATATGTATACAATTTATTTAATGTAAGGAACCCTTTTATTTATTTTTATATACCAACATAAATAATTTGTATATAAAAAATCATATTTTATACATGTATAAATAAAATGTTTATATGTATATAAATACATAATATAAATAACATAAAAGTTCATCAGGTTTGTTTTCATAGTTGTTTATATCATTTGGTAACATACCTCAGTTTCTGAAGTCCGAATTGCGCCAAGATTTAAAAAAAAAATGCCAAGGTCCCTATAGTGGAAAAATATCCTAATTCCATATGAAAGTTTTTAAAAATCTCTTTTTAATTAAATGAAATGTGTAACTAATAAACTGTCTTTAACGATATGCGACAGAAGCGGCGTCCGAAGTCCGCTGCTAATGTTATTGTATTGTATTATTAGCCTACTTACTGTTAATTTATTGTTAATTTTAAATCTGTAAAAGAAAGATTATAGTTATAGATAAGATATGTTGGTCGCCAAAACCCGATTACAGAAAATTAGCCTGAGTTATAAAGGTGTTACATGAGTTCAAGCTGAATGAATTTTTATATGCTTTTACAAAAATCTTAATAAGGCAAATCTTTCAGTTTATCTGTCCATCTTTCTATCTTTTACTTCCTTAAAACAAATTTTATAAAAGACCGGGAGGCGTCTGCACAGATCTTCACCTCATCGAGCTGACGGCTGAAATTTTAGGATTAGTAAAATATCGATTAGCGTATTGAAATGTAACTGGTCTGCCAAGTAATATCTTTATGGAAACCACCTACAGACCCGATTTTACTGGTTAATTGGTGGATTTTCCATTGTGTTTTCCTGCACCCATTCCTCTATATTTCCAAACTTTTGGATGCAGGAAAATACAATAGAAAACCTATCAGTTAACCGCTAAAATTAGGTCTTCAAATGGTTTCTACCAAGATATGACTTAACAGACCAGTTGCATTTAAATATGCTAATCTAGTTTTAACTAATCCAAAAATTTAGCTGTAAACTCGATGAGGTGATGGTGTTTACAGACGCCTCCCGGTCTATTATAAATGTCGTACTTCTAATCTCAATAGCACTCTGGTCAATCTGGCAATTATCCCTACTATTTATGGAACACTATTCCTTTAAGTGTGTTTTAGTGATATTAATGAACTTATGCATATGCATCATACATATTATACATATGCATATAATACATAATACATTTGCATCATAGATATTATAGGTATGTGTATAATACATAATACATATGCATCATTATGACGTCAGAATAAACAAAAAAATTTTTGTCGCCAAATTTGAGAATTGTCATGATATATTACCAAATTCGGCGAAACTTTGCTAAATGTCGCCAAGCTTGGCAAATATTTGACGCTAGTGGCTATTTTTCAATGAGTTAATTATTAATGCGAGCCATCTATTTTTATTTTTCCGCATATCATCTGAATAGTTAAATGATATAACGTACTAATATTTCCAAAGTGCTAATAGTTTCGTCACTACCCAAAACCTCTGCTATTGTTATTATATTGTACTGTTATTATACTTACTGTGACTATGTTGTTAATCATTACACCGCTAAAACTTCTGCATTATATAAAGAGAATTTACGGAAACTATTAAAGCATTGAAACTGCCAGTTCTCCTTATGATTATTATAATTCTATAATATGTAACCTGTTAACCCATTAACCGCTGACGTTGCGTTCACGCAACAGTCAAAATAATTGCTCGTCCAATGAATTAGTTACATTGGCACCACTATTTTAGAATTTATAAAAATGTCTTATTTATTGGCAGGAATTTTGCTATTTTAGTAAAGCGAAATTTACCTTACTGAATTTGTGGTGGGAAACTACTTTCAACGAGAAATGTGAAATTTTCTATCGTAATAGTTTTGGCGGTTAATGGGTTAATCGATATGTACGTTAGAATGAATCTTCTACAATCCGGTTCCTCGTATTTTAGTTTTCAGGTTTCGAATAAAATTAAGTAAAATCTTAAAACCATGGCACATTGACTAATTCTTCAACACGGTCAGATGAGAAGAATGATAGATTTTCAAATGGATCATGGCAGTGATCCGGTAGACCTTCTCTTCTTCCGTAATCGAGTCTATTGAAAAGGTTAACGTGAAACAAAAAGATATTAGCATCAATATGGTTTAATGCAAATGCAGATATTGTCAAAGGATTTCATAAGAACCATTTCACTTGTACCCAGTTGTATCAGTTAAAATAGAACAATTGGCAGTGAGCCCAATTAGAAAAGATTACTTAATAGGATTAAAAATTTCCGCATTAGAGAACGAATCGTAACTGCTAAGGAAACATGCATAAGTGAGTTAAGAGATATTTGTCACGAATGATGGAATACATAACAACACAAAATATATGATGTGCTTCCATGATCGTTAAAAGTTTTTGATTTCTATATCAAAAGCTTCCGACTTGGCGAAAAAATGGGCAAGTAAATTAAATTATGAATAACAGTAACATGATGGAACGTTTAACATGGAATTAATACGGTAAATACTGCTTGCTAGAGGCGGCTAGTACTTTAATATAAAAAGAAATAAAGTATAAATTTGTAAAGCTCAATAAAATAAATTTAGGTATTTTTAAATTTCCGGGCGAAAGTGGCAAATCGCCAAATACTGTTCCCAACTCCCATTGTTCATATTGCATTCATTTCATTTAAAGATATATACTTTTCAGTCATCTCATTTAAAATAGATGCATTTCCCTCATTTTATTTAATAGAATATTTAACATAGAAATAAATAAATAAATAAATAAGAAATAATAACATAAACCAAAATATTTTATTTGAAAATCAAAGCATTGTTTCTAATTTACGCATGTAAAAAATGAAAACTGTTATTGGCGAAAAAAACAAAAGTCTAATGAGGAGATTTGCTCCCGGGTAACATAAAAGTACCGAAATTTAAGTTTTTTCATATTAATATAGTTTAGAATAACAAACTTGAAAAAACTTACAAAAAGTAGTGATATCCCAACAAAATGTTTTCGGTAAAAAAAAAAAAAAAGCGCCAAGTTCTCCTTAATGTTTCGGCCAGAAAAAGTAGTGATATCTGAAAGTTCGCACAAGTTAAAAGCCAAACATCCCAAATCTTTCATTGAAAATGGCTTCCTGCGACTTGGCCGTTAATGCCTTCGAGAGGGTTTTTCAAATTTTAAAATATGTACAAATGAGCTATATGCCAACTACATTTTTTGATTATTTTAGGCATTTTGTGGCACAGAGTACAGAAAAAAATACACATTTGAAAAAAGCATTTAAACAACTTCAGTCTATTTAAATGCTTAGAAGTTAAAAATAACAAAATACTTGTATTCAGGAGATAATATCCCTAATTGCTAAAACATAATTAGTATCAGCTTTTAACAGTTTATAAATCGAATACCTCATAATGTATGCAAACAAACTATAATAAATGTTAAAACGAAAAAATTCTCTTTCGTCAATACACAAGATTTCAATATTATACAATAAAATATAATGTAATATATTGTGAGATTTGAAGTAAGTAAATTTTGTTTTATTTCTTGGGTTTTACGTTAATGACTTTAGCTTTAGACCGTACAAAATGGCAATTAAACCACAAGTGGACTAAATGATCTGTAATCAAAACTAATGTTTGTTGAAACTGAATGGTAGTTATCAGAAATCTTTTACTTATGTCTTTATGTGAATTTGCCTCTTTGCATTCTAATATTACTTTTAATATTTAAATAATTTATAAATGCGTAATTTCCAATCATTAATTTAGAAATGTTGCAGAAGGCATTAACGGCCAAGTCGCAGGAAGCCATTTTCAATGAAAGATTTGGGATGTTTGGCTTTTAACTTGTGCGAACTTCAGATATCACTACTTTTTCTGGCCGAAACATTAAGGAGAACTTGGCGCTTTTTTTTTTACCGAAAACTTTTTGTTGGGATCTATTATTTTCATTTTTTTTTAACTTATGTTAATTTTGTTGTGCTACGTTCCGTATTCTACGAGGAGAAGTTGTGATATACAAACGGATAGATAGATTTTGATATAATAGATTCTAAATAACAAAAAAATTAGTGTCTCGAAATTAGTTCAAATTTTAAATTTCTGAGATCATATATGACATCATGCAAATAACTTGTGTTAATTTTGTTGCGTTGCATTCCCTATTCTATGACTAGTGGTTGTGGATACAAACGGACAGGCATATTTTAATATATACAATTTGATTAGTTCTCTTTAAGCAGGATTTTCATCATAAAAACACCGATACGTAATCAAATGTGCTTTATGTATATTTTAAATAAATAAATATCGTGTAATTCGTATACGCACTGCATAGAGTAATTTGGGCATCAGTGAGAGATAGGGAAAGTGCCACTGTTAGCAACGCTGCAAATATGAGATCTATGTAAAAATGTTGTACGTCTAAAATCACGTTGACATTGTTAATTGAAACTTTAAACTTTTCATCTCTACTTTTTTTATTTATTTATTTATTTATTTTTTTTTTTTTTTTTTTTTTTGGGGGGGGGGGATTACTTTTAGGTAAAAAAAAATAGGCATCCAAATGATAAACAGATTTACTGAATTTTAACGAATATGTCATTTACTGAAACTTATCGAATACTAGCTAAAATAACCCGATGTTTCCCGGGGAATAATTTTTAACTATAAATTATTCCAATTCCGGGTTACTTTAGTTGCCTCGGTAGTGTTTTAATACACATGTACGTAACATTTGACAATTCTGGGCTTCCAAACTGTGGATTTTTATAGCAATACAGACAGACAGACAGACAAATTTTCATTTTTATATATTAGATAGCTATTTTTTGTACTATTAATATGACAATAGGCTAAAGAAAAATTTTTGAAGTTGTTTGAAGATGTCATATTACAATAGGATTAAAAAGACATAGCTAATTTTCAAGTTGTCTTGTACACGTAGCCCTATTTTCCAATGAAAAAATTTGTACACATGGGTGAAACAAAAGTATAAGATATTTCATAAATAGATTGAAGTGAACCTTTAAAAATTAATAAAATGAATCCAGTTTTAAACTGCACTCAATGATTCTGTTATGTTTATCGTATATGATTTCTAACTTCGGTTAGCGACAGAAAAACACTCTAAAATGTTCATGGCGCAAGATCAGATCATCTTAACGTTTCGCAGTTCCTTTTTAAACTGTATTTTTAGTTTGATAAAGAATAATAAAGAAAAAAATTATAAGTAAATAACAAAGAATTTAAATCAATCTAAAATCATTTTTAGGGTTTCGTTCATCTCACGAAACCCTATTCGTCTCGCTCCTTTGTCTGTCTGTCTGTCCGTCACAGAGCCCGTTCTCAGAAACTATACATGTTAGAGACTTGAAATTTTGGGTACTTATAGCTGAACACCTCACATCAAACAACAAATCATAAAATTTTGAAAAAGTTGGTAATTAACCGAATTACGGGCTAATTAACTTCTAAAATTAACCAATCCACCTTTTTAACGCAAATTCAAACGGACATTCTCGAAATCATCCGTGTTTCTCCTAAGGGTTGCCAGTAAAATCAGCCAAATGCACGGTTACCACGGAGGAAATTAAGCCGAAAAATGAAGTGGAGATTTTAAAGCGAAATCGTATATCAGAAAATATTGGTCCGAGAAATTTGTAAATGGAATAGACAGACGCAGAAAAAAATCTACTTTCATTTGGTATAAAGTTCACATTTCTGCGATGTGTATAAGTTAAAATATCCACTAAACATCGATCGATAAAAATTTAATTTCTTTAATTGGAAAGACAAGGAAATAAAAAGATTTCAATTCGGCGGGAAAGCAGGTAGTCATGACGACGCTGCGGTTTTCCATAATAGCATATTTTAATACGAAATTTTAACTTTTTAAATATTAAATTTTTTGATTAAATTTTTTGGCATCCCGATGTCAAATTTCTCGCTGATTTCATTGATACCCATATCTAAGTCCTATCTTAATTACAAGCTGAAATATTAATTATTATTTAATTAATCGGTTTATTCCTGTCAAATCCGTCGATTAAAATGAAGAGACGCGCTTTTTTAACCACGAATTAACTTAAATTAGGAAATCTAATAATTTGCCTGGGCTTTTTGAACAGCGATATGAGATAAGTATAACTCATTCATCATCAGAAAGTTTACTTCATACCACTATTTTCTAATAGTAATTTCAGGAAATATTTTGAATTATTGGTTAAGACCGCCACTCAGTCTCTTTGAAACTTTAAGATAGTTTATAACACATAGAAAAAAGTGTAAAAAAGAATGGAGTGTGATATTTCGAGGAGGGGGGGGGGAGCTAGAATTATTTTTAAAATCTTAGCATTTGTTACCGCAGCAAATATTTTAAATTCTTGTTTAAGACCGCCACCATCCCGACCCATCTATCTACGGAAAGATTGCGTAAAGGAGTTTCGTTCAGATATGCTTTTGTTAAGAATAGAGTGCATTCCCTGGTGGTGGAATGTGGAACTAACATAACGCGATTTTGTTAAAATTAGGAAGTCTAACAAGTCGATCTGTTTGAAACTTTAAGATATTTTATAACACATAAGATAAAGGGTAAGAAAGAATGACACGCGAAATTCCGGGGAGGGGGGGGGGAGGGCGCTAGATTTCTATTTAAAAAATTAGCGTTTCTGACCGCTTTAGTTGACTTTTTGAGGGAGTCCTGAGATATATGTTACTGATTTAATATAAAATTGTCTAAAGTTTAGTTACCACTATTTCCTAATAGTAATTTCAGCAAATATCTTAATTTCTTATTAAGACCGCCACCACCTCGAGTAACATATCTACTTATAGGTTGTTTAACGGAGTTTCCTTCCGATACAGTTTTGTTAAGAATAGAGTGCGCTCCCTGGTGGTGGAATGTGGAACTAACATTTTTGTTAAAATTAGGAAATATAACAAGGCGATCTGTTTGAAATTTTACGATAGTTTATAACACATTAGAAAAAGTTTATAAAAAATGGCGCGTGAAATTTCGGGAAGGTGGCGAGAGGGGGAGGGGCAAAATATTTCTTTTTTGTTTCATACCGTTTGAGGTGCGTTTTTTGATGGAGTCCTCAGATACATGCTACTTATACTTATTAAATATAAATATGTCAAAAGTTAAATTACCACTATTTCCGAATAGTAATTTCAACAATTATCTTAAATTCTTGCTGAAGACCGCCACCCCCTCGAGTAACATATCTACTAATGGGTTGTGTAAAGGGGTTTCGTTCAGATACACTTTTGTTAAGAATACAGTGCGCTCCCTGGTGGTGGAATGTGGAATTAACAGACCGCTATTTCATTTAAAGTAGGAAATCTAACAATTCAATCTGTTTTAAACTTTAAGATACTTTATAACACACGATAATAAATTATAAAGAAGAAGGGCGCGTCGCATTTCGAGGAGGGGGGGGGGTTGAGGGAGGTGCGCGAACAAAATTAGGTAATATAATTGGACGATCTGTTTGAAACTTTAATATGGCTTATAAAACATAACATAAATTTTTAAAATCAGGCCGCGTCAAAAATCATGGTGACCATCTGCCCACTCCCCCCCAAGGGGGGCACTTTTCTAAATTTGGCAGATACCCGTCATGTGATATATCGTAGCATTTTGGGGGGGGGGGCGAACAAAATTAGGAAATATAACAAGGCGAATATGTTTGAAACTTTAACATAGTTTAGGATGTGTTTGCCAAAATTTAGAAGGTATTCCATGGCGATAAATGTACTGGACGTTTTGAAAGAAAGTGCTTTGAAAGGAATATTAAACGAAACCCTTTGTGCGATGTATGATCACACTTACCCACTTGTTAAATTATAAACATACTCTTTTGATATACAGGGTGTATTTGAAAAAGTGGGTAAAATTTAACGGGGTGATAGAACGTAGCTATACGAGAAAATTTCGTCGTAGAATGTATGGTCGGAGATCAAGCGGTGAGAAGTTAAAAGGTAGTTTTCCACTGTCCCAGGGCGATGGATTTGTCTAGCTGGTCCCATAGCTTGGCCATCAAGATAGCTGAATCTCTCGTGTTTGGACTTTTTCCTGTGGGGCCATGTAAAGAGCCTAATCTACAAGTGCCTCACTAAACCGATATGGATCCAAGTCTCCAGGATTGCCGTTGTTGCCGGCGATATTCGGGAAACGTCTGGTGTCTTCGGAAATGTGCGTCATTCCCTATCCCGCAGGTGTGAAGCATGCATTACAGCTGGGGGGGGGGGGGAGATCTTTTGAGTAATTTCTTTAAGCATGTACATTATTTACATTCCTGTTAATAAAATGTTTATGAAGCATCTCCTCTCATTCTTGTGTTAATTCTTTAAATGCCACAGTGGAAAACTACCTTTTAACTTCTCACCGCTTGCGTTCCGACCATACATTGTATGACGAAATTTGCTCGTATAGCTGTGTTCTATCACCCCGTAAAGTTTTTCCCTCTTTTTTAGATACACCCTGTATGAATATAAAACGTATTCATTCGAATAATCCTGTTATTTATTATCATTATATAACCTATCATCAACACATGATTATATCATAACTCAAATTTACATGTTCAACCAGTGGAAAGATTTAAAAAAAAAACCCTATATTATTTGCCTCAATCTAGTAATATTTCTTAATTTATGTAAACACTTTACTCATTATTACTTTAATAATTAACTTACTTACAATATGCATTTGAAACAAAGAACACGCACAAGAAATATATTTCAGTATGCATTTCAATCAAAGAGCATTATTTTATCCGATTTTACTGCTTATACATTACAAGGCTAATAAAAATGGTGCATTTAATCGAAAATCCATTCACACAATTTTAGTTTAATACACTACAATTATTTCTCCAATTACAAAGATATTCCAAAAATCCAGCTAAGAAAATAAACCTAAATACTTTTAATACCATGTTTGCTTTGATTTACATACTTTGTTACTAACTTTGCTCAGAAATTCCTCTCAAATACTTCTCGTTATTCTGGATACTTGTTGTCACAAACATATTCTTAGTATGACCAAATAAATACTCAACAGAAGATGTTTTTATTATTCTCAAACAACTTTCATGAAAATGATAGAAGCATTAGGAATAAAGTGAAGAAGGGGAAATCATGCATCAAAATAGATTATGAAACACTTTCCAACACCAACAGACGGTTATAAGGAACTTTCATTTTTTTTTATACAATCAAATCGATCACAATTCGTTTAGCAACCGAATTATTTTATATATTACTGTAAAAGAACGATAAATGAAACGCATGCTTTAACCCTTTATCTACTGTATACTTATAAGTATAATACTGTACCTATAAGTACTTATAAGTATCATTAAAACAACTTGTTATAAAATCCATTTAATACATTAGTAGTAATACAGTTTTGAATAAGTTATAGATGCATTACTTTATCTTGTCCCAAAAGCATTATGGGTTACACAAAACAAAAATATTTTTTAAAGGATGATTTCATTTGCCTGTGCATCTTTTCAGCTTTCTTGGCTTCGAGGGGGGGAGGGGGATTTTTCAATTCGGAAATATTTTTATATTTCTATTGTATGGACATTATATTTGTACATTTCCTAATTCTACAAAATACTAAGGAAAATATTTAAAATAAAAGACATGAGTGGGTAAATATTGCACAAAATCCCTATAAATTCAAATTTAATTAGTCCTTCTAAATCCTTCAATCCTTCTAAAGTTTATTACATGATCATGTAAATCTTCTAATGCAGTTTCAAAAATTCACGAAAAATGCTTTAGAAGATAAAATTTTCACGAATTCATCATTCAGTACATAAAGGGTTAATCCTTAGAAAATATGTTGTATTGTATCTCATTGATTATTTTTAATTTCACTATGTTTGAAGAATCATAACGTTATTAAAATAACTTGCAAAAGATTATTCCATATAGACGATATAGACCATAATGTTATGGAAAAATTTTGTGAGTACCTGTAAACAAATTATAAACGTTACTTATTATATAGTAAGAGAAAGCATGTTTTAGTTCACATCACTGTTGCATACTAATTTCATTATGTTGGAAGTATTGTGACATCATTAAAATGCATCGGAAATAATTCTCCTCATAAATTATAATGTTAAGGAAATCTTTGTCTTTGCGAATGAATTGTACATGCGACACATTTTATTTTCAATACCGAATATTCTATACTACACAACAATAGGATATTAAACTTACATGGGAATCTGAGTGTCAAATATAGAAAAATGAAATTTTGTCTATCTGTATGTAATTCTATACAAATCCACAGTTCAGAAGCCAGAGTTGTGAAATGTTACGTACATGTGTATTAATATACGGCCGAGGCAACTAAAGTAATCCTGAATCCAAATAATTTATAGTTAATTTTTAATTAATAAAAACCACCAATTTAACAGCAATTTCCTATCAAAGTTAAATATTTTTCATTATAGCTGTTGCCAACAATTAAAAATCCACAATAAAATTCTTCCCACAACAATTACTTTTCTATTTCAAGATTTCCACCTAATAAATGAAAATGAAATAAATAGTTTGGCGAATTTAAAAAATTTAATATTACGTCATAAATTTTCGATTGCAAGATTTCCGCGTGAAAAATGAAAATAAAATAAATAGTTTGCCGAAGGTGAATATTACGTCATATTGAAAATACAATGGACGTCAGCAGGTGACTATATAACGTCATATGATTTTGAAAAAACGTATTGAACATGATAAAAACCCGATTATGGATATATTGGAATATTTTAACATTTTGAGGGTCTTTGAATTTGTTTTCGTCATTTTTAAATCTATTCCATATACTCGTATATACGTGTGTGTATGCGTGTATGCGTGTATGTTAGAATTTTCACAGGTTCTTTATCTTAGGCATACTTCAGCTGCTTTTTTTATTGTTTGTTTTATAGTGTATGTTTAATTTTGAAATTA
Organism: Maratus speciosus; assembly: GCA_963932465.1. Classification (NCBI taxonomy): domain Eukaryota; kingdom Metazoa; phylum Arthropoda; class Arachnida; order Araneae; family Salticidae; genus Maratus; species Maratus speciosus. The sequence goes on from OZ010788.1 coordinate 59,639,167, forward strand.
ATTTTTCAAAACAAACATTCTTAAACTTCCGGGCATCACCGGGTACTGTAGCTAGTATTTACTATAGTTCAAGCAGGAAAAAATGGGCAAACGGGCAGACAGACAGACAGACAACAGATTTCATAAAAAAAGTTTTTAACTATGTTAGAAATTTTGAAAAGGACAAAATTTTGTCACAAAAGTTGGATAGGAAAATTTCAGTAAGATATTATAAGCCGAAGATTTTACAGGACACCTACGAACTATTTTAAAAACATCTACGAATTGTAATAATATATTGATTATAACTGAGGTTAGGGAGATGACGAAACCTAAACCACGGATAATTTAAATGTTGTGGTGCCTTCAACTAAATGTTTAACATGCTTACAAGAAATGCTTATCGTATATGTCTCCAATGTCAACAGCATATTGTGATTTCTCCATAAATAAGTGCAGTGAGTGTGGTCAAATATCGAAAAAGAAAGAAAAATAGTGTATCAAGCGTAGATTATAAAATACTTTCCAACATATCCAAAGGACTGTAACGAATTTTTACCGTTTAATACTGTGAAAAAAAATATCTTAAGTAAATAATTTAAAAAAAGCATAAAATCCGAAACATTTGGCAGTGTATCCCGTTCTTTTCTTAGCCCAGTGTATCAATTTGTTTAAATTATATAAACAGATCTTAGTATACTAAATATAGTTCAGATGGGAAATGCTCAACTCAATTAAAAGACAACCTTAAGCAATCCACACTCATACACAGTAACGTTAAGAGCTCTTTTGTATTGGGCTGTATATGATCCACAGAATTAAAACATAATTTAGTATGCAAAACGTTATTTAAACTTAAAAGCGCATAATAAATTGGAAAGGCACTTCCAGCATTTATCGCTCATAGTCAGTGCTGTAATTCTTTTGTGTGACCCTGTAAAAGAATGATAAACGGTTTGCACTCTCTGTTTTACAGAAAGCATGCCCTCAGAAATACATATCAGTTTTATTTTGCTTGAAATAGTATAACATCATTAAAATACGCCGCAAACTATTTTTTCCCTTAGACCATAATTTAACGGAATTCTTTTGAGTGCCCCTGAAAACGAACAATAAATGCTAATATTCCATTTTCAATAGGGGAAATGCCATAGTGGATCTCGATAACATATTGAAATACATGGAAATCCGATTATTTACGAGAGTTATAGTGGGTAGTCGGCAGACATACTGGTAGATAAACTGAATTCATTAATATTTTTTCAACTACGTTGGATAAGTGTATAAAAGCACAGTGACGAACTCTTTCTTTCAGAAAGGATACTTTTACTGGTCGAACATTCGTACTAGAAATTTTATTTTTAACATACAGTGCTTGAAAAAAGTTTAAGACCTCATGCTAATTTTGTTGTTTAGAATAAAATTGCCCAAAAAGATATATATCTTGAATTTAGACACATATATCTGATATCATATGTGAATTTAATTCAATTGTAAAAATTAAAAAGTATTTTTATTTACAAATGGTAAAATCTTGCAATATTAACAAATGGAAATAAGTTTAGGACCAGTAGCTTATTTTAAATCTAACATAATGAGACGACGTCTTGGTTGCAGTATTTTATAGGGACTCACCTGTGATGTTGTTTATAGGTTAGTGGTCGCTAGATTTGATGCTTTGGGATATGCAACTGCTGCTTTGAGCTCGCAGCGAAAAAAAGCATTGGCTGAAGAAGAAAAGGGTAAAATAAGGGCCTTTTTCAGAGTGCGGACTGCATGAAAGGCAAATTGTCAGAAAAATAAGTAAATTTAAAACTGTATTGTACAATTTTCTTTGTGATCCAATGAACTATGTTAGAAATAAAAGAAGCGGACGTCTATCAACATTCTAACCCATTTGTAAACGGAACGTTATTAGAATGGCGGTTCAAGATTGTGCTTATTCTTGTACTATAAAATCTGCTCTAGAACTCTCAGTTATATCCAGAACTGCTAGAAATATGTTATAAAGTGCCAAATGCTTGAATTATGCTAAATTCAAAGCCAAATCAAAACTACAAAAGCATCACATTGAGGAATATATTATCTCTTAAAATTCAACATATGGGGCAAATTGGTTTTTACTAATGAAAAATTATTCACTTTTCATAGAACAGGTTGTTTAAGATATTACTGCCATGATTTACCAAATGAGCCAATATCTGCTTTCGAAACGTGTACAAGGTTACAAAACGTGTACAAGGTAGTGCCTCAGTCCTGATTTGGGGAGGCTTTAATGCAAAAGTAAAAACAAGCTTGATTTTACCAAGACAAAGATGAACTCCTTTGACTATCAAGATGTTCTAGGTAATAACTTTGTTCCAGTTAAAGATGAACTTCTGGATCGGAACATGGAATTACTTCAAGATAACACCTCTAATCGCAAGTCTGTGTGAACTTCAGATTGATTATCTGGGAACAACATCAAAACTTTAGACATTCCAGCTAAACATCCTGACATAAATCCCATAGATAGCTTGTGGGTAATCACGGTTTATCAACTTTATGCCAACATAAAGTAGTTAGATTCGATTGTTGAACTGAAAGCAACCATTTTGTAAACATAGAAACAAATACCCATTTCCACACGTAAAAACCTGACCAAATCTTTACCAAAGTCTCTTTTGGAAGTCATCAGTGTTAAAGGGAAACAAGCAAATTACTAAAATTTAATGAACAAATCATTTACATGTGTAATTTAAATTTTAAATATACTGGCCCTAAACTTTTTTATATCCTGTTGTGTTATATAGAAATGAATTTTTGCTTAGTTTTTTAAACGTGTTATTTTAATTTATAACAACTCACAAAACTTGCATAAACTTTATATGTATAATTGCACAATGATATTTTTTTTTTCATTAAAATAAGAAATTTACTGTTTTTGTTGGTGGTCCTAAAGTTTTTTTCAGCACTGCATAACTATCACATCGTTTACAAATTTTGTAGTTTAAATCTCATGAAATGCGGAGCAATGGAGCGACCTCTGGAGCCGTCTGAAGTGAGATACTTATTGTTTGCTAACCCTGTATTCGTTACTAACTTTGCGTAGAAATTCCTCAAAAATATTCTCATTATTTTATCTACTGGTGGTTGCAGTTATATATTCTTTCTACGACCAAATGAGTACTCACAACCAAATTTTACTTTCTAAAGAAGAAAATAAACTGTACTTTTGTAGTACAGTAAACTGTACTGTACTTTTTGTAAAGTATGTAAGTCTTTACTATAAATTCTGTATTGGTGTTAGTTAGTCTGTAAGTTCTATCTGTAAGTCTTACTTTCTTCTTTCTAAAGAAGAAGGTATTGTAATCGCAATTTTTTTCGACTTCCAGTTTTCGACATATTTACATGTTTTAGGGGTCAGAGATCAAAAAGTGTATGAAGTTATGCATAGAATGAAGCAATTTTTTTTGTATGTTTTGGGCTATGGCCAGCAGATCCTCCTTGAATTTGGAAGTATTCCTCTGGAAAAGGGCGCTGTAATAGCAATTTTTTGTGTCATTTTCATTATTGTACCATAAAAAAGTGTATCAAATTATGCATAGAATTAAACCAAATTTCATGTGTTTGTTTTTGTCTATGGCCAGCTGAACCAACGTGAGTTTGGTAATAATCCGCCGGAAGGGTGTGATATTTCTTTCTTATTCTTAGTTATATTGTATATTGGCTGTTCTTTCTTTTTGACAGATGACCAGGCCCTTATTTGCCGGGTAGACCCAGCTGACCGGTTTTGATACCTGGTATCGGGGAGGCTGATCACTTAATCACCGCGTAGTGACAATAAAACTAACGGGAGTCTAGATCGTATAGGCAGTGCCTATTACTTAGTTGTGAGTGTTGTTATGCCGGTTACTTAAAATTTATATCTTGTTTTTTGGCACCTGCACATTGCTGCTCAATTTGGTCTCATAATTTGGAACCTTTGTCTGATAATGAGACATTCACCTGGCAAAGCACCCCCCCCCCCCCCCACAGAGGTATTTCATAGGTAAGTTGGAGGACTTTGCGCTCTCGACGGATTTTACATGCACCAGGCACCATTTAGCGTACATGGCGGATTTTAGGCAGTAGTAAGCCTCGATCCCGCGGCCTTTCAGCTGCGAGTTCGACATGCAGCGACGGGCAATTCGCATCCTGCTAATTTGCAATTTCTCAAGAAGCTGATGTGCAACAGAATAAAGAAAAATATTGATTTTAATAAATATTATGATTGAGATTAACGTTTTTACTCCGATTAGTAAAACGAAGCAGAAACTTTAGATGAAAATAAAAGTTGGTGTATTATTGAAGTAATAACACTGAAGTATTAACCTGTGTAACAACTTTTTGAAATATTAACATGTATGTGAAAGAAGAAAGTTTTGGGATTGGCACATCCGACTATTTTTTTCTGTTGTCTAAGCAACTTCCTTAAAAATAAATTAAGCGTTGGGGTTGGGAAAAAATTCGGAATAAAAGAATGTTAGACAACTTTCGGTAAAACAAATGATCAGACTGCTTTACTTCACAATCAACTACAAATCGCAATAATATAAGGATAGAATGATCAAGTTAAGCAATAATCAAATTATAATAATAATTTCATTAATATTTTTAAATTTATACTGATAATTATAATTTGGCTTCTTAAGACAGATGAGATGCTTAATCAATATAAAAAAGTATCTGTATAAATTGTTTTAATTTCATCCTATATTTATATTTCTTCAAACAATCCACTCACTATCCTGTTAGTTTAATGCTTTTTATACAATGTCTTTTTTCATTTCAAACAAATATTTTATCCAATTTTAATACTTATCCATTACAAGACCAAAACAATACTTTTTGGTAAGATAAATAAATACAGTAAATTCTGTCTAAGGCGGACTCTGTATAAGACGGAAATCTGTCTAACGCGGAAAATTTCTCAAGTCCCGGCGAACCCATAGAAAATTACATTATTTTATGCTGCATAAGACGGAATCTGTCTAACGCGGAAACGGAAAGGATTTTAAGGTCCCACCGAAACCAAAATTTTGCATAAGGCGGAAAAAAGGATAATTTAAAAATGAAAGGCATTTTGTTTATTAAACTTTAAAACTGATAAGTCAAATACTCAATGTCGACCTGTTAGTTAAATTCAGTAAAACTTTGAAAAAGTTATTTCAAAAGAGCAGAACCTGTTTAAATTTTATGGAATTTATGCTAATGTCATTTTATCAAATACAAAATTGCATTTTAAAGTTAATATTTCTAGTAGAATGAACATTTATCAAAACATGTATTTCTAAAGTGCAGTATATTATACTTTAAAATTATACTGAAATTCAAAGTTATATAGCGTTCGGTCTCATTCTCAAAGTTTATTGTTTTTTTTTTTTTTTTTTTTTTTTTTTTTTTTGTATGTGTGTGTGTGTAAATTTTCAATTCGCATGTATTACAGCAGTACTAAGAAACTGAATAGCGTTTCTCATTTATCTATAAAGACAAAAGATCTTTCCGAATTTCAGTTTTCAAGCGATTTTCGAGTCAGGAAGATCAATGAAAAATCATCATCTTCGAGGGGTTTTTTTTCAATTTTTTATTTATTTACTTATTTTTTTATTTATTTTATTTATTTTTTTGGGGGGGTGGGGGGGGGACTTTTTTGCATAAGCCGGAATATTGTCTACCACGGAAAATTTTCTCAGTCCCGATCGATTCCGCCTTAGACAGAGTTTACTGTACTTTCGATATAATAAATACTAATTATCTCTTAATTTACTTATATTATATTCTAACAATAACTTAATTTACTTATTAATATTTAGTATTTTAAACAAAGAATATTGTTTTATTGAATTTTACTTACCTATTCATTACAGGACTAATATTAATCGTTCATTTAATATGAAAATTTAGTTACATAATTTTAACTTAGTGAAACTATTTCTCTAAATACAACAGGAACCTGAAATGCAATCTGAGGAAATGAATCTAAATAGTGTAAATATTATGTTTATTTATTTACACAGTTTGTTTTTAACGTTGCTTATCAATTCTCAAATATTTTTCATAATTTGACTACGGTAGTGCTAAATAAAGTACTGCTGAGGCAAAAGTTATCAGTGTTGTTGTCTAAGTAACTTCCACTAAAATATGGAAATTACACAACAGTTAAATAAGGAAAGAAGAAAAAATAATGCAAGCAGAGGATTTGCTATCTTACTATGTAATTATTCGTCATCCCTTCTCCTTCTGCTGAAGTAAGTATTTATTTTTGGAGCACTCTGCTGTTGTTAGAAGTAAGTCATTATTATACTTTGTTATTCCTCTGTAACGGATACGATGCCAAACCAATTGAAAGAAAAGTACCTGAAATAATTGCTGTAATTTTATATCTAAGTTTATGCAAACAATCCACTTATTCTACTTTTAATTACAGTGTGCCAGCATTTCAAACGAAGACTATCTTCTTAGTTGCTTTTACTGTTTGTGAAAGTGTTTATAAAGAAACATTTAATTAAAAATTCATTTAAGAAATTTATATTTAATGCATTTCAAATACTTCTGAAAATACAATGTCGATCTCGAGACAAAGAAAATTAATCCAAATAATTTGAAAACTATATTTGTCTTTCTTAATTTACATACTTTTTTACTAACTTTTCATAGAATTTCCTCTAAAATGTTTCCCATATTCTCACTACGATCGTTGGAAGTAAAACTGTAATTCAAAATAAATACTCAAAACCGAAATTTTTCTTCTATTGTCTAAAATACTTGAATAAAAACGGAAAAAATAGTGTAAGTATCTGATTTATTATCTTATATCTGGAACAAGAGTGTTATGAGTAACTGTCGGTACAATAAATATTTCAGAATGCTTTATTATTTAAAAAATGTTACGAATTGTTATAATATTAACGAAGAAATCTAAGTCTACGATTAATTTAGTTTAAATAATCAATCACAAACCCTTTGATAAATTCTATTAAAAAGTAATGGCTCTATAATTCACCATTCTGAAATACAAATGTTTTAGAAACTGGATATACAGTGTGATCGAAAAATAATGCCTAGATTTTAAATAACTGTCACAAAAAACTATGAAAGGTAATTTATTGGTTTTAGTCTTATAATGTGCGGCAAAATATATTTTTTTTCATACCTTAGTATGTTTCAATGTGAGCACCGTTCGGTGTACACCGGGATGAAATGTGTGCAATGTGAGCACCAGGAGCAATTTGACCTGGATAAGTTCTCCGAAAAAGCCGCTGTACACTGACTATTGACTTTGACTCCACATACCAAATCCCGCACTGTGTTTTTTGTTGCACGGTCAACATCGTACTGTGCTTTTTGTTGCACGGCCAACATCGTACTGAGCAGCTGCAGTCTGGCGCGTCAGCTGACCTTGACGACTGCGCAACTAATCCGCGCATAACACAGACACGCAAACGAATTCTCGTGAACTAAAACGAAACTTGCGTTCACCAGTTATCGTGTAGTGAAAGAATTACTCGTTTAACATAAAAGCTTTCAATGTTATGATTTTTTTAAATCTAGGCATTATTTTTCGATGACCCTGTGTACAAAAATTCTCATTCTAACGTGGTGATACAGCAGGCAACCAGATAACCTGGATTTTGTGACGGGATTAAAAACATTTTCGCAAACATGCCACTCCAAACAATAGTGAGAGTTACTGAATTGAGTTCTCCATCAGATCGGATAACCCGATTTTATCCGTGAGATATTTTTTCTTTGCGGTTAAAATTTCGTTTGGGTTGACTTTAATTATTTCGACTTTGTGTTAGTTTAAGTTTGACATTTGACACTTGCGTGTGGGGTTCGGGCTAATCCAATAAATATATATATATATATAAAGGAAAAAAAAAAAGAAAGAAAGAAAGCCTAGAACATTTTTCAGATGAAGCATCTAATGTAAAATGGGTAAAGATGCCGTAGTTTTTGACATTATTCTTTTAAAAATCGTCTGTTGTTTTTATTTGTTATTCATTGATTTCTTGTTGAAGTTTGTACCCTTATGTATCATTAAAAACCTTATTTCATATTACAGATATTATATAAAGCATAAAAAATTTTGTTTTTGTAAACACTTGCATTTCGGCATCTTACCCATACCTATAGGTAAGATGGCGAACTATCTAGGGCCTTGTGGAGTTTCAATGCAAACAATAATTTTTGCGAAGCAGCATAGAACATAAAGGGACGAACTTTAAGATTTTAGACATAATAAAGTTGTTAACTTACTTAATATGAGGAAATTACAAAAATATGAATGTAACAAACGTTGGCAATTTAATATTATTACAAACTAATATTGGAAAAAATAAAGTTATGTTCTACTTAACATTTAAAAGAATTATGGTTCTTAAGTATGCCTATTTTTAAACATTATAACAAGTTTAAATACGATAAAGCCACTGTGATAAAGTGCTTTAGAGTGGGGCTTTTTTGTTGGTGTTTTTCATATGCCTCTTTGTTCTTTTCAGCTATAACTCACATTTGCCATAGACTGCACATTTTTTTAGGAACTTTGAGCAACTTTTATATAACCAACAGTTTAACTGAAAGCATGTGATCCAATCACATTTTTCAGAGGTTTTTTTGCACTCTGCTAGACGCTTTGAACACTGATTCTCATTCACTTAAAAAAAATCTTCATCTTCTAAATCTTGGTAGAAAATTTAATCCGTTATATTTTCAGAGTAGATCAAATTAACGTGTTTATAGAGTCTGCGGTGCCTTGATGGAGGTTGGGGAGCGTAGCTCGTAGGGGGCAGAAGACCCTCGTTATCTAAAAGTATATTGTATACTATAGATATTTACATTTATTAAAATTATTTATAACTGCATTTAACATCAAATTTTTAACAATGATTAAAATTAATAATTATTAAACAGATATTTATAAGGCCAATAAAGTTTATTTATATGGCAGAATACATATCGAAACATTTCAAATTATGTTCACCTTAGATTTTAATATTTCTTTATGTTATTTTAAACACTTAGAAAATTTATAATTTTAATTAACGATTTTTTTAATCAGTTGATTAAAATAACGATTTAATCACTGATTTAAATTATTTGATTAAATTATTGACAAGTTAGTTAATATACAAGAGTAATTTAAACAATGAAGAAACAACCAAGCATTTGACCGCAACGGAAAATAAACGGCATCTTACCCCAAGGGAAAAAAACCGGAATCTTACCCCTCCAAAATTTTCGTTGACTCATCCCAAAGTATTGGGTAAGACGCCGGTGCCCCTCCACTGGCGTGAAGAACCGGGAACCGGCCACCATTTATTATTTGCAGAAAGGTCAGGTACCAGTACTCTCTAAAAGCATCAGATTTATTTCTCTGCTGCTTAAACTAAGACTTATATATTCAAATAAACAAGTCACGTAAAAGATTTTTGTTACTTACCAGAAGTGTTAAGACGAAATAGCAATAAAAAAATACTTTTTTTTTTTTTTTTTTTTTTAAAGAGCGCAAACGGAAATTAAATTATCAGTAGGGAACACTCTTCCTTACAACTAAGCGGGGTTTCCCTTCTGCGAATGGTCATATAAAAACTACGTGATTCGGCATCTTGTACAACACGGCATCTTACATCAAGTTACCCTATATATTTTAATGTTAATGAGTAGATAGATGTTCAAGTTTCATCATAAAACATAAATTGGTGTTACAGGTATAATTGTAGGCTATTTTCCTGTAATTCTATTAAATTATGGATTTTTTTTTTCATTTTGGGTTCAGTTCGTGTTCGTGTTTGAGTGGGGTTATGAGTTGGCTTTAAATTGAATTTCCGGATTCGGTTCGGGTTATACTCGACCTACACAGGACTAATGAATGAATTGACGTTAATGGGTCATTACTTTCAAAATTTATTATAAGTTTTTAGCCTTGAAAATGAATTGAAACTTTGAAATTGACTTGAAATATGCTTTCAAGTTTATACTTTATTTTTGTTCTTGTTTAAAAGCGTCCCCACACTTTTTCTTTTCCCTTCGAAGGATTCTGCAAGTGTTAGAGATAAGTCATTAGTATTAATTGTTCTTTTGTAATTGCAGCGCGATACTTAAAAAATGGGATTTAAAATGCAGTGATGCTTCCACTAATGAATGCTTTGGCTGATAAAAAAGTTTTTTCACTCTTGATTCGGCTTTCCATTTTAGGTAGCTTTCATTACAAAAAGCTACCTATTGCAGCCGTTCGGAGGAAAGCGATTTCAAAAAATTTTGGTATATTTTCATCCATCATGACCCCCAGACCCCGAAACCACCCTCCGTTCAAAATTGTATATATATATATATATATATCTGACCTTTGTCACACTGTAACTCTCGTATTTATGAACCGATTTGGATGTAATTCGGTGTGTACATAGTACATACAAATGTCTCGACCGAGTTTGTTGGCCAGCTTCATCTGACATCTTGTTTAAAAATGGCGGCCATTTAAATTTTTAAGAAAAATTTAAATTTGAAATGTGGTACCAAAAAATTGAAAATTGAAAAAATATTTTTTTCTTATGTGTTTAACCTTGATAAAAAGATTCGGGAGCAGTTTTTGTTTCGTCTATATCTTAAAAAATGGCTGAGTTATAGCATTTTGAATTTCTAGCGTGGCTGGCATTTTGAAACTTAATGATATTTGTCACGTGATAAAGGGCGTATTTATGAACCATTTTGGATGTACCTTGGTGTGTGCATAGTACATACAAATATCTCGACCGAGTGCGTTGTCCAGCTTCATCCGACATCTTGTATCAAAATATCAATTTCAATTTATAAAATTTAAAAAAAATTTTAATTTAAAATGAGATACCAAAAAATTGGAAAATGAAAAAGATTCTTTTTGTATGTGTTTGAACTTAATTCAAAGATTCCGGAACAGTTTTTGTTTCGTCTATATCTAAAAAATGGTTGAGTTATAGCATTTTGAATTTCTATTGTGGCTGACATTTTAAAACGACCTGATTTTTGTCACGCGTTAACAGGCGTATTTATGAACCAATTTGGATGTAACTTGGTCTGTACATAGTACATACCAATGTCTCGACCGAGTTCGTTGGCCAGCTTCATTTGCCATTTTGTTTCAAAAGGGTTGCCATTAAAAAAAAAAAAATTAAATGAGGTATTAAAAAATAGGAAAATGAAAAAGATTTTTTTTTTTATGTGTTTGGCCTTGATACAAAGATTCTGGAGCAGTTTTTGTTTCTGAAAATTTGTTCTTTTGTTTATATCTTAAAAAAATGGTTGAATTATAGCACTTTGAATTTGTAGCATGGGTAACATTTTGAAACGATCTTGTATTTGTCACGCGATAACACACGTATTCTCCTATTTCGATGTAAGAAAGCATATGGATAGTATGCATCAATATCTCGGCCAAGTTCGCTGGCCAGCTTCATCAGCCATCTTGTTTCAAAATGGCGGCTATTAAATTAAAAAATATATATTTTTAAGTGAGGTGCAAAAAAATTAGAAATTGAAAAAGGTTTTTTCCTTAAGTATTTGGCCTTGATATAAGGATTCAGGAGCATTTTTTGTTTGTCTTAAAAATGGCTCAGATATAGCAATTTCAATATCTAATGTGGGTGACATTTTTAAAAATCTAATTTTTTGCCTGCGACAACACTCGTATATATCAATCGATTCCGATGTGAGTGAGCATGTGCACAGCAATTACTAAGGTCTCAACCAAGTTTACTGGTTAGCCTCATCCACCATGTTGTCTTAAAATGGCAGGCACTTTAAGACATCGCCGAATTTGGGAGCCAAATATAAGTTACTTTAAATAAAATCAGCTTGGATAAAGCTGACTAATTTCGCGAAATTCTCATTTATAATGATTTAGTATTGATAAAAATTAGTATTGAATCTAGTATATTCGGTTTCCACTAATTTGGGCTTCGTGTGTTTGAATAATATAAGTTGGCTTTTTTAAAATAAAAAATATGAAAGCTACCTCTTCCTCACGGCATTGGCCGGAAGGACTTTTTTTATTCGGTGTCCATGCTAATATAACGTAGACATCTTGCATTTCAAGTAGACAAAAAGTCACATTTTGGTTAACGAATATTTCAACTATCGAACAGGATTCTGGAATATCTTTCTTAGCCGAGATGTTAGTGTATCTGCTTTAATCTTGTATCTAAATTTATTCATTATCAAAGTTTAGTGCTGTAATTACAACGTGCCTTCATTTCAACCCTATAACATTATTTTACTGGAATTTATAGTTTACTCTTTATAAGATGAATAGAAATTGCACATTTAATAAGAAATTCCTTTAAGTAATTTTAAATACTTTGCAAACATTTCTCAAAATACACTGGAAATGCCAAAGCAAGAAAATTAATCTAAAAAGTCCTTCCGGCCAGTGCCGGGAGGAAGAGGTAGCTTTCATATTCCTTATTTTTAAAAAGCCAACTTATATTATTCAAACACACGAAGCTCAATTAAGTGGAAACCGAATGTAGGGGATTCAATACTAATTTTTATCAATACTAAATCATTATGAATGAGAATTTTGCGAAATTAGTCAGCTTTATCCAAGCTGCTTTTATTTAAAGTCACTTATATTTGGCTGCCAAATTCGGCGATTTCTTAAAGTGCCTGCCATTTTAAGACAACATGGTAGATGAGGCTAACCAGTGAACTTGGTCGAGACCTTAGTAATTGCTGTGCACATGCTCACTCATATCGGAATCGGTTGATATATACGAGTGCTGTCGCAGGCAAAAAATCAGATTTTTCAAAATGTCACCCACTTTAGAAATTGAAACTGCTATATCTGAGCCATTTTTTAAGATAAAGACAAACAAAAAATGCTCCTGAATCCTTATATCAAGGTCAAATACTTAAGAAAGAAACCTTTTTCAATTTCTAATTTTTTTGCACCTCACTTTAAATATAATTTTTTTTTAATTTAATGGCCGCCATTTTGAAACAAGATGGCTGATGAAGCTGACCAGCGAACTTGGTCGAGATATTGATGTATACTATCCACATGCCTTCTTCCATCGAAATAGGTGAATACGCGTGGTATCGCGTGACAAATACAAGATCGTTTCAAAGTGTTAGCCATGATAGAAATTCAAAGTGCTATAATTCAACCACTTTTTAAGATATAAACAAAAGAACAAATTTTCAGAAACAAAAACTGCTCCAGAATCTTTGTATCAAGGCCAAACACATAAAAAAAAGTCTTTTTCATTTTCCAATTTTTTAATACCTCATTTTAAATTTTAAATTACATTTTTTTTTAAAATGGCAACCCTTTTGAAACAAGATGGCGAATGAAGCTGGCCAACGAACTCGGTCGAGACATTGGTATGTACTATGTACAGACCAAGTTACATTCAAATCGGTTCATAAATACGCCTGTTATCGCGTGACAAAAATCAGGTCGTTTTAAAATGTCAGCCACAATAGAAATTCAAAATGTTATAACTCAGCCATTTTTTTAGATGTAGACGAAACAAAACCTGTTCTGGAATCTTTGTATTAAGGTCAAACACATACAAAAAAATCTTTTTCATTTTCCAATTTTTTGGTATCTCATTTAAAATTTAATTTTTTTTTAATTTTTTTAAATGGCCACCATTTTGAAACAAGATGGCGAATGAAGCTGGTCAACGAACTCGGTTGAGTTATTTGTATGTACTATGTACACACCAAGGTACATCCAAATCGGTTCATAAATACGTCTGTTATCACGTGGCAAAAATCAGGACGTTTCAAAATGTTAGCCACGCTAGAAATTCAAAATGCTATAACTCAGCCATTTTTTAAGATATAGACGAAACAAAAACTGCTTCCGAATATTTTTATCAAGGTCAAACACATAAGAAAAAAATATTTTTTCAATTTTCAATTTTTTGCTACCACATTTCAAATTTAAACTTTTCTTAAAATATTAAATGGCCGCCATTTTTAAACAAGATGGCAGATAAAGCTGGCCAACGAACTCGTTCGAGACATTGGTCTGTACTATGTATAAACGAAGTTACATTCAAATCGGTTCATAAATACGCCTTTTATCGCGTGACAAAATTAAGGACGTTTCAAAATGTCAGCTTCGCTAGAAATTCAAAATGCTATAACTCAGCCATTTTTTAAGATACAGACTAAACAAAAACTGCTACGGAGTCTTTGTAGGTCAAATACATAAGAAAAAAATATTTTTCCATTTTCAATTTTTTGGTACCACATTTCAAATTTAAAATTTTTAAAATTTTTTTAAATGGCCGCCATTTTGAAACAAAATGGGGGATGAAGCTGGCCAACGAACTCGGTCGAGACATTAGTATGTACTATGTACACACCGAATTACATCCAAATCGGTTCATAAATACGAGAGTTACAGTGTGACATAGGTCATATATATATATATATATATATATATATATATATATATATATATATATATATATATATATATATTGATATATATATATATATATTGATATATATATATATATATTGATATATATATATATATCAATTTTGAACGGAGGGTGGTTTCAGGGTCTGGGGGTCATGATCGATGAAAATATACCAAAATTTTTTGAAATCGCTTTCCTCCGAACGGCTGCAATAGGTAGCTTTTTGTAAAGAAAGCTACCTAATATGTTGTATACCGTGATTGTTTATTAGGTAGCTTTCATTACAAAAAGCTACCTATTGCAGCCGTTCGGAGGAAAGCGATTTCAAAAAATTTTGGTATATTTTCATCGATCATGACCCCCAGACCCTGAAACCACCCTCCGTTCAAAAGTTGATATATATATACATATATATATATATATATATATATATCCATATATATATATATATATATATATATATATATATATATATATTACCATTAATTAAACATAACCTACCACCGTCAATTATTATGAATTAATATATATATCTATCTGATCTTTGTCATACTGTAACTCTCGTATTTATGAACCGATTTGGATGAAACTCTGTGTGTACATAGTACATACCAAAGTCTCGACCGAGTTCGTTGGCCAGCTTCATCTGCCATCTTGTTTCAAAATGGCGGCCATTTAAATTTTTTTTTAAAAATTAAAATTTGAAATGTGATACCAAAAAATTGAAAATTGAAAAATATTTTTTTCTTATGTGTTTGACCTTGATACAAAGATTTCGGAGCAGTTTTTGTTTCGTCTATATGTTAAAAAATGGCTGAATTATAGCACTTTGAATTTCTACCGTGGCTGACATTTTGAAACGTCCTGATTTTTGTCACACGATAACAGACCTATTCATGAACCGATATGGATGTACCTTGGTGTGTACAAAGTACATACCAATGTCTCGACCGAGTTCGTTGGCCAGCTTCATCCGCCGTCTTGTTTCAAAATGGCGGCCATTTTAAAAAAATTAAAAAAATATTGAAAAAGATTTTTTTCCTTATGTGTTTGACCTTAATATAAAGATTCCGGAACAGTTTTTGTTTCGTCTATATCTAAAAAAATGGCTGAGTTATTGCATTTTTAATTTCTATTGGAGCTGACATTTTGAAACGACCTGATTTTTATCACGCGATAACAGGCGTATTTATGAACCGATTTGGATGTAACTTGGTGTGTACGTAGTGTATACTAATGTCTGGACCGAGTTCGTAGGCAACCTTTATTCGCCATTTTGATTCGAAAGGGAACATTTAAAAAAATTATCTAAAATTTAAAATGAGGTATGAAAAAATTGGAAAATGAAAAAAGTTTTTTTTATGTGTTTGACCTTGATACAAAGATTTCAGGGCAGTTTTGTTTTCGTCTACATCTTAAAAAAAGTTGAGTTATAGCACTTTGAAATTTCTAGCATGGCTGACATTTTGAAACGATCTGATATTTATCATGCGATAACACACGTATTTATTAACCTATTTGGATGTAAGAAGGCATTTGGATAGTATATAGCAATGTCTCGACTAAGTTCACTGGCCAGCTTCATCCGCCATCTTGAATCAAAATGGCGGCCATTAAATTAAAAAAAAATTATATTTAAAGTGAAGTGCAAAAAATTTAGAAATTGAAAAAAGGTTTCTTTCTTAAGTATTTGACTTTGATATAGGGATTCCGGAGCATTTCTTGTTTTGTCTTTATCTTAAAAAATGGCTCAGACAGCAGTTGAATTTCATTATGTGGGTGACATTTTGAAAAATCTGATTTTTGCCTGCGACAGCACTCATATATATCAACCGATTCCGATGTGAGCGAGCGTGTGCACAGGAATTACTAAGGTCTCGACCAAGTTCACTGGTTAGCCTCATCCACCATGTTGTCTTAATAGGGCAGGCACTTTACATATCGCCGAATTTGGAAACCAAATATAACTTTAAATAAAATCAGCTTGGATAAAGCTGACTAATTTCGAGAAATTCTCATTCATAAGGATTTAGTATTGATAAAAATTAGTATTGAATCTTCTATAATCGGTTTCCACTAAATTGAGCTTCGTGTGGTTGAATAACATAAGCTAGATTTTTAAAAATAAAGAATTTGAAAGCTACCTCTTCCTCCCTGCAGTGGCCGGAAGGACTTTTTTAATTTACACAGTTTTTGCAAATTTTACTTGGTAATTCTTCACAAATATTTCGCATTATTTTGGCTAAAGTGATCACAAATAATTTTCTACTAAGACCAATTAAATGGTCACAAATGGAACTTTTCTTCTGTTGTCTAAGCAACTTTCATGAAAATCAAGGAAACGTTAGGAAGGGAACACAGACAAAATAATGTGAACTCGTGATTTATTATCTTAATTACTTGTGGAAACGCCCGTCCTAGGACGGTGGGTAGAAATCCTGGTTTTCCCTTAAAATTATAAATAACTGATAAAAATATTCATAAACTGTTATTCCATAATCGAGCAATTTGGATTAAAAATCATAAAAAGTCAGTAAATTGAAATACTGTTTTCAAACAATTTACATTTGAAAGTACACCCTCCCGATTCGAATGTGTAAAATTAAATTTATGTAATGTTAAGAAGTAAATAAGTTTTTTTTTAAAAAAGTGAAAATCGATTAATTATTCATCAAATCAATTTTTCCAAAATAAATTAAATATACAAACCTTAAACAAACGAACTAAAGACTGTGTGTATTACATTAATACTTAGAAAATAGAGTACTTTTATATTAACTTGGTGATGTGATAAATCGCTAAATATTGTTCCCATTGACATAATTCATATTGCATTAATTTCACTTAAAATATAAACCTTTAACCCGTTTCATTTAAAAAGCATAACTTTTATTTAAAATAAAAACATTTAAAATACATATATTGCATACAATTATAATACCTTTCACTCATTTCCTTTAAAATACATAACAATAATAATAAATACCTTAGCCTTTTATTTCAACATTAAAAGCATTGTTTCTAAATCACATACGCGAAAAACTAACTACTACTGGCAAAAAAAAAAAAAACCTGTTATTGGCAATATAATAATTATAAAAGAGTTTATTTCTTGTTATGTTAAAGAGGCACAAATATAACTCTGCGTATGACAAATAATCAGAATGTTTTATTATTTAGAGATAAATATTACGAATCATACTAATATATTATGAGAATTCAAGTTATGAAAGAATGAACGTTTAATAAGCAATATCAGTAAAAACAATTTTAACTTTAGTGATTCCCGTTAACTTACAAATTAGACTAATACAAAATTTTATCCTGCATCAATTACTATTAGACATGAGCTTTTATTAAGTAGGGGAATGTGTTGTACAGTCGTGGAAAAAAAAAAAAGTAAACACTCCCTCCTCAACAAATCATCGTAGACGAAAGTTACTGGTACCGAACGATTGAAAATAAAGTCTACTTTTAAATGATATGTACAAAATTTTCTTAGGGAGTCATCTACATATTAAAACGAATCCAAACTTCATTTTTTTTTTCAATGGCAATACTCAATTTTAACGAGATAGTTCAAATCTTAGGTTCAAACTATGCCAAGTCACCGAATTTCAAGTCATTTGAATGATAAGTTTTTGAATTATAAACATTCAAAATTTAGTGCTTCTAATGTTAAATTACATTTTCATATTTTCATTTATATCTCCTGAAATTATGCTCCTAATGTGCTAATTTTTTTTGTAGCAATAATACTAATATACCCAAGCATAAATACGCTGAATTTGCAATTTTTACAATTTTATGATATGAATTATGAAATTAATATTAAAAAAAATTATGAATTGCAACCTACAATTTTTTTGATGGATTTAGATTTATTAAGTCCTGCTTTATGGAAAACCAAAATTTCACATTTTTCTTCCAAATAGTTTTCAAATTATGCTTAAAAAACGGAAAAATGATGGTTTAAGGGGCCGTCTATGATGGAAGTGAGTAGACATTTTGAAATTTATTCTGCTGTACTGTAATCTAACAGGCCTCATTGACTCCTTGAGTGGCGCTTAAGGTGCCTTGATCAAGAAAGGGGCTCTCTCGGTTAACAATCGAGTACGGAACTTAAATTTGGATACAGCCCTTAAAACACGCTCGTTTTAAAATAATTAATTTCTCGGAAACTTATGGTACGAAATGCTTAAAAATTCGTTTTTAGGCTAATTGAAGGGTGTAGAGTTCATTTATGCTGTCAGAATTGTGTACTGTCATTGGAAAAAAACCAAAGTTTGGGTTCGTTTTAATATGTAGATTGCCCCTAATCAAATTTTATATACATCATCTAAAAGTAGACTTTATTTCCAATCGTTCGGTACCAGTAACTTTCTTCTACGATAATTTATTGAAGTGTTAGTAGGGGGTGTTTAATTTTTTTGTTCCACGACTGTACCTTGAACATATCTGTATCTTGGATCTACAAAGCCCCACCAGTGGCCGAGAGGTTCTGCTCTCGAAGCTGGTAGACGGGAGGTGCTGGGTTCGATCCCAATCGCGCCCGTCGGCCTAATCGTTCGGAGTTTTCGTGGTTTTCTTCGAACCTTGGTTCTCCAAGCGTTAATACGGGTTAGGTTCCCTTAGAAAGACCTCCACGGAAGGCACTCCCCCCCCCCCCTTAGGGCCTATATCCCACGTGCAGATAATTGGCCGACATAAATACAACCAACCAACCAACCTTGGATCTACAAAGTTTTTAGCTCCATCTATTCGATTCGTATAAAACTAATCAATGTAATAAAAATTTAAAATTTCAGTGCAAACTTCACCTTGATTAATAATTAAAATTCTTAAAGATACAAATAAATGTAAATGCATTTCTTAAAGGTGCGTCATACATAATAAAACCATTTAAAAACATTGACTTTTAAGAGAACATTACAATGTGTTTTTAAATAATTTTATTATGTTTGACGCACCTTTAAGCAATGCATTTACATTTATTTGTATCTTTATGAATTTTAATTACTAATCAATGTAGTTTTGAGATATACCACAGAATGTCACTTAGCAGTTAATCTGTTTATTTTATTCAGCGCATGCTGCAGACAATTGTAAAAAAAAAAAAAAAAAAAAAAAAAAAAAAAAAAAAGATTTGATCATCAAAATGTAAAACTTTTAAAAGCTGCAACTTTTCGTTATATCTTGTCATCAACATTCATTTGTCTAAAATTCAAAGTTATACAAAAAAGAGCATTTATAGTGCATTATAAACATGAGTTTCAAATCATGTGAAGCCTAAATAGAAAATGGTAAGAGGTCATTATTTTTCAAGTCAATAAAATTAAAAATTCAATTTTTTTCGATTTAGGTTTGATACAGGTTTGATACTATTTTTATTTATATTTTATTTTCAAATTATGTTTAAAATTCAATCGCTGTTGTTTCATAGCTGTTTGACCTATTTTGACAAGCATGTTTTGGGGCATTATTAAATCCATTGTTGTTGCAACACGTATTCAAATGTAACCTTCAAAAATATTTGGCGATTTATCACCTGTAGTGGTAAAAGGAATAATGCATTAAAATTAATATAATTTGAAATTTTCTTCGAAAAATATAAAAAATGTTGTACTGTCATCAGAAACACACGTGTGAACATAATTATTTTAACTCTAGCAAATGAGAAAGTGTGTAAAATCTTGATTATAAAATTCCATGTTTATATACGAAAACAAAGATGAGTGTAAACAAGAACGAAAAACCATGCGTCCAGCATAGATTATGACACACTTTCCCACACATTCAAAATACTACAACGAAACTTCAAGGTTTATTAATCTGAAAGATGATGTCTAAATAAAAGATTTGGAAAACACATAACGCATTTGAGAACCCAATTTCTGCTGTTACTTTGTGTTACCTGGAAACATATCCGATTTTTCTTTTTGTGCAGCCGTGTATTTGATCAACAGGTTTGAATTTATGCTACATAAGGTGTGTCCCACCGAAATAAAACCACCGTGATTTTGTGCTGTAATTGGACACGAAACAAACCAATAAGAACGAAACAAATATATTAAGAAACTCTATATACAAATACATATTTACAAGGAGTAACTTACTCCCTGCCTTACCTGGGCAGGAAAAAAAAGATGTAGAAAAAGTGTCCCACCGAAATAAAGCCACTATTGTTAACAGACAATATATACGCCATGGTTATATATGACTTGGAATATACGATGTGGCATATCATTTACCAATCCTTTCAGGACAGTAGCATCAATATACTCCCACTCTTCAATGATGACGACCTTCAATTTTTGCCACAAACCGGAACTGTCTTCCATTGGCATATACAGTCTTACTGAGGATATCTCACACATTTTCTTGGGGATTGAGATCAGGGAAAAAGGATAAGACATCCTATGATATGCAACCGATTATCGAAAACCAATTTCCAGGAGGTTTTTGCAACGTAAATGGAGGTCTTGGTCTGCTGAAAAATGTAACTTAGTGCACCAATTCTCTTTTAAAATAGCATTAAAATGTTTCTAGCACTTCTTGGTTGTTTTTAGCCTTCATGCGGACTGAGAGAAAAGCCAGGTTATGTTTACCTCTACAGCCGAAGCCTCCCCACACCATTAATTAGCCTCCACTTTGGTGTCCTTTGGAGAAAATTTACAAATATTTCTTCATGTCATACCAATAGAAAGCAAGGCCGTCTGGCCCTTTTAAATTAACTTTTTTCTCATCTGATACTATAACATGATGCCACTGGCACTTCCAGGTTCCATGATATTGGCCCAATCGACTATCGTTTGCATGTGGATAACTTTCAACATGGGGGACTGTTTTTTTTTCTTATATCGCAAGATGCTTCTACATTTTTCAATTCGTGACTAGGTTGATTTTGTCACAGGGATGTTATCCTCTTTGACTAACTACTTCAGGAAAATACCACATAGTGAAAGACGACACAAAACTTCTCTTTCCTGTCTGGAAGTCATTATTCTGCATGTACACCTCTTTTTTTTTCTATACCCGCATGCATTGCTCTGATTTACAAAATTGTCTAATACGGTTTTAAATCGTTTGATTTGCTTAGGTAATAGGTCTATATTGAATACTTTGTTCCTTAAAAGCTGTTATTTGACCTTTCTCGAACTTTGATATATCTGGGTTTTCTTTCCCATTGCAATATAACCATTTTAAAACAAGATGGCGGATGAAGCTGGCGAACGACCTCGGTCGAGACATTGGTACGTATTATGTATACACCATGGTACATCCAAATCGGTTCATAAATACGCCTGTTATCGCGTGAAAAAAATCAGGTCGTTTCAAAATGTCAGCCACGCTTGAAATTCAAAGTGCTATAACTCAGCTATTTTTTAAGATATAGACGAAACAAAAACTGCTCCTGAATCTTTGTATCAAGGTAAAACACATGAGAGAAAAATATTTTTCAATTTTCAATTTATTGGTACCACATTTAAAATTTAAAATTTTTTAAAATATTTAAATGGCCGCCATTTTGAAACAAGATGGCGGATGAAGCTGGCCAACGAACTCGGTCGAGATATTGGTATGTACTATGTATACACGAAGTTTCATCCAAATCAGTTCGTACGTATGAGAGTCACAGTGTGACAAAGATCAGCTATATATATATATATATATAAGAAAGGATAAAAAACTTTTAAAATTCAAAATTCCAAATTAAATTTCAAAAATTGAAATTAAAATCCGAAGTTTCTTTCTTGTAACTTTAAATCTCTTTCTAAAACCAGTTTTACCCCTTGAAACTTTGTTTCCCAGAAATACATCTTATTACTTTCAGATATCATTTTCGGACGATCTTTAAGAGCAAAAATGCAGACGTTCGGAATATTCTCATTCAGTTGTCGTTAGCCGATTCTCGGGCCGGCCAAGCCCAGGTCTTCTCTGCCGGAAAATAGTAGAATCTTCACTATATTACCCAGAACACACACGAAAAACAGAGATTTTGGCAATTGGAGATGCTTGCTAAACTTACGCCAATGTAACCTCCCAAAATCTACGCTGTTGGCTCCGGGATCGGCGATCGACTCGCGAATCAGATGTATCATGAGCGGCCTAATAAACGAGTTCGATTCGCATGAAGGTCCCCGAGTCACTTTCTTAGCCATCATCTAGGACAATCCCACTAGAATATATATATATCAAAAATTGAATGGAGGGTTGTTTCGGGGTCCGGGGGTCATGATCGATGAAAATATACCAACATTTTTTGAAATCGCTTTCCCCCGAACAGCTTCAATAGGTAAATTCTTTTTTAACTTATATTCTTTTATTCTTATTTCCCTATCTATACGTATCATATACATTTTAACCCTTAAATGCCTGATAATTCAAAAATCATTATAATAATGTTTTTCAACATTCATTTTAAAAATAAATCATGGGAAAAATACTTTAAAAAATCATACTTTGTTTTAAGTATAGTTTACGGCTAAAAAACAGTTTGTTATTAATCGGCAATACTGGTGTTTAATTGAAAAAATAATTTCCCTTGATAAAATTCTATTATATTAAACACACAAGAATTTTAGGAACTATAATAAGAAATACATTTTTCTTGCTCACTGCAGGTCAAAATAGGGTATTTTGCAAGCTCCCAAACAAAACAAAATGAAAAAGTAGCAACAATTGAAAAAATAAATCTATCTTTATTCTTAAACAGCACAAGTGTTGCCATCTACATGTTGAAAATCGATTTAATAATATTTTCAGAATGTATTTTATTGGCAACATTAATCATTATAGCTTCAATATTATTCTAATAATATTTTAGAGCCTAAATTGGATATGTTGCCGAAAAGCAACACCAGGCATTTAAGGGTTAAGTTATTTATAAATAGAAACATTTATCCAATATGCAACTAAAATTTTCGACGAAAGCAAATGCAAAAATTCTTTTGTAACATATATTCTTTTATTCGTTTATCCCTATATATACGTATCATATACTTTTTAAATTATTTATAAGTGGAAATTTAAGAGACGTTACGTTTTGCTAAAAAAAAATAATTTCTGCAGTCTTATAATTTTAATAATTCTTTGTAGAAAATACAATTATAAATTTGTAAAGTAAGGAAATTTTCAGCTTAATTTCGTTTTATCTGGCAATTTTAAGCAGTTACATTTACATCACACTTATAAGTTAAAACTATTTCTCGTAGTTAACACTAGTTTCAGTCGGTAATAGTTCGAAAGTTTTAGAAAATGATCATTAAATTTTAATGTTCTAAGTTATATTCGAGTGACGCAAGGGTTTTAATAGAAATAGTATGGAAAAGTGTTCCGCATAATTATGCAATGATAAATGCATTTTTATTTATAATATAAAAGTCATGTAATAGCAATTACAATATATAACAAATAAATTATTGGTTTATCATTATTTATAAAGCTGGACAAACTTAAATTGTTTAATTTTTTGAAGTATTTTTGTTGTTAGATTTTTATAAACTAGACCCAAAGTCACATTTTAGGAATGATGAAAATTGCTAATGATTTTTCTTAATATTAATTATTATTTTTGTGTTCTGATTATAAATGTAATTACGTGGAAGATTGAAAAACGGCTAGTTGTTACGAATTCGATGGGTGAAAAATAAGTTTTTTTTTTTTTTTAACGCCGACTGAAAAATATTAGTTACCCAATAAATTATTTATAAAATTGTATTTAGAACTTTTACGCAACTTTAACTTAAATGTGACTGAATAAATAAATAAAAAAACATATATATGTATGAGGACGTGAGTTTAAACTCGTCTTATCCAGAGAATAAAATTTGGGGGGAAATCTCTGACTGCGCCCATTGGTGTTCATTTCAAACTAATGCTCGCGATTATACGTATAATACGTTTACCGATTCGGATGAGGTAAAAGCGGTTCTTTACATATACGTTTTATACATATTATACGTATAATCGCGAGCCCTATTTTAAACCAAGAGTTTACAACGCCAGAAATGCACAAACTTTTTTTTTTCAGATTGTAGTGTTTTATCGATGCAGATTCACCGATAGACTAATTTGATAGAGAAAATTCGATATTTTCAATATTGGATAAGGTGAGTTTTGAAACTCACGTCCTCATATAAACATCATTTAGTTTTTGAAAACATGAAAGTTATGTACATGAAAGTTATAAAAGTTTAATGAGGAATTTTACAAAGTTCTAATCTACAACATAATAATTGATACTACAGTGGTTTCTGACGATGATCAAAGCGATTTTATCATAAATGATATGAATATTTTCTGATTATTGATGAGTTATTATTCAAAACCGCTTTTGAATAATCATTATGTATCCCAACTCCCGGTAGGTATCGGTTATCCCAGCTATGTCGCACATGTAACTGCTCAGCACCAAAATTGGTCAACTGCGAACTTTACTCACGTACAAATGGTTCCGTACAGTAACAGTATTAATTACTAACTGTAATATTATTCAAAAATCGTTGATAAAAGAATAAGAAGAATTTGTACAAAGGCCTTGTACAAAATTTTAACTTGGCATTGTGCCAAGCACCACATTGCTACGCTGCTTTAGACCCTGCCGTGTTTTTTAGATATATTTTTAATTTTTATCATGGATAATTACAGATGATATTTTTTCGAAAATCACTATCAACGATTCTTGGATAATTTCACGCCGACAGGTGCCCGGAACACCCCTCAACTCCCGCCGCTGAGCGCACGCAAAATAAAGTTTGTGTGTAACAGAAAAAAGTGATTTTCTGAAAAACTATGTGACCTAGGATAATTGCTGTAGTTTCCTACGAGGTTTAAATAAACTGCCACCACCTCTATTTTTTTTCATAATTTTAATTTCAGTACACTCGGAAATAAGGGAGAGGCATATTTTTTTAGTACATTTTCGACGATATCTCTGAAAATATAATAATATAATATGACGATATCTCTGAAAATATAATAATATAATATGACGATATCTCTGAAAATATAATATCTAATATTAAAAAAAATATACTTTTGTGCTGGGTTTTACGGGATCGAACAATGCTCCACACGGTATACAAAAGAAAAAAAAAATAAGTAACTTAGTTACCCCCTAAATTTTCCCTAAAAATATTGTGAGTGTCTAATAATCTACACATATGTGAATCAATAGTCATTATAAATCTGCAAAGTTTGAATGTTGCACGTTCTGCGACAGACGGACATACAGACACACGAGTGATCTTATAATAGTTCCGTTTTTAGGTGCGTTCGTAATTATATAAATACGTACCACCTATAGTCGTTGTTCAGTCCGTCTGTCTGTTTGTCTGTCTGTCCGTCCGCACATAACAGAGCAAAAACTAACCAACCAAATGGTCAGAAATTTTAACTATATAATTTTAGTAAATTTTGTATGCTGGGATGTATAGTTTAATTACAGGGACAGTCAAAAGTTTTCCGTTACATTATGGCCAATGTGAAAAAATTAATCCAAGTGCATTTTAATGATATTACAGCCTTTCGAACAGAATGAAATTGATAATCACTTATGAAGTGCACTAAAATATACATTCAGTACAATAGTGCAAAAAATATTTATAATACTAGTTATAGTACGAACGCAACTCATTTGCCACGTTTGGCGTGCAATTTCCAACTTGTTATTTTTTAAGTGCGGAACCTTAAACCAAAAAATGTTTTTCTCTTTATTAAAAAAAAAAAAAAAAAAAAAAAAAAAAAAAAAAAAAAAAAGCAAGGAGTTTTCCGGTGATTTTCAAGGTCATAAAGTAATCCCTTGCTTAATAATTGAGTGCAATAATGTTTTAGGCGGAAATTATTTAAACAGGAGATATGATGGAAAACTGTGGCATTTAAAAAACAACTTATTACTCTAGTGATGAAAAAAATGTCATCCGATAAACTTTGAAAACTCTTTCAAGCATAATCAGTAATTTAAGGCTTATTATAAATGGCCACAGAGTGGCTGAAACTTGTCGGTTTTAGACTTTTAAAATTTTATTTAATGTTTTGAAAGTTTTAACTTTTGTGTGCAATATCTTTTAGTAAATGTGTATAATCTTTTAGTAAATCTTTCTTTTATTAAATCTATACTATGTGCTGTTGGTTTCAAGACGTAACAGTTCTTCAATTTATTTATATATAAAAGAATAATTATAATTTTCTTTTGAATGCATTTATATATTATGACACCCTATTTTTCTAAAAAAAGACATAGCTTTAATTAATATATTTGTTATTAAGAGAGCTATAATTTGCCATTCAAGAAAATCAGTAGGGGAAGAGGTTGTGCCCCAGTCTCCTTTTGGTTTTTTAATTTTTAATTTTATTCAAATTAAATATTGAAATATAAAGCTATTTGGTAAGTAATTTTTTATCATGTTCTGCTTCCCTCATAATTTTCTTGAACTTTAATTTTAGGCACTATCATAATTTTTCTTTTAATTAGAAATTTTTAGAACAAAGGTACAACACCCATGTTGTATCTTCGCCATAGGAATGTTGTACCATAGACCATGCATCATTTTTCCAT
The DNA here is from genome assembly GCA_963932465.1 of Maratus speciosus. Classification (NCBI taxonomy): domain Eukaryota; kingdom Metazoa; phylum Arthropoda; class Arachnida; order Araneae; family Salticidae; genus Maratus; species Maratus speciosus. The sequence goes on from OZ010788.1 coordinate 59,666,140, forward strand.
GAAAAATAAAAATAAATTTGACGGAAAATTTTTCTTATGTATTTCAAATAAATTTTTAAAATATATTTAATAACAGATTTGTCAGAGATACCTATTTAATGCTGTTTTAAATTAATATAAAACAGAAGGTGTAAATTAGGCGGCGTATTGGAGTTGAATTCAAATTACAATAGATATCAATTGCATTTTAACTGTTTTATTGCATTTTCATGAATTTGTATACATGTTTGTTTTATCACGATGCAAAATCACCATAAAACAATTGCATAAAAAGATAAGATTATTTTTCAAAAACTGATACTATAACAGAAAATATATAAAGAATTCTTCTATCTATTTAAATAAGACTAGTTTCTGGCAAAATGCTAATAATCTGATCGCAACTGCTTGAAAAACCTATTTTCCTCCAGTATGAATTCTATTCTAGTGTATTAAAACGCCTCATGGACACAACAATAATCTATTTTTCACCAGTGCCATCGTTTATGCATATTTTCTATACACAAGTGGTGTACATACATAGAGTTGAGTTTTGAATTCATTCCATTAATGATACAAGGGCAAACTTTCCTGACTAATTTTCATTTTTGGTTTTTTAACAGAATAATATGTACTTCTACTTTGGACCTGTTCAAGGGATAAGTTTGAATTTTTTAGTTTTTTCAATTTGAATTTTTTAAGTGGCGGCCATTTAAAAACAAGATGGAGGATGAGACTGGCCAACAAACTCGGTCGAGAAATTGTAAATATTATAAATATCCTTAGTGACATCCAAATCAATTCATAAATGCTAATGGAAATGCAAAAAAAAAAATAATAACTGACTGATAAAAAAATTCAGTAATAAAAATACAACAGACGATTTATTAGTGCCTTGGAAACGTGAAATGAGAGTGCATTTATCTATAAATTAAGTTCACATAGTATTTCTGAGAACTTATATGTAAGATTGTATAGGATAAGGAATTAAAAGTTGTGCCAACATCCAGATTAAATTGAAGGTAAAGGGATATATTGCACTCTTTTGATTGGTGCATTGCAACTGTTTTATCAATATTGAGCAAAGTACAACAGTGAACCTTACACAATATTTAAATTCAAACTGAACGTAACATAAATCGCAGTTTTTAAAACATTTGTGTACAAACACCGCACTTAATTGGATTTTTACAATAGACTTAACCCGTAAGTCGCGCCGTGATTTTTTTTCTGCCATAAGTATTGGACAGGAGTCCTTGAGATCCTAAAATAATCACCTTTTCATTAATTTTGTTTTGCCTGAGTGCATTGAAATGCATCGTCTTTTTCAAACTAAAGCCAGATACACTTGAAAAAAATTTCATTTCCAACTGCTTTAAAAAATAATTATTTGCCATTTAAATTTTTAATAGTTAATTTTTTTAATCATTCAAAAGTTTATTGAACTTTTTTCATTAGGCGTGCAAAAATAATAAAATCAAGTAAAAGATAAAGAAACGATTCATAGCATTAAAATTAAAAATTAAGGGCAAACTGTATACGCATTTACGACTCTAAGCATTTTCGAGTATTCGATTAAAAGAAAATTATATTGAATTTATGCTAAACTGGTAAATTAATTAAAGTAATTTTAATTGGAAATGATATCTGGTTTTGATCTTAAAAATACTTAGCCTTCCATTTATTTTCTTTTTTGTTTCTCACTGAATTATCTTTTATATTCATCTCAAAATTGAATGCACTTTGGTTATTGAAGCATAACAAAAATCTTTATAATCATCTTTAAATAAATTGCTATGCACATTGAATAGAATTTAACTTCAAACAGGCGTGAAATTCTGCAACGCTAGTTTTATTAAATAAATTATTTTGAATTGATTCATCTTAAAATTTCATCAAAGCTTTCGATTACTTAAGAGATGTTATTTATTTATTTTTTTTCCTTTTTAATCTGCTTATTTTAAATTTAAATAATTATGTTCAATGTGTTGAATAACTCCAGTGATTTCATAATTATATTTATATATTTATTCAATGTTAAACGAATGACTTTGCACGTTATAATACAGATAAATACAGAGTTTTATATTTTAAATATTAATCCTGATTATAAAATTAAAAATTATTGAAGGAAAATATGTCTTATAATATACAAAACAAAAACATCAAATTAAAAAATTTCATAAATGCATATTCATAATTTCATTTTCATAATTTCATTTTTATGGAAAACTTTTATTATCGTCGTTAAAAATTTTGTGTTTTTTAAGATTTTCAATTTGCATATTATAATCTCTCTTGAAGCCAGAATATGTTTTATTGTATATTAAGCGTCTTAAAATATTTTCCGTGGAAATCGTTAACAAAGAAATTATATTAAATTTATTATTTCATTGTTAAGTATATTTACTATACGCAATAAAAAAATGATGAATGATGCAAAAAGATTCCATTTGCTAAGAGGGACAACATTCACTAAATCTAAATATTTCTTAGTCATTTTTGAAATAACAGGTTTTTAAAGAAGATACTTGTTACTTTCTGCTATCTTTGCAAAAAGAAAGTATTGGATTCTTGAAATTTTTGAATTCCGGTTTCCGACGGATTTTTACCTTTTATGTGTTTTATGTTTACCTTTTATTACCGATGTATGTAACACAAATTTTGTGAGCACTATCGCTCAAGAATTAATACATGGAATTTAAGCAATCTTTAGATTCAATCAGATTTTGACGTAGATTGGTACTGGTCAGGTTTTGCTGTAAATCGCACAATAGGCAGCGTTGCTATTGTGCATTTTTCACGATTTCCGCGATAGCTATATCGCAAGAACTAATATCAAAACAACGGAATTTAATCAAACTTTATATCTATTTATATAAAATCCAAGTCTCTGTGTGTGTCTCACAATTCTGGTTGGACCACCGCATTGATCGTAGCTATGTTAAGCTTCCTATGGAGAAATTAGTATCGGCATCAACAATGAGTAATTTTTGAAAAGTAATAATGCCAGGATTACTACAACTGCGCCAAATTTTGACTAACTTGACAAAACATCGCCAAATTCGGCGACAAAAGTTAGTTGCTATATATAAAGCGAACTTGACGAAAGCGGACTAATTTGGAGCAATTCCCATTGAAACCCATTAATATTTCATAATCAAGCTCACAGAAATTTAATTTTAATTCTGCACATTTAATATTTTTTACAAAATCTATCGGTCAGAATTTAAAGTGTAATATACGAAAATGTACGTCTTTACATCTTCATACCGACGCTACTAATAAAATACTAGACCTGTGAGATGAAGTCTCACAGTGTTTAAATCATGTTACTTTTTTATTTCTTTTGGCCTTATACATCGATGTTCTTTAAACTTAAATCCATATTTATTATTTGCGCGAGCGTTTTTTGTATCAAATGTACATCGGCGAATTCTCCGCCGTTTCATCACGCCTGAGTTGAGATCCTTTTCCTCCCGCAACTGCACGTATTGTGATGACGTCTTCGGAGCATCGTTTCTTGCGGCGTAAGCACTGAATGGATGTCGATCTTTCGGAGGTGTGTCTTAATTGCCGAGCGTAGAGCAAATAAAAATAAAACTTTTCAAATGTATTCTTTCGGATTTGTTTATTAAGACATTGCTTAATGTTTTAAATTCTCTAATAGATTTAAATCTTTTCTTTTCAATACTCTTGAAGTCCCCGTTTTCTTACTATAAATTAAAAATTTCGTTAATTTTAAATCAGAATCTGTTCTGTTGGTGATATGTCATGATACAGTTTTTGTTTTAAAAAGATCGCGGGGCCGCGGTCTCCGTCTCCGGTCTGTTTGCCGATGGATGTGGGATCCGGTAAAAAGCTTTTCGAAAACGATGTCTGCGATTTTAATAACTCCTGTTGAATTTATTTTTCTCATGGTTTGGAAAGGTTTTAATTGAAATTTTTATTAATAGAAAATTCACCTAGAGCTGCATATAACATTTTAAAGATGTTCTTAAAGAGGAATAAATTATTTTATCGGCCAACGTGTTTATTTTTGAAAAACGGTGACCAACGGGAAGCCTTTTCTTCTCTTCATAAAAAGATGGAATAAAACTTTAATTTCTACTGTTATAAGTCTCCTCTTCATTTTTATTACAGACGACACGATCCAAGTAAGAAGTTTCCTTTTTTTCATTTTTTTTTTTACAATTGATTGACCGTAAATAATTGAATGGTTATTGCAGTACACAACTCATCTTTAATTAAAAAGAACTTCAATTTAATTTGCCTTTAATTAACGGCCCATTTTACTACAGATAATTAGTAATATCACATTTAGTGCCGAAAAAGCAGTGGTTCGGAAGAAAAATTCGAATTTATTTAAAGAAAAACGCAATATTTTAGAATTTTTGTTCTCAGAATAACTTTTTGAAAATTTTCTTGATTTGTTTAATAGAATTCAAGATTTGTTCTAATAGTGAATTTTAAGAAATATGGAATATTTTATGCAAGAATTTTTCTGTAACGGCATATGACAATATTTCTAATATTAGAAGTTTCTGTTCTCAAAAATTTCTTGCATAGATTTTTTTCTACTTTGAAGAATTAAATTTTACAATTCTTGAATGAATATGTTCTGCTCCATCTTGAAGAATATAATATATTTTGCTAAGTTTGCCATATTTTATTTTAAACAATTATATAATTAAAATGAATTTCTTATTGAAGAATAGTCATATTTTTGATGATGCATAATTATTATTCCATTTAAATAGTTTTATTTGAAAAAAATCATCTGCATATTCTTTTATTTGTAATGAATTATTAGAGAACATAATATTAAAAAAATGATTATTTGGTATATATAAATATATATATATATTTTGAAATGAATTATATATTATTCTTGAAAAATTCTAATGAGTTTGAAATAATAAAGTTGTTCTCAAGAACATCTTTCATATTTTAAGAGGCTATGACTTTGGGTTTTTAAATTGAAAAATTTTATGGCACTATTAAATTGCAATGAATTTACAAATTCTATTTATATATTTATAAGAAGCATTATTTTTGAAATTATGATTATTGGTGCTGAGAAATTTTATTCTTATGTCATACTTATTCAATTTATTATGATTACATTTTCTCTCTGAAGCTGAAATTCTTCACAGAAGTTATCAGTTGTAAATATCCTACATAACATTCTTAGAGATTTCTATGCTTCTATTCCACAAATTTGGAATCAAGACATTTTTAACAATAGTTTTAATACAAATGTTCTCAGTTTATTCATAGATTTATTCTTATGCCATCTGGACTGCGATGTTCTATAATATAATCATACAGTTTGTCTTAGTGCAAAGATAATCTGAGGTCTACAAATTAAAAATATATGCATTTAAGAATATTTTCACATTTATTTTACAACTGTTCTCATGTTGCTTCTAAAATAACTATCAGCTGACAAAATTTTATATTTGAAAAATTCATGCTGCTTCAATTTTTTTAAAATTTCTTATGGCAAGTTTTAATTTTGATATGAAGACCTTTCCACTTCATTGTATGTGCAGACTATGACAGTTTTCAACAGACAAGATTCTCATGTTGCTCTCAGAAAAGGAATGAAAGCAACATTATTTTTTTATTTTTGAGAAGAAGTAGGCATGGGGCTACTTCATTCCTGTTACAATTATATTCTCGAAATTCTTTTACATCAACCATTAAAAGAAATCTTATGTTTTTATACGGCTTTTAAAATAAGTTCTCATATTTCAGTATTTCTCTGCAATAATTTTAACTGTATGTCTCTGCTGTTTCCCATATTTAAAGACTGTCTCTCGATATGCTGCTCTAAAAATTCTCTTCCAACCTGTTAAAAATTGCCTAAAGAAAAAAAAAATACTTCATTTTCAACAGTTCCTTACATGATGACGTTGGCTATTCGCTGATGAGTTGTATCCATTTGTGCTGACCTCTTCTCTAGTATTTTCCTTGTTTTACGGTAGAAGATATATATATTAATACTATACTTACCTGCTTAACTCACAGTTTTATAACAATAACTTTAAAATTTATGCTTTATTTTCAACGCTAAGGTAACTATTGAAGAAGAATCATGTCATGTATGAGTCATTTTATCCTTACAATGTCTGATTCAATTAAATATCTTCGATGTTTGTCTCTAAAGCTAAAATAAGATTTACCAATGATCTCAAATGTTTTCTAAAGTAATAGCTGTCACAAGACCTGATTATGGAAGCTTTGTTGGTTGACCTTTTGTCTTGTGAGATGTGAATTATCCTTACTAAGTGGATTGGTTGACTTATCTGCTCCTAAAAGTCAGTGTTGCTATTTTCGCAATTTTTTTTTTTTTTGTTTAATCAAGAAAATACTCATTTATTATAACATTTATAAAAATTAGTTACTTTCAATATTGATTTTGTATGATGTGTTCTTATATATATCTGCAGTTACAGAGTTGCTATTTTGATACAGGAGTTCTCAAGATCAATTTATTTATTTATTTATTTTGCCTAAATTCCCCATATTTCAAATATTGTATTGTGCCTTTGTTTTCATTTGTGAATATACCTAAAGACTCTAAATTTTATTTTGTCATATGCCTCATATTTTTACACAAGAAGTAATTAATTGAATGAATTTTGAAAAATTAATATTATTAATGAAGAAATTTGAAAAATGTAAGCATCAAATCAATTCCTATACAAGATTATATAAAAAGAAAAGAAAAGCACAGTTCTTAGTACTATTTAACAGCGCCTTTTAATATAGAAGTATTCCTTGGTGAATCTTCAAATTAAAAAAAAAACAAAAACAAAAAAAAAAATAGTTCTCTTTGACTTTATCGATTTTGTCATCTACCTACTTATGTCTGATTTTTTCTCCAAGATGTGTGTCACCAATTCATTATATCACCAATTTCTCACCAAATATAGCATCTTTTGTCATCGTCAGTACTCCATAATTAATCCTTTTAGTGTGTCCAGAAATATTGATTACTAAATGTTAATGATTAGCTTCAAACGAAGTGAAGCACACAGATGTTGTGTTGTCGTCCAAAAAAAAAGTTCTTGTCCAATTCTCCTACATGATGTCTATTCAACTGTTAAGTTGATTTTGCCTTTTTGTGTCTATCATATAGATCTATGCGTCGGTTTCTACATGGTAGACACAATGTTTACACCTTTGAAACAATACATACCTGATGTCTATTTTTTGTGTACCAAAACTTTTAGCTTGTTTGTGAGCATTCTGATGACATTTATTTTTTTTTCATGCAGACTTTAATTTGTGTTGATAACGCTAAGGAATCAAGGAACTGTAAACAAGAACATTGTTATTATCTTTTGCATTTATACAATGGTATATTGTGCTATTTTATTGTATATATTTATTTTTTTCTGCACAAGGTGTCAGGAGCCTTGTTCAAGGAGATCGAAGAAACCTGAAACCTTGAGTAAACATGTATATTGTTCTATGATTGTAGATAATAGTATATTTTTTACATAATTCTCCAGATTTTCTGCATGAAATATTTTATGTAAATGATTTTAATATTTATATTATGGTACACTTAAAATTTGAAAATTTCCCATGATGGTGTCAATTTATTTTTATCTTTTATTGTATATGAAAACATTTAATTTTTTTTCTCCGGGGATCCTCACGCACTAATTCATAAAAACTATGGTTTGTCTATAAGTTTACGCGTTTATCTTTATACGTATTTAAAAATTGTATTAAGTGATGTCTCATACTTTAAAGAATTATATATATTTTGAAAAATTTTTTATGAGTAAATAATACAAAAAGTATTTATATTGGTGTTTGTTGATATATTACTTTTGCAATAAATAAATTCAGGGTCTAATGAAAAGTGGTAAGAGTATATGTTTCAGCAGTAAAACACTTAATTCCTTTTAGATATGTCTCTCTTATAGTATATGTATAGTTGCAACTACCTTAACTATCTGTGTTTTACATGTGAGTGGTCATTTAGTGCACGATTCGGCTACTTGTTCATGTAGAATACAGCTGGTTGTTTCAAGTCAATTACATATTTAGTACTAAATTAAATAAATTAAAAAAGAAATTTGAATATGGTATTATGAAAATCTCACTAAAGATATTTTTTATGTATGGCCAGTTTATATTTAGAGTAACTGAAAATAAATGCTCTATTTTATTAATATTAAATAAATTGTAAGTCCTAGGCGATGGTCAAATACTGAAGTTATTTTGATCTTTGTTGATTGTAAAGTGCAACTTTTCTTATAAGCTATAACAATTTAATTAAATATTTGATAAGGAGCTCAATTTGCATATGCTAATTCTGATTTTGTTTAGCATTTTTACTGAAGTATTTGGATAAGATTTTATGTATTCTAATTCTCATTTTCTTTAGCATTTGTACCTAAGTTTATGACATCATACTCAAATTGCTATAAATAGAATGATTTGCCATTTTTTATGTATACTATTTTGAATATATTATGTATACTTTTGATGTATTTTCTTTTTCTTCTCTCTTTCTTTTTGGTCACCACTTATTTTTATTTGCAGCCGTTTAATGTTTGGCTTTACTTTTAATATTTAAACTTTGTTTTTTTCTCTCTCTGCCTTTGGCATTCAAAATTTTGTCATCCCGTTTCTGTAAAAGGTTTTTATTTAATTTTACCTTTTACATCACTTGCTCTGCCAAAATTTTACACGGTAAAAGGGGGTATTGTGAGATATAATCTCACAGTGTTTAAAACATGTTACTTTTTTATTTATTTTGGCCTTACACATCGATGTTCTTTAAACTTAAATCCATATTTATTTTTTGCGCGAGCGTTTTTTGTATCAAACGTACATCGGCAAATTCTGCACCGTTTCATAGCGCCTGAGCTCAGATCCTTTTCCTCCCGCATCTGCACGTATTGTGATTACGTCATCGGAGCATCGTCTCTTGCGGCGTAAGTATTGAATGGATGTCGATCTTTCGGAAGTGTGTCTTAATTGCCGAGCGCAGAGCAAATAAAAATAAAACTTTTCAAATGTATTCTTTTGGATTTGTTTATTAAGACATTGCCTAATATTTCAAATTCTCTAATAGATTTAAATCTTTTCTTTACAATATTTTTGTAGTCCCCGTTTTCTTACTATAAATTAAAAATTTCGTTAATTTTAAATTAGAATCAGTTTTGTTGGTGATCTGTCATGATATAGTTTTTGTTTTAAAAAGATCGCAGGGCCGCGGGCTGTCTGCCGATGAATGCGGGATCCGGTAAAAAGCTTTTCGAAAACGATGTCTGCGATTTTAATAACTCCTGTTGAATTTATTTTTCTGATGGTTTGGAAAGATTTTAATTGAAATTTTTATCAATAGAGAATTCACCTAGTGCAGCATATAACATTTTAAAGATGTTCTTAAAGAGGAATAAATTATTTTATCGGCCAACGTATTTATTTTTGAAAAACGGTGACCAACGGGAAGCCTTTTCTTCTCTTCATAAAAAGATGGAATAAAACTTTAATTTCTACTGTTATAAGTCTCCTCTTCACTTTTATTACAGATGACACGATCCAAGTAAGAAGTTTCCTTGTTTTCATTTCTTTACAATTGATTGACCGTAAAGAATTTAATGGGTATTGAAATACACAACTCATCTTTAATTAGAAAGAACTTCAATTTAATTTGCCTTTAATTAACGGCCCATATTACTACAGATAATTAGTAATATCACAGACGCCACTAGACGGCGTTGTACTATCTGAGCTCTTAACTGCCCGATTTTAATGTGCTTTACGTAACCGGATACTTAAATGAAAGTCTCGGTACTTTTGCAGTACAAAGTCCTTGGCGAAATAGAGAAAACTATCTTGGCGAAGAAGGAAATTTGGCATCATATTTTCTGTCATCCTATTCACTGTTTCATTTCATATAATCACGCATTCTTTTCAATATTTATGCAATTTATTTACATAAAAAAGCCATTTATCTAATCATTTATTCAGAAATAGTAGTAATTTGTACATTATAACATATATATATATACATTTAATTAAAATACATATACAAAGAAACAAAAAATTTCATCAAGTTACTTTTCATAGTGGTTTATATGCATTAGCAACAAATCTCACTTTCTGATGCCTGAATTTCGCCAAACTTTAAAAAAACGCCAAGGCTCCTGTAGTGGAAAAGTACAAAATTTTCTATTATTTTGAACTATCTGCACCATAGTTTGTACTATATGCAGGGTGGTGGACGAAGAGGAAGGGAGAAACAGTTTTAAATTGTCCAAAATATGGATTTTAAAAATTTAAACAAAGATTGAATAGACATGACCTGTATTCCGCGAAATGCCTCTAATCTGCACAACACTTGGAACCAAGCTGTGCGGATTAGTGGTCTTCTTCGAATTAGTGGTAGAACGCCAAATTTCCTTCTTCGCCGAGGTAGTTTTCTCTATTTCGCCAGGGACCCTGTACTGGAAAAGTACCAAGAATTTAATTTCTGTATCCGGTTATGTAAAGCACATTAAAATCGGGCAGTTAAGAGCAAGGAAATTCGCGTACTGTACATGATTTTTCATAAATGTGCTTCGTTTTTAAAATGTCTTTTTTTCATCTATCACTGCGAAAGAAGCGAGAAAAACTCTTTCTTGCACATTCTTGTTTTCTTTATATCTCATTTTCCGTCATTTTTGATGGGCTATCTTTCTACTATTTTTATACCTTGGCGTAAATTGGTGCTGATTAAGTTCTGGTTTAAATCGCGCAAAAAGTGGAGCTGCTATGCAGCAGGTTTTAAAATTTTTGCGATAGCTATATCTCAATAACTAATTCACGTGCAATTTTAAAACTTCATATTCTGTTAGACTTTGACATGAATATACGCTTGTTAGGTTTAAGTATAGATCCCCAACAAATGCTGCTTCTATGCTGTATTTATCCCGATTTCCACGAAAGATTTTTCTTAAGAACTAATGTGCAGAATTTCACCAAACTTGAAATCTTTTTAGATCTTGAGATAAATAGATCTTATAGATAGTATTAGGTTTGGTTGTGTAATACCCAATAGGTGGCTCTGTTATGTTTCTGTTTTCCACAATTTGCGCTATAGCTATAACTCATGAGTAGTGTTGCCAGATGTCTCGCGTATGGGGGCTCTAAATGCTCTAGACACCAGTATTTTAAATTAATTTTCTTTGACTTATCTAATGGCAGAATTACATGCAATTAAAGATGTTGCAATAAAGTGTATGAAATTAGTGGTGACCAGAGCATTTGGAGTCCTGATTTACGCAGGGTCCCTGGCAGCACTACTTAAGAACGAACATAATATTTTTAACACTTTCCAACAAAGTTGAAAAGTGTTTATGCACTCGGTTTGTCTGTCCATCTGCCCACGGTCTAACTCCCGTAAATATACTCGGATTTTTATGAAATTGATAAACATAATTTAGGGTCACCAAGGCATTTTTACTATTGTATATGAAGTATGTGGGATTAGTAGTTCATTTACAGGGGCACTCAAAAGAATTTCGTTACATCATAGTCAATAGGGAAAAATTGTTTGCAGTGTATCTTAATGGGATTACGCTATTTCAAATGTATTGAAACTTATATAAATCACTGAATTTCACTATAAGATGATTACTACACAATAGGGCAATACAATATATACAGGACGGATAAAAGAGTTCGGATAATTTCCTGATTGTATATGGGAACAGCTGAAATTGGGTTTTCAAATGTGTTATGCGTTTTCATAGAGTTGAATGAGATATAATATTTTAACTTATTATACGGCGCTCTTTTGTATCATTATTCTGATTGTGTTGGAAAGTGCTTCATAATCTATGCTTGACGTATGTTTTTTTCTTTCTTGTTTAATTTTGTTTTCTGGCGATTTTATTTTTATAGAAGAAACTTTTGTGATGGTTGCAACATAATAGTATTTTACATCAGCGGTTAAGGAGCATTCCCTGCATAAATTTAAGCTAATACCAAAAATAGATAAATAAAATAATTTAAATTATTCTGTCCAAGCAATAATTTTCTTCATTCACACCAAGGTTCACCAAGCTTTTAATTATTTTCTGTACGTTTAAGTTTCCTTCCACACGCACGGTGCGGCATTCCCCTACTACACACATACACAGCAGATTTTTTATTATTTTTTTTTTGTTTGTTTATTTGCATGTGTGTGTGTGTGTGTGGCGCATGTTATATAAGCATATACAATGCAATAATGTAAAATTTGCAAATATAAATATATGCATACTTGCCAACTTCCTCTTAAACTTCGGTAAAATGTGAGTTAAATTGACCCAGGTTAAACACGTTTCGAACCAGAAATTTACTAAAGAAATTATTTCAAATAGATTTCATAGAGAAACATGATTTTAAATATATAATGATATATCAAATAAATTTTCTGGTTAATAACGCGTATAACCTGAGTCAACTGAACTCACATTTTACGAAAGTTTAGTTGAATGTTGGCAAGTTTGTATATATTTACGAAGAATTTCAAATACAACAGCTAATAAAACTTCCTTTCAACTACGAAAGATGCAATGAATAAAAATGCCAATATATATATATATATATAAGGCAAAAAATAAATAAATCTATAATAATAAGGAAAGAAGTTTGAGCGTGAGTGCGTCTATGGTTTTCTGAAGAGACTACAGAATTTGGTAGAAAGATATCCCTATGCATGTACTTTTGCATATAGAAGCCCTATTTAGGAGTTTTTGATTAGATTTCTTTAATTCAATTCTTTATGCAATTTTTTGCTTTTTTGTGCTTTTCGAAGCGATTTTTCTACATTAATAAAAATAATCCAGTTTCAATCTTTTAGCTCAAAATAGAAAATTTTGTTCTATTTTCAATAATGTTTATTTCGTAAAAATCAGCCCCTAATTATTGGAAATATTAATTAAGAACTTATTAAAAGAGTCGTTAAAAAACATTTTTTTTCTCCCGAAAATGGCAAAAGATTCGCACATCCCCTGGAATTGATGTCCAAGTGGACATGAAAGAAAATGATAATTTTCCCTAATCATCAAAATAATAGTCAAAATCCGATAGTAATTCGGAAAACTAATCAGGATATCGATTTGAAAATTTCAGATTTTTTTTAAATAGATGAATATCCAGTTTTTTTTAAGTCGGTTTTTAATTTTTATTTATTTTCATAAAAATTGACGGCTACGATATAAAAATTCGGTGAAAGAACCAGAGAGTGACAAGCATTCATTAAAAACTGAACTAAAAAGAGATCCGCTTCAGCATATAAGCCGACCGCTATCTAATTTAGGTAATGAAAGTAAATTAATTATTAAACGCTGACAAATAGTAAAAACGTAATTTAAAAGGATTTTATCAACTTAATCGAAGGTTATTACTGTGTTCTGTGACAAGAGTCCCTTGATATGTGTAGAGAGTTTTCTATAAGGTTTTCTCTCCTTTATTTAAATTTAAAAATATGTTTTCCTTAATCTATAATGTTTTCCTTAATTTCCTAAACATGATTCTAGGGGCCTGATATCAGTTACCACCGTTTTTAAACATTAATAGCACATTATTTTTTCGAGACCTATCGCTCCGATTTCAACGGGAATTGATTCATTCAACTTAGCTTGCGATTATCTTACAGTTTTCAGTGCAACTTTCCAACGCCAGGGGCCCCAGTCTTCTTTCGTGTTGCAGTTTTCTCATTTCAGCAGGGTTTGGCTCATTGAACTAGTTTTTCAATTGTTTCACAGTTTTTAGTTCCACCTTCTACCGCCAGGTGAGTATTCTTATGATGGGTTCTATAGGACCGATTTCAACGATGTTTAGCTCATTCAGCTCGATTTTCTTATTTTCTTAAAGTTTTTAGTGCCACCTACCACCGCCAGGGGGTGCATTATAATTTCAGGTTCTATGCGTCCGGTTTCAACGGGGTTTGAGTTTGGTTTTCAATTGTCTTACAGTTTTTCGTTCTCCTTTCTACTGTGAGGGCCGCATTCTTATTTCGAGTTCTATATGCCCGATTTTAACGCTGTTTGGCTCAGTCAATTTGGTTTTCGATTGTCCTACAGCAGGTAAGAATCCAGAGGTTCATTTTGAGAGAGTCTTTTTTAAAAATTAAATTAATATAAATCCAAGTATTAATCATTCGCGGTTCTTTTGGAAAAAATTGACGGGCCCGGGCAACGCCGGGGATCTCAGCTAATCTGTAACAAAAGAACTGTGTGTGTGTTTCTGTAGATCGCTGCACCCAGCATTACAAAATTTAGTAAGAAGTTATCTCTATGTATGAAGTTATGTACCTCAAAACCCGATTTTTGAGTAATCATATCTCAAAAATTGGGCTCTGAGGTACATAACTTCATACATAAAAAATTCGAAAAAATCCCATTTTTTTATGTAATCATAGCATAAAAAATGTGATTTTGGCGTTTATTAGGAACTAGCTGATTCGCCCGGCGTTGCCGGTCCCGTTATACTAACCTTACACAAAACTCAAGTTTGTATTATTTTATATCTTCGAAAAAACTTTCAAATGAACTTAGTTTTGGTGGCCCCATTGCCTTCGGCAGCATCTAGTGTTTTCCGAACATGTCACCTGGGTTCCCGCTGCCTAAGGCAGCATATAACGTTAGGACACCGCACGCGCCATACACGATCAAAAACCAAGTTAAGTGAGTCAAACTCCGTAGTAATCCGTCACAAAGAACAAGGGAAAAGGATGAACTGTTAATATTAAAAAATGTTGGTAACTGAAGTCTAAGATAAACTTTCATACTGCAGAAAGAAGCTGAATCGCAATCTAAGTTGAATGAACGATTTTTCGTTGAATTCGGATACATAGAACCCGAGAAAAGAATGCACCGTTAATGATCGAAAATGTTGGTAACTGAAGTCTAAGACAAACTTTCACATACAGAAAAATGCTCAATCGTAATCTAAGTAGAATAAAACAATTCCAGTTGAAATCTGGCCTCGTAATGTAAGTTAACCACTTACATTTAGAAGTATCTCGAATTTTAATTTAGGGCTGTGGTAAGTAAAGGTAAGATGATGCTAAAAAGAAGATTAATATTCAAAAAACGTAGTAGCTGGGATATAAAGAAATTTTTTAGTAGTTTAAAAAGTAGCTTTATGACCCTAGAACTATGTTAAAGAAAATTGCCAGAGAATCGGATCATTTTTAAGGAAGCTGCAGCAAGGGACCCAAGAAGGTGATTAATATTCAAAATTGGTGGTAGCTGAAGTCTGAGAATTTTTTTGTCGTTCATGTAGTAGCTGGAGGATCTAAGAAGGACCATTTTCAAGGGAGATATAATAGGGAGCCCAAAAGGGCCAACTGATAGTTGTAAGTCTAACTCTAAGATAAAAACATGTGAAAAAGTCCTAGTAAATAGAGTTTCAGATCTTCAAATAGCCAAACTTAAGTACAGGTTATGAATTAATCATTAGAGTAAAATTTTAAAGAAACGCGCACGAATGAGAGAAATCCTTAAAAAAGGTTCGAGGGACACCAATAAAAATATGAGTGCATTGGGCCAGGGAGAAGAGTCCAAGTCTCAACTTTAGAGTCATACTGAGAGGGTGACACAATTAGGAGGTGAAAATGCTTTTAGCAAAAAATGTTCAAGGGACCCCAGACCGAGTCATGGGGGGTGGCAGGTTCTTAACTGGAATCTAGAAACGGAGAAATAACTGTATGGAAAGGACCCCCAAAATGTCGGATTAAAAGGGGACAATTTATTAACAATTTATGACGCAAAAACGTCAAGAGGCACCAGTGTTAATTTCATCGCCCTGTGTTCTATATTCTAGTAGGAGTTGCAATAAAATGCAGGATGTCAGATTTTAATAACACAGATACATATACAGGTAACAGAATTTAACAAAACCGAAGCACTTTTATACAATTAAGAGCGTTGAATTTTATGCTTTATTGGGATAATCCTAATGTAAGCTCAATAAACTTTAAACAAATAAGTCAGCTTATTTCGTTATATATAATGAAATGATTACCAGTTTAAATATTGCACCAACAAGAGCATAAAATATATGTTTTATATACTTTGATATTTAACCATTGTCGGCATACACTGGTGGAAATTGATTTATGAAAACACGATTTTTTATCAAAAATTTCTATGTAGTAAAGTGGGACAGATGCCGCAGAGATTGTGTAGGCGACTCTAGCGTTCCCTAGACCAATTTTAGAAGTTCTTAGTGTTCCTCTGTGCTGTGTGATGTGTTGTATGCGTTTCCACCGCTTAATTGTCAGTATTTACATATTTATGTCAGTTTTTATTTCTCGAACCTGCGTGGTAAGTTGCTAAAATTATTCTAATGAAGTTTTATTACATATTTTAAGAAAAATAAACAGAGATTTCATCCCAAAATCGATTGCAACAATAGACTAGATCCTCGTAGAATACAGGCATGTGCTTGCCTTTCTCTCGCGTCGCTCACATGACACAAAATGGCGGCGCGGCATCTTACCCGCCACTATGGGACAGATGCCGCACCAAGGTTGAGGGACAGTTGCCGCAAAATATAGTTTTGTTTTTCGGTTCAATAAATTCATCACTGCGATTTAAGTAGAACTTACATATAAATGAATGTATATTAGCGCATTCTGCTACTTATCAAAATATTCTCAGCAACAATGTTGGTTTACTATGTGTGACTAAAAAAAACGTAGGCCGTTTACAATTCTCACCATCTAAACTGTTATACAAAATATCTCCTACCCTAATGGTCAAAAGACCTACACAGCCAAATAAGAGAAAATAAAAGGATGCAAATATTACAAGTACAGAGTTTATAAACAATAAAAAATAAGAAGAAAATGAAAAATAAAAGAAACTAGAAAGCGTCAAAGAACGACAACTTGGCGGAAGTAAAATGTGTTAAAAAAGGAAGGAAAAGATCAACTTAAAAAAATATGAGTCATCATTCGACAATGGGTAAACTGTTCCTCTTATGGATTCTGATGGCAGAACTGGATTGGAATTTGATGACTCTGCATATGTTGGGTGGCTGGAGTCTTATCAAAGAGCAAAGTCTAAAGCGGACAGGATTCAGTGCATCAAATTCAATCGATAGCTGCATGAAAAACGCTTTTACTTTACTTTTGCACGGGTAGTGTGGTGTGATTGTGAGTGAATGGAAATATAAAATCAAAGAATGAGAAGAAAGGCCAAAAATAAACGGACTAGGGCCTAAATAGAATAGAACAAATACTTAGATTAAGAGCAAACTGCAATGTTCGCCTGGATGTAAACCAGTGATTTATATCTTTTTTGGAATTATGCTGTCTATCGTTTCCAGTAATTATGCTATCCATTTCATGTAAATTCAAATGATTTCCTTTTCACTTTCACTTTTTGTCTTAAGTTTTGTTTATAGAGATTACACTTTTGCATTTTCGTTAACTTTTCACAATTTAGTGATATATATAATTTTTGTAAGTTTACTGTTATTTATTTTCTTTTTAAGTAGTTTGAGAAAATAAATATGTGATTTGCTTGAAAAAAATAAAGAGCCTAGCATTTTTCTCCATGCGGCATCTGTCCCACACGCCATGCGGCATCTTATTCAGCACATAAAAAATGATGTTAAAAAAAGAGCCTGTGGGAAAATAATTATGCCTACTTTATTAAGAGGGTTTTAACTTGTTTAACATGGAAATTAGATTCTAAAGTGTTTGATCAATGATTTCTGGTACTTAGTTTGTTGTTTTTTGCTTTATTGTACATTTTACAAGAAGAAAAGAAAAACTGCGGCATCTGACCCCACTTTACAGATAATATTCATTAAAAATGAATGAAATTTCATACATTATACATGCTATACACAACAAATAATTTAGAAAAATAAAATTTCATATATATTAATAAACTATAACATAAGGTCAAAAATTAGATTTTGGTAACATAAAAACATGGAAATTGATTTATGAAATATCACATTTAATTGTAATTAAAAGTTAGTAAAGCCGCCTTTATTCATCAGAATTTCTTTTATTCTAAATGGCATTGATAAAAATGATTTTTAACGTATTTCTGATCAATCAATTTCCAGTTTTGACAGATTGAAGCTTTCAATTCTACAAGTGATTTGTATCGCATCCCATATGCATAAACCATTCAAACAAGCTTTCCCCCAAACGTTTTCGAAGGGTTCAGATCAGGACTAATAGGTGAATGATTTAAAAGAACAATAATCTTTTCGTCAAACCAATCTTTCATTGCATTTGAAATGAAAATACTTGTATTGTCTTGCATGAAGATTTAATCTAAACCATAGTATTGCCATGCAAATGGAAGACGTGAATGTTCTAAAACTAAACTGGAAAAAGAACTCTAAAAGAAGTCTAGCGAAAGTTTAAAAATACAATTTCACGTTTGCCATCATTAGCGATCGCTGCTCAAATCATCAAACTTCCGCCACCAAAATTTCTGATGAATGTAGATTTTGGTTCTCTTCGGAGATCCCTCCAATAATACTTCAAACCATCCGGGCCATGCAAATGAAATCCTTTTTCGTCGGAGAAACTAACTTCCTTCCAATTGTCCCCAATTGCCGTGTATTTCTCGCAATACTGCAAGCGCATCTGCTTGTGACGCAGAAGTAACTTTGGACCAGACTTAATTTTCAACCATCTCCGTGAATAATATAAAATTTGCCAAACTGTTCTAGAAGTAACAGGAAGAGATAGATCTGCACAAATCTACTTTGAACTGTGATCGCCTATCGATGAAAGTTGAAGAATCCCCTTTCTCTTTCTTAAACGTGGATTACCTTTTTTGTTAAAATGTTTGCCATAATTTGCTGGATCTTTACTATAGTTATATATCACACAAACTGATCTTTTAATTAATTTACTAATTTCCGTAACAGACCTTCCACATTCTAGATATGCCTCGATTTTAGCTCTTTCTTCCTCAGACAACATCTTTCGTTTACCCTTCGTGAAAAGTATGACTGATACGTATTGAATCCAATATATAACGCTTTTTATGTCTACAGTGCATGTCACGTTACCTTGTTTTATGCAAATATTTGTCACATTACTTCAGAATAGCCACTGAAATGTGATATTTCATAAATCAATTTCCATGTTTGTATATTGCGAAAATCTAATTTTTGACTTTTTATTTATGTTTAATATTATGTATGAAATTTGGTTTTTGTAACTCATTTGTTATGCATATATTGTATATCTCATGACATTTCATTCATTTTTAATGAAGATTATAAAAGTTTTTGTTTAAAAAAACGTGATTTTATAAATCAGTTTCCACCAGTGTATAAGTCCTTGTGTGTCCACCATCTTTTCAATCATGCGGAACATATATTTTGAAATGCTTTTCGTACGATACAAAGCTTTATCTGCTGATTTTCATTTAATCCTTCTATTGCTGCAGATTAGTGTGATTATTTCCAAATTTCCATTAACAGGTTTCGGATTGCAAAGTTGTCATTATCCTAATTCGAATATTAATATTTGATTTAAATCATACTAAAGTGTAGATCCCTAAGCAATGATGTATAAAGGAATGATATCCATCTGCTATAAAATAAAGGATGAATATAATAATATAGCTAGAAATACATGTGGAAGCATACATTTCCTTAATTTTATATGAAACTAGTTTTCATAAACGAGACATAATAAGCTTTTGTAAAAAAGTTGTTTTAATTATGAAAAAATGAATGCAGCCTTTATGCTTATTGGTTGATTAAATTTCCTAACTGTACTTGATATATGAAGAAACACGCTTGAAAATATGATGTTAAATCTAAAATTATATTTTTCTAACTAAATTAATTAGTTTAAATAACTAATAATTTATATAAAACCAACATATGTGAGAAATGCTGAGCTGGGTATCATCCTCGTAGCTTAAATGGTAGAGCACTTGGAGTGCTATTCCAAAAATTCCGGATTCGATTCCCGGCTTGGACATTTTTCTCATTGTTGGTTCTACGCTTCGTTAGCAATGTGATAAATCACGTATTATATATTGAACTAATACTTTAACTAATATTACACGAAAGTAGAATTAAATTAATGATATTTATAAATATTAGGTTGTATCAAAGGAATTCCGTTTTCACAATCAAATCTTTGTTGCAATATTTCAACGTAAAATAAAAGTATCACAAATAAAAATAGAAACTATGAAATATGGTTTCTTTCCAACTTATTGCAAATTGAACAATGCCATTTTGATAGCAATCTTTAGATTTGGAAGCAAAAATGTCTAGACAATCCTGTTCCAGATCGTCAACATTAAAGAAGTATCTACCCCGAAAAGATGATGCCATAGAACGAAATATACGATAATCTAAAGGAGCAAGGTCCGGAATATATGGAGGATGAGGTATAAGTTAAATTTCTTCAAGTTCATCTACTTTATTGCGAGTCATGAGAGACGAAAGCGGTATTACATTGTCTGGTTGGAGAAGAGCTCTCCCTCTGTGGACCAATGCAGTTTATTTGCTATTCAAAGAAGCATGCGTCCTATCCAGCTGTTCACAGTAAATTTCAGATTTAATCGATAGACCACGAGGAATGATATAAAAATGAATGACTTGCTCAGAATTACACCTGAACTTTATCATGAACTTCTTTTTAAACCGCTCTTATTTTAAAACAGGTTGGGCTGATTTGCCAACATCCACCCAGTGTTTTCGATTATCTGGGTTTCAAAGATATACCCATTTCTCATCAAATAGGCCACTATACGTTAAGAAAACCTCAACTCTTCTGGGTTTTCCAGATGAGTTTTGCACATTTCCACTCTGTGATTTACTTGCTCTATAGTCATTTTATGAGGAACCTCTCTAGAATTCTTATACGTTTTCTGAAGCTTATGTAAAGCTCGATATATAGTGTTCTTGTTCCGTCTTAACGCCTCTGAAAGTTTCTGTGTTCTGGTGGGTGGATTCATCTCCACCTTTTGCTTCAAATCTTCCAGATCAAGAAGTGATGGCTTCCCACTTCCGAGTTTCATTTTAAGAGAGAAGTGAATTATAAAACGTTTAAACATGTTTTGGCTGCTCGATCCCTGACTGTAACATCCCCTTCAACTTCTTGAATTTAACTTGTATCAGTCATTATATAACCCAGAAATAGATAAAAGAACAGGTATCAGCATAACACAATATGGGGGAGCATGCGCTCTTTAATACAACATTTGCATCGGTCAATAATTATAAGATAGCGACATCTATATCTTATCATATTTAAGTATTCAAAAAGCGAAAATGCTTTTGATACTACCCCAATATGTTTTGTTACGTTTGGTTTCATTGTTTCCAAATCATTATTTTTGTTTAAATTTGCCCTTGTTTTTTCTTTTGCTTTTAATTCTTATAATATGATTTTGTTAAAATTATATCTGTAAATGTAACATAGTAAAAGCAAATTCATACGACTAATAGTAATGAAGTTTATGCTCATGTGGTAATTTTAGATTAAGGCTGTCAAAATGAAACAAAGAACATCAGTTTGTTTCTGATATATGCGTTTACACACACACCTACAGACACACACATATATATATGCGTAAACAGATAAAAATTCTCCATTTAATTGTTATATCCATGGGAATGCAACTATATCTTAATATACATTGATATCTAATCCTTGTGAGTAAATAAAATGTTTCAGTTAGAAATTCGTATTTAAATGATGTTTTCAAATCAAACGAAAATGAAACAGTGTTATGCTCTTAGAAACACAAAAAATATTAAAAAACTAATAATGTATAACATATATATAAATGTTTAAAATGTGGCAGTATATATCCACATATTAAAATAATTGCGGTTGAATTTAGTAGGTGTACCTAGAACATATATAAATTATTGTAAGTATGGCATTAAATATGAAAATACATCTTTATAACTAAGCTAATTGAACCAGTCAATTCAAACAATACAAAAAGTCCAGTTGTTTTAACTGCACTGTTGCGAACGTGTTCTTCAGGCTGTCTCACATGAGTGGACAATAATTACCTAGTTTTAGGGATCTTCCATTCCAAAAAGTATGAAGCTACATATTGCAGTCGGCTAAGGAGAGCTATTTCAGAAAATTTCGATATATTTTCATAGATAGTAATCCTTCACCCACAGAATTTAAAACCACAGTCCGTTCAAGTGTTAATTTATATACATGCTAGTGAAACCCGCGTAATAGTTGTAATATGCCAAGTGGTATTTGTGTGCCAACTTTTGTTAGAAGAAATTATACTGCTAGCTTGTAAGGAATACTGCGTCGAAATTAACGATTAAAGACGAATCACTGTTTCCTTTTATCATATATTTTAATCACATAGGAAACAAATATAACAAACACAAAGCACTAATAAACACATAAAGATATTCGGTGACTTTGGAGTAATAACCCGCTATTAGGTTAATTGACGAGCGTAAAACATCATGTGAGGAATATTCCTTCTATAACACAAACATAATAATTGGGGATAATGACAGCTAAAACACAACGTGCCGAAATGGCTGCTAAAGAACAACAACTGAACTGGATCACATGACCACAAAACTGCTGAACTCGTTCAGCATGTGCACAAAGTCCAAACATGCCGCCCCGCGTTGCAATGTCCGTAGCACGTTCAAAAAGTAAATACAAGAACTATGTAAAATACCAATGCCATAAAATAATACTGAAACACAAATACAATAAGGATAAGTTGTAATAATAAGGACTGTACAATACAATAAAATAAAATTTCAAGTTCAGTAAAATTAAGCAGTTTTCTAAGAATAGTTCTATATCGTACTTGAGAAAAGTTGAATGTAAAATAACAAGTAAATATCTTAAATGCCCTTTAAAATAAGTTAACAAGGAGAAAACTAGTATGTTGTGGCCATCACAAAACTTTCTTCTATATAAATCACGTCAAATAAATCATTTAAATAGTACAAGAAATTACATGAATTTAGCACCAATTCATATCAAAGTATATCTGAATTTAAAGTTGGGTGAAAATTCGTGCATTAGTTCTTGAGATAGAACTATAGCGGAAATTCTGAAAAATGTAGCACAGCAGCGCCACCTGTTGAGCGATTTACACCAAAAAGAAACAGCACTAAATGATATCAAGGTATACCTGAATCTGAAGTTTGTTGAAAATCTAAGCGTTAGTTCTTGCGATAAAGCTATTGCGGAAATCGTGTAAATGCAGCACAGCAGCGCCACCTGTTGGGCGATTTACATCAAAAATTAAACATCACTAATTTATATCAGGGACTAACTAAATCTGAAGTTTGATGAAAATTCGTGCATTTTTTTCTTGAGTTTGAGCTATTGCGATAATCATGAATAATGCAGCATAGCAGCGCCACCTGTTGGGCGATTTTCACAAAAAAGTAATCAGCACCAAACTATATCCTGGTCTACCTGAATCTGAAGTTTTATGAAAATCCATGCAGTAGTTCTTGAGATATAGCTATTGCAGAAATCGCAAAAAATGCTGCATAGCAGCGCCAATTGTTGGGCGATTTTCACCAAAAACTAATCAGGTCCAGTTTATATCAAGGTCTAACTAAATATGAAGTTTTGTGAAATTCCGTGCATTAGTTCTTGAGATAGAGCGCCCAAAAAACTTTTGTCACATACAGACTCACAGAGTGACAGAGTGACAGAGTGACAGACATTTTCTAAAAACCATCAAATCGTGTTCTGGGCATTCTAAAACGTATAAATCCGTCGAAAACCGGAAGTCGAAATTTTTCACGAATCCAATACTTTCTTCTTGTAAAGATAGAAGAAAGTATAAAGGATAGACATTAGGTTTTATCAATGGGTTAAACACACAGTCTGGAGATTGATCTAAGGAAAATATTTGAGGCTGTTTTTATTTTTCCTAAACTAACATTGCCATCCTTTCCTGGTATAACCTCTATAATTTGCCCTAAAATCCATTAACAGGGAGGGAAAATGTACTCCCTTATTATTACCATTGCTCCTGGTTTGATGTTTTGCCCTTTTACCACCCATTTTGAACGATTTTGGAGATGACTCAAGTAATTTAATTGCCAATTCCTCCAAACAAATTGGAAAAAAAATATTGATTTTCTGCCACCTAGATAATGTTGTTTCTGATATATAAACTATCTCAGGTTCCGGAATTTCATTAATAGGCCGGGCAACTAGGAAATGGCCTGGCGTCAAATGCATTAACATCATTTATGTCGGTCGATAATGGAGTTACTCCTTGAGATGGGAGAACACCCATGATTGGTTCGGCAATAAATGGTTCCTGAAACAGACAACACACTCATGCACTATTTTACTCGCTAAATGTTTCCCACTTACGGGCTAAAACTGCCTTCGTACGTAATGCATTAAACTTTGGGGACCAATATGAAAATATTTCCTGTGAAAATACTCAAATATTAGTTTTGTAACCTTATGGCCTTTTAAAATTATTTGGTGCTTGTTATCAAATCTTAAATTTGAAATTTCCAATCTGCCACCAACTCTTAAGATATTATTTTCATCTAAGAAGGGGATAAACATTTAATTTTTCTGAAAGGAGAAACCCTTGATTCCCGTTTGAAACCTCTAATTTCTTCCTGAAATTCTGAATTCTGTACTAACTTAATTAGAGCACTTTTTGAACTTTTTATTTTTGGGGTAGTGAGGCAGCCTCGGCACCGGTCTGCTGAATTACATTTACCATTGTGAAAAAATCTATAAATATAAGACGGTATGCGAAGAATACTATAATAATTACCACTCACACATAGAAAAAAAATCGTCTGCTTCAGGATTCCTGAAAATGGAAAGAGAAATATTAGAATTAAAGCCAGTAGTGTTATTGTCAGTAGTATAAATTGACCAAACCATAATATTGCCAAAGAATTTAAATTAAAAAATATATTTACATGAAACGTTTATTTCACATTTTTAGATGATCTTTTAAATTATTGTTGCTAATTCTAAGGCAACTCAAGTAGTATTTCCTTTTTAACAACAAAAGTATTTCCACGTGAATATTATGTCAGATTTAAAACGATACATTTAAAATGTCTTATTTAAAACAACTTTCTTGTAGCGTAGTTAAAAATTACCAGGAGACAAAGACTATATGTTTACTTAATTCATTTTATATTTGCTTATTTTCAAATGTTTAACTGATCTTATTTAATTAAAGACGAAAACAGCCATTGCATTTCTTAACAGAAGCCGAGTCGGCCGTAAAATTCCGCAATCAAAGGGAAATGAATGTAAACCCGTTTACAGGGAGATCGCACTGTTTGTTTAATTATAATTCAATCTATCATAATCTTTTTGAAGCCGATCAAATAAGCGTATTTTTAGAGTCTGCTGTGTCTGAACGGCGGTTGGCGAGAGTAGCTCGTAAGGGACAGATCCCTCTAGTTTTTTAAAATTTAATTATATAACACGTACTTTCTAACAATAATACATGATAAATCATACAGTAGTACATTATTATCTCAACTCTGACTGTGTGTATTCGGGTTTTGATAAAATTGGCTGTGAAAGTATTGCAGTTTTTTACTATTTAATGTGCGTTTCAATTAATGCGTTAATATCATGAAATGAATTAACCACAATAATTCAGGAACACCTGTATTTTAACTATCTAATGATAAATTTAATACTATATCAACATATTAATGAATTAATACTATCTCCGTACATGTTTTATCCTCTTTTGCTAAATTTTAATTAAAATATTTTATTTTTAAATTTTTATAAAGCGATAGAGTTAGAAATATATATTTCACAAAACTTAACGAAGCAAATACAGGTAATAGAGAGTTTTGAGTTTTATGCTCATAGGATTAAATCTAAATTACTAGTGTTAAAATTACATAAAAGAAATACATATTATTTCGTTATGTATGAATAAATAATCATCGATTTATACATTAGATTAACGAGAATGCAGAATATATCTTTTATGTATTTTGATGTATTATCTTTTTGTGAGTTAAAAAGTTTTCCGTTTAACGTTTGTATATGTTTTCATGTTTTCAAAACATACGAAATAATCATTGTTAGCTGATGTTTGCATTACACAAATCAGTATCTGCTTCCATATTGCATTTTAATCCTGACATTATTTCTGTAGATTACAGTGATTGCTTCCGAAGCTTTACTAACATTTAACGAATTGGAAAGATGTCATTATCCTAGTTTCAATATTAATGTTTGATTTAAATAATACTAAAATACATATCATATGAAAGAGACAATTGCTCTCTGCAATACAACAGATTAACATTATTATACTATACCTAGAAATATTTGTAAACGTATGAGTTTCATCAGTTTATAATGAAATTGCTATTGATAAGGTAGTTATGATATTGATAAAGTATTAACCGACACCACATACCCTGTCACAAAAGATAAATACTTCTTAATCTATGAAAGTATAATACATCTGCGAATGAAAATATACAACATCCTGTTTCGAGTTACTCACGATTACGAAAACTGTTCTTTATCTTTAGAAAACTCACAAATCAATATATACAATATATTTTTACCCGACTGCCAAGAAGGGTTATGTGTTTGACGCGTATCTGGGTATGTATGTGGGTATGTGGATTTTTATATCCTCCAAACATCCCAACTGCTGAATGGATTTTAATGAATGAGATCTCTAGCGATTCGTCTTAACCATCCAATTGTTATAGGCTGTGTTTTCATAAATTCAAAATGTCGGCCGTAAAATACAAAAAGACGGTAGAGATGAAAAAAATACGCATCATATTGAGTGGCATATCATTGGATTGGTCTTTCAAAATGAAAACGGTGTTTCCAAAACTATTTTATAGTCAGAAGCTTCTTTTAAATATTACACAACATAAGAGTTGTGTAGGTAGGATCTCTAGCTTAACTGTAACTCTAAACTTTATAGACATCTATAGGCCTCATCATAACAGTGTTTATAGAATAGGAACTAACAATTAAACACAATTTAAAAGACATCAATACAAGTAAATAAAAAAAAATAAGTAAGTAATATAAACTAAAAATTCGTCAATAAAAAATTAAATTAAAAAATCAAAAAACCCGACTGCATAAAAAGCGAACTAAAAAGAGGGAAACAAGATGACGCATTAAAATAGTTGAGTGTGTAATGGAAATCCTTTTCACTTAAATCCTTGCAGTCGGTGGGAAACATGTTGGTAGCAGGAGCTGCAGTATATACCTAAACATAAATCTAATGCCTCCGACGCTCTACTGACTGTATTGCACTATACTGATGGACCTGGTTCGAGTCCCAGCGTGAATCTTTTTCACTAGATTGCCTTTGCGCCTTTTAAGCAATTAATTTGAAATTTGATTTTCATTTGAAATATTGTATGCAAGGCGAATGTTTCTCTCTGGAAATATTTCCAAGTATTAATATACTAGATTAATTTTAACACAATTATTCTAATTGGTAAATAAATCATATAAGATGTAAATTTCCAACTGGGCAAAAAGTGTCCGGACCAGGATTATTATATATTAATATACTAGTTTTCCACCGATACTGGATTTAATTATGCTTCGTGTTTGCTGCATGTCGGTGGCTCACGGAAAAATATTCCATCTTGTGCTGTGTTTGTAGCCTTGCAACATGCAATAGTGAGAAGTTCCAAGCTGGGTATCGTTCCATGTGGTTTAGTCGGTAGAATGTCAGTGCGCTATACTGATGGCCCGGCCTCGAGTCCGGTATGGAATCTTTTTCACTATGTTGGCATTTGCGCCTTTTAAGCAATTAATTT
This sequence comes from Maratus speciosus, assembly GCA_963932465.1. Classification (NCBI taxonomy): domain Eukaryota; kingdom Metazoa; phylum Arthropoda; class Arachnida; order Araneae; family Salticidae; genus Maratus; species Maratus speciosus. The sequence continues at coordinate 59,693,914 of OZ010788.1, forward strand.
GAAATTTGATTTTCATTTGAAAAATCACATGTTTATCCATAATATGTGTGCATAATCTACTTTTTCATAAATAACAGATTATTTTCGCAGTGCAGCTTGAAAGTACTAAGCAACTCCATTTCTTAACCCATTTATGCCTAGCATCCCATTTTTGGGACGTTTCGAATTTTAATATTTTTTTATAATTTTCTTTTTCTTTACAACATGAAAATTGCATGAAGTAATTGTCTATAAATGTCTTTATCTATTACCGAGAGATGACAGCATAAGATTGATATTTAATTTCTTAAATGAAGTCCTTGTTTCGGTGTTTATAGATTTTTCATTTTTCAAGATAGCGAAATGTAAAAAGTAAGTTTATTTGTATTTTTTGTATCAAGGATCCAAATAAATAAGTCATAATCTTAGCTTGTTGACTTCTTTGAATCACGTATTTTTTTAAATTGCAAAATTACATGTTCAAGCCTATTTTGGATGCATGTTTCTAACTTGCAAAATATAGGGTGCTAGGCACAAATGGGTACTTATTTCTATTAGCCATTTAGGGGGCTGTTATTTATGTAATGTCCTTTTCAAGATGATTTTGAAATAAATTGTTTTTTAGCCTCAAATACGATTATTCTTAGTTTATTATTAATAATACTTATAATGTTATTAGTCTCTGTAAAGAAATAAATATATATTTTTTACTAGTTCATAAAAATACTAATTATAGTATAAAATATGCAATTTAAAAGCTTAATTTATATAAATGTCGACAAAACATATAATTATGCATTTTTCCACATATGGATATTTCCATATTTAGTACATTTACATTTTATCAAATAAAGACAAAAATATTTTACGTAATTTTTTTAGTATTTTTCAGTTCATATTGCAGCATTTTAAAGTGACTTTACCAACAAATTTGAGAAAACAAAAATTCAGGCATAAATGGGTCAATGAATAAGCTTTAGGCCTTGGAAGTCTTTGGGTGTGATAACATTTTGCATTGTTGGTAGTTCTAAAGCTGTGAAAAATATGGTACCATGAAATAAAACAGCAATAAAGATGCGAGGTTTAAAGATACTTTCTTTTATCACTTATTTTAATTCTTTTTCCTCATCACGTTTTAATTTCCTTTTTAAATAACAAATATCTTATTCAACTAAGCAACGCTATTTCTTAATAAATAAGTTTTGGAAGTATTTGGGAATGATAAACATTTTGCATTGCTGGTAATTCTACAGCTGTTCAAAGTATGGTACCATGAAATAAAACTGCAATAAGTATACGAGAGTTAAAGATTCTTTATTGTTTGAAAAGTTTTTTCTTTATCACGTTTTAATTTCCTTTTTAAATATCAAATACTTCCTTTTTTTGTTCCAAATGTGCAGTGATTTGAAATAAAATCGTATTGTTGTATGTTGATTTTTCGTTTATTCTGACCTATTCAAAGTCATGTCTGGAGTAACTTATTAATTAAAAATTTCCTCAAAAATATTTACTAACATAATCACTTTAAACAAAATTCTGCTACACGAAAAAATAAATAAATCAATATCCATGAACGGAATAAATGTAAAATAAAAGAAACACAAGTAATAAAACTTGTATATTCTGACACTTTTTAATGATTGTTTTCTTTTGTTGATAGATTTTGGAACCACCCTGCTTTCAAAAAGAGAAATGCTTTTAGAAAGGGTACCATTAAAATATTAATTTATTAGTAAACTCTACTGATCAAGTAAACCACAAGAGGTTACAGATATAGACATACGAATTTCTTTTGGTCATTTGTACATGAGAGCATTCAGCCCCTGCTAAAACAAATATTCGAAGAAACAATTAAAATCTAATACTAGAGAACAGGAATTCTGCTTTTTCAGAATTTAGTGTCGCCCCCGGGATTTCCATTATTTCATTTTCTTCTGATGGACTGGTGGCTTCTATTATTATGAAACAGCCATTATAAATGAAGCGCTAGGTGACTCATCATTTATAATGGCTGTTTCATAATAATAGAAGCCGCCAGTCGATCAGAAGAAAATAACTTGGTTAAGCTGGACTCTACTGCAGTGGAAACATATTTCAATTTTAAGACTTAAAGCACACGTTTTATTTTATGTAAAATGACGTCATTCGCATCCGCTTAAGAATTCCACATTTACGATCCACTCTTAATTAACTACAGTAAAACATACAACGCGAAATAATGCACAAATGCAGCAAAAGATGCCGTCATTCAAGAAAATCGACAAAAAAACGGCTATCTAATGATTCATAGATACTTAAAATTAAATATAGTTTATAATAGCTCCATTGTTTTAACAGAAATCCTTCGTTTATATTTTTTTCAAAGTAGCACGTATTTTAATTACATTTTCTTTCGGTTGTTATGAGAAAATATATAATTAATATTTTACAACTATTACAAAAATCTGAATAAAAATATATAATTAATATTTTACAACTATTACAAAAATCTGAACAAAAATATATAATTAATAGTTTACAACTATTACAAAAATCTGAACAAAAATATATAATTAATATTTTACAACTATTACAAAAATCTGAACAAAAATATATAATTAATATTTTACAACTATTTTTCCTTTACTTTCTACAGAATTGGAATGCTTTCGTTGCCAATATTAAGCAAATGGCTCTAAAAACTACAAAAAAATTAATATTTCAAAAATAAATGGAGATACAGTTTTCAAACAAAATGTATTTAAAAGAACTTTTTTTTCCAATACGACGGTATAAAAATCGAAAATGTGCGATGCTTAGAAGTTTAAAAAATTGCTATAGAATATTTAATCGTACTGCTTTGTTTTACGGCTGGCTTCTGTAAGGTAACGTTATTTTTTGGAACACACAAAATAAGCTGGACGAAAGAAATAGCACACCGTACCGGAGGCTAATAAAATAGAATAACAAGTAAGTAAATTTACTTAACACGCTGAATCTTAGAGAAAGCGTATGAAATTTCAACCATATTAAAGAAATATAAGTGAACATATATACAAAACCTAAATATGCAAATTGGGATCATCAAAAATATTGTCTACTATAAAATGTGATATGGAGTTGGTTAAATATACATAGTATGCACATTCAATGGTGTCCTGAACTGTTAGGCATATACATACGAGTATACTAGATTAATATTAACACAATTATTCTAATTGGTAAACAAATCATATTAGATGTAAATTTCCAACTGGGCGAAAAATGTCCGGACCAGGATTCGAACCCGGGACCTCCTGGCTGAAGCCGCCAGTGCTCTGCCATCTGAGCTATCCCAGACGATTCTGGTCGAACTTTTTCACCCAGCTAACCTTGATGAATACAGCATCTGGTCTGAAACCTGGTTCAGCTCAACAGAATAAATCTCCGGTAATGGAACTCCAGAAATCGCTGGATACGAAATTACACTAGATTAATATTAACACAATTATTCTAATTGGTAAACAAATCATATTAGATGTAAATTTCCAACTGGGCGAAAAATGTCCGGACCAGGATTCGAACCCGAGACCTCCTGGCTGAAGCCACCAGTGCACTGGTGGCTTCAGCCAGGAGGTCTCGGGTTCGAATCCTGGTCCGGACATTTTTCGCCCAGTTGGAAATTTACATCTAATACGAGTATAGTTCCAATTACAAAAATGTTCTGAATGAGGTAAAGTAGTATTTTAAAGGTGATTTGTGACACTAAAATTAAAAAAAAAAAAAAAAAAAAATACGAAATTTATATTTTTATACGGTACCGCGGTCCTATATGTTATATTTAGTAAAAATATAAGTAAGACAAAACGAGTCCCATTATTCTACGATTAAAACTGACTGAGTAATAGCTGTTTAAAGTTGACGCATCTTTTTCGCTGAGTAATAAGGGTCATTCACAAATTTACTAGAAAAATAAATAATTGTCATACATAAATAAAATATATAGCTGAGAGTAAAATTAACATTACAATATAAATTTGAAATCTATTTTCATTCTGACATATTAAAGAAAAGTATACAACTTGTACAAAAATTTAAGTTACAAAATAAGAGAATTTTTGTAAAACGAAATGATATAAAGCAACAGTCGCAATTCCTTACAAAAGGATACATATTTTAAAATGCTTTTCGATTATCAAATCTAAAACTTAATTAATAAAAATTTTAATTATCTTACAACTTGCAGGAAGTAATTCCCTTTGTCTCCAATGCAGTAACGTAAACTCGAAATAAATTCTTCTCATACTTTAAGCACTCTGTGTACGATTCCTCGAAGCATGGCGCAACTCATCTGTGTTCAGATGCAGAAAATTGACATAAGTCATGCAATTCAAAGTTACAAAACTAGATCAATTTTAGTGTTAGATGAATGGGACATTTTTTTTTGTCTTACTTGTTAGTGTAATAGGAATTTTTTACTAAACTTATCACTTATACTTATATCACTTATAGGACCGAGGGACCGTATAAATATTTAAATTCCTTAACTTAAAATATATATACATATATTGATCAAATCGACTTTTAAAATATTTTTTTGTCTCATTTAAAACCTTTTTGTAATTGGAACTATATGTGTATGATTAATATAGAAATTATCCATTGGACAGGGTTGAGAGTGGGCAACCTGTATACGTTTCTAATTATAGTGAGGTGAAATTTCTTTCTGAATTAATAAATTGAATCCTCTTTGAATGTTAGATAAATGAAGTCACGAGTACTCCGTAAAAATTACTCGTAAAAGGCTGGTTTTTTTTAATGTCCTTTTAAGACACAGATAAGGAAATCAAATCCAAAACTTATCGAAATATGATATATCGAATATGATTTTTCACTTTTTTTTTGGCTCACTTTTACTTTTCACTTTTAAATATGGGGAAGTCGAAAAGATTCTCATTTATATTAATTTTATTGTTGTGTCGATACGAATTATTATGAATCATGACCAGATAACGCATTAAAGTAGAAAAGCTTCTTTGGTCCACCGTATATTTGCAAACAAACATTTTCCGTCATGAACAAAGCACAAAACAAGAATCCCTTAAGCCATGTAATTTAAAATCACTTAGGCACTTGGTTATAACAAAACATGAACCAAAAACCAAATAGATTGTCAAATCAATTCAATACAGTGCTTCAAATTAAATTTAATTATCATTCTCAATTATCTACTCATTGTCCTTTGTAAAATTTATGATAGATATAAATTAATTAACAACAATATATGTTAGAATTACTTTCAAGATTTTTTCCATACTTTTTGGCACTTCCATATGACACAGTGGATATACAAGGTGATTCAGAATAATTGTTCAGTAATTTGAAAAGAGATTAGAACCACGAAAACAAATAATTATAAATAAGGAACACGTGGTCCCAAGTGGAAACGCAGGTACAGTAGGCTCTCTGCGTCAACAGGTAAGTTGGGTAAAAATAATAAACGGATGTCGTCAGTTGAAAGCCCACTGTAATTGCCTCCAACAGGTATTTTGTGGCACAATGAGGACTTTAAGCACGCGACCTGAGGTCGAGACTAAATTTCGTTGTTGGCGGTATTTATTTTTAAATATTAGCTTAGCCCTCTTTGGAGTATGTCTTATTACCAGGCATATTTGGAAACGTTCAGCCTTATACTCCCCGTTGTTGTTAAGCCTGTGTTAAAAGCCCGATATTTCGATCATTTACATGCAAACGTACTCCGAGGTGTTATTCTTGTCCCAAAGTCTATCTTATGTCCGAAAGTCTGTCCCAAAAATCACACTTGATTTTATTTTAACCTTTTGTATGACGAATAAAAGTAATTAAAGCATCTTATGCACCTAATTTTGTGAGTTTTCCGTTTTAACGACTGTGTACCGCTCGTTTTACATTTGCGAGTTTTTGCGCCATTATTAACATTACTTGCTTTTTTCCCCTTGTCTTCCAGTAAACAGTTATTCTGATTCACTCTGCGTATAGCCTATGGTTTTAACAAATCTGTACATTCTTGTTTTAGATGATATGACTATTTTTCATCGCTCTAAAATCTGAATTTGTATAAAGCAATTAATAAGTTAATTGCATGCAGATATTCTTATAGATATTATAGATAGTAACTCTTTCGCAGTTTTTAAGATTGGCATTTTGATATTGAGTACTCATTGATTGCTCCAATGTGTCTGCACTTTTTGAATTCCTGCGGATCTTGATACCATAATTTAAAATTAGAAAAAATTCTATTTATAGTTTAAATCGCAAAATTTTGTATCACCAAATAATATAATTTATTTTGTACTATTTTTCTGCAATTATATGAAGCGAAAATTTCTATTACAAACTTGTGGTAAAACTTTACGCCTCCTGTTACCTTAAATACTTTTAAGAAGTTCGCGAACACATTTGTATAAATTGAATGCTAATACAATTTTTACAAATATGTAAAAAAGTTCATAGATATATTTTAAAAGAAACGTATTTTATTTTTTAAGACAGCAATGAAAATGAAGTTACTTTATTCACTTCATAAATATACATTTAAATTCAAGATGACAATTTAACAGGAAAATATTTATTAGAGTGCGTTTTGCAGAAATTCTCAGAAAATGCAAATTTAAAAATACTACCTATCACATTTTACAAAATAGTTGCATTTTTAGCTTTTAAAATTTCATATGAGCCTTAAGTTATGGTTACTTTCAAAGCATGTAAGTGCTTTCTTAGGGGTTTTTCTTTTATTAGTACATTATTTGCGAGATGTCAAAAGTTATTCTAACTTTGCTACAAGTAGCTACTTCAAATGAATATAAATGGCTAAATTTTCTTGTAAACATCCTTAAGCTTTTCTGTTACGCAAGTTATTCGGCAGAATATATGTTTTAACAATTTATATTAATATATACTTTGTAATTGTATATTATTTTAAAGCAACTCTTCATTCAAAAGCGCTTATTTAAATACTGTAATATTTTGAAAGCTTTTTGAAGTCAATTATATTTTTACATTTAATGGAAAAGCTGGAAAATATTTTGAAATGCATATATAAATATTATACAGACATACATACAATAAATCCAACTAGAGTGAAAAATTAGCCAGATCCAGGAATCGAACCCGCGACCACAGTATACAAGACTACTGCTCTAACCACTGAGGTACTCCGGCCGATGCCTGCGTCTGCAATTTATTATATTTAAGGTAGATCGATGTAATAGTAAAATATATTCATCGTTGTCCAGTCATCCAAGGCTGTCGTATAGATGGCTGGTGGCATTCCCAACATGGTTTATTAGTGAGAAATTGCAGACCCAGGCATCGGCCGGAGTAGCTCAGTGGTTAGAGCAGCTGTCTTGTATACTGTGGTACCGGGTTCGGTTCCTGGCTCTGGCTAATTTTTCACTCCAGTTGGGTTTATTGTATTTATTGTATGTATGTCTGTATAATATTTATATATACCCTTAACTGTTGCATGCAGGAGTTATTTATGTGTGTATGTGTGGTTTAATATATTTTGTAGTATGTGCGTTTTATAATATTTTGAAATGTTTCTTTTAAAGAAACAAGGATATAAACCCGGGTTTCTACGGCAATAGATTATAAGTAAAAACCATTTATTTAAAACTGATAACTTTAATACATTTTTTACATTTAATATACACTATATAACCATTAATCACTGGGCATTTTCAATTTTAGACATTTTGTCGAATATGTAAAAATATACTTGTCGGATTCTTCTGGACCTTCAGAAATATAAGGAACATGTTTCATTTCATATTTATCAATGTCGATTTGATAAGTAGGAAGTTTAGGGGGGGGGGGGGGCAACAAAAAATCAAAGAAAAATAATAATATTTGGGATCACCCTGTAAATTAGAATGCACGAAATAATATATCGCTGCAAATACAAACACATGGATACTGTACAGCATGTGTACCGATTTGTGAAAGAATAGCACATATATTCATGGAGATATAGCGATTTTTTAAAAGTAAAAAACAAAACATTCTAGCATGTTTTTAGCTTATATCATGCAGGGTTTTCAACCAAATTTAACGCTAGTTTAAGAAAAATTAGCAAAATGTAGTAGAAACAATGTAGTGCAATTGGGAATATAAATATATTAAATATTTTATGAAATATGAGTAGTTGTATGAAATAATTTTTATATGCGAACGAGAACAGACATTTTTTTTTACATAATTTAATAGTCAACTCTATGAAGCAACTAAAAAAAAATCCAGTCGAATATCGTGAAAATTCAGAAAGATATCGACGATAGAGTGAGCTAATTTTTAGTCGCTCTCTAAAAGCAGCTGAATGACAAATGATATTCCACAAATTGTCAATTTTAAATTTAATGTTTTAAAGTTTTAAAGTTTAAATTTTTTATTGGTGCTTTTGTTCTTATTGGATAACCACTAGAACGAGCCTATTACATAATAAAACGTAGTAACAAAATCGAAGCATTTTTTCCAAATTCACTCGTTGATACTCACTAAATACTAACTTTTTTCTGAAAGTCAGTTAATAAAGAATGGCAATAGCAGACGATTAAATTTTGCTTTTACTGAAATTTTTTTAACTTCTAAACATCGCACATTTTCAATTTTTGCACTATTAAATAGAGAAAAAAAATTACTTACATTTGGAATTTATTTTAAAAGTGTATTGAAATTTGTTTGAAAACTATATCGTAATTTACTGATTTTTCTTTTCTTTTGTTTTTAACATAATTTTCAAGAGTTTGGGCTGTCATCAAATCCAAAGGAGCTACTCTATGGCACATTTGTAAATTATTTTTTGTCCTGAAACGCATAAGTTTAGCAGGTGTTCTTATTATACAACTATGCAATCGAACTATATTTTCCATATTCTAAAAAAGGCAGAAGATATTCGTATTCGAAGATGGAGTAGCACAGTTGACGTTTATTCCAACAGAGCGAAAAATGTCCAGAACAGGAATCGAACCTGGATACTTGGCGTGGCCTGCCAATGCCTAACCTGTTAGGCTATCCGGATGATAACTGGCTGACATAATTCACTCTTATTTGTTGGACTTGGCTGCGAACTGCAGCGCTAGTTTCATTCATCCGAGCTATAACTATAGCATTTTTCGCTCTGTTGGAATAAACGTCAACTGTGCTACTCCATCCTCGAATATGATTTAATCCAGTTGGAAAAAATATTCGTTCCTTCATTATGACCTAAGACATGGTATACCGGAGTTTCCGTGTTAACACACTTTCATCATGTAAATGCTATAGTTATAGCTCGGATGAATGAAACTAGCGCTGCAGTTCGCAGCCAAGTCCAACTAATAAGAGGGAATTATGTCATCCAGTTGTCGTCCGGATAGCCTAACAGGTAAGGCATTGGCACGGCACGCCAAGTATCCAGGTTCGATTCCTGGTCTGGACATTTTTCGCTCTGTTGGAATAAACGTCTACTGTGTCACTCCATCCTCGAATATGATTTAATCCAGTTGGAAAAAAATATTCGTTCCTTCATTAAGGCAGAAGATGTTTTAGAAAATACTGTCAAATTTGGCATTTTGAACCAAATTTCCATATGCGACAGCGCGAGTAATAAGAAAACGCCGTCACGTGGCAACAATAACTGATAAATCGATAAATGAAAATATTTTATATTAAAAAATGGAAAATACCATTCTGTTCGAAATAGCTTCAATTAACCTGCCAATTTTATATCTTTACGTTTAAAAGTGAGTCAAAAACATTTTCAGAAAGTTACGCTTTGTTGAACACTGAATTTGAGAACCGCTGTAACAAAATTTGACTTTGCTCTATAAATTTAATTCACACGTTATATAATTAAAGGGAAGGAAATGTCTAAATGTTTTCTTTATTAAATTTAAGAAAACATAATAAAATACTTTATAAGCCACTTGAAGCAAATAAATTTTTCGAATTATCCGCAAAACACAAATTTAGTAGATTGACAAACATGAATAAATAAATCCTGATATTAAATTCAGTTTATTTGTGAAGTAAATTATTTACTCGCTTGAACTTTTCCGCATGCAAAATTTTTAAATTAATATTAATGGGAAAACTCTATTCTGCTCTTTACATTTGAAAAGTGGTTCTTGGTAAATAAGTTTAAACTTTTATATTTCCAAGTATAGTAATATTTCATATGATTTTATTTAAGTAAAATGAAGTTACTTTGTCTTAATTATCTGAAGAGCCTATTTTTAGATTGACATGATGGATAACATAATATAATTTTAGCAATTTTCTAAATGTAGTATGTATAATTTTATCAATAAATTTATTAGTGTATTTTCTACACATCTTGAGCATTTATCAGTTATAATGTTTTCTCGTTTATTATACACATTCAAGTTAAATTTAAATGAGGTTTATTTTAAAACAATACATATATATATATATATATATATATAACATTTAAACCTAGAATTAATTGTTATTTAACTCTTAAATACATCATATATTTTATTTACTTAAACATAAGCATATTGCCATTTTTGCAATTGCTTTAAAAATAGATTACATCAATCTTGTGTTGCAACTTGTGATCATTCACAAGTTGCAGTCACAATCAGTACTCACAAGCAGTATTTTATATGATACAGTTTGTATTAAATGGTCAACTATAGTTCGACAGAAATGCAGGCAAAATACATTTATTAAAAAAATAAGTTACATTTTGATACTTTCAAAATAAACATATATGTAACTGATAATCTACACCTTGGATGTTAAACTGATTTGCCACGTCTTACTTATTTTTCTGAACAGTTTTCGTCGGCTTAGATATCTTCAGAATTTATGACAGTCACGGAGCCAACAGCTTTAATTGCACAATTTTAGCAGTTAAATAAGGTGAAGAAAGTTATGTTTAATGCTGGTAAGATGCGGTCAACCAGTTTGACACTTATGAGCTATACCATGCAGTTGAATTTAAATACCAAATACTTCTACTTAAATTTTACATACGGCAACATTTTGTAAAATCTTTCGTATTTTTATCAATACTATATTATTCTTCTTATATAGAACATTTCATTAACATGATAGTTAAATAAATGTATCAGCGACTAACGAATTTCAATACTACAACAGATAATCAAGAGTCATGATGGAATAATTCAAACAATTTATAGTCTATACTAATATTATAAAGAAATAAATTTTGTTTGTTTCTTTATTCGTTCGAGGTAATCACTGGAACTACCGAACTGATTTCAAAAGTAATGGTATAAAAATGATGATGTTAGTCCCTATTCCAACATAAGCTATATCTTATGTCCTTGCTAGTACTACAAAGGTGGTACAGGAGCAATAAACGGTCTAAAAATGCGATATTTGTGTTACGTAAGAGCCTAGAAACATGAAATTTGGAATGGTAGTTACTTAGAAGATACTAATTATCTCTAAGGATATTTCTTAAAAAATTCGAAACTTAAAAGGGGTGAAAATGCGCAAAAAGCGTTCTAAAAAACGTTCTAAATAACGATTTCTATGCAATCTCAAGAAGTATTAACCTATTTAGAAAATCATGGTGTCAAAATGATGGTAATAGCCGTTGCTCTAACATAGGCTATATTTTATGTCAGCGTCACTACCCTAAAGGGTGGTTCAGGAGCAAAATAAATTGCGATTTGCATGTTACTGAAGACCCTAGAAACATGAAATATGGCTTGATAGTTACTTATTAGATATAAATGATCTCTAAGAATATTTCTTTAAAAAAATCGAAATTTAAAAGGGGTGATAATGCGCGAAAAGCGTTCTAAATGGCGATTTCTACGCAATCTGAGGAAGCATTAAACCGACTTTAAAATTAATGGTTGGAAATTGGTGGTGACAGACTTTTCTCTAACATAGGCTCTATGTTATGTCGGTGTCACTACCACCTCAGGGTTGCAGGATCAAAAAATGTTCTAAATTGCGATTTTTGTGTTAGTGAAGGATCTAGAAACATGAAATTTCGCATGGTAGTTACTTATCAGATATAAATGATCTCTAAGAACATTTTCTAAAAAAATCGAAGTTTAAAATGGGGTGAAAATTAGGAGGAAAACCGTTCTAAAATTGTTCTAAAATTGTTGCGATTTCTACGCAATCTCAGGAAGTACCGAAGAAATTTCAAAAGTAATGGCTGGAAAATGATGGTGATAGCCTTTGCTCCACGACAGGATATATTTTATGTCAGTACCATTATCCTTAAGGGGGTGCAGGAGCGAGAAACTTTCTAAAAATGCGATTTTTGTGTTACTGAAAGGCCTAGATACATGGAATCTCGCATGGTAGTAACTTATTAGATATAAATGATTCCTAAGGACATTTCTTAAAAAATTCTAAATTTAAATGTGTGAAAAGGCGGGGAAAGCGTTCTTAAAGTGTTGGAAATGGCGATTTCTACTCAATCTCGGGAAGTTTCAAACCAATTTCAAAAATAATTGTTCAAATTGATGATAATAATCTCTGCTTCAATATAGGCTATACATTTTGTTGTTGTCACTACCACCTGGGGGTTGCAGGAACAAAAAATGTTCTAAATTGCGTTTTTGTGGTACTGAGTGCTCTAACATTTTGAAATTTGTCACTTAAAAGATACAAATGCTTTCTAAGAACCGTCGTAAGAAAATTCGAAGTGTAACAGGATAAAGTGAGCGAAAAGCGTTCTAAAAACGTTCTAAATTATGATTTTTATGCAATCTTATTAAATGCCATACCGTTTTAAAAAATAATTGTTGCAAATTCGTGGTGATTGAATCTGCTCAAACATAAGCTATATTTTATGTTTTTTCCACTGCCACTAAAGTGTTGCAAGAGAAAAAAATAAACTAAAAAACAGGAATTCTGCTTTTTCAGAATTTAGTGTCGCCCCCGATGAAAAAAAAAATATATGTATATATAAATAGTACAAAACATATTTCAATTTTAAGACTTAAAGCACAAACTTTTATTTTATGTAAAATGACGCACAATCGCATCCGCTTAAGAATTCCACATTTACGATCCACTCTTAAACATTTACAGTAAAGCATGCATAGGATATCACTATCTCAAAATAATACACAAATGTAGCAAAAAGATGCCGTCATTAAAAAAACTGGACAAAAAAAAAAGTCTATCTAATGATTCATAGGCATTCATTTGTTTGTAACATTAATATAGACGATTTCAGTCGTGACGCCAGTCATGACGTTTTCGTTGGAAACTGACTCCAAACAAACGGTTGCTATGTTATATTTTCTATTTTGTTTGTGTGTTGCAGCTATATCTTATATCTATATCCCACATCTGAGTATTTTAATACTTGATATGTACTGGTAACATTTTCCACGATTTATATTTAAAAAGAAATGACGCATGGCAACCGCACTGAAAGCGTCTATAGATAATTAAAATTAAATATAGTTTATAATAGCTCCATGTTTTAACAGAAATTTTTTCGTTTATATTTTTCAAAATAGCGCATATTTTAATTACATTTTCTTTCGGTTGTTATGAGAAAATGGCAACAAAAAGATATAATTGCTATTTTTCAACTATTTTCCCTTTAGTTTCTACATAAATGGAATACTTGAGTTGTCAAAATTAAACAAATGGTGCTAAAAACTACAAAAAAATTAATATTTCAAAAATAAATGGAGATTCAGTTTTCAAACAAATTGCATTTACAAATTCTTTTTTTTTTCTTTGTCCAATACGACGGCATAAACATTGAAAATGTGCGATGCTTAGAAATTAAAAAAATTGCTGTAGAGCATTTAATTGTACAATGATACATCTGCTTTGTATATTGCTAGCTTCTGTAAGGTAACGTTATTTTTTGGAGACAAAATAAGCTGGGAGAAAGAAATAGCATACCGTTCCGGGGGCTAAAAAAAAAAAAAGGGAAAGGAAGAGAAGTTCTAAATTGCGATTTCTGTTATACTGAAGACTCCAGAAACTTGAAATATGGCATGGGAGTTACTTATAAAATATAAATACCCTCTCAGAACAGTCGAAAACAAATTCAAAATTTAAAAGGGGTGAAGCGAAGGGAAGAAATATTGCTCAATCTTACCTTTAACCCGCGTTTAAAATTTCAGAAACTCTTTAAATTTCATTGTACACTTTCATAAATAGCATAAAAAATTAGCACAGGAATGTTTTTTACGAGGAGGTTTTTTTTTTTATTCTAAAAATAAAACACATATTACGATTTATTTTGAGCTGCTAATTATTTTAAACGTATACTGTTACTACACTGTTACTAAAAAGTTAATTTTATGATTTATGTTATTACGATATACATATGTACCCTATGAACCTAAAATTGAAAGAAACAACAACAACAACATATACTTATTTCCAAAGTTTTACATCTTATATTTTCGTCTTTCAGATGCATTCTTATATTCCCTTATCTTAAATGAATTATAGTTGTAAGCATTTGTGATGCGTGTAATAGCAGTGTTGCCGGTTCGCAACTTTTTAACACTTTCCAATGTATTTGAAAAGCGTTTCTGAATTCGGTTTGTCTGTCTATATGTCTGTCTGCGCCTGTCCGTGCTCTAACTGGCGTAAATAAAATCAGATTTCCATACGATTGATATATGTTATTGAGGTTTACCATGGCATGTTCGGAAATGAAATTTGTAGCATTTATAGTTCATGTACATGTACGTACACTCAAAATTATTCCGTTAAATTACAGTCTTCGGACAAAAATCATTTGCTGTATATTTTAATGATGTTACTCTATTTTAAACAGTTTGAAATTGAAATATATATAATTGAGGTGCAGTACAAGATGCTTATTACAGAATAAGGTGTGCTAAGCAGTCATCATTCATTTACAGGGACACAGAAAATAATTTGGCTATAATACTGTCGATGAACAATAATTGCATGAAATGAATTTTGAGTTGCGGTATGAGTTTTGAAATATAACTATTTTTTTAATATTACCTTTAGTGTTTGATTTCTACCGATTATGTGCAGGGCTGAACAAAAGATATCGAGTACATTTCCGTTTATTGGCGGAAATAGTTGAAGGGGAATGTTCAATTGTTCTATGAATTTGCTAACTGAATTAAATTTTAAAATATTGCGCTGTATATATAGCAATCTATAGGATATATACAAATCTGCACGAAAGAGGAAATTTTCTAGAATATTCATGGCAATTATTAAATTGGGTTTTCAAATAGGTTATGCGTTTTTCAAATTATTTATTTTACGTTATTTTTAAATGCTTTCGTAATTACATAAATACGTGTAGCATCCATAGTCGTCGTCTGGTCCGTCTGTCCGCATATAACAGCGCAAAAACTACCTAACCGAATGGTTTGAAATTTAATATATATAATCGATGCAGAATTTTGTCGAGTCGATTCAAATTTTATGAAAATCTAATCAAAACTTAAAAAGACAATAAAAGTATAATAAACTTAATAAAAGTTTTCTTCATTCTATTAAATCCTATCATATGTAATCCATTCAATGATATCCCATGATAGGTAATGATTCTAGGTTGCCTTAGTGATTATGCTATTAAATCCTGTCATGCGTAATTAATTAAATGATATCCCAGAATAGGTAATGATTCTAGGATGCCATGGTGAGTATTCTATTAAATCCGATCATACGTAATTAGTTCAGTGATATACCATGATAGGCAATGATTCTAGATTGCCATGATGATTACGTCCTATTTAACCCTTAAATGCCTGATTTTTCAAAAATCATTGTAATAATATTTTTCGGTTTTCATTTTTTAAATAAATCATAGGAAAAATACTTAAAAAAAATCATCTTTTGTTTATGTTTTTTTTTGTGTTGTCATCTTAAGTATGGTTTACTGCTAAAAACATTTTGTTACTAATCGGCAATACTGGTCTTTAATTGAAAAAATAATTTTCCTTGATAAAATTCTATAATATTAAACACACAAGAATTTAAGGAACTATAATAAGAAATAAATTTTACTTCCTCACTGCAGAACAAAATAGGGTATTTCGCAAGCTTCCAAACAAAACAAAAAGAACAAGTAGCAACAATTAAAAAAAATAACTCTATCTTTATTCTTAAACAGCACAAGTGTTGCATCTACATGTTGAAAATCGATTTAATAATATTTCCAGAATGTATTTTATTGGCAACATTAGGCATTATAGCTTCAATATTATTCTAATAGTATTTTAGAAGCCTAAATTGTGTATGTTGCCGAAAAGCAACACCAGGCATTTAAGGGTTAAGACGGAGTCATTTCCATATTACTGAATTTAATATAGATAATCATAATATATTTTGCATTCATGCATTTTTGCATAAGAATTCAAAAGCTATTGCACAAAGATCTGAGCATTTATAAATCTTGTTATAGTGCGAACGCACCTCATTTTCCACATTTGACGTATAATTTCCAACTTGTCAACTTATTAAGGGGATCGTGGACCTTTGAGTAAAAATCGACGTTTCTTTTTGTGCGTATTATTATTCTCCAATTTGTTCTACGTCATTTGTAAAAAACTGCATGCAGCTGCGATTATTTTACGCAAAGTTACAAGTGTTTTAATTTTGTTCACAAACAATTTTTTGGCCTTTTAATATATTTTAAATATGTTTTTCTAAATACTAATGTTTCAGCTTTTTTTTTTTAATTTTTGAAATGCTAAAAGATACTTGATTGTTGATCAAATTCATGAAACTGATAAGGAAAAAATCCTGCTATTGCTTAAAAAGAAACTGTGTATCCATTTTAAAATTCGAATTCATTAAGACAATTACATTTGATTTTTAACTGATTATGTGGAATATTTTGCAACCCTCTCTGGAGCAGTCAGCCAGACTGCTTAGGCGCCGCGAAGAATCACGTGACCTTCGAGAGAATTGATATTTGAAAACATTTTTCTCACTCTCTTTCTTTTTTAGTTTAGGTCTTGTTGTGAATGCGAATCTTGAACGCAGCAGGTAATAAGCTGCGTATAGGTTTTTTCGTGGTCTTCTATTAGAAGAAATGTTTTATTTAAAAAAAGGGAAAATTTATTTTCGAATATTAAATCATGCTATTTTCTTGGCTTTTTTACAGAAGAATATAATTGCTGATATTTTAATATGATCATCTTGGATTCCACAGCAAGGAATAACAAATTATATTCAAATGTTTCGCTGTATATAATGTATATATTTTAAAGTGTAAATAGAATAATCAAAGTTTTTAAATCTTCCTGTGATTACTTATACTGAACAACACCAGCGCCATTTTCAGTTGTGAAATATGCTTTATTATTTTAATGTGATTTTACATGAATCGTGAAGTCTATAACTAAGCTCTCCCAACCTTGATTTAAATTAAGAATAACGTGAAGCTCTTGAAATTCATGAAGATTATTCTTTAGATTATAAGGCTGAATTTTGATGAAAATCGAAATGGATTTCACTAAAATAGCTCTAAAAAATTAACTATTTAAGGGATTAAAAATTCGATTGAGAGATTTTTTTGTAATAGAGTTTTACGCGTTTGAAATCCAAAATGGAGAAAATAATTAAAGAATTAAACAAGGAGCATTATAAAATTTCGTTTATTTTTTTTACATTTTTGAAAGAATCTTAAAATTATAATAAGATTGGAAATTTCTTTTAAGGTGTTCTATATACTTATGCTGAAATATATATTTGCACAAAATTTCAAATCTTTATTATGAAAATTAAAAGAAATTTTTTTAAACGTCCGACGTTCCTTTAAACCCTGAAATTTTGTTGTAGATATCTAAATATTTTGGGCAGTATTTCATAATCTATTTTTGACGCATGATTTTTAGTTCTTGCTTTTAAAATTCCGATTGCTTGATTGCTTCCACTTTTTTTTAAAAAGTAGAGTCTTTAAATACAAATTAAATAAGGCGATTTGTACTACTTTAGAAAAGTGGCGGCAATAAAACAATGTGAATAAAAGCAGAACAGCGGACTGGAAAGTCTATGATATATATTCCGAAATAGGCATGAACGTTTTCTAAATATGGACATCTTTCTTTTCTTTTCATTTCTCCATAAATACACATAGAAAACTTCAAAAAAGATGCGCAAGGAACCTTTCAGATGAGGACTTTAATCGTACGTTTTGAAGTGAAATTTATACAGAATATCCTCTCTGGTACGGTACATTTCAATGAATTATTCATGTCCAAAGAGTGAGAAAACATATTTCTACAATAGCATTTTCTTTTAAAAAACAAGTGGGTGTTTCGTATTTCCTATGAAAGTGATAGCACCTACACAAACGTATTATTTTTTTAAAAAGATTGTTGAAGAAATAATAAATAAGTAGTTTTCCTTTTAACATATTCTGAATTTTACACTAAAAATACATTTGCAAATAAAATTTGTATTACATTTTCATAGTTAGTAAAAGAGCGATAAGTTTCTTTTCTCTATCTACATTTTAGAGTAATTATTATTCCTTAATCTTAAATATTTATGTCAGCTACACTATACAGGATGTCCCAAAAACTTTGACCTCGGCTTTTATTCTTTAAATATGGATCATGTACCTACAGTGAATTACGTTTAACACGAAAACGCTTAACATGAAAAATCGGTTAACAGGAAATGATATAGCGGTCCGGATAGCATACTATGCAATTTAATGCATTTTTTTCTTTTAATACGAAACAAAAATCGTTTAACACGAAAAAAATTAACTTTCGAGCTAGTCAGTTTGAGTTGAAAGTGGTGAATTTTCTGTCAAAACCACTGAATTTTGGGTGCAAATCAGTGAATTTGTGTTTTTTGTAAATTAGGTTGTGTTTTATAAGCACAATGGCTGAGAAATCGATGCGAAAACAAACTGCTATTTTGCTTCAGATGAAGATGAATCTGCTTAATGCAGTTGATGAAAAAGAAGGACGAAAACAGAAATGTGCAAAGAGTTTGTTATTGCCAATTCTACTTTATACCCAATAATAATAATAAAAAACTAGTATGTTGTGGCCATCACAAAACTTTCTTCTATATAAATCACGTCAATTAAATCATTTAAATAGTAAAATAAATTACATCAAATTATTCATATAAAAGTATACCTGAATTTGAAATTTGATGAAAATTCGTGCATTAGTTATTGAAATAGAGCTGTAGGAGAAATTTTGAAAAATGTAGCATAGCAGTGCCACCTGTTGAGCGATTTGCACCAAAACACAAACAGTACTAATTCATATACCGGAATCGTAAACCGGAATCGCCAAAACACAAACAGTACTAATTCGTATACCGGAATCTGAAGTTGGATGAAAATCCGTGTATTAGTTCTGGAGCTAAAGCTACTGTGGAAATCACAAAAAATGCAGCACAGCAGCGCCACCTGTTGAGCGATTTACACCAAAAGGTACAAAACATCAATTCATGTCAAGAACTAACTGAATCTGAAATTTGATGAAAATCCGTGCATTAGTTCTGGACATTGAGCTGTTGTGGAAGTTGAGAAAAACGCTGCATAGCAGCGCCACCTGTTGAGCAATTTACAGCAAAACATAAACAGCACTAATTCATATCCAGGTATACCTGAATCTGAAGTTTGTTGAAAACCCGAGCATAAGTTCTTGAGATAGAGCTATCGCGGAAATCACAAAAAATGCAGCATAGCAGCGCCACCTGTTGAGCGATTTACACCACAAGGTGCAAAACGTCAACTCATGTCAAGCACTAACAGAATCTGAAGTTTGATGAAAATCCGTGCATTATTTCTTGAGATAGAGCTATTACGAGAATCGTGTAAATGCTGCAAAATGCAGCATAGCAGCGCCATCTGTTGGGCGATTTGCACCAAAGCGTTACCAGCACCAATTCATATCAAGGATTAACTAAATCTGAAGTTTGATGAAAATCCGTGCATTAGTTCTTGAGATAAAGCTAGTGCAGAAATCGCGGGAAATGCAGCATAGCAGCGCCACCTGTTGAGCGATTTACACCAAAAACTAATCAGCATCAATTTGTATTAGGGACTAACTGAATATAAATTTTTATTAAATTCCGTGCATTAGTTCTTGAGATAGAGCGCCCACAAAATTTGTGTCACATACACACAGACAGACTCACAGAGTCACAGACAGACATTTTGTAAAAACATGTTTTTTGGAATCTCTGACCCCTAAAACGTGTAAATCCGTCGAAAACCGAAAGTCGAAAATTTTCATGAATCCAATACTTTCTTCTTGTAAAGATAGAAGAAAGTAAAAACTAGTTGGATGTGCCAATCCCAAAACTATCTTATACATCTTAATATTTCAAAAACTAGTTACACATGTTAATACTTCAATATTATTAGTTCAATGCTATACCAAATTTGATTTTCATCTTAAATTTCTGCTTCAGTCAATTAAACGAACTAAAAACGAGTTAATCTATATCATGATATTTCTTCAAATTAATAGTTTTTGCTTATTCTGTTGTTTTCAGATGTTTGCGAATAGCCGGCTTAGCAAAAAGCGAGTTTTCGCCTCTGCACGCGCCGCCGATGGACAACAGAACTACGAAAAATCAAGAAAAGCATACAAAAATTGCTATCACAGAGCCCCTTTACCGCGCAATATTTCCAAATTCAAGGAGGACCTGTTGGTCAAAGCCAAAAACATGCACGGAAAAATTTGGTTCAATTGTATGCATAATTTTATACACTTTTCAATGGTACAATACAGACGGACACACGGACTGACAGACGTTTTCTATAAACATGTGTTTTGGAATCTCTGACCCCTAAAACGTGTAAATCCGTAGAAAACCGGAAGTCAAAAAAAATTTCGATTACAATACTTTCTTTTATTGAAGATAGGAGAAAGTAACAAGGATCCCATTACGTTAATGTTTGAGTGCAGTATGTTTAAGCCAAAGAGAAAACGTATGAGAACTGCTAAGCTCGAAGATTTAGAGACAGTTTTGCTTATTTGGTTCAAACAAGCTAGATCCCAGAATGCTGAAAAAGACATTAAAAAAAAAAGATATCTGACTTTTCCCCCCCCCAAAAAAAAAATATATTTTTTTTTACTTGCTTTTTATTCTAATGGATGCAACTTACTAGTAATTTAACAGGAAATCGAAATAAAATTTGACGACGTCGAAAATATTTGTAAATTTTGTTCTTTTTTTACGGATCTCTTAACGCGAAATTCTTTTAACGCGAAAAAATGTTTCAATCCCCTTAGTTTCGTGTTAAACGTATTTCATTGTATATTATAAATTACAAAGTCGCGTAAAAAGGGTACAGCATGTTATGAAATCGATTAAAATTTTCAGGTGATTAAATTTAAAGAAATACAATATTTAAATTTTTATACTGATCCCTTACAAAAAATTCTCCAATGAGCAAAATGTGCTCATATACTAGTAAGATCGAGAACAAAATTTCAGTATTTTATCATAAAAAGTCGCAGAGATATATTTAAACAAAGTTGGTCGTGGTGGTGGTGGTGGTGTGGGGGGGGGGTGGGGGACATAATTTAAAATATGGATGTTTACAGCTTGAGAGCAATCATTGTTTTCTTTCGTAACTTGTGTATGACCCCTGAAACGCGATCATCCGACATTACACTTTATTTTTCACTTTTGTGAACTCATTTCCAGGGATCGAAAAGTGGTTTAAGTCAGCATTAATGTATTCCCGCGACTTTTTATGATAAAAATTTGAAATTTTGTACATGACCTTGTTAGTTCATGGGGTACATTTTACTAACTGGGAAATTTTTGAACGAAGACTGTATAAAAATTTTAATTTTATATTTCTTTAATTTTAATCCTCTTAAAATTTTATTCGATTTTATAAAATTCTGTGCCTTTTTTAAGTAGCTTTGTAATTTACAATACGTGTCTATGACCAATATTTAAAGAATAAAAATCTAGGTCAATGTTTTTTGGACACCCCGTACGTAGTACTTGAACATTGTGTTTTTTAATTATGAAGATAAAACATCATTATAATATATTTCTATCCTATATAAAATCCTAATGAATCGAATTGAAACGAATTTATGTAACGATTCTATGAAACGACTGATTAAACTAAACTGATTACGTTTCACGGCGATTTCTCCTAAAATATGGAATACTTTGCGATGAAATTAACACCAAAAATCCGTATTGATCCACAGATCTCAAAACTGGTATTAGAATTTTAAAATTAGAATTAGTTTTCGAAATATTAATTTTTTTCTAATTTTAAATACTTTTTTTCTAATGATGGCAACTCAAATTTTAATCATAACAGATATTTTTTTTTCATATTTTAGAAAAGGTTATTTTAAATTAATTTGGCGACGAGTTTGGCCTCCTTTAAATGTATGCTAAGAAATGCATCATGTTACTTTTATTGAGAATTCAATTTGTATTTCATTATCATTTTATTTAATACAAAACTTTCATTTAAAATTGAAACCTATAAAATAAATGGCTTTTACTTCCTTCTTTTTTTTTTTAAACGAAACGAAAAGGAAAATATTAGACACAGATGTCATATACGCAACGGGGTACCTAATTGGCGCCAAAATGGTGTTATTTTGCCTGACATGGTAACCCGGCTATTGTTGCTTATTTATTAATAAATGTTTTTTTGAATTTATTTTCTTTTTATTTACAAAAAATGTTATAAATTGTATTGTTCTATAGTTATTAATTAATTTTTTTTATTTATTGTTATTTCATTTTAAAAATAACAGAAAATAATTTAAAAAACATATGTAACAGGTATTTGAAAACGAGGTTTTCGCCAAATTGTCGTAAAAAAAATCAAAAAAAAAAAAAAAATCACGCCAAACCCGGTGCGTATGTGACAATGCAACAAATCATGAGATTTAATTTCCACTTCAAAGCAACGTTTTAATGTTATTACTTCTCCCGTCGACCAATTTCGCCAAATTATATAAATAGCCAAATTATACAAATTGACATATTTTTTTTTTTTTTTTAAATAACAAAAGAACAAATAAATTAGTATAACATTAATAAAAATACAAATAAAACATCGAAATAAAAATCACTTGATGGCGTGAACATGCGTAACTTCCTTAAAGTCAAGTGAATGTGACATTTATGATCAACCAACATTGGCATTTAATCTTATAGTTTGGTGACAGATTTTTGATCGATGGGATAACCAAGTAGCACCGTTTTCATTTACCACTCGAAAAATAAAAAAAATACTAACTGGCGAGTTAAAAAAAAAAGCTATTGGCGAGATTTTCAACCGGCTAACATAAAAGTAACAGGAATTCTTTGTGATCATGACAACTTTTATGTAGTTTTATTTGAAAAAATAATTTTGATTCTTTAATCAAAATGGAAACCTTTCTTATGAAAAGCGAAGGAATCAGCCCGTTGTTTATGGCAGTTACATGACTTGGACTATTATAATATAAACGAAATACTGGGGATAGAATAATATTCGGCGACTTATGACACTTGTGGCTGGCTAAAGTACCAAAATGGCCGCCTGGAATATAAAAAGCGAAGGGATCCGCCTGGAGCTGTTGATGATAGTCACATGACTTAGGCTATTATTATAGAGATTGTTTTCAATTTTAAAAACAGCGCAAAGAATAATATTTCCTAACGATTAAAAATTTATTTTCACGTGACTATTAAAAACAGAAAAAAAAACTTTAAAATTACTATTAAATGAGTACGTGTTAAAGGCAGGAAAATATTGAAAATTATGTCCTGAAAATTGTATTTACAAGTGAATATTAAAAGGAAAAGGAAACTTTAAAATAATAAATACATTAATATGCGTTTAACCCTTTCATGGACAAGGCACTTCTATTCGTAAAATCTTGAAATCAGTGAATGGCACCAGAATTTACAAACAAATTTCGAAATACAAAAATGCTTTTCTTCACTTACTTGGGACACCCAACCAGGACGCCAACCGCGAGGTTAATGGAATTAATGTCCTGGCGGGAAAAAAGAACGCACCACTATCCAGCTCTACCACAGCCCAAACGGACCCGAACAACGGTTTATTTAATAATACTCACTTACTTGGTCACCTGGCCAGGACGCCAACCGTGAGGTTTATGGACTGAATGTCCTGGCAGGAAAAAACCCCTCTACCATCCAGCTTCACCCTATCCAAGAAACGGGATAAACAAGCGACAATTATTTAACATAAGAAAAAGAACAGGTGCATAATCCTAATTATGCAAATAGCAGCTCGCTATGACAAAAAGTACAAATCATGCAAGTTTATAGGATTCTTGCAACAAAACTAAATTAAGCAACAAATGTAGGTTTATAGGTTACCTACAACTAACATAAAATACCAAAATAAGGACAATTTACATAGTTTGAGGGTTTGAGGTAACCCACAACTGAAAAGTAAAGTTCATAAAGTTCATAAAGAATCAGTAGCCAAACTTCCTCAACAGGTAGCATGTCAGAAAGTCTCAAGTAAACTGCAGCTTCTTAGTACAAGAACATTTCTGTAGAAGATGTCTAGTAACAAGCAAACTGAATGAAGTTTTCACCAATCGAAATATCAACATCACATGTGGAGAAGAAGAAACAGCATTAAAAAAATTTCAGTATATATCAGGCTTTTCCAAAAACAGTTAAACTTAAAATCTGATGTTCATATAGATTCTAAACAAGTGATTAAGGTTTAAAAGAGAAGTTCACCACTTGAGTGTTGAAAAAAAAAAAAGAAAAAAAAATCAAAGTTAAGTCAATAAAAATGAAATGCCCAGACACCCTCAGAGAATATTCCCAATCAGGAAATGCCACTATGAAAAAAAAAAAAATTCATAATACCAAATCTTCTTATAAAGGTTCAAAAGGATTAAGTGGTAGGTTTATAACACTTTCTCTAACAAAAACATTGCAACTAGAAATCACATGATAAAACATATTAAACTGCTGTTAAAATGGTTCACGTTAAAATAGTACAAAGCAATAAAAAGATAATCCAATAAATCCCAATGATAGGGAAAATGAATAATCTGTTCTATTCTAATGATGAGGTTCACAAAACTAATCAAAAGAAGGTGCACTAAATACTTGGTGACTGCTAACAATGATGTCTACCAACTTGGTTACGGTAAACTTTCCAACAAGAAACAAGTAATAGGTTCAAACTTATCGCATGTAAAAAAGTAGTCTTATACTTTAAATAATAAGGTAAAAGAATAGTCCATCTATCCCAATAATACCATATGATAGTTTCAGATAGTATCACTAATACAGAAGATGAGACACTGATACCAGTAAGAACACTGTAGGTAGTAGACCATCTGACATGTATTACACATTATATTATAGTTGAAATTGTTCTGACTCCAATAATATAGAGCATTAAAATGGTAGTTCAATATATCCTAAAGATAAGTTAAAAGAATAGTCCATTCTATTCAAATGAGAAGAATCTACGAGTTATGCGAAAAAAGGAAACACCACATACTTGAAAACTACTATCAATCAGCTAGATAAATGTCAAAATGTATTTTTTTTCTTTCTCTTTTTTTCCCTTCTTTTTTCTCTAATACTCATACAACCGTTCAAATATTGAAATTAATAATATGCATAAATCAAAATGATCCCCAGTTATAGACTTTCCAACAAAAAGCAGGTAAATGGTTCAAACAAGAGGTACGTCAATAACGACTTTTATTTTCATAGATAGTTATTTTCATAGACTTTTATTTCTAAGATACTCACTTACTTGGGACACCCAACCAGGACGCCAACCGCGAGGTTAATGGAATTAATGTCCTGGCGGGAAAAAAGAACGTACCACTATCCAGCTCTACCACAGCCCGAACGGACCCGAACAACGGCATCATTAGAACTTACTAAAGTGAAGCAATGGCATATTCAAATATGCTAATAAATAGAAACTCGCTATGTTACAAAAAAAATACAAAATACAAAATACGCATGTTTAAGGTAGCCATGCAACAAAATAACAAAAATGATGGTTTACAGGAATGGTTACAGATGGTTTACAGGTTACGATCATCAACTAAAATATAGACCAAATAACATTAAAACAGGAATGCCAACACGGCCTGAAATGTTTATAGGTAACCTACAACTTATGAAGAACTTCATAAAAAGAACACAAAGAAGTACACTGAAATGACAACATACTGTAAGGCAAGCATCAATATTCAAGGTCCATATCACATTGGGATTAAGTATATGAAATGCCCAAAGCACCACAGAACAGAGAGAGAGACACATTGTAAATTAAAGTCACTTGAAATGCTGGTACTTCTCAGACATTAAATATGTTGATTTTTCCAAAATGTTCCTCAACAAGATATATATTTGTATCAAAGTTATTGAAAATCAAGCTCAGTGTTCAATTGCACATGCTACATTGAATCAAAATACAATGTTCTCAGTTTCTAACGCAATTCTAGCTAATTACAGCCTCAGAATTTATACCTAATAAACGAATATAATTCGTTTAAAGAATTGTATATATTGCAAAGTTTCTTATAATTGTCTTTGTCAAAGATTACTCTCCTGAGATTTTGCCTGATGCTTAACGAGTTGTCAAAGTTGAAGAAATGTGGGACAAAAGGACAGCGTCCATACAAATAATGTAGTACATTACCCACTGTGCCACAGTCACAAAGTGCATTTCCTCTCTTTCCAATCCTAAAAAGGAACTCTGGGAAACTATCATGTGCTGTTATAAAATACTGCATAACTTGACTCGTACACACATAATCGGTATTTACTTTCCTGATAACCTTATAGGTGTCTCTACCCTTGGTACTTGATGCCCATTCTTCCTGCCATTGTCTAATGGTATTCTCACTACATATTCTCTTAACTAAAGAAATTGGAAATAATACATCAGCAGTTATGTCAGCCATTGATGAATCTGTTGCCTCTTTCGCCAAACGATCTGCTCTTTCATTCCCCACGTTTCCAACGTGTGCTCTGGTCCATCCAATAGTGACCATTTTTTCCGGATGACTTTTCATATTATCATAGATTTCTTTAACAATGGCGTTTGCAGGAAAGTTTCTCTGTATAACCAAAGTTGATGCTCTATTGTCAGTAAAAATGACAGCACTGTTATAATTCGAGTTTATTACCCAATCTACTGCATACTTTATCGCAGTCAGTTCAGCTTGATATATGCTATTTAAAATATTTAAAGAGATCTTATAATCCAAGATACATTCACCATTTACAAAAATTGTGTATGCGGCACCTACTCCACTGGCCATTTTTGACCCATCTGTATATATTAATGGCATGTTAATTCCCTGATATTCACGACTATCCTTATCTGTGATATGAATGTTACTGAGAGCTCCATAATCTGGGTAGTCCATTGTCATCAAGTTGATCATAATATTATCTTTCTTTATCTCTGTTCCATTCTTTATGATACTGGCATTCCCATGACTAGTTCTATATTTCACCACAGAATGTTTGAGTGAAATGTGTAATGGAGCAACACCAGCCAATACACACAAAGCGTCCGTAGAGACTGTTTTATATGATGTGATAATTGATAATAATCCAAGCCTCTGGCATGAACTTAATTTATTAAGTGCATCCACTTTCAAATCTGGAAACCAAATTTCCGCACCATATGTTATCTGTTTTTCTATCACAGAATTATACCAAATCTTTCTATATGATGCTTGTAATCCCCTATCTCTCTGCACTGTTTTCTTTATGTTTGAAGTAAAATTTCTCACCCCCTCTCTTACTTTCTCAAGGTGTCTAATCCAATTTAATTTACTGTCAATAGTTACACCGAGGTATACAACTGAATCTTTTACGGATATCGATAATGTTCCAATCTTGAAAATAGGATGCCTGTTTTCTAACAAATACCTGCCAAATAAAATACTTTCGCAATTTTCCTTGCTTATTGTTAAATGTAAATTCTCGCAGATCTCTGCTAACCATGCTATGCGTCTGTTCATTTCTTCTTCTAATTCTTTTCTTGTGTCTGCACCTGCAAAAACTACGAAATCGTCAGCGTAGGATAATATATCGCCATGTCTTAATCTATATCTCTTCAATAGGTAGTCTGCAACGATCAACCAGAGAAGTGGACCAAGGCAACTTCCCTGGGGACAGCCTTTAAATAATATATACCAGATAAAATAAAAGGGAAATTTTCATCCCAATATTCTGATGCTAATGTGGCATTTAAGAATTAAAATTAAGTGGTCCAAAAATGAACCACCGCCCTTGAAGGGGTTAAAGCAGCAAATTTTAGTAATTGTATTATATCAATCGTTTTATAACGCTGTTAAAAAATACCAAGAGACAAAGACTCTGTTTACTTAATTCATTTTATTTTAGCTTCTTTTCAAATGCTTAACTGTTCTTCTTTAACCAAACACGAAAACAACCACTGGATGTCTTAATAGCAACTGATTCTACCTTAAATTTTTGCAATCAAAGGGAATTGAATGGAAACCCGTTTACATTGAGATCGCTACATGTTTTTTCAGTATAATTCAATCTTCTCTAATCTTTTTAAAACCGATCAGATTAGCGTGCTTTTAGATTCTACAGTGTCTGAACGGGGGTTGCCGAGCGTAGCTGGCAGGGGGCAGAGCCCCCTAGTATATTATATTGTTAAAGAAATAATAAATAAATAGATTTCATTTTAATTATTTGTAATTTTTACAAAAATGTTTCGCTTGCAAATTTCACAGCTATCAACTTTGTATATTCAGCAAGTGGGTGTTAATTTTTTTTCCTTTAATTGTCTGAGCGAAGCGAAGGCTAATACTCAGCGAAATATTACTGTCCGGACACTTTACTACTACGATGGATATTAACGCCATGTCCTACTAAAAAAAAAGCCTAATAAAAACCTTTCGTCAAGCATAACTCAAAAAATATTTGTCGGATTTCGTTTCTGATTGCACCAGAAGGTTCCTATGAGGGTCGCCTACTGAATGCACCTACTATGAAAATTAAGTTCCAAACCGTTTAAAAATTATATAGAAAAAACTCTTTAAAAAAGCACAATTTATCTGCATACGTCACAGAAATTTGGTGTGCGTCACTTTCACCGGTTGATGTTTTTGTAGACAACTGGTTTGAACACATGGAGGAAATAATAATAAAAAAAAAATACGCACGCAGTAATATTGAATAGATCAGTTTAAACCACGTGATCACAAACCTTGCAACAACCCGTGGCAACCAGTTTTGGTGGGCAAACAAATAATAATACAGTATTCCGTACCACGGTGACCGTCTTTAGCCTATTGTATAAAAGCTGGCATGTTGTATGACATACAATTGTGGATGATTAAAACAAAAGACATGAGTGTTCATTGATCCGGAGGTTATCTTTCTCTGGATGTCTGTCTGTCTATCATACAGCATGCAATTTTCTTGTAAAGGATGATATTATTATGCAGTAAAACCTCCATAACGGACACACCCGATTAGTGGACACCTCTATTTAGCGGGCATTTTTTCGATTACCAACCCTTAAATAACTGTACATTTTTTTTACTCTCAGTAGCGAACACCTCCAAATAGAGGACAAATTCTGCCCTCCCGAGGTGTTCGCTATTCAGAAGTTTTACTGGTAAAACCTCCATAGCGGACACACCCGATTAGCGGATACCTCTATTTAGCGGACATTTTTTCGATTACCAACTCTTAAATAACTGTACATGTCTTACTCTCAGTAGCGGTCACCTCTAAATAGAGGACAAATTCTGCATTCTCGAGGTGTCCGCTATTCAGAGGTTTTACTGTATATAATATTGATAATTATTTTACAGGGCCGCACAAAAGAATATGAATATATGAAACGAATATAAACTAAATTCGGGATTGGTAGATCGCTGATGGTAATGTAATTTTAGGATGTTGTTACAGTCATCCGCAGCATGTTTTTAGAGTTTAGTCCATCTAACGAAACCCTACCTGTCTCACTCCTTTGTCTGTCTGTTTGTCCGTCTGTCACAGAGACCGTTCTCAGAAACTATGTCGCAGACCTGAAAATTTGCATACTTATAGCTGAACACCACACATCAAACGGCAAATAATAAAATTTTGAAAAAGTCTAATATTTAACCCTTTGGGCTCTTACTTGTGTAATTTAAGCAATTTTTCTAACTCAGCCCTAATTTAATTAATTTGGAGACATGAAATTTTGCATACTTATAGCTGAACATCTCACATCAAACGGCAAATAATAAAATTTTGAAAAAGGCTTAATATTTAACCCTTTGGGCTCTAACTTGTGTATTTAAAGCAATTTTTCTAACTCAGCCCCTAATTAAGTTGGAGACATGAAAGTTTGCATACTTATAGCTGAACACTTGCGATAACACGATAAATCATAAAATTTTGAAAAAGTCATATTTAATCCTCCGGTCTCTAACTTCTGTATTTTAAGCAATTTTTCTAACTCAGCCCCTAATTTACGTTGGAGACATGACATTTTGCATACTTATAGCTGAACACCTCACATCAAACGACAAATAATAAAATTTTTAAAAAGTCTAATATTTAACCCTCTGGGCTCTAACTTATGTATTTTAAACAATTTTTCTAACTCAGCCCCTAATTAAGTTGGAGACATGAAATTTCGCATACTTATAGCTGAAATCCTCACATCAAACGACAAATAATAAAATTTTGAAAAATGTCTGATATTTAACCCTCTGGGCTCTAACTTATGTATTTTAAGCAATTTTTCTAACTCATCCCCTAACTAAGTTGGAGAATTGAAAGTTTGCATACTTATAGCTGAAAACTTGCGATAACACGATAAATCATAAAATTTTGAAAAAGTCATATTTAACCCTCCAGTCTCTAACTTCTGTATTTTAAGCAATTTTTCTAACTCAGCCCCTAATTAAGTTGGAGACATGAAATTTTGCATACTTATAGCTGAACACCTCACATCAAACGACAATTAATAAAATTTTGAAAAAGGGCTAATATTTAACCCTCTGGGCTCTAATTTGTGTATTTTAAGCAATTTTTCTAACTCAGCCCCTAATTAAGTTGGAGACATGAAAGTTTGCATACTTATAGCTGAACACTTGCGATAACACGATAAATCATAAAATTTTGAAAAAGTCATATTTAACCCTCCGATCTCTAACTTCTGTATTTTAAGCAATTTTTTTAACTCAGCCCCTAATTAAGTTGGAGACATGACATTTTGCATACTTATAGCTGAACACCTCACATCAAACGACAAATAATAAAATTTTGAAAAAGGTCTAATATTTAACCCTCTGGGCTCTAACTTGTGTATTTTAAGCAATTTTTCTAACTCAGCCCCTAATTAAGTTGGAGACATGAAAGTTTGCATACTTATAGCTGAACACCTCACATCTAACGACAAATAATAAAATTTTGAAAAAGTCTATTATTTAACCCTCTGGGCTCTAATTTGTGTATTTTAAGCAATTTTTCTAACTCAGCCCCTAATTAAGTTGGAGACATGCCATTTTGCATACTTATAGCTGAACACCTCACATCAAACGACAAATAATAACATTTTGAAAAAATCTAATATTTAACCTCTAATATTTTGTCTCGCGCAATTTTTAAATTTAAATTGTTTTGCAATACTATTTTTTGTTCATTTTGAATAATAAGTGTAATGTGACGTAATTTGTTCTATTTCAGATTTCTAACGCATGTTAATGAATTTATTTTACAATGTCCTTTCTCTTTTAAAATTCACATGTAAATATAGTTTTTATGGCGTAATTTCTAATAAGTGCCTGCTTTTTATACCTAATTATTTAATTGTAATTTGAAGGTTTTTTTCTGTTTATAATAGTAACGTGTAAATAATTTTTTTATTTGAAGCAAACATTATTGTTTGCGCTGTTTATACAGTTGGCAACAGTTTAAATTAATACCATTTTCTAAAATATGTAAAAAATATCTGTCAAAATGCTGAACATTTGAATTTAAAATAGAAATAAAACCTCAAAAAATGAGTCAAATTAAAAAAAAAAAAATTAATGAAATCTGCAGACCGGGATCTTCCATTGAATAAAATGATCTAAAAATGATTAAATTCCCATGTATAGCTTTTGCTCTTATAAATTTTTTTTAATGGAACGATTTTGTCCAACTTTAGCATTAAATATCTCTTAAAATAATTCTTCGATTTGAAAACTGTATGCATTAGTGTGTTGATCAAACATTTCGCTATAATACCACCGATTTTCATATATTTGTATGCAATAGTTTTCTTAATATTAACGAAGAAAGACCTCCGGCCACAAAAAATTCAATACCGGTGGCGGCGGCGGTGACAGCGTTAGTTACTTTTCATAGAATAGAGAGATATATAAAAATGAAAACTTGTCTATCTGTCTGTCTGTAATTCTATAAAAAATCCACAATTTGGAAGCCAAAAATTGTGAAGAGATACGTACATGTGTATTAAAACATGGCCGAGACAACTAACGTAATCCGGAATCGAAATAACTTATAGTTAATTTTTAATTAATAAAAAACCACCAATTTAACAGCAATTTCTTATCAAATTTAAACATTTTTCGTTATAGCAGTTGCCAACAATTAAAAAACACAATAAAATTATTACTACAACAATTAATTTTCTACTGCAAGATTTCCACGTGAAAAATGAAAAAGAAATAAATAGTTTGCCGAATTTTTTTTAAAAAAAGGTGAATATTACGTCATACCTTTTCTATTGCAAGATATTCACGTGAAATATGAAAATGAAATAAATGGTTTGACGAATTTAAATGAAAGTAAATATAACTTCATAATTTTTCTATTTCAAGGTTTCCACGTGAAAGAGGAAAATATTACGTCATATTGGAAATATAAAGGGCATGGTGGATATAGTATAACGTCATATGAGTGTGAAAAATGTATTGAAGCATAATAAAAACCCGATTAGGGAAATATTGGCGTATTTTAACACTATTGCTCAAATTATAAATTGAAATAAGTTCATTTATAGCTGTATTCTTTTGCTTCTGTTATATACATTTATACATTTTTATGTAGCGTTTTCATATGATTCATTCAACAACATTTTGACTGCTTTTTTTAATGTTTGTTTTGTGTTGTATGTTAAATTTTGAAATTGATTTTTCAGAACAAACATCCTTCAAATTCTGGGCAATGCCGAGCACTTTAGTTTGTAACAGATAAATGGCTTTTGCATCTGTACATCTAATGCTACTATTATAAAGCGTTATAATATTATAACGTGTATAATATTATTAATGCTTTACGTTTGTGAGGTGTTATCTCTACTACATAGCCAACTTAAAAAAAATATGTTGGTGGTCATCTCTGCTCCGAAAGAAATACTATTTTATGTCAGTGCAAGAACCTAAATCGCTGCAGGAGCAAAAACAGTTCTCAAATTGCGATTTCTGCGATATTGATTGGGTTAGAAACTTTAAATTTTGTGCGGTAGTTACTTTTAAGATTTAAATACTCGTAATGAACGCTCTCTAAATGGCTTTTGTATCTGTACATCTAATGCTAATATTATAAAGCGTTATAATATTATAAAGTATATAATATTATTAATGCTTCTACGTTTGTGAGGTGTTATCTCTGAAACTACATAGCCAACTTTAAAAAATGTTGGTGGCCATCTCTGCTCCGAAAAAAAGACTATTTTATGTCAGTGCAAGAACTTACATCGCTGCAGGAGCAAAAAGGTTCTAAAATTGTGATTTCTGCGATATTGATTGAGTTAGAAAATTTAAATTTGGTGCTGCAGTCACTTTTAAGATGTAAATACTCGTAATGAACGCTCTCTAAAAGGTTCAATTTGACGGATAAACGTAAAAATTTCTAGAAAGGTTCTAAACTATGATTTATTTGGAATACTGAAATTTTTGGGATACTGTTGGGGTTAGAAACTAGAACTTTGGCATGGTAGTAATTAATAAGATGTAAATGCTCGTTGTAGAACGAATTCTAAAAAATAGAAAGACTAAAAAAGCGGAAAAAGATCTAAAGATGATCTAAGTAACGAAGAACATGGAACTGTTAGGAATATAAACATGAAAATTGACATGGCTGTATTTATCATGACGTAAATTCTCGCAATAGAACAATTTCTAAAAATGTCGCTATATAAAACAGTGCAGAAACAAAAAACTTTCGAAAATTGTCTATTTCTCTGTTACTGCTGAGCCCAAAATCTTGAAATTTTGCTTCGGGTTAGTTTTAAAATATACAATTGTCTCTATGAATGGTTTCTAAAAAATTTAAAATTTAAAAAGATGAAATTAATGGAAAGCGATCTCAATTACCATTAATTTGGAATTATTAGGTTCAGCAACTTTAAATATTTCCTAATGCAGCATTTCCTCCGCAAAACTTGCGATTTAAATGCAACAAAACAAATAGATACACACCTAGCATTAAATAAATTGTGTAAATATTGAATAAAGACCTGTATGAAACAGTGAGTAGGTTGCCCGAAAGTACTTGTTAAAGTGTTCCTTCTCTAGGCTTTTCTCTCTCTCGCCAAGGCCACTAACAGAGGGAAGTGCCGTTTTAAATGTGATACGAATTTTTTATCCGATTCATTTTTCTAGACATTTTATCATAAGGTCATATTCTCAATTATCATTAGTAGATTTTTTGTATATTAACTTATTCTGGTGAAATTTTGTAATCGGGTTCATATTGGCGTATGTTAGCTTGCATGATTTGCTGAATAAATATGTATGGATTTGTAAATTACTTCAAATGACACTTTGACAGCTCAAAAGTTATGCAGACGATATATTCAGATCTTGTGTCATACTTTATGTTGTAATCATTGCCGATTTCTTTTATTTAATACATGCTAAATACAGCTCAACTTGCGCAGAATATGTTTGAAAACAAAACAATACAGCGTATGTAGTGGCCAGCATACACTCATCATTTAAATCCGATCGAGCATATCTAAAACACACTCTAACTAAGCATTCCATGCCACTTTTGATGTATTCGGTACTTTGATATTAGATTTTGAGAAGAGAATTCCTTAAATGTTATCGACAACCTCATTGCATCCGTGGAAAACAGATATTGTACAATATTAACTATTCCGGGGGAGCACACACCACATAAAGTATAGTCCATTCTTTTTAAACATCATATATTTGTCATTTAAAGTTACTCAAATTGGTGCGGAGCGTCTGATTATGCTCTTGACATCATTTTATACAGTTAAAATTCCGATATAAGTAAATTAGTGTTTCATTTTCTATTTTACTTTTAATATATTGCGTACTTTCAATTTTATATCCATGCATGGCTGTCTTGAATGGTTTGATTTCCCATTTTTTTAAACAGTGTATACGAATTTATATATAAGATTTTGTAATTCTACAATTCGTTTATTTTCATCATTTCAATTTTTCGCAGTATATGGACAATTAAAGATAACATCTCATTTTCTTTGCTTCACATGTTATAATTAAATCTATGTTCTCAGTAATATCGCTCAGACTAATCCCTCTGAGGGAAGTCCTAGTATTAAAAATGTGCATCAGCTACGTTTTAAAACGAAAGCAAAAATACATTGTATTATTCGTCAACATTGTATTATCTAGACACACGGCAGTGTGTCAGCCAAGTTCGCCTGACATAGCCGTGTGTTATTTACACGAACCATTTCGAGCTGTTTTCATCAAATTTCAATGCTCTGCAACTGAAAATCTATGAGACCTACGTACTTGTTATACGAAATGTGTAGTAAGGCCACCCTAATTACCTAAAATTCAAAATTTTATAAATAACGGATAATTAGTTTCCGAGATAATGACATTTGAAAATCTCTGATAATCGATAATTTTACCACTGACTGACTGACTGACTGACTCACTCATCAAAAAGATCTCGTATATCTACTGCAGCTACAGACTTCAAATTTGGTGCGAAGTTCGTTTACACTATAAAACTAAGGAAAAAAATAAAAAAATTGTGAAAATCGATGAATTACCCACCTGGGGGTGCCCATTTTTACTTTACCATTGCGTCTATTAGGCGAAATTTTAATTTGCCGTAGGAGGAGACGCTGTTATGTCGCCAAATACCGCCAAGTTTCTCGCCAACATGGCGATATATCGCCAAATTTGGCGACCAAAATTAGTCGCCAAAAGTGACGCCACATTGGCGATATCTCTAATATTTCGCCAAATTCCCATAGACTTCCATTGTAAACCTATCTACTTACTGGGGGTTTATCTGGGTTTACTTGCTTACAGAAGAATCAACAAATTGAGATATTCTGTCCGTCACAGAGCCCGTTCTCAGAAACTATACATGTTGGAGGCGTGAAATTTTGTATATTTACAGCTGAACACCTCACATCAAATGACAAATCATAAAATTTTGAAAAAGTTGTAAATTTAACCCTTTGGCGTCTCACATGTGTATTTTAAACAATCCTTTCTAAGTGAGCCCCTAATTAGGTTGGAGGCGTGAAATTGTACATACTTATAGCTTAACACCTCACATCAAACGACAAATCATAAAATTTTGAAAAAGTCGTACATTTAACCCTTTGCGCTCCCACATGTGTATTTTAAACAATTCTTTCTAAGTGAACCCTAATTAGGTTGGAGGCGTGAAATTTTGCATACTTATAGCTGAACACCTCACATCAAACGAGAAATCATAAAATTTTGAAAAAGTCATACATTTAACCCTTTGGGCTCCCCCATGTGCATTTTAAACAATTCATTCAAAGTGAGCCTCTAATTAGGTTGGAGGCGTGAAATTTTGCATACTTATAGCTGAACATCTCACATCAAACGAGAAATCATAAAATTTTGAAAAAGTCGTGCATTTAACCCTTTGGGCTTCCACATGCGTATTTTAAGCAATTCTTTCTAACTGAGCCCTTTATTAAATTGCAAATTTGAAATTTTGCATACTTATAGCAGAACACCTGAGTCTATGCGACAAATCATAAAATCTTGAAAAGTCTTACGCTTAACCCTTTGAGCTACCACATATGTATTTTAAGCAATTTTTTCTAAGGGAGTCCCTAATTAAGTTGGAGACATGACTTTTTGCATACGTATAGCTGAATACGTCAGACCACACGACAAATCATAAAATTTTCAAAAAGTTTTATATTATTTACTCCTCCGTGCTATACTTGTGTATTTTAAGCAATTTTTCCAACCTCCTACCTTTTCACCCGGGGAGCACTTTTCCAACTTTTCCCGACAACCCTTTGACCATTCTTTCATATTATGCACAGATAGCCTTACATATTTTAGTGCCACTTTTTATCGCCAGGGGCGTCTACTTATCTCGGGTGCTATGGGCTCAATCCCCTCGACTAATATATCTACGGATAGTATGTAAAACGGAGTTTCGTTCGGATAGAGGTTTGTTTAGAATAGAGTGCGCCCCTCGTTGCGAAATGTGGAACTAACAGATTTTTCAAAAGGATAAAGTGTTTTGAAAGGAATATTAAACGAAACCCTCAGTGCGATCTGTGATCACACTTACCCACTTGTTATTTTCAAAATCATCAGAGAAAAGTTTATTTAGTTAATTAAATTTGAAAATCCAGGGAGGGGCAATGTCCTTCCTCTGCACTGCCTCTTTGCTCGCACCCATGGATGAATGGTACATAGTGTGGCATAAGCACATAACTTTATTTTTCACTTTCAGTACAAAAAAGCAGGCCCAGCTATAGGATATTTAATTGGAAATTTTAATAGGAAAATTTAATGTAGGAATTTAATAGGAATGTTTGTTTCATAAACAATAAAAATTTCGAATCAATACATTTCGTTTCAAAACATGCATTCAGTGTAGCAGTATTAACCCTTAAATGCCTGAATTTTCAAAAATCATTGTAATAAAATTTTTCGGATTTCATTTTTTATATAAATCATGGGAAAAATACTTTAAAAAATCATAGTTTATTTTAAGTGTCATTTACGGCTAAAAAACAGTTTTTACTAATCGTCAATACTGGTCTTTAATCGAAAAAATAATTTCCGTTGATAAAATTCTATAATATTAAACACACAATAATTTTATGAACTATAATAAGAAATAAATTTTACTTGCTCACTGCAAAACAAAATAGGGTATTTCGCAAGCTTCCAAACAAAACAAAACGAACAAGTAGCAACAATTGAAAAAATAAATCTATCTTTATTCTTAAACAGCACAAGTGTTGCCATCTACATGTTTAAAATCGATTTAATAATATTTTCAGAATGTATTTAATTGGCAACATTAGGCATTATAACTTCAATATTATTCCAATAGTATTTTAGAAGCCTAAATTGGGTATGTTGCCGAAAAGCAACACCCGGCATTTAAGGGTTAAAATATAGATTTCTGCAGCAAATTGACAGCCAAATAGTTTGCTGTGGGAAATTTAAATTAAAATTTAATGTTGCTTGGTGAATAAAATAGTCTCATGTAAACACATTAAAAAGCATTAAGTAAAGTGTCTAAATATATTGTAACTTTACAAAAAGTAATGATATCTAACAAAAACATAGCTGTGAAAAAAGGGAGCCAAGTTCTGTAAAGACAATGGCAAGAAAAGAAGTGATATCTAAGTGGGTGCCAAGTTCAAATAAAATTCACTCAAACTTACCTACTGAAGTATTACAGCATTTTTTAAATTGTTTAGAAATAAAAATTATTGATAGCATATTAATAATAAATCTAGAACTTGGCAAGTTTTTGATAAATGTTATGCCTATCAATTTCATGTCTTAATAAAATGATGATGTTAATATTAACAACAATGTCATTATAAAAAAAATTAATATAGTTATTTTTATAAACAAACGACTCATGTTAAAGATTTGATAAACCAATAAATGCACAAATACATTCCCGCTCGTCTTTGGTTATCACTCTAGCACCCACCCTTCGGAAACCTCAATGCAAACAGACTAAAAGGCCTGAGAAAGAGACAGATACCTTTACGCTTGTTCTTGGTCATCCCTCTAGAGACTGCACCCATTTAACCCTTCAGGGGCAAAGAGCTTTTATTCGTGACATGCTGAAATGATTCAATCACACCAGAATTTAAAAACAAATTTATTTCAAAATGGGTAAAAGCTTCTTTTCACGTATTTAATAAAATTAAACTTTTTAGTCCTGAATTCTAGTGTCAATGTGGCATTTTTGCAGTTAAAATTAGGTGGGATATATTTTATCCCACCATCCTTCAAGGGGAAGGAGCTCACTCAAATGAAGGTTTCCAAACATGAAATAACAAGTTTAGATATAATAATGTCATTAATAAAAATAAATGGCTTGTAGGTAAAAACTTGCCAAGTTCTAGATTTATTATTAATATGCTATCAATAATTTTTATTTCTAAACAATTTAAAAAAATGCTATAATACTTCAGTAGGTAAGTTTGAGTGAATTTTAATTGAACTTGGCACCTA
Organism: Maratus speciosus; assembly: GCA_963932465.1. Classification (NCBI taxonomy): domain Eukaryota; kingdom Metazoa; phylum Arthropoda; class Arachnida; order Araneae; family Salticidae; genus Maratus; species Maratus speciosus. The sequence continues at coordinate 59,733,270 of OZ010788.1, forward strand.
CTTAGATATCACTTCTTTTCTTGCCATTGTCTTTACAGAACTTGGCTCCCTTTTTTCACAGCTATGTTTTTGTTAGATACATATTACATGACCCACTCGGCGTTGTCCAGCCCCGTGAAAATAACCATAAACATTCCTAAAATCCTTATTGAATGCTTTTGTATTTTTAAACGAAAACCTTTCCAAACGAGCCTAATGTTGGCACTCCCACAACCATCGGTAGCGGGTACCCTCGAATTTAAATAATTTTATAATTATAAATGAAAATGTATGAAACGAATCTAGAGTTGAGGGCCCACTGCTGTTGACAACATTGTAAAAAACAACAAATGTTTTCTTTATCTACTAAAATAGAACCAGAAACCAAAATACACAACAGCACTTCCGAGTTACGCACGATTTTAAAAAAGCGTTCTTTATCTTTAAAAACTTTAAAAAATAATATGTTTTGAGATTTAAAGAAGCATGTATAAAAACAAGGTTTCTTTTGCTGTCACTGATTCACACAAACGTTTCTCAGTAGTAGTTATATTTCACTAATCAGTTTTTTAAACTAGAATATCGGTTTATACAATGCAAAGAATTCTCTGTCAACATTATAAGGAAGCATGTATTAAAACAATCTTTTTATTTCACTTATTTTTGGAAACGTTTCTGAGTAGCAGTCATATTGCACTAATTAGTTTTCATTAACCGGAATATCGGTTTATAGCATGCAAAGAATTCTCTATTAAACATTTTAAGGAAGCATGTATAAAAACAATGTTGCTTTTGCTGTCACTGATTTTCGGAAACGTTTCTGAGTAGTAGCTATATTGCACTAATCAGTTTTCTTTAACTGGAATATCGGTATATAGAATACAAAGGATTTTCTAGTAAACATTTTAAGGAAGCATGTATAAAAGCAATGTTACTTTTGCTGTCACTGATTTTTGGAAACGTTCCCGAGTGGTAGTTATATTGCATTAATCAGTTTTCTTTAACCGGAATATCGGTTTGTAGAATGCAAAGGATTCTCTATTATACATTTTAAGAAAGTATGTATAAAAACAATGTTACTTTTGCTGTCACTGATATTCGGAAACATTCCTGAGTAGTAATTATATTGCACTAATCAGTTTTCTTTAACCGGAATATCGGTATATAGAATACAAAGGATTTTCTAGTAAACATTTTAAGGAAGCATGTATAAAACAATGTTTCTTTTGCTGTCACTGATTTTAGGAAACGTTTCTGAGTAGTAGTTATATTGCATTAATCAGTTTTCTTTAACCGGAATATCGGTTTGTAGAATGCAAAGGATTCTCTAGTATACATTTTAAGGAAACATGTATAAAAACAACGTTACTTTTACTGTTACTGATTTTTGGAAACGTTCCTGAATAGTAATTATATTGCACTAATCAGTTTTTTTAACCGGAATATCGGTATATAGAATACAAAGGATTTTCTAGTAAACATTTTAAGGAAGCATGTGTAAAAACAATGTTACTTTTGCTGTCACTGATTTTCGGAAACGTTCCTGAGTAGTAATTATATTGCACTAATCAGTTTTCTTTAAAAGGAATATCGGTGTATAGAATACAAAGGATTTGTATGTAAACATTTTAAGGAAGCATGCATAAAAACAATGTTTCTTTTGCTGTCACTGATTTTAGGAAACGTTTCTGAGTAGTAGTTATATTGCATTAATCAGTTTATTTTAACCGGAATATCGGTTTGTAGAATGCAAAGGATTCTCTATTATACATTTTAAGGAAGCATGTATAAAAACAATATTTCTTTTGCTGTCACTGACATTAGGAAACGTTTTTGAGTAGTAGTTATATTGCATTCATCAGTTTTCTTTAACCGGAATATCGGTTTGTAGAATGCAAAGGATTCTCTATTTTACATTTTAAGGAAGCATGTATAAAAACAATGTTACTTTTGCTGTCACTGATTTTTGGAAACGTTCCTGAGTAGTAATTATATTGCACTAATCAGTTTTCTTTAACTGGAATATCGGTATATAGAATACAAAGGATTTTCTAATAAATATTTTAAGGAAGCATGTATAAAAACAATGTTTCTTTTGCTGTCACTGATTTTAGGAAACGTTCCTGAGTAGTAGTTATATTGCACTAATCAGTTATCTTTAACCGGAATATCTACTATTAATGTTAATGGTTATGGTAATGCTGTTAACTTATCATTTTTGTCTATAAAACATGCTTAAATAAATCTCTAATAAATCCGTAAATTTTAAAAATTATCTTGACAAACGTATTATTTTAAGAAGAAATATTCTGGAAGAAAGATAAAAAAAAAACTCTCGTTTTTTTTCGTAATTGTTTCTCAGTTTTTACTGAGAATACTTTTAAAAATTAAGCATTTACCATTCTGTATATTCAATTAAAGAGCGAAGTTTTTGTTTTTAATCTGAGATATAATTTTTTAACAGTAAAACTGAACATCAACTATGTTTTAAGAAGGACATTTTTGCATATATTGTATTGTACTTTAACATTGCATTTTATAAATTGTCATGAAAAATACATTATTTCAAAGACAGAATATGGTTGCTGAAAGAATAACTCAACAACTTTCATTTTAAATTATTCTGAATTTAAGCTAAATTTACAGTTGTAAGTAAAATTTGTATCACATTGTCTATTTAGTAAAAGAGAGATGCTTTTGCTTTCTGAATAATATATTTTCAAGAAAATATTATTCTTTATTATTATATATTTACATCAGCAATGTTTTAAAGGAGAAGAAAAAATGTATACTTCAACGCTGAATTTAAAAATTATTTTGACAAATGGGTATTTTTATATATATATATATAATTAAAGAAAGAATTAAAAAGTACCATTCCTTTTAAATTTTTCTGAAATTTTACTAAACGTGCCATTTACACATTTAACTTTTATCATTTTGTAAATTCAAGAAAAGTGGGACGACACCGTCTTTTGTCTTATATATTATTTCTTAAAATTAAAATTGTACATTGACTATGTTAAACAAAAGAAAATTACACTGTATTGTTCTTGAAAATTTTATTTTATACATTATCTTAAGTGATACATCATTTATAGAAAAGATGATTTTTGAAGAAATAATAATTAAGTATCCTTCAATTTAAATTATTCTGAATTTATAGAAAAAGCATAGTTGCGAACTCCTTTTTACATAGCGCTAAAGTGAGACGCACGTATTTATTTTTTCTCGATTTTCGAGCAAATGTTATTCTTTAACATAAAAATTTTATATCAAATATGTTTAAAAGAGGAAAAAATGTTTCTTTTTCTTCCACTTTGTATTATTTTATAAATTATTTTATAAAAATAAGTTTCAATTTCATTTCAGTTTATAAGAAAATTAAAGTATGAATGATAATACAAATACTCTTGTATATTTTGCAGATTTCATGTTTTATTACTGGGTACAAATTAAAATTTAAACTACAATGTTTTGTGCCTATAGCACAGGCCCGTAAATATACGCATTAACTCGTGTAATATTATCAAACACAGTAGTATTATAATAATATAATCTAAAAATTCTTATAATATAAGAAATATTATATGCAAGGCATAAATAGGGATGATTCCCCGTCATTACGATGATTGGTAGATTAAGTGCTACACAGAATAATTAGTCGGATGTGAAAATCCAAAAACTTCCTTCTATCTTATACATGTTAATGCTTCAAAATTCGCTGGCATAGTGGCAAATTGAAGGGCAATCTTTGCCGATCATGAGTATTCTAAAGATATGAAATTTCGTGCATTAGTTCTTGAGCTATGACTATCGTTAAAATCGTCTAAATCATGCAAAAAGCAGCATAGCAGCGCCACATGTTGGTGGTTTACACTAAAACCTAATCAGCAACAACTTATGCCAACGTCTAACGGAATTTGATGTCAATCCGTGCATTAGATTTTCAGGTAGAGATACTGCTAAAATCGTGAAAAATCTAGCATAGCAGTGCCATTTATTGGACGATTGACATGAAACCTAATCAGCAACAACTGTTTTGTGTTAGTGTAAGTTTCAGGTTGAGTTCTGATTCTCGCGGGTCGGACTTGAGTAAACACATTTTTTTTTCTGAATAAATCCCTAAATATTGTTTCAGACGATAAACTATGTATATAAATATTTATGTGCCTACAAATATATATATATACTAGGGGGCTCTGACCCCTGCAAGCTACGCTCGCCAACCCCCGTTCAGACACCGCAGAATCTAAAAACGCGCTAATCTGATGGGTTTTAAAATTATTAGACAAGATTGAATTATACTGAAAAAAGCTGTGCAGATCTCCCAGTAAACGGGTTTCCATTCCATTCCATTTGATTGCAAAAAATTAAGGGTGAATCAGTTGCTGTTAAGACATCCAATGGTTGTTTTCGTTTTTTATTAAAGAGGATCAGTTAAACATTTGAAAAGAACCTAAAATAAAATAAATTAAGTATAAGAGTCTTTGTCTCCCGGTATTTTAAAACAATCTCTATAACAATAGCCTAAGTCAAGTGACTATCATCAACAGTTCCAGGCGGACCACTTCGCTTTTTATACTCTAGGTGCCATTTTGGTACTTTAATGTTAGCCAGGCACAGGTGATAAGTCGTCAAATATTATGCTATCGCCATCACTTAATCTATATTATAATAGTTCAAGTCGCCAACTGCCATAAACAAATTTGGTCTGATCCCTTCGCCGTTCATACGAAAGTTTGGCAAAGATGTCATATACGTCCCATATTGGCGTGATTTTTTAACGACTCCAATTTGGGGAATGCATCAACAGCATGAACAGCAACATCCGGCTTACCATACAAGCAAAATAACGATACTTTGGCGCCAGTTATGTGCCCGTTCCGTATATGACATTGGCGTCAGAAAAAAATCGCGCTACTATGGGACCGTATGTTTTTCATTTTGATTAAAAAAAAAAAAAAAAAAAAAAAAATCGAATAAAACTACATAAAAGTTGCATGGTCGGAAAGAATTCTAGGTACTGTTACGCTAGCAGGATGCAAATCTCGCCAGTAGCTTTTTTTCAACTCGCCAGTTAGCATTTTGTTTTCGAGTGGTAATATTTGGCCAGATACGCACCGCAAGTTTGGCGTGAATTTTATTTTTTTACGAAAATTTGGCGAAAACATCGTTTTCAAATACCAGTTACATATGCATTTTTGGTATTCCTTAGATATCCCGACGACCAAAAATCTATCGCAAAACTATAAGATTAAATGCCAATAATGGTTGATCGTAAATGTAACATTCACTTGACTTTAAGCAAGTTACAAGTGTTTACGTCATTAAGTGATTTTTATTTCGACGTTTTATTCGTATATTTATTAATGTTATACTAATTTATTTGTTCTTTCGTTATTTAAAATAAAAATTATGTCAATTTGTATAATTTGGCGAGTGTTTTGGCGATTTATATAATTTGGCGAAATTGGTTGACGGAATAACTAAGTAGTACTGTATTTCTTAATTATTTTCTTTTATTTTCTAAAGAAAATATAAAAAAAATAATTAATAATCATAGAACAAAATGATTTATATAATTTGTAAAAAGAAATAAAAGTAAATAAACATTTATTATCAAATAAACAATAATAGCCGGGTTACCATGTCAACCTTATCTGAAATATAAAAAAATATATAGCTGTTTGATTAAAATTTGAGTTGCCATCGTTAGAAAAATATATATAAAATTAGAAAAAAATTAATATTTCGAAAACTAATTCGAATTTTAAAATTCTAATACCAGTTTTGAAATCTGCGGATCAATATTGAATTTTGGTATTAATTTCATCGCAAAGTATTCCATATTTTAGGAGAAATTGCCGTGAAACATAATCAGTTGTTTAATCAGTCGATTCATACTTCCGTTTCATAAATTCGTTTCATTAGGATTTTATATATACGAGGTGGAACCCGTCGAATTTCGACGAAAGAAAATGTTTACAAAGGGACTGTTGCATCAAATTTATAATACATCGACAAAAAATAATTAGAATAAAAAATCCATCTTACACTTGTTAATTTAACTCTCCAAAGACATATTTTAACCTAAGATTAACAAAATATTTTTTTCGTAAACTTCAACTGTTGAAATTATTGAAAAATTAAACTTTATTCATATACGTAATCAGTAACATATAATCAAGATAAGTAATTTTGATTAAGTTATTAATTGATGCTTGGTATTACGGAATGAAAAATCCGCAAAAATGATTTCACCTTGGCATAATCATAGAATTTTTCTACCTTTACATCTAAACCGAATCAAGTCATTTTCCACGTTTCTCATCCATAAAACTATTTAAAAACAATTTAACGCGCAATAGGTTTTTAATAAATATATTTTCAAGCTTGAAGTCACGTTTGTCAACTATTATAACTTTCCATGTTAAAATTCCCACTCGTGATTTGAGGTCTTAGTATAATATCTGTACCTGCGCGTAAAAATTCCAGAAATTTATAACTTTTAGACGTATTCAAGGAGAAATATCTCGTTTTATCAAATAAAATTATCGTTTACTTTTAAATATGACGTCATTTTCAGTCGCTGAAATATTTTGCCTATTGTCTCTAACTCAATATCAGCGAAATGAAAAAATAGTGAAATATAACAGCATCATCAGGGAAATTGTCTCTTTTTTAAAGCATAACGTAATTTTCTGTTCAAATTTTTAAGAAAGATATTTTTAATTGTAATGAGAAAATGGCATCAGTAAGAATATAATCGATAAAGATAACTAATCCACTTTTTATAGAAATGAATTATTTCAATTTCCACGATTAGAAAATTGGTATTAGAAACTATAAAAAAAATTAATATCTCAAAAATAAATTGAGATGCAGTTTTCAAACAAATTGCATTTAAAAGTGCATTTTTTTCTGCATACGACGGTGTAAACATTTAAAATGTGAGATGTTTAGAAATTTAAAAATTTGCAGTAGCGAAAATTGCAAAAGGGAAATTTTATTTCAAATTTCAAAGTGTTGCCATTCGCAGAGTGACGTATGCGTTACGCACAGATATTTTTGTCCTTTATAATATAGATAGGGCATATATATATAGTATGTATATAAAATCCAAGTCTCTGTGTGTCCCTCACAATTCCGGTAGGACCGCCTCATTGAAATGAGCAATTGTTGAAAAATACTAATGCAGGGTTACCACAGTAGCGCCAAATGTTAGCCAACTTGGTGATAACTGGCTAATTTGGCGAAATTCCCATTTAAAACCATTAATATTTCATAAAGGAGGTCACCGAAATTTAGTTTAAACTCCGCTCTTTTAAGATATTTTTTCAAAATCTATGAGTGAGAATTGAAAGTATATCTTTACATCTTCCTCCCGATGCTCCTAATAAAATAACCGCCAACAGACGACGCTGTACTGTGTGAGCTCCTAACTGCGCGATTTTAATGTGCTTTAGGTACTTTTCCAGTATAGGTGACTTGGCGAAAAAGGAAATTTGGCAACATATTTTCCGGCAACCTATCCACTGTTTCATTTTATATACACACGCATTTTTTGTTATATTTATTTAACATAAAAAAGCTGTTTCTCTAATTTTATACAGAAACAGATGTAATTTGTACATAAAAACATCAATAATATACATATAAAATATACATATAAAACAAACAAAAACGCTCATGAAGATTTTTTCATAGCTGTTTACATGATTTGACAACAAATCTTGATATTTTTCCGTTATACGGACACCATGTCAAAATGAATGCTAATGCGCCAATTATTTCAAAATGCTAAAAGATATTTGTAAATTTATGCCAGCAGTTTAATATGAGTTTTATTTTATTGCTTTATTTTATAACAGTTATTTGCTCACTTATTTTAAGTATGTATATTTGTGATTTAATGAAATAGTTCGTAAAAGTCTGGAATTTCCAAATGTTATATTTTTTAAATGCTCACTTTAGTATCGACAATGTTTTTTCTTTATTTTTCAAATGCTCACTTTAGTATCGACAATGTTTTTTCTTTATTTTTCAAATACTTCAATTCACGTGATTTTCATTTTGCGGCAACTATTACGCTTGCCGACAATGGTATCCATATAATGGAAAAGTACCCAAATCTCACTTTCTGATGCCCAAATTACACCAAGCTTTTTTTAAAAAAAACGCCAAAGCCCTTACAGTGGAAAAGTACGAAACTGTCTATTATTTTGCGCTATCTGTGTTATAGTTTGTACTATATGCAAGGGGGGTGGAGCGAAGAGTTTAAACATTAAATATTAAAGTTTCGGCACAGATGTCATGTACGCAGTCATATTGGCACGATTTTTTTCTGACGCCAATATCATATACACAACGGGTACTTAACTGGCGCCAAAGTGTCATTATTTTACTTGATATGGTAACCCGGATGTTGTTGTTTACGCTGTTGATGTTTTCGCTAAATTGGTGTCGGAAAAAAATTGCACCAATATGGGGCGTATATGACAACTGTGCCAAAGTTTCTATAAAGCAGTATAAGACTAAAAAATTAAGAATAAAATAAATACAAAATAAGACTAAAGAAGAAAGAAAAATCATGCGTTAAGCATAGAATATGAAACATTTTCCAACACATCCTGAATGCCTTAACAAAACTTCATTATTTGGGGAAATAAGGTAAATAAGATAACTAAGTAAACATTTTAGAAAACGCATAAAAAAATTTAAAAATTGACTTCAGCAGTTACCACCCATAGCCAATAGTATCGTTATTAAATGCCACTATTTAGCTAAAATTTAATTTAAACTGCTCTTAAAACTACTGAAATCACATTTCCAGATATTATCATCCATAGACGGTTATGTATCCAATTCTTTGCGTGACCCTGTATATAATTTTATCTATATTCTACAAACATTTCTTAGTAAACTAAATGCAGTTCAGCGTAAAAATGCCTAACTCCTTTAAAAACCACCTTTAAGCAATTTACTCTCATATTCAGTAAACCTTACGAATTATTTTGTGTAGCCCTGCATATGAACTGTAGCATTTATACACACAGTATAGTACGCATAAATGTATGTAGTGAAACGTAAAAGCACATATCATAATTAAAAATGCATTTCTAGCAATCATTGCTGTACATTACTTCGGAGAGAAAGAAGTTTGCCAACGTATTTTCTGACAACCTATTTACTGCTTCAAACTCACAAACAATTTTTTCCATATGTATACCATTTATTTAATGTAAAAAAAGCTATTTACCCATTTTTATAAAGAAACAGAAGTAATTTTTGCACACATGTCATATACGCATCGGGGTTGGCGTGATTTTTATCTGACGCAAATTTGGCAGAAATCTCGCTTTCGAATAACAGTTCCTTATATTTTTTTAAATTATTTGCTATCGTTTAGAAAAGGAAATAACTATAAATAAATAAAAGTTTGAATAATAACTATAGAACAAAACAGTTTATATAATTAAAAACAGAAAATAAAAGTAAATAAACAATTTATTAATAAATAAAAAACAATAGCCGGGTTACCATAGCAGGCAAAATAACACCATTTTTGCGCCAGTTAGATATCCTGGTTCATATCTGAAATCTGTGCCGTAATTTGTATATAAAAAAAATATATATATATTTAGAAACGATTTTTTTATGTATATAAGTGCATATATAAACAAAAGGTACAGATGTCATATTCGCCATATATTGGCGAATTTTTTTCGGTTGCCAATTTGGCGAAAACATCAACAGCATAAACAACATAATCCGGGTTACCACATCAGCAAAATAACGACACTTTGGCGCAAGTTAAGTACCCATTGCCTATATGATATTGGCGTCAGAAAAAAATCGCACCAATATGGGGCGAATATGACATCTGTGCCAAACAAAAATAAAAGTTCATTAGATTTGTTTTCATAGCTGTTTATATATTTTGACAGCATATCTCACTTTCTGATGCCCGAATTGCGCCAAGCTTTTTTTAAAAATGCGCTATAATGGGAAAGTACCTAAATAGATAATTAACAGAAATAACCAATTATACAAACTAAAACTTTTTATTTCGAGATCAAAGCACTGCTTTTAATTTCGATTAAAAATACATATATCCTTGGATAACTTTAGTTGAAATTAGGTTCACAGCTTAATATCTTATTCCATAAACCTAAACAAACACAAGTGATCCAATCATCGTGAACCGTAAAAAATATTAAATCATTGAGGTAATCATTCACAAAGTAAGTTCTCCAACAATCAATGGACAATATTCTAATGACGTCATAGTAGGTAAAATGGTGGCGGTATCGTTTGTTTATGGTTTGAAATCACAAAGATTTAATTTTGCAATGTCTGTTAGTTACATTATTTTATTGTCATATTTATGAGCTCAGAACAAAAGACTATTTTTTCATTATTTAGTTATTAAAGACGGAAAAAAATTATAAATGCATGATTTGAAAAATTTAAATAATTTTCTTTCTTAATAGTAAAAAATAACATCGGGAAGTAACAGCGGGTTTAAATTAAATAAGTTTAATTGTTTAATTCTGTTGTAATATTTAAAATAACTGTATTTATTAGATTTCAGTAAACAACATCAGGGCCCGATTAAACTTTGAAGTTAGAGGAATTACAATGTCCTTTCAGGACCTTTCTTTTCTCTTTTCTAAATACCACATATACGTGGAAACTCTTCAGTGTTAGAAATATTATTCTTAGGATTGACGTAACATGAGAACGGCTTGCAATTTTACACAAGTTTTGGAAAACTGCTTTATATCAGAAATTTTACTAAAAACTGGTTACTTTTTTGTTATAGTGGCCCACACTATTAGGATTATGACAAGTTGCAGACAATTTTGCCAACGTCGCGTCGTAACCAAGATCGTGAAGCACACACATATAATACCATATAATACTATTTCATGAAATTGTATACGATAATTTAATAGTTTTTACCTTACTTCAAGTGTGTAATTTATTTATTTTTAAAGCTTAACAATCTAAATTCTCTAATATATGAATTTAAAAAAATGTAAATGAAGATTGAATAGACATGAACGCAAAAAGCCTCAAATCTGCATAACACATGGAACCAAACTTTGCAGATTAGTGTTATTTTTATCTATCACTGTGGAACAAGCGAGAAAACTCATATTCTTGCACATGAGTTGTATATATCTTTATATCTAAATTTCCGTCATTTTGACGGGCCACCTTTCTAGTATATATATATATAGTATGTATATAAACATTATGTTTATCTGTAAACATGTACTGTCAGTTATATTTTAGCATATCATATTTCATTTAAGGGGTCTTGGACCTTTAAAACGCGTCGAAAATTAACGAAAAACTTCAAAGTTTGAATTAGTCTATATTCAAAACATTCTTATGTATAAACATGAAATTTTGGATATTGATTAAACAGATCGTGTTTTGTAATATGCTACCATTAGAAATTTATTAGGTTTTTACAAAGTTTGTGTATTGTTGAAATCAAAATACCGTTTTTTTAACTCCAGAAGCCATTGCGCGCATGATATCTTGAGAAAGTATGTATGGATTGTCATGAAATTTGGTAAAGATACTAAACAAATAGGTGTGTTTAAAATGAAGTAATTTAAGTATTTACAATGGTAATATTTTTAGTTATGTCTATTTTTATTCATTAAAAATATAAAATGTATATTTTTTTTACAAAAATATTTTTTTATACAGTTAATGAAATAATTTTGGCCTAAGAGTGGTTCATTTTAAGCACGCATATAAGTTTAGTATCTTTACCAAATTTCATGACGATCCATACATACTTTCTCAAGATATGTGCGAAATGGCTTCTGGAGTAAAAAAAAAGCGGTATGTTGATTTCAACAATACACAAATTCTATAAAAGGCTAATAAATTTATAATGGCAGCATATTACAAAGCACAATCTGTTTAATCAATATTCAAAAATTTCATGTTTGTACATAAAAAGATTTTGAAGATAGACTAATTCAAATTTTGAAGTTTTACGTTAAATTTCGTCGCGTTTAAAAGTTACAAGACCCCCTAGAGGACAAATTCATATATAACAAGAAAGAATAAAACACGTGACAAGTATAGATAGTGAAAAACATTCCATCGCATTCAGAATAGTGTAACGAAACATCATTGTATAATAAAGAGAAAGATGATGTCTAAGTAAACAATTTGGAAAACGCATAACACATTTGAAAACCCAATTTCAGCAATTTCCTACCACAGTTGGAAAAATATTCTAAATCTTTTGTGAAGCCCTGTATCTGATATTCAGATATGTATATATACTATTGTAATGGGTATATTATAATTACCGAAAAAACAGTATGCGGACAGAAGCCGGAGAAAAAGACCTCATTATTCTCCTGGTGACCATGTATGGTCCATCCCGTTAACAAGGCTAGTGAGAAAAAGACAGCCAAATTCAGTCCCTGACGTGATGGACACCCATGTAGTGTTTACCTAGCGCTCACCTTCTTTCTATGAAGTTGCCAGTTTAGAAGTTCCTGATGTTACCCTAGGAACATACTATATATCTGCCCCAAAACTTTGCGACAATGTAAAAGATCAACCAGTTACTCCACTCAGGAAACTTGGTAGGCCAAAGAAAATTGTTCCTGTTTACTTGTCGAGACGTCTAATATTGTGGTCTGCACGGGCCGAAATTTCCAGGTCCGGGCCCGTTCCGACTCATAAAGAAAGAAATTTGGCACGGCCCGATACAAAAATTAAAAGTTCGGCCCGAGCCCGGCCCGGCCCGTAGAAGAAATATATTGGCCCGGCCAGATAAAATACTTAAAAGTTCAGCCCAAGCCTGGCCCGGCACGGGAAAAAGTTAAAATCTCGGCCCGAGCCAGGGCCGGCCAGAGTGAATTTTTACAAAGCATTGATTTTTACGCCGATTTGGTTAAAAATTTGTCTCGTACGAGGAGTCCTGACCAAAAATATTTATCTTAACTTTTTTTTCATGTTTATAATCTTCATTTTTATAGAAGTGCCGCGGGCTGCGATATTTATTATTTTTAATGAATCTCTATTTCTTGTATGTAAATTTTTCAGTTACATTATTAATCCATGTATTGAAGTGCTAAAATTCTGGAAAATGATATACAGTAAAATCTTCTAAGACGGAATTGCATAGAAAATGGAAAAAATGTCTTATAGACAAGTTCCCTTCTTAGAAAGTATAAATATATTATATATTCTTTTCTTTCGTATTGGTGTATCTGGGAGCACGGCAGTGCGTCCGCCAAGTTCGCACAAGCCGTAAGCTACCTTTTCCTGAACCATTTCGGCATACTTTTCACCCCCTCATAACGTCGTTTTAGGGAGAGATATAGAAATTTTTCTTTTATACACATGTTCATATGGTCCAACTGAACTAAGGTTCCACGATTTATGTTTCTATATTTAGTAGTTTTCGAAATATTAAATTCCGAAAAAGCGCTTTTTTGTCACTGACTCACTTCGCATCATCAAATAACTAAGGTACTTCTAAAAGTCGTAGAATCATGAAATTGCACAAGTAACTCGGGTTTGTAGCACAATTAACCAGAAAAATCTGAAAACACAGAATTTCCGCCTCTAAACCCTTCATACAGGGGGTGTTCATTTGGCCGTAAACAGTTCCTACGCATTCAATTGTGCCAATGTTGGTCGCCAAAACTCGATTACAGAGCTTTGAAGGCGCTCACGTGATTTCAAGCAGAATAACATTTTATATATATGCTTTTCCAAAGATGTTTGTTAAATAGAAAAAATGAATATACCTAAAAATTTTAATCAGTATAGGTTATGATATATTTACGATATTAAAACAATAAAGCATTTAACAAAATATAACCGCAATTCGGTACGTTTCCGATACAGTAGCCATGGCGAAATACAGAAAATAGCCTTGACGAGAAAAGAAATTTGATAATAACGTATTTTCTGGCAACCTATTTACTGTGTCATATACACAAGCAATTTTTTCCATATGTATACAATTTATTTAATGTAAGGAACCCGTTTATTTATTTTTATATACCAAAATAAATAATCTGTATATAAAAAATAATATTTTATACATGTATAAATAAAATGTTTATATGTATATAAATACATATAAATAACATAAAAGTTCATCAGGTTTGTTTTCGTAGTTGTTTATATCATTTGGCAAACTATCTCAGTTTCTGAAGTCCGAATTGCGCCAAGATTTTTTAAAAATGCCAAGGTCCCTATAGTGGAAAAATATCTTAATTCCATATGAAAGTTTAAAAATCTCCTTTTAATTAAATGAAATGTGTAACTAATAAACTATCTTTAACGATATGCGACAGATGCGGCGTCCGAAGTCCGCTGCTAATGTTATTATATTGTATTATTAGCCTACTTACTGCTAATTCATATACTGTCAATTTTAAATCTGTAAAAGAAAGTTTATAGTTATAGATAAGATATGTTGGTCGCCAAAACCCGATTACAGAAATTTAGCCTGAGTTATAAAGGTGTTACATGATTTCAAGCTGAATGAATTTTTATATGCTTTTACAAAAATCTTAATAAGGCAAATCTTTCAGTTGTCCATCTTTCTATCTTTTACTTCCTTAAAACAAATTTTATTAAAGACCGGGAGGCGTCTGCACAGATCATCACCTCATCGAGTTGACGGATGAAATTTTAGGATTAGTTAAATATCGATTAGCGTATTGAAATGTAACTGATCTGCCAAGTCATATCTTTGTGGAAACCACCTACAGACCCGATTTTACGGGTTAATTGGTGGATTTTCCATTGTGTTTTCCTCCACCCATTCCTCCATGTTTCCAAACTTTTGGATGCTGGAAAATACAATAGTAAACCTATCAGTTAACCACTAAAATTAGGTCTGCAGGTGGTTTCTACCAAGATATGACTTAACAGACCAGTTGCATTTAAATATGCTAATCTAGTTTTAACTAATCCTAAAATTTCAGCTGTAAACTCGATGAGGTGATGGTGTGTACAGACGTCTATTATAAATGTCGGTATTCTAATCTCAATAGCACTCTGGTCAATCTGGCAATTATCTCTACTATTTATGAAACACTATTCCTTTAAGTGCGTTTTAGTATAAATTTGTAAAGCTCAATAAAATAAATTTAAGTATTTTTATGTTAGTCGGGCGTAAGTGGCAAATCGCCAAATACTGTTCCCAACTCCCTTGTTCATATTGTATTCATTTCATTTAAAGATGTATACTTTTCAGTCATCTCATTTAAAATAGATGCATTTCTCTCATTTTATTTAATCGAATATTTAACATAGAAATAAATAAATAAATAAATAAGAAATAATAACATAAACTAAAATATTTTATTTGAAAATCAAAGCATTGTTTCTAATTTACACATGTGAAAAATGTAAACTGCTATTGGCGAAAAACAAAAGGCTAATGAGGAGATTTGCTCCCGGCTAACATAAAAGTACCGAAATTTAAGTTTTTTCATATTATTATAGTTTAGAAAAACTATAACTTGAAAAAACATACAAAAAGTAGTGATATCCCAACAAAAAATTTTCGGTTAAAAAAAAAAAAAAAAAAAGCGCGCCAAGTTCTCCTTAATGTTTCGGCCAGAAAAAGTAGTGATTTCTGATGTTCGCACAAGTTAAAAGCCAAACATCCCAAATCTTTCATTGAAAATGGCTTCCTTCGACTTGGCCGTTAATGCCTTCGTGAGAGTTTTTAAAATTTTAAAATATGTACAAATGAGCTACATGCCAACTACACTTTTTGATTATTTTAGGCATTTTGTGACACAGAATACAGAAATAAAATACACATTTGAAAAAAGCATTTAAACAACTTCAGTCTATTTAAATGCTTAGAAGTTAAAAATAACAAAATACTTGTATTCAGGAGATAATATCTCTAATTGCTAAAACATAATTAATATCAACTTTTAACAGTTCATAAATCGAAACACCTTAATGTTTGCAAACAAACTATAATCCCAACAAAAAGTTTTCGGTAAAAAAAGAAAAAAGCGCCAAGTTCTCCTTAATGTTTCGGCCAGAAAAAGTAGTGATATCTGAAGTTCGCACAAGTTAAAAGCCAAACATCCCAAATCTTTCATTGAAATTGGCTTCCTGCGACTTGGCCGTTAATGCCTTCTACAACATTTCAAAATTAATGATTGGAAATTACGCATTTATGAATTATTTAAATATTAAAAGTAATATTAGAATGCAAAGAGGCAAATTCACATAAAGACATATGTAAAAGATTTCTGATAACTACCATTCAGTTTCAACAAACACTTGTTTTGAGTACAGATCATTTAGTCCACTCGTGGTTTAATTGCCATTTTGTACGGTCTGAAGCTAAAGTCATTAACGTAAAATCCAAGAAATAAAACAAAATTTACTTTCTTCAAACCTCACTATATGTTACATTATATTTTATTGTATAATATTGAAGTCTTGTGTATTGACGAAAGAGAATTTTTCCGTTTGAACATTTATTATAGTTTGTTTGCATACATTATGAGGTATTCGATTTATAAACTGTTAAAAGCTGATACCAATTATGTTTTAGCAATTAGTTATATTATCTCCAGAATACAAGTATTTTGTTATTTTTAACTTCTAAGCATTTAAATAGACTGAAGTTGTTTAAATGCTTTTTTCAAATGTGTATTTTATTTCTGTACTCTGTGTCACAAAATGCCTAAAATAATCAAAAAAATGTAGTTGGCATGTAGCTCATTTGTACATATTTTAAAATTTTAAAAACTCTCACGAAGGCATTAACGGCCAAGTCGCAGGAAGCCATTTTCAATGAAAGATTTGGGATGTTTGGCTTTTAACTTGTGCGAACATCAGATATCACTACTTTTTCTTGCCGAAACATTAAGGAGAACTTGGCGCTTTTTTTTTTTACCGAAAACTTTTTGTTGGGATTAATTTTGTATGAATCAACACGTTTTTCAGTTTAAAACAGGGTTCCGTGACAGGAGGGTTCTTTTTCACATTTTATACTAGATTTTAATTTAGCCGTGTTTTGATAATCGTAGAAATCTACTATTCTTTCAAAAGAATGAATTTTAATGTTTAAGTGTAGAATAATGGTGATTTAAAAATGCATGCATTTTTTGCAAAACTTTTTGTACCAGGCCTGATTTTACTGACCTTTGAATGGACCAGGCCACGCTGAGACAATGATTTTCATACGGCTGGGTCAAAACTAGGATTGAAAATTTTGGGTCTTGAAAACTAGGAATAAAACCAGTCCCGTCTCTGTACAGAAAAATAAGTTAGGTCCGTACCGCCCCGAGCCTTCAGAAAAAAAGTATGCCTCGGGCCTGAGTGCCGTGAATGAAAATCGGTGTTCGGGCCACGGGCCAGCTCGTGCAGATCTCTAGTCTAAGGAACCACAGGGAAGAATGTACTGGGCATATTATAAATATTTAAATATGATTACGATAGGTCTCAGCACTAATCATCATTCTCCTTATTTCCCATTATTACGTTTTGTCATAGTTTTGAGCGCACGAGTTCTTCAAAAGACGCAGTACGAAGGCTTGTGAAAATATGCGTTTTCTTATTTTCCTGTACGGAACGTTGATAAAACAAACAGGATTTCTTCTACTATTAATTAAATTTGTACACCTGTATATAATGTACATAGATGTATGTCTTGAGCCAAGTATGTAGTCATATAGTCATATATTAAAGGTTTTCAAACTAAATTCCAGAGTGGCGTTTCATGTTGGAAGTAATGTGTCAATTATTCAAATTGTGGAGTCTATTTAATATCATTTTATCTCTGTGTGGTCATCTTATCTCACACATTAAAGAAAAGATGCTCCTCACAGCATAGAGAATATTTGTTAAACGCTTGGACTGATTTAAAGGATCCAAGTGAGTTAGTAGAGATGCTAGGCACTTACGATGTTCTAAGGGCAAATACCGTAAAGTCCAAAGTAATAAAAATCCACCACAAAAATAAAAACTGGTTAAAACCTAAAGAGACCGTACTATCGAACTCTTCTCATAGAAAGACAATAAGTTGAAACTGGTTTGAATCAATAAGTATTAAAAGAACTTCTGAAAACACCATCAAAACTTTTAAATGCGCTAGGCTTATCGAAAGATCTGAGTCATTTTTA
This sequence comes from Maratus speciosus, assembly GCA_963932465.1. Classification (NCBI taxonomy): domain Eukaryota; kingdom Metazoa; phylum Arthropoda; class Arachnida; order Araneae; family Salticidae; genus Maratus; species Maratus speciosus. Next base: position 59,751,416 of record OZ010788.1, read on the forward strand.
GTCAGGCGCGAAGAAGACGTGCTTCTACTATGAAAGCAGCAGCAAGACTTTGGTGTTTCAAGAAGTTCTTTTGATACTTTTTCTCATAGAACTTTTTAGAATAAATCTTCTTACCCAAAAAGTACAACCACGTCAAACAACGGAAAGGTGAATCCCTTACCACAAATTGAAGATCACCCAACCTTGGAATGCTATGATTGTTGTGCTTCCAAATTTATACGTGCTAAGTGCCCTACATGCAATACTGTGATAAAAACTGAATCTTTGAAACAAATACAATTACACACATTCTCAACCACTACCATACCTCTAACCATAGTAAGCCTGTACATTATTGGAGTCTACAGCAAAGTCTGCGTAGATACCGGATCTAGTCACAGCCTGGCTAGTGAAACATTGTTTTCAGTGTTAAAAGAAGAAGGCATAAAGTTTCAGCAGACATCGCTGAACATGTCTTTAGCAAACGGCCAGGGGTCGAAAGAAGATAGTTTGCTCACGGCTTTTACTGTAGAAATTAAAGGAAGAAAATTATCTGCATATTTTATTGTGTTACTAAACTTAAAGAAAACAGAACTCTTTTGGGAAAAGACTTTTTTGATGAGTCAGTGTTTGTACCACGCGTTAGGAACAAATGTCGATTCTTCGGCGATATGCATCATGTAAAATATCGATTTGTAGATCCTGTTCCAAAGCCTCTTGAATAATCTGCTGATAACACTGTTTTTGACGCACGTATCTTGCTTGAAAATGAGGGAAAAGACCTGACTTCCACCCAGAAGTCGCAATTTAATTACTTGCTGAAAAACTATGAAACCATATTTCAGCCAAGGGGAAAAGCGACCCCGTTTGTTGAGCATCACATAAACACCGGAAATCACTGCCTGTATCGGTTCCACCTTACCGTATGACTTCTGCAAAGTTCTGAAGGCAGAATTAAATGACTTTGCAAAAAGGAATTATTCAAAGATGCGAATTCCCTCACGCAGCTCCTGTTGTTTTGATCTCGAAACCAGATGTAACGGTACATCTTTGTGTTGTCTACCAGAAGTTGAATGAAATCACCCAGTTGGACTCTTATCCATTGCCTCGGATCGATGACTTATTGCATGAAGCTAAACATACAGCTTTCATGTCAACAATTAATTTAAAGTCTGGTTACCATTAGGTAAATGTTCATACACTAGATTGTAACAAGACTGCTTTCACTTGTCCTTTTGGCACCTTTCGTTTCTTGAGAATGCCATTCGGGTTGACCAATACTCCAGCCAGTTTTCAAAGGTTAATCGATTGCTTTCGAAGTGGTCTACAGCACATTCTAATGCTTCCCCATCTGGATGATATAATTTTATTATCAGAGACTTTTGAGAAACATTTAGCAGATTTGACGGCAGTTTTTGACAGACTCTGGGATTTTAAAATCCGTTCAAATCGAGAAAAGCCCGTTTTCGTGTTATTTTGATAATTCTCGTGTAAAATATTTAGGACACTGGATTACAAAGTGCGGAATTGAAGTCGATTCCAGTAAAACTGCAGCAATCCAAAAGGCTCCTGCTCCCCGAACTGCCATGCAAGTTCAAACATTCTTGCAATCTTTCTCCTGGTACCGGCGGTTGATCCCCAATTTCTTGGACATTGCTAGGCCTTTGAGTAACCTGGCCAAGAAAAATGCCTCCTGGAAGTGGGAAAAGGAAGAGCAAACTGCTTTCAAAACATTGAAGCAGTTATTGACAAGATCTTCTGTATTGAGAAAAAATGATTCCACAAAGCCATACATCTTACAAACAGATGACAGTGGTTATGCCCTTGGTGAGGTACTTCTTCAAGGACACAAACATGAAGAGAATTCAATCAAATATTCAAGTCGTTTGTTGAATGTTGGTGAAAGAAATTATCCTACAACAGCACGTGAAGCACTTGCAGTAGTTTGGACCTTAAACAATTTCATGATACGTAGAAGGACATGAGGTACCTGTTGCCTCGTAACACCAATCACTGAAGCGGTTGATGAGTTTAAAGTCACTATTCGGCAGATCGGCTCCATGGGCTTTACAAATCCTGTCCTACAACCTGAAGTTTGAATACATTCCTGGTAAAATTAATGTTGTTTTAAAAATACATACATAATTACGTCTGGATTACTTAATAATTAACACAATTTGCATAACTACAGACATACACACATTAAAATTTTATTAAAAACAATTAAAATATAGTTAAAAATATATATAAACGTTTCGGCTATTTTCATAGCCCTCATCAGTAAACGAGCAGAGTCACAAAACAGCAAGAATCACAGTAAACGAAAAAACAGTTAAACTGCTCGTTTACTGATGAGTTCTATGAAAATAGCCGAAACGTTTATATATATATTTAACTATATTTTAATTGTTTTATATAAAATTTTAATGTGTGTATGTCTGTAGTTATGCAAATTGTGTTAATTATTAATGTTGTTGCATGACATGTTGTTACGCCCAAATCACTGAAGCTTTCGAGTCCTATGAAAAAGGCACAGACTATGAAAATTGCACTGGGTCAGGGTATCTTTTGAAACAAGGGGTCTTGTATCGCTATGCTCCAGATTTCGATTATGAAGAAGCACCAGCTAGTCGTTCCTGCACATGAACGAAATGTAATTTTAAAAAGCCACGATTCACCAACAGCCGGACGCTATGGAGCTGAAGGCTCATACCACAGAATATCCAAAACATACTATTGGACTGGTATGAGAACTTTCATAACCAACTATGTCAAGAAATGTGCAGTTTGCCTTCATACAAAGCTAGTAACACGAAATCTGCTGGACTCTCACAAACACCTCTTTACTGTCTAATATTTGAAACCCTTGCCATTGACTTGTTTGGACCCTTATATGAAACGAAAGATGGTAAGATGGGGGGTCCATCTTCCGGTCCCAGGCCCTTTTCAGGCCCATTTGTCTACGCAAGGAACCAACCGTGAAGCAAGCCCCGCGGCGCGTCCCGAAGGTCGCCGCCAGACAAGCTCCAACAGAGCAGAACCCCACGCAAACTCCGGTCAGGCCGACGCACTGCCCAACGCACGTCACGCCGGCTATTCCCAAGTTGGTGAACAATCGCTACGATAGTCCTCACCACCCAGCTAGAAAAACCAAGTGGTCCCTAAACTTGGTTACTCGAGCCGGTAGACCCCGCAAGCCATCGCAGGAACCAGACGCCTATAAAGACGCTGGGCCCACGGACTGAACCGAGGCTACCCGACCCGAATTTAATTTACGGAAGGCCCCCAAGATCAGATACCATTTTCCGGCAGAGACATTTTTGTGGGCCAGCCGATAGGAAAGTTATTGAAGAGACCCTAACTTGAAGACCAGGGAGGACGGGGAAAGTCCCTCCGGCCGTAAAGCGACCCAGCTCCTGGCTTTTCGCCCAAACCACCCGGCTCAACCGACGGAACCCCTCGCGGATCACGTCGGGAACCAGTTGGACCAGACTAGGTGCCGTTAGCGACCCCAGGCGGGAACGGAAAGCTCCACCTAGACGGAATAGACTCCGCCTCGCTAGGGGGTCGGACGGAACGGAGTCCCGCCAGCCCCCACCGACTCGACCCCATCCTAAGACAGAGAAGCCAGTGGAGGTCGACAGAAGCCCGCCCGCCACTACTTTACCTCACGGCCGTCGAGGGTAGCCAGGCCCGAAGGCCCCTGACCCCGTGCAGTGACCGACCGCTACCTTTGTTAGTGCGTTCGAAAATTAGGTGGAGACACCTCTAGGTCCTCATCACCAGGCGAGGAAAACTCCGGTACCGCATAGACACGGAGGACCTGGGTCGGACCAAGAGTTCACCTGAGGCACGATGAGCCGCCGCGTTACCGGCGAGCCTCCGGCCCGTTTCCCTGCGGGAATAGTGTTCGATGGTGGACCTGCCGGCCGACCCCCTCCCATGGGTTACGGCACGTCATGGAGCAACCAGAACCATACTGGCCTCCCCACGCGACCGCTCGTTTGTCAACGGGGGCACCGCCAAACCCTACCACCCTTAGGGTCGGCACCAACTGCTCCAGCTGAGGTCCTCGGAGGGATGAGCCACCCAAGTCATAAAGTAACCTGGGCGCTGTCCGTAACCCTCGCCCTTCGGTTGCTCCGGGAGTCCCTGCATGGCGTTCCCGCGAGCCCCGTCGTCACTAGCGAGCACCGAGGACTTTCCACTACAAAGCCCTCACTCATACTTCAGGCTCCCTCTTAGTCAATTGGTGGATGGGGTCCTATCACCTTAGCTATCCTTTGCCCAGCCTTGCACCACCCGGCCACCGCCGGCTCTGGGATCAGACTATGGAGCGTCGCTACCCGGCTTGCCCAGAGAACCCGGGTGCCGGAGGACCGCATCTCTGAAAACCCACCGAAGTGGGCTACGGCCCTATGCACAACGTCCGTTAACCGTGGCCACCGTGCTCAACGCCTGTCGGAGATGAGCCTCTCGAGGAGGTGGCGAATCGTCCCCATCCGGCCCCCTCGCATTCGTACACAACGAACTCTGCCGAGCTTCTGGTCACCTCCCCCACTCAAGGGGTCGGGTCGGAACCACCCGGAGGGGCGGCCACAACGAAAGATGGTAAGCCAGGGATTTTCATAGTGGAAGATTTCGAAACAAAATGGGTAGAACTCTTCGCACTGAATGCTGCCACAGCCAAAAACTGCACTGTAACTCTTCTAGAAGAAGTTTTCATGAGGTACGGTCTTCTTAGAAGTATATTTAGTGACAACTGTCTACAGTTTGTCAGTGAAGTAATGCAGATACTATGTTATCGCTTTGATGTGAAACGATCTTTAACGCCAGTGTATCATCCACATGCAATTTTGGTTGAACGAAAAAACATTGATCTTAAACCTCGTTTAGCTATTCTCATTGTAAAAGAACACCCCTCATGGGCAGAAAAATTGCCTATAATCAGGTTTGCTATGAATACAGCCAATTGTTACACGGTAGGACAAACGGATGCTTTTCTACAATTTGTTCGCGAACCTCGCACCGCTGATGACAATCGCCATTATATCAGACCTATCATATGCAATGGTAACTTTGTAGCAGAGATAACTCTTTATCTAAAGAAATTTGCTAACTTCACTAAGCAAGCGAAAGACTTGGTCGAAGAACGCAAAGACAGAAAAAAACAGTATGAGAACAGAAGATGGTGAGAAGGATCACAATATTCGCCTGGTGACCATGTATGGGTAGAATTCTATCCCATTAGCATGGCTAGTCAGAAAAGAATAGCCAAATTCAGCCCCCGACATGATGGACCCTATCTAGTGCTCGCCCAGCACTCACCTACTTCCTACGGAGGTGCCAGTTTACAAGCTCCTGAAGTGCCAATTGGAACATACAAAACATATCGCCTACAATTTGCGACAATGTTAACGACCAACTAGTTACTCCACTCAGGAAACGTGGTAGGCCAAAGAAATATGTTCCTGGTCCCTTGCCGAGACGTCTAAGGAACCATAGGGTAGAACGTATTGGGTATATTATAAATATTCAAATATGATTACGATAGGTCGCTGCACTAACCATAATTCTCCTCATTTCCCGTCATTACGTGTTGTCTTAATTTTGAGCGTGCGAGTTCTTCAAAAGACGCAGTATGAAGACGTTTTGAAAATATGCGTGTTTCGTGCCCCGCGCGGAACGATGATAAAACAAACAGGATTTCTTCTACTGTTAATTAAATTTGTACATATCTATATTATAAAGGACAAACATATCTGTGCGTAACGCATACGTCATTTTGCGAATGGCAACACTTTGAAATTTGAAATGAAATTTTGGTTTTGCAATTTTCTCTACTGCAAATTTTTAAACTTCTAAACATCGCACATTTTAAATTTTTACACCGTCGTATAAGGAAAAAAATGCTTTTTTAAATGCAATTTGTTTGAAAGCTGTATCTCAATTAATTTTTGAGATATAATTTTTTTTGCAGTTTTTAATACCATTTTTCTTATTGTGGCAACAAAAGTACCTCATTTCTATTGAAAGTCATTGAAAGTAAACGGAAAATAGTTGAAAATAGGAGATAATGTATCTTTTTGTTGCGAATTTCTCATAAAACCTGAAAAAATTGTTGAAAATAAAATATGGGCTATGTCAAGAATATTGTCTGTTATTCCGTGATAATGACGTCATATGCACACTTTTCTATAGACGAAGTTTAAGACTGGGTTGTAAAAGGAGATTGCTTTAGCGGATGCAAATGACGTCATTTTATAAAAAAGCGTGTATTTTAATTCTTAAAGCTGAATTATGTTTTGTAGAAGTGCGTCATTTTCACAGCCCAGCTGCTTTGAAATTCTTCACAGGTGAAAATGCTTCACTTTTGAAAATAATGTAATCGAAAGCACACACTGATAAACGCAATGTTTTACAAAAATGTAGAGTGTCTTTATAAAGGAGAGGTGACATGCAAATAATAGCGATTTATATTACAGAAATTGATGATTCTCGCCTGGATGGATTTGCTTCGCCGAGTTAGACAAGCAAACAAATAATTCGTGGTTTAAAATAATATCGTGTTCCTGAAGTTTTTGTCGAAAATTCTCTCGAATAATAAAATTTTAATGCTATTCTTTAGGACATTCTATTATAATTTTATCAAAATAACATAATTTGCTTAATTTAATTTTTCCTAATTTTATATAATCTATATATTTAAAACACAAGTGTGTTATATATACTAATATATATATTTTTTTAATTGAAAGCTCTTTGTAGATGTGGCCGCACTATCTGTTTTTTTTTTTTTTTTTTTTTTTTTAATATCCCACTTTTATATTTTAATTTTAAAAGCATTTTATGAAATTCTTTCAAAATGATTAAAATTAGATAGATTTCATTGTTGCAGACAAGAGAGAAATAATGAGGTATTTTAAACTTTATTCATGCTATTTTATGATAAAAATTCAAAATTGTTGCATAGGGTTTAGTGGCGCAAAATCCCATTAGGAGCAGAATATTATATTAGGGGCATAATAACGTAAAATGACATACTGCTTTTGAGAACACGCATTTTTCCTCATAAATTTTCTATAGTGATTTTCCTTCTGCATGTGTACTGATACTATGTTTCAGACACTAGGCGAAATGCTTATTTAAGTGAAAATGAAGTCATATTTAAAAGAAAACGATCATTGTCTTAGATAAAACTAAGCCTTTTAACACAAATGCGTCTAAAAACCATAAATTACGGAAATTTTTACTCTCCAAAATTGAGACTAGAATCTCAAATCAGGGCCGAAACTAGCCCTTTTTGCACCCGGGGCAAACATGAATTTTGGCGCCCCCCCCCCCTCTTCCACAAAGTATATTTACGAAGAGAATTTTACTAATTTTATATTAGACGACTTATTTTAAAATTTAAAATATGTAATCATAAAATATGTAATACTGAACTACGTAATCTACAGTGACGGATCCAAGGGGGAGGTCCCTCTGAACTTCAACAAAAATATTCTAAAGATCATTTTTAAAATGGCATATTCAGTAGAGTCCCGATTATCCGAGTCCCGCCTAACCGAGTTTCCGCTTTCACCGAGTTATTTTCTTCTGATGGACTGATGGCTTCTATTACTATGAAACGGCCATTAGAAATGAAGTGTTAGGTGAAGATGAAAAAGCAGTCGTAAAAAAAAATGGCCATAATTGTTATTGTAAAAAAAAAAAAAAAAAAAAAAAAAAAAAAAAAATATGGCCATTTTTTTTCCCATTCGGACCAGAAAATCAGAGTTCTAACTTTTTACGGCTGCTCTTTCATCTTCACCTAACACTTCATTTATAATGGCTGTTTCATAATAATGGAAGCCATCAGTCCATCAGAAGAAAATGATCGTTTCCAAAGGTATAATCCTTCATTTGGCGCCCCTTCGTTCTGGTGCCCGGGGCAGATGCCCCCTCCCCCCCCCCTTAGTTTCGGCCCTGTCTCAAATAAAGAGTGCATCTGTTCACATAAAAGGTGTTGCTGATAATCTTGACTTCAAGTTTTGAGTTAAAATGATTTTTAAATGATCAAACAAAATACAATTTAAAAAAAAATCATGAATATGGATATGAGGAGTGCGCGTGCAAATTTTGAGAAGGTGAAAATTGCTGTTTTCATTCCGGAAATCCAAGCATAAGAGCCTCAATTGATAACCACATCCTAATAACTGATCTTTATTATATTTTACTGATTATGTATCTGTATTATAAAGAACAAACCTATCTGTGCGTAACGTTGACGTCATTTTGCAAATGGCAATACTTCACGATCAAATTTCAGTCTTGAAATTTTCGCTACTGCATTTTTTCAATCTTCTGACCATCGTACACTTTCAATTTTTGTCGCATAGGGAAATAAATATACTTTCAAATGCAATTTGTTTAAAAACTGTATTCATTGACTGATGTATTATATTTTCTAAAATAATTTTTAAGCATGATTTTTTAAAAAAGTTTATCTTATCACGTGCCGGTTTCAAAATATAAAATAACAAACATTTTTCAGCATTTTTTTATTTAGCATTTGACTATTTTTGCATAATGAAATTAATACTTCCTTTATAAGCAAATAAAAGAATAACATTAAAAAACCACCAAACTAACATATTTGTGAAAGACAAATTAACGAAATTAATACTTCTTTATAAACAAATAAAAGAATAATATTGAAAAAACACAAATCTAACATATTTGTAATATAGTCCAGGCATTTTGTGAATGAACATGGGCAAAATTGCAATAGAAGCTTTTTACAGTTTTTTTAAATCAGGAACTACTGCTCAATAGTATACTGAAAATCAGACAAAATCTGAACACGGGAACACCCCTATATACGGATTTCAAAATGGCGGAGGAATTTTCTGGAACTAAGGCAAAAAATATATTGCTTTATTTTCACAACTTAACTTTGAAGTATAATCAAAAAAGTTAAACAGCACACAAAAGTCTACTATTCTTTACAAATTACTGCTTAATTTAATTTTTACAGAAATGTTCCAGTGAAAAATAAGACGTATCAATAATTTTCATCACTTTCATCATATTCATAGTTAGGAGTTCGGTAATTGTTGTTACATCCATTGACTTGGCACACCCCACAAGCTGTAGAACAGGGCAATCCATTACGCTTGCATCCGCATCGTAAAGTAGCACAGTTTGTCTTGCAAGAACATGGAATCATATTAAGCAGATAATCTGGAGCTGGTGGTAAGTCACAGAGTGTTGGGTAATATGAGTTATTTTTTACATACCAACCCCTTTCTTCTGGCTTGGTACTTCAGTAGCATTCCAGATATTTATTTATAAGTAAGTGCGATAGCTGTGATATTTTGTTGAAGAATCGGTTGAAGGCAAACGTTCAGGTGTAACAAATGATTTTGCTGTAGTTACCTTCTCTGCCAACATTTGGTGACGTAGTTTGTCTGTGGATTCCAGTGTCTTGCAGTCATAAAACAGAAGCATTGCTTTTCTGCCAGCCTCAGCGATATCTCAATGTAGACATGAATTTGAGTACAATATTTTTGCAATAGAACGATCTCTGGGTCCTTCATCAGTTTGAGAAATGCGGATGATTTTCCAATTGAAAAAATTCTGGATGTTGTATCGCAGCCCGTGAAAGCATGCAGAAACAAAAGTAAGTTGCACTTTTCATGACCTAATAGAGACTGCATTTTGAAGATATCATAGACTGGTTTGGAACAAGATCCTCGTCTTATGTCACTACGATAGTATAACTTGAAGCCATTATCCTTTGCGTGGTAAAGAAGGAGAATAAGCAAGTTGGTATCTTCACCTATTACAGTGGTATGTGCATGTTCTGCAGATGAGAGTGCAGCACGAACAATGTCTATATCGGCGTTCCCGTCTGCGTTATGAACTGTACAGCCTTGTTTTGTAAGCAATTCGCCTATGAGGGAAATCATTGATTGCTTGTTTTTTTCGTTGGCCAGGAACTCTTCCTTTTTGCCAATAAACTTCATGCATAGGCTTAAATTAATATCTCTACTGGTTTTTTTGTATCGTCGTATGGGAACCACATCTATGATCGTTGGGGACCCAATGTAACTATCAAAAACAATGATAGGCTTTCCATATTGTTTCAGAATAAAATCAGCGTAAGACGTAGCAATATTTTCATATGTTTCATTGCTACACCAGAAAACGCGATGCAAAAGGGATCCTCCGTCCAAAATATACCTTTCTGTACTTTCTAGGTTGTCGGATTCTTCATTATTCAAATTTTTTATATGTTTGATTAGTGCTTGAGCTAACTGTGATTTGTCGGATTTCTTCATCATATTTGGTGATTCAAATAATGCTGCAGTGTACGCACACAGCTCATAACGCATGACATCTCCGAGGTTCATTTCACCACATGTGGCAACAGTCATCATACTTTGGAAGAGTAGCGCTGGTTCTATTTGTATATCTAAGTCATCTTTGTTACTACAGATGGCGGCAGCAGATTCTAGAGTTTTCACTTTATTCGACCTTTTAGCCGAATACCTAAATATGTCTTTCCCTATCATTTTAGAGATGATGTTCGTACCAAATAAGTGCAACTCATCAACATTAACTTCTTTTTCTGCTGTTACGCCTGTAACAATATTGCGTAGAGTAGAATCAGAATGAAATGGCGATATGTGTTCTAGTACATTGGCTGGCCACTTTTTTAATGTCATTGCTGTCTGTCTTGTGTCTGCTGTCCCTTATTTCTTTGTGTTGTTCACTGCTTTGCATAAAAAACCCTACATATTCCTGCATAGCTAAGTTGTAAATCGGACAAACAGGCATAGAAAATAGCCATATAGCCCTTTGATTTTCCGTAAGTCCACTTCCTCTCGTCAGACCTCCTCTGTTTTTAAGAGAACGCATAAGCACTTGTTCTATTACAAGATCTGATCCGAGTCCACCCCATAATCTGTCACTTCTTCTTATCACAAATTTACCTTCTACAAACATTTTGTGCACCTTTGCGTTTTCAGATGGCAGATTAAACATTTTTTGTAAGTACAGGTATAGTGACTTGAGATAATTAACATGTCCTGCTGCTGCTATTATTGGCAGAATCTCCAGCATAGCACGCAAGTGCAATTCCCAAAAGCCGATCCTGTCAGCTGTTATTAATGTTCTTACAACACTGATTATTCGCTGATATTCTAACCAGAGTTTACTTGTTCTCGAAGAAGATTTCAAGCGATTTTTCTTAGTCTCCAGAGCAATGTCAATCTGAGATACCGCGTCACACAGTTCAATGTCTTTCATTTGTTTTTGGCCGGTCATAATATTGTCGAGCAGATCACAACCTTCCTTTACCAGGTCATGGGAAGATCCATGTTCATTGCGAGGAAAAATCTCTGAAACTAGTAGGCAACTAAGAGCTGCATCGACGAGCATATGTCCTCGTATTGCCCTAGAAACAGCTTCTTGTCATCATATGTACCACAGTATTTGTTCCGTAGATTTCCTCAAGTACTTCAAATAATCCTGAACCATTCATGAGAGTTCCGATTGCACCTAAAACATTCATTAGAGTTTGAAATGTTCCCAGCATTAAAATAATATCTTGAAGGTCTGTTTATTCGTTAATGATTTGGGAAGCTTTCCAAAATAAAGGCTGATCAAAAGTAACTACACATGGGACGTTATGATCGTATGCTACTTTGTTAAGGTATATTAGTGTCGAAAAAATACAAGTCATGTCACCGGCTGCCATATCAGTTATAGGAAGAAATGTGATAAATGATTCCCCTGGATGTGAAACGTCCGATTTGGAATGAATTAACTGCATAGCTCCTGACCAATTTGGCCCCTGCCTTTCGGATGCTGAGATTTGCCACAAAAGACTCAGTCTATTTACCGAAGCATTTGGTAGTATTGGAAGTTTACAGAATAAGATCGCCTTCATGATGGTTATCGAATGCCTGTATTCTACTATATCAACTTTGGCTAGGTTCTTAATATCAATATCGCCAACATTACGCCTATATTTCTATATTTTTATTGTAAGAACATTATATCTGTATAAATGATTTGAGTGGAGTTATAAATATTGCACAAAATTCGTATAAATTCAAATTTAAATAATTAATTTTAATTGGTAATATACTCCAAAAATTTATTACATGATTGTGTAAATCTTCTAAGGTAGTTTAAAAAATTCACGAAAAATGCTTTAGAAGAGGAAATTTTGATAAATTCATAATTTGGGACATAAAGAGTTAATAACAATTATAGAGTTTTTAAGAATAGAAAATTATAGTACATTTTTCTTAGAAATACGAGCCTACATTTGTAGATTCCCAGTTTCGTTCCAAGAAGATTCCGATGCGAATAGGTAAATTAAAAAGTTGGACCTACCTAAATAACTATTTGAAGGCTTGCGATTTGAATGTAGATTTAAATTACTTAAATAACTCAGAACAAATAGGATTAAATTTGCCCTTTTCAGAATTTAATAGAATCGAGATTTAGAATTGACACTTCGTTCATAAAATCAAACATACAGAACTGATCCGCAGAAAAATACTACTGCAGAAGAAAATAAAATTATCTAGAAGAGAAATAAAAAATATGATTATTATACATATATACAGGAAAGAAACATAAGAGGATTTTAGAAATTAAAAATTGATTATGATAATGGGAATTATAATTAATTAACAGATATTTATAAAACAGTAAATTCTTTGATAAAAATATCAGAGGTACAAATTGGTTAGTGCTGCTCTCTATCGTCTTAAGCCGCTACTATAAACTATGCAACAATACAACGTAAACCGACGTATGATTCAGTCCCTTTTAAAATCCATTTTTAAGGGTGTTCCCGTGTTCGGATTTTGTCTGATTTTGGTAATATTTCTCAGTAATGGTTACTGATTCAAAATCAGTTAACAGAGCTTCTATTGCAATTTTGCCCGGGTTGAAGGCATATTTATCTTAATTTGCCTGGACTAATAGTACAATTTAAATTTTTAGATCACAAAATAGGATTTTTTTTTCAAATGGAATTTGTTTGCAAAGTTCATCTCAGTTTACTGATTGTCTATTTTTTTAAAAACAATTTTAAAGCATGGAATATTTTTTAATTTATCTATATCGCGCGGAGCTCGATTACGAAAAATTGATCCGTTTGCCCTTAAAACAAAATAAAGAGTTCGTCGTTTTCTTACGGCTAATATCCATTTAAAAAAACTTCCCTATGAATAAATAAATAAAATAATATAAATAAAGCAGAAATTTAACAGACATGTATAAGCTCTGAAATTGTCAGAATCTAAAAGGATGCCATAAGTCGTAAAATCTTGGCAAATAACTCTTAGCATGCGGCTAATAAGAAAATATCGCTTTTGATAAATTTCAAAAATGTATTTGATTGTGTAATTCGTATTTTCCATATGTAAAATGCTTTTTTAATGTAAGTGGTCAATCTAAAAAATTTATTGCATGTAAAAAATTTTTAGTTTTCAATAAAAATTTTTTTTTTCACCTATATTCTTTAACCCGGGAAGCCCGGGTACGATCCCCTAGTGTATATAATGTACATAGATGTGTGTCATGAGTCAAGTATGTAGTCAGATAGTCATATATTAACGGTTTTCAAAATGAATTCCAGAGTGGCGTTTCATGTTGAAAGTAATGTGTCAATTATTTGAATTTTGGAGCCCACCTTTGGAAAGAGCCGGTCATATTATAAGGTATACTAACATTTAGTTCAGTCAGGAAATAAATAACACAGCTGATAATCCCCTTTTGTAATTTCCGTCAGTAAGAGGAGATACACTCGAATTCTGTTGTGCAGCCCTATATATGATCTATAAAGATTATACAAACGAAATCATGAACAAAACCTTAGTTAAATTTTAAAACGCACACCACAACAGAAAACGCGCTTATAGTAATTTTCGCTCATCGATGGTATTGTAACTGAATTATTTTGTGTGCCCCTATAAATGCACGATTAATTCTGTACACACTATAGTCTACAGTATTTATCTTGTAGTGTTCCTCAGTGCTTGAATACGTTTGAAATATACGTTAAAAGACATTGGAAACGACTTTTGCTAATAAGCCATAATGTAACGGATTTTTTTAGTGACCCTATAAATGAATTATAAAGGTTACGCACTTAATTTTCAATACCAAACATATCACAGAACATATTAAGTATTACGTGGCAATCCAAGTAAGCGCACGGACATACACAGGGACAGTCCAATGGAATTCTTAAACACTATTCAAAACGAGAAGATTAAACTTTTCATTTTTGACTAGAATATATTTGAATATATTTTCAATTTAATATGAAAAGAGCAGTTATATAAAGCACTTAATTTTTTTTTATATCAAAAGCTAAAGTTATTACTTCTGCTTTATGATGCATACTTTAAAATCTAATATATAAAATCTTTTAGGGTATGCTAAAAAATATTTCCTTAAATGTTTGGAAAATTTTCTCCCCATTTTTGGAGAAAATGTTTAAAAGAAAATAAGTGGAAAATGTGTGCTCCCAATAAAGTTCATAGAAAGTTCTAATAAATCCTTTCTACACTTCCCATGACTTCACAACTGAAGGAACCTTAATATATATATATACATGCATATCTTTTCTCTCTCCTTGCACGCCCCTTTATAGGACACAAACTGATTTTAAAATTCAGTTTATAAAAAGTATCACCCAAGAAAAGGGAAAAAGTTATTTTGGTAGACTTTCTCGTTAAATAGCATTTTAGTTTTCTGACTAACGTAAAATATGAAGTATTATAAATATTCTATTTATATTCTCTGGATTTGCATGGATAATTTGATGATAAAAGAGTATTACAGTGTGAGTTTTAATTAAGGGTGATACTTCATTCAGGTGAAGGCACCCGCTATTTAATGTTAATACTGTGGAATATTTCTTTTCAAATATCTCGTTTGACTTTCAATATTTTTAAATTTTTTATCATTGATATCTGGGGTCGATTTCTACAAAGACCCTGTTTTACCTTTTCTATTTTGGTTGCAGTAATTCTGAGGACTTTTGAATCTTCAAAAAAGAAAGCGTCTTCATAAAGAAAAATCTGCAACCAAAATGGAAAATATGAAAAAGGGTCTTTGTTGAAATCGAGTATATTAATTAACAATTTGTATGTAGTTTTTAGTAATCATAACAAGTAGTTTTTAGTACTCACAAGAATATATTAATTCATTTGGGAAAATTGTGATTTGCCCGCGTAGAAACTTTTTTTAAATGGCTACGACCAACTTCTTTATAAAGCTCTAGAATTAAATTCCAAGCTACCATATTTTTAATATCTTAGTTTTTACTAATAATGTCTAATAAACTTTTTCTTTTCAATTATTTACAAATATTGTATCTGTTTTGTTAATTTTTGACTCCTTAGTGAAATAGATTGAAATTTAATAAGCCGCAATTAAAACTCTCCAATTTCCAATCAAAATTTAGACAAGATGAGCTCATCTAAATCCTGTATGTTATTTGATTTAGAGCCACAATCAACGCAGTGCCAAAATTATACTTCTACCTATCAAAAATGGCATGCGTGCGATAAATTAGCCTTTCCTGCCATTATAAGTGCAAATATTTTTTATTTATTTAAACTTGTTTAATAATAAGAATGGTTTCATGGTTATCACTTTAAAAAAAGTTAAAAACAAGTAGGAATCAGGAATTCTGCCTGTTCAAAATTTAGTATCGCCCTCGATGAAAAGAAAAACCCATATAAATATAGCTAGTACAAAAAGTGTTTCGAATTAAGATTTCAAATACATGCGTTTGTGTTATATAAAATGACGTCATTTGCATGCACTGTAGAATTCCACATTTTGGATCCAGTCTGAAACAATAATCTAGAGAAAAGTATACATATGACGTCACTAACACTGAATAATACACAAACCCAGCAAAAAACTATGTCACTATTGAAGAAAATCGACAAAAAAATCGTATATCTAATGATTCATAAGCGTACTTTTGTTTGTAACATAAATATGGATGCGGAAAATTAAATATAGTTTATAATAGCTTCATGTTTTATGAGAAATCATTCATTTATATTTTTTACAAATTAAAAAAATGTATATATGCATGGATTAATAAAATTTTATTCTTTGAGATTTTTGATAGGAATTAAGTAAATGCGAAGAAAAAAGCCCCACATATATATTTTAATATACATTTTTTATAACAGACGACATTCTTGGCATAGGACGAATTTTAATTACAGTTTTTTATTTAGTTTTTATGAGAAAATGACAACCAAAAAATATAGTAATTACTATTTTTCACAGATTAAATTGAAAGAATAGAGATGAAGTGGGGTAATTGGATGTAAAGCTGAAAGTGCAACCCTAAAATCAGCTACGTTTAGCCCAAACACAATCACGTAGTAATTAATGCCTTTGAATTAGTTTTATTAATACAAAATCCTTGCCTTGTGTAATGCTACTTTAGAAGTTTAAACATATACAGATCACTTTCATTTAGATAAACGCAAGAGTGACGTCAAAGACTTCGGTCTCTCTTCCATGTGCTTGCTTTGTTTCGGCCCGAATGAGAGCATTTAAATTTGAGCGATAACCGGCTTCATTTTGCAAACCATTTTTACGGCATACTGCATCTTTATTCTTTCTCTTTACTCTGTCACTATTTTCGCTTTACTTTCTACAGAAATGGAGTACTTCAGTTGCCACTATTACAGAAATGGCTTTTAAAACTACAAAAAAAAAAAAAATTAATGCCTCAAAAATAAATTTAGTTTTCTAACAAATTGCATTTAAAAGTACTTTTTTCCCTATGCGATGTTGTAAAAATTGAAAATATGCGATGTTTAGAAGTAAAAAAATTGCAGTAGATATATTATCAGTATTTAACAGTACAATGATACATCTGCTTCGTTTTACGACTGGCTTATGTAACGGAACGTTATTTTTTTAAGGACGACACTTTAATTTTTACCCGAAATGGCATATTGGGTGCTTATAAACGAAGAATCATTTTACTACTAAATATTTATGCTATTTAATTTTTTAAAAAGTATTTGTAATTTAAATACAAAACACTGGAATATATTTATGCCGAAGGCAAAACGTAATGCTCCGGCTTTAATACGCATATTTTAAAGTCTAATATGTAATGTGGAAATTTCGGGACATGACAAAAAGGTACTTTCTCCAACATTTCCAAGTTGTCGTACTATATCACTGAGTAAATGTTCAAACTAAATAAAAAGAGATGCGTACTCCTAATAAAGTTCTTACAAAATGCCGAGAAATCCTTTTCATTTCCAATGACTGCATAACTGAAGGGGTTTCACAAAGAAAAAAAATATATAGTTACTTTCGCCTAGCACGTTCTATTTACTACGCTGACTGGTTTCAAAGTTATAGTCATAAAATTTATTACTTGAGAAAGGATAAAAAATGATTTTGAGAATCATTTCCGTGAAATAGTATTTCAGTTTTGTTAGATAAAATAACATGTGCAATAAACATGCTATTTGCATTCATTATATTTACATCTAAATATTAAATATAAAGTTTTTTCCTAAATATGGTTAAAATTTCACTATTTGGAAATGCATAAAAAATAAATTGAAGATATAATTGTAATTTCATAAGTTTAAACCTTTAAGACCGGGCTGTTTTTTTTTTTAGTTTTTTTTTTTAAAACAATGATAGAACTGAAATTTGTAACTGATAATTCACTATCTGTTCACAAAATTCATTTAATATATTTTGTGTTAATCAGCACAATTACTCGATTCCGGCATTTATGGAATAGATAACCCAGGAAGATTTTGGTTAATGCCTAATCTGCACGATTGTGCGGATCTAATCTTAAAGGGATAAGAGACATATGAAAAAAAAAAAAAAAAAACATTATTTGGCACTTATATTTGGTGAAATATTTTAAGAGAAAAAAGGGCAACACAGTTTAGAATCAGTTGCGGAATGACATGTAAAACAACTGATGACATTTTCTAGAGAAGTACTAATGTGATTTCAATATTTAAAAAATAGAATTGGCAGTAACTTAACTAAATATTGATCGTTCGACAAGAAATAAAAATAAAAATGCCATAATTGTGGTAAATACATAGATTTAATTTTGTTTGTTTTAAAGTTGCGTAACTATTGTATTTTTTTTCGGTGCCGAATGATAAATTTATAGTTTACTTATGCCAAAACTATTAAACAGATTTTGAAATTGTTTCAGTTGAACAGTGGTAGGTGCCTGTGAACAATGTCGTGTAATTTAGCAATTTTTATTAGTTACTGAGGTTGTTGTCACCTTAATGAGTAAAATGGGAACATTGTTAAGTAAATTTATATGCATAAAATCAAGTATATGATAATATAGGCTATACCTATAGTCATCTTTTGAAAGCATTAGTCAATTTATACTTTGTTTCTTTAAAAAATATATATATCTAACCCGATTTCAAGAAATCGAAGCTATAATTCAGAGTTTGTAGAATAATTATTAGGAGTCAATGCCCCAAAATAATAATATGATCTTTATTTATTGAAGTTGTTTTACAATTGTTTTTTTCCGTGAATAAGTTTTTAAGATTAAAATAAATAAAGAATTATTTTATCAATAAATGTATATTCTACATGATATTTAAAACGATAGTAATTTAAATTCAATATTATTAAAGCTACACATATCTTAAGACAGACTTTAAACGCAATTAATACAATAAACCCAACTGGAGTGAAAAATTAGCTGGGGCCAGGACTCGAACCTCGATCCTCAGCGAACCGTGCTGTCGCTCTGACCACTAAGCTAACTAGGCCGATGTCCTAGCTCAGCAATTTCTCACTAATAAACCAAGTTGGGGAACATCACTGTCCATTTATCAGATAGCACAAGATGACGCGACAACGAGGATTTTTTTTCTTTCCTGAGTCTCACTGCGATCGAGTCCTGGCCCTGGCTAATTTTTCACTGCAGTTTAGTTTATTGTGTTAATTGTGTTTAAAGTCTGTATTAATATATGTGTACATATAACAATGAAAAAATGGAATTCAGACGTTATTTTATGTGCTTTTATATATATTATGGATAGTTGGGGGAAAAAAAATATTCATCATTGTCGCATCGTCCTGTGCTATCTAATAAATGGACGGTGACGTTCCCTAATATTTTTTATTAGTGGGAAATTGCCGAGCTAGGACATCAACCTGGGTAGCTTAGTGGTTAGAGTAACAGCACGGCACGCTGTGGGGCAAGGTTTTAATCCTGTCACTGGCTAATTTTTCACTCCAGTTGGGTTTATTGCATTGTGTTTAAAGTCTGTCTTAATATACGTGTACCTTTGATAATAAAAAAATGGAATTCAGCGTTAATTTATGTGCTTTTTTATATATTGTGGATCGTTGGAAAAAACAAATTTATTAATCGTTGTCGCATCATCCTGTGCTATCTGATAGATGGACGGTGACGTTCCCCAACATGATTTATTAGTGAGAAATTGCCGAGTTAGGACATCCGCCAGGGTAGATTAGTGGTTAGAGCAACAGCACGGCACGCTGTGGACCCAGGTTCGAATCCTGACCCTGGCTAAATTTTCACTCCAGTTGGGTTCATGGTGTTAATTGTTTTTAAAGTCTGTGTTAATTGCCGAAACGTCAGTGAAGGCTTACTGTGGAGACACGAAAAGTTTTGGTTTCCGTTAGTCTGTCTGTCTGTTCCGCGATAACTGCCGCAAAAAGCATCCGATCGGCTTGAAATTCCCTGGGCATGTTGATGAGCTCCCCGGATTTAGCTGTATAGTTTTGGGTTAAATTTGGTTCATTCGTTCGGAATATACAGAACATTTTATTTTGTGATATAATGCTTTTCTATGGGAAGTCAGACGATTTTCAAATTTTCATTTGTTGAAAGAAATCGCTCATATGAATAATAGATTTAAATGGTAAATTTTGGATGCTGAAATTTTTAAATAAGAGTATTAAATTATTCTTATTAGTTTGCAATTTTGTCAAAACATTTGTCAGAGCTTTTAAATTAGATGTATAACTTATGATAGAATTTTATACATGTGTTCGAATAATATAAAACATTTTATTTTGTGAATTTACTTATGTTTCATTTTTTCTTTTAACCGTTGCGTAGCAACAGCATCTCATCTAAAAATATCATAAATGTGAAAGTATGTATGGTTTTTTGAAGTCAAATCAAAGCAAAAGGAATGAATTAATGAATGCCTTTGTATAGATATTTGCATATAGATTTATTTAAACGCAGAAATGAAAATAGTATTTATATACTATATAGAATAATATTTTCATTTATTTATTCAACTATTTGATTATAAATGAAAAAGTTCGTTATTTTCATACAGAATAAACTGACATTATTCTGTTAAATTTTATAAACTTTATTGTTGCCAAAAAAAAATGAATAACAATTTCTCCCAAAGAGTTAATTTTAATTTGTAAGATTTTCACGTGCAAAAGAAAAATGGAATAAGCAAATAAAAAATAAAAAAAAGGATATATAGGACAGGAATGAATACATATAAACATTTCACACCAAATACCACCTAAAATAGTTTTTGTAGCAGTATTTTCCCAGCACTACGAAGAAAGATTCCTCGATTTACACGATTTTACTTGGCCTTCCTTTTCTCATTCTTTGCGATTTCATTTTCGCAATTGCGTGCATTAATTGGCATAAAATTTTACATTTTTATGACTGAGATATATGTAAGGCCATACAAATAAGAAATTCCGTATTGTCTCCTATAAAATGTGATAAATGTTGGTTAATCATATATGTTTTTATTAAGAGGAGCAGAGCTGCCAAGCCTCCGGCGTTCTGGATACCAGTATTTTAATACAGAAAATGTTACTTTATTTAATTGAAACATTTGCGCGATTTAAAAGAACATTTTCTCTAAGATAATAGTGATGTGCAAAAAGCTTGAGACTTGGTATGTCTGGTGGGGAGTGAAATGTTTTACTTAATGCATTTATCTCTATTTTAATGCTACGTGAACAACGTCCGTGTAACAGCTTGTAGAGTGTAAAATAAATTAAATTATTAAAATAATCCTTATTACGAAAAATGAAACAGAAAGTCCGGCTAAGGGAAATGAAATGTTAGTTAACCTTTCGTAATTTGACCTGAACATAGGTTTGCGTCAAATTTCAACGGTATTTGTAACATCACGATTTTAAATTAAATGTAGATACTATTAAAAGAAAATCACAAAAAATACTTAAAGGCGCCAAATCATGTTTATCTATTTAACGATGATGAATTATTAACTGTTAGGTTTAGAAGCCCCCCTACTTTAGGGTGATTTTAGTAAGTTAATGCTATCGAGTACATTTTTTTATATTTAGATTAGATCTTAGATATAAATATTGCAGAATGGTAATCAAAATTATTTTTTTATAAACAAAATTTATAAAGGTATTAGATTTCTGAATTAGATGTTTCAGTTTACATTTCCAAAAGTTGTTTATCCATTAGATACAGGTATTTGTGGTTAGCAGGCAAGTAAATACTGCTGTATGGATATTAGGATAACGTAAAATGCTTGACCGAATTATTGCTTATCCTTATAAATCGCAGTGTAAAAAGAAATCTAAGATATAGGGTAATCATTAACTCAATCAGTAGAAAATTACAAATGCAAAATAAATTACACAACGGGGGGTTCAGGGGGGCAGAGCTCCCCTGAAGAAATTTGCTTTATTATATAAAAATTACTAGAATAAGTAGCTCGTGAGAATTTCAGAATATCCTTACATAACAACGTGTTTAATTTAACGCTTTTAATGTCTGAAACCATCGAAATATTTTTTTCCTTTTATAAATGTTTGTGTAATTTAAATAGTTTAAATTTTGTTTTGTAGAAAGATTAATATTACGCAAAGTTTGATAAAAACAATGAGTTGCAGAGATGACGTTGAGGCTCTTGATCTGCAGATTTACTAGTATATGTGTACCTTTAAGACTAAAAAAGTGGAATTCATACGTTAATTTATTTGCTTTTATATTTCTATAAATTCAATATCTTTATGCCGAAAGCAATACTTAATGTTTTTATTTTAGAATACATATTTTAAAATCTAGTACATTAAAAGAAAACCTCCAGAGAAGGAAGAAAAGATAGTTTTGTCAACATTTCTAAATATTCCTTCTAACTTATACAGAAAAGGTTTGAAAGAGAATAAAGGAAAAAATACGCACTTCTAATTAAAGTATTAGAAGATGCTGAGAAATGACAAAAATAAATATATAGCTTCTCCTTTTTGCACGCTCCTTGTGATTGCGCTAACTGGTTTCAAATTCCAAGTCATATCATCAAAGAAATGGCGAAACGATTCTGTTAGAGATTCTTGTGAAATAAAATTTTAGTTTTCGAAAATCGTAAAATGTAACGCGGATTAAACATATTATTTTTACTTATTAAATTTCCATTTGAACATTAATAATTAAAGAATCTTTTAACTTCTAAAATATGGTTAAAAAATAAATGTTTGAAATACATTGAATAAATGGTTAAAATTTCGTAAGTTTTGAAAATATTTGGAATTTTTTAAAATCACTTTTTAGGTACTTGTCAAAATAATTTAAGGGAGCAACTATAGTGACGAATAACATGTAAAACAGCACAAAAAAAGAGAACAATCCACACATTTTAAAAAGCAAATTCTAATTTTAAAAAATACAGACATTGAACAAAAAATTGTGTCTCCTTTCAACTTATGTTAAAAAAAAAAAAAAAAAAAACATGCTAAGAATGGCCGATTTAATATTGAAATTGTATCAAATTCTAAAGTTTAGGGGGCGAACAACTAAATTTGACACCATATTCGGAATTTTTGGTAAATTTTACCGTAGGAAACTAAATGGGAAATCGTTCGGTCAAATAATTTATTAATTACGAAGATTTAAAAATTTGGATTTCCAAATATGAAATTCATTTGTAATTATAAACCACAAAATATAAACTCTAAAAGTTTGCCATTTACCTGAAAGGTGACAAAAAACAATACGAACCCACCCGTGTACAAAATAAATGAAGTCAGGCTCAATTTGAACCAATTAAAAAATCAAAATTTTCGATTTTTAATCCACATTAACCTACGATTAAAATTCTATGAAAAAAGAAATATTTTACACATATTGATGTGCACAATTTTAAATTTTATTTTATCAAATGCGTTTTTTTTTAACCATATATTTGATCACATCATATGGGTGAAAATGAGACTTTATAAAAAAAAAAATGATTTATACAGTAAAATGAGAAGAATAGGAAAAATACTATCTTTAAGGAAAAGCTTTATGTAAGTATTTTTTTAAGCACTAATAGTTATTGGACAATTGGTTCCTTTTTTTTATATTTTGATTTAAAAAAATGAAAACTAGAACTATGTTATATGAGTAAATATATATAAAAATTTTGATTACAATTCTTTTCTACTATGTTTTTTTTTTTTTTTTTTTTTTTTTTTTTTTTTTATCTAATATTATTTGTCTTTCGAAATTAGCAAATGTCCCTACCATCCCCCACTCCCTCCTTTAAATTAGTATATTGCGATATATGTATTTGCAGTATCAGTATTAACTTATTGATATATTGCAATATTAAATATTTGATATCGTGGAGCTCTATTGAGGATACAATTTTTTAAATCTATTGTATAAAATGCATTTTTTTAGGACACGGAGAAATAAAATCGGTCAACATTTCCACATATTCGTCCCTTTTTATGGAAAAGAAAATAAATGAAAAAATGTGTTACGCTTAATAAAGTTCTTAGAAAATACGGATAAATCCTTTCTATTTCCAACGACTGCATTACTGAAGTGACTTCAAAAAGAGAAAAAAAAAATATACGTTCAGTTTCGCTCTACTTGTACGTTCCTTTTGACACGCTAACTGGCTTCAAAATTCAAGACATAAAATTTAAAATTGAAGAAAATGCTAAAAGTGATTTTGTGAGACATTTTTATGAAATATCATTTTAGTTTTCTGACTAAGGTAAAATATAACGCGCAATAAATTCTCTATTTGAATTCGCTGCATTTGCATATGTATAATTATGACAAAAAAGAGTTTTTCAAGTTTTGAAAATATTGTTCAGATTTAATGGTTTGAAATGTTTTAACTCAGATAAACCTGAACTATCAGAAAAGGCTTTTTAATTTAATCATTAAAATGAGTTCTAATAAGGTGGTATTATATATTTCTGTATGTTTGAAGATGCATTTATAAGTATTTTGTAAGATACAGGGTGCATAAATGCAACACTTGGTTCTACCAAGATTAAAATTTGAAAAAAAAATAATATTTATATATTTTTTATTATCAATAAAATTTGTGATATTTATATAAATATCAATTATAATTTACTTTTATGTGTGAAATGACCACAAAAAAAAAGAAATACACAAATGCAAACATTACATTTTTCACCCATTGTCTGAACACAATAGACCTGCAATACTGTCCGGCA
The DNA here is from genome assembly GCA_963932465.1 of Maratus speciosus. Classification (NCBI taxonomy): domain Eukaryota; kingdom Metazoa; phylum Arthropoda; class Arachnida; order Araneae; family Salticidae; genus Maratus; species Maratus speciosus. Next base: position 59,775,917 of record OZ010788.1, read on the forward strand.
CAACTTTGTGCTTTATTCCAAGAGAATTTTATTATTAGTTGATTTAGAGAGCCAAATCTCACTGAATTTAAAATTATGTCTTATGTAGCACTTTCGTTTGAAGAGGAGGAATCTTCGATGCTATTTTAGAAACCGCTTTGAAAAGCATGAACTATGTTTTTATGACCTCTCTTCTGAAATACAATTATTTCATCTTTTTACCACAAATTCCCGGCATTAGAAATTAAGGCATATGCTAGCCCTGCACATAAAGGTTATTATTTTGCTACGTATCTGATTCTGTATCTATTGATATTTTCATCCATGAAATCGGTACATGCCATAAATTTGTTATAAACTCGAATCAAACTTTGGATTTTAATCCTCACAACTTTATTACTAGTTTTTGAAAAACATCTGATTGCGTAGAAATTGATTTGTTTTTACAGAATGATATAGAAAAATTTACTTATTCTAAAATAAACACTAGATGACATATTGAATTGGCATAACATCAGCAGTGTCACATGATCTGATCATGTTATAAGAATTTAATGATAGAATGAAATATATTTAAAAGTTCATCTATCTTTTAGACCCACCAGTGGCCGAGAGGTTCTGCTCTCATAGCTGGTAGACGATAAGGGCTGTGTTCGAACCCAATCGCGCGAATCAACCTAATTGTCCGGAGTATTCATGGGTTTCTTCGAACCTTCGATTTCCTTGCGCAAATACGGGTTAGGTTCCCTTAGAAAGACGCCCATTGAGAGCACCTCCCCTTCTGGTCCATCCATCAGGCTTGCAGCTTGGAGCTACAGTTCGGATTTCCCCTCCCACCCCCATATCCCAGGTCTAGATAATTGGCCTTCATAAATAACACCGGCATCACCCATGTTGTGTTTTCATTGTTATAGTCGATGCAATTTTACGGTCCTTTGTGTTCTATATCTCTTATAATTTTAATTCCATCGTAGACTAAATACAAATGCTAGAATAACGAAATTCCCGGGAATAAATCATTGAAATGGGAGTCTTCATCAGTCCAATTATTTTCATTTGGTGGTATTATGTATGTACTGCAATGGACATATTCATTATCATAGACCAAAATCATATTCCGAACTTTACTCAAAATGAGGCCACTTGAAATAAAAATAATAGAAATATAGGGATTATTGCAGTAGTGTTTTGATACATTTTGTTCCTATAAAAACAATGTAATGTCTTGTTAGTTTGAGTTTGTTAGTTTTAGTTTCAGATCTATAGCAACTTGGCTATAATGCCCAATTATCCACAACACAAAGCAGCACGCAACTGGAAGACCAGAGCAGCACCCAGCTACCGGGTGTCCCAAAAAGGACTGACTGATTTTAAAATTCAATAACTTCCAAACGGTGACAGATATTAAAAAAATTCTTGCAGGAGGGTTATGCATAAAGTCAAAAGTTTTATTACAGTGATTTTCGATTTTAGTTCGAATTACAAACAATAGATGGCGCTGCGATCAATAGAGGCTCAATTCAGGCTCGATTTTTGGAACTTCGTGGCCCGGATAATACATTTTCATCTCCTTTTTCTTCATGGAACAACAGAAAGGACCAAAAATCGAGCCTGTATTTAGCGACTATTGCTTACAGCGCCATCTATTGTTTGTAATTCGAACTAAAATCGAAAATCACTGTAATAAAACTTTTGACTTTATGCATGACCCTCCTGCAAGAATTTTTTTAATATCTGTCACCGTTTGGAAGTTATTGAATTTTAAAATCAGTCAGTCCTTTTTGGGACACCCGGTAGAAACAATCTATTGGGTTAATGCAAAAATTCTACCCGTTTTTTAGTGAAAACAGAAACACGGTGAACACAAAAAGTTAAGCACCTAGGAATTCACGCAAGCACCATAATTATGTATGACCTATTGCCATCAGTCTGGCAATAAGTGAATCCCACGCCGATAAAACTCCTCTGTTTTATAGTCAAAATACAGTTGCAACGCCATTTTTATAGTCTCCACATCATTGAAAGTTTGGCGAGAGGAGGTGTTGTGTAACGATAAAAAAAGGTGATAAATCTCAGGTGCAAGGTCGGGGTTATAAGCCTTGTAAGGTAAAACTTTCCAACCAAGGTCCAGTAATTTTTGCCGAGTCCTTAAAGAAACATGAAGCCTGGCTTTACCGTGATGAAAGAGAACCCCTCCGCGATTGATGTGTGCTGGCCACTTAGACGTGCGTTTTGCTCACAGTCTGTCCAATTGTTGGCAGTATATGTCTGCATTGATCGTTTGGTTTGGTGCGAGGACCTCCTACTTGGTTATTCCTTTGGCATCCCACCATACACTGAACAAAACATTTTCGGGATGAAGTCCTTCTGTTTAGGTCGATGAAGTACCCTCTACAACATCGGCACACGGTCCTTCGACGCTTCATATTGCGGTACAGTATCCATTTCTCATCATCCTTTACAATTTGGTTCAATAATTGCTCCCTACTGTTCCAGGAAAGCAAAGAAACACAGGTGCGGATCCTCTCTTCTCGTTGCCTTACTTTAAGCTGGTGTGGTACCCACTAATCGAGCTTGGTGATGAAGGCAAGTGGATGCATCAGTCTTTCGACCTGTTGTTCTGCGTACAGAGAGTTGTTTCCGCTAATTTTTCGACTGTTGGATGTGGGGAATTTGTTATGGCTGTGTCGAGATCCTCATCAGAAACCTCTAACGGGCGTCCAGAATGGGAATGACTTTTACAGCTCCTGTCTCCATCCCGGAATTTCCTAAACCATCGTCAGCAGATGCTATCGTCCTTGGAAACCTCCCCATACACTTGACAAATGCTGCGACAAGCTGCGGCTGCTGTAACGGCTTTGTCATACTCGTACAGTAAAAAATGTCTGATGTGGTCTTTTTTGCTTGCCATGTTGTTTCTCGCCCGGCATGAGTTCTTCTGACAAATGTTGTGCTTACGTATACTCTACTACTCTACGTGTTATAGGGCACTTTCCTGTCCTCGAAAAGTCAGCTCCACGTCTATAGTCCACTGGACTAATGTATATCTTCAAAACGGGTAGAACTTTTGCATTCACCCAATATATGAAGAAAGTTCAGAATGGAAACACGAAAACCGTATGATGAACAAAATTTACTAATGAATCACACAAAAGCTCTAAAACACTCGCCATTCAAAATAACATTATCCCAGCATCGCCTACGCTGAGACTCATACTTGGCACATGAAAACAAAATGTTCTCCAAGGAGTCAGACACACCACAAGTACGGCAACTACCGTCAATTAGCAAATTAAACCGATCTAACATCGCAGTAGTTATCAGCATCCTATAGAGAAGCCGAGTGATCAAAACCTCATCCTGTCTGTTGTTGGCCTAATTATATGTTCGATTTAATACTAGGAATGTCCCCACGCGAAGAAAAATATTTCAAAGAATTATAGAACTGACAAAACCGCAATTGGATCTTCTGTTTATATGCACAGATTAAATCTTCCGGAGAAACCCAGTCAATCAAAATGTCAGAACCATTAACACTTTTTGAAAGATAATCAACCTTTTCGTTTAAGTGGATCCTTCAGGTGTCCCTAGACCCAGTAAAGATGGATTTTAGTAGAAATGACCGTAACTCTTATAATTTTATTATGATGCCAGATAATGACCTTAGGAGGTTTAAAAGAGATCGACTGAAGCGCAAAGAGAACTGACAAGCTATCTGAAAGAATCAGGACGGGACAAGACAAGGAGTCCAACTCATCAATAGCCAAGCCGACAACGAGAGCCTCCGTGGTAAAGATTGATATCACTTGGGGAGCTCTGTACACAAAGTGACCAATCGCCGGACAACCCGCAATCGCGGTGAGTGAACTCGTTTTAGATGCATCCGTAGCGATGATGTCCTAAGAGACAGAGAAATCCTGGATAAAATCTGAAAACAAAGGAGCAATCATGCTTGCAACCAGATCCGTACTCTGAAAGGAAATGCCCGAGATAAAGATTTGAACAACAGCCATGTTCGTAGGCAGAGGGATTTGAAAACACAGAAGGTGATCCGGATGGCAATCCAATTCAGTGAAAGTCTCAGAAACACAAGATATATTACCAGTAACCGTGGCCAGATACGCACCCCTCGCACCCAAAAGAGCAGACCACCTACCCAGAGACAGGTGTTTTATCCAGAACCCGACAGTCAGAATACTAATTATATCTGCGATAGGAATAGCATCAGCGTGTTTCCTTAGCACAATGTTAGAGGTCCACCTTTGCAACCCTAAAGCCACCCTTAGGGCGCTAGTCTGTAGAAACCCTAGCTTTTTGAAAAATGAAGGACAGGCAGAGTTAAGAATTGCAGCACCGTACTCCATGACACTAGAAATCGACGAGGAAGCCAGGGTGAGAAGGGGGTACGTTCTCGCACCATACTTTTTCTAAGCCAAGTATTTTAAAATATTTATTCTAGAAGAAATTTTCTTCCTGAGGTATTCCGCATGTTTGCAGAAGCCACTCCGTTGTGCCACATAGAATCTGAGGAATTTAATTTCCAAGCCCCACTCGATGATCCTGCCGTTAACACTGTAGTGAAACTCGCAATCCCCTAATCTTCTCGAAAGAATAATCGCTTGACATTTGTCAGGTCTAATCGAAAACTTCCAATAAGTCCATCACTGCATGATAGGTTTTAGAGCTTCTTGCAATTTAACGCTGCAGGAATCTAAAGAGACAGTATCACAGTACACAAAGATGTCATCAGTGTAAATTAGGAATTTTACGTCGAGGCCCTCCAGAACTTAAAAAAAGTCAGCCATAAAATTGTGAACAGAATAGGGATCAACACCGTCCCTTGGGGAATCCCTCTATCGTTCTGCCGAGCAGATGAAGTGCCACCTCTCCAGGCCACTTTAATGAATCTCCAGGATAGAAAATGGTGTAGCCAACGAATCAGCCGGCTGGAAATGCCTACTTGAGACCATTTGTATATTAATCCATCACTATAGACTGAATCGTATACTGCCTGAAGGTCAAGCGCAGCACCTAGGATGTCTACAATGTAAGATCATATTGTAAAGGAGGTGGTGAGTATCCGGTTTGAAATTCTTCTTTCGCAAATTTTACACATGACAGAAGTCAACGCTATTGGACGATAAGAGGAGACATGTATTTTTGGTTTCCCAGGCTTAAGTATTGGCAGGATCACTGCAGAGGTGCAGCTAGACAGAATGTCAGCGGAGAGCCATATTATTTCATTAAAGAGCTGCGACAGGCGTTCTAGCGAGAGATGTTCCAAACCTTTGAAAAGAGCAGCACGAATTCTGTCTTCGCCTGGGGTGGAAATCTTTCTGCGATGGATGGCCTCTTCTAATTCAGATAATGTGAAAGGACAGTTGAGTGAGGACAATCTTCATCCCTATACTTGAGAGGAATTGGCTCATGTTCACAATCCTCCCTAAAGTGAACGGCAAATAATTCAGCCTGAGTTCCCGCATGTGAACCAAGTCAGTCAGCACACTATAAGAGGAAATGAAAATTCGGAGGGGTGTTCGAATCATTCTTAATTTTACGAAAAACTTTATACAGGAGACGAGGATCTCTTTCGTTGCTGCACATCGCATCCCAGAATCACCGTTTAGAATCTCTAACTACCTGACGAAGCTTAGCTGAGGTCCTCTTGTACTTAAGCCAGTAATAGCTGGAAACAAGTAACCGAGCCTTCTTCAAAAAATACTTCTGCTTACTGAGATTACTGCCCCTTGTTGCCCACCAGATCAGAAGGCGCCTCGAGGGACTGGGACAAGCAAAGCTGTATTTCGACATAGCACTGTGGACCAGCGACTAGAAAGAATCAAAGTTAATCTCAGAAAGCGAATGAAGGTTACAGTTGGCTTCCCGGAAAATCAGCGGCCAATTATAAAGAGTGGAACTAGGCTGAGATGGCGAAAGGAGGGCGGCAGAAATGATAATCAGAAAGTGATCGCTATCATACAAATTCTCATCCACACAAAGAGTGGAGCAAGCAAAGAGAACTGGAGAGCAAAGCGCCATGCCAATAAGAGCAGAGGAACCATTAGGAGCCAAGTGCGTATGACCATTAAGCAGTATTCATTAAGCTGAACGAAGTATCCAAGAGCCAATCCACAAACCGCTTACTGGCCCGAGAAAACACTGAGGAACCCCACATAGGATGGTATAAATTGAAATCTCCTAAAATAAAGTACCTCCGAGATGGACTGCGACAGGCTTTCGTGATGTCGGTCACCACAAGGCCTGAGGAGGAATAGATATTTATAATATTGATATGCGCAGAGTTAAGGACGATACGTATGCCCAACACTTCATTAGACCAATCAGAATTAGCAAAGTTTAACTACTGAGAGGACCAAGCAGAGCACCCGGACGATCTATCATGACGATAAACAACTTTCCCAGGAATGACAAGGGTTTTTTCAGAAGTTAAGAAAGTTTCTTGGAGAACCAAGATGTCAGCGGAAGAGAAGAGCGGATAATGAAGCCAGGGACCTTTGTTTAAAACACTATGACAGTTCCATTGTACAATACTGATACCCATAACAAAACAATAAAAGACCACTGCACAGCAGAGCACAGAAACCTAACGCAACGAAAACACTGCCTCCAGCAGTGACAAGGAAAAACAAAAAAAGGAGAGAAACAAACACCAACACAAAAACATTTTTTTAATCTTTTATCCTCATTCTTATGATGCCGTTTACGCCCAGGATACGAGTCACTAAATTCCGCCATATTGTTCGTAATGAGATTGCTAAGGGCATTGATAGTTTCCAAACACTTTCTGAATTTTTTTAGGAAATGTCCATCAAAATTTTAATAAGTTATTTGTCCTCGTTTCAATGATTTTCTGAAATTCTTGGTAATCTGATTTTTTAACGCTGGTAACCTTGGCATAAGACCCGGAACCAGCCCACTGAGAGAATCTTCTACGTGCCTCTACAAAAGAGAGAAAGTTCCTACTCTTAAATTGCAAAAACTTGGACTCTTTGGAGCGGGTTGGACATTGTAGGTAATCCGCTCTGTGCTCATCCCCGGAGAAGTGCACGTCCCCGTATGAATTGCGCTGCAAATAACACAGACTTGGGCTGACTCGCATTTCCAGATGGGTGATACACTTGCTGCATTGACGTGACCTGTCCACAAACTGACGAATAGTGTGGAGAGAGCTCCAAAGTTTTACTTCCGAAGTATATTAGTGACAAGAGAAGAAACTAGAACAGGGGAAGCCGTACTCTGCGAGTCTTTAAGTATGAATGTCCGAAGTTCCAAGTTTTTGATGTTATTGACTTCAGAAATTTCTTAGCCTAACTCAGACAACCGGGTATATCCACCGGAATATTAAATATTAAGAATCTATTCGAAATATTTTCCCATACAACACGTAATTTAATTGATACACCTAAAAATTCACTCAAATTATATATTTCGGAAGCACACTGTACATTTTTAATGCTAAATATTATACCACCAGTACTAGTATATCAAACATTGCAAATGTTAACAGCACGCATGATTTTTGTTTTAATTTCAGATTGAACAGCCCTAGGATCTCGGTGAGGGATAGCTTTGGGTTCCGTACATTATATAAAGATATTGGAAGACCCCCATTTTCAGACACCATATGAAGAAGAGAATCCAGCTAAGCAGAAGAGCGAGCAACATTGTTATTGTTGCCGTCACAAACCAAATTATTTTCCAGAAATTCCACCATCTCTACAATAACAGCTGGAGGATGGTTGGAGATATCCTTATTCACACTATTAAAGGCCGAATTCGTCATGCTAAACTCCACAGACCATAATGACATAACACCCAACACACAACGCACAACGATAATTAATTGATTACAAATACCGCAAAAAAGCACCAATAGCTATCAAGAAAACACCAACACCGATAATAACTAAAATAAATACAATTTCTTCCAACTGAAGGCAAAAATAACAGGGTCAACCAGGTGGGGAGGCTTACCAAAAGGCTAAAGCACTCACTAGCCCCGCCCGAAAATAAAAAATCTCCTGGTAGGGGAGAAGTTCTCGAGGTTTTTTTGTTTTCGGTGGAATCTCTGTCCTGCCGTTCGGTGGCGAACGGCTGAGACCTCGACGCTCGGACAGAGACCGCGGGAGCTTCGAGGCGGAGACGACTATTAGCGCCACCCCTCTTCGAGCCTGGCACCCAGGAAGGCACACCCTGCGCCTTGAAAAAGGCGGGGAACAGACACCTCAATACTCCCTGGATGCGTTCGAATGTAGGCAAAAATAAGAGCTAGAGCCGGACGCTATACACGATCCGTCCCCCACGTGTCCACACAAAGTCATTGTCGTAATCGTCATTGCGGGGGCCACTATAACAAGGAAGTACGGAAAAAACTTTATGATTAAGGCCCTACAATATATGCAGCTATTTTACCACTAAAATTTAAATCTACTTTTCATCTTGTTAATTCTCAATATTTCTGTCATTAAAAAAATTCTTTTACAAAATACGGGTATAATTTTTGCATATTTCATAAGGACCTACTCATAAATAAAATATTAATATTTTCACTTTTAATCTTTATTATTATGAATGTTTAGCTCATTATGAAAGCATATGGGAATAAATTGCTATCCATATCTTATTGCATAGTAAGTACATCGTTTGGATTAGCGTTGCATTAAAGTAACGCTACTAATTTGAGCTATAATAATAAAATTATAAAGAAAATTTCAAAAATTCATGTTGTTCACGTGGGAAGCTTGAATACATCTCTTTAAAAACAGTTTGCATCAAACTATTTATTAATTTTTGGAATAAAAAATGAAATTTATCATTTACGCTGCGACGTTATCTATGGATATATGTAAACAAAAGTTTTAATTCAGAGTGTGACTACTTTAGAAAGCCAAATTATTCAGGAAAAGAGATGCCACAGATAATTAATTTTAATTATGGAGAAAAGGAAAAATGCAGAAACATAAAGATTAAATTCGTGAAGGTGGTTTAAAAAAAAATATTAAATTGACATTATTGGTGTTCCATTAATGTAATTCCAGAATAATACGGGTTAAGAATAAATTGGATAAATACAGGGTGCTCATAAAAGAATGTCCCAGTTTCAGTGGTACATTATAACAGTTTTATTTAGACTATTTCTAACAATCATACATCAAATTGATGATAAACTAACCTAATTTTTCTTACAAATGTTCAATATGTGCATGCATCCAACCTGAAGTCCAATTTTCCCCACAATTCAGTTAACAAGTCAGGAGAAATGGAAGCAATAGCCTTTGGAATTCGGTATTTTAACTGCCGCAAATCCTTAAGTAGCGGCGGATCGTAGACACGATCTTTTATAAAGCCCCAAAGGTAAAAATTCGCATGGCTGTAACGGCTTTTAAATCTTCAGCCCATCAATAACACTTTACGCTCAGGAGTCGACACTCTGTGTATATGACACTGGAAACGAGTCGATAACAAAGCAGTATTTGCACATGCGTTTCTCTAAAACTATTTGAGCTACTCTTTATTAGTGACCTTGGACCAGCACTCTACAACGCTTACAGTCGATACTATTAAAATTTATAACTGGTACATTATTTTATGGGCACTTTTATGTACTTTCAATTTCATAATAATTTGAAACATATCAGATAGTTTTTTTAATGTAATTGATATTTTAAAAATTTTCAATAGATAATTTTAATATACATTTACATTCAATAAAGCAATTTTATAGGTAAAATGTGTATTTTTTAGTAAGTTTTTATAAATAAGTTTCAGCCAAAAAATGTTATGTAGCTATTTTTTTAACTGTGTAATCAGTTTTGCATTTTGGTGCTTTCCAGAAGCAAGGTGATTTTATTAATCCGAATCCAAAATCCAAACTAAAAGTTTTGTGTTTGTAATGCAATCATGAGGTCCTAATGCGTTAAAATAGCAATATGACTGTTATTTATTTAGTCCTTTATCCAGTGTCGCCAATTTAGGATTTATTATTTTTTTTTAACTAGCTGCGTAGCAACCCGATGCATTTAATTTGTTACCAAGTCCAATGATAGAACACCCTATGAGCATTTGTCAAAAGACAAACAATGTGCTACGTAAACAACAACAACAACAAAAGTTAAACTCGACGGTAAAGCAGAACGAGGTATTTTTACAACCGATCCAAAGTTAAGAATATGAAAATAACTAGAACTGTTGAACTCCTAAAAGCTATGATCACAAATTCAAATACCAAAACTTAAGAGTGCTTGCATTTTCAAAAGACGTTACACCAAAACAAATACCCACAGACAAAAGAAAATTCGCAAGGGATCGAAATCAGTAACACACTAGAAAATAAACTGAATGCAAAGAGAAGAAACATCCGATCGAAGTTCATAAGTTATTACACAATGCGTAAAAGTTGTCGCTACTCTCAAGCAAGACCATGTTAGGCTAATGCTTCAAAAAGAAGGTGCTCCTAACAAACAGTTTTTTTTGAGCAATTTTGTCGCCTATGCTATTACTTATTTGGTGTAAAGGACAAATGTCGTTCGGAAAGGCAATAGAATGCTTGGAAACCTGACAACGGGAGCCTTGATTAATCTCTTGCGGCAATTTTTATCGCTCTAAATTATACCGTGTAATAGGAATTTAATAAAGGCAATGATAGATAAAAGCCTGATATACAAAAATATGGCGAAGACTACAAAGAAACATTTGCACCTGTCACACCACAATAAGAGGCTCTCTTGAAGCGCTTGCATATCCAACGGTAAGGCTAATGTCAGACGAATGTCTTTTTGCACGCTTTTTTCCTTACGTATTATCCGTACACAATGCTCGCGGCATTGTGTATGGATAATACGTAAATAAAAAAGCGTACAAAAAGACGTCCGTCTGACATTAGCCTTAAACATGTAAACTTAGAAGAAGAAGTTTTGATGACTAAACAGAATGGGTACGTCGTACCCGGCAAAGAATAGAATGTTTCTAGCCCAAATAAGGCTATTTGCGGCTAAAACAGGTAATCAGAATGGTGCCACATTACAAAAAACGGTCAAGTGCGAATATTACTCGCGTTCAGAGGGTTCCGTACAATAAATATATGAATTATTAATTAAATATTAGAAAACTCGTTGCTAAAAGAATAATCTAAAAGAAGTCTTTGTAAAAGGCTATACAACAAAGGGTTGGCTATAGCTGTATATACTTAAAAAGTATGAATGGGTATACCATAAAACTTCAAAGAGATATGAAGCCTAAATAATACAAATATTGCTTTTCTGTATAACACTTTTTTAAATCTTATCCTAACCTGTTTATTATGAACTTAATTCGGTACTGACAATAAAAGTAGTGTGTATTTAAATTTCATTTGGCACATTCATTTAGTAATAATCGTTTTTTACAGTGTAGCTTAAAAAAAGAAAATAAAAAAAAACTCATTCAAAGTTTAAACTTGGCATTGTGGTACGCGTGCTTCGAAAGAAGGTCTCTAAGTTGCAACCTCGCCTTGGTCAGTGCTCCGTTTTTCCAGATAGGCTTTTAATTAACTGTTAAAGACACGTGAGGCGTATTGAAGGATTCATTTAATGCAAACTAATAGCGAATTCCAAAGTATTTATGTGATTAATTCCAATGAAGTTAGTCTGTTTTTAACAATTTTACGTTTATTGCTTTTATACTGCTATTGGGAATCGCATTATACAAGTACATCATTAAAAGTTGTTATCTAGGCTTTAAAAGCCGATTGTACATAGAGTACGTCGCCTTTGTCATTATGTGTGTCCAAACCGTCCGTGTCTTTTACAGTTAATATCGCGGCTAATTACCGACGATTATCATTAGCAACAATGCTTTTATACTTCTGCTACGATAGGTACCTCCAGCACTTCTCAACACCTTTGTTGAATGCCCGAAAATTTGTGTGTAATGGAAAAAATGCACTTTTTTGAAAAACTATGTGACTTAGGGTAATCGCTATAATTTTCCTGCAAGTTTTAAATTAATATCTGCTACCTCTATTTTTTTTTACAATTTTAGTTTTAGTAGATTTGGAAGTAGATGGGGGGGGGGGTGGGACATTTTTTTGCACTACATTTTCGACGATATTTCTGAAAATATAATACCTAAAATTAAAGAAATGTATTTTTGAGTTTAGCGTCACGAAATCTTTCACACGACACCCCGTACGATATACAAAGAAAATATTTTTTTCAAGTAACTTAATTAGCCCTTCTACATTTTTCCTAAATGTATTTGTGAATATTTAATAATCCGTAAATATGTGGGTCAATAGTCTTTATTACGTATGATTTGAACTTTCCACGTGCAATAGTTTACGAGTAAAATGGCTGTAACAGACGGACAGACAGACACAGAAGTGATCTTATAATGGTTCTGTTTTTACTATTTAAGTACGGAACTCTAATAAATGAACTAATGAAAATGCTGCACTTTGCACTCTTAAAACTATGCAAATATGTGCTTTTTAGTTTGATATGGGATGTCCCGTAATTAAACTTTGCATTTGTTGGAAGTTTGTATGAAAAACTATGCAGCAGAATTTCATGAAAATTGGGTATAGCATAATGCGATGATGGAAATTTTATTTTGCACAAAAAATCAATTTCAAAAATCGTTATTAGATGGCGTAATATAGCTTTAGAGAGAACATAAGAAGAATCTACAAATTTTAACAATCTCCTGTTTACAAAACATGCTCGATATGATGTACACCATTATCTGCTACCATCTGGAAGCGTAAAATCCCATGCTTAGTTGTTAAAAACAGTGTATGCCCGGGAATGTTACGCATATGGTATGCTATGCTATCTTTAACCCTTTAAGACCGGACCCACACGATTGTGTGGGTTAGGAATTAACTAAAATTCTACCTTCCTGGGTTATCTATTCCATAAATGCCGGAATCGAGTGATTGGGCTGATTCGCAGAAACTATATTATATGAATTTTTTCAACAGATAGTGAATTATTAGTTACAAATTTTGGTTATATCATTGTTTAAAAAAAATCAAACAACAGTACGGTCTTAAAGGGTTAAGGTCGGAGACAGATGTGATGGGATCACGGCAGACCACGCCTTTTAAGTATCTCCACAGACAAATGTCGCAAGGATTCAAGTCTAGATATCTTGGAGGCCAAGCTGTAGGAAAATGACGGCTGATGACTGCGTCGTCACAAAATGGGAGCACCTGTTCCACACATCGCCTTGTCTTAAGAGCCGGAATTACGGATATCCAATTCGGACACCAATAGCGATGCCTTACCTCTAGCGTTACCGATAGCGTTTACCTGTGACGAAGCATGTCACAGGACCTGCGGCGCTGAGCTCTTCGAAAAAAATGGACCCAGAATGAATGTAGCAGTAAAGTCGCAATAAACTGTAACTTAGGAAGCGTGTAACAGCACTTGCAGACATTGGTGTGGCTTTTCTGCAGCCCAAATACGTCAATAATGCGTATTAACCGCACCATCCAGATAAAACTGGACCTCGTCCGTCAACAAAATGTTCCATGGCTATTAGGGTGGTTCAAAGACTTATGGAAAAAAATAAACTTTCTTGTACAGACCAGGACACCCCCTCATTTTTTTTATATCTGCCCATACTATTATTATGGCAAAGTTTCAATCTCCTACTCCAAATAAAAGACTATGCTCAATGACCTGTGAACCTTTGACTTTTGGAGCTATTTGGGCATTTGTAGGAATTTTCTAAAGGTTGAGGTAAAAACCAAATTATTTAAATATATCTTTTATTTATATATTTACAATATTATAAAGGCTAGCAAAATAGTTAACATTGTCGATTTTTTATATTTACTTTTTTGAAAAAATATTAAGAATTGATTTTTTTTTTGTTGTCCTCGGTAGCGATGGTACGTCTATTTGCTTCAAGGCCTTGCAAAAGAGACTGCTATATCACCCTCATTATTTTTTAAAAGTTTGTCAAATACTTGAATCAGCTGAATATTTCTCCCAGTAGCATCATTCACCACTCTTAGTTATTTTACATGGTTTCTACTATTTTTATAATTGATATTATCCTTCCATTCTTCAGGAAAATGTTGTAGTAAAGAGTCGCTAATGTTCAAACGAGAAAAGAGTTCAACAGTTCTTTTTGTTGCATAATCTCCAAGGTTTGCATTATCTTTCAATAAATTTGATTACCCTCGTATGTTTCGTCAACATTTTGGATTGTTCATTCCTGCAATAATTTTTGCTTCCATTTTTGTTGGCACTTTGCCTGAAAATAGGGCTAGACCAACCAATTCAAGTCCAATCTCAGAATCAGTAGTCTCATATTTTCACATGTCTTTGCATAATTGCAAGTCAACTACAACAGCTTCAGCTGCAAGTGGAGCTTCTGTCCATGCTTTGCTGTTGAGAAGAGCACTGAACTGCACAAATCGTTGGAGCTGCATTTCTTCCCTCTTAGTTAGATGGAAAACTTCTGGTTGATCTCGGAAGAGAAAGATTTTGAATGCGCATAGGAGTTTAGCTATCCACCGACCATGATGAATAGTCAGTCCCTAGTGCTCTCCAATGGATTTTCTCAGGTGGATTTTCCAAAGTAGCAAGCGTCAACTAAAACATCTCTAATAACCATAGATTTATCTACGGATAAAAGACAAGCAATGGTTGAATCTTTAAAATCTTTAGTGCATTTGTTCCAATTCTATCCCCGAAAATTTGTTCAATTCCATGCCAAACATTCTTACATCTGTTGAAGAGTGGGATTTCTGGGAAACTGGACGGCCCAAGGTACAAGCTAGAGACTTTGTGAAGGTTAATTAAATGATATGTTGTCCACAGGCTATCCACAGTAGTTTACGGAATATTTTTTGCCAAACAAATGCTTACTTATTTTACATAACCAGTGTTTATACTCGTAGTGTCAAAACATAAACCTTGAATTTTTCTTCTACACCCAACTTATGTAATATGTTAAAAATAGAATTCACCATATTTTCTGCCGTTGAATCACCACTCAATGACCAAGAATCTTTTCAATATCAAATATCGAAATAATCATTCGCAGCAGTTCAAATTTTCCAAATACAAAACATTTAGGCAAAAGTTTGTAATCCCAGTGGAAGACTAGAGGACAATCGGGTTTGAAATCACAAATTGCAGACTCAACATATTATTTTCTAGCCTTTTTTCTTAATCGCTGTATGGTTTTACTTGAAAGTGGAAGTGCACAAAGATCATGGCCTAGAGCTGATACAACTGGAACAATCAAATGCAGAACTTCATGGTCAGATGTCTTGTTACAATCTAGAGCGACAGTAACATGGAATGTGAACAGTTGTGTTTTAGACACATTTTGTTTCTTTTCAGAATTGGAAATAAGGTTTTTCTTTACATTCAGAGAAAAATCATCATCAACATCTGATTGGGAAGTGGACTCTGAGTTTTCTGAATCATTCACTGAATAAACGTAAACAGCTGTTGATGAAGTGTCCACATCTGTGATTTTTCTTTTCGTCGTTCTTCCTATTTTTTTCCTTTTAAGAAATCTCTCTTGCTTTTAATATAAATTTCATATCTTCATTACGCAAATACATTTTGTGTCTATTTTGTTGATTTACAAGGAAATCGCAATCTTTTATTTTTCATTAGAATCAAAGCATCAGCATGGGCAATATCAAAAAGGGTATAATTCATTCTTAAACAGAAGTTCTCTTTCTTTGTTGAGCTGCTGAGGAATGCCTTTTATTCTTTTTTATTAAAAGCATTTTTTCCAAGCATTTTTTCAAGTTTTTCAATTGCATGAGTTTGAATTGTTGGAATTTTAGCTTTACACCAAACATGAACCACTTCTTGAAATCTCACATAACTGACATTTCATATTGTCCTAATTTCTCTCAAATGATAACGAAACCGCAGTAGGACTCGTTTTATAGTTGCCAATTGTTTCAGTGTTATGAATGATGGATCTAAAGCCATAAGACCAATTAGAAAAATTTCAATATTGTTGCTGTTAATGCCATGTTATTTAACTTTTCAAGAACACTTTTTCTTTCTAAAATAATAATAATTAATATATTAAATAAAAAATGCTTTTTAAATAATTCTTGTAACCTCTAATCTGTTTTATAATTATCAGTGAACTTCAGCTTGTAGTTTGTAGAACTTTGCAATAAATAGCCTTGTTTATAAAATATCAGCTCTTTTTGTGAGAAGTGTTTTAATTTTGCCAAATGCATTAGAAAGAAAAACTGTTGCCAAATACTTCAACTAAACTTTATATTATGCACTAGGAATTATGAAAGCTTATAAAAAATCAGCTTTTGTTTAAAAATTATGCATTTTAAACATGTATATTCTCATCAATCTAAAAATTTAAAATAGTGTAAAATTACCCCAAAGTGTTAAAATGAAGGGTCATCATTGAGCACCATCTTCCTTTAGGTGTAAACATCTACAATTTTAGGAGAGTGATACTATGCATAAATGTAAAAAAAGTAAGGGGTGTCTTGGTCTTTATCTCGAAAAAAGTTTTTTTGAACCACCCTAATGGCTATTCATTTCGGAGATTACATTTGTTCGAGGAATTGCAACGCAAATGATTGTCAGCTACTAGGATCAGCTGGTAAGAACTTATTACAAGCAAAAGTTTATAGGGATAGTAGCGTAATAGCCCAATGGTTAGGGGATTGAATTCGGAATTAATTAGGGGATAGCTGGAAATTGTTTTAATCCCTTCAGTTTAGATCTAGAATGAATATGCTATGTTTCCCCCTCGTACTAGGTGAGTGTTAGGAAATATGTATAGATTTATCGTCAAAAAACACGTTTTTTTTAATACCATAACAGTATCTCCAAACAGCTAATTTTGTCAAAAACATTGTCAATACAAATGTTGTAGAGCTTAAAATTCTGAGTAAAATGAGTACCTACATTTAATATTTTTGTTGAACATTAAGCTCACAATTCCACTTTAAAGTTTTAGACTAGTGGTCAGGGAGTTGAACTCAGAATTAATTAGGAGAAAACTGGAAATTGTTTTAATCCCTTCAGGTTAGGTCTAAAATGAACGTAATATGTTTTCTTCCTCGTACTTGGGTGAATATTGGAAAATATGTACATATTTATTTTCGAAAAACACTTTTTTTAATTACCTTAACAATATCTCAAAACAGCTAACTCTATAAAAAACACTGTCAATAAATATGTTGTAGAGCTTAAATTTCTGAATAAAATGAGTACTATAAAATTCCCACAATTTGGTACAATATCCTAAATATTTCACGACCTCCTGATAATATGAACTGATCTTTTCACCCCTCTGCAGAAAAATGGGCTGAACTCCGCTTGCGCATGCGTACTATTTTTGTTTTTGTTTTTAAAATGTATTTCTATTCAGTCAATCATCTTCTTCCCTTTGAAAATGAACGCGTGTGTGTTCGAAAGATCTCGGGTTACATTAAATATATTTTTATATGTTTTTATATGTTTTTGTCACCTTTTAAGTAGTTATAAGTATATTATAAAGTTTAAAATGAGTACCATCATTAATATTTTTGTTCAACGTTAAGGTCGTAATTCTATTTCAAAAATTTTCAAATCAAGAGCTTGAAGCCAGGAGAGACCAAGTTAACTTAACAATATCTCTAAACTGCGGCCTTAATATTGAACAAAAGTATTAAGTGTAGGTACTCATTTTATTCAAAATTTTAGGTTCTACAACTTTTGTATTGACAATATTTTTGATAGAGTTAGCTGTTTTCAGATATTGTTAAGTTAACTTGTGTCTCTCCTGGCTTCAAGCTCTTGATTAGCGATTAAGGCAAAATTTTGAAATAGAATTGCTACCTTAATGTTGAACAAAAGTATTAATGATGGTACTCGTTTTATACAGAATTTTAAACTCTACAACATTTGTATTGACAATGTTTTTTTATAGAGTTAGCTATTTTGAGATATTGTTAAAGTAATAAAAAAGAAACGTGTTTTTCGAAAATAAATATGTACATATTTTCTAACATCCACCCAAGTACGAGGAAGAAAACATAGTACGTTCATTTTAGACCTAAGCTGAAGGGATTAAAACAATTTCCAGTTTTCTCTTAATTAATTCAACCACCTGACCACGGGTCTAAAACATTAAAGTGGAATTGTAACCTTAATGTTCAACAAAAATATTAAGTGCAGGTCCTCATTTTACTCAGAATTTTAAGCTCTGCAACATTTGTATTGACAATTTTTTTGACAGATTTAGCTGTTTGGAGATACTATTATGGTATTAAAAAAAACGTGTTTTTTGACTATAAATCTACACATATTTCCTAACGCTTACCTAGTACGAGGGGGAAAACATAGAATATTCATTCTAGACCTAAACGGAGGGATTAAAACATTTTCCAGCTTTCCCCTAATTAATTCCGAAGTCGGCCATTTTTTGCTCCCCTACCACTGGGCTATAACACCTTTGAAAGAATTGTATGAACTGCGGAACGAGGTTGGCCAACAGTTTCAGCAATACGCCGAACACTATTGTTGTCCGTGAAACGTGATATCCTGTCTTCGTCCACTTAAGCTTCAGTAGCACAGTCGCCGTTTTGTTTAAACAATTTCACCAGTAAAGCACATCCCTGCCCACTCCACAACACCTTCCTTGACTTGGAAACAGGTATGATTTCGGTTCGCTTATCGCATTTTTATATCACGTGTCTTGCTGCGCGAGCACAGGATTACATTGTTTACGACATTTGCACATGCCGAATGTTACTTTGCACAGCGGCATCTACTGGTGGTTTTTGAAATTGATTGTTTTTTGTGCTAGATAAAAGTCCCATCAGCACATCATGCTGTTACCCGATTTTCATGAAATTCTACTGCATAGTTTTTGGTACAGACTTCTCTCAAATGCCAAGTTTAATAATGGATAACCTGTAAATTATTTTTTAAATTATAGAAATAGTTTTCTTATATTGGGCGATTTTTCTTGACTTTTGAATTTAATATTTCATTCGTTCTTTAAAGCTCTATTATACATAAGGATACTTATTTATATAAAAAAAAATCCTTTACGTATTTGATTTTTATTAAATGGAAGAAAAATCGTATTCATGAAAAATTTTTATAGTTATTTATAAGTGAGATTTCAAACCTACATAAAATTAGTTAAACACTTGATAGGATTTAAATTACACTGAGACTGATTTAAGAAATGTCCAAAGGTAATTTATCAAACAAAAAATCGAATCAAATAATAAATTTTGTCGGCTCTTTACTGATATGAAATACAGGGTGGTTAAAATTAAACTGATGGTACTCATGGGCTTGTAGCACCGGTTCTACTGAACGGATACAAATGAATCTTCAAATATATGTTATGTAGATTATGCGGCCGAAGTTTTCATAAAAAAACCCGTTAGAAATTTCGTCACCAGGTAGCGATGACTTTTAACAATGTAGAAAGAAAGATAACAGTTCAAAAATCAAAGAACAACGGAATATATTATTTATTTATACATTTGTGGGATCTATACGCATACCTTGTCGGTCAAAAACATGCTGAAAACGTTCTATGGCCTCACGCAGCATATCAGTAGGAAGGAGGGAGACACGGCGTATGATATCAGCTTTCAAGTCTGCTTCATTAGTTACACGTCCTTCATAAACACGGACTTTGATAAAACACCACAGCCAAAAGTCACAAGTCTTCAGGTCTGACCGCCTTCCTGGCCAGGCAATCGGGCAAGTAAGCGAGATGACACGTTTATCAGCGAAGTTCATTTGAATCCATTCTTTGCACGTCCTTCCGTATGAGCAATTGCTCAAATCTTGCACGAGGCATTGTAGTGGCCAAGCAGCCTCTCTTTCTTAACGCCGGGACAACATGATTCTCCAGGAGTCTGCCGTATCGCACTTGTGATTGTACGCCTAATAAACCGGTTCATTGTGACTTCCTCGAAGAAGTACTGGCCCAAAACGAAATTCACCGTGAATCTGCCCCGCGAGACGTATGGGGGTCGACATATCGGGAACATGGTCGGCTATTGTTGCACAGCATGTGGATTGGTGGAACTTACTTATAACCAACTATAAAAAAATTTCATGAATACAATTTTTCTTCCATTTAATAAAAATCAAATACGTAAAGGATTTTTTTTTCATATAAATAAGTATCCTTATGCATAACAGAGCTTTAAATAATGAATGCAATATCAATGTCAAAAGTCAAGAAAAATCGCCCAATATGAGAAAACTATTTCTATAATTTTAAAAATTGATTTACAGGTTATCCATTATTAAACTTGGCATTTGAGAGAAGAGTATGCCAAAAACTATGTAGTAGAATTTCATGAAAATCGGGTAACAGCATAATGTGCTGATGGGACTTTTATCTAGCACAAAAAACAATCAATTTCAAAAACCACCAGTAGATGCCGCTGTGCAAAGTAACATTCTGAATTTGCAAATGTCGTAAACAATGTAATCCTGTGCTCGCGCAGCAAGACACGTGATATAAAAATGCGATAAGCGAACCGAAGTCATACCCGTTTCCAAGTCAAGGAAAGGGTCGTTGAGTGGGCAGGGATGTGCTTTACTGGTGAAATTGTTTAAATAAAATAAAAAATAATTTAAATAAAATTGTGTGCTACATGCATGTAGCACACAATTTTATTTAAATTATTTTTTTATTTTTATAAATGACGAATATTTTGTCACAAATAAATATTTAATTAGTTGATATTAAAATAAAATTAGGAATATAATAATTAAACTTTAAAGAGTAATTACTGACGAGTAAGTTTAAATCAAATAAATTTTAAGAAAACTTTTACACATAAAATATGTAAAAGAAATCTTGCAATTAAAGGTATCTTAAAACTTATGAACCTCCTTAAATGAAAATAATTAATCTTAAATTTTATCACAAATTGCAAATATTATTAAAAATATTCAAATATTCTAAAATATATATATAAATATTTAAAGAAGTATATAAATATTTTAAAAAATATATATAAATATTCTTAAAAATTCACTTTAAATATAAATGAAGTTTTACATACAAAAAGAAATCTAACTATAAATATGAAGCACTTTAATATTTTCCTGCCATAAGCAAAATACAATAGTTCTTCTTTATGACGCATATTTTAAAATCTAATATATAAAACGGAAAGCTTCAAGCGATGCAAAAAAGCATTTTCAAAGTTTTCACCCCATTTTTAAGGAAGAAATGTTTAAAGGCAAAATAAATAAAAAAGTAAATTTCTAATAAAATTCTTCTGAAAATACAGATAAATCCTTCCTATTTTGCGTTGACTGCACAACTCAGGGACAAAGAGGAAAAAATTGCAGTTTCCCACTCTTTGCATGTTTCTCTAAACGGCACTAACTTGCTTTAGCATTCAAGTTATAAAATTTATCACCGGAGGAAGAGAACAAAATGATTTTGTGGAGCATTGTCGTGAAATAGCATTTTAGTTTTCTGAGGACGATAAAATATGACACGCTTTAAAATGCATTAGATAACTATTTCAAATATTTGCATCCAAATATTGATGATAAAGATGTATTTTTGCATGGCCAAAGTAACTTTTTGACAATGATGCTCTAAGTGTAGTGCATTATTGTAAAAGACTTTAAACAATAATTTAATAGAAACCATCTACGATATACTTTGAAATTTACGATATACTTTGGATCTTTCAAATTGGTATATGTTCTCGAATAAATAATTTGATATATTTTTTAATTTGCACAGAAAGGATTACTTTTTACCTCCCAGCCTATCAAAGTCTCAGAGTTAATGTGCCCGCAGGTTCTGTATGGACGTAAGTATGTATGTACGTAACGTGATAACTCTTGTTAGAAATATCCGATTTGTTTCAAATTTTGGATATAGGTTCATTCTGATAAGGCAGTTTTGGGGGCTCATTGGTTGAGTTTAAACTGGGGAACGGGGGCTAATTCTTTCCCTTAATTCACTTAATTTCAATAAATTGGTTCTTCGTGCAGATTTATCGGATTTGCTTTAAATTTGTTATACCGGTTTATTCTGATAAGGCGTTTGCCAGATTATTTATAGTTTTGCTCAAAAGGAGCGAGTTCTATTTTATGAATAACATGCATAAATTAGAGTATAATATACCATTATTGTGAATAGCCTGTGAGCTCAATGTCATCAGTTTAACTGGGCTTTTTTCTTTTTATTTCGTTATTATCCGCTTTTGACTTTATCTATTCTCAATAAATCAAATTTCAAAAGTGACAATTTAAATAGATTATATATTTAGTTTCTGAATGTAAAAAAATAAATTACTATATTCAAAGGAAATACAAATGACAATTTTATTGAAAAAACGTTTACTTGACATTGTATCTTATCCCAAATATCCCGCGAATTCTAAAAAATAAATACAGTCGGACCCGTATTTCTTAAATATATATAAGACGCGTGCGTATAAGACCCCGTATAAGACGCGTTTTAAGAGAGTGGACAAAAGTCGCGTATTAAACGTGATTTGTATAATGTTGCAGAGACGGGTTATTTACGTGTTTAATCATCTAAATGAACTTTAGGTCTTTTATTTATATGTTTAGGGCAGAAAATTGTGTCTTTAACGTATATTGAGACTTAAATTTAATAATATCCTACTTTAACTCACTGTTTTTTGTTTTTGTTTTTATAGAGCCGACTAGAATAATTACGGAAAATAAATATGGATTAAAACATGACTTTATTGTCGATTAATACGTTGTAAACAAAAATAAAACAACAAAAATAATTTTCGTACTACACTAATTTTTTTTTAACAGAAAGAAAAATAATATTAAATATTTGAAGCACAACCCAGTTTTTAAAATCATATTTAATACATGTAATAATGAGTACCGTTATAATCTGCCCTTATTTTCAATATAAAAAAAAACTATACTTATTAATATTTCTGTAAAAAATATTGTTAGCATAGCAAAAAGTTAAGAAATATAAAAGAATTATTCAACCGCAGTCGTATTTATCCAACCGTAGTCGTAAACTAATTTTTTAACAGAAAAAAAAAGAAATATTTGAAGCAGAACCCTGTTTTTAAAATCATATTTAATACATGTAATAATGAGTACCATTTTAATCTGTTGTTCTTTTCAATATAAGAAAAAACTATCCTTATTAATATTTGTGTACAAACTATTGTTGGTATATTAAAAAGCAGTAAACCAACGTTTAAAATGCACAAATAATGCGTGAAAAGCAACAAACAGCTGTTTCAAATCTACTAGCGAGATTCTTCTTCAGTGCAAGATAGGGAACAGCGTGCTAGAAAAAGCAAGGCGGAGCAAAATGATAGACAGAGACGCGCTGTCTTATATACCCTATGCGGGTAGCGAAGGCGCCAAAAACAACCAATGAGAGAGAAGCAGTGTAAACGACTGGGTGGACAAGTAGCGACATCTACCGGAGAAGGAGATTAAAAAGAAACCAAAAAAGGGGGGAAATTAAATTAATGATTTCCAAATACTTGGAAAATCAGGAGTACTAGATAAGTCATTGACTAAAGAGTGAGAATTTTTAATGACGTGGATCCCGAAAATCAAGATCAAGGTTAGAAGAACATTTTTGGATAATGATGGCTGAGGAAAAATCGAACCTATGTTGAGAAGACCAAGAATGTTGAGCAATAGAAGAACGTTTGAGCTCCTGATTATTAACATAACCTTCATGCTCTTTTAAACGAAATCTAAAAGCACGTTTAGTCTGGCCAATATAAGAAAGGCCACACTGGCAAGATATTTGGTAAATACCCTAGTTATCTAGGCGATCAACGGTGTGTTTGAGATTTGAAAAAGTGATTTTATTAACAGGAGGAAAAATAACATTAAAATCAAACCTTCTTAAGATTTTAGCAACTTGCTGACTGATTTTAGGGAAAAATGGTAATATTTGTGCATTTTAAACGTTGGTTTACTGCTTTTCAATATCCCTGCACAAAGGCTTTAATTACTATTTTTACATATTGTAAGTATAGTAAAAAAGTAAAGAAAACGTAAAAGAATTATCCAACCGCAGTCGTATTTGTTTAATCTTTACGAGTTTCATTTTTTGTTGCTGATAATAAGCATTATAATACATAGTAGTGATATAACGTATATTTCAAACCTCTCTAACAACAGGTATGACAATCTCTAATCATTTTAACTCATTTATGCCTGAATTTTTGTTTTCTCAAATTTGTTGGTAAAATCGATTTAAAATGTTACAAAATGAACTGGAAAAATTGTAGAAAATATTTTTGTGTTTATTTGATAAAATGTAAACGAACTAAACATGGGAAAATGCATAATATTTGTAATAATATAATAGACATAATTATACCTTTTGTCTAAATTTATATAAAATAAGCTTTTATATTTTATATTATATACCATAATTAGTATTTTTATAAACTACTAAAAAATATATTTATTCGTTTACAGAGACTAATAATATTATAAGTATTTGTAATAATAGTTTAAAGAATAATCATATTTGAGGCTTAAAAACAATTTGTTTCATAATCATTTTGAAAAGAACTTTATAGAAATAATTGTCTCCAAATGGCTAATAACACTGTGTACGTCTTCGTGCCTATCTCCCTATATTTTGTACGTTACAAAAATGCATAAAAATAGACTTGGAAGTATAATTTCACAATTTAAAAAAATATGTATTTCAAAGAAGCCTACAGCTAAGATTATGACTTATTTATTTGTATCCTTGGTAGAACAAACACAAATAAACTTACTTTTAACATTTCGCCATCTTCAAAAATTAAATATCTATAAATTCCGAAAAAAGCTTTCTTTTAAGCAAATAAATATCCATCTTAGGGGCATCCCACACTAAGGTGACACATAAGACACGTCGCTTGAATTCGCTGGAAAAACGGGTTTAAAACAGGTTTGAAACAACTTAGTTCTTTGTTTCGACCGGTTTTTGGGCTACATGTTGCGGCTACATGTCGCTTGTCGCCTTAGTGTGGGATGCCCCTTTATGTTGTCATCATTTGGTAACTGATAAAGACGTTTATAGATTATTATTCCGTATAATTTTCATGTTTTAAAGAAGAAGAAAATCATACAAATTTATTAAAATTCGAAATGTCTCAAAAATGGGACGTTAGGCATAAATTGGTTTTTATGCGATAAGTTTCCTGTCCTTTGAGGAAAAAATCCCTCTGAAGACGCGAATTCATTCATCAAGATGCGAAGTTCTCTTTTCACGAGTGTTACCAATTTAGCGGATTTTTTTTATTGATATAAAAAACGCTGCTTCTGAACAGTATTATTTATTTTATTGAATAACATATTAATTAGGGTAAAAATTTCTAATCGAAAATAGTGGTAGATATTTGAATAAAACAAAAACTCGCTAAATTAAGGGGACTGCAATTCTTCTTTTATCCCACCTCTAACATTCTTTGTCTCTTGCTTCGTGTATGTTTTTACTGTAGTAGAGAAATATAGACGTATTAGGGTTACTCAGATACGTCATAAAAATTAAACGGGATCGCGTAATAACTGTTCGCATACTAAACGGGATATTTTTGCATTAGTCTTATTGGCGATGTTCAAGGGATCGGAAAAAATCCGCCTATTAAGCACGATCACGTATTAACAGTAAGCGTTTTAACCGGGTTCGACTGTAATTTCAAAGATATTTTTACCTCTTACCATGAAGGTATTTCTTAATCTAACTTCTCGTTTCTATATATATATACAAAAGAGCTTCCTGACTGACTCATAATCAACGCTCAGCTCAAACTACTGAGCATAGAATCATGTAAATTGTGGGGCGGCGGATACCTCTTATGACGTAAGCGTGCACTAAGAAGGGATTTTCGAAAATTCGTTCCTAAGGAGGTTAAAGGGGGGCCGGAGTTCGAAAATTTTAAAACATCTGGTTATATGTCAGCAGCCATTTTAGGTAAGGAGCGTGAAATTCCAAAAAATAAATCTTCTAAAATAATAATTAAACGTGAATTTCAGCGATTTTACAAATTCTCCTGCTAAGGGGATTCCGGTTAAAAGGGGGGATCAAAAATTTTAGAGCACTTGGCATATCTCAGCAACCGTTTTAGGTAGGTGTATGAAATTCCAGAAAATAAATTTACTAACAAAAATAATTAAACACCTATTTCAGCGATTTGAGAAACCCCCCTAAGGGGGTTAAAAGGGGAGTCGAAAATTTTTGATCATTTGGCATACCTCAGCAGCAGTTTTAGGTGGATCCATGAAAAGAAAAATACTAAAAAAATAATTAAACATGTATTTCGGCGATTTTAGACCCACTTCCCTAAGGGCGTTAAGGAGTGATCGAAAATTGTAGCATATTTCGCAATATCTCAGCAGCAGTTTTAGGTAGAAGTGAGAAATTTAAGATAACAAACCTATTAAAAAAATAGTTAAATACATTATCTTAATCATTTTAGAGCTATTATGTCGCCAAGATCGACTTTGAACTGTATGATGTAAGATAATACGAATAAGACAACAATTATGGATGTTTGATAAGATGTTAAGAAAATGTTTTTTCTTCATCTTTCCTATATATATATCGTTTGCTTCAAAAAATTCTCTCCCTAAATGGGGTTAAAGGGGGTAGAAAATTTTAGAACATTTGACCATATCTGAGCAGCTGTTTTAGGTAGGAGCATGAAATTACAGAAAATAAATCTAGAAAAAATAGTTAAACACCTATTTCAGCAATTTCAGAACGACCCCCACCTCCTCTAAGGGGGTTAAAGGGTGGGTCGAAAATGTAGAACATTTGGCCATATCTTAGCAACTGTTTTAAGCAGGCGCTAGAAATTCTGGATAAAAAAATAATTAGACACTTATTTAAGCAATTTAAAAAATTCCCTCCTAATGAAGTTAAAGAGGGGGGGGGGTCGAAAATTTTAGAACATTTGGCTTCGCAGAAATTTTAGGTATGAGCGTGAAATGCAAGATAAAAAATCTATTAAAAATAAAAATAATTAAATACGTATTTCAGCGATTTTAAATATTCTCCTCTATTTTAAGAAGATTACAGATGGGGGGGGGGGGGGCGTCGAAACTTTTAGGACATTTTGCCATGTCTCAGCAGCTGTTTTACATAGAAACATGAGTTTCAGGATAACGAGTCTACTAAAATATACTTAAACATGCATTTTATCGATTTTAGAAATTCCCACCTAAGGGGTTTAAATGGGTAGTGGCAAGTTTTAAGTCATTTGGCCATATCTCAGCAGTAGCTTTAGGTAGGAGCGAGAAATCAAGGATAAAAAACTTATTAAAAAATAATTAAGCTCATATTTCAGTGATTTTCAAAATTCCCCCGCCGTAAGGGGATTAAGGGGTGATCGAAAATTATAGCCTATTCCGCCATATCTCAGCAGCAGTTTTAGATAGAAGCGGGCTGTTTAAGATGACTAACCTACTAAAAAATAGTTAAATACAGTATCTTAGTCATTTTAGAGCTAGTATAACGCCAATATCGACTTTGAACTGGATAATGTAAGGTAATACGAATAAGACAACAATTATGGATGTTTGATTAGATGTTAAGAAAATGGCTTTTATTTTGCGTCTTTCCTAGATATATATCGTTTGTTTCAAGATTTTATTTTTTAGAGAAGCCGACCAGCGTAGCGGGCGAAGACTGCTAGTACCGTATATAGCATTTTTTTTTTAATAAAAATATTGCTTGGCGCATATAAAAGCATCATCCTAAAAGTTAATTCTTTTGAGAAAAATCCTAAAAAATATTGAATTGTTTTATATTTAAAAATGCTTTTGACAAGGGATGTAACTTAGGTCTCTCGCACTTATGCAATAGTTTTAGCTTAAGTAATATAGTAGCTTAAATATTTGTTGCATGTTTGTGCTCGAAGGAAAAATTCTTTAGGATTAATGTTTCAGAAAAATAAACACATTTAAAATTAAAATAAATTGTCGATTTGTAATATGCATTGACATTATGAATTATGCATATATTATGAATCAAAAGTTTAAAAATAATATGTCTATGTTTTATAGCTATTTTTGGGAAAAAAAGGGTATAAATTTTTATTTTGTAAAAATTAGGAGCAACTTTAAGCATATATATATCTAATCAAAAACAACTCGTTGTAAATGATCCCGCCAAGCCACAAACCTAAAACGTCAGTCATAAAAAGAAGTGATATCACATAAAAAGAAGCGATATAGAAGTGCATACTCCGAGTGCCGTGTAAAAATCTATCACTACTCATAATGTTTCCAAAGGACTCGGAGTGAGGTAAAGTATGTGAAAACTGCTTGGCGACCTGCACTTACATATGACTATTTGTTTAACAATTTTCTTCTTGAACTATTGATCCATTAAACTGTGAAAAGTTGAACCTTTTGGTGTTTACATGGCCATTCTTATTTAACATCATGGGATCGATTTGTTGATTTTATTTACCATCATTTGAACAATAAAGGCCACTTTTTTTACGCGGAGGATTTTCTAAGTAAACATGTAATAAACATTTTGAGTTTGTGAAATAATAATAAAAAATAATGATCATATGAATATTACTAACAATGCACCTAATAATAGACGTTAGCTAAACTAAGATATATTGCAGTAAAGCTTGCGTTAACGGAATTTCACATGACAGGGGAAAAATCTGTTCTAGTAAGGCTTTGTTCCAATAGTATTTTATAATATTCATTATGTCGGAAATATGACATTTTACGTTTAAGAATTAATTCTGTCATAAACAGTATTCATTTTACCAGTTTTCCTTTTAATTTTGAAACAGTGTATTATTAAACGTATTTATGTAATTAAACATTATGTTTAAAATATTGAAAAGTGTAAGTGTAAAAATCGATGATTACCACAATTACATACCATTTTCTGCTTGCCTTACAAATGTTTCTGATTTATTACAGATATTCCTCCTACAAATATTTATGAGACTTATATAATGAGAATTTAAAATTATTTTTTTGACTTTCACAATTTTTCGAAATTAATGTAGGTACTGCATATATTAAATATACGCCTGCAGGTCGCCAAGCAGTTTTCACATACTGTACCTCACTCCGAGTCCTTTGGAAACATTATGAGTAGTGATAGATTTTTACACGGCACTCGTAGTATGCACTTCTATATCGCTTCTTTTTATGTGATATCACTTCTTTTTATGACTGACGTTTTAGGTTTGTGGCTTGGCGGGATCATTTACAACGAGTTGTTTTTGATTAGATATCACTTCTTTTTGTAAGGTACTTCATTTGCATTATACATATTCCATTTTAATTCGGAAAAGAAAAGATAAACGAAAGACGATAGAAGTAAAAAAATAATTTAATAGTGATGCTATAAACTTTTCAAAATTGTAATATACCTAGTAAGACATAATGTTGGACTTTTTTAAAAATAATTCAAAACCATTTTATCGATCTTTCAAATCAGAGAAGAAATCATTTATTTTTTAGAAATGATAAAATCTGTCGAACTAACCGGGAATATTTATTTCTGTTGTTCAATAAGCTATATGATGATTCATTAATTAACTCAGCAAGGATTTTATCCTAATAACTTTTCAAAAACTACCTTTACATTCTCAAAATTGACATCATTTTACACAAAATATGTAAAGACTTAAAAACAGACTGAATAATGATCATTTGTTTTATCACCGGGCGTGCTTGAAGTAATTTTTAAATAAAATTAGTTTTTTTTATTTCAGGAAATCCAACGTCCCTCCGAAAAGCGCGACAGAAACTCAGATTATCTGATTAAGCTTTTATTTTTTTATTTTTAAATATTTTCATAAGCTCTAACATGTGTTGAATTTTCTGAATTTTCAATGCATGTACTTTCTAAATTCCTAATTGTTTTTTACGTGACTAACAAGACATACTAGGTCGTATGCTTTCCATGCATTTTCTCATGTATTTCGGATAATTCATCCGATAAATTACATTCATTTCAATAAAAGTTCAGAATTCGATATTCCATCGTTATGAAATGACTTTCCCTAATTTCTGTTATATTTGTAAATTTTTAAGTAGCTCTATAATCTGATTAAAAATTAACTAAAAGCTATTGGCATATTGATAGCATTCTTTAATTTCCAAGTCCAATATAAGAGTCGATTAGTTTAATAAATCCCCTTATTAATCTTTTTAAATGAAAAGTAAAACGAAAAATTTCAATAAAACTACCAAAGATTTATTTGATATAAAAGGATTAAAAAAAATGAAAAAAATTGTGTAATAAAAAACAGTCTAACTGCATTACCTTTGTAAAATGGTTTAAATTGAATAAATTGCAAAGTTTGGAATTTTGAATAAAATATTTGAGTATATGTGCGTTTTAATATAAAAGCAATACAGAAGAGAACATTTACTCGCTTATTTCAATATGATACACACTAGACAGTATTCCTAAAATTCTGTCGAATTGTTTTCATGACTATAAGTAATCTGTGATTCACTAAAGTGTTTACATTATCTTTCTAAGCACGTTCTGTGGTTCCTCCGTAGTCGGTATTTACCTAGAATCTTTCCATAATCGAGGTCCACTGGCACGTTTCTATAATCTAGTTTCTCCTCAGCTATCAGCAGGACATTCCGCGATGATTATTGTGCGCAGTACCTTCGTAAAAAATCATTCCGATTTCGTGCAAAATAAAATTTCAATTAATTGTGATCTAAATTTTGTGTGCAAAAATACCCATAGTATTAGAATTTTAAAAGGGTGTGTGCTAAAATCTAGAAATATCTTTAATAAAGTGGATAATAGAAACATGTTTCATAAAGTAGAAACCTGGATTGGACCTAAATTACTATTAAATAAAATTTATTTAGTAGTTCAATAATAAGCTATTTATCTTTCAATTTTATGTATTTCAACTCTTTATTAACCCTTAACTGCTGTTAGCGATCTCGCAGACCACTACATTTTTCAATTTTTACAATTAAACTTGTAATTTCCAGTTAAGGTATGTATACTGGTGAAATTTTCTTTCATTCTGAGCTCTTGAACTATTGCTAGACATACTGAATATTTTTAGTTTAATTATAATAGTATTGTACTAGTTTAGTACAGAAACAGTACTTGTGAGTTAACAGAGCTTTTCATTCATCTTTTAATCAAACGGTCTCGGAGAACACACGCTGTAGTTATGCGACAATTCCTGTCACAGCAGTTAATGGTTTAGTAATTCCAAAAAATAATTGCAATTAACCCTCAACAGCTGTTAGTGCTGCTTTTTTTAATTTTCACAGTTTAACTTGTATTTTCCAGTTTAACTATCAATACAGTAGAATTTTGCTTCATTTGGAGTCCAAGTACAATTGTTTGAAATGTTTGAAAAAGCAAGATTTTATTAGAAATATTACTCTACAAACAGTTTAGTGCAAAAACGGTATTTTATGATTAATTGCGACTTTTATTCATCTTTCAATCGAATAGTTTCGCAAACCTTTCTGAATTGTTATGTGGCAATTTTCTGCAACAGCAGTTAAGGGTTAAATGAACTTTTGCAGATGAATTCTCATGTGTAAAATGCATTATTACATTTAGGACTATGGACATCTCATTCAGGTTTTAACTGCCGTAAATACGACAAAAATTACCTAAATGCGACCGCCAATCGTATTTTGTGGTGACTACAGATAATTATTAAATTTATACAAAACAAGTTAGTTTTGAACTATAGCTACAGTATTCAGTAATTTGCTGCTTAATAAAATGTATGTTTATACAATAAAATGCCAAATACAGTAAAACCTCCCTAAAGAGACCACGTTCTCTTAATGGGGGTCATTTTTAAATCTAGATTTTAACTGTTGAAAAAAGGTAACAACTAATGTTACTAAAATTTATTTTTCACGTTAGGGAAAAATATGAAAATTTAAGCATAAGAACAAATGTTAATTAGATAAATTAACTACTGCAGAGTTTAAAAAATGAATACATTTGCTTTGATTTTACCGTTTTATCTTTTATAACTTTTATTACCAAGTCCTTTCAAAGTTAAGTAAATAAATGTTTTTTTTTTTTTTTTAACCATTTGGAAATGGTTGCTGTTTTCGGTCGAGGATGGGGCCAAATGATGCTCGCATTTTATTTTATTTTATTTTATTTTTAACGAAATTCAACGATGTTCTTTACTTTCAAAAGATTTTTTATTTGAATAGGTAATCGAAAGGCATAAAATCGTTAAAAATTGTTTGAATAGGTAATCGAAAGGCATAAAATCGTTAAAAATTGAAAAAGTTACAAAATAGGTATGCGCAAATTATCAGATATGGAAAAATCCAAACCCAAAGAGCGACGCCGAACTGAAAATCGTCTTGCAAAGTAAAAATTGAGGTCTTCAACTGATTATGTAGCTCATGAAAATCGACATCTTCAACTGATTATCTAGCCCATGAAAATCGAGGTCTTCAACTGATTATGCAGCCCATGAAAATCGATTACAGAATAAAAGACGAACGCGAAAAAGGAAACAATCTAACGTTTAATTGATTGATGTTAAAAGGCCATGTCTTGAGGGGCGCCAATCCACTAGTCACGACGTTTTACAATCGATCGATTCTAACAGGGAAAAATTGAGCTCAACGTAGGTAATTTGTCGCAATCTGTGGATGATTCGGTGGAACTGCTTTCGATTTATAAACTGTTTTTCTTCTCGAAACGGAACTTGGAGAGTTTATCGATGAAGGTTTTGGTTGTCTGAAGTTTGATCTTTGCGATCTGTTGTTGAAGAGGATGCGACGGAATTTGGTGGATGAAATTTAGATTTTTCGGTTAAATTTTGTTACGAAGGTGATTTGTCGCGATCTGTGGATTGTTCGGTGGAACTGCTTTCGATTTTTAACCTCTTATCTTTCTCGGCTTCTGTTGTCGAAATGCCCCAAAATTAAAGCTAAGTAAATATTAAGTCAAAAAAAAAAAAAAAAAAAAAAAAAATCCAAATGGTCGTTGTAATCTATTAAATTACATTTTTTTTTTTTTTTTTTTTTTTTTTTTTGACGGGAACAAATAATGACGATTTCATTAATTTATCTATTTCTTTGAGAGTTTCCTCGTTTCCTGGCAGAATAGGGTAGGAGAGTTTATTGATCGTCATTCTTAATTTGTCATCAGAGTTAAATTCATTTCCTAAAAAGGCATAAAGGTGTTTAAACACTTAAAAGTTATTGGGATAAAAAAAAATCTAAACTTAGTTTAGAAGTTTGATGAATAATGCGCTCTCCGGAATTATTTTTCTAATAAAACCTTCTTCAAGCCACCAGGAAAAAACGGAATTTGTTTTATTTTCTTCAAAGAAATGGGTCGCACATGGAGGTAGTTCTACTGGGATGGTCTCTGAATGGAGGTAAAATTAGTATTGAGCCTATAGGAATAAATTTCGTTCCATGAAAAAATGGTCGTTCAGGGAGGTGGTCGCTTAATGGAGGCTTCACTGTATACCCTAAATGCGACAAAACTATGGGGAATCGCGTCTCATTTAGGTACAATAGCCTTACATATTACGTACGCCACGCTGAGCTCACATGGAAATATAAGTAGAGATATTATTACGTACGCCACGCTGAAATGTAGGAGTAAATTACTTTAAACTGGTATAAATCAAAAACTAATTTATATTTTTACATGAAACTTTCAAAGGTTTGAACTACTCATAAAAACAGTTCAAATGCCGTAAAGCGCGTAAAAATCCGATAATTACACATTGCTGTAGCCCTGTCAACAGATTTGGTCGGAACAAGAATTTAAAAAGTGCAAAAAACAGCCCTTTTAAAATCGCATTTACTAAAAACCTATTCGCCGGATTCCACTTTACTTTCGTTTTCTGAGTCACGTGGCACGCCCCATTCCATAGGAACAAGAATTTTGTGTCTATCATAAATAGTTCTCGAGCTATAGATGTGTCAAAATCCCGTTTTGGTCAGTCCGGAAAATATAAACTAGACAGAGTACTAAAAAAATTTTACAAAATCGTTTGGTGTCAATTGGCGGAAATTCCTTTCATTTACGGCTCATTGCACTGTTCTTTCTTTTGCTTGGCGAGAAACTCTGTCGAGTTTCTATGATTTCTTTAGTAAAACACTAGCTTGCGGAGATTTAAATAGCAGTTTATACGAAAGTAAATAGTAACCGCATTTAATGAAGATATTTTGAGTTGAAATATGTGGAAAATTACTTTCAGAATAAACTAATATTCACACCTTATAGGACATAAGAACATTTATTTAGTTTTAAGACTCAATTTAAACAGTCGAAATATTGCGAGCTATTGTAAATTTGTGTGTACATAATATGAAATAGTAAAGAATTTACTGAAATTTAAAAATATAATTCAGTAGTGACAATTCCGGGTCGCGCCGATCCTCGGAAAGGAAAAAAAAACATATCGCGGCCATGTTAGGCTTAAGCATTTGATGCCATATTATAAATCGAACAATTGCTATATTTAATCTATGTTGCATCACATCTTTTCTACTTCATTTTCTCTAAAACCTTCAAAACTAAACTATTAAAATGTTTTGAGTTCTAAATTAAAAATAAGCAGCTACTAACAATATATTAGCGATATAAACAAATGAACCGTTGCCATTCAGAAACACAAGTTCCAAATCAAGGAACAAATGAACGACTCTTTGACGATTCATTAAAAAATACCGCTAACATCCGATTCTGCTTTAAATATATTTGTTATATTAAAGCCTTTGTATATTAAAGCCGTTGCATATTAAAGCCTTTAAATATTTTGAAATGCGTTTTTATTTTCATTATAGTCATTCAGGGTAACTTTGATCCGCATTTTCTCGATTTTCATATGCCACACTCTTATTTTAAGAATATTGTTTTAACTAGGGGCATAAAAGAGAAGAAATGATCCTAAATTATTGTATGACTATAAAAAATTAAGGAATAATAATGATAAAAGAAATAAAAAATGAATTTTCAACCTGGTTCAAAGTTACCCAGCCATTTAGGGTAACTTTGTGCCATATGATAAATATTATCTAAAATAATTCATTATAAAAAAGTATTATAGTTAAGACAACATTGAACCCCCCAAAAATGCTTTCAGATATGTAAAGACTCCGAACTTAATTTTTCCAACACCACAAGATTTGTATAATTTATGCTATTACAACAAATATTATGCATAAGAAAAGTGGAAGAAGAGAACCATGAATATTTAGAAATAATAAAAAAAACTGTTTATTGTTCATATACAACATAAAAATGCAGTGAAAAACAATTTTCAATGTTTTAAATCAATAATATATCCGTTGTAACGGAAGCCGATGTCGTAAGGTGGTGTGGTAGCGGGCAACTTCAACGGCCGAGTCTTATTTAAAGTCGAAGAAATATTTTATTGCATTACAAACAATTAAATAATGTTTTCTAGATTAAATAAGTCGTATGTACAACATTCTTCATAAAGGGGTTCTATTTCAGCTGTCAATAAAGTATTTATAGAATCAAGTCCAGCCTTCGAACGGCAGATTGCTTTCAGTGAGAATGTCTCTATTTATTTAAATTTCACAATTCTTGAAGATGAGAGTCGGTGATACGCGACAGGAATGTCGCCCTTTTTGTGAATGTCCGAGCAAGGTCTAGGGACCTCTGATGTCTTCTCCGGGGTGGAGAAATTTTACCGCCACGCCTGGCTACCTCTTTACTGTGCTTCGGAAAATGTTCCGTAGCCAACCCGTGAGAGATTTCTACTCTACACGGCTAAAGTCTACTTGGAGCCTTAGCTTCCAAAAAAAAAAAAAAAACCTCTCGAGAATGCTCCTGCATCTCCCTTTTATCAGTTTCATTTTTCCGTCTAGGACAAAAGCCACTCCCATTAGCCACTCCCATTAGCCACTCACCATCCGTGACCCATGAGCTCATATACAAGCCCTTTCTCTATAGGCTGCAGTCAGGAACCTGACGTCAGGTCAATATGTAGTTTCACTATCTAGTTTCTCACGGGAAAGAGATCCTCGCAAATATCAAAGGAATATTTCTCTCGCCAAATGAAGGAGTACCTTTCATACTAATGTCACTTGTAAAGATGGATTGAAATCGATATATTTGTTTCATCTTTAGCGACATTTTCTAGGACTCTGAAGAAATCTGGAGGCTAGGTGAAAATACATTAGTTTCCCTATGCTGGCTTCTGCCTTGTAAATTGAGAGTTTCAATGTGAGATATCGTCGTTACAGTAATACATACTAGTACTAGTATTATTCAAAGAAGAATAAAAAATGTCGAATGTAAGAAATGTCAAATTTGAGTAGTTCCGCATCGAATAACGACTTTAAATGAATTTTATGTATTTTAAACATATTTGTGGAAATATTTACATGTTATAGCTAATGCATACTTTCGCCATTTATATAAAATATACGTGCAAATATGGGAAAATTTTGACAGTAGCACCTATAATTATGAAATTATAAATATCAGTATAACTTTGAGCCGGCTCAAAGTTACCCTGAAAATGTGATAAAATGTGACTGCTTTCTTACTTTACGTTTTATTAACTATTAATAAATAAATAATCACAAAATATTAACACATTTGCAACATTTAGATAATAATATATCTGATAAATGAGTATATTGTTACTTACTATGAAAATTTAATTGGGTAACAGCAACCTCAAAACAGTATTGAAAATTAACTTGAAAACAGTACTTCACAAAAACAGTCAGATGATGCAATTAATTGACCATAATATTTCTAATTTATTTTCTAAACTAAAGAGTAGAAATCCCAGTTTAGAACCTTGCCAACAGACCACCTTTCTGGAGTTTATTTAGTCTTTAGGAGTAAAAAATATTGAAAATTAGGAGGTGGTGCAAAATTACACACCATGGTCCAAAGTTACCCTGAATGACTGTATTGCTTGCACTTATAAGCAGTAATTTTACGACTGTTTGCATTTACAAGCAGTGAGTTTACGACTGTTTGCATTTACAAGTAGTGAGTTTACGATATACATATCAAAATATTATGTAATTTATTGAATAAATATTTTTAGAAGTATTATCAGTGTTTTCAACAAATGTTAATAATTTTAATGATTATCTTCGTTCAATTGAATGATTGTTCATCATTAATCATATGAATTGTTCATATGAATAATGGTTCATATCAATGATTCATATATTTCACTGTTCTGTTCTGTAGTGGCAACAGTGAAACGTTGTTTCTTTACGTAAA
The DNA here is from genome assembly GCA_963932465.1 of Maratus speciosus. Lineage (NCBI taxonomy): Eukaryota > Metazoa > Arthropoda > Arachnida > Araneae > Salticidae > Maratus > Maratus speciosus. The sequence continues at coordinate 59,813,117 of OZ010788.1, forward strand.
CAAGCTAATATATCGCTTTGAATTGATCATCTGCAGTTAATTTTGAATGTTTTAAAACTAAATTTTTACTGTTTACAGTGGATTTTCCGAAGGAAACGCTTTCGCAAAGAAAACGCCGATTGACCAGGAAAAGAACTGCACGTTCGCGATCGCGGCAGTGAACGGATTTCTCAGTTTGCCTGATAAACTCAGCTGAGTGCACAAGCAGAGTTAAACACCTATAGGTACAATATTTTGTGTATTTTTTATCGAAACTATGCGTATTTTATGTTCAGGTTCATTCATATTTTTAAAAGCATTTATCATCCACAGGAACGTTTCATTATAATAAAGATTTAAAAATAAAAATTACATTTTTTTTTTTTTTTTAGATTTTACTAAATTTTTGTACCGTTAAAAAACATAGCTTTATGTATGTGCATTACTTTGAATGATGCACATAATAGTATTTTAGTTTTAGCCACCTATATGAATCAAATTTTAAAGTTTCATCTAAAATTAAAAAATAAACATCTGATTTTTTAAAGAAACTAGGGGGCTCTGCCCCCTACGAGCTACGCTCGTCAACCCCCGTTCAGACACCGCAGACTCTAACAGTACGCTAATTTGATTGCCTTCAAAAAAATTTCGGAAGATTGAATTATAATTTGAATCTGACAATTATAATCTGGCGTAATTTTCACCAAACTTTTCTTTCTCTTTTTAATATTCACGTCAAAATACTTTTGTTAGAAATGAAATATTATGATCATCTTAAAATGTCAAGTAAATGTCTCACGCAATTTTTAAATTAAAGCTGTTTTGCAATATTATTTTTTGTTCATTTTACGTAATAAGTGTAATATGACGTAAATTCTCCTATTTAGCACTTCTAACGCATGTTACTGAATTTATTATTTTACAATATTCTTTCTCATTTAAAATTCACGTGTAACTATAGATTTTATGACGTAATTTTCAATGAGTTCCTGCTTTTTATATTTTTTGTTTATGATAGTCACGTGTAAAATAAATTTTTAATTTGAAGCAAACATTACTGTTTGCGCTGTTTATACAGCTGGCAACAGTTTAAATTAATACAATTTTCTAAAATTTGTAAAAAATATCTCTCGAAATGCTGAAAATTTGAATTTAAAATAGAAATAAAACCTCGAAAAATTATTCAAATTAAAAAACTAACTGCAATCTGCACACCGGGAAATTCTGACGCATAAAATGATCTAAAAATTATTAAATTCCTATGTACAGTTTTTGCTCCTATAAAACTTTTTTAATGGAACGATTTTGTCCAACTTTGGCATTAAATATCTCTTAAAATAATTCTTCGATTTGAAAACTGTCTGCATCAGCTTGTTTATCAAACATTTTTCTATAATTCTACCGATTTTCATATTTTTGTATGCAACAGTTTTTTTAATATTAACGAAGAAAGACCTCCGGTCACAAAAAATTCAAAACCGGCGGCGGCGGTGACAGCGGTAGTTACTTTTTTTTAGAATAGAGAGATGTAACATGTTTTTTGTTTTATTTTTAAGTTTCTTATTCCACCCTTGCATATTTTAAGCTGAATTTAATATATTTCTGTGAATTATGTTTTGTTGTTTCAAAAATGCAACAGCTTTTTTGTTTTATTTCAAACTTTTATTTCAACTATGCATATATTTTAAGTTTACGTGCAAATTTACAGTCAAGTTATATTTAAAAGCATTACAGACATGCCACTTTTCAGCGAAAACATGAAATTTCACTTTTTTGGCACTGAAATTTATCACCCCCGGGATTGATGCAAACCTGTATTAAAATTTGTTGACATTTTTAGGACGGGAGGGGGGGGGGAGGGTAGCAGTATTTGATGAAATACAACAAAAATGCGAGTACGAACAGCGCCAAATTGAGTTTATTTCTATTCCTTTCGCATTTGACCTTCTTTTTCCCATGACCTACTACGCATTTAGTCCATGTATAGAAACAAACAGCATGAAAACATAGCCAGGAGCTTGCAACTATCGCCTGTCTGCTTTGCCTGAAGGATTGCGAAAATCATCAAAAGATCGTAGAAAAATGGTGGTTTCGTCAAACGAATGTGAATTTCGTCAAAGGATCGCTGAAAAAAAAAAAAACACAATTTTTTTAAAGGGTTCTTTAGAATGCATATTTCGTCCAAGGATCATGGAATAAGGGAATTTCGCCAAATAATCGTGGAAAAACATGAATTTCATCAGATGATTGCAGAAAAAACGCATATTTCATCAAAGGATCGCGAAAACGGGAATTTCGTCAAATAATCACGGAAAAAAATATGATTTTCATTAGAGGATAACAGAGAAAACGAGAATTTCATCACAAGGTTGCAAAAGTGCATGTTTCAACATAAGATCCTGAAAAAAAATGTGTATTTTGAAGTCGGAAGATCTTGAAGCTTATTGGTTCATCAGTATCACGTGAACCGTTAGTCAGCTAAATTTTGAATTATGTTCTCTTACATAACTAATTTACCGCATACATTCGGATAATCGGTTGCGCCTGTGCTTCTGCCAGCGTATTTTGATTGTAAGGTAAGTCTCGCTTGCTCTGTCGTTTATTTCTTTTTGTTTTTTATTAGGATTTTTGTATTAGCTATCTAAAATGCACCCTTTATTGGCCAATATATCGATTTTTACATGGTTTACCATTTTAGAGACGGAAGATTCAGCCAAAAGCTGCCGAAAAAATTCAAGTCTTGAAAACATCAAAGGTGTATTACCAAAAATTTAAATTTAAATTTAATTCAGTTAGAAGAGGAAGTAACATATCTTGACGATGTTTCAGACCCTGACTATGATTCCTTTCTGTAAACATTAATTTATTGATTTTTTTAGTTTGTAAATTTTAACTGATTGTTTGTTTTTTTGTGTAAATATTTTTAATTTTTTTATATTTATTTTTTGTATGAAACTCTCTTTTTTCAGAATCGCCGTCTCATTTATTGGTATTTATTTATATTTATACTTTTACTTTTATTTTATATTTAATAAATTTTTTGGCAGTTGTGAGCGAGATTTTACTTGCATTCGTAACAAATTTTTCAAAATGGAAAAAAACTTCGTTTTTAAATCTTTGTTATTTATAAATCCATGTTTTTACATCATTTTTCATTTTTTGGGTAAAATCATTGATTTATAAATAACAAAGATTTAAAAATGATGTTTTCCCGCCACCTTGAAAAGATTTTTGGCACAATTGTTTTCCAAGCGGCACAGGATGCGAAACTCTTCCCTGAATTTTGTCGAAGAAACGCGAGAGGTGTAATTCGTCAAAAGGGTGCAGAAAAAACGCAAATTTTTCAACAAATTTCGATGAAAAGACTCATTTCGTGAAAGAAAGATTGTGGAAAAACAGTCATTTCGTCAAAAGGCTGTGAAAAAAAAAAAACCATGAAATTCATGAAAGAATTGTGGAAAAAGCGAGAATTTCGCCATAGAGTTCTTGGAAAAAGCTCATTTTTTTTTCACGCATGAGGTGGTTCATATTTTCTTCTTTTGAAGGTTGACTTTTGCAAACACAATTTTTTGAATGCTTTTGATGACTTGCCACTATCTGAATAATCATGCATAACTATCACTTGTTTAATTGAGTCTGACTTAAGGGGGTCCGGGGCTCACAGTACTATTTTTTTCACTTATAGAGATTTTGTTATGAATTTTTTTCTCTAATATCTTTTAATATAAAAGGAACATTGCATGTAAAAAAAATCTAAAAAAATTAAATATTAAAAAAATAAAATAAAATTTTAAAATTTTAAACATCGTTAATTTTTTATATAACTGATTGTGTACAGAAAATGTGTCATTTTAATTTGTCTTCAGGATTTCTTAAAATATTGATTAGGAATTTTATAATAAAATTTTAAGTAAAAAAATGAAGTTTTTTATGAGTGAGTTTTGCATTAATTAGCATATTTTCACAATTATCACTCAAAATTAAAAATCCTGAAGACAATTTGTTCAAACACAGCATAAAATCTCTGTTAAAAATTTCACACATATATCTTGCAAGGAACTTTAGATATAATGAAGGGAACGAATATCTTTTCCAACTGGCTTAAATCATATTCCAGGCTGGAGTAGCACAGTCAAAGTTTATTCCAACAGATCCCTTCATTTATGACCTAATTACATGGTATACAGGAGTTTGCGTGTTAAAACACACTTTCATCATGTAAATACTATAGTTATAGCTCGGATGAATAAAACTACCGCTGCAGTTCGCAGCCAAGTCCAACAAATTAGAGTGAATTATCTCAGCCAGGTATCGTCCAGATAGCCTAAAAGGTAAGGCATTGGCACGGCACGCCAAGTATCCAGGTTCGCACACCAAGTATCTTGGTCTGGACATTTTTCGCTCTGTTGGAATAAACTTCAACTGTGCTACTCCAGCTTTGCATATAACTTTGGATATATTCTTTTAAAGTTGACAAATCGTGAAAAAATTCATTCTGAGATAAATGGAGCTAAAGTTCTAGTCAGCTGGCAGCTGATGCATCGCTTCTCATGGCAAAAGGCGTTATATCTCTGGATCTAATGTAGACAATAGCATGTGGTTTGCGGTATTTAACGCTAAAAACTCAGTATTTTGTTTTAAGCCAATAAAAAAAATGCATTTTTTTGAGAATTTTTAGCCCCGGACCCCCTTAATGTTGTAAACTTAAAATAACACTTTCTCGTCATTTTTGACTGGGGCATATGCTAGTTTAAAAATATTGTTGCTTATTCGAGAATAAGTGTTAAATTAAATTTTTCCCAAAGTAAGTCAGAGAAATTTTATACCTTTTAAAAATACAATTTGTCAATTTAAAACGTTTTTCAATAAACTACACATATAGCGCCAACAGGAAGCAATTTTCAATAAACGAAATACAGCTTTATCATGAACATTTGAATCTGAATATTTACGTACGATGTAGTTATCTAATACGTTTTATAGCTCGTTATATTTTATCGTATTCAGACATCTAAAATTACTATTTCACGAGAATGTTTCACAAAATCATTTTGTACTCTTCGCCGGTGATAAATTTTATGGCCTGAATGCTAAAGCCAGTTAATACCATTTAGAGAAACATGCAAAGCATGCGAAACTGTAATTTTTCTTCTGTTTATCCCTATGTTGTGCACTTAGCCATCGCAAAATAGAAAGGATTTATCTGTATTGTCAAGAGAATTTTATTAAGAATTCACATTTTTATTTGCTTTGCCTTTAACAATTTTTTCCAAAAAATGAGGTGAAAACTTTGAAACTGCTTTTTTTTTTATCATAGCTTGAAGTTTTCAATTTTATTTATTAGATTGTAAAATATGTAACATAAAACAGAATTATTACATTTTGCTGATGGCATGAAAGCATTATATATATGTATATATATATATGTATGTACATATATATATGTAATACATATATATGTATATATATATTCCAACTATAATTAATGAAACTTATTGCATAATAGTCTCTAAAGCAGCTCATTAGACTAAACTAGACATATGAATGCGGATTCTATGAGTGTGTTTTATCATATCTCAATTTTTTTTTACAAGAAAGGTTTATCATTCAACAAACAAAAAGCTATCAAAGACTTTTTTAAATAAACAATTTTATTCCTTATTTTTGTAAAAGCACTGGACATATACATCAAAGAACTATAAGTAATATCATAAAAAATAACAAATTTTGTCTAAATTTATATTTCATCTCCTTAATTAGAGGCGATTTATGCAAATCCAGTTACCCGAGTTTTTTGCTTATACGAGGTGAGCTTCGTTCATTTTAACGCGGATACTCGGAACTCTACTGTATTTCTAATAATGCTAAAGAATATTTGTTGAATTGGAAGGATCATTTTCATCATTTAACTAGGTTGAGAAAAATGAAAAATGAAATTTTTTGTACTTATATATATATATTATGTATAACTATGATAATTTATTATGTGAATGTAATCATACCAATAGGCTAAGATGCCACAGAAAGTTGTTAAAACTAAATGTTATAAATAAAAATTTAAAATCAAACAATTAACTATATAATTAATATTATCATGAGAAATCCCTATACACAGCAATTTCAAAAATTAAATTAATCCGCGGTCAGCTTGGTTGTTTTAACTCGGATAATCGGAACTCTACTGTATTACTAACAATGCTCAAGAATACTTGTTGAAACTAGAGGATCATTTTCACCATTTAACTAGATTGAGAGAAATAAAAAAATAAATATTTTGTATTTATGTATATCTTTTCATGTAGGGGGTCCGTAGCAGTGGTGCAGCGTATGGGGATGCTGCATAATTCTACTACCAATGTCATTATACAATAAATTTGGCCTTTTTGATCACATTTGAATCACATAACGTTCAAAGATCAAATAAGGCCTAATGTAGTAAAGGCCAAATTTAGTATATAATAATACTGGTACTAAAAGGATGTAGCATCCCATGACACTATGAAATTGGTGCGTAGTACAAAAGAAGTTGAGAATCACAGTTTTAGACGATTCATTTCTGCATAAATAAATGCTTTTCTTCACGTACGTTAGTAAATAAAAATTTATTAAAAAATTCTGGTGCTGTTTTAACAGTTGGAGATTTAAATTGAGCAATATAAATAATATACCACTGCACATCAAAGGGATGAAGAAAACATGATTTGTATTTGCAAGACTGTGTTTTTCCATTACAAGTTATAAGCGCATAATTTGATTTTATTAGCATATTTGGTAACTTTTTGGTGCATATTTGCATGCATATATAAGTGCATATAATCCGCTATCTGTATCATAAATGTATTTTTAGTATGGTTTTATCCTTCTTACTTTTTTAATTATATTTTATTTCATGCAACATCCTATACAATTATCGGCCATAACACTAACCAGAGCATCTAAATAGATTTTATGAAAACTAAAATGTAATAATGAAATGTTAAAATTTCAGTGCAAAATACATCTTCAGAAAAATAATAAAGAATTCTGGAAACACAAATAGAACTTGTTTTATTTTTGAGAATTTTTAGAAGTGTAACATAATGAAGAATGATTGATGACTTAATAATGCAAGAAACCAACTGTGCAATAGTGCTAAGATTTTCGAAAAATAAAATAAATTTAAAATTTGAAATTAAAAATGGTTACCTTTAAGAAAAAACAATTCTCTGTTGTGGGTTTTCGCAATTTAAAAAGTAGCGTAAATATCTAAGTTTGAATTTATAGGAACTAGATAACAACCACTTTAAATCCTAATTCTGCTTTTCTTAAAAAAAAAAATATCCCCAAATAAAGTAAATCAAATGGTTGTAATTGAATGAGTGAAAAAAATGTTAAAGTCAACTCCACATATTATCAGAAATATATTTCACTCCCAATCTTCAAACATGAAATATTATATCTTTACAACCAGCTCCATCAATTAATTGAACTGCATCAAGATAAAATAAGTCGGAAATTGTACGTCAAGCGTGGAAAATGAGGTGCTTTTGTAGTATAACTAGTTTTATAAATATTCAGATCTTGGCGCAATAGCTGTTGCACTCTTATGCAAAAATGCATGAATACAAAATTTTATTACGATTTAATACATTAAATTCAGTAATACGGAAATAATATGACTCCATCTTAAATGGGACGTAATCGCACCATGGCAACCTAGAACCATTACCTATCATGAGATATCATTAAATTAATTACGCATGGTAGGATTTAATAGAATAAGGATACTTTTATTAATATCTTTTTAGGTTTTGATTCGATTTTTAAAAAATTTGAAATGACTCGATAAAATTCTACAACGATTATATATACTAAATTTCAAATCATTCGGTTGGGTAGTTTTTGCACTGTTATATGCTGTCAGACCGACAGACAGACAGATAGAACAGATGATGACTATGGGTGATACGTATTTATATAGTTACGAACGCACCTAAAACAACCACACATTACTGTTACTTTATTGGAAAAAATGGAACGAGAAACTGGTATTAGTTTTATAACCTTCACTGATATAACTATATATCTCCCATGGATTTTGCGCATTTGGGCTTTTAAAAAGCGCGTTATCCAAATTCAAACATCCACTTACAACTCTTCATGAACTTTGGAAAGTTGTTCAAGAGGAATAGTCCCAAATACCTATTCCAAAACTAACAAAGGCATTATTGTCATGGAAATTATAGTTTAGACAGGTAGTTCAGAATAAGGGTACCAAATTGAATATCTAAAACACAAGCATTTTACGTAAAATAATACTGTAAGTACCATGAAAATCATCTAAAAATGGACGAACACCCCTGTAGTTAATAAAAGTACTGTTTTAAATAAATATCCAAGATTACTTTTTTTCTGTTTTCATTAATATAAGTTATATTGTTCAAAGAGACTGATAGCTGATACCCTAGCGATTGCGGGTTTTCCGAATTTATTGTATTTTTTTTAAGATTCTAACACAACGAAATCGCTGCATCTAATGGTGTTTTCTTTTTCTTTTTTCCTTTTGTATGTGCACGAAGCTCTCATACACGCAATATAGTGATCCCGGCATTAACGAATTTCTTATATTTTTAGGGTTTCCAATACAGCGAGTTTGCTGAATCCAGTTTTTTTTTTTGTTTTCATAAAGCATTCATACTTGCGATATCAATTTCATGTAATTTTGTGGTTTCAACTTGTCAATTATCGTTAATATTTTTGTAATATTGATGAAAAGTCGTTAAAATGTTCTTTTTTACTGCTGATATTAACTTTTTAAAGTGTATCTTATTAAATTTCTGAAATATATATATTTTAATTTATAAGTGCAGTATTAAGAAAAAAATCTGTTTACGGATGAATTTATTATTTCTGAAAATATTTCGCATAATAAAATTAATTACTTCTTATAAATATAAGTTTTAAATTATTTCTTAAAAACAAAGCACTCTTTCGGCCGGAATAGTCTGAACGAATCAAGTTTTATATCCGGCATGTCTCTGCTCCCGTATAAAGGCACCCTATACTTCAGGGATGTTTTTTCTTCCTAAACTCATTAATTTATACCTATATGTAACTTTAAGAAATTTAGAATGACAACATTTTTCTTCTTTTTGTATACTGGACATTACAATTTGGAGATTTTTTTCTTATGGAAAGTAATCAACTGATAATGGAGAAACACCCTAAATTTAAATATGAATAAACAACATCAATGTTTTCTTGCCATAAGCAAAATGCAATAGCTCTGCTTTATGATGCATATTTTAAAATCGAATACATAAAATGAAAAACTTGAAGCCATGACAAAAAATATTTCCAAAGATTTCAATCTATTTTATGGAAGAAATATTTAAGGAAACGTAGATAAAGAAAAGTGTATTCCTAATAAAATTCTCCAAAAGATGCAGATAAATCCTTGCTATTTTTTGTTGGCAGCACAACTTAGGGACAAAGTGGAGAAAAATTCAGTTTCCCACTCTTTGTATGTTTCTCTAAACGGCACTAAATGGCTTCAGCCTTCAGTCATAAAATTTATCACCAGAGGAAGAGTACAAAATGATTTTGTGGGGCATTCTTGTGAAATAGTAATTTAGTTTTTTGAGAACGATAAAATGTGACGTGCTATAAAACGCATTGTAAAAGCATTTCGTATATTTGCATCCAAATATTGATGATAAAGCTGTATTTTTGATTATTGAGAATTACTTTATGATGGAGCTCTAACTGCAGTTTATTGAGAATAGTTTATATAGACGAATTGCATTTTTGAAAGATATAAAACTTCTGTGATGTTCTTTAGAAGAAAATTTAATTTAACACATATTTTCGAATAAATATCAATGTTTTTATATTTCCACAAAATCTTTATTTTTATATTATTTACAATAAGATTACCTCAGTTTCCTACATTGGAGAATGTTTAAATGGGTTCTTAATCCCTTAACCTACAATGACGGGCATAGCCCGCGTACGATGATCGAGCCAAATGTAAATTCTTCTTGCCACTAAAATTTCACAGTAAATATAGTTTAATTTAATCGTCGAAATTCCATGATTAAACAAGGCGAAAATCTGTATTAAATTTTAGTGGTAGCTATGGATTTGCCAAACCGTGGAGCTGTTGATTTTAAATCGTAGGTTAAGGGGTTAATAGTAAAGCGGTGTTCCTACGCCTCAAGGAAATACCAGTATTTTCTGAAAGTAATGGTCGATATATGTGTACCTGTATTTTTGACTATTGTGATTAATAAATAACTGATGCACTAAATAAAATAATGGTATTAAAGCACTTTAAAATCAACGATTTCAATTTAGTAAATTTTCACACATCTGTGATATAGTTTGGAAGGAAATTCAATTTACTATTAGTTTAATTTTGTATGAGTAAATAATTTAATATATTAAAATTTCCATAAAAGACATAATTTGTTTGTTTTTTGCTTACATATTAATTTACCTTAGCTCCAAATATTTCAATATCTCAAATTGAGTTTTTACAATTTTCTAAATATCTGGAATCCGAATTAATAATATAGCAGTACTATATTTATTGAAAATTTTAATATCTATTTTAATGAAGTAATGGTAAATGCTCACTGTATTGTATTCAGAATATCAAGAAATACTTTATAAAAATTGCCGATCAGTCTCCATAAAGATATTTTTGATACGTAGTGTATTGCCTTAATAAAGACTATAAAAGTTAACCATTTATTGTTAGTGAAGGAGTTTGGAAGAATTTCGGGGCAAAACACACGCACACACATAGAAAAACAATAATAACAACAACAAAACACAAAAACTATGTGCGAAAGTTTAAACCTTATATTGTATACCATGGGTTTTGCGCATATTAATATTTTTATCATGGGGTAAAATAATATATATTTTGTGTGAAATAGATGAACGAGATAAAGTAATTAGAGCTTTGCGCATAGTGAATAAAAATTAACTTATTTTATTAATAATTCCATGAAATATACATACACTATGAATACTCAAAATATGCTTTTATGCTGGTATTGTCGATGTTATGTTAATAAAAATATAGTTGGCAGATTCATCCATATCTCATATCTGCCTTTCATTTATTAGTTACAATCTAAATAAATACCAACGATAAATTTGACGATACTTTTAAAAAGGAAACTTCGAATAAGCGACCTGACATCATGCAATATTACCCCGACAATTCAGGGGGGGGGGGGGGGGGTGTATATTTTGTTATATTGTTCCAAACTTGGTAAGAACTTTTTAATTATTTCATTTCCAATATTTCTACGAAGCTGTTTGTAATCTTTGTAAAGCCAACGTTTCTGCAGCATATGTATTTAATTTCAAATACTTCTGATATAAAGACAATATTTGCATAATAATGGACTTTCATTGCAAATAATTCCGATGTAAAGCTAATGTTTCTACAGTGGAGATATTTTATTGCACATACTTCCAACATAAATCCAATGTTTCTGCAATCGTAACACTTTATTGCACACACTTCAAATATAAATCATGAATTTCAAAACTAGTTCTGCTTAAAATTTTTATATCCTAAGAAAAAAGCATACTTTGTGATCTTTTTCACCGTTTATGTCAGGAAAAATATTATTGCTTTGTTATTATGCATTGCACTGTATGCAATTAATTGCTCAACAAAAGAAATAAGCAGAAGAGTGGCGACGCGATATATTGCAAATTGACTGCATGAAGTGTTTGGATTTATGGAAGGGAGAGGGAATCTAATTTTATTTAAAATTAAGAAATGATTTATTCCAAATTTTAATAAAAAATTGTATGGAATGCTAATGTATAATTACTGATTTTATTATACGTCATTACTAGTTCAATAAAAAGGCATTTTAATATTTTAACTAAAACAAAATCTACAATAAAAAATGTAATTATTTAATTTACTGAATCTAAAGTTAAGCGAAAATTAAAACAAATAATTATAAAATAAATATCGGATAATGTGACATTGAATTAAAAAAATAATAAAAATGTCTTTAAACAGGAACAAAAGTGAAACTATGTTTATGTTGTGTAAAAGGATATTTAGCTCAATAAAAAATATAGAAATATCACTAAATAGGGCATAAATAATACAAAAATTAGAAAAATATATCTCACAAAAGAAACTTTTTTCTTCGAAGGAATACTGAAATGAAATTTCCCAAAAAAGTCAAAACAAAATCCAAATAAAATGAAAATTACACGCACTCAAAACTAATATCTACATTTAAAATTAGAGCATTGCATTTAAATTTAGGTAAAAACTAGTTGTTGTGATCGATGTATTTTTTAAAGTATATCACATTACTAAAAATAAATAAATAAATAAATTATAATAGCAACAAGTAAATTTTGCGTCGTTTTATAGAGAAAACACTGCATGGATATAGTATGTTGTCATTTTATACACTTCTGTGAAAAGAAGTTTGGCTTTTAATTTGTGCGAACTTCTGATATCACAACATTTTTTGGTTAAAACATTAAAGAGAACTTGGAGGATTTTTTTTTTTTTTGTTACAGAGAACATTTTATTGGGATATATACTATATTGTAATAAAAATTATTTCCGATAATGGAAAATATTTGCATTCATTATCAATAATCATTCCATCTTTTTCTTGCATTTCTTTATAGTAGAAACAAACACCTTACTTACTGTGAAATTCTCTATTCGAAAAAATTTGGATAACATTGAATGTAATATATTTATATATATATACATTTTTAAATTACACAAACTGCAATTTTGTCTTACATTGTCAAAGTTATTTTTCAGTGAGGAAAATGTTCTTTCAACATCTGTGATTAAATACAGTAATATTTATAGTATAATGGTGGATAAAATACAAACGGAACAGTCATTAAAATTTCGTTTATTTTTGCATGAGTGTGGCAACAACTATGTGTATATGTGTAGAGATAGAGCAGTAAGTCAGAAAAAGACTGTCACTAACTAGTTGGGCAGACACACGTGATATGTGCAGACAGTCGGAGCCAACAGTATCGGTCAGCAGACAATCATTTCGTATTCATTTGCGTCTTCAAAATGTTTGCGAGTAAAGTAGAACAATGTAGAGCAACGTAGAGTAACATAGTATTATTTACCTTTTTAAGAAGAAGTTGTAGTTCGCGAAGGATCAGTGCCGAATGAAGCTAGTGTATGGAGAACATTCACTGTCATTGACACATGTGCAGGATTCACAAAAACATTTCTTCAACGAAGGGTATCTGTGAATGATGATACGCTTATCCAGTCAAGATGAATTTGTCATCCCGTCGTCACATTTTGATTAGCTGAAAAAGTATACCATTTGTACAGATGTTATACCATTTGTACCATTTGTACAGAGAAGTTGTGTACAATATTCGAAACTGGTTCCGGTTTTAGCTAAAGTACTGTTATAAGCTGGTTATTCACCGCTTGGTGAAACAAAAGGGTAAGTGCTTGTGTAGGTTTGGAGATTACATTTGAAATAAACTACGCTTTTTTCTTCTTTATCCCCTGATTTCTTTTCATCATATCCACCCTAATATTTTACAATAGATGATGTAACTTCTGGTAGCCCAACTGTATCACAATCCAAGAAGCTATTTACATGTATAAGAGGGCGAAAGCCTGAATTTGAATTTAACTCTTTGTTAAGTTTTTCTTTTACTTTTTGTCCTATTTCACATAGGACTAATGACATAGCCTTTCTGAACCATTCTCTATTTCTTTATTACATGCATTCATTAAGAGAAATATCATGCGTTTCTAATTTTTTAATGTCTCTGATAACAATAACCACATAAAATGATTTTCAATCAGATGACATTTTTCGAACATTATTGTCTGTCAAATTATCCTTAGCTATAAAAATTGCAGAAAAGTCTAATGCTGTCTAATGCTTTAATCACATTGCGTAAAACAATTCAACTTTTTCCCTAAAAAAACTGCATGAATCCAGATTATCATTTTGTTAACACTGGGTTAGGTGGTAACAGAAGGGTTAGGATACATTTCCTTACATTTTTTTACTCGCATTTTTGAAGAATTTCCTTAACAAAATAAATGGTTGTATTTACTGGTTCACATTTTTCCTTGATTTGTTCGCTGAAGTGATGCTAAGCGATAGACAAGCATGTCACATGAGTTAAATTGGGACAGAAAACTTTTAACAAAATTGCAGCTTTGGCCACTTGACTCCTCATCTGAGCAGTCCCTCTCAGGCTACCGATATGAAGCAGCATTGCTAATATATACAATAACCTTTTCAGAAAACGTATCTTTGCCAAAGCACAAATCTCAATCTCACCCACAATCGTTAATGAAAATTGCAATAGCAGAATGGTCAACTTTATAGTGTTCTCTGCAAGCAACGAAATGTGAATGAGAAGATTCGATTCTCATTTTCCTATGAATAAAGTGTGCTATATAGAGAAGACATTTATCAGTTGTTTCGTCTGTACTTACGTTATAATATTACTTCTAGTGTCATATCTATTTCATCTACAACTTTATTATAAAGTATATCTAAATGAGTCAATATCTGAAATCAATCTGAAAATTGTCCAGTTGGCGTCCACTACCAATAATGTTTGATTAATTATACTAAAACCAAAAACTGAAAAACGTAATATAGTGTACCATTTGTTATAACAATTACCAATGATAAATGGACATATATGATATTAAATAATTAATTTTAAGCTTTAAACAACGAAATCATCATTTCAGTCCCTGTCCCAAGGTACAAATATCCAATGTTAAATGTATGCTGTTAAAATTTCTCTAAATATTTTAACTTTTGCTACTATATATTTATACCTATATATATACTCTATGGGAAAATAGAATTCTTCTTTATCACTATAGATTGTATAAATAAATATTGTAGCAAGTATATTTGTCCCTGAGTTTGACCATCATCTCAGTCCCTCTAAACACTCATTTAGGTTAACAGACACTAGGTGGTGCTGGCAGAATTATTTCCATTGCAACAGTAACTAAAGTTCAACTAGCCACCATGGATGAAGGTAATTTGTCCTTCTCTTTGTTTCATATTTAGAAATAGTATTTAGTTTTTGTCCTGAATAGGGATTAGTATTTTTTATAGCATCATTCATGTCCTCTTATTTGACTTTTTATTTTTTACATAATGATTCAACAAAATAGCTGCGCAGCTGTTAAGACTAAAGCATCAGCTCAGTCCTCATCATCTCAGTCTCAATTATTAGACACTTACACAAGACACTTTCTTCCATAAAAGTTTATCCTACGCATAAAATATACATCCTTGATCTCAAAACACTACAACATTTAAATGACAAAACATGCATCACAGTATATAATGGCATGCGGTAGTTGGTACATTAATTTAAAAAAAATTAAATTTTGGAATGAAATTGTCCGTTTTTCAGATATTGACTCACATGATATTTTCTTAGCGATTATTCATCAGATATAGTGTTAACCCTTATGTCAATGACTCTTGTATCGAATGACTGGGGTACCGGGGTACCTGCTGCCATTTTATCTTACGCAAGCCATAAAACATCCATATTTCATAGAATTTAACTGCCTCACATTTGGAGAAGAGGAATTTGACGCATGTTTATGAATATTATTACTTCAGGTGTCAACAATTCAAACAAAGGTCGCATATAAGAAATGTGGAAAATAAACTCACTTTCGTTATATTGCTCAAGTATGAACGCAAACCGATTCTGAAATATTCTTATATTTATACGGTTTGATAACATTTGGACTATGGACTATGCTAAATCATAACCTATCGAAAATTTACAAACCACCGGAAAATTTAACGGATGAAGAGCAGTTATTTCCGTATCGAGGAACAACAAGATTCACACAATATTGTTCATCTAAACTGGCTAAATATGTTGGGTATGTGAAGAAAAAAATTATTATCCTCTCGACAGCCAATTATGCACTGGAAAAACAGGTACATGCCGTAAAATAAACCTAGAAGAAAATGTTGTGAAAAACTTGGCAGCCCCTTTCAATGATTCTTGACGAGACATCATCATGGGCAACTTTTTTTTTCTCTGTCTTTGGTCAAGCATTTATTATACTGGAAGCTCACAATGGTTGGCACTTTGAAAAGAAACCAACTTTATATTCCCCAGGAAATGATCCCACGTAAATCGCACAAGTTTTATTCACAGGATTTGGGTTTCATGATGACGTAAATATTTATTCGTAAATTCCAAAAAGGAACAAAGCTGTCATTCTAATGTCTACGATGCGTTATTATAAAACCATCACGGAACCAAACGAGAAACTCGAAATGATTCAGTTTTACAATGAAACGAAATATGGAATATATATAATGGATATATTGGGGTGATATGCAATACGTAGGCATACAACCACATGGCCACTTGAATTATTTTTCAATATTGTGGATATAGCAGCACTTCCTGCTTTATATTATACATACTGCCAATAACGATATGCTTAGCCATAAAACAGACAACCGTGTCTTTTTTGCGGAAATTAGGTAAGACCTTAAGTCTTACAACAATTGAAGATCAATCTCAAAATGTACAGACTTTGAGACATTTTCGAACAATCGGGGAATTGAAAGTATACTGAAAATAATCTTTGCTTGTATTTGGAGCTGCAACATATTCAGAACCCAGCCAAAAGACCCTAAAGCGGGATAAAACAGGAAGGATAAAAGTAGTTGGTGTCAGACGTACGTGTTAGAGCCACAAAAACGGTGCAGAAAACCCAGAAAATGATGCAAACTATGACGAAAGCCAGTACGTGATGTACATTCGTGCACCTTTTGCTATTGTAAAGCTTGTCCAAAAAATTTCAGGTAAATGAAATATTTTTCACCTTCAATAATATGTCTAACTCTTATTTTCAAGTTAACTTCAAGGTTTATTGATCTAAATCTAAATAATCTATCATTTTCTGCATTTTTCCATAGAAAATTCGCATGGGTACCTATGGGTACCCTGGTCATTGATGAAAGGCATAAAAATGTTTATTGCTCCAAAATAGCGATTAAATATTTTCAAATTTTAAAGTGATTATGCTAATGGACAGTGAATACTACAAATAATGGGGATGTAAATTCATTTTAGTTTATTTTGATATTAACATCCAGAAATCGGTATGAAAAAAGGAAAAATGTATCCGGGTACCCAGTCATTGACATAAGGGTTAATGCAGTACTTCCTCAGTAGTTTTTTGAAATTGGGATTACACAGTTTGTCAACTTGGAATTACTTTTTACAAGGTATATTATATATTTCACATATGGAACATGGTCTCCGCCATCAGATAAAAGTTTTTCAATATGTTCTTGTTACGTTTGAATTAAATGACTGACTATTATCCCATTTTTACAGGGACATTTACATAACACAATTTTTTATTTGCGAAAATAAAAAAGAATAGTTCTCCGTTAGATAGAATTATACCCTACTGATCAAAGTAAGATAATGAATGACTGTTTTACGTAATCAAAGACATTTAAACTTGACAGGGTTTCACCAAGTATCTTCCAATGTGGCAATTATCTGTTAACCACTAGTTTCACTAGTTTCATCCGTTAAACGACTTCCTTTCGGGAATTGATAAAAATTTGAGATATATATATACATTTGTTTATTAGTTACCTTTTGAAAAATACACAAAATATGCACTTTTGACGGATCTTATAATCGTTTATGCACTTATAAGTATTTATAGAAAATACAGCTGAAATATGCAAATGCATATGCAAAAAGTACATTTTTGTATATAATTTGCATATAAATTGCATATAATTTTTGTAATGCATATAATCCCGATTCTAGTAATGACTGTCTTTAAACAAGATGTTATTTTTATCTTCCAAAAAAAAAAAAAAAATTCAATGAGTATTTAACTTTGAAATTTTTATGAAAGTTGCATCAATAGATATAAAAATTATCTTTTTTTCTTCTTTTTAACAATTTCCAACAAATTTGAAAAGTGTTTATGATCTTGGTTTATCTGCCCGTCTGTCCATCCGTCTGCGCTCTAACTCCCGTAAATATACTTGGATTGCTCTGAATTTTTTGTATGTTACGGCTGTCTATGGAAGATAATTTCTGAAAGTGTGATTTCAGTAGTTATTAAGGGTGTTTTAGTTTGTATTAAATTTTAGCTGAACAGTGTCAACAACAACTATGCTTGATGCATGGTTTTTATTATCTTGTTTTATTACAGCGAAATAACCCAGTTGCTACCATTTTAATTCATGGCAGAAATTTCACTATAAATTTTGAATTTTGTAAAGTTTCCTTTTCGTTTAAACGTTGTGTTGTTGTTGTGTGTTTATGACGGCCAATTATCAACACAAGGGATATGGGCCCTAGGGGGGGTGCCCTTCGTGGGGGTCTTTCTAAGAGAACCTAACCCGTATTAACGCTTGGAAATCCAAGGTTCGAAGAAAACCACGAAAACTCCGAACGATTAGGCCGACGGGCGCGATAGGGATCGAACCCAGCACCTCCCGTCTACCAGCTTCGAGAGCAGAACCTCTCGGCCATTTAAACGTTGTGATTACGAAATCCAATGTTTGTCTTTCATTGTAAAATACTTGCAAAGACTTCACTTTCTCTGTACTTCAGAAAACTCAAAATACCGCATATTATATCATGCTCCGAATCTCAAATTTATTATATAAAAGTTAGCAATTAACATATTCATAAAATTATGGTTTTTTTTATTAGCCCCCGGTACGGTATGCTATTTCTTTCTCCCACCTTATTTTGTGCCGTCTCCAATAAATAGCGCTACCTTACAGAGGCCAGCCGTAAAAAAAAAGCAGTACGATTAAATACTCTATAGCAATTTTTTTAATTTCTAAGCATCGCACATTTTCAAGTTTTATACCGTCTTATTGGAAAAAAAGTACTTTTAAATGCAATTTGTTTGAAAACTGTATCTCCATTTATTTTTGAAATATTAATTTTTTTGTAGTTTTTAGCACCATTTGTTTGATTTTGGCAACTCAAGTACTCCATTTATGTAGAAAGTAAAGGGAAAATATTTGTAAAATAGCAATTATATTTTTTGGTTGCCGTTTTCTCATAACAACCGAAAGAAAATGTAACTAAAATACGTGCTATTTTATAAAAATATAAACGAATAATAATTTCTGTTAGAACATGGAGCTATTATAAACTGTATTTAATTTTAAGTTAATATTACAAACAAATGAAGGCCTATGAATCATTAGATAGCCTTTTTTTGTCGAGTTCCTTTAATGACGGCATATTTTTGCTGCATTTGTGTATTATTTTGCGATAGTGACATCCTATGCATGCTTTACTGTAGATGTTTTAGAGTGGATCGTAAATGTGGAATTCTTAAACGGATGCGAATGACGTCATTTTACATAAAATAAAAGTGTGTGCTTTAAGTCTTAAAATTGGAATATGTTTTGTACTATTTATATATACATATATTTTTGGCTTAGATGCTGTATATTCCCGCGGCCGCCATCTTGGATTT
Source organism: Maratus speciosus (assembly GCA_963932465.1). NCBI lineage: Eukaryota > Metazoa > Arthropoda > Arachnida > Araneae > Salticidae > Maratus > Maratus speciosus. The sequence continues at coordinate 59,832,627 of OZ010788.1, forward strand.
CTTGGCGATCTTTATCTGTAAGGCAACCCCAATGTTTATATTTTATTATTTTCATTTTATTTTCGTTAAGCCTAACATGCGCATAAATCGCTGCTTCGCGACATTTACTACATGTCAGAAAAAGGGTTTTCACGGCAAGAAGAAATCCAAAGTGGCGGCGCGGGAATATACAGCATCTGTTCCGTATTTTTTTTTCATCGGGGGCAGCACTAAATTCTGAAAAAACAGAACTCCTGTTTTCTAGTTTATTTATTTATTTATTTATTGTAAGAAAAAGAAAAGATATCAAATATCGTATGCAAAAAGTATCGTTTAAAAATATTGAAATATAAAGGAGAAAATTGTAGACAGCGCTGCCGTTTGTTTAACATTAGCTTGCTATTGTGAAATGCTGGCGAATATATACTGATCAGAAAATTTAATGTTACGAAAAAATGAACATTTGCTTCTTACAAAAGTATGTATGCAATATAACAAAACGTTATCATCGTTCAGAAAAATTAATGAAAATTATACTTATTTAAAAATGTTAGCTAATATTTACTACTTTCTGAAGATTTTGTCATTATTCAAGAAAATGCAAAGAAGGCTAAAACGACTTTTAAATAAATAAACTAAATTGCACAAGCTTCTCACAATAAGGATCAAGTATTCTTTCATGTACTTTTTTAAACGCTAAAATACAGAAAAATAGTCGTGTAATAACCTTTTTGTTTCATGGCGCAGCCAGCTAAGCATTAATCAACCATGTGAACTATTTTACACATAGTCTGCTGGAAATGAAAAATCCTGTCTCGCTATGCTGTACAATAAATTATGATTTATGCAAATATTCCTAAATGAAAGATTTTCCTTTATTTAGCAAGTCAGCTTAATTTTTAAAGTGATGAAAGATTTATTTTTAACTCGTACTTCAAAACGCAAAAGAAATCAGCATCAGATATACGGAAACAGCAGTACTTGTGCATAAAAAGATGCAAAGTAGTTATTCTGAAATATATTCTCTAATAAGTGATTTGGATTTTTTTTTTCATTTCTAATCACCTTATTATGTGGAAACGTTTATTTTTTTCGTTTATATGTTTCTAGTATATCCTTAAATTTAAAATTTCGGTAAAACGTTTTTAAGGATTTCGAAGATTAAAGTACAGTAGAATGAAGAGTACGAAATGTAGTTTTAGCACTGAAGTTCTACACAGAATGCCTGAAATGGATAACAAGCGAGCATAAATGTGAAAATGAATGAATATAAAACGTGAAAATAAATGAATATAAAACATGAAATAAATGAAGATAAAAAGTGATTATAAATTAATAACTAGCAAATACCTGAATGAATAACAAATTTACTACAAGTGATTTTATTGAGCGAAGCAAAATATTTTGACGTTTTAGAGCTTTAATAAAGCAGTTTTAGCAAACTTATTTTTTATCTTATTAGCCCCCGGTATGCTATTTCTTTCTCCCAGCTATTAAAATGTCGTCTCCAAAAAATAACGTTCCGTTGTATAAGCCAGCCGTAAAATAAATCAGATTTATCATTTTACTGTTAAATACTCTACTGCAATTTTATAAACTTCTAAGCATCGCACATTTTCAATTTTTATAGCGTCGTATTGGAAAAAAAAAAGTATACTTTATAATACAATTTGTTTGAAAACTGCATCTCCATTTATTTTTGAGATATTAATTTGTTTGTAGTTTTTAGCGCCATTTGTTTAATTTTGGCAACTCAGGTACTCCATTTCTGTAGAAAGTAGAGAAAAAATAGTTCGAAAATAGTTATTATATCTTTTTGTCGCCATTTTCCCCATAACTACTGAAAAAGCAATGTAATTAAAATACGTGCTATTTTGAAAAAATATAAATGAATGATTTCTGATAAAACATGGAGCTATTTTAACCTATATTTAATTTAATTATTTATATTACAAACAAATGAAGACATTTGAATCATTAGATAGCCGATTTTTTATTTTTTATTTATTTCATTTTTTGTGGAGTTTCTTGAATGACATTTGTTTTTTCTTTTTTTTTGTGTATCATTCAGCGATAGTAACGTCGAATGATTACTTTATTGTAGATGTTGTTTAAGACTGGATCGTAAATGAGGAATTCATCAGAGGATTCGAATGAAGTCATTTTATATAAAATAAAAGCGCGTGTTTTAAGTCTTAAAACTGAAATATGTCTTTTATTATCTATACTGATATACATATATATATATATATATTTATCGGGGCGACACTAAATTCTGAAAAGCAGAATTTCTGTTTTCTAGTCCTATTCTTTAAACTTCTCTGTTATTGAGTTCTAATTTTCCAACTGAGCAAAAAGTGTCTAGGCCAGGATTCGAATCGGGGATCTCTTGGCTTAAGGCTCCTGTCACTGCCTGTAAAGACACTCACGAACTAATGCTAATCCTATGGGGAGGGATTTGTCTAATATCTCGTTTGCATTTCGACATTTTTATTTATTTATTTATTTATTTATTTATTTATTTATTTTTTGCATTAGATAGCCGAGGTCCGTCTCTAGATCGCTTTTTTACTTTTTCGATTTGGGTCGCGGTTATTTTTTATAAAGTTACTTTCACTTTCAGAGCCGGTTTTGAAAGTGAAAGTAACTTTATAAAAAATATCCGCGACCCAAATCGAAAAAGTTAAAAAGGTGCGATGTAGAGACGGACCTCGGCTATCCAATGCAAATATATATATATATATATATATATATATATATAAATAAAAATGTCGAAATGCAAACGAGACATTAGAAAAATCCCTCCCTATAGAATTAGCATTAGCTCGTCAGGGTCTTCACAGGCAGGGACAAGAGCCTTGAGCGGCCAAAGCTCTGCCAACTCAGCCGTCACGGACGAATCTGGAGGACATAATTCACCCAGCTAACCTTATTAATCATATCATCTGGTCTGACATATGAATCAGTTCAACGGAATAAATCGCAGGTAATATGGAGTTTCAGTAAACGCTGGATACGTAATTACAACAGTTTAAATTTAAAACAGCTATTAAAATTGTAAATAAAACATATATTTTAAGAAACAGAAACAACGTATAAAGACACGAATATAAATATGTATAAAAAGCATACAGCTGTTTCAAAACCTCTCAGGTTTCATCATCAGTGTTTAAAAATCAAAGGTAAAATTAAAAGGGGGTGGGGGAGTGGGAACAATGGGCCAGAAAGGCGTACCTTTCAGCTCTACTGTCAACGGCGAATAACATGGTCTCAACATGGTCAATAAAATAAAATAAAAACGAGTGTCTGTCCCCCCCCCCCACTTTTAATTTTACCTTCGATTTTTAAGCACTGATGATGAAACTTTAGAGGTTTCGAAACAGCTGTATGCTTTTTATACTTATTTATATTTGTGTCTTTATACGTTGTTTCTCTTTCTTAATATATTGGCACAAAGTACAATCCTTCCCTACTTTTTAAAACATATATTTACCAATTAGAATATTTGTGTTAAAATTAATCTAATTATCTCTTATTATCTGTACGCTGTTAAACATTTCATTACTAAAATTCATTCATTTCATTACTACCCCCCCCCCCAAAAAAAAAAAACCCTATTTAAATGACACCCCTCCACCTGATGATGGGAATCCATGACTAATCGCAAAAACACGATTGTCTCAGGGTTAATATCCATTTTGGGTATTTTATGTTAAGGAAAAAATAGGGATATTTTTAATCACCGAATTTTCTGAATAATGGACGATTTCTTTAAATTTTCGGGACTGAATGCGTTAAATTTCGTAACAGAATCACCCCTCGTTCATAGGGGCGGAAGTCTCAGATAATCATTAAGGAATTTAAAAAACAACACGTCATACCTAAAAATAAAGCATTGCGCTCCAAAAATAACGCTAAACTTAAAAAATAGCACGACGAACATAAAACGTAGCACGCCGTACTTAAAAAATCACATCGCGCCATCGCCGCTCCGGCTGCACTAAACATGCCTAGTTTAATCTCTCAGCTGTGGTGTTCATGTTACAATCAATACTGCACTAAACTGGATAATTTCATGGAATTAAACTAAGCTCTTTGTAAATTTCTCCACATATATCACCACTGTCTAATGTATCCTTAATTCAATTAGTAATACAATTGGATTCTGTTTAGAAATTGTTAAAGCATTCTTGGAAAATCTGCCGCATTCTTCGATAGTATTCTGAAGTTAAATTGAATTTATGTTTAGACAGATTATAATCAGACCCATTTATAAAATCAGTTTCTTTACCACTGTTAATTTAGTAAATTTGATTTGACTTTACAAACCTTTCTTCTCATGTTCATAATAGAAATTCTGCATTACCAGCATACAATGTTGTGGTATTAATGTTTATCATCAACACTGAACTAAATTGGAGAATTTGTTGCAATTAAAATTAGCACATTGGGTAATTTGCCTTAAGCTGAAATCAGCGTTAATTATAATCGTAATCCACTTATGCTGCAGTTCTAGGCAGAAATTGTTAAAGTGATCCTAGAATATGACATTCTTCAATTGTATTTTGAATATACATTGATTTTATGTTTATTGATTTTTTGTTTACACTCATTGATTACATACAGGGTGGTTATAATTAAACTTCCCCGTTAAACGCCATCCTACAGCGCAAACGGGTGAACAGAATGCAACGAAATTTGGTATATAGACTATACACGAGATGCGCTCACGGAATCTCTAAAAAAAAAATTTAGTTCCAAAATGTCCACCAGAGGGAGCCTTTTGCGGAGAAAACGTTAAATTTAACAGAATAAACGGCCAAAACGGAATACAGAAACAATATTAACAATCCAGAACAAGAATTATGAGTAATATAATGTAAAACAAGCTGTTTTGGCCGTTTATTGTGTTAAAATCAATGTTTTTCTGGAAAAAGCGCCCTCTGGTGGACATTTTGGAACTCAATTTTTTTTCGAAATTCCGTGAGCGCATCTCATGCGTAGTCTATATACCAAATTTCATTGCATTCCGTTCAACCGTTTGTCCTGTAGGAGGCTGTTTATAGGGGAAGTTTAATTATAACCACCCTGCACATTGTTTACATACATTGATTTTATGTTTAAAATTTATGAAAGTTCTAACATTTATAAAACTGTTTACTCTAATTCTTTTAATTTCATTTAACTTTAAAATCGTTCATATAGTGTATTATAGAATTACTATTTTAATTCCTAACCAATTGCTTTGTAAAGAGAATCTTGTTGCCTTTTATATACTTTTTGTGTAAGAAAAACTGCTATGAAAGTTTACCTAATAAACTATCCTTCATAAAGTATACTATAATAAGAGACCCACATTACAAGAACCCCCACTATGATATGTATGTCACGTCTGATATTCCCTAAATTGAAGAATTTCATAGTATTAAAAACTAAGCATATTTCGTATTTTACAGATGGTATATAATCAGTAAATGATGTAACCTTAATTCACTTGTGACGCATTTCGATTCTGTGTAGAAATGTTTGAAACAGACATAGAAAATATGCTCCACTCCTCAAATCATTTCTAAATTGCATTGATTTTACGTTTAACTTTGTCAAAAGTACGTTTATTCTATATTATATTTTATTTATTTTCTAATTTATTTTCTAATTTATATTTTATGTATTTTCTATATTATTTTCTGTATTTATTTTTCTATATTATATTTATATATGTATAACATTTTATAAATTATCATTATTTTTTGCTGTTTCTCTCATTCGGCATTACTTACGCTCTATAATGCAGCCATGATACATTTTATTGGATTGAAATTCAGAAAACAAGAAATTTAACGCTAATATCACGCTCAATTTTTATATCCCATATTATCTTTATGAATGAATATATTTATGATATAAATTATTTCATAATAAGAAAATAGCCTTTTAAATTACTTAAAGGTCTTTTATTAACACACATGCATCTAAAACCAAGTACTTTTGAGCATATGTGCATATGTATGACGTGCTCATCATCTGGTTTAAAAACTAGAGGTCGAGTTCATTCATTGATACTTGATGTGCTGTTCAAAAATCACATTGTAAGTTATCCATCAGGTATCAATGAATGAACAGGACCTCTGGATTTTAACAATTTTAACCCAAATGGCGAGCACACCAGATGCTCGAAAGTACCTGGTTTTAGGAGTATGTGTGTTAATTAAACACTTTTAAGTAATTTACAGTGATATTTTGTTCTTACGAAATAATTTTTATGACTTCTCATTATAAGTTGAATTTTGGATTCAAGAAATTTGATATAATTTATGTTATTTTCACATTATGTCATTTCTCCATAAACAAATTAGCAAAACCAACCAAACACAAAATGTTTCAGTAAATATTAAATATTTATAAAAGAACTTTTTCAGTATAAAGCTGAATGGCTTTTGACACATGCAAACTTCATTTTGTAAATTCCGTTCCATAAACATCTCAATTCTCAGCTACTAAATTTAGTGCAAATATCCTTTTACTAAAAATGAAGCACTGTTCTGAAGTTGAATTAATTTCAAAGAGCAGCCATAAAAAATAATTTTATGGTTTTGCCAATAAATGTATTTACTATGTTATTTCAAAATGAGAATTTCTTAAAGGGAATGTCTCTTTTTCATTGTGTAATTTACGAGCATGTCAAAAGCAGTTTTGTGGTATGAAATTGCGAAGTGGATTATTTTTCTCTATATGTTTCACATTTAAATTTATTTTAGAAAATTTTTAGCTCACGTGAACTGTAGACGAATATTTGATGTAATTTCATTATTATATCAGGTTTATTTTTTAAAGGAAGTATTTTTTATAAAAAAGTAAATTAAAAAATAATGAATATTTAGAATTTTTATAAATAATGATAAGAATATGCTATTAAATTTTTAATGCAATAGCCGTCACAATCATATTGTTTTATGATTATTTGATGTTTCCATATTTTTTATTGACGTGTTAATTTCTTGATTCAACCTAAGAAATATCAACCAAATTTTACAAGCAACTTACCTCTTTAACGAAACAATATCAATAATACCATAAAAAAATAAAAAGAAAGAAAGAACTTGTTCAAGAATTTTTCAATCTTGCACCAGGGGTCACCAACTACTTGCGTTAACCGACCTTTTTTTGCATTAATGAAGCTAAATGTACGTTTAAATAAATATTTTGTTTGTCTTATAGATAATTAATACGGGTTTGATGGAAAGATACAGATGGCTCACAATCTATAACTGTTCTTTTTCAAATAAAATGATCTGAAGCGCGATATTAAAAGACTCACTTTGACATAGTAAAAACGGGCATTTTTAACTATTCAGTTATGTTTTATAGCCAAAGCGCATTTAATTTTTTAAAGGAGAAATTTTTCATGAATATGCATTTTTAACTAACCAGCATGTATATGTCGAAATTGTTTATATGCAATGTATATGCATGCACGCATAAATATATACAGTTTAGCGATAAAAGTGAGATGCGTCCACATTAACTATTAGTAAATTTAAATGAATCCACTGTAATAAAAAAAGTCGGGATTGAACAAATATATACCCCGCGTATTACTTTCAAAATTATCAACACTCTTCATGGATCTTTTAAACGGCGCTATTTCATAAAACTATTTCCCACTTGATTGTAACAAGAGTGAGGTAGTTTATCTATTTCCCACTTGATTATAAAGAGAGAGAGACAATTTACTTCTATATGAGAAGGTAAACCAACAATTTTTTTCACCTCTTTATAGACGAATAACATTTTTTTAGTTTCCAGGGAAGATTGATGAAAACTTTTTTATGAAGAATTAAGTATATCCTAGCAGTCAAAAATTCCTTCGCGGGATTGTAATATAATAACAAAAAACTCTTCAAAAGCAATTTAAAATGTAAATTTAAACAAAAACAATAACAATTACACTTCACTACACTTCATACATGCCAATTGAGTTCAACGGAGTGTTTGATAATATCCGTTGGGAACATTTATTAAATTTTTCAAAACATGAATATTCCACAACATTTCATTAAGATATTTTTTCTTTCGTCTGTGATAGATTGACACTAGGGTGCCTCTATATGAGAGCAGAGAGTTACCGGAAGTAAAATTTGATTAGTCAAGACGATTGCGGACAAAAATGAATCCCCAAGTTCTTGGCAAGCCTGCCAAGCTAATATTTGTTGAGTTGCCCGACCTCTCTAATCAAAGTCGATGAAAGCCAGTATTAACAAGTTTTGGAATATGGTTTGCCATAGTTTGAACATCGCTTTCAGCCTGAGCTTGTGACCTGTACGTATGTCGCCACTCTTTTATAAAGACACTTCTTCTATCACCACTAATTTGTATTTAACCAGATCTTTAATCATACTGCCACCGGGGTTTCCCCAAAAGTTCTTGACTGGGGAATTTCCTTTCGTTGCCTAAATTGAAAAACTGTTAAAAAATTTTCTTGATAGCTGCTTTGAGATTTTTGCATATACTGATTATGTTCTAGTTATTGATTATCGTCCATTTAGGCACTTTATTGAACAATGGGGAATGCCACTTTACATCTAGTTCACAATTGGATAATAGGAACATAAATCAGCTAACCAATTGTCTAATCAGGTGAACCATATTTCGGAGTTCTTATTGATAAACACTTTAATCTAAAGAAGTGCCGTATTGCAAATTTTAAGAGGTTCTAAAAATATCCCAACAATGGTTTTACAAGTCCTCGCGGCCCTTTAATTTTAGATCTTTTTTCGGATGCTGAATTTTAACTGTTGATACATCATAAAATCTCATCAGCTATTTACTTTTTTTCATCACTCCACATTTTCTCCATTATACATTATAAAGCATATTAAATGGTAGAATGAAGAGCTAAATAGAATAATATAAAATGTACTTAAAATAGCTTCTTTTGAAGTTAGAATCTGGAAAACATACTGAAAACCTGTTTTTTGACGATTTTGTAGAGAAAAGTTACAACGCGGCAGTAGTCTGGCTTCCCAGACTTCAACCCAGTCATGGCATAAGAATAATCTCTTCAACACAGCTACAAAGTTTATTAATCATTTCTAAAACTGATAAAAAAGTTTTCGACATCAGTGATATTTATTTAAAGAGGGTTACCTTTATTTTATTTAAATTGGGAAAAAGAATCAACGCAGTGCAAGATAATTTGCCTAAAGATTCCTTAAGGGAATTTTTTGCATTATATTGTTTCTCGCCAGAAAATTCCAACTGTTTTTATTTTAAAGTATTTTATACTTCTATTAAGAAAGTAAATATATGCCAGGATATAGGAATATTGATTACAGATAAAGGAACATGTTATGGCTTTTGTGTTTACAATTTTCACAGAATGTGAAGCTAATGTTTAAAAATTCGGTTTTTAAACATAATCATAAGCGGTTAAAAAGCGGTTGTGCTCACAGTTATCCACATAGAGAATTTCTGATTTTCAAAAATAGACTTTTTGGAGTCCAAGACTTGGAAAATTCTGACTCAACAAAGTATCTTATAATATGAATACTTAAATTACAGAATTCAAAGAAGAAATATTTTTTGCTTGGGTAAAAGTGTGTGCTGGCGTCATGGAAATGAAGTAGCAGATCGTCGTGAAAAAGAAGCGAAATAAATATTATCTGCACAGATGCATCAGTATAGAACATTTCCCCAACATTTTTAAAGACAAAGCGAAAACAAGAAATGCTATCGAATGTCAACAAGAATAGAATATTGTTTATACGGAAATATATATTTAAAATTTATTACCAAAATTTTCTCAAGGCCATCTAGAAGTTAATATTTGTTTGCAACTAATAACGGTCCCTTTGTAAGTTACTTATTCCTTTTTAAAAGAAACTTACTGTCACTTTGTGTATGTGGGCGTAAGTCCACATGCCAGAGCGTATGCGTCCTAAGCTCTACATTTCATATAAAGAAATCATGAGACTAGTGATTAACACTTTGGTTTCTATATACATTGTAAAGAAGTGACCTAAACTATAAAAACTAAATTGCATCAAAGTTATAGAATATAAGCAACACATTTTTCATAATGTGTCCAATTCTAATAAATAGTATAAATTACTTTTCAATATTTTTAGAAGCTGAACTTTAAACTATCTGATGTAATACAATATCCACTTAGTCTGTACATTTCCTGTTTGTTTCATGACTTGGATGTCTCAATGTTAATTATAAAATTTTTGTTGGGTTATATGACTATAGTGTGTGTATTGTAAATCTCTATATGTTAAAATTTATTTAAAAAAAAATCCGGTAGAGAACAGAAGCTGTAATATTGATAGGTGCAACTCTAATCGGTCTGACTATCTCTGACTCTCTCTTCGTTATATTGCTATAAATTCTCAAATAATTTGATTGGTTGTACTTGGTATGTCATAAAGGTTGCCTTACAGAAAACTTATTGTCGTCTATACATACAATTACAACCCAGTTCTTGAAACGGAAACTGCTTTTTTGTTTGAAAATCACAAATTTCGAATTCTTTTTGGAGTTTTCGACTGGCTAGGGAAAGCGCCTTCTTGCAACTTACATTTGATTATGGTATAGTCAGTATATAAAAAAAAATATATATATAGTCTGTGAAATTTAATCACCAAATTAATGGTGAGTAAAACAAAAATATCTGTTCGGTTGCGACATACGCCTCCTTTCAAAAAATCTGAGAGGACCCACTTCATACTTAAATTGTATTAAAGTGTAATATTTTCAATATGAAAAGTCAATTTTGACAGCATATTTGGCTATTTTGTACAACCACCTTTGGTTACCTTTGAATACCATTGGGGAAATTATGTATTATGAGGGTAAAAGGTTTGAAACACGCAATGCTAAGTTCATCTTTAATCGTCGTAAAATAGCTTACAATCCTGGTAGTTTTGAAATTATAATCCAAAAACTACTTCTCGGAATGATCTGTAATTTTTGATTGGCATAGTTGAAGACTATAGAAATTGATTTCTGTTAAAAATTCCTAGGTTAAAAAATTACTTTAAAAATGTGTATATTTTCGAAATAAATTCACAAATAATAATTAGAAATAAATTCTTAAAAGCTCCAAACATGTGAATTCAAAATTACAATTCATTCTGGCAAGTATTTTTGAGTTATGCTTTAAAAACTATCCGAATTGCAATGAATTTTACAATTGAAAAAGAATTTTACCATTGGGATTTCCTAATTTCAAATCTTCATAATTCCTAAACTCATTGACCGAAAGATTTCCAGATTGGTAGCCAAAGGTAAAAATCCAAATGTGCTGTCAGAATTGGGTTCTTGCAACGAAAATTTTAGATTTTGTTACATTTTTAGCATGCGAACAGCCCTGTAGCACCATAAGCTTTTTTAAAACTTAGGAGGAAGTAAAAAGTTGAAAAATTCCATATTTCTTTTATGTTCCATTATAACTTCACATTCTGTCATAGATTCTTTCTCGAAAATCTTATTCTTAACAATTTTTTGAAGATATTTTTAATGCACTGCTGGTAAGTATTAGTGAATATTGGAGAAAGTTGAAAGAAGGCACAATTCCTAATCGATTGACTATTTAAATTTTTTTGCCACAAATTGTTGATTAAATTTTAAGTTATTCATTTAGTTTTATATTGTACATTAATAGACCCCATAATATTAATTTTTATACAGATTTCATGAGCAATAATTTGTACTATAAAATAGTCAATGATACTTATCAACAGTGCATTAAAAACTCTTGAAAAAAAAAACTGCTGGTTAAAGATGTTCGAGAAAAAAAATCTAAGACAGTGACGTCATAACGGGACGTATCAGAAAAACGAAAATTTTTGAACTTTCTACTGCCTATTAAAAGCAAAACATTTAGTCCAAATTTGATGCCATTAAACTGCTAAATACTGTGAAAGGAAATTAAGGCCTGAAATTTTCTGTAACTTACGAAATTTCTTATATTTATTGTATCTTGAAAAGAGCATCGATAACTTTTTTGGAAATTCATAACTTATATGGTCTACCATTATTTTGTACATTTGTTTACTGCTGCACTCTTACGCAAGACTTGCAATGACACTGTAGTACAGAAAGGAGGTTCTTTAACACCATATGGCTTTTTCGAAGGAGCTATTGAACTTAATTTCCATTTTGTTTTATGGACGATAACATTAAGTATAACACCCCACGCCGAAACATTCTTGAAGAAAGAACTATTATCCCTTTTTTAGCGCCCCATTAGTAGCCGAGAGGTTCGCCTCTCGAAGATGGTAGGCTGAAGGTGCTTGGTTCGAACCCAATCGCGCTTGCCGGCCTAATCTTTCGGAGTTTTCGTGGTTTTCTTCGAACCTTGGATTTCCATGTTTAAATACGGATTAAGTTCCCTTAGAAAGAGCCTCCACGGAGTGCACGCCCCATAGGGCCTATATCCCTCGAGTAGATAATTGGCCGTCAAAAATTAACCCAACCCAACCCTTTTTTAGCGTGAAGATTGGAGTCTTTCGACCTAAATGGGATGAAAGGATGTTAAGAAATTCGAGAATTTGGGGAAATTACTCTTCGCCCATTTTTGGATCTTAATATCTTTGCTATTAGAATTATTGATACAGCCTCAGGTTTCATGGTCAAAGTTGCAACATGTGCGGTGTGGTCAAACTCTTAAATTTTAAAGCCATTTTAGATACAAGATACAGGCAATCTTGAAAGTTCCAGGTATAGTTTGCATGTGAATATTTTTACCCACAATCTACATTACTATTTTTATATTAAATGTCTCAGCCACAACGTAAAATGTATTTATACGAGTTAAAGTTAGTAAGTAGATCACAAACTGATATGAGAGTTTGGAAATTAGTAGTAAATTGTTTCAAAATTGTTTCCAAATATGTCAAAAGGTGGCATCATATTCCAACTATAAGATGTTTATCTCGAATTTATGAGACAGTAGTTGCACCAGATGAGCAGTGTCGTTCAAAAGTTGTTGACGAAGAGCGAAGTGATCGTCCAGTTGAGATAGCGACAGAAGAATCAGTGCGGAAGGTTGAGGAAATGTTTACTATACTGTCTATTGTTGTTCCCATGTCAGCTCTAACCATTTCCTCCACCTTCCGCACTGATTTATCTGTCTCAATCTCAACTGGACGACCACTTCGCTCTTCGTCAACACCTTTTGAACGACCCTGCTCATCTTGTACAACTACTTTGTCATCAATTCGAAATTGACATTTTATAGTTGGATTATGCTGCCACCTATTGGCATATTCGGAAACAATTTACTACTAATTTCCGACCTCTCATATCAGTTTGTGACCTACTTACTGAATTTCCCTCGTATTTTTGTTTCAATAAAAAATCTATTTTGTCTACACATTATAAACATTGTTACTTTGAATTTAATAAACATCAAATTTTTTAAAAGAAAAGATTCATTTAAAGAAAGTATTAATGCTTTATCTTTATGAATAGGTAGAATAAATAAGAAAACTTTTGTTCTACTACTTGGTTTAAAAGAAATGTATGTAGGATATTTATATTTCACTTCATGTTATTATTTACTATTTTAAATATGAAGAAAAACACGTTGGCTCTTAGTGATTCTGATGAAAATAAGCATAGACTCAATATATGCATTAAAATCCCTTCAGAAATGTTAGAAAAAGTTTATTGATATTGCTATTTTGCTTGCATTTTTGAATCCCGTAACATTTATTTGTTTTTATTTCGCCTTTTATTTGAAAGCTTCTTTTATACAGTGCCAAATAACAGTGAAAAATATAATTTTTCGATATTTTCTTTACGTAGGCAGTAATCAATATTCTCCCCAACTTCCCTGCTTTAGCGGAAAAAAGAACAAAACAACACGAATAAATATTTTGAAAATTTCTCCAGGATATTTCCATCGTCATTTTTTGTTCTTATACTAGTCTGTTTTTATAAAGGAATATTCAAATAAAAATAAATAAAAATTCTGAAATCGTAATGCGATTCTTTGAAAATGCAAGGAAAATCCTTCCTATTTGAGATGTCTGAATAGCTGCAGTTTTAAAAGCTGGCACGAATAAAACGATTGTGGCTTTTTTCCATTGACTACCTGCTTCTCGGAATGGCTCTGAGAAGCTTTAAAAATACTACTGGCGGACAACTGCAAAGTAATTTAAAAGGGTGTTTATCGAATAGAGTTTTAGAGAACAGATAGCGATAAAATATGATTTGCTGCAAAATGTGGTATATCGAGTTTTGTTGAAATGATTTTGTAAATATTGTTAAATAATAGAAGAGAGTTATTTCAAAAAGGTTATATGCGAATTTTTGAATTTCTTTTATTACCATTTTTAGATAAGAAAGTTTAAATAAATATCTCAAATTTCTACACGAGAATATTCATATTAATGGGATTACTAATTTCAGAATAACAGCTATAATTTTGCTGATTGAAAAGTAAATACTAAAAGGAAATTGTATTATCTATTATGTATTGTATGCTATTGTATGAATTGTATGCTACTAATAAAATTTATTTTGATAATTAGTCTTTTAATAAAGAAAATCTTCTATGTTTGTAGTTTTAAAAGACAACATTTAACTTTTTACATAAAATTAAAAAAAAGAGTAAGCGAAAAAAAAAAAAAAAAAAGAAAGAAAGAAAACTGTTTAAAGATATTAGAGATAAAATTTCATTGAAAAAAATCTCCCATACCAAGTATTAAAAGTTTATACTTATGATTAAACAAGCATGAGAAGAAGTTATTTTTTTATGTCGTTACCTAGTTTTTTAATACTAGGGGGCTCTGCCCCCTACGAGCTCGTCAACCCCCGTTCAGACACCGCAGACTCTAAAAGTACGCTAATTTGATCGGCTTTAAAAAGATTTCGGAAGATTGAATTATAATTTAAAAAACAGTGGCGATCTCCCAATAAACGGATTTCTATTCATTTCTCTTTTATTGGGAAATTTTAAGGCTAAATCCGCTGCGGTACTACTTGATTAACCCGTTGACCAATTTCGCCAAATTATATAAATCGCCAAAACACTCGCCAAATTATACAAATTGACATCATTTTTATTTTAAATAACGAATGAACAAATAAATTAGTGCAACATTAATAAAAATACAAATAAAACATCGTAATAAAAAATAACTTGATGACGTAGATACGTGTAATTTCCTTAAAGTGAAGTTAATGTGACATTTACGATCAACCATTACTGGCATTTAATGTTATAGTTTGGCGAATGATAGATTTTTGGTCGACGGGATAACTAAGTAGGACCAAAAATACAAATGTCAATCGCTGTTTTCGTCTTTGATTAAGTAAAATAAGTTAAACATTTCAAAATAAGCTAATATAAATGGAAGTAAGTAAACAGAATCTTTGTCTCCCGGTATTTTTTATCAAAGCGAAAAGAAAGTTCTTTTAAATAAGACATTTTAAATTAATCGTTTTTAATCTGACGTAATTTTGACCAAACTATTCTTTCTCTTTTTAATATTCACGTGAAAATACTTGTGTTAGAAATGAAATATTATTTGCGCTTTCCTAACAAAAATAGTTGAAAAGTATCCTCTCAAAATATCGAATAAATGTCTAGCGCAATTTCTAAATTTAAACCGTTTTGCAATATTATTTTGTGTTCATTTTATGTAATAACTGTAATGTGACGTAAATATGATGTAATTTCTCCTATTTAAGACTTCTAATGCATGTTAATAAATTTATTATTTTACAAATTCCTTTCTCTCTTAAAATTCACGTGTAATTATAGTTTTTATGACGTAATTTTTAATAAGTTCCTGCTTTTTCTACATAATTATTTAATTCTAATTCCAAATGATTTTTTCTGTTTATAATAGTCACGTGTAAATAAATTTTAATTTATTTACACGTATAAATATTTTTTTTTCTTTTTGAAGCAAACATTATTGTTTCCGCTGTTCATACAGTTGGCAACAGTTTAAATTAATTTACTATTTTACAACAATTAATTTATTATTTTACAACATTCTTTCACTTTTAAAATTCACGTGTAATATGGTTTTTATGATAATTTTCAATGAGTTCCTGCTTTTTATATTTTCTTGTTTATAATAGTCACGTGTAAAATAAATTTTTAATTTGAAGCAAATATTATTATTTGCGCTATTTATACAGTTGGCAACAGTTTAAATTAATACCATTTTCTAAAATCTGTAAAAAACATCTCTAGAAATGCTGCAAATTTGAATTTAAAATAGAAATAAGACCTCCAAAAAGACCTCAGTCAAATTAAAAAAATTAATGCAATCTGCACACCGGCAAATTCTAACGCATAAAATGATCTAAAAATGATTACATTCCCATGTATAGTTTTTGCTGCTATAAAACTTTTTTAATGGAACGATTTTGTCCAAATTTAGCGTTACATATCTCTTAAAATAATTCTTCGATTTTAAAACTGTCTGCATCAGTGTGTTTATCAAACATTTTTCTATAATACCACCGATTTTCATATTTTTGTACGCAATATTTTTCTTAATATTAACGAAGAAAGACCTCCTGTCACAAAAAATTCAAAACCGGCGGCGGCGGTGACAGCGGTAGTTACTTTTTTTTAGAATAGAGAGATACTAAGGTATTTATATAGCGTTTACTATTTTTTATTGTCTTAAAACAACAGAAAATAATCCACGGATCATACTGATACTCTTAAAAATAAACCTAGAAGATTCACTATACAATTTACTGTCCCTTCAAAAATATTAGAAAAAGTTTATTTGCATAATTCTGAACTTTGCTTGCGTTCTGCAATCCCATAACATTTATTTGCGTTATTTCACATTTCATTTGAAAGGCATTTTTGGTGAGTAGCAACTAATAATAAAAACGCATGACATTTTTATACTTTCTTTACATACGCAGTAATCATTATTTTTCTCAACGCACTGACTTAGGAGGGAAAAGGAAAATACACGAATAAACATTTTGAAATTTTCTCCAGGCTATTTCTACCGTCATTTTCTGCTTTTCTGTTGGTTTGTTTTTTTTATGAATGAATATTCAAATAAAAATTCTGAAATCGTAATACAATACTTCGAAAATGCAAGAAAACTCCTTCCTATTTCAGATGCCTGAATATCTACAGTTTCAAAAGCTGGTACGAGCGAAATATTTTGGCATTTTCCATTGACTACCTGTTTCTTGGAATGGCTCTCGGAAGCTTTAACATCATTACTCGTGGACGACTGCAAAATAATTTAAAATGATGTTTATCGTAAATAATTTAAGAAAAGCGATAGCGATAAAATATTATTTGCTACAAAATGTGTTATTTCGAGTTTTGTTGCAAAAGTTTTGTAATGTTGTTAATAGAAGAATGTTATTTCGAAAATGTAATATGTGACTTTTTAAATTAATTTTATTATTATTATTTTTTAAAAGACTGTTGAATATACATCCGAAACTTACATGTGAAAACATATATATAAAGAGGACTGCGGACCTTTATTTGAGCAAAAATCGACCCAAAAATCGAAAATTATTTTTGTGCATGTTATTATTATCCAGTTCGTACTGAGCCATTTGCGAAAACACGCATGCAAGTGCGATTATTTTTCGCAATGTTATAATAGTTTGAAATTTTTATAGAAACAATTTTTCTGCCCTTTATATACTTTAATATGTTTTTCTCAAAACTGATTCTTCAACGTTTTTAGATTTTTGAAATGTTCCATGCGTCTTAATTTTTGATCAAAATTCTTGAAATTCATTAGAAGCAATCCTGATATAACTTACCAAGGAACTGTATATGCATTTTAAAATTTGACTTCATTAAGATAATTAAATTTGATTTTTAACTTATTAAAAAGCAAAATTTTGATGAAAATCGATATGGAATCTCTCTATTCTAAAAAAAGTAACTAACCGCCGGTTTTGAATTTTTTGTAACCGGAGGTCTTTCTTCGTTAATATTAAGAAAACTATTGCATAAAAAAATATGAATATCGGTGGTATTATAGAGAAATGTATGATAAACATTCTGATGCAGACAGTTTTCAAATCTAAGAATTTTTTAAAGAGATATTTAATGCTAAAGTTAGACAAAATCGTTCCATTAAAAAAGTTTTATAGGAGCAAAACTATTCATGGGAATTTAATCATTTTAGACCATTTTATTTGTTAGAAGTTCCCAATGTGTAGACTGTATTTATTTTTTTTTTATTTGACTCATTTTTTGAGGTTTTATTTCTATTTTAAATTCAAATTTTCAGCATTTCGAGAGATATTTTTTACATATTTTAGAAAATGGTATTAATTTAAACTGTTGCCAACTGTATAAACAGCGCAATCATGTTTTCTTCAAATAAAAAAATATTTACACGTGACTATTATAAACAGAAAAAAACCTTAAAATTAGAATTAAATAATTAGGTATAAAAAGCAGGAACTTATTGAAAATTACGTCATCAAAACTATATTTACACGTGAATTTTAAAAGAGAAAGGATATTGTAAAATAATAAATTAATCAACATGCGTTAGAAGTCTTAAATAGGAGAAATTACGTCACATTTACGTCACATTACACTTATTACGTAAAATGAACAAAAAATAATATTGGAAAACAGTTCAAATTTAGAAATTGCGCTAGACATTTATTTGATATTTTAAGAGGATCTTTCAACTATTTCAGTACAAATAATATTTCATTTCTAACAAAAGTATTTTCACGTGAATATTAAAAAGAGAAAGAAAAGTTTGGTGAAAATTACGTCAGATTAAAAACGATACATTTAAAATGTCTTATTTAAAAGAACTTTCTTTTCGCTTTGTTGAAAAATACCGGGAGACAAAGACTCTGTTTACTTAATTCATTTTATATTAGCTTAATTTGAAATGTTTAACTAATTTTATTTATTCAAGGACCGCCATTGTGTCTTTTAACAGCAGCTGATCTGGCCTTAAAATTCAGCAATCAAAGAGACCTTCGAAGGTAAAGTTATAGAAACCTGTTTATAGGTAGATTGCCACTGTTTTTTAAGTTATAAATCAATCTTCCGAAATCTTTTTAAAACCAATCAAATTAGCGTGCTTTTAGAGTCCGCGGTGTCTGAGCGGGGGTTGGCGAGCTTAGCTTGTAGGAGGCAGAGCCCCCTAGTTCAGAAAAAAACTCTAAAAAATTAACTATTCAGGGGATTAAAAAAATCGGTACACAGTAATATTTGTAGTAGAGTTTTAAGTGATTAAAATGCAAAATTGAGGAAATATCTCAAAAATTAAGTCTCATGGAGCATTTTAAAATTTCGTTTTAAAATTTAAATTTAAGAAAAATCTTAAAATTATAATAAAATTGGAAATTTCTTTTAAGATGTTCTATATAGCTATAGTGAAGTGTATCTTCCCACAAAATTTCATGTCTCTATGATAAAAATTAAAAGAAAAATAATGTAACGTCCACCATCCCCTTAATGGGATGCCTATTTTCAGAAGGAAAACTGAATTCTTGCTGATAGAAAAAAAAAAGAAGATTAAAAGCGATTTGTATTATTTATTCTTTGAAATGCTACTAATTACCTTTTACTGTGATACGTTAAGCTTTTAATCGAAGCATTTTATTATATTTTCCATGTATGAATGTATAATTAGTAGTTTTAAAGGTACAGTTTGCCTTTTAATATAAAAACAAAATAAATAAGAAACGATAAAGAAAATGAAAAATTACCCTTGAAGCATATTTAAGAAAAATAATTTATTGAATAAACCCCATTAAATTTTTATCCTTTTAATTACATAAAAGGAATATAAAGTAGTAAATTTTCTGAGTCATTACCTGGTTTTAAAAATATATATTAGGATATTTACCGTTACCTTATATTATTAGTTTTTATAGCCTTAAAAATAATAGAAAACACCACTTTTTTTGCTGCTGCTGTTAAAGAAAGATACATGTGTCACTATATGAATTATTGATCCTTCAAAAGTAGAAAAAGATTATTAGTATAATCATGAGTGTTTACTTGAGTTTTTCAATCCCACTTATTTGGTTTAATTTCGCGTTTTATTTGAAAACCATTTTTATCTGGTAGTAACTAGTAATAAAAATGTATATCTTCATACTTTCTTTACATGGACAGTAGTCATTATTTTCGTCCACGCAATGCTTTATGGGGAAAAAAGACCCACACATACAAAAGAAAAAAAATGAATGAAAGAATGAAATAAAGAAAAAAGAAAAATTGGAAAATTTCTCCATGCTATTTCTATCGTCATTTTTCGTTATTCTGTTGATCTATTTTTTTTAAAGGAATATAAAAAAAATATACCTAAAATATCTGAAATCGTAATAAAATACTTACAAAATGCAAGAAAAATCTTTTCTATTTGAGATGTCTGAATAGTTGCAGTTTCAAAAGCTATACCAATAAAACGATTGCGGAATTTTCCATTGACTACATGTTTCTTGGAATGGCTCTGAGAAGCTTTAATATTATTATTGGCGGACGACTGCAAACTAATTTAAAAGGGTGTTTATCTAATATATTTTTCAGAGCGATAAAATATGATTTGCTACAAAATATGATATATGGACATTTGTTGAAATAGTTTTGTAAATATTGGTAATATAAGAGTGTCGTTTCAAAAAGATTATGCGTGATATTTTCACTTCCTTTTATTAGCATTTTTTGGTAAAAACGGTAAATATACATATCAAAGTTCTACGTAAAAACATTTATATTAATGGGATGACTATTTCGGAAAAACAACTATAGTTTTATAAAAACTTTTCAAAATATCAGACATTACATTACATTACAAGATAAAAACACTAAAAACAATGTAAAAGGACGTTTCGGATTCATTCTGAATCCCTCATCAGCTAATTCCTAACGTAAAAGTCATACTAGATTTTAAAGTTCAACAAATAGAAAAAAATTACATCAAGTTGCCGAAAAATTATAGCTAAACCAAAACTGAATATTCTATTGGTAGAGATGCAGCCTCGTTAATTGCTAAATCAGCAGTTCTCGTGTACCAAGCTTCCAAAAACATACGACTTGCATAAATGCTGCAGCCTGATCTAGTTATATAAGCATTCTCAAAACTCGGAAAATGATCAGTTTTCATGGCGTGGTCAACAATTTTAGAATTAAAATTTTTATTTCTAAAAGCATGTTTATGCACCTTAAGTCTTGTTTCAAGTGAACGGCTGATTGCACCTATGTAGACTGCATTACACTGTTTGCACGGAATTCCATAAATAACATCTTTAAACTGTGAGATTGGATATCGATGCTTAAATTTGCTTAAAAGATGCTTTTCTGTGGGATGAAGGACACGTTCACCGGTACATAAGCTCTCAAAGTATCTTGCGTCCCTATTAAAACAATTGTCTCCAACTTCTGCTTACAGTTTGAATTCTCCCCTCACTTTTCTTGATGACATTAAAAATTTTGATTTTCCTGCTGATTGTGTGATGGCCTCGTTTGATGTCGTTAGTCTTTTCACATCCATTCCGATAGACTATGCTGGTTCTGTTATTGATGAAATCTGGCCTTTTTAATTTTTGTATGTCATCCAATTGTTTTATTTTCAACGAAAAATATTTCACTTGTGTTTTTATCTTGTAATGTAATGTAATGTCTCTTATTTTGAAAAGCTTTTATAAATATGAATGAATTCAGACGTAGTCCTTTTGTTTATATACAGGGTGATTCATAAAAGATGGGCAGAACTTTAAGGGGTTATAGTACACTTAAAGACAAATAATATTAAATAGGAGACTAAGGGTCCCAGACGTATTCCCAAGGAGATAGGGGGCATTAATGTTTAGGGTCCGAAATTTCAAATGATTATAAAACATGGAAAAATTGGTCGATTCGTTTGCGGTTTTTGCAAAAAATTTTCTTTATGCCAGTATTTTCTTGAAATAAAATTTTAAAGTTCAATTTCAAAAAATGCCGATAGGGGCGCTTTAGACTTTGGAGTAACAAACAACTATTTTTTAACGTTATTTTTTGTATTTCTTTAAATGATTTCGAAAGCTTAGACTTAAACTTAAATTTTGATCTAAAAATCTGAGTCCTAACGAGTAGTTAAGTAGCATAAACTGAAATTTGAAATTTGAAACCCTTCTCCCCCCAGAACAAAAATCAGTTATTCCCGATCTTTGTGTCGTAGATTAGGCTCTAACTACTGCCGCGTTTTGCTAAAATTATTCTTTATGTCAGTATTTTCTTGAAAATAAATTTTAAAGAAAATTTTCCAAAAATTTCGATAGAGGGCGCTTTAGACTTTGGAGTAATGAACAACTATTTTATACCGTTATTTTTTGTGTCTCATTAAATGCTTTATAAAGCTTAGACTTAAACTTAAATTTTCAGCTCAAAATCTGAATCGCTGAGCGTGGTTCAGTAGCGAGGGGAGGGGGTTCAAATTTCAACTTCTGAACATAGTTCAGTTTGCACTACTTAACCATGCCCAACGATTCTGTGCTGTGATACGAGGCAAAAATACAACTTTCGTCAAGGACTGCATAGTCGGAATTCACTCATAAAGGCACTGGCACAGTTGGAAACGTCGCTCATGCAAACGTTAAAGCTCCATTCCTGACGCTAGTCACCGGGTGAAGAAGGAAACAGAAAGTATGCAAATGTCAAATGGGGAAGAAGAAGAAGAACACGTATGCAAAATTTCGACACGATTCAGGCATAAAAACCACTGAACGGTGAGTCAAGTGTAAGTCGCTGTAGTAATGAATCGGAAGATGGTGCCCTTCAGAATAAGGAAAAGGCTGAGATGCATTTAATTTACGGAGCGGCAGATGGAAATGGTGCAGAGGCACAACGAATGTACGGAGAGCGATTTCCCAACAGGCGGTTGCCTAACCGCAAAACTTTCGAGCGCTTGCACAGACAGTTGTGTGAGACGGGATCATTTCTCGCTTCCCGGTCGAATGCAGGTCGTGCAAAAAAGGACGAATCAGTAGTTGTTGCAGAAGCCATTCTGGATGTAGTAGCGGCGCAGCCAAGTACAAGTACACGAACAGTGGCTAGGCAGGTGGATACCTCACAGTCCATGACTTGGAACATTTGCTCCCGTTTCATGTGCAACGAGTCCAGAAACTGTCTCCAGGGGATTATCCAAATCGTATTGAATTCGTCCGCTGGTTTCTGCAGCAGAACGCGCTAAATCCCCATTTTGGACGAACTGTGCTTTTCACCGATGAATGTACCTTCACACGTGAAGGTACATTCATTTAACACACACAATGCACATGTATGGGCGGATGTCAATCCACATGCTACGTATCTACATGCTCATCAGAGACGCTTTTCCATCAATGTTTGGGCAGGAATCCTCGGAGACCACCTAATCGGACCGTACCTTCTTCCTGAACGCCTCAACGGTAAAACATACCTCACATTTCTGCAACATGTGCTGCCAGACCTGTTAAACGTTGTTCCTCCACGCATCCGGCGGGTCATGTGGTTCCAGCACGATGGAGCGCCAGCCCATTACGTACGAGATGTCCGCAACTATCTGGACATCACATTTCCGAACAGATGGATTGGTCGAGGTGGTCCTGTTGCTTGGCCTGCTCGCTCGCCAGATCTTTCACCCCTCGATTTCTTTTTTTGGGGACGATTGAAGGCTCTTATGTATGAGACACCCATTGAATCCCCCGAGGAACTGGTCGCCAGACTTTCCGCCGCTGTAGGGGAAGTGCTCGAAAAGCCTGATGTTTTCGCGAATGTTCGCCGTTCCATTCTTCGCCGTTGTTCTGCGTGCATAACCTCTGGTGGTCACAATTTTGAACATTTATTGTAATTACATGTTAATAAATATGCTTTGGTAACATAATCCTAATTTGTGTCTTTTTACCTCGTATCACAGCACACAATGTGTGGACATGGTAAACTGAACTGTGCTCAGGAGTAGAAATTTCAAACCCCTCTCCCCAGAAACTTAACCACGTCTAACGATTCAGATTTTGGGCTGAAAATTTAAGTCTAAGCTTTAGAAAGCATTTAATGAGACACAAAAAATAACGGTATAAAATAGTTGTTCGTTACTCCAAAGTCTAAAGCGCCCTCTATCGGAATTTGTTGAAAATTTTCTTTAAAATTTATTTTCAAGAAAATACTGACATAAAGAATAATTTTAGCAAAACGCGGCAGTAGTTAGAGCCTAATCTACGACACAAAGATCGGGAATAACTGATTTTTGTTCTGGGGGGAGAAGGGTTTCAAATTTCAAATTTCAGTTTACGCTACTTAACTACTCGTTAGGACTCAGATTTTTAGATCAAAATTTAAGTTTAAGTCTAAGCTTTCGAAATCATTTAAAGAAATACAAAAAATAACGTTAAAAAATAGTTGTTTGTTACTCCAAAGTCTAAAGCGCCCCCTATCGGCATTTTTTGAAATTGAACTTTAAAATTTTATTTCAAGAAAATACTGGCATAAAGAAAATTTTTTACAAAAACCGCAAACGAATCGACCAATTTTTCCATGTTTTATAATCATTTGAAATTTCGGACCCTAAACTTTAATGCCCCCTATCTCCTTGGGAATACGTCTGGGACCCTTAGTCTCCTATTTAATATTATTTGTCTTTAAGTGTACTATAACCCCTTAAAGTTCTGCCCATCTTTTATGAATCACCCTGTATATATATATAGATATTTAAAAAAAAAAAAAAAAAAAAAAAAAAAAAAAAAAAAAAAAAAAACTATGTTTTTGGTAGATAGAAAAGTAAAAAAAATCCTTCTATATATAAAAAAAAGTTTTGATTTGGAAATGGACCAATGAAAATCTGCGTAGATATTCCGGGTAGAACTCATCCAATTTAAATGCTTAAGCCAAGGCCTCCTTATCGAAATAACAGGCCTCGCAATCGCTAAGTTTCCTTTGTCCGCTGTACACGTGGTTAGAAACCACATGGTTTCCCGTGACTAGCGCCATCTAACGTAAGAAACAGAAATATTTTTTAATTTGTTTTCCATTTGTCTTTTACCATTTTCTTTACGATGTGCTTTGTAGTTTGCAAATGATAGTTGTTAATCTTGAAATTTTCATATGTTCTAGACATTTTATTTAAAAAATGAATTTATTTTACTGTTAAACAAAAAATGTTTACTGCTGTATTCCGTTATGTAAATAAATGATGATGATAATAATAATAATAATCAGGAAAGAAAATTATTTTACCATGAATTTCTCAGTGATATTAGTTATTGAAATAAATGGATAGCATCTAGATCCGGAAAATATAAAATATTTCATTTTCTCTTTTATATTTTCAAATATGGGATTTATTTTATTTCTGCTATTTCTTTTCTTTTCACAATTAATTTCACCTTCAGTATTAATTTAACATCGCTCCTTCAATTTGTTTCAATGCACAGTCTCATTTATTTATTTATTGGCCTATCATTTGTTTTATTTTTGAAGGTATGGGGGATCATTTCAGTTTAACATACTTTAGATGAAAGCTTCACTGATTTTCATATAAAGTTTGTATGTATTAATCTATGGAAAGTTTCATAATTGGCTCCACAGCCAATTGGCATATCTTGGCGGGCATAGTTTGGTGCGTAATTAATTTCCTTGTTTTAACTCACATATATAATCTAAGTTTTACTAAAATGTATCAAAGTATTTTAGGAAAGTTAAAACACGCATAGATACACAAAAAGACAGACTGAAGTCATAAACACTTAAAAAATTGGAAAAATAAAGTTTAATAATCACTTAAATTTATACATGTCCCCCAACTTTCCGCAAATACCGTATTCTTGTCATGCTACGATTTTGGTGTTTGTAAATCTTAATTTGAGTATTCTTCCTTAATCAGACCTAGAGCCAATTGGCGTAAGTGTAGTTTGGCGCAAAATTAATTTTATTTTTAAATCGTATACTTGATACCACATTATTCCAGCATCGCGTTTTTGCTGTCAACTTTGACTGTGGAACAGATTACAGAACATTAGGTAACACTACATTATATAATAATAAATCGGTATTTTTCAAGTATAGGGGTCTTG
This sequence comes from Maratus speciosus, assembly GCA_963932465.1. Classification (NCBI taxonomy): domain Eukaryota; kingdom Metazoa; phylum Arthropoda; class Arachnida; order Araneae; family Salticidae; genus Maratus; species Maratus speciosus. Next base: position 59,858,637 of record OZ010788.1, read on the forward strand.
GCGAGAGAAGAAAATTTGGCAACGTAATTTCTGGAAGCATATTCACTGTTTCACATAAAGAAGCAATATTTTCCAATATTTGTGCAATTTATTTAATATAAAAAAGGCATTTATCTATTTTATATAAAAATATAAACAAATCGTACATAAAAAACAATAATAATATCTAGAAACTAAATTTATACATGTAAATTTGGCACAGATGTCATATTGGCGCGATTTTTTTTCTGGCGCCAATGTCATATACGCACCGGATACTTAACTGGCACCAAAGTGTCGTTATTTTGCTTGATATGGTTATCCGGATTAGATGATATGGTAACGAGGTTTTCGCAAAATTGGCATCGGAAAAAAATCGCGCCAATATGGGGCATCTGTGCCGTAAATTCTTATAAAACAAGCTGACAGTTCATAAGGTTTGTTTTCATAACTGTTTATATCAATCCGCAACAAATCGCTCTTTCCGAAGCCCAAATTGTGCCAAGATTAAAAAAAAAATAACCCGTAAAGTACTATATACTGAAAATGGTACTTGTTAGTTATCCCGTCGACCAAATTACTGTCGCCAAATTGTAAGATTAAATGCCAATAATGGTTTGCCATAAATTAATTAATTTTAAGATTAAATGCCAATAATGGCCAATAAAACCAATATTTCAACGTTTTATTTGTATTTTTATTAATGTTATACTAATTTATTTGTTTTTTCGTTATTTAAAATAAAAAATTGTGTCAATTTGTAGAACTTGGCGAGTAGTTTGGCAATTTATATAATTTGGCGAAATTGGTCGACGGGATAACTAACAAGTACCCTGAAAAAATATCAATAAATCTTATATTTAAATCTTCATTTTTGATATGTTTCATTTTTTAAAGCCAGAACATAATTGTGCGAAATATTTTTTTTACGCCTTTATTTTACTGGAATTCGAAAAATATTTTATACAATTTTGCCAATAACACAACATTTTCAATTTTTTACTATGCATTTGTTTATGGAGTATAACCAGGAGTATACACCAGGTGGCGTAACTTACGGGACAAAGTCAGCTAATAAGTTGGCAATTATCGGGGACATTTTCACCCATAGACTTTCTCCGGATTGTCAAGTCTGTTTTATGATAAGGGCTTTTATGATAAGTTTTATGATATATTAGTAAAGTCTTGGCTTAAGCATGGCCATAGCCTACTATGATATGGGTCATTCCACTTAAAATGAGCAAAAATTTTAAAAAAGTCGTGGCCACATAGTAACAGATTTTAATAAAATTTGATATACAGGTTCAATTCATATTCAAATAGAGCTCTGCAAAATATCTTCACAAAAAATAAATTATTTTAGCAGTTTTGGACATTTAAAAAACTTGTGATAAAGAATGGCATCTGTGCAATCGTAAAAAAAGTTGCAGGTTTGAAGTTCTGTATCTTGAAAACTATTTAACTGAAATGAATTTTTTTTAAATAATGTAACCTCTGAAAAATTATCTTCTTATTTATTGAGCAATAATAATCTAGTAACACCATGATTATTCTTTAATTGGTTGTAAAAATTGAAAATTTGCAAATTTTGAGAAAATTAAAAACATAATAAAAATTAAAGGAATTCAAAAACATCTGAGAAATTAATGCCTGATGTAGTTTTACATATTAAGATCGAATTACTAAAGTTTTTAAGTTGCCATGTATTTCCTTCACCTTTAAAAAATTTTAGAAACTTTAAAAAAAAAGACAAAATCGTAATTTTTCCTCTTATTGACAGGTAAAAAAAATAATGACGGAAATGCCCCACATTACAGTTATTGCACAGACATGAAGATCAATAAGTCCATAATCTGCTAAAAAAAATTCAAGCATGCCTTTTTGATTCCTAACGTCACAAAATTGGGTTAAAAAAGGCAATATTAACTACATTCCATGAGCTATTTTTTTTTAATTCGCGCGCGTTTCTTAAAATATCGCACGATTTCAAGGTGAAAAAATTTAGTGCTGCCATCTATTTTCGGTATGTGGGTTTAGAAATTAATGTATAATTTTCTGTTCAGTTGAGCTTATTTTTCTACTTTAATTAAAAATCTTCTTGAGGAAAAAATAAACTGAAAGCAAGTATAAAATTTTTTATATTTAAAATATACACTGTTATTTATAATATCAAAAGAATTAAAAGTTTAAAAAAGCTTTCTTTCAGGTCGAAACAAGTGATAGAAATATTGCATTTTATCCTCAACATTTTTTACTATTTATTTTTTTTCTCATTAAGGAATAAAAAAAGGCAAGAATGAAAGTTTAAATATTTAATATGTATACTTTTAGCTATAACGTCAAGCAATTTTGATATTGTCAGAGGTGTCCTTCATCTCAATAGAAACGTTGCATTTTTCCTCAAATTTTTTCAAAAATAATTTTTTTCTCATTAAGGAATAAAAATACAATTACTAACTTACGTCAATATGTTACTTATCATTCATTCCTAATTATAAATAATTTTTAATATAGTCTTTGCATTCTTAAGCTAATAACCAAAATTGAAACTTCAAGCTTGTAGCCAAAACCAAGATTTTGCATCCACTTTTAATATAAATTTTAATACTTAAATAAACAATCTTAAAATCTATTATTTTACATTTACTCATAAATAGATATGATCTACTTACAAAATGATTTTCATTAAAATCTGTGACATGTCTGCCACAGGCGATTTGCTCATTTTGTATGGAATGACCCATATACGAGTATAACGACCCGCGCATTTCGCCGAAAAAGTGAAGTCGGATCCAACTTCAAACCCTGAACCAAAACTTCACAACGTGCCCTTTGTTTACATTTATACCCTGCCCAGATAGAAGCTTGTTTCTCATCGTCGAGGTTTCAGTATCATTGATCGTATTTTCATGTAATAAATTAAATATTTATATTCTTCAATTTCCATCGATTTAAAAGGCTATTTTACACAAATTGTAGCATTTTAGTGTTACACATACTTTTAAGATTAGCTAAATTATTTATTGTTTACCTTGATCGTTTGGTTCATTCATGAAAAATGCCGGTTCTGTTCTTCTTTTTTGAATGTCCCGTATTTATATAAAAATAGTTTGGTTTCATATACACGTTTTAAAATTAAAATTTGATTTTTATCAAACTACAGTTCTCATAACTGACTTGAAGCAGCTATTTTTGATTAATTTACTGTTACCGGTAAAATATTTGTTTTTAATACCGCTCGAACCAAGAAGAAGAAGAAAAAAAAAGCCGATCTTCCTTAAACATTAAATATTCTTATTTTTAATCAGAGAAAGAAATGGTGATCACGGATTTAAATATCGTTGCAATATTCTATGTTATCCAAGCAATTTTGATTAAATCATGTAAGGGTATTTGTTACTTAATAAATTACATTTATTAATTATTACAAGGAATTTTGGAACAGATGTCATATTCGCCCCATATTGGCGCGATTTTTTTCGGTTGCCAATTTGGTGAAAACATCAACAGCATAAACAACATAATCCGGGTTACCACATCAAGCAAAATAACGACACTTTGGCGCAAGTTAAGTACCTATGGCCTATATGATATTGGCGACAGAAAAAAATCGCGCCAATATGGGACGAATATGATATCTGTACCGGAATTGTATGAGTATTTTAATATATTAAAAAAAAATTCCATCAGTTTTATTGTTTCAGCAGTGAAAATAGTAAATAAGTGGTACTTAGCTATCCCGAAGACAAAAAATCTATCGCCAAACTATAAGATTAAATGCCAATAATGCTTGATCGTAACTGTCACATTCACTTGACTGCAAGCAAGTTACACGTGTTTATGTCATCAAGTGATTTTTATTTCGACGTTTTATTTGTATATTTATAAATGTTATACTAATTTATTTGTTCTTTCGTTATTTAAAATAAAAATTATGTCAATTTGTATAATTTGGCGAGTGTTTTGGCGATATATATAATTTGGCGAAATTGGTCGACGGGATAACTAAGTGGTACCAAATAAATTTGTGACATTGATGTTTTAGACTAAGCATGTGTTTTTTTATTTATATATTTTTTTGTGTGTTGGTTTAACAGTTTTAAAGAGAAACACATTATATTAGTCACTTAAATAAATAGAACTTTACATTTACATTGATATGGACAGTTTATAATAACCCTTAACAGCTGTATTCGAATTAGCTGTCATTTCTAAGCTTCATTGGAATGTCAGCAGAACTGTAAAAGTAACCATGGCGACATGACGTAATTTTGGTGTTTGTTTACATATCTTCCCTTCCCAGGTTGTTTCAGTTACGGTCAGAGTCAAATTTCAATTTTGGGCAGGGTATCAGAGTCCTTTGGCGAGCGACTTCATACATTAAACGCAAATCAGTCTGCCTGTAGTAGTATCTAAGTATGCCTTGAGCATGGCCTTTCTTCGTTAATATTAAAAAAACTGTCGTATACAAAAATATCGAAATCGGTGGTATTATAAAGAAATATTTGATAAACACGCTGATGCAGACAGTTTTCAAATCGAAGAATTACTTTCAGAGATATTTAATGCTAAAGCTGGACAAAATCATTCCATTAAAAAGGTTTTATTGGAGCAAAAACTATACATGAAAATTTAATCATTTTTAGATCATTTTATAGGTTATAAGTTCCCGGTGTGCAGATTACATTTATTTTTTTTTTATTTGACTATTTTTTGAGGTTTTATTTCTATTTTAAATTCAAATTTTCAGTATTTCGAGAGATATTTTTTACAAATTTAAAAAATGTTATTAATTTAAACTGTTGCCAACATTATAAACAGCGCAAACAATAATGTTTACTTCAAATTAAAAATTTATTTACACGGGACTATTGTAAACAGAAAAAAAAAGTAAAATTAGAATTAAATGATTACATGTTAAAAGCAGGAAAATTGCGTCATAAGAACCATATTTACACTGGAATTTTAAAAGAGAAACAAAATGTTAAAATAAAAAAATCATTACTATGCGTTAAAACCTGTAAATGGAGGAAATTACGTCATATTTAAAATGGCCAAAAAATATGGCAAAACAATTTAAATTAAAAAATACATTTGCGCGAGATATTTTGAGATAATCTTTTCAACTATTAATTTGAATTCGAAGATATCGCAAATAATATTTCCTTCTAACAACAACAGTATTTTCACGTGAATATTAATAAGAGAAATAAAACTTTCGTGTAAATTACGTCAGATTTAAAACGATACATTTAAAAGGAATTATTTAAAAGAACTATCTTATAGCGCTGTTAAAAAATATCGGGAGACAATGACGCTGTTTACTTAATTCATTTTACATTAGCTTATTTTCGAATGTTTAACTAATTTTTTTAATTAAATACGAGAACAGCCATTGTATCTTTTAACAGCAGCAGATATGGTCTTAAAAATCCCCAATCCAAGAAAAACGAATGGAAACCCGTTTACAGAGAGATCGCTACTGTTTTTTTTTAAATTCAATATTTTTAAAGCCGATCAAATTAGCGTGCTTTTTGGATTTTGGTGTCCCTGAACGGGCGTTGGCGAACGTAGCTCGTAGGGGGCCGAGCCCCCTAGTATATTAAAAGAAAATTTACTTATTTATCTTTTAATATGTTACTAATAAACTTTTGCTGTGATAGTTTAGTCTTTGAATGAAAAAATCTTATAACTCCTTTGTGAGAAAGTTGTTTAAAGGTAAAATTCATATTTTATATAAAATTAAAACAAATAACAACAACAAAAAAAACCTCTTCAAACAAGATTAGAAATAAAATGTTATTGAAAAAATATCCCATGCCCAGATTAAAGATAGCCAAAGGTGACCGGCCACTTGCCATTTTAGACGTTTAGTTAAATATTTAGAAAAATACATGAGGAATTAACCTGAAACTCCAGGTGTGTAAGCACTATAGTATAGGTCATATATTTCCGTGAAGGTTTTCTCCCGAAACCCCATAGGGGACCGTCAACAAATTGAAAAAGAACGAATATCTTTTGGACAACCCTGTAAACACTAATTTGGCAAAAGCGTTCAAACTGTAGATTATGATTAAATACCTTATTGTAATAAATTGTGTTCATTTTTATGAGAATAGCATGTATATTCGTAGAGAAATTAGTTTTTATAAAAAGGTTTTTATAAAAAGAGCCCCAAATTTTGCCAAGTTTTTTGCTTATAATTTGTATAGTTCCTAATATAAAAAAAAAGTTCTTGTCAGAAAATATGACAAATAACATTGTACCCAATACCCCGTAATAAAATTGTATGAAAAATGAGTAGTTTTACTAAATAATGATTCGCTGTGCATGCCCGAATGTAAACAAAATATAATTTGCATAATGTGTTAGCTAAATGTACAGAGCAACTTTTGTAAAAGTCTCAAAAACATAGCATGAATATTCGGAAAATTATCGTTGACAGAATAAGCTCAAAATCCTTTGTTTCCAAAATGAAGCAAAAAGATGAGGGGTTGTATCCATATACCCATTGATTAGTGCCAGTATAGCATACAAAACAGTGCACGTGCTACTGTATTTTGTTACAGCCACTCATCTTTACTCATCCTTTTGCTTCCTTTTGGAATAACGGTAGCTTATTCTATAAACGGTAATTTTCAGAATTTTCAAACTATATTTTTGAGATTTTCACAAAAGTCGCTATATACATTTAGCTAACACATTATGCAAATTATATTTTGTTTACATTCGGGCATGCGCAGTGAATCATTATTTAGTAAAACTGCTGATTTTTCATACATTTTTTTTATTTTTTCATTCTGATTACATGTATTGTGTACAATGTTATCTGTCATATTTTCTGAAAAGTACTTTTTATTATATTAAGAACTCTACAAATTATAAGCAAAAAACTTGGCAAAATTTGGGACACTTTTTATAAAAACTTTAATTTCTCTACGAATATAAGATGCTATTCTCATAAAAATGAAGACAATTTATCACAATAAAGCACTTAATCATAATCTACAGTTTGAACGCTTTTGCTACATTAGTTTTTACAGGGTTGTCCAAAAGATATTCGTTCTTTTTCAATTTGTTGACTGTCCCCTATGGGGTTTTGGGAAAAAACTCTTCACGGAAATATATGTCATGTATTATTCTGTTGACACACCTGGAGTTTTAGGATATTTCCTCATGTATTTTTCTAGATATTTAAGAAAACGTGAAAATCGCAAGTGGCCGGTCACCTTTGGCCATATAGTATATAAACGGAATAACGATTAATAACATTTCTCCGACATTAGCTTGTTTTAAAGAAAATATACTGGAAAATTTATATTTACTTTGTATTATTATTCTTTAGTGTTTTAAAAACAATAGAAAAAAAATACTATTCTTACTTATACTGTTAAAAATAAACGTTGATGAGTCAATGTATGCATTACTGACCCTTCAAAAATATTAGAACAAGTTTATTTGAATAAAGCTGAAACTTCGCTTGCTTTCTTTAATTCCATAAAATTTATTTGTTTTTATTTTGCACTATTTTTCAAAGCCATTTTCGGCAAATAGCCACTAATAATAAAAATATATAATATTTTCACACTTCCTTTAAACAGGCAGTAATCATTATTCTCCTCGACGTTTTGCTTTAGGGTGAAAATGAAAAAACACGAATAAATATTTTGAAATTTTCCCCAGGCTATTTCTATCGTCATTTTCCATTCTTCCGTTGGTCTTTTTTTAAGAAGGCATATTCAAATAAAGATAACTAAAAATTCTGAAATCGTGATACAATACTTTGAAAATACAAGAAACATCCTTCCTATTTGAGATGTGTGAATAGCTGCAGTTGCAAAAGCCAGCCGATACGAATAAAACGACTGCGGCATTTTCCATTCACTACCTGTTTATTTGAATGGCTCTGAGAAGCTTTAATATTATTACTGGCAGACGACTGGAAAGTAATTTAAAAGGGTGTTCATCGAATAGAATTGTATAGAACAGATAGCAATAAAATATGATTTGCTGCAAAATGTGTTATAGGGACCTGCGTTGAAATAGTTGTGTAAATATTGGTAATAGAAAAGTGTTATTTCAAAAAGGTTATACGTGAATTTTTCAAATTCTGTTATTACTATTTTTTGAACAGAACTGGTATATATACACATCTCTAAATTGTTTGTTTGCGTGAAAACATTTATATTACTTGGATGGCAATTTTTAGAGGGGCTAGTCTATTAAAGTGTAAATGGTTTAGAAATTGAATTATTTATTCTTTAAAATGGTATTGTTGGTTAAAGGAGCGATGCCCTATACATTTGGATTACCAAACTGAAATAGCCATATTATTTATTCTTTAAAATGATGTTTGTTGGTTAAAAGCAGAGATACCCGTATACATCTGGATTGCCTAATTGTTACAGAAAAAAAATGGAAACAGCCATTTGGCTGAAAATTATGTCTTCAGTAAATGTATGCTATAAAAATAGCCTTAGGTGTTCGTCGTCTTACAAAGAATTGCTAAAACTCTGAAATTTTGAAAAGAAACTTATATTTTTGACCTCGTATGTGGTTTTTGCAGTAAACTTTACCATAGGAAACAAAACAGGAAGACATTCATGCAAATAGTTTAGGAATTACGAAGGTTTAACTTTAGGAAATCTTAATGTGAAAGTCATTTGTAATCGTTGGAAAATAAATTGTAATGCCGGTGGTTTTTAAAGCTTAGCTTAAGAACTGGACAGAATGAACTGAAAATTTCGATACGGATATTTGACATCTCTAGAAATTGATTTCTGTTAAAACATACATAGGTTAAATTTGACATTTTTCGGAAAAATGAATTATCAATGCAAAAACCCTTGACGGGTTAAAAGTTTCTGACGCAGCACTTTATCTTATGCTCTAAGAATTTTAAATATGGAACTTAAAAATACTGATATCAAATTTTGAGTGACGTTATGCTATTTCTTAAAAAATATATTTGTATTTATTTCACCATTTTATTTTTGTTTTATTTATAATCGCATGTGCAAAAGTTATGTTCAACATGAAAAGCTGCATAAAATTTTATTCGCTGTTGCTTTATCATTTACATCTCTCATAAATTCAAAATATGTGTTTTAAAAGCTATGATATAAAATTTAAGTGACGCCTTGATGTGACTTTAAAAGGTTTGTTTTTTAAAATTCAATTTAAATTATTTTTGACTTGGTTAAAATATTTTTTTTACATCTACACAATACTTTTAATTTTCCAATTCACTGATAAATATATAACTTTCATTGAATCTATACTATGCATTGAAATGTATTTATTTCAATAAATTGATTTATCTTTTGTGTCACGCTATTCAAAATTGTGAGTAAGATTTATGTAAATGGTTTATTTGCGTCAAACTATCCTTTTTCATACATTTCATGTAGTTTGGACACAATGACGCAAAGAAACCATTTACATAAATCTTACTCACAATTTTGAATAGCGTGACACAAAAGATAAATCAATTTATTGAAATAAATACATTTCAATGCATAGTATAGATTCAATGAAAGTGATATATTTAACAGTGAATTGGAAAATTAAAAGTATTGTGTAGATGTAAAAAAAATATTTTAACCAAGTCAAAAATAATTTAAATTGAATTTTAAAAAACAAACCTTTTAAAGTCACATCAAGGCGTCACTTAAATTTTATATCATATCTTTTAAAACACATATTTTGAATTTATGAGAGATGTAAATGATAAAGCAACAGCGAATAAAATTTTATGCAGCTTTTCATGTTGAACATAACTTTTGCACATGCGATTATAAATAAAACAAAAATAAAATGGTGAAATAAATACAAATATATTTTTTAAGAAATAGCATAACGTCACTCAAAATTTGATATCAGTATTTTTAAGTTCCATATTTAAAATTCTTAGAGCATAAGATAAAGTGCTGCGTCAGAAACTTTTAACCCGTCAAGGGTTTTTGCATTGATATCATTACTTTTTTGAGGTTAGTGATAAAATGATTAAAAAAAAGATACTTATGGAATTTAATGCAGATTTAATTTTTACTATTTTATTACAATTTTCCTTATAGCAGTTTATATATAAAAACAACTGGGTAAGTATAATCGCAGATCGCACAGAGGGTTTCATTTGATATTCCTTTAAAAACACTTTATCATTAAATTAATAAATCCAAAATGTTAATTTATAATTATTAAATCCTTACATAGATGTAGCACCAATAGTTCCAATTTTCATGGGGCAGGGAAGGCACTCTTTTAAACAAACCACCTTCCAATTGAAGTCATCAAAAACCAAGTTGAATAAGCCAGAGCCCGTTGTGTTGTTAGACAAACAGCAGTCTCATGTCCCCTCCTTCCCCCCTTTTTCAAAAATTTTCAGACCAGTACCTAAGAATGGAACCGAAATAATTTTTTCTCTTCAGAAATTACGATAAAAAAATAGTATGCAGTACTCATAAATTTACTTTAATGCTATATAGGGTGATTATTAAGTTAATTATAACGTTTGGAATCTGTTGCATTGATGTCCGAAAGGTAGTTTCTGAGTTATGGAAGCTGGACCCATAAGGCGCCATAGAGGGGCGAAGCCCGCTAGTGTCTATCATAATTATATCTGCCATGTAGACTAATTGCGATATTTAATCAAAATAGCCCCCCCCCCCTCCTCATCCCCGGAAATATAACAAATACAAAATGTGTCTTTATAAACCTATCGTCAAATAGGTTTTTATTTCTTTTTCCCTAAAAAAACATGATTTTTATATCCGTAACGTAAATAGCGGACGAAGCCCGTTAGTTCCTATCATAATATATATTTTTAATAATTTTATATAGTCTATAATAAAAATCAGACTTAAAATAGTCTAGTTCCATGAGTACTTGAAGTGTCAGTTACATGCTACGATTTTTGGATACCAGTATTTTAGAACGGGAAAATGTGACTTATTTTATCGGAGATACCTCATTAATTGAATAAGGTGAAGCAAACTTTTTGAAAAAAAGGTGGCAACAAGCATGGCAGTTATCAGCTATGTGATTTTGTGCTAAAGTCCATTAATTTGATCTGCTTTAAAAAGATTACGGAAGATTGAATTATAGTAGAACCTGGATTAACCGAGCTTCGATTAATCGAGGTTTCTGTTAACCAAGCCGATAACAAAGTCTGATTTTTTTCCCTTTTGAATGACCCTTAAAAATAACCACACTCTTTAGCTCACTGTCCGTGCTATACAGGCCCTTCTGCCCCCAAGAGCCCTCAACTCCAAAGAAACATTGGACCCTGAGAAGTCAATAGCGAACAATGCTTTGTTTCCAGTGGCTGTGTGAACTTTCGTAAATTTTTCAATTTGCATTTTAAAATTTACAACTGGTAGTTGATTTTCTTTTTTAATTTGTTAAGCTGTGAAACAGAACTTTACATATATTTACTTTTATTATTTAAAAAACGTTCTATATATTTTTTTAAAAGAGATGTTAAATTTGCAAGCACGGCGAGTTTTTACACACAGTTTCTATTAACCGAGATTTCCGATTCCGATTTACTAACAGTCCCAATTAGCTCGGATAATCGAGGCTGCTCTGTATAATTAAAAAATCAATGGCGATCTTACTGTAAACGGGTTTCCCTTTTACTGAGGTATTTCAAAACCGAATCATCTGATGTTAGTTGCTGTTTCCCTGCTTGATTAAATAAGATTAGTTAAACATTTGAAAATTACCAAATATAAAAGGAACTAAGTCAACAGAGTCTTTGCTTTATGGTATTTTTTAACAACGTTATAAGAAAATGATTTTAAATAAGAGATTTTAAATGTAACGTTTTAAATCTGACATAATTTTCACCAAACTTTCCTTTCTCTTTGTAACATTCAACTGAAAATATTTTTATTATTAGAAAGATAATATTATTATTTGCGCTACCTTAAAATTAGCAACTATAGTTAAAAATATCATCTCGAAATTTGAAATAAATCTCTCATATAAATATATTTTTTTAATTTACACTGTTTTGCAATATGTTTTGCAATGTGTTTTGTAAACTGTTTTGGCCACTTTGGCCAATATGACGTAATTTCCTCCATTTACGACTTTTAACACATATCAATGAATTTATTATTTAAAAATTTTCTTTTTCTTTTAATATTCAAGTGTAAATATAATTTTTATGACGTAATTTTCAATGTTTTCCTTCTTTTAATGCGTAATCATTTAATTCTAATTTGAAAATAATTGATTATTTTATAATTTTCTTTCATTTTAAGTAAGCATGTGTAAAAACAATTTTTATGACGTAATGTTTAATATTTTCCTGCTTTTAACACGTTATCATTTAATTCTAATTTAAAAGGATTTTTTTCTGTTTATAATAGTCACGTGTGAATAAATTTTTAATTTAAAGGATATATTATTCTTTGCGCTGTTTTAACATTTGGCAACAATTTAAAATAACCTTTTCTAAAATATGTAAAAAATATCTTTGGAAATTCTGAAAATTTTAATTTAAAATTGAAATAAACCGTCAAAAAATTAGGCAAGTTAAGAATAATAAATGCACTCTGCAAACTTCGAGTGTCTATTGAATGTTTAAATTGAATGAAAATGATTAAATTCCCATGTATATTTTTTTTCCTATGAGACTTTTTTAATGAGACAATTTTATCCAGATTTAACATTAAATATCTCTTAAAATAATTCTTCGATTTAAAAACTGTCTGCTTCAACGTTTTTTTCAAACATTTCTCTATAATACTACGCGATTGTGTCAAAAGATGGCGACACCAGAATTCTGATATGCTTATTATGTAAACTGTAAATATTGCAAAGTTAAATAAAAAGAATTGTCTCGGGGTTATCAAACTTCACTGATATTTATAAATAAAACATTTCAACTAAATTATTTATTATAAAAGAATTATTACATCACAATAGCTTTTATGCAAGGAAAATAATAATTATAATAATAATATTATTATGGATGTCAGTGATTATATATTGATTGACCGTCATAATAATAAAAAATGATATTATAAAAAGAAGAGCTGAAATGAATTATTTTTTTACGTTTCTGATCGTGTGATTTATATTCAAATAATAATTATTAATGTATATTTTTTGTAAAGTGATTGAAATTAAATATATTTATAAAATTTATGGCAATATTTTTATTGTTTTAAAATTGCCAAGAAATAATCATAATCAAATTGGCGTCATTATAATTGTAATTTTATTTAACTTAATAGCAATTAAAAAAATTACAAAGGAACTGAGAATAATGGTCAACTAGCAGACTTAAAAAAAAAAAAACATTCACATGTGAAAACACGTACCACGGAGTATCGAACTGCCAATCCTAAGGTCAGTAAACGATGGCCCTTAGCCACTCAGCCAGTGGGAAGACAAAATTTTTCTCCCCAAAAGTGGTTAAAAAGAAAGCATGTGTATGAATACAGTGTCATGCATTTTCGGTGAAATTTCCATAGAATGGCGAAGAAATATAGTCCGATTTTTCATGCGCATTATAAAACGAACAAGAGTCTTGCTGGAAACAAGTAAATTGTTATTTGGTTCATCTGAAACATATTTATTTGATTTTTAAAAAATCGCCCGTGTCATTTTCGAGAGAAAAAAAAATCGAATTATTTAACGAACGAGAGTTTTCCCAGAAAAAAGAAAAGTGTTATTCACCTCGCCTTAATCACATTTATATTATGTATCAATTTAAAAATAATCGTTAGAACCGTTTTCGAGATTTTCAAATTAGGAACTTCCTCGATATTATACCAACGTTTTCACTTTAAAAATGGCTATTTAGATCTCAAAATATACTGCACGTAGAAATGCAAAAATTTCAGTATACGATTAGACTGCAGATATAAGACTGTTCTAGAAAATTCAGAACAATAAGACATATATCTGCTGAGTTATTAAAAGGCGGCTTTTCGCGTTTTCTTTGATGTGGAGTTAGCTGTATATATGATTTCCGCCATCTACAAATTCTATGATACGATACGATACGATACGATACGATTTTAGTCTTAAGGCTGCGTCACTCGAAATACTACCGTCTTCCATGATATATATATGATAATAAAATTTTTTGCCTGTTTACCTTAGTTAATTTATTCCAAATTCTTATAATGTCTACCTGTCTTTTAATAATAACTTAAATATCCTTTATATTTTAATCCCATGCCTTTAATTCAGCGCATTCTTTTATTTTTTATTCTAAAAATCTTAATCTTTTAATAGCTATACTTCTTTGTAAAAAAACCCACTAACTGATTTTATTCTTTCATATTTTGAGACATCAAATTCTTATTTCTTTCGAATGTTTATACATAACATTTTTATCTATTATTAAAATATTATTCGATATCCCATGATTCATTGCGAGTATTTCCCGCTCTCTTCCTTTTTCCATTTCAAAGTTTACGCTTTAAGTAAAGAGATCTGTCTCTACGTTATGTCCTTCCCAGCCTACTTCCTTGTTTTCGTCCAATCACTTAGCGAGCCCTCTCCTAGCGTCTCCCATAACTTGCGTTTGGTTGGCCCTGACGTAGAGCGCGTCAGTGTAACTTTCAGCATTTTTTTTATACATATACAGCTTGATCTGACTTGACAGATAATATTTGTATGTTTTCGTTTGTTAATAAGCACCTGTCACTTGGCAAATGGATTTTAAAATGTGAGTTTCTAATGCCTTTTAACATCTTCGAGATTTGATATGAAGTGGTACAGCTAGATACGACAAACAGAGGGATTACTAGTGGAGTTGTAATGAGATGGTCTTACAATAAACTCTTTTAAAATTTTGCTGCCTCTATTATTTGATCGAAAGGGAAATTCTTCCCAAGGTCTTTAAGTCCTGTCTTCCACTGTCGCCACTTACACTGTAAAAAAAAAAATCTGTAAAGTTACTAAATTTTTCCAGGAAACTGGGATTCCTAGAACTTTTTATGCAATGGCAGCAAGAAAAATTCCTGTAAAAGCGTCGGAATTTTTCTTGTTGCCGTTACATAAAATGTTCTAGGAATCCCAGTTTCCTAGAAAAACTTTAGTAACTTTACAGATTTTTTTTTACAGTGTACGATTGCAAAATGGGTATTCTACGGAATAATTGATAGTTTGGCAAAGATACGGAGTGTATTCGTCATCATCTTTTACATTGGTATCCAGAAGTATCACGTATATGTATAAATTAGTTAAATATATGCCGAAATTAGTGAAATATATGTAGAAATTAGTTTTGAAATTTTGTAATTCTGAATTTAAAAAATGTATTTATAGTAAATAATTTGTTGATGTAATAATCTAAATTTCAAATATTATCTCATTCCATATTTTAAATTTAGTTATCTAATTAAGATATAGTTTTAAGACAAACTGCAATTAACAAGAAATTTTTCTACTCGACTGTATAAAAAGTTTAAACGTGTGATACTAGAAAAATTCCAATATAAGCGAAATTTAATGGTCAGCTATTACCACCGCCAATATGATGTCAGCGTTACACAAAGACATGTTTTTTCGTTACAGAGATGCTTACTTCATTTGTCTTGCGCAGGATGGTAACCGGTTTATTTTCACATTTTTTGTTGACTTTTTCAATTTTTTTTTCATATTTGCTATGCGATTATAATTCACAGCCTAATAAAACAAAAAATAATGTAATAATAAATATTTTTTACATGTACGTTTTATTTACTCATTTATTAGAAATGAAACTGGAAATTGTAAACTATTTTTTATAAACAAATATTTTTTTCACCCATTCAAATGCTATTTTACGTCTGCGTTTATTAAATTTGTCTTTATGTATTAACTTAAACTTTATCCAAGCATAACTATAATATAATTACTTTTAAAATGTCACGAATACATTATCTATTGAGTTGACAACTATTCATGCTTTATTCTAAACATAAACCATATCAATCTTCATTTGCGCTTTAAATTAATAAATAGAAACTCTGGATATTACTTTCTAGTTGAATATACGCAAATTTATATGCTTCCAAAGTTCGAAATTTCATTCTTTTTGTGCTCATTGTAAATGATAAAGCATCACTCATCATAATTCATTTTTGAAAGAGACCAATCATATGTTATTTAATTATAAAAGATAAGTCCATCGTATTATCATTTTTTACAAGATTCCAGCACATTATGTATTATGCATATTCGAAAGAGTGTATTTAAATTATGAAACAGATACAGTGAAATAAATTAGATTTGTTTCTATTTTGGGGGAATTCAGTCAAAGGCTGGTTTGATATATAAAGATATGTTGTTACGTAAAATTTTAGACAACTCACATTTTTTCTCATTAATTTAAGCAGTATTGTGTTTTAACAGGAGCCAGAAAATATTCATGAAATCATGATGTATCTTGAATGTAGCTTTTGTTAATAAAAGTCGCATTTCATTTCGTAGACAAAGAATGTTATTCAATTTCAGTCGCAATTTTATTAAAAAATATATACAACTTTATCAGTATAGATGAAAATTTATATTATTTGAATGAAAACATATTAGTTCTAAGTAAAAAATTGCTATTTGTATAAAAATTTCACAAATAAAAATACAGGCTGGGCAGAAATTATTTGATCAATTCTATAACTGAAGATTATTATTATTCTAACTACACTTGATTAAATATTGATCGTACCAAAAGTTTGCTGATAATATTAATTGAAATGTATCAATTCGTTGAAATATTACTAATATTATACCATAAGTTTGCGATATAGTTCTTAATTTAGCACTGCAATCTCAGTTTAGATTGGTCGAGGAGTCATTTTTCCATTCCTATGACACTTAAATTTAAGTGTATGAGGTCATACAAAATAATCAAGTTTACAGTTGAGTATTGCCAAAATTCATTCCTGAATGTAAATCAAGATTCAGTACAGAAAATGGTTTCATCATCATAAACATGCTTACAAATAAAAGGAACGATCATATGTAATCTAGACATAAAAATCATACGCCAAAAATCGATTATCAAGAACTTTTCAACATATCCAGACTATTGTAACAAAACTTCATTGTTGAAGAAGGTGAAAGAATATATGTTAAGTAAACAATTTGGAAAACGCATAAAAACTAAAAACATACTTTCAAAAATAACCATTCCTAGATGGCAATGTATCCAGCTCATTGCGTACACCTGTATATAAATTTATTTAAATATATCTTAATATATTAAATATAGTTCAGCTGGAAAACGCATAACTTAATTATAATACACCCTTAAGAAATTCCCGCTCAAATATGCTTACGAATTTTTTGTGTACTCATGAAAACTAGCTAAAACATTTATGCACACCATGTAGTATGTAAAAAAAATAGTTCATCATAAAAACACATGACAAAATGAAAATGCACTTCTACCGCTTATCGTTCATAATACTTTAACGCATGCACCCTATAAATGAACGATGCTTTGCATCCACATAACATGAAAAGCAAGTTTTACTGCATCTCAGAAACGCATATAACTATTATTATGCGTGAAATAATATAAAATTATTAAAATATACTGCAAATGATTTTCCCCATAGTCTGTAATCTAATGGAGTTCTTTTGAGTGTCGCTGTAAACGAACTATAAATACTACACACTCCATTTTCAATATTACATTGAACCTCAATAACATGCATCAATTATATGGCAATACGAGTATCTTAATGGGAGTTTGTGCACGAAGTCATAAAGCTTAAAAAGAAACATTTGTAGATTAGCGGGATAGCCACGGCGAGGGTTTATGAAAAGGTTAGATTTCACATACCTTTTTTTCTCAACTAATTTGTGTCAACCTATACTTACGTTTTTCGCTAAAGGTAATGAAACAAAAGCAGATCAGGGTAGGCGTATACGCATTAACAATATCCCCATATAAAAAAAAAAATTACAAAATTCTGTGTAACCTTGTAGTTATCCACTGTATAGAATATATTTCTCTTGCATTTAGAAATAATAATAAAAAAAGACCAATCAAGAAATCTTTCAGTTGTAAATTTCCAAGTGGGTGAAAAAATCCGGGCCAGGATTCGAACCAGGGATGTCTTAGCTGAAGCTATCAATTCTCTACCAACTTAGCCATCCCGGACAAATCTGGAGGACTAATTCACCCACCTAACCCTTAACTTTCACCGCATCTGGTCTGATATCTGAATATGCTCAACAGAATATATAGAAGGTTATTTTTGGAACCGCAGTAAACGCTGAAGGCATAATTATATTAGATTAAATTTTAACACAATTATTCAATTGGTAAATAAATCATAACAGTTGTAAATAAATTTACAAATGTTATGATTAATTTACCAATTGAATAACTGTGTTAGCATTAATCTAATACAAGAATTTTTTCAATTAATTAAAGACAGACATTCCATCATTCAATGAAACAAAAATTGCTATTTAGATACCTTAAAATGCACAAAATTAGTAATCATGAGTACAATCTACTAAGTTTTTTATACTACGAGTACAATTTTTATTTAACGGGAGATCAGGATTTATCTTATCTCTTATAAACTGGTAAGGGGAAGGGTCTTAGGAAAGGTTTAAACACTTAAATCCTTACCTCCTCCCTGCATCACTGTTTACAAAATCATCTCGAAAATACCACACATTTCGCACAACAAGGGAAAAAGTATTTCGTTTACATTTTCTCACACACCGTACGATTGATTTGTTCATCTATTTGAAAAATCGAAATTTTCACTACTAATATTTCACGCGAACAACTTAATTATATATCAAATTTTCTTAAATGTAAATTGCAGAGCTTCAAATTCAATATTTGCAGATAAATTTTTTAACTGTATAATAATTTTTTAGCCGTTGCAATTTGAATATACTCACAAAAAATGTATGTTCTATTTTTTGTAATATCTATACAAAACAAATAAGATGTTGCTGTTCAACGTACAATTAATTCACAAATTAAAAGACGTAAAAAAAACATATGAATAACATAAATCGCTACGTTTCGGTTTAATCTTTAAAACCTTCGTCAGGAGAAAAATTTTCTAAAATATCAATCGATACAAACCCTTTACATGCTACATTTAAAAATCAATTCAAAATACAACTCAGTCTAACGGAAACTTCTTAATCCCAAATAAACAGCTCAGTGGCGCCATCTTTTAACCAAAGAAAACGACGATGAAAGAAGGGCTGTAAAAAAATGAAAATTTTCAACGACTTTTCAAAATAGAAAACCAGATTTCAGGAATGTGAAAGGAAACATTAACATTATCATTACATACTTCTTAGTTCCTTAAACGAGTTTATAAAGATTCACGAATAATAGCTTTGAGCGGAACAACTTGCTTGAAAATAACTTTAGCATAGTGAAAGTCTATAAATGAAATGATTCCTTTATGGAAGCTTCTTGAGAGTGCTGTAGAAAATTTACGAAACTTGAAATCATTTTTGTGTTCTTTCAATCTTTCAAAAAACCGACGTTTAGTCCTACCTATATAGGAAGAGAATGTCCCATCTGTAAATTTAAAGGGAATTTCATACATCCCAGGGAAAGATGCAAAAGGAATTGGATCTATTTTTTTACACATAAAATTAAATAATGTCATGGAATTAGAGAATACAAGTTGTATTTCATGAATAACTTTTTTAACTTTTCAAATAAGATGGAAACATATGGAATCTTTCGGTAAACTTGATTTAATTTGTGGAAGGGGGAGGAATTAACAGAAACTTTATATTTATCAACAAATTTATAGGTAAGACTTGAATTATAACTATGACATAAACCAATATTAACGATGAAATTGAGTTCATCACCCAAAAATTCTTCGGAACAAACAAGAAAGGCACGCTGGATAAATGACCTAAATGCTGCTATCTTATAAATTCCATGAGGCAGCTGGAGTGACAGGTATAACATTGTCTAATTTCATTGTTTTCCGGAAAACTTTTAGTTTTAAACTATTGTTTTCTTTAATAAGGAGAACATCAAGAATAGGAAGCCAGCTATTGTTTTTTAACTCCATCGTGAACTTAATATTGCTATCAAGTTGGTTAATTTCGTCAAAAAAATTCTCTAAGGATTGTTACCCATCTTCCCACATAATAAAAATGTCATCGAAATACCGTAACCATAAAGTGGGTATAGGGAAATGCTTCTTAAATATGAGTTCTTCCAAAGGACGCAATTTGAATTCTACCAGAATACTAGATATAGGTGAACCCATAGGAGCTCCTTTCTGCTGTTTAAAATATTTATCTTTAAAAATAAATACATTACTTTCCTTAATTAAGTTTAAGCCCGACTTAATTGAAATTTTCATATTATCACTTAAATGAGGTAACACATCAATGGATAAGCCTACGGAAAGAATAACTTCTTCCACATCAATGGAGGGAAACAATGACACAATGTTAAAACTTGCCAACTTCTATTTTTTAAATTAAAATTCTTATATTTTCTGAAAAATTGGATTTTTTTTGCGATCACACAACGAAATTTCACACAAACAACTTAATTATATATCTAGTTTCTTAAATATAAATTTCAGAGCATCAAATTCAGTGTTTTGTAGATGAATTTTATGATTGTATACTTGAGTATATATGTGCGACTTGTAATTTCAATATACCCACAAAAAATGTATGTTCTATTTTAAAAATTAAAATTCTTAAATTTTCTGAAAAATTAGATTAATTTTTCGATTATTCAAATATGTTTACACACATATATATATATGAGGGCGTGAGTTTCATAGCTCGCCTTATCCAGAAAATTAAATTTTAGGAAATTGCGATAAACCCCTGACTGCTTCCATTGGTTTTCGTTGTAACCATTACAACATTTTACAACGCCAGAAATACACGATAAAACACGATAAGTTTTCTTGCAGATTGCAGTATGTTTCCGATACAGTTTCACCAACTGAATACATCTGAAGAAATCTCCACTTTCTCCAGAAATTCTACCGAAATCTGAAGAAGTTTTGCCGATTTAGCTTTAGCTTAAAAATATCTGCAGAATTTTTTAAGATATTCTTAAATTTATCCGCAGAAATGGTCCAATTACCTACAGATTTTCAGGCGAATTGCCTACAGAGTTTTTGCAGATTTTGGTTTTAGTGGGGAAGAAAAAACACGATTTTTAAAATTTTGGATAAATTTTGAAACTCATGTCCTCTTTTATATATATATAAAAAGCTTAAATGATTCCACTCAATTTTTCTAGCAGTCTACCAAATACCGTGGATTCCGATAAATTTCTGATATAATATAATCAGCTGAATTTAAACACTGGATCTCCTGAAACTGGAGATGTTACTTCTGAGACACTAATGTTTCACTGCATCGCCGCGAATACATCTATATTTTAAAACTTATAATTATACTATAGTTATTAACAAAGAAATAGTTTTTTTTTTAGTACCTAAAAATTATCATAATAATTGCTTTGCAAAGTCATTTCATAAAAAAAAAATAAAAAATAAATAAAATAAAAAGATAAAATTAAATTGTTTACTATGTGTAGAAAAAAGATAATCTAATTCTTTATAAAACAGTTTATATCATAATTTTTAAACATAGATCACGTAAACATTTCCAAAAATTTGTTTAATGCCATCTCTCATTTATTGAGAGTTCTAGTTTTGTATTTTCTTAATTTCCAAAATTTTATCTGAATACTTTCCAAAGTAATTAGTTTTGAAATTTTCTAATTCTTAATTTAAACTAGCCGGATGTGCCAATCTCAACACTTTCTTCTATCCCATGTATGTTAATACTTCAAAATTTGCTATCACAGTGCTAAAATTAAATGACAATCCATACCCATATCTGGGCGTAATTTGTGCCTTAGCCCAACGGAGCCCAGATCCGGTAATACTCAGTTTTCAGTAAATATTTAAATATTGTCAGAATTCACCGGAGCTCATAAATGCAGGGCTCCGGAGCCCAGTGCAATAGCTAGGTACTATTTTGACTTTTTCTATAAAAGCATGTAATTTTTTTTTTTTTTTTTTTTTTTTTTTTTTTTTTGTTTTTTGTGTTTAACACTATTTCCGAATCATAATCCTTACCTTATTAATTGCAAAATTCTGCGATTAACACTATATCTACTGGTGTCAAATGACATCTTTAAAAAGATTTTGATTTATGGTTTTTCATTTGTAATTCTTATATTGAAACAATTACAAATCATTTTTAATACACTGAAGATTTGTTATGCTTATTCCATTAAAAAACTACAAGTAAAATAAACATAAATCAAAACATTAAAAAAGTGTCATTTGGCACTGGCAGAAATAGTGTTAATTAACATTAAAATTAGGGAAATATTTCCATTCGGAAGGAGTGATAACCTGATTAGTGGAATAGTTGACTGCTAAATATATGCAGGTAGATATATTTAAAAAAAAATTATTTTGGTAAAGAATTGAAAAAAAAAAGTACTTTAAATTTCGGAAATAATGTATGAAATATATGCGAATTTGACTGACGGATGTGTGTGTGGAGGAAGGGGGAGGGAGTCACGCTATGGCAGAATATTAATTATGTATTTGATTATGTAGTAATCTAAATTTCAAATATTATCTCATTCTACATTTGAAATTTAGTTCTAATTAAGATTTTTAATTAATAAAACAAACTGCAATTAAAAAGACGTATTTTTAGCTGTCTGTGTAAAAATTTTAAATGTGTAATGATTAGAAGTTAGAAAAATTCCAATAAAATTGAAATTTAATGGTCAGCTATTACCACCGCCCACATAATGTCAGCGTTACTCAAAGACGTGTTTCTTTGTTACAGAAATGTTTACTTCCTTTTCTTGCGCAGCATGGTAACCGGCATTCTTTCATTTTTTAGGTGTGTTCGTAATGATATAAATATGTAGCACTTATAGTCGTCGTCTGTCTGCCCATCTGCCTGCGTATAAGAGTGCAAATACTAACTTACCGAATGGTATGAAATTTAATATATACACTGTATGGCTAAAGGGGACCGGCCACTTACGATTTTAGACGTTTTGTTAAATATCTAGAAAACTACATGAGGTATTACCCTGAAACTCCAGGTATGTTAACAGAATAGTACAGGTCATACATTTCCGTGAGGATTTTTTTTCCGAAACCACATAGTGGACCGTCAAAAAATTGAAAAGAACGAATATGTTTTGGAGAACCCTGTAAAACTGATGCATCAAAAGCGTTCAAACTGTAGATTATGATTAAGTGTCTTATTGTAATAAATTGTGCTCATTTTTATGATAATAGCATGTACACTCGCAGAGAAACTGAAGTTTTTATAATAAGGTGTCCCAAATTTTACCAAGTTTTTGGCTTATAATTTGTAGAGTTCTTAATATAAAAAAAAAAAAAGCTATTTTCAGAAAATATGAAAAACAACATTGTACACAATACCCTGCAATCAGAATTAAAAAATAATAAAAATTGTATGAAAAATAAGTATGTGTACTAAATAATTATTCACTGTGCATGTCCGAATGAAATCAAAATATAATTTACATAATGTGTTAGCTAAGCGTATAGAGCAACTTTTGTGAAAGTCTCAAAAACATAGTTTGAAAAGTCTGAAAATTATCGTTGATAGAATAAGCTCAAAATCCGTTATTCCCAAAAGGAGGCAAAAAGATGAGGGGTTGTATCCATATACAGTAGTGCGCGCAGTATTGTGTATGCTATATTGGCACTAATTAATGGATATATGGATACAGCCCTTCATCTTTTTGCTTCAATTTGGGGACAACGGATTTTCAGCTTATTCTATCGACTATAATTTTCAGAATTTTCAAGCTATGTTTTTGAGAATTTTGCAAAAGTTGTTCTATACAATTGCTAACACATTATGCTAACATATTGCTAACACATTATGCACATTATATTTTGATTGCATTCGTGCATGCGCAGTGAAACATTATTTCTTAAACCTGATCATATTTCATACAATTTTTACTATATTTTTATTCTAATTGCAGGGTATATTGTACAATGTTGTTTGTCATGTTTTTTTTTTTTTTACTTTTTTTTTTAAACTTTTTTTTAATATTAAGATCTTTGCAAATTATAAGCAAAAAACTTGCCAAAATTTAAGACTGTTTTTATGAAAACCAGAATTTCTTTTTGAGCATACATACTATCCTCATAAAATAGAATACAGATTATTACGATAAGCCACTTAATCATAATCTACAGTTTGAACGCATTTGCTATATCCGTTTTGACAGATTTATCCAAAAGATATTCGTTCTTTTTCAATTTGTTGACAGTCCCCTACGGGGTTTCGGGAAAAACTCTTCGCTGAAATATATGACCTATATTATACTGTTTACACACCTGGAGTTTCAGGTTAATTCCCCATGTATTTTTCTAGATATTTAACAAAACATCTAAAATCGCAAGTGGCTGGTCACCTTTGACCATATAGTGTATAATCTTTGGACAATTTCGCCCAGTCATTTCAAATTTTCTAAGAATTGAATCAAAGCTTTAAAAAATATCAATAAAAGTGTTCTTCATTGTATTAGTTCCTATCATACGTAATTAATTCAGTAACATCCCATGATAGGTAATGATTCTAGGTTATCATCGTGATTACGTCCTATTTAAGATGGAGTCATATTATTGCTGTAATCTTGAATTTAATATATATAATCGTAATAAATTTTGTATTCATGCATTTTTGTATAAGAGTGCAGCAGCTATTGCACCAATATCTAAATATTTATAAAACTACTTATAGTACTAATGCACTTCATTTGCCACGTTTGACGTGCAATTTCCGACATTTTTTTTTTTTTTACTTTTGCAAAATGTTTTTTATTTTTGTTATGAGATTATAATTTGCAGCTTAATAAAACAAACAGTTTACAAATTATGTATCCATGTTACAAATATTTTTTCCTGTACGTTTTATTGTGTCATTTATTAGAAATAAAACTATAAATTGTAAACTATTTTTATAAATACATTTTTTTCCTTCCATTCAAATGCTATTTTACGTCTGCGTATATTAAATTTGTCTTTATATATTAACTTAAACTTTATCTAAGCATAACTATAATCTAATTATTTTTAAAATGTCACGAATACGTTCTCCATTGTGTTGACAACCATTCAAGCTTTATTTTAAACATAAACGGTATCAATCTTCATTTGCGCTTTAAATTAATGAATAGAAACTCTGGGTATTACTTTATAGCAGAATATACGCAAATTAATATGCTTCCAAAGTTCGAAATTTCTTTCATTTTGTGCTTATTGTAAAAGATAAAGCATCACTCATCATTATTCATTTTTGAAAGAGACCAGTCATATGTTATTTAATTATAAAAGATAAGTCTATCGCATTATCATTTTTTACAATATTCTAGCACATTGTGTAATATACATATTCGAAATAGTGTATTTAAATTTTGAAACGGATACAGTGAAATAAATTAAATTATTTTCTATTTTTGAGGAAATTCAGTGAAAGGCTGGTTTGATGCAAAAAGATAGTTTGTTACGTAAAATTTTACACAATTCGAATTTTTTTTCTGATTAATTTAAGCAGCATTGTGTTTTAACGCGAGGCAGCAAATTCATATATTCATAATGTACCTTGGATAAAGCTTTTGTTAATAAACGAAGCATTTCTTTACATAGACAAAAGAACCTTATTTAATTTCAGTCACAATTTTATTGAATAAAGTATACAAATTTATGAGAATAGATAGAAATTCATATTATTTGAATGAAAATATATCAGTTCTAAGTAAAATTTTGCTATTTTTACAACAATTTTCCAAATAAATATATGGACTGGGCAGAAATAAGTTGGTCAATTCGGTAATTGAGTAGTATTATTATTTTATGTAAGGGACTAGCAACTCGCTTATAAAGGGTCTCTAGTATTTTGAGTGCGGGCGTGACGTCAAACATTTAACCAGTGTGGCGCAACAGAGACCTCTCTATTCTATTTTAGTCTAATTTTTCAATGTATGTGGGAATCTCTTCGACCCTATGGTTACGTGTTTTCGCTATTGTTTTATGCAAATAAGGCTCGTCGCTCAATCTGTAGAGAGTGTAAGGCAATTTATATAAGAATGTTGCCTTATATTTAGAATATAAGGTATATTTGTCTTCGAATTTGGGTCCAGTCCTACCTCTGCATGTGTTTTAGGCCTGCGCGAAGGACTAGAGAAGGAATTTTACGGCATGAGGGATAAAATTTGGGATTGTGATTGAAGCGTCTCTGTCGGTAAGAAGTTTTCATTTTTAGATCGCATAAGTAAAGTTTTGTTTTACAACCACGGGTTGTCGACTAGATTATATTGAAAATTTAAGTTGTATTAAAGATGCAGCTCAATGTATCATTTCAGCTTGTTGCTATCAAGGTGAACTATCAAAGGGGCTTGTGTGAGTTGAATCTTTCATTTTTTTTAGTAAATTTGTGAATGTTCTCGCTTGTTAGCTGAGTAGTCTTAGGCCAAATTTGCAAAGAAACCCTATCACTTCCGTGCAAAGAGATTCTATCACTTCCCTGCAAAGAAACTCTATCACTAAATTAACGTCTTTTTAGACTTTATATTGGAAGGTGACTGAGTTATTTTTAGCGGCCTTGCCGTGGTTGTTACAACTATACTTAACTAAATATTAATTTTAATGTATCAATTCAATGAAAGATTACTAGTATTGTACCTACCATAAATTTGCGGATATACTTCTTAATTCAGTGCTGACATCTTAATTTAGATTGGTTGAGGAGTTACTTCCCATAATCACCTATCCTTTCACATTTAAATTTAAGTATATGATGCCATTAAAAATCAGATTAAGAGTCTGGGTTTGCGAAAATTCATTCCTGAATTGAAATACCGAATCAGCACGAAACACGGTTTCATCGACATAAGTATGCTCACAAATAAAGGGGAAGAATAGTTTTAAACAAGAAATAAAAATAATACGCCGAACATAGATTATTAAACACTTCTCAACACATCCAGACTACGGTAACAGAACTTTACCGTTTAAGAAAGTAAAAGAATATATCTTAAGTAAACAATTTGGAATGCCCTTAACAACTGAAAACGCACTTTCAAAAATAGCCATTTATAGACGGCAATCTGTCCAGTTCTTTGTGTACACTTGTGTATAAATTTATTTATATTCCAGAAACATCTCTTAGTATACTAAATATAGTTCAGATGGAAAGTACATAACTTAGTTAGAAAACGTCTTTAAGCAATTGCCGCTCACACACGGTTATGGAATTTTTGTGCAATCCTGTATATCATTTAAAACATTTATACACAACATGTAGTATGCAAAAAATAGTTACACTTAAAAACGCATACCAAAACTGAAAACGCACTTTTACCATTTATTGCCCATAATACTGAAATCTGTGCGCCCCTGTAAATGAACGATAAATACTTTGTACTCCATATAATACAAAATGCAAGTTATATTGCACTTCAGAAATGCATATCAATTTTATTATGTTTGGAATAGTATAATATCATTGAAATCCATCACAAATAATTTTTCCAATAGGCTATAATGTACAGTCAATTCGGGTAACTTTGACTCATAAGGGTAACTTTGGCCCGAAAGAGAAAAAAGATTATATCTGCAACATCACTTGAATTATCGGCAAAGTTTTGGTCTCAAAATAAAGGTAGCAACACTAGCGTGAGGTTGAAAGATCATTGTAAATAATTCCCCAAAGTTCTACCGTGGCAGCATGAACCAAAGTCAATAAATGTGGGCCAAAGTTACCCTAATTGACTGTATCTAAAGGAACTATGCCTGCTATAAATATATATATTAATTAATCCTTTATTTATGACCCATTCCTTTACTCTCTTAAATATTTCAATCAATAATCTTCATTAATAAAAAATACTGAATCATCTTGCGCTGTGTGTTTTTGCAACACCAAGTTCCTTTTGAAGCCGCTGACTGAAAATGCTTAAATTAACTAGTATTAAAATTAAGCAACCGCATGAATAATTTAATTAGACACTTACCCCGTTTCATACACAATCATGGCATTTATTTATACACAGAAAACACAAATAGACAATACAAACACATATACAGTCAATTAGGGTAACTTTGGCCCATATTTACTGGACTTTGGTTCATGCTGCCACGGTAGAACATTAGCGAATTATTTACAATAACCTTTCAACCTCACGCTAGTGTTGCTACCTTTATTTTGAAACCAAAACTTTGCCGATAACTCATGGGATGTAGCAGATTTAATCTTTTTTCTCTTTTGGGCCAAAGTTACCCTTATGAGTCAAAGTTACCCGAATTGACTGAATCGGAATTATTTTGATTATTTTGCATGCCTCTGTAAAGAACTTATAAGTGCTATACACTCCATTTTCAACACCGAGCATGCCATATTCAACCTAAATAACATATATCAATTAAATGGCAACAAGAGTGTATTAATGGGAGTTGGAGCACGAACAGACGGCAGATGGAAGACAAACCGGAAACCGAAGTTATAAACCCTTTTTAGCTATGCTAGAAAAAGTTAAAAATTTTGGATATTAGCTTTTACACATTTGGATATTAGCAAAGTGGAGGGGGTAGCCACGAGAAGCATTTGTGGTGGTTTTGTTTTGGCTATGTAACTCTGCGCGGAATAAATGATTATTTTTCTGCCCAACTAATTTGTGTCACCATGTATATTTAAGTTTTCTCTAAAAGTAATGAAACAAAAATAGGTCAGGGTGGGTGTATACATACTAAAAAATTCCTCAAATAGCAAAAACATTTATAAAAATTCTGTGTAACCTCGTAACTATCCATTATGTAGAATATCTTTCTCCTATATTTAGAAAAAATTAATAAAGAATCCCAATCAAAAATATTTCAATTACTTAATGACAGATATTCCATTATTCAATAAAACAAAAATTAGTATTTAGATACCTTGGTAATTATTTTGAATTTAGAAAAAAAAATGTGCTAAATTAGCAACACAGTTGGGTGTAGACAAAGAAGTTTTTGATACTGGAAGTACATTTTCTATTTAACGGAAGATCTGGATTTATCTTAACTGTTATAAACTGATAAAGGAAAGGTTCTCAAGAAAGGTTTAAACCTGAATTTTTACCTCTGCATCACTGTCTCTACAAAATAGCCTCTAACATTTCATTCATTTCGATCAAAAAGGGAAGTTGTATTTCGTTTACATTGTACGCGTTTCGTTTGTACCGCGCGCTAAGCGATAGGACGAAAACCTGGAAAGAGACGGGTAAGAGCTTGACGCAAGACAGAACACTTTATTTAAACGGGGAAACTTTAAAAGGGAAATGATTAGGACAGCAACTACTCGCAAGGCACTATAGGATATCGAATAATATTTTAATAAAAAATAAAATGGGGGGGGGGGGTAAAATGCCCATATTTCTTCCCTCCCAGTCATTTTTAGGCCCTAAATGTTGTAATTTTCAGTGAAAACCTACCAAATTTGGATTTTACATAGATTAACTACTCACGCACATAGAAACATAGGCAAATATCCTACAAAAAAATTTTAATAATGCGAAAAATTGTTTTTTTTTTTTTAAGTATCTAAAAATGCAAAAGAAAAAAAAAACGGTCCCAATTTCGCCCCCCCCCCCCAAAAAAAAAAAATCCAATAGGACGAGGTTTAACTAAATCAAAATTTATTTCTAAATGAATAAGTTATTTAATTTACATTAAAGTAAGGCACAGAGAAATGTACTAATTATCAGTGGAAGAATAACATAATGAAAAATTAGCCATCCAAACATGAGGAAAAAATTGAAAATATTGTCATGTAAAAGAACTCCTAATTTCGTCCCCGGGACAAAAATAAGAACTGCAAGGGGGACGAAATTGGGACCACGCTACTTCCTAATATGGCGGAGCTTAAGTTCCCGTAAGATGAACTGAGCGTCCTAAAACTCACTGTATGCTACTGTCAGCATCTTACCTACGTAAAATACATGCCATGAATAAGAAATAAATGCTTACAGTACACTAAATATCGTTATACAAACGACGTAATAAGAACTCAGGTCTCCCTAAAATAGGAAGTTCGGCGTCTTTAATTTATGTATGCGTCTTGGCGAACGAAACTTTCAATACTGACTCTTTTTATCTTCCGTCCCCTGTGCCTTGCGTCATAAGTGGCGCCATTTTTGCAGAAGCGGAAAAGTTAAGGGGGAAGAAATTGGGAATGGGATCAAAATATGGGCAATTTACCCAATTAATAATCATTCAAAAGAAATAAGAATTTAATGTCTCAAACTATGAATGAATCAAATAAATTAGTGGTTTTTTTACAAAGAATTGTAACCATTAACAAATTAATATTTTTAGAACAAGAAATAAAAGAATGCGCTGAATTAAAGGCATGGGATTAAAATATAAAGGATATTTAAGGTATTATTAAAAGACAGGTAAAAAAGGTAGATCTGATAAGAATTGGGAATAAAGTAACTAAGGTAAAAAGGTGAAATTTTTTATTATTAGATGCATACATATTCATATATATATATGCATGTATGTATATAATAATAAAAAAATAATTTATATATTTAATAATTTATAATAATAATGTAATAATTTATATATTTATATTTAGCTTTGCGAAAACATCTTGGAACAATGTAAACTTATTACCATACATACATCTTAATTGTTTTTCTTTTAGATTTCTCATATTCCGATTTATTACAAAGTACGGAATATGAAGCATAATTCATATTTGATTTTCCATGTATAAAATTCAAAGTGAATGATGTACAATAAATCCAGTTTCCTTTTTATTTAAGCTGCTGAAAGTGATGAAATTCAGAGTAAAGGTATTAATCATATACTGATTCATATTACTCGTGTTATAACGATATATGTTTAAAAATTTCATTGCAGTATTTTGTGTCGTACTTTATTAAGAAATGAGTTACAACAAAGTCTGCCCAGTAAACTCCCTTTTATATTTTATCTACATTTTCTAGAGACATTTTACATTTACCAAAATTATAAAACATATTATTTGCGACTGTGTAGTTCTTTTTTTTTTGTCAAATTGTTGGGAAAAATTTATAAATATTCTCTTTTTTAATTTTATCTTACTAATTTCTATATGATAAATCTCATTTTCCATATTACTCGCAGAACTTCAAATATATATTTTATAGAAATTGTGTAAAGTATAAAACTTTTGAAATTACATTTCTAGTGTGACATAAATTCACTTATGCGGTTTATTTTTTCGCATAAAGATTAAGAAATTATTCATCGAACTCAGGACTGTTAAAGCTTCAAACTTTTCGAAATTTGTTTATATGTTAAACTCTTATCTTCTCTGAACATTTTGATATAATTGTTTCCTTGAATTTCCCATTAGAACAGAAGTTATGGTTTTAGAATTATACCCGCTCAATAGCTGAAGCAGCGCTTCCGAAACTTTGAAATATTTTTCCTCCAAATGACGTTTTTGGGCATAATGCGCAGTATATCTCAAACTTCTGAATATATTTTTATGAAATTTTCAAAACATATGCTTCATGTTAGTCCGTATAAACCGAACCTCAAATTTCATTTTTATTGTTAAAAAAAAAACATTTTTTTAGGTGATTAGATTGTTGAAATTTTCAAAATTTTGTAATAGCGAAATGCAACTTCGTATTAAAAATATAAAAAGGCTTTAAATACAAATTTATTTAAGTTCAAGGTAATTATTATAATCTGAAGTATAATTCGACACAAAAAATTTCATTCTAGTTTCAAAATTTATTTTGTAATCAAGTGCATAAGCTGTTATAAATTTTTTTTTCTCCAAAATGTTTGACAGTTTGGAGCCCCTTATAAATACTAATTCTCATTTGTCAATTTTTTAAATGCATGAAATGAAAGAAGATACTTATATCTTTCATCCCAATAAAAATTGTGGATTTAAATCATATACATTTTAAGATATTAAATGTTGAAAATGGTCTTTTTTTTTTTCCTTTTTTCGAATTTTAAGAGTCTTGATACCCTTTAACTTGTAATATTAACAATCGTCTCTTTTATAACATCCAAAAAGATTTATGCTTTGTTTAAACACAATACTTAGACGGTTTGTTTTGAACGGTTAATTAGTCTTCATTCCTTTCAAATAAATAGTTGAAGAATATGAATATCATATTACCCAAAAGATTTTACGATAGTGTAAAAACTTATACATCTGAACGTTTTTTTTTTCTTTCTTTTTAAAAATGACGTATCGTCTATGATTATTCATTTTTATGCCAGAACCGCACGTTTTAAAATCAATTTAGAAATGGGGGGGGGGGGCAGATATTTCATATTGTAACTTATTATGAAGATTAGAACAGCATGCATACTTCATGTTTCAGGTTTCTCGTTTCAAATTTAAAAAAATCCCTGCCGGCTCGGGCCTACAGGCGGAGTTAGATTTCGAAGTTAAGTACTAAATTCACCAACAAAACTTAAATCAAGATTAGAGATAAACACAGTTCCTTCACTACGAATGAGCTCTAAGGGAGCTAAACATTTTGTGAAAATTCTATTATACACGAATACACACACGCATGCATATGGGATAGGTTTAAAAATGGGTAAAGCAAATTCAGAGAACCCCAAAGTGTTAAAATATGTTAATATTTCCATAGTCGGGTTTTTATCATGTTTTATTAAGTTTCTTCAAACTCACATGACGTTACCTATTCACCTGCTGAGGCCCATTATATTTCCAATATGACGCAATATTTTTTTTTTTTTATTCGTCAAACTATTTAATTCATTTTGAGTTTTCATGCGGAAATCTTGCTCTAGAAAACTTAT
This sequence comes from Maratus speciosus, assembly GCA_963932465.1. NCBI lineage: Eukaryota > Metazoa > Arthropoda > Arachnida > Araneae > Salticidae > Maratus > Maratus speciosus. The sequence continues at coordinate 59,891,456 of OZ010788.1, forward strand.
GACGTAATATTCAATTTATTTTCAATTCGTCAAACTGTTTATTTAATTTAATTTTTCACGTGAAATCTTGCAATAGAAAATCAATTGTTGTGGTGAGAATTTTATTGCTTTTTTTTTTAATTGTTGGCAACTGCTATAACGAAAAATATTTATCTTTTCCTGTCATTGTTGTGTAAGAGCTGGTTTTATCAGAATCATGTTAAGATGGTATTCAAAATTTTGAGCACTCCCCATTTCCATTCCCTTGAGCCGATTTTGCACATTTTCAATCCCCGCCGAGATATTAGCCATCTCAAAGTTGTTGGCGAGTTTGAAGATGATTCGTGCATAATTGCGACTTTTATCGTGCGGACAAAATTTAGTACATACATACATACATACATATATATATATATAAACTTTTTAGGTGTTGGTGATTTTGGATTCCTGGTGTCCTATAATGAAAAGTTATGAAGGAATTTTTCAAAAGTCGCACCATGGTAACGACTGCAATAGGTAGTATTTCTTACGAAATCTACCTAAAAATGAATGACGTACACCAAATTCAATTTTCTGTTATTTAAGCAGCTGAAAATAATGATGGTCTGTATGTATTGATTATACTGTGGGGTTTTAATCACGTATAGAAATTTCAATATAGGCATTTTAGCTCCCAGTATGCTATTTCAATTGGGCGGCAATTAAAATGTCACCTCTAAAAAATAACGTTCTGTTATATAAGCCAGCAGTAAAACAAAGGAGATGCATCATTTTTCGGTTAAATACGAATAATCTCTACTGCAATTTTTTTCTTTTACTTCTAAGCATCGCATATTTCCAATTTTTATACCGTCATATTATAGGGAAAAAAAAGTACTTTTAAAGGCAATTTGTTTCAAAATTGCATCTCAGTTTTTTTTTTTTTTTTGAGATATTAATTTTTTTGTAGCTTTTAACGCCATTTTTTTATGTTGGTGACTGAAGTACTACATTTCTGAAGAAAGTAAAGGAAAAACAGTTTGAAAGTAGTACATTATTATACTTTTTTACTGCCACTTTCCCCAAACAAAACTGAAAAAAGATCGTAATTAAAATACGTGCTTTCTGAAAAAAATATAAATGAATGATTTCTGATGAAACATGGATCTATTATAAACTATATTTAATTTTAAGTATCTATATAAATTTACAAAGAAATGAAGGCATATGAATAATTAGATAGCCGTATTTTTACGCGTTTATTGAATGACGACATCGCTTTAAGCTGGATTTGTGTTTCATTCTGCGATAGAGACGTAATATGCATATTTTTCTGTAGATGTTGTTTAAGACTGGATCGTAAACGTGTATTTCTACTGCGGATGCGAATGACGTAATTTTACATAAAATAAAAGCGTGTGTTTTAAGTCTCAAAACTGAAATATGTTTTGTACGTCTACATTTATATACATATTTTTTTTTTCATCGGGGGCGACACTAAATTCTGAAAAAGCAGAATTCCTGTTTTCTAGTTTTTTTTTAGGTAGATTTCGTAAGAAATACTACCTATTGCAATCGTTACCATGGTGCGACTTTTGAAAAATTCCTTCATAACTTTTCATTATAGGACGCCAGGAACCCAAAACCACCCCCACCTAAAAAGTTTATATATATATATATATATATATATATATGTATGTATGTACTAAATTTTGTCCGCACGATAAAAGTCGCAATTATGCACGAATCATCTTCAAACTCGCCAACAACTTTGAGATGGCTAATATCTCGGTGGGGATTGAAAATGGGCGAAATCGGCCCAAGAGGGTGGAAATGTAGGAGGGTTCAAAATTTTGAATACTGTCTTAACATGATTCTGATAAAACCAGCTCTTACACAACAATGGCAGGAAAAAAATAAAAGTTTTTCGTTATAGCTGTTGCCAACAATTAAAAAAACAAATAATAAAATTCTCACCACAACAATTACTTTTCTTTTGCAAAATTTTCACGTGTAAAATTAAATAGTTTGACAAATTGAAAACAAATTAAATATTACGTCATAAGTTTCCTAGAGCAAGATTTCAGCATGAAAACTCAAAATAAATAGTTTGACGAATTAAAAAAAATATGTATATTGCGTCATATTGGAAATATAATGGACCTCAGCAGGTGAATATGTAACGCCATGTAAGTTTGAAGAAACGTATTAAAACATGATAAAAACCCGACTATGGAAATATTAACATATTTTAACACTTTAAGGTTCTCTGAATTTTTTGTAGCCATTTTTTAAACCTATTCCATATATATGTGTGTGTGTATTTGTGTATATTACAATTTTCACAAAAAGTTTAGCTCCCTACAGCTTGCTCTTTGTGAAGAAACTGGGTTTTATCTCTAATCTTGATTTAAGTTTTGTTGGAGAATTTAGTACTTAACATCGAAATCTACCTCCGCCTGTAGGCCCGAGCTGGCAGGGATTTTTTTTAATTTCATTCATTACGAAATAAATCACAAGTTATAAAAAAAGCCTCCATTGTTAGTAAAAATATTTAGTCTTACATAATTATTTTGTTACTCTTTTTCATTCAATCTTTTATCTTCAGTTTAATGCTATGAAAAATACGTAACACACAAGCATGTTTGATGGATATCTTAAGGGGTCTCAGGACTCTTAAAATTGCAAATAAAGAAAAAAAGACTATTTTCAACATTTAATATCTTAAATTGTTTACGATTAAAAAAAAAATTATTTGGATGAAAGATATGTTCTTTCATTTCATGTATTTAAAAAGTTGCAAGATGCAGAATTAGCATTTATTGAGGGATCCAAACGGTCACACATTTGACGAGCAGAAAATTAGTATAACAGCTTACGCGCAGGATTACGAAATAAATTTTGCAACTAGAATGAAAATTTTAGTGCCTACTTATATTTCAGATTGTAAAAATTACCCTGAACCTAAATAAATTTGCATTTAAAGAATATTTATATTTTTAATACAAAGTTGTACTTAACTGATGCAACATTTTGAAAATTTCAACAGTATAATCACTTAAAAAAATATTTTTTTGAACAATAAAAAGGAAACTTTAGGTTCCGTTTATACAAACTATCATAAAACATACGTTTTGAAAATTTCATGGAAAGATATTCAGACATTTTTAAGATATCGTTCACATTATGCCCTTAAACGTCATTTGGAGAAAAATGACTTCAAAGTTTCGGAAAAGCTGCTTCAGCTATTGAGCGGGTAAAATTCTCAAAGCCGTAACTTCTGTTCTAATGGGAAATTAAAGGAAACAATTGAAGACTTAGTGGAAGAACATGTTATGATACATTTTCTCAAAAATTGATTTATATTATGATGAAAGCCTTATGAGGTATTATATCATATGATAAAACTAAAATACTAAAATTCTGCTTAGTATTGTAGATGTGAAACGATATATTTAATATTTTCATATTTAATAATTTCAATGGTGAAAATAATTTCTAATATTTAATAATTAAATGTTAATATTCTTTTCTAGTAGAGTTTAGTATCACCTATTAGCATTCAAACATATGCTACAAGAAAGGAATTAAAATAAATAACTAAATTACAAAAAAAAAAAAAAAAAAAAACTTTCGCTTCAATTTTCAAAACTGTAATTTTTATTACGTCACATCTTCTTCCAAGCAGGACTTCGATTATATCAAAATATTCAGAAAATATAGTAGTTTAAAATCTAAAAAATTTTAATTTCGAAAATTTTGAAGCTTTGGGAGTCCTGAGACCCTTTAAATATAATCAGTATTGTAATATCATTACGTAACCATTGCAAATATAGATACATTTCTTTTAGTCATTTATCATAGTACATTGATCTTTTAGCTGGAATTTTTTTATTCTTTTGGGCGTCATTTGTTATTGTAAGATATGATTTTGAGTAAATAGATAAGATTTTATTGATATTTTTCAGTGTGCATAATAACAATTAAGATCGTTAAAATGCTTTTTTATATATGAATTTTGAACTAGTTCCAATATTAAATATATAAATTTTAGGTACTACTTGATTATCCCATCAACCAAAAAACTATCGCCAAACTATAAGATTAAATGCCAATAATGGCTGATCGTAAATGTCACATTCACTTGACATTAAACACGTTACACGTGTTTGTTACGTCATCAAGTGATTTTTAATAAGACGTTTTATTTGTATTTTTATTAATGTTTCACTAATTTAGTTGTTCTTTCGTTATTTCAAATAAAAATGTCAATTTGTATAATTTGGCGAGTAGTTTGGCCTTTTATATAATTTGGGGAAATTGGTCGACGGGATTATCAAGTAATACCAAATTTTCATACATATAAAAAAAAAAAAAAATTAACAGCAATACAGATATTCCAACATGAAAATCGATTATTTATTTTTATAAGCGTTTAAAAAAGTTAATGATTTTCATCATTATTTTGAACATTACTAAAAAATAAAATGAAGGAAAAATCAAGATCTATGTCATCTGTAATTCTTTCAATTTCCCATTCATGACTTGATTTTATAAAAGGAATTTTTCTTTAATTACTTAAAATTAAAAGATGGTTAAATAACATAAAGTTGTCAGTTTGAAACGAGAATCTCTTTTTATTCATTATATTGTTTTTAATTGTGTTCATTCAGAATGATTTTTAGAATATGACAAAAATGTTTCTAGCATTAGATACCTTTTTAATGAAAAAATTGATCGTAGGACGTTAAATTACTTTTTTATGAAATATATTTTTTAAATAAAATTTAAGAGAAATAATTAAAGAAATGACAAGAAATATTTCCTATTCAACGTATTTAAAACATAAAATGAAAGATAAATTAAATCTTTTGATTAAAATTATATGTCTTGAATATTAAGAAAAGCAATCTATTTTAAAATAAGAGCGTGCTTTTACGTAAAAACTTTCAATTTTAAAGCATCTTTAGTTTTAATTAATTGGCAGTAAGCATAAATTTTCTAAATAAATTTTAGAGACTTTTTTTTAAAATAAAGCAGCAAACTTTTTTTTTTGCACTTGTAAAATTCTCAGGTATTGTATACTTGTTTACAAACGAATTTTCACAAAAATAAATTTTTTTCCTCGTTCTGAAATAATAGATATTGCTGCAAAAAATCAAGCTTACATTGCTGTTTAGTGTTTTCAAAACTGGGTGTAAGTTATACAGGGTTTCCGAATAAAATGACCCTAATTTAAAACTTCCATTAAAAAAATATTTCTGACGTAGGAAGACGCTATTCAAATTATATGGCAGCCAAAGTTTAAAGTTTGGCTACAATTTTTTTTTTCCTGTTGATGCTATGACGCAGGGCCAAGGCGGCGCGGACTGCATTGCACTCTTTGAACGGTTTTCTGGCGCCCTTTCATATGTCACAACACTAAAATTTTTGTAAAGGTAAAAGTCCATTGTGAAGGATGCCTTTCTAAAATAAATAACGTCTGGATACATTTTTTAATTGTTATTGAAGCAATTAAGGTTTCCGGATACTTCCTCTATAAAAACTTTTACATAGGTGCTCCCATATCGTTTTAAAAAAAAATGTGATGCCTAATTCACTACAATTTATGAAATCTCTTCAAATTTTTTGCATATATTTCCTGAACCGTAGATACCTTATAGCTACTATAATGGGATTATGTGCATCACATAGGACGTGTCTAACGTATGACTACCACTACGAGATGTATGTACAGTCGTGGTAAAAAAAAAAAAAAAAAAAAAAGCAAACATCCCTTACTAACTCCTCAACAAATTATTGTAGACGAAAGTTACTGGTACCGAACGATTGGAAATAATGTCTACTTTTAAATGACTTATATGAAATTTGCTTAGGGGGCCATCTACATATTAAAACGAATCCAAACTTCATTTTTTTCAATGGCAATGCCTAATTTTAACGAGATATTTCAAATCTTTGGTTCAAACTATGCCTAGACACCAAATTTCAAGTCATTTGAATGAAAAGTTTTTGAATTATAAACATTCAAAATTTAGTGCTTCTAATGTTAAATTACATTTTCATATTTTTATTTATAACTTCTGAAATTATGATCCTAATGTTTTAATTTTTTGTGTATCAATAACACTAATATACCCAAACATAAATACGTTGAATTTGCAATTTTTATAATTTTCTGATATGAATTATGAAGTATGAAATTAATATTGAAAAAAATTATGATAGAAGTGACTAAATATTTTGAAATTTCTTATGCTATCCTGTAATCTAACAGGCTTAATTGACTGCTTAAGGTGCCTTGATCAAGAAAGGAGCTCTCTTGGTTAATAATCGAGTACCGAACTTCAATTTGGATACAGCCCTTAAATTACGCTCGTTTTAAAATAATTAATTTCTCGGAAACTTATGGTACGAATTGCATAAAAATTTGTTTTTAGACTATTTGAAGGGTGTAGAGTTCATTTATGCTGTCAGAATTGTGTACTGCTATTGTAAAAAACAAAGTAATGGTTCGTTTTAATATGTAGATGGTCCCCTAAGCAAATTTTATATACATCATTTAAAAGTAGACATTATTTCCAATCGTTCAGTACCAGTAACTTTCTTCTACGATAATTTGTTGAGGAGTTAGTAGAGGGTGTTTACTTTTTTTTGCCACGGCTGTACATCATATAAGATGCGTATGACGTATAAGGCTACCACACGGAAAAAAATGAAGTACTCAAAAATTAGTAAATCGATGTATTCATATCGAAATCAGTATGGTTGGATCAAAAATGAACATATGTTTTCTCAATTTTGAAACATCACATGTTATCAAACCCATGTACCCGGTGATGGGTTATTACATTTATGGTGGCAAAAAATATGTTCATGATGATTCAACAATTAAGTTATGTACAGTACTTTACAATAATTTAAAAATGCTTACAAATAAAGATGTTGTTATAAAATATTTGAATTGCGTATCTTGCTAATGATTTTGCTATTTTTCTTAATAAATAATCAATTAAACTTTTCTTGTTAATAATTTAGAATGGAAAATAAATGTTAGTACATTTTTACTTTAATTTGTAGTTTGAAGGTGTGTGTGTGGGGGGGGGGGGGTTGTGCAGTACATAACGATTCATATTTGAACACAACCATAGGATCAAACATGAGAACATGAGTTCCTCACTTTTGAGGACATTTGGATCGGATTATGTCACGTATTTAAAATTGAGTACTTTTTATTCAATTTTGAATACCCATTTATTCAGTGCACTACTCGGACCTTACCATAGGTGCAAATATCCTCTAGTATTTCCATATAGTAAATTTTCTCGACATTTATGAAACATTCTGCATTTGAATAAGGGGACAAATACTATTGATGAAATAATCATAAAATACTGATGGAAGCTGGCCCCTTGCAGTAGTCGGATTCTCCCACTGTAACAGTGATATAATGTTACTGCATGTATAAGTAATGTCAACAATGGCGCCCTTCATTGTTTGTAATCACGTGAGGAGCGCCCCTGTATACTGAAACATTGACAGGCCTGCTATGACGCACTTGCTGTTGCGAGCAGACAAAAGGAAACATTACGACACCACAGGAGAAAGCTCTAATTGTTCTGTGGTATACTGCAAAGAAATCCGTATTCGCAGTGCAAATAATGTTCGGATCAGTGAACAAAATATATCCATTATTTGCTTATAAGATTAAGAAGTGGTCCAAAATATAGAAATAGAGATGAAGTGTGGTGGCTAAAAGTGACGCCAAAAGCGTAACCCTAAAATCCGCTACGGCCTAACCCTAAAATCGGCCCAAACACAACTACGTGCTTTGGCAAGAACAGAAGAAAACTTTAAGTAATACAGTTTTTAATTCACAATACATTGAAATGCTACAGTGGTGTCCAAAATTAAGGACCAGTTACAAAATGCTAATTTTTAAGTAAGCAAATACTCAAAAGGAAATACTATAATTCAAATAATTACTATCCCTACTGCACAGCTAGTCCATATAGCATCTAATTCATGTCACACATGGTCACAAGTGTCACAGTCACTACGGTGAAACAAAAAATAGGAAATTCCTCACGTCTCATTATGAGTCTCAAATGACCACTATATGTGACTCCACTGAGACGTCAATGTGACTGCTGCTTTGTGACGAGTCACTAGGTGACTTAACAATGTAGTTACATTGTGACTCTCATGTGACTGTCATTTTTAGACTCAATTTCAAAGTCATTATGAACGTTGCATTATGATAAGACCGCAATAGATGCCAAACGATTTTGAAATTTTTTTTTTTGCACTCTGTCTAGTTTATATTTTCCGGACTGACCACAACAAGATTTTGACACTTCTATAGCTGGAGCTCTATTTATGATAGAAACAAAATTTTTACATAAATTTACATAATTACATGTATTTTACATAATGATGTATTTACATAATGACAGATATAGTTTTCGAGATATTATTTTTTTCTAATTTAAAACACCACTCTCTAATGATGGCAACTCTAATTTTAATCATAACATATATATATTTTTTTTATTTTAGAAAAGATTATTATTTTAAACTAATTTGGCGACCAGTTTGGTTTCCCTTAACTGTATGCTAAGAAATGTATCATCTTACTGTTATTCATAACTCAATTTACTTGAACAATCTTTCGCCATATCGAAAGATTCTGATAGAGAAATCAAGAACTCGGTATTTTAACGTTAGCGGGACACATATGATAAATCGCCAAACATTTTTCCCGTCACATTTTTTTTTTTGCATTTCATTAATTTCATTTAAAATATAATCCTTTCATTCATTTTATTTAAAATACAAAACTCTTATTTAAAACTGAAACATATAAAATTAATGGCTTTCACTTCTTCTTTTTTTTTTATAACGAAACGAAAAGAAAAATATTAGACACAGATGTCATATACACACCGAGGTACCTAATTGACGCCAAAATGGCGTTATTTTGCTTGACATGGTAACACGGCTATTGTTGTTTATTTGTTAGTAAATGTTTACTTACTTTTATTTTCTTTTTTAAAATTATATAAATTGTTTTGTTCTATAGTTATTAATTATTATTCGGGTTCCGTACTTAAAAAGTAAAATCGGAACCATTATAAAATCACTCCTGTGTCTGTCGGTCACAGCCATTTTACTCGTAAACTATGGAACGTGAAAAATTCAAATTGGGGGAAGTTATAAAGAGTATTGACCCACATATTTCCAGATTATTAAACATTTATAAATCTCTCTATTCTAAAAAAAGTAACTACCGCTGTCACCGCCGCCGCCGCCGCCGGTTTTGAATATTTTATGGCCGAAGGTCTTTCTTCGTTAATATTAAGCAAAATATTGCATACAAAAATAGGAAAATCAGTGGAATTATAGAGAAATGTTTGATAAACACGCTGAGGCAGACAGTTTTCAAATCGAAGAAATATTTAGAGAGATATTTAATGTTAAAGTTGGACAAAATCGTTCCATTAAAAAAGTTTTATAGGAGCAAAAACTATACATCGGAATTTAATCATTTTGAGATCATTTTATGCGTCAGAATTTCCCGGTGTGCAGATTGTATTTCGTTTTTTAATTTGGCTAATTTTTTGAGGTTTTATTTCTATTTTAAATTCAAATTTTCAGCATTTCTAGAGATATTTTTTACAGATTTTAGAAAGTGATATTAATTTAAACTATTGCCAACTGTATAAACAGCGGAAACAATAATGTTTGCTTCAAAAAAAAAAAAAAAAAAAAAAAAAATTATACTTGCAATAAATAAAAAATTTATTTACACGTGACTATTATAAACCGAAAAAAACATTGGAATTAGAATTAAATAATTATGTACCAAAAACCAGGAACTTATTAAAAATTACGTCATAAAACTATAATTACACGTGAATTTTAAGAGAGAAAGGAATTTGTAAAATAATAAATTTATTAACATGCGTTAGAAGTCTTAAATAGGAGAAATTACGTCATATTTACGTCTCATTACAGTTATTACATAAAACGAACACAAAATAATATTGCAAAACGGTTTAAATTTAGAAATTGCGCTAGACATTTATTTGATATTTAGAGCGGATACTTTTCAACTATTTTTCTTAGGAAAGCGCAAATAATATTTCATTTCTAACACAAGTATTTTCACGTGAATATTAAAAAGAGAAAGAATAGTTTGGTCAAAATTACGTCAGATTAAAAACGATTAATTTAAAATGTCTCATTTAAAAGAACTTTCTTTTCGCTTTGTTAAAAAATACCGGGAGACAAAGATTCTGTTTACTTAATTCCTTTTATATTAGCTTATTTTGAAATGTTGTTACTCGTGTCTACGTCATCAAGTTATTTTTATTTCGACGTTTTATTTGTATTTTTATTAATGTTCTACTAATTTATTTGTTCTTTCGTTATTTAAAATAAAAATTATGTCAATTTGTATAATTTGGCGAGTGGTTTGGCGATTTATATAATTTGGCGAAATTAGTCGACGGGATAATCAAGTACTACCGCAGCGGATTTGGCGTTAAAATTTCCCCAATCAAAGAGAAATGAATAGAAATCCGTTTATAGGGAGATCGCCACTGTTTTTTAAATTTTAATTCAATCTTTTGAAATCTTTTTAAAGCCGATCACATTAGCGTGCATTTAGAGTCTGCGGTGTCTGGACGGGGGTTGGCGAGCGAGGCTCGTAGGGGGCCGAGCCCCCTAGTATTTTAATAAAAATGTAGAGGGGCAAATTAAGTTACTTGAAAAAAAATCTTTTTTTGGTATATCGTGTGAAAGGTTTCGTAATGCTGAATTAAAAAATACATTTCTTTTAATTTTAGGTATTACATTTTCAAAGACATTGTCAAAAATGAAGAGCAAAAATATGTCCCCCTCCCCATCTAATTCCGAATCTACTGAAACTAAAATTATGAAAAAATAGAGCGTGTAGACGTTAATTTAAACCTTGCAGGAAAATTATAGCGATTATCATAAGTCACATAGTTTTTGACAAAATCGCATTTTTCCATTACACAGAAATTTCGATTTACGGGCATTCAGCAAAAGTGTTGAGCAGTGATGGAGGTATCTATCGTAGAAGAGGTATAAAAGCATTGTTGTTCATGATTTTCGAAAAAAATCATCACTAATTAGCCGAGATATTAACCCTTAAAGATACAGACGGTTTGGACATACATAATGACAGGGTTGGCGTAGTATAAAAGAAATGAACGTCAAATTGTTAAAAAAAAGACTAGTTTAAGGGGTCTCAGGATTCTTAAAGCTTCAAAAAAGTTTATTTTTTTTTTAATCTTCTATATTTTTTGAAAATTTTAATATAATTGTTTCCTTCAAATTCTCATTAGAGCAGAAGTTATAGCTTTTAGAATTACTAGGGGATCGTACCTGGGCTTCCCGGGTTAAAGAATATAGGAAAAATCATTTTTTTTAAATTGAAAACTAATATTTTTTTATATGCAATAATTTTTTTAGATTGACCACTTACATTAAAAAAAGCATTTTTCATATGTAAAAAAAGAATCATACAATCAAATAAATTTTTGAAATTTATCAAAAGCGATATTTTCTTATTAGCCGCATGCTAAAAGTTATTTGCCAAGATTTTGCTACTTATGGCTTCTCTTATATTCTGATAATTTCAGAGCTTTTACATGTCTGGTAAATTTGTGTTTTATTTATATTATTTTAATTATTTATTCATAGGGAATTTTTTTTATGGATATTAGCCATAAGAAAAGGATGAACTCTTTATTTTGTTTTAAGGGCAAACGGATTAATCTTTCGTAATCGAGCTCCGCGCGATATAGATAAATTAAAAAATATTTCATGCTTTAAAATTGTTTTATAAACCATAGACAATCAGTAAACTGAGATGAACTTTGCAAATAAATTCCATTTGAAAAAAAAAATCCTATTTGGTGATCTAAAAATTTAAATTGTACGATTACAAATATGTTAGATTGGCGGCTTTTTAATATTATTCTTTTATTTGTTTATAAAGGAAGTATTAATTTCGTTATGCAAAAATAGCCAGAAACAAATGCTGAAAAATGTTTGTTGCTTTATGCGAAAAATGTTTATTATTATTATGTATTGAAACCGGCACGTGATAAGATAAACTTAAAAAAAAATTCATGCTTAAAAATTATTTTACAGATTATATGCTTAAAAATCATTTTAGAAAATATAATACATCAGTCACTGAATATAGTTTTAGACGAATTGCATTTTAAAGTAAATTTGTTTCCCTATGCGACGAAAATTGAAAATGTACGATGGTCAGAAGATTAAAAAATTGCAGTAGCGAAAATTTCAAGACGGAAATTTGATCGTGAAGTGTTGCCATTCGCAAAATGACGTCAGCGTTACGCACAGATAGGTTCGTTCTTTATAATATAGACTAGAAAGGTAGCCCGTCAAAAATGACGGAAATTTAGATATAAAGATATATACAACTCGTGTGCAAGAATATGAGTTTTCTAGCTTGTTCCGCAGTGATCGATGAAAATAACACATTTTAAGAACGAAACACATTTATGAAAAACTGTGTACAGTAGAAGACCACTAATCTGCACAGTTTGGTTCCAAGTGTTATGCAGATTTGAAGCTTTTTGCGGTCATGTCTATTCAATCTTTGTTTACATTTTTTTAAATTCATATATTGGACAATTTAGATTGTTGAGCCTTAAAAATAAATAAATAACACACTTGAAGTAAGGTTAAAAACTATTAAATTATCGTATACGATTTCATGAAATGGTGTTATATGGTATTATATGTGTGTGCTTCACGATCTTGGTTACGCCGTTGGTGAAATTGGCTGCAACTTGTCATAATCCTAATAGTGTGGGCCGCTATAACAAAAAAGTAACCAGTTTTTAGTAAAATTTCTGATATAAAGTAGCTTTCAAAAACTTGTGCAAAATTGCAGGCCGTTCTCGTGTTATGTCAGTCCTAGGAATAATATTTCTAACACTGAAGATTTTCCATGTACATATGGAATTTAGAAAAGCTTCTCCAAAAGGAAGGTCCTGAAATGATATTGTAATTCCTCTAACTTCAAAGTTTAATCGGGTCCTGATGTTGAGTACTGAAATCTAATAAATACAGTTATTTTGAATATTACAACAGAATAAACAGTTAAACTTATTTAACTTAAACGCGTTGTTACTTCCCGATATTATTTTTTAGTATTAAGAAAGAAAATTATTTAAAATTTTCAAATCATGCATTTATGAATTTTTTCCGTCTTTAATAACTAAATAATGAAAAAATAGGCTTTTGTTCTAAGATCATAAATATGACAATAAAATAATGTAACTAAGAGACATTGCAAAATTAAATCTTTGTGACTACAAACCATAAACAAACGATACCGCCACCATTTTACCTATTATGACGTCATTAGAATATTTTCCAATGATTGTTGGAGAACTTACTTTGTTAATGATTACCTCAATGATTTAATATTTTTGATGTTTCACGATGAATGAATCACCTGTGTTTGTTTAGGTTTATGGAATGAGATATTAAGCTGTGAAACTAATTTCAATTGAAGCTATCCAAGGATATATGTATTTTTAATCGAAATTAAAAACAATGCTTTGATCTCGAAATAAAAAGTTTTAGTTTGTATAATTTGTTATTTCTGTTAATTATTTATTTAAGTACTTTTCCATTATAGCGCATTTTTAAAAAAAGCTAGGCGCGATTCGGGCATCAGAAAGTGAGATATGTTGCGAAAATATATAAACAGCTATGAAAACAAATCTAATGAACTTTTATCTTTGTTTATATATGCACTTATATGCATAAAAAATCGTTTCTAAATATATATAATTTTTTTTTATATACAAATTACGGCACAGATTTCAGATATGAACCGGGATACCTAACTGGCGCCAAATTGGTGTTATTTTGCCTGCTATGGTAACCCGGCTATTGTTTTTTATTTATTAATAAATTGTTTATCTACTTTTATTTTCTGATTTTTAATTATATAAACTGCTTTATTCTATAGTTATTATTCAAACTTTTATTTATTTATAGTTAGTTCCTTTTCAAAATGATAGCAAATAATTGAAAAATATATAAGTAACTGGTATTCGAAAGCGAGATTTCTGCCAAATTGGCGTCATAGAAAAATCACGCCAAACCCCATGCGTATATGACATCTGTGCAAAAATTACTTCTGTTTCTTTATAAAAATGGGTAAATAGCTATTTTTATATTAAATAAATAGCTATTTTATATTAAATAAATAGCTATTTTTATATTAAATTGTCGGCACAGATGTCATATACGCCCATATTGAAGCGATTTTTTTTGACGCCGATGTCATATACGCACCGGGTACTTAACTGGCGCCAAAGTGTCGTTATTTTGCTTGTAATGGTAACCCGAATGTTGTTTATGCTGTTGATGTTTTCGCCAAATTGGCGTCGGAAAAAAATCGCGCCAATATGGGGCGTATATGACATCTGTGCCAAGTTGTATACCTATGGAAAAAATTGCTTGTGAGTATGAAGCAGTAAATAGGTTGCCAGAAAATACGCTGGCAAACTTCTTTCTCACCAAGAAACTTTTCTCTGAAGTATTGTACATAAGCAATGATTGCTAGAAATGCATTTTTAATTATGATATGCGCTTTTATGTTTCACTACATTTATGCATACTATACTGTGTGTATAAATGCTACAGTTCATATGCAGGGCTACACAAAAGAATTCGTAAGGGTTACTGAGTATGAGAGTAAATTGCTTAAAGGTGGTTTTTAAAGGAGTTATGCATTTTTACGCTGAACTGCATTTAGTTTCGTAAGAAATGTTTGTAGAATATAGATAAAATGGTATACATGGTCACGCAAAGAATTGGATACATAGCCGTCTATGGATGATAATATCTGGAAATGTGATTTCAGTAGTTTTAAGAGTAGTTTAAATTAAAATTTAGCTAAAAAGTGGCATGCAATAACGGTACTATTGGCTATGGACGGTAACTGCTGAAATCAATTTTTAAATTTTTTTATGCGTTTTCTAAATGTTTACTTAGTTATCTTGGTACTTCTTAGTTATCCCGTCGACCAAATTACTGTCGCCAAATTGTATGATTAATTGCCAATAATGGTTGCCATTAATTAATTAATTAAATGCCAATAATGGCCAATAAAACCATTAATTCGACGTTTTATTTGTATTTTTATTAATGTTTTACTATTGATTTGGCGATTTATATAATTTGGCAAAATTGGTCGACGGGATATCTAAGAAGTAACGTTATCTTATTTACCTTATTTCTCTAAATAACGAAGTTTTGTTAAAGCATTTAGGATGTGTTGGAAAGTGTTTCATATTGTATGCTTAACGCATGATTTTTCTTTCTTCTTTAGTCTTATTTTGCATTTATTTTATTCTTAATTTTTTAGTCTTACACTGCTTTATAGAAACTTTGGCACAGTTGTCATATACGTTATCATATATTGGCGCGATTTTTTTCCGACGCCAATTTGGCGAAAACATCAACAACATAAACAACAACATTCGGATTACCATATCAAGCAAAATTACGACACTTTGGTGGCAGTTAAGTACACGTTGTGTATATGACATTGGCGTCAGAAAGAAATCGTGCCAATATGGAGCGTGTATGACATCTTTGCCGAAACTTTAACATTTAATGTTTAATCTCTTCGCTCCACTCCCCTTGCATACAGTACAAACTATAACACGGATAGCGCAAAATTATAGACAGTTTGGTACTTTTCCACTGTAGGGGCTTTGGCATTTTTTTAAAAAAAGCTTGGTGTAATTTGGGCATCAGAAAGTGAGATTTGGGTACTTTTCCGTTATGCGGACACCATTGTCGCCAAACGTAATAGTTGGCGCAAAATCGTGAATTGAAGCATTTGAAAAATAAAAGAAAAACCATTGTCGAAACTAAAGTGAGCATTTAAAAAGTATAACATTTGAAAATTCCAGACTTTTACGAACTATTTCATCAAATCACAAATATATACTTAAAATAAGTGAACAAATAACTGCTATAAAGTAAAGCAATAAAATAAAACTCATATTAAACTGCTGGCATAAAATTACAAATATCTTTTAGCATTTTGAAATAATTGGCGCATTAGTATACATTTTGGCATGGTGTCCGTATAACGGAAAAATATCGAGATTTGTTGGCAAATCACATAAACAGCTATGAAAACAAATTTGATGAGCGTTTTTGTTTGTTTTATATGTACATTATTGATGTTTTTTATGTACAAATTACCTCTGTTTCTGTATAAAATTAGAGAAACGGCTTTTTTATGTTAAATAAATCGTATAAATATCGAAAAAAATGCCTGTGTATATAAAATGAAACAGTGAATAGGTTCCCGAAAAATATGTTACCAAATTTCCTTTTTCGCCAAGACACCTATACTGGAAAAGTACCTAAAGTACATTAAAATTGCGCAGTTAGGAGCTCACACAGTACACCGTTGTCTATTGGCGGTTATGTTATTAGTAGCATCGGGAGGAAGATGTAAAGATGTACTTTAAATTCTCACCCATAGATTTCGGAAAAAATATCTTAAAAGAGTGGAGTTTAAATTAAATTTCGGTGACCTCCATTATGAAAGATTACTGGTTTTAAATGGGAATTTCGCCAAATTAGCCAGCTATCGCCAAGTTGGCTAACATTTGGCGCTACTGTGGTAACCCTGCATTAATATTTTTCAACAATTACTCATTTCAATGAGGCGGTCCTACCGGAATAGTGAGGGACACACAGAGACTTGGATTTTATATAAATAGATACTTAATACGTAAAATACAGTAAACTCTCTGTAAGGCGGACTCTGTGTAAGACGGAAATCTGTATAACTCGGAAAGATTTTCAAGTCCCTGCGAATCCATAGACATAGAGTAAAATTTGTCTAAGGCGGAATATTGTCTAGTACAGAAAATTTTCTCGGTCCCAATCTATTCCGCCTTAGACAGAATTTACTGAATAATGGTCAGTTATTAGGATGTGGTTATCAATTGAGGCTCTTATGCTTGGATTTCCGGAATGAAAACAGCAATTTTCAACTTCTCAAAATTTGCATACGCACTTCTCATATCCATATTCATCATTTTTTTTTAAAAAAATATTTCGTTGGATAATTTAAAAATCATTTTAACACAAAACTTGAAGTCCCGATTGTCAGCAACATATTTTATGTGAACAGACGTACTCTTTACTTGAGATTCTAATCTCAATTCCGGAGAGTAAAAATTTCCATAATTCATGTTTTTTAGATGCATTTGAGTTAAAATGTTTAATTTTAGCTAAGAAAATGACCGTTTTCATTTAAATATAACTTGATTTTCACTTAAATAAGCATTTCGCCTAGTGTCTGAAACTTAGTATTGAAACTTGGTATCAGTACACATGCAGAAGGAAAAACAATATAGAAAATTTATGAGGAAAAATACGTGTTTTCAAAAGCAATGTCATTTTCCGTTATTATCTTCCTAATATAATATTCTGCTCCTAATGGGATTTTGCGCCACTAAACCCTATACAACAATTTTTATCAACAATTTTCAATTTTTATCAGAAAATACCATGAATAATGTTAAAAATACCTCATTATTTCTCTCTTGTCTGCAATAATGAAATCTATCTAATTTTCATCATTTTGAAGAATTTTCATGAAATGCTGTTAAAATAAAAATATAAAAGTGGGGATATTTTAAAAAAAACAAACAGATAGTGCGATCACATCTACAAAGGAAGAGCTTTCAGTTTAAAAAATATATTAGTAAAATTGATTCAACAGAAAGATCAGGGCAGATGACTAAAAAACACACTTGTGTTTTAAATATATAGATTATATAAAATTAGGAAAAATAAAATTAAGCAAATTATGTTCTTTTGATAAAATTATAGTAGAATGTACTAAAGAATAGCATTAAAATTTTATTATTCGAGAGAATTTTCGACAAAAACTTCAGGAACACGAAATTATTTTAAACCACGAATTATTTGTTTGCTTGTCTAACTTGGCGAAGCAAATCCATCCAGGCGAGAATCATCAATTACTGTAATATAAATCGCTTTTATTTGCATGCCACCTCTCTTTTATAAAGACACTCTAAATTTTTGTAATACATTGTGTTTTATCAGCGTGTAATTTCGATTACATAATTTTCAAAAGTGAAGCATTTTCACCTGTGAAGAATTTCAAAGCAGCTGGCCTGTGAAAATGACGCACATCTAAAAACATAATTCAGGTTTAAGAATTAAAATACATGCTTTTTTATAAAATGACGTCATTTGCATCCGCTTAAGCAATCTACTTTTACAATGCAGTCTTAAACTTCGTCTATAGAAAAGTGTGCACTTGACGTCATTATCACGGAATAGCAGACAATATTCTGGACATAGCCCATATTTTAATTTCAACTTTTTTTTCAGATTTTATGAGAAAATGGCAACAAAAAGATACAGTATTACCTATTTTCGACTATTTCCCGCTTACTCTCAATGACTTTCAATAGAAATGAGGTACTTTTGTTGCTACAATAAGAAAAATGTATTAAAAACTACAAAAAAATTAATATCTCAAAAATAAATTGAGATACAGCTTTCAAACTAATTGCATTTAAAAGAGCATCTTTTCTCTTATACGACGATGTAAAAATTTAAAATGTGCGATGTTTAGAAGTTTAAGAATTTGCAGTAGAGAAAATTGCAAAACCAAAATTTTATTTCAAATTTCAAAGTGTTGCCATTCGCAAAATGACGTATGCGTTACGCACAGATATGTTTGTCCTTTATAATATAGATACTCGATCAATAGCTGATGCGGCGTTTCCCAAACATTGAAGTCATTTTTCTCCAATTGACGTTTTTGGGCATAACACGTAGGATATCTCAAACACTTCTGAATATTTTATCATGAAATTTTCAAAACATACGTTCCAGGTTAATCTGTATAAACTGCACCTAAAATTTCCTTTTTATTGTTCAAAAAAGTTTTTTTTAAGTGATTATGTTGTTAAAATTTTCAAAATTTTGTATTAGCTAAATAAAACTTTGTATTAAATATTAAAAAAAAGTACTTTAAATGGAAATTTATTTAGGCTCAGGGTAATTATAATAATCTAAAGTATAAGTATGCACCAAAATTTTTGTTCTAGTTGCAATATTTATTTTCTAATTGTGTGCGTAAGCTGTTATACCAATGTTCTGCTTGTCAAATGTCTGACTGTTTGGAGCCCCGTGTAAATTCTAATTCTGCATTTTGCAATTAATTCACAAAATGAAAGAACGTACTTATATCTTTCATCTCAATAAAAACTGTATTTTAATATATCATATACATTTTAATATATTGAATGTTGAAAATGATCTCCTTTTTTTTCATTTCTCCCAATTTTAAGAGCCCTGAGACCGCTTAATTAGAATGAATTACATAAATACTATGAGATTCGCGACTAGTTTGCATTGAATGAGTCTCTTAATACGCATCGAGTGATTTTAAAAGTTAATTAAAAACATATCTAGAAAAACGTGGCACGGACCAAGGCGGCGTTGCAAATTTGTGTCCTCCTTTCGAAACGCACTTAGCACAATGCCAAATTTAAACTTTGAACGAATGTTTTGTTTTAGCTACACTGTAGAAAGAATTCCGTCAAATTGGCAAGCATTTATCTCAAAAAATAAAACAGCGGCAGTTGTGGTAACTCAAAAGGACGTGGAAGTGATAGAGACATATAAAGACGATAATGCAGTATTCGTCAATCTTACTACTGAATCCGGGAAGATCACAATAGGCTCTGTGTATGCCAGACCAAAAGGTGATTTCAGAGGTGATATGAAGTGGCTGGACTTCTTCGAACCATTGAATCACATCATAATGGGAGGAGACCTCAATGTCCACTTGTCACTTTTAGGATATCAGAAAGAAGATGAACGGGGAAAAATTTTGACATACTTACTATTATCTAATAACTTAACTCTGATCAATGATATAGAGGCACCTCATTCATTTATAGGACAGCCGAATCGTCCCATGAAGGGGAATCCAGATGTAACCCTTTGTACACAAGACCTGGTGGACTGCGTGGACTCATGGTATGTAGATGACACAGTAGAGAGCACGTCGGACCACAGGTATATCAGATTCTCATTAAATCTTAAACCAGTTATTCTAGACCTTAAAAGATTTAAAACAAGATACTCAAATTTTAAAAAATTTAATTACATCTTGAAACCGAAAATTAATAATTTACTTAAATCCTTATCTGATACTAAAACTCGACTAGAACTGGATGAATGGCTTGATGGTTTTAACCAAGTAATTCTAGACACCTGTAAATCCTCACTAAAAACAAAAAGTTTCAAATTATATCCAACATTTGACTGGTGGACGGCAGAGCTGAAGGTCCAGCGAAATAAAATCTCAGCATTACGGAAAAGATTTAAATCAACAAATGACCCAAAGTGGAGAACCCTCCTACAAAGAGAAAGAGCAATATACAAAAAACGTATAAAACAACAAAAAACTAAATCATGGCAGAGTTTCTGCTCTAAAACAAAAGACAAATTTGGCCAAGCCTTTAAAATAGCAATGAATAAAAGACTCAAAAATAATCATTTCATACACACAACACTACAGGGTTCAACCCCATATACTACAAAATTAGACACTTTCAACATATTACTTAACCACCATTTCCCAATACATCAAAACCCGCATCCACCTCTCATGGACCCAGCGGCAGAGGAAGATCTCCCCCCCCCTCCCCCCCTAATATCTTTTAAAGAAATAAAATCAGCCCTTAATGAGCAAAATAATTTAAAAGCCCCTGGATTTGATAAAATTGATGCATTTATTATTAAAAACATATACAATAATTTTAAACATCTAATACGTGACTTATATAACAAATGTCTTACTCTTAACTACTTTCCTAAATCATGGAAAATAGCAAATGTGATCTTCTTCGCAAAACGTAATAAAAATCCACGCCAACCTTCCTCCTATAGACCCATTTGTCTCCTTCCCATGCTGGGAAAAATCTATGAGAGGATCCTAAAACGAAGAATTAATCACTACTTAGAAAAATTAAATGTTCTTCACGGGGCCCAGTATGGCTTCCGTGAGAACAGAAGCACAATTCAACTATTAAACAAATTAAAACATAAAGCAAAAACGTATCTTGAAAAATATAAATACTGCAGCATTATCTCATTCGACATTGTAGGGGCGTTTGACAATATCGATTGGGTCACTTTGGGTCAACAAATTAACGAATTACCAATTCCGCAATATTTAAAATGTATCCTTCTTAGCTTCTTATCCGAACGAGAACTAATAACAAATTATTTATCAAATAACATTAAAAGACCAACTTATCAAGGCTGTCCACAGGGGTCGTGCCTTGGGCCGCTTCTGTGGCTAATCATAGCAAATATAATCTTAATAAACTTTTACAGTAAATTCGAAGACCTGTATGTTTTTTGCGATGACTTCAATATGGTTGTCAAAGCGAGGAGCAGACTCATCTTAGAGACCGAAACCAACCAAAAAATAAAACTTTTTTATAATATTTGCAATAACTTAAATTTACAGATTTCAAAGGAAAAAACGACTTTTATTATGTTGGGGAAAAACACTTTGGATAAACGTCCACCAACCTTTAAATTGGGTAACTATACCATCAAGCCATTAAAGGAAATAAAAATTTTAGGGATAATATTCCAGAGTACTTTAAAATGGGACAAGCACATAACTAGCATAAAAAACAAAATTTTACAGCTAACCTCATCCATTAAACGGGTCTTCTCGGCTACTTGGGGGGTGGACAGAGGCTATCTTAGAACCTGGTACATAGCAGTACTAGAAAAAATTATAGATTATGGTTCGGAGGTGTGGTTTGGAGACCTCAGGATAAAAGATAAACGCGCTCTCCAATCCATCCAAAGAACTTGTCTCACGTCAATAACCAAAACATATAAAAATGTTGCAACACATACGTTACAGGTCCTATTAGGAATACCACCAATCTTAATAACACTGGAATATAAAAATCTAAAATACAATATTTTACACAATAAAAACTTATTACTTAAAGAACCCAAACCAATATGTAAAGATGATATAGAAAATAAAATCCTAAAATATGAAATAAATCCGGAAATTCATTTAAATAACTTAATAGTTACAGACAAAATTATCACAAAAACTAATCTTATTTCGATTTACACAGATGGTTCTAAGGTGGACTCTGGCACAGCATATGCAATGGTAGCCTACAATCATAACATTAAAATTTATGAAAAAACAGTCAAACTGAGAACAGAAAATTCAATCTTTCAGGCGGAGCTGCACGCAATAATTTCGGCAATTAATTGGGCCATTAACTCCCCTTATACAAAATTCCAAATATTAAGTGACAGTCAATCTACTATTAAAGCCTTAGACAATTTATTTCCAACTAACCCTTCAATTTATTACATCCATAATTTAATTAAACAAAATCAAAATAAAATTTTTTACATTACTTGGATAAAAGGCCACATTGGCATAGCGGGTAATGAACTGGCGGATGAGCTGGCGAATGATGCCGCCCAGTACTGCGACCTACCAGTGGATCGAGGAGTTAAATTGCCTCGGTCCTATCTTATAAAATGTATTCGAACCCAATTACTGGACAGGTGGCAGTACAACTGGTATCACTCAGGGGGTGGCAGATATACGCACGGGCTGGTACCAAAAGTTCAGAACCAAATAATTTCAAAAGATAAAGTATCTATTTACTTTTTAACAGGCCGCGGCAGCTTCCCGTCTTTCCTTTATAATATCGGCAAAAAAGATGACGACCTTTGTAAATGTGGTGGTCGAGGAGACCCGATGCATTACATTTTCGGCAACTGCAAATTCATGAAGTTTAAATTTCACAGAACAGAAACGACAATCCTTCAGGACATCCTAAAAATAATTAATGACCCGGCACAACTTAAAAAACTTTATGCTAACTACGATATTCTCAATAGCCATTATTCTTTCATTCAATATAAATACATTCAATAATTACCTCTTCTGATTGCCTGTGGTGGACATGTCATGGGTCCACGTGGTGTATGGAAGGGTGTTTTTGAGATTGTTTTATTTTTAAGAACTTAAATACCACTAGAAATATTGTAAATATGTATAAATATTTTTGTTTAAAGGGGTGAAAAAAAGGGAAAAAAAATATTTCTTATCAAATGAAAAGAAGAATGTAAATACTTAAAATTTTTTCAAATAGTACGTAAATTCCAAAACATATAAATCATAATCGTAATATATTTCTAGGCTCGCCCTGAAACAATAGGGTAGCCAATTGTGATTGGTAAAGAATCGCCATCTTAAATAATAATAAATTTTCACAGGCGGTCCGGGGACACGGCACTTGCCTCTTGTGCTCTCTTCGGCGTGTCAGGCGGGTCGTTCTGAAGTCTTCTTTCCCGGAGACTGGGGTTCTGGGCTTGTTTCCGCAGGTAGTAAAACTTTTCCCTGCCCTGGGCTTGGGGGTTACACCTAACCATAAGCCAAAAGCGGGTTCCCAGGGTGGGTGCTTACTTACTTACTTACTTACTGTAGAAAGAAAGGTTATTACTACGCTGAATTTAGTTTTATGAAATGCCAAATAAAGTTTAAATATACACTGCTTTTATAGTCAGTACCGAATCAAGTTTATCATAAACAGATTTAGATAATAGTAAACTAGTCGGATGTGTCAATCCCAATAGTATCTTCTATCTCATATATGTTAACACTGCCTGATAAATGCAGCACAGTGGCGCCACCGGTTAAGTGATTTACACCAAAATCTTATCAGGGACAACTTACGTGAACTTCTAATTGAATTTGAAGTTCGATGAAACTCCGTGCTTAAGTTTTTGAGATAGAGCTATTGCGGAAATTGTGAAAAGTTCTGCATAGCAGTGGCACCTCTTGGGCAACATACACCAAAAAGCTTATCAGGATCAATTTATATCAGGAACTAACTGAATCTAAAGTTTGATGAAAATGCATGCATTAGTTCCTGAGATAGAGCTATTGCGATAATCATGAATAATGCAGCATAACAGCGACACCTATTGGGCAATTTACAACAAAAGGTTATCAGCACCGAATCATATCAAGGAACAACTGAATCTGAAGTTTTCTGAAAATCCGTACGTTAGTTCTTGAGAAACTATTGTGGAAATCATGAATAATGCAGCATAGCAGCGCTAGCTGCGATTTACACCAAAAAGTAATCAGCACCAATTTATATCAGGGACTAACTGAATATAAAATTTTGTTAAATTCCGTTTAATAGTTCCTAAGATACAGCGACCACAAAATTTGTGAAACAGACAGATTCACAAACAGACAGATTCACAGACAGACATTTTGTAAAAACATGTTTTTCGTGATCTCTGTCCCCGAAAAGGTATAAATCCGTCGAAAACAGGAATTCGAAAATTTTCACGAATCCAATATCTTCTTTTTGTAAAGATAGAAGAAAGTTAAAATGAGTTATACAGAATAGCTATATTTGATATTATTTAGGTTCCATCTCTCTTTAAACTTTCATGGTATATCCATTTACATTTTCTAGTATATACTGGTATACCCAACCCTACTTTGTATAGTTTCTAGAAAATCTTAGCATTCTTTCAGCAACGTTTTTTTTAACAGTACAATTACTAATTCATATATTTATTCTACGGAACCCCCTGTACGCGAGTAATACTCGCACTTGACCATTTTTTATTTCATTTTAAAAATAATGAAAATTAAAATAATATTACTAAAAACAATTTAATTGAAATTTAAAAATACATATGTAACTGGTATTCGAAAACGAGGTTTTTGCCAATGTGTCGTAAAAAAAAATTACGCCAAATCCGGTGCGTATATGACATCTGTGCCAAATATTAAATAATGCAACAAACCATGACATTTAATTTCAACTTCAAAGCAATGTTTAATTTACAACTCGGGAAAAAAAGGCTATCTGGCGAGTTAAAAAAATCTATTGGAGAGATTTGCACACGGCTAACATAAATGTACCAAGAATTCTTTGCGAACATGGCAACTTTTATGTAGTTTTACTCGAAAAAAAAATTTATTTTTTTAATCAAAATATAAATTACTCATAAGAAAAGCGAAGGGATCAGCCCGTAATTGTTTATGGTAGTTACATGACTTGGACTATTATAATATAGATGAAACGATGGCGATAGAATAGTATTTGGCGACTTATCACCTGTGCCTGGCTAACATTAAAGTACCAAAATGGCACCTGGAATACAAAAAGCGATGTGGTCTGCCCGGAACTATTGATGATAGTCACATGACTTAGACTATTATTATAGATATGGTTTTCAACTTTAAAAAGAGCGCAAAGAATAATATTTCCTTACGATTAAAAATTTATTTACACGTTACTATTAAAAACGAAAAAAAAAACTTTAAAATTACTATTAAATGAATAACTGTTAAAAACATGAAAATATTGAAAATTATGTCATGAAAATTGTATTTACACGTGAATATTAAAAGAGAAAGGAAACTTAAAAATAATAAATACAATGATATGCGTTTGAAGTATATTGTAGTAATTACGTCATATTTAAAAAGTCCAAATAATAATACTGTCAAACAATTTAAATATATATATATGCGAGACATTTATTTCATATTTCGAGATGATCTTTTTAATTAATGTTCCTAATTCTAAGACACTGCGAATAATATTTCCTTTCTAAAAACAAAAGTATTTCCATGTGAATGCTAAAAAGAGAAAGAAAACTTTAGGGAAACTTAGTTCAGATTTAAAAGGACACATTTAAAATGTATGTATTGTATTATGTTAATCGTTTTATAACGTTTTTAAAAAATACCGAGAGGCAAAGTCTCTGTTTACTGAATTCATTTTATTTTAGATTCTTTTCAAATGTTTAACTGATCTTCTTTAATCAAACATAAAAACAACCATTGGATGTCTTAACAGCAACTGATTCGGCTTTAAATTTTCGCAATCAATGGGAATTGAATGGAAACCCGTTTACAAGGAGATCGCCACAGGTTTTTTCATTATAATTGAATGTTTTCTAATCTTTTTAAAGCCGATCATATTAGCGTGTTTTTAGATTCTGCGGTGTCCGAACGGGGGTTGGCAAGCGTAGCTTGCAGGGGGCAGAGCCCCTAGCTTTTTTATGTTTATCTATTTATTACGTAAAACAACACAAACAAATAATGCACACAACCAGTAGGTATCAATTACGAGTCCAATAGTTCTAGGTCTAATGGTGAAGATGTCAATTCCATGCATAAACTGTAAGTTCTTACAATACTTTTTCATGTATCCATTTGTTAGTACACAGGTGCATGATGCTAGGTCTAAAATAATCTTTCCATCCTGAATATACAATGATCGCTGCTAACTCACTTATAAAGTGTTTAAATATCTAATAACATAGAACTCAATTATATATATAAGAACATATTTAATATTAATTTCTTATGATACAAGAATTTCTCAAAGATTATAAAAGAAAAACTGAAAAGTTCTCTCTTTGAAACAGCCGATTACCTTTCCTCCTCAAAGAAGAAATCTTTTACAACTTGAAGAACAATAAAAGAGCTGGACATTTACACCATCAAAAGTTCAACATTAACGCGAAAATAAAAAATCACAAGTTTACTAAATGGTGTATACAAAACGTTGTAAAATAAAAAATTAAACAAACATTAAAAAAATTACAATAATCGACGTTTCGGTCATCATTAATGACCGTCTTTGGGAAAAGATTTGTTTACATTGCTTTTTAAAGAACAAAGCTAAGTCGTCTTGAATTTGAAATGTTTGTTAGGTTTCCAAAAGATTATCGCTTCAACCAATCGTAAGAAAAATATGATTTGGCACCATCTAACGGACAAAAGCAGAATAAAAGTTTGCTAACAAAAATTTCAAATTCAAGACGGCTTAGCTTTGTTCTTTAAAAGCAATGTAACAACTCTTTTCCCGAAGATAGTAATAGATGGCCGAAAGGTCGATTATTATAACTTTATTTTAATGTTTGTTTAGTTTTTGACTTTACAACATTTTGTATACACCAAATAGTAAATTTGTGATTTTTTATTTTCAAGTTCATATTGAACTTCAAGAGTATTTTATCAACACATTTTCTACAATCAGATACTGTTGTTTATATGAAAGTTAAACTGACATTTACGACCTAAATGTACTTTATGAACTACTAAACGAACTGAATTACTATTTCATGCATATGATAAAACATGTTAATGTTAATAACTTATAAATTTATACTTTTGGAATCATGACATTAAAAATTCTCAAGGTAAACTCCCAAATTGTAGTGTCAGTATAAGACAATGTAAAAAATTCTCCTAAAAGCTTCAATACACCGGTATTATTTCCTGGCTAATACCTAGTTGATTTATCTGGAGATAGACAGATCCTTCCTCTTGGGCTTTAGTGATATTGCGGAATTTAAAAACAATGGGTCCGACAGCTCAGAAAGGTGTCTCCTGTCTCCCCTACCTTCCCCACTTCATGGAACGATCTTATGCGATAGAAAGAAAAGCTTTGAAATTTTTATTTTACGTTATCTAATATTACAAGAAACACCTGAAACGGCGCAGGAAACAAAAATGATATTTTTAGGCATGCTTTTTTTTATGATGATTACTTATTTATTTTCTGGTATTATTTTCACTAAATAAATAAGTGAATAAATAATACACAGTTATTATAAATATCAATAAAATATGTTACGTCTTTTAATTTAATTTACTGGAAGCAGACTGTTAAATCTCATGTGATCGGTATTTCGATATTGTTTAGCTTGAGATAATGGCAATTCTGTAGTTCTCACATATTTGATATGTTTAGAGGAAAATCAATATGATCTGCATTTATTTCAGGATTAAATGCATTACTAATGCAATTACCAGTATGTGTACCTTTTGGAAACGTATAGATAATGCATAGTTTCTCTCGTCTGAAAACATAATTCATCCATTAACATGAAACTCAAAGGGATCTGTCGTATAAAATTATTCATCAGTAATCTAAAACAAATAAAGGTCTTTGCTAGTTTTTCTGTTATCTAGTACTGAAATCGGGAATATTTTGAAATTAGATATATTCTTTTAACACGTTCACGCCGGCGCGGTGGGTCACACTCGACTGTCTAGGAGCTGCCAAGTCTCCGGCTTTTTGGATACCATAATTTTAATACAGAAAATGTTGTTTTATTTAATTTGAACAATTGGACGATTTAAAGGAACAACATTTTCTCTAAAATAACAGTGGTGTGCAAAAAGCCGGAGACTTGACAACTCTGAGACAGTCGAGTGTGACCCACCGCGCCGGCGTGAACATGTTAAATGCTGAAGATACTTATAATGCATCGAAATTTTAGTTCGTTTTAGTGTCGCTTAATATGCGAATTCCTTTAAGTTCCCTGATGATTGCCTGTAATACAAATGCAAAAATATTCCGTTTAATATGCGAACGGTTATTACGCGATCCTGCTTAATACGCGATTAACTTCTGCTCATCGGTGCAGAAGTTCTTGTTTAAGAAGCGATTTCATACACACAGATATGAATTTATTCGTACTTTTTCAGTGTGGCCAATTTAACTGATTTATTTATTTTTTAGGTAGATTTCGTAAGAAATACTACCTATTGCAGTCGTTACCATGGTGCAACTTTTGAAAAATTCCTTCATAACTTTTCATTACATGACCCCAGGAACCCAAAACCACCCCCACCTAAAAAGTTTATATATATATATATATATATATATATGTATGTATGTATGTATGTACTAAATTTTGTCCGCACGATAAAAGTCGCAATTATGCACGGAACGTCTTCAAACTCGCCAACAACTTTAAGATAGCTAATTTCTCGGCGGGGATTGAAAATGAGCAAAATCGGTCCAAGGGAATGGGAATGGGGAAGGTTTAAAATTTTGAATACCGTCTTAACATGATTCTGATAAAACCAGCTTTTACACAACAATCGCAGGAAAAAATAAATATTTTTCGTTATAGCTGTTGCCAATAAAAAAAAAAAGCAATAAAATTCTCACCACAACAATTGCTTTTCTAATGCAGTGTTTTCACGTGAAAAATTAAATTAGATAAACAGTTTGACGAATTGAAAACAAATTGAATATTACGTCATAAGTTTTCTAGAGCAAGATTTCTGCATGAAAATTCAAAATGAAATAAATAGTTTGACGAATTGAAAACAAATTGAATATTACGTCATAAGTTTTCTAGATCAAGATTTCTGCATGAAAATTCAAAATGAAATAAATAGTTTGACGAATTAAAAAAAACAACAAAATATTGCGTCATATTGAAAATATAATGGGCCACAGCAGGTGAATATGTAATGTCATTGAGTTTGAAGAAACGTATTAAAACGTGATAAAAACCCGAGTATGGAAATATTAACATATTTTAACACTTTGAGGTTCTCTGAATTTGATTTAGCCATTTTTAAACCTATTCCATATACATGCGTGTGTGTATATTAGAATTTTCACAAAATGTTTAGCTCCCTAGAGTTCATTCTTAGCGAAGGAACTGGGTTTATCTTTAATCTTGATTTAAGTTTTGTTGCTGAATTTAGTACTTAACTTCGAAATCTACCTCCGCTTGTAGGCCCGAGCCGGCAGGGATTTTTTTTTAAATTAAAGCACCTACTATTTTCGATTAGTAATAAAAGCTTTATTTAATAACATGAAGATGACTATTATTATTTGGGCAACAATAACAAAAAAAAAAAAAAAAAAAAAAAAAAAAAAACTTGTGAAGTCTGATAAAATGCGACTGCTTCTGTGCATTTCTTTGATATTTTCTTATGTTTTGTTTAATTTTGCCATGCTAATAAAATTTTTATTTTTACTATTATGCATAAAATGAAGGACAGATTAAAAGGGTATTTATTAATAAAGCCCTAAATATGATTTTAATAACTTGTTTTTGCTGCAAATTTTTAATATTTTTGGTTTGTGTTTCAAAAAATTAGGCTAGCGGGAAAAGTATTTTTATTCTTTAATTTTTGCTTGTAACGTATTAATCGGCAATAAGGTTATATTTGAATTCATGCTTATTTCCTGTTATTGCTCATGTCGGTTCAATAAAAATAAAAATGAGTTAAACTTGAATACAGTTATATTTTAATCTAAACATGTGTAAAAGGCACAACTTTCGACCGTAAAAATATAAACTAAAGCTCTAAAATTCATTTAGACGATTAAATTGGTAAATAAGTTCAGTTGTAATATGTGTTTTGGTTATAATATATGCTCTATTGTAATATATGTTTAAGTTTTGTTGCTTTAAGGAATTATTAAGAGAATTGTGGAACATTTGATGGTGTAGAAGAATTGTCTACGCACATTGAATGCAATCTTGTAATTACCAACGATTTTTAGAAATCGTTTTGCTAAAAATTATTTCTAGAAGAATTAATCTGAATCACCAGAAAATAACATGTTTCGGACTTCATGGAATTTCCGAAAATGTTTCTGTTAGCTACAAAAGCCTATGAATATAGGGTTCGTATGCATCAAGGAATTAAAGGGATTTTAGGTGTTTTAGTGCTAGAAACTTCGTAAAGTACTGATCCCTATATCTGAAGATAGAATTTGTTTTCATTAAATATGTTAAATATTGCTTTAGAAAAATTCTGGTAAAAAAGTGCTTGAAAGTCCTTGAAGCGTACGAACCCTGGAATAGTCAAAACATTTTCTATGAAATAATGGAGCATGTACTGACAAGTAATTATCTAAGTCTTATATAAATTGACAGAGTATTGAAAACGGAAATTCTGTTAAAAACAAAGAAACTATTCTCTAAAATTACCGTATATTCTATATATTTAAAACAAAACACTCAAGACCGTATAATAAAAGCATAAGAGCAGAAAACGACTGTATTTATGTTCCTCGTACTATTAGAAAATTACGTTGCATACTGGTGTTTCATAAAGCGGTGGATTATGCCATATGCAAACATTTTTCGAAAAACGTTTTAGAAATCTATTATTATAAATAACGCAATAAAACAATGGTACTTGTTTGTCATAGGGGACGTTTATAAGCTAATGAGCTTCGCATAAGAAGAAAAAATTTTATACATATTTTCTCGGAACTTTTATTGCTAATAGTTACAATTATTAATAGACCAAATAATAACCAAAAATAACAAATTAATTTATTGAAGACAACAATTATTTCTAATAGTTATAAGATTTTTTAACATACTAGGGGGCTCTACCCCCTACGAGCTACGCTCGCCAACCCCCCGTTCAGGCACACCAAAATCCAAAAAGCACGTTAATTTGATCGGCTTTAAAAATATTGAATTAAAATAAAAAAAAAAACAAAAACAGTAGCGATAAATGGATTTTTATTCGTTTTTCTTGGATTGGGGATTTTTAAGGCCAAATCTGCTGCTGTTAAGAGATACAATCGCTGATTTTGTATTTAATTAAAAATATTAGTTAAACATTTGAAAATAAGCTAATGTAAAATGAATTAAGTAAACAGTGTCATTGTTTCCCGGTATTTTTTAACAGCGCTTTAAGAAAGTTCTTTTAAATAATTCATTTTAAATGTAACGTTTCAAATCTGACGTAATTTACTATTTACACTAAAGTTTTATTTCTCTTATTCACGTGAATTTTATTCACGTGAAAATACTTTTGTTGTTAGAAGGAAATATTATTTGCGCTGTCTTCGAATTCAGGATAATAGTTGAAAAGATTATCTGAAAATATCTCGAGCAAATATATTTTTCAATTTAAATTGTTTTGCTATATTTTTTGCCATTTTAAGTATGACGTAATTTCCTCAAATTACAAGTTTTAACGCATAATAATGATTTTTTTTTATTTTAAGATTTTGTTTCTCTTATTTTAAGATTTTGTGTAAATATGGTTCGGCACAGATGTCATTGGCGCAATTTTTTTTTGACGCCAATTTCATATACGCAACGGGTACTTAACTGGTGCTAAAGTGTCGTTATTTTGATTGATATGGTAACCCGGATGTTGTTGTTTATGCTATTGATGTTTTCGCCAAATTGGCGTCGGAAAAAAATTGCGCCAATATGTATATGACGTATATGACATCTGTGCCTATGGTTCTTATGATGTAATTTTCCTGCTTTTAACATGTAATCATTTAATTCTAATTTTAAAATTTTTTTTCTGTTTGTAATAGTCACGTGTAAATAAATTTTTAATTTGAAGTAACCAGTATTGTTTACGCTGTTTATACAACTGGCAACATTTTAAATTAATAACATTTCCTAAAATTTGTAAAAAATATGTCTCGAAATGCTGAAAATTTTAATTTAAAATTGAAATAAAACCTCAAAAAATGAGTCGAATAAGAAAAATAAAAACAATCTGCACACCGGGAAATTATAACATATAAAATTATCTAAAAATGATTAAATTCCGATGTATAGTTTTTGCTCCAATAAAACTTTTTTAATGGAACGACTTTGTCCAACTTTAGCATTAAATATCTCTTAAAATAATTCTTCGATTTGAAAACTGTCTACATCAGCGTGTTTATCAAACATTTCTCTATAATACCACTGATTTTCATGTTTTTGTATGCAACGGTTTTTTTAATATTAACGATGAAAGGCCATGCTTAAGCATTCAATTTGGATGCCAATCTACCCGGAATATTTACGCAGATTTTCATTGGTCCATTTCCAAATCATTTTTTTTTTATATACTAGGGGGCTCTGCCCCCTACGAGCTACGCTCGTCAACCCCCGTTCAGACACCGCAGGACTCTAACTGCACGATAATTTAATCGGCTTTAAAAAGATTTCGGAAGATTGAATTATAATTTGAATCTGAGAATTATAATCTGACGTAATTTTAACCAAAATTTTCTTTTTCTTTTTAATATTCACATAAAAATACTTTTGTTAGAAATGAAATATTATGATCATCTTAAAATATCAAATAAATGTCTCGAGCAATTTTTAAATTTAAATTGTTTTGCAATATTATTTTTTGTTCATTTTATATAATAAGTGTAATGTGACGTAAATGTGACGTAAATTCTCCTATTTAAGACTTCTATCGCATGTTTATGAATTTATTATTTTACAATATTCTGTCTCTTTTAAATTTCAAGTGTAATTATAATTTTTATGACGTAATTTTCAATGAGTTCCTGCTTTTTATATTTTCTGTTTATAATAGTCACGTGTAAAATAAATTTTTAATTTGAAGTAAACATTATTGTTTGCGCTGTTTATGCAACTGGCAACAGTTTAAATTAATAACATTTTCTAAAATTTGTAAAAAATATCTCTCGAAATGCTGAAAATTTGAATTTAAAATTGAAATAAAACCTCAAAAAATGAGTCAAATAAGAAAAATAAATACAATCTGCACACCGGGAAATTATAACGTATAAAATGATCTAAAAATGATTAAATTCTCATGTATAGTTTTTGCTCCAATAAAACTTTTTTAATGGAACGATTTTGTCCAACTTTAGCATTAAATATCTCTTAAAATAATTCTTCGATTTGAAAACTGTCTACATCAGCGTGCTTATCAAACATTTCTCTATAATACCACTGATTTTCATGTTTTCGTATGCAACAGTTTTTTTAATATTAACGATGAAAGGCCATGCTTAAGCATTCAATTTGGATGCCAATCTACCCGGAATATCAACGCAGATTTTCATTGGTCCATTTCCAAATCAATTTTTTTTTTATATACTAGGGGGCTCTACCCCCTACGAGCTGCGCTCGTCAACCCCCGTTCAGACACCGCAAGACTCTAACTGCACGATAATTTAATCGGCTTTAAAAAGATTTCGGAAGATTGAATTATAATTTGAATCTGAGAATTATAATCTGACGTAATTTTAACCAAAATTTTCTTTTTCTTTTTAATATTCACATAAAAATACTTTTGTTAGAAATGAAATATTATAATCATCTTAAAATATCAAATAAATGTCTCGAGCAATTTTTAAATTTAAATTGCTTTGCAATAGAATTTTTTGTTCATTTTATATAATAAGTGTAATGTGACGTAAATGTGACGTAAATTCTCCTATTTAAGACTTCTATCGCATGTTTATGAATTTATTATTTTACAATATTCTGTCTCTTTTAAATTTCACGTGTAATTATAATTTTTATGACGTAATTTTCAATGAGTTCCTGCTTTTTATATTTTCTGTTTATAATAGTCACGTGTAAAATAAATTTTTAATTTGAAGTAAACATTATTGTTTGCGCTGTTTATGCAACTGGCAACAGTTTAAATTAATAACATTTTCTAAAATTTTTAAAAAATATCTCTCGAAATGCTGAAAATTTGAATTTAAAATTGAAATAAAACCTCAAAAAATGAGTCAAATAAGAAAAATAAATACAATCTGCACACCGGGAAATTATAACGTATAAAATGATCTAAAAATGATTAAATTCTCATGTATAGTTTTTGCTCCAATAAAACTTTTTTAATGGAACGATTTTGTCCAACTTTAGCATTAAATATCTCTTAAAATAATTCTTCGATTTGAAAACTGTCTACATCAGCGTGCTTATCAAACATTTCTCTATAATACCACTGATTTTCATGCTTTCGTATGCAACAGTTTTTTTAATATTAACGATGAAAGGCCATGCTTAAGCATTCAATTTGGATGCCAATCTACCCGGAATATCAACGCAGATTTTCATTGGTCCATTTCCAAATCAATTTTTTTTTTATATAGGGAAGGAAACAAGCCCATTTATACGTTTTTATATACAAACATAAGTAATTTATCCAATACATATAATTAGTAGCAATTTTGTTAATAATGTATAAACAAGCGTAAATGTTCTTTAGGTTTGTTTTCATATATATATAATTTGTTTAGCAACAAATTTCACTTTCTGAAGTCCGAATTGCGCCACGTTAAAAGAATAATATCGAATGCCCTATAACAAACAAGTGCCAAAACGAGAACTACTAACATACGATCATGCGAGGCTTCTGCTCTGCAATTTTTAAGGTTATTTGTTGATGATTTGTGATTAATTTTTAATTAACTCCCATTTTTAATCAAACAATGTGTTTTAACGAAATATGAGTATACTATGCAAAAAGCGTGTTCCAAAATCTTTCGCATTATACCTCATTCATCACTGTGTTATTTGTATGGGTATAGGAAAATGGATATTGACATAGGTAATAATCAATAAATAGTTAAACTCAAGGGATAAATGCGACTTGCTTAAATAATTAAA
This sequence comes from Maratus speciosus, assembly GCA_963932465.1. Lineage (NCBI taxonomy): Eukaryota > Metazoa > Arthropoda > Arachnida > Araneae > Salticidae > Maratus > Maratus speciosus. The sequence continues at coordinate 59,926,799 of OZ010788.1, forward strand.
ATCGATAGAAAAAGTATAAATAAATGTTCCATTACTGCTTACAGGTGCGTACACATAAACATTTAAAATACAGTCGGACCTCTATTTAACGAAGTCTCTAAATCCCGAAAAAAAGTTCGTTATATGGAAAATTCGTTATATAGAGAGTCACCTTTTAAAATACTTTAAACTACATAAAACATATTTTGAACCCGTAAACACGAAATATAATTTAAAAAAAGTAATTAATCACACTTTTTGTATAAATTATGTCTATTTGTTTACCCTTCAAAAAGAAACTTGCAAGGGAAATAAGAATGGAACAAAACATTGTCTGAAAATACATTGTATTTTCAGTTAAAAAAAATAATTTTACATTACAATCACGATTTTTTATTGTGTGTTTGAAGGAATACCAAATTTTAAAGCAATATTCTTTTTCTTCACGCTTTTATCCACTACATCAAGATTTTTTTTTTTTCTTTTATGCCAATCACTTTCTCTTTGACATTTTCGAGCTAAAAGAACCGAAATTACCAGCACGACTGAATGATCTAGAAAACGACAGACTCTAGTTAAATAACTTGAGGTAGACACTTCTTGGATGAAAAGTAATAATCACAGCGATTTTACTGCTCTCGGTGAGTTCGGTGCTGGTAAGACCTGTTCATGGTCATTGATCATCATAAAATGTGTTAAAAGAAAGAATAAGTTTGAAATGTCCGGTAATATTTTGACAAGTAGGGAGAAAAAAAAATTAGATTCCAAGAAAAAGTTCGTTAATTAGAGGATGCACTAATAGGTTAGCAAAATCTATGGCACGTACGAGACTGAAATTTTTTGTGAGGCTAGCTCAAAATGTCTCCTCATGCACATGAGACACAGAATTTTTAAATTCTAAAAATTAGTTCAGTTATTAATTAAAAATCGCAACTCACTCTCATTAAAAACTCAACTCGTTCCTTGCGAGAAAGAAAACACTCTGGCGTACGCACAGGAGCCTTATTTACGCATCAGTTATAAATGAAGTACGAAGAGAAGAAATTTCGGGGGTATTTTGTCATTATTTATTAACTTACATCGGCCAAACCGCTTAGTAAAGTTAAAAATGGAAGACATATGCTGAAAGATCTACGTCTCAAATGGCGCAATCAATTAAAAAAATCCCTGCCGGCCCGGCCTACAGGCAGAGGTAGATTTCGAAGTTAAGTATACTAATTTCACCAACGAAAACTAAATCAGGATTAGAGATAAATCCACTTTAACAGTTTTATCTGTCTGCTTTTGACGAGTTTTTATTTCCTTTTTATAAAACAGCTGGTTTTATCAGAATCAAGTTAAGGCGATATTAAAAAAAAATTTCCATACTCAACAACTCGAAATTTTCTGGCAAATATTCAGATTCATTTTTAATAATAATAAAAAAAAAATATATGAAACATGCTGACGTGATTTTTGAAAAGATTTATAAGCGACCTGTGTTTTTATTTTTCTTTCAATTAATTAAAACTTGATTAATAAACATTTATTTTCTCAGTAGGGCAATATTTTTCATTTCTAGCGCAATCGCTTCGGGAAATTCTGTTCAAAATGCCCACTTTGACATCATTTTCTGAAATATATTCTGCCTCTATCAAAAAGTCGATCATTACTGTACATTATATAGTTTCTGAATAAGAGAATCTAGCAATTGGATGCTTTTGAGAGCAAAAATGAATTTAAAAATGAGTAAGAAAATAGACAGTTTGGATTTGAATGCACCCTTAATAAGATGATTTTTTTCTTAAACGGCTATGTATTTTTAATTTGTTTTCGCTGTAAGAATTGCCCTATCAAAAACTTGTCTATATAAATGTTGAAGGCAATATTAAGAAGATATATGATAAATTCATGGAGATTTTATATCTTGTGAATTGACGGAGTCATGAAAATTTTTCTTCTTCAACCCTCCTTTTCTGTTTTCGTTTTTATTTTTATTTTTATTTTTTTTTGCGGTACGAATTGGTCCTATCAAAAACTTGTGGATATAAAAGTTGTAGATAATATTAAGGAGATGTATAATAAAATTATTGGATTTGATATCTTGAGAATTGACGAAGTAAGGAATTCTTTTCTCCGAAAAACCCTATTTTTTTCGCCCCTTGATCCTATTTTAAATTTTATCAAAAATCTGTGATGCATGAATTTTTGGCGCTATTTTTTGAAGTAATAAAAACTTTAAACTGATTTGATATGTACAAAAATTAAGAAGTTATGGGGTTTTTTCGGTTTTCACAAAACTCCTCCCTATTTCCATCCCCTTTGTCCGCTTTTGCCCATTAACGAACTTGACCGAGATTTTATGTCCCTTGATTTTATGTATCAGTTTGGAAGAGATTTGTGCAGAATTGCGGAAGTTATCGTGTCCAGAAGAAAGTGATAACACAATTGCTTCGGGAAATTCCGTTCAAAATGCCCACTTTGACATCATTTTTTGAAATATATTCTGCCTCTATCAAAAAATCGATCATTGCGGTACATTATATAGTTTCTGAATAAGCGAATCTACCAATTAAATGCTTTTGAGAGCAAAAATGAATTTAAAAATGAGTAAGAAAATAGACAGTTTGGATTTGAATGCACCCTTAATAAGATGATTTTTTTCTTAAACCGCTATGTATTTTTAATTTGTTTTCGCTGTAAGAATTGCCCTATCAAAAACTTGTCTATATAAATGTTGAAGGCAATATTAAGAAGATATATGATAAATTCATGGAGATTTTATATCTTGTGAATTGACGGAGTCATGAAAATTTTTCTTCTTCAACCCTCCTTTTCTGTTTTCGTTTTTATTTTTATTTTTATTTTTTTTTGCGGTACGAATTGGTCCTATCAAAAACTTGTGGATATAAAAGTTGTAGATAATATTAAGGAGATGTATAATAAAATTATTGGATTTGATATCTTGAGAATTGACGAAGTAAGGAATTCTTTTCTCCGAAAAACCCTATTTTTTGCGCCCCTTGATCCTATTTTAAATTTTATCAAAAATCTGTGATGCATGAATTTTTGGCGCTATTTTTTGAAGTAATAAAAACTTTAAACTGATTTGATATGTACAAAAATTAAGAAGTTATGGGGTTTTTTCGGTTTTCACAAAACTCCTCCCTATTTCCATCCCCTTTGTCCGCTTTTGCCCATTAACGAACTTGACCGAGATTTTATGTCCCTTGATTTTATGTATCAGTTTGGAAGAGATTTGTGCAGAATTGCAGAAGTTATCGTGTCCAGAAGAAAGTGATAACACAATTGCTTCGGGAAATTCCGTTCAAAATGCCCACTTTGACATCATTTTTTGAAATATATTCTGCCTCTATCAAAAAATCGATCATTGCGGTACATTATATAGTTTCTGAATAAGCGAATCTACCAATTAAATGCATTTGAGAGCAAAAATGAATTTAAAAATGAGTCAGAAAATAAGCAGTTTGGATTTGAGTGCATCCTTAATGCAATGATTTTTCAAACACAATCCGCTTCGGGAAATTCGGTTCAAAATGCCCACTTTAACAGCATTTTTTAAAATATATTCTGCCTCTATCAAAAAATTGACCATTACGGTACATTATATAGTTTCTGAGTAAGAAAACGTACCAATTGGAAGCCTTTGAGAGCAAAAATGAATTCTAAAATGAGTCAGAAAATACGCAGTTTGGATTTGAATACACTTAGATTATTACTTAGGTACTTAGATTATTTTTTTCTTCAACCGCTATGTATTTTTAATTTGTTTTTGCTGTAAGAATTGGTCCGATCCAAAATTTGTCTATATAGATGTTGTAGACAATATTAAGAAGATATATGATAAATTCATGGGGATTTTATATCTTTTGAATTGACGGAGTTATGGATTTTTTACTTCTTCAAACCCCCTTTTTGTTTTCGTTTTTAATTTTTTTTTGCGGTACGAATTGGTCCTATCAAAAACTTGTGAATTTAAAAGTTGTAGATAATATTAAGAATATTTATAATAAAATTAATTGGAATTGATATCTTGAGAATTGACGAAGTTATGAATTTTTTTCTCCCCAAAACCCTATTTTTTACGCCCCTTGAGCCCATTTTTAACTTAATCAAAAATCTGTGATACATAAAATTTTGGCCCTATTTTTAGAAGTAATAAAAACTTTAAACTGATTTGATATGTACAAAAATTAAGAAGTTATGGGGTGTTTTCGGTTTTCACAAAACCTCTCCCTATTCCCATCCCCTTGGTCCGATTTTGCCCATTAACGAACTTGACAGAGATTTTATGCCCTTTGATTTTATGTATCAGTTTGGAAGAGATTGGTGCAGAATTACGACAGTTATCGTGTCCAGAAGAAAGTGATATAGATAGATAGATAGATAGATAGATAGATAGATAAAGTTTTTTACTGAGGGTGGTTTTGGGTTCTAGGGGTCATGATCGGTGTAGATCTGCAAAACATTTTCAGAAATTCTAACATAGGAACGATCCCAATAGGTAGTATTTCATACGAAATCTACCTAAAAATATCACAGATAACCGCTTGAAATTTGCACAAGGATGAATACTAGTATAACTAAACAGAATAATGATTTTAAAAAATATTTAATTTTTTTTCTTGATATAAATAATTTAAAACAATGTCATCAACAAAACAACTGATTGGACACCTACAAAAAGAAGCAGAATTGCCATATTGAGAGAAAACGGTCTCTTTTATGCTGAAATTGCAAGGCAGGTTGGTGGATCAGTCACTTTATCTGGCGTACGAAAGTTGTGCTTACGGTATGAAGAAACTAAATCAGTGATAAATAAGGGAAGATCAGGGCGAAAAAATACACAGTGCTTCTGACGATAGAAAGATAAAAAAGATATGCCTCAAATATAGAAGAATTTCATCAGATGTGAAATGAATGTAATGGGTATTCCAGTTAGATCGAGATGAATTAAGGAGAAGATTAGCAGGTTTTGGACTGAAAGGTAAAATTCCGATGATTAAACCATTTTTAAATCATCATGAACGCAAGAAACGAGTTCAATGGGCAAAAGAACACATTAATAGCTCAAAAGATCGGTGAAAGCAAATAATGTGGAACGATGAGAGTAAAATATCGCTCTAAAGTAAAATATGTGCGACGCAGAGTAGGGGAAGAGCTGCATCCTGATTGCATTGAAGCAATTACAACGAACTCAACAACTGTCATGATTTGGGCCTGTATGTTTGCAGATGGTGTGAGCCGCATTCAAGTGATTGATAGTATTCTGAATGCAAAAACAAAATACATCGAAACTGCTCTGGAACCAGAATTGATGCCTTCTATCAGGGTTCATCAGTTCCCCAATAAAGCATCATTTATCTTTCACTAGGATACAGCTCCATACCATACTGCAAGAATATGCAAAGAATGGTTTAAAAATAAAAGCATGCAATTATTACCCTGGGCAGGAAACAGTTCTGGTATGAATCCTATAGGAAATTAGTGGCGACGTTTGAAAATACTTGTACAAAAAAGGCGTCTATCTAATAAAACGCAATTTATTGAAGCTATAATTGATTCCTGGCATCGCGTGATTAAAAAGGATGAACTCCAAACACTAGCTAACAAACACAATGAAAACAAACACAATAAACACAATGAAAAGATGCTTTAAAGCTGTAATAAAAAACAAGGGTTATCCTACTAATTATTGAATGTGTGAGTTTAACTTTAAAATAAAATGAAATCTAAGATAGGTCTTTTTTTTTTGTAAGCTTAACTTTTTTTGTAATACCAATATCATGGAAGACGGTAGTATTCCGAGTGACGCAGCCTTAAGCCTAAAATCGTATCGTATCGTATCGTTAAAATCGTATCGTATCGTATCATAGAATTCGTAGATGGCGGAACTCATATACAGGGTGATTCAGCTCGTCGGTGACAAACTTTAAGGATCGATAGAGCACACCTAGACGAACATTTTTGAATAGGGAATGTAGGGTCCCTGACGCGATGGTAAGGCGCTAGGCGCTTTCGAAAATTTGGGTGCCGAAATTCGAAACGTCATAAAAACTAGGGAAATGGTTAGATTTTCTTGCTTGTTGCGTCGAAATGATTCTGTTTGTTTAGACTTTCTTCAGTACCAATTTGATAAGCGTATCTCTTAAAACATGGATAGGGGGTGCTGCAGACTTTGGAGAGCTAGACAACAACTTTAAGCCCGTTATTTTGATAATTTAACACATGCTCGCCAAAGTTTATACTCTAACTTAAAGTTTGAACCCAAAAGTAGAGCCCTGCAAAAAGCGTAAGAGCCGGAATAAAATGTCAAAGTACAGGGTGGTCGAAACTCGAAGGCTCCTAAGAGATAAACAAACAGATTTCTTGACTTATGGCATGCATTTTCATGATTCTGTTTGCTGGGGCTCTCTGAAACTCAGTTGAACGGTACAAAAAGAAACATCGATAGGGGGCGCTTTGGGCAAAAAACATAATTCGTTGACATTTCGGACGCTAACTGGAAACGGGGCGCTACGATCAGTTAGTAATAATGAAAACACATTTTCTACCTCTGCTCAACACTTCTGAATAAATTTAGACCAAAAACATCAATGATACTGGAAATTTATTTACAAAAAATAACACTACAGAAGATGCTCGAAATTTCGACCTTGGGCCATGATGCAGGCTTCGCACCTCCGTCGCATTGAGGAGTGTGTGTTTCCAACAATGCCAGGAGTATCTCTGATCTGCCCTGCAGCTGCCACAATGCGCGCCACAAGTTCTTCAGCACTGCTGACAGGTGTATGGTATACCTCGGCCTTCAGGTAACCCCAAAGGAAGAAATCCAAGCAGGTGAGGTCTGGTGATCGGGCAGGCCAGTGAACTGGACCCCCACGCCCGATCCACCGCTGGCCATACCTTGCGTTTAGATGGAGACGCACGTCGTTCGTGTAATGGGCCGGAGCTCCATCGTGCTGGAACCACATCTGGCGACGCGAACCTTCGGGTACGTGCGCCTCATCCAGAAGCTGCGGCAGCACTTGATCCAGGAAAATCAGGTAATTTCCACCTGTCAGCCGTTCAGGTAACAAATAAGGGCCAATGAGGCAATCCCCCAGAATGCCGGCCCACACATTTACTGAGAAACGCTCCTGGGCTGCTCGGCTTCTGGTTTCATGTGGATTTTCATCACACCACACATGACTGTTGTGGGCGTTCCACATTCCCTCCCGGCTGAAGGTGGACTCGTCCGTAAACAAAATGCTGTTTACAAAACGGGGATCCCTGGATCTCATCGCCAAGTACCATCTTGAGAATTCCACTCGAGGGCCAAAATCCTGCTCTCTGAGCAACTGCACCCGCTGGATGTGGTAGGGGTGCAGATTCCGGGAACGTAAGATGCGCCACGCAGTTGCTTGCGAAATGCCAACATGTCTGGCGATATCTCTCGTGCTAAGACCTGGGTTGTCCTCAACCAGGTTAAGCACAGCCTCTTCGTTGTCGGGGGTGCTCACTGATCGCTCCCGTTCAGGCCTGCCTCCGTCGAAAGATCCCGTTGTGGACAACCTCTGGTGTACTCGAGCGAAGAAGGCATGGCAGGGGATTTGCCTGTTGGGGTAACGCTCGGCGTACAACCGCTGAGCGGCTCGTCCATTACAACCAGCAGCGCCATACGCCAAATGCATGTCAGCCAATTCAGAGTTTGTGTACCGTTCCATCCTACTACCGATCTGCAGACAAGTAACCCGAAGCTTAAGTAGGTACCGCACGTTCAAAAGACGTGTCTGCGCATACAACTACGTCATCTCGCGTTGTCGTCTACGCATTACGTATCTTTTGCATATCGATATGGTGCGATATCTTTTGCATAAATCAGCAAAAAGCACCTTATGTAAATTTTATTGCGCGCATTGTGCATGATTGAAACCAGCTATGTTTGTTAAAAAAAACAAACAAACTGCAGTTTTAATAGCTTCTTATGATAAGTAAATTACTCTCTTGTTTTGTTTCTAACTGATCGTAGCGCCCCGTTTTCAGTTAGCGTCCGAAATGTCAACGAATTATGTTTTTTGCCCAAAGCGCCCCCTATCGATGTTTCTTTTTGTACCGTTCAACTGAGTTTCAGAGAGCCCCAGCAAACAGAATCATGAAAATGCATGCCATAAGTCAAGAAATCTGTTTGTTTATCTCCTAGGAGCCTTCGAGTTTCGACCACCCTGTACTTTGACATTTTATTCCGGCTCTTACGCTTTTTGCAGGGCTCTACTTTTGGGTTCAAACTTTAAGTTAGAGTATAAACTTTGGCGAGCATGTGTTAAATTATCAAAATAACGGGCTTAAAGTTGTTGTCTAGCTCTCCAAAGTCTGCAGCGCCCCCTATCCATGTTTTAAGAGATACGCTTATCAAATTGGTACTGAAGAAAGTCTAAACAAACAGAATCATTTCGACGCAACAAGCAAGAAAATCTAACCATTTCCCTAGTTTTTATGACGTTTCGAATTTCGGCACCCAAATTTTCGAAAGCGCCTAGCGCCTTACCATCGCGTCAGGGACCCTACATTCCCTATTCAAAAATGTTCGTCTAGGTGTGCTCTATCGATCCTTAAAGTTTGTCACCGACGAGCTGAATCACCCTGTATACAGCTAACTCGACATCAAAGAAAACGCGAAAAGCCGCCTTTTAATAACTCAGCAGATATATGTCTTATTGTTCTGAATTTTCTAGAACAGTCTTATATCTGCAGTCTAATCGTATACTGAAATTTTTACATTTCTACGTGCAGTATATTTTGAGATCTAAATAGCCATTTTTAAAGTGAAAACGTTGGTATCATATCGAGGAAGTTCCTAATTTGAAAATCTCGAAAACGGTTCTAACGATTATTTTTAAATTGATACATGATATAAATGTGATTAACGCGAGGGGAATAACACTTTTCTTTTTTCTGGGAAAACTCTCGTTCGTTAAATAATTCGATTTTTTTTCTCTCGAAAATGACACGGGCGATTTTTTAAAAATCAAATAAATATGTTTCAGATGAACCAAATAACAATTTACTTGCTTCCAGCAAGACTCTTGTTCGTTTTATAATGCGCATGAAAAATCGGACTATATTTCTTCGCCATTCTATGGAAATTTCACCGAAAATGGATGACACTGTATTCATACACATGCTTTCTTTTTAATCACTTTTGGGGAGAAAATTTTTGTCTTCCCGCTGGCTGAGTGGCTAAGGGCCGTCGTTTACTGATCATAAGATAGGCAGTTCGATACTCCCTGATACGTGTTTTCACATGTGGATGTGTTTTTTTTTTTTTTTTTTTTTTTTTTTTAAGTCTGCTAGTTGACCATTATTCTCAGTTCCTTTGTAATTTTTTTAATTGCTATTAAGTTAAATAAAATTACAATTATAATGACGCTAATTTGATGATGATTATTTCTTGGCAATTTTTCAACAATAAAAATATTACCATAAATTTTATAAATATATTTAATTTCAATCACTTTACAAAAAATATACATTAATAATTATTATTTGAATATAAATCACACGATCAGAAACGTAAAAAAACAATTCATTTCAGCTCTTCTTTTTATAATATCATTTTTTATTATTATGACGGTCAATCAATATATAATCACTGACATCCATAATATTATTATTATTATAATTATTATTTTCCTTGCATAAAAGCTATTGTGATGTAATAATTCTTTTATAATAAATAATTTAGTTGAAATGTTTTATTTATAAATATCAATGAAGTTTGATTACAGTTTACATAATAAGCATATCAGACTTCTGGTGTCGCCATCTTTTGACGCAATTGCGTAGTATTATAGAGAAATGTTTGATAAAAACGTCTATCCATCTATGTAACTATCCATCTATGAAACACCATCTATGTAAGGATTTAATAATTATAAATTAACATTTTGGATTTATTAATTTAAGGATAAAGTGTTTTTAAAGGAATATCAAATGAAACCCTCTGTGCGATCTGAGATTATACTTACCCAGTTGTTTTTATATACAAACTGCTATAAGGAAAATTGTAATAAAATAGTAAAAATTAAATCTGCATTAAATTCCATAAGTATCTTTTTTTTAATCATTTTATCACAAACCTCAAAAAAGTAATGATATCAATGCAAAAACCCTTGACGGGTTAAAAGTTTCTGACGCAGCACTTTATCTTATGCTCTAAGAATTTTAAATATGGAACTTAAAAATACTGATATCAAATTTTGAGTGACGTTATGCTATTTCTTAAAAAATATATTTGTATTTATTTCATCATTTTATTTTTGTTTTATTTATAATCGCATGTGCAAAAGTTATGTTCAACATGAAAAGCTGCATAAAATTTTATTCGCTGTTGCTTTATCATTTACATCTCTCATAAATTCAAAATATGAGTTTTAAAAGATATGATATAAAATTTAAGTGACGCCTTGATGTGACTTTAAAAGGTTTGTTTTAAAATTCAATTTAAATTATTTTTGACTTGGTTAAAATATTTTTTTACATCTACACAATACTTTTAATTTTCCAATTCACTGTTAAATATATCACTTTCATTGAATCTATACTATGCATTGAAATGTATTTATTTCAATAAATTGATTTATCTTTTGTGTCACGCTATTCAAAATTGTGAGTAAGATTTATGTAAATGGTTTATTTGCGTCAAACTATCCTTTTTTCATACATTTCATGTAGTTTGGACACAATGACGCAAATAAACCATTTACATAAATCTTACTCACAATTTTGAATAGCGTGACACAAAAGATAAATCAATTTATTGAAATAAATACATTTCAATGCATAGTATAGATTCAATGAAAGTGATATATTTAACAGTGAATTGGAAAATTAAAAGTATTGTGTAGATGTAAAAAATTATTTTAACCAAGTCAAAAATAATTTAAATTGAATTTTAAAACAAACCTTTTAAAGTCACATCAAGGCGTCACTTAAATTTTATATCATATCTTTTAAAACTCATATTTTGAATTTATGAGAGATGTAAATGATAAAGCAACAGCGAATAAAATTTTATGCAGCTTTTCATGTTGAACATAACTTTTGCACATGCGATTATAAATAAAACAAAAATAAAATGATGAAATAAATACAAATATATTTTTTAAGAAATAGCATAACGTCACTCAAAATTTGATATCAGTATTTTTAAGTTCCATATTTAAAATTCTTAGAGCATAAGATAAAGTGCTGCGTCAGAAACTTTTAACCCGTCAAGGGTTTTTGCATTGATTCTATTTACTTTTTTTATTAAATCCTACGTTAAATTTCCTTGAATTTGATACATAAACATTGTATGTAAGTGAAATTTATTATATACTTCAAACACACAAAGTTATAAAACATGAACATTTCAAAAAATGTCCAAAAATTTGGCCACCACTGTATGTAATAGCTACAAATAAATGACATGGATTATACATACTTTCTTCCTCTTGTAAAAACGTTCAGATGCAAGCACGCATTTCGTCCATATATCTGTAAAAAAAAATGTGTGAAAAAATGTTCGAGATTCCTGATCAAACGGTTTTACAGCGAAATAGTCTAAATTTACCTTATTCTTTTCTGAGTTTTTAGAAAATTTCTAAATGGTGTGTTTCTCTAAGTTTTTGGTCAATTCTTTCCCAAAAAGTGTTTGAAGATAAAGGGAAAATGTCCTTCCGGCCAGTGCCGGGAGGAAGAGGTAGCTTTCATATTCCTTATTTTTAAAAAGCTAGTCTATATTATTCAAACGCACGAAGCTCAATTTAGTGGAAACCGATTATAGAAGATTCAATACTAATTTTTATACTAAATCATTATGAATGAGAATTTCGCGAAATTAGTCAGATTTATCCAAGCTGATTTTATTTAAAGTAACTTATATTTGGTTTCCAAATTCGGCGATATCTAGAAGTTTCTGCCCTTTTAAGACAACATGGTGGATAAGGCTAACCAGTGAACTTGGTCGAGACCTTAGTAATTCCTGTGCACAAGCTCACTCATATAAGAATCGTTGATATATACGAGTGCTGTCACAGGCAACAAATCAGATTTTTCAAAATGTCACCCACATAAACAAATTCAAACTGCTATATCTGAGCCATTTTTTAAGATAAAGCCAAAACAAAACTAGTATGTTGTGGCCATCACAAAACTTTCTTCTATCTCATACTTGTCAATACTTCAAAATTCATTATCACAGTGCATCTATGTTCATCATGAGGATTCTAAAAAGATGAAATTCCGTGCATTAGTTCTTGAGATATTACTGTCCATGAAATCGTGTAAATCCATCAAAATGCAGCATAGCAGTGCCACCTATTGGGTGATTTACACCAGACCCTAATTATCATCCACATGTGTCAATGTCTAACTGAATATGAAGTTCGGGGAAAATCCGTGCATTAGTTCCTAAGATAGAGCTATTGCGCAAATCATGACAAATGTAGCATAACAGCGCCACCTGTTGAGCGATTTACACAACCACATAATCAGTATCAACATTTATCAAGGTGTACTTGAATCTGAAGTTTGATAAAAATTCGTGCATTAGTTCTTGAGATAGAGCTATTGAGGAAATAGTGCAAAATGCAGCATAGCAGCGCCACCTATTGGGCGATATTCCCCAACACGTAGTCAGCATCATTTCATATCAAAGAGTAACCGAATCTGAAGTTTGATGAAAATATGTCCATTAGTTCTTGAGATACAGCGATTGAAGAAATCGTGAAAAATGCTGTATAGCAGCGCCACCTGTTGAGCGATTTACACCAAAATGTACAAAATGTCAATTCATATCAAGGATTAACTGATTCTGAAGTTTAGTGAAAATTGTTGCATTAGTTCTTCAGATACCGCTATAATGAAAATTCTGAAAATGCAGCATAGCAGCGCCACCTGTTGAGCGATTTGCACGAAAACACAAACAGCACTAATTCATATCAAAGTATACATGAATCTGAAGTTTGTTGAAAATCCAAGCATTAGTTGTTGAGATAGAGCTATTGCGGAAATTGTAAAAAATGCAGTATAGCAGCGCCACCTGTTGAGCGATTTACACCAAACTGTACAAAACTTCAATTCATGTCAAGGATTAACTGAATCTGAAGTTTGATGAAAATCCGTGCTTTAGTTCTTGAGATAGAGCCATTGCGGAAATCATAAAAAATGCAGCATAGCAGCGCCACCTGTTGAGCGATTTGCACCAACATGTAATCAGCATCAAGTCTTATCAAGGACTAACTGAATCTGAAGTTTCATGAAAATCCGTGCTTTAGTTCTTGAGATAGAGCCATTGCGGAAATCATAAAAATGCAGCATAGCAGCGCCACCTGTTGAGCGATTTGCACCAACACGTAATCAGCATCAAGTCATATCAAGGACTAACAGAATCTGAAGTTTTATGAAAATCCGTGCATTAGTTCTTGAGATAGAGCCATTTCGGAAATCATACAAAATGCAGCATAGCAGCGCCATCTGTTGAGCGATTTGCACCAAAAACTAATCAGCATCAATTTGTATTAGGGACTAACTGAATATCAATTTTTATTAAATTCTGTGCATTAGTTCTTGAGATAGAGCTCCCACAAAATTTGTGTCACATACACACAGACAGACAGACAGACAGACAGACAGACAGACAGACTCACAGAGTCACAGACAGACATTTTGTAAAAACATGTTTTTCGGGTTCTCTGACCTCTAAAACGTGTAAATCCGTCGAAAACTGGAATTCGAAAATTTTCATGAATCCAATACTTTCTTCTTGTAAAGATAGAAGAAAGTAAAATGCTCCGGAATCCTTATATCAAGGTTAAATACTTAAGAAATAAATCTTTTTAATTTCTAATTTTTTTGCACCTAACTTTAAATATATATATTTTTAATTTAATGGCCGCCATTTTGAAAGGAGATGGGGGATGAAGCTGGCCAGTGAACTTGGTCGAGACATTGCTATATATTATCCACATGCCTTCTTACAACCAAATAGGTTAATAAATACGTGTGTTATCGCGTGACAAATATCAGATCGTTTCAAAATTTCAGCCATGCTAGAAATTCAAAGTGCTATAACTCAACCATTTTTTAAGATATAGACGAAACAAAAACTGCCCCGGAATCTTTGTATCAAGGTCAAACAAAAAAAACCCTTTTTCATTTTCCAATTTTTTGATACCTCACTTTAAATTTTAAATTAAATGTTTTTTAAATGGCAACCCTTTTGAAACAAGATGGCGAATGAAGCTTGCCAACGAACTCGCTCGAGACATTGGCATGTACTACGTACACACCAAGTTACATCCAAATCGGTTCATAAATACGCCTGTTATCGCGTGACAAAAATCAGGTCGTTTCAAAATGTCAGCCACAATAGAAATTCAAAATACTATAACTCAACCATTTTTTTAGATATAGAAGAAGCAAAAACTGTTCCGGAATCTTTGTATCAAGGTCAAATACATAAGAAAAAAAATCTTTTTCCATTTTCCAATTTTTTGATACCTCATTTTAAATTTAAAATTTTTAAAATTTTTTTAAATGGCCGTCATTTTGAAACAAGATGGCGAATGAAGCTGGCCAACGAACTCGGTCGAGACATTGGTATCTACTTTGTACACACCAAGGCACATCCATATCGGCTCATGAATAAGCCTGTTATCGGGTGACAAAAATTAGGACGTTTCAAAATGTCAGCCACGCTAGAAATTCAAAGTGCTATAACTCAGCCATTTGTTAAGATATAGACGAAACAAAAACTGCTCCGTAATCTTTGTATCAAGGTCAAACACATAAAAAAAAAATATTTTTCAATTTTCTATTTTTTGGTACCACATTTCAAGTTTAAATTTTTTTTAAAAACTTTAAATGGCCGCCATTTTGAAACAAGATGGCGTATGAAGCTGGCCAACGAACTCGGTCGAGACATTGGTATGTAATATGTACACACCGAGTTTCATTCAAATCGGTTCATTAATACGCCTGTTATCGCGTGACAAAAATCAGGACGTTTCAAAACGTCAGCTACGCGAGAAATTCAAAGTGCTATAACTCAGCCAGTTTTTAAGATATAGACAAAACAAAAACTGCTCCGGAATCTTTGTATCAAGGTCAAACACAAAAGAAATTTTTTTTTTCAATTTTCAATTTTTTGGTACCACTTTTCAAATTTTCAATTTAAAAATTTTTTTAATTGGTCGCCATTTTGAAACAAGATGGCGGATGAAGCTGGCCAACGAACTCTGTCGAGACATTGGTATGTACTATGTACACACCGAGTTTCATCCAAAACGGTTCATAAATACGAGAGTTACAGTGTGACAAGATCAGATATATATATATATATTGAAAAATCCAAATTCATTTAATTTAAACCATGAAAAAAACATCTAACGAACTGTAACTAAAACAACAATTAACAAAACCAAGAGTAACTGAGAAAAAACTAAATATAAAGACAAGTGGCAAGGCTTATGACTTGCTCTGCGGGGTTAAACATGTTTTACGTGCACAACATTCCCCCTTATTTGCCAAGACCAAACAAATAGAAATTGAAAAGGAAAACGACAAACTAACCCAAAGCCGTCAAATAAAATCGTGAATATCCTCACTGCTAAGCTATTTTCGACAGTAATCAGGTATCGATATATCACCATCATCGAACAATTCCAATATTTTATTTCTATAGCTTTTTTTCTTGATAAAATTGAGAGTTAAATCATTCAGAAAATGTATTGGGTAATTTTGTTTACTGGCGTTAATGTAAAAATTAAAAATTTCACCAACCAATTTATCAACATTTGAACACAACTTTGCAATACGGTTTAAACCATTTAAATATATCTATATTATAAAGGACAAACATATCTGTGCGTAAAGCTTACGTCATTCTGCGAATGGCAACACTTTCAAATTTGAAATGAATTTTCATTTTGCAATTTTCGCTACTGAAATTTTTTAAGCTTCTAAACATCGCACAGTTTCAGTTTTTACACCGTCGTATAAGGGAAAAAAATGTACTTTTAAATGCAATTTGTTTGAAAGGTCTATTTCAATTTATTTTTGAGATATTAACTTTTTTAAAGTTTTTAGTACCAATTATGTAATTGTGGCAACTGAAGTACTCCATTTCTATTAAAAATAAAAGGAAAATAGTCATGGTTTATTTATTTTTATTGATTATATCCTTATTGATGTCATTTTCCCATTACAAATAAAAGTAACTTTTTTTCTAATTTTTGAACAGAAAATTACGTCAGCCATTAAATAAAAACACACATTCTTCTTTATAAATCAAAAGATTGAAGAAGATATTTCAATATTTTTACATTACGCTGATACTGAGTTTGAGAAGATATCAAAATGATTCAGTGGGTAAAAATGATATCATATTTAAAACAAAACAATCATTTTCTTTGATAAAACTAAATATTTGACCAATACTAAACGGCCAATACTATGGCAACTAAAGACAAATTTCTGAATGGTAAATTTTCGCGGGTACTGGAGAATAGAACTTAAATTTTATGCGAATGTTCACATGAAAAGTTGTATCGGACAAATGTGCCTTTAAGTTTGGAAATACATTCATTAATACATTCCTTAATAATGTACTGCGAGTTAAAAAACTTTTAAATTGTGAATTTGAGTGGTGCGTATGTAAATTTTGAGAATGCGAAAATAACGTCAGTTTAGATTTTATGGGGGAAAATTTTATGATGTGACAAAGCGAAATCCTTTCTACTGATTTTTAATCCCGTAAAAACAAACGCAAGAGCCTCAATCGATAACTTCAACATAATTAATTATCTTGATTACGTATTTTAATACAGTTTAATTTTTCAATAATTTAAGCAATTGAAGCATTTGGAAATAATATTTTTTTAATTTTAGGTTAAAAATATTATTTGTTTTAAGAGTTAGATAACCAATCCAAGATGGATTGTTTATTGTAATTATTTTTGTAGATTTATTATAAATTCGATCTAACAGTTCCATTCTAAACATTTTAATTCGTCGAATTTCGAGGGGTTCCAAGTAGTATTTCTAAAAACTGAAACATGCACGTTACTATTAAAGTTTAATATTTTTATTGTATCAAAATCAAACTAATTTCTTTTATCATAAATACTATATACTAAAATCCCGTTTATAATTTGTAACTTAACATCCAAGTAGTTGACGGTGCTTTGATCATCCGAAGCACTCTTTAAATTCAATGTGTCTGGATAACATTTAAATTGATAAATTTCTTTATTGTTATTCAGCTCAACCACCAAAACATCATCTATATATCTGTATATCTTTAATTCTTTTTCTAACAATAAACCGGCTTCATATGTAAACAGATAAATATCTGCAAGGATGGAGCTACAACTGCCCCCCATTGGAATACCTCTCACTTACTTGTTTATATATTTGTTTCCCTTCAAACAGATAATTTTCGCAAACAACAAATTGAAACAAATCGGTGAATAGTTCTATACAGATATCCTTCTCTTTAGATTTCTTGAAAAAATCCATAACTCTGTACTTCAAATCATCTAAATTTATGCTATTATACAAATCCTAAAAATCATATGTATGGAATCCTGTAATGTTTTTCAGCTTTTTTAAACTTTTTATAAGTTCATAACTATTTTTTATTACTATCGAAGAATATTCATTTATGGCCTGATCGAAAATCTTTTTTAATATATTCAACAATTTTTTATTTACACATTCCAGATAAGAACCAAACCCACAGGTTACGGTTCTAAAAGTAATTGGGTTTTTATGGAATTTTGGAATCATTACAAGATAAGGAAAATCCGCACTATTTTGCTTTAATTTTATTTTTTTATAGAACGCCTTCACTCTGTTTATAATAACTTGTTTAGTAGTTTTTAGTAGTTGATAATTTCTCTCATTAGTGTAGGTTTCCCTTAGAATATCTCCGTTTAAATTTTTACATATTATAGCATAGTTGGTGTTAGCTTTATCCACACATGTAATGATAAAATCATCCTGTAGATTTTTTTCTGATTTAATCAAATCTTTGTAAGATTCTCCCGAGACACCCTCAAAATTTTTATGGTAAAAGCCTTGAAATTCTTTTAAAATATAGTGTCTCCATTCCTCAAAAACACTTTTTGGTAAACCATATTTATACATTAAATTTTGAATGAACATATCTATATTATTTGACAAACGTTTTGTAGCTAAACTTCTACTCACGACTCTCCGCAATCTGTATTTTGTACCATACCTCATGTAATTTCTGAGATTTGTGTCTGCCACTATAGTTAGATCTCCGTTAAGAATATGTCCGTAATTTGAGTTTACATAGTTATTATATTCAACTTTATTACAATGACAAATACTGTTCTCAATAAAGCTCTGCAAGTTTCTAGAGTAGCTGTTGTAATTAAATATAACTCTGCCTAATGGTTTATCGTATTTGTAAGCTTTAATAATTTGTATGTTTTTATCCGGCAGGTATTCATTATACTTATTTAAAATTCCCTTAAAATTAGCACCCCTAAAATGGTGCCCCATGTAGTCCAATACAAAATAAATCTTATTCTCTAAATTAACTTCGTTGTTTTTCAACTCGATATAACCTTTAAGATTCTGCTTACCTATTCTGAATCTCAACAAATCAAACCCTATATCTATATTTCCGTTACCTGTATGTTAATGTAATTCTCTCAATAAAACATGTATTAACTTCTTTTTCACATTGAAAATTATGTATTTTATTGTTTTAACAATATTACCGGAATTAATATTGAAAATAGCACTTTTAATATCCTTACTACAATTTAGATTATTAACTTTTACATTTAGTTTATTATGTACCTCATACTCATTACTCAAATCGTGATTAATTTTTCCATAGACTGACTCTTCCAATATTGTATTTCTAAAATTCTTCAAATCATTAATTTGATCAAACAAAAAATTTAAACCATAAAAGTACACTGTTCCATATTTAACCATCATATTCCTCTCACATATTAATCTTACAGCCTTGTTTGCAACTATCCTCAAAATCGATATTTCAATGTTTTCAATTCCATGTTTTGCGAAATGTACTATCTCAATCTCCTGTTCTTCCCTCGCACTCGTTATCTTTCTTATATCTTTTTTGTGGTTGTTAAATCTCTTATTAAAAGGACCAGACGTTTGTCCTATGTAAGACATGTTAAAAATTTTACATTTTAATCTATACACACAGTTAAATACCTTGCAAAAATTTACACAATTTTCATCCACGGCATTACAGTTATCCTTTTCAGCATGGATGCAGACTTTACATCTTTTATCCTTGCATTTCTTAAATTTTAAATAATTGTTCCCCCCTCCTGTTCTCATACTTTTATTATAAAAATATCTAGTTATATACTTCTTTTCTACCATACTCTTCTTCTTTACCTTCTCCTTTATATCTGAAATTTTGCTGTTGTAAACATATTTAGTTTTATATCTAGTACTACCACTCACAGTTGAATCCATAACATTTCTATAATAATTAAAATTATTATTTTTACTGTAGTTCCCATACATTTTATAATTTTTATTCAACTTTTTGCTTTTTTTATAAATTACATGATCCCAGCTCTCCTCCTCTATATATATACCGGGTGTCCCAAAAAGGACTGACTGATTTTAAAATTCAATAACTTGTAAACGGTGACAGATATTTAAAAAATTCTTGCAGGAGGGTTATGCATAAGGTCAAAAGTTTTTTTACAGTGATTTTCAATTTTAGTTCGAATTACAAACAATAGATGGCGCTGTAAGCAATAGTCGCTAAATACAGGCTCGATTTTTGGTCCTTTTTCTTGTTCTATGCGGAAAAAGGAGATGGAAATGTATTATCCGGGCCACGAAGTACCAAAAATCGAGCCTGAATTTAGCGTCTATCGATCGCAGCGCCATCTATTGTTTGTAATTCGAACTAAAATTGAAAATCACTGTAAAAAAACTTTTGACCTTATGCATAACCCTCCTGCAAGAATTTTTTAAATATCTGTCACCGTTTACAAGTTATTGAATTTTAAAATCAGTCAGTCCTTTTTGGGACACCCGGTATATATATCAACTTTTGAACGGAGGGTGGTTTCGGGGTCTAGGGGTCATGATCGATGAAAATACACCAAAATTTTTTGAAATCGCTTCCCTCCGAACGGCTGCAATAGGTAGCTTTTTGTAATGAAAGCTACCTAAAATGGTCTGAAGGATAGTCGGTAACTAGGACTTCCCTCAGAGGGATTAGTCTGAGCGATATTGCCGAGAACATAGATTAAATAATAACTTTTTGCAAGTAAAGAAAATGAGATGCTATCTTTAATTGGCCATATACTGTTTAAAAATTCAAATGATGAAATATCTAGATTAGTGAGTCTGAAAAAAAAAATCATATCAAATTTAAAACAGCACTTCCCTCTGTTAAGGGCCTTGGCAAGAGATAGAATAGCCTAGAGAAGGAACACTTTCACAAGCACTTTCGACAACCTATTCGCTGTTTCATACAGACATTTATTCAATATTTACATAATTTATTCAATGCTAGGTTATGCATCTACCCATTTTGTAGCATTTAAATTGCATGTTTTTTTTTGTTTTTGTTTTTTTTTTTTTTGGGGGGGGGGATGTAGTTTTATTAAATATTTAAAGTTTCTATCCTAATAATTTCAAATTAATGGTAAATTAAAACGTTTCTGTTCATTTCACCTTAAATTTTTAGACTTAGCAGTAATACAGAAATAGAAAATTGTCGAATATTTTTTGTTCCTGCAGCGTTTTACATAGTCAAATTTTTAGAAATTGTTCTGTTGTGAGTATTTGTCTTAAAAGTAACAGCCATGCCAATTTTCATGTTTATATTTCTAACAATTCCACATACTTCGTTATTTAGATCATCCTTAGTACATTGTCCTCTTTATTTAGTCTTCTAAATTTCGATTTTTTTAGCATTCGTTCTACAACTAACATTTACACCTTATAAATTACTACCATGCAAAACTTCTAACTCCAATAGTATCACAGAAATTGCAGTTTAGCTCTTCTTTTTTATCGTACACCCTTTTAATTTCCAGGTTTTTAAAAAACTGATCGGCATTTTCATTTTAAAACTAATAACCACGTGAAATTTCAAAATTTATATCCCTAAGAATTCCAAATAAATCGTGATTTAGAATCTTTCTAGAACGTCTTACGTTTATTTCTCACATTAAAATTTTCAACCTTTTAAAAAGAGTTCATAACGAGTGTTTACATCTTAAGAGTAGCCACAACACCAATTTTCAAATTTTTAGCACAAACAATATCACAGAAATCGCATTTTAGAACTGTTTTTGTTCCTGCAGCGATGGGAGTTGTTGTACCGTCATAAAATACAGTCTTTTTGGGAGCAGAGAGGGTCACCAACATTTTTTTCTGACACCACTATATTTTTAATCGGCTAGGTAGTTTCAGAGATGACACCCCACGAACGCCCAAACTTTACTGCTCCGCATAGATACGCGCCCCATACTGGCGTGATTTTTTTTTCTGACGCCAATGTCCTTTACGCACCGGGTACTTAACTGGCGTTAAATTGTCGTTATTTTGCTTGATATGGTAACCCGGATGTTGTTGTTTAAAGAAAATAAGTTAAAACTGGTGTGAATGAATAAGAACAAAAAAACTTCTTAAAACACCATCAAAAATTATTAAATACGCTAGGCCTTTCGAAAGATCTGAGTCTTTCTTCGTCAGGCGCAAAGAAGACGTCCTTCTACTATGAAAGAAGCAGGAAGACTGACATGAGAGATAAGGGAAAGGAAACAAGCTGAAGAAACAGCCAATAGGAAGTTAGAAATGAACAGCCAATAGGAAAGTAGAAGACAACCAATCACAAAAGAGTATAATCAAAACAAAAGAACACAGAGTAGGAGGGGCAAAAATTGGGAGGGGAAAAACAAATAATTAAAAATGGGAACACATGAAAATAAATAAATAAATAAAATATTAAAAAAACAGACTAATATTAATTAATACAAAAATAAATTAAATGGTAGTACTGAAAAGGTTTTTCCAAGCTGCAGAGAGCATTGTGGAATCAGATTTATCATTAACAATGACATCACGATTAAGATAAATAGCAAGATTTTCAAGGAAGTCCAATTCAGAGACACTATTGGCATTAGAGATAATTTTAGCATTTTGAAATTTAAAACTATGGCCAGAATCCCAAGAGTGCTTGGCAATAGAAGATTTAGAAAAATCTTGATTAATTACATAACGAGAGTGTTCTTTTAAGCGGATTTCGAGATTTCTTTTAGTTTGACCAATATAAGATAAATCACAACCATTACAAGGAACTTTATAAATTCCCCATTTACGAAAATCAGGAACAGGAGATTTAGTGAAGGGGAATCTGAATTTATTGACAGGTTTAAAGATAATGTTAAAATTGAAACGACGTAAAACTTTAGCTAACTTGAAACATAAAGGAGGATAAAAGGGGAGGACAACCAAATTATCAGGTTTGCTTTTGACAGATTTGGAAAGGGTAGATTGATTAGATGGTCTATTGAATTTCTTCACAGCATTATTGATAACAGAAGGATTAAAACCTCTTTTGACAGCAACAGTTTTTAAGTAATTAAGTTCTTCCTTAAGAGATAAAGAATCGGAACAAATTTTGAGAGCACGATTTACATACGTGTAAAAAACACCGATTTTTTGGTTTACAGGATGATTTGAGAGAGCATGAGGTGGGTTAGAAACAGAAAAAGGTTTTCTATAAACACAAGTTTTGAAAGAAGAATCATATTTGGTAACTAAAACATCAAAGAAAGGAAGTTTATTACAATTTTCTAATTCAAAAGTAAACTGAATATGTGGGTCGATAGAATTGACAGTATGAAGAATGGTAGAAATATCAAAAGGATTATCAACTAAAACAAAAGTATCGTCGACATAACGCATCCAACATTTAAAATTAACCAGACTTAATAATTTTTTCTCAAAATAATGCATATAAATATCACAAAGAATTGGAGATAAAGGATTACCCATACTTAAGCCATCTGATTGTTTGAAAAATTTATTATCAAATTCAAAAGTAGTTTGAGTGATGCAAATTTTATTTAAATTAACAAAATCTTGGACTTCAATATCAGAGAAATGAAATTCACGTAATCTTTTTTCAAAGCAAGAAAGAGCACCTTCAATCGGAACATTCGTAAATAAAGATTTGACATCAAGAGAAAGCATAGAACAATTAGATGGGTTAATATTTTTTAATTTACTAACAAAATCATAAGAATTTTTTATCGTATGAGAATTAGAAATGCATAACGGAGAAAAAATGGATGTTAAAAATTTGGCAAGAGGATAAGTAACAGTACCAATATTAGAGACGATAGGTCTTAAGGGGACATTGGTTTTATGAACTTTAGGCAAAGCGTAAAAACGAGCACAAATGGCTGAAGAAGGAATAACACTATGTTTAGTATTGTCATTTAAAATAACAGAATTCTTAACAGCTTTTTTGAGAGTGGAAAGATGCGAATTAGTAGGATCTTTTTTAACTTCAACATAAAGACCATCAGATAAGAGAGCATAGACTTTATCAGAATAATCTTTTTTATCCATAAGAACAATTTGACCACCTTTATCAGCTTTAGTAATAATAAGATTATCATTGGACTTAAGCTCATTCAGAGCGATATTTTGAGAACGTGAAAGATTAGGTTTAAATTTTGAATTATTAGAAGAAATAGTATCAGCAAGGATGTGACGAAGAGTTTCTTTTTGAAAAGGAGTGACTTTACTATGTTTAAAGGAAGACTCAATAGGAGCAATCAATTTAGTGAGAGAAGGTTTGCAAGACTGAGAAAAATTTAAACCAAGATCTAAAATGCTTTTTTGCTCAGGGGTTAAAATATGAGAAGAGAGATTAACTATGCAGTTCTCGTTTGATAGATTTTTATTTGAAAATTGAGACTTATTTTGCTTATTGTACAAATATTGTATTTATATTGTATTATATTGTATTTTTTTTTTGTTGTTGTTTATTTATTAATAAATTGTTTATTTAAATTTATTTTTTTAATTATATAAATATTTGTTCTATATTTATTAATCAAACTTTTTATTATTTATTGTCATTTCCCTTTTTTAAAATATATACGTAAAAACGAGGTTTTCGCCAAATTGGCATCGGAAAAAAATCGCGCCAATATGGGGTGTGTATGGCATCTGTGCCCTTATCTAATACGTGTTAGCAGATGCAATTTTTAAAATGCATACATAAAGCAGTATAATACTTCTTCAGTTTTATTTTCATAGTCATTTATATCATTTGGCAAAAAATCTCACTTTCTTAAACTCGAATTGCGTCAAGCTTTTAAAAAAAAAGCAAAGTCCATATAATACTGAAATTCCGTAATGGGTATTAAATACATGGTAATAAAGCATTTAGGTGAGCGCAGGTGATAAATCGTCAAGTACCGTGATTAATTAAAATAGTATAGGACTATTCCGTAATCTGGTTTTCAACCAATGTCGTATTTTAAAAAGCTTCGCTTAAGTCTAATTAAATTTCATTGCTGTAACATTTTGTGTGTGTGTGTGGGGGGGGGGGGGGGAATGCGAGATTGCATATATTTACATTTAAATTTTAACCTTTTATTTATATAACGGTTGCTTGTATGAATATCTAGCAGGCTGAGCCCGCTGCGCTGGACCATTTTTCAAATAAACATTCAATCAAACGAAATGGAAAATAAGACCTTGTATTTTAAATTAATATGGACCTTCACCTGGAAGATCCTTCCGCATTTTCTGAATACGCATCGGACGCAATTGCGCTATTATATTATCTGATGCTTTAGACGAAATACGGGCAATTCAGAAGCAACTCTTTAGTACATCATGTAGACTTTGGGAGGGAAATGCGGCCATTACGATCATATCACTACACTACTAAAAAAGAAAGAAATACAATGACTGCAGAGATTGACCATTTAACTTAAAGAATGTTCGGGTTATTCACTTTCGTTTGTTAGGTCTTTTACTCCGGGCTTCTCAGCTTGGTACTTTGTGCTGATCTGATAACATAAATACAATCTCTCTCTACGTTACATTATAATTGGTAATACACGTCTTCTTTTGGCAGGTTTTCTCAACAGTTTCTTATCTTGTGAATCATGTAAAAGTTGATATTTAAAGCGGAATTGTGTGAATAAAATTAAAATAATGCTATTTTAACTGCCGTTTCTTTTTACATACCAGTTTTAATTATGCAACTATTAACCTAGGAAAATAACCTCGATAACTAATTCAAATAGAGAACTAAACCTCTAGTTTTCATTCAATAAAATCATCCCAATCATCCGTAATCGGATCCACAACAAAGTTTGATGTGAAACGTTAGAAATGTTCGTAACGGTATGGCTAAAAATGTACCAGAGTTAGCTACAAAGCAGGGTTATTTACGCTCCAGACTACATTCCATTAAATAATGTCAAATTGCTGTTGATTGGTTTTTAGATCTTTCACTATCAAAACTCTTTGCAAATTATAAAGTTAGTTATGCAAAATTTTTAGTAGTGATCTTTTTGGCAAACCGAAGATTTTTTTCGCATGCTCTAATGAGCGTAATAAGACGGAGAAATAAGCATGCTTTTATTTTCAAGACGTCATTATTCATCAGTTTGTTGCCTAAATAAAACTAAAAACGTTAATTTGTGACTATGATCAGCTGCTCGGGCTGTGCATCAGCTAAAATTTTTGTTATAATGATTGAAATTTTATTTGAATCTGAGGTCCTTTTTTCAAAACCTAGAGTAAATGAACAAATATTGTTCCATTGGCCACCTTAGGCATTTGAAAGTTTTTTTTTTTTTGTACATTCAAAGTAATGTTTTTTTAGTGATAGTAAAATAAACCTAAAATTTGTCACTACGATCAGCTGCTCGGGCTGTGCATCAGCCAAAATTTTATAATGATTGAAATTTTAATTGAATTTGCGGTACTTTAAAAAAAAAAAAACCTAGGCTAAATGAACAAATATTGTTCCATTGGCCACCTTTGGCATTTGAAAAACTTTTTTTGTACATTCAAATTAATGCTTTTTTAATGATAGTAAAATAACTGCACATGAAAAATATCTATTAGTAAATCTTCTGTTGTCCGTTTGCTACATACTAAAAAAACATAAATTTACTAATCGCTAATTACTAAAAGTACAAATTTCGCTAAATCCTCAGAAATCGGATTTACCGTCGACGGTTCCTTTCAAATATAAACGAATCTTCCAACACTATACAGTAAATTCGCCAATTGTAAGGTGGCTGATTATGGAAGATTCATCCGATATCTTTTTATAACATTTCTAAAAGAAGGGAAGATATGAAATAAAATAAATGACGAATGGAATGGAATATCAAAAAGTGATTTCTGAAAGCAATTTTTATTGCAAAATGTCTTTTTTCGTGATAGAAATAACGCATAATTGCTTACACTTTCTTAAGAATAATCTTTACTACCTAACATTGCAAGTATTGAACGTTTGTATAAGAGAAATTGGAGATATGTTTTTTTATTAAAAAAAGAAAGGACAATATTAGCTACACTGCTCAAAACAATTAAAGGATATTTGAAGTTTTATATAAAATAAAGATATAAACGAAATTTTTTTTGCCGAAAATAGAAGAAGATAATCACAAATGCAAATTTTTCTGGTTTTCAAACTGTGGAGTATGCAAATTTTGAGTTCGACGTCAAAAACGTCACTTCAGCGGCAGCGAATGAAATTTGACTTTCAACTGGATAAAAGAGAATGAAGACAAGGATGATCGGCATTCAGTGATTGCTTTGTTTCGATGAGTACGATGTTTCAGTGAAGTCATTTGACAGATTCAGAAGCTTTGAGAATTGTTGGTAGGTTAGAAGGGGCCAAACTCAAGCCGAAGTAGCGCAAGCCATTGGAGTGTCACAAAGTGTCATTTCCAGGATCTGGAACCGTTTTTTGGAGAGTGGATGTGCAGGCCGAAGACCAGGGCAAGGTCGTAGACGGGCAACAACGCCCAATGAAGATCGGTATTTAGTGTTAACAGCTCGGAGACACCGAACCATGAACGCTACTCTTCTCCAACAACACCTTCGCTCGGCTACAGGCACCACGATTTCAACTCAGACTGTCCGAAACATGCTCCATGCTGTAGGTCTGTATTCTCTCCGACCGATGGTATGTGTTAGATTAACATCAAGGCATCGTTGCGACCGCAGGGAGTGGGCAACCGAGCATGTCAACTGGAGGAGAAATGAATGGAGCAATATTCTGTTTTCTGACGAGTCCCGTTTTTCTGTGCATCCGGATAATAGGCGTATTTTCATCTGGAGGGACCGTGGCAGTAGGGATAATCCTGCGTTCGTGCACGAAAGTGTCAGATTTGGCGGTGGAGGAGTGTTGGTGTATGGTGGCATCTCCATTGACGGGCGCACTGACCTCTACATCATTCAAGATGGAGCTCTGACTGGTCGCCGATATAGGGATGATATCCTCAGACCTATTGTAGTCCCTTACGCTGCAGCAATCGGAGATAACTTCATTTTAATGGACGATAACTGCAGGCCACATCGTGCAAACCTGGTGGAGGATTTCCTTTTCGAGGAAGGAATCGTTCGAATGGAATGGCCAGCGTGTTCTCCAGACATGAGTCCAATCGAGCACGTTTGGGACGCTCTAGGAAGACGAGTTTCTGGCCGCCAACAACCCCCACAAACTCTCCAAGAACTGGAAAGAGCTCTTCTGGAAGAGTGGGGCAGAATACCCCAACTCGTCATTAATAGCCTCATTGAGTCCATGCCTCAAAGGTGTTCAACGTTGCTGGCCGCCCGTGGAAACCATACCCCCTACTGAAAATGATTTTCTTTGAAGAAAACACCTTTTCTTATTCTTTTTTTCTCATATGCACAAATTGTGTTTTTTTCCTTTAGTACACAAATGCGCAATAAAATGCATTTTTTTTCTGCCAGACATGTGTAATTTATTCTCATATAACCTACTATGTCTGTCGACGATGTATCAATCAGCTAAACAGTTTACCAGATACAAAATCCACCTAAAACTGCAATATCCTTTAATTGTTTTGAGCAGTGTATATCTGGCTTCGAGGTTATAAAAGTCACAAATTTGGGGAAACAAACCGACATGCTTTCGCAGTAAAGTATGATGAGAAATTTTTTAAATGTCTCAAATTAGGTTATTTTACAGTATGTATGTGCGTGTGTGGGAGACATTTATACTAAAATTAAAATATTTCACTTCATTTTTAAAATATTAATTGCTATTTATACATTGTACATTTGAATTTTAAAAAATACTCAAAAAATGCTTTCGCACACTTGCAAAATCACCTTTATTGTAAACATCGCTTGAACCCAATTCACGCTTACAACTTTTTGGCTTAAAATCAAATTGTTTGGCGACGAAAGTGAACTCAAAAATCACAAATAAACATATAACGTATAAATCACTAGTACCATCATTTTTACAATTACATCTGCTAGTTTCGTCTGTAAGTCACATGATGGAAGAGTTAAAAATAAAAAAGAACAATTCAAAAAGAAAAGTGTTACCACAAGGAAGGTTTCCTTAAAGAGCATACTCAAATTATTTTGAAAACAAAAATGCTTTTAAAATTACTCATGTGTGTAGTAAAACATCAGTCAAATTTGGCGGCGGAATCCCAGTAAAAGTCTGAAAAAAATCTATATATATTCGAGTATTTGGCGCAAAAAAGACGAACGTTCCACGCTATTAGGCTAGCCAACACATTTCCATCCCAAATGCAAGATATTTAAATGCATTTGAAAATCGCTTGTTAAATAAGTATTTAAAAGCCTAAAACTCAATGAATTTAAAATTAAACGAAGGCTTAGCGTATTATTTTTTATCTTTAAGCGTATATAATATATACAAATTGCGTATTGCAGTAGTTATTTAATTTTACATGGCTTCACCGGTTGGAAATGTTTTAAGGGATGTCAAAAATGTTTGATTATTCATTCAACCAATTTAGCCAAATTATATAAATTGCCAAACGCTTCGCCAAATTATATAAATTGCCAAACTGCTCGCCAAGTTATACAAATTGATAACATTTTTATTTTAAACAACGAAAGAATAAATAAATTTGTAAACATTAGTAAAATTACAAATAGAAGTGAAATTAAAAATCACTTGATGACACAACAAACACGTGTACCGTGTTTAATGTCAAGTGAATGTAAAATTTAAGATCAGCTATTATTGGCATTTATCTTATAGTTTGGCGATAGTTATTTTGTCGACGGGATAATCAAGTAGTACCATTTTAAATTTGTTTTAAAAGTAGCTGGGT
Source organism: Maratus speciosus (assembly GCA_963932465.1). Classification (NCBI taxonomy): domain Eukaryota; kingdom Metazoa; phylum Arthropoda; class Arachnida; order Araneae; family Salticidae; genus Maratus; species Maratus speciosus. The sequence continues at coordinate 59,956,180 of OZ010788.1, forward strand.
AATTAAAAATGCTACCATTAAACATTTTATATTAAATACATTTTTCCATGGCAACAATAACCTTCATTTCTTGTTTCTGACACTAACAATATCGAAGTCAAATTGCCAATGTTCCGAATCGGACATTAATTTTGAATTTGGAAAAAATTTAATAAACTGAAATTTTATTTTAAACCGCATAATTACGATTATAAAATTTTAATATATACACATATGTATATGACAAAATTGAAGTAATACAAATGTATTTATTACGTTAAGCTTAATCTAACTATCTTCGTATGAAGAGTAGAAAAAGGTTTTACTTAAAAATTATTTATCATAAAAAAAGTATCATTCAAAATTTTATTGTGCCGCCAACCAACATTAAATCGCCAAAAAAATTAGATTTTCATTATTTTTTTACAAACGCTAAATCAAGGTTCTGATGATTTTTTTTTTTATAAATATATTATATGTCACGAGAGGAATATTCTACGTATTTCTCATGAGAAGAATATTATATAATTTTTTCAACTATTTCTGAGCATGCACTTATCGAAACTTCCTTGATATCATCCTATCAATTTTTCAGATGCATTTTTCTTAACCTGACGCAAAAGATAAAGAGCCAAATATTATTTGAATTACAATATTTTAAGTGAGTAATTTTTTAAGCATTACGAACATTCCCTTTCATGATTAAATTAAATATTTTCGTTTTTTAATATTATCACTCATTAAAACGAATTTTTTTCTTATTTTTTTCTTCCGTCTTTTTTTTAGGTAGATTTCGTAAGAAATACTACCTATTGCAGTCGTTACCATGGAGCGACTTTTGAAAAATTCCTTCATAACTTTTCATTATAGGACCCCAGGAACCCAAAACTACCCCCACCTAAAAAGTTTATATATATATATATAATATATATATATATATATATATATATATATATATATATATATATATATATATATATGTATGTATGTACTAAATTTTGTCCGCACGTTAAAAGTCGCAATTATGCACGGATCGTCTTCAAACTCGCCAACAACTTTGAGATGGCTAATATCTCGGCAGGGATTGAAAATGGGCAAAATCGGCCCAAGGGAATGGAAATGGGGAGGGTTCAAAATTTTGAATACCGTCTTAACAAGATTCTGATAAAACCAGCTCTTACACAACAATGACAGGAAAAAATAAATATTAGGTAGATTTCGTAAGAAATACTACCTATTGCAGTCGTTAACATGGTGCGACTTTTGAAAAATTCCTTCATAACTTTTCATTATAGGACCCCAGGAACCCAAAACCACCCCCACCTAAAAAGTTTATATATATATATATGTATGTATGTATGTACTAAATTTTGTCCGCACGATAAAAGTCGCAATTATGCACGGATTGTCCTCAAACTCGCCAACAACTTTGATATGGCTAATATCTCGGCGGGGATTGAAAATGGGCGAAATCGGCCCAAGAGGTTGGAAATGGGGAGGGTTCAAAATTTTGAATACTGTCTTAACATGAATCTGATAAAACCACCTCTTACACAACAATGGCAGGAAAAAAATAAAAGTTTTTCGTTATAGCAGTTGCCAACAATTAAAAAACAAAACAAAATAATAAAATTCTCACCACAACAATTACTTTTCTTTTGCAAAATTTTCACGTGTAAAATTAAATAGTTTGACAAATTGAAAATAAATTGAATATTACGTCATAAGTTTTCTAGAGCAAGATTTCAGCATGAAAACTCAAAATAAAATAAATAGTTTGACGAATTAAAAAATATGTATATTTATGTATATTGCGTCATATTGGAAATATAATGGACCTCAGCAGGTGAATATGTAACGCCATGTAAGTTTGAAGAAACGTATTCATACATGATAAAAACCAGACTATGGAAATATTAACACATTTTAACACTTTAAGGCTCTCTGAATTTTTTGTAGCCATTTTATAAACCTATTCCATATACATGTGTGTGTGTGTATTCGTATATATTATAATTTTCACAAAAAGTTTAGCTGCCTAAAGCTCACTCTTTGTGAAGAAACTGGGTTTTATTTCTAATCTTGATTTAAGTTCTGTTGGAGAATTTAGTACTTAACATCGAAATCTACCTCCGCCTGTAGGCCCGAGCCGGCAGAGATTTTTTATCATTATAGCAGTTGCCAACAATTAAAAAAAACAAAACAATAAAATTCTCACCACAACAATTGCTTTTCTTTTGCAAGATTTTTCACGAGAAAAAATAAATTAAATAAATAGTTTGACGAATTGAAAACAAATTGAATATTACGTCATAAGTTTTCTAGAGCAAGATTTCAGAATGAAAACTCAAAATCATAGCAAACGCGGTAGCGTTAAGCTATAATATGATTAAGAAATAGAAAATGCAAACGACTTTGTTAAATTTCTGGCGAACCAGTTGACATACGACAATGACTTTTCTTTTGAAAGATAGAACTCGACGAGACGAATAAACTGATAGCATTTAAAAAATTACTGTAGCTTTCAGTAGTTTTTTATTTAATCGTAAACGAAAAAATGAAGACACAAAATTCAACAAAGTGTAGCTAACGTTCCAGTGGGTGGATTAACTTCGTTTTTGTTTTATTGTGATCCTCTTGTTAAAACTTAGAATAGGTTTTTTTTTTATTTTTGTATGTTTGACGGTCGCTGAGAAAATCGAAATTGTCTTTTATAATGTCCCCATAAAATTATAGAAATCTCTCCTTTTCATTTTCTAATTTTCTAATTCAATAATTTATTTCGTGTTGCCACTCCCTAAAAAGCAGTACAATAATTTTAAAAAAAGGATAACAAGTGTACTTTTGTTTTTATAAGTCAATAAAAATTGAAATTCAAGTGACAGATTTTTGTACTTTTGAAATCGACGTCAACCTAAGCAGATAATGCATAATTTTCATAAATATATATATAAACTTTTTTTATTAATATTTTGAACTGGAGTAATAGACACAATGGAACACAAACGAGTTAATAGGAAAAAGAAAAACAGCTTAAATCCCAAGCTTCTGTTCAGGAGCTAAATGTAAGGTTTTTTTTAATTATCATCATAACATCCTGACTTACACAAGCGATAGTTATGCAGTAATATAAATACTTCACATACTAAGCATACCTTAAAAAATACCATCCCATCTATTTTTAATAAGGAAGAGATGTCATATACGCACCAGAGTACATAACTCGCGCGATAATGGCGTTATTTTGCCTGATACGGTAACTGAGCTATTGTTGTTTATTTATCAATTATTTTTTTATTTACTTTTATTTTATTTTTTAAAATTATTTAAATTGTTTTGTTCTATAGTTATTAATTAAACTTTTCATTATTTATTGTTATTTCCTTTTTAAAATAATAGAAAATAATTAAAAAATATATCTGTAACTGCTATTCGAAAACGCGGTTTTCGTTAAATTGGCGTCAGAAAAAAAACCCGCGCCAAACCCGTTGTGTATATGACATCTGCGCCTTAAATAATTAGAGTTTCATTTAACTTTAGGTACTTTTGCTTGAGATATTGTCGAAAATGTACAGCAAAAATATACGGTACTACTTGATTATCCCGTCGACCAATTTCGCCAAACTATTCGCCAAAGGATACAAACTGACATAATTTTTATTTTAAATAACGTAACAATAAATAAATAAGTAAAACATTAATAAAAATATTAATAAAAACTTGGGCACAGATGTCATATACGCTCCATATTGGCGCAATTTTTCCGACGCCAATTTGGCGAAAACCTCGTTAATATATCATCTATATCCGGTTTACCATATCAAGTAAAATAACGACACTTTGGCGCCAGTTAAGTACCCGGTGCGTATATGACATTGGCGGCGTCAAAAAAATTTGCGCCAATATATGGCGTATATGACATCTGTGCCAAAACTTGAATTAAAAATCACTTGTTGACGTAACAAACACGTGTATCGTGTTTAATGTCAAGTGAATGTAACATTTACTATGATCCATTATTGTCATTTAATCTTATAGTTTGGCGATAATTTTTTGGTCGACAGGATAATAAAGTTGTACCAAGTTGTACAGATGTCATATACACACCACGGTCGCGCGATATTTTTTCTGACGCCAATTTGGCGAAAACCTCGTTTTCGAATACCAGTTACATATATATTTTTAAATGGACTAACAATAAATTTATAAAAGTTTAATTAATAACAATAGAACAAAACAATTTATATAATTTTAAAAAAGAAAATAAAAGTAAATAAACAATTTATTAATACATAAACAATAACATTCGGGTTACCATATCAAGCAAAATAACAAAAATTTGGCGCCAGTTAAGTACCCCGATGCGTATATGACATTGTATCAGAAAAAAATTGCGTCAGCGTGATGTTTATGTGGCATCGGTGGCTGTTCAAGTACACTTCGGAATGTGGTGAGTCGCTCGTATAATATAATCACTCACTTAAAAACTCTTTACTACCTTTATTCGTAGAACATTGATAAACGTCGATTCTGACACTCATCGTATTCGAACACACAAAAACGCAATGTAAAACATTTTCGTCTGCGCTGCTATGACAACGGCTCTGGCCAGCTGCCATTCCGAACGAAGAATTTTCTCCCTTGCCTTTCTGCGGCTGCCACAGAGTATCCCCCCAGTGACGTAGGGTACCGAAGAAACGATATACAAGTGTATACTATTTTTGACTATCTGTGTCAGAATCCACCCTTGTGGAGAAAAATTACAAGGATATTTACATGAAATAAAATTGCAATATATAACAAAATATAGGCATAATGTGTAGTATGCAAAATGAACAATTTATCAACAATTTCAGTAAGTAATATAAGATGCCAGTTTTTTAGGAAAATGGACATGTCTGCCCGAACGTGTGACAGTTTTTGTTTGGTCAGGGTTACTGTCCGCTTTAAGAGAGAGTTTTAATTTAGAGTTCTCTGGAACAGTTTTCGTGGACAAGTCTGAAGTAGAAATCAAATGATCTGGCTTCACTCGATCTATTGATACCGTAGACTTACGACCATTAAGCTCGATTGTTATAGTTTTCCCAGTTCTACTTAGGACTTTGTGAGGACCAGTATATGGTTGACACAATGGAGGTTGCACATGATCCACTCTTAGAAAGATGTGTGAACAAGATGTCAAGGAAGGGTGTATATAGAACTTCTCTTGGCAGTGAGATGATGTAGCAACTGGACTTAACTGCCGCATGGTGTTTCGTAGTTGCGTGACGAAGTTATCGTTGAAAGGTCGGATCTTGTATTCATCCAGCATATCACAGGGCAATCTCAACGTAGTGCCGTAGACAAGCTCAGCGCAAGAAGCTTGTATATCTTCCTTCACTGCTGTGCGAATGCCTAGTAAAACTATCGGTAATATTTCAGTCCACCTACTGGTTTCGTGAGCTTTGATGGATGACTTTAAATGTCGATGAAATCTTTCGATAATGCCATTCGATATCGGATGATATGCCGTTGTGCGGATCTTCTGTGTTCCCATCATTTTTGTGAATTCATCAAATATTGCTGATCGCATTTGTGGGCCTTGGTCCGTGGTTATGAGCGAAGGGCAACCAAATCTTGATATCCAATGCTTTAATATGGCACTACAAATTGTTTTAGCTTGTGTATCAGATATAGGTACGGCTTCTAGCCATCTGCTAAATCGGTCAATCATCGTTAAAAGATAGCTGAAACCGTCAGATGGAGGCAAGGGACCTACGATATCTATATGTATTTGGGAAAAACGTGCATCAGGAAGAGAGAACGTGCCAAGAGGTGCTTTGGTGTGCCTCTGTATTTTTGATCTTTGACACTTCTCACAGCCACGAACCCAGTTTTTGATGTCTCGTTTCATATTTGGCCATACGTATCTGGAACAAATTAGTTTTGTGGTAGCTGCTATGCCTGGATGGGCTAGGTTGTGCAAATGTTCATATATCAGCCGACGAAAGAAACTAGGAACTAAGGGTCGAGGCGTACCTGTTGAAGTATCACATAGTAGGCTACAATCAGAAATGAGGCGAGGTTTCAATTCCAATTTGAGCAATGTACTATTATGCAGGTTCTGTAGCTCTGAATCATTTTCCTGAGCTTTTGCGAATTCCTCAAAATTTAAGTTCGGAGATTTTGAAATAGAATCAATTTCAATTCTTGAGAGGCAATCTGCAACAATGTTTTCGGAACCTGGTACATGTCTAATGTCAGTGGAATATTGGGAAATGTAATCTAAATGGCGTGATTGCCGCGGCGAACATTTATGGGGATTTTGCTTAAATGCATAAATTAGCGGTTTTTGATCAGTATAAATTTGAAAAATTCTCCCCTCTAGCATGTGCCGAAATTTTTTTATTGCCGAATAAATAGAAAATAATTCCCGGTCATATGTTGACCAATTCCGCTGACTGTTGTTTAATTTCATGGAAAAAAATGCTAAAGGTTCATAACGTTCCTGATAAAACTGCATAAGGGTGCCGCCGATCGCGACATCTGAGGCGTCAACCCATATACTCAACTGAGCGCCTGGAATAGGGTGCCGTAAAAGAGCAGCCTGAGATATTGCATTTTTGGCAGCTACGAAAGCTTTTTCAGCATCTTCGTTCCAATTAAGGGGTTCTGTTTTAGGAACACGGGAACGAGATTTCTTTTTGTTTGTATGGCCTTCTAACAATTTCACTAAAGGCGCAAGTATGTGTGCAGCTTGATATATGAAAGACCTATAAAAATTAAACATACCCAAAAATCTTCGAAGTTGAGATAAGGTTGTGGGCTGCGGAAAATCGATTATGCATTTAACTTTATCTGGAAGTGGTTGAATACCATGTTCAGATATTCGAAATCCTAAGAAATCAATGGTAGGTTTACCAAATGTGCACTTGGATACATTTATGCACAAACCATATTCTGCTAATTTGGAAAATAGTGCTTTTAAATGATGATAATGCTCCTCGGCATTTTTAGAGGCTATGAGTATATCATCGACGAAAGCATAGACGCCTGGTAAATCACGTATTACCTCATCTATGAATCTCTGAAATGTTGCAGACGCATTGCATAAGCCAAATTGCATGCGTGTGCTTTCGAACAATCCAAAAGGTGTGCATATCGCTGTTTTGGGAATATCATCAGGATTGATTGGTATTTGATGATATGCTTTGATGAGGTCAAGTCGACTAAAAATTTTAGTGTCACGTAAATTAGCAGTAAAATCAGCTATACATGGTATCGGGTATCTGTCTTTTTTGGTTTGCGCATTCAAGGCACGATAATCACCTACAGGTCTCCATTCCAAAGTTCCCTTTTTTGGAACCATGTGCAAAGGTGATGCATAGTTGCTACGTGAAGGTCTTAAATGTCCGAGTTGTATCATATTTTGAAATTCTGTTTTAGCAATTTTCAGGCGATCCGGAGCCAACCTGCGGGGTTTTGCCACAACTGGAGGTCCTTTTGTTGAAATAAAATGCATTGTGTTGTGTTTGACAGGCTGATTGGGATCTGGTAATTTTGTAATAGATGGGAATTGTTTAAGAAGTTCATTATATATATTATCAATATTGATTGTTTTTACTGAATGAATTAATGCACATTTCATGTGACCTGTTGTTTCAAATTTTGTTTTTAAATCTCTTAGACATTTGTGGCGGAGATCTGGAACCAATTCGAAATTATGGAGAAAATCTGCTCCCAAAATTGGTGTACTAACATTTGCCACTAGAAAAGTCCAATTAAATTTTCGTCTTAACTTAAAATCTAGAGAAAGGGTTTGTTGACCATAAACATTTATAGGGGAAGAATTAGCAGCCAAAAGCGTTTGTACGGGTGGATTCCGTTTTTGTACATTGTTGGCAGGAAGGATTGACACGTCCGAACCGGTGTCGACCAGAAAAGAAACATTTGTAGTCCGGTCTCTAATGAACAGGCGACGTGACTGTTGAGGCAAAGAATAAGTCGCCTCTACTCTTTGCTGGTTTCGTTTCCCGCCCAAGAACACGGCTTTATGCATTTTTCTTCCCTACATTTTTTTCCAAATCGCCTATGATACCAACAGATACTTGAATCCCGATTATCACTATTACTTCGCCCTCGAGGTTTACTCCAGTTTCTGCGGTATGGGGACCGACCACGTGAAACAGCAAGCTGATCGATGCGCTTATTTAATTTTTCGATTTCTTTCAATAATTTACCCTCTATCGCCTGTTCATTCGAGCAGGACACGGCAATTGCAGAAGCTGGGGAAGGGGTAACTTCTGAAATACGATCTGAAATTTCCGCTGCTTTATCAAGGGTTAATTCAGAAACAGCCGCTAAAATTGTCTGAACAGAATTTGGTAATCGTTGCAAAAACAATTCTAACATTAAATTGTCTGGAACATTTAGGGATTCCGCGCGACGTTTCATACTACGTAATAAATCTGAAGGTTTCCGATTTCCTAGTTCTTCTCCAGACAAGAGCTGTCGTATCTCTTGCTGGGATGATTCACCTGAGCGCGCAATTAATTCCTTTTTTAAGACACCATAAGGGTCAGTAGCATCTGGTTGCATTAAAATATCACGAATGATTGATGCAACATCGGGTGGAAGATGCGAAACTATATAATTATATTTTGTAACAGATTCTGATATTGCTTTGGGGGTAGCTAAAGCAAATGTGCTTTCGCACATCACAAACCATAGCGCAGGATCTGATCTGTTATATAATGGAATTTGAACAGCATCGACACTAGACATGATTTATGGTAATAAATATATAAAATAGTACAATCAAACCAAAATAAATTCGCGAGTTAAATTTTTCTAATAAAATAACAGAAAAAATATCAGGAAAATGACTCAGAAGAACTTATCTGCTTTCCATCGAGCCGCTGTAGAACGATGTATTCTTTGAAAGATGAAGATGATCGGATAACATTCCAACTCGTCTAGGAAGGCTGATGCTCTATATAAGAACAGTCCATGGTCACCATTGTGGTGAGTCGCTCGTATAATATAATCACTCACTTAAAAACTCTTTACTACCTTTATTCGTAGAACATTGATAAACGTCGATTCTGACACTCATCGTATTCGAACACACAAAAACGCAATGTAAAACATTTTCGTCTGCGCTGCTATGACAACGGCTCTGGCCAGCTGCCATTCCGAACGAAGAATTTTCTCCCTTGCCTTTCTGCGGCTGCCACAGGAACGTTACTTTGAAATCGGTGAGTTTCATCGCCAAAATCGCCAAGATGCTTAATGATCATCGCCATTGAATATATAAATAATGCCATATTTGCAAACTTATAGGTCAAAATATAAGTGGAACCTCGGTTCACGACCACCTCTGTTTACGACCAGTTCGGTTTATGTCCAACTTCGATGATCAAAATTTGACTCGGCTGGCGTGCAATATCTCGGTTCACGACCAAGGCTGCCGAATAGTTTAGTTGGCAACCCTCACATAACTGTTGTTATTACTCAAGTTTGGAGTAAGGAGTGCTTTGTGTACCTTTATTACTGTAAAAAAAAATTAACTTTTTGTTTTACTTTTACTCAGGCTTGCCCTAATATTAGCTCTCATTATGGCTTCTAACAATGAAAAAGTGCTTAGTGATAGCAGTAGTAAGAAGCTTAAGCGAATTACTGTTCAATAAAAGAAATTGTAGCGAAACATGAGAACGATGTTAGTATAATCGGTCTAGCTAAACAATACGATGTGGCCTAAACCTTCGATTTCCGAGATAATCTATCTATCTATATATATATATATATATATATTACGCTATCGTATGTGTCACAGAAATCGCGATTATTTTTTAATTTTTTAATGGCAGCGCTCGAATGAAACGCATCTCATAGTTTATAGAACAGCATTTAATGCATCTCTATACCTATAAGGGGGTTGCCATAGGCTGGAACGTGTTCTGTCACCAAATACCGCCAAGTTTGTCGCCAACTTGGCGATATATCGCCAAATACCTATAGACTTCCATTGTAAACCAATAGGGTTTACTTGTTTAGAGAGAATCAACAAATTGAGATATTTTAATGCAACAAAAACTAATATCAGTTTAAGAAATTATATTAATCATATTTAAGGGAGCCCAAGTAAATTAAATTATGATTAAAAATAACGTGAATTTGATTAAAAAACTTTTAACCACTTAAAACAGTGTGTATCACTTGGTTAAATAGTGCATTATTGTGCGAAATAAGATAAAAGTATTGGGAATATTTAAAAGCAACTCAGATTTATTTGTATTCAATATATAATTATCAAAAAATTTAAATGACTAGTATTAAAAAATGCTCTGACGAGCACCAAAAAAGGCTAATATGTTTTTAAGTATGAAAAATTGTTTGACAAGTGCTTCTAATTGAGCATGAAAAAGGACAAGGGGTACCTTCTTGGCTGCAGCTCACTGTCAATGCCAACTTTGAAAAAATCATATTTGCGCTTTTCCATGAAAAAAAAAATCAGCCACAGTTACGATAAAAATGTGTAGTGTAAAGACACAGCCAGTAAAGACTCAGCCTGATTAAATATGAATGTAAGGCGACATAGTACCAAAAAATCTTAGTTCCTGCAGCATATTACACTCATGCAGTTCCACCAAGCATGCCCGCAGTGTAGAACCGTACAGAAAACTGATTTGTAGTGCAGTGCAGACTGTTGCAGCAGTCTGCACAGGAACAATTCCACATGTGCACGCATAACAGTATAATGCATTCATTTATTGTTGAAATTATATCCAAGTGGCTGTGGCTGTAAGATGTACTATGCAGAACAACAGTGCATATGTAAATTATAAACGAACATTAGACGCATACACCTTTAATACAGAAGTACAAAAGCACAATGTGAGTGTGCACTGAGGTTCAAAAGCATAATAGGAAGGTACAGTGTAGTATAGTTTGTAGAGAAATAATGGTACACAGTGCACTGTACAAAGTTGCACTGCAGACGCATGTGCAGTACAGTAGTGAAACAGTGCAGTTAACATGTAAAGCACGACGGAAAGTTTTACTAAAGTACTGCGAATATATTTTGTGTGGAAAAAGCGCAAATATGATTTTTTAAAAGTTGGCATTGACAGTGAGCTGCAGCCAAGAAGGTACCCCTTGTCCTTTTTCATGCTCAATTAGAAGCACTTGTCAAACAATTTTTCATACTTAAAAACATATTAGCCTTTTTTGGTGCTCGTCAGAGCATTTTTTAATACTAGTGAAATAAATAGTTTGACGAATTAAAAAAATATATATATTACGTCATATTGTATATATAATGTACCTCAGCAGGTGAATATGTAACGTCATGTGAGTTTGAAGAAACGTATTAAAACATTATAAAAACCCGACTATGGAAATATTAACATATTTTACAACTTTGAGGGTCTCTGAATTTGTTTTAGCCATTTTTAAACCTATTCCATTTACATGCGTGTGTGTATTCATGTATATAAGAATTTTCACAAAATGTTTAGCTCCCTAGTGCTCATTCTTAGTGAAGGAACTGGGTTATATTTAATGTTGATATAAGTTTTGTTGGTGAATTTAGTACTTAACTTCGAAATCTACCTCCGCCTGTAGGCCCGAGCCGGCAGGGATTTTTTAAATTAAAATTAGTATCATTTTTTTTTTTTTTTTTTTATGTTTCGAGGTGTAATAGCTGTTTCAATTTTTTTTTTTATCAACGATAAATTTCGCCAAGAAATAAAATGGTAAACCTTATCGTCCAAAATAACAGAACTTTCCGTCATAATTCAATAACTAATATAGGTAGAATAATGTGTTATAGCTTAAAACCTTTCCTAAAACGATACCTATCTAACGGTATAAGTTCCGCAAAAATCCATGCAGTAGAACTCGAAATCTAGGCGTTCGGAACGAAATTTCCGTTTGGATTATATATATATAATAGATTAGCACCTTGATGAACTCGTGTGGTTGTTTTCTTAAAGCCATTATTACTTAGCTATTATAACTCGCATACAGTTATAACAATGTTGCTGTTAGTATTACTCTTGTTTGACGTCAAACTTGCCTGTGTATCTGAATACGAATTATTGGCTATTTTTCTTGCACGAAGAGTGGTTATAACATAATTGTTTAATTTTGCATAGCATGTACCAATTGCAATATTGATACTTTTAAGTTAGTCAAGCCCAGGTGATAAATTGCCAATATTTTTTTCCATACCATATTCATCTTGCATTCATTTCATTAAAAATATAAATCTTTCATTCACTTGATTTAAAATACACATTTTTTACTAATTTTCAATTTTAACAACATTATTTTGCCTTGGCGTTTTTTTTTAGAAGCTTTGTGCAAGTTTGGCTTCAGAAAGTGAGATTTGTTAAAAAAAGAACAAACCTGACAATTTATTACAAACCCGTTGAACGTTTATGCTTATTTTTTACAAATAAATATAAAACATTTTGGCACAGATGTCATATACGCACCGCGTTGGCGCGATTTATTTCAGACGCCAATTTGGCGAAAACCTCGTTTTCGAATATCAGTTACATATATGTTTTTAAAAAGGTAATAACAATAAATAAAAAAAGTTTAATTAATAACTATAGAACAAAACAATTTATGTAATTTAAAAAAAGAAAATAAAAGACAATAAACAATTTATTAATAAATAAACAACAACATCTAGGTTATCATATCAAGCAAAATAATGACACTTTAGCGCCAGTTAAGTACGCCGGTGCGTATATGACATTGGCGTCAGAAAGAAATCGCGCCAAAGTGGCGCGTATATGACATCTGTGCGTAAATGTCTTGTTAAGACTAAATAAATTGTTTAAATCTTAAAAAAATTGCTTGGGTACATGAAACAATGAGTAGATTGCCAGACAATATGCATGAAAAGTTTACTTCTCTTCGCCAAACTCATTTTCTTTACCTATAAGACGCCTATTGTGGAAAAGCACAAATTTCGGTACTTGTTAGCTATCCCGTCAACCAAATTACTGTCGCCTAATTGTAAGATTAAATGTCAATAATGGTTGATCATAAATGTCACATTCACTTGACTACACGTGTTTACGTTATCAAGTGATTTTTATTTGGACATTTTATTTGTATTTTTATTAATGTTATACTAATTTATTTGTTCTTTCGTTATTTAAAATAAAAATTATATCAATTTGTATAATTTGGCGAGTGGTTTGGCGATTTATATAATTTGGCGAAATTGGTCGACGGGATAACTAACAAGTACCCAAATTTCACTTGAAATACAAAAAAGAAAAAAAATTAAGAATAAATGATGCCACAAATCAAAACTGTTTATTTAAACATCACATAACTGTTTCAAATTTTCACACGCAAAATATAAAAGCTGCTTTTGGCGATTAAAAAATGCTATTGGGTAGATTATCGTAAAATCTGAAATCCTAAGATATTATGGCCTTTTTTCTTTAAAATAGAAAAAAAAATCCAGATTTCTTTTCCTGTTTGATTAAATTTAAATATGTTTTATTGCACTTATATTATGTTTTATTGCACTAATATTAGTGCGTGCATATTTTCTTTGCTTCATGTGCTGTAATTCGGTTTTCTACGAAAACATCCAACCAATGAAAATGACATGCACTAAATTTCCGTGATGTATGTAGATAAATTGTGCTTTGTTATCAGTTTTTTTTAATATAATTTTTAAACAAATTGGAACTTATTTTTCATAGTAGGTGCATTCAGTAGGTTACCCTGATATGTACCTTCTGGTACAATCAGAACCGAAATCCGACAAATATTTTTTGAGTTACGCTTGACGAAAGGTTTTACGAAAGGTTTTAATATCCATCGTAGCTGTTTTTTTGCCCGAAAGTAATATTGCGCTGTGTATTAGCCTTCGTTTCGCTCAGGCAATTACAAGACTACTTTGAACTAGGACTTCCCTCAGAGGGATTAGTCTGAGCGATATTGCCGAGAAGATAGAATAGAGATAGAATAGAGGAGAGAGATTTAATAATAAACTGTTGCAAGTAAAGAAAATAAGATACTATCTTTAATTGGCCATATACTCGTTCCTAATTCAATAAGGGAGAATGCGAGATCGCATATATTTACATTTAAATTTTAAACTTTCGTTTATGTAACGGTTGTTTGTATGAATAATTAGCACCTTGATGATCGAGCTTCACTCCAAACATATGTCAAAAACTGCTTGTGTGGTATGTGTGCTTAAAGCCATCAATACTTAGCTATTATAACTCCCGTCCGTTATAACAATGTTGCTGTTAGTATTACACTTGTTTGACGTCAACATTGCCTGTGTATCTGAATACGAATTATTGGCCATTTTTCTTGCACGAAGAGTGGTTATAACATAATTGTTTCATTTTGCATAGCATGTACCAATTGCAATATTGATACTTTTAAGTTAGTCAAGCGCAGGTGATTAATTGACAATATTTTTTCCATGCTATATTCATCTTGCATTCATTTCATTTAAAATATAAAGCTTTCATTCAATTCATTTAAAATACACGTTTTTAACTAATTTCACTGTACTTTAACAACATTACTTTGCATTGGCTTTTTTTTTTTTTTTTTTTTTTTTTTTTTTTTAAGCTTTATGTAGTTTTGGCTTCAGAAAGTGAGATTTGTTACAAAACGATACAAACCTGACAATTTTTTACAAACCCGATGAACGTTTATGTTTATTTTTTACAAAGAAATATAAACCTCTTTGGCACAGATGTCACATACGCATACCGTTGGTGCGATTTTTTTCTAACGCCAATTTGGCGAAAACCTCGTTTTCGAATACCAGTTACATATATATTTTTAAAAAGGAAATGACAATAAATAAAAAAAGTTTAATTAATAACTATAGAACAAAACAATTTATATAATTAAAAAAAAGAAAATAAAAGTGAATAAACAATTTATTAATAAATAAACAACAACATCTAGGTTACCATCAAGCAAAATAACGACACTTTGGCACCAGTTAAGTACCCCGGTGCGTATATGACATTGGCGCCAGAAACAAATCGCGCCAACATGGTGCGCATGTGACATCTGTGCGTAAATGTCTTGTTTACACTAAATTAATTATTTAAATCTTTTAAAAATTGCTTGGGTACATGAAAGAATGAGTAGGTTACCAGAAAATATGCATGAAAAGTTTACTTCTCTCGCTAAACCCATTTTCTTTACCTATAAGATGCCTATTTTGGAAAAGTACAAATTTCGGTACTTGTTAGTTATCCCGTCGACCTAATTACTGTCGCCAAATTGTAAGATTAAATGCCAATAATGGTTGATCGTAAATGTCTCATTTACTTGACAACACGTGTTTACGTCATCAAGTGATTTTAATTTCGACGTTTTATTTGTATTTTTATTAATGTTATACTAAGTTATTTATTCTTTAAAATATTTAAGTTATTCAGTATTAATATTAAGTTATTAAAAAAAAAGTTGTTTAAAATAAAAATTATGTCAATTTGTATAATTTGGCGGGTGGTTTGGCGATTTATATAATTTGGCGAAATTGGTCGACTGGATAACTAACAAGCACCCAAAAATCATTTAAAATACTAAGAAGACAAAAAATAAATAAATTAAGAATAAATGATGCCATAAATAAAAACTGTTTATTTAAACATAAAATAACTGTTTCAAATTTTCACACGCAAAATGTAAATGTTAGTTGCTTTTGGCAATTAAAAAATGCTATTGGGTAGATTATCGTAAAATCTGAAATCCTACATTATTATGGCTTTTTTTCATTGAAATAGAAAAAAAAATCCAGATTTATTTTCCTGTTTGATTAAATTTAAATATGTTTTTTTGCACTTTGATATTAGTGCGGGCATATTTTCTTTGCTCCATGTGCTATAATTCGGTTTTCTACGAAAACATCCAGCCGGTGAAAATGGCATACACTAAATTTCCGTGACGTATGTAGATAAATTGTGCTTTTTTATCAGTTTTTTTAATATAATTTTTAAACGAATTGGAACTTATTTTTCATAGTAGGTGCATTCAGCAGATTACCCTCATAGGTACCTTCTTGTAAAACCAGAACCGAAATCCGACAAATATTTTTTGAGTTATGCTTAACGAAAGGTTTTACGAAAGGTTTTAATATCCATCGTAGCTGTTTTTGACCGAAAAGTAATACTGCGTTGTGTATTAGCCTTCGCTTCGCTCAGACAATTATCTTAAAAGTTTATTCTTCAACAGGTAATCTTTCTACAATTTTCGACAGTTTAATGCGATCATTTATTATTAAGATTGAATAGACTATGGTCTCTGACTAAAAAGTAATCAATTGAAACTATGATTATCTAATTCTGTGGAGAAATTAATAAGATGTTCAATTATAGCAGCGCCTTAACCCTCTCGCTGCGGATCCCGAGATTTTCTCGGGGATGCATTTTTCCGTCTAATTAAACCTCCTTGATCATTCCCACCAGTTATTTTTTTATTGTAAATTTTGCCTTATTTAATCGGAGCATTTTCCCGATTAAATTAGACAAAAGTTTTTGTTTTGAAAAACCGGATGACAAAAGAATAAAAATTCTTAAAGTGTCTCAGGACTCTTAAAATTGGAAAAAATGTAAAAAAAAAAGACCATTTTTGACATTTAATATCTTAAAATGTTTTTAATTTTAAGACACAATTTTAATTTGTATAAAATATCTAAGTATGTTTTTTCATTTCATGTATTTAAAAAATTATAAGATGCAGAATTAGCACTTACAGGGGGCTCCAAACTGTTAGACATTGGACGAGTAAAAAATCGGCATAACAGCTTACGCGCACGATTACAAAATAAGTTTTGCAACTAGAATGAAAATTTTGGTGCCTACTTATACTTCAGATTATAATAATTACCCTGAACCTAAATAAATTTGTATTTAAAGCTTTTTTATATTTTTAATACAAAGTTGTATTTAGCTAATGCAAAATTAAGAAAATTTCATCAGTATAATCACCTAAAAAATATATTTTTTTGAACAATAAAAAGGAAATTTTAGGTTCAGTTTATACAGACTAACATGAAACATATGTTTTGAAAATTTCATGAAAAAATATTCATAAGTTTTTGAGATATCGTGCGCGTTATGCCCAAAAATATCATTTGGAGAAAAAGGGCTTCAAAGTTTCCGAAACGACGCTTCAGCTATTGAACGTGTATAAATGTAAAAGCCATAACTTCAGTTCTAATAGGAATTTCAAGGAAACAATTATATCAAAATGTTCAGAAAAGATAGCCGTTTAACATCTCAAAAAATTAAAATTGCGAAAATTTTAAAGCTTTGAGAGTCCTGAGACCCCTTAAATACACAATTTTTGAAGCTATTTTGATAAAACAATTACGCAGCGAGAGGGTTAAATATATATTTTGAAAAAAAAAAATCTTTTGTAAAAATTGATATTTTTTAAGATTACTAAACTAATTTAAGTTTTAACTTGCGTTGCCTAAAATTAATTTTTTACATATTCCATGTCATTTATCTACAATTTTCACGATGAATCACACTTTGCTGTTTCAGACTAAACTTTACCCTATTGTGTAAGCATTTCATTAGTACTAGGAGAGGTTCCTCATTTGTTTCTTCTTTGGTTATTTATATTCGACGTGTTTCACTGAAAAATAAAATAAGTAACGTGAAGCAGCATGATGCCCCAATTTTATGGAGTAATTTAACTTGGTATAAAATGGTGTAATTTATCTAATATAACTGGTGTAATATTACACATTAGTGTAACGTAATGCCAGCTATATCGGTTAAATTACTCAATAAAATGGAGGTAGCAAGGATGCCACCAGTTTTATGGAGTAACGTTACATAAATATTTTATAGTGTTTTTAATTTTAATTTTATCATTTTTAGTTTTATAACACAATACATATCTACAGATATAAGCAATTTTGCGGTTAAAGATTCCAAGATTTAAATTACAGATATAAAAACGCAAATTAAGTTTCTCCTAAAATTATGAAATATTACTGAGAAAACTAATTTCGCATTTCCTTGGGATAGATTTATAATTTTTCGAAATCTATTCAATAGGCTCTTACATCTTTCAATCAGTAAAATAAATACAAGAAATGGTTTTATCATGCAGTGAATATGGAGTTTGTAAATGCTATCCACAATGATTTCCTCTATTGTTCTAAAATTGGTTTGGAAACATGAAACAAGAAAATCCTCTTTCCCTATGGCTTAACTGATATCAATTCTCTTTCGAAAATATGTGTATCTGAATGTTTTGCTTTGGCAGCTGACAAATCAAAGATTAGAATCACCTGAAAATATTCTATTCATATTTTGTTTCAACACATTATTATTTTCACGCTGTATCTAGAGATAACGCCGGGAATCTGTTTTCCTCCATAATCAGATTATTATTTCTACGCTTATTGGACATACAAAATGAAGGATCATTAAAAGATTTGCAGTATTATGTACAATACAGCACAAACACGACATCTTACTGTTTCAATTCTTTTAAACATATTCAGTTCGATTAAAAAAATATCATATAATGATAAATCAGTTTAGTTTCTTTTTAATTATTTCGCATGAAAGGATTAAATATTGTTTATAGACAAGAAAATGTTTTAAAACAATTGATGTTTCAGTATAATTTAAAGAATGATTTGGGGGAAAGTTCAATTAAAAAATTTTTCATAAAAAAAGGCTCTTATTATCATCAAATATCGTATATTTTAAGTGAATATATATATATTTCTTCCGAAACTATTATATGAAACAAGTGTTTAATAATTAAAGTAATAAATTTATCTGTGCTATAATATAACAATTCCCAAAAATTGAATGTTCCTGAAACTCATATTAAACCGTAAATTGCGTCGTGAACTTTTGCATAATTCCCGCGTTAGGTTCCCAGGAACTTTCTAGAAATTTAATCAATTTAATAAACGCGTAGATACGGGAGAGTAAGGTTGAATGGGATAGAGGAATACTCACTGAGTAAAATGTTTGAAAAGTTTATATTTTGGAGAAAAGTGTCACTACAATTTTTTTTGTTCATACCTTAGGATTTTCTGTTTCATTGTTTCTTCTGATTCTGAGATAGAAGAGGATTTGAGTTTTCACTAGTACAAAGTAAATTTTTTAAAGTTTTTTATACTTATATGTTATAAGTATACATTCCAAAGTAAATTTATCAACGTTAAAGAATATTATTGAAGTTCATTGAAGTTCGTTAGAAAATAATCCTATCAGGTATTTATATTATGATTATACAGTAATCCCTTAACATTCGCGAAGGTTAGGTTCGCAGAAATCTTCGAGAATGTCAAAATCGCGAACGTTGAAAGTTAAGGCTATCTTCCCGGGCTTAAACGGGGATTAGGTTTTAAGATTTTTTTTTCACTCATACACGTCATTTACCACTCATACAAGTTAGCCATAAAAAAAACTGACAGTATTCAGCGTGCTTCTTAGACATAATTCGTACGGTCTCACGATTTATTTGGTGACTCCTACGGAAGGACAGAACCCTACACACTTACCGTAGCTTTGGGTTACGGGAACATGCCACGGCTCCCTGTGTTGATTAGAAAATTATTCTTTTTTTTTTTAGAAATTCATTTATAATATATCATCAAATTTCGTCTATGTTTTAATTGAATTCATTTACATTTTTCCACTAACTGCATGAGACGTTCTTTACAAACAAATATTCTTAAAGACTGGCAAACACAATTGGACCACAAAAAAAAAATTCGGCACACTTATACTCTAATCCAGTGGTTCACAACCTTTTATCGCCCACGCCCCACTAAAGCATCTGCAAAATCACTATACCCCTCCTCCCCTCCGTCAGTCTGTGAATTATGTCTCTTATTATTTAAAAAAGAAATCTCTTGACACGGTGGAAGCGTAATAGAGCTTTAACAATAATTATTCCTTTCACGTTTTTTTAATTATTAAAGAAGGGAATCTTCTGTCAGAAATGCGTTTTAAAAATAATTCCATAAATGGAATAAGGCTATACATCTTCAAGTTTGTGCCAAACTGAGTTTTGTCGTTCTTTTCCAACTTACTTCATTGTTAAAGAAAAGTTTTATACAATCTGCACTTTTATATTCACAAAATGTCGTGAAGACAGATTTCAATTGACACTTTTTATAATTGATTTTTGTAAGTTATTAGGAGTTTGAGGAAGAGCATTGGACACTTAAGTTTTCTTTCCATGTTTAACGCAATTCACAAAAAGCCTTTCAAGATTATCCTTTTTATCAATTTATCCTTATCAATTTACGTAACCTTTATTCTACATCGCAACACATTTTCTGTTTTCTCTTTCCTAATATCTTTAAGCGTCTTCCACGTATTATCTGATTTTAAAATGTAAAATGTAGATGTCATCATAACATTTATATTATGTGCACGATAACTGAATTAGAGCCTACCCATTGCCTTTTCTAATGCTATTTAAGATTTATAAATTTTAAAATGTTCGTAATACCACTTTTAGATATATTTTTTTGGTTAAATCTGTTCAAGACAGTCAGATTTGTATATACTTTTATGTAGTAGTTTTACGTTTAAAAGATTTTTCCTGTGTAATTGAAACGTTGTGAATCACTGCTATAATACCAAAAGTCTCCTACACACTATTCTACGTCACTCCTCAAACTACAGATTTTCTTTCTGGTCATGGGAAATCTATTTTCCGGCAGCAATTGCCCATTCCTGTAAAGTCTTAGCCAGTCCCTTGATCGCGGATTAGGATTTCTCTGACAAGGCCGGTCGTAGGTCCAGAACTTTTCTCACGAAAATATATGGCGATACCGCTCACGGTCCCGTTTTCTAGCGTTTTCAGCTGTGGCTGAAATTTTTATTTTTTTAAGACCAAGATAAAGAGGACTGGAAGAACACCTTGCTCTACAGACTTGTTTCCCTTGTATAACCAGCCCCTTGTAAGTAATCAAATCCAATCCAGTACTCAGCGTGTTCTGTAGTACGATCTAATTGCGATAATGACGCCAAATTTTGTAGGATAATTAAACAAGACGAAGGACAAAAGATTCCGTCAAGTAAATTTAGTTCCAAAAGTGAGACAGCTAGGGGAAATGTGGCACTGTGTGATACAAAAGAGAGTTTTAAAAAATACAAAATTTATTCCGAAATAAATTACCTTTTATTTAGCACATTTAATGATTTGATTCACGCTCAGAATGACAATAGTTTTAAAAAAGCTGAAAATTTAGAAAACCACTGATAAAGTCTCTCTATCTGTACTTATTGAGTCTCAAAACAAGAAGAAGCAGTCTCTTTATTCAAATTTCACGTTACATTCTTTGGCGCTGTGCCAGCTTGTTGGGACTTTCAAATTTTATGTTTTACTTTTAGAAACAAGCCGGGCATGCGTTTCTTGTCAAATGATTTTACCTCCACCAATGCGGCGCGTCAGCCACTTTGCGTGCCTTTATAATGCACAAAAAACGCGTAAAGGTAACGGTCCATTGTCAGTTAATGGCTTAAAAGCAATGTTTGAGAAAACAGGTTATTGTCCATAACCGCTATTATGTGAGAATTCTTTTATCCCGCCCTTTATGTTATCTACACATCTTGTAATACGATAAAAGCTAGTTTACAAATGCATATATACCACAGCTGAAGCTGTCCATTAAGTAGTCGTTGATAATAATCCGTCTTGTAAACTAATTCTTCTGAGTGTATCTGTAAAAAAAATGATAAATTCTAATAACTCATTATTTATAGAAAACCTGTTGCAGTTCACATCGGCAATTTATATTAATTTCAATACGTTTGAAATAGAGTAGCGCCATTAAAATACACCGCGAAAGATTTTCGCCGTAGGTCATAATGTAGTCGAATTCATTTGTGCATCCCTGTAAAAAAACTATAAATGCAATTTATTCTATACTTTAAAAATGAATGTTTTGGTTCACCTAAGTGATGCATATTAATTTCATCATACTCGAAGTATGGTAACACCATCAAAATGCGCACAAACGCTTAAAATACACTCTGACCGATTTTCGCCATTGATCATAATGTAATCGAATTCGTTTGTGCGTCCCTGTAAAAGAACGATAAATGTAATTTATTCTGTACTTTAAAAAAATGCATGTATTTTAATACACTACGAACGATTTTCGCCATAGGTCATAATGTAGTCGGATTTTTTTGTGCGTCCCTGTAAAAAAAGTAAAAATACAATTTATTCTACACTTGAAAAATGCATGATTTGGCCATCTCAGTGATATGTATCAATTTCATTATGCTTGAAATATGGTAACACCATCAAAAAGCGCCGCAAACCATTTAATTACACTGCGAACGACTTTCGCAGCAAAAAGCGCAGCAAACTATTGAAAAACACTGTGAATGATTTTCGCCATAGGTAATAACGGAATCGAATACGTTTTTGCGTCCCTGTAAAAAAAAAAAAAAATAAAAAAAAAAATAAATAAAAAAAAAAATAAAAACTATAAATGCAATTTATTCTATACTTTAAAAATGCATGTTTTGGTCCACCTTAGTGATACATATCAATTTTATTATGCTTGAAGTATGATAATACTATCAAAAAGTGCCGCAAACTATTGAAATACACTGCGAAGGATTTTCGCCATAGAAAATAATGTAATCGAATCCGTTTAGGTGTCACTCTAAAGAAACTATGAATACAATTTATTCTGTGCTTTAAAATTGCATGTTTTGGCCCACCTCGGTGATGCATATCAATTTCATTATGCTTAAAGTGTGGTAACACAATCACAATGCAGCGAAAACGATTTTTAATCATAGGCAATAATTTAACGGAATTCTTTTGTGTGTCCTTGTAACGAACTAAAATGTTTTACACCCTTCACTTTTAATAGCGATTATGCTATTCTAAACCTTAATAAAAACTATCAATTCCATGCTGTCCCAGTATAATTAAAAGATTTAGACCACGGTCTAAGTCAAAATAGAAGTCATAAAAACTTTTAATATGTTGGAAAGTGTTAAAACAATTAATTAACTTTAAAGGCTTCTATCAAAAGACAAACTTAGCGTTGTCTTTTTATTCACATTATTTATTTTTCCTTCTTTTGTAATGTTTTTGTTATGTAAATATTCAACCAACACTACATTTGTATTAACTCATGATTGAGAAAATTGTTTAAATAATTAAATCTTTCTTTAAAGATGATCTACATGTCTGTAAGTTCATTTCTAAAAGTTATTTTTGCTCACAGGTTCTATGCTTTGCAATAATTTATTTAGCATGTTTCTTGACAATTTAAAAAGAAAATATGTCCCTTGTTTGTACACTTTCTGAAGAAAGTTCTTAATGGAAAATTTTGCTTGGGTAAAGGGTGTTTAAATATTAACAAACCAGCTGTTAATTTATTGCTTCGGAATAAATAACAAGTTAAATTTTTACCGAGTTTGCTCCATCAATAATAAATAAATAATTTCAACTTTGAGTAAATAATGGAAAAAATAAAAAAATAAATGAAACATGCAATTCTAAATATTCCGAAGTTTGTATATCACTTATTTGTTTAAGGAAAAGATAGAGTACGAAAATTCAAATGAGATAATATTTACTTATTAAATGAAAATAACTAAAACAAATCAGCTAAGCGGTAGAGAACGTAAAAATATACAGTAACGAAATAGATTTAGCGTTGTAAATCACGTCTGAATGATTTAAATGTAATAATTTAATAAATTAAATATATAAAATTGCTTTTAGTTTCGACAAAAGAGTAATATTACTACATGCATTTATGTTTCAAATAGAAAAATATATATGGGACATTCTCACAATCTTTTGACTTTCAGGAATACAAATCTGGTGAAATTAAACTTGCTAAAATAACATTTTATTCTGATAGACGACTGCATTAATGATTAAAAAAAAAGAAAAAATGGTCAGCAGCGAAAATTTTTTTATTTAACTGGGGTTTAAGTTAAACTTACGAGTTTAATTTTCCTTACGTTTTTACCACTATAACGTTTTCTTTTCTACTAAATTTTTACCTATAATAAATTTGTATAGTACCCACAGGACATTCAAATAAGATATAATAACAATATAGTACTTTTAGTACAAAATTTTGGTATAACATTGTCTTAAAGGGGTGTTAAAGAACAGGGTGGTAAGGTAAAAAAAGGGGGAAGGCATAGTGAAAAAGCGACGGTAAAGGGAAAAAACGGATGGTAAGGATTGGACGGTAATGAAAATTACCACCAATTTTTAGGCAAATCCACAATGTTCATTAATTTTTAAAAACAATTATTTACATTGGATTAAATTTAAAAAACAATTATTTACATTGGATTAAACTTAAAAAACAATTTACCTCGAAAAGTGCAGGAATAAACCTTGGGGACGGTAAGACTACCAATAAAGCCACGATACTTGAAATTAATATTTAATTGCTGATTTAAATTCTGCGGTAAATTTCCTGTCAAAGAATTTTAGACATTCTTTCTCTAGCATACTTCTGCATGAGAAAACACTTGAAAAAAATTCTGTGGCTGCATCCGAAGTGATTTTCTGAATAATTTTAGAAGAGGAATGGTATTTAATCTAAAACCCAGGGACAGAGTTAAAAAATAATAACAACTGTAAAAATGTGTGCAGGTAAATTTTTTGCTACATATTCATGTAAAACAATAGTCTCAGTTTTGGAAAAAAAATTACATCAAATTACTTTTGTTGAAACAATTTTATACAGACAGCTACAAACTTAAAAATCAGCATCAGGGACACGGGACGTTATAGGAGTTTCCCGGGTATTTGGACCCCCAACATCGTCCAAAACTTATTTATCTCGTTAATATTGTTATGCATTCATGCAATGGGATGTTCCCCAATATATGAAATAAAAAAACACAAAAATATGTACTAAAAAAATTATTATTCAGGGACTTAAAAGTCAAAAGCTTGTGAGAATGCCCCATATATATGTGACAAGAAAGAAACATTATGCATCAAACATAGATTAAAAATACTTTCTAAGAGATTCAGAATATTGTAACAAGACTGCAGCGTAAATAATGTGAAATATAATGTTTAATTAAGCAATTAAAAAAACTTTTAACACATTTGAAAAATCAATTTCAGCAAAAATCATTTATAGTCGGAAAAATACCCGAATTTTACTATTCAACCCTGATCCTCCAAATGTATATTTTCTAAAGTTTTGCATACATACTACATAGTGAACAAAATTTTGGATCAGTTAGAAAACGCAAAACAGAGTTGAACATTTTCAGCAGTTCCCGCCAGTAAAAGGAGATGTACTTGAATTGTGTTGTGCAGCCTTGCATATGATCGATAAAATTTATATAAATCAAGAAATACGCAAAAAAGTAGTTACATTTCTAGTTAGATTTCCAAAGGGTTAATAAAAAAAAAAATAGGAAATTTTACGTTAAACGTAGCAAATGAGGTGCGTTCGTACTATAACCAGTTCTATAACTATACAGATCTTTGTGCAATAGCTGTTGCACGCTTAGGCAAAAATGCATGAATACAAAATTTATTACGATTATACACACTGAATTCAGTAATCCGGAAATTATATGCCTTCATCTGAAATAGGACTTAATCACCATGAAAACCTACACTGTAAAAAATTTTCAGAAACGTTTCTGAAAGTAACGGAGACCTCTGCTGCACGATACTAACGGAAAGGTTTCTGATTAGAGCAGAAAAATGTTTCGGCTATAATACGTAACCTTCCCGATTCGTAATGAAAAGTTTCTGAATATATCAGAAACCTTTCATTCCCAATCGGAAAGGTTTCTGAATATATATGAAATCTTTCTGAAGACAAGGAAATGTTTTTGAATGTATAGGAAACCTTTCATTACGAATCGGAAAGGTTTCTGAATACATATGAAACATTTCTGAAGTCTAGGGTTATTTTAAAATTCATAAAAAGCAGAAATAACTATACTAAAATTACTTGCAGGTTCATACATATAATATAAATCTACTTAAAATATATTAAAAATATCTTAAAAATTGCACCTGCAAGTAGTTTTAGTACATTGATTTGTGCTTTTTATATGAATTTAATTATATACTCAAGGTGAATTTAGCACTAGTATTTTAACTTTTATTTAAGATTATTTTGTGAAAGGGCTTAGTTTGGAAAAATGAATTTGTGAAGTAGCCAGTTTTATAAAATGAAATTTTATGAAGGAGTCAGTTTTAAATGGATGTTGGTTTATGAATCTTTCTTTCTTTCTTTTTTTTTTTTCTTTTTTTTCTGAGTTTCCTGTTTTTTATGTCTGTTCGATTTTATTCTGAAAAAAAAAATCAATACTGTTATACCTGTTTTATAATGTAGATAAAATTTATTGTGTTTTAACATCTTCCATTGATAATTTTTTCACCAAGTGGATTAACAGGTAACATTAAAGTGAACTGTATTATTATTGAAAAGGAAACGATAAATTCTTTCGAAAAGTGTTCTTTTTTTAATCATAACATTAGTTTTACTTATTATTTTAGTTCTTTATTAGCCTTTCTTTGCCATTTTAATACATAACATCTTATTATTATTATTATTATTTGTGCATGTAAATAAGATATGATTCCAATTGATGTTAATGTTGACTCAATATCGTATATCGTATAATATTAATAAATTAAAATGCCTTATAACTTAAAACAAGACATTTTGTGTACTATATTTTCATAAAACAAGCTGATGATTAATTCTCTAGAGATTTTCAAATTCATTTATTGTAAAGTGCTTAAGTTAAATAACAACAATAGTATTCATTTTTTTTTTCACAATTCTGTCGCGCAAATTAAAAGAAGGCATTTTTCTTTTCAAGCAAGAACATTTAGATAAACAAGTGAAATTCAAATCGCAAAAAATGCAATAGTTAATTTTTTCGAAGCATTGGAAAAAAAAAAAAAAAGAGTGTGTGTGTGCCGGTGGGGGGGGGGGGGGGGGGGGAGGGTTACATATCTGGACCTGAGTACTGAATAAGTTAATTAACTTAAAACATTTTTTTAAAATTTGTTATTAAAATTTGAGGAGAAAATTGGTTTAATATAAAAAATTAATTAGACTAACAGAATATGTTTAACATTATTCTATACATTTATAATGCACACATCGTAACTTAATTTAAAAACCAAAATGTACTGAAATGTATAATTAAAAGTAAAATATTATTACTCTAAAAATATACATATAATTGAATTATTGATATTTCTATTGTGTATTATTACTGACATATAAACGCTATTTCGAATTTTTGAAAGTTTTTTAGGAAGCAGCAAAACAAATGAATCAATTTTATTAACTACTATAATGATTTATAAAAATAAAACGTATAATTGAAAGAATAGTTTACTGTTTATTTTTATTTTTTACCCATAATACTGTATTTTTTACATAAAAGCAATCAATAATAAAAAAGTAAAATGTCAATAAACCTTCAGCTTGTTTGATAAAAATATAATACATAAATTTTCTTTTAAATTATAACGCATTTAATAATTTATTAAGGGCACACTGTGTACCGGAGTCATTATTAACATCGAATTTAACTATATTATTTTATTTACATGCACACATAACAGAAACAAGGTGGATATATTAAAAAATAGATTATAAATTTATTTCCATGTATTGTAACAAATCTAATAAAGAAGTAATTAATAATAAAAAATAGTAAGTAAAAGTAATACTGTAGATGATTAAAATAAAAAACACTTACCCAAAGTTGTAATCGTCCCGTCTTCAAAAATAATGTTTTTCCGAAGCTTTAAAACAGTCCACTCATAATATCCAAGGTTTATATTTCTTGTATAATTTTAAAACACAATAAAAATTACCCACAAAATGTAAAAAATATTATTATATTGTTTTTGTTTTCTAAATAAAACCCAATTGAAATCCACGTGCTACACAAGTTTTCACGCCGCGCCGCCATTACTCATACAGACGAGTTGACGTTGATGTTAGTATAGACTTTCGGCTATTCCGGTTTCAGCACATGGACGAAATATTTGGAGTGCGCATGCGTTAGCGAGAACAGATGCGAACCGCGGAAAGGAAACCAAACCGTTCAGAAATGTTTCTGGATGTTTCAGAAAATGAAAATAGCTCTTACATATCCGAAAGTATCGGAAAGGTTCCTGTTAGAATACTAAACGTTCCAACTATTTTTTACAGTGTAGATAGAATCATTACCTATCTTGGGATATCATTGAAATAATTATATTGATAGTTTCAATAGAATGAAGAAAACTTTTATTAATATCTTTTTAAGTTTTGATTCGATTTTCATAAAATTTGAAACGGCTATACAAAATTATACAACATTTATTTATATTAAATTTCACACCTTTCGGTTGGGTAGTTTTTGAGCTGTTATATGTGGACAAAGGGACAGACAGACAGACTGATGGACCAGACCAAGACTATAGGTGCTGCATATTTATATAATTACTAACGCACTTAGAAACATAATCTCATGACGTGTGTAAAAACAGATAAAAAACGACTATTTTTCTTAACATTTTTATTCTGGAAAATAAACTCTTTACATTATTGGAAATCCAATACTTAATTTAAAAAAAACGCGCAATAAAAAATATCAAGAAGCTGAGATTATGAAAACATATAGGGTGAGCCAAAAGTTCGTTAAAACTTAAAAAACTCATAAAAAATGAAAAAAAAATATGATAAAGGAGTGTGGTTTGCTAGAAAGGGCTGACAAGGTAGTCAATTGTTTGAAGCAGCAAAAAAAAAAAAAAGTACGAAAGAAATTAGTTAAAAGCCACATATAGAGAGCGCTGACGACCCAAAAAACAATGAACAGGACAAAAATACGCTCCATTCATTTGTTCTTCCAAATTACAAATGTTCAGCTTTATCTCCAGTACATTCTACGACACAACCAAGTTGCGTGCCACATCTGAATTTTTAACTTTTTTTTTAGCCCATGGTACGGTATGCTATTTCTTTTTCCCAGCTTATTTTGTGTAGTCTCAAAAAATAATGTTACCCTACAGAAGCCAGCCGTAAAACAAAGCAGTACGATTAAATATTCTATAGCAATTTCTTAAACTTCTAAGCATCGCACATTTTCAATTTTTATACCGTTGTATTCGGAAAAAAGTACTTTTTAATGCAATTTGTTTGAAAACTGCATCTCCATTTATTTTTGAGATATTAATTTTTTTTGTAGTTTTTAGAGCCATTTGCTTAATATTGGCAACGAAAGAACTCCATTTCTGCAGAAAGTGAAAGAAAAATAGCAATTATATCTTTTTGTTGCCATTTTCCCGTAAAAACTGAAAAAAAATTAATTAAAATACGTGCTATTTTGAAAAAAAATATAAATGAAGGATTTCTGATAAAACAAGGAGCTATTAGAAACTAAATTTAATTTTAAATATTTATATTAATAATACAAAGAAATGAAGGAATGTGAATCTTTAGATAGCCGATTTTTTGTCGAGGTTTTTTGAATGGCGAAATCTCTTTTTTAGGTAGATTTCGTAAGAAATACTACCTATTGCAGTCGTTACCATGGTGCGACTTTTGAAAAATTCCTTCATAACTTTTCATTATAGGACCCCAGGAACCCAAAACCACCCCCACAAAAAAAGTTTATATATATATATATATATATATATATATATATATATATATATATATATATATGTATGTATGTACTAAATTTTGTCCGCACGATAAAAGTCGCAATTATGCACGAATCATCTTCAAACTCGCCAACAACTTTGAGATGGCTAATATCACGGCGGGGATTGAAAATGGGCGAAATCGGCCCAAGAGGGTGGAAATGGAAATTTCACTCACTCAACAGTATTCAAAATCAAAATTTTGAATACTGTTTTAACATGATTCTGATAAAACCAGCTCTTACACAACAATGGCAGGAAAAAAATAAACGTTTTTCGTTATAGCAGTTGCCAACAATAAAAAAAAAACTCATAAATTTCTCACCACAACAATTACTTTTCTTTTGCAAAATTTTCACGTGTAAAATTAAATAGTTTGACAAATTGAAAACAAATTGAATATTACGTCATAAGTTTCCTAGAGCAAGATTTCAGCATGAAAACTCAAAATAAATAGTTTGACGAATTAAAAAAATATGTATATTGCGTCATATTGGAAATATAATGGACCTCAGCAGGTGAATATGTAACGCCACGTAAGTTTGAAGAAACGTATTAAAACATGATAAAAACCCGACTATGGAAATATTAACATATTTTAACACTTTAAGGTTCTCTGAATTTTTTGTAGCCATTTTTTAAACCTATTCCATATATGTGTGTGTGTGTATTCGTGTATATTACAATTTTCACAAAAAGTTTAGCTCCCTACAGCTCGCTCTTTGTGAAGAAACTGGGTTTTATCTCTAATCTTGATTTGTTGGAGAATTTAGTACTTAACATCGAAATCTACCTCCGCCTGTAGGCCCGAGCCGGCAGGGATTTTTTTTTTTTGATTTGTGTATTATTCAGCGATAGTGACGTTCTAAGCGTACTTTACTGTAGATGTTGTTTAACACTGTATCTAAAATGATGAATTCTTCAGCGTACGTGGATGACGTCACTTTATGTAAAATAAAATCGCGTGTTTCAAGTTTTAAAACTGAACTACAGCAGAGTCCCGATTATCGGAGTTTCCGCTTTCACCGAGTTATTCTCTTCTTATGAACTAATGGCTTCCATTATTATGAAACAGTCATTATAAATAAAGTATTAGGTGAAGATGAAAGAGCAGCCGTAAAAAGTTAGAACCATCTTCTCCTAATACTTCATTTATAATGACTGTTTCATAATAATAGAAGCCATCAGTCCATCAGAAGAAAATGATCCATTCCAAAGGTATAAGTTCGATTAACTCAGATAATCGGGACTCTACTGTATCTATGTTTATATACATATATTTTTTTGTTACCGGGGGCGATACTAAATTCTGAAAAAGAATTCTTGTTTTCTAGTTTTTTTTTTCAGCTAAAAAAATTTTAAAAACCTAGCCCTTTCTTCCAAACCGCACTCCTTTATCATAATTTCTTCTCTTTTTATGAGTTTTTTAAGTTTTAATGAACTTATGGCTCACTCGGTATATTGAAATAACACAAAGTGAGAAAAATAAATTGGAAAATTATGATGATTTAAATTGAAATGATTGCAGTTTTTCCTACATTAAGAAATTATTAATGGAACCCTTTGAACTATCGCCTTTTTCATTTTTTTTAAATTGTCGTTAAAGGCGTTTTTTCTTGTGAATTGTAAGTAAAAAGTTGTTCTTAATCACTATCACACTAGGAGTTGAGAGAATTTCTCACAGAAATCGTCTCAACTAAGGAGTTGGTACAAGAATTACCCGAAAACTTGTTGGATATAACAGCAGATTTTGGAAATCTAACCCGTAGTTTCGCAAGTTAAGCAAGGTACGAAGAAAAGCATGGAAAACTCGAAATTCTTAAACCGACGAGCACAGCACAGTTTTGATCCCATTACATCCCGTCTACCAATTTTTGATAGCAGACAATGTCAGCCGATGGTGCAGTAATATGGGATTTGTATGTGTACTTTCAGAAATGACTTCTTGCAACGAAATGTTGTTCATATAAACTGGTTTTAAAATATTAACAAAAACAGCCAATATTCTGTGCTTCCAAATAAATACAGAATTTAATTCTACCGTTTTTACTCGAGATATGATACATATATAATTTTTCCTTTAAGTAAAGAGCAAGGGAAAAAATACAACCTTTAATCTAAATCTTCCGAAATTTGTGCATCAACTGTTTGTCAAAAGAAAACTTAGACTAAGAAAATTTGAACTATAGCATCATCGCAATTAATGAAGAAAAAAGCTGATGTGATACGATAAGACCAAAACGAACTTCTTAAAACACCATACAATTTAGAAATTTGCGAGGCCTTTCGAAAGAACTTACTTTTCATTTACCAAGTGCCCGTGTCTTGCTGCTGCTGTAGCCCTTTATCTACTGACGGTACTTATAAGTATCACTCAATTTTTATCACTCAAAATTTTATCCCATAGTGAATATTACTAATATTTTAATGTTACTTTGCAAAAACACTCTTTTAACTCCACTTTTTCAGAATACATGGTAGCAGTAGTTCTAGGGTTGCTAATTTAGCGAGGAAGGAGGCTATCTTTGAAACAGTCGATGCGTTTTTTGGCGATATTAGGTAGATTTCGTAAGAAATACTACCT
Source organism: Maratus speciosus (assembly GCA_963932465.1). Taxonomy (NCBI): domain Eukaryota; kingdom Metazoa; phylum Arthropoda; class Arachnida; order Araneae; family Salticidae; genus Maratus; species Maratus speciosus. The sequence goes on from OZ010788.1 coordinate 59,988,416, forward strand.
ATTGCAGTCGTTACCATGGTGCGACTTTTGAAAAATTCCTCCATAACTTTTCATTATACGACCCCAGGAACCCAAAACCACCCCTACCTAAAAAGTTTATATATATATATATATATATATATGTATGTATGTATGTACCAAATTTTGTCCGCACGATAAAAGTCGCAATTATGCACGAATCGTCTTCAAACTCCCCAACAACTTTGAGAAGGCTCATATCTTGGCGGGGATTGAAAATGGGCAAAATCGGCCCAAGGGAATAGAAATGGGGAGGGTTCAAAATTTTGAATACCGTCTTAACATGATTCTGATAAAACCAGCTCTTTCACAACAATGACAGAAAAAAATAAATATTTTTCGTTATAGCAGTTGCCAACAATTAAAAAAAGCAATAAAATTCTCACCACAACAATTGATTTCCTATTGCAAAATTTTCACGCGAAAATTAATTAAATAAAAAGTTTGACGAATTGAAAACAAATTGAATATTACGTCATAAGTTTTTTAGAGCAAGATTTCCGCCTGAAAACTGAAAATGAAATAAACAGTTTGACGAATTAAAAAGAAAATAAAAATATTGCGTCATATTAGAAATATAATGGACACCAGCAGGTGAATATGTAACGTCATGTGAGTTTGAAGAAACGTATTAAAACATGATAAAAACTAGACTATGGAAATATTAACATATTTTAACACTTTGAGGTTCTCTGAATTTGCTTTAGCCATTTTTAAACCTATTCCATATACATGCGTCTCTGTATTCCTGTATATTAGAATTTTCACAAAATGTTTAGCTCCCAAGAGCTTATTCTTGGTGAAGGAACTGGGTTTATCTCTAATCTTGATTTAAGATTTGTTGGTGAATTTAGTACTTAACTTCGAAATCTACCTCCGCCTGTAGGCCCGAACCGGCAGGGATTTTTTTGTACAGATTTTCACGCTCGTCTTTTATTGCTGCAAATACAGTGAAAGATATAAGATAGGTGTTGGATTTTTTCAATGTGTTCATTATGATCTCAGAATACGATCTGTCTAGCTATTTAAAAAACGGTGTATGTAATTGATTTAACAGTTGAATTACTCGGTGGTACTTATAAGTACCGCCAGAACACTAGGTGTTGGATAAAAACTTCTTGGTTTCTTTCGTCTGCGTAGTTATCCATTCTTATTATCTGCTTTCTAATGTAATTACTAAATTGTAGTGAAGTAATTATTTCCTAGGTATTTTTTTCTGCTTCATTTTATTTTTTTTTTATAGGAAATCGAAAAATCTGTAGCACCGTCTCGTTTTTACTATGCTAGAAATGGCATATGTAAATTCATATATTGCATATGCGGAGATGCGAGAGAACAGAACATCATGCCCCTGGAATATATACGTTATAAAGAAGGACTGCTAGCAAGATCGAAACCTTAAAAAAAAAAAAAATACGCTATCAAATTTGAATTTTTACTCATTTTTCATGTGTAAAATAAAACTATGTCAATTTAATATATTTTTTTAATTGTTAACTTGCGAATGTCTTCTTGTTTTTTAGCCTTTTTAAGAGCTTTATTTTATTTAAAATAGAATGTGGGTTTACTGTTACGAGAATATTTTAGGCATAGTGTACTGACGGTACTTTAAAGTACCACTTTAATTAATTATATCTAACGAATTAAATTTCATACGGGTGGGTATTTTATGTATATCCTTTAATTTTTATCGTAGTAACTGAAAAAAAAAATACATGAAAAAATCTACAACACATCATAATGCAGTAGATAAAGGGTTAAAAGTAGAAGCACGTATTTTTGCGCCTGTTAAGGAAGACTTATTTCTTTTGACAGGTCACGCGCATTTCTAAATTTTATGGTGTTTTAAGAAGTTCGTTTTGACCTTATAGCATCAATACTTATTTCACACTCTAAAACATGTATGTGTGAATTAGTCACTTTAACATAGGTATATGCGAAAATTTGTAAAATTGCTGTTTTGTTATAAAATTTACATTCTGTAAATTTACATTAACAATTTAAATTACAAAATTTACATTAATTTTTTTGTATTTATTTGTTTTTACAGGCTTAAAGAAAGTGTGTAATTTGTTATCCCTTCAAAAACTCAAACGAGTGCGTAAATGTAGAAAATTGTGCGGATTAACGCAAATTAGCGTGATATTGTAAATTTACGCAGTTTGAATATTACATAATATCTGTGTATTTTGCCTATTACGCAGAAATATGTGTAAGAATAGAATATTACACAAGAATATGTGTAAGAATTTTGTAAAGCAATATGTGTACGAACAGAATAGTACACAGAATTACGAGTAAGGATATTACACAGAAATATGTGTAAGAACAGAATATTACACAGAAATATCTGTACTTATATGAACTCAATAAATATCGATACTTGAAACTTATCTTGTGTAATCGTAGCTGAATGATTAAGATGGCCCTTTAAAAAGTTGCAGTTCTTTAGTTCGTATCTCGTTCTTGTAAGCTCGTTTACTGTAGATTTATTTAATTGAAGAATATCTCCTCTTGATGCAAATGTATCTTTGAAAAGTGATAACTGAAATCGATAGAAAAAAATCCCTGCCGGTTCGGGCCTACAGGCGGAGGTAGATTTCGAAGTTAAGTACTAAATTCACCAACAAAACTTAAATCAAGATTAGAGATAAACCCAGTTCCTGAGCTCTAGGGAGCTAAACATTTTGTGAAAATTCTAATATACAGAAATACACACAAGCATGTATATGGAATAGGTTTAAAAATGGCTAAAGCAAATTCAGAGAACCTCAAAGTGTTAAAATAAGTTAAAATTTCCATAGTCTGGTTTTTATCATGTTTTAATACGTTTCTTCAAACTCACATGACGTTACCTATTCACCTGCTGGTGTCCATTATATTTCTAATATGACGCAATATTTTGATTTTTTTTTTTTTTTTAATCAAAAAAACTATTTATTTAATTTTGAGTTTTCAGGCGGAAATCTTGCTCTAGAAAACTTATGACGTAATATTCAATTTGTTTTCAATTCGTCAAACTTTTTATTTAATTAATTTTCGCGTGAAAATTTTGCAATAGGAAATCAATTGTTGTGGTGAGAATTTTATTGCTTTTTTTAATTGTTGGCAACTGCTATAACGAAAAATATTTATTTTTTTCTGTCATTGTTGTGAAAGATCTGGTTTTATCAGAATCATGTTAAGACGGTATTCAAAATGTTGAACCCTCCCCATTTCTATTCGCTTGGGCCGATTTTGCCCATTTTCAATCCCCGCCGAGATATTAACCATCTCAAAGTTGTTGTGAAGTTTGAAGACGATTCGTGCATAATTGCGACTTTTATCGTGCGGACAAAATTTAGTTCATACATACATATATACTTTTTAAGTGGGGGTGGTTTTGGGTTCCTGGGGTCGTATAATGAAAAGTTATGAAGGAATTTTTCAAAAGTTCCACCATGGTAACGACTGCAATAGGTAGCATTTCTTACGAAATCTACCTAAAAATTCTCCAAAATACGGAAATTGTAATGGCGTGATGATTTCTGTATTTTACAAAATCTTATTTTACAGTGTATGTTTTCATAATATGCAGTTTCTGTTCATAAATTGTGTCTATACAATTTTAAGGCTTGAAATCAACTTTAACAGAGAGACGGCATGCAGTAAATATAATTTCAGAAGATTCTGTTTCTTGTAAATTTAAGGTATCCTGTCTTAGACTTAAAAGAAATCTGCTAGAAAGAAAACATACACTACAAGCACATGAGTTTTTCCTTCGTGCAATTTTATCTTACGACTTACTATAAACATTTAGTTCACAATTTACATCCCAAATTATAAGGTTAAGCTACGTATACAAAAATCTGACATTTTATCATATTAGTCATAGGTATGAGTACTCATGTGCAATTTACATATTCAGCTGTGTATTTCAGAGTTACCTGATAACTTTTTTACACACTTCACCAGCTTAATGTGTTATCATCAAAATACACAGAACAATATGTACACTGTTAAAAATATTGTGAAAAATTACCTCTGTTTATAAAGGCTATCTGTTTTCTCACCAATGAGAACGCTACTTAAACGACTATGGAGCGTTCTAATTGGTCAGAAAATAGATAGCCTATAAAAACAGAGGTAATTTTTCACGATATTTTTAACAGTGTACAGTCGTGGAAAAAAAAGTAAACACCCCTACTAACTCTGCAAAAAAATTATCGTAGAAGAAATTTACTGGTGCCACACGATTGGTAATAAAGTCTACTTTTAAATGATCTATATAAAACTTGATTAGGGGGCCATCTACATATTAAAACGAACCATAACTTTTTTTTTTCATTGGCGATATAAAATTCTGACCGCATAAATGAACTCTACACCCTTTAATTAGGCCTAAAATTAAATTTTTATACAATTCGTACGATAAGTTTTCGAGAAATTATTTTATAACGAGCATATTTTAGGGGCGTTATCCAAAATGAAGTTCGGTACTGGATTGTGGACCGAGAGAGCCGTCTTCTTGATCACGGCATCTTAAGCGCCACACAGGCAGTAATTGAAGATTGCTAGATTACAAGATAGCATAAGCAATTTCAAAATATCTAGTCACTTCTATCATAGGCGGCCTCTAACCATCATTTTGCCGTTTTTTAAGCATAATTTTAAAATTACTTGGAAGACAGAATGTGAAATTTTGGATTTCTATAAAGCAGGCCTTAATAAATGAATTCATCAAAAAAATTGCATGTTGCAATTCATAATTTTTTCGAATATTAATTTCATAATGCATAATTCATATCATAAAATTATAAACATTGCAAATTCAACGTATTTATGTTTGAGTTGTTTAGTATTATTGCTACACAAAAAATTAGTACATTATGAGTATAATTTCAGAAGATATTAATAAAAATATGAAGATATAATCTAACATTAGAAGCACTAATTTTTGAATGTTTATAATTCAAAAACTTATCAATCAAATGACTTGAAATTTGGTGTCTTAGCATAGTTTGAACCGAAGATTTGAAATGTCTTGTTAAAATTGGGTATTACCATTGAAAAAATGAAGTTCTTGTTAGTTTTAATATGTAGATGGCCTTCTAAGCAAATTCTATATACATCATTTAAAAGTAGACTTTATTTCTAATAGTTCGGTACCAGTAACTTTCTTCTAGGATAATTCGTTGAGGAGTTAGTAGGGGTGTTTACTTTTTCCACGATTGTACTTTGAAACGGACATATAAGGCGTGTATTTGGCAATTAACAAGTCACTTTACACGTATAAATGAATCGCTTTTGTATCGTATGTATACCTGTTTTAATGCGTAAATTTGCGCATTTACTTTATTGAGTGCATAGAATATTACTAGAACGTATTACATAAGTGTAAAATGCTTTAATTAAGAAGCAAGTGCAGTAAATCACATTTAAAAGAAATAAATATAACCTTGCACCGTATACAAAAGAACGAAATTAATTTTTTTAATTGATTCTGCATTATTTTGAAGTTCCTAAATTTTTTTAATGCACTGAGTTAAAAAAAAAACGAGTTTTTTCTTCTACCATGTAATGTTTCCAACATAAGTAATATTTATTTTGATAGGAAAAAACAAATCCGATACTGAAAAGTTTTCTATAAATCGAAATCGGATTGATTCGATGATTTTCATAAAACAATACTTATATATTAATTTGAGTACAAGTAAACCATCAAACTAGATATCGATTTCGGAAATATTTGCTTTTGTTTAAGCAATTTTTTGACGTTAATCATCCATAACTGGAGTTCTCGCCAATATTATTAGTTATTGGTGAGCGGCAACACGATTACGGGAGATCTCAAAAGTAACAATATAGCTTTTCAGAAAATCTTCTACCTATACTAATTAAAGCACAAACGAACAACATCTAGATAGATTCAGAATTAAAAGAAATGGTTTTATATTTCAATTACCTCAGAATTGAGAAGGCTGCTATAAATCTAAAATGGTATAGACGATTTTCTTGAAATATTCTTATGTACTATATTGACTAAGTGCAATTAATCTAAGGTGGACAGATGTTTCAAATTTTAAGAGAGCTTATGTTTAGAAGTCCAGTCTCAACTTTGAGATTTAAAAAGATTAATTAGATTTTAAAAAGTCCTTCCGGCCAGTGCCGGGAGGAAGAGGTAGCTTTCAAATTCCTTATTTTTAAAAAGCTAGCTTATGTTATTCAAACACACGAGGCTCAATTTAGTGGAAACCGATTATAGAAGATTCAATACTAATTTTTATCAATACTAAATTCTTATGAATGAGAATTTCGCGAAATTAGTCAGCTTTATCCAAGCTGATTTTATTTAAAGTTATATTTGGTTTCCAAATTCGGCGATATGTGAAGTACCTGCCCTTTTAAGATAACATGGTGGATGAGGCTAACCAGTGAACTTGGTCGAGACCTTAGTAATTCCTGTGCACACGCTCTCTCACATCGGAATCGGTTGATATATATGAGTGCTGTCACAGGAAAAAATCAGATTTTTCAAAATGTCACCCACATAATGAAATTCAAACTGCTGTATCTGAGCCATTTTTTCAGATAAAGACAAAAAAAAAATGCTCCGGAATTCTTATATCAAAGTCAGATACTTAAGAAAGAAACCATTTTCAATTTCTAAATTTTTTGCACTTCACTTTAAATATAATTTTTTTTTAATTTAATGGCCGCCTTTTTGATTCAAGATGGCGGATGAAGTTGGCCAGTGAACTTAGTCGAGACATTGCTATATACTATCCAAATGCCTTCTTACATCCAAATAGGTTAATAAATACGTATGTTATCGCGTGACATATATCAGATCGTTTCAACATGTCAGCCATGCTAGAGTTTTCAAAGTGCTATAACTCGACCTTTTAGGTAGCTTTCTTTACAAAAAGCTACCTATTGCAGCCGTTCGGAGGAAAGCGATTTCAAAAAATTTTGGTATATTTTCATCGATCATGACCCCCAGACCCCGAAACTACCCTCCGTTCAAAATTTATATATATATATATATATATATATATATATATATATATATATCTGACCTATGTCACACTGTAACTCTCGTATTTATGAACCGATTTGGATGTAATTCGGTGTGTACATAGTACATACCAATGTCTCGATCGAGTTCGTTGGCCAGCGTCATCCGCCATTTTGTTTCAAAATGGCGACCATTTAAAAATTTTTTAAAAATTTAAAATTTGAAATGTGGTACCAAAAAATTGAAAATGGAAAAATATTTTTTTCTTATGTATTTGACCTTTATACAAAGACTCCGTAGCAGTTTTTGTTTCGTCTATATCTTAAAAAAATGGCTGAGTCATAGCATTTTGAATTTCTAGCGAAGCTGACATTTTGAAACGTCCTGAATTTTGTCACGCGATAAAAGTCGTATTTATGAACCGATTTGGATGTAACTTCGTTTATACATAGTACAAACCAATGTCTCGAACGAGTTCGTTGGCCAGCTTCATCCGCCATCTTGTTTAGAAATGGCGGCCATTTAAAATTTTAAGAAAAATTTAAATTTGAAATGTGGTAGCAAAAAATTAAAAATTGAAAAAATATTTTTTTCTTATGTGTTTGACCTTGATAAAAAGATTCGGGAGCAGTTTTTGTTTCGTCTATAGCTTAAAAAATGGCTGAGTTATAGCATTTTGAATTTCTATCGTGGACATTTTGAAACGTCCTGATTTTTGCCACGTGATAACAGACGTATTTATGAACCGATTTGGATGTACCTTGGTGTGTACATAGTACATACAAATAACTCAACCGAGTTCGTTGACCAGCTTCATTCGCCATCTTGTTTCAAAATGGTGGCCATTTAAAAAAATTAAAAAAAAAATTAAATTTAAAATGAGATACCAAAAAATTGGAAAATGAAAAAGATTTTTTTTGTATGTGTTGGACCTTAATACAAAGATTCCGGAACAGTTTTTGTTTCGTCTACATCTAAAAAAATGGCTGAGTTATAACATTTTGAATTTCTATTGTGGCTGACATTTTAAAACGACCTGATTTTTGTCACGCGATAACAGGCGTATTTATGAACCGATTTGAATGTAACTTTTCTGTACATAGTACATACCAATGTCTCGACCGCGTTCGTTGGCCAGCTTCATTCGGCATCTTGTTTTAAAAGGGTTGCCATTTTTTTAAAAAAATGTAATTTAAAATTTAAAATGAGGCATTAAAAATTGGAAAATGAAAAAGATTTCTTTTTATGTGTTTGGCCTTGATAGAAAGATTCTGGAGCAGTTTTTGTTTCTGAAAATTTGTTCTTTTGTTTATATCTTAAAAAGTGTTTGAATTATAGCACTTTGAATTTCTATCATGGCTAACACTTTGAAACGATCTTGTGTCTACCACGCGATACCACACGTATTCGCATATTTCGATGGAAGAAGGCATGTGGATAGTATACATCAATATCTCGACAAAGTTCGCTGGCCAGCTTCATCAGCCATCTTGTTTCAAAATGGCGGCCATTAAATTAAAAAAAAAATTATATTTAAAGTGAGGTGCAAAAAAATTAGAAATTGAAAAAGGTTTCTTTCTTAAGTATTTGACCTTGATATAAGGATTCAGGAGCATTTTTTGCTTGTCTTTATCTTAAAAAATGGCTCAGATATAGCAGTTTCAATTTCTAAAGTGGGTGACATTTTGAAAAATCTGATTTTTTGCCTGCGACAGCACTCGTATATATCAACCGATTCCGATATGAGTGAGCATGTGCACATCAATTACTAAGGTCTTGACCAAGTTCACTGGTTAGCCTCATCTACCATGTTGTCTTAAAATGGCAGGCACTTTAAGAAATCGCCGAATTTGGCAGCCAAAATATAAGTGACTTTAAATAAAAGCAGCTTGGATAAAGTTGACTAATTTCGCGAAATTCTCATTCCTAATGATTTAGTATTGATAAAAATTAGTATTAAATCTCCTACATTCGGTTTCCACTTAATTGAGCTTCGTGTGTTTGAATAATATAAGTTGGCTTTTTAAAAATAAGGAATATGAAAGCTACCTCTTCCGCCCGGCACTGGCCGGAAGGACTTTTTTTTAAGATGTAGACGAAAAAACTGGCCTGAAATCTCTGTATCAGGGTCAAACACATAAAAAAACCTTTTTCATTTTCCAAACCTCATTTTAAATTTTAAATAATTGTTTTTAAATGTTCCCTTTTGAATCAAAATGGCGAATGAATGTTGCCTACGAACTCGGTCCAGACATTGGTATGCACTACGTGCACACCAAGTTACATCCAAATTGGTTCATAAATACGGCTGTTATCGCGTGACAAAAATCAGGTCGTTTCAAAATGTCAGTCACAATAGAAATTAAAAATGCTATAACTCAGCCATTTTTCTAGATATAGACGAAACAAAAGTTGTTCCGGAATCTTTATATTAAGGTCAAACACATAAGGAAAAATTCTTTTTCAATTTTTTGACACCTCATTTTTAATTTTAAAATTTAAAATTTTTTTTAAATGGGCGCCATTTTGAAACAAGATGGCGGATGAAGCTGGCCAACGAACTCGGTCGAGACATTGGTATGTACTTTGTACACACCAAGGTACATCCATATCGGTTCATGAATGACATCTGTTATCTGGTGATAAAAATAAGGATGTTTCAAAATGTCAGCCACGCTAGAAATTCAAAGTTCTCTAATTCAGACATTTTTTAAGATATAGACGAAACAAAAACTGCTCCGAAATCTTTGTATCAAAGTCAAACACATAAGAAAAAAATATTTTTCAATTTTCAATTTTTTGGTATCACATTTCAAATTTTAAATTTTTTTAAAAATGTAAATGGCCGCCATTTTGAAACAATTTGGCGGATGGGGCTGGCCAACGAACTCATTGGAAACATTAGTATGTACTATGTACGCACCAAGTTTCATATAAATCAGTTCATAAATATGCCTGTTATCGAGTGACAAATATCAGGTTGTTTCAAAATGACAGCCACAATAGAAATTCAAAATGCTATAACTCACCCCTTTTTTAAGATATACACAAAACAAAAACTGCTCCGGAATCTTTGTATCAAGGTCAAACACATAAGAAAATAATATTTTTCAATTTTCAATTTTTTGGTATCACATTTCAAATTTTAAATTTTTTTTAAAAATGTAAATGGCCGCCATTTTGAAACAATTTGGCGGATGGGGCTGGCCAACGAACTCATTGGAAACATTAGTATGTACTATGTACGCACCAAGTTTCATATAAATCAGTTCATAAATATGCCTGTTATCGAGTGACAAATATCAGGTTGTTTCAAAATGACAGCCACAATAGAAATTCAAAATGCTATAACTCACCCCTTTTTTAAGATATACACAAAACAAAAACTGCTCCGGAATCTTTGTATCAAGGTCAAACACATAAGAAAATAATATTTTTCAATTTTCAAATTTTTGGTATCACATTTCAAATTTTAATTTTTTAAAAGAATTTAAATGACCGCCATTTTGAAACAATTTGGCGGATGGGGCTGGCCAACGAACTCGGTCGAGACTTTGGCATGTACTATGTACACACCGAGTTTCATCTAAATCGGCTCATAAATACGCCTGTTATCGAGTGACAAATATCATGTTGTTTCAAAATGACAGCCACGGTAGAAATTGAAAGTGCTATAACTCAGCCATTTTTTAAGATATAGACAAAACAAAAACTGATCCGTAATTTTTGTATCAAGGTCAAATACATAAGAAAAAAAATATTTTTCAATTTTTAATTTTTTGGTACCACATTTCAAATTTAAATTTTTTTTAAAAAGTTTAAATGGCCGCCATTTTGAAACAAGATGGCGGATAAAGCTGGCCAACGAACTCGGTCGAGACATTGGTATGCACTATGTACACACCACGTTTCATCCAAATCGGTTCATAAATACGAGAGTTACAGTATGACAAAGATCAGATATATATATATATATATATATATATATATATATATATCAACTTTTGAACGGAGGGTGGTTTCGGGGTCTGGGGGTCATGATCGATGAAAATATACCAAAATTTTTTGAAATCGCTTTCCTCCGAACGGCTGCAATAGGTAGCTTTTTGTAACGAAAGCTACCTAAAAGTCGATAGTTTTATGAAGTCTATCAAAGACAAAGTTACAACAAGAACGAAACATCGTTCATCACGCATAGATTATGAAACAATTTCCTTCACTTAAAGAATACTTTAATAAAACTGCTCAACTTAACAAGGTTAAATAATATGTCCAAGCAAACAAGTTAAAGTTCTGACAAGGCAGGGAGGCCTACCTAATGGCTTGAGCACAATCCGTACTTGCCTAAGTATGTTTACTAAGATTCTCATTTATTGAAGACTTGAAAAATATATCACAATATTAACAATATTAATTACAGCTAACAACCCAGTTGTCTTAGCGCGCTACTAAATAATACAAGGTATGAATTATATCAGAACTTAAATAATTTTAAATGGAACGCTGGTTATTACAAAATTGCACATTCAAAACATACATATGATTTTTTACAACATAATTAACTCATAAAAAGAGAGAAAATATTTACAATATCTACAATACAAATAACCACTTCAAAAATGCTGGGAATGTGTAAAACACTAGATTCATACCTATTGTCAGGTAATTTTGACAGATTTGTTTCTAAATGTCTAAGTAAACAATGTAATGAAAATGCATAACACATTTGAAAACCCAATTACAGGAATTAGCTATAGTCGTAAAAATTCTTTTGTACAGTCCTGTATATGATGCATAGATTTCTATGTATACTACATAATATGCTAAAATTTAGTTCAGTCAGGCAACTCATAACAGATTGTTAATTACCCTGCAGCAACATTAGTCCAAAACTGAAATGTACTCGAGAACTTTTGTGCTATCCTGTATATGATCTAATAATTATATACACACCAAGTAATAGGGAAAAAATGGTTATATTTAAAAACGCATAAACCGAAAACGCACTACCATGAATTATTGTTAATTGTGCCGAATTATTTTCTGTGAACGTGTAAATGAGCGATAACTGCTATGCACAAGGTATTACATAATAAGAATCTTGTAATGCAGCTCAGTGATAAATATTAATTTCAAAATGTTCGAAATAGTGCAACATCATTAAAATGATCGGCAAACGATTTTATCCCCCATAGACCGTAACGTAACGGAATTCTTTTGTGTGTCCTTGTAAACGAACTATAAATGCTAAACGCTTCATTTTCTTTACCGAAAGTCCAATAGTAATCCTCAATGACATATCAATTCCACGGCAATACGCGTACACGTAGGCGAGTTGCAGCACAGGCAGACAAACATACGGCATACAGGCAAACAGAATTCATAAACACTTTTCAAATATTAAAACACCAAATAAAATAAATTAAGACAAACTTGAGCACAAATAAAAATATAATTTATAAAAAAATATATACTTAAAAACAATTAAAAATACAATATGTAAACGTTTCGCCAAGCGACACGCAAGGCATCATGAGTACAAAAATAACCATTGTATTTCAAAAGACAGAACAAATCAAGAACAGTTAAAGTTAGTTATTTTAAAAACAAACAATATTCACTAGGGACAGAACGAGCATCAAAGTCTGCGATCGCAATTCAGTGAACCAAGCCTCAAGGAGCAATCTACCATGGTAGTTGTTGCAACCCGATTTCAAAATACTTGCGTTCTCAATGAGCGGAATGTGATACGTTTGAAGTGAATTCTGGACCATTTTTTAATTCAAATTACCCTTTTTTAAAGCACCAGTATGTTCTTTTAGGCGAATTTCCAATGATCTACCAGTTTCACCAATATAAACACTGTTGCAATCTTTACAAGGAATAATATAAACAACACCGGGTAATTTAGACTTATCATATTGAAATTTATGCTTATTGAAAAAGAAACTCAATTTATTAATAGGTTTAAAAGAAACCCCAATATTGAATGATTTTAGAATGCCAGAAATTTTTTCAGAAATGTTCTTATAATAAGGGATACAGATAAAGGAGCTTGGTTTACTACGTTGAAAAGGGGAGGGAGTAGAATTTACAAAATTTAAAGTATTTTTAAAGATTTTTTTAACAAGACCAATAGGATAGCTATTATTAACCAAATCGCGATAAATTTTACATTTCTCTATTTCAAAATCATTACTGGAACTTTAATATTTTATGGCTCTGAAGGCTAAAGTTTTAATAACGGAGGCTGAAAGGGCATATTGAATTGAAATTAGTATATTGACCAGTAGAAGCAAGTTTTCTGTAAAAAGTAGTGGTGACAGATTGAGAGATATCAGTCGTGAGTCTGCGGATTAGAATGTCGAGAAATGGTAATTCAGCATTATTTTCAATTTCAACAGTAAACTTAATAGTGTAATCAATAGAGTTAGAAATCGTGAGAATATCATTTAAGTCTGCTTCTTTCACTATCAAAAAACTATCGTCGACATAACGTCTCCAAAAAAGAATACGTGGACCAAGTTCAGAATTAATAGTATTTTCAATATTCTGCATTACAAGTTCAGCAATTACAACAGAGAGGGGGGACCCCATAGCGGTACCAGAAATTTGACTATAAAAGCAGTTATTAAATACAAAACAGTTTGAGGTCAAACAAAACTTAACCAATTCAACAATCTCTTCGACATTAAAATCAGTAGGGTGTGTAGGAGTAGGCCAGATATCTTTAATAACTTTACAGACCAGATCAAAACGGATAGAAGTAAACAGCGAAACAACATCGAGAGAAGCCATGATGTAACCGATAGGGAATACAAAACTCTGTAAATCATCAAGAAATTTGTAAGGTGAATTAAGACTGTAATTGGAGTTTAAAGTAAGAAGTTTAAGAAGTGCGGATAAGTAACTAGAAAGATTATATAAAGGGGATTTTGAAAAATCAATAATGGGACGGAGTGTGATAGATTGTTTATGAATCTTTTGTAACCCATAAAAACGAGGGACAAGACCGGTGTAACATTTCAGTTTCGAAGCAGAATTTGGGGGGATTTTTTAAGTTTTTCAAATTTGGAAATAATAATGTTCATCTTACGTTGAATGGAAGGAGTTTGATCTTTCTAAGTACAGAATATGTATTTACATCGTCAAGTATTTCATGAGCCTTTGAATCACAAGTATCTTTATTCATAACAACAGTAGTTCTACCTTTATGGGTCTTGTAATTGTAATCGAATTGTCCGATCTCAATCTCTTGATAATACGCAAGGAATCTTCTGCACCAGCCGGAATGGAGTAATTAGAGTTTAAGATCGATGTAGAAATACCACGTCCAATATCATGTCTTACCAATGGGCAAGAACCCATAATAGCGGATTCAGCAGAAGCAAGTAAATCGGGAATATCTAATTTCGTAGAACCCAGAGAATAATTCGAGCCTTTATTAAGCAAAGCAGATTCCGACACTGATAAAGTTTTAGACGAAATATTCATGACCCAATAATCGTTAATCGATGTAACAGTAGAAGATTCAGGAGTAACCTTCATAAGGAGGTTAGTAAATTTATTGGCATATTTCTTATCCAAGTTCAACTTCAGAAGGTAATTACTGCACTTTAAAAAATCCAGGATACGAAGACAATCATACGGATCAACAAAGCTAAAAAGTTTCGCGAGGTGATAATGTAGGAAACGATGGTAAGAATGTAATAAGCCGTAGTTAAGCGCGATGTGTGGGAGTGGCTAGGAGTCGTTCGGTAGCTTCATCGCCCCAAGCCCTACCTTCCCGGTTTTCGGTGTCTTTAATTTGTGTAATTTCTCTTTTAAATTTGTCCGGTTTCATTTTTTTTTATCCTTTCATTCTGGCTTCCGCTAGAATCTCTTATACTCGGGACGTGGCTTGGGGCCTACTGACCTTGCTTCCGCAAAAGAGTCAGAATATATGGAAAAATAAAGGGCTGCGGACGAAGAGAGGCCGATCGCCGCGGCGGTTATCATAGCTCTTAATTACGGCTTATTACGTTCTTACCGTCGTTTCCTACATTATCACCTCACGAAAGTTTTTAGCTTTGTTGATCCGTATGATTGTCTTCGTATCCTGGATTTTTTAAAGTACAGTAATTACCTTCTGAAGTTGAACTTGGATAAGAAATATGCCAATAAATTTACTAACCTCCATATGAAGGTTACTCCTGAATCTTCTACTGTTACATCGATTAACGGTAATTGGGTCATGAATATTTCGTCTAAAACTTTATCAGTGTCGAAATCTGCTTTGCATAATAAAGGCTTGAATTATTCTCTGGGTTCTACGAAATTAGATATTCCCGATTTACTTGCTTCTGCTGAATCCGCTATTTTGTGTTCTTGCCCATTGGTAAGACATGGTATTAGACGTGGTATTTCTACATCGATCTTAAACTCTAATTACTCCATTCCGGCTGGTGCTGAAGATTCCTTGCGTATTATCAAGAGACTGAGATCGGACAATTCGATTATAATTACAAGAGCTGATAAAGGTAGAACTACTGTTTTTATGGATAAATATGCTTATGATTCAAAGGCTCATGAACTACTTGACGATGTAAATACATATTCTGTACTTAAGAAAGATCAAACTCCTCCCATTCAACGTAAGATCATTATTATTTCCAAATTTGAAAAACTTAAAAAAATCCCCCCAAATTCTGCTTCGAAACTGAAATGTTACACCGGTCTTGTCCCTCGTTTTTATGGGTTACCAAAGATTCATAAACCATCTATCACACTCCGCCCCATTATTGATTTTTCAAAATCCCCTTTATATAATCTTTCTAGTTACTTATCCGCACTTCTTAAACCTCTTACTTTAAACTCCAATTACAGTCTTAATTCACCTTACAAATTTCTTGATTTACAGAGTTTTGTACTCCCTATCGGTTACATCATGGCTTCTCTCGATGTTGTTTCGCTGTTTACTTCTATCCCTTTTGATCTGGTCTGTAAAGTTATTAAAGATATCTGGCCTACTCCTACACACCCTACTGCTTTTAATGTCGAAGAGATTGTTGAATTGGTTAAGTTTTGTTTGACCTCAAACTGTTTTGTATTTAATAACTGCTTTTATAGTCAAATTTCTGGTACCGCTATGGGGCCCCCCTCTCTGTTGTAATTGCTGAACTTGTAATATAGAATATTGAAAATACTATTAATTCTGAACTTGGTCCACGTATTCTTTTTTGGAGACGTTATGTCGACGATAGTTTTTTGATAGTGAAAGAAGCAGACTTAAATGATATTCTCACGATTTCTAACTCTATTGGTAACCCTTTTAAGTTTACTGTTGAAATTGAAAGTAATGCTGAATTACCATTTCTCGACATTCTATTCCGCAGACTCACGACTAATATCTCTCAATCTGTCACCACTAATGTTTACAGAAAACCTACTTCTACTGGTCAATATACTAATTTCAATTCAATATGCCCTTTCAGCCTTAAAATAACCGTTATTAAGACTTTCGCCTTCAGAGCCATAAAATATTGCAGTTCCAGTAATGATTTTGAAATAGAGAAATGTAAAATTTTCGAAATTTGGTTAATAATAGCTATCCTATTGGTCTTGTTAAAAAAATCTTTAAAAATACTTTAAATTTTGTAAATTCTACTCCCTCCCCTTTTCAACGTAGTAAACCAAGCTTCTTTATCTGTATCCCTTATTATAAGAACATTTCTAAAAAATTTCTGGCATTCTAAAATCATTCAATATTGGGGTTTCTTTTAAACCTATTAATAAATTGAGTTTCTTTTTCAATAAGCATAAATTTCAATATGATAAGTCTAAATTACCCGGTGTTGTTTATATTATTCCTTGTAAAGATTGTAACCGTGTTTATATTGGTGAAACTGGTAGATCATTGGAAATTCGCCTAAAAGAACATACTGGTGCTTTAAAAAAGGGTAATTTGAATTAAAAAATGGTCCAGAATTCACTTCAAACGTATCACGTTCCGCTCATTGAGAACGCAAGTATTTTGAAATCGGGTTGCAACAACTACCATGGTAGATTGCTCCTTGAGGCTTGGTTCACTGAATTGCGATCGCAGACTTTGATGCTCGTTCTGTCCCTAGTGAATATTGTTTGTTTTTAAAATAACTAACTTTAACTGTTCTTGATTTGTTCTGTCGTTTGAAATGCAATGGTTATTTTTGTACTGATGATGCCTTGCGTGTCGCTTAGCGAAACGTTTACATATTGTATTTTTAATTGTTTTTAAGTATATTCTTTATAAATTTTATTTTTTAACTGTGCTCAAGTCTGTCTTAATTTATTTTATTTGGTGTTTTAATGGTTTTTAAATTCAGACGTTAAATGTATATGTACTGTAAACTTTTCAAATAGGTTGGAAAAAGTTAAAAATAATAAAATTATGATGAAAATAAGAATTTACTGTTGAAACTATTTTTAAATGAGATCGCATTTTGAAGTAATATTGCAGTTCACACCGGTTATAACGTACTTTTGGGGGACCAGGAAATATGGTACGCAGTAACCGAAGTACGTTATAAGTAATATCCAATAAAATGCAGTGCTTAACATGAAAGAAAAAAGCGCAGAGAAACACACGTAATATTAGAAATTTAATGAGTTTATCAAAATAAAATAGAAAAAAAGAAAAAAAAAACATTTTGCTACTTGCACTTTTATTTTAGAAAAAATAGTCTGATATTTTTCGTAGTTTTCTTTGATTACACGGCAAGGTAAAATTGCCATTTTCATGTGTCAAATTAGAATACATATTTTTTCCTTGAATAGTGACATATGCAGAGTTTACAAGCTGTTTTACTTTCCTTCAATTTGAAATACGATTATCCCTTTCCTCGCCATCAGTTTGCGGTTGTTAACAAAATGTTTGGGAGATTCAACAATGGAATGGAATAGATCAGTATATTTCGTCCTACAGAATGTTACTTCAGTATACTTGAAATGCAATTAAAAATGAAAAACACCGCCTTACCACAACAAAAACACTGAGAGTTTATGTCTACTTAGACCTTAAGGTCTAACTAGACGTATCCTTCAACTGTCGGTGCCCTTTTTGGGGGGTTTCGCGGTGCTTTTTATTTTTTACTTCTTTTGGAGAATCATTCTGAAGGACGGAAATCTTTTCCTAAAGTCCAACTTCACTTCTTTCCATTGCTGAGTTTCTCCCTCTTTTTGTCAATAACCACAAATGATTGGCGAAAAAAGGGCGATAAATGCTCTTGAAGGAGAATAATTGAAGGAAGAAGTAAACCCAGTCTTGGAACTCACTAGGATAAACGTCCAAGACAGCTTACCTATTTGCACAGAAATGAAAGGATGACATCCATATTTTATTTTTTGTTAGTCTTAAAAGTACGTTATAACCAGATTAAGGTTTTTACATAGTCCGTTATAGCTGAAGTTATAAATAATTACTTACATAGACTTTCATTCGGGATCAAGCATTTGAGTACGTTATAAGCGAAAGAATATTATATCCCAGGTACGATATAAGCGGTGTCGACTGTATTTAAATATGAATTTGTGACCATCTGATCATGTATGAAATGTGTTATTTTGATTCGTCTGACATATTGGTGCTCTTGATGACGGACCCACAGGACCAAGCATTAATTAGTCCTTCAAGGATACATGGAATAGTCTAACTAGTATCTACTTATATAAAATCCAAGTCTCTGTGTTTCCCTCATAATTCCGGTATGACTGCGTCATTTTAATGAATAATTGTTGAAAATTACTAATGCAGGGTTACCACAGTAGCGCCAAATGTTGATAACTTGGCGAAATATCACCAAATTTGGTGACAAAAATAAGTTGTTATATATGAAGCCAACTTTTCGATAGCTAGCTAATTTGGCGAAATTCCCATTTAAAACCATTAATATTTCCTAATCGAGGTCATCGCAATTTAATTAAAATTCCTCGTTTTTAAGGGTTTTTTTTCCAAATCTATGTGTGAGAATTTAAAGCTTAATATGCGAAAATCTACGTCTTTACATCTTCATCCTGGTGCTACTAAAACATAATAGCCAACATACAGCGCTGTACTATCTGAGCTCCTAACTGCCCGATTTGAATGTGGTTTAGGTACTTCTCCAGTACAGGGGCCTTGACGAGATAGAGAAAATGAAATTTGGCAACATATAATAAAAAAAAACAATAATATAGATATTAAATAAAATGTTTATAGATTATATAAATAAACTTAAATGTTCATTAATTTTGATTTCATACCTGTTTATATCATTTGGCAAAAAATCTCACTTCTGAAGCCCAAATTATGACAAACTTTAAAAAGTACGCCAAAGCCCCTATACTGGAAAAGTACCGCCCTTTATACAGTCCGATACAAAAGTTCATTTCTCGGTACTTTTTTACTTTAGAGGCCTTGGCGAAAAAGGAAAATTGGCAACATATTTTCTGGCAACCTGTTCGCTGTTTCCTTTCATATACACTCGCATTTGTTTTCAATATTTATACAATTTATTTAGCATAAAGAATCCATATATCTAATTTTTAAATATAGACATGATCTGTAATCCGCTAAAAGCCTCAAATCCGCACAATTCTTGGTACCAAGCTGTGCAATCAGTGGTCTTCTACTATACTACAGTTTTTTTCACAAATGAGTTTCGTTTTTAAAATTTGTTATTTTCTTCTATCAATGCGGAGCAAGCGAGCAAAACTCTGATTCTTCACATATGTTGTATATATCTTTATATCTCATATTCCGTCATTTTTGCCTGGCTATCTTTCTAATAGAATCTATAAATTCACTATTCACTGTTAAAATATCTTTAAATATATGATTTTCAAACACAAAAAATTTTATTCCATATATCGATTTATTTATGCACTTTTGATTGTGCTTTTTCTATTTCTTTTCGATATTTCAAACGTTTTACTCAAAAGTGTTTTAGTTATATTTTGACATATTAATTATCTTTGTTTACAGTAATTTGTTTCTTCTGGTATCAGAATAAAAATAAACATTTGCTTTTTTCAGTCATTAAAGTTTTGCGGTCTTGATGTTATTTTGTTTATTAGTTAAGAAAAAACCCTTGTTTTATTTCACTGGAGAAATTTAGATGCTTTCACTATTTTCTGTGTATTTTCCAAAAGTCATTAAATGTTGTTTAAAAAACGTAATTAATTAACGTCTGAAAATTGACGTGTTAATTGTAATTCATTAATGACTTGAGAAGTTACTAAAAAAACGTCATGGAGATAATTGATAAATTCTAACCATTCCCAAAAAAAGAGATACACTAATTAACTCGAATGAAACTATAAAAAACTCAAATGCTTTGAGTCTTTAATGAGTGTAGTTTTTTTTTAAATGGGTACGTTTGAGAAATTTAAGATAAATCAATAGATAACATTAATGCATATTCTAAAATAATTAAGTGATAATAGATGAGATCTAGCTTTAATATATTTTATTTCTCAATATACTTAACATCATTTTTATAATTCTTAACACGGCTTTTCTAGAAATGTTGAATTTTGAATTATTTTTAAGTTTGAATTATTCCAAGCGTGTGTATGTATACCAGTGGAACTTGTTAAAAGTTTTTAACACCCAAAATCTGGTAAAAAGCGATATCGAGGGACGTTCTTGAGTTTTTACAATCATGTGTCTAAATATTATAATAAACAATTTCTATAGTATACTAAATATTAATTTTAACCAATATTAACAATTTAATATTTATTGCGTAGTGGATAAAATCTATTAGCTAATAGTTGGAGTTCCTAAATGTCTGGCACTATTGTACTGAAGTACTGGTCTTATACTCGTAATCTGGAAAAGATATAGCAACCTTAGTTTTTTTTTTCATTTATCAAATTAAAAAAAACCTATTATATGATTTACCGAAAACCTAATCAGCACCAACTTCTGTCAAGGTCTAACAGAACTTGAAGTTTGATGAAATTCCGTGCATTAGTTCTTGAGAGATGGCTATCATTAAATCGTGTAAATCCTGAAAAATATAGCATAGCAGCGCCACCTGTTGGGTGATTTAGACCAAAAAGTAATGAGAACCAGTTTATGGTCTAACCGAATCTAAAGTTTTATTGAACTCTGTTTATTAGTTCTTCAGCGCCACAAAATTTTCGTAACATATAGACAGACAGACATTTCTAAAAACAGTCAAATCATGTTCAGTACCGTATAAAACACATAAATCCGCCGAAAACCGGAAGTCAAAATTTTTCGCTAATCCAAAACTTTCTTCTTGTAAAGATAGAAGAATGTAATAAGGAAAAATGGTTTGCGGTACATTTTAATTATACTTATATTGTTTCAAATATAAGAAAATTTAAAATGATCACTGAGCTGCACTAGAACATGTAAAGTATGAATTATGGAATGCGTAGCATTTATCGTTCATTCACAGAGGCTTGTAAAAAAATTTCGGTTAGAAAACGGACTGTGATCTATAATTGCTGGAATAATGTTTTTCGCTGCAGTATACATTTTAAAAATAATCTAAATTTTTTGTGTTACATAACACGCAAAAATTCTATAGCGTGCATGCAGAACTAGATGAAATAATATTACACTACACACACAAATGACTGGATAGGTACAGCATTTGCTGAAAACCGATTTTGACTGCGTTGCGCATTTTAAAAATCTTTATTAAATTATTTCCTTTAATTTTACAAAAAATTTAATTTCTTGCAAGTATTATTTTAATGTTGGAAAGTATTTCATAATCTAAGCTTGATTTGTAGTAACAGTTGTAAATTTCCAAGTGAGTGAAAAAAGTCCGGGCCAGTGTTCAAACCAGGAATGTCTTGGCCTCGGACTTTTTTCACACACTTGGAAATTTACAACTGTTATGACTCGGAATTTTTTCACCCACTTGGAAATTTACAACTGTTATGATTTATTTACCAATTCAATAGTTGTATTAAAAATTAATCTAACATGATTTTTAGTTCCTATAAAATATTTGCTTTAAGAAAACATACATATTTATTTAGTAATTAATAGCAGAGGTAGTACTGGATTTACGGAATGGTCGGGCGATATGGGATATTTGAATTTCTGACCCGTACGGGGTTGTAACCCACCGTTAAATTGTCAAACGACTTCCTAGAGCTCCCATAACGCACAGTGGTGAGTTCTGTTTGGATACCTACACTGTAAAAAAATTAGTGTAATGTTACTGCATAAATTGGGGCAGCTATGCTGCCTCCGATTATATGGAGCAATTTAACCGATAGAGCTAGTGTTACGTTGTGCCACAATAATGTGAATTCTGATATTTTCAGATTAGTATGGTGTAATATTACACCAGTTATATCAGCTAAATTACTCTATAAAATTGGCAGCAGTATGTTGCCACCAATTTTATGGAGTAACATTACACCAATTTTTGAAAATGTGTTGTTGATGTTATATGGTGAAATCAAATCTTTTTCTCAATTGTTGTAGTTTTTTGCTGTAATTTTATAAAATCCTTATTAATTATAAGACTTTAGCACCAGTGAAGGTAACCAAGACCAGTATTAAGTTCAGTTATATTTATTGCTGTGTTAGTCAGTTTACCTGTATGCTAACTTGTTGATGAGTGAATAAGTTATTTTTTTCAATCTGGCGTATCGGGTAATATGGATTATCAGACTGACGTCTGTGTCAAGTCGAGTCTAGTAAAGATGAGCAATCATTGCACTCCAAACTATCATCTCATGGGATTTTTGCTAGGTTGTACACCAGATGAGGGAGATTCGGAGTGGTGTCGGTTTCTCAATAGAAAATATTCTGGGGACGGGAGAGAAGAAGAGTGGTTAAAATTCCTGATGTGTGAAATATGGGCCGGTCTGGAATATGATGAGGCTGAAACAAGACTACAGTTGTGATTTTTGTAAAAATTAAAACTATTTTTAAAGAATCTGATGATTTGTAGGTGATCTTGGTTGTTCTTGAAAATGATGTTTTTTCCGGCAGTTTTAATATTCTTCATAACCGTAACCCTATTCCACATTATCTGACTGGTTCATATTGTCCGAAATATATAATTATTTTTTAAAACCTAAATATTGATATGTAATTTTTTTTTCATCCACTATAAACGAAATAAAAATGTGTTAAAAACAGCTAAAGTTTGTAATTTACCGATTTTAATGCATCTCAAATTTTTTGTTGTCCTACAAAACCAAATGTAAATGGTATTTCATGATACCTGTACATGGCTTTTTCCAAAAGTTTCTTTGTTAACGCATTATAGTTACTTAAAAAAAAGTAATAACAAGTAATATAAAAATTTTTGTTTCAAATGGAAATCAAATTTCAAAGTGATTGCTTAAAAGGCGCAAAGGCCAACATAGTGAAAAAGATTCCAAGCCAGGACTCGAACCCGGGCCATCAGTTTAGCGCACTGACGTTCTACCGACTGAACCACTTGGAACGATACCTAGCTCGGAAATTTTCTCACTATTATATGTTGGCAAGGCTACAAACGTAGCACAAGATGGAATATTTATCGTGAGCCACCGACCTGGGGCGAGCACGAAACATTATTAAATACAGCATCGATAGAATCTATATTAATACTTTTTCACTATGTTGGCCTTTGCGCCTTTTAAGCAATCACTTTGAAATTTGATTTCCATTTGAAATATTGTATGCAAGGCGAATGTTTCTCTCTGGAATAATTTCCATGTATTAATAAAAATTTTGTTTTTAAATTCCTACTTAGGTCATCAAAGAAAAATTTAATACTAGAAAAAAGGAATTCTGCACTGTTAAAAATTTGCAGCATTCTGGCAGGTCACTTGACCGTTTTTTCCGAAAACGGTTACACAACCGTAAATTTAACACTATTCTGACCATATTATTGGCTATTTTATGATCAGAATATAATTAAATTATGGTTATGAAACCGTTTTTTCAAAAAACGGTCGAATGACCTGCGAGAATGCTGCAAATATTGTAACAGTGTGCTTTTTCAGAATTTAGTGTCGTCCCCGATGAAAAAAAAATACATGTATATATAAATAGTACAAAACATATTTCACTTTTAAGACTTAAAGCACACACTTTTATTTTATGCAAAATGACGTCATTCGGATCCGCTTAAGAATTCCACATTTACGATCCACTCTTAAACATCTAGAGTAAAGCATGCATAGGATGTCACTATCGCGAAATAGTACACAAATGCAGCAAAAAGATGCCGTTATTAAAGCAACTCGACAAAAAAAATGACTAATTAATGATTCATAGACCTTCATTTGTTTGTAAATATAGTTTATAGCAGCTCTATGTTTTAACAGAAATTATTTGTTTATATTTTTTCAAAATAGCACATATTTTAATTACATTTTCTTTCGGTTGTTATGAGAAAATGGCAACAAAAAGATATAATTACTATTTTTCGTGTTTTTCAACTATTTTCCCTTTACTTTCTATAGAAATGGAGTACTTGAGTTGCCAAAATTAAACAAATGGTGCCAAAAACTACAAAAAAATTAATATTTCAAAAATAAATGGAGAAAAGTTTTCAAACAAATTGCATTTAAAAGTACTTTTTTTCCCCAATACGACGGTATGAAAATTGAAAATGTGCGATGCTTAGAAATTTAAAAAATTGCTATAGAGCATTTAATCGTACAACGAAACATCTACTTTGTTTATAGCAGGCTTCCGCAAGGTAACGCTATTTTTTGGAGACACAAAATAAGCTCGGAGAAGGAAATAGCATACTGTACCGGTAGCTAATAATACGTAAAATGTTGCAGATTTTACATTGGAAAATTTCTTAATCGATAAAATAAATAAATAAATATATATATATATTTATTTAATTAGTCTGATCGATATGATTTTTACTAAACATATTTCTTTAACATAAATGCATGACAAAACGTATAAAATTTTTCCACAAATACTTTTAATTTATTTAATTTTGAATTAATTTTTGCTCCTTTCCTTGAAATACAATAGTCTAAATAAATAAATAAATACATTTTTTGCCTTTTTTGCATCAGACAGGAATGGTTAGAAACTGTAATTACTGCATGTAAATAAATACGTCTTTTATGAACAGCATAAAAAGTGAGAAAAACAAAAGAATTTTGAACAAAGAATGAGAATAATTATAAATATAGTATTTCCCATTTCAAGATTGCTGTAATTTGTTTTTCTTTCCGGTGTCAGAATCAATTAATTTTAGCTTAAGGACGTTAATGTTTGCTTATGTTTCTTTTGTTATACGATGCTACATAATTAGCAAGCATAATTAGTGTATTTTGTGTTAAATTTTTAGAAGAAACAAATATAAATTATTATTCGTTTAATATAACGAAAGAAAATAACAATATATTTACTTAGTTTAACATATTTAAATTGAAATTTGTTAGAAGTTTATTATTTCTATCTTACGTTTTCTAAATAATTACAACATATTAACGAAACATATCTTTTTGGGGGCACTTTTACAAGGCGTTCCAATAAAAATGATCCATACTTTAGCAGCAGCTGGAAAACAAACCGTGTTTCACTTCAAGTTCAATCTTGATTTTTGTTTATAACTTTAACAGTAACGAAGAAACTTTAACAATATTCCAACAGACTTACTTCGTTTCTGTGAAATATCATATCAATAACAATTATTAAAAACACAACTAAGGTTTTTAAACAACACTGAGATATATGCTTTAAACTTCAGGATGTAGCTGATTGTACGTACAGTGTAACTAACTGAATTCTGAATAAAAAACAAAATTGAAATTGTCTTTGAACCAAATTCATACCTTCCATCATGGATCTCTTCCCCAATAAAGCACCATTTATCTTTCATCAGGATTTAGCTCCATACCAAACGGCAAACGGCAAAAATATGCAAAGAATGGTTTAAAAATAAAAGCATACAATTATTACCCTGGCCAGGAAACAGCCCTGATCTGAATCCTATAGAAAATTTGTGGCGACGTTTGAAAATCCTTGTACAAAAAAAAGCGCCCATCTAATAGAACGCAACTTATTGAAGCTATAATTCATTCTTGGCGTCACGCGATTAAAACGGATGAACTCCAGGCACTACTTCACTTAATGAAAAGACGCTGTGAAGCTGTCATAAAAAACAATGGTTATCCTATTAAATATTGAATGTGTAAGTGTAACTTTAAAATAGAATTAAATCTAAGATAGATCTTATTTTTTGTAAGCGTAACTTTTTTTGTAATGCAGATATTTTAATTATGTTTTCTTTTATTAAATTTATTGCATTTTTATTAAATTGATAACATTAATTTCCTTGAATTTGATTTATAAACATTTGTATTTAAGTGAAATTTATTATATTCTTCAAGTACACAAAGTTATAAAACATGAAAATTTCAAAAAATGTCCACAATTTTGGCCACCATTGTATGTATAGCGTTTTATCTTAAAAATTGATGTATTCTGAATGTATGCATTGCATATATATTTCCTATCTTCTCCGGTAAGAATGATGAGCACTGAAGAGTACATCAATTATTGAAAAGAATTGAAAAATACCATAATAGCTCCCAAACAGCCCAAAATTTGATCTGTTTTTTCGTATATTTATTGTTAATTTGAAAAGAATATTTTTTTCTAATTTTAAAATGGTGGTAATAGAATTATTTCATTGTTGGTTAAAAGGAGAGAGAAAAAAGGGGAAAAGGTGAAGTAATGACAATTATCCCTTTAATTACGGGCCCGGACTGGCAACTATTTTTATTTTCAGTCGTACGTCAATTCACAAAACATATCATTGTGATGGTTTTATCTTGAAAATATCCTAGTATAAATGTATGGAAAAGATTATTATAAAGAATAACAAATGCAATTGTATAACTTTAATAGGAATATGAATGTTTACTGCAGAAAAAATCATTGTCTGAAAGCATAAATGACACGTGTTTAAATGATTGATAACACAAATATTACATTTAAAATATTTTAAAATTCGACATTTTTGTTTTAGTCTAAGATCCGGTCTATGAAATATATACCCTCATTTGTTATTTAATGTTAATAAAGAATATATGCTAGATAATGTGTACATTGATACATCGCAAATAGGTTGACTAGCTAAATCAAGTGCCGATAATGTTAAACAATAAAGTGTTTAATTAAATTTTTTTTGATCAACTTCCTCGATTAGTTATTTATGAAAATCGAGAATCAGCTGAGAGAATTTACCCCAAGGAATTCAAAAAATAAAGGCTGCCTACTCTCGACTCTGCCCGACTATGGGGTTGCCAGCTATAAACAGGTAAGTAAGCGTTATTAATATACCCTCATAAGTGGTTGCCAGGTATAAACAGGTAAGTAAGCGTTATTAATATACCCTCATAAGTTATTTAATCGAATTACCCATCAAATGAAAGCTTATTCTATTCCCATTCCAACCGTATTAGTAGAGCCGTCCTTAGGGGTGTGCGATAGGTGCGGCCGCACAGGGCCTTGCGCCTAGGACCGGCCTCGCACCCGAAAAAGAAAAGCCTAAATATTTATTAATTTTTTTTTTGTGAATAAATCACAAACATAAAAATTTTCATAAAAAAATTATGTGTAAAAATGTTTATAAAAGGTTTATGTCTATGTTTATAAAAGGTTTATGTTTATAAAAGGTATTTATAAAAGGTTAAATGTTTTGTGAATAAAATAATCAATGCAAGGTGTGAACGTTCGACAAGAGAATAGATTGTTTGTAGCTTATATATTCAATCTATAGCTATTGTTATACTTTAGCACAGAATGCAACACCAGTCTGGACAGGCGCATGAAATGAATATTATTAGTTAAGAGGTAGGTGGTTCTGATGATTTTGAAAAAATGCTCACTATTATTTTAATGACTATTTGTAATGTAACAAGCAGATTCTTGTGTAATTAAGTTTCTTCTTTAATTATACGAACATAGGTGTTCTGTCGTCACGTTAGAGGTCTTCACGGGTCCAGACTAGGCCAGATGCCCGTACCCGGCCAGGCAAACTTTCAAACTGGCCGGGCCGAAACGCTCGAATTAGAACAATATTTAAAAAGGGGTCGTTCCTAGCCGACAAAAAAAATAATAAATAATAAATAAATAAATAAATGGGCTCGTCTCTCCGATAAAAAATTAAACTGGCCTATCGGCCCGTTATAAAATTTAAGCGAATCCGATAAAATAAACATGAACCATTTTTAAGGGATGCGACATTCGGGGTAATAAATATAAATGTGCTGCATGAGCCCGATGCTTGTTTTACGACGTATACAAGCTGATAAATAAATGCTAACAAAACTTGCCCATCGTAGAGATCGGCATCGGTCAATTACATCGTGTCTGAGACACGTCTTAATTTTTTTTTCAGCAGACTTCAGCCAGGCCGGAATCAGGCTTACATTTTTTCTCTATACATAGTCCAGACCGGCCAGAATTGGATTTAGTTGTTTCCATTGTGTGTCGGGCAGGCGATATGTTTTGTAAAAATAGTAATAGCGATAACAGCGCGAAAGTTTCCGACACATTTTTTATTGTAAAGGCATAAAATTAACAGGCCTGACTATTGACGCGATTAGGAATCGAATAGCATTTTTCCTTTTTTGATATATAAATTACTTAACTTATTGTTATACTCGACTCTTGTCAATTGACAACAGGTTTTCACCTTTCCCGTGTTGTCGCGTCCGAAAATTCGATTCATAAGGCCATCTTTGATAGTTTTTTTCTGAAAAATCTTTTGCCTGTACCAAAAGATGAAAAATGCAACTCGAAATCATATTTTGTGAATAAGACCTCTGACAATTTTACGTCGTTGAATAATTTTCAACTCCGGATATCATGACGATTAAAGAAAATTGTCCAGTTTTTATAATCCATCTTATAAGCGTGGTAATTAAGCGGCAAGAAATGTCTTAGCCAAACTTTTCACAAAAGTGTCTAAAATACCCATTGAGATAAATGATAAATTTTACCTCAATCATTTATCTGAATAGATAAACTCACACTCTATAAATGACCCACTTAAGAAGCTACTTCAGTCAAGTGAAAAGACCCGTTCGCTAATGCTAATCCTATGGAAGAAATTTATAAAGATATCTCGGTTGCATTTTAATATTTTTAAATGTTTTTGCCTTGGATAGCGGAGATCGATCTGTACAAAGGCCGTTTTTTACTTTTTCGATTTTGTTTACAGATATTTTTAATGAGGACACTTTCATTTTCGGAACCGGTTTCTAAACTGAAAATATCTTCATAAAAAAAACTGCAATCGAAATCGAAAAAGTAAAACACGGACTTTGTACAGATCGATCTCAGCTATCCAATGTAAAAAGAATCACTTAAAAATATTGAAATGCATCCGAGATATCTTTATAAATTTCTTCCATAGGATTAGCATTAGCAACCGGGTCTTTTCACTTGACTGAAGTAGCTTCTTAAGCTCCAGATACACGTATCAGTCCACTTGCGACCTTTTTGTTCTGGCCAGATGGCGCTTTCCTGTGGTTACACTGCATATTCTATCCTACAAAAACTGAAGCACTGCATTGCATTAAAACGATCAGAAATCATCTAACATCCATTTCTGAAACAACGAATATTGATTACAATTCGTTGTATAATATTAAAAAAAGAATTGTAGGAAGCACATCTAGGGATAAGAAAACCTTAATTCATCAATATTTCATGTAACAATAAAAAAACAAGTCATCATAAATCTTATTGTTATACTTTTCAATTTTGTTTTTGTGTTTATTTTGTTTAATAATAATATTTCATTGCTTAAAACTGCAAGAACAGTTATGAATTTAAAATTGTCTTAAATTAATTAAAATTGCAACTTTTTATAAACATATTTTTCTCCGACTCAGGTTACCGCGACACTTCGCTTATGACGACCCTTTTTTCTGGTCATTAGAGTGTCGGGATAACGAGGTTCGACTGTATATGTATATTTTTGTACAAGATGGGTGAACGATTTAAGTGCCACGAAAAACAAGCTGAAAATTTCGTCTTGAATATTATACGCCAAGTAAATATGATATAATTGGATTTAAAACTGCATAAAGTGATGGTGTAATGTAAAAATATACGAAATATCTACAAGTCCCAAAAAATTTTATAAAATTCCCATTTGGTAGAAATTTTTTACAGCTGATGTTTTATTAATTTACGAAGTTTAATGTATTAAACAATCGTGCAATAGTCTCAAAATTTACGCATTTTCACTTTCTCACAGATAAAATAAAAAGATTGTTTTTAATGTAAATAACGTACAATCAGTTTAATAATATTTATGATATTAACACATAAGAAATAATAATAAAATTACAGATAAGGAAAAAACCTTTTTACAAATTTGTTGATTCCATTGTAGAGGGAATTGTTGCATGCCAATGTGCTACAGATATTGCCATTGAAATGGATTTACTGTGGATGATGTCTTTTGCACGACTTGATTCAGTACCCATGTGGTTAGGCTACAATTGCATAGTTACGACCGATAGTAGTCAAACTCAAACCATACATTATTTACCTCCAATTAATTCTTTGCCAACGTCATATGCTATAGTAAAGGAAACGCTCATTATTGCAAATAAAATTTCTGAAGTGTGTAATGTAGAATTAATAATTGTCACGTACGACTTAGCTATAGCTAAAATGGCGATGCAAATACAGCAAAGTGAAAAGCCGAAATACAACAATAAATTTATTAATTTGGGGGCATTTCATACTCAGATGGCATTCTTTAAAGCCATTGGTAATTATATAGATTGCAGTGGATTAGTGGACATTTTGGTTCAAGCAGAGGTCTTAGCAGGAGGCTCAACGAATAGCTTTCTAGACAACAAGCATTTTAATCGCTGCAAGCGTCTCCACCCATTGGCTCCCGCTGCACTACAAATCCTTCACTTCGAGCAGTATTTGTCTAAGCATGAATCAAATCCTGAGATGCTTGACGAATTTTTACAGATTTTCAAGGATCAAATTGTAAATATCGTTGGGTACCAAATTGACTTACCTCAAGTACTGAAGAAAATCGTAGATGGCTACAAAGAATATTGCAAAAAAACTTTGCTCGGTGAGCATGGGAAGACGGCTCAATACTATCTCCAGTAGTGTGAGTTCATTAATTTGTTTCTTCGGTTTTCAAGAAGGATCCGGTGTAGTGATTTTGAGCTGTAAATAGACTCCATGTATGCTCCATGTATGCCATTAAATGTATGTTAAAAAATATATATATGGTTAAGGGGTATCTTTCTGTTACACTTGTACCAAACTCTAAAATTTTCAATGAAAATAACTCATTTTATCACCATTTTTGGCTTTTTTGGTAAATGTTACCTTAGGATACCAGAGGTAAGTAATTGGGATTGTAAACTGGAAGTCATTCGGTCAAGTGACTCAAGAATTGTACAGTTTTAAAGTTTAGAACTCTTGGGTTAGGTCATTCGGATATTTCTCGAAAATTTATTTCAAAAATATTCATTAGCTGGAATTAATTTTAGAAAAACCATACGGTATGTATATTATAAGTTTTTAAGCATAAATAAATTTCTAGAAGCTTCAAATATGCGAATAAAAAATTACAGCTCATTCAAACAAGTATTTTTTGGGTTATGCTTAAAAGGGTACTTTCATTGCAATCTGTTTTCCAAGGATTGGCAATAAATTTAATATTACGAATACCAAACTTTAAATCTTCAGAATTCCTTACCTCTTTATAATGTCCCATTTGGTATCCTAATGTTGTAAATATATATAGAGAAGGAAGGTAGGGGAGGTATGATACACTTTTTTTTATACTAATTTTTTACAACCCTTAGAAAGCTATTTTTAAACAAGTTTTTCGTGTTTTCTTATAAAGTTACCCTTTATTCATTTATTAAAAATATTGTAAATTTAAAAAAGAAGTCATTCAAAAAATTTATCCCAATTATTTTGAATGGCTACTACTATATCAAATCTCCCCATTTCTGGGGAGGATTGATACACTAGCAAGGGAGGTTTGATACATTGTTGAAAAAAAATGCAGATAATTCAATTTATGCGTCATACAATTTTTTATGATAAATCTTGAAATATTTAAGTAAAATTTGAAACGGAATGACATTGACATATTTTTGTTTCAGAAATGTTTTTTACAAAAATATTTAAACTATTGCTATTATTTAAACATTTCTTTTAACACACTTTATAGAAAAAAAATAATGAAAAAAACCTCTAGAGATCCAGCTGCAAGGAAAAATGAAGTGAACATTGCTGATTTGCAAACAATTTAATATAAATTTAGCACATTTCAGATTCCTTTAACCCTTTCAGGGGCAAAGCATTTTCAATGCTAAAGTGTTGAATAAATGAATGGCACCGGAATTTACCAACAAATTTAATTAGAAATAAGAAAAGGGATATATTTCACTTTCACACTAAACGGAAAATATTTTACCAAAATGCTGGTGCCAATGTGGCGTTTGGGAATTAAAATTAAGTGGTTTCATAAACATACATACCACCACAATGGTTAAAAGAAAAACTAATATAAGTAAAATCGGGTAGATTTAACGTTTTTTCAATTTGCCCTTCGTAAATTATAGAAACATTTTCCCTTTCAGGCCATTTAAACTTTTTCCCTTCTACATGACGAGCAAAGTGAAGTAACCATTTATCATCGCACTGCTTTTCTATGTAACCACATAATGTATATGAATGGTCTCTTTGTTCTTCCTTACCAATTTCAGTAGCTCTTGCTGTAAAACAATAATGAATATTACAGTCCTATATTAGTTTGGAAACTTAAAAAAACTATTAAATTTCAAATATACAAGTGTATCATTTCTCTCCAGTACTAATGTATCATTTCTCCCTATTATGCCTTATTGGATTTTCAATCACTTTGTACAAATGCAGTTGCAAAATGGTAATCTACTTTCTAGTAAAACTAATCCTAACAATGTGCTTCATAAATAAAAAAATTACAAGATATTATCTTCACAATAATAAGAGTTATGAAAGAAAATCAGTCAATGAAAAAATTTATATTGACATTCCAAAAACCTTCAAAATTAAAAGAAAAGAAAAGTTGTCAGTTCTTCACTGATTAGTCCAGGTACTGATGGCTTCAGAAAATAAAAGAACCCTTCACATGTATTAGAATGGCTGTTAATGCCATTTGTTGAGAAAAATTGTCAATGTATCAACCCGCCCTATGTATCAAACCTACCCTACCTCCCCTATATATATTTATATATATATATATATATTAACCCAGACAAATGTGAGCCACGACCCTAAATCCTGGCATGTTCATAGTGTTTGCGTAGATGAAGAAATTATTACAGATTCAAAGCGAAAAAACATTTTATTGACAAGTAGAAGTAAAAAGAATGTCAATTTCTGTAGGTTGTAAATCCAGTAGTAGACGCTATACACGCCAATGCTAGGTGGGGCATAGAGTCTATTAAGTTTCCGATGTTCTTCAGAATTCCTTACCTCTTTAGTCGAATGATGTCCCATTTGGTATCCTATGGTTTAAAAAAGAATATATATATTTACCCAGAAAAATTTGAGCCAAGACAATAAATCCCGGCATGTGCATAGAGTTTACGTAGATGAAAAAATTATTACAGATTCAAAGCGAAAAAACATTTTATTGACAAGTAGCAGCAAAAAGAATGTCAATTTCTGTAGGTTTTAAATACACCAGTAGAAGCTATACAAGCCGATACTAGGTGGGGCATAGAGTCTATTCAGTTTCCGATGTCAATTTGCTGTAGATTCTTTAATAAAAGTAACAGCTTATCCTATACAGCTTATTCTTTAATAAAAGTAACAGCTGAAGTCGCAGTTCTAACGTGTAACATGTTCTATTGGGAAAAGATCTGGAGTCTTGGT
The DNA here is from genome assembly GCA_963932465.1 of Maratus speciosus. Classification (NCBI taxonomy): domain Eukaryota; kingdom Metazoa; phylum Arthropoda; class Arachnida; order Araneae; family Salticidae; genus Maratus; species Maratus speciosus. The sequence goes on from OZ010788.1 coordinate 60,022,318, forward strand.
AGACCATGGAAGGACATTGTATCCTTGTAGAAATTACTAGAGTCACGTAGTATGTAGCCTAGCTTTGTCCTGCTGATAAATAGCACGTGTGTTATTTGAAAGTATATGCAGTACAACCACCTGCAAAATGTGGTCAAGATACCTGAGAGCCTCCAGAGTACCTTGCAGCGCAACTAAAGGTGATCGACTCGCTGTCCCAGCAGCATATTGCTCCGCAGACTGTCACACCAGGTGTCATGGCAGTGTGCCGCTCAGTAAAAAATGCAGGGTTGGACCGCTGACCCCTCCACATGTATGCGATGGTCATCAACACTGAGAGAAAAGCGAGATTCCTCGCTGAAGATAACATTTCTCCAATCAGACACCATCCAGCTTGCTCGGTATCAACGCCAATCCAGACGACACTGCTTATATTGAAGTGTTAGTGGCAACTGCCTTAATGGGTGTCACGACCTGAGCCTACAGTTGGCAAGTCGTCTACGGATGGTAAGTCCTGATACCACTGGATCCATTTAGACTGGAAAATGGCGTCGATTAGATAAAAGCGACACTGTTGCTGTAGACGTGGCTGCTCTCCTGATTGCTCGATCCTCTGGGTGCATTTCTGACGCGGGGTCATCCTGAGACACAGCGTTGGCTGACTGTGCCTTGTCTTATCCACTACTGTTAGTACCGCGCAACTATCATATCATTTCGACAAAATGCTGGCTGATACGTCAGTTTGACAAAACTGCTTCTCTGAGGTCTGTGATTCGAAACCTTTCGAAATGGTACAACTGTTCGTAGCGACGTCGAGTACGCATTAAAGGCATCCTTCTTTTAAATCCCGTGTATCAACAATGGCAGTCCATTTCTAATTATAAGGCTCTTTTAAATGCTGCCTGCTGCGCAATTTAAATGCGCGTTGCACAAAGTCCCCATTGGTCATTGGTGCTGAAATGTTAATCATTTACATAACTTATGATTTCACATCAGCCCGCCAAGTTTCGTAGCTCTGGCTCAATTTTCTCTGGATGCATATATATTTTTGTTTCAACAGACTGTATTAAAAAAAAATAAAAAGCAATTTTTTTGAAAGTTTAATTCTGTTTTTTGCTGTGATAATTTTAAGATTAAAAATACTTTTGGTCATTTATTTTATTTTTTTGGCTGATTGTAGAGGTAAATTTGTTATATAGTTTATTTTTAATTACTCTTGACTGATTAATGCACACGAGTTTCAGCTACGATTGTTAATTTTTTTTTTAATTATTTTCAGATTGAAGAAAAAGACTCGCAAGTTAGCACACATAAAATTGTCAATGTACTTTAAAAACATTTCACAAAGTTTCCAACAATAAAAAAAATAATAATAATTATAAAACTTTAGGGATATATAGGGTTCATGGAGTCATATAATTCGTAATTTTTTCTTGCACAAATTCACTTAAAGGAGATTAATTTTACCCTGGAATATTTTTTGGCTTTATGATATTACCCATTAATACACAGAGATAAAACGAAGTGTTCATTTTAAAATTTACTTTTGTTTTTTTCTTTATTTCTATCGAAACAAAAATGAAATCAATTTTATTCAATTAAAAAAATTGAACGAAAAAAAATATATGTATATATATATATATATATATATATATATAAGATACATTTGGGAGAGTGCCCGGCAATTCTTATTTTATAGTTCGTGGGAATATGATCTGAATGGCATTCATTGTTTAATTATACTTCGTGGCTATAAAAGATTGGATCAGAGTTATTAAACAAAAAGAAGCATTGCAAACATTAGTTGAATATGATTATACTCCGTTTTATATATATATTCCTTTATCCATTTAAAAACAATATGTAAACAAAATAAATAATCATCGATCGTGATTGAAGGAACATACAACAGACCGCTAGTATTGACACTTATAATTATTGTATAGTAATCTCTATAGAGGAATGTTTAATAGAATTCTATAAAATTTTGTGAGGTTGCGGATTTTTTTTTCTCGTCGAATTTGGAGTTACGATGTTTTCTACTCGAGGATACGTTAGAGGTCTTCACGGGCCCGGGCTTGGCCCGAGGCCCGTAGCCCCGGTGAAATGAAGACGAACTTTCAAACGGGCCGGGCCGGCAGAACTAGGACAATTTTTTCAACGGGCCGGGCCGACAAACAAAATAAATGGGCCGGCAAATTGAACGGGTCTGTAGGGCCGAGCTGATAAAGAAAAGTAAGCGGACCTACCGGTCCTATATAAAAATTTAAACGAAACCGATGAAGTATGAGCCATTTTCAGTGACTTTCGCGAGAAGTATAAATGCGCGTCACGATCCGATGCTAATTTGACAACATCAATACAGAAATAAAACATGTCCATCGTAGAGATCAGCATCGGACAGTTATATGGTGTCTGACAGTTATATGGTGTCGGGTTAAATTTTTTCAGCAGACTCATGCCGGGCCGAGATCAGGTTTGAATTTTTTTCCTACATAGTCGTTCCGTGAACTGTTCTTAATCGTTCTCAGGGTGTGTAGGGCGGGCAATATGTTTTGTAAAAGTATTAATAGCGATAATGAACTTCTATTAACAGTATCTTTGGAAGTATACCTTAACGTGGTTCTCAAATTCACTGCTCAACAATGCGAAACTTTCCGACGCATTTTCTGGCTCATTTTTACCTGTAAAGGCATAAAATTGGAAGTTTTGACTATTGAAGGGATTTAGAATCGAATAGCATTTTCCATTTTTGATAAATTACTTACAGAGATTTAAGATATTCTTGTCACGTGACTGTAGGGTTTTCTCCTTTCCCGTGCTATTGCTTGCGGAAATTCGATTCAAAACGCTAATTTTGGCAGTATTTTCTTAAAGATATATTGCTTTTATCAAAAACAAACTCTATTTACATAGTTTCTGAATAAGAATACCAGCCAATCATACGTTTTTCTGAAAAGAAATGAATTTAGGAAGGTGTCAGAATGTAGCTCCTTTGGATTTGAGAAAAGCCTTAAAAAATGAAAGAGAAATATTTTCAAAAACCGCTTTCTACTTTTTATTAAACAGCTTCAAAATCATGTTTTTAACCCTATATTCTAAACTACATTAATTTTTTAATGAATTCTTATTTGAATTTTGAAACGTCTAAGACAGTAAGTAATCATAGATGTTACTATTGTGTGTTTTCTGTTTTGCAAACACAAAGTAATCTAAAATATATGCTGTAAAATGTACCTATAAATATGTATGTAGTATTCTTTAAAAAAACTTAATTGCATATCAAGAAAAAATGGAATTTTTTGTAGAAATTGAGTCGGCCCTGGACGGGCTGGACCTGTTTTCACTTAATTTAGTAGGTGCCGGGCCCGGGCATGGAAATTCCGGCCCGTACAGACCTCTAGGATACGTAGTACTTTATCAATCCATAATGAAATTTCGAAGTTTCATTGATATTGTTAATGCAAAGTTCTCGTTATAATTAATTGTGAATGCACAAACGCTTTAGAATCATGATATTAAGTTGTTAAATGTAGAGACAATTTGCGGTTTTATATGCCGCAAAATAAGAATTACGTGTTGCCTACAAAATTTATATTAATTATATTTTTTAATTTTTGTTATTTTTTTAACATTATTAACTATTTATATTTTGTTAGTTTTCGACAGAACTATTAAAAAAGAAGAAATTTTTAGCATAAAAGTTTTCTCTATATCTGATTATAAATGCTTAAATACAAAAGATCCAAAAATATCCTGATGTGAAATTTACTTTCTTAAAGATGTATTTAGGCAACAAAAAATAATTAAATATCGCCAAAAGCAATATTTATCGTTGAAATGTCATACATTTTTTAATTTTCAGGTTGGGAACATTAGCAATTTTTAAAGTATTAAAAATTAATTAATTGCAACATAATACTAATTTAACAATGCAATTGTTTACGCATTGTGTCATTACTGAATTACACTTTAAGTTTTCAAATATCTTCATTATTATAAATAGTTAACTTTTTTTCCTACTTTCTAATGAGGCATTATCATAACTAAAATCATTTTTAATAAATGTCATGAAAATTCTGATCAGGCTCATAGAGCTTAATATATCTAAATCCCTTTGTAAGTTGAAATAAATTAACACACTAATCAAGGACAAATTCTCCACATAATTTTCGATAGGGAGCATATTATAGTAAATGTCTATAACTGATGCCAAATTCGCGCATACTTAAGTATATTTAAGAAAGTTAGAGCGTGGATAGGCGAACAAGCAGACAAAGCGGCGAACCAAAGTCATAAACCAAAGTCATAATCTGTGATGAAAATAGATATAAAACAACCTTGAAAAGAATAAATAAATGATACATTTTGTTAGTCAATTAAAATATTAAACTAATTTATAATTTTACTGTCCAAACGGCCAAATATAAGATGAGATTAAAAAATTAGAAGCCCTAGGCACGGGCCTACTAATCTTAATCAAAACTGACAAACTAAATATTTCAGAAAAACAACTTTTCATTCCCACAAAATTTAAAAAAGTTTTCCTCACTTTCTTTATAGCTTATTGCAACTTGATTGACGTATTAGATAAGTCACTTAAGAAGTGTTCCTATAAACGCATAAGAAAAATCTGAGAAGATCTTTTCAAAAGCACTTTAAGAATTGAAGTGTATATCATCGATTTTAAAAGAAATGCTCTTGAATGAAAATCTGGTATGAAAACAAAAATATGGAATTTTAAAAAAAACTAAAACTATGAGTTTGAAACTATTGAATTTTTTTATGAATTAGGATTAAATTACCTTATATATGGTTAAAAAGTTCTTTATTTCAATTAATGTTTTATATTTATTTAAGTTGTTTGTAATAATATTAAATTAAATTATTCATATAAATATTAATTAATAATATTAAACTATTCATATTAATATTAATTATCAATATAAAATTATTCATATTAATATTAATTAATAATATTAAACTATTCATATTAATATTAATTATTAATATAAAATTATTCATATTAATATTAATGATACTATATCATATTTATCAATCGAAAAAAAGTACCTGTAAATTTTTATTGTTGTTATTGGTTGCATGTTAGGTCATGTGAAGATATGTTCTAACAAGTAAAATAGTAAATTTTCACATTTGTCAATAGCTGTCTATAAGCAAAATAAGAAATGAGTCTGAAAACGACTCCCCCGACCTACGGAAATGCGCACCCACCACCAATCACCACAACAATTCCGAGCATCGATTTTGTTCTCAAATTTTACAGTCTTAATTTAAAGGCATGTGTTCTTGAAATAGATTGTTTTCTTTTTATTTATACAATATACATGATTTATTTCTAAAACATATTCTATGAATAATTAGATGTGAAAACGGCTTCTGAATATGGAAACTGGCTGCATATTTGCATTGTTATTTTTAATAAAACATGTTGAAATGTTTTTACATCAAATAGCTAGAAAGATGCAAGGAATTATTACGCTTGTACAATAAACCTTGACGGCTTAAAACTTTTAAATTTGAAATGAAATAAATGATGAAAGCCTGTATCAATTCATCACCTTAACATACCAACAACATTGAAATTGTTCATTTTACAACGATGTGCAAAATATAAAAAAAGGAGAGGTGGGTGTGGGTTAAAATTTGACAAAAACAATTTATAAAAATTCTCTGGTTGTAAAAGGACATGAAAAATGCTTTTGAAAAAGAGATGAAGTTAAATTCTCTAAATGAATATTACGTTGGGAAAAGAAATCTCATGTATATGTGTTAATATCTGAAAATTGGACAATTTGCGTCCACTGCCAATACTATTTGACTAAGTATACTAAAACCAAAACCTGATAAATGTTGTATATTGTAACATTTGTTATAATAATTTACCATTGGTAAATGGGCATATAATGATGTATAAATAATTAATTTTGAGCTTTAAACAAACGAAATCATCATTTCTGTCCCTGTCCCCAGGTGCAAATATCCAGTATTAAATGTATGTTGTATAAATTTATATAAATATTATTAACTTTTGCTATTATATATTTATACATATATATATATATATATATATATATACAGTATGGGAAAATATAATTCTCCTTTATTAGTATAGATTGAATAGTAGAATATTGTAGCAAATATATTTGTACCTGAGGTTGACCATTATTTCAGTCCCTCTAAACACACATTTAGGTTCACAGATACTAGGTGGCGCTGGCAGAATTATCTCCATTGCAACAGCAACTAAAGTTCAACTAACCAATATGGATGAAGGTAACTTGTTCTTTTCTTTGTTTCATATTTAGGAATATTTATTTTTTGTTCTGAATAGTTGTGAGTATTTTTTTAGAGCATCATTCATGTGCCCATATTTAACTTTTTATTTATAAAAAAAAAGTTTATTTCAACTTTATTTATGTAACATTCAAATGTCACATGACATATATAATAATTTACATGTGTGCAAATAGATTCAACAAAATGGCTGTAAAGCTGTTAAGGCAAAAACATCACCTCAGTTCCCATCATCTCAGTCCCAATTATTAGACGCTCATTATGATGTTAACAGACTTTTTCTTCCATAAAAGTTTACCCTACGCATAAAATATACATCCTTGATTTCAAAACATTACAGGTTTTAAATATCAAAACATGTATCATAGTACATAATTGTATGTGATAGTTGGTACATTAAATTTAAAAAAAATAAAAATTTTGGAATAAAATTGTCCGGTTTTCAGATATTGACCCAAATAGCAGTATTTTAAGTTTTTACAAACCTGGTCATATACCGCGGAACTATTTGTAGAGCAATAAATTTTCAAATAATAAAATCGAGTGCATCTTATGAACAGCTTTAAGAATTATAAATTTGTTTAATTTTTTAAGTTGTCAAAATTTATTTGCATTTAGATTTTTAATGGAAACTTTTCAAAAAGCAATCAGTGCTTTAAATCTCGTACATTTTATTGTTAATTAATTACAGACATTAAAGCAAATTTTTATTTACATGCTTAGCTTTTTCTATGAAAACATAATGTTTAAAACGATTGAAATTTAGGGAAAATTACATGTTTCCTACCATGTTAATATTAAAATTAAAATAACTTCACTTTCAGAAATACTTTCTCCAATTCACGGAAATATTCCTGGTAGCACTGCTACCGGTATATACCGGAAAATTAAGAAATTCCCGTTCTTTTTTTGGGGGGGAGGTGTGTGTTCTAGAGAACACGATTTCACTAATCTGGAAAAAAAAAGATGTTTTTCAAAAACCTACGCCTCTCGTTCCTCAGTGGATCCCCTTGGGTTTGAACCTGGGACTGCGCGTCTCGAATCGAGCATCTTAACCACTCGGCCAGCGAGCACTTAGCACACTGTGAGCTTAAAATGAAGACATATGTTTCTTCAAATGGTGGATTAGTAAGTCTTGTTAAATTTCTTGTTCAGAAAGGTCTGAAATTTAAACTTAATTAACATTTTGACTAACATTTCGTCGTTATGAAATAATCGTTGGTACTGTAACATAGAATAATAGATTATAAAAATTATTACGCATTAGACATATTTTTAGTAAGACATAATTTGATTGCTAGATGTAAAATATGAATATTATATAATTAAATTTGAGAAGAAATGTGTGTGAGTGTTTTTTTTTTATTTCAATAAAATCGACTTGATTGAACTGCTAAATATGTTTAAAATGTGTTCGTTTTGCATATATTTTACATCCGACTATTTTGTTTACTACTCTAAAAATATAATTTGCGAATGAGTTTAAAGGAATGAGAAACTTTCTACTTTATTAAATTCGGAAGCATTATTTTTGTTTGTTTTTAAATAAATTAGAAATTATAATTTATTGAATTTTCGGTTTTTCTTTTTAAAATAAATTCAAACTTTGGTATTAATACAGCCAATACGCATATGTATAAGGACTAAGTGGAATTTCCCCTTCTTTTTCAAACTTACGGAAGAATTAACGGAAAAAGCATGTTTTCCAGGAGTACGGAAATTATTTGTTTAAAGATGACGAATAATTTAGTGTATAAAGACGGAATTTTTTACATTGTTGAAGCCTCTAGACCTCATTGACCGTTGCTCTCCTCTCTCCTCTAGTGCTCCCGACGTGATTCGTATTTACGTTATACGTTTAACCAATATACGTATATACGGATAAATAGTCTGTATTAAATACATGCCTTAAAATATAAATTTAAACGTATACGGATCTGTATAAGAGTATATCGGTTAAACGTATAATTCAAGTATATTTTCATTATAGGTATTTATTTTGATATCAATGGACCACATCAGTTCTTACGTCACTGAACGAAGAACAAGCTGGAAAACGGTAGTGTTACCGTAGCAATCTGCATAATAGGTTTCATACTCATACATAGTATCCTGTTATTTTCCTCTAATAATATTTTAATTAATTTATATTATTTCTAGTTTTTATTGAATTAATTGATAAAATCTTAAATAAAATTTCTAGAACAGTTTACATTTTTTTATATTTATTAATTTTACCGTTATGGTTGTTATATGTCACTATAAATGCAGGAATCTTGTGGGTGTTTCTCAGTGTCTCTGATCCGCAGACCAGCAGGAGAAAAGAATCTTTTTTTTTCCAATGAGCAAAAATCGTTAAACGCTTATACATTTAACCATTAAGGTAACTTTCATATATACGCTGTGCCGTATATACTGTTTCGTATAATAAATATAACCCCTTTGCCCGTATCATATACTGGTGGACAAAACTTAAGGGCCACTGTTATTTTCAACGATCACAGGTGGGACTACATCCGCAACAGCACGTGTAAATTTCATGCATGGGGGATGTACTTTGTTTTGTGAAACTTATGCAAATTTTGTACTTTCGCTTTTGTCGATCACGTGACAGCAGAGATAAGAGATTTTAGGCAATCGACGGGTGCTGTGAGTTGTCATTAGATGTAAAAATTGAAGGTGATGGGGTGAAGCTTGAACATTGAAATGAACATGTCCTCTAGGCATCATTTAGATAATATTAATCGTGGTAGAATAATCGGAAAGTTCGAAGCAGGACGCAAAATGAGAGATGTTGCCCGATAATTTAACATCGCGGCCAGTATTGTTTCTAGGCTATGGGCAGCATTCCAAAAGAGTGGAATATGCATAGAATATGTACTAGGCGCACAGGAGGAGGTCGTCCTAGCAGTGCGACGTCCCAAGAAGATCGCTAAATTGTTTTTTTTTTGGCAAAAAGGAACCGACGCAGCCTAGCTGGTCAATTAGAAAATCGACTTTGTGCTGCCAAAGGAACTAAAATATCGCGGAAAACTGTTGCAAGACGTTTGAAAAAGAATGGACTATACGTCCGAAGACCTGTCGTGTATGTCTCACTCTCGAGACGCCAACGTAGCGCCCATTTACAGTGGTGCCGTATGCATCGCAATTGGGCTGATAACGACTGGTCTACCGTGCTCGTCTCAGATGATAATAGATTCAGTCTATTTTCTGATTGTATGCGTAAACTGATATGGCGCGAGGTTGGTAGTGCTTACTGTCGCGAAAATATTCTAGAAAGAGATCGATATGTGGCTTCAAGGATCATGGTGTGGGAAGGCATCATTTTCAAGGCCACACGGATCGCTATGTGCAAGGGTCCATGACCGATAGATGGTACATTGAAGATGTCCTGCTTCCATATGTTCGACTTTTAGGAGGTGCTGTCGGCGAAAAGTTTCGTTTTATGGACGGTAACGAACCTTGTTATCGCACACAGTCTGTACAAGTTTGTCTTGAGGCCAAAGATATCCATCGCAAAGACTGGCCAGCACGTTCCCTAACCTGAATCCCATTGAAAATGTATGGGATGCCTTGGGAGACGTATTACTGCTCGACAATTTCCTCCGACAAACAAAGAAACCCTTATCCGTGAAGTGAAGGAGGAACGGGGCAACTTGCCTCAACAGCTACTGAATCATGTTGTTCTGAGTATGCCACGCCCTATTGAAAGTTGTCTCGCATTACACGGTGGCCACATCCGTTGTTGATATGGCACTGACGATTGTTAATTGTGAGTATTTTGTTTTCTTTGTAAAGTCATGTTTTCGGACAATATTCACATTTCAGAAAAAGAACCTCTGGTTTCTAGGCAAAGATTCAAATTAAAAGTTCATTTTAAAAGATTCAAAACTACTAATAATTAAAATTTCGTAATTTTTAAAAAGAGAACTTACGAATTAGAATTTAGAAAACGATATGAGAGGATTTCCTGCACATCGTAAAATAATTTAGATATGAAATTGGTTAACAACAGGTTTAGTGAAGAAACAACCACATAAAAACATAAAATACATTATAACAAAAGGCAGATGATTTAAGTAAAAGTACAGTGTTTTTTCAAGTCCTAAAATACTGAAAAATTTAATCCGTTATAGCTTTTCTGCTTATGCATAATCTAAATCGTACATAATTTGGAACAGGTTATACTATATTTTCGTTTGTAGTTATATTATATTTTCGTAAATTAAGAAAAACAACATTTAACACTGTATAATATAGTTGAAAAGTGTTTATGAATTCAGTTTGTCTGTCTGTCTATCTGTTTGTCCGTCAGTCCGTGTTCAAACTCACGTAAATGTAGGCCAGTTGCGTTGAAATTGATATATTTAATGGGGTTTACTACGGTATGTTCGGTATTGAAAATGAAGTGTGTAGCATTTTCATTTCATTTACAAGGACACTCAAAAGTATTCCGTTACATGACGGTTTGTGGGGAAAAATCTGTTGCCGTATCTTTTAATGATATTAAAGTATTTTAAACATATTGAAATTGATATAAATTACTGAGGTGTGCTACAAAATTCTTTCTATATAATCATGCATAGAACTATTCGTTCATTTAGAGGGGTTGGGTTGGGTTGATTTTTGACGGCCAATTATCTACACGAGAGATATAGGCCCGGGGGGGTGCCCTCCGTGGGGGTCTTTCTAAGGGAACCTAATCCGTATTAACGCATGGAAGATCCACGGCTCGAAGAAAACCACGAAAACTCCGAACGATTAGGCCGACGGGCGCGATTGGGATCGAACCCAGCACCTCCCGTCTACCAGCTTCGAGAGCAGAACCTCTCGGCCACTGGTGGGGCCTCATTTAGAGGGACACACAAAAGAAATTAGCTATAGAAGAAAATGAGCAATAATTAAACTATTGAAGACTACGAACAGTAATCGCTTGAAGTGTGTTTTAAGTTGTGGTATGCGTTTTTAAATTTAACTATTTTTTAAATATTTCTTGGTGTGTATAAATTCTATAGATCATATACAGGGTCGCACAAAAGTTCTCAACCACATCCGTTTATTAGCAGAAAGTGCTGAGTGGAAATTTTCAATTGTAATATGCGTTTAATTGAACTAGCTTTCAGCATACTATGTAGTATGCATACACATAATATAATATACAGGGCTGCACAAAAAAATCGTATAGTTTAACGAATGTTCTTGGTAGTAACAGAAATAGGATTTTCAAATGCTTTATGCGTTTTTCAAATTTTTCATTTAGACGGTACCTTTCACCTTAGTAAACTGTCAAGTTTTGTTATAGTATTCTGGATGTGTTGGAAAGTGTTTCATAATTTATTCTGGACGCATGATTTTTCGTTCTTGTTTACACTCATCTTGGTTTTTTGTATATAAATAATGAATTTCGTAATGTACCTTTTACACGCTTTCTCATTTGCTAGATTTAAAATAATTATATTCACAGGTGTGTTTCTGATGACAGTAGAACATTTTTCTATTTTTCGAAGTCAATTTCAAATTAAATGAATTTTAATGCATGATTTCTTTTACCGCTATAGGTGACAAATAGCGAAATATTCTTGAGGGTTACAATTAAATACGTGTTTTGGTCAAGATTTCTGAAAATGAAGCCACTGTGCGCTACACGTATAACAAAATTAATAAAGTCGCTTTTATATTAATTCTGCATTTTGTGATTTCAACGCTGTTTAATGAATTACTGATATAATGCACATGCAGTCTACACACAATATTATGAAATTATTCAAATAGGAAGGTTTTGATCTCCACGGAGCAAAATCTTACATAATCTACATTAATTTTATAGTGGATTTCCGCTGATGAAACGCCTTGAAGTTATTCTATAATATAGATATGTGAACTATTTTGAATTTAATCTAAATTTTAAACTATATCTAATAGTAACTTAAGCAATTCATTTTAATTTCATAGTATATTTTAACTATAAAGGAACAACAATTAGTTTTAACATAATTTGATGTAGGTATATTAATCGGAATGTAATATTTGTGAAAATAAGGGCATAAGACTGTGCAAAGAAAAATACTTAGAATCATTATAAAATTGCCATAAAAAATTCTATAAATAATGTAGATGCTGTTTATATAAAATACTTTACGCAGTTCAATTTACGCAGTGCAACAGTTAACTGGATAAAATTCTATTACTTGAAAAACTACCATTAAGATTTCATATACTTTTTTTATATATATAATTAATGAAATTAGCTTGTTCGATTAAACATGTATATTATTTCCCATTCGAATCACAATACGATGTTACTATACGAAGTCTGTCTAATAACTATCCGACCTTGATTTTTCCTGCGCACAGTAGTAATTCTAAGACACCGCGCGCATTGGAAGGGGACAGCTTAATGCGCATGCTTGAATTTTTTCCCTCACGTTTCACTGAGGCAGTCGTTGCCTGCTGACCGCCGTGTGAAGTGCTGTAATACATGCTCGTCGTATTTCGATTTCTCTTAAGATGACTGAACCAGTTGAGTAAAGGTACTGCTTCAAGTTTTGTCAAAGATTCGTGATTCTCAGACCGAAACAACTCGTAAGATTCACCAGGTGTCGTAAGATTCATCAGTGCTCCAGCTCACTCATCATACCTGATCCAGACTTTCTTGGTGAAACATGGAATTACAGTCGTTCGCAACCTCCCTACTCTCCAGACATGGCTCCTTGCGACTCCTGGTTGTTTCCGAAATATTATGCACCATTGAAAGGACCCCGTATTGAGAGTAGAATCTAGAGGTATGGAGAAAGCGATGGCGGAGTTGGACACCATTCCAAAATAAGCTTTCCAGAAGTGTTTTCCACAGTGGGAGGAACGGTGGCCTAAGTGTGGAGGCGCAAGGGGCTTATTTGGAATGGGATTAGGTTCCCAATGTCGTCAAGTAATTTATATAGTTTTGTAGGTCAAAGGTCGAATAAATTTCAGACAGGCCACGTATGTTCGCATCGATGAAATAATTGTGGCATCCTATAACTTTAGCCCAATAGCAAATTCCACGATCTTACATTTTAATAAATTACTGAAGGCAGACAAGAAAAACCAACTTCATCTGACGTCGATTGGTTACAAATATTGCAAGTTGTGATAAAATGTATTTGCGATTATGGTTTTCTTTTCATGTTTTTCAACGTTCTAAAAATGTTTTATTTAAGGATCACAGTGATTTAAACCCTGAATACTGGAAATGCACCGTTAAATTTTTAACATCGCAATATTAGTCTTCTGAAAAATTTTGGGTATATACTTGTTCGCTTTTTTCTTTGACAAATTTCTTAATAAAAAAAAATGAAGCCTGTAATATTACGTAACACATATAACCTTCGATTACATAAATCAAATTTGTTGTTAACATCTGACCCATAAATTTAATTTTGCTTTTACAGCAATATTTTTGAATTCTTAACATCGCAAAAGTGAAAATTTTAGATCGCCAAATAGAAAAAATGTGTTTTTTAATTGTAATTTATATTAAAATATCCGAATTTACTGATTTTAGTGGTTTTTAAAATAAATTTCAAGCAAGATTTTTTTTAACTCTCTCTGTCGCGTAGGTCCGATTACGAGAGATTCACACGTTTGCACGGAAAACAATATTAATAGTTCAGCATATGTTTCTGTCTAATATTCTATAATAAAATTAAAACTTTATCAAGAAATTAATAAAATATTATATATAAAATGCAAATTTATCACTCATGTAATCGAAGTATGCGCTTAAACCACTGTAATTAGTCACAAAGCTACTGAAAGTAGCGAAATCTTTGGCAATTTCATCGGTTATTAACTTCTGACATGGTACGAAAGTACCATTTAAAAAATTAAAAAAGATTATTTAAGTACATTATTGCTATTTCTCACAGAAAAATGCTTGTTGGAATTGTTAGTAAGCAAGCTAAAAATATATATATTAAATGTTAAATATCTATTAGCATTTTTAATTTTAAAAAATAGTTTCCACCTGTGTTCTGAAGTGTGAGAAGTATTCTCTTACTAATCTTTGAAAAATCTCTCTATTCTAAAAAAAAGTAACTACTGCTGTCACCGCCGCCGCCGCCGGTTTTGATTTTTTTGTAACCGGAGGTCTTTCTTCGTTAATATTAATAAATATAATGCATACAAAAATATGAAAATCGGTAGTATTATACAGAAATGTTTGATAAACACGCTGATGCAGACAATTTTCAAATCGAAAAAATTATTTTAAGAGATATTTAGTGCTAAAGTTGGACAAAATTGTTCCACTAAAAAAGTTTTATAGGAGCAAAAACTATACATCGGAATTTAATAATTTTTAGATCATTTTATACGTTATAATTTCCCGGTGTGCAGAATTCATTTATTTTTTTAATTTGTCTCATTTTTCGAGGTTTCATTTCTATTTTAAATTCAAATTTTCAGCATTTCGAGAGATATTTTTTACTTATTTCAGAAAATTGTACTAATTTAACCTGTTGCCAACTGTATAAACAACGGAAACAATATTGTTTGCTTCAAATTAAAAACGCGTGACTATTATAAACAGAAAAGATACTTTCAAATTAAAATTACATAATTATGTACAAAAAGCAGGAACTTATTAAAAATTACGTCATAAAAAGTATACACGTGAATTTTAAAAGAGAAACGATATTGTAAAATAATAAATTCATTAACATGCGTTAGAAATCTTAAATAGGAGAAATTACGTCATATTTACGTCACATTACAGATATTACATAAACTGAACACAAAATATTGCAAAACAGTTTAAATTTAGAAATTGCGCTAGACATTTATTTGATATTTTGAGAGGATCTTTTCAACTATTTTTGTTATGAAAGCTCAAATAATATTTCATTTCTAAGAAAAGTATTTTCACGTGAATATTTAAAAGAGAAAGAATAGCTTTGTCAAAATTACGTCAGATTAAAAACGATTAATTTAAAATGTCTCATTTAAAAGAACTTTCTTTTCGCTTTGTTAAAAAAATACCAGGAGACAAAGACTGGTTACTTAATTCCTTTTGTATTAGCTTATTTTGAAATGTAGTTACACGTGTCTACGTCATCAAGTAATTTTTATTTCGACGTTTTATTTGTAATTTTATTAATGTTGTACTAATTTGTTTGTTCTTTCGTTATTTAAAAGAAAAATTATGTCAATTTGTACAATTTGGCGAGGGGTTTGGCGATTTATATAATTTGGCGAAATTGGTCCACGGGGTAATCAAGTAGTACCGCAGCGGATTTGGCGTTAAAATTCCCCAATCAAAAAGAAATGAATAGAAATCTGTTTATAGGGAGATCACCACTGTTTTTTAAATTATAATTCAATCTTTCGAAATCTTTTTAAAGCCGATCAAATTAGCGTGCATTTAGATTCTGCGGTGTCTGCACGGGGGTTGGCGAGCGTAGCTCGAAGGTGGCCGAGCCCCCTAGTATAGATAAATATTTCGAAATTTCTTACTTAAGATTTAATGACGACTATACAATCGACGAAAATAATTTATGTATAATTTCATTTAGATGTAACACGTACATTTCGTAGGGTCTGAATAAAATACAATTTCAAAATGTTTTAATGCATTTTATAATTTTTACAGAAATATACATAACTAAACATGAAGTAGTTGTTTTGATAAAATTCTATGTCAATAATCAAAAGTACATAGCAGAAACTTGCTGCATTTTATTTATACAAATAAACAAACTGATAATAGATATTTACCGAAAAATGTATACAAAGTTTTCGCTTCTAAAATTTTGGTATTTGGTTGTGTATTTGGTATTTGGTATTTGTAAGTATTTTTTTACCTTGCAATTTCCCTCATTCGATCAATATTTAGTATCCATATAAAATATATGCATATTAGTTAATCTGTATATGGGACATTCTCACAATCTTTTGACTTTTAAGTCCCTGAATAATAATTTTTATTTTAGTACATATTATTGAGATAAATAAGACTTGAACAATGTTGGGGGTCCAAATATCCAGGCCCCAGCGGGATACCTTCTTTAGGTATTCACGGGCTTCGCAACCATTGGCACCTGAGCGATCTTTCTCTTTTCTTTTTCCTCTTACATCTCCTGTCTTCCTTTCCTCTTTGTTTCACTCTCATTGTGGTTTTCTCTTCGGAGGTGAGGGCAATTCTGCATGAGCCGATATCATCCTGTCTATATCGACTCATGGAAAATTGTAAACCACCCACGTGTTTGCCGTGCGTGGCGACCCGTGTCCCTGGAAAGGGGGATCCTGACAGTTGAGGGAAACCAACACACTGCTTTGGCCTCTGCTTCAAGTAGACGGGAGGTGCATATTGGTCTCGTATGCACCAATCGGCTGGCCAGCTGACTTGTCACTGGCTGGGGATCAAGCGAGCGAGTACTTACTAGCCATCTCGTTAAGGGTGGAGACTGGCATAGGAGTGTCTTGTGACCGTATAGGCCCTGGTTAGCACTGAATGCGCATCCCCTTGTTGGACTCTGTAGTGGGTGGTGCGGCCGGGGTCTGAATTATTTTTTTTCTAATTTGGATGGAAAAAATACATTTCCTTCTAACTCTCTCCTATGTGGAGAGCAACAAAATGTAAAGAGCAAACTTTTCACTCGCTTTTTCATTATTAAACGCACTGACAGTCTCTCTGATAGTTCTTTTAAGAGAACTTCTCCTTTTCTAATTGCAAAAACATTTCATTCTGTATTTGGTGGCAACTGTTCACTTAAAAAACTACATTCTGGAGATTTGCTGGTTGAAAGCACTTCAGCCAGCCAATCGGAACTTCTTTCAAACTGTAATACAATAGCATCTTTTTCTGTTTCTGTTAAGGCGCATCAAACTCTAAATACTTGCCGTGGTGTAATATCTGAACCTGATCTTTTACTGTCTACAAAAGAAGAACTTTTAGAAAATTTAAAAGATGAAAATGTCATAGATGTTCGCCGTATAACAATTCGTCGGAATGAGAAAGTGCTTCCCACAAAGCACATCATTCTGACTTTCAATAGTCCTATTTTACCTAGCAGAGTTAAAGCAGCTTACTTAAGCTGTCCTGTCCGGCCTTATATCCCAAGTCCTCTTCGTTGTTTTAAATGTCAACGATATGGCCATACCAATACTAACTGTCGTGGTTCGGTTACCTGTCCTCGTTCTGCAGAAGTCGGCCACGACGGTAAATCCTGTGAAAAAAATGAAAGCTGCATAAATTGCAAGGGTGATCATACAGCATACTCCCGTTCTTGTCCAAAGTGGATTCGTGAAAAAGAAATACTTGCTATTAAAATAACCCAAAAAATGTCCTATTCTGAAGCTCGTAAACTTGTTGAGTCTAGAACCCCGTCTGTTGGGGTTTCTTACTCTAGTTTACTCAGACAACAATCCAAATCTATAAGACACATAAGTACCCAGACAGACTCTTCTTTTCTGCCAATTAATTCAGGTATTACACAATCAACTAGCACTTCAAATAAAGAAACCCGTGATGTCTCAAGTGGTAGTAAATGCTATGCGACCCTATTAGAACGTTGGCTACCATCCTCAGAACCAGTTTTAGTTAAATACAAGCTTACTCAGTCACAGAAATCTCCAGTTGCATCCAATAAGTCATCTGAGCACCAGACGCATACTAAGATTGCTTCATCTCCAACATCGTTACAGAAACCCAATTCTCAGAAAGTAAAGCAAAAATCTTGTGCACAGACAGAAGGGAGGAAACCATCAACTAAGGCTGTTTGACCTCCAATTCTATTACAGAAACCTGATTCTCCTCAAACTGGGAAAGTAAACAAAAAATCTTGTGCACAGACAGGGGAAAGGCCATCATCAACTACAACCTCTTCACAGTGGAAGACTGTGAAGAAAAGGGAAAAAAATCATCCGTCAGCTCATGTATCCCCAATGTGAAGGACCGCAAGCAATTGCAGCAGTACGTGGAAGAAAGTATGGAATCCGAGTCATACAATAATGACTCGGATGTAGATGACAAAAATACTGTGTTCGAAGAATATGTTCCTAAGTGATATTACATTTTTTAATAATCTGTGCTTATTCTTGATTTCATCTTTTATTTGGCTATTTTCTACTTCTTTTTACTGACTTGTTTCTTACAGACCATGCAGATTTTAACTGTTAATACTTTCTTTGTCTTACTGACTGGTTTTATATTTATTAACATATTGCTTTCTTTTCATTATATTAACTTTGCTACTTTTACAGATTTTACTTGTATTTTTAGTCAAGATATTTTGACTCTTTTAATATGTGATTTTAATCATATCATATCATATCACTAGTGTTTCACCCTTTGCTGTTTTTCTTATCATATTTTTATGACCATATTTTAACTTTTTAAAATATTGTTTTTGTGTTTTAACCATGTCTTGGCGCGGCATATCCCTAAAGGGATCTTGTGCCATAAAAATTCAATCAACCAACCAACCAACCAAATATCCAGGAAACTCCTATACCGTCCCTTGTCCCTGATGCTGATTTTTAAGTTTGGAGATGTCTGTACAAAATTGTTTCAATAAAAGTAATTCGATGTCATTTTTTTCGGAGACTGGGACTATTGTTTGATATAAATACTAGGGGGCTCTGCCCCCTGCAAGCTACGCTCGCCAACCCCCTTCAGACACCGCAGAATCTAAAAGCACGATAATTTGCTAAGCTTTAAAATGATTAGAGAAGATTGAATTATAATGAAAAAACCTATAGCGATTTCCCTGTAAACGGACTTCCATTCAATTCCCTTTGATTGCGAAAATTTAAGGCCGACTAAGTTGCTGATAAGACATCCAATGGTTGAGTTCAGTTAAACATTTGAAAAGAAGATAAATAAAATGAACTAAGTAAACTGAGTCTTTGCCTCCCGGCATTTTTTAACAGCGTTATAAAACGATTGACATAATACAATTTACTACAATTACTACAATTTACCGCTTTAACCCTTTCAAGGGCGGTGGTTCATTTTTGGACCACTTAATTTTAATTCTAAAATGCCACATTCGCACCAGAATATTGGAATGAAAATTTTCCTTTTATTAAGTAAGTAAACAAATGCTCTCAAGGGTAGACCAGATCTGACTCTGGCTGGCTTAAATATTTGTGAAAAGATTATTAACTGGTCTGTAGATAGTGATACGTATTCATTTAGCGATCACCGTTACATTAAGTTTTCTCTTGACTACGTACCTGAAAAAAGACATAATATTAGATATAAAACTAAAAACAAAAGTTTTTCAAGATTTAATAAAATAATGAAGACTATGGAGAAAGACCTTATGGAAGATATACTTGTAATACACAATACAGATGATTTGGACCACCACATTAATAGTTTGATGGAAAAATTGACTGAAGTCTCTACAACGTGTTTCAGAAAGGGAACACTTTCACACAAACCTACTATCAGATGGTTCTCGGACAATCTTAGAATACAAAGAAATAAAGTTGCTGCAAGCTACAAAAGACACCGGAGAAATTTGGAGGATGATTCTTTGAAAGAAATATACAAGAAATATAGAAATGAGTATAAGAAAAGTGTTAAAATGGCAAAAAGAGAAAATTGGTTGACCTATTGTGAAAAGACCAATGATGCATTTGGAAAACTACATAAATATATTTCTGGAAAAAACCTAAAGCATAACGATCTTATATTCACTAGGCTTGATGGATCAACTTCCTTCGATTCATATAATGAAGTCGCAGCAATGTTAATGAATGAACATTTTTCAGTAGATAATATACCTGAAAACATTTTCGAATATAATTCTGATACTGTTTATCGAGGAACAAATTCTCCGGATCCGGTTACAAGTAGAGAATTGAAATACGCACTCAATAGGCAAAACAATGGAAAAGCCCCAGGTTATGATATGTTAGATGCATTGATTATTAAAAATTTCTGCAACTCCTGCCATACTTACGTTAAAAGAATGTTTACAGCTTGTTTAAGACATGGACATTTCCCTAAGCCCTGGAAAAGAGGTCTAGTAATCTTCTTCAGGAAAAGAAACAAGGATGGGAAGACGGTTCGCTCATATCGTCCAATTACTTTGCTGTGTATTATAGGAAAAATACTAGAAAGAATAATAAAGATTAGAATTGTTCCAAATCTTGAAAGTAAAAATTATTGGGATGAAGCTCAACACGGTTTCCGTGAAGAACACAGTACAGTTACCGCTATGCGAGCGTTGAAAGATATTATAAATCGAAGATTATACGAATTCAAATACGTATCAATGGCATCAATAGATATCCAGGCGGCTTTTGACGCAGTTGTCTGGGAAATTTTAGCTAGAATTATTGATGATCTTCCAATTCAGAATTACTTGAAATCTACTCTAAAAAATTACATCAGCAATCGGAAAATTGGTTTTAGTTTTACAAATGGCATACGTTGGTTCAATATTTTCAGAGGCTGTCCACAAGGGAGCTGCATTGGACCTTTACTTTGGTTAATAATTGCTGATTATCTTATCAAAAGATACAAGATTAAATTTGAAGATTTGTTATCATACGCTGATGACTTCGTGGTGATAGCCCATGGCGATACAAGGAAAGAGTTGGAAACAGATATGAATTCGAAGATCGCCTGGTTCAGTGAATTATGCCAGGAGTTGGAATTGACAATAAGCAATGAAAAATGCTTAAGTATGATGTTTGGCAGTTATACCTTAGAAAGTAGACATCCGATTTTTAAAATTGGAACAACATCTATCCCAGTCAAGGATACAGTCTTATATTTGGGGTTTCATCTTGATAGTCGATTTAACTGGATAACGCATCTTGAAAATATTAGAGAGAAAATTAAAAACTATACCTCATCAATTAAGAAGACGACAAGAAGAGACAGAGGCTTGAATACAATGTACAGAAAAATTTGGTATACTCACATAATTGAGAAGCAAATCATTTATGGATCGGAAATATGGTATAACGATTTAAAATCCCATGCTTTACTTAAGTTAAGCTCTTGCCAGAGAATAGGATTGATGTCAATAATTTCAACATATAGATCAGTCTCAACCGATGCATTATGTGTTTTAACGGGTATAATTCCATTGCATATTCATTTGAAATATGAGAGTTTAAAATACCAAGTGATTAATGAAGGTGAGCAAATAATGATTGATGGCGATGTAATAGGCCGCACAAATATAATGAATAACCTAGCCACGAAGAATTTCCCGTATTACAATGCTGTGAAGAATTTACATTTTACAGTAGATAAAGATTCGGATTATTTGAGCAAAAGCATTCCAATTATATATACAGACGGGTCGAAGATGATTCATGGTGTTGGCGCTGCATTTACAGTGTATTACGATGGCATATTTATACAAGATTTTAAAGTTACCTTACATTCGAAGAATTCAATATATCAGGCTGAATTACTGGCAATTAGATATGCAATTAACTGGTTTATCAATTCAAGATTTCATGATGCAGTGATTTTTACGGATAGCAGAGCCTCATTTATGGTCCTTCAGAGAACCTTTCCGGTTAACAGCATAGTTAAAGAAATATTTGATATGTTAATACAGAGTACTAGAAAAAGGATTACAGTTGGATGGACGATGGCGCATATTGGAAATATTGGCAATGAACGAGCAGACGAACTTGCAAAGAATGCTATTAATGAAAATGAATCCGACTTAGTTGATATACAGAATTTTCCTATTTCACTAATTAAGCAGTTTTGTCGTGAAAAAGCGATCCTGGATTGGCAAAGCTATTGGGAACATTCTGGCAAGGGTAGAGATACGTATAGTATTATGAAAAGAGTAGACACTAAATATATCTGCGCAAATCAGATCGTACAATACTTTATAACCTCACATGGAAGTTTTCCTGTTTTTCTTAATAAAATTGGTAAGCGTGGCACCCCAAACTGCGATTGTGGCAAGAGAGGTGATACAACACACTACCTTTTTGGAAGATGCCCTCTGGTCCACTACTTTTTCTACTTTGACAACTCTGCAAGTATTAGTACAAATATTAAAAGAGTCCTTTTTAATCAAGATAATTATCGAAAATTGTGCCACATTTATAATTCTCTAAACGAACATTATTCGTTTATTAAATATAAATTTTAGTGTTGTAATGGGACTATTCTCTTTTACTAGTTTCGCATTCTGTATCTTAGGCTTGACTAAGAGTGCCGATATGTTGCTGTGGGTATATTGATTGAATAGAATGAGCTATTCTTTTAACTTAATTATCAGGATATACAGAACTACCTTTTTAAAGTTCTATACTTATTGGAAGTCATCATGAAAATTATTGGGATAGATGGACTATTCTTTTACCTTACTTTATGAAAATAAAAGTCGTTACTGACGTACCTCTTGTTTGAACCATTTACCTACTTTTTGTTGGAAAGTCTATAACTGGGGATCATTTTGATTTATGCATATTATTAATTTCAATATTTGAACGGTTGTATGAGTATTAGAGAAAAAAGAAGGGAAAAAAAGAGAAAGAAAAAAAAATACATTTTGACATTTATCTAGCTGATTGATAGTAGTTTTCAAGTATGTGGTGTTTCCTTTTTTCGCATAACTCATGGATTCTTCTCATTTGAATAGAATGGACTATTCTTTTAACTTATCTTTAGGATATATTGAACTACCATTTTAATGCTCTATATTATTGGAGTCAGAACAATTTTAACTATAATATAATGTGTAATACATGTCAGATGGTCTACTACCTACAGTGTTCTTACTGGTATCAGTGTCTCATCTTCTGTATTAGTGATACTATCTGAAACTATCATATGATATTATTGGGATAGATGGACTATTCTTTTACCTTATTATTTAAAGTATAAGACTACTTTTTTACATGCGATAAGTTTGAACCTATTACTTGTTTCTTGTTGGAAAGTTTACCGTAACCAAGTTGGTAGACATCATTGTTAGCAGTCACCAAGTATTTAGTGCACCTTCTTTTGATTAGTTTTGTGAACCTCATCATTAGAATAGAACAGATTATTCATTTTCCCTATCATTGGGATTTATTGGATTATCTTTTTATTGCTTTGTACTATTGGAACGTGAACCATTTTAACAGCAGTTTAATATGTTTTATCATGTGATTTCTAGTTGCAATGTTTTTGTTAGAGAAAGTGTTATAAACCTACCACTTAATCCTTTTGAACCTTTATAAGAAGATTTGGTATTATGATTTTTTTTTTTTTTTTTTTTTTCATAGTGGAATTTCCTGATTGGGAATATTCTCTGAGGGTGTCTGGACATTTCATTTTTATTGACTTAACTTTGATTATTTTTTTTTTTCAACACTCAAGTGGTGAACTTCTCTTTTAAACCTTAATCACTTGTTTAGAATCTATATGAATATCAGATTTTAAGTTTAACTGTTTTTGGAAAAGCCTGATATATACTGAAATTTTTTTTAATACTGTTTCTTCTTCTCCACATGTGATGTTGATATTTCGATTGGTGAAAACTTCATTCAATTTGCTTGTTACTAGACATCTTCTACAGAAATGTTCTTCTACTAAGAAGCTGCAGTTTACTTGAGACTTTCTGACATGCTACCTGTTGAGGAAGTTTGGCTATTGATTCTTTATGAACTTTATGAACTTTACTTTTCAGTTGTGGGTTACCTCAAACCCTCAAACTATGTAAATTGTCCTTATTTTGGTATTTTATGTTAGTTGTAGGTAACCTATAAACCTACATTTGTTGTTTAATTTAGTTTTGTTGCAAGAATCCTATAAACTTGCATGATTTGTACATTTTGTCATAGCGAGCTGCTATTTGCATAATTAGGATTATGCACCTGTTCTTTTTCTTATGTTAAATAATTGTCGCTTGTTTAGCCCGTTTCTTGGATAGGGTGAAGCTGGATGGTAGAGGGGTTTTTTCCTGCCAGGACATTCAGTCCATAAACCTCACGGTTGGCGTCCTGGCCAGGTGACCAAGTAAGTAAACAAAAGCATTTTCGTATTTCGAAATTTGTTTGTAAATTCTGGTGCCATTCACCGATTTCAACATTTTACGAATAGAAGTAACTTGCCCCTGAAAGGGTTAAACGCATATTAATGTATTTATTATTTTAAAGTTTCCATTCTCTTTTAAAATTCACGTGTAAATACAATTTTCAAGACATAATTTTCCATATTTTCCTGCTTTCAACACTTACTCATTTAATAATAACTTTAAAGTTTTTTTTTCTGTTTTAATAGTCACGTGTAAATAAATTTTTAATCGTTAGGAAATATTATTCTTTGCGCTGTTATTAGAATTGAAAACAATCTCTATAATAATAGCCTAAGTCATGTGACTATTATCAAAAGTTCCCGGCGGATCCCTTCGCTTTTTATATTTCAGGCAGCCATTTTGGTACTTTAATGTTAGCCAGCCACAGGCGATAAATATCCAAATATTATTCTATCGCCATCATTTCCCTCATATTATAATAGTCCAAGTCATGTAACTGCCATAAACAATTACAAAAATCTACATAAAAGATGCCATGATCGCAAAGAATTCTTGGTACTTTTATGTTAGCCGTGTGCAAATCTCGCTAATAGATTTTTTTTAACTCGCAAGTTACAATTTTTTTTTATTTTTCGAGTGGTAAATTAAAACGGTACTACTTGGTTATCCCATCGACCAAAAATCTATCGTAAGACTATAAGATTAAATTCCAATAATGGTTGATCGTAAATGTCACATTCACTTGACTGCAAGGAAGTTACACGTGTTTACGCCATTAAGGGATTTTTATTTCGACGTTTTATTTTTATTTTTATTAATGCTATACTAATTTATTTGGGCACAGATGTCATATTGGCGCAATTTTTTTCCGACGCCATATTGGCGGAAACATCATCAGCATAAATAACAACATCCGGATTATCATATCAAGCAAAATAACGATACTTTGGCGCCAGTTACGTACCCGTTGCGTATACGACGTTGGCGTCAGAAAAAAATCGCGCCAATATGGGTATATGACATCTGTGCTTTTATTTGTTCTTTCGTTATTTAAAATAAAAATTACATCAATTTGTAAAATTCGGCGAGTCTTTTGGCGATTTATATAATTTGGCGAAGTTGGTCGACAGGATAACGTAGTAGTACCATTAAAACATTGCTTTGAATTTGAATTTAAATGTCAGGATTTGTTGCAATATTTAATCGGGTTTGGCGTGATTTTTTTACGACAATTTTGCGAAAACCTCGTTTTTGAATACCAGTTGCATATGTATTTTTAAATTATTTTTTATTATTTTTAAAATGAAATAACAATAAATAAAAAAAATTAATTAATAACTATAGAACAAAACAATTTATAACATTTTTTAAATAAAAATAAAATAAAGGTAAATAAACGTTTATTAATAAATAAGCAACAATAGCCGGGTTACCATGCCAGGCAAAATAACACCCTTTTGGCGCTATTTAGGTACCCCGGTGCGTATATCACATCTGCAATTAATATTTTTCTTTTTGTTTCGTTTAATAAAAAAGAAAGAAGTGGAAGCCATTGATTTTAAATTGTTCCGTTTTAAATGAAAGTTTTGTATTAAATAATATAATAATGAAATAAAAAAAAAAGGCAATGTTCTTAGCATACATTTAAGGGAGGCCAAACTGGCCAAAATTAGTTTAAAATAATAACCTTTTCTAAAATATGCAAAAAAATATGTGTTATGATTAAAATTTGAGTTGCCATCATTGGAAAAAAGTATTTAAAATTCGAAAAAAATTAATATTTCGAAAACGAATTCGAATTTAAAAATTCTAATAACAGTTTTCAGATCTGCCGATCAATACCGATTTTTCGTGTTAATTTCATCGCAAAATATTCCATATTTTAGGAGATATCGCCACGAAATATAATGAGTTGTTTAATCAGTCGTTTCATTGATTCGTTACATTTTAGTCGTTTCATATATCCGTTCCATAAATTCGTTTCATTAGGATTTTATATATATATGGTAGATGCAGCAAAAAATTAACCTGCAGACATTTTTACGGTTGATATTATTTTTTTAACTGTGTCCCAGGGTTTTAGATTCCTTACCGCCCCTCTTCTAAAATTATACAGAAAATCACTTCAGATGCATCCACAGAATTTTTTGCATAATATAATAGTGAGAAATTTTCCAGGCTGGGTATCGTTCCATGTGGTTTAGTCGGTAGAACGTCAGTGCGCTATACTGGTGGCCCTTGTTCGAGTCCCGGCATGGAATCTTGTTCACTATGTTGGCCTTTGCGCCTCTTAAGCAATTTCTTTGAAATTTGATTTTCATTTGAAATAAATAACTGTTTCTAAAAATCAATGAACAAGTGATTTTTAATGTGATAGCCCCTTAAGGCTATCACATTAAGGGGCTCCGGGACACATTTTCAAAAAAAAAAATTATATATTGAGTTAAAAATTTGAAATTTTTTGTGATGGTTAACTATAATTTGTAAACAAAATCGTATGATAAAACTTCTCATAATTAAAAAAAAAAAAAAAAAAAAAAAAAAAAAAAAAAAAAAAATTAAATTTTAAATTTTGTTAAAAAAGTAGGGTAGTTTAAAATCGTTATAACTCGAAATATTATTTATAGAATTTCAATTTTTTTCATTTAAATAAACAGAAATATATAAATTTTAATTTAGAGCCAGCATTTTAAAGAATATTAATTAAAAAAAAAATTGAAAATATTTAACGAAAAAATTACAAAAAAAGTGGTGCAACTTAAAAAAAAAAAAATCATATTTTCAAAAGTAATTTTTTTTTCAAATATGCTGTCTGAAAAGTAAGGTAAAATAATTGAAAAAGATATGTTCCGAGTTTCAACCCTGTATCTTTAACGGTTCTCGAGTTATAAGAATTTAAATATGAAAAATGGTGAAAAAACCTATCATTAAGAAAAAAGCAATTTCACAAGAACTCGTTTCCTTGACAACCATAGCTTGAAATGCAGATTTTGAAAACAAACCAAAACGAAAAAATTAATATTTCCTGTTCTAATTAAGATAGAAACATGATTTAAACATCATTTTAAGCAGAAAACGGCAAAGAACGGCAGAAAACGGCAATAAAAAAAATTGAAAAATTGAAAATTTTTGTGTCCTGGACCCCCTTAACGCGATGCGCCTAAAAATAGGTGGTAATTTTCATTACCCATCCTTACCATCCCTTTTTTCCTATACCTTCCTCTTTTTTTTACCTTACTGTCCCTTCTTTAACACCCCTTTAAGACAGTGTTGTCTAAAATTTTGTACTAAAAATACTACATTGTTATTATTTCTTATTTGAATGTCCTGTGGATACTATGCAAATTCATTATAAGTAAAAATTTAGTTGAAAATAAAAAGTTTTAGTGGTAAAATGGTAAGGAAAATTAAACTCGCAAGTTTAACTTAAACCTCAGTTAAATAAAAAAATTTTCGCTACTGACCATTTTTTCTTTATTTTGAATCATTAAGGCATTCGTCTATCGGATTAAAATGTTATTTTAGCAAGTTTAATTTCACCAGATTTTTATTCCTGAAATTCAAAAGATTGTGAGAATTCCCCATGCCTATAGTAAATGACACCTTATAATAATATATAATAATATATTAATTGCAAATGCTAAAAGGTGTAAATTAAAACTTTAAAACCAGTAAAAATACGTTTATTTTGACTGTTAATATGTTTCGACTCACCCCGAGTCATTTTCAAAAACAAATAAATAAAGCTATTCTAAATTTACGCGGTCTATGACACGCCATTATTCAGTTTTCCGCGTATTCTTCATATTATGCAAGTTACATTTTTATTGTATATGGATGTTTATTTTATTTTATTTTCATACTCATTGAGTATCTCGAGCCATATTTTGATGCTGCATCGTTACATATTGAGTTTTTGCGCGTTACAGTCTCTATGATTTCTTTTATAATGGACGGATAGTATAGACTGAATGGGAAAATTATTTTACTTTTATTGAAATTTGTTTGGATGGTTTCTTCTTGATAAATCTTGATATTTACTATATATCTGTGAAAAGAAGTGCAATATTAAGCAAAACCTGTGCCAAACTCATCATTAATTTTCAACTTCTACCAAAAGGAGTTGATAAATCCTAGGATTTACCAAAATGGTTTGGTAAAACCCGAAATGGAAGAATTTACAAGCATGTTTCTGGCTTTTACAAACTCATTTTGGTAAATGCTAGATTTTAACGATCAACCTAGGATTTACCAAACTTCAGGTTTTGCAGTAACATGTGTATCGTGTGTATATATAGTGTGTTAATATCTGTATCAAAAGTATTAATAGTGCTGTTCCTGATATATATACAGGGTGCAATATGTTATCTATCGCCGACCGTTAATTTCTCAACCGTTGATCGTAGACATATAGTTCCAATTACAAAAACGTTTCAAATAAGGTAAATATTCATGTTGTGGCATTATTTAAAGTAAAAAATCAATTTTACAAAAATTACGAAATGTAAATTTTTATACCCCCCCCCCCCCCCCCAGTCCCTGTAGTTATATTTGGTAAAAGTTTACGCATATCATAACAGATATAACGCAAAACGTTAGACATCTGTGCTACAAAAATTGAAACAGTTATTATATTTCAAAGTTTCAGATTTTTGCACATGAATTTGTTTTTCATTGAGGGATCAGTTAAAAGATGAATTAAAGAAATTCGAGATTAAAATCAGGGTGTAATGTCCTTTTTACGGCGAAACCACCTTTAGCCGGTATCGCGAAATCGGAAAATCAGCAAAGAGGGTTATTTTATCTAAAAAATTGAGCTAACTTTTATGGGTCGAACAACATTCAAACGTCAAAGAAGGCAGAATCAGCCACCGGAAAATAAAATATACTCACTAAGGACTAACGGCAGCGGAATGCAAACAACCAACCAAGATATAACGAGCATGAAAATTTTGATTATGCAAATTACAATAGTACCGCAGCGCCACACGTTCTGGATAAAACACGAGCCATCTAGCAGTGGACACGATAGTCAGCGCTGAGATGGTGATGGTACGCTACTCATACATGCAATATGCCGAAGTGATACTTATTTATGGTGAAGGTCAAAGGAAGGATGCCCACTGCTAGATGGCACGTGTTTTATCACGAACGTGAGGCGCTGCGGTAGTATCGCAATTTGCATAATCCCAATTTTCATGCTCGTTATAGCTGGGCTGTTCGTTTACATTCCGCTCACATTTATCTAGTCCTTAGTGAATATATTTTATTTTCCCGTGGTCGATTCTGCCTTCTTTGACGACAAAACTTAACGAAACAAAGTTTTGAAAGTTTAAGTTCCTTTCGTGATTTTTTACACTTCTGGAGTATGGGGTTGGCCATATCTTGCGAAACCTGTAAGGATTCAATTTCTATTTTTGGTACCTGTTTTTTTTACACCTCCCACTTTCAGTCGTTTGTTTATTGTTTTTTAGTTATAAATGTTCATTGGTTTTATTGTTGTTTTCACCCTCTTTTTCATAGATTTCATAATTCATGTAGTTTTGATAGAGCTATATTTACTTAGTGCATATAAGAAGCTGCGTTGTGCCTGATGCACTGGGTTGTTTGTTTTACACCTTTTTAAAAGTATTATGCATATATATATATGTATACATATATTTTTTCATAATTCTAAAAAACATTAAATGAATAATCACATGAGCTGGCCTATAACTTTCTTGAAACCTTTATACTTGCATAAAATAATTTCTGCCCCATTGTACAGAATGTCTGCTTGACATAAAAGACAAATACAAATTCTATATCCCCATTACTATATTATTTCTGAATATGATGAATTTAGTCGTTGTTATATTTATGTAATATCAGTTTCTAATAACAGCACCACTCTTTATTCTTATCCGCTCCGGAACATTAATGGAATTCCATCTTTGTATATCCAATATTCTATATACTTAAAATCCTCTTGTGCGAATCAGAACTATGAATCACGCAAACAAATCAGAAATGAAGCAAGATGATTGAGATAAAAGAGGAAACAAGTGGGTGAAACGTAAATGAAATTCTTGTAATGAAATTTCAGCGCGGTTGTATGCCAGAGAGCATAATGTTTATCAAATAAAATTCGTATTATACTAGATCTGTTTTAAAGAGAATGAATCGTAAAGTACAAGCGAAAATTGGAAATATATTAATTTATGTTATTACATTTAAACCTATTTTCTTCTCTGTAAAGAAATTATCAGCTTTTGGTAAAAAAAAAAAAAAACATAAAACGTCCTTCCGGCCAGTGCCGGGAGGAAGTGGTAGCTTTCATATTCCTTATTTTTAAAAAGCTAGCTTATGTTATTCAAACACACGAAGCTTAATTTGGTGGAAATCGATTATAGAAGATTCAATACTAATTTTATCAATGTTAAATCCTTATGAATGTGAATTTCGCTAAATTAGTCAGCTTTATCCAAACTGCTTTTACTTAAAGTAACTTATATTTGGTTGCCAAATTCGGCGATATCTTGAAGTACCTGCCATTTTAAGACAACATGGTGGATGAGGCTAACCTGTGCACATGCTCACTCACATCGGAATCGGTTGATATATATGAGTGCTTTCGCAGGCAAAAAATCAGATTTTTCAAAATGTCACCCACATAAAGAAATTCAAACTGCCATATTTGAGCCATTTTTTAAGATAAAGACAAAACAAAAAAAGCTCCAGAATCCTTATATCAAGGTCAAATACTTAAGAAAGAAATCTTTATCAATTTCTAATTTTTTGCACCTCACTTGAAATATAATTTTTTGTTTATTTAATGGCCGCCATTTTGAAAGAAGATGGTGGATGAAGCTGGCCAGCGAACTTGGTCGAGACATTGCTATATACTATCCAAATGCCTTCTTACATCCAAATAGGTTAATAAATACGTGTCTTATAGCGTGACAATTATCAGATCGTTTCAAAATATCAACCATGATAGAAATTTAAAGTGCTATAACTCAACCATTTTTTAAGATACTAGGGGGCTCGGCCCCCTACGAGCTACGCTCGCCAACCCCCGTCCAGACACCGCAGGCTCTAAATGCACGCTAATTTGATCGGCTTTAAAAAGATTTCGAAAGATTGAATTATAATTTAAAAAACAGTGGCGATCTCCCTATAAACGAATTTCTATTCATTTCTCTTTGATTGGGGAATTTTAACGCCAAATCCGCTGCGGTATTACTTGATTATCCCGTCGACCAATTTCGCCAAATTATACAAATTGACATAATTTTTATTTTAACGAAAGAACAAATAAATTCGTACAACATTAATAAAAATACAAATAAAACGTCGAAATAAAAATAACTTGATGACGTAGACACGTGTAACAACATTTCAAAATAAGCTAATATAAAAGGAATTAAGTAAACAGAGTCTTTGTCTCCTGGTATTTTTTAACAAAGCGAAAAGAAAGTTCTTTTAAATGAGACATTTTAAATTAATCGTTTTAAATCTGACGTAATTTTTACCAACCTATTCTTTCTCTTTTAAATAATCGCGTGAAAGTACTTTTGTTAGCAATGAAATATTATTTGCGCTTTCCTAACAAAAATAGTTGAAAATATCCTCTCAAAATATTAAATAAATGTCTAGCGCAATTTCTAAATTTAAACTTTTTTGCAATATTATTTTGTGTTCATTTTATGTAATAACTATAATGTGACGTTAATATGACGTAATTTCTTCTAAGACTTCTAACGCATGTTAATGAATTTATTATTTTACAATATCCTTTCTCTTTTAAAATTCACGTGTATACTTTTTATGGCGTAATTTTTAATAAGTTCCTGCTTTTTATACATAATTATTTAAATCTAATTTGAAAGTTTTTTTCCTGTTTATAATAGTCACGTGTAAATAAATTTTTAATTTGAAGCAAACATTATTGCTTGCGCTTTTTATACAGTTGGCAACAGTTTAAATTAGTACAATTTTCTGAAATCTGTAAAATATATCTCTAGAAATGCTGAAAATGTGAATTTAAAATAGAAATAAAACCTGAAAAAATGAGTCAAAATAAAAAATTAATGCAATGTGCACTCCGGCAAATTCTAACGCATACAATGATCTAAAAATGATTACACTGCCATGTATAGTTTTTGCTGCTATAAAACTTTTTTAGTGGAACGATTTTGTCCAACTTTAGCATTAAATATCTCTTAAAATAATTCTTCGGTTTGAAAACTGTCTGCATCAGCGTGTTTATCAAACATTTCTGTATAAAACCACTGATTTTCATATTTTCGTATGCATTATTTTTCTCAATATTAACGAAGAAAGACCTCCGGTCACAAAAAATTCAAAACCGGCGGCGGCGGTGACAGCGGTAGTTACTTTTTTTTAGAATAGAGAGATAGACGAAACATAAATTGCTCCGGAATCTTTGTATCAAGGTCAAACACATAAAAAAATCTTTTTCATTTTCCAATTTTTTAATACCTCATTTTAAATTATTTTTTTTAAATGGCCGCCATTTTGAAACAAGATGGCGGATGAAGCTGGACAACGAACTCGGTCGAGACATTGGTATGTACCATGTACACACGAAGGTACATCCATATCGGTTCATAAATACGCCTGTTATCGCGTGACAAAAATCGGGACGTTTCAAAATGTCAGCCACGCTAGAAATTCAAAATGCTATAACTCAGCCATTTTTTAAGATACAGACAAAGCAAAAACTGCTCCGGAATCTTTGTAGAAAGGTCAAACACATAAGAAAAAAATATTTTTCCATTTTTAATTTTTTGGTACCCCATTTCAAATTTAAATTTTTTAAAATTTTTTAAATGGCCGTCATTTTGAAACAAAATGGTGGATGGAGCTGGCCAACGAACTCGGTCGAGACATTGGTATGTACTATGTACACAGAGTTTCATCTAAATCGGTTCATAAATACCACAGTTACAGTATGACAAAGATCATATATATATATCAACTTTTGAACGGAGGGTGGTTTCGGGGTCTGGGGGACATGATCGATGAAAATATACCAAAATGTTTTGAAATCGCTTTCCTCCGAACGGCTGCAATAGGTAGCTTTTTGTAATAAAAGCTACCTAAAACCTGTTATATTCATGGTCATTTCAAATAGATACATTAGGTACACACACGTCGGATTTTGGTAAATAGTACACGAACTTTATCATAATGTTGTCTGCACTTGATATTGAATTCGACAAGAAACTTTTAACCCCCTGACCGCCGAGCAAAAAGGCAGAACTGTAATGTTGTTTTCACCGTAATATTTAAAAAGGTTAAGAAAAGCTAATTTTTTTAACATTATATAAAAAATCTAATTATGTATAGGAATATAACCCTTTGGGGTATTAATAATAACTTAATCTTTCAAAACTGGATTATATTTGTAGAATTATATTAATTAATAAAATGCTTCTATTGCAGTAAAACCTACAGCTTAGTGAATGGATATATTAATTCACGTCGGTAAGAAGATTAATAAGACATAATATCCAGTGGTGGGATTCAGCCGGTTCGCACCGGTTCGGTAGAACCGGTTGTTAACTTGTGTTGAGTTCGGCGAACCGGTTGTTGAAATGATACTTCAAATCGCATTTACATTAATTTACTTTCTTTAAATGTTTAGCTGCACAACATAGTTTTCTAAACATAACTCTTTGACATATATTAATTTATTTCATTTAATAAAATTATGTTTCATTTGCAAAAAGAATACATTTTTTCTTTATCAGTCCTGTAAGAAGCAAATGAAACTTAAAAAGAATGGAATTTTGAATATTTAAAGAATTCTGGGATCCAAATCGGTAGCCCAGGCTAACCCTAGTTATATGGCATGCTTATTCAACATTACAATATCTACAAATATTCAAATAAAAGATATATCGCTTTGGCACCGAATGTTCCCTGTTATAGTTAATAGTTATATAGTTAGATTTAGACGTATACTTCCAACTGCATTTTAAAAAATATATATATTGTTCTTCATATCTTTGAAGCCATGTAAATCAAAGTATTTATTTTCGTAAATGTAACAAATTTTAAATATTTATAAGATCCATGAGTCCTATAAGTTATATTTAAAAAATATTTTCCATACTC
Organism: Maratus speciosus; assembly: GCA_963932465.1. Lineage (NCBI taxonomy): Eukaryota > Metazoa > Arthropoda > Arachnida > Araneae > Salticidae > Maratus > Maratus speciosus. Next base: position 60,056,730 of record OZ010788.1, read on the forward strand.
TAACAAATAGGAAAACATTGTATGGTCTAAACTTGCCGAGTTATGATGCTTTGTATTTTAGAAATTTCCAACGTTGCCTGGCCTGCTTTTGTACCAAGGACTGGTACAAATTCCTAAAAATTTAAATATAACTCGAGAAGTTTTGGCCGTGTAATTATTTGTCTCACTTGCTATAGAATGGAGGATGTTTTCCTATATATACAGGGTGCAAAGGAAAGTCCCTTTAACCTTAAAATACTTGCAAACGGAGAGAGCTACATCTGTGCAAGTGAGGTAACGGTATAGCAAAGTGACTACGCCCGACCTAATGCAAACAATATCAGCGCCCCTACTGGCGAAATTTGGAAGATAGCTATTGAAATTCGAAAACGAAAAGAGATAGAGGAAAATTTCCAATTACAAAGTCTTAGAGCATAAATTAATTAGTACGAAACGACATTTGGTTCACACGTATAAGATAAATCGTCACCTTTATACCCAAAAATGTCCGATTAATTTATAATAATGTAACTATTAGATTGAAAATTTTCCAGAACTTTTTGCTCAACCTAATACTTTAAAACTGATTTCCATACTATAATCCAGTTTCTTCTCTATCCTTTTTTATTTTATTTAAGTATTAACTATATGAAATAATATACTACCTTTTTAAACTTTTCAAAATCAAAAAGTTATTTTCAGTACAAGATACCCAAAATTAGTCGAATTTATTTTTGCTGGTTTCAATCCGAAAATGTATAGTGTGGTGATGAATTTCATGTACAATTGTTATCCATAGCAGTTATTGTACGAAAGGTTTTTAAAAGTTGTTCAGTGATTTTAAACTGCGTTAAATTTTATTATTGATTCGATTAAAAATTTCCTTCTTCATGTACGCACCATTTGTACTACAAACATAATTTTAGAGTCATTTGGGACTATTTATAAAAGATGACATTGAAAAATATCTCGGTGAAATTTGAGACTTTGGGGACGAAATCTAACATAAAACATGCATTAAAAAATGCAGAAATAAAGTCCTTACCGCTCACAAGAGCCAATTTATCGAGATAAACATTGAAGAAATTAGAGGTCACCAAAGCAAGGATGCAAATGAGAACGTTTGACATTCAGTGAGTGAGTATTGTCACGAGATTAGAGACAACTTCAGCAATACTTGAGCTCTTCCTATAGGCAGTATTTTTAATATCTAACTGATTGCAACTTTAGATCATGAACATGGGTTAATTTTTAAGCTTGCATTTCTGATATTTTTGTATTATACTGTTTCATGTATTTTCTGATAGAAATATTGGGTTTCATGATTGCCGATTATTTATTAAAAAAATTACGTCCTTTTATATAGAACACATTTCAGCATTTTTTGCATTATACCAAAATATCAAAGTTTTTTAGAAATATTTTTATAATATTGGAAAGTGTTTCATGATAAATGAATGATGCTTCAATTTCCGTTCACGTTTATACATAAAAAAAGCATTCGAGCAGCGAACCGGTTGTTAAATTATTTGAATCCCACCACTGATAATATCTATAAAGGAATGAGTATCAGATACTTTCATAGTGGGTCAGCACGATTAAACATGACCGTATTCCGATTTTGCAGTTTTTATATGACAAAACTTAATAAACAGAAAAACAAGCTATTTACGCCTTAAAAAAATCCAACTTCTAAGACTCGTTTTTCTCACATACATATATATGATTTTGCTAAATATTTTAAGTTGTGGAGAAAATTAATGAAGACAATTTTAACGAATGACTTTATTGAAATCATATTTATGTGGTTTACTGAGTCTTTATTTTGAAAGATACCAAGTTTTTTTTTTCAATTAATGGTAAAATTATTACGTTACAATTAAATGTTACAATTAAGGTACAATTACACGTTAAAAATATTAAGCATCTTCCTTTACCCTTTCCAACTCAAAGTAATTCTTTTGCTAGAATACTCAAATAATTGAATTGCAGCAGGACTTGAGGACAAATTTATTCGAAAATAAGTAAAACCTTTTCTTCATGTACAGTATAAAAGACAAAGATTCATTTCAAAATACTGATGTCTTTGGGGCATTTAGAAATAAAAATGAAGTCGGACAGAATTTAAGACACCATGCCGGAAAGGGTTAATGCCTTTATAAGTTTTAGTATGCCAAAGGAGATTGCCTTTATAACCTAATAGTGACACATCTGCAGTAAAATTTGATTTTCGAGTGAATTTCGGACAAAAATTTGGGGATCCTACTATGGACTATATTCGAAATCTGGGTTCCAGGCTTAATAAAGTCAAGTGGTAGCGCTAACTTACTCAAAGAACTTCTAACTGATAAGAAGAGAAGCTACTACTGCTTTTCCCTATGAACTCTTGGAATGTTTTGGAGAAGTTTTTTCTTTTTTTTCCTTTATTTTTAACGAAACTTAACGAATTTCAAATTTGGCACCTCGTATCTGGACTGCCTAAAAAAGTTATAAGCGAAAAACCATGAAAAAATCGGTGTTTTTTCGGTTTTTCCCTTGTATTAGATAGAGGGTTAAACTTTTTTAAAAACCTTATTGCACCAAATTAAACGAGAAACAATTTCCTACATTTTCCATATACAGTTTTGTTTTCTAAGATGAATAGTTTTGGCATACGAGTAAAAGGAATTTTAGCGATATACAGGGTGTGTTCAAAAGGTTTCAAGACTGGTCCGAGAACACAAAATTTATTAAACATTTTTGTACAGCGAACAAAAATTCTTCGAAATATTACCCTTGGGTATTCACACACCGATGCCGACTTTTTTTCCATTGTCCATAGGCTCCCTGGAAGTCTTCGCGCGTAAGACTGTTAAGGGACCTCGTCGAAATCGCCTGGATCGGTAGAATCGCGTCGAATCGCTTCCCTTTCAGGTCTTTCTTGATTCGGGGGAACAAGAAAGACTGTGAGCAAGGTCGGTTCTTTAAGGTGGTTTGCGGCAGTGTTGCCCCATTAAACTTAGCCAAAACGTCGGCGGCGTCGACCGGAGTGTGAGAGGACGCTTTGTCGTGGTGAATAATCCAATCGCCTGTGATATCTGGGCGGGTGATTCTTCAAAGATCTTGTGGTGCATTCCAGCATAAGACTGACCTGACCCGGCGCGTCCGCCCATACATGTGAGACGATTGGATTGTTCACCACGACAATGCCCCCTCTTACACGTCGCTCGCGGCCGCCAAAGTTTTTTCTAAGTTTAACGTGGCAAAACTGCCACAAGCCATTCTACAACCCCGACCTCACTCCCAGTGACATATATTTGTTGAACTTTGTTTCTTTGTTGACTTTTCTTTGTTCTTTTCCCAGCGACTTTTATTTCTTTATTGATCTGGAGGATCAAGACCTGAAAGGGAAACGGTTCGACACGTTTCCAGCAATTCACAATACCAGCTTCGACGAGGTCCTTTAACAGCTTTGCACGCGGAGACTTCCAGGGAGCCTATGAACAATGAAATAAACGCTGCCAGCGGTGTGTTGATTCCCAAGAGTCATATTTAGAAGTCTTTTCGTTCGATTTACAAAAATGTTTAGTAAATTTTGTATTCTAAGACCAGTCTAGAAACTTCGTTACCACACAATGTATTGAAATTCCATCATCAAAGGTCGAAAACGCTTAATGTAATGTTTTTTTTTTAAATGCAAAACGAGTGGGAGGGCGTCCTTGAAACAATCCCAAGGCGCCACGCACATGATATCACAAGAATCCCCTACCCCTCTCCTTCAAGGCTTTTTTGGCAGCAAATTAAAAGCTCAGCTCTTAGTTTGTTTTTAGACGTCTCGTCCATCGACCGGTTATGCATTTGCTTTAATGCATGCACAGTGTGCATTTAATTACAGATAATGTGTTTTAAAATGTTTCTGTGAGACATGAATTGATATTAACGATGGCAGAGAAGTGTTTTACCGGAGACACGGAGTTAGAGAACGGATCTAAAGTAACAGAAGTGAAATCAAAAGGAGCTGAATCGTTCAGATTAGCAAGCAAGAAAAGAAAAGATGGGAAAAGGAATTTTTAATGAACAAGGAGTCTATAAGGATCCATAAAAAATGCCGTAAACTGTACACAAACAAAAGCTAATTACTGATCACGTGAAGAAGGTTCCTGAAGGCGTTGAAAACCAATCGAAATTAAGTTTAGAAGTACAACAGTTTTTCGTTTCGAAGTTATTGATTTTTATGTGGATAAGAAATCCCACACACTTTAAAGCTGAAGATATTCATAAAGCAAGAACAAAACGAAATACAGTGTACACAGTTCGTTCACTGACAATCCTTGAAAAAGTTAAACAACATTCTGAAAATCGTGATGATGAGTGAAGGAGCGCTATAATCCACGGACTATATCATGTGACTGACTTGGTTGCTGCTGATGGGAATTATCATTTCAAATGTATCAAAAAGAAGTACCAGCGCTCAAAACCGACAGAGACGCAGAAATGAGGTCGATTTCCGTCTGACATAGGCACAGCCATGCAAGTCATTTTTTCTTATCTGAAGGAAAATGAAGTACGATGCGAATTTCCTATAAAATAATTAACAGATCAAATTAAAGCACGTGAATACTGTCCTTCAGTTAGAACAGTTCAAACACGTCTAAACAAGTTTGAAAAAGGCATTGTTATATCAACCACGCAAAAAACCTGTTGTTTGTTTCAAGAACACAGTTTATAAGATTTTACTGATGTTTGGCATCAGCAACGATGCTAATTTCCCCAGAAAGAACGACGTCGTGTTATCCAGATTTAGACGAAGATATTAGCTGAAGATATTCAATCTCAGGTGTACGAATCTACTCAATATCCTCCTCCAAACGAGTTTTTGAAAGCTAATGAATCTATGATTCCAGACACCCTAATGATTTTTACAGAGACACTGCTTTTAAGATAGCATCGCTCCCTCTAAGAGAAGATGCAGCTCGATACCACTGTCTGAGAGTCTCTCCATCACGTACAGCTATGGCTAGGTAACTGTAAAAACCCAAGGAATTGGACTGGAATAAAACCAAAAGAGGCATCACACCCATGACAACTGTCAAACCTCACACACCAGAATCTGTTCTGCGAACAATATCCTGCAAATGGAAAAAAAATGCAGCGGAATTTGTGGCCGTAGGAAAGCAGGTTTATTTTGTTTACTCCTCTGCCAGAACTGCTATGGTCATTGTGACAATGTCAGCTCCTTCATCGCACGAAGATGACTTTTCAGCAGAGATTGACTACCCAATATTCCAGGATATTTTAAGGCAAGCGGAGACACAACCTGCGCCATGAAATGATGATGAAGAAGAATGTGATAACGATGAGCCTCCTGCCAAATAGCATCATTTAGGCCCTTCAAAGCTACCTAAACGACATCAATTGAAGAAAAACACTGCATTTGTCTTTTTTTCCTGTTTAGAATCTTCAACCATTTGTTACTATTACATTAAACTTATAATAGTTATAATTGTACTTATATCAGATTACTGGAAAAACAGTAATTGATGCTCTGTTTGCAATATTTCTGTTTTTATATCGTTAATCATCCCCTGATTTCAATTTATTTTGTTAATGCTATAAAAGGTTTAAAACTTGGTAAGCAAATTTTAACATATTCGAAATGCAACTACAAATAACTAAAAAGCTACAAATTGGCGATTGAAAGGGATGCATAGTGATTGGATCGCGTTTTCGCCCTCCGATGATACAATTTCAATATATCTCTAAAATTCATTTTACGCGTATTGCCAAAACTAGTCATCTTAGAAAAAACATTACATATGAAAAATGTAGGAAATTTTTTCCAGTTTAATGTGGTGTAATAATTGAACACTCTACCGAATACAAGGAAAAACCTAAAAAACACGATTTTTTCAAGATTTTTTGCTTATAACTTTATAAGCAGGCCAGATACGAAGTGACAAAGATGAAATTCGTGTTCAGTATTCCAAAAAACATAAAGGAAGAAAGAGAAAAAACTTCTGAAAAACTTTCCAGAATCCTAGATAGACGACCTCAACTCGTCGAAGCGAATTCATCAAGGCGAGATTCACCAAGTTCTGTAATGTGGATTGCTATATTTCGGAGAAAGACTGATGATTGATATGCCTTCATTTATTTGTAACATTGATATGAAGGCTGTAAAATAAATATATCTTATAATAACTCCATGTTTCGGCTGAAATTCTTCATTTACATTTTTCTCCAAATTCGAAAAATGTTATTCCACATGGATTAATAAAATTGCACTTTTTCAGCTTCATGGTATTTATTAAGTAAATGTGGAGTAAATGAGTCAAATATTCTTTAAAATGCGTTTTTGTCAAGAGAATGTAGACCAAATATCACTGAATCGATTTATACAAACAAAATAAAACCAAAGACAATTATTGATCGAATTTTATATCAGCCGATAATCTTGGAATAGTATGTAATTTAATTATAAATATTTCCTAGGTGTTCTAAAATTGACTGACCGTTTTTAAAATTCAATAACTTGCAAATGATGACAGATATTAAAATTACCTTGCAGGAGGGTTATGTAATATGTCAGGATTATATTTACTGCGATTCCTGGTTTTAATTCTAAATAGCTTCAAAAGATGGCGCTGCAAGCAATAGGCGCTCTAGAAAGACCAAAACAGAAATCACCCAGTATGGAAGCAAAAACGGAGGTTAAATATATGGAGTGTTCTCATAAGAACAAGATTGCATTGGCGAATGTGACACTTAACCTTGTTTTTCCCATCCATGCTGTGAGATTTCGGTTATGGCCTCCACTGAGTGCCTGTTGCTTACAAATCCACCTATTGCAACTGGTACTTAGAACTAAACCGAGGAATTGCTGTAAAAAAACTCCCGAATTCATACATAACCCTCCTGGAATACTTTTTCTAATGGCTGTAACCACTTGCAAGTTATTGAATTCTAAAAACAGTCAGTCCACTTTAAAATACAAGGTATTTTTTCTTTTCAGTTGTTATGAGAAAATGACAATAAAAAGATATAGTAACTCAGTATTACCCTTTTTCAGAAATGGATAATTTAGTTGCCACCGTTATAGAAATGTCATAAAAAATTAATGCCTCGAAAACTAATTCAAATTTTGAAATTCTAAGACCGCTTTTGACATTCGGGATCTATGTGTATAATTTGTGTTAATTGAGAGCACAACGTTCCATATTCCAGACGGCATATAACTGTGAAATACAAACGGAGAGTCCTTTTAATATAATAGATACCTGCAACATTCCCCAATAGTTTTCGCCAGAGTAACTTTGTAGTTGCTATATTCCACTCAACCGCTACTTTTTCCTAACTTGAACGACACAAAAAAACCTTTTTTCTTTAAGCCATGTATTTCAAATTTCATTTTTAAATTATTCAAATAGAAGTTTATATAAACGGCGTATGCATTTTAACTGATTCCTCATATATTAAAAAAAGGAATAGCTACTTATTTTTTGTAGCAACAGTTTCTTATTTTTAAAGAGCTTACTTTAACAAAAGACAAACCATATTTTTTTCCGTAAAGGAGATACTTCTTAATTAATTTGTAACATATTATAATTTTGATTAAACCATTTTACTATTTTTTGATGGCACACATTTATTTTTTTAATTCTTTGGAGAAATACACATACTTTTCATAAATCACGTCGCGTCTAATTATCTATCATCTGTCTCAAAATTACATTTTTTTCTACTTAAAGTGATTGCGGGTTTTTTTAAAAAAACAATTCTCTATTTTCTTCTTATTTTGAAAAATCCTTTCTGTAGCTTTTCATATTGAAAAATTTCATTGTATTTCTTATTTCCAGTATCTAAATTTCGAAGACCTTGAAGTTTTTTTTTGTAATAGAAAAAATATATTTAATTAATCCTTAAAAGTGATTCATTAATAGGATTAAAATGAAAGCTCAATTAGCTTATAAAGAATCCTCAACACAAATTCTTTATAAGTTAGTAGAAAAAAGTTAGTAATTAACTTATTAAGAATCGCATAAATGCAAATTCTTTCGGCTGATGCAAATATGTTTTTTCAGTAAATGTGTAATAATTTTTAGTTGAAGGAAGTGTAATTAATATTTTCATGCTCGTGTTTCATGTTTAAATAATAAAAATCTCGGGCATCAAAAACCTTTTGTAATTTATTGCTGTCTTGTTGCTTTCATCTTTTATTTTTAAAATGCTGCCTTTTTTTAGAATATATATAAAATAGACATGAATTTAGTAGTAATTTTTTTTTTTCTTTGAAAGTCATCAAATGTGTTTTTTGTACATATGCATATGGATGGCAACAACATGAATTAGATTGATTTACAGTATTAACATCAGTAGATAGTGAAGTATTGCAATCTAACTATTTATTATTTATTATGTCTGTTGATAGATTATGTGGCATTTATGGCTAAAATTAAATAAATTTCGTCATAACAAATTGTTGACTTAGATGTATGGTAGAACTACGAAGTACGAACATTTCCCTATACTCGGGCCTATTTAGCCTAACATCGGCAAAGGCGAGGAAATTAGGATAATAAATGTAAAACTTGTCCCTTCCGCAAAAATAATAGTGATAGGTATTGTCTATAAGTCGTGTAAAAAAATGTAAATAACTTTAGTTTTGACATTTTTAATTTGTTTTAATTATAATTTTGTCATTTTTAGTTTGTTTTAACTATAGTTTGTCATATATATTTATATGTATTTATAATAAAATTTAAATATCATATTTTACGATTTAAAACAAATTTTAAATTGATTTAAATTGTTTCAAGCTCAAAAATACGGCAGATAGAACGCTGTCGATTTGATTTTGTTGCTATGGAAACGACTTCGTCTTCGATATGGAAATGTATTATGGCAATCAAATGTCAGCTGGCTCTAAATTAAAATAGATATTTGCAACTTGCAAAGCATAGAAAATATTTTTACAGTGATAAATTAAAAAACTACAGCAACAGACTACATATATATGTAATGTAAAAAATATATAATAACCTCTTTCATTGATTAAGTTTAAATTTATTAAAAACCGTGCATTCTAAAAAACAATTAATAAACAATTTTCAGGTGCATTAAAATCGTTTGCTTTTGGCGAGGAAAAATCCTGCTCGTCAAATTGCGTGTCATTTTCTTATTTTCGCGCCAAATATTCGAAAGTATTTTATTTTTTTACAGACTTTCTACTGAAATTCCGCCGTTAAATTTAACTAATCCCTTATTACATACATGAGTAGTTTCACTAGTATTTTTTTCAACATAATCTGAGTATGCCCTGTAAGGAGACCTTCCTTGTAAGCACCATGATAACATTGATCAATCTTTATGAAAATTAATATATATCGATTGTTTCAAAAGTTCAGTGCGAAAGTAAAACGCGATAAATAAAAATGTATGGGTCGGAGAGACGTGCGGTTTGCCGATAAATATACGGCGTGGTACGGGAATTTGTAAGACATCTACAAAAATAGTTCACAATTTCGACAATAGAGGGCGCTACTGCAGATAATTTCATGGAATAATTCTATACTGCTCACACAACGCAAGATTTAGATACAAAAACATTAGAGAATACTGCATATACACTTTTTTTGTATCCAAATCTTGCGCAGTGTGAGCACTATGGAATTATTCCATGGAATTATCTGCAGTAGCGCCCTGTATTATCGATATATTGAACTAATTACCAGACTGCCAAGAAGGGTTATGTGTTTCACGCGTATCTGGGTATGTGGATTTTTTTAAACCTTTGAAACATCCCAACGGCTGGATGGATTTTTATGAATGCGGTCTCTATCAATTCGTCTTAACAGCCCGATGGTTATAGGCTAGGCTTTGCTTTTATAAATTTAAAATGACGGCTGTAAAATATAAAATGGCGGTAGAGATGAAATTTTTTTACGCACCTTATTGAGGGGCATATCTTTGGATAGGTCTTTCAAAATGAAGACGATGTTTCATTGACTATTTTACAGTCAGAAGCTCCGTTTAAATATAACACAGCCTGGAAGTTGTGTAGATAGGATCTCTAGCTTTACTGCAACTCTAACCTTCATAAACGTTTATAGGCCTCATCAAAAGTGTTTATAGATAGGAACTAACAATTAAACGCAACTTAAAAGTCATCAATACAAGTAAATAAAAAAATAGGTAAGTAATATAGAAAAGAGTTTCACATTGATGAGAAATAATTAATTAGTTCGCTTTTTACGCAGTCGGGTTTTTTGATTTTTTAAATTTAATATATTTATTTTATTGTTGGTTTCATAAAAAATTCCGTGCCACGCTGAATATTTATACGCATGTCTCTCCGCCCCATAGATCTATTTTATCGCGTTTTACTTTTGCACCGAACTTTTGAAACATGCGGTATATAAAATCAAAGAGTCTTAATAACTGTGCGCGAAAATTATGCATATAACTAAATTTCTTTCGTTGATACGGGTTCTTGAAATATGAATCTCGATGATTTTTTTCGTCATCATTAGAAGATCATGTGAGGGGAATTAGAAAATAATGATTGTCCTCACCATCTTCATAAACAAATAACATTAAAATCTCATTCCTTATTATCTAAATTAAAGACTTTTCAATGTCACTATCTTTCTGAACGTCTGCTATTAACAAATAAATAATAAAAGAAAATAAGACATTATTTTACTTTCCCACGATGAGTAAGTTTTATTAATAATTCTCGACGCACATAATTTGCAAACTCTAATGTCTGCGAATTACCCGACATTAAAAAAAAAATATTTATCGTCTTCGAATTAAAAAAAAAAATTAATAAGATCTACTTTTGTGCCTATGAACATCAGCTAATTTTGGTTTTGCATAGTTCACCTACAGTTTTCTAATTAATTATGTGACAAATCTGGCATACTATTGGCTCATCTATGCATTTAAAACGTTTCAGTGTAATTAGGCGTAGTATTCCGTAATTTGTGATCACCTATGGCCTCATGACTTAGCACGAGAAATGTATATTGACGATCGTTATAGACAGTCCTTCTCTATTTACAAAAATGAAAAGATGTGCTTGTCATGAAGCCACACCTCTTTTTATGCTTAATTATCTCTACTAATAGGAAAATTTCTATAGATACTCATGATTCCTCCAGTTTATTAATGCAATTCAAGGATTGATTTTTGCTTAAAATGCGCATTGTATATACGGGTGTAAAGTCGATTGAAGGAAGAATTTATACTCTAACCAATAAACTACACTATATAAATTATCTACAGATGTACTGAATACTAGAACTTTGCAAATAAATTCTTTGTTTAGGCTAAGTAAAATATTAAAGGCAAAAAAATCTTAATAACACCATAAAATTAAAAAATGCGCAAGGCCTTTCGGAAGAATTTTGGTATTTTTTCTTCAGGCGCAAACAAGATGGACTACTTCTTTGAAAGTAAGAGCAAGACTGGGATCCTTCCTCCTGCCTTCAAAAACATAGCACGCCTTTTAGCTCCTGAAGAAGAAAACAAAGTTCTTTCGAAAGGCCTTGCGCCTTTCTTATTTTATGATGTTGTTAAGGAATTTTTCTTGCCTTTATTGTATTGTACTATTTGTTCAAAATTTTAATGTTCTTTAATTACTATTAAACTAGAAATATAGCACCTCAAAAATGACGGAATATGAGATATAAGGTTATAACAATACATGTGCAAGAATATGAGTTTTTCTTGCTTTTTCCGCCGCGATAGATGAAAATAACAGATTTTTAAAAAGAAGCCCATTTATCAAAAACTGTAATACAGTAGAGGACCACTAATCCGCACAGCTAGGTTCCAAGTATTGTGCGGATTTGAGGCTTTTTACGGATTACAGATCATGTCTATATTTTAAAATTAGATATACAGCTTCTTTATGCTATATAAATTGTATAAATATTGAAAAATAATGCATTTGTATATGAAATGAAACAACGAATAGGTTGCTGGAAAATATATTGCCAATTTTCCTTCTACGCCAAGGCCCCTAAAGTGAAAAAGTACCCAGAAATGAACTTTTGTATCAGACTGTATAAAGCGCGGTACTTTTCCAGTATAGGGGCTTTGGCGTACTTTTACTTGTTGCCATTCGCAAAATGACGTATGCGTTACGCACAGATATGTTTGTCCTTTATCATCTCTCTATTCTAAAAAAAAGTAACTACCGCTGTCACCGCCGCCGCCGCCGGTTTTGATTTTTTTGTGACCGGAGGCCTTTCTTCGTTAATTTTAACAAAAATAATGCATACAAAAATATGAAAATCGGTGGTTTTATACAGAAATGTTTGATAAACACGCTGATGCAGACAGTTTTCAAATCGAAGAATTATTTTAAGAGTTATTTAATGCTAAAGTTGGACAAAATCGTTCCACTAAAAAAGTTTTATAGCAACAAAAACTATACATGGCAGTGTAATCATTTTTAGATCATTTTATGCGTTAGAATTTGCCGGAGTGCAGATTGCATTAATTTTTTTATTTTGACTCATTTTTTCAGGTTTTATTTCTATTTTAAATTCAAATTTTCAGCATTTCTAGAGATATTTTTTACAGATTTCAGAAAATTGTACTAATTGCCGAAACGTCAGTGAAGGCTTACTGTGGAGACACGAAAAGTTTTGGTTTCCGTTAGTCTGTCTGTCTGTTAGTCTGTTCCGCGATAACTGCCGCAAAAAGCATCCGATCGGCTTGAAATTCACTGGTAATATTGATGTGGTACCCGGACTTAGCTGTATAGTTTTTGGTTAAATTTGGTTCATTCGTTCGGGAAATATGGAACATTTTATTTTGCTCTATAATGCTTTTCAATGGCAAGTCAGACGATTTTCAGATTTTCATTTGTTGAAAGAAATGGCTCATATGAAAAATGGATTTAAATGGTAAATTTTTGATGCTGAAATTTTTAAATAACATTAAATTATTCCAATAAATTATGTCAATATATTTGCGAGATTTTTTTAATTAGGTCTATAATATTGGGGGCGGATTTTATGCATGTTTTCCAATAATTTAAAGGATTTTGTTTTATCAAATTGACATAATGCATATTTCATTTTTTTCCTTTTCTTTCTCTGTTGCCTAGCAACGAATTTGGTCCTAATAATATTAGTATAATTGCGTGTATAATGCTTGAGTAAAGCCAACATCAAAACAAATGAATTAATGCATTTGTATCTTTGCATATAGAAGGATTTTAGCCCAGAAATAATAATAGGCAATATTTCATTTATTTTATTGAAATATTTTGCTTAAAAATACAAAAGTTCATTATTTTCATAGAGAATAACGTAACATTTTCCCATAACATTTACCAATATTTCTTTAATTGTTGCCAAGAAAATCAAAACTCGGAATAATATTTTCTTTTAAACAATTTTCAGTTGAAATGTTTGGTCGTGAAACATGAAAATGAAAAATAAAATTAAGTTTAGAAAAATTAATATGGCGGCATATTAAAAATAAAAAGAAAACTTTCGAGTATTTCTTCATATAACAAGATGAAAAGTTTTGAGTAAGTACGCATAGCAGGTGAATTAGACGTCATTTATCGAAAACAAAGATGCTGGAATAAAAAGATCTTGCGTAAAATAAAATTAACTATTATTCACGGAGGAAAGAGATAGATGGAGATGCAGTATGCCGTAAAAACAGTTTGCAATACGATGTGCGTTATCGCTCAGATTTAAATGCCCTCATTCGGCCCAAACAAAACAAGCACGTGGAACAGGGACCAAATTCTTTGACTTCATCCGTTTAAGCACGTCGTTGTGTTGTGCCGAATGTAGCGGATTTTAGGGTTACATTTTTGGCGTCACTTCAAGATTTATTGTCTGTGTACGGTTAACATGAATATTTTATTTTAAATTTAAATTTTATTAATTTATAAAAAAAACTTATGCTTATCCTTATAAATCACAGCGTAAAAAAATCTAAGATATACTATAACCATCCGCACAATCAATAAAAAATTACGAATGTAAATTTAAATAGACTACGGGGGGTTCAGGGGGGGGGGCAGAGCCCCCCTGAAGAAATGCAATTTTTGATTTAAAAAGTTACCAGAATAAGTAGCTCATCAGAATTTCAGAACATCAATGTACAACCACTTGTTTAACACTTTTAATTTCTGAAACTTTACGAAGTATCTTGTATGCTCATAAATATTTATGTAATTTGAAAACTTTAAAAAGCGATTTCTAGGAAGTTGAATATTATGCAATGAGTGTTAAAAAACAATGACTTGCAAAGATGACGTTGAGGCTCCTGATCTGCAGATTTACTAGTTTAAACTGTTGCCAACTGTATAAAAAGCGCAAGCAATAATGTTTGCTTCAAATTAAAAATGTATTTACACGTGACTATTATAGACAGGAAAAAAACTTTCAAATTAGAATTAAATAATTACGTATAAAAAGCAGGAACTTATTAAAAATTACGTCATAAAAAGTATACACGTGAATTTTAAAAGAGAAAGGATATTGTAAAATAATAAATTCATTAACATGCGTTAGAAGTCTTAGGAGAAATTAAGTCATATTTACGTCACATTATAGTTATTACATAAAATGAACACAAAATAATATTGCAAAAAAGTTTAAATTTAGAAATTGCGCTAGACATTTATTTGATATTTTGAGAATTAATTTAAAATGTCTCATTTAAAAGAACTTTTTTTTCGCTTTGTTAAAAAATACCAGGAGACAAAGACTCTCTTTACTTAATTCCTTTTATATTAGCTTATTTTGAAATGTTGTTACACGTGTATACGTCATCAAGTTATTTTTATTTCGACGTTTTATTTGTGTTTTTATTAATGTTGTACGAATTTATTTGTTCTTTCGTTGTTTAAAATAAAAATTATATCAATTTGTATAATTTGGCGATTTATATAATTTGGCGAAATTGGTCGACAGGATAATCAAGTAGTACCGCAGCGGATTTGGCGTTAAAATTCTCCAATCAAAGAGAAATGGATAGAAATTCGTTTATAGGGAGATCGCCACTGTTTTTTAAATTATAATTCAATCTTTCGAAATCTTTTTAAAGCCGATCGAATTAGCGTGCATTTAGAGTCTGCGATGTCTGGACGGGGGTTGGCGAGCGTAGCTCGTAGGGGGCCGAGCCCCCTAGTTAGAAAAAAAATTCTCCGTCCGTCTGTATGTCTGTGTGTCTGTAATCGCTCTATCTCCCGAACAAATTGAGATAGAGACTTGAAATTCGGTGTCTACTTAGATAGTAATAATGGAAAGAAGTCTATTGAATATCAGTAACCTCGATTAAACGGAACAATTTTTTTCGGACTCTTGAAATATTTGTTCAGATAAAAGGTACACAAAAATTTTCGAAATTGTTTATTTGAAGGAGTGAATATAAAAGACAATACAAAACCATAAATTTTGCATCGTGAATGAACTCGATCGGATAATTAGTTGCCGAGATATTTGTAATTCTATTTTTCACACTCTTCGATTTTTCATGACCCTGTATTCCATTCAAATTCCAATTCAAAGATATATTTTAATTGGAAATGAGACGCTTAATCCGACGCAGTAAACTGTTAATTAATAGGATTATAATTTTTCGAGTTATAAGGATGTTTCTTTTACTCAATTCGGTACTACTCGATTATCCCGCCGACCAAAAAACTATCGCCAAACTATAAGATTAAATGCCAGTAATGTTTAGCCAGTGTTTTTCGACAGTAATTTCTGTCTCATTTAATGCCCATATTACACTTAAATTTACTTATACCTATATTTCAGGCATTATAGTAGCTACCAGTATAGACACTTTTACCACATTTGTTTTACATTAATATATAAAGATTCATGACACTTAACTTTCATTTTAAAAAATCCTTTATCTTCGTTTTGTACATATTAAAATCGAACAAAAAAATGTGGTTTGTTTTTTTTATAAGAAAAGTAAAGAAATGTAAATTATAATGTTCGATTTTAATATATACAAAACGAAGATAAAGAATTTTTTAAAATGAAAGTTAAGTGTCATGAATCTTTATATATTAATGTAAAACAAATGTGGTAAAAGTGTCTATACTGGTAGCTACTATAATGCCTGAAATATAGGTATAAGTAAATTTAAGTGCCAGTAATGCTTTATCGTAAATGTCAAGTATTTAATGCATCCTCATACCTATAAGGGGTGTTACCATAGGAGGGACCCTGTTCTGTCGCCAAACACCGCCAAGTTTGTCGCCAACTTGGCGGTATATCGCCAAATTTGGCGGCCAGAATGAGTCGCCAAAAATGACGTCAAATTGGCGGTATCTCTAATATTTCGCCAAATTCCCATAGACTTCCATTGTAAACCAATAGCGTTTACTTGCTTACAGAAAATCAACAAATTGAGAAATTTTAATGCAACAAAAAGTAATATTAGATTAAGGGTTATATTAATTATATTTAAGAAGTCCAAATAAATTAAATTATGAATAAAAGTAACATGGTACAATGGTTAGCAAATATCACATGTTTTATTTTCATATTTTATGTTATCTATATCCATGATGGGTAAGTATTACGGTGGCCCCCAACGACTAGTTTAAAGTTTGTCATAATTTGGGCTTCAGAAGTGAGATTTTTTGCCAAATGATATAAACAGCTATGAAAACAAAATCAATGAACTTTTAAGTTTATTTATGTAATCTATAAACGTTTATTTATGTCTATATTATTTTTTTTATATACAATTCCCTTCAGTTTGTATAAAAAAATAGTTAAATGGCTTCTTTATATTAAATAAATTGCATAAATATTGAAAAATTACTCGTGTATATGAAACGGTGAATAAGTGTCCAGAAAATGTGCTGCCAAATTTCATTTTCCCTATCTTGCCAAGGCCCCTATACTGGAAAAGTACCTAAAGCACATTAAAATCGGGCAGTTAGAACCTCAGACAGAATAGCGCAGTCTATTGGCTGTTATGTTATTAGCATCGGTATGAAGATGTAAGGACGTACATTTTCGTATATTACACTTTAAATTCTCACCCATAGATTCTGAAAAAATCCTTAAAGGTGCGGAATTTAAATTAAATAGTGGGGACCTCGATTATGAAATATTAATGGTTTTAAATGGGAAATTCGCCAAATTAGCTCGCTATCGCCAAGTTGGGTTCATATATGACAACTTACTTTGTCGCTAAATTTGGCGATATTTTGTCAAATTTGGCGATATTTCGCCAAGTTGGTCGACATTTGGCGCTTCTGTGGTAACCCTGTATTAGTAATTTTGAACAATTACTCATTACAATGAGGCGGTCCTACCGGCATTGTGAGGGACACGCAGATACTTGGATTTTACATAAATAGATTATATTTCTTCAACTGCCTATTGTTTTCCTCAATACTTAGTGTGAAACTGTAATGGTTCTTTTAATATTCGCATTTGGTTGTTATTTTTTCAGTAAAATTAATTACTTTAATATTTACTTGTGCATTACATGAAAACTCATGGAACATAATTAATTCTTTGGAAAATTAATAGTTGATTTCTTCTGTTTTCATCTCAAAATAACAATAGATTAAAAAGAATAGTTGATTACACAGTATGGAATTTAGAGAGTTGACTGTATTACCTATATGTTAGTAATATATTAGTTTAGCTAAAAAAAATTAATGTATTTTTTCAAAATATTGCTCTGAAATTTTCGTATAGTTTACTATATTGTTTTCCTTAAAATTAACTAATTATTTTAAAAAGTAGTAAAATTGTTTTTTTAAAGAAAACATTTAATAGCTTAGAATATTTTCTCCTTTAAAGATTACTTATTTAAATTATATATTTGGCATAATGGATTCTTGACGAAAAATACGCTGTAGCTTTTTAATTCTATTTATAGTATATAAATCTATCTATCTATATTATAAAGGACAAACATATCTGTGCGTAACGCATACGTCATTCTTCGAATGGCAACATTGGAAATTTAAAATAAAATTTTGGTTTTGCAATTTTCTCTACTGCAAATTTTTAAACTTTTAAACATCGCACATTTTAAATTTTTACACCGTCGTATAAGGAAAAAAATGCTGTTTTAAATGCAATTTCTTTGAAAGCTCTATCTCAATTTAGTTTTGAGATATTAATTTTTTTGCAGTTTTTAATACAAATTTTGTAATTGTGGCAACTAAAGTACTACATTTATATTGAAAGTAGAAGGAAAATAGTCATGGTTTATTATTTTTATTGATTATATTCTTATTGATGCCATTTTCACATTACAAATAAAAGCAACTTTTTTATAATTTTTGAACAGAAAATTAAAAAAAAAAAAAAAAAAAAAAAAAAAAAAAAAAAAAAAACACGCATTCTTCTTCATAAATCAGTTACATTTTCAATATTTTTACATTACGCTGATACTGAGTTTGACACGCTAGGCAAAATGATTCCGTGAGTAAAAATTATGTCATATTTAAAACAAAACGGTCATTTATTTTGATAAAACTAAATATTTAACCAATACTAAATGGCCAATACTATGACAAATAAAGGCAAATTTCTGATTTTTTTTTCGCGGTTATTGAGATTAGAACTTAAGTTTGTGCGAATGCTCAGATGAAAAGTTGTATCGGACAAACGCGACTTTAAGTTTGAAAATACATTCATTAATGACCTATTGCGCGTTAAAATACTTTCAAATTGTGAATTTGAGTGGTGCGTATGTAAATTATGAGAGTGTGAAAATAGCGTACAATTTAGATTTCATCGGGGAAAACTTTATGATGTGACAAAGCGAAATCCTTTTCAGAGATTTTTCATCCCATAAAAACAAACATAAAAGCCTCAATCGATAAATTCATCATAATTAAGCATCTTGATTACGTATTCTAATAGAGTTTAATTTTTCAATAATTTAAGCAGTTGAAGTTTGTGGAAATACTATTTTGGTAATTTTAGGTTAAAAATATTATTTATTTTAAGAGTGAGACAACCAATGTTAGATGATTTTTTCATTGTAATTATTTTTGTAGGTTTATTATAAATTCGATATGACAGTTCCTTTCTAACATTTTAGTTCGTCGAATTTCGACTGGTTCCAACTCGTATATATAAAAGCCGTTCTCTGTGTGTATGTCCTTTATACAAATCTTCAATTTTAGACCGAGTTGCACGAAACTTCATGTACATACATTTTAGAACGTGGAAAAGATCACTGCCTACTTTAAAAAATCATCAGACCCGTATTTATCCGTTTTTTCTGCCATCTTCCATTATTTAACATTATAGAAATATCTCTTTTTTAATTTTTCTATTTCAACCGTTTCTTTCCTGTTGCCACACATCTAAAAAACTGCTCAATAAAAATAAAAAAAAAAGATAACTGTAGTACTTTGTTTTATACGCCAATAAGAATTCAGATCGTCTTACTATATTTTTGCTGTTTTTGAAATTGACGTCATTCGAAGAAGAAGTGCACATTTTTCATTTATGTATGTAAAAACTTTAACTAAGCGTGTGTTAAAATGACGTAGATTTTTAGTTGAATGTTTCTGAAGCTAAAAAATCTATTTTAATGAAGTCGTTTCAATATCAAGTAATCAATTTAGATATAAGATAATAATAAAAAAATCGTTTGCTAGCTATGACATCACTTTACAACTTTCCAATAATGTTTTATTCTGAGGGTAATTTCTTGATCTTCTGAAATTATTTCTTTTTATTATCATCCATAAAATGAAGGCTTTATTTTTAAGCCACGCGAACTAAAATTTCAGCAAATACAAAATGTTAGGGTGTTTTTATTGCATTTTTCTCTGTATTGTCAAGGAAATCGTATTTTACTGTCATACTTGGTGAAGAAAACAAGCATTCTGATTTTAAAAGCTCAAACAGTAATTACGTCAAAATGATGTATTTTTATGAAATACAAACGGTTGCTACGTTTTATTTCCTATTTTGCTGGCATGCTATATCATTAATTTCCCTCATTTAACTAAGTGTTTCAATACCTTAAATGCAATGAGAGCATTCTGCGATTTATATTATTACAATTACATGAAATACGACTTTTCTAAAATTTATATTAAATAGAAAATGCAATTTAACAAATGTTTCTAAGAGTTAGGTCCTTCTCTTTTAAAAGAAAGCTTCCAGATTAGACATCAGGACTGAAAGCTTATGGAATTTGATTTAATTTTCAGGTCAGTCGCTGTAGATTTAGTTTTTATGAATGAAAGTTTCCACGCAAAAATAATCAAGAAATACACCCTGGAATATCCGTGGTTAAGAATTGCCATATACAGCCCGTTCACAGCGCAGAAAAAAATCGCTTTTAATTTAAAACACTAAATATTTTTACATTTACGATTTTTTATTTTAAAATGTTCAAAAGGTAAACCAAAAATCACTTTTGCTACTTTAGTATTAACAAGCTGTTAATCGTGATTTTTTTTTTTTTTTTTTTTTTTTTTTTTTTTTTTTTACTATTTATAGCGACTTTTATTAATCTGAAATTTTGAATACTCTATTTAATTTGTTTTATATGTTTATTTATTTATTTATTTTTTGTAAATTTTAATTTCGTTTGCCTATTTAGTTATGGAACATTGCACGAAAAAAAATGCTGAATTATTTACATTGTAAGAGCAATCGGATTCATCTTTTTTAATTGGGTTGCACACATACTTATAAAATATTCATGCTTAAAAATTGCTTTAAAATACATATAAAATCAGTATACTGAAGTATACTTTTCAAACAAATATCATTGAAACTACTTTTTGTTTTTCATTCGGCGTTTGAAAAATATAATGTGCGGTGTTTAGAGGTTAAGCAAATTGCAGTAAAAGCAAAATTTATTGGTGAGGTCATTGCCACCATAAATATGATGCCAGCGTTACTCATGGACATGTCTTTTCCTTATAATACTGCGTTAAGTTCAAACGGGTTCATCTATCGTAATTTGGCTGTACACAAATTTTAAAATATCCATGTCTGAAAAATACTTTAAAATCCATTAAAAATTTTAAACATGAGATACGATTTTCAAACAAATTTCATTTGAGAGTACTTTTTGCTATTCGACAACGTAAAAAATGAAATTGGACAATTTTTAGAAATTAAGAAAAAATCCAGCAAAAGCACAATTTATGGATTAGGCCGTTGTCGCCATCAGAATGATTTCAGCGTTACTAACTGACATGTTTTTGCTTTAAAATTTAGATAGGTGGCATGCTAGCGAGAATTTCACTAAACTATTACCACTAAACTGTAACCAAAACTACTACACCATTTGATTAATTGTTCTTTTTTGTATTGCCTTTAAAACAATATGTTATTCTGTTACACTCGCCAAAGAAAATGCGCATCCTGATGTTTAAAGTTGAGGGATATTACTATGGTTGCGACATAGTAACGTCATATTTTCTTATTATACTTTTTATCTTTTACTGACGAGAATGCACAAAGATCCATTATTGTGATTGCCATATTATATCATTTTACTTTATTTTAGCTGGAAGGCCCTTATGTTTAACACGGGCAAAGCCGGGTAGTTCTGCTAGTACTTCTATACTAATATTATAAAGAAGTAAAGTTTGTTTGTTTGTTAGAGGTAATCTCTGGAGCTACCGAACCGATTTCAAAAGTAACGGTATCAAAATGATGGTGTTATTCCAAGTTAGAACATAGGCTATATTTTATGTCTGTGCCACTACCCCAAAGGGAGTGCAGGAGCAAAAAACGTTTTAAAAATGCTATATTTGCGTTACTGAAGGGCCTAGAAATATGAAATTTGGAATATTAGTTACTTATAAGATATACATGATGTCTAAGAACAGTTCTTAAACAATTCGAAATTTAAAAGGGGTGAAAATGCACAAAAAGCGTTCTTAAAAACGTTCTAAAAATGATAGTTTCTACATAATCTCAGGAAATACCAAACCGATTTAAAAGATTTTGGTGTCAAAATGATGGTGACGACGCTTGCTCCAAGATAGGCTATATTTTATGTCGGTGCCACTACCTCAAAGGGGGTGC
This sequence comes from Maratus speciosus, assembly GCA_963932465.1. NCBI lineage: Eukaryota > Metazoa > Arthropoda > Arachnida > Araneae > Salticidae > Maratus > Maratus speciosus. Next base: position 60,078,725 of record OZ010788.1, read on the forward strand.
AGGAGCGAAAAACGTTCTAAAAACGCGATTTATGTGTTCCTGAAGATCCTAGAAATATGAAATTTCAAATATTAGCTACTTATTAGATATAAAGGATTTCTAAGAACAGTTCTTAAACAATTCGAAAGTTAAAAGGGGTGAAAATGCCCAAAGAGCGTTCTAAAAACCATTCTACATGGTTGTTTCCACACAATCTGCGGAAATACCAAACCGATTTAAAAAATAAAGGCGTCAAAATGATGGTGACAACCCTTGCTCCAACATAGGCTATGTTTTATGTCGGTGCCTCTATCCCAAAGGGAGTGCAGGAGAAAAACGTTATAATTTTTTGCGTTACGGAAGGGCCTAGAAGCGTGAAATTTGGAATGGTAGTTGGTTATAAGATAACAATGATTTCTAAGGACATTTCCTAAAAAAATCGAAATTTAAAGGGGGGTCAAAATGCGGAAAAAGCGTTGTAAAAAATGTTCTAAATTGCGATTTCTATGCAATCTGAGGAAGTACTGAACCGATTTCAAATATAATGGTGTAAAAGTGATGGTGACAGATCTTGCTCCAAGATAGGCTATATTTTATATCTGTTTCCACTAATCTCAGAGGAGATGCAAAAGCAAAATGCGCGAAAAGCGTTCTAAAAACGTTCTAAATGCCGATTTGTCAGTAATATCTCAGGAAGAATCAAACTGAATTCAAAAGTAATGGTAGGAAATTGATGCTGACAGACTCTGCTCTAACATAGACGCTATTGTATGTCGGTATCACTATCATCTAGACGTTCCAGGAGCAAAAAAAGCGTTCTAAATTTCGATTTTTGTGATCGGTAGGGGCTAGCAACTTAAAATTAGGCAAGGTACATATTTATTAGATATAAACGATCTTTAAAAACAGTTTCGAAAAAATTAGAAATTTCAAAAGGGGTTAAAATGCGCGAAAAGCGTTCTAAAAACCGTGTAAAAACGTTCTAAATTGCGATTTCTACTCAATCTCAGGAAATACCAAACCTATTTCAAAAGTAATGGCAAATTGATGGTGACAGTCCCTGATCCAACATAGGCTATATTTTATGTTGCTGTCACTATCATCTGGGGGTGCAAGAGCAAAACATGTTCTAATTTGCGTTTTTTGCATAACTGAGGGGTTTAACATTTTGAAATATGGCATGGTATTTACTTACAAGATGAAACTGCTTTCTAAGAACAGTCGAAAGAAAATTCCAAATTTAAAAGGATGAAGTAAGCGAAAAGCGTTCTAAAAACGTTCTAAATTACAATTTTTCTAAAAACGTTCTAAATTACAATTTTTATACAATCTTATCAAATACCAAACCGATTTAAAAAACAATCGTGATAAATTGTTGGTGATAGAACCTGCAACTTAAAATTAGTCAAGGTACATATTTATTAGATATAAATGATCTTTAAGAACAATTTCGAAAAAATTAGAAATTTAAAAAGGGTAGAAAATGCGCGAAAAGCGTTCTGAAAACGTTCTAAATTGCGATTTCTACTCAATCTCAGGAAATACCAAAGCTATTTCAAAAGTAATGGTTGCAAATCAATGGTGACAGTCTATAACATAGATTATATTTTATGTTACTCTTACTAACATTTGAGGGTTGCAAAAGCAAAACATGCTCTAATTTGCGTTTTTTGCACAACTGAGGGCATACTTTGAAGTACAGCATGGTATTTACTTACAAGATGCAACTGCTTTCTAAGAACAGTCGAAAGAAAATTCCAAATTTAAAAATATGAAGTAAGCGAAAAGCGTTATAAATTAGAATTATTATGCAAGCTTATCAAATACCAAACCGAATAAAAAAATAATGCTGACAAATTGTTGGTGATAGAACCTGCTCAAAAGCTATATTTTATGTCTGTGCCACTACCACCAGAGGGTTGCAGGAGCTAAAAACGTTCTAAATTGCGATTTCGGTGATACTGAAAAGACTAGAAACTTCAAATATGGCATGGTAGTTACTTATAAAATATAAATGCCCTCGAAGGACTGTCAAAAAATAAATTCGGATTAAAAAGGGGTGAAGCGAAGTGGAGGTGTGAGAAACATTCTAAAAAAGTCCTAAATTACGATTTCTATGCAATTTCAGGGAATATAAACCAATTATGAAAGTAATAGTTGCGAATTAATGGTAACAGTCTCTGGTCCTACACAGGCTATATTTCATGCCGATGATTCTATTACCTGGCGGTCACAGGAACAACAAACGTTCTAAAAAAGTCCTTTAAAAGCTTTCTAAATTACGTTTCTGTGGAATATTAGGAAATAACAAACCGATTTCAAAATTAATGTTGGCGAATTAATGGTGACAGTTCCTATTTCAACATAGCCTTTTTTGTTGAGAGATGTGGTAGGACTTGGAATTTGACATGATAGTTAATTTTAAGATGTAAGAAGATGGTTTCTAAAAAATTCAAAACTTCAAATGAATACTGAAATGAGCGTATTAATTGAGCATAAAAGTTTCAAAATATTTTATAAACTATCATTTATTTAGTTTTATTTCCCTATATTCATTTAATAGTAATTTTTGAATTATTCCTAAAAGTAATAAGTACCTATTTAATAAAAAAAACCTTTTAATAAAATAAAATATTACCTTTTAATAAAATAAAAATTTAGTTAGTACAATTTAATAAAAAATAGACATATAAATATCACTTGGCATATTTCAACTATTACGCGAGCAAAGCCGCGGGGTTTGCTAGTATAACATAAACAGGAACAAATCATAAATCACAAGGAAAAAATAATGGTTTCTGTTAAAATAAAATTGTACTTTTCCTTATCTCCCATAGACGGCGCCGTGCCGATGTATTTTTCTCACTATGTTTACTTTTCTCAGTTACCGGAGAGGCAAGTGAGTAAATGTTCGTACTGTAATTTTGCTGTTAAAACGTAACTTAATAAATTCTTTCTTTCCTCGCATTATATAATTTTTCTACCGGTTATGGGGCCCAGTCACGTTTGCGCCCTGCGTGTGAGGTTTTCTGATGGAAAGAATTTGATAGTTTTAATTTAACTTGCGTTTGCGTTTTGATTTTTTGAGTTCTACGGCGATCGCTAAGCCTAACGAAGTAAGCGTTTCTTTGAACTGTTTTCTGGACTTTGTTTTCGATTTTCCTGACAAAAATGGAAAGCGACAGAGTGAAAATAGAAAAGCTTGTGGACTCAAATAATTGGACACAGTAGAAATTCCAAGTACGGGCGATTTTAGATGCTCGTGATGCGTTAGAACTGATTGATGGAACGCATGTACAACCGACAGTTGGTAGCGATAATTACGATGCTGAAATGAAGAAATGGAAGAAAGCAAACAAAATGGCGAAAGAGATTTTTGCGACAATGGTGGATAAAAATCCCTTTGCTTTAATTATGAACTGTGAAAATGCTAGAGAATTGTGGGTTAAATTATTGGATGTATATGAGCAAAGATCAGCGGACTCTGTTTATTTACTTCAAACTAAATCCCGAGAATATCGCTATGTTGCTGGTGATGATATAGCTACACATATTAGCAAAATCGTGATTGATGTGAATATAAATCGTGAATCAGCATTGGTAATGGAAAAACGACAGCCAAATAAGAACTTTTCCAAAACCAGAAGTGTAGAAAATGTTCATTTCAGTAATGAAAAAGGCAAGTATGACAAAAGGAAACAAAAATTACGATGTTGGACTTGTGGAGGGCCACATCTGAGGCGTAATTGCATAAAGAATCAACAAAATAATAGATATTCTGATAAGAAAAAAGAAGATAGTAACGGTTTTGCCTTTGTAAATACATTTCAGTCAGATGAATCTGGAAGATCAAAGTGGATAATTGATTCTGGATGTACTCAACATGTGTGTTGGAAACCTGAATATTTTAAAACATATAAAGAATTAGAAGAAAAGGTTATGTTTGAGCTTGGTGATGGCAGAAAAACTTTAGCCAAAGGTATTGGTATTATCAAAATTCGTTCAAATCTAGATGGAAAAGAACATCATTTTTGTGATGTTATGTATGTTCCTGAAATGAAGGCAAATTTATTTTCTGTAAAATCAGCAGCAGAGAAAGGTTTCATGCAAACCATTGAAGGAAATAAATGGAAATTTACGAAAAATAATAAACTTATTGTTGAAGGATATCGATATGGAGATATGTACTTTCTAGATATAGATGTTTTGGAAAATGAAGAAAGTAGCCTTATGGTAAGAAATCACAAATAAATTTCTCTTCAAATATGGTATGAACGATTTGGTCATCAGAGTAAAAATCATACAAAAGAATTCCTGAAAACGAAAGGAATTGAAATATCTCAAACTGATGAGACTGAATATTGTGATGGTTGTGCAATTGGAAAGTTTCAGAGAACAAATTTTCGAGAAATGCCAAAAGCCAGTAAAGCTGGTGAACTAATTGTCAGTGACGTCTGTGGTCCAATGCAAGAAGCATCTTTTCAAGGTTCTAAATATTTTGTTACATTCAAAGATGATTACACCCAGTACCGTAAAGTATATTTTATGCAACATAAAAGTGAAGTGAAAGATAAACTGCAACAGTTCTTAGCATATGTTAAAACTCAAACTGGAAATACAGTCAAGACAGTTATGTCAGATAATGGAGGAGAGTATACAGATCAAGATTTCATAGATTGCCTAGTAAAAAATGGAATTGAAATTGGAAGATCAGCTGCGTATACACCTCAACAGAATGGACGTGCTGAACGTGAGAATAGAATATTGATAGAAATGGCGAGAACAATGCTGTTGACAAAGGGATTGTCAAACCGCTTCTGGGCTGAAGCAGTGAACTGTTCTGCATATATCTTAAATCGTACTGGTAAGAGCCGTGATAAAAGTAAAACACCTTATGAAGCATGGAATGGAAGGGAATATTCATTAAAGCACTTGAGAATTTTTGGAAATCAATGTATTGTCCAAATTCCGAAGCAAAGACGTGTTGACAAGAAGTTTGGTAAAACAAGTATACGGGGAATTTTTGTGGGCTATGAAGAAGTCACTGGAAATTATATAGTGTATACAGGTGAAAATCGAATAGAAATAAGTAGAGATGTTGAATTTCATGAAGTTTCAGTGCCAAATACATTGTTAGATTGGAGTCAGGGAGAGCAAGAGGTGGAATTGGTAGAGAAGGAAGACAAAGATAACCAATTAGAACAAGAACCAGTAAGATACCAGTTGAAAGATCGTTCAACGATACAACCACCTATACGCTATTCCTATCTTTGTCAAAAGGTAATTGAACCTCAGCCATACCAGGAAGCTATGGAAGTACCTGAGAAACAAAAAGGATTGAAGCTATGGAAGATGAGATGCATTCCCATCAAAAGAACGGCACTTGGAAACTTGTGAAACGTGATAACACGATGCAACCATTGACTGCCAAATGGGTTTTTCGTGTCAAAACAAATGAAAATGATGAAATTGAACGCTTTAAAGCACGTTTGGTGATTAGAGGATTTGAGCAACAATATGGAGTAAACTATGAAGAGACTTTTAGTCCGGTTATAATGTATGATACTGTACGTTTTCTATTTTGGTTTATTTATTTTAAGAAATTAAAAATAGCACAATTTGATTGCAAGACTGCATTTTTAAATGGAACACTTGATGAACTGATATACATGGAGCAACCAGAAGGTTATAATGATAGATCTGGACGTGTTTGCAGATTGATTCGAAGTCTATATGGTTTAAAACAGGCACCTAGATGCTGGAATCAAAGACTAACTGAATTTTTAAGAAGCGTTGGATTTAGAGCTACTAGTTATGACCCTTGTGCATATCTGAGGTATGGTGGTGAAAATTTAGTCATTATTGCTGTATATGTTGACGATGGACTGATTGCTGCCACTGATAAGGAAGATATTCAAACACTTCTTAGCCAGTTACAAACTGAATTTGAAATCACGATTTGTGAAAATGTCAGACAGTTTCTTGGTTTTCAAATTGAATTAATGAAAGACAACATAAGAATTCATCAGGCAGCTTATGCTAAAAGAACACTGTCAAAGTTTGAAATGGGTGACTGTAAACCTGCTAAAGTGCCAGTAGATAAAAGTTCTTTAGATATTCTGTATCGTGAAAATGAATTAGATTTTGAACATCCAGTTGGAAAAGCTGCACAGTGGATGTCAACACCTACTGTTGGATCATGGAAATTAATTAAACATATTTTGAGGTATCTGAAAGGTACAATAAACATGGGAATCCACTACAGTGGCTCGACAGACGGTTATATCAATGTGTTTTCTGATGCTGACTATGCTGGGGATGTGCAAACAAGAAGATCCACAACAGGATACATTTCCACCTTAGGTGATGGTGCAATTACTTGGAGTAGCCAAAGACAAGGATGTGTGGCCCTTTCTACGACAGAATCTGAGTACATGGCTGCATCAACAGCATCCAAAGAGTTGGTCTGGTTGACCAATTTAATAAGTGAATTTCAACCTGGAATACAAGGACGTCTACTCGTTGATAACCAAAGTGCAATTCGGTTAGCTAGTAATCCAACTAACCATAGGCGCACCAAGCATATAGATATTAGATATCATTATATAAGAGAGTTAGTGGAAGAGAAAAAGATCTTGATAGAGTATGTGGACAGTGTAAATCAAGTAGCAGATATGATGACAAAGCCTATGGGACATTTACGTTTAAAAGAACTATGTTCAAATATTGGACTCGTTTAAGACTGTGAACTATTCATATTTCAGGAATAGTCCAATTTTAGGGAGAGTGTTAAAATAAAATTGTACTTTTCCTTATCTCCCATAGACGGCGCTGTGCCGATGTATTTTTCTCACTATGTTTACTTTTCGCAGTTACCGGCGAGACAAGTGAGTAAATGTTCGTACTGTAATTTTGCTGTTAAAACGTAACTTAATAAATTCTTTCTTTCCTCGCATTATATAATTTTTCTATTAATACTAATTCTTTAACACATTTTGTTTTCTATTCCTATTCCTATTTCTTTTTTTTTGTTACATATTGTTTCGACAAAAACTGACGTGGATCTATAGCTATACAAAGTTGTAAAAAATATATTTTTTTAAATCCTTAATTTCTTTTTAAAAATATTGTCCAATTTAACTGCATAGTATAAAACATACACAAAATACTATCTTTTATTTCTAAATAATAAAAATAAACTGAAAAATTATAGTAATGCGTAAAACATTTTAAAATGTTGAAATAAATTATTAGTAAAAATGTTTCAGTAGTTTGTGAATTTTGAACATCTTTGTACGGACCATTTTTTTCTACGCGTAAGATACTTACATTTTAAAAAAAAGGCCTAGGAGAAAGAGCAAGAAGCCTTCTTTTAAATATTTCGCTTTGAGTGAAATAATTCTATTTATTTTTATCGCAAAAATTTGGTAAGTATGAGTGAAAGAATAACATTCGCATTTTTCCATCTCTTTTTGTTACAGTTAGAATTTAGCGGCGTTGGTAATTAAATACTTTTTTTTGAACGCGGAGAGAAAGAAATAAAGTAAAATTAAATATTTTGTGAAAAAGAAAGAAAATAATTAAGAAACGCTATCCCTTCATTCAATACTGTTTATTTTCCTGGTGTCAGAGGCAATTAATTATAATATGCACTTTTTTCTTGGGGAGGAATTTTTTTTATTTCGTAACATTAGCAATTACAATTAGCATTTTAATATGGTTAAAAGCTGCCTAACGGCAACGAATGAAAATTGAAACTTGTTTGAGTTTCATATAAAAAAAGTTGCTTTCAATTGCTTTTATTGTAATTTTTATGTGTTTTATCATTAAAAGTTTCAGTTAATTTTCTGAAAATTGCCAAAATTTATGTATTTGCTATTAAAACAGATTTCTTTCTTTAAAATTTGCTTTTCTAAACCAAACAAAAATAAATTTTATGATGGCCCGAAAAACTGGTGAAACAGAACAGTAGGTTTTAAAACGTATATACAGTTCTATATAACTATAGCAACTTATCAATATTAATGTAAAACAAAGTTATTTTGAATACACGAATATTTTAGCAAATGAATGTTCTGAGCCTCTGGCGTACACACTGTAGAATCATTTGTGTAAAAAAGTCTATTGTCTCTTGTAAGATAACTTTCCAATTTAACTAGACAGTTCAAAAAATATACCAATGCAAACATTTTATTTAAGTGTCACATAAAAGAAAATAATAATAAAAATAAACATAACAGTAGTATAAATTGTTCAAATGCCGGAAGAGAATATTCCAAAATCAGTAATATTTTTAACGCTTTTCAACTTCGTTGAAAAGGGTTTATGAATTCGGTTTGAATATTCGTCTCTCTGTCTGTTCACTTATCTGTTTGTCTGTCTGTCCGTGATTTACCTCGTGTACATATAGTCGGAATGTCATGTGATTGACATACATGCTATTAAGGCTACGATGGCAAGTTCACTGCTAAAAATGAAGTGTATATATCAGTTATAGCTCGTTTATTGGAACACAAAAGAATTCTGTTACATTATCATCTGTAGATAAAAATCCGTCGCGCTGCATTTAATTTAAATTGCTTATTTAGATAGAGTGGCCCAGCCAGTAGTTGATTAAATAAAGTCAGTGCTACGGGGGTTTTATTATATTTCCTTCCTTTTAAGTTTTAGAACTAATCTAACATGATTGCTACAACTCATAATGAATGTCCTATAATGGACAAAAATGAAATCAGCTGAAATTAAATAGTGAAAAAAATTATAAATAAATAGTTTTTTTAATTGCTATTTTCCCAGTGGTTGGTCAGGTGAAAGAATTCAATCAAAAATCTAAAAATTTATCTTTAAAATATCATCTTTGGGCTGCGATTAACAACAATCCTTATAAAAATATCAGTTGAAATAAGCAAGATGGAAGTGGATTATTTTAACTAACCGTAATTGTCGCCAACTAATCAAAAACTAAATGTTTATACTTTCTAATAAAAAAAATCATAAAATGGCTTCTCTTATTGCAGACAGCTGAAAAGTATGTGACAACAGGCGCACTAACATTCATACAAGAATATTATGTCTAGTGCTACGTATAAAACTCATGTCCGCCTGAAATGACACAATATTTAAAAAATTTGATCAACTACTGGAAGGGTATCAAGTACTGGCGGGGTTACCCTATGTCAGGGACGGTGAACCTATGGCACGCGTGCCATAAGTGGTACGCTGCAAACTATTTTTGGCACGGCATATATTCAGGTTCTACACTGCAAATAAAGGCGTCTTAAATTAAGATACATATGTGACTGAAAAAGAATTTCAGACACTTAAGTGTCTGAATCTGAAAATTCAGTCACAATAGATGTCTTAATTTAAAACACCTAAGTGTCTTACTATGATCATAGTGTACACGAACTGATAAAAGTGTCTAAAAAATCTGCAAGTGTCTAATTTTAAGACACTTTGTAACTCCGCTCCGCATTCACCAGGGGGCACTCTCAGTTGCGCATGCGTCTTCCTTTCGAACTCGATGTTCGTTTGTAATTCAAACTGAATGCTTGTTTTTATGAACGCGTACATTTTAAGTAATAATTTATTTTGACTTGATTGTTTTTTGTGGAATGTGAAGTTCCGGGATTTAATTTCTATCGACATAGTGGTACTCCGTATTAATATTTATCTATAAAACTAATACAGTGTTCTTCATCTCGTCAAATTTGTAAAGAGAACTGTTGTCTGGCGGGCTATGTTTTCAGGATGGAAATTTTCCATCCTTTTAACAGAGCTAGCCGGATGTGCAAGGGGATTTTATTTTTTAAATATCCAAGTCTGCCTAATTAACGGATACTAACGTAGCCTCCAATCCGGACGTCCTCTGGGCGAATGTGCTTTTGGAATAATCAGACCTTTTCCCAGGTAAGTGGGGTCTTAACTATGTATTTAAAACTCTCTGTGATTGTTTTCTCTTTAAATGAAGACCTCACACGAGTCTATACCTTTATTAGTTCCTGAGTTATGCCAAAATATGTTCAAAGCATTTTGCCTATGGTATTTCCATGTTAAAATTTTATTTTGCTAATATTTAAATTTCTACTCTTCAAATCATCTGCAATCATATTTCTGTATTATTTTCTATCCAATGTTATCTTTAAAATAAATTTAGGTGTCTCTGCATGGTGTATATTAGCGGTTACTGAATTTATTAATTTTACACCTTCCTAAGCCTTTTCTTATGTAGCCATTACTTTAAAAATCGCAGTGACATCGCCTATTGATTGGCTCATACTTCTTAATTACCATCAAGACTACCTTAATAGTATTTTTTGGTGTAATTATTACTCTGAAGTACCCTTTTTAGTTATTTATTTACGTATACAATATTTTTATAAGCATTTAATGCGGCAGCATTTGTAATGTTTACATCGATTTTTACATTTCTGATAGATTTATTATGTGTTATGTACTGGAATTCAAAAGCATTTATAGTAAACATTCCTGTTAATAGCTGCTTATTTATGCTTTTCTTGTCTAATGAAGTTTTCTTCTGCCTCATAGTGTGTACATCATAAATTTTAAAAAAGAATATAGTTCGAACATCCTTCCATTCATTGATTCCCCCATATATTTAATACAGCGAATTACTTGTGTTCATTTATTTATTTTAAAATGTTTTGACTGATAAAACTCATTAAATCCGGTCATTCTAATTAAAAGATTTCTCTTTGCTATAATTTTAGTGTTTCCGAGTATTTTAGAAATATCCCATTTGCTATACTGAAAATAGTCAACATATAATCTTTTTATGATTCAAAAGTCAAAACCACAGTGATTGTTTGAACGGAAATTGACGTCACTAATGTAGACGTTGAATCAGAAAAAAATTTGTTGATGTCAACAAAGATTTAGAAAAAGGATCTCGCGTTATCTGTAGTCACTTTGTTAAATTTTAATGATTATTTTTAGATTCTTAAATTCATGTAATCATGTACCGTTAACGTAATTGTAAGAATGCGGTAAAAATATACAGATATATTTCATTTGAAATAATTATATAATATTGATTTTTTGATTACTTTTAGTTAAAAAGTAATTTGAAATTAAAAATGAATACAAAGTAAAGAGGTAGATTTTTATAGCTAGATTTTGCACTTAAAACTGACACGTACATTTATCGAATCATAATACAGGGTTGGACTTTTCCAGAAGGAGGGCCTGATTAAAGCATGGGCAGTCCCCCCCCCCCCCCTACGATTTTACGTGCTCCAAATTCGATATGGATTTTTTTTTAAAGCTTATATTTTAAATGTGTTTCAACATTCTATTGATTATAATCATCATTTTGAACTTTAAAAGTAGAATTAGATTAAAAACTAAATAAAAAAATAAATACAGTAAAAACTCCCAATCGCGGCCACCTCGCGAATTGAACGCGTTTTGGAAGTTGAATTTGCCTGCTATTCGATTGTGTTCGCTTTTATGAGGTAAAAAAAATGTATTTATCTTGAAAAAGGTCAGTGTTCGCTGAAGAAAATTGTCCTATGAAAGTTTTGTTGTAAAATCTCCGTAACGGACACTCCTACATAGAGGACACAACTATTTAAGAAGCACATTTTTTATTAACAACATGCACATATTTTATATTTTTTACCTCAGAAAAACAGACACTTCCGAATGGCGAACAAATTCCACGGTTCTAAGGTGCCTACTATTGAGAGGTTTTACTGTATTGTGACAAATATTTTAATTTTTAATCTTATTCTACTCTATAAATTCAAAATATTGATTATAATCAGTACAAAGTCGAAAAAGATTTCAATTATCAGCTTTATGAAAATTGCATACCATATTTTGGAGCCCCTAAAATTAGGCTGTGTGTGTGTGTGTGGGGGGGGGAGAGTAGAGCAGAATAATGGCCATATACTTTTCTAGGATCAACGTGGTCAAACATGGCTACGTGTAGTGCTTTAAAAAAATGGCTGCGATTCAGACGTTTGAAGTGTCTAAAATTCAGACGCAAAAAGTGTCTGAAAAAATTCAGACATTTTAAAATGTCTGAAAATTGAACACTCCGTTTCAGACACTTAAGTGTCTGAATTTAAGACATTTCGATTTAGAGTGTACACACTATTAAAACACTATTCTTAAAAATAAGTAAATTGTACTAATTATTGAGCACTTCCGGATCTTAAAATAGCTCCGAGTACTTAACTCTTAAATTTGAAAAACGCGTGCACTTTTTTTTTTTTTTTTTAGTACATACAGGGACTCGAAAATAAGTATGTATAGAAACACACATATACTATAAGAAAAAAAAGCGAAATTATGGAGAACCGACAAATCACCATTTTTAATTACGGTAATTTTGAATTCTGAAGAACTACAATTTTTGGAGTAAAGAACAACGAATTTACTATTTTAATTCTTGAAATTTTGTGTATGAGCCGCCCCGTGATTTTAACCCGAGTTCTCTAGGTGGGAGATCAGTATTGTACTGACTGTGCTATAAGAGCAGTTACTTGCTGCTTCCTTTGACACCTTTTATGAATCCAATGACACCTTTTATGAATCAGCGACGGAAGATCGCTAACAGCAGAGATGAATTTTCCCTTTCTTAAATATTCGAATTTCTAATAAAACAATTTTTAAACTAAATTTTCTTCTTTAACATTTCTAATAAAATTGTAATTAAATTTGAAAAGTGTGTATTATAAATTAAAAATTATAACAAAGATAGACATGTCTTTAAATAAAAGCTTGGAAATCCCTACTGTCAATTCAGTATAAGAAAAGTGTTTATCAGCAAACTCATATTTTTGAGCACATAGGATTTAAACATGAATATTATAAAATACAAAATATATGTATTCATTTCTGCATACATTTATAAATCAAGTATAAGTGTACACAACTTCAAAATATCATGTACTCGTTTCTGAATTAATTGTACTTAAAAAAATCGAGTACAAAGAAATTTTCATTTTTAAGTAGATTAATGCTCCTTTTTGAAGCAATTGTACTTAAAAAATATGAGTACATAGAAATGCTCATTTTTAAGTAGATTTTTTTTAACAATGTACTTCTTTTTGAAACAATTGTACTTAAAAAAATACGAGTACATGGAAGTTCTCATTTTTAAGTAAATTGTTTTTGAGAGTGCATCAAAATATAGTATAGAATTTCACAAAATGCATTAATTAATCTAGATGTTGTCTCTGTTTATCAGAATTCGATTTGTTCGTTTGGTTGTCATTGTAATACAGATTGAAGAAATTGAAATATAACTTAATATTTTCCCATAATACACCTCAATATTGGGTCACAAAATTTTAAGAAGGATTTGGAGATTATCGCAAAATAAAGATTAAAAGGCATTATAATCAGACATAAGGTTAAAATTATAACAACTTGGAATTCATTTCCAGACACTAAAAGCTGTAGATTATGGTGCTTGCTATTTTGACATTTTTTTCTACAAGATATTCTTTTCGAAAATAAATGATGTGAAATTTCAAGGAAAACATCTTGTCAAATGACTCCAATTCAACTTGCATTCTCTTAAAAATAACTAAGTATGAAGCTGATATAAATTATTTGTCATCTAAGATGAGACAACACAAATAATATTTTAAAAATAAATTTCTAAAGTATAACATCAAATATTACCCATATTTTTTTAATTTCTAAAAACAAAATTTAAGTATTTTGATTCATTATTATTTGATCCGTCAAAATATTTTAATGTTGGCACGTCATGAACACGTAAAATACACTGGTTTCCAAAAATTAAGGAAAACAACAAAAGTAGCGATTACTCAAAATGCTACATGTAGATTTTTAATAAAACTGAGAAATAATTTCCAATGCATAGTAAGGTATAAAACAACATTAAAAGAAATTAACAGACGATTGTGGTGTTTCAGAAATTAATACAATTATAAAATAAACAAAATAAATGTCCCAGTTTGGTATAGGAAAAGTACCTTTCATATGAGTATGATCACCTCTAAAAGCAGTACAGCACATACAGGGAAGTGTGATACTTTAAATTATGCGATCGATAAGTTCGCTGGGAAGTGCGAGCCATTGCTTGTAAAGCAGTTGTAAGCGTGGCAAGGGTTTGAGGAGGGAGATTGAGATCAGAGACACATCTTCCTAAAGCATCCCAAAGATGCTCGATGGGATACAAGTCCAGTGATCGCGTTGGCCATTCCATGCGCTGAATTGTTTGGTGCTGAAGATAATCTTCTACGATGTGAACCCTGTGCGGTCTAGCGTTATCGTCCTGTAACAGGAAATCATTACCTATTGCACTGGCATAAGGGTGCACATAAGCATCAAGAATGTCACCTCTATAGACGTGAGCGTTCACAGTTCCACGTGGAAAGACATGGAGGTCTGTACGTCCGCCCAAAGAGATACCATCCCAAACACAGACATTGCCTCCTCCATACGAATCTCTTTTACGAATGTTTGATGGATGATAGCGTGTTCCCTGTTCTCTCCAAATCAAACAATGCCTACTAACGCTTTGGAGGCTAAATTGGAACTCATTTGTGACGAGAACACGTCTCCATTCATCAGCCGTCCAGTGGACATGTTTATGTGCCCCCCTTAAACGTTCCCTCCGGAGACATGAGGTGAGCGGCACTGAAGAATAATCTTCATATATTCCACGAAATTTCACGTTATCACAATTCAAATCAAAGTTGGGAGAGCTTATTAGATGAAAATTTCACGATTCATGTAAAATCACATTATTCTGAATTAAATCATATTAAATTAATCGAGCTTATTTTCTCAACTGAAAATGGCACTGGTGTTGTTCAGTGTAAGTCCAAGTCAAGCACAGGATGATTAAAAACTTTGTTAATTCTATTTACACTTATAAATATTTACAGTATTTAGAATGAAAACATTTGGATAATATTTCTTTAAAAACATGTAAATATTCCACACTGGGAATTCAAGATAATTTCTTTTATATGTTCAAGAATATTTATTTCTCCCTTTTCGGAAGATCAAGAAATACACAGCCAGCATGCTGCTTTCGAGATTCACATTCGCAAAAAAAACTAAACTAAAAAAGAAAGAGTAAAAAATATTTTCAAATATCAATTCTCTCGAAGGTCACGTGATCCTTCGCGGCGCCCGCTTGGCTAAGAGAAGGTTGCAAAATATTCCACAGACTCCCCCCCCCCCCCCCCGATGAACAAGGGTTCATCAAAATGGGGATTCAAAATAATTAAAGTAGAAATAAAATTATTCTAAAAAATTATCAGTTACACTATACATAAATACAATACAAATCAAAATATATTCTTACATACTGGACTTCAATAAAATAATTTAAAAAATTTGAGAACAAGTTTCTGCTACTAAAAATAGAAAGAACAATTTAAATCTATACAACTTTTTCTGGAATATTCAATACAAAAAAAAAAAAAAAAAAAAAAAAAAAAAAAATTAAACTAAAAATTAGAGATATTATCAAACAAGAAGCATTTTTTTTTTTTTTAAGTGAAAAAAATAAAAATCTTTTTAAAGTCAAGTAAGACTGTTTTGAGTCTATTAATAATAAAGTTTTTTTTAGTTTGTGACTTCAAGATTGTACAATAGGTTAATACGTCTTTTAATAATGGAATTATTTGCCTTCAGTTCATAAGACCTCATTTTTTTATCTCTGTCCACAAATACTAACTTCCAGAATGTTCTTGATACATGTTCATATGCATAAGAATCACATCATATATTTCAAAGTCAGAAGTTTTATTCTGGTCCGTGTAGTGAGCAGATTGTAAGTTGAGAAGATACTCATTTTTCAAGCGCTTCCAAAAATGATTCAGAAGAGTCTCACGTAAACGGAAGCGTTTCACTAAGAATTCCTTGGTTGCAGGTAAACACAAGATATGCTTTAGAGTTGCTATAACTAGTTGACCAGGGCGAACGCTAAGTTTCTTGGAGATTGCACGTTTGTTTAGGATTTATTTTATGCACTGTCTAGATCTTAAAATCCAAAACTTTTCACGAGCTTGCAGTAATGTTCTGGACACTCCTGAGTGAAAAACTTTTTCAGGTGCATCTTTAACAATTATTTCAGTAAGTTTATGCTTTATAGGAATCTCAACAGGATGTTTTTCATAAAATGAGGAGTCAGACTTTTGTAACAGTCCTCGTACCAACAGCAAAAGTTCATCTGACAACATTGGAATTAACTGTAGAAGATTCAATTCTTTAGGGATACTATTGCTACATTTCAAGTATTTTACAACTTCAGGGAAACTTTCTTCCTGCATTAGCTTAAACCAAAAATTTTCAGCATGTAACATTTTCTCAGCTGATAATTCTGAAAAATCTCTTTCTTCTACCTTCAATTTTATATTAGAAATAAATCTAAATAACCATGCAGTTACCCGATACAATTTTTTAGGGAGCTATACTTTTCAAGATTAAAAATGGGAATTTCATCAGATTTATTTGTTTGAACAACACAAGAAATGTTTGCTGATTTTCGAGACTTGTCTTTAGAAACATCAGGTAATTGTGTAGCGACAATTTTAACACTAGACCACTGACCTTCGGGCAAGGAAACAAATTCAGGAACATACACATTAGGGTTAGCATCAGGAAAAATATGTAATTGGAGATGCTCCTTTTCCATGATCAGGTTGCTAAAATACTGCCAGGGAATTTTCAAGTGTGCGAGATACGGGATTTCTGAAAGCCAATTTTCCCAATTATTTTCTAGCTCACCACAAAAACTGTCATCCCATGATTTTTTCATAATCCACAATTGCCGTAAAAGGCATTTGACACGAATAACAAAAGGGGAAATAAATCCGGCTGGATCAAATAACATGGCTGCAATTTTCAAAACATTGCGTGTAGTAGAAGAATCATTATTTAATTTTTCTAACAAGAGTTGTAATTCTAGTGCAAATTTATCTTCTGTATTGTTCCAGATCAAACCTAAAATTTTCAAGGAAGTATTTGGGGGTTCGTAACTCGAAACATTAATGTTTTCATCATCTATAACATTAGAATTCAATTTAGGGATATGATACAAACATTCGTTTAATGATAGAGAATCATCATATTTGGAAGAAGCATCATAGACTATGCGCATTTTTGTTGTAGTTTTGTCGTCACGGATAACAGGTCTGTGGGGCATGTAATAGGAATTATTAGAATGTTTCTCGATGCACAATTCTATTACACCCTCATTAAACTGCTCTAGCAAAATGGAGCTATATTCCTTAATTAAAGAATCGTTTTTCAAGAATTTATTTTCTAAACTAGAAAACCGCTTCTTTGCTACTTCAAGATTATTTCTAAGTAATTCGCGAGAATCTTTCCACAATAATTTTGCTTCACAACGCCCATTTACGAATTTTAAATTTTCTTTAAATTCTTTTATTACCTCATGATCGGTAATGTTCTTTTCATTGCTTTCAGCAATGCCAATTGATTCAAGATCCCAAAATGCTTTCAGCTGAGTATTCATATTTTCAACTGAAACACGCAAACAAGCTACTTCTTCTTTATTAGACTCTATCTGCCCTTGCACCGTATGACCGAAAATAGTTTCTGCAACGTATAATTTTTTTGTCAATTTTCCCTCGATTCCCTTTAATATTTTTCCACAAAAAGTCAGACCCTAGCAAAATATTTATTTCCTGTTCAAGACCTGTATCAGCAGGCTTAAAGCCTCTTGTTCTCATTATGTCTAGAAGTTCTGGTTCTAGGGTTTTCACAGAAGCTCCAGTTATATTATCAACCACAAGAGCTTCGATATTTATCGAGTTAATAGGTTGCACAACACTGGATAATTCTAGAGCAACTACTTCATAACAAGATTCATACGGGCGTCTCCGCCCAAAAGGATAAACTAATAAATTTTCTCTTCGCAATGGCTTCAATTTTAATTTTTGTACTAGAGATCTCTTCACGAAGCATTTTTCTGAACCACTATCACATAAAACGCGAGCCAACAAGCATTCCTTACCAGCAGACACAGAAACTGTACAAGTCTGCAATAATGTTGCTTTATTTTGTTTATATTTTTGTTCCGACATCATAGATACAATTGCACCTTTCTTTTCTTTTTCAGGATTTTCTTTTGTTGTTTCTTTAAAACAAAACAAATGACTATGGGTAGTGTTACCACATTTGGAACAAGTGTTAATTTTTGTTCTTCAGTTAATTGATAAATGTGACTTGTTTGTGCATTTGTAACAGCGGCCTTATTTCTTTAATTTATATCGTTTTTGTTCATCAGTGAATTTCGAACAATTTAGTCCTACATGATCAGAAGACTTGCAAAATATGCAAAACTGTTTTGTAGATGTATTTAAAGCAGCAGCTGAAGGTATATTTTTCTTTTGAGGAAAATTTTGATATTTACTTGAAGAATTTTCATATTTAGTTTTAGAATTTTCATAAGCTTTGCTTTGGGAATTATTTACTAAATTAGTAGCTTCACGACATCTTAATTCCGTTTTAATAAAATTTATTAAATCGGTGATTTCACAGTCCTTATCGGGATCACGTTTTCGATGGAAATCTAGTATCAAATTTTCGGGTAACAATCTTAATAATATTGGTAGTAATATATAATAATATTGGTAGCTGCACGAACAGTAGGTCTTTTACTTTTAAGTTTATCTGTCTTATCCATGTTTAAAATTAAATTCAATTTTCAAAATAAATGATCATGAAAAATGTATATTTTCAAGAAATCAACAGTCATGCAGAATAATAAAGGTATTTCTTACCTTTTTCCCGGGTTTCGGCATCAAAACATGAAGAATAATCTTCATATATTCCACGAAATTTCACGTTATCACAATTCAAATCAAAGTTGGGAGAGCTTATTAGATGAAAATTTCACGATTCATGTAAAATCACATTATTCTGAATTAAATCATATTAAATTAATCGAGCTTATTTTCACAACTGAAAATGGCGCTGGTGTTGTTCAGTGTAAGTCCAAGTCAAGCACAGGATGATTAAAAACTTTGTTAATTCTATTTACACTTATAAATATTTACAGTATTTAGAATGAAAACATTTGGATAATATTTCTTTAAAAACATGTAAATATTCCACACTGGGAATTCAAGATAATTTCTTTTATATGTTCAAGAATATTTATTTCTCCCTTTTCGGAAGATCAAGAAATACACAGCCAGCATGCTGCTTTCGAGATTCACATTCGCAAAAAAAAAAAAAAAAAAAAACTAAACTAAAAAAGAAAGAGTAAAAAATATTTTCAAATATCAATTCTCTCGAAAGTCACGTGATCCTTCGCGGCGCCCGCTTGGCTAAGAGAGACCAGCGAGAGAAGGTTGCAAAATATTCCACAGGCACACAAGTATCTGGTCGCATCGCGTAAAGACCACCTTCATGAAGCTTTCTATGCACAGTAGACGTTGATACCAACCTTTCAGTGACTGCAGCAAAGACGGATTTAAGATGAGAGGGGGTTGCTGTTCTATTCTACACATAACTGCAAATATCGGTTATTCGGTGCTTATCGTAGCTCTTGCTCGTCCTTCGCCAAATCTTCTAGAGGCCGAACCAGTTGTTTGAAATTGTTGCCAAAGTCTATGAGTAACAGAAGGACTCACATTTAGCCTATCTGGCCACCTCTGTCTGACTTTGGCCTACATCCAATCTTCCAATAGCTCTATACCGCAGTTATGCGGACAAATGATACCTCGAGGTCATACTAATGAATTGGCTATCTCAGTTTTCTTATCTCATAATCACAGCGACACCAGCAGCCGTACTCCTCTAGCATCCATTTTTATGCTCCGCACAGATGATGCAATCCGATTGTAGCGCTACTAATTTGCATTTTGTAATTTTAATCAGCATCTTTTAGTTAACAACATATCCAAATTTCATACGGATAGGCTAACTTTTGAACGAGTTATCACTCTTTTTGTGATTTTTCCTTAATTTTTGGAAACCAGTGTATATTTTTGGAAAAATTTGGCACGTGGATGTGAAAAGTTTCGCTGTCCCTGCACTATGTCCTTTTATAGTATAAAAAGTTTTAAATTTCTTAATAATATTCTGTTATCATTAGAAAATGTTTCATAATGTATGCAATAACAGTTAGAGTTTGTATGATGTTAAAAAAAAAGTTTTTTTTCAAAATCAAATTAGATATGCCTTTATGTTTATGAGTTTTAATGTATTTTCCGGGAAAACTAAAGCTTATTATTAAAAATCAAAAGGGCAATTCTTTTTTAAATTAAACTAAATTTAACATGGCATATTTGACAAAACCTGCATTTAAGTTATAAAATGTCTTAGTAATACAACGGTAATAGAAATAACTTGCCACGTTTAGAGTAAAAAAAAAAAAATCTAAATATCTGATTACTATAACAAATTTCTGTTTAAAACCTTGAACTCATATTTTTTAATATTTGTTTAGAATGGTTTCTAAACCTACATACTATTAAAAAAAAATTACCAATACTGCTATTTTTCATTTTTTTTTTTTTTTTTTTTACTTCCCAATAGTATCAAAATTTTAATGTTTTTTTCTGAGAGAACTCTTTGCTGTAATTAGAAAAATTAAAAAATATATTATTCAAATATCTATTTTATTGGGAGATTAAAAAATGAAAAATAGCAATATTGGTAATTTCTTTTAACGGTATAAATTGGTAGAAAACTTTTCTAATTTGACAGAGCTATAGTCTATAATTAATTAAAATAACTGTAACAAAGAAAAATTATCGACAACTAAATAAAAATGTGCATCAGATTTTTTCTTTTTCAGAAAAACATAAATAACAGAAACATTAAACAAATGTTTCATATTAAAAATCCCTGCCGGCCCGGCCTACAGACGGATGTAGATTTCGAAGTTAAGTATACTAATTTCACAAACAAAAACCAAATCATGATTAGAGATAAACCCACTTTAACAATTTTATCTGGCCGCTTTTGACGAGTTTTTATTTCATTTTTATATAATAACTCGTTTTATCAGAATCATGTTAGGGCGGTATTCAAAAAAATACTTTTCCATGCTCAACAACTCGAAATTTTCTGGCATAACTCCAGATTCATTTTTAATAGGAAAAACATGAAACTTGTTGACGTGATTTTTGAAAAGATTTATAAGCGACCTGCGTTTTTAATTTCCGTTTAATTAATTAAAAATTGATACATAAACAATTGTTTTCTCAGTAAGACAATATTTTTCGTTTCTAACACAATCGCTTCGGGAAATTCCGTTCAAAATGCTCACTTTGACATCATTTTTTGAAATATATTCTGCCTCTGTCAAAAAATCGATCATTACGGTACATTATATAGTTTCTGAATAAGCGAATCTACCAATTGGATGCGTTTGAGAGTAAAAATGAATTTAAAAATGAGTCAGAAAATAAGCAGTTTGGATTTGAATACTTCCTTTTCCAACACAATCCGCTTGGGGAAATTCGGTTCAAAAGGACCACTTTGACAGCTTGTTTTAAAATATATTGTGCCTCTATCAAAATATGGACCATTACGGTACATTATATAGTTTCTGAGTAAGAAAAGGTACCAATTGGAAGCCTTTGAGAGTAAAAATGAATTGTAAAATGAGTCAGAAAATAAGCAGTTTGGATTTGAATACACCCTTACTAAGATGATTTTTTTCTTCAACCGCTATGTATTTTTAATTTGTTTTTGCTGTAAGAATTGGTACTATCCAAAACTTGTCTATATAGATGTTGTAGACAATATTAAGAAGATACATGATAAATTTATGGGGATTTTATATCTTTTGAATCGACAGAGTTATGGATTTTTTTCTTCTTCGAACGCCCTTTTTGATTTCGTTTTTAATTTTTTTTTGCGGTACGAATTGGTCCTATCAAAAACTTGAGAATATAAAAGTTGTAGATAATGTTAAGGGGATTCATGATAAAATTAATTGGATTTGACATCTTGAGAATTGACGAAGTTATGAATTTTTTTTCTCCCAAAACCCCTATTTTTGCGCCCCTTGAGCCCATTTTTAACTTTATCAAAAATCTGTGATACGTAAATTTTTGGCCCTATTTTTAGAAGTAATAAAAACTTTAAACTGATTCGATATGTACAAAATTTAAGAAGTTATTGGTGTTTTTCGGTTTTCACAAAACCCCTCCCTATTTCCATCCCCTTTGTCCGATTTTGCCCATTAACGAACTCGACCGAGATTTTATGACCCTTGATTTTATGTATCAGTTTGGAAGAGATTGGTGCAAAATTGTGGAAGTTATTGTGTCCAGAAGAAAGTGATATATATAGATAGATACATTGATAGATAGATAAATAGATAGATAAAGTTTTTTACTGAGGGTGGTTTTGGGCTCTAGGGGTCATGATCGGTGAAGATCTGCAAAAATATTTCAGAAATTCCAACATAGGAACGACGCCAATAGGTAGTATTTCATACGAAATCTACCTAAAAGCAGAAAACCAACATTTAAAATGCACAAATAATGCATGAAAAGCAGCAAACAGCTGTTTCGAATCTACTAGCGAGATTCTTCTAATCTACAAGCGAAATTCTTCGAATCTACTAGCGAGAATCTCGCTAGTAGATTCGAAGAATTTCGCTTGTAGATTAGAAGAATCTCGCTAGTAGATTCGAAACAGCTGTTTGCTGCTTTTCATGTATTATTTGTGCATTTTAAACGTTGGTTTTTCTGCTTTTTAATATTGTTGCACAAAAGCTTTATTTGCTATTTTTAAGATGTTTCATAATTTCTTATTCAACGCTGTTTGGAATTTTTGAGGTTACTTTCTATGTTAATTTTGGAAAAAAAAAATTACGCATGTTGGAAGTAATCTAAAAAACTACTAAAACTATTTCAAACATTCTTTACTAGTATGCATATATTTCTTGGGCGTGTTATTTTTATTTTATAAAATTAGCAGGTATAACAAGTACATGTACGACTACAAAATTTTTCGCAAATACCACAATAATACACAGATTTCTTTTTTTTTTCAGAATATATTAAGATAGGTCTTTATCTTTATGAGTTTTAATGAATTTTTGGAAAGTACCAAAGCTTATTAATAAAAATTTGAACGGACAATTCCTTTTCAAATTAAACATAAACTAAATTTAACACTGCATATTTGATACAAAATTACTAATAAGTTTTCAAATGTATTTGTAGGACTCGGTACCAAAAAAAAAAAAAAATTATAATTATAACCTATATTATAATTGTAGGCTCATGTGTGAATAAAGCATACTCATAATAGATCATCGTGTTAAATTCTCAATATACTAATAACTTGAACAAAAATCCTTCTTCTGTTTCATTTTTCATATTTGGAAGTAGATTTTTTTATCCTTTATTCATAGTACTTTTTTCTACAAATCTAAGTATCGGAGTTTTGATTAGTCCATTAGACCAGCACCAAAAAATAAATAGTGAATGTATATGGAAAATACGCTGGAAAACCGCATGTTTTTAAGTTCATATATATATTTTTTAGTTGCAAACATATAAAAAACCGATAGGGGAGATCGGGGCAAGTTTTCCAACTTTTATAATTTTATTTTTGTATTTTTTATTTGTATCTATTTTACATCTACAGGATTTCATTGTTTTCCTTAGACCTTTCTGTACAAACTGGTACAATTATTTTTCAAAAAATTAAATATACTTTTTCACAAAAAGTATATTCATAATTATTTATTATACATTTATTAAATAATATTTATTATATACATATATAATAATATTATATAATATTATATAATATGTTTATTAAATTGTGAATATATTTATTAAATATATTCACAAAAGTATCACAAAAAGTCTAATCATGTTACGTTGGAAAATGTGCCCCGTATGCGGAGCAAGTTTTTCCGGCTACTAAGTCTCCCCTACTTAGTTATCATACACAGGTTCTAAAAATACTTTTTAAAAGTTTACAGACAATTTGCTTAATTATTGTAGAAGCCGTAGCATTTCAATTAAAATGCAAATATAAAAAATTGCAAACTGGGAAAAATGAGTTTAAGCATTTCACTTATACATAAAGACTTAGGGAATGCTTAGGATAATTACGTATATCTCTTTTATAATTTACCGAATCGTTCCGAAATTTGGACAGAATGTCATAAGAATACTAAGTCAGATTTTAAAATAAAAATCTGAAATTTGACATTTTGATCATTTTTTATCAAAATGACATGTGCAGAGTCCCCTTAATGGAAATAACTTGGCACGTTTCACTCTATAATAAACAAAAGGAACTAACGCTGCCACATAAGGCTGTCAATGAATATTTTGTGAGCGGAAGTCTTTCTTTGCTAAAATTAAGAAAACTATTGCATACAAAAATACGAAACTAGGTAATATCATAGCGAAATGTTTGATAAATACGTTGAAGAAGGCAGTTTTTAAATCGAATTTTTAAGAGGTATTTAATATTAAAGTTGGTCAAAATTGCTCCATTAAAATAGTTTTATAGGAGCAAAAAATACACAGAGCAATTCAATCATTTTTTCTAAGGATATTAATTACAAACGCATTTATTTTATTTTATTTGACTAATTTTTTTAGGGTTTATTTTAATTCAAATTTTCAGTATTTCCAGAGATATTTTTTACATATTTTAGAAAGGGTTATTATTTTAAGTTGCTGCCAATTACTAAAACAGCAGAAAGAATAATAATTCCTTTAAACTAAAAATTTATAGACACTCGACTATTGTAAACAGAAAAAATCCTTTCAAATTAGAATTAAATGATTCCGTGTTAAAAGCAGAAAAATATTGAAAATTATGTCATAAAAATTGTTTTTACACAAGCATATTAAAAATGAATGAAAACTATAAAATAATCAACTATTTAATATGTTTTAAAAGAAGTAAATGGGGGGATTTGACGTCCTATTTCAAATGTCCAAATAACATTGCCAAACAGTTTAAAAATATATACATATTTAGACGTACATGAGAGATTTATTTCATATTTCGAGATAATCTTTTAACTATTGTTGCCAATTATAAGACAGTGCAAATAATAATAATACCTTTCTAACATTAAAAATATTTTCAGGTTAATATTACAAAGAGAAAGAAAAGATTTGTGAAAATTACGCCAGATTTAAAAAGGTTACATTTAAAACCATTTTCTTATAGTGTTATTTAAAAATACGGGGAAGCAAAGACTCTGTTAAATTAGTTCATTTTATATGAGCTAATTTTCAAATGTTTATCTAATCTTATTTAATCAATCACAGAAGCAGCTTATCATAGCAGCGGATTCGGCCTTAAAACCCCCTCACTGACAAGCCCGTGTTAATACGTTCACTAAGCTCCCGGTTTCACTGCAATACAAGCAATATTTAAAGTAATATAATTCTATTGATTTGTTGTATTTTTAATACATTGAACAATGATTAATACTTCCCAGCATTGCATTCATATTCGTTATTAAGTTTTTTTTATAAAATGTTCAAAGAATCATTTTTTTTAAGCATTTAAAACAAAATGCAGAAAAAACAACATTACAATTTTGCCCTTTTTCAAGACAATCGGAGGGTTAAAATCCCCCAGTAAAAGGGAAATTCATGACAACTCGTTTACAGGGAAATCGCCATTTGTTTTTAATTCTAATTAAATCTTCCAAATCAAATTAACGGATTTTTAGAGTCTGAACGGGGGATGGTGAGCGTAGCTTGTAGGGGGCAGAGACCCCTAGTAAAGTATAAAGATATATATTATATATATTCTGAATATCTGATTATTTTAGCAAATTTCTTTTTTAAACCTTGAACTCTCATTTTTAATATTTGTTTAGAATGGTTTGGAAACCTATATAGTGTTAAAATAATCACTAGTATAAAAATTTGTAATATCTCTTCTAAGACAACTGTTTGCTTTAACTAGAAAATGTAAAAAATATACCTTTACAAAATTTATTTTTTTGGGAGGTAATTTAAAAAATGAAAAATAGTAGTTTTGGTGTTTTCTTTTAACGAGCCGGAATAAAGTGTTTCGAAATCAATAGACTTTTTATAACAGTTTAAGACTTAATAATTTTTATTCATTTATTTTTGTTTACACGTAACAAACTAAATAAATTTCGAACATTCTAGAAAAGGGATTCTAAAAACATTTTTGCATAATTTCAAATAAAAGCAATTTGCCTTTATTTTATAAAAAGAAATTTCATAATTACAGAAAGGGAAAATAACAATTGTATTTTCTCTTTTTTTATGTCAGAATACAAAGTTAAAAATTATAATTAGTGTAAGTAATTAATTCCAATTTTTATGTATGTGGAAGACGAAGTGACGTTAAATAAGATATTTTGTGAATAAAATAAAGAAATAAGTACGAATATTATCTCTTATTTCAATACTTTAGACACTTGTTTTCTTTAATGGTGTCGGAGGCAATTAATTATAATATGTATTTATTTCTTGAGAAAGATTTTTTTTATACCGTAATAAAAGCATGTATAATTAGTACGTTTAATGGGGCTAAAACTCTTCAAAGGCTGCAAATAAATATTAGAATATGTACGAAGTTTAAATAAATGGACAGTTCATTCAATTTATGTTTGTGTAGAATTCGTTATGCCTTTATGCTTACGAGTTTCAGCGAATTTTCCGGAACATACAAACTAGCGTATAATAATAATAAAAAAATCCTTTGTTTAATTACGCGACTGCCAAGAAGGGTTATGTGTTTCACGCGTATCTGGGTATGTGAATTTCTTTATACCCTCGAAACATCCCAACGGCTGCGTGGATTTTAATGAATGTGGTTTCTATCGATTCGTCTTAATCGCCCGATGGTTATAGCCTATGTATTGTTTTTATAAATTCAAAATGGCGGCCGTAAAATACAAAATGGCGGTAGAGACGAAAAAAAAATTTACGCACCAGACTGAGTGGCTATCATTGGATAGGTCTTTCAAAATGAAGACGATGTTTCATTGACTATTTTACAGTCAGAAGCTCCGTTTAAATATTACACAACCTGAAAGTTGTGTAGGTAGGATCTCAGGCTTTACTGCAACTCTAACCTTCATAGACATCTACAGGCCTCATCAAGACAGTATTTCCAGAGATATTTTTTACGTATTTTAGAAAGGGTTATTATTTTAAGTTGTTGCCAATTACTAAAACAGCACAAAGAATAATAATTCCTTTAAACTAAAAATTTATAGACACTCGACTATTGTAAACAGAAAAAATCCTTTCAAATTAGAATTAAATGATTCCGTGTTTAAAGCAGAAAAATATTGAAAATTATGTCATAAAAATTGTTTTTACACAAGCATATTAAAAATAAATGAAAACTATAAAATAATCAACTATTTAATATGTGTTAAAAGAAGTAAATGGGAGGGGGGGGGATTTGACGTCCTATTTCAAATGTCCAAATAACATTGCCAAACAGTTTAAAAATATATACATATTTAGACGTACATGAGAGATTTATTTCATATTTCGAGATGATCTTTTAACTATTGTTGCCAATTATAAGACAGTGCAAATAATAATAATACCTTTCTAACATTAAAAATATTTTCAGGTTAATATTACAAAGAGAAAGAAAAGATTTGTGAAAATTACGCCAGGTTTAAAAAGGTTACATTTAAACCTGGCAAAGAAGGGGAATCAAAAAAAGGTTACATTTAAATTGTGTTTATAGATAGGAACTAATAATTAAACACAACTTAAAAGTCATCAATACAAGTAAATAAAAAAAAGGGTAAGTAATATAAAAAAATAGTTTCACATTGATGAGAAATAATTAATTAGTTCACTTTTTACACAGTCGGGTTTTTTGATTTTTTAAATTTAATTTTTATTTCCTTTATTAACACTTTAAAACATAGTTGATAAGTGTTCATGAATTCGCTTTGTCTGTCTGTGTGCTAGCTGTCTGTACGTGTTCTAACTGACGCAAATATACTCGGATTGCCATGAAATTGATATAGGTTAGTGAGGTTTACTACAATTTGTTTTTTATTGAAAATGAAGTGCGAAAACTTTATAATTACTATACAGGGACACTTTAAAAAATTCTATTAGTCTTCTGAGAAGTTTGCCCGTATTTTTCCGTTTCCCCAAAACAAGTTTTATTAGTTGTAGACAAAAAATATTTTAAACAGAATTGTATTTCAAGATGTATATCAAATAAAGGGTCATAAAGTGTATTTTAGAGTCAAACAGGGAAATAAAATTTAAATTAAGATTATTTTTATAAGCATATTTGTGAGAATGCAGGAAAACCCTCAAGATGCTCGGAGGGTTAAATTACGGTCTACCGGGAAAAATCGGTTGCGGAGTATTTTAACGGTGTTACACTGTCTCAAACATATTGAAATTTATATATACCACTGCGTTGCTCTACAACAGGCTTATTTTAAATAAGGTACGCATAGCGTTAATAAATCATTTACGGGGACACATAGAATAATTTAGTTACAGTAGTTTCTATTAAAACGCACTTCGAGCAATTATTGTTAAGATGTATTGCGCGTTTTTAAATTAACCCTTTATCTACTGACGGTACTTATAAGTACCATTAAAATAACTTGTTATAAAATTCACTTAATACATAGATTATTTGTAATACAATTTAGAATGAGTTATAGACACATTAATTTATCTTGTTCCAAAAGCATTATGGGTAACACAAAACAAAAATATTTTTTAAAGGATGATTTATTTTGCCTTTGCATCTTTTCAGCTTCCTTGGCGTTGGGGGAGGTGGGGGATTTTTAATTTGGAAATATTTCTTTATTTCCTAATTCTACAAAATACTAAGAAAATATTTAAAATAACAGATTTGAGAGAGGTTATAAATATTGCACAAAATCCCTATAAATTCAAATTTAATTCATCCTTCTAAATCCATGAATCCTTCTAAAAGCCTTCTAATATTTATTAAATGGTTATGTAAATCTTCTAACTTAGTTTAAACAATTCACGAAAAATGGTTTAGAAGATGAAATTTTCATGAATTCATAATTCAGTACCTAAAGGGTTAAACTGTTTTTTGGTATTTACTTGGTGTCAATAAATTCCATGTTTTAATACTTTTATTTATTTACATGTCGATATATTTCATTGCATCTGATGGCAACATTCTCAAGAAAATAAAATGATAAAAATATTTTCGAAAGAAATTCAAAT
The DNA here is from genome assembly GCA_963932465.1 of Maratus speciosus. Taxonomy (NCBI): domain Eukaryota; kingdom Metazoa; phylum Arthropoda; class Arachnida; order Araneae; family Salticidae; genus Maratus; species Maratus speciosus. Next base: position 60,107,875 of record OZ010788.1, read on the forward strand.
TGAAGAACTAGTAATCAAAAATAAAAATCACGCGTCACAAACATAATGAAATTAACTGCAATATTAACAAGTAAGAAAAAATCATGCGTCAAGCATAGATTATGAAACACTTTCCAACACATTCAGAATAATATAACAAAACTGCGCCGTTTAAAAAATTTAAATATTATGTCTAATTCTACCATATGGAAACACATAATACATTTCAAAACCCAATCTCAGCTGTTCCCATCCACAATCGGAAAATTATGCAAATTTTTTCAGCAGCCCTGTATATGATATATATATATATATACATTTGAATCTATTAACAACATGCATGCCAAAATTTAGTTCACTTAAGAGATATATATACTTCAGTTGAAAAATTTACCTTCAGCAATTTCCTCTAATAAGGAGAACGGTATGTGAATACTTTTGTGCAGCCCTGTATTTGAGGTATAGAATTTATATATAACGAGTAAGATGTAAAAAATTAAATAAATTTATAAGCGAATACCTAATTTAAAACCGTACACTCCAGCAATTACTACTCAAAGACAGTACTGAACTGTAACCGATTTCCTCTGTGTGCCCCTGTAAATAAATGAAAAAGGCTATGAATGCCCTATTCTAACGTGATCATAGTGAAATTCAGTGATTTATATCAGTTTCAATGCATTTGAAATAGCATAATGTCATTAAAATACTCTGCAAACGATTTTTCCTCATATACCATAATGTAAAGAAATACTTTTGAGTGCCCCTGTAAATGAATGATTAATCCTACATACTTCATATACAAAACAAACATGCTTTGGTGACCCTATTTGGTGACCCTAAATAACCTTTATATCAATGTCATGAATATCCGAGTATATTTACGGGAGTTAGAGCGTGGACAGACGGACAGACAAACCGAATGCATAAACAATTTTCAACTTTGTTGGAAAATCTTAAAATGGAAATTTGTGAACGTGAATTATTTTATATTATTGTTCCATTATTCTGTATAGAATTGCTTTCTAAATTTTAGGAAGCTCCATGGATGCTGAATCATTGCAAATTTTCTCATTGAGTAAGATGATCTCTACTGATTCTCTGATGATAGATAATTTCAATATATCACAGAGTTCATGTATCAGTTTCTATACATTTGAAATAGTGTAATGTCATTAAAATACTCTGCAAACGATTTTTCTCCATACACCATAATATAATGGAATACTTTTGAAAGGCCCTGTAAATGAACTATTTATACTACATGATTCATATACAATACCAAACATGCTTTGATGATCCTAACTAACCTTTATCAGTTGCATGAAAATCCGAGTATATTTACGGGAGTTAGAGCGTGGACAGACGGACAGACAAACCGAATGCATAAACAATTTTCAACTTTGTTGGCAAATGTTAAAATGGAAATTTGTGAACGTGAATTATTTTATATTATTCTTTCATTATTCTGTATAGAATTGCTTTCTAAATTTTAGGAAGCTCCATGGATGCTGAATCATTGCAAATTTTCTCATTGCGTAAGATGATCTCTACTGATTCTCTGATGATGGATAATTTCAATATATCACAGAGTTCATGTATCAGTTTCTATACATTTGAAATAGTGTAATGTCATTAAAATACTCTGCAAACGATTTTTCTCTATACACCATAATGTAATGGAATACTTTTGAAAGGCCCTGTAAATGAACTATTTATCCTACATGATTCATATACAATACCAAACATGCTTTGATGATCCTAACTAACCTTTATCAGTTGCATGAAAATCCGAGTATATTTACGGGAGTTAGAGCGTTGATAGTCGGACTGACGACCAGACGGACAGACGAATCGAATGCATAAACACTTTTCAACTTTGTTGGAAAGTGTTAAAAAGTATCAGGAATAAATGATTCATGGTGTCAAAAGTATTTAGTATCAAATCATAATAATCGTCGCTTTATTTAATCTAGAAAAATCCATAATTATTGTGTTACCATTATTTAAAATTAATGGTAATAAAAAAGCGGAAAAATAGCATCTTCGCAAATACGAGATCTCTGCCGCTATTCGGTATTCTGCTTTTTTCGCTCTTTTGCAGAATATTCGGTTACCGAATATTGAATGTCAGTTGACCCGATACTTCGGCCAAATATCTGTGGCCAAATACTTTGGATATTTGGTCGAATATTTTGAATATTTAGCAGAATAGATTCCAGGATAGAAAAATGCATATTTTGTTTTCTTTTTTTTTTTTTTTTTCAAATTTAAGCTTGATACTTTCTGATGCAATTATGAAGTCATTTATAATTTAATAATATTTATTAATTATTTAATAATATTTTATAATCGTGCAAGTCATCTTTAAATGCATAATATTTGCGAGTATTCTTATTTTTATACTAAGGAATATATCATTTTCCTGTTTTCTTAATAAAGTATAAACATGATTTAAAAAATAATGTCAAAGATGGAGATTAAGACAGATTTTAAAAACACAGCTATTATGGAACAACTCCTTATAGAAGTAATATCTTTATAGTAAAATTAAAAATATTATTCAATACTAAAGCACCTGAGTATTAATATCTTCAAATTTCATGCACATAAAATTGACTTTCATGCGCTTTTATTTTCTCCTATTTGTTTAAAAAATATTAACGTGGCTTCCAAGATAATAGTAGATAGGAAGTAAATAGTTTGAAAAATATGTCAAGGCAAGATTTTTTATCGGCAAATTATAAAAATATACTGAAAAACAGCAATATTACATATATTTTTAATGTGCTGGAGTATAAATTTTTTAATTCAATAAACTATTTGTAATAATTCAAATAGTTTTAATAATTTTTACTCATGTTTTTGTTTATACGTGGCATTCTAAATACAGCTGGAACATTCTAGGAAAGTTCAAAATAAATGTTTTCGAAATATAATTTTAATTAAAAAAAAACGTTCTTTTTTATCGTAAGAAATATGATAACTATAGAATGAAGGAATAACAATTGTATTTTTTGCCTTTTTTATTTCAGAATACAGAGGTGTTGGTAATTAAATCCTTCTTTTAAGAACGTGGGGAGAACAAAGCAGAGAAATGTAAAATAATTTATTTTGTGAAAAAGAAAGAAAATAATTACGAGCTTTGCATCCCAAAACAATAATTAGCGTTGGTATTTAAATCTTATATTTATAAAGAAGGAAAGAATAAAATAACGTAAAATAAAATATTTTGCGAATAAAAAAAATAAAAAGAATTACGTATATTGTATTCTTTATTTTTAAATTCTAGTCAGTTTTTTTTTTCACTTCGGGTGCCATATTAAATTAAGTATAACAAGCAATTATTTCATGAGAATTCTTTTTATTTAATAAGATTAGCAAGTATAATTAGTGTATTTTAGAAGGGTTAAAAATTAGTTAAAGGCTGCAACTAAAAATTAGAATTTGTATAGAGATTAAATAAAAAGGTTTTTTTTTTTTATTATGTAAATAGTTGCCTTTATATATCAATTCTGAAATGTAATGAATTTTACGGAAGATACTAAAATGCTATTTTCTAAGCATGCTACTTTGAAGAATTATTTTCTAGGTATAGTTCTCGTTAAAATAATTTTTTTAAAACTGTATTTAAAATCTCAGTCAAAAAAATATATAGGGTAAGGTGCCCTACAACCGTCCCCCAGTCACTTTTAGGCCATTGGAAGTTGTAATTTTCAGTAAAAATCTACCAAATTTGGATTGCACATATGCTAACTACCCACGCACATAGAAACGTAGACAAATATCGTACAAAAAAAATTTAACAATGCGAAACATTGTTTTTTCCAAAGTATCTAAAAAATGCAAAAAAAAAAAAAAAAAAAAAAAAAGTCCCAATTTCGTCCCCCCAAAAAATCCAATACGCCGAGGCTTAACTTATAACTAAATCAAAATTTATTTGTAAATGAGTAAGTAATTTAATTTACATTAAAGTAAGGCACAAATAGATGTACTAATTGTCAGTGGAAGAATAACATAACGAAACATTAGCCATCCAAACACGAGGAAAAATTGAAAAAATGTCATGAAAAAGCATTTCTAATTTCGTCCACTGGGACGCAAATAAGAACTGCAAGGGGGACGACATTGGGACCACGCTACTTCCCAATATGACGGAGCTTCAGTTCCCGTAAGATGAACTGAGCGTCCTAAAACTCACTGTATGCTACTGTCAGCATCTTGCCAACGTAAAATACATGCAATGAATAAGAAATAAATAGTTACAGTACAGTAAATAAGGTTCTACAAATGATGTAATAAGAACTCAAGTCTTCTAAAAATAGGAAATTCGTATGTATGTGTCTTGGCGTACGAAACTTTCACCACTGACCCCTTTTACCTGCCGCCCCCTGTGCCTTGCGTCATAAGTGGCGCCACTTTCGCTGAAGCGGAGAAGTTAAGGAGGACGAAATTTGGAGAGGGGACGAAATGTAGGCACTTTACTTTGCAATATATATTTTAAAAATATCATATTTTCTTAATATAATGGCCACGGTAATTGCAATTACGCCATAGTCGAAATTGTAATTTCACCAGGATCATCGTTAAGGTTGTAAAGCGCGAACGTGTAATAAATAAATTAAAATAAACAGAGGATCCAACCCGGACTTCCCGAGTTACAGAACTTACTTTCCTGTGTACAAAATATAAGTGAAAACTACTTTGTTGCTGTCATCTGTAACAGATTTTTTTACATATAATATATTTTTTAACCTCTTTACGCCCTTGGCCACACATGTGGACTTTATTTTTTAGGTGCGCCCGTAATTATATAAATGCGTGTAGCATCTACAGTCGTCGTTCGATTCGTCAGTTCATCCGTTCGCATATAACAGAGCAAAACATACCCAACCGAATGGTCTGAAATTTTAAATATATAATTTTTGCAAAATTGGTCGAGTCATTTCAAATTTTATGAAAATCGGATGTATAGTTTAATTACAGGGGCGGTCAACATTTTTTTGTTACATTACTGGCAATGGGGAAAATTATTTCAAGGGCATTTTAATGATGTCACAGCCTTTCGAACCGCATGAAATTGATATACACTTATGAAGTGCAATAAAATATACATTCAGTACAATATGCGGTGCAAAAAATATTTATAAAACTAGTGATAGTACGAAAGCACCTCATTTGCCACATTTGACACGCAAATTCACACATTTTTATAATTATAATTATTGATGTCAATACTAAAAAGAACAAAAATTTGATAATAACTTATTCACTACAGAATCTCTCAACAAGAGAAGTAAAGATTTTATGGTTTGGCTACACTGATAATGTTATTTCCGATTGTTATGTCCGATTTATTTAAGGGGTCTCAGAACTCTTAAAATTCGAAAAAATGAAAAAAAGGACAATTTTCAACATTTAATATCTTAAAATATATATAATTTAGAAACACAATTTTAATTGGGATGAAAGACATACATATGTTCTTTCATTTAATGTATTTAAAAAATTGAAAGATGCAGAATTAGTATTTACAGGGGGCTCCAAACTGTCAGACGTATCTCGAGCAGAAAATTGGTATGACAGCTTACGCGCAGGATTGCAAAATAAATTTTGCAACTAGAATGAAATTTTTTATGCATAATTATACTTCAGATTATAATTAGTTGTATTTAGCTTATGCAAAATTTACAAAATTTCAACACTATAATCACCTAAAAATATATTTTTTTCAACAATAGAAATGAAATTTTATTTTCCGTTTATACAGACTAACATGAAACATATGTTTTGAAAGTTTTTGAGATAACCTGCGCGTCATTCCGAAAAACATCATTTGGAGAAAAATGACTTAAAAATTTGGGAAATGCCGCTTCAGCTATTGCGCATAAAAGCTATAACTTCTGTTCTAACAGGAATTTAAAGGAAATAATTATATCAAAATGTTCAGAAAAGATAGGAGTTTAACATCTAAAAAAATTAAATTTTTGAAGCTTTAAGAGTCTGAGATCCCTTAATGTTAGAGATACAAAAACAAAAATCACATGAATTCACCAATACCTAACGTAAATTAAAATTTCTATTGATTCAAACTAACATCACAAACATTCTTAAAGTGCATCTTTTGGACTTGCGCACAAATATAATCTATTTTCTATTAAATATATGATTTCTCTATAGGATGACCTTAATGTAAATAATCACACTAATTCACCAATAACTAACAAATATGGAAGTTGTTATAAATTCAAACTAATTTCATACTCATTGTAAACGATATCTCTTTTTTTTACGCCGCACAAATATAATCTATTTTTTATTAAATACGAGTATACGATTTCTCTATAGGATGATATTATCAGCGATCAATCATACATCCATAATCAAATTAATTCACCAATAACTAACAAATATTGAAGTTATTATTTATTCAGAATAATTTCATACTCATTGTCAAAATAAATTTATAACTTAGACATAAATATAATCTACTTTCTATTAAATATATGATTTCTCAATAGTATGAATTTATTATTGATGCTGTTTATACAACATGAATATCTACTAACAACACCTTTTATTCTTGTCCAATGCTGAATATTAATAGAATTCCATCTTTGCATATCCAATTTTCTACACACTTAATATCCTCTTGTACAAACCTGATTTATGAATCCTCGCTACAAATCAGAAATGATGCGAGATGATTGAGATAGGAGAGGAAACAAATTGATGAAATGTTGATGAAATTCGAGTAATGGAATTTCGGAACATTAGTTTGCTAGAGTGCATAATATTTATCAAATAAAATTGTGTTACAACAGTAGGTCTGTTTTTAAATAAGTAAAGCTATCATAACGTACATTTTTAAGCGAAAGAAAAAAGATAATAAGTATAAATTCGTGCAAAAATATTTTTGCTTACTGTATATAAAGAATCCTGATGTGCTTAAGCATTTTTATTTGAAATATGAAAATTATTGATTATACTCATTTTGACTATTTAAGGTAGAAATCTAGGCATATACAATCGAAATTGGTCAATAAAAGCATTTATAAAAAGTCTAAAGTTTTACGTAAAACGTGGCAAAAGAACGTTCATATTATAACTAGTTTTATAAATATTCAGATCTTCGTGGAATAGTTGTTGCAAAAATCTTATGCAAAAATGCATGAATACAAAATTTATTACGATTATATATATATATTAAATTAAGTAATACGGGAATAATAATATTACTTCATCTAAAGTAGGTCGTCATCACCATGGCAACCTAGAATCACTATCTATCATGGGATATCATTGAATTAATTACGATGATCATATTTAATAGAATAATAACCCTGGTAACCTAAAATCATTACCTATCATGGGACATCATTGAATTAATTACGTATGATAGGATTTACTAGAATAATCACCATGGGAACCTAGAATCATTACCTATCATTGGGTAGCATTGAATTAATTACATATGATAGGATTCAATAGAATGAAGAAAACTTTTATTAATATCTTTTTAAGTTTTCATTAGATTTTCATAAAATTTGATATATCTCGACAAAATTCTGCAACGATTATATATATTAAATTTCAAAACCTTCGGTTGGGTAGTTCTTGAGCTGTCATATGCGGACAGACGGACACACATACAGACAGACGGACTATATTTTAAACTATATTAGGATTGCCACACTTTTTACAAGTTAAAAGGGCAGGATTATAGTTAATACGAACAAAACATTTGTTCGTTTGGATGTGATTTTCGGTAAAAAATAAGGTAGAATTATGAGAAAATACCTTTCATATCGAATACTGCTCTCTCAAAGTGATAAAATTTCTACATTTTAACTGACTGTCAAAAAGTAGTAATCTATCAGTTTTACGATAAAGAATTTCAACTTTCAAAGTGACTTCCTCCCATACCCAAATAAATACAATGAAATGTCTAGAGGTCTTGAAAGAATGAGAGGGAGCAATAAAACATTTGAAATATCCCCTATTTTTAAGATTTACAACTGAGCCATGGAAAGATAATAGCATAGGGTAAAAAATTGATTTTTTTTTCTTCCTTTAAATCTCGACTTCAGGTCATATTAATGATCCTTTTCAACTCCCGTATTGCACTTTTCAATAGAAAAGGATATATGAACTGAATAGCTCGAAAATTGCAATGTCTATTGAAATGTTAGCTGATTTTTTCTGAGAAAAAGGGAAGTGATTAGTTGCATTATTACATGTTCCATTAGAATTTCTAGTTCTTTAGCGGACTTGACTTCAGAATAATGAATTTTTTCAAACATAGTTATTTTTACAAATGTAAGACTGAATAATTTTTATCTGTTAACTTTATTATACAGTAGACCCTCTCAAATTTGCAAAGCTTGGGGCAAGAGGTTGTGCGGATTTTAGAATTTTGCAGATATCTGGTCATTGCTTTGTTTACATTTTTTAAACAGTAATTTGAGTGTAATATTGTAATCAAAATTATAATGAATGTTTGCTTAATAGTAAAATATTAAAATAATTAAGTATATTAATAAACTATTAATGATAAAAGGTAAGATAATTAAAATAATATTAAGAGTAAAGGTCAAGTAAATAACAATGTATAATTAAACATGCATAATAAAGATTAGACACATTTTCCTTGAATTATTTAATGAAAATTCCCCACAAAGGTGCCCTATTAATTCTCATCAAAATAATAAAAATAAGAAAGTTTTATTTCAGGTTAGCTAGTAAACCAAAAAAAGCTTGATTTTAATGCATAAAAATATTGGGTAGAAAGATTAATTTGGTAAAATATATTAATTTTTTCAGAAGTAAATTTATACTTCCTTCATGAAAACCACACGTGTAGTCATATTATCGAGAATTACTTATTAAAAATACATACGGAATGATATAGAACTAAAATATTCTGTAATTTTGTCCCTACATCTGCATAGAAAGTTTCATTGTTTGCATCTGCGATGATGTGCAGATTTTAGGTGTTTGTGGATTTTAGGGGTGCGGATGTGAGGGAGTCTACTGTATTAAGCTAATGTTAGCACTGCGATATTTAGAGCAATTAATAGTATTATTTAATTACCGTAAAGTACGGAAAGTAAGCCTCCCTTTAGCAGACAGGAAATTCTATTGATTTTAAGGGGGGACTTTGAACTTTTATGAAGAGGATAGGAAAATTGGGAGGGTTGGGGCATATTTAGAATTTATGAAATTTCACAGAATTCTTACAATTTGCAAAATAAAATCAGATTAAATTAACATTTTGGGGTTTTAAAATTCCCTTCTATAGAAGCTAAGTAGTTTCCTTTAATAAAAATAATAAATTAACGAAACAAACTTACATAAAAAAGTTAAATTAGATATCAATGAAATATGAACAAAAGTTATAAACTTAAACTCAATATAAAGATCTATTAAATATTAGTCCATAAAAATAAAGGAAAACATTAACAGTGTCCTTTGAAAGTAACATTCCCTTCAGTGGTCTAGTAGCGGGTGCAGCGAAGTATGTCATTCTAATACAATGATATGTAAAGAGATTAGATAAAAATAAATTGCATAAGATATATTCATTTAGGAGATATGGAAATAAAAATGATAAGGAATTTTCTGAAAAAAATCCCCAGAAGGATTGAAAGCACCAGAAAATAAAACTTGAAGGAGAAGGCTTATGGCCCTTTCTCAAAAAAGGAAAAATTCACATATATGAGGGGGTGGCATTATGTTCAGAGAGAGGCTTACTTTAGATCTGTGGTTCCCAACCTTTTATTGGCGATGCCCCACCAAAGCAAGTCTAGAATGACGATGCCCACCCACCACTCCATAACATATATTTCTTATTACTTAAAAAGTGAACTCTATTCACATGGAAGTATAACAGAGCCTTAGTAATAACTATTCGTTTCACATTTTTTAACTTATAAAAGAACTGAATTTTCTATGCGAAATTTATAAATACAATTACACAATATATATCTTCGCTTTTATATCAAAAAGAGCTTTATTGTTCCTATCCAACTTACTTCAGTGTTAAACAAAGGTGTTATATGGTCTGCATTTTTATCTTCACAAAATGCATAAAAAGACTCGCACATTTATCATTAAAATTTATGACATTGACACATTTTATAATTAATTTTAGAAACTTATTAAGAGTTGGTGCAAAAGTTTTGGACAGAAATTTTTTTACGGATAAAACAATACACAAGAGGTGTTTCAAGATTACAATCTTTATCGTTATGAAGTAGCAATTATTCCGGATTTGAATAATAGTAATCGGAAAAAATTGCGAAAGGGTGTAAAATACATTATTAATTAGGGAATTTATAAAAAGTTTTAAATATGAAAAAATGGGTGAGTGTGTGTGTGTGTGTGTGGGGGGGGTATTAAAATACCTTTGAAGACTGTTTATATACTTATCCTGGTGTGATTCTATTTTTAATTTTTGATTGAGTTTTCTTTAAATTCAACAAAAATTAAAAAAAAATATATTTTTTTAATTTTATTTATTATGCAAGTATTACTTCTGTTAGTCTACAATAATATTTAAAAAAAAGAAGGAAAAGAAAAGAAAAGAAAACTGTCAAAGAATGGAGAAAAAATGGATACATCAAATTTGGAATTACCCCCTAAAATGTCGAATTGCCCCCCGGTGAGTCGTACGTCCCACGTGGGGAACCACTGCTTTAGATACTTTACATTATGTGTATTTTTTATTATCTTCACGGGTATTACGAAAAGCTGTTAGTACGAGTACTTTTAAAATGAGCTTGCATCTCGTATTCACCAAGTTCCTCTCTCTCTCTCTCTCTCTATATATATATATATCATTATTTAGTGTTTCTTCCTAAGTTTCATAAAACACCAATAAATTTAGAACAGTTACAATTGGATGTAATACATATAACAATTATGGTAACAATATTTTATTAAAAATTATTAATCAAATTTATAAACTTACAACTGCAATTGATAATACACATTGTATAAAAAATACTTATCAACTGGTTAGTGTTCTAAAAGAACTTAAATGTGTTAAAAATATACGGACATATGATTTCAAAGATCTTTTTAATAATATAAATCTTTTAGACCTGCATAATATAATTAATACATTATTTAAAATATATAAAAATCAATTAACTCTTCCTACATATCGCTCACTTGCAAGAAAAGTGACACATCTCGACAAAAATAAATTTTACAGGAGAGGCAAAAGAAAATTGGCATGATTTTACTGTGACAGGAAATTATAGCACTTAGCATGCAGAAGTAAAAACGTACATAAAAGCATAAAACCTTTAAAAATGAAGGCATAGGATGAGGTTTGGAGGTTTGGATAAATTTACCTCCCCACACAATCCACCCTTCTTCTGTGATCACGAATAGACAAATAGCGTAATAAAGTGATTTTTCCGTATAACTACACTTATAAAACTTTTTATGTAGCAAGACGCACCTATTTGTCGGAAAGACCTATTTGTCGCAAAATTAATTTTTGCGAGATGTATCACTTTTCTTGCGGATGAGCGATATATGAATACAGACAATTTTTGCACTTTAACTAATTTCATTATGTATAATAACTACATATTACAAGATAATATTTTTTATATACAAAAAGTCGGAATCCCACAAGACGGATGTACGTCCAGTCTGTTATGCGATTTATATTTATATCAATATGAACGTACTTATTGTAATGATAGTATTCTTATGTATCGTTACATAGATGACACCATTTTAATTGACACTAACCATTGTAATATTTCTCAATTTCCTGTAGATTATCCAACTAATTTAGAACTGACCTTTTATCCAATAATACTATTAATTTTTTAGATCTAAAACTTAAACTCTCAGAAAACAAAACAATAATTGATCTTTAAGCCAAACGTAAAGATTTTCAATTCAAAGATAATACTTTTACTCATTTTAAGGGGACACAGTACCTTTTAAACTACTTTTTCAATTTTGAATAATACTGTAATATACTTAAATATAATGTCACTACAGATATTATGTACTATAAAGCAAATATAATTTCATATAATTTCAAAAAAAAAATTGTAGAACTGCGTATTTAACTAAAATTTAAATAAAAAAAAATTAAAAAAATGTTTTTAAATCCCTACTACTTTTTTAAATATGAATATTTTTGCTTCAACTTTTTTTCCATAATCCTAAAAACATACTACATAAAATTGTGCATGGATTTAACATTCAAGGTTATAGTTATTTTTTTTAAGAATTTCAATTACTTTTCCTTGATTTTTTACTATACAAAAGAGAAAAAGATTCATATTAAATGTAATATCCCATACATCTAAAAATCCATGCACAGTTTTATGTAGTATAATCTAAGGAATATGGAAAAAAAATTTGAAGCAAAAATATTCATATTTAAAAAAGTAGTAGGGATTTAAAAACATTTTTTTAATTTTTTTAAAATTTAAATTTTAGTTAAATAGGCTGTTCTACAAGATTTTTTTTAAATTATATGAAATTATATTTGCTTTATAGTACCTCATATCTGTAGTGACATTATATTTAAGTATATTACAGTATTATTCAAAATCGAAAAAGTAGTTTAAAAGGTACCGTGTCCCCTTAAATCCTGTTTTCATATTTCAGTTTACCGTAATATACTCCTTAATCATTGGTATAGAATCAAGAGTTTATATTCCTCTCATCTTATTAATAAAAACATTAAATAATTAATATTTGATGCATTAAGTCATGGTTTTCTTAAGAAATTCATATATTCTTTAATCTACAATTAGTTTATTAATGATCTAAACAATGGATAGTATGGAAGTAAATCGTAAGTTACTATTAACATTTTGCGTATTTAAAAAATATGCACTGAAAATTAATAAAATGTAAAATAATAATAATACAAAATATGAAAAAATTCTAATAGGTTGGCTGGGTGGGCAGAGTTAAGTTATGGAGGAGGGTGGTGTTGTCTGGAAAATTTATGCGCAAATGTTGATTTATTAATTTAAAAAATAAAAAGGTACATTGTAATAATTATTTACTGTGTTTATGATATGTGCACACTAATCACCATTCCTTAATAACGCATAAAACTATTTTAAATTACATATTAATTTACTTCTATATATTTTATTTTAAAAATAGTGTACTCAAATACTGTATACGATATATGTATACACAAATTTGTAAAAATGTTATATTTAGTTCTATCTGTCCCCAGCCACAAAAAAATTAAAAAAAATTAAATTTTATAAATGGAAGGGAGTGTAGGAAATTTTAATTTATTATTATTATTATCATTATTATTATTAATACTAATATTTTTAATTTTAATTTTAATTTATTTTTTTCTGAATTATAATTTAAAGCATGTTATGAAAACATTATATATCTTATTTATTTGTAATCAATATTCTATGTGGATGATTAAGAATTATACAAAAAAATGTTGTGATGCTGGGTTTTTGAAATTAGGAATAAAAATGGATTTTTGATTTGCACAACTTGTAAAATAATACTCCGCTCTTGGTTTAAGTAATCTAATATAGATGGCAGCACTACAAGTCTTGTACTTCCTAACTATTAATTTCAGAAAGTTTATAACTTGAAAAATCAGAAGTAGATGGCGGCACTATAAATTGTTCACATTCTTTTTTTATATAAAAAAATATCGTGTTGCCAGTTAATACATATCACGTTAGTTCCTACCTGAGTTAAAAACTGTATTTCTTCAATCCTATTTATAATAAATGTTCTCTCAGTTCCTTAAAATTGAATATAAAATTATTTATTATGTTTTGTTTTATTACGATAATACTTAATAATTATATATATATATATATATATATATATATATATATATATATATATATATATATATTATTCATAAAATTATTCCCTTAATACACTCATTTTGAACTGTAAGAATTGTCTATTAACTGCAACTCATCTAAATAACACGTGTAAAGGTATTTGTTGTGTTGGTATGGATGCATGATCTTATTTAAATTGTGATATCTAAGCTAGTATCTTTATGTATTATTGAGTAAGTTTTTAACTCACATGTTTCATTTTCATTATTATTGTGCATGGCTTGATGCTCCAAATTTTATATATTTATTTATTACTGTGTTTCTTTCTTATTTTTTCTGGTTACGGGTAACCGAGCAATAGTAGAAATATGCATTTAAGTGGTGTTTTATTATTTATACTTCAGAAATTAAGAGTAATTTACTAATGATATCGTAGTATTGCCCTTGAAAACGAGTTACGAATCATTAGTTCCATTTTTATTCATGATAGTTCTACTTTTTTGCATTTATTTTGTAGTTTCCTAATTGAATTAATATATATTCAATTTTGAGATCCTACTTTTTGTACAATGAATTTATTGGTGCTGAGAATGATTCATTTTTTTTTGTCTTTTTTAATTGGTTAAATTGTTTTTGTTACAAATAGCTTGGCAAAATATTTCAAATATTTATGATTTCCTACATATTTACGTTATTTATTTATTCTTTATATGTATTCACTTTCCTGCTAATATTTTCCTTTCGAAAGTTTTAAATTTTATGATATTTAATACTTTATTTATAAGTGATTCGATCTAGTTTTTAAAAGTTCATTAGAGATTAGTTAATTAATAATTGTTGATCCAAATTTGATGTGTATAATGTCTGTATCATGTCTTGATACTCAATTAATAAATTTTCAAATGATGATGAATAGTAATATTCTATAATGGTTATATATATATATATATATATATTTGTATATATTTGCTTATGTATGCATATACAGGATGATTCTATATTCGCTATGTACACCCTAAGACAAACAAAAAATAAACGACGCACCAAGAAGGAGTAATGTAAATTGTGTACAAGTTGATATGAATACACGATTCGACGAAAAATGCGAAATTTTAAAGTTTGATGGCCAAGGAATGAACATGTGACGCATATTAACTGCGCATTTTAACTGCGCATTTTAACTGCGCAACTGGTAGGATTTTAAAGAGGAGAAAATTCGATTCAAAGTCATAAATTCTTTGTGAATTTCATTCTCTGTACTCAGATATACAGTAATTATGCGCAGATGTCAGCATTTGAGAGAGGGCGTGCTATAGTTGGGTTCAAAGAAGCCGATTGGTCTAATCGGTGGATTGATCGGCATTTGGATAGGGACGATGCTACTATAAGACTTTGTTGGCAGGAATCGGTAAAACATGACCGAAGTCTGCGTCAAGAGGGAACCGATGGAGCTAGAGAGACGGCAGAACGTGAGCACCGATCAATCACCAGAACGGCACTCAGAGCCTCAGATTCATCATTATCATCTATCCTTCGTGTAAATGGTGCTTCAGTAACAGCAAGGATCTTTAAAAGGCGGCGACTCATAGAAAGCGGGTTGAGCTCACGGCGCCCCTTGCTACGACTACCATTGACCACTGCGCACCGACAAGTCCGTTTTCAGTGGTGTCGGGCACATTCAACCTGGAATGTCTACACGTGTGATTTGCAAGCTGAGTTGGGCTATTAATTGTCATGGATAATATGCCTTCAAACGTCATAACCCTTTCAGGGACAAAGCAATTCCATTGCTAAAGTGTTGAAATTAATGACTGACACCGGAATTTTGGTTTTAAAAAAAATCGGTTTATTATGTGTGTGAAATGTAGCTTTTTCTTATTTACAAATAAATTTGTTTTCAAATTCCGGTATCAGTCATTAAATTCAACACTTTAGTAATCGAATTGCTTTGCCCCTGAAAGGGTTATGCCGTTTTACAAATGCGACTGTAGCCTTCCTATTCTTAGTAGATAACAAACGTGTTTTTGCTGGTTTTCTGCCATGTAAACCATAGAGGTTTAGGCGTCGTTTGACTGATGAAAGGTGTATGTCTATGCCGTAATTTTCTTTCAATTCATTTTTTTTTATTACAGCGGACTTACGACAATCACGTGTAGATATCATTTTTAGAATACAGTCAACACTGCAAGTTGTTTCTCTCGGGTGGCCACTTTGAGGGTTATTTTCGATGTATTTCTGTTTATTAAAAACTTTATACCATGTAATAACAAGTTGACGAGACCCGTTAAAGAACGAGCTAATTCTGCTTGCAGTCTACCTTTCTTAAGTGCATTTACAGCGGCTTTTCTCGAATCACTTCAATATTTTTTACATTTCGGCATTTAAAAATAATTACAATAAGTCGATATAAACACTAATCGAAGCTATAGCGCCACTGACACCTTCAACAATTAAATACAAACTAATTGACAAAATATTTTTGAGCTAAGGAGGAGTGATATTTCTTCGGTGACACCGAATGTAAACAAACAAGTTGAAACTTGATACATTTGAATAACTGCAGTCATAGTGTTCTCAATTATAGGGAATATATTTTCTTTTACATTTTTATATTAAATAAAATAAGAGAGAATATAAGGTTGTCAAAATACTTTTGAGCGTTACTGTAGTCTTCCGCGGAGAGTTCCTATAGTGTGTTAAGAAGCTCACTTTCGTGTTTAAGAATACAAGACTGTTGTAAACCACAGGGATTCTTACATAGTGAAATCAAAGTGTCCATATTGACATTTCTATTGCGATATTTCTGTGTTTAAAGCAGTATGTTACAGCAAGTTAAGAGGTTTTTTTATTCCGTTCCTGAAGAATTATTAACGTAGCGGTTTTGATTTCAGCCTAGTGTTTGAATTTACTAAGTAGTTTGGTAAAGCATTCCCACACTCAGTCTTTAGGGATTTTAAACTTTATTTTGATGATTGAGGGATTTGAAACTATATTTTGATGATTGCTAGTTTAAGTCTGCGTGCTCCACTCTCAACCACTTCTATTGCTTTAAATAAATTACTGTTGCTGCATTTAGTGACATGACCTATTTTCAAATGCACTGTCCAGCAGGAAACGTCACAACAATATTTAAATTTGTAGAAATATTACTTTCCTGAATGTTGAATTTATTGGACAAACAAATTTACTTTATAGAAAGTACGAGGATACTAATAAAAGAAAAATGTAAACATATAATATAATAATTTTTTTTGTTCTATTGTGCGCTTACGGTCCATTACAAATGATGCCAAAGATATCTAACAATATGTAATACGTAATGTTTTCCAATTATCACTAAATCCGGGTTTTAAATTTCTTCTATAAACTTTTCATTCTTGTCATATTAATTAAATTAGTTAAAGTTTTATCAAAAGAGATTTTGATTAATGTAGTTACACTATGTTTTTCATCTTGTAATTTAATTACAACTTTGGAAACATTGCATTACAAGTTAATTATTTTTTATAAAATGAAAATGCCAAATTTAATTCTGTGTTAAACTCAATAATTAAATTTTAAATTATTTATTAGTTGGAGAAATTCTTAATTAATAATCTATCGAACAAATGGATTAAAAAATAATGCAAGATAAAAAAAATTCAAAAAATATTCAAAGCATATAAAAACAAAATCTATGCAATTTAAAGCGTATTTACAGAAGAAGTTTTAACGTATATAATGAGTATAACGAAAGAAAAAAATATAGTTCAATGGCGCTTTTGTAGCATTAAAGATATACCGTGTTTAATTGAATATGATTCTTCTTGTATTAAAGGGTTTCTTTTTACATACTTTTTTTTTCTCCTATATAAAATATTCATCGGAAAAAAATCTAAATTTAATTAAAATTTTACAATAAATGTCCTGAGAAAATTATTCCAGACGTTATTCAAAATTAATTTTAAAACAGGCATTTTAAAGAGATTAATTCTA
Source organism: Maratus speciosus (assembly GCA_963932465.1). Taxonomy (NCBI): domain Eukaryota; kingdom Metazoa; phylum Arthropoda; class Arachnida; order Araneae; family Salticidae; genus Maratus; species Maratus speciosus. Next base: position 60,125,652 of record OZ010788.1, read on the forward strand.
CAAAACGTAAAATTAAGAATATATCGAATTTAAAAAAATGTTGTCGCGTATTAACTAGCTCAGTAAAAGTGATTTTTTTTTTTTTTTTAGTTACTTAATTTTTTTATTGGAAATTTCATTTTTTAATCATCCGTATTACATAAGATTTTTAAAATGATTATTTTTAAATTATAATTTTTTTAAGTTTGGGAATATATTTTTTGTTTAAAATTTTTCAATTAAAAACTAATTTATATTCCGATAATTTCGAAAAGATATAATTGATATTATTTTACAATATATAAACCATTTAACTCTTTCAGGGGCAAGTAATTTTGTTTCTGTAATGTTGAATACTCATCAGAATTTTTGAAAATTTTACTTGAAAATAAGAAATTGCAATTTTACGAATCTTTGTCACTAATGTTATAAAAGTAAAATTGTGTTCAAGAATTCTGATACAAATCTTGATATAACTTAACTTGGTAAGTTATGTAAGTTAATAATATGTATGTTATTGTATACAAGTCCAAAAATGTAAGATTCCAAGACCAATCATATGAGACATCTTGTCCTAAATATGTGTTTTCTTTTGATGAGAAAAGTACAGAACGGTGGAAAAAATGGAGCACATCATAAAAGTTCTTGGCGACATCTGAGCTGTTGTCATACCTGTAAATAATTAACTGATTTCGCAGGAAAATGCTTTGCGTTTTTCAGGATAATCTGAAATAACTCCTAGCGTTGGGGGTAGCGTAAAACCGTTTACAAATCAGAAGTGAAGTTATTACACTTGCAGTAACAAAAAGTTTTATTGTAACAAATTTAGAATTAAACTTTACAGCATATATATAATATTTAGGGTTAGGAACTTTTTTTTAAATTTTCAAACAGTTTTTAATGTTTGACTAACCTTAACATAATTACTCTAACTGGTAAACAAATGAGATGAGGTGTAATTTTCCAAGTGAGAGAGAAAGTTTCGTTTCCTCGCCTTGATTCAAACCAGGGACCTTTGGGACTAAGCTGCCAAAGCTCTGCCAACTCATTGTGCTGTACGAACCTGGTTGACAGAATTCACCCTGCTAACTTTATTGATAATGACATGTGATCTGTTAAAACTATATTAAAATCACTTGAATACATCAAACTAAATTAATATTTACTTAAAGTGATAAAATACTTTTAAAAAGGCAAACAAATACCTTTATTTATACATATTAAACATATGTTTCATTGCTTAGACGGCAACATTCTCAATAATAAATATGACACAAATAGTTTCACTTATTATATATCATTTTTAAAAATATCTCTATCATATTTATTACTGAGAATGTTGCCGTCGGCGCAATGAAACATATGTCTAATATGAATAAATAAAGGTATTTCTTTTTGCTTTGTTAAAAGTATTTTATCATTTTAAGTAAATATTAATTTAGTTTGATCTTGTCTGTTACACTAAAAGAAAAACGGACTAAAAAACGGAAATTCTACTGGCAATCGAGACGCCAGTACTATTTCCGCATTTTAACGGAAGTTTTTGCCCGTAAATTACAGAAAAATTTCCGTTTTTCTGGAATTTATGGGGAAAATTTTCGTTAAAATCGAAATAGTACTGGTGTCTCGATTGCCATTATAATTTACGTTTTTAGTCCGTTTTGTTACAGTGTATCTGAAACAGCTCAACAGAATAAATCGCAGGTAATGGAACTCCAGTAAACGGTAGATACGTAATTACGTACGCTTGAATTGAGCTGTTTCAGGTAACAGACGGGATTGGCAGCAGAGAAATGACAGTAAGCCCAAAAGGCGCCTGGTTTGAATCGTGGCTTGGACACGTTCTCAATCTGTTTTAAAAAATAAATTTCATGTGATTTATTTACAAACTAGCAGACCCGCCCGGCGTTGCCCGGGATTTGTAAATAATAACCTTAAACAAAACTCAAGTTATGATTTTATATCTTTTAAAATATTTTTAAATGAACCTAAATTTGGAGTCTCATTGCCTTCTGCAGCGTCTAGTGTGTTCCAAACAAACTACTTTCCGAACGAACCTGTAGCCTGAGTCCCCGCTACCTATGGCAGTATTTACCGGAAGTGCTCCGCACGTGCCGGAGACAATCGAAAACCAAGTTGAGTGAGCGAAACCTCATAGTAATCAAGCCGATAGAATGAAAAAAAAATGCACCATTAATCATTAATGTTAGAAAATGTTGGCAACTGAAGTGTAAGGATAAAATTTCATAATACAGAAAGTAGCTGAATTGTAATTTAAGTTGAATGAACCAAATCCCATTGAAATTGGCTCCTTAGAACCCGAGTAAAAAATGCGTCCCCAAGCTGTGAAAGATGCCAGCACCCTTGTACATTTCATGAATTACTCTTAACATTAACACGATATTTAATAAACGGATGAAATCCCTTTCCTAATGTTACCTTTAAAGTAACGCTATTTTTAATTTACGGCTGTGGTGAGTAGACGTAAGTTGATGCTGAAAAAGGAGATTAATGTTCGAAAAATGTGGTAGCTGAGGCATAAAGAAAGACATAATTAGAATAATATTTTTAAGAAATGCGCAAAAAATTTGGTAAATGCTTAAAAAGAGCCCTAGGGACACAATAAATATATGCGAGTGTTGGTCTAGGTAGAAGAGTTGGAGACTCCATTTTAACATTATGCAATGAGAAGCTGAAAAAATTAGGGGGTGAAAAATACATGGCACACAAAGTTCAAGAGGCCCCGGATCGGGCCAAACGGGACTCTGGATTGCCCCAAGATTTTAACTGGAATATAGAAACGGGAGAATAACTAAATGGAAAAATGAAGCAGCCAAAAATGAAGATTAAGAGGGGCAATTTATTGACAATTTATACTGAAAAATCATCAAGGTGACCTGTACCGGGTCCCAAGGGGTCAGGGACTTAAGTGGCATGTAGTTTGGCAAAAAGGTACTTTTGAGTAGTTTTTAAAGTAATCAGAAGACGCTAAAACTATGTTAAAGAAAGTTGCAAGCAATTCGGTTCGTTTTTAAGGTAGCTGCACCAGGGGCCCAAGAAAGCGATTAATATTCAAAATTGGTGGTAGCTGAAAACTGAAAATTTTTTGTCGTTCATGTAGTAGTTGGAGGACCTAAGAAGTTAGAAAAAAAACTTGGGAATCGGAGCATTTTTAAGGTGGCTATAATAGAGGGCGCCAAAAGGGGGCAACTGATAGTGAAAAGCAGGGCCGTAACATGGAAACATGTTAAAATGTCTCAGTACTTAACGCTTTAGATCTATAGATAGTCGAAATTCAATAAAAATATGAGTGTGTTGGTCCTGGAAGAAGAGTCCAAGACTCAACTTTAAAATTATGCACTAAAAGGTGAGAAAATTAGTTGGTGCAATATGCATGGCGCACAAAAAAGTTCAAGGACCCTGGACAGTGCCCTCGGGCACTACGGGACCATTGAGGCCCCAGGGTCTTAAGTGGAATGTATAGACGTGAACTAAACTAAATGGAAAAAGGGTTTCAAAAAATGAAGATTCCTTGAATCAAACGAAATTGTGAATTTAACCTTATATTTAAAAGCAGTAAAGAACATCACCTGGAATGTCCTCCCGCATTGTTGAAAGCAATGCGAATGCCATTGGGATATTATACACTCTTATGCCTTGGACAAAATTTGGGCAATTTAGAAAGAACTCTTTTAGTTGATTATTTAAAGCAGAGTTTGGTACTGAAATGATACAGTTATGGCAACAGGAATTAAATTTTCTCTAGTCATAACACTATTAAATTAGAGGGCATTGCAATGATTGCAGAGATTGATTATTGAACTTTAAAAGCATTCGGACTGCTCATTTTCATTTGTTTGTTGTTGAACTCCCGGCCTCTCAACTTGCGCTATATGAGATTCTGGTAGCTTAAATTCAATCTCATTACATGTTGCATTACGTTATTTAATAAACGTCCTCTTCTGGCAGGTCTGCTACTGTTTTCCATCTGTCTATTCCAGCAGATTAAATAGAATCAAAAGCATAGGACAACATACCGACGTGTTTTTACAGTAAAGCATATTGAAAAATATTTTAAATGTCTGAAATTAAATGATTTAATCATATGTGCGAGAGGCGGTGAGGGGGGGGGGGGGCACACATTTAGTCTAAAATTTAAGTATTTTACTTAACAATCATAATGTTAACTGATTTTTATATAATTTACATTTGGATATAAAACATTGCTTCCAAATGTGATCATACACATTAAAAAAAAACTATTAATGTGAGAGTTGTTCGGGCCTATGTCACTCTTCTGCCTTTTTGGCTTAAAATCGCAAAAAATTGTTTGGCGACCAAGGTAATAAACGAATAGAATGCAACTCACAAGTATATCCGTTTTTACAATTACTGCTGCCAGTTTCTCTTGTACGACACACACACACACACACACATATATATATATATATATATATAAAACATTTTATTTACATATTATTATTATTATTTTAAACAAATTAGGTACTACTTGATTAACCCGTCGACCAATTTCGCCAAACTATTAGCCAAATTATGGAAAGGGCATAATTTTTATTTTAAATAACGAAAGAAACAAGTTGGAAATTGCTCGTCAAACGTGGCAAATGAGGTGCGTTCGTACTATAACTAGTTTTATAATTATTTTTTGCACCCCATATTGTACTGAATGTATATTTTTTTGCGCTTCATAAGTGCATAGTCTGTAACATCATTAAAATGCACTTACAATAATTTTTTCCCCATTCCCCGTAATGTAACGGAAAACTTTTGACTGTCCCTGTAATTAAACTATACATTCGATTTTCATAAAATTTGAAATGGCTCGACAAAATTTTGCAGCAATTATATATTTAAAATTTCAGACCATTCGGAAGGCTGTAAAATCATTAAAATGCATTTGCAATAATTTTTTCCCATTGGCCATAATGTAACGGAAAAAACTTTGGGTGTCCCTGTAATTAAACTATACATCCGATTTTCATAAAATTGGAAATGGCTCGACAAAATTTTGCAGCAATTATATATTAAAAATTTGAGATCATTCTGTCGGGTAGTTTTTGCTCTGTTATATGCGGACGGACGGACAGACAGACGGACTGAACGACGACTATAGGTGCTACGTATTTATATAATTACGAACGCACCTAAAAATGAATTAGTAAAACATTAATAAATATAAAACGTCGAATTAAAAATCATTTGATGACGTAACAAACACGTGTAAAGTGTTTAATTTCAAGTGAATGTCACGTTTACGATCACCCATTATTGGCATTTAATTTTATAGTTTGGCGATACTTTTTAGGTCGACGGAACAATCAAGTAGTGCCAAAAATTATTTCTGTTCGAATTTAAATGTAGATAAATAGCTCTTTTTTATATTAAATAAATATCATAAATATTGAAAATAATGCTTACATGTATACGAAAAGTTAATAGGTTGCCAGTAAATATACAAAAAAATCCCTTTACTCGCTAAGGCCATTTTCTCTATCTCGCCAAACCCCATATAATAAAAATATACCAAATAATCTTCAATCTGTTGTCTGATACTCAGTAATCACAATAATGTAAACAACTGTTAGGCACAGATATCATATACATACCGGGTTTGGCGCGCTTTTTTTCACGCCAATTTGGCGAAAATATCGTTTTCAGATACCAGTTACATATATATGTTTAAATTATTTTCTATTCTTTTAAAAGGTAAAAACAATAAATAAAAAAAGTGTAATTAATAACTATAGAACAAAACAATTTATATAATTGTAAAAAAGAAAAGAAAAGTAAATAAACAACAATAGCCGGGTTACCATGTCAGGCAAAATAACGCCATTTTGGAGCCCATTACCATGGAGCGTATATGATATCTGTGCCAACAAAACTTCCAATAATATAGTAAATATGTCATTTGGCGGTGACTTGATTATCGAAGATTATAAAATAATCAATAATAATAAAAATAGAAATAATAACAGTTAATAAATAATAATAATATAGAATTGAAATTCAGACGTAAATTTATGTGCTTTTACGTATCTAAGATTGGTCCAATATCTTTTAAAATATTACCTAACAAAGCGGGAAAATATGAAAAAATTAAAAAAGATTTGTATTTTTTTTTTTCAGCAAGATATTATAACTTCAAAATGTTGAATTTTTTTATAGTAATAACACATAAATTTCCTTAAGAATAATTTTCAGTTCCTAAATTTTGAAATTGTGAATTTTCCGTACTACTTAATTATCCCGTAGTCCAATTTCGCCAGATTATATAAATCACCAAACCACTCGCCAAGTTATACAAATTGACGTAATTTTTATTTTAAATAATAAAAGAACAAATAAATTGGCATATCATTAATAAAAATACATATAAAACGTTGAAATAAAAATCACTTGATGACGTAAACGCGTGTAACTTGCTTAAAGTTAAATGATTGTGACATTTACGATCAACCATTATTGGCATTTAATCTTATAGTTTGGCGATAGATTTTTGGTCGACGGGATAACCAAGCAGTACCGAATTCTCCTATACGTAAAACTGGTGTTATAAAAAAAATAAACAATAATATTTTCTAAAAAAAGAAAAGAAAAAAAGGGATAATGTTCGTTGATCTGAGTTGGAATGTATAAAAATGACATGCTTCCGTAATTACGGCGAAAAACTTTTTAAAAAGTATGAAATTATTTTACAATATGTATGTGTGGCAGAAATTCACACTAAAATTTAGATATTTGATTCCATTTTTAAAATATTAACTGATATCTATATAACTTTTAATTGAATACATACATGTACTCCAAAAATTCCAAAAATGATCTCGGTCAATTGAGAAAAACACTATTATTGCGAAAATCCTCAAGCTAATGTCACGCTTATGGATTTTTGGCTTTAAAAAAACGGCTAAACATTGTTTGGCGACAAGCGCAAATTAGAAATCGTAAAGAAAGAAATAATATATAATTCACAATTATAGTAACTTTTACAATTACATCTGTTTGTTTATACTGTAAATCACAGGATGTGGAGTCAGATAAAAATAAAAAGAAAAGAATTAAAAATACAAAAAAAATGTAATTCAAATTTAATCTAATCAAATTTTCAGATTCATTTTTTAACGTAACACAGGCGATAATTCGCCAAATATTGTATCAATTGTAAAATTTCACAATAAATTATATTTCAAGCATTAAAAATACTTATTTCGTGTTTTAATGAAATATTTTCGTTTTATAATATTGTGTCTGATTAAAACTTTTTTTTGTCTTTTTTAATTAAATATCAGTAATTTTTTTCATTTATTTGCGAGGTATTTGTATTATTTTCTAACGAATATAGCTGTTTCAATTGTCTAATCAACAAACCTTTCGCCGAAAGATAATAATTGACAACCTTTTCGTTCAAAATAGCAGTAAAATACGAAATTTATTTAAAAAAATCATAGCTATCCCTGTATATTTTCTCATAAACCACCCCGGGAATATTCTTAATCGAATGATATAACTTGCAAAAAAATCCACCGGGTAGTTTTCGAAAACACTCGAGCGGAGCTTTTTTATCTTACTGCTTTATAATATATATGATTAGAATAATTATCCAAACTAAGCTAATAATTGCTAAAGGTGATACAACATACACGCAACCTCTTCAGTTCCAAAGCTAAAATAATAATACAAATGCTTATTCATTGTATTTTTTCTAACAATGTGACAACGTAAATGACAGAAAATACACTGACTGAAAAAAAAATCCCAACACCAAGAAAGACTTGTGTTAGATAAACGATATTTGGTAGGCGTGTTTATACATCTGAAAGATGACATCCATTGAAATTTTGCGCTTCGCGCATAAGTGTGGCGCTGGTAGTGCCACTCAGAACTTGCAGATCAGGTTTACTTTAAATGCCTGCTGTAAAGTTCGTGGGCGTTATTTAGCTTCGAAATGTGACGTATTGAGTTGATGTTAGCGAAGAATGCCTTTAACAAGACAAAGAAGCCACTGTCAACAGCTCACCGAGTTGGAACGAGTTCGCATATTCGGACTACGAGAACGTAGATTTTCTTTCCGCGGTATTGCAGAAAAACTTGGCTGGAATATGTATCCACTGTGCATGATTGTTGGAAGCAGTGGTCAAGGGATGGTACTGCCTCAAGAAGACCGGGTTCCAGGCGGCCACATGGCACTGCTCAGAGGGAAGATTGCCGTATTTGGCGTACGACTGTGGCGCATCGCACTGCGTCTGTGCCAGAAATTCGAGCTGCAGTTGGTACCACAGTGACACAACGAACTGTTAGAAATCGGTTACTTCAAGGACAGCTCTGAGCCAGGCGCCCTGTACCGTGAATTCTACTGACTCCATGCCATTTCCGTTTGCAAAGCCATTCGTGTCAAGCCAAAGCTCATTGGTGGGCGGAGTGGAGATCTATTGTGTTTTCTGATGAAAGCAGGTTCTGCCTTGGTGCCAGTGATGGCCGTGTGTTGGTCAGAAGGAGGCCAGGGGAACGCCTGCAACAAAACTATCTGCGGCTTAGACACACTGAGGCTACACAGGGCTTCTGATGATAAAGAAACACAACAGATCTCCACTCCGCCCCCCAATGAGCTCTGGCTTGACACGAATGGCTTCGCAAACGGCAATGGCTTGGAGTCAGTAGAATGCACGCTACAGGGCGCCTGGCTCAGAGCTGTCCTTGAAGTGACTGATTTGTAACAGTTCGTTGTGTCACTGTGGTACCAACTGCAGCTCGAATTTCTCGCGCAGACGCAGTACGATGCGCCACAGTCGTACGCCAAATACGGCGATCTTCCCTCTCAGGAGTGCCACGTGGCCGCCTGGAACCCGGTCTTCTTGAGACAGTACCATCCCTTGACCACTGCTTCCTACAATCATGCACAGTGGATACATTCCATCCAAGTTTTTCTGCAATATCGCGGAAAGAAAATTCACCCTCTCGTAGTCCGATTATGCGACCTCGTTCCAACTCGGTGAGCTGTTGACAGTGGCTTCTTCGTCTTGTTAAAGGCATTCTTCGCTAACATCAACTCAATACGTCACATTTAGAAGCTAAATAACGCCCACGGACTTTACAGCATGCATTTAAAGTAAACCTGATCTGCAAGTTCTGAATGGCGGCGCGAAATTTCAATCGATGTCATCTTTCAGATGTATAAACACGCCTAACAAATTTCGTTTATCTAACACAAGTCTTTCTTGGTGTTGGGTTTTTTTTCCGTCAGTGTATATCTTTTCTGAAATTGATCCTTTAGGAGCTTAGTAATTTAGGTTCAAAAATATGTATTTTCAAACTCAGATGAAAATAACATTTATTTTATATGGGAATCAGCTTAGATGCCATTTTTTCGTTTGCTTTGAACGCAAAAAACATTCAGCTATTTAGAAGTGATTTGAAAATGTAAGAAAATCGGACATTTTAGTTTTTATAAGGAAAAGAACAGAGGTCCCCGTTTGGGGACCCAGGGACCGAAGAACTTAAAAGGCATATAAATACCTTTATTCAAATTGAGATATGCTTCACTGCTCAGACGGCAACATTATGAAGATCTTTGTTTATACAAATATTTTCGCAAAAAAAAAAAAAATTAAGAAATTAGTTATTAAAATAATGAGAAATGATCACGTATACTGAAAAAAAAAATTGCAAACATAAAATAAAATAAAATAAAAATGTATAGTTATGAACGTGAATTAATTTTTACTTTTTTTTTGTTATTTTGCAGACATCTCTTTCCATATTTTAGGCAACTCAATTGTGACTGAATTCATACAAATATTCTCACTGCCGAAAAAGATATCTATTGATTCTCGGATAATGGATGGTAAATAAAATCTTGATGGATAAATTATTATACGTAATAATTTTACGGGATTTTATTTACCAATTTCTTGTTTAAAAAAAATTGCGAAAATATTTGTATCAACAAAAATCTTGAGAATATCGCTGGCTGAGAAATGAAACATATTCAATCTGAATAAAGGTATTCATATGCCTTTTAAGTGTATTTGTTTTATCACCTTTAGCAATTATTAGCTTAGTTTGAATGTTTTTATGTTATTTTGATACATAAGTTCAGAATAATTGTGTTAAATTAATCAAGTATGATTACGTTTCCAGCGTTTAGTGGAGTTCCATTACCTGCGGTTTATTCTGTTGAGAAATTTCAGATAGCAGACCAGATATTGTTATTAATAAACTTAACTGTGTAAATTGTGACCACCAGATTTTTCCAGGATAGCTCAGTTGTCAAAGCATTGAAGGCTTAGGCCAAAATTCCCTGTTTCGAACCCTAGCCTGGACACTTTTTCGCGAAAATACGACTGAATTCTTAATGTTACTATGTCAGTAACAATTTCACAAAAATCGCAAAAGAAAACATTGATTGGACTGCTCGTATCCGCTGCATTTCTCATGTTCCCACTTTTGAACATTGTATCCATCCTTCACCATCTGTTGAGTGTAGAAAAAATTCATTATAGAATGGTCAAGCGTCACTTAGATCTTCATATCTCTCAGCAGAGCTCTTCTCCTCCTCTTTTCAAGGGATTCCAAGACTCTTAAAATTGGAAAATTGAAAAAAAAACGACCATTTTCAACATTTAATATCTTAAAATGCTTATGATAAAAAGACATAATTTTTACTGAAGATGAAAGATATAAGTACGTTCTTCCATTTCATGTATTTAAAAAATAGCAAGATGCAGAATCAGCATTCATAGGGAGTTCCAAAATGTCAGAGTTTTGACGAGCAGAAAATTGGTATATCAGTTAGCGTGTAGGATTACAAAATAAATTTTGAAACTAGAATGAAAATTTTGTTGCCTACTTGTACTTCAGACTGTAATAATTACTCATTAATAAAGTATTTTTATATTTTTAATACAAATTTGTATTTAGCTATTACAAAATTTTTAAAATTTCAACAGTATAATCACGTACAAAAATATTTTTTGGAACAATAAAAGAAAATTTTAGGTTCAGTTTATACAGACTAACATGAAACATACATTTTGAGTATTTCATGAAATATATTCAGACGTTTTTGAGATATCGTGCGCGTTATGACCCAAAACGTCATTTGGAAAAAAATGACTTCAAAATTTCAGAAACACCGCTTCAGCTATTGAGCAGGTATAATTCTAAAAGCCATAAATTCTGTTCTAATGGGAATTTCAAGGAAGCAATGACATCTAAATTTTCAAAAAGGATAGGATTTTAACATATAAAAAAAATAAAATTTTGAAAATATTGAAGCTTTAAGAGTCCCGAGACCTCTTAAAGTACTGTTTGTTTTCGGATAGCAAAACCCTCTGCGCTACTGCGCATGCGTCAGCTCTTCTTTGATTTTATCAAAATAGGGGTCAGTGGAGTTTGATTAGTGGAATTTTTTAAGAATGCGTTTTTTGGAAAATAATATTGATTTATATAAGCGTTTTTGTAGTTAATATTTATAAAAAACGAAAGCGTTTAAAAAATTTAAAAGGTTATACAACATTTTTGCTTTTTGCGAAACAAAATTAATTTTTATTTTTTTAATTGATCGTTTTTTTTTAAAACAGGAAACAATGTATTCAAAGGCGGCATTGTTTTCTCCTTGACATAAAAATCGTGTACAGTTTGTCTGTTAACGCTGCAATGGAATTCATCATACCTGTTTTTTCAAAGACACTCTTTTTAAATCTTTTTTTAGGTGAACAAAAAACAGGATTACGCTCATCTCCTGCTTCTTGGCGAATTTTTTTAATAGTCCTACTAGAAACCCGGCAATTTGACTGACTCGTTTTGTAGAATGAGCTATCGGAACAATTAATTGTCCTTTTTATGCTTCTTGATCACAAAAGTGAATGATATTATATATAATTTTCTTACTACTACTCCTAAAAGATTTATTTCTAATCGAACTAACCATTTGAACCCTAAATATAGAAGTTTTAATTTGAATTAAAACGAGATATTAATAAAATTTTAAACTTTGATCGGAAGTAAAAAATAAAGTAAGCACCAATCTTAATGACAAAGCAGACGAGAACGCCCGAAGTAAAATGTCGTAAAGTTCTTTTCTCAACGTAATACCCCTTTGGATAATAGAATCGTCCCAGAGTGCTACGCGCGGCTTTCGAAAACAAACAGTAATTTAATGCTTTTGAGTTTTTTCTAAACTGTTTTCTTTGTTGGTGATTCGAAAAGTTAGCAATTGATTGGTTGTTTCTTTTTCTGACAGTCTCTTCTAGTTCCAGTTTCGTCTTTATAATGAGGATGTAATAATTGTGATCTGTCTTCTCTTTCTTTCTCTCTGTTTTAGCTCTCGCTTCTTTCTGTGATGAAAGAAGATTCTCTTAAGAGAAATTGTGAATGCAGATGATGGTTACAATGTTGATGACTGAGCATTGTCACATGTTCTCAGTTCTATGACGATGATTCTAGTTCTCAGTTCTATATTCTTGGAAGTTGATGGCTGTCCTTCGTAAAAAATGAGGTAGAGAATGAAACGAGCCGTTTTACGCGTCAAAGTAAACTGAGAATATGGATGGGGAAAACCATATAGTATCCAGTTTTGTCCTACTCATTGGCAAATCCGTTTTTTTACCCCAACAGATGCACAAAAATCCATAGGACCGTTCTCCTGGAAAGCTGGACGTACATATTTCGGCATCAATTTATCGCGTGAAAGCTACAGAAAACAGTGACTTACTTATCTAAATCGATTCGCCAGAGTGGATGTATTTTAAAAGCAGAAAAGTCGGTCAAAAATAGAAACCTTCTTTTCAATATCACGGAACGGACATAAATATAAACTAACTTCATAAGTAGACGACACACTGCTTAGCGGCGCTGAGGGATGTATTTAAGACGACTACACCCAGAGCGCAGTACCCATTAGCGAAAAAACAAACACCCGGTTTGGCCACCTACCCGGTTTTACCACCTACCCGGTTTTACCTTACACTTCCCTGCAGCGTAATGTGTTTAGCTCCGCAAAAGGCAAACATTCCATTGCGTTTATATTTATATTTTACGCAATTTTATGTCTTAAGTCCGCTCACATTCCGAAAGTATTTCAAAAAATTAACAAATCGCAGTATCGCAGTAGCGGTTTGCGTTATAAGAATTGACAAAGACAGAATTTGTGAAAACGATCGGAATTTATAACAAAAAACAAAATTATACAAAGAGACCCATACGTAAATTTGGATTTCAACAATCCATAAATATTTAAAAAAAACCTGTCGTATTGGAGTGAGGTTTACACCTTTAGAGTTGTGTAAAATGGAAATTTTTCGTTGCAAAGGAAATAAATAGTTCAAAGAGTCCCATTAATTCGTTCACGTTTCAAAAATTCATAAAAAAAAAATGTCGTATAAAAGCTCGGTTTGTACTATGAGATTTGGCAGATTGTTGGAATTTTTGAAGCAAAAATTAGTTCAATGAAAATTTGAAAAATTTTGCTCTTTTACCATACTTTGAAGAGTCGTATGATGCAAATTGAAACCTATAAGATAATTTTTTAATTTTTATTAATTTTCGAAGTGCAAACGAGCTTGTGGAATACCGTATATATTGTATTTTTTGCATTGGCATTCTATTTTATGTATTTTCCCTTTTTTATGTCTTCCTGGTTAATTCATAGTTTGATACCCTTGATGAAAACCTAAATATGTTTTGGGATTTTTATTCTTTGAATTTTGTAAAGTTTTTTATTGTTTGGCAGTCGCATTTTTTATTGTTTTTTTTACGAATTAAATGAATAAATGTGACTTGCAGCTTTGTTCTATGTTCCATTCAAACATCCTTTTAAGTTTAGAACATTAATTCGTTAGTTTTTGTATATGCTGTTTAACTTTTAAATGGCTGCTCCAATGTTGTTAATGCAACTTGTATTGGAAAAAAACAATTTTTTCTGGTAGGTGCATATTATTACATGAAATTTTTATCAATTATCATGCAAAAAAAAATTAATTATGTTTACCATAAAACCTTCTGTAACTTTTTATCCAGAAACCAGCGAATGTTTAGCATTTTCTGTACAAAATAAATTTCCGAACTTTAAAAACGCTTTCGAAGATTCAATCAGGGAAACTACTTTTTCAATTTATTCTGTTGGACTAGAAAATCGAAAACTTACTTTGCGTTTAATCAAAATAATTAAACTTTAGTGTTTACTTTATAGTCATTATATTGAACTTCGGTGCATTAAGAAATTTAGCATCTTTACTTAAATATACACTTAGAAAATTGCTTCGAAATATACTTCATTATCTTCTTTCAATGTACCAGCTTTATGCTGAAAATTTCTTTTTCTGAAACACAGCTTACTTTGGTCAGAAAACTTCAGTTGATGAGAAAATAATGTCTTAAGTTTGCCTCAAGTGCCAATCCATTTAAGGTTGACTTTTAAGATAATTAAAGCTACGGTTGTACAAAAATTGTTTTCTGAATTTCATGCGAAAAAACAAATGCAATTTAGAGAAAATGCGCATATTTAGCTATATAAAGTTGGGTGAAAAGTTGAATAAATGATCTAAACGACCGTTAATCAATTTCAGATTAAAGTTCTGATGTCATATGGTATATGTGTGCGTCTTTTTCAATTTGACGTACATTTAATATCTATCATGAATTAAATTAATGATCTCGGAGGAGTTTTATTAAATGTATAAATAACATTTTGGGAAATTCGACTTATTGACTGAATGTGACTGGCTGTGAGATATTAATTACTTTCTTTTGAATGATTAATTACATTATTCTAAAGGTCAAAATTTAAAAACATGAAATTTTATCACACTAGTGTGTCCAACCCCGGCCTTCCCGGGTTAGGTGAAACCTATATTATTATTGTTATTATTGAAAACTTTAATGATTTTTTTACATTTAATTATTTTTATTTATTTATTTACATGGCTTCTAACAACAGCAAAAATTATATTTATATGAAAATTATCATTAAGGTATCCAGAAAAAGTTTTAATCCAAATGAAATTTATTAAAAGCGATACTTTCGTATTGGCTTCATGTCAAAAAAGTAATACCCAAAGAAATCGCCAAAAATCGTTATTTACAACAGCAATGTTAATTCTGATAATTTTCATCTGTTGAAATAAGGATTTTAAATTTGTATATATAGTTTTTACTATTTTCTTTATTTATCGATAAAGGTTTAACTTAGTTATGGGATATAAGCTGGAGAAAACTGCTGAATTATTTACATTACTTTAAATACAAACGGATTTATATCTTGTAAAAGTGCGGTACCGTTTTCGAACAAATTGCGATAAAGTTTTCAAACAAATTGTGATACGGATTTAAAACAAACTGCATTTCAAAGTACATTTTTGTCGCTATTCAACGGTGTAAAAAACGAAAATTAGTGGTGCTTAGAAGTTATTACAGTAAAACCGAAATTCATGATAAATATTTAGCTGTTCATGATGAATATTTTTCACACCAGATTGTTTCAATATGAACAGTGTCTGTTTTTTATATTTCTTTACTGTGTAAATTTATTTCTAAAATGAATCAAAGAAAGGATTTTTAAAATTAACAAATATAAAATAGAAATTATTTAAAACTAATTATCCTCTTAATAATACTTTCTGTATTTTATATTACGTGCTATAATCATAATTACGAAAAAATTTTAAGTTCAGTAAGAGATCTCCAAGTTTCTCAAATTCTCCGATATCACTTACTATAATCTTCCCTAGAACCTGAATAATGTGCTGGGAAGCTCCTCAGTATGCAATAATACGGATAGTTTTGGTTCCTGAGGACCTCGTAATGTTTTTTTTTCATCCTCCAGGATGATTGAGGAATGGTACTGTCTGATTGTCAATTTTCCTGAAGATGTCTTGAGGAACTAAATGCGCTATATGGGAACCAAACATTTACTGACTTGAAATCATTCTGATCTAACTTCTTAGATGAATTTTGTACCTTTTTCACCATTGGTCTACTAACGCTTACTCTTCGACCATTCATTATAGTGAACCAATCATTTAAAATGCATAGACATCTAGACTCTCTGCTTGACGATCTCTTTATTAATCTCCACTGCAAGCTAATTTTTCATAAAAATTAACATCAAACGAGCACACTTGAGTTTTCAAGTCCTTTAATGTTACGAATTATATAATAACAACAACAAAAAAATCACTTATTATATTGATTTTTGACTTATTATATTGATTATTTGACTTATTATATCGATTTTTCCCTTATTATATTGATTGATGATTTTTTTTCATCCTCCAGGATGTCTAATGAATGGTACTGTCTGATTGTCAGTTTTCCTGGAGATGTCTTGGGGAACTAAATGTTCTACTTATTATATAGATTATTTGACTTATTATATTGATTTTTCACTTATTATATTGATTAATGATTTTTTTTATCCTCCAGGATGCCTGAGGAATGGTACTGTCTGATTGTCAATTTTCCTGAAGATGTCTTGGGGAACTAAATGTGCTATATGGGAATAAATCATTTGTTGACTTGGAATCCTTCTGATCTAACTTCTTAGCTAAATCTAGTACCTTTTTTCATCATTTATCCACTAACGCTGGCTCTTCCACCATTCAATGCATCGACATCTGGACAATCTCTTTCTTATTCTCCACTGCAAGCTAATTTTTCATAAAACTTAACAAGTTCAGATTTCAATCGAGCACACTTGAGTTTTCAACTCCTGTAATTTTAGAAATTATATAACAACAAAAAAAAAATCACTTATTATATTGATTTTTGACTTATTATATTGATTATTTGCTTATTATATTGATTTTTGACTTATTATATTGATTATTTGCTTATTATATTGATTTTTCGACTTATTATATTGATTTTTCACTTATTATATTGAATGATTTTTTTTCCATCCTCCAGGATGTCTGAGGAATGGTACTGTCTGATTGTCAGTTTTCCTGAAGATGTCTTGTGGAAATAAATGTGCTACATGGGAACCAATCATTTGTTGACTTGAAAGCATTCTGATCTAACTTCTTAGCTGAATTTGGTACCCTTTTCATCATTGGTCCACTAACGCTTACTCTTCGACCATTCATTATAGTGAACCAATCTTTTACAAATGCATCGATATCTGGGCTCTCTGCTTGACGATCTCTCTCTTATTCTCTCCACTGCAAGCTAATTTTTCATAAAATTTAATATATTCAGATTTCAATCGAGAACACGTGAATTTTGAACTTCTGTAGATTTACGAATTATGTAACAACAACAAAAGAATTTACTTGTTATCATTAAAAATATATGCATGCTAAACGTTATTACAGTAAACATAAAGATTTAAATAAAATCCTTTAATAAACACACTTATTAGTTTCCTGCACACTAACGGCCAAGCGTTCAAAATCAATAGTGATACATTGTGAGTAATTTTTGGCAAAAGTAAAATAAACAAGTTGGAAATTGCTCGTCAAACGTGGCAAATGAGGTGCGTTCGTACTATAACTAGTTTTATAATTATTTTTTGCACCCCATATTGTACTGAATGTATACTTTTTTGCACTTCATAAAGCGCATAGTCTGATACATCATTAAAATTCACTTCCAATAATTTTTTCCCATTCCCCGTAATGTAACGGAACACTTTTGACTGTCCCTGTAATTAAACTATACATCCGATTTTCCTAAAATTTGAAATAGCTCAACAAAACTTTGCAACAATTATATCTTTAAAATTTCAGACCATTCGGAAGGCTGTAATATCATTAAAATGCACTTGCAATAATTTTTCCCATTGGCCGTAATGTAAAGAAAAACTTTTGACTGTCCCTGTAATTAAACTATACATCCGATTTTCCTAAAATTTGAAATGGCTCGACAAAATTTTGCAACAGTTATATCTTTAAAATTTCAGATCATTCGGAAGGCTGTAATATCATTAAAATGCACTTGCAATAATTTTTCCCATTGGCCGTAATGTAAAGAAAAACTTTTGACTGTCCCTGTAATTAAACTATACATCCGATTTTCCTAAAATTTGGAATGGCTCGACAAAATTTTGCAACAGTTATATCTTTAAAATTTCAGATCATTCGGAAGGCTCTAATATCATTAAAATGCACTTGCAATAATTTTTCCCATTGGCCGTAATGTAAAGAAAAACTTTTGACTGTCCCTGTAATTAAACTATACATCCGATTTTCCTAAAATTTGAAATGGCTCGACAAAATTTTGCAACAATCATATATTTGAAATTTCAGACCATTCGGTTGGGTAGTTTTTGCTCTGTTACATGCGGACAGACGGACGGACGGACTGAACGACGACTATAGGTGCTACGTATTTATATAATTACGAACGCACCTAAAAATGTACCTCATGTGTAATGTAAATAAACATCACGAAATATCAGTTATCGCGAACGCAGGTGCTTTAATAAAAATGGTCATGTGAATACTTGATTTATTTGATGTTATTTTTAAATTTATGAAACATATTGTGAAAAGTTCTGAGTGACTGAAAGGAGTGTGATTTATTGCATATGCTATCAGGGCGAATATAAATTTCTATTCATTCGCAGATAACAAATGGTAATAAAATCTTAAGGGATAAATTATTCTACTATTTTTTTAATGAATCTGTAAAGTTGCTATTTTATAGCATAGTCTGGCTAAAGCTTTGGTTTTCTTTTTGTATTTGATATCTGCTGTATACTCAGCCGCGGTTATCCGATGTATTAAACGCCCAACTGTACCATACCCGCTGGTCGATGCGTTTAACATAAAGAAAATAGCTTTTATTTTTTTTCGGTCAAATCTTCTCTACCGGGGGCATCGTCTAACCCAACACACTTCGTCTTCAAGGAGCCGCGATTCCTGCTACTAACAATTTATTTATCACTACTGACTGGGCTTAATTTCTAACAAACATGTACTGGACTCTAATATTCTAGAATAGTAAGAACCATAGTGCATCCCCCTGCCCCGCACCCTTCATCAGCCTATTTATATTTCATACATTATTTGCAAAATATATAGCAACTTTGACTTCAGTAAAAGAAAATGTTCTATATACTTTAACTATAGCTATATGTATTTATATATAATAAGATCTAATAAATGGACAGACCAAAAACGTTAATATCGGGAGCGGGGGATTTTCAAAAATCCTACTCTCCAAGTATTTCTTTGCATGAAGTAGAAAAATACAACACAAAGCGGTATTCCGGGGGTCTTCATCGCTAAGTATTTATAAATTCCGGTGGGTCATGACTAATATTTAAATATTCTCTAAAAATAAAAAAAGTACTGGAGCTGCACTCCCGTGAATTTCAGTATATATTAAGCACCGCATTGAGCTATAAAGTTGATTAGAAAAAAATATTTTGTAAATGCTAACAAGCAGCTTGTAAGCATAACAAGACATAAATATGTAGATACTGTTGCTGTTAATTCTGGCATTCTTTGTCGCCGTTCGAAAACCATTGGGCCAAAAGCCATTGGTTCTACATTTGCGAGGGGTATACAGAAGTAATGCTCCTGCGTGTGCGACGCACTAGTTTACATATGTAAGCACACTGTTAAGAAAGAACGCAACTGATTTGAGATGATTGGGAAATGAAAATTTAGGCTTTGGGTTTTCAGAAGCACCGTTTCGCTGGACTCCGGAGCGCAGTATCTATGGGCTCCGGTGATTACGACGATTTTTAAATATTCGCTAAAAACAAAGAAGTAGTCGAGCTGGATTCCGGTGAACTCCGGCGCAAATTAAGTACTGATTACGGATCTCGATAATGTCGCCTTCTCTGTGTTTGAAACAAGTGGGTCTACTTATGAGGGCCATTCCATGAAAAACGGACAAAATGTCCTGCACGTGACACTCACATATGTATCTATATCTATTAGCTTATAAGTTGTTAGAATATAAACAATACATTAACAATAACAAAACCCCATATTAACATAGTCGTTTTAACTTGAGAATAAAATAGCACTGTCAAAACCGCAGTAATATCTAGAAAAACTGTCCCGCCCATGATATGGAACAGCCCTTTAATAGATTTAAAAATATCCACACTTTAAACTCTATACCTAAGTAACCCACTTATTTCAGGACAGGTCCTGCGCGTGACGCTTACATAAATACCTATATCTATTCATTCATAAGTTGTTAAAATATAAACTATGCAATAACAAGTATTATAAAAAAAATCAATTCCTACTTAGGTCATCAAAGAAAAATTAAATATAATCCCTTAAGCTAAAATTAGTTTTTGTTGCATTAAAATATCGGAATTTGTTGATTTTCTATAAGCAAGTAAACCGGCTTGGTTTACAATGGAAGTTTGGTGAAATATTAGAGATATCGCCAAGTTGGCGTCACTTTTGGCAACACATTTTGGTCGCCGAATTTGGCGATAAACTTGGCTGTATTTGGCGACCGAACAGGGTCCTTCCTATGGTAACCTCCCTTATGGAGATGCATTAAATGTTGCTCAATAACCAGTGGCCGTCAATTTGTCTGTTATATAAAACTAAAATTAATTAATTTAATTTAATTAATTAATATTTGAAAAAACTGTATTAACATCAAGTGTCATCCACTACAAGTTTAAAAAAATTTATTTGAACTTGATTGGATGAATAATAAGTATTTTATTAACGATTAAAAGTTTGAAAAAGATATATATAGGGAGAGTGTGAACTAATAGTAGGAATTGAAAAATAACAAAAAAACCTAGAATTTCATATTAGCATAGGTATTTCAGTTTGAGATAGAGTAACATTAGTAGATAAAAACTTGTGTGGAATTCTAAATCACCAAAAATCAACGTTTAAACACACAATAAATACATTAGGTAATGTGAATAAAACCAGACGTATACGTCTGGTTTTATTCACATTACATAATGTATTTATTGTGTGTTTAAACGCTGATTTTTGTGATTTATAGCAACATTGTTAAAACAGCAGTAAAATGTAGAAAAGCCGACATGGACTGGCACTTTAAAGGTATCATTAATCGTTTATGTTTACTGAAATAACTTTACACGGTATATTTTCATTTAATTCTAGTAATTCTTGCCACACGGCGATGACTAATAGTGTTCAAGATATTCTTTAATTTTATCGAACACGTGCCATTTTTCATCGAGTTACAAGTCTTTGCGAGGCATTCTAAAATATGCAGCGACGTTTTACAACAACCAACTTTAACTAATTCCATAACCGAATATCTTTGGCATGTTTTTAGTCTGAAATGGTCAAATGTAACAAAAATGAACACCTGCTATTGCAACTCTTAAATTGTACGTAAAACTCTGCGAATAAGGTACGTTCGTACTATAATTAGATTTTAAATGTTTAGATCTTAGTGCACTACCTGTTGTACTCTTATGCAAAAAAGCATGATTACAAAATTTATCACGATTATATGCATTAAATTCAGTAATACGGAAATAATACGACTCCATCTTAAATAGCACGCATTCAACATGATAACTTAGAATCAATTCCTATCAAGGGATATTATTGAATTAATTACATATGATTGGATTTAATAGAATGAAGAAAACTTTTATAAATATCTTTTTAAGTTTTGATTCGATTTTCATAAAATTTGAAATGTCTCGACAAAATTCTGCAACTATTGTATATATTAAATTTCAAACTATTCGGTTGGGTATTTTTTGCTCTGTGATATGCGGTCAGATGGAAAGACAGGCGGACTGATCCGACCACGACTATAGGTGCTACGTATTTATATAATTACGACATATCCCCATAGACCGTAATGTAATGGAATACTTTTGAGTGTATCTGTAAAACTACTATGGGCGCACGCTACATACTTTATTTTCAATACCGTAGTATTGAACGACATATTAAATCTCAATAGCATTTATCAATTACAGAGCAATCTAACTATATTTACCCAAGATAGAGTTCCTAAAGATAGACGGACAGACAAACCGAATTCATAAACGCTTTTAACTATGTTGAAAAGTGTTAAAAACGCATAGTTTGAAATTTCATCTTCAGCAATTTATACAATAGACGGAAGCATACTTGAATACTTTTGTACAGCCCTGTATTTTACATACTATATTTATAAACACGCCACTATTTAACTAAAATTTAATTAAGACTAAAATACGCTTAAAACTACTGAAATCACACTTCCAGAGATTATCATCCTTAGAAAGGTATGTATCAAATTCTTTGCTTGGGCCTCTGTATCATTTTATTTATTTTCTACAAACATATCTTTTAGTATACTAAATGTAGTTCAATGCATAACTCATTTATAAACAACCTTTAAGCTATTTTCGTTCAAACTCAATAACCCTTACCAATTCTTTTGTGTAGCCCTGTTTATGATATACCGCATTAATACACAACGTAATATGCAAAAATTTAGTTAAACGTAAAAACTCATATATACTAAAAATGCCCTTTCAGCAATCATCGCTAAAATACAGTAAAGCGGATGCAGTATAGTATCCGAAATCTTTTGTTAGTCCCTGTAAGTACTATGCACTTTCTGTTATACAGGAAATAACTTGAAGAAAACAGCAGCAACGTATATCATTTTATTTATAGGGTAACTCCGGGAGAGTCGCCGCATACGGGATAGATGGCGCACCCCTTGTATTTCTTGTAATTATCGATAAATGGTCGTCAAACACACAGTATAGGTGCGCAATGAGATTATTTTAACCAGTGTATAGCGGGAATCCTATTTCGATGTTTACTTGTAGAAGTACAATCCTTAATTTGACATAAATACATGATTTCACTGTCCAAACTTTTAAACATGTTATATTTAAATACTTTTCATACACTAATTACTAAATTCATGCATGATTTCCAAGTCAAAACTAAGTGTAGGGTTTATATAGAGTACTGTGTGTATGGTTACGCCATTCCCCTTAGCGATGGCAGGTAACTGTGATGGCCGACGTCTGCAGCATGCGAAATGGGATACATCCCGCACTGCTATTCCGGTATACATGCCGCAGTTTCTTTTGTACGGGATGATTAAGTATTATTAACTTTTCCTTTTCTTTTTGCACAGACTAACCACGTTAGGCATGTTATCAGGTTTACTAAAACCAATGGAGAAACTGGGGAAAATAAAAAGTAAGAAGGGCAAGAAAGATGCCAGTCAAGATGATAATATTTAAAAATTGGATTACGCGTAACGCAGACATTCTTTGCAAGGAATGTTTAGAAAACTACTCCAAAAAAGAGGAAGTGTAATTGGCTTTGTTGCATCATGTGTTTAAACGTAGTTACATAAAGACTGTACTTTTTCGACACTTTTTTTGTAGATTGTAGTAAAAAAAACAGGTCTCTCAAATCATTTGGATCATAGGTGCATATAAGCACCTTCATAAAGAGCTTACAAAATTTGTTTCTGGCACCAGTAAAAAAGAATAATAATATTTGCTTTGTTTAATTAGAGCATTTTCACGATTATTTAAGTAAAGGTAACTTCTTTTTAAAAAGTGGTACCAATCGAATAAAATTTGTGTAAAAGCCTCCGGTTCCGAAAGGGTTAACAAATAAATTATGTCAACAGAATTTTACTTTTTTTCTTTTTCCTTTCTAATACATTGATGTTATGTTGTTGCTGAAATAACAATTAAAATTTAATGTAAAAAAAAGTAAGTTGATAATTTTAATAGTGAAAGTAGGCAAAAATTATTAATTTGAATCTACTAATACGTTTCATTGTACTCATTTAGTTTCATTTTGTTATTACATCGTTAATTATAGTCAAGATATAAATATTTTTTTTAAATATTTTTATTTATAATTTCATTCTGTTCTTATTACAATTTACAAGCGCGGCATAACTACCGCACAAGTGCGGCGTCTCACCCTGAATGTACGGGCGCCGCGCCGCAGTGTAATGTTTTAGAAAAAAATTGTTAAAAAATATTAATAATTTGTTTTGAGATTTTTTTGTCGCAGTACACGCGTAATATATTTAACATTAAATTTCACAGCATGACTTTTTTGGTTTAAGTCCACCATGGGACTTTATACACAAATTGAAAAAAATGTGCGGCATAAATCCCGGAATTACCCTATGTGAAATAGTTTAACACAATTAAAATATGTCGTGAACAATGTTCTCCCCTATATCATTATGTAATGGAAATCGTTTGGGTGAACCTGAAAATAAATAATAAATATTCTTTCACCCCACATTCTACAGAATGTATATTTCAAAGCGCACTTCATAAGTGCATATCAATTTCATTATGTTCGAAAGGGTGTAACATCTCTATAATGCACTTGAAACTGTTTTTCCCATTGGTCGTAATGTAACGAAATAATTTTGACTGTCCTAGTAACTAAGCTACACATCCGATTTTCATAAAATTTGAAATAACATGAGAAAATTCTGCAACAATTAAATATATTTAATTTCAGATCATTCGTTTGGGTAGTTTTTGCGCTGTTATATGCGGACAGACAGACAAACGGGCGGACCAAAAGACGACTATAAGTGCTACATATTTATATAATTACGAATGCACCTAAAAAGTTATCTAAAAAAATTAGAGCAGTAAAGTCAATTAATCATTTGTTGTAATTATTCTTTCTCTCTGACTTGTGTGGCTTTTTGTCTGTTTGCCTATCTCTTGTATCCGTCTATAAGAACTCTAAGTCTCGTAAATAGATCTTGTTTCCGGTGTAATTGATATATGAGGGCACAACTACAGTAGAAGAAGTCCATAAAAAAAAAAAAAAATGTACTCCATTTAGAATGTGCATAAAATCTGTTTTATTAACTTCTACAGTAAACCAAGGCAGTTAACAAATGCCATATATGATAAAGTATGTGAAAACAGACTTGTTTTCACTGTAGGAGTAGATAAAACAGATTCTATTCACCTTCTAAATGGACTATCACATTTTTTTTATTTCAAAATGGACTTGGTCTACTGAGGTTGTGAACCTCTCATATGTTATTGATGATAACTGTGGCATGTTCAGTATTGAAAATGAAGTATATAGCATTTATATTTCGTTTACAGAGACATTAAAAAAAAGTTTCTTTACATTATGGTCCAAGGGAAAAAATCGTTTGTAATGCATTTAAATCATAGTAGAATATTTACAACCTGTTGAATTTGATATCAAAGAGCACGACAGTGCTGTTTAGTAGAGCTCAGCCGCATCGTTTACGTTTTGAAACATGATGAAAAGACAACAACTCAATTATACAATCCAAACTAGAAAACATTCAGTGATGAATAACTGCTTGTTGGAAAGCTCTTAATTTAGCGATTTGCCTTTTGAAGGCCGGGTCCAAAAATATCCAATATTAAGGGAATGACACTCATTTAAACTTTACATAGCACTATACCTTCCATAATTTAACATTATAGAAATATCTCCTTTTTAATTTTCTAATTAAATCTTTTCTTGTGTGTTGCCACACTCTAAACAATAGCAGAATAATAATAAAAAAAAGGATAATACGCGTACTTTGTTTTTATAAGTCAATAAAAATTCAGATTCTCCTGATATATTTTTACATTATAAATCGACGTCATTCTAAACAGAAAATGCACATTTTTAATAAATATATATAAATTGTACCTAAATGTGTCTTATAATAGTTTTTGAAGTCAAAACAGCTACTATAATACCGGTATTTCAATTACAGAAGGATAATTTAGGAAAAATATAATACAAAAATATTTTGCTAGATATGACGTGATTTTTTATTGTCCCTTTCTAATGGTGTTTCATTCTGAGTGGAAACTCTTGATTTTCTGAAAGTAATCCTTATTACTATCATCCATAACATGGAAGTTTTATTTTTAAGTCATACGAAATAAATTTTCGGTAAAAGCTAGGTTTAAATTTCCGAATATAGCGCATTTTCAATATTTGCACAGTCCTGAGGGGGAAAAAAATGTACATTCAAATGCAATTTGTTTGAAAACTGTATATCAATTTACTCATTTTTTATGGCTGTTTAATTTAATTTTTAAGCACGATTTCTTTTCAATGTATCTCTATTGCATGCAAGCTCTATTATGGAATAATAATGATCCATTATGACTTAAAGCAACATAAATACTTTCAATAATAAAAATGTCTCCAGCTAATATTCCGTAACAAACTTATAAATTGAAGAATGAAATAAAATAAATAAAACAAAAATTTAACATATATGTAATCGCAAAAATTTCAAACTTCACACCGTCGAATTCCAGGGAAGATGTACTTCCAAATATAATTTGTTTGAAAATTGCCTATCATCTACACTAATATTATAAAGAGGTAAAAATTGTTTATTTGTAGGAGGTAAGCTCTGGAACTACCAAACCGATTCCAAAAGTAATGGTATCAAAATGATGGTGTTAGTCCAACTTAGAACATATGCTATATCTTATGTCCGTGCCACTGGCCATAAGAGGGTGCAGGAGCAAAAAACGTTCTAAAAATGCGATTTTTGTGTTCCTGAAGGGCCTAGAAACAAGAAATTTGGAATGGTAGTTACTTATAAGATACTAATGATCTCTAAGGACATTTCTTAAACAAATCGAAATTAAAAAGGGGGGGGGGGATGCACGAAACGCGTTCTAAAAAACGTTCTAAATGGCGACTTTTACGCAATTTCAGGAAGTACCAAACCGATTTAAAAAATAATGGTGACAACCCTTGCTCCAACATAGGCCACATTTTAAGTCGGTACCACTACCCCTAAAGAAGGTGCAGGATAAAAAAAAACGTTCGAAATTGCGATTTTTGTGTTACTGAAGGTCCCAGATACATGGAATTTGGAATGGTAGTTACTTATTAGATATAAATGATCTCTAAGAACATTTATTAAAAATTCAAAATTTAAAAAGGGGTGAAAATGCGCAAAAGAGCGTTCTAAAAAACGTTCTAAATGGCGATTTTTACGCAATCTCAAGAAGTACCAAACCAATTTCAAAAACAATGGTGTCAAAATGATGGTGATAACCCTTTCTCCAACATAGGCTACATTTTATGTAGGTGCCACTACCGCTAAAGGGGGTGCAGGAGCAAAAAAAGTTCGAAATTGCGATTTTTGTGTTACTGAAGGGGCCAGATACATGGAATTTGGCATGGTAATTACTTATTAGATATAAATGATCTCTAAGAACATTTCTTAAAAAATTCGAAATTTAAAAGGGGTGAAAGTTGCGCAAAAAGCGTTCTAAAAAACGTTCTAAATGGCGGTTTTTACGCAATCTCAAGAAGTACCAAACCGATTTAAAAAATAATGGTGTCAAAATGCTGGTGACAACCCTAGCTCCACTACAACTACATTTGTTCCACTTGCAGCTACATTTTATGTCGGTGCCATTACCCCCCAAAGGGGGTGCAGGAGCAAAAAAAGTTCGAAAATGCAATTTTTGTGTTATTGAAGGGGCTAGAAACATGAAATTTGGAATGGTAATTACTTATAAGATATAAAGGATCTTTAAAAACATTTCTTAAAAAATTCGAAATTTAAAAAGGGGTGAAAATGCGCAGAAAGAGTTCTAAAAAAACGTTCTAAATGGCGATTTCTACGCAATCTCAGAAAGTACCCAACCGATTTCAAAAGTAATGGTTGGAAATTGATCATGACAGCCCTCATCCAATATAGGATCTACTTCATGTCGGTATCACTACCATCTTGCGGTTGCATTTTAAAAAACGTTCTAAATTGTGATTTTTGTGATACTGAAGGGGCTAGCCACCTGAAATTTGGCATGGTAATTACTTATGCAATGTAAATGCTCTCTCAGAAGAATTCCTTAAAAATTTGAAATTTAAATGGGGTGAAAATAAACGAAAAGCGTTCTAAAAACGTTCTAAATCGCAATTTCTACTTGATATCAGGAAATATAAACCGATTTCAGAAGTAATGGTTTCAAATTGATGGCGACAGTCCCCGCTCCAGCATAGCCTATATTTTACGTTGTTGTCACTACCATCTGTGGGTTACAAGAGCAAAAAATGTTCTAAATTTCGTTTTTTGTGTCACTGAGGGGGTCTAACATTTTAAATTTGGAATGGTAATTACTTCAAAGATGCAAATGCTTTCTAAGAATTGTCGCAAGAAAATTCAAAATTTAAAAGGATAAAGTGAGCGAAAAGCGTTCTATAAGCGTTCTAAATTTACGATTTTGTCGTATGAAATACGAAACCGATTTCAAACATAATGGTTGAAAATTCATGGTGATAGAACCTGCTCAAACATAAGCTATATCTTACTTCGGTGCCACCACCCCTAGAGGGTTGCAGGAGCAAAAAACTTTCTAAATTACGATTTTTGCGGTACTGAAGAGGCTAGAAACTTTAAATATAGCACGGTAGTTACTTATAAAATATAAATGTCTTCTAAGAACAGTCGAAAATAAATTCGAAATTAAAAAGGGGTGAAGCGGAGAGAAGGAGCGAAAAGCATTCGAAAAGAGTCCTAAATTACGATTTCTATGGAATCTCAGGAAATAAGAACTGGATTACAGAAGTTATTTGTTGCGAATCAAGAGTGATCGTCACTGATCCTATACGGGCTATATTTTATGCCGATGTCACTACCACCTGGTTGGCAGGAACAACAAGAAAGCCTTTAAAAACACCTAAATTCCGTTTTCTATAGAATATTAAAAAATACCAACCGATTTCAAGGTTATTGTTGGCAAATTAACGGTGACAGTCTCTGTTTCAACATTTTTCGATACTTTCTATTTCAACTCTTTTATGTTGTAATTCATTTTATGTTGTGCCACTAACACCAGAGAGGTGGTAGACTGTTAGACAAGAAGCTTGGAATTTGACATGATGGTTAATTTTAAGATGTAAATGTGTTAAGATGGTTTCTAAAAAATTCAAAACTTCAAATGAATACTAAAATGAGCGTTTGAAATGAGCATAAAAGTCTCAAAATGCTTTCTAAATTATCATTTATTTGGAATTAGTTTTAGTTCTTCTTATTAATTAAAATATCATTTCTGTCTATTGCAGTTTTATAATGAAGTTTATTCAAACTGTGGCTTAATTTGTAATTTTTGAATTATTCCAAAAAGTGTCCTTCTAATAAAAAATAGTCATGCAAATATCACTCGGCATATTTCAACTATTACGCGAGCAAAGCCGCGGGGCTTGCTAGTTTTATATATTAGGAGTCTTAAGCGCTTTTAAAATTAATGTTAAAATTTCTAAAAAGCTATAAGCAAAATCAAAATTTAAAAAAAAAAGAGAGAAAGCTAACCATTTTTTCGTGAAATAAAGAAGAAATAAATAATAATATATTAAATTTAAAAAATCAAAAAACCTGAGTGCGTAAAAAGCGAACTAATTAATTATTTCTCATCAATGCGAAACTATTTTTTATATTACTTACCTATTTTTTTTATTTACTTGTATTGATGACTTTTAAGTTGTGTTTAATTGTTAGTTCCTATCTATAAACACTGTTTTGTTGAGGCCTATATAGATGTCTATGATGGTTAGGATTGCAGTAAAGCTACAGATCCTTCATACACAACTCCCATGTGGTGTAATATTTAAACGGAGCATCTGACTGTAAAATAGTCAATGAAACATCGTCTTCATTTTGAAAGACCTATCCAATGATATGCCACTCAATATGGTGCATGAATTTGTTTTTCGTTTCTACCGCCATTTTGAATTTATAAAAAGAAAACTAAGCCTATAACCATCAGGCGGTTAAGACGAATCGATAGAGACCTCATTCATTAAAATCCATCCAGGCGTTGGGATGTTTCGAGGGTATAAAGAAATCCACATACACAAATACGCGTGAAACACATAACCCTTCTTGGCAGTCGGGTAAAAATGGCAATTACAGGAGAAACATAAATTAATGGAAAAAAAGATGTTTAGTGTATTTTTAAATTAATTCTCTGTTCTACAACTTTAAATTTTCGACATTTTCTATCTTGCTTTCACTAATTTTACCCTTTGAACATTTTATAGTATCAGATAGAAAGAAGGCCTAAGGCTAATCTCAGACGGATGTCTTTTTGCACGCTTTTTTCATTACGGATTAATGTAAGGAAAAAGGCGTACAAAAAGACGTTCTTCTGACATTAGCCTAAGAACTAAAAACTGAGAAATAAAACATACTTTTACACATACACCTTCACGATGCAACTTAATCTAAACTAGAAAAAATCACCTGCTTACAAATTGTCATCTACAAATACTAGATCACAGATTTTTTTTATTACTAATATTTAACCAAGGAGTCTGGACATAATCAAATTTAAGTTTTTTGCATGGATCGATAGAATTATTGAGTTATATTTAGAGCAAGTAAATTTAAATAAGAGACACCGATTTTCATATGAATTTTTGTTAAAAATGACTCGGTTGAAATTTTTCACAAAGTCACTATAGGCAGAATGACTAAGTAAGAAAAATGTCATTTGATAAACATTTGTTTTAATTCACAAACCTGAAATGTTTCTTCTAGATTTGCCTAATGACATCATTTTTATCCAATTTCGTCAAAATGATTTTATGTGGTTATCAGGAGTTTCTAAATAAAAAGTCAAATCTTAAAAGAACGCAATGCTTTTTATAAACGAATTTTGGAAATGTGTATTTTAATTTAATAAACTTTTAACCTACATTATAATTGTTTATTACTTGAAATTCAGTATTCAATCAAATTTATGTTATAGTTTTGTCGTATGTATAATAAAACTAGATTTACACTTCCAAAAAAGAATCGTAAGATCTCATGCAATTTAAATGCAACGCAGCGAGTTGCTATGCCAACAAGTTTTATTAAAAGATGAATACTGGGACAATAAAAAAATTTTCGTTACTCGATGTATTCATTTTATTTTTTATTGAAACAATTATAAAACGATAAGCGGGACATATTTTACGATGAAATTGATATATGATATCTTTATAAATGCTGATATTCCAGATGATGCTATGCTTCTATATATATATATAAAAAGTTACGCTTTCGAAATTGACACTGAAAATCTGCATAGATACCGGGAAACGCATCTGATTGGTCTGAGCTTTCTGACGATGTAAGGGGGGTTACATGGGGGGGGGGGCGGGGAACCCGGCTCTGTCGCCAAGTTTGTCGCCAACTGGGCGATATATCACCAAATTGGTTGCATCAAGCCAAGATAAACTCCACAAAGTTAAAAGAATGTAAACCATGAAGTAATATTTTAAGTATAACTTTTATATAGTCATGTTGTTGAGGAATTGTTGTTATTAACATTTCTGACATAACACATCTAACGTAATAATTTTTATTTCAGGTAATTACTGTGAAAAGGGAACCTTATGCCAATGGACTTAAGCTAGACAAGTAGTTAGCATTTGGTTGAATCGTAAATGCTTAGTATGTTGGGCTTACTTTGTGCTTTGATCTTCCAGGCTTATCAGTGACCCCTGGAATGGAATTTGATTCATACTTTGTATTGAACTGACCTCTCAGGTTCTCTCTCATTACCAAATCAGCTTCTAACCTATTCTTATGAAACCAGATTTTTAAACTGGTTATGAAAGTTTGGAATTCAGAATGTATTAAAAATGAAATTTATTCCCCTCATTGATTTTAAGGCACCAGTAAAGCTCAGTCCACATTTTCAGCTATCAACAAAAATTTCGGTAATTTCATGAGCTTTACAGATAATCTGGTTCCATTACTTTTCTATGCACTACTTACTTTTTTTAGACTGAAACTATTTGCCAATTTTTTACTGTAACTTTTTTAGATCGAGCTTTACTTTTCTCTCTGATTCTACCAGTTTTTTATATCATATATAATTGAGATGCACTTGAAGATAATTACTTTAGAATATGATGTGCATGCCATGAATTGTGCATTTATAGAGACGCACAAAAGTATTCAGCTGCAGTACTGTCTATGCTCTATACTTGCTGGAAATGAATGTGGTATACATTTTTAAATATTTTTTTTATTTTGCATATTGCTTGGTATATATAAATTCTGTTGATCATATACAGGACTGCACAAAAGAGTACCTTTTAGTACCCTTTAAGGACAGGAATTGCTAAAAGGAAAATTTTAATTGTCTTGTGTGTTACAAATGTAAATAAGTGCGAGTAATAAGTCAACATTACGTCCACTACTAACCATATCACAAAGTTAAAATATTTATTTGCTTAAAAGACGTTATAAAAACACATTAAAAGTATGTTAAAAATCTATATTACATGTTTCAACCCCTTTACTGAGTCGTCATGAGAATAGAGGGTACACGCGCAATCGCGAAAATGCAGGGCGCGTTACATGATTACTTCTATATATTCGATGATTTTTTGCATTTTTCATATGCATTTGTAATTTTCTGTTATACATATTCTGATGACGACTCAGTAAAAGAGTTGAAACATGTAAATACAGATTTTTTATTTACTTTTAATGTGTTTTTATAGCGTCTTTTAAGCAAATAAATTTAACATTGTGATATGTCTTGTGTGTTTTTAACTGAACTGACTTTCAGAATACTACCTACTATACATATAAATCGTTAGATCATATACAGGGTCATTCAAAAGAATTGTAATACGTTTACGATTATAGATGATAATTGCTGAAATTGCGTTTTTAGATGTGTTACGCATTTTCTAATCATCTTTCACGTTATTGAACCAGGAGGTTGGAAAAGGTTTCATAATCTATCCTATAAGCATAATTTTCATTTCTTTATTAATATATACAGTCTGACCTCGTTATCCCGACACCCGGTTTTCACGTTCCTCCGCTTATCACGTCAGTTTTTCAAAGTCCCGACATTCTGTATATGATTTTAATGTAAATAAACTCCGGATTTTACGTCGTTGAATAATTTTCAACTCCGGATATCCCGACGGTTTACGAAAATTGACCATTTTACATAATCCCTCTTATAAGCACGGAAATTAAGCGGTAAGAAATGTCTTAGCCAAACTTTTCGCAAAAGTGTCTAAAATACCCATTGTGATAAATAAGAAATTTTAATTCAATCCTTTATCTGAATAAATGGCGCTTTCTTGTGGTTACGTGGCGTTTTTCATCCGACTAACACCGAAGCATTGCTTTTCATTGAAACGATCAGAAATTATCTAACATCCGTTTCTGAAGCAACAAATGTTGATTACAATTCATTGTATAAAATTGTAGGAAGCACATTTAGGGATAAGCAAACCTTAATACATAAATATTTCATGTAACAATAAACAAAAAAATCATCACAAATCTGATTTTGATTCTTTTCAATTTTGTTTTTGTGCTTATTTTGTTTAATAATAATATTTAATTGCTTAAAACTACAAGAACAGTTATGAATTTAAAATTGTCTTAAATTAATTAAAAATACAGCTTTTTATAAACATATTTTCCTCCAACTCTGGTTACCATGACACTCCGCTTATGACGACACTTTTTTCTGGGCATTAGAGTGTCGGGATAACGAGGTTTGACTGTATATCTTATCTTTTCAGATAAAAAATTACAAAATAATTTGAAATATTTGGCTTTATTAAGTGGCATGTCTTATTTACCGGAAGAAAATTAACTCTAATTTTTTATTTTGTTCTGTTTTTGACTTTTTTCCCCAATTAAACTGTGTCCATAGTTAGCGGAATCTTTTGCATTTAATTGTACTTATTTTATGAAATCATATTACATTTTAAAAATAAATGCAAACGTTTCACAATTATAAGGTAATCTATATCAGCTTCCTTTAAATGAATAAGCATGCAAATATAAAGATAAAGATTTAAAACAAAACAAAACAAATCAGAAAAAGAATTTATTATGAAGAAATAGCTGGAACAATTGTTTGATGTCTTACATGCTAATAATTTTGGGGTATATATTTAAAGACTTCGTTATTATTCGTAATACAAATATTTACAATATCATTTATATTATTTAGTAATCAATATTTGTGAATTATTGATGTTAACAATATGATGTTTAAGGTTTTTAGTTAACGAGAATTTTATCTTAATTTAAAGAAATGGTCGAGAATAAGAAAGAATTTAAAATATTTTTTTTTTTTTTTTTTTTTTGTGAAACTTTCCAAAAAAATTCATCTAAAAGATTTTCTGATAGCTTTGAAATCGTTTTTATCTTCTCTAAAAAATAAAAAATACACAGATATAAAGCGAAAAGAAAGGTGCGTCTGTAAATTTGATTAAATTTTCTTATTATTTACGCTTTGTGATTCCGATGTTTGATCAATACATACTGATTTAAATATTCAAGTAAAATTCATCTTTTAATGTTTTTGCCTTTCTGATTACTTTTTATTCAACTTGAATTCATTTGATTAAGATTTATTTTTTGGGAACTTTTTAATGCCTTCTACACTTAAAAATGGTTGATTACCGGATTGATAAAAATGCAGCAGAAATCTGTATCAAAAAGCTTCATATGAAATTAAAAGATATATATCTTTAACTCGCTTATGCTTTAAAAATTTTTCCTTTCAATCAGTTTCAACTTCAAATATTTTCTTTTCAATGTATTGAAAGATTATTATATGTTTTATTCGTTATCAGTTTTTATAAATATTTTAATTTTTAATATCTATTTCCTATAAAAAATTCTTAATTTTTCGGAGAATCTAACATAATTGTTTATATATTTTTTTCCTTTTCTAAATGCTGAGAGATTATTATATGGTAGTAAACTTTTAGATATGCGTTGAAAGTGCGTTTTCGATTTTAGTGAGAGAAAACGCTATACATTAATAAAATATAAAGGTATCTGAGCATATTTTATCTTTACTAATATGTGTGATCTGGTGTCGGAAAAATTACTTTTTTATTGAAGCGAACTACAACTACAACTTCTTTATTGAAAATTTAGTTAACAACAATTACTTGTTTAAAAAGCAGCGACTACAAACAACGTTTCAGAAGTAGTCACTACTTCGTTACATTCAGATTTTATCAAAGAACTAGCACCACCCGGGTAAAATACATTAAAATGAAATAATGCGGCGGTGACAATAACTGAGATTGGTGCATTACCGACCACGAATCGTTAAAAGACCGATAAGAAATATAAGTAAAATAGTTTTAATTGCGTCTACTATCTAGACACACCGCAGTGTGTCAGCCAAGTTCGCCTGACATAGCCGTGTGTTATTTACACGAACAATTTCGAGCTGTTTTCGTCAAATTTTGATGCTCTACTACTGAAAATCGATGAGACCTACGTACTTGTTATACGAAATGTGTAGTAAGGCCAACCTAATTACCTAAAATCCAAAATTTTATAAATAACGCATAATTAGTTTCCGAGATAATGACATTTGAAAATGTCTGATAATCGATAATTTTACCACTGACTGACTGACTGACTGACTCACTCACTCATCAAAAAGATCTCATATATCTACTGCAGCTACAGACTTCAAATTTCGTGCGATGTTCGTTTACACTATAAAACTAAATAAAAAAATAAAAAAAATGAGAAAATCGATGAATTACCCACCTAGGGGTGCCCATTTTTACTTTAACATTACGTCTGTTAGGCGAAATTTTAATTTGCCTTAGGAGAGGACGCTGTTCTGTCGCCAAATACCGCCAAGTTTCTCGCCAACATGACGATATCTCGCCAAATTTGGCGACCAAAATTAGTCGCCAAAAGTGACGCCACCTTGTCGATATCTCTAATATTTCGCCAAATTCCAATAGACTTGCATTGTAAACCTATCTACTTACTGGGGGTTTAACTGGATTTACTTGCTTACAGAAAATCTACAAATTGATATATTTTAAAAATTGAGATATTTTAAACAATTCTTTCTAAGTGAGCCCCTAATTAGGTTGGAGGAGTGACATTTTGCATACTGATAGCTGAACACCTCACATCAAATGAAAAACCATAAAATTTTGAAAAAGTCGTACATTTAACCCTTTGCCCTCCCACATGTGTATTTTAAACAATTCTTTCTAAGTGAGCCTCTATTTAAGTAGGAGGCGTGAAATTTCGCATACTTATAGCTGAACACCTCACATCAAACGACAAATCATAAAATTTTGAAAAAGTCGTACATTTAACCCTTTGCCCTCCCACATGTGCATTTTAAATAAATCTTTCTAAGTGAGCCCTAATGATGTTGGAGGCGTGAAATTTTGCATACTTATAGCTGAACAGCTCACATGAAACGAGAAATCTTAAAATTTTGAAAAAGTCGTACATTTAACCCTTTGCGCTCCGCTATGTGTATTTTAAACAATTCTTTCAAAGTGAGCCTCTAATTAGGTTGGAGGAGTGAAATTTTGCATATTTATAGCTGAACACCTCACATCAAATGACAAACCATAAAATTTTGAAAAAGTCGTACATTTAACCCTTTGGGCTCTCGCATGTGTATCTTAAACAATATTTTCTAATTGAGCCCCTAATTAGGTTGGAGGCGTGAAAATCTGCATACTTATAGCTGAACACACATCAAATGAAAAATCATAAAATTTTGAAAAAGTCGTACATTTAACCCTTTGGGATCCCACATGTGTATTTTAAAAATTCTTTCTAAGTGACCCCCTAATTAGGTTGGAGGAGTGAAATTTTGCATACTTATAGCTGAACACCTCACATCAAATGACAAATCATAAAATTTTGAAAAAGTCGTACATTTAACCCTTTGGGCTTCCACATGCGTATTTTAAGCAATTCTTTCTAAGTGAGATCCTATTTAGGTTGGAGGCGTGAAATTTTGCATACTTATAGCTGAACACCATCATGCGACAAATCAAAAAAGTTTGAAAAAAGTCGTACATTTAACCCTTTGGGCTTTCACATGCGTATTTTATGCAATTCTTTCTAACTGAGCCCCTTATTAAAAGGCAGATTTGAAATTTTGTTATAGCAGAACACCTGTGGCCAGGTGACAAATCATAAAATCTTGAAAAAGTCTAACGCTTAACCCTTTGAGGTACCACATATGTGTTTTAAGCAATTCTTTCTAAGGGAGACCCTAATTAAGTTGGAGACATGCCTTTTTGCATACGTATAGCTGAATACCTCAGACCACACGACAGATCATAAAATTTTCAAAAAGTCTTATATTATTTACTCCCCCGGGCTCTAACTTGTGTATTTTAAGCAATTTTTCTAACCTTCGCCTTTTTCACCCGGGGAGCACTTTTCCAACTTTTGCCGACACCCCTTTGTCCATTCTTTCATATTATGCACCATAGCCTTACATATTTTAGTTCCACTTTTTACCGCCAGGGGCACCTACTTATCTCGGGTGCTATGGGCTCAATCTCCTCGACTAATATATCTACGGATAGTATGTAAAACGGAGTTTCGTTCGGATAGAGGTTTGTTTAGAATAGAGTGCGCCCCTGGTTGCGAAATGTGGAACTAACAGCTTTTTCAAAAGGATAAAGTGTTTTTAAAGGAATATTAAACGAAACCCTCGGTGCAATCTGTGATCACACTTACCCACTTGTTATTTTCAAAATCATCAGAGAAAAGGATATTTAGTTAATTAAATTTGAAAATCCAGGGAGGAGCAATGTCCTTCCTCTGTGCTGCCTCTTTGCCGGCAACCATGGATGAATGATACATAGTGTGTGACATAAGCACATAACTTTATTTTTCACTTTCAGTACAAAAAAGCAGGTCCAGCTATAGGATATTTAATTGGAAAATTTAATAGGAAAATTTAATATAGAAATTTAATAGGAATTGTTGTTTCAGAAACAATAAAAATTTCGAATCAATACATTTCGTTTCAAAACATGCATTCAATGTAGCAGTATTAAAATATAGATTTCTGCCGCAAATTGACAGCCAAATAGTTTGTTGTAGGAAATTAAAATTAAAATTGAATGTTGCTTGGTGAATAAAATAGTCACATGTAAACACATTAAAAAGCATTAAGTAAAGTGTCTAAAT
Organism: Maratus speciosus; assembly: GCA_963932465.1. NCBI lineage: Eukaryota > Metazoa > Arthropoda > Arachnida > Araneae > Salticidae > Maratus > Maratus speciosus. The sequence continues at coordinate 60,163,554 of OZ010788.1, forward strand.
ATATTGTAACTTTACAAAAAGTAATGATATCTAACAAAAACATAGCTGTGAAAAAAGGGAGCCAAGTTCTGTAAAGACAATGGCAAGAAAAGAAGTGATATCTAAGTGGGTGCCAAGTTCAAATAAAATTCACTCAAACTTACCTACTGAAGTATTATAGCATTTTTTAAATTGTTTAGAAATAAAAATTATTGATAGCATATTAATAATAAATCTAGAACTTGGCAAGTTTTTGATAAATGTTATGTCTATCAAGTTCATGTATTAATAAAATGGTGATGTTAATATTAATTTCAAAAAATTAATGTAGTTTTATAAACAAATGACTCATGTTAAAGATTGGATAAACCAATAAATACACAGATACACTCCCGCTCGTCTTTGGTTATCACTCTAGCACCCACCCTCCAGAAACCTCAATGCAAACAGACTAAGATAACCTGACAAAGAGACAGATATACTTACGCTTGTTCTTGGTCATCACTCTAGAGACTGCTCCCCTTTAACCCTTTCAGGGGCAAATATCTTTTATTCGTGAAATGCTGGGCAGGAGCTCACTCAATTTAAGGCTTCCAATCATGAAATAACAAGATTTGATACAATAATGTCATTATTAAAAATAAATGACTCGTAGGTAAAAACTTGCCAAGTTCTAGATTTATTATTAATATGCTATCAATAATTTTTATTTCTAAAAAATTTTAAAAATACTATAATACTTCAGTAGGTAAGTTTGAGTGAATTTTATTTGAACTTGGCACCCACTTAGATATCGCTTTTTTTCTTGTCATTGTCTTTACAGAACTTGGCTCCCTTTTTTCACAGCTATGTTTTTGTTAGATTAACTATACCATAATAATGTATATTCCAAACAAATGTCATAACATATATTAAAGTACAATTATTTGCTTAAAAAACGTCATTTAAATAATAAAAAACATTAAAAATATTAAATATTTACATGTTTTGACTCTTTCATTGAGTCATCTTCAGAATATATATATATATATATATATAAACTACAAACACAATGCCAATTGTGACATTATACTGATGATGGCAATGACCTAACCCATAAATTTTGCCTTTACTAAAATTTTTTAAACTTATGATCATCGTACAATTTCGTTTTTCACACTGTCGAATAGAAAAAGCTTCTGTCAAATGAAATTTATTTGAAAATTGTATCTCAATTTTTTCATGTGAATGGATTTTAAAGTAATTTTCAATCATGGATATTTTTGATTTGCATGCAGCCAGGGATAAGATTTCCGCATTTTTTCACACCAGTATTTTGTTAGAGTAAATGATATTTCATTTAATCGGGACACTCTCTTGATTTAACAGAACAACATTTTCTTTAAGAATATACCGGTGTGCAAAAACGTGGAAATCTCATCCCTACATGCAGCCCAATTACAAAAGATATACCTGTTTGCTCTTAATTCAATATTATAAAGTAAAGACATTGAGGAACTATGAGTAACTCTAGCATCATATTGTTGGTGGCAATAACCTAACCCAACCATAAATTTAACTTTTACTGCAATTTAACCTTTAAACATCGCACATTTGATTATTCCAAAATCTAATAGAATACAAAAAGTACTTTCAGTAATTATTTTGAAAAGCTTATCTCAATTTACGGATTGTTTATCCATTTTAAATTAATTTTCAATCACGGATATATTTTTAAATATACCTGTAACCCAATTCAGAAAGATATATCCGTTTGCTATTAATGCAATATTATGAAGAAAAGACATATCTATGAGTAACGCCTAGCACCATATTGTTGGTGGCAACAACCTAACCGTACCATAAATTACGCTTTTACTGCAATTTGATCTCTAAACATCATGCATCCCATTATTTCAACGTCTAACAAAAAAGTCTGTAAGTCATGAAATTTTGTTTAAAAAAGAAAAAAAGCTTACCCTAAAAAATAGTAGCTATAATTTCTATTTAATATAAATCGTACAAAAATCGTATTTTATGTAACCGTATTCGATACAAATCGTAGAATGTTATCACTGCATTTCAGGTATTAAAACATTTATCTAAATGATATAATTAAAGATTATAAAGAAATAGCGAATAAATTGTTGCATCCAGTTTTTAGAGCCAGTTTGAAATTATATTGATGACATTGACGTCATATCTAGCAAACGATTTTTTTTTTACTATTATCATTTTCCTTATTTGATTCTTGATATTGAAACGACTTCATTAAAATAGATTTTTGAACATTCAACTAAAGTACTTCTAAGGTTATTTTAAAACATGCTTAGTTAAAGTTTTTACATAAATATATGAAAAATGTGCATTTTCTGATTAGAATGACGTCGATTTCAAAAATGTAAAAATATAGCAGTCGAGTCTGAATTTTTATTGGCTAATAAAACAAAGTACTCGAGTTAACAATTTTTTTTAAAATTATTGAGCAGTTTTTTAGATGTGTGGCAACAGGAAAGAAGCTATTGAATTTGAAAATTTAAAATGAGATATTTCTATAATGTTAAATTATGAAAGATGATAGAAAAAAGGGATAAATATTAGTCTGATGATTTTTTAAAGGTGACAGGGATCTATTCCACGTTCTAAAGCCTATGTACAGCAAGTTTCGTGCAAATCGGTCAAAAATTAAAGATTTGTATAAAGGACATACGCACAGCGAACGGCTTTTATATATACAAGGTGGAACCCGTCGAATTTCGACGAAAGAAAATGTTTACAAAGGAACTGTAGCATCAAATTTATAATACATCCACAACAATGATTACAATAAAAAATCCATCTTACACTTGCTAGTTTAACTCTCCAAAGACATATTTTAACCTGAAATTAACAAAATAATTTTTTCATTAACTTCAACTGTTAAAATTATTGAAAAATTAAACTTTATTCATATACGTAATCAGTAATATATAATTTTGATTAAGTTATCAATTGATGTTTGGTATTACGGAATGAAAAATCAGCAAAATTGATTTCACCTTGACATAATCATAGAATCCCCCCCCCCCTTTAAATCTAAACCGATTCAAGTCATTTTACACGTTTTACATCCATATTAACCATTTAAAAATATTTTAACTCGCAATAGGCTATTAATAAATGTATTTTCAAGCTTGAAGTTACGTTTGTCAACTATTACAATTGTCCATGTAGAATTTCCCATTCGTGATTTGAGGTCCTAGTATAATCTCTGTACCTGCGCGTAAAAATTCCAGAAATTTATAACTTTTAGACGTATTCAAGGGGATATGTTGTTTTATCAAATAAAATTATCGTTTTCTTTTAAATATGACGTCATTTTCAGTCGCTGAAATATTTAGACTATTGTCTTAAACTCAATATCAGCGAAATGAATAAATAGTGAAATATAACAGCATCATCGGGGGAATTTTGTCTTTTTTAAAGCGTAACGTCATTTTCTGTACAAATTTAAAAAAAAGATATTTTTAATTGTAATGAGAAAATGGCATCAGTAAGAATATAATCAATAAAGATAAATAAACCAATTTTAATAGAAATGAAGTGCCTCAATTGCCACGATTAGAAAATTGATATTGAAATCAATAAAAAAATTAATTTCTCAAAAATAAATTGAGATACAGCTTTCAAACAAATTGCATTTGAAATTGCATTTTTTCTGCATGCGACGGTGTAAACATTTAAAATGTGGAATGTTTAGAAGTTTAAAAATTTGCAGTAGCGGAAATTTCAAAACAGAAATTTCATTTCAAATTTCAAAGTGTTGCCATTCGCAAAATGACGTATGCGTTACGCACAGATATGTTTGTCCTTTATAATATAGATAGATTTACGGTATTACTTTATTATTCCGTCGACCAATTTCGCCAAATTATATAAATCGACAAACTACTAGGCAAATTATACAAATTGACAAAATTTTTATTTTAAATAACGAAAGAACAAATAAATTAGTGAAACATTAATAGAAATACAAATAAAACGTCGCAATAAAAATCACTTAATGACGTAACAAACACTTGTACGTGTGTAATGTCAAGTGAATGTGACATTTACGATAAGCATTATTGGCATTTAATCTTATAGTTTGGCAATAGGTTTTTGGTCGAGGGGATAATCAAGTAGTGCCGAATTTACTTTATAATCGAAATTGATGACACGGATTAACTAATACAGCGACCCCTCGTTATAGGGAGTGTCTGTTATGGATATTTTACTGTATATTTAACAAGAAATTATTTACTTAATTTTCCGATACGCACTTAATATTAAATTGAGTTCTATTAAGAGTTAATTATATTGATTTGTCTAATTTTATAATCTAGAAAATTTCAGTAAAACAACTTTAAAGGCAGACAGTAAATAAATCTGTAAATAAAGCAAAACCAAATAATAAGAAATCCGGCATTAAAACATGAAGATCAGCAATAAAATAATTTCTGACACCAAGAAAATAATTTCTTTGGTGGGTTCGTATACTTGATTTTAAAAGCAAGTGTCAATGGGAAATATCTTTGACTTCATGCGGTGCTTTGCTATACACTACAGTTGATATTTTTCGCTGATATTCAAAAATTGTTGGGCAGGACAAACTTTTCACAAATAAGAAAGACACATTTTTTTTTTCACCTGAAGTAGCATTAAAAGTAGCGTCCGTTTTCGCTACAAACTACTGATTTTTTAACTCCCGGTCCCCGGTATGCTATTTCTTTCTCCCAGCTTATTTTGTGAGGTCTCCAAAAAATAACGTTACCTTAAAGAAGCCAGCCGTGAAACAAAGCAGTACTCTTAAATACTCTTTTGCAATTTTTTTAACTTCTAAGCGTCGCACATTTTCAATTTTTATATCGTCGTATTGGGCAAAAAGTACTTTCAAATGAAATTTGTTTGAAAACTGCATCTCCATTTATTTTTGAGATATTAATTTTTTTGTAGATTTTAGCGACATTTGTTTAATTTTGGCAACTCAAGTATTCCATTTCTATAGAAAGTAAACGAAAAATAGTAGGAAAAATTTAATTATAGCTTACTGTTGCCATTTTTCCATAACAACTGAAAAAAATTTACTTAAAATGCGTGTTATTTTGAAAAAATATAAATGAAAGATTTCTGATAAAATATGGAGCTATTAGAAAATAAATTTAATTTTAAGTATCTGTATTAATGTTACAAACAAATGAAGGCATATGAATCATTAGATAGCCGATATTTTTTCGAGTCTCTTGACATTCAGTGATAGGGACATCATATGCATACTTTACTGTAGATGTTGCTTAATACTAGATCGCAAATGAGGAATTCTTCAGCGGATGCGGATTACGTCACTTTATATAAAGTAAAATCGTATGTTTTAAGTCTTAAAACTGAAATATGTTTTGTACTATATATACATATACTTTTTCTTCATCGGGGGCGACACTAAATTCTGAAAAAGCAGCATTCCTGTTTTCTAGTTATATCGCTCTACTCGCTACACTATATTATGCAAAACGTAGCGTGCTACATTACAAACTACTGTAAAAAATAGAGACTACTGTAGCTTTGCTACTTGTAGCTCTCTACTTTCGGCCCCTGAGTATGATTGATTCAAGTTAATAAAGTGTATCTACGTATCCTTCGTTTAAAGGTGTTCCATTACTTGCGATATATTCTGCTGAGATGTCTAAATGCCAAACCAGATGCTATTACAAATAGGATTATCTGTGTGAAATGTGTCCGCCGGTTGTGGACCCAGGTAGCTCAATCGGTAGAATGTTGGCAATTTAAAACAAAAGGTCTTGGGTATAATTTCCGGCCTGGGTAATTTGTCACTCGGAAAAATTCAGCTTGTAAAATGCAAAGATTCGTAACTTGGTAAGTTTTGGTCGCATAAAAAATGTAATTGTATTGCTTTTCTTGTTACAGCACGAAGCAAGCGTTACTAAATATAACTTATGGGCACCGGTGATACCATGAAAATTTAAATCTTGTAAATTTTTGAGAAACGACTTTATAATTTGAACTGACTGACTTTTTAATATGATGAAAAAGAACATTTGAAGCATATTTGCAGTTGTAACTATACCTCTAAAGCTAACGCTTTAGGAACTAGCAATTGATCAATGATAAGAATGGACACTCTGTATATCAAAATTTAAGCCAGCCAATTGGACTGTTTAATTGTGATAGTCCCGAAGATTTTTTTCCAATAAATTTTGTTTATATTAAGGATGAGTTCCAATCTCTTTCACACATTTGCATTGACACACACTGAATAATTCAAGTCACTTCGGTATGCACATTAGACATCTTTCTTTGCAAAGCACGTGTTTTTGCAAGTCTAGAATTAAGCAGACATTATATGGCTCAAACACGCAGTTAAAAACTAACCGATATTTCTTTTTTCACTAATTGATCCTTCTCTTGTTTATGAACTTGTGAAATTTAAAAATAGCAGACGAAGTATGATACAGTATTTGTTAAAAGAGATTGATTTGTATACAAAGGTAGTGGTGAAAAATATTCATTTGCGTTCAATTTGAGTAAAAATTTGAATTTTAAATTTGGTTAGACTTTAAATTTTGGTTAAATTTTTGGAACAAAAAACTATATTGATGTAACTGGTTTTAAATTTGAGGAAGAACAACATGTGAAGAATATTTGCAGTTGTAACTATACCTCTAGGATATGCCTTAAGAATTAGCAATTGATCAATGATAAGAATGGATACATATCATTGATAAGAATGATAAGAATGGATACATATCAATATATCAAAATTTAAGCCAGACAATTTCATTGTTTATTTGTGATAGTGCAAAAGATTTTTTTTTCAAGAAATTTGTTTATATTAAAGACTAGCCGCCTTCGCCCGCTACGCTGGTCGGTTTTTCTAAAGAAATCTTGAATGAAACAAAATATATCTGTGAATTTGATCATGCGTTTTAAAGCAATATGGACATTTACCTGGTGTATCCAACCGAATTGCTGAAAGCAATATGAATGTCATTACGCTATTATATCTTTTATTGAGTCATACAAAATTTAAACTGTTAAGGTCCAATTTCTTTAGTTGATCTGTTAGTGTAGGATTCGGTAAAGAACAATAGAACAATATGTAATATACTAAAAGTGTTCATGAAAAATTATCAATGCAAGTCTCACCAGAATCTGTTAATTGGACTTATTGAAAAGGCTGATCGTTCATAATAATTGGGTTCGCCTGATTGTAGAACTTTCGTCTATAATTCTACAATCAAGCAACCTAACAATCAAGTAACAGCAAATGATATGTGCTTTATACTAAAACATTCACTGAAAAATTAACTAACCGATCAAGTTGCATCGAAATCCACTTCTCAGAATCTTTTAAACCGGAAAATGTACCGAAACCTTCCCTAAAAAGGATATAATTAACAGTTTAAATCCCATAAAAATTCATTCAACTTTCTTTTTAGAATTATTTAACTGAGCAACGTAGAACGTTATGTTTTATGCTAACATCTTTTCTGAAAAATTATCTAACTAACAATGTAAGTCCCGTCAAAATCTATTCAGCAGAATTCAAGATATAAGCGGCCGGAATGAAATTTCTCTTTGCGTTATATATATATATATATATTGAGATAGTTAAATATAACTTTCATAATCGCGTTAACCTGATTATAGAACTCTCTGGGAGGTAGGGGTAGGTATATACTGCATCACTTCTGAATTTTTTAAGGAACTCAGCTCAACTTCCATAACTACAGCATATATACTCTATAGTATACGCTATCTCTGTAGCGTATATCTTTCAATTTTCTTTACTGTACCACTGAGAACTTTTTCCGCATAGCTCCGTAACTAAACAACACAGAATGATATGATAAATATTGAAAAAATCCCTGAAATATTATCTAATTTACTGTGCATTTAATTAGTTAACTTGAAATCTTTCATAATCGAGTTTACCTAATTTAGAACTCCCGTAGCAACTTAGAATGATGGTTTATACATTAAACCATTTATAAACCAAATTTACTATTTAACAGTGTAAGTTCTACAAAATTCTGTTCAGTAGAATGTGAGTTATAGTCATATTTACAATACTTATTGCTCATTAAACCTTTTTTCTTTACATTTGAAATAAAACCAGTAACTGTTTTGGTATTTCCCTGTTATGCCAACACCATTGTCACCAAGCGTAATAGTTGGCACAAAAATGAAATGATACATTTGAAAAAAAAAAATTGATAAAAATAATGAGTATTTAAAAAATATAACTTTTGAAAATTAGACTTTGACCTACCCTTTTTTTTAAATCAATAAAAATAATGGTACTACTTGGTTATCCCGTCGACCAAAAATCTATTGCCAAACTATAAGATTAAATGCCAATAATGGTTGATCATAAATGTCGCATTCACTTGACTTTAAGCAAGTTACACGTATTTGCGTCATCAGGTGATTTTTATTTCGACGTTTTAAATGTATTTTTATTAATGTTATACTAATTTATTTGTTCTTTCGTTATTTAAAATAAAAATTATGTCAATTTCTATAATTTGGCGAGTGGTTTGGCGATTTATATAACTTGACGAAATTGGTCGACGGGTACCAAAATAAATACTTAAAATATAAGAATAAATGGTACTTCTTAGTTATCCCGTCGACCAAATTACTGTCGCCAAATTGTAAGATTAATTGCCAATAATGGTTGCCATTAATTAATTAATTGTAAGATTAAATGCCAATAATGGCCAATAAAACCATTAATGTGACGTTTTATTTGTATTTTTATTAATGTTTTACTAATTTATTTGTTCTTTCGTTATTTAAAATGAAACATTATGTCAATGTGTATAATTTGGCAAGTGGTTTGGTGATTTATATAATTTGGCGAAATTGGTCGACGGGATAACTAAGAAGTACCGAATAAATAAGTATTTTGCAAGTAATAAAATATAGTCAATTTAAACTGCAGTCTTAAATTGTAAATGTCTTTTACTACTGAAGCATGGCGTACGTAATACGTATGCCTCACATTGCAGTAAACATTTCATTCTTTCAATGAAGACATTCATGGTTTTTTGAACAAAACTTTTTTATATGTATTATTCCTAACTTCTGAAATAATTTTATTGTAGCTTCCTCATCATCAGCTAACTGTGAAATGGTAAAATCTATATCAGTATCAGTAATAAATATTTTCTATTCAAAAAATAACAAATTAAAAAGTTTTGCAAGATTATGATGGAATAAAATAAATTCCCTCATTAAAAATTCCTGCATAAAAATATTCACGTTCAATAATTAGCAAATGTTAATGTGGTTTGCAATAAAAATCGTTTGCACGATTAGGGTTGAAATAAATGGCGCGATACCATACATTTTGGCATGGTATCGCGACGAAACTTAGAACGAAAAAGTACCACAGTTTTTTTTAGTTTTAGTTTTTGAGGCGTTTGATTTTTTTCTAATTGACGAAGTTGTTTTTATTTAACCGAAAGGATTGGTTAAAAAATTATTCAATTTGAATTTTTTCCCTTGCTATAGTAACAGAATGAAAAGAATGAGTTTTTAGAAATTATCACTTGAATTCAGGTTTTGGCGCCAAAGATAGTGCCGAATTAGTAAAATATGAAATATCTCTCGAACTATTGGGCTTAAAAGAATTTAGTTAGTGACATTCGATTCAGCATACAAAAATACACCAAAATATGTTATCAGTTGAAAAATAACTATAAAATCAGATTTTTAAGGAATTTTTTAAAAGTTCGTTCGCTTTTTTACCCCCCTTAGGGGTGGAATTTTGGAAAATCCTTTCTTAGCGGCACTCTATATCATAAGAAGTATTTTTACCCCGATTTTCAAGATTTTTGGTTCAGTAGTTTTGACTGCGCGTTGATTAATACAAAATCCAGACTTTCTTTTATATATATAGATGAGTTGTAATCTCTTTCACAGATTTCCACTGACACACGCTGAGTAATTGAAATCTAGTTGGCACGAAAACTATAGATATCTTTCTTTGCAAATACGTGTTTTTGTAAGACTAGAACTAAGCAGATATTATATGGTTCATACACGCAGTTAAAAACTAACCGATATTTCTTTTTTCACTACTTAATCCTTCTCGTGTTTACGAACTTGTGAAACTTAAAAATATACTGACGAAGGATGATAGAGGATATTTATATAAAATCAGATTGATTTGTATACAAAGGTAGCGGGATAAATAGTATTTTCTGTTAAAAGCCGATATTAACAAATGTATTTAAGTTAAAAATCTTATTCAAATAATAATTAGGAATAAAGCGTAAAAATGCATTGAACAAATTATACTATTATGATTTTATTATCAAAGATTACAAAACATGAAAGAATACACTTACTTTTTAGGTTTAAGGTAATAATTCTATTATGTTTACTGTAAGAAAATCTGTAATGGTGTTATTCGTCAATCACCAATAAATATTTTTAAAGACAGTTAAACAGTACTGCCTTCTCTGTCATATAGTTAATTTCTTTTATGAGGTTAGTAAAGTTAATGTGTTTTCTGCGTTTATATCTGGTGAATGGGTTTAATATGTTCATGCAATGTTTAATTCAGAAGAAGAGTATGAACACTTTCCATACATGGCCTTATTTTTTTATTATTCAAAGGTTTAAAATTATATTCGAAATTAATTAATATTTAGACAATTAAGCTAACTTTTTTTATATATAATCAATTCATTAATTATACGCAGTATTATTTACCCTTTTAAATTCTGTGAATATTGAAGATACAAACTGATTACTTGTGAAAACATAAAAGAAATCTATATTCTTGTGAGAGTGATATTTTATTTATTTATTATTTTTTACAATATCTATACAAAAACTTTCTATCACTTCAAACATCTAGATTGCATTCCTTTTTCTATTATGTAACGGAAAAGCATAATGGAGAATGGAGAACACTCCCAATAGTCCATTCATTGATTTTGAAGCAACATTTTTCTCCCTTCCTTATAGATAACAGCATGAATTAAAAAAAAAAGAACATAAAAGATTTTTTTTTAATATTTCTTTTGTTTGAGTTAAATATTTTCTAACATTAATATATATATATTATTTTTTAAAGTCTTTCTAAAATATTTAATAATGAAATTTGAAATTAATATTTATCATTAGGCATTTTGAATTGGAGATCAGATCATCATCAGATTAACTTTCTATGCGTAATATTAAACTAAAATGTTCAAAATTTAAAATTATAAGAACATTTAATTAAAAAATATTTTCAACATAAAGTATTTAAAATAATATTTTTATAAGTTGTTTCATTTTAACTTAAATAAGTTGTTTCATTTTTTAAAATTAAAAATATCTGTTTTACTCATTTTCTTTTCTCACATCCATTTCAATTTTAAATTTAACGCATGAATTATTAATTATTATTATTATATTTTTGAATTATTAACATATTTTCTAGAATGAATTAAGTGTTGGTCCATCCATGCCTTAATATCTTTGACCACCTACCAGATATTAACTGTAAAAATTAAACAAATTTCTAGAAAATGTAATATATATAATATTGATGTAAAACATAGCATCTTCCATTCGAAGAAAAGACATCATATTGTACATATTCTTTAAAAAGTTACATGAAATGTATAAAATCGTTTGAAAGCGTAAGTTATTCCATATAAATTTGGAAATATCCTTATTCCTAAATTTCTTTAAAACTTCGCAGTGCTTCTGTGTTATCATACGGAAGCAAGTTTTTATAAGTTAGTTGCCTTCGAAAAGTATACCGTAGTGATTTTAAAAAAATGTAAATACCGCTCTAAACACATAAAGTGCAAGTATTCGCAATTCTAGGAAAAAAAAAGACTAAATGAAGAATATCCTGTACTTAATTTTATGCTATTATTTTGGTGGAAGAAGAGTCGCATAGTAGTTAGCATGTCACGCTACCATGCTACAGGTCCTCAGTTCGATTCCGGACTGCGGACTAGACAAGGTTCACTCAATCTGTCATCATTTTGTGGTCGACAAAATGAGTATCAACATTGCTTAGGATTTAAACACTGGGAGTCCGGCGTTAACCTGGCCGAAACATATGTTGAAAGAACCTCGAGGCTCATGGTTAAGTACACAGAGTTAGGCCCTGTAGGCCATGATCCTTAATGAATTTTAAAGCTGCAGGTTTAGTTTTTTATTATTTTAGTAGTTTAGTTTCAAAAATATACAAGTAATAATAATGATAATGATAATAATAATAATAATAATATAGAATTAAAACATTTTCCCCTACCAAAATTAGCTAATGTAAGTATGTTTTCAATAATCTGTTCTGATAAATATTAATTTTCTAGATAAAGATAATGGTTAATTGTGCTTGATTCCAGTCGTTTATTAAGACACGTTGTCTAAAGCGCAAGGAGCCAGTTTTTACCCAGTGGGGTACGATAGAAAGGCGGAGTTTCATCCCCCTTGCAGCGTTAAGTTTGCCTAACAATTCGGCTCAAAATTAACACACGGTGCAACTTGTCTATCTGCTGAGCCCCATTCTTTGTCTTCTCAAATTCCCTAATCAAGCTTTCCCAATTAGATCGGGCGGCGGTGGCCAAGTTGTTAGAGATTTATACTCGTAGCCGTTGGTCGCAGGACCTCGGCTGATTGCCGGCTAAAATTTCGTCATGTACGGTAATGGCGCCTGGTGCCTGTAAAATCCGTCGTGGGTGCAAAGTCCTCAAAGTTAAATGTGAATCATACCTCTGGTGGTGCCTTGCTAGGTGAAGGTCTCGTCATCTGATCAAGGTTCTAAATTACGAGACCAACTTGAGTAGCAATGCGCAGGTGCCAAACAAGAGGATATAACGTTAACTAACCAGCAAAACAAAGTATACAAAAAACGAGCAGTAGGCAGAGCAGATAGGATGACGATTTAGGGAAAGATGTCAGGTTTATTGCCGCTTCGCGGCGATTAGGCGGTCACCCGCCCCGATGCCAGGACCCGTTAATCTGGGGCAACCCGGCAGGTAGAGGCCTGGTCATCCGTTAGAAAGAAAGAAAGTCACATTGTCTATCACGAATCAAAATAAAATAATTTAAGATGATTTATTTTTCCTCACCTGTATCAAAAACCACTGTGATATTTCGTCATTACTAGAGCGTGTAGTGGTGGAATATAGAAAGATTCAAAATGCAACTTTCGCTTTTTTATCTTTAGGAGTTAGCCGAAAGCTTTGCGATCGTTTGTTATGAGTGCCACAGTATGAAGTTTTCATTTTGGATGAATTCGAGAATCCATAACGCATTAGGATCGATTTTTTTCGTACAATGTACGTTTTTGTCATTTGAGCCTAACATATATAATAGTGGTAATGTTTTTAATCGAAATATTTATAGGCGTAACATTCTATTCGTATAATAAGAATACCGTCAAACTCAGTTATAGCGAGAGAAGATGTAACAAAACTAGGTTTTAAAGAAGAATTTGTCAACAAATGGTTGATTTAATATAAAAATATGTTAAAGAATCTTGATTATAACGAGTAAAACTTGGATATAACATGGAAAAAATTGGTTGAATATGGAAAAACTCAAAATGCAACTTTCGCTTTGTTATCTTTAGGAGTTAGCCGAAAGCTTTGCGATCGCTTGTTATGAGTGCCACAGTATGAATTTTGCATTTTGGACAGGGCTTAATTTCTAACAAAAAAAGTACCGGAGCCGTAATATTCTGCGGTACCGATATAACAGCCGTACCGTCCCCCCCACCCCCCCACCCCACCCTCCCGTCACTCCAATCTTCATATTTATATTCGTACATTATTTGAAAAATTTAAAGCATTTTTTTTTTTTCTTTAGCAAAATAAAAATTTTAAATATATCTATCAGCATATACATAGCTATCAACTATTCCACTTTTTAGTTATCACTCCTTCTGAATAGTAAATTTTTGCCTAATTTTAAAGTTAATTAATTGCAGAATTCTGCTATTAAATATGGTAAGGATTATGATTAGGAAGTAATGTTAACACAAAAAAGGGAAAGTTCGCAGTCATGCATTTTTAAGAAAAAATTAATGAAGTTTACAGAAATTAATATTTATATGCTGAAGAATGGAACAATGTTTTACAATTTCCTATAAAAGGTGCATATCTTAAACTATAATCGATTCCTTCCGCATAACAGTCTTTTATGATGAGTCCCTGAAAATCAAATTAGATTAAGAATTTGAAATATCGGAAAGAATCGATGTTTCTACAGAAAAAGGGGAAACACTGCTCAATTGCTTTCTATAAGAATATCAATACATGGCAATTATATCTACCTACAAATGAAAGTGACTTCGTAAATCTGCAGAGCAGAGTTTTAGCATGGTACCGTTAGTGATACAAAATAAATAAAAAAATCACTAACGTGATTTTATACTCGTACGCAATACAAGACAAAAAACCTCAAACAAACAAAACCTCAAGCTGATGCTCGTTGGCTAAAACAGAAAATATTTTTTTCAGGTTAGATATCTAAATAAATAAATAAATAAAAAAAAACAGCCAATAAAAAAATTATCCAACTATCACAAAAGAAAATAGGAGTGAAAGCAAATTCATTGTTCAGCCTCTTGAGTAGCACCGTATCAACACGTCGTCGCCGACGTAAATTTGAAATAGAAAAATACGATTTCTATTTCCCCTTCATTTTGATCAAAATAGCGTTAAAATGATTTGAAATAGAATATAATAGGTAATTTTAAAGGAGGAAAAGCTTTTTTTTTCTATACATGAATAAATAAAATTTTAATTGTAATAAAGATTGAGCTCGAGTCAGTTCAAGCCCAAAAACTGATATAAAAATTGAGTCCTTTTTATCTCCATCTCTTACGTGTGTGACACATTATGTCGCATATAAGTGCTTTGGTAAAAAAAAAAAAAAAAAATGCAAAAGCTTGGAGATGGGAAGGCAAGGAAAAAGTAATTTAGACTTCGGTTTTTCGGAAGCAATATTGCACTGGGCTCCGGAGCCCTGTATTTATGAGCTCCGGTGAACTCCGACCAATATTTAAATATTTACTAAAAACAGAGAAGTACCGGAGCCGGGCTCCGGCGCAAATTAAGTCCTGAATTTGGATGAATTCGATAATCCATAACGCATTCTGATTGATTTTTTAATTCAATGGGTGTTTTTGACATTTGAGCCTAACATGTATAATAATGGTACTATTTTTAATCGAAATATTTATATGCGTAACATTCTATTCGTTTAATAAGAATACAGTCAAACTCGGTTATAGCGAGCACGGATGTAACAAAACTAGGTTGTAAAGAAGAATTTTCAACAAATTGTTGATTCCATATAAAAATACGTTAAAGAAACTTGATTATAACAAGTAAAACTTGGAAATAACGTGGAAAAAATTTCCAGAGTCTAAATACACGCTCGTTATTTTCATATAAAACATACCAACTGCAGTATATAGCATTAATAAAAATTATGTTAGAAAAATGTAAGCCTAACGTTTCTTTGCCTGTGTTCTCATGCTCCTCAATTAATCATATTCTACGAATTCAGATAGCACTATGCCTGACCATAGCAAAAATGGAATAAGTAATTCTCTTATCTTTTATAGCTATCCAGATTATCCTTATTGTACTCCGGTTTGCCCGGAACTTACGTATTATTGTGCGGAAATAAAATTATTCATTGATCGCATATCCATTTTCATTGTAGTGCATCGGGTTTAATTATCTTATATTATTTAAGTGTGCACGGGGTGTTGTACTGCATGAATCCACTCTTTTTTGATAGGAAAGAAAAAGAGAGAATTTAATTAGACATATTAAAAGAAAGAACAGTGTAACATTGCCCGTTTCACTTAGGCGAGAGCGGATAGGAAAGTGAATTACAAAACACATATTCATCGCAAGGTTTACATCATTAATTTTAACAAGTATATCTTTTTTCGACGCTTTGATGCAATCATCCAATTAAGTATAATTGGGTATTTATATTGAATTAAAGTCATAAGGAAATAAAGTTCGATGAAAAAGTTCTGTTTAAAAGTCAATTAAGGTGTTTAAAAGTTCAAAATGCAAGCCAGAAGAACATACGCGTAGCATATGGCTAAGCACTACATATTTCACATGATACGAGAAAGAAGAAATACAGACTTTCTGTTTTTTATCTCTCAGGTGCAAGGCGTTCTTTGACTTTGAGCTTTTAATGATGTTAGGAGGGTAAAAAAGTTTCGCATCTTTATTAGGGGATTATATGATTGAAATATCTTCCATGAAATTATAGGTATATATGGAAGATTACTATGTTATAACGAGCAATGAGATTAATGTTAAGGCAAACCTCTCATCTAATACTATGCACTTGCTTCGAATTTCAGCATAAAACTTCATTCTTTGTAGCAAATATATTAATTGATAAAATAGTTTTAATTATAGAAATAATACGAGTATATAACGAGAATAAAAGTAAAAGGAGTGTAGGGGCAGTTAGTGAAACATAATATTTTCTTTTAACGCATTTATTCCAATTAGTAAATAATTCAAACAAGATAATATGACCAATGGGGTTAGCTCGGTGAATTATGTCCCATTACAATTATTACATTACAATCCAAGAAAACTTGAAGGAGTTGGCGGGTTGGAGTTGACAGCTTATGGAACCTTTGTTGGCGAAGCGAAACCAGTTCTTAGGGAGGAGAAATGCATCGTAGTTCATAGTATCGTGTGATACTCTACTGTGTAATGTATTGTGAAATGCTTTTATAATAGAAAATAACTCTTCTCTTCCTAAAACAAATGATAAAGTTTACCACTTTTAAAGGTAATTTAGGATTCTGGTTTTTTAATGCAAATAAATGATTTTATTTATATAGATTTTTCAAATCTATTCACATTTTATTGTTTTTATTACACATTTTTATTAGTTTTTTGTACACTTGTGATATATTTCGTTAAAATTTCCTAAAACTTTTTAGTATTTTGCTTTGTCTACACTGTTTCTTCGCTTTTCTAAAACCGTAAATTTGATAAAGATGTTGTAAAATGGGTTTGGGTGATAAAGCAAATACCCCCCCCCCCCTCCCCAAAATAAAAAGGACTATTTAGAAAAATATTTAGTACGTATATAAAAAAAGGAAACTTTATTAATTGCGCTGTAAGAACTACTAACTTTAAAAAAACACTTATAAATTTTGTATATATCATCAGAGGTGGTAAAAAACCCTGTTTGGCCAAAAAAAGAATATATATATATATATATATATATATCACCATCATGTAAAGACTAACTATTACAAAAGTGTCAAATTTACAACTGGAACAGGAAAAAAAAACAGGGAAAAAAATTAATTTGAATAAGAGCGCATGAATAATTTTGCATGCATAATATTTTTTGTTAAAGATATATTCTAAATTAAAACGCATAGCTAAATTCAGCATTTTGTGCGATTATCAAATTTCTAAACCTTGTAGATTATCTATTTTTCAATTATATTCAGACCCATGAATGAGTGTTTTCTTTGAAAAAAGAAATATATAGTGAATTAATTTAAACAATAATGATTATATTGAAAGCTAATAATGAAATATCATTTTAAAATTAAAATCTATATTTGAGATAATCTGATAGAATAGGGAGAATATAACTTTTTGTAAGCTAGAAAACATAATTCTTACATTCCCAAAAGAAAGGGATAGCTCTTTTTTTTCAACTTTATAAATTAGAATTGTAATTCAATAACGTAAGGGAAAGAAAAAAAAAATATTTTTTAATTCTATGATGAAAATATTTCATACCACTGTATTTAAAATCCATTCATTTATTCTTTCATGACACAGAACATTCAACATTTAAAGAAAATGTTATTGAATCACTGCAGTAATTATGTTTTCTGAAATATTTATTTTTAGATTTACTTTTATAATAACAACTCATTTTATTCAAAATACTAGTATGATTTCTTAAAGTGAAAGTGCTCTAATTGTTGATAACATACACTCTTTTTAAATTAGTTTTACGTATGAGTCAATAAATAAGAGCAAACAAGATAAAATTGTTTTATAATTAAGAATAAAAACATGAACTTTGAATATTCAGCAATTGAAACATTTAGCAATAATCTAATTATTGTTGCCTTATGTACGATAGAGCTTAGATAATAAATGGAGTAAATAATAATAATAACATTTAGGAAAATGTTTAATATTACTTTTGGATACTCTCTATTGTTAACATACATATTGTGGCTAATTTTTAATTTCTACTTTAATTAATAAATGGGCAAATGTGTTTTTCTATTTAAACTAAATACGCAAAATACTTTCTTGTAATTTTTTAATACATCATTAATGAACATGCAGTCATAAAAATATAAGTCAGCACATCCTTCTATTATTTAAAACGCCAAATATATAGCTATAATATAGGGCATATGCAAGTGATCTATACAGAACATGCACTTAAAAACAATGACAAAGATCTTAGGTAGTATAGACGATTTTTATAAACCTTAAAATAATATTTTTCCCAAGTGTTTTACATTTTTATTAAGAAATTAGTGATCATATGTTGCTCGCAGAACTTAATTGTTTTAGCACATTTTTTTTCCGAAAGTTAATCTTGTTTATTCTTTCACAGCACCTTATTCCACGAAAAATAAGATGAATTGAAACTGCACCTTCCCCCTGTAAACAAATGGGTTACTGGAGTAATGATAGAAAAAGAAGATTTCAGCACTCTTGGCTTTGTAATCTCGCGCCCGGGATAGCTCTGAGTTCGAGTCCCGGCTTGGGCATTTTTTTCGCTCAGTTGGAAAAATTGAATTCATATTCATATCAGCAATGTTCATGGGGATGACTGTCCAAGGTTCACTGAGTTTTTCCTTGTTCGAAAATGATACTTCAAGTCACTTTCCATTCACTGAAGGCAACCCTCCCATAACATTATCGATAAAACTGTGCGATTCTAATACCCTCCCTTTCTTGCACTATTTTTTGCACTATTTTTTTAAGTTGTATTTCATAAACTTAGAAATTGGATTTCTACTAACATGAATAGTTTATTTTTATAAAATAAAATTGAAGAGCTAAGTGGAAGAACATGTTAAGTAACAAAAATTACATTAGAAGTGAAAGTTTTTGCTGTAAATTTTAATGATTTATTTTCTGTTTGATACCATGTGTTTAAAATATTAACAGGTATAGTACTAAACTCTCTCAGAAAAACTTATTCATATTTAATTCTCAAATATTAAAAATTATTAATATTATTGACATTGTTAATTATTAAAATATTAAATATTGATGAATATTGTCTTAAATCTTCAAGACTAAATAGAATCTTAGTATTTTATCTTCATCATGTGATAGGATACCTCATGACGCTTTCATCCAAAAGATAATTTTTTTTTTTTTTAGAAAATGTAGCATAACCATGGTCATCCACTCAGCTCTTCAATTATAAAGTAAATAATCAATTCTACTATATCTGTACATATACTACGACATTTTGCAGTTTTTTTAAAATTAATTAAAATTTTGAAAATATGATCTCTACCGTTATAGAACATACTTGTAAGAAAAGCATATAAAAAAAAATCAATAAGTTCTAAATCGCAGGAGCAGTAGTTCTTATAATTTTGTAATTTAAAATCCAAATTTTACCGCACGGATTATTTTTTCTCTATTAAATCGTTTTCCTTCATGAAACTATATCATAATATGTCAAAAGAGTATTTTAATATATTCAAATAAAAAAAAAAGAAGTAGTCGAAAAAATACAAAATCCCTACTGATTTGTTTCCTTTTTTCTAAACGAAAATGAAACATATATTTCTCAATTTAAATGAAATAAAATTTCGTGGTGATGCAGAATTTGCTAAAGTGAATTGGGAATATCCATGAAATAAAAAATATTTCTTTAAAAAATACATAAAAATATGACACCATAAAGATAATATTCGAATGAGACATTTTATTTTTTTTTAAATGTTGCGTTAAAAAAAAAAAAAAAAAAAAAAAAAAAAAAAAAAAAAAAAAAATCCACTTTTCGAATTAAAATAAAACATTGTAATTCTACAAAAGGAATTCTTCCAGAATTGTTTTTAACAGCAAAATATTTTGGAAGAAAAAAAGACTATTTTAATTAATTTATCATAAAACAGTTAAGAAAGAAACAAAATCCCCTGTCTTTAACGTCGATTAAAAATTAGTATATTCATATTTTCTGTTATAACTTCCAGAGTTGCATAGCAGAAAATGCAATTTGTTATAAATACCTTAATTTGAAATCTGGTTCTTATGCTTTGAAATATATAACTGAAGTGCATATATGGCAGAAATGAGTATGGTAGAAGTTTGTAAAATTTCAACATCAGAAATATTTATATAAATTACATCAATAAAAATTATATAAATTACATCAATAAAAATTATATAAATTACATCAATAAAAATTATATAAATTACATCAATAAAAATTATATAAATATTACATTGACTAGTGTCTCTAATCTGGGTTCATGCATTAAAGAACATAGGTAAAAAAATATAATGATTACAAACCCTAATAGATCATTTACATCACAAATATATTTTTTGATAGTTCACTAACTACACCAAAAAGCATTATTATGCGAAGAATATCACGAATTCAAATAATGTTTTGAAACTTGTTAAAAGGTATACTTTTCATATAAGCCACATGTCAGGAGTTAATGGACGAAGAAATCACCGAAGAGTTCGCTACTTACAGCCTTTTCTTAATTCTGATAATTTCAGTGCTTTAAACGCATAGTTCGATTATATGTCTGTTGAATTTGTATTTTATTTATATTATATTTTTTATTTATTGATGCAGTTTTAATTTTGATGTCATCTGAGTTCTTCATATAAGAAAACATATAACTCATGCAGACAAAGAAAAATGTACTTCTTTTATATGATCTGATGTTATTTTTTCCAGATTTCTTCTTTTGTAAAAAAATAAACAAAGAGATTGTTTTGAGATCAATCAATTGAACTATTAGGAGGGTTGGGCGATGTTCTGAGTTCTCCATTATACTTTCCCCTTACATAATATAAGAGGGAATGCAACCCAGATCTTTGAAGTGATAGGAAGTTTTCACCATAGGTGTCGTACATTTTTCACCCCTACAATAGTATAAATTTGCTTATGTCCATAATATAAAGCTAAAACAAGTCCATCAGTAACACTGACGTCATACTAGCGGTGGATAGACCTGACAAATAAATTTCGCTTCTACCGCAATTTTTTATACTTCTAAACATCGCACAATTTCAATTTTCACGGCGTCGAATTGGAAAAAATCTTTTCTTTCAATTCCCCTTTTTCTTCAAATCTGCGTCTAAATATGCTGATTTTGTATAGTTTTAAAAATAACTATCAATCATGATTAAAAAAAAATAATAATAATCTTTATCGCAAGCCGATTACGAAAGATTAAACTTTTTGCAGTCGAAACAATATAAATAGTTCAGCATCTTTTTCTGACTAATATTTAATAACTAAACTAAAATTTTATCAATAAAAAAATAAACAAAACAATCCAAATAAAAGACAAATTTAACAGACATGTAATCAAACTATGTTCTTAAACCGCTGAAATAATCATAATTGAAAAATCTGCTATAAACAGCGAAATCTTTGGCGGTGTTTTCGGCTATTAAATCCCTGCATGAAGCTAATACCAAAATATCGCTTTTCACAAATTTCAAAACGCTCTTTGAATACATTTGTAATATTTTTCATATAAAATTGCTTTAGGGTGTTGTTAGGGAGCAATCTAAATATATATATCAAATGTGACAAATCTATTGCAGTTTTCATTAAAAGTAAATAATGTTCACCTATATTCCATAACCCGAGATTCCTGGATTGGATCCCCTAGTTTTATAAAAGTACTGAATTTATTTTTTCAACTGTCACAGAATGGAAATATATTAAATCATTACTGTGTCATACATAAATTGTTCAGTTAGAATAAAAATTATTTTGGTAATCTAAATATTAATTGGTGTTTATTAAACATTTAACCCTGTCAATATTATATCAAGTAATCAATATTGTAGAATGAAAAGCTTTCGTTCAGTTCTCCGGAGTTCAACATTTTTTTTAAAATCAATAAATTGTAATCACGGGAAAAAAGAATCTAACTTTGTTAGCCAAAAAATCCCCAAAGGGAAATTACGATATGAAAAAGCGAAGACATAATGTTTAATGTGTTTAAAATTATTTATTAATGATCCATGATCGAAAAATATCACAAAAATGTTTCCGGCGACAAACGTAATACAGAGTGAATCAGTATGAGTGCCTTAAAAATGTACATTCCGCTCTACCACAATTTTTAACTGACTTTTTCTTGTTATTTAAACGCAGAAAACTATTCAATTCTGCAATTAAATAAAGTGATTACAAGTTCTCCGATCTAAATAATAACTAGAAATTTTCTAATTTCAAATAGTAGTAGCATTGTACTTGCAAATTTTTATGAATAGGATAATTCTGGGATAGATGGCCATAGAGGAGTGATGGCCAGTCTAAATATTTCAAAAACTACAAATAGACTGCAGCATAAACTTTGTTCGTAAGAAATAGTTCAACGTGTTCATTCAAGGCGACGTAGAGCTGAGTTTTTCAATTATAAAAAGAAAGTGTAATTTTTATTTTTATTTAATTTAGTTGTTGGATATTTTTTTTGAGTTAGGTATTTGAACGTTTTGAAGTGCGTATCTTACATTTATTTTTACTATAAGGACTTTTGAGGCACTTATATAATCCAATCTTTGCTTTTAAATCTAAAAAAAAGACGTACAATGGCGGAGTGTCGCTTTAAATTGGGTGGAAATCTGTTAATCAATTTTAGGAGAGATGGCCACATCAAATCGAGGAGAGATGGCCACCTATAATCAATACTTAAAAATTATACAGAGTGAAGTTTTTAACTAAATATAATTATTTTTTTATAATATATTTAATTAAATAGTTATATAATTTTTATTTTTATAATTATATCAACTGACGTAATTATTTAAATTTTAACTAATATAAATATTTCAATAACAATAATATAATGGAGTCAAACGATGTATTTTTGTTTCATAAAGTATTGTAAACTTCTTAAACGTTCATCACAGAGACATATAAATTTGATAAATAAACTTAAAACCGTGAAAAATTCTAAAAAAAAAAGCGAGAAAAAAACAACAAAAACACGATATTTCCAGCAGCGAAGAAAATGAAATACAGTTGAAATTATTAGATTGTACAGAGTCAGAGGGAATAGAGGACAAGGATCAATGTGTTGGCTGTGGAGAAGAATATAATACCACAACCAAAAAGGATGACTGGATGCAATGCATAAGGTGCCAGAAGTGGTTCCTTGAACCATATACAAACTATCAAGATATTTCCGAAAATCTGGTAAAATTTTACGAAAAGCGAAGGATTGAAATTATACTTCAAATTTTGTTTATTCTAATTTATTCAATGATTTTACGTGATATAATTGCATCTTTAAAAATTTCTATATGTTTTTCATGATTAACTAACTGCATGAAAAGTGTTATTTTTTGCTACTTTAATTTCATTTTTTCTTTCTTGTATTAGATGGTCATCTCTCCTCGGCTTGAAGGAGAGACGGCCATCTGCCATTTTAATTTCAATTTAGTTTGACACTTTTTGTTCTCGATATTTAGTTATTTATTGCCCAAAATATGATGAGGATATGTATAAGAATTTCTGGAATGCATAAATATTTTTTGTATTTGCATTCTAAAAATTTTTATTTCAATCTTTAAAAACTGTGGCTATCTATCCTAGAGTTACCCTATACATACTGTGATTGGAAACTCCAGTATCTTCTCTATGCAATAAGAGGAATCAAATTACACATACGTGAATGAGTACAACATACAATGTAAAATTTTTCTATGCATTCTTTAAAATACGTCTGAGTGAAACATAGCAACAAAAAGTCGATTTTTTGCAGTGCTATTTCAAAAGCAAAGTTATACGGTCTTTTTTTTTCAGTTCCTAATATTAGTTCACACTCTCCCTATATTTATTTATATATATATTTATTTATATATATATTTATTTATATATTTATATATTTATATATCTTGTTCAAATTTTCAATCGTTAATAAAATGCTCATTATTCATCCTATCAAGTTGAAATAAATTTTTTTAAACTTGTACTGGATGACAATTGATGCTAATACAGTTTTTTCAAATATTAATTAATTAATTAAATTTTAATTAATTAATTTCAGTTTTGCATGGGAAACAAAATGGCGGCCATTGGTTATTGAAGATCAATGAAAGTACTTTCAATAAGGGGTTACTATAGGAGGGACCCTGTTCTGTCGCCAAATACCGCCAATTTTGTCGCCAACTTGGCAATATATTGCCAAATTTGGCGTCCAAAATGAGTCGCCAAAAGTGATGCCAACTTGGCGATATCTCTAATATTTTGCTAAATTCCCACACAGATCCATTGTAAACCTACTTGCTTATAGAAAATCAACAAATTGAGATATTTTAATGCAACAAAAACTAATATTAGCTTAAGGGATTATATAAAATTTTTCTTTGATGACCTAAGTAGGAATTGACTTTAAAAACAAAATTTTTATATTACTTGTTTCGCTTTTACACACAGCAGTTATTGTGACATGTTAAGTATTATAAATGCTACAATTTGTTATATAAAGAAGTCATCAAATTCTTCACAAACATAATTTATAAGATTAATCTGTGAAAGAGACTGCCTCTTCAATATTCTCCATTTCACCAATGGATGTCAGTTAGAACTATTTTGTGTTCAATTGAATTTTCCTCTTCGTTGTTTACGACATAATTACTGTCATTTGTAATGAACATAATTATACTGCCAAGAAAAATAAAAAAAAAACAGCCATAAAAAGGTGCTTTATGTTAATTCCTTTAAGGGAACTTCAATAAAAGGTGATTGGTTGGTAACTCAACGTACACGTTATCACGCAATCCAATGGGATTAACTTTCGCTACAGAATAATATGCAAATTTTTCAGTAAGTTTTTCAGGCATGTGTGAAAAAGGAGTACACGTGGGTGATTTGAAGTCTGATTTCGAGGATTGTATGTGTACTTGGATAAAACTTTGCTTGCAGTAGGTGGAATATATCGTCCAGGAGTCAAATGACCGATTGTGAGAAATGGCGTGCGATAGGGAGAATGGAAGCAGGAGAGACACTGACAGGGGTCTGTAAAGGTTTAAAAATAGCCAAAAGCGTATATAACAGTTAAAAACCCATTTTTAATAATTTCTGCTTATAAACAGCGCACAACCTTGTATATGGTACATAGGAATCTATAATACTACATAATGAAACGAAAATTTCATTCAGTTAGAAAACGCATAAAGCAACTATAAACATTTTTGGGGGAACTGTCATACATAGATTACAATGAGTCCATATATTTTAGTGAAGCCATGTATAAGTATTTATTTTAATTGCAAGGTATTAACATTATATAATGTAGTAAAATTTGGTTGAGATGAAAAAAGCATAACATAGTTGAAAACGCAGATTTCTCGATAAAACCACGATAAATCTTAAGTCGATTTGTTAGAGGTAACCTTCTATTTATAGAGCTTTTGCGTACTACATTAGAAATTAGAATTTAGTTCAATATGAAATCGCGCGTTATAACTTATAAAACCGCGTTTGCAGAGATTAGTACTCTTACAAGACAATATATCCAAGTTCTTTTGTACTGTCCTCTATATGAATTTGTTTATATTTTTCAAGCTAAAATATAGTAATGTAGGGGAGAGTAGCCGAATTCAGACCATTTCACTTATTTTCAGGTGTAACTCACTTAATTTTTGGAATATCTGCAAAACATCACTACACGGGGTCAATCTATTCAACTACTAACAAAATAAATCTTTAGATAAATTTCTTTTTAAAAATCATAAGTTTTATTTTAATTTGAAAAATTTGTCAAAAGTGTTCCAAATTCAGAAACTGGTTGCCTAAATTGGAACCCAGTCTCCTAAATTGGACCAAACAATATCAGGTTGTTTTAATGACTAGAGAATATAACTAATTTTAATAAAAGCAAAGTTTGCGATTAATGAATCAATCAAACAAAATAAGAGCAATGAAATTTAATGAAATCAAATACCTGAAAATAAGAGTAATTGATTTATATTAAAATGTATTCAAAATGTAAATCAAAGTTATCAGTAATTAAGAATAGAAATAATGGAACTAATTGCCAGTTATTTGAATGTCATGTAAGAAGTGATGCAAAGCTTACACATGAATTTCGTTCATTCATTTTTTATCCCAGTGGACAAAACATGGAACCATATTTGGCAATCTGAACAGGGAATCATTTCTACTATTTTATTTTTATTACAAATTAGACAAATCCAATTATCACTGTCTAGATTTTTCTTTTTTTATTCTGAATCATTAGACATTTTTTTTAAACAGAAGAGTTCTTTACATTATGTTTGAAGTTCTTCCCTTCCATCATTTTCTTTCCAATTACATTACGCCTATTTTATAAAACTTGAAGTTCGAATTGCTTTTGTGCTGTGAGAGCTTCCCTTTTTTCGTTTCTTTTTTTCATTTCAAGGTTTACTTTATATGACGAAGAGGTTAACATAACTGTTGTTTTGCTCCATCTGTACTTTGATTTAACTGAATTTAGCAAGGGAGATAAAATTTCTAATGATTCTTTGACTTTTGTGGGAGGGGGGGGGGGGGTGTTGCAGCTGCAGCTTTCTTGCAGGTCGATTTCCTCACAACTCATTCTCTCTTTTTCGTTTCCTATATCTGTAACACCTTTTGCTGTCACGGGATTTGTAGCTGCAGCCTTCTTGCAGGTAAATTTCCTCACAACTCACTCTCTTTTTTTCGTTTCCTGTATCTTTAACAGCTTTTGCTGTCACGGGTGTTTTTCTTCCAGTCAGTTTGTTTGTGTCGTTTCAACATTTTTAAATTATATTAAAAAAGTGTTTAAGGGGGCAGATCACGTTGACGGTTTAAAAAAATATATTTTTCACAAATTTCAGAATGTAGATCTTCAAAAGTTACAAATCCATTGCAAAAAGAAATTTACAAAAATATCAATTAGAACAGAAGTTATGGCTAAAAATATTTTGCATAAAATCATTCTCTGTAATGTTATAAGCAATCTTTGAAGCCGTTTTTATAAAAATTAATTTTTTGGTATGCACATGCACTGTCATTTAAAAACTAATTATCATAGAACCTTGAAATTATATATATTTTAAGTTTATATTTGTTAGTTTATGCTGAACCTCAATTTAGTCTGATTTTTGTCACAGAAAATTGTGGATTGAAAAAATAAATAAGTAAACATTTTTCGGAGCAATTAAGTGAATATGATTAGAAAAGCCATTAATTATGCTAAAACATTTGAATATACTTTAAAATTTAGGTTCAGTGAAAAATGTAGTATTATAAGTAACAAAATATGAAACATTAAACATATATCTTCAGTAGAATTTGTAAAATTGTGCGCGCAAAACGCATATTTCAATATTATTTTTTTTCAAAAGCCATTTTTGTCGTTATGATTTAATTAATTAATGATACTAAATATATGTATATTTTAATATATTATTAAACCATAAGAGTATGTGAAATTAAAAGAAAAAATTGTTGCATTTCATTCATTGGTTAATACAGAACAGAGTTTTTCATACTGCTGTCATACGGTCATTTTCTGGCTGCTCAACGTTATCTGCCTCCTTAAAAAACATGCTGTATTGAAAAAATACGCTACGATTAATCAGACGCAAAACATTATTACATTCAAAACGTGTTGAATTCAGAGGTCCCCCACCCCCCACCCCCTCCCCCAAACCGGAACCTTGAAATAACCACTTCCCTCGGAAGAGTTGAGATTTTATGCGTTTTAATGGCAAAAAAGTGTAATTTCATCCTCCAGAACTGTGAAAAGTCTGCACCCTCACGAAACCGCAAATATCCTGCAGGAGAAAAATTTTTGAATTCGACTCTGTAAATCAAATACGCCGTAGGAATAAAGAATTCAAAGAAAGTACAAATACATACAAGATAAAACAAATTGCAAACACAATTTATAACATAAACATGAAAAAATATTTTAATGTTTATATAGGGCTAAACTGTATAAAGAAATTGATCCAGATATGCAAAAACGTGCATGGAGATAGTAATCAATTATAAAATATTAAAAAAAATAATAAAAAAATAGTTTTCAAAGCGTACAGCCCTCGAAATTCATTACCCACTTATCAGATTTATGATCGTATATCTGGTCCAATTTAAGCAACTTAAATTGGCCCATTTAGGCAAATGCACCATTTTTTAAAACAGATAATTTCAAGACTAACAAGGGCACCACCAAACATGGTGGTCACAGATTTGATGATTTTAAAGCATGTTATAGAGATCATACCCCTAATTATTCTGCTGAAACGTTTTATTCAAATTGGCCCTAGTTTTCGAGAATTTTGGGGTCAAAGTTCAACATACGTTTCAAAGACTGATTAATTTGCTTTTCTAAATGTGGGCTGTGTAGCGTCTAGGTAAAGTGCGAGTACACTATAGCGTAGATTGCGGGTTTGAACCCAACTTGTACCATCTTTACTTTTTTATTTAATAATATATTTTTGACATGTTACAAGTTTTACGCTGAATTAAAAAATGCACAGCTTTGAAATTTTTTATATTTTCCTAACAAATTACATTTACATTTTCAAAATTATTATGAATATTATATTTTTTCTGCAATTTTTAAGTTAATATTTCTACTCACGAAAATTAAACTAATTTAGGTCTAGAATATCTTTTGTTAGATTATTTTTATTAAATTTATTTGTATTTACATTTTTATATTTTAAGTGCAGATCTATAATAATAATATATGTATACATATTTTTTACATTATGGGAATTTAAATGGAAATTTATATATTTTCCCCCATAATTTATACAAAATATTTTTTATGTCGAATCTCTTAAAAGTACTCACGATTAGATAATTCCAATAATATATTTACAAAAGAGTAATAAAATGTTAAAGTAGTAACAGTTATATGCAAGTTTCTACCAGTTGTATACATTTTTAATGTCCTATAAATATATTTATCTGTAAAGTTCGAACTCAACATCATTTTTTATTTGCAAAGATAAAAAATGACAGATTAAATTTAAAACATTTTCAATAAAAACAGATCAATAAAAGGAAAACTTTCCTTATTCTGATATTGCAGCTAAAACACATCAGACGAATTTATTAAAAATATTTTTTATATATATGACAAATTATATCTGGCATTTCCAGTTACTTTTTTAAGAATCCCTAGTAGCAAAATGTATATGGCCCTTGAATGGCCTCTTATCGAAGTCCGATGACACGATAAGTGGCCGTTTATCGCATTCATGCGGATGAATTTCAGAGGTGCCTGATATCTACCCCTTGTATATCTGCCCCCATACGTCATTTTGACGTCACAGTAGAAGGGGACACATATCCAGTGCTACACCATTTCACTTTATTCGAGAATTGTATATCCGACCCCTGTATATATGCCCCCATATCAGAAGGGGGCACATATCCAATACAGAGCATTTTATTTTTCTCAAGAGCTGTATATCCACCCCCTGTATATATGCCCCCATACGTCATTTTGACGTCACAGCTGAAGGGGACACATATCCAGTCCTACAGAATTTTCCTTTCGTCGAAGGGTGTATATCCGACCCCTGTATATATGCCCCCATACGTCATTTTGACGTCATAGCAAAGGGGACACATATCAAGGGGGCAGATATCCAATGATAGGACTTTTACTTTTGGCGAGAGAGTTGGACAACCGACCCCTGTATATATGCCCCCATACGTCATTTTAACGTCACAGCAGAAAGGGACACATATCAAGGGGGCAGATATCCAATGCTAGGACTTTTACTTTTGGCGAGCGGGTTGTATATCCGACCCCTGTATATATGCCCCCATACGTCATTTTGATGTCACAGCCGAGGGGACACATATACTACATTGCTGGAACATTTTTACGCTCATCGAGAGTTGGATATTTTGCATATATGTCCCCTTCTACGTATAGATTTTATTGTTGCCGCGAAGGCCTTATTTATCTAGAAATCTGTGAAAGACATTTAAAATGTAACTCAAGAATTATGTAATTATATACGAGGACGGGAGTTTCATAACTCACCTTATCCAAACTTTAAAATATCGAGTGTTTTTTATCAATCTATTCTATAGGTGAATCTGCATAAAAAAAAACACTATAATCTGAAAAAAAACCCTAGTTTTAACGTGTATGTCTGCCATTGTAAAATATTGGTTTACAATGAAAACCAACGGGTTTTATGCGATTTCCCAAAATTAGATTATCTGGACAAGGCGAGGTTTGAAACTCACGTCTTCATATATACATAAAAAAATATATATTGAAAATTTATAAAGTTAAAAAAAAATAATCATTTTGCTTCCATTTTAAAATGTTATAGACAGTTATGGTTCGAATAAATGTTATAGTCAGAAACTACGATATAGTTACTAACATTGTTTCTTACTACGATATAGTAAGAAACTATGTTAGAAACTATCTATAGTTAGAAAGAAATATTATTGCTGGTTTTCCATCTGAGGTTCATTCTTGCAGATAGCACATGTGACCAAAATGATAAAGATAAATCATGCCGGTTGTATAGATTATTAAACACTTCCCAACTACTTTTATAATTTACATTTATCCAACTTCAGTTTTTCGAAATACTCTGTACTTTCATGCAATGCTTAACATTACATTAATTTCGTTGAATTTGTCCGAGAAAAACACCATCAAAATGCACTTCAAATAAATTTCTGCTATAGACTCTAATATATCCCAATTCTTTTGTTTGCCCCCTATAACAACTATAATTGTTAGATACACCCTCTTTTCTCTGAGAAACATTCTGCAGTATAGCTGAACACTGCTCTCGCATAAAAGGAAGGTACTTTCTGACACATTTCTGAATTCATTTATGTTCAGAAAACCATGAAATTACCCTGTGTTCTTATTCAGAAACTGTGTAACCAGAAGATTTTTCCGTTTTTTGTTAAAAGCAAAAGACCTTTCTTAAAAATTCTCTCAATGCCGGCTTTTAAACAAAATTACCGATGCGGAAGCGCGAGAAAGGATAAAGACTTTTCATCACTAGACAAAAATCGCTTATAGCTCGATAAGTAATTTATTTGTCAAAAAATAGTAAACTCATTTCGATTCCAAATTGCTTCAATAGCTAGTCTTTCCAGTTTTGCCTCTGCGTTTATAAATGAGCCTGATAATGTGTCAGAAAGTTTCTCGTTTTTGAGAAAGCCATTTTGATAAGCAGTTATAGATTTTTTACGTTCTCTTTTCTACCCTTTTGTTTCTTTGTGAAACATGCCATTTGAAATTAAATTTACGCGGATTTTTTTTTTTTAAATTTAATCACTTAAGGCGACAAGGAACATACAACTCATTTTTTTATTTTACTTTTTTTTTCACTTTAAATACTAATCAAGGGCACACTATATGCATTATGGTATATATTTATCACACAAGAAATACTAAATACTTTTTTTTTTTTTTTGAGAAAAATAAGGAATTTTCCGGGATGTTTTAAGTGTTAGAAGAACTTTTCAAAATACAACATGAGCATTCCAGATCAATTCAAAACCCCCAATATTTTTATTCAAGTTTGCTTTATATATAAAAATAAAACGCTGCCTCGAATTTTATATAGTTGAATATAAAAGTAAGAAAAAAATCTTTCTAAATTTTATGAAATTCTCAGAATTTTCGGTCATATTGCTGCAATACTACCTTTAACTTTTGATCTGTATTTAGTTTTAAAAATTCAAGCATAATAGCAAACAGCTATAGAACATTTCAAAGCATTCAGAGGAAAAATTTTGTGCACATTCAAGAAAAAATGGATAGCGACGAAATTTTCTGAAAAAAAAGACTAATTTTAAGATTTAGTACAAGCGCAAACATTAAAATATAAAAGTTTATTTCTACGCTGACGATGAAATGAACACTTCCGATGATTGTCTGAATTTGGTCGAAAACATTTTGGAATTCTAATTTGATTTTTAAGGTATTTTAAATAATTTTATATTATATACATACACATAAAAACAATTTTATTACTTTTTATTTATATAACTAAAAATATTTAACTGCCGTACTTTAAATTTTAATACGTCACTTTCTCAAGTTTTCAAGATTTATTTTCAGGATATTGAACCATAAACTGGGGATGTTGTACGATAGGGCGTCGTTACATGCTTGATTGTTTTTACACAGGATTTCTATAGATTCTCTTATAGTGCATGCGTAATAACTGGATGTTGGGAATATGATTTTTGCATGATCAAAATCTATTGCGATATTCTGGTTGAAACTTAAACGATTGACCGAATGACACAAAAGAAAAATCAAAGAAAGAATAAAAGAACATAAAGCAGAGATAAAATTTTGTCGTCAACCCACTACTCACTCTTGTTTAATTTTCTATTAGAATATCACAATAGATTTTGATCATGCAAAAATCATTTTCCCAACATCCAATTATTTCGCATCCACTATAAGAGAATCCATAGAAAACCTGTGTAAAAACAATCAAGTATATAACGACGCCCTATCGTACAATATCCCCAGTTTATGCTTCAATATCCTGAAAATAAATACTGAAAACTGGAGCAAAGTTACGTATTAAAATTTAAAGTACGGCAGTTAAATATTTTCTTCTACCCATGAAAAGTGACGTATGAGAACAGAGTGATGCCATAAAATAAATGGAACTGTAATTAATAATAATATATATTTCCTTTGCTGCTACTACTTCTACTTTCAACTCTGGTAATTATTGGTTCTCTCATCTTCAAAACAAAGTGACGTATTTGTATAAATAAACAACATTTAGTTATTAAGATATTCTCTGATGATGAGCGTGGAAAGCTTGAAAGTACTAAGAAGTTTTAAATAAAATGTATATTTTAAACTTGTAAAAACTTTTTCATCACTTTAGTCGCCTTTTAAGTAAGACTGTGGGCTTTTTTAAGTTCACATTATATATTTTATCCATCATCAATTTATAACATTTATAACTAGAAATTAAAGATAGTTTTTCTTTACTTTCTTTTATAAGCATAAAATGTTCATCTTGAAAATTGTGCCTATTCTTTTAATGTATTTCATGTTTTTCCCAAAAATTTCCGTATTAATTTGACATCGAATTCGATTATCAAAAATGTACAGATTTTTTAAACTTGGTAGAAAGCGCAAACAAACGAATTTTTTTCAAAAAGACATTTTTTTTTGTCACTTTTTTAAGATAAGGCAACTACAAAGAAAAAAATAAACATTATTTAATTTCTTATTTTAGAATTTAAAATTTTATTTCTCAACGCATAATCGTAAATTAATAAAAATTAAATTACTATTTCATAATAATGTATTTTTTTATACAAAAAACTTTTCATCCTTTTTATTTCTAATTTTTTTTTTTAATTTTTTATTCGGTAATAAAAACTGTTTTCGGAAACAAAAAGTGGAGAAATTATATTTCTAAATTAGATGACGCATGTTTTCATTTCCATAAGTGTTTATCCATCAAATTAAGGTGTTTGTGGTTTAGATGTAAGTAAATTATGTTATTTGGATATTAGAATAGGTGTCGATTTCAGAGATTTTTAAGGAGTAAGTGGCTTCTTAAAGCGACAGTGGACGTTCAAAATCGCAAAAAACATTAAAAAAATCATTTTTTGTTTTTTCGAAAAAATGTTCCGGCAATCTTCTACTTTCAAATAAAAAAAATTATTCAAATCTGATAATTTTTTTGCAGAGATACAGCTGTTTTTCTAACATAATCAATCGTTAATCTACACTTAAAATAAAACTTTAAATACAGTTTTCTCAAAATGAGAATTTTCGCCGACTGAGTAAGTTCAAAATGCTCCATTCGTCTTAATTTTATACTAATTTTATAATACTTGTTAATATTGCAGTTGATATACTTTATTACAAAACTTGCTATTAATATGTGTAAAAAAAAAAAAAAAAAAAAAAAAAAAAAAAAAGTAATATTTTATCATTGAATTTTATCCGAAATGAACAATATTATATGTTTATAATTATTTTCTGCCAAATTACTTAGTATAATTTTAAAATGTATACCAATTTTTGATGTAATATCATAAAACTATCACCAAAAAAAAAAAAAAAAAAATTACAAGTTTCTGAAACAAAATCTAATGCGCATGGAACATTTTTAATTTGTATCACTAATTAGCATATTATTAATTAATTACTCATTTGTATATTAATATTTTTTAATGAAATTAAGAAATTTTCTTAATTATTGCACAAATTATGTGTGTATTAAATTTCAAAACGATTGAGCAAAAACTGTAGAAAATGTTTTTGAACGTCCACTGTCGCCTTAATCTGAAAATTCCAGTTGCTAAACTGCGAAATAAACGCATAAAAGTAAAAACGTTTATGTGTAAAAAAAATTCAGGAATACAAAGTGAAAAATAATTTATTTAATATATACACATACACATGTACAACAAAATACATACAAATTACATCAAAATTGTGTACTGTAATCACATAATTCTTTTAACGTGGATATTAATTAAGTGTAACATTAATATTGAACTATGTAGGGTCAGAAGATTAATCTGAGCAGGATACATGTTACAAAAAATATGTATAAAGTAAGCAATCATGGTAGTGGGGAATATTAGAAAAGCAGTATTTCTTTTTTTCAATTTGTCACACAAGAGTACATATAAAAAATTGTGAATGTGTGATATTTTGATAAATTTTGCATTATAAGAAACAAAATACAGTTTAAACCCTTTTTTTTTTTTTCAAGAACACACAAGAAAAAATATTAAAAAAAAAATCGTATCACCGTCTAATTATAGAGGTGATTCTATTCCCAATTTTTCGAAAATTTAAGGCTTTCGGTTCTCAAAACTCTCACATTAAAAATGTAACGCAACAATATCGCCAATTTCGACAAACGGTCGCCAAAAACTCAATTTCGTCAATCGTTCGCAGAAAAAATCGTCAATTTGGTCAAAGGATCGGGGAAAAATATGAATGTAGCAAAAATATTGCAAGTAAATGCAAATTTCGTCAAGGAATCGCCGGAAAAATGCAAATTTCACCAATTTCGCCTAGGGATCAGGGGAAGGAACGCGGATTTTGTCAAAAAATCCCGAAAGAAGAAACTAATTTCATCAAAGCATCGCGAAAAAAAAACTAATTTCGTTAAAGGATCGCAAAAAATCCCTCAAATTTCGTCAAAGGATCGCGAAAAAAACGCGAATTACATCAAAACATCGCAAAAAACCTGAATTTCTTCACAAGAAGAAAAAAAAGCGAATTTCGACAAAGTATCGCGAAAAAACTCGAATTTTGTGAAAGGGTCGCAGAAATATACGAATTTCATCAAAAGGTCATGAAAAAATGCATAATTAGTGCATGTAGGGGATTTTCCCTCTTTGCTGTAACCTTTTTAGGAAATCTGCTGTGGATATCAGATTTTTGCTTCTCTAATTGCATATATATGCAATTTAATTGTTGGTATATTCTTATAAAATAAATAGCATCATTTATAATGAAATAAAAACTTTATCTGCTTACCAAAATGTAGATTTATAAAATTGTATGCTCATAAAAAAAATATTTTTATATGTTTTGTTATATACTTTAAAATTTCAATTCAAAACAGAGAGTAAGGAGCTCAAGAACTAACAGAAAATGGAAAACTGATAACTAGAACTTGAACTATTAATTATGAAGGTTTGATTTTAAAAAACATACATATAGAAGTTTATCGAGGATCTTATACACTTATAATCAGAGTAAAAATATTTTTATAATTTCTTTCAATATGTGCGTGTGAATTGTTCAAACAATAAAAATGTATTCTCAATAAAATTAATATTTCGTATTTCATTTTTAAAAAATTATATCCATAAAGAGTACACACAAAAATATTGGATTCATAAATGTTTTAAGGAAATTGAGTGAAATTCAATGCGCGCAATATAGACAGTTTTTTTAAACTTATTCAAATTTCAAATTACACTGAAAAATTCCTAAATTTAAAAGAACATGCAAATAAAGAAAATGGATTTTTTTCCCCATTTCTTGTTTTTAAAATTTACAATTATTTTTTTAATTTAATTTAATACAAATTAAAAATAATTGGATACATAGATGAAAGTATTTGTTACACTTATCAGCGTTCTATTCAATTACCTCAAATCAGTATCATATTCATAGTGAGAACTTTCTCACACACTCAAGAAGTCAAATTTAATCTTAGATACACGAACTTGCCAAGCACTCTTATTCAAAAAATGGGAAATTGAGTAGAGATTTCTATATTTCGATAAATGCAAAGAATATTTTTGTTTTAAATACGAAAAGATGATATTTTGAAACAAATTTTCAGAAGCTCTTACAGAGAAAAGTAAAATGAAAAATAAATCACATAAGATGCAATGAGAAATGTTAATGTCACCACGTTACCGTGAGAAATTAATCTCATAAGATGCAATTCATTTATCGAAAACTGAAAACGTTATTTGATTCCAAATTTTTTACAGCTGATGTCTGCTATTTATTTTTCTTTCTTTCTTTCTTTCTTTCTTTTTTTTTTATTTATTTATTTAAAAATTAGTTCACGAATGTTTCTCGTTATCGAGTGGGAAATTTTCCTCCTTTTTTAAAACAAGCTTAAGCATATAACCTACTTTTGAACACTTTTGTACAGTGCTGGCCTCCATTTTAAAAAGTGCAAGAATTTTTTTTTTATTATTAAAGATAAACAAAGGTATTTAGATCACGTTATAGGTGCGGACCTTATAAGAGCAGGCGTCAAATACATTGCATCTGCCACATTTCTCATAGTGGCTGCCCCTCTTTTTGTATCACAGAATATGTAAAAATATCCGCATAAAATTATGCGTTTAAAGAAAAAAGTGCGAAATACCTTTTAAAAAACTTTTTTCAGTTAGTATTTAAAATTATTAAAGCTTTTAGAAATTCTAGACTTCAGAGACACTCTATGAAAAAATGAATTAGCACATTAACTTTCAAATTTTTATGCCTATGGAAAATTTATCATAAAATCATCATTGTTACATTTCTGTCGATTTTCTAAGCCCATTTTTTTTTTGCAGTTTTTATGTTGCTGTTATAAATAATAATAAAAAAATATTTATAAAAGAATGGAAATTTTCAGTCGAAAAAAAATAAATAAAATAATAATTTTCAAAATTCATAGATGTAATTATTTAAGAAAATGACTTAACATTAGTGACAATATAGTAAATTACTGAAAAGCAAATATAATGAATAACAAAGATAGAGCACAATAATAGAATATAACAGAATGTTTGTTTGTAAGGTCTACATTTGAGTCCTGCGCAAGTAGGATTGTACCAGAACAGAACCAAAACTTCTGCTTCAAGTCAACTTGAAATCTGACACACTTCAACCCGAATCGAATCGATCGCGAACCAGGAATGAAAGAAGAATTAATTCATATTTTAATAGAATTATGGAAAAGTAGTCAATAGTTATGTCATCAATTGTATCTTTTTATGTATTAAAATGAACACATATAATTAATTTTCAAACATATAGTTTTTAATTGAAAATATTTTTGAAAAACTGGTTCAGTCTGAACAAAACTCGAAAAAATCAAAACTCAATATGATCATGAATCATTGAAAGTTAACCTGGTCCACAACGAAAAGAAAAAGCATCAAATAGAAACACAAGTATGGTCGGATTAAAATCCGGTTACCCGAAAATAAGATATGTACGTTTAAATTATATTTAAAATTACCTCCCTCTTTCGTACATTTTCGGACTCATTTTGAAGCATACATGAATGCCATTCGCAATACTCTTAAGAATTGAATAACGTTTTTCATTTTTCATAAATAGGATACTTTTGGAATTGCAGTTAATCACACCTTGATGATGACTTTTCCAAGACGATCACTTCACGAAAGTTGGCTTTAACTGTCAAATTTGGTAGCATTTTCTGAATACTTTTTAATCATAAATTGTTGTTGATAAGGACATTTTTTGTGTGTTTGCGATTTATAACATGCAGTTATACTTCTAAGGTTTTTAAAATAAAATAAAGCTGATTTTTAGCAAAAAGTTACATAAACATTAAAAAAAAAAAAAAAAAAAAAAACAATCTGTAAAATTTTGAAATGTTATTAAAAAAAAAAAAAAAAAAAAAAAAAAAAAAAAAAAAAAAAAAAGATAGCGCAAGCTGCAACAAGCTGAATACCAAGCCTGTAACGTACCAACCATTAAAATAAATTAAAAGAAATGGAAAAACAGCAAGAGTAAACATATTATTAGTGTTTTTGCCTAAAGAAAAAAAAAAATATGCAATTTGAATTTCCATATATCATGTTTTATATAATAAAACATGATATGTGTTATTATCTAAAATAATTATATACATTTTATTATTTATACATATTCATATACATTTATGTAAAATATAATAAAACGTGCGTAAATGAAATATATGTAAACGAATACCCTGTGGTAATGGAACTTTTATGATTTCTGGTAAATGATGCACTTTCACAGATATAAATCTGTCTAATACAGAATACGTTTCGATTTTTTGTTTCCGTCTTAGCAGGTTTCATTAGATTCTTCTAAACTACTTCAAGTAAATTTCACATATACTACTGGAATTAAACTTTATATTTTCTTTAAATTGCGAGCGGGTTGCAGACCCGTCAGCGGCCCCCCACCCCTTCCCTTGCTTAATACCTGCACTTTCTTTTCCAATGGTTCTGTGGTCATCAAGCAAAGAAAGGAGAATCTCAACAAAAGAAAGATGTGGAGACACGTCAACGACGGCCTGTGAAGTTCTATGTCATCTAGAATTCCGCAGAAGTCAACAAACATGAAAGAGAGCGCCTGACCATATCAAACTTTACGACGAAAAGAAACGCAGTCTATTCGATGCCTTACTTAAAAGTCGGATTCATGCATTTGTAACTTTCCGTAACTAAGCAACAAAGTAAAGTAAATCTGGGCCGTTTTCAAAACTACTGAAGTAAAGCTGGCCCGTTATTATCACAGCAAAGTATCAGATAAGGCGGATAAATTTCAAAAATTAAAAGAGCTCAAGATTAACTATATTTGTTAAGAGAAAAGCAAGGAAAAGAAAAACAGAAATTTCATAAAAAGGGGCAATGTAGGTGGAATTAAAAAAAAAAAAAAAAGAGAGAAATTTTGTATCAAGCATAGATTTGGGTATCTAGCAGTAAAAAATTAGAAGATTTTTAATCATAGTTATTTCAAAATAAGCACCACCAAAGAAAAAATGAAATTTAAAGTTATTTAAAAAGAGTAAGAAAAGAGTAGAAAAGAATAGAAAAACGAAGATTTCTGAAAAAGGTTTAATAATAATAATAATAATAATAATAATAATAATAATAAAAGAGAGAGGGAAATCATGTACCAAGCATCATTGTAAAAAAAAATTATATAACGTTACTCCATAAAATTAGTGGCAACATGCTACCTCCAATTTTATGGAGTAATTTAACTTATATAATAGTGTAATTTGACCTGATATAACTGGCGTAATATTACACATCAGTGAAGAGGTTTTATGGGGGTTCCCCCCCCCCCAACATATGTGAACTTCGGAAATTTGAGCTTAGAGTTGGGAAATTATAGATTTTTAAAATTATAGATTAGAAATTATTATTACTTATTGGAAATTTTAGATTTTTTTTAAGTAAAAAAAAAAAAAAAAAAAAAAAAAAAAAAAAAAAAAAAGATTTTTTATTGTTTTGTTGACTACCTTTCTGAGTTCTGTAATAGCAGAATAGTTAAACTTTCAAAAGAAATACAAAAAGCAGCCAGACTCAATTTCTCATTATGTTTCTCTGTGCTACGAAAATATCATACTTCTACCAGACCTGAATTTCTCTACTGTTATCCATCAACAGTGTCTCCAATACATTTCTTCCAAAACTTTGTTCCTTTCTCAAAAATCTAACAGTATGAGGCTATTTTCATATGAAGTACGATTATGACTCTTACACAATTGAAGACAAAAACTTTCATTAAAATAACCAATAATTATAATTTTTTTGTTTTTAGTTTCAGCATTTTTCTTTGGAAAGAATTTTTTTTTTTTTTTTTTGTATAAGTATTATTATTATTAAAGACGCATTGAACATATCATTTTAGTTGGAAAATAGAGCAATTTGTTTCATATTGTGAAATTTTTGAATTATAAGTTGGAAAAATTTTGAACTTTCCCCTTCCCCCCCCCCCCCCCCCCCGAAAATAAATTTGTAGCTACGCCCCTGTGTAACGCAACATCAGTTATATCCCAATAAAATGCAGGCAGAATAATTGAAAAAAAAATTTTTATGGAGTAACGTTACATATTCTCTACAGTGATAATTATAAACTGCTTTTAACAATTCCAGAAAATTGTCACGAAACTTCACAGTGAAGCGAAAAAAAATAATAACTAATGAAAGAATTTAGAAAATTCATAACATATTAAAAATCTAATTTTAGCAATTTCCGTCCAAAGTTGGAAATATAGTCGATTTATTTTTATGCTGGCTATGATTTACAAATTCGTATATCGTTGAACACTTCTAAAACACAGAGCTGTGTTTAATATAACTCAGATGTGTTCAAATAAACATTTCCTACTGCTCCACTAGATGCAGATACAATTTTTCATACCAGTAAGCCATACAACTAATTTTCTATTATTTATTGATATATTTTACTATTGCTTTGAGTCGACAATATATATTACAGGTATTTTAAAATTCATTTCAGTTAGTTCAAATTCATAAAACATGTGAAAAATCATCTTCAGAATTTTCTGTCATTAAACGGAAATGTACTCGTATTCCCTTATACTGTCTGCATATTATCTACAGATTTTTATGGACACCCCGGATTAAGCTAAAATTTAAATAATCCAAGTAAAAAATGTTTAACACAACTAAAAACAAACTTCTAGCAATTACTAATCATAGACAGCAATGTATCTTGTTCTTTGCGTAAGCCTGTACAGTAATTTATCTATATTCTACAAACATCATACAGTATACTAAATATATGCATAACAAACTGAAAAACCTTTATTGAACAATTTATATCCTTAACAATTACGCTTACAAATTGTTTTATCTAGCTCTATTTTATGCAGATGTAGAACTATACACATCTCGTATTATGCAAAAATTGTGTGAAAAAAGCATAATAGAACGGAAAAAGTATTTTTACTAATTAGTGCTCATAGCCAGTACTGTAACTTTATTATTTTGCGTGTCCCCGTAAATGACTAATAAATGTTATGCATCCAATAATGTACAGAAATCATCTTGTACCGAACTTCAGTAATTTATCAATTTAATTATGTTTAATATCTAGTAACCGCAGAAAAATGACCCTCGTGCGATTTTTCCCACACGCTGCAATGTGATTGAATTCTTTTGTGTGTCCCTGTAACTAAAATATAAATTTCATAAGGGGGAGCGTTGATTTAGAGTGCTATTTAATATTACAAAAAGCAACAAAATAAAAATAAAATAAAGAGTTGAAAAAATATATAACTTCTTGAGATGATAGGCGGGGAAATGGAGAAAAGGCTTTTTTTTCTTCTTCTTCTTCTGGCGGGGAAAGAGTTTGATTAAATAAATACTTATTTATCATTACTATATGCTTAAAAATAGGACAGGAAAATAATTAAATAATAATAAGCTTTAACTTTTTTAAAACTTTTGCATACTTGGAATAGGGGGGGGGGGGATGGAAGAAAGTAAAAATTTAGATAGTCGGTTATTTTTTCGTTTCAATAAAGAAACAAACAAAAGAGTTTTACAGATATAAATTATAAATTTAATGATTTTAATCTTTGGGTAGTGTATGAGAGGGAAGAAAAGGGGAGGAAAGCAAGATTTCGGAAAGGGGGGGGGGGTATTTAGACAATAAAAAAAATAGAAAGAAAAGGCGTGATATTTAAATTGTTTTAAAGAAAACTGAATTTCAGTAAGATTATATCGATCATGTGTTAGACGCAAATGAATAATTTCCTTACTATTTAAGTAGCATTAAATGTAATTAAATAATTATTATAGAGGTTAAATGGAAAATATAGTCTATTCTGTTATTCAAAAGACATATAAAAGTTACTTGTAATTTCAGAAGATCTTTAAAAAGCCGAATGTTATGAAACTGCGCTTAAAAATGTTTCCTAAATTTTAATTTCAGAAAATTTTAACACACCAGAATTAAAAAGCATTAAGTGCCAATTTAGTCCAAACACTTGGTAGTAATTATGCATGCCTGAAGAAGGATTTATTCCATCAAAACGCGTTGCTTGTTTTATAGTTCAGCATTTATTTATATAGATTAATAGTTTATTTGTCAAGAAACGTGAAACACTAGAATTCGTCTAGTATTTTATTATGTTTATTCAAACTCACTGAACAGTCCTCACATATCATAATATATCACATATATCACACAATAATTCTTCATATAAACACGAAATATACCAATGAAAAAGATTATGGGTAATATGAGTCAAAATTATTTTTTATTATCGTATTCAATAATTAACTATTTATAATAACTATTTTGTTTTCTTTTAGAAGGATGATTATTATATCGAGATACATAAATTAATCAAAACAAAATAAAGCAATTAAACTTTAAGTAGAATAGAATTATTACGGTATTATTGAAATTTTAAGTGTGCTCGAGCAGTGGCGACCGAATTTGTAAAGCTCTGGTCTCGACGGAAAGAAAACAAACAATTATACTTGCTAAGACGGAAACTTTTAATAAACATATTTTTTTTCTTGGTCCCTTTCGCTTTCGTTTTCACAGGTTTAAATAAATTGAAATGTTATTGTACTTTTGTAAAAATTAACTCACTTACCTTTTCGCACACTCTTCTCGGAAAATTTCGCTGTTCGGTGCAAGCTCCGTTTTACATCTATGAAGAATATCCTCACGAAGATTGATTTTTTCTTTATAAAGTAAATCTGGTTTGCATGTGTGTGCGGATTTTTCTTCAATTTTTTTCTACCCCTCTGGATTCAGCAAGACTTCCCCGACATTTAATATCTTTGCATGCTAGTTTCCATCTACCGGCACTGGGCTTGCCTTTAATTCTATAAAAAAAAATCTATCACCATTGGAAAATAATCATCCATTTTTAGCACCAGGCACTTCGAAAACTGTTTTTTCCGTTTTAAAATTAGAATTATAAGAAGCTTTAGTAACTATAAAATCTGAACTTGAACAAAAAGTCACTCCTTTCTTTAAAGGCTGACAAATGTAAGTGTGTTCTTGATAAGTGTTTGCAAAAAAGAAATACACGAATACGACTTCCACATTTGGCTGACTAATTATTTTAGGAGGTGTCACGTACAGTGAAAAGAACTCCCCATAGCTAGAAGGCGTAAAGAAATCATATAGAAAAGAGACACTCGTGTGAACTTTAAAAAATCCTAAACCCATAGCACATCTGTCACTCTCAATTCATGAAAACATCGTTAAGTGAATTAATTGTCGAAATAAGTAATTGGAAATAAGACTAATGCCACGTTAGAACTAACGAATCGGTCCTTTTTACCTCCCATATTGAGAACATGTGTTTCGACATGTACTTAACGAAAGATAATTGTTTCTGGAGACATAAGCCAATTGAGCTATGTTGCTAATTTTCTTGAAATTAATAATAACAAAAAAAGTTAAAACTGATGTTAAGAGGCTACTTCAGTCAAGTGACTCGTTCGCTAATGCTAATCCTATGGAAGAAATTTATAACGATATCTCCGTTACATTTCAATATTTTTAAATGATTTTTTTGCATTGGATAGCTGAGATCGATCTGTACAAAGGCCGTTTTTTAATTTTTCGATTTTGTTTACAGATATTTTTAACGAGGACGCTTTCATTTTCGGAACCGGTTTCGAAACTGAAAGCATGCTCATAAAAAAAATTTGTAATAAAAATCGAACAAGTAAAAAACGGCCTGCATACAGATCGATCTCAGCTATCCAATGAAAAAAAATCATTTAAAAATATTGAAATGTAACCGAGATATCGTTATAAATTTCTTCCATGGGATTAGAATTAGCGAACGGGTCTTTTCATTTGACTGAAGTAGCCTCTTAAGATGGTTCTCAAATGACCTGCTCGCGAAATTTTCTGACACAGTTCCTGGCTTATTTATAACCCGTTTACTTTAATTTGTTGCTTAGTTACGAGAAGTTTAAAAAGTATGCACCCTCACCCCCTTTTCAGTAAAGGTGATTAACGCGGGTGGTCTATTGGTATATGTCATTAGCATGCCTGTTTGTGGTTTCCGGAATCTGTCTTCCATTCTTGGTGAATACACCCCCCCCCCCTTTCCCCCGAATGAAATGCGAAGAAATCATATGCTGTTTGAAAAATAATAATTATCATTTCAAAGTGTCAAAGCGTACTTGATGGATATTCAAATTGTATTTTTTCATGATGAATATGTTATTGATTTGAGTTAGTGGAATAGAAAGCTTCAATAGTGTAG
This sequence comes from Maratus speciosus, assembly GCA_963932465.1. Lineage (NCBI taxonomy): Eukaryota > Metazoa > Arthropoda > Arachnida > Araneae > Salticidae > Maratus > Maratus speciosus. The sequence continues at coordinate 60,208,256 of OZ010788.1, forward strand.
TCAAAATGAATACTTTCATAAAAATACCGAATTATGTTTAATCTTTATTAAATAATAAATAATAATACTAATAACTGTAAATCCTAAATACTTGAAATGAGTGTAATAAAAAATTCAACATTTAAAAATTTAAGAATTTAGTTTAAATTCGAGTAAGTTTAACTGTGTACAGCATTGAATTTCAACAAAATTTACTTAAAGCATTTTCAGGTTTAATATCTTTATGTGAATCTTTCATGCATATCTATTTTAAAAGTGAAATTTCAAAAGAGAAATAACAATATTAATTTTAATGTAATACTTTTTTATTGTTTGAACAATTCGTACACACATATGGAAAGATATGAGCTAAAATAGGTTTGCAGTGAATATAAATTTATAAACTCTTTGTTAAATTTCAAAATGTATATTATTCAAAATAAAAACTTTATATAAGATATTTAAATTGTAATTATTTGTTTTAAATTTTAAATTAGTGGTTAAGTTCCTAAAATTTTGTTTCAAACTAAATTTTTAAAGTATATAAAAAACATTAAAAAATATTCATTTTTATAAACAAAAAACATTATTATATCTTTATAAATTATACATTATAATTCACAAGAATATACAAGAGGAACTAAATTGTGGTTTATATACAATTAGAGAATATTTTCACTTGAACGATAGAAAAACGCAATATTTCATCAAATGTGTCCCTTAAAATTTAGAGCTTAGAATAATGCTTACATCGCATAACAAAATAAGAAAAATAATATAAAATAAATAATACAGAGTTTTACGAATACTAATTTAAGGCACATTTCCTTTGAAAGAGACAAAAAAGTTCAAAATTTCGATTGTAAATTTCTATTACCATGCTTTTTTTATATGATAACCTCGGGAATTACACACTAACGTTTATAATTAAGTTATCTCAATAAATATAGGTGAATTTTACAAAATGTTTCAAATAAAAATAAATAAAATGTAAGCAAAATGTTAGTTTCGTGAATCCTCGTTTTTAGTAAAATAAAATAATTAGTAAAATAGGTTTGTGAATTTTATTTATAGAACTACATATAATTGTGTTCGGGCTATTCAAAAATTCATAAATTATTACTTAATTTTTGCAAAATCTCTTTTAACGAATAATTTTACTGAATTAATTTATTTTATCGAAACACAAACACAAGAGAAGTAATAGCCTGGCACAAGGTGCCGAAAATGGTAGACACTTTATTTTTAATCATAGGCGGCGTTAGTTAGAGCTACCAATTCAAGACCTTTAGTAGAAAACTTAATAAATGGTTTAACAAGTCGTCAAATAAAAATATAAATAAATAAATAAAATTTATATATACGTGATTTGATAATTTCATTTACATACATTGAAATAAATCTTACTACGTTTCTCTGAAACAAACAAACAAATTTAACATTATATTATTATGAAAGGGTACAATATATGATTTAATAACGATTAACAGTACTCATTCAAAATATAGCCGCTCGTATATCATGTTGTCTCTTTTATTTCAAACTTTTTTTCATTACTTTTAGTATTATTTATTCCATAACGAATGAAAGTATCTGAAAATGCCCATTTAAATTCATCATAAAAAAGTAATGCAATTTATTAAAAGTATATTTAAATATACACTTAAACCTACAATTTTAGATACACATGTTTTAATTTCTTTAAGGTTGTTAAACTTAATTCTAGATTTTTCTCAAAAATATATATTAACTAAGACAGATAACACGGAAGATAAATTATCAAAGAAACTGAGAAGCAATAAAGAATATGACATGCTCTTTTGCTTATAGTATCTAAGTTTTTTTAACAAATGAAAAGTAGGATTTTCTAGCTTTGTTTGTCTATATCCAATTGATAATATCCTTATAACTTCTTTCTTTGTGCTAAAATTTATTTTGTACTAAAATAATTTAAAATGAAATTTTCTGTTTCATCCATTTTTTGATATAGCAAATTAGATTGGATAGCAAGTTAGATTAGACTAGCTGAATGATAAGGAATTGCCCACAAATTGTCAATTTTAATTAATTTTTTTTATTTCATTTTTTATTGATGCTTTAGTTCTTCTTGGATAACCACCAGAAAGAGCCTATACCATGATCAAAAGGGTAACCGGAAAAAAAGTGACCGGAAAAAACGTGACAGGAAAAAGGGGGACAAAATAAACAACAGCGGAAAAAACGTGACAAGGAAAATACGTGATCGGAAAAAAGGGGACAAGGAAAAAACGGGACACTGAAAAAACGGGACCGTTTGGTGCTACTTGTACTTTGTCCGGTATGGAACCGTTATAAATAATACAAATATTTTAAGTCAATGTCTACAAATGCGAATTTTGAAAAATGGAGTGGAATATTTGCATACTAGAATGCTTGTTTAAAGCTCTACTTGATTTTTGACAATCGCGAACGGGAGTACGAATATTTTCCGTCGATGTTTAAGAATGCAAATATTGAGAAAAGTCCCGCATATTCGCATATGAAAATGCATATTTACATCACTACTTGATTTTTGATATATGTAAATTAGGAAACAGGATATTTTAGTCCCGCCGTTTTGGTCCCGATGCCATTTCGATTCCTAGCCTTTTCTGTCCCTTGCAGTTGTTGTTGGAACAGATATATTGTTAATAACAAAATCTCAAAAATTAAATTGTTTTTATTGGCGTATTTATTAGTAACAAATCAAAATTATTTCAATTATTAATTGTTTATATAATTAATTTATCAATTACTTGTTTAAAAAATATTACATGAGCTATATAATAATTACAGGGTAATGCAAATATATTTTTTTTTTTTAATTTTCGTTTACTATAATGTCATTAGATTATATAAAAATGATAATGATTCTGAGGATAAATATGTTGTTTATTTATTTATTACTTAGTTTATAATATTTTCTTGCTATTTAAATATAATTAATTAATAATATCTAGTTGTTTTTTTTTTTTATATTGCAAACTATAACTGTGCTAAAAAATAAAAATCTAATTCTACATCTAGATAATAACATCACCTAACATCAATTAAAAAATATTTTACATTTTTGTACAATATTACATTATTATTATTATTAATTAATAATAATACCATCAGTCAACAAAACAATTACTTAGACTTAAATTTTTGACTGATTTTTCATTTTTTTGGGAGGGGGGGGGATAATAAATAAAAACTTTTGAATAAAAACTTTAATTGATGAATAATTGCTATTAATTAATTATTAAAATAGTTAGTAATTTTAATATAAAAATTAAATTAATGTTTTATTAAATATATTTTTTAATTCAATTTATTCTTAATTTATTAAATTATTAACGTTAATATAAATTACAAATTTCTACTTTAAAATAAACTCAATACAAATTATATATTCAGTTTATCATTATATTTAATATCAGCTATAAGCTGAAATTTATCCTTTATCTGCTTTTTTATTTTATATTTAAAGTTACCGAGATTTAAAACTATTAATATAATTAATAATAAAACTAAGATAAAAAAAATTATTAAACTTACTTTCTGGGAAAGATGGAGGAAAAAGGTAATTAAAAGAAAATAATAAAAAACAAATGCAAAAAAGCTTAGTTTTGTCAGTTAAAAAATTATTTATTAAGGTATTAATAACATTATCACATAAAATTAAAAATAATCGTTTTATTAAAAGAAATAGGTCTAATTTTAATAAAATTTGCTCACAAAACTGTTCTTCAAGGGTGGGAAGACTTAAAAAAAGTTGCAAGCAACAATTACAAAAAGAAAGAGCACAGGGAAGGGGGGGGGGAGATCTATTTTTTTAACAAAATATTAATTTCAGCACGCCCTAGTAAGCAAATCTCTGTTGATTTCCCAATGCATAATGGTAAAGTAACTTATGAAAACAGATTTATAAGATGCAACATTGTATTGAAAATATCAGACATTTGTTACTTAGTTAGTTTTTAGTAATTGTTTATGAATAAGTTCAATATTTATAAATTCCGTGTCATGTTTTTTCGGGTCACTTTTAGGTAGCATTCATTACAAAAAGCTACCTATTGCAGCCGTTCGGAGGAAAGCGATTTCAAAAAATTTTGGCATATTTTCATCGATCATGACCCCCAGACCCCGAAACCACCCTCCGTTCAAAAGTTGATATATATATATATATATATATATATATATATCTGACATTTGTCATACTGTAACTCTCGAATTTATGAACCGATTTGGATGTAATTCAGTATGTGCATAGTACATACCAATGGCTCGACCGAGTTCGTTGGCCAGCTTCATCCGCCATTTTGTTTCAAAATGGCGGCCATTTAAAATTTTCTTAAAAAATTTAAATTTGAAATGTGGTACCAAAGAATTGAAAATGGAAAAATATTTTTTTTTTATGTATTTGACCTTTATACAAAGATTCCGGAGCAGTTTTTGTTTCGTCTATATCTTAAAAAATAGCTGAGTTATAGCATTTTGAATTTCTAGCGTGGCTGACATTTTGAAACGTCCTGAATTTTGTCACGCGATAAAAGGCGTATTCATGAACCGATTTGGATGTAACTTCGTTTGTACATAGTACATACCAATGTCTCGACCGAGTTCGTTGGCCAGCTTTATTCGCCATCTTGTTTCAAAAGGGTTGCCATTTAAAAAAATTAAATTTTAAATTTAAAATGAGGTATTAAAAAATTGGAAAATGAAAAAGATTTTTTTATGTGTTTGGCCTTGATACAAGGATTCCGGAGCAGATTTTGTTTCTGAAAATTTGTTCTTTTGTTTATATCTTAAAAAATGGTTGAATTATAGCACTTTGAATTTCTAGTATGGCTAACATTTTGAAACGATCTTGTATTTGTCACGCGATAACACACGTATTCGCCTATTTCCATGTGAGAAAGCATGTGGATAGTATACATCAACATCTCAGCCAGATATAAGTTGCCTTAAATAAAAGCAGCTTGGATAAAGCTGACTAATTTCGTGAAATTCTCGTTCATAATGATTTAGTATTGATAAAAATTAGTATTGAATCTCCTATATTCGGTTTCCCCTAAACTGAGCTTCGTGTGTTTGAATAATATAAGTTGGATAATGTAGGATAGTAAGTGGAATAATATAAGTTGAATAATATAAGCTTTTTTAAAATAAGGTATTTGAAAGCTACCTCTTCCTCCCGGCACTGGCCGGAAGGACTTTTTTTCCTTGTCACGTTCATCCGGTCACGTTTTTTCCTTGTCACCTTTTTCCGCTCTTGTTTTTTCTGTCACTTTTTTTCCTGTCACGTTTTTTCCGTTCACTTTTTTTCCTAGATTCGGTCAAAAGAAGTATCAAAATCGAAGCATTTTTTCCAAATCTACCCGTTGATAGTCACTAAATACTAACTTTTTTTTCTAAAAGTCAGTTAATAAAAAATGACATTTTGAGGAAAATCCCTTATCATTCAGCTGCTTTTACAGAACAACTAAAAATTAGCTCACTCTAACGCCGATATCTTTCTGAATTTTTACGATATTTGACTGAATATTTACAATAAATTGCTCCATAGAGTTGACTATTAAATTATGTAACACCGCAAAAGAAGAAGCACAATTAAATAAACAACCCGAATATAAAACTCTGGAAAATAAATCAACGTAAAATAAAGCACCCGAAAGATAAAGCCGTATATTAGAAGGACTTCAACTCTTGGTTACAATTGCCAAGGTTTAATCAAACTAAAACTGCTACAAAAGCATAAAATGGAAAATGAGCTGAAGTTTTTCCTTCGGGACGGGCCGATGGCAGTCCGAAATCTCCAATAGGGATTATTCTCTTCCCCAAAATGATTGAGTTGCAACCAGGGCTGCGAAGTCGGACCAATTTTTGAGAAAAAGAGTCGGAGTCGCTAAAAAACAAGCTGACTCCGACACTAGATTTTTTTGTTAGACATCTTAAAAATGAAACAAGTGGGTAAGTGTGATCACAGATCGTACAGAGGGTTTCGTTTAAAATTCCTTTCCAAACACTTTATGCTTTTGAAAAATCTGTTAGTTCCACATTTCACAACCAGGGGGCGCACTTGATTCTAAACAAACCTCTATCCGAACGAAAATACGTTTTACATACTATCCGCAGATATATTAGTCAAGGGGATTGGGCCGATAGCACCCGAGATAAGAAGGCGCCCTGGCGGTAAAAAGTGGGACTAAAATATGTAAGGCTATGGTGCATAATATGAAAGAATGGTCAAAGGGGTGTCGGCAAAAGTTGGAAAAGTACTCCCCGGGTGAAAAGGGCGGAGGTTAGAAAAATTGCTTAAAATACCCAAGTCCCGGAGGAGTAAATAACATAAGACTGTTTGAAAATTTTATGATTTGCCGTGTGGTCTGAGGCATTCAGCTATACGTATGCAAAAATTCATGTCTCCAACTTAATTAGGGGCTCTCTTAGAAAGAATTGCTTAAAATACATATGTGGTAGCTCAAAGGGTTAAACGTAAGACTTTTTCAAGATTTCATGATATGTCGCCTGGCCTCAGGTATTCTGCAATAAGTATGCAAAATTTCAAATCTCCAATTTAATTAGGGTCTCAATTAGAAAGAATTGCTTAAAATACACAAGCTGGAGTTGAAAGGGTTAAACATAAACTTTTTCAAAATTTATTATTTGACGTGTGATCTGAGTTGTTGAGCTATAAGTATGCAAAATGTCACGCCTCCAATATAATTAAGGGCTCATTTAGAAAGAATTGTTTAAAATACACATGTGGGACCCCAAAGGGTTAAACGTACGACATTTTCAAAATTTTATGCTTTGTCGTATTATGTGAGGTGTTCAGCTATAAGTACCCAAAATTTCATGTCTCCAATATGTATAGTTTCTGAGAACGGGCTCTGTGACGGACAAACAGACAGACAGACAGACAGATGAGCGAGACGAATAGAGTTTCGTCAGATGAACGAAATCCTAATTAAACTAATTATATGCAATTTGAAATCTATAAAATGAATTGTTATTGTTATTTGTGGACTATATCAGGCTACTCAAGTTACAGATGACCGATTTACTGCAGTGTACAAAGTAGATACAAGGGTAGGTAGGTATTGCCCATATACAGAGTAGATGAAAACTGTTTATTTCATAACTGTAGTAGATATTTTACATTTCCTTCTATATATATAAAAAAAGTTTTGATTTGGAAATGGACCAATGAAAATCTGCGTAGATATTCCGGGTAGATCGGCATCCAATTTGAATGCTTAAGCATGCCCTTTCATCGTTAATATTAAAAAAACTGTTGCATACAAAAATATGAAAATCGGCGATATTATAGAGAAATGTTTGATAAACACGCTGATGCAGACAGTTTTCAAATCGAAGAATTATTTAAAGATATTTAATGCTAAAGTGGTACAAAATCGTCCTATTAAAAATGTTTTATTGGAGCAAAAGCTATACATGAGAATTTAATCATTTTTAGATCATTTTATACGTTATAAGTTCCCGGTGTGCATATTGCATTTATTTTTCTTATTAGACCCATTTTTTGAGGTTTTATTTCTATTTTAAATTCAAATTTTCAGCATTTCGAGCGATATTTTTTACAAAATTTAGAAAATTTTATTAATTTAAACTGTTGCCAATTGTATAAAAAGCGCAAACAATAATGTTTACTTCAGATTAAAAACTTATTTACACGTGACTATTACAAACAGAAAAAAAACTTTAAAATTAGAATTAAATGATTACGTGTTAATAGAAGGAAAATTACCTCATAAGAACCATATTTACACTTGAATTTGAGAAGCAAAATCTTAAAATAAAAAAATCATTATTATGCATTAAAACTTGTAAATGGAGGAAATTACGTCATATTTAAAATGCCCCAAAAATATGGCAAAACAGTTTAAATTGAAAAATATATTTGAGTGAGATATTTTGAGATAATCTTTTCAACTATTATCGTGAATTCGAAGACAGCGCAAATAATATTTCCTTCTAACAACAAAAGTATTTTCACGTGAATATCAATAAGAGAAATAAAACTTTGGTGTAAATTACGTCAGATTTGAAATGATACATTTAAAATGAATTATTTAAAAGAACTATCTTATAGCGCAGTTAAAAAATACCGGGAGACAATGACACTGTTTACTTAATTCATTTTACATTAGCTTATTTTCCAATGTTTAACTAATTTTTTTAATTAAATACGAAAACAGCCATTGTGTCTCTTAACAGCAACAGATTTGGTCTTAAAAGTCCCAACCCAAGGAAAACGAATGGAAACCTGTTTACAGAGAGATCGCTACTGTTTTTTTTTTTTTTTTAAATTTAATTCAATATTTTTAAAGCCGATCAAATTAGCGTGCTTTTTGGATTTTGGTGTGCCTGAACGGGGGTTGGCGAGCGTAGCTCGTAGGGGGCGGAGCCCCCTAGTAGTATATAAATAAGTACTTCCCTCATATTTTTGGGGTTTGCGGATAGAACCAGAGGTACAAAGGTCTGGAAGGACCCAAAACCCGGAAAATGAAGGGAATTTTTCAAACAGGCCGTGTAAGTAGAAATAAGACAATTTATGGTAATTGACCATTAATGACTGTTAAAATGTTATTTTAATGACTATTGAAGAGATTTGGAATCGAACAGCGTTTTCCATTTTTTTTTAAATAAATTAATAAAATATAAGAGATTCTTGTCACGAGACTGCAGGTTTTTATCCTTTCCCGTGCTATCGCTTCTGAAAATTCGATTAAAAACTTTAATTTTGACAGTATTTTCTCAAAGATATGTTGCCTTTATCAAAAAAAAAAAAGTGGATAACGTAATAACGTAAAGTTTCTGAATAAGAACACCGGCACCAATCTTTTGCGTTTCAGAAAAGAAATGAATTCAGAAATGTATCAGAAAAAAGCTCCTTTGGTATTTGAGAAAAGCCTTATTAAATGACAAAGAAATATTTTTAGAAATCTGCATTTTGTTATACAGATTCAAAAGTTATCATGTTTTTAACCCACCATTTTTCCATTTATTCTGAACTACATTATTTTTTTAATGAATCCTTATTTAAATGTTGAAACATTTAATACTCTATAAGTAATCATTAATGTTGCTATTTTGTATTCTCTGTCTTGCGAATACATACTAATTTTAAAATATACTGTAAAATTATCCCATAAATATGCATGCAGTATGCATTCAGATTCTTTAAAAGAATTTTAATTGTATGTTTAGAAAAACCTAGATATTTTTGTAGAAATTGAGTCATTTAATTGATTTTTCCACGGCCCCGCCGGGCCTGATTTCACTGATTTTGTACGGGCCGGGTCATGAACTGTGAAAATATAAATGAACCGGGCCAGGCTCGGAAATTACGACCCGTGCAGGCCTCTAAAAAAGATAATCAATGCCGAAATAGTGAGATTTGAGCTTTATTTTTCTTATATTCTATCATTATTTAAATCAACAGGCAACATTAGTACCCCAGCCCGAGTACTAGTGCAGTCATCCCGGAGTCGGAATAGGAATCGGAGTCGGAGTCGATAAAATATCCCGGAGTCGAAGGCGTCCATTTTTCGCACCGACTCCACAGCTCTGGTTGCAACATCACGTGTATACACAATCATATACATTTTTAAATCATTCCCCAATGATTATAAAAAACATGAAAAAAAAAGAAAAAAAGTTTCCACTTTTTAATTATAAATTGTATGAGGTTTTTTTAAATTAAATACATAATAGATTTTTTATTTTTAAATTAATAGAGTGCTTGTCTGAAAATTATAAAAATTTAAATTAAAAATTAAATTTTTCAATATTTTGTCTTTTTCACTTAGTTGAACAATTTTAGAGGTAAATAGAAATAAATGTTAATACTAAGTATAGCAGCCTGCTGCAATAGACCAACAAAAAATTACAAATCCATCTAATTTTATACGTTATGGTACATATATTTTTTTTCGAATATTAATTTCGGAGTACATAAAATATTTTTAAAAACATGATAAAAAATATTATACTATGTAACATTTGAAAAAATTAAGAGAAAAAGCTTATTAGAAGCTTCAAATATCCGAATCCAAAATTGCAGCTCATTTCATTAAGTGGTTTTCGAGTTAAAATTAAAAGAAACTACAGGCATTGCAGTTTTGTTTACAACTATAACAAGTATGAAAAATCATTCGTTAAGCATAGATTATGAAACACTTTCCAACACTTCCTGAATGCTTTAACAAAACTTCATTATTTAGGGAAATAAGGTATATAAGAGGACTAAGTAAACATTTTAGAAAACGCATAAAACATTTGAAAAACTGATTTCAGCAGTTATCATCCATAGCAAATATGTATTCCAATTCTTTTGAACAGCTCTGTATTTGATTTGCAGGTTGATATATATGCTATATAATGGGGAAATTTAGTTTAGCAAGAAAACGAATACAGGTTGAAATTTCTCTTTCAGCAATTTATACTAATAGATGGAAACATACTTGTATACTTTTGTACAACCCTATAGTTAACCTTAGTACCTTTATTACACGCCACTATTTAGCTAAAGTTTAATTCAAAGTAAAACACTCTTAAAACTACTGGAATCACATTTCCAGAAATTATTATTTATAGACGGTCATGTATCCAGTTCTTTGCGTGACCCTGTATATAATTTTATCTATGTTCTACAAACATTTCTTAGTAAACAAAATGCAGTTCAGCGTAAAAATGCATAACCCATTTAAAAACCACCTTTAAGCAATTTACAATCATACTCAGTAACCATTACGAAATCTTTTGTATAGCCCTGTATATGAATTACAGCATTTATACACACCATATACAATGCATAAATATAGTGAAACATAAAAGCACATAACATAATTAAAAATGCATTGCCAGCAATCATTGCTACCGTACAGTACTTCGGATACAATATCGTATCTGAAATCTTTTTTGCGTCCCTGTAAGCGCTATGCACTTCTTATTATACATGAAATAAGTAGTAGTAAACTTCAGCGACGTATATCAATTTCATTACACATGAAATAATTTAACATAATTAAAATATGCCGGAAAAAATTCCCTCCACCCGTATATCATTATGTAACGGAGATATTTTGTGTGGCCCTGTAAATTATTATTATAATTATTCTTTGCACCACATATTCTGAGGAATGCATATTTTAGTGCATTTGATAAATGCATATCAATTTTAATATGTTTGAAAGCATGTAACATCATTGAAAATCATTTTAAACGATTTTTTCCCATAGGCCGTAATGTAACGGAAAATTTTGACTGTCCCTGTAAATGAACTAAACATGCTACAAACTTCACTTGAAATAGGGTTCGTGCTATGGTAGAGATCACTAACATACAAAAATTTCAGAACGATCCGAGTATATTTACGGGAGTTAGAGCGCGTACAGACGGACAGACGACCAGACAAACCGAATGCATAAACACTTTTCAACTTTGTTGGAAAGTGTTAAAAATGAATTTAACATTGACTTTGTGTTTGGTATTCTAGGGCAGTTTTTTAATTAATTCAAATATAATGTCAATTTTGGGTGTTCATATTAAAAATTTCATTTTTGTATACGTGTGTTATTATTATTATTATTATTATTACTCTTGTATTATGTGTAATTTAAAATTTTGATACAGCCTTCCAAATATGCTCATTTTAAAATAAATAATTTCCCTGAAACTATAGTGCGAATTCCATAAAAATTCGTTTTTAGACTAATTAAGTGGTGTAGAATTTATTTATGGTGTCAAAATTGTGATTTGCTTAAAAAAAAAAAAAAAAAAAAAAAAAAAAAAAAAAAAAAAAAAAACAAAGATTGAGTTTGTTTTCATATACGTACATATAGCCCTCTAAGCAAAATTTATATACATTATTTAACAGTAGACTTTATTTCCGATAGTTTGGCACCAACAACTTTCTGCTATGATAATTTATTGCTTAATTTGTGGGGGCTGTTTATTTTTTATTTATTTATTTTATTTTTTTTTTTTTTTACGACTGTACATTTATTATAAAGATTAATCCAGAATTTGAAAAAAATAACAAAGTAATTTCATTTTTTATATATATATAAAATTCATTGCATTTTGCACTTTTTCTCTTAATGGAATTATTTCTAAATTTTCTTTTATTACATAAAAAATAACATAAGTTAACTTGACAAAGTTAATCAAGCTTCATTTCCCCTATAAAATCTTTGTCTTTTTAGTAATTTTTCTTCTTAACTTTTCTTTTTCTGATTAAAATATAACTTATTTACCGATATATATTTTTATATGAAAACCTTAAAAAACTTCAGATACGCCTAACTTTTAGATTTAAATGATTTGACATTAAATTAAAATAAACTTAATAAACAACAATAATACGAAGAATAATATTGTTTAAAAAATGTCAAAATCATAATTTAAGTGAAATAAATAATCTTAAATAAGTGTTTGTTTGTTTTTTTTTTTTTTTTTTTTTTTTTTTAAAGGCATATTTTCTGAAAATGTGGTGATCCCCTGAATTTAGTCTTTTTTATGAAGATTTTTTTTATTTTAAGAAAATATTACAAAGTTTGTAGCCCTTTTTCGAAAAAAAAAAAAAATTCTAACTTTTCTTCTCTTTTGAGTTTTATGTCTCTGAATTATTTATATATATATATATATATATATATGAATTACCGCCGCTAGATTACAGACAATTTATCATCTTGTAACTCTCTATGTCTCTTTTCACCTCTTTTTTGAATCTCCATGTTGTCCAGATTATATTATCTTTTTCTATGCGCAATAAAAACCGAGCGATAGTTAAAAGACATCAAAGATTAATTGTTGGCAACCTTGGTTTTTGCTATAATCTTTGCTAAGCCTTTACTGATCAATAAACGTTCCATCAAACCAGTGTGAGGAAATGGAAAATTAATTATGTATACCGAAAAGAAAGCGATAATCAAAACCGTACTTTCCGGATTCTCCGAAAACTCATCAATCAAGTACTCAATCAAGCACTTCCGTTAGGAAAGAACCTGAGCCCGAAAATCATTTAGAGTGGGAAATGTAAAGGATGATATTGGAGTCGCATAGTTCATTCAGTTCTAAATTTCAGCAAGATAAAAAAAAAATCTAAATAAATACTATTGGCTATGTTCTCGCTATAAAACCTGCAACGCAAGAATTATATTAAAACTGAACCAAAGTTCGTTTGTAATTCTAGGCACAAAAACAGATAATCTTAATGAGTACAATATTTTCAACAATAATTTTTAAATACAAAATTTTACTAAATTATGTACAAATTAAAATCCAATCTTAAGTTGTAGATATAATATCTAAATTCTTAAAGATTGCATGCAAAAATATTAACTAATCTAAAATACATCTTTTGTGCGCAATTAACAAAAAAAATGGTTTTTATCTTTCTGAGAAAAATATCTTTAAAAGTGTCTTTTAAATCATTGTTTGCAGTAAAATGGTGGACGCATTTTTTTAGTCATAACTTACGTAAAACTAGAAATATTTCTATGCAAAATGTTTTAAAATGCAACAAACTACTATAATGTTCTTTCATATATAATTTTTTGAAAAATCAATATTTTGGTGATTAAACAGCTCTAGTCTCTTAAAATTTCAAGATAATAAGATTTTGTTGCTAACAAAAAAATGCTTAATTTTCTTTTATAATCAGAAATATTTAAATTACATATACATATATACATATATATCAATCTTTTTGAAATATGAATCTACTCATTTTAAGGTAATATGATCTCTACAATATACAACTCTTTTTTTAAATAGTCTAGTGAATTTTCACGGGAAACAATATATATATATATATATATATATATATATATATATATATATATATATATATATATATATATATATATAATATATATATAGTTATAATCTGTTGATTTTAATCCATGTACAGAAGAGCGCCGATTATCGGAACTTCAATCAACCGAACTTCCAACTATCCGAACAGCCTATTTCTCTCAAAAATGTTTTTAACCGAACTTACAGTCATCCGAACAGCCTATTTCTCCCCAAAAAATTTTGTAACCGAACTCCCACTTATCCATTGGCTTGAAATAAAATTTTAAATGAAGAAAAAGCTGATAGTGGATCAGGAAATGAGGAATGTAAAACAATAAAGGAGATGGGAAGAAGGTATGAAGAAAATGAAATTAACGAGTGGTTAGATAGTGAAGTAGTACATAACCCTGGATATCAGATTTTAAAAGATGATGAGATTGTGGATGAGATTCATGATGAAAAAGAAATTGTAGATAATGAAAACGAATGCACTGGAAATAACCAAGGTCCATCACATAATGAAGCATTTGAATATTTGGAAACAGCTATGAAATGGCTCGAACGGCAGAAGAACGTTGATCGTATTCAACTAACGTATTTAAGAAGAATTAGAAATAGGGCAGCATTGAAAAGAATTTTTTCGTTTAAGTAAGCAGCAATCAAAAGCTTTTTTGCTTAAATTATAATCTCTGGAGTTGAGAAAATGATATGGAAAGAAAAAAATTTAATGGTAAACATATAAAAAAAAAAATAAAAATAAATAAACGTGCCAGCACTAACTTGTGCTGCCATACTTAAGCTTAGATAAGGTATGGAGGTTTTAGTAAAGTCAGAAACATTCCTTAAATTATCTGTCCATTTATCCGAACTTTTGCTTATCTGAACCAGGGTCGGTCCCAGCGTGTTCTGATAATCGGCGCTCTACTGTATTCAGTTTTAGATTTTATTTTGTGCAAACCGTTACATACAAAACTTTAAAAGGCAAATTAATTAAAATAATTAAAAAAAAAACTTTAACTTATATGTTCCATTTTTTTAAGACATGTCCTTCTGAAAAATTTGTTGATGCACATTTTCATTAATTACGTAAAAATTTAATGTCTAAACTCATTAATCAGTACAATACTTATGTAAACAATATGCTTTCTGTGAATCTTAATGTGCTAAAGTTCTGTCCATTATGGACATTTTGAGAAGAAAATTTTGCTAAATATATAAGATTTCTACACATTTGCTTGTAGTAGCTCCTAAGGTGTCTTTAACCTCTTAATTCTCGCGCCCGTGATATTCACGGGCTGTGTCTTTTATTCAGTTTGTTTAATCCCCACCAGTTTTATAAAACAGTGTAATTGGTTTTATTATGGTATCATTTCACCTGCTATTAAATAATGTGAATATTTCTTTTCCAAAAAAAAAAAAAAAAAAAAAAGGGTGCCAATAAGCAATTTGATTTTTTAAACTGTAATTTAATGCGACAGTTAAGGGGTTAATCTGAAGACCGTGAGCCGACGCATTACCATTAATTCAATATCTAAAAATTGTCTTATTTAATAGCAGAAACTTTGCAATAAAATAAGGCGATAAAGAGTTCATAAATATTACCTTTTGAAATTTGTGGGGGAAACCGACTATATATACACAAATTAAATAAATTCATGAAAATAAAAAACACAGATTTTTCGGAATGCTTTGAAAGATAAAAGTATTCATTATGTAAAATATTTGAAAGATATTTTTTTGTATTTAACGCAGAGTGCAACATTCAAAGACAAAATATTATAAATAATAAAATATATATAAACTCGTATTAAAATATTATTAAATTTAATAAATTTTTAATTTATAAAATACTTATATTTTTATAATACTTTCATACTAGATTAATTTTTTTTTATATCTGAAAAAAAAAAAAAAAAAAAAAAAAAAAAAAAAAAAAAAACCTCAAATAGAAAAAAAAGTATTTTTTCATACTGGAAAAGCAACCAGTACAACTAAAAAAATAAAAATAAACTCCAAATTTGATTTTAATACTTTTAATAAGAATGTCAACGATTTTAATCAGACAATTAAAATTAATGATTAAATCGTGTTTAAAAATTAAAGATTTTAAAACGGTATAAAAAAGCATTGAAATATAAAGTGGTAAAGTTTCTATGGATATTTTGCCTTAATGAATAACCGAAATATGCTTTAAATACATGTTTTAGCTTAAATGATTATGTTTATAAAAAATTAAATATGATAAGTTTGTAAAAAGCAAGTTCTTATCTGGCGTAAAAATCATACAATTTAAAAAATATATTTAAATCTAATGCTGCTATTTTGTGGATTTCAAATATAACTTCAGATATAAAATTGGTCATTCTCATATTTACTTTGTGTGCATAATTTAATGGTTTCCACCCATTTTCATAATTTGTTTTGATTAGCAAGCATATACCTGCGTGTAAGTTTTCATTTATGGTGTTAACAGTAATTTTTATAAGTTGAAATGCAAAAATTCTTGCCATGATATTTGTCTGATTTGTTATTTGTGTTAACTGATGAAATTACTTATGTGAAGTTTTATTTATTTCTGTAATTATATTAATTATAATTTTATTAATCAAAACGTAAAATGTGTAATGTTCTAACTAGAGAAATTATTGTTTAATAACTATTAATTTAAATAGTATTAACAATTTTATATTAAATTAAGTTATTAATAATTTTAATAAATATAAATATCTGCAGTATTTAATATAGGTTTACATAATTATTACAAAATTTCAACATACATAATGGTATTACTAACTGATAAAATAACTAATTTGGTGATTTAATCTTTTAGTACTAATAATAGTTTTATTAATTAAAGCATAAAAACATAGATTATGACACATGTTTTGGAAAAAAACCTGACAACTGTATAACCTCCTGAATGAAATTTTAAGATGCATTACGCAATCTCTCTCTTTTTTTTTTTTTTTTTTTTTTTTTTTTTCGGAATTATAATCAAGATTTTTTTCTTTACTTGCGTGCTGATACTCAGATCTCAAATTCTTTGACTTTGAAACCTATACCATTAACCAAAATTTATCCCTAGAAGGTCTTGGCTGCATTACAATAGTTTGTTCACAATAGTATGTTTCCAGCTCACATAAATAAACAATATAAGAATCACATTTTTTTTTATTTAAATAATAGTAATAATAATACATTATTATTATTATTCAGAAGCAGAGCTAACACAATAACGTTTCCGAAAAAAAAAAATTATATTGCTTGCAATTTTTATTTGACAACAACAAATATCTGTATCTCACAAATAATACATTTGAATTTCATGATAATTGGATTAATCATATAAATAATAGATTACCGAAGGGGAAAAGAAGGGATTTACATCCTTTCTACAGTGAGCTGCTACAAGAAAATCGAAAATGGTTTGTCTATATTTTAATATTTTATATTTCTATTTAAAATCTTTAGATGGAAAGTGTTATAATAAACAGTAATGCTGTAAAAAAAAAAAAAAATAATAATAATAATAATAATAATAATTGTAAGCAAATTTATAGACGTTAGAAAAAAACTTGCCCACAAATTTATTTTCTAATAGAGTAAAGCCTGTCTGTAACGGAATCTCACTTTAAACGGGAAAAATCATGTTCTTGCCAAAAAATACCATGCAATTATACCACTTCAGACGTAAAAAACTTGTGTAAAACGGAATTCTTTACTGATAAATTAAGTTTCCGTCTTAGCAGATATTTCTTTATCATACTTGTGGTGGCATTCGAATTATTAACGGGGCCGGCTGTCTCTGTCTACGGTCCTGTTTCGGCATAGTATGTCCTTGAAAGCCGAGTATGCAAAATAAGCGAGACATTATTTTTTATATTACACACTAAATCTTTCCTACATATTTCTTCAAGGCCGTATACTAATTCACAGCAACATCAAAATATGCACGTAAAAAGGGGGGGGGGCACATATACAGGAGTCGAATAATCAGCTGTCGACGAACCTAAAAATATTCTTATAGCATCGAATATGTGACCCCTCAGCTGTGACATCAACATGACGTTTGGGGGCATATATACAGGGGTCGGATATCCAACTCTCTCACCAAAAGTAAAAGCCTTAGCATTGGATATCTGACCCCTTGATATGTATCCCCTTTGCTCTGACGTCAAAATGACGTATTGGGGCAGATATACAGGGGTCGGATATCCAAATCTCTCTCCAAAAGTAAAAGTCCTAGCATTGGATATCTGCCTCCTTGATATGTGTCCCCTTCTGCTGTGACGTCAAAATTACGTATGGGGGCATATATACAGGGGTTGGATATACACCCTTCGACGAAAGGAAAATTCTCTAGGACTGGATATGTGTCCCCTTCAGCTGTGACGTCGTATGGGGGCAAATATACAGGAGGTGGATATACAGCTATCGACGAAAATAAAATGCTCTGTATTGGATATGTGCCCCCATCTGCTATGGGGGCATATATACAGGGGTCGGATATACACCCTTCGACGACAGTGAAATTCTGCAGCACTGGATATGTGCCCCTTTCTATCTGTGACGTCAAAATGACGTATGGGGGCAGATATACAGGGGGTAGATATAAGCGTCCCCGAATTTCATCGGCAATTACTCAGAAATGTCTCATCGGCCTGAGATCTATGGATGATCGCAATCTGATGAATTTTAGAAAAATATATGATGAAACACCGAGGAGTACGATTTGATAACGATGAAAATGCGATGACTTTTAGATGAGTTATCAAGCAAATTTTGATTAGAAAGCGATGAATTATAGATTGGTTGGTTGGGTGTATAAATGAAAGCGATTTCAGAATATTTATTTTCGAAATATACATACATTAAAATTTTAAGCGTCAAAAATGTAAATACATTCTTTTAATTTCTATTAGCTTTACTACAATCGTTTGAAACAAAATATTTAAACAAAAATATCCAAATTTTATTTTTTGAAGGAGGGGGAGGGGTGAGCTGAGTTAGAAAGAGTTCCATATTTTTTTTATTTCTGAACAAATACTACTCCTTCATTTAAATAATCCTATTAAATTCTATTATTTATCCTCTTCCTAAAGCCTTTTATTTTAAATCCATTAAGTTTGCTTGTTTTCAACAAACTGATTTAAAAAAAAAATCAAATGCATTTTTTAAGTATTAATATTCGACTAACAATTACCACTCTTATTGTTTATCATTATGTTTGATAGAAATATTTTAAAAGAATTTTATTAATTCTAAATTATTGTTCTGCTTTGATAAGTTTTTGCCCCTTAAATTTTTCATTATAAAATATGAAAGGTTATTTCTTTCATTTTATTAGACTTTAAAAGACGAAAAATGCAAATGGGCCTTTTTCTACCAAGGTACATGAATAATTCAGTAAGTTATACTATTGTATAAACACTCATAACTCAAAAGAGTATATATTTTTAATTAAGCATATTTATTGGAAAGGGGGGGGATTGGTGGGATTCAGGTGTCTAATTAGGTAGAATTTCGGTCTGTTCAGAGATCCTTGACAAGAGGCGTACAAAAGCAAAGGGCATCACACCCTCCTCGTTTAAATAAAGACCATTTTTTATCACACGAACTGTCCAAACACATACCCATATTTGGCAATAAACCGTTTTTCCCAAAAATAAATACTTTGAACCAGAAAATTTATTTAATTAAATGTGCCTTGCTTCTATTTAGTAGTAATTTGAAATATACTTTATTTCATTAAATAAATTTCTGGTTTAAAGTTTTTTTCTTCTTTCACTACGTGGGAAGGTGGTAATAAGTATACTTATTGCAATTTCTTTGTTAAATATTTGATAATTCATATCTGTAAAGTGCAAAAAAATAAAACTCTTGAAGAAGCACACTGTAATAACAGATTATATTTCTAAAACAAATGTATGAATTAGGTTCAGCTTTGCAAGTCCCATTTTTAAGTCAAATCAATTTCATTTAACCCCTTGAGAGGCGAGTGATTGCGTTCCTGTAATGTTGAATTCACACCGGGATCTTTGAAAAATTCCGTTTCAAAATAAAGAAAAGCAATTTTACAAGTTTTTTCCATCAAAGTTACAAAAATAAAATTTATTTAAAAGTTTCCGGTGCAAATCTCGATTAAACTTAGGTGGGATAAAATATATCCCATCGTCCCTCAAGGGGTTAATATTCATAACTTTCACACCTATGGTTAATTTCTTTTCTATTAGTCTTATGTCATGCTGATACTTCATGATTGTATTGTCTGTGAAAACCCTAACTGTAGGGAAGGTAGGGGATTTCCCCCTCTGAAATATTTGTATCTTAATATGATTTAAGAAAAATTGACAGAAAAACTATTTAAATTAATATTTTACTAATTATTGATCAATCTAATTGTCAAATGTATTTGAAAATAACTTTTTGAGACTTTCTGATAATTTTTTTCCCACAACACTGCTGTTATGATTTTTTTCATTCAAAACATTTACATAAATTTATATTTATTATGGAATTGGGCTTCATTAAGCAGCACAGGATCAACATTCTCTGGAAGTGTAGGAAAAAATATTTTCAACACCTAGACTTATGCATCCAGATGCATACCCGTAAGGCATGGTGACGTCACGGCGACGTCGTTGTGAAGTCACACTGTGATTTTGTGACCGTCGATGTGACGTCACGTGACGTCGATGTGACGTCATAGTGACTAGAATGCGAGGTCGTTATGGCCGTTTTAGAGGTCGTTTGTGACGTCACATTGTGACCACTCTGTGAAGTCACGGCGTGACAAATTTGTGAAAAGCGTGTCATTTGTGACTATTTTGGCATTAACTTTGTGACGAACCTGTGACGAAAGCGACAATGCTTTGACGTCACACTGTGACCAATTTGTGAAATATGTGTCATTTGTGACGAACTTGTCATAAACACTGTGACGATTTCAAATGAAAATCAAATTTTGAAATTAATTACTTAAAAGGCACAAAGGCGAACATAGTGAAAAAGATTCCATGCTGGGTCTCGAACCCGGGCCATCAGTATAGCGCACTGACATTCTACGGACTAAACCACATGGAACGATACCCAGCCTGGAAATTTTCTCACTATTACATGTTGGCAAGGCTACAAACGCAGCACAAGATGGAATATTTATCGTGAACCACCGACATGGGGCAAACACGAAACTTAATTAAATCCAGCATCGATTGAAACTATATTAATACTTGGAAATTTTTCCAGAGAGATCCATTCGCCTTGCATACAATATTTCAAATGAAAATCAAATTTCAAATTAATTGCTTAAAAGGCAATTTTAATTTGAAATATTGTATGCAAGGCGAATGTTTCTTCCTGGAAAAATTTCCAAGTATTAATATAGTTTCAATCGATGCTGGATTTAATTAAGTTTCGTGTTTACCCCATGTCAGTGGCTCAAGATAAATATTCCATCTTGTGCTGCGTTTGTAGCCTTGCCAACATGTAATAGTAAGAAATTTTACAGGCTGGGTGTCGTTCCATGTGGTTTAGTCGGTAGAATGTCAGTGTGCTATACTGACGGCCCGGTTTCGAGTCCCGGCATGGACTCTTTTTAACTATGTTGGCCTTTGCGCCTTTTAAGCAATTAATTTGAAATTTGATTTTCATTTGAAATATTGTATATAAAGCGAATCTTTCTCTCTGGAAAAATGTCTAAATATTAATATTGCAATGAATTTTAAAGTAAACTTTTGTTGTAAATATAAAATTTTATTTTTTACCGTACTTTTTAGCAAAATATCGCTATTTTGGAGCACTTTTCTTCTAAAACATTTTCAATTTCTCCACTTAAAAAAACAATGCTTATCAACTGACATATTTTTTTATTAAGTTCTAAACTTGATATTGAGTTCAAGCTTGATATTTAGAATGGGTAATTTTTTAATGTGTTGTGATTTTTTATTGTTTTATTAAATACGAACATGGAGTCTAACGGATATTAATATAACTATTATTTATATAACAGTATGATAAGCCATATTTATTTAAATTTTTTATTCCCGCGTACATTGTATTTTGTGAATATGAGCTAAATAGATTTGGTATGTTTTATAGGAAAAGACTGATCTCAGAAATAGAAAAAACAAGTAAGAAAAATCATGCGTTAAGCATAGATTATAAAATACTTTCCAACACTTCCTGAATGCTTTAACAAGATATCGTAATTTAGGGAAATAATGTAAAATAAGATAACTAAGTAAACATTTTAGAAAACGCATAAAACATTTGAAAAACTGGTTTCAGCAGTTACCATCCATAGCAAAATATGTTTTCCAATTCTTTTGAACAGCCCTGTATTTGATCTGTAGGTTGATACACTAAAAAAAATCAAGCACTCAAACATGAGTAAACCGATGTACTCATATCGAACTGAATATTTTTGGATCAAAAATGAACCTATGGTTTCTTTATTTTGAAACATCACATGTTATCAAACCGAAACAAACGAATTATTTTGTACCCTGTAATGGTTCATTTCATTTTGGCGGCATAAATGATGTTTATTAATGTAAATATTAAATTATGCACAGTATTTTAAAATAATTTAAAAGTGTTTGGAAATGTTGCTGTTGTCATAAAAATATTCGATTTGAGTATCTTGTTACGAATTTTGGTATTTTTCTTAATAAATAATGAATTAAGCGTTTCTTGTTAATAACTTTGAACGAGAAATAAATATCAGTACATTTTTACTTTAATTTTAGGGGGGGGGAGGAGTGGGGGTCAGTACATAACCATTCATAATTGATCACAACCAAGGAATAAAAAATTAGTACATGTGTTTCTCAACTTTGAGTACATTTGGATCGGAGCAATTTTGAGTATGTGACGCATTTAAAATTGTGTACTTTTTACTCAATTTTCAGTACCCATTTTTTTCAGTGTATATATACTATATAATAAGATAATTTAGTTTAGCAAGAAAACGCCTAACAGGTTGAAATTCTCTTTCAGCAATTTATACTAATACATGGAAACATACTTGAATACTTTTGTACAACCCTGTAGTTTACCTAGAACCTTTATTACACGCCACTATTTAGTTAAAATTTAATTCAAACTAAGACACTCTTAAAACTGCTAAAATCACATTTCCAGAAATTATAATTTATAGACGGCCATGTATCCAATTCTTTACGTGACCCTGTATATCATTTTATCCATATTCTACAAACATTTCTCAGTAAATTAAATGCAGTTTAGCGAAAAAAATCAACTCATTTAAAAACCACCTTTAAGCGATTTGCGCCCATACCCGGTAACACTTACGAATACTTTTGTGTAGCCCTGTATAGGAATTATAGCACTTATATACACCATACACTATGCATAAATATAGTGAATCATAAAAGCGCATATCATAATTAAAAATGCATTTTCTGCCGTCATCGCTAATATACAGTACTTCGGATACAATATAGTATCTGAAATATTTTATATAATGTGTTCCTGTAAATGCTATATACGTATTATTCGTATTATACATGAAATTATTTACAGTACATAAACCTCAGCGACGTATATCAATTTCATTATATATGAAACAGATTAACATAATTAAAGTACGCAGCAAACAATTCCCTCCATCCCTATATCATTATGTAGTGGAATTCATTTTTTAGCCCTGTAAATGAATAATAACTATTCTTTGCATCGCATAGTCAACAGAATGCATATTTTAGTGCGCTTCATAAATGCATATCAATTTTATTCTCTTTGAAAGCTTGCGTAAAATCCTTAAAAATCATTTGAAACGATTTTTTTCCCATAGGCCGTAATGTAACGGAATACTTTTGGCTGTCTTGTAAATGAACTAAACATGCTACAAACTTCATTACAAATAGGGACCGTGCTATGGTAAACGTCAATAATATCCAAACATTTCAGGGCAATCCGAGTATATTTACGAGAGTTAGAGCGCAGACAGATTGCTAGACGTACATACGGAGAGACAAACCGAAGTCATAAGCCCTTTTCAACTTTGTATCCTCTATTATGTATCTTTTATTATATGAACTTAAAAAACATATATACTAAAGCAGTTTAATCTATAACTTCCTATCAGGCATGAAAAACACTTTATTTCAGTGCTTAAATATCATATTTTATTTTTTAGTGCCAATAATTACTTGTAGCATAAACGTAGAAAATGAGTTTATAATAGAAGAAAATTTAATAATCGATTCAAAATGTCTATAATTAAATGTTTGATTAAAATCACAAACAGAAAAAAAAGTGCTTACATACAATTAAAAAAAATAAGTATACGAATTTGAAAAACACTAAAAATAATAATTAATATTTATAGTTGTACTGTTAAACAACAACAATCTACAATAGATGAATTAAATGCATTATTAGATTTAACAATATCTCAAAAATCTTTACATATGTTATAAGGAATTCCTATTGTTTTATAATTTTGACAAATTGTAAATCTGAAAACATTGGTATGAAAATTTAGGATTTAAAAAAATAATTTAAAATATTATTAGCACTAAAAGAAAACTCTTTCAAAAGTTTCACTATATGTAAAAGTACATTTTCCCAGTATAATGCTAATTTCTAATCTGAAACAATTTCGTAATATCATAATAATCGAATATCTATATAATCTATGAGTGTTAGTAATTAGAAAACAGTAAGATGCCTAAAAAAAAAAACCACCCAAATCATTGTCTCAACACATTTTCAATCTCAAGTAACTGAAAATTGATGTTTTCATTAATTTCCCTAATGAATGTAATCATAAATCAGTCTCTGCGCAGCTTTTTTTTTTTTTTTTTTTTTTTTCAAGCGATGGCAGATTAAGATATATTTATTCACCTTATAGAATAAGAAAATTTTGCTAGCTGAAAGCAATTCTAGATCAGTCTGTTATTAATATAACATAAAACTATTTAACTCATAACACATGAGGAATAAAATATTTAAATTAAATAAGACTTACGTTTATGTTTCTGTAATAATATCCGTATATTCTAAAATGGCAGCTGTCATTCTCTTATCTTAAAAAAACTATTGTAGAAGTGCCGATGTTCTACACAGCGACGCAACTTCCTGGCTTCCCGCGTTTTCCCTTATTTATTTTTTTTTTTTTTTTCTGTGGTTATATCTCGCGCAGACGATTTCGGCTCAATAGATTTGGAACTGAAATGTGCAATGAGAGTGTTTTTATTTAAAATTTTCTATTTGAAGAATTTTCCAATGTATTTTACCTTTTCTTTTTATCAGTACCCAAATATTTATGTTAAAATGCATTGTAAAGTTTCTTTTTTGTAAATAATAATAATAATAATAATAATAATAATATTCATAATTAGAGTTTATTAGATAAAACATTGTTTAAATTTTTAAAATGTGTAAAAATCAATTTAATGGTAATAATGAACCCCAAGCTCCCTCTTTTTAAAGTAAAGTTTGTTTCACACGTTTTCTGTAAAATAAAACAATTTGTAAAATAACTTTTTTTTTTTAAGTCATATCTCTAAAATACAAATTTGAAATGCGAATAATTAATTATATCATAGGCTTTGCATAAATTTTGTGTATTTCTTTTATTTTTGGAAAATGTTAATTTTATTTAAAAAGTCTGAAAGAAGTAGAATTTTTGAAAAAATAGTTACTTAAAATAGTTAAACACTAAACGGAAAAAATATGATTTGAATGCAAATTATAAAGCAAGAAATGCATATATGACTAAACTCTGAAGACTCTTTCTACGTGCTCATTAAAAGCTTCAGACTTAACTGTAATAGAAATTTTTTAGTTTGAAACCACAGAAGTGTTACGACTACCACTGGTTCGCAAAAAAATAAAATAAAAATTCCTCCCTACAAACTAGAAACTTTCCGAGAAACACTTTTATAATAATAACAATCAGTGAGGGATTATTATATTAAATTGCAATGCTAGATAAAATTGAAATCATGAAAAAAGTATACTTTCACTGTCTTAGATATCAAATTGATAAAATATAGCATGAAAATTTAGTTTATTAATGCTTGTATCGTGCACTTTATATATTATGCCCCCCCCCCCCCCTTTCGTAACAGAATTTACCATTTGCTATACACTAATATATTTTCATTCCTTATGCCGCTGTAACTCGGGACTGTTTAAAATACTGTTTAAAATATTTCTCTTCATTTTCAAAGATTTTAAAAGTTCATATTTTTGTCGCACTACGACTTACAATATGGTGGTTTTTTTGTCACACATGTGACGTGACGTACGTTACATGCAATGACATAACAATGACGTCACAAATTTTTAACTGCTAGAAAAATATAATTTTGCAGTAAATAATATGTTTTGAAGAATTTTCGTAATATTTTAAAGTTTTCTAAGAAGTTCACATCTCAGTCACAATGTGACATCACTGAGTGGTGGCATTTTGGTCACAGATGTGACGTGACCACAGTGACTTGCAGTGACGTCACAACGACGTCACCGTGACCATGCATGCTATGAGGGTAGGTCACAATAGTTGAATGCGGACAAATCCACACAAAGTGGAATAAGCAAAGGCTTTAATGCTCGTGATATTTAAAATGTTTAACATTTAACTGATTTTGTTTATTAATCCATAAATTTCTGATTGAAACAAAATTTAAAATACTATTGTAGTAGTTATACAGTCAAACCTCGTTAACATAAATCTCAAGGCAAATTAAAAGTTTTTTCCTCATGTTATCATCAATAGTTTATATTATTATTAATAAAACCGTTGTATTAATTTTGACAGGCATTTTAGGAAAAATTCATATTAAAAGTACACCAGGTTAATTCTGTACATGTTAATGAGGTTTGAATGTACTTTTTGTTGTTTAATAGCAACAGCCATCTCCTGTTACTTTCTGTTTAGATATTAGGGCAGATAACTGAAAAAATACATTATCTTAATTAGATTTTTTTTCAGTTTTATATCTCTATGCCTATATAAAATATCACATTAATGTTAGCTATTTTATCTTATTGTTTCTAAACTTGAAGTGTTGTTTTAAGAATCTACATATACTATCTGCATTTTTTAATTACTAAATGAATGAAATACCCTAATTTCTAGTGCATAATCTGCTGAGAAATTTTAATAAATAAGATTTATGTTATTTCTATTTTTTACATATTATGCAACATATTTAAATAAACTTTATTGGTCTAAAACTTATTTGATTGGCTGCAAACTATGTACATCTGAAATTACGTACACAAAAAGTACTTAAATTCTGTTCAATTAACTTACTCATTTAATATAAATGTATTATTTGAAAGTTTTATTAAGGTTAAACAATAACAGATAAAAAAAATGTTGCTGCTTCTTCCTGTAACCCTTCGTATAAATCAAAACAAAAATCTTCTAAGTTAAAAAAGTTTCTGAAGCAATTAATTGTCACAGATGATTCAAATGTTGCTTTGTACATTCACATCCCATAAAAAATAGAAATAATAAAATATTTATTGAATATTCATGCATAAGAATTTAATGAGGACACCAGTTTCAAAACTCCTTATCTAAAAGTTAAAAAATAGAGTTTTCTCTGTCGTTCCATTCTACTGGTACCGGTGGACATGAATCTGGAAACCAATACCATCTGCAAAACACTAGCTTTATTGTGTATTTCTGGCATTGTAAAATCTTGGTTTACAATGAAAACCAATGGACGCGATCAGAGGTTTTTCACGATTTCCCAAAATTTGATTTACTGGATAAGGCAAATTTTGAAACTCACATACTCAAATATAGCTAATAATTTCCAAATCAAACTTGAATTAACTCATTTAATATAAATTTAAGATTTATTTATTTATTTTTAAATAACACATAACATACACATCAAAAGAAATTCAAAGTAAGTTTAAATATATAAGTGCATCAATTACACTGTTTTTATTTATAAATAATGTTCCAACAGGAACAAACAAAAGCTAATGCGTTTAAAATAACTTTGGAAAAATAATTCTCAAGAGAAATTGATCTTTATTTTGTATCTGGAGAATTACATGAAGTATCTTGTTTTAGAAGTGTTCTGGTCAAAGAATCAAACAGGACGGAATGCCACCTTTTCTTAAGCGTAGGTAACATATTCCATTTTCTGCAGTGTAGAGGGGGAACTCATGAATGTCAGCAGATGTAAAATGCAGTTCACAAAGCTAGACAAAAAGAGAACAAAATAGTAAATTTTTATGCATAATCATGTGTATGTATATACATATAAAAGTGTGGTTTATTTCAGTTAGCTTTATTAAGTACACTTGTAGTATTTTATTTCCATGGGAGAGATATGGGGTCATTCTAAAAAAAAAAAAAAAAGTCCATTTTGAAATTTTTAAGAAAGAAAAAATATCTTTTGAGATGGTTGAATACTAATTCAAAAATAGAAACTGAAGGTGGATTTATGATTTTGGCCCCAGCTTAGCATTTTTTTTTTATTTATCTTGGATTTTTGGGGTTTGCACAATTTGAAATAATTGTAAAAATTTTGGTCTGTGCAGACCTTTAATGCCTACTGTTATTTAACATCTGTTAATTTTTCTATATACAAGCTAAAATTAACAAAGATAAAACTTTCCAATAGCAACCTGCAAATTTACAAAGAAAAAAAAATTAAGACTTCATATACAAAATTACACTTTGTTTCTACAAACAGTTTCAGCGTTATTAACCATTTTACAAAGAAGCAATTTTGGAGATTTTCTCCATATTGAAACCTGGCACTTATATCAATATACCCTACTGATTTCACCCAAAATATTATTTCAAACAACAACAAAAAAAAAAAACAGCTTTTTGCTATGAAGAAAAGGTGGTTTTATGATTTCATTGGATTTTCTATAATTTTCTTTAAAGGCAGTATACCATTCATTGTGTCGAAGAGTAGGCCAATTTCTTTTCTTTTTTTACATAGAAAGAATAAAGTAACATAAAAACTGAATTTACCCAGTCATTATTCATAGTTTGTAGTATAACAGATATTTTTATTATACAACAACAACTCTTAAAACTGATAGAGATATTGTCAGTTGCATATACAACATTTTTAGCTTGACATGTAAAATATACAGTTTAAATGGATCAACCAATCAAGTTTTTTTCTTTTTGGAAATAGCAGAATATTTTGTTGTAATAATAATATATTCTTTGAGCTACACTGCAGTTAGAGAAAAAAGGTTGGAAAAGATGACACTTTTTTTCTAAAAACAATTCCCCCACACACACCCCAAAAAATTAAATTTCAATGAGCTCCTGTAAAATTTGTAAAAAGTTTACACCACCATCGTTATTTTATGTCACACAGACCTTTCGATTCAAGACAGATTGCAGACAGTTTGAAGCAAAAATTTTACATTTTTGGCTTTATTTTCAGTCACACAGATTAAAATTTTACAATATCTGTTTTATTTCAGGCCCCATGTGCAGAAACCAAACAAACAAACAAAAAAAATCTACAATTTTGTATAATTTTATTCTTGCAAACCCGAGGAGAGAAAAAAAAAAAGCCAAATTTTCACAATTTGTGTTATAAAATTTAAAATATATTTCAAAATCAATATTTCTAAGTGGAAATAATGCCCTTCAGAGAAACACTTGAAAAAGCTAGCCCCCCACCCCACCCCCAAATTGGCATTATCTTTGCATTTTCTAAAACTTTAATTCAATCAAGAATTGATTAATTAAAAATATTCTTTAATTAATTAAAAATCAAATAAATTACTTTTAATAAACTCTTGTTAAAATTATGTTCATTATTTTACTTAGATTAAATAATGATACAGCTATGAAAGCATGAGAGAATTTGAAAAAAAACGACAGTGGATTTTTTCAAGTGGGCCTGCTCGCAAACCTTCCAATTGATAAGAATAAGTGATTTAAGATAATACTATGTCCAGTAATACTATTATGTAGAAAAGTATTACTCATCCTTGTTGAAATTATGACTTTAAAAGGATAAAATATATCGAAGGGTTTCGGTAATTTTTGCTTTTTACAATTCTCCCTGAAAATTTTAATAATGAATTTTTCATATCTGTACCATGTTTGAAAATTGTCCGACCAATGTTGTAAACCGCATTTTAAAATTTCCAACTCATTTTTCATCAACTCATTTCCAACTCAACCAAAATTAGGTGTCCTTTTTTAATGACACCACCCTCAAAAGGGTTAAACACTATATATGAAAACATAAGTTTTGGCCACTCCCCTTTCACCAATTTTTTCTGTAGCTGTCATATTAGCATCTTTTTGTTTTCTATGGACTCTTAAAATATTATTTTTCATGTTTTCTCCAATGCTGAAGCTGGCATTACTTGCAACAAATCCATTTTTCTATACTAACTGCTTTAAACAATGCTTTCACATTTTTTCCAATACCGAAGTTAGTCGTCACTAGCAACAAATCTACTTTTTCCTATTTTCTACTAAGCCATCTGCTTTAATCTATGTTTTCTCTTTCTGCCAATGCTGAAACCAGCCCTGAACTGCAACAAATCCACTTTTCTCCCATTTTCTCTGCTAAATCATCTGCTTTTTGTCACATGAGTAGACCACTGACTCTTGCATCTTTTTTGCCGATTGTTTGAAAACAAAAATGTCAGCATCTTTTCCACTTCAGTTTGTAATATTCTGTATTACCATTCTTTTCTTTTTTTATTAAAAATCTTTCGATTTTTAAAGATTTTGCACATAAGAGGTTGAATAATTTTTAATTGAACTGCAGCATTGTATTGGCTCATTTGAGGTAAAATATAACGATGTAAAATCTAATTTTTTTTAAAATACTTAAATCCATTTGCTTTTCATTCCTAGTAGCCATTGCCATTGACTTTCAAAGATAATTGAACAATATACAACTTACCACAACTGGTTGTCTGTTGTCTGACTAGAACTTTATTTGATAACGAAATAAATGGTTACGTGACGCTGCTAGCAGGTACATAATTTTTGTTCCCATTCCGAGGTTTACTGAAGCTTTCCCCTTGCAGCAGCTGTTGCGAGCTACTCACCTACATTCCTTAATTGACTGCATATTCCCATGTCATGCATGCATCTGCAACGTGATCACAAAAAATTCATAGGGATAAATTGCTACATTTTTTCTTATTTAGAATTCATGCCTTGAAAGGGCTTTTTAACAGAACTTCGCTTGTAACTGCTGCTGAAAAGGCAATACCATTAAACAAAGTATTTATCACACAGAGCGATGCTTTTAGCATGAATTGTTAGGTCGGGACATGATGATTTTGATAACACTAACAGGCTGATATTACACATAATCACATTAAGCAGCATCTGCTGCAAAAAGTAGTTTCTTTAGCATAAACATAATTATAATTACCCTTAGATTTCTCTTAAAAATCACGATGCAAGGAAACACTGTTTGCCTTCTCAGAGAGTGGTCTCATAGGAATTTCAAGAACATCCTAAGGATTAAAAAAAAATTAATATAAAAAAAATAAAATGTATTGCATTTCATTAAAGTACCGAGACACAAAAAAAAGCAATTGCATAAAATTTCTGGATTTCTTGATGTTTTTCAGGTGCAATGCTAAAAGTTAAGAATCATAAAATAGAATTCTTTTTTTAAAGATAAGGAATTTTAATGTACAAATAGTATTGACTCTAGGCTAATTTGGAAGGGCGTAAAGCACGGTGGACCTTTTCAAACTACATTATGCACCCAGTGGTCCTTACTGCTCTTTTGGATGCACCCTTTTTATTTAATTTCATTGCAAAATACGTCAATCGGCTGCAATAAAAAAATTTGAATTTCACTAATTGGCTGAGGGGAAAAAAATAGCAAAATTCATCAAATATGGGAAGGGAATGCGAAATTTGTCAATTGGTCATAGAGAAGGGAAAAAATCGAGAAATTTGCCAACTCCATGCAAGAATATAACTGCAAAATCAATTAATTGTGATCGATTGATGGAGAAAAAATATCAAATTGTCTATCCACCTCAGAATAAAAAAATCATGCAATTTTTCAATGCAACAGAGAAAAACAGAGTAATTTTGTGAATCAGTCAGAAGACGAAATGGCAGGATTTGTAAATCGGTCGAAAAATTTGATAATTGGTCAAGACAGGGATGGAAATTAAATTTTTCTTAGGAAGAGAGTCTCCCTCCTAACATTTATAAATGGAGGTGGAGTTGAGCTGTTTAAGGGAGGAGGGGGGGGGGGGAGGGAAAAAATCTTTAAAATTCACTGTTATTTTACATGCTATTTAAAGTAATACATTAACACGGACATGACAAAATACCATTGAAGCAATTTAAATCAACAATTCAGAATAATTAGTATGCAAAATTTTTTCAATAAGGAAGAAAATCAAGCTGTTATACAGTCTATTATTCAACTTTCAATCAAATGTCATGAGTTCTTACAATGGGGTTGTTAAATGTAGTTCAGAAATTAGTTTTTATTCGATTTTGTGCCCTGAATTTCCTTTCAGAAGGTAAAATTGTGACAGACAGCACAAGCTCAACATTTATAACTTTGGAAATTATTGAAAATGTATGATTATGCTCGCTTTAAAAAATTTCAGGAAACTTTGCAATATTTAACATGCCTCCATTTTTAACTACTTGCATGAACAATGTATATTCGCTGATGGCATCATGAATATCCATTTCAGAATGAAATTGTTTTATTATATCCTTAACGAAATTATAGTCAAAACAGGACTCCCTGGCATTTTCTTTGATTAACAAACTGACTGTTGAAAATACAGAATTTCGTCCAATCTATGGCAAAAAGCAACCGTTAAATTTGCAGTTGATTCAGAATAAAAAAAAAAAAAATCAAAATCTGAAATTTACAACAAATTTTCTGAAAGGTTACAGCAGATAGGTGAGGGGGGGGGGGGGGGGAGAGCAATCAATCCTCTTCTGGAGCTAATTATTTTTGTTGCAAGTTGAGTAAACTTTGTTTTTGGTTCGGGTCGATTTCAGGCTGAGCGTACATTCCTGCAAGTTGGGTTCAGGTTAAAACCAATTTTTCAAAAGTTAGTTCAGTCTATTATTTCAGATTAACCCCTAGGGGACGAGCGATCGGTATATGTGCCACTTAAGGTACTCAGAATCCTTCATTATTCTCACCAGTTATTTTTTAATGTAAAATTTACCTTATTTAATCAGAGCATTTTCGCGATTCAACTAAAGAAAATTTTCTGTTTTTAAAAACCGGTGGTAAAAGATTAAAATTAAGCCTCAAAGGGCTCTCATCACCAAGGGGTGAAAAACTATACCTATAATAATAAACAAATATTTGTATGTGTGTGCTGTTTTCTAAAGAAACCGAAACTTTTTTCTGCGAACCATTCACAAAATTTGCGTTTTTTCCCCTATGACCTTTGATGAAATTTGCATTTTTTAAGAGGACCTTTGACTACTAAATTCAAGTTTTTGGCATCCTACGAAGAAATTTGAGTTTTCGACATTCTTCGAAGAAATTTGAGTTTTCGACTTCCTTCGAAGAAATTTGAGTTTTCGACATCCTTCGAAGAAATTTGAGTTTTCGACATCCTTCGAAGAAATTTGAGTTTTCGACATCCTTCGAAGAAATTTGAGTTTTCGACATCCTTCGAAGAAATTTGAGTGTTCGACATCCTTCGAAGAAATTTGAGTCTTCGACATCCTTCGAAGAAATTTGAGTCTTCGACATCCTTCGAAGAAATTTGAGTTTTCGACATCCTTCGAAGAAATTTGAGTTTTCGACATCCTTCGAAGAAATTTGAGTTTCCGACATCCTTCGAAGAAATTTGAGTTTCCGACATCCTTCAAAGAAATTTGAGTTTCCGACATCCTTCGAAGAAATTTGAGTTTTCAGCATACTTCGAAGAGATTTGAGTTTCCGTGATCCTTCGAAGAAATTTGAGTTTCCTCGATCCTCTGACAAAATTTGATTTTTTGCGATCCTTTGACAAAATTTGAGTTTTTGCGATCTTTAGACAAAATTTAAGTTTTCGCAATCCTTTAATGAGATTCATGTTTTTCTGTGATTCTTTGATGAAATTTGCGTTTTATTCATGATGCTTTGATTAAAATGTTTTTTCTGCGAACAACTGACAAAATCAATTTTTTTGGTGACCATTTGTCGCTTTTTCAGTTATATATTTTTTATGTCTGAATTTCCAGACTGATGACTGATTTTTCATAATTTTTTGAACTTAATGCCTTAAATTTTCTGAAAATTCGGATAAGAATCACCCCATCCCCCCCCCCCCCCACACACGAATTCATTAATTGGCCATGAAAAATAACACAAAACTTGTCAATCGATCTTGGGGGAAAACCCCCACAAAATTTGTTGATCAGTCAAGGGAAAAAAAATTTAATTTCAACAACCTTTCATAGTAAAAAACTCGCAAATGTATCAATCGGTTGCGCAAAAATATCACTAATTTGCACTCATTTTTTAAATAATTTTTAGCATTTTTCTGTTGTTCAGAGGGGGGGGGGAAGGTCATTATCCACCTTCTTGGATCAGGGCTGAAACTAGCCTTTTTTGCACCCGGGGCAAACATGGATTTTGACGCACCTTCCCCCCTCTTCTGCAACGTATATTTACGATGAGAATTTTACTAATTTTCTAATATCCGACTTATTTTAAAATTTAAAATATGAAATCATAAAATATGTAATACTGAACTACGTAATCTACAATGGCAGATCCCAGGGTGGGGCGATGGCCAACAAAAATATTCTAAATAAACTTTGATCTCCTTCTTGGTGCGTTTCCAAGCAAAAATCACCAAATTGGCATATTTTAGCGTTTTGTCTCCCAGATTTCCAAACTCTTGGAGACGCCACGCAAAAGTGTGCCTTTTAAGATGGCGACAATCAAAATAAAGCAAAAATACATATTTTAAAACACAGAAAATACACAAATTTTGAAAAAAAATCATACATTAACCGCTCGTTAATAATTTTACTACCTGTACAAGAAAAATGTAGTACACACACCTACTTTTAAATACAAAACAACCCTTTTTCAGTTTAAAAAGTATATATAATATTAAGCTTTGACAGAAATTAATCATTTTTTCCCTTTAATACATAATTAAATAACATTAAAATTCAAAAAGAATTTAAAATTATTTCATTTTTTAAATAATGTTTAGCATTATTCTGTTGTTCAGGTGATAGGGGGGGGGGGGGGTCATGCTCATGACCCACCTCTTGGATCCACCATTGTTTACCAGGCATAAAAAAAAAATGCAGCACCTGCTACCGTTCTGCTACTGAGTGGCAGAGTACCCAAATGAAACTGCACTTTGATCCCCTTCTCGGTGCGTTTCCAAAAAAATCGCCAAATTTGCCCGTTTTGTCTCTTAGAATCCCAAACTCTAGGAGACATCATGCAAAAGCATGCATTTAAAGATGGCAACAATAAAAATAAAGCAAAAATACATATTTTAAAACACAGAAAATACACAAATTTTGAAAAAAAAAAATCCTACATTATCCGCCTGGTAATCATTTTATTTTCTGTACAAGAAAAATGTATACACACCTACTTTTAAATACAAAACAACACTTTTTTAGTTAAAAAATATATACAGTAGACTCCCTCAAATCCGCACAGCTTGGGACCAGAGGTTGTGCGGATTTTATAATTTTGCAGATTTCTGGTTATTGTTTTGTTTACATTTTTTAAACAGTAATTTGAATGTAGCTAATGATGTAATCAAAATTATATGAATGCTTGCAATATAGCAAAATATTAAAATAGTAAAGTATTAAACTAAAATAATAAACAGTAAGATAATTTTAAAAATGATTAATATTTTTAAATAAAAATAAAGTTAAATTATTAAAAATTAAATAATTAATGTATAATTAAATATGCATAATAAAGATGAATTATTGAATGAAACTTTCCTCTTAAAGGTACCATGTTAATAATTTCACATAAAAATCATAAAGTAAGGAAGTTGTATTTAAGGTTTAGTCAGATTTAATATGCAAAAAAGTTTGATTGATACATATATATATATTTAGTAAAAAGATTGTGATTATTACCAATGATATTGGCAATATCTTGATTTTTACCAGAAATAAATTTATACTTATTTCATGAAAAAACATGAGTTCAGTCATATTATCTATAATTACATATTAAAATACATGCAGAATATTTATATAAAACTAAATAATTCTGTAATTGTGTTCTGGCATCTGAAGTAAAACTTTCATTGTTTACATCTGTAATGATGTGTGGATTTTAGGTTTGCAGATTTGAGGGAGTCTACTGTATATATTAAGCTTTGACTGCAATTAATCTTTTTTTTTCCCTTTAATACATAGTAATTAAATAACATTAAAATTCAAAGAATATAAAATATATTTCATTTTTTAAATAAATTTTAGCATTTTTCTATTGTTCAAGGGGGGGGGGATTACCCCCCTCTTGGATCAGGGCCGAAACTAGCCTATTTTGCACCCGGGGCAAACATGGATTTTGCCCCCCCCCCTCTTCTGCAAAGTATATTTGGAAAGAGAATTTTACTAATTTTCTAATATTAGACTTACTTTAAAATTTAAAATATGTAATACTGAACTACGTAATCTACAATGGCAGATACAAGGGGGAGATGACTGGCGTCAGAGGGGGGGGGGGGTCATGAACACCAACAAAAATATTCTACTTTAATCCCCTTCCTGGTGTGTTTCAAAAAAAAAAAAAAAATCCCAAAATTGGCATGTTTTTGCGTTTTGTCTCCCAGATTTTCAAACTCTAGGAGACACCACACAAAAGTATGCATTTTAAGATGGCGACAATCAAAATAAAGCAAAAATACATATTTTAAAACACAGAAAATACACAAATTTTGAAAAAAAAAATCATTATCCGCCCTGTAATAATTTTATTTTCTGTACAAGAAAAATGTACAGTTTGTACTACAAACACCTACTTTTAAATACAAAACAACCCTTTTTCAGTTAAAAAAAAAATATATATATATTAAGCTTTGACTTGACAGCAATTAATCCTTTTTTTTCTTTTAATACATAATTAAATAACATTAAAATTCAAAACTAGTTAAAAATATATTTCATTTTTAAAATAATTTTTTGCATTTTTCTGTTGTTCAGGGGGGTGTCATTATCCCCCCCTCTTGGATCCGCCATTGTTTACCAGGCATAAAAAAATGCAGTGTCTGGTGCCGTTCTGCTACTGAGTTAGAGTACCCAAATTAAACTGCACTTTGATCCCCTTCTTGGTGTTTTCCCCAAAAAATCACCAAATCGGCACGTTTTTGCGTTTTGTCTCCCAGAATTTCCAAACTCTAGGAGACATCATGCAAAAACGTTCACTTTAAGATGGCGACAATAAAAATAAAGCAAAAATACATATTTTAAAACACAGGAAATACAAAAATTAAAAAAAAAAAATCACACATTATGAGTCTTGTAATAATTTTACTTTCTGTACAAGAAAAATGTACACATGCCTACTTTAACAATTTCGAGGGCGGCGTCCTTAAAAAAGGACACCTAAATTTAATTCCAAAACTGACAAATGGCACCAAGAATATTTAATTAAAATTTTCCTATTATAATGTACGTGAAAATAAGCAAGTTCGTATTTTCTAATAAATTTGTTTATAAATTCCGGTGTCAGTCCATTATTGCATCGGTTTATGAACAGAATTACTCTGCACCGGTAAAGGTTATATACTACTAAACAACCATTTTTTAGTTTAAAAAGTATATATATATTAAGCTTTGACAGCAATTAATCATTTTTTTCCTTTAATACTTAATTAAATAACATTAAAATTAAAAAAAAATTAAAAATTATTTCATTTTTTAAATAAATTTTAGCATTTTTATGTTGTTCAGGGGGAGGGGGGTTATCACCCCCTCTTGGATCAGGAACGAAACTAGACTTTTTTGCACCGGGTGCAAACATGGAACGGGCGGGACAACCCCCCCCCCCCCCCTCTTCTGCAAAGTATATTTAGAAAGATAACTTTACTAATTTTCTAATATCTGACTTATTTTAAAATTAAAAATATGAAATCATAAAATATGTAATACTGAACTACGTAATCCAGAATGGCGGATCCAAGGGGGAGGTAACAGAGGTCATGACACCCCCCCCCCTTGAAAACCAACAAAAATATTTTAACTAAACTTTGATCCCCCCCCCCCCCTTCTAGGTGCATTTCCAAACCAAATCACAAAATCGGCGTGTTTTTGCGTTTTGTCTCCCAGATTACCAAACTCTAGGAGACAACACGCAAAAGTGTGCATTTTAAAATGGCGACAATCAAAATAAAACAAAAATACACATTTTAAAACACAGAAAATACACAAATTTTGAAAAAAAAAAAATCATACATTATCCACTTGTTAATAATTTTACTACCTGTACAAGAAAAATATAGTACACACAACTACTTTTAAATACAAAACAACCCTTTTTCAGTTTAAAAAGTATATATAATATTAAGCTTTGACAGAAATTAATCATTTTTTCCCTTTAATACATAATTAAATAACATTAAAATTCAAAAAGAATTTAAAATTATTTCATTTTTTAAATAATGTTTAGCATTATTCTGTTGTTCAGGTGATAGGGAGGCGGTGGGGGGTCATGCTCATGACTCACCTCTTGGATCCACCATTGTTTACCAGGCATAAAAAAAATGCAGTACCTGCTACCGTTCTGCTACTGAGTTGCAGAGTACCCAAATGAAAGTGCACTTTGATCCCCTTCTCGGTGCATTTCCAAAAAAATCGCCAAATTGGCCCGTTTTTGCGTTTTGTCTCCTAGAATCAAAAACTCTAGGAGACATCATGCAAAAGCATGCATTTAAAGATGGCAACAATAAAAATAAAGCAAAAATACATATTTTAAAACACAGAAAATACACAAATTTTGAAAAAAAAAATCATACATTATCCGCTCGGTAATAATTTTACTACCTGAACAAGAAAAATATAGTACACACACCTACTTTTAAATACAAAACAACCCTTTTTCAGTTTAAAAAGTATATATAATATTAAGCTTTGACAGAAATTAATCATTTTTTCCCTTTAATACATAATTAAATAACATTAAAATTCAAAAAGAATTTAAAATTTCATTTTTTAAATAATGTTTAGCATTATTCTGTTGTTCAGGTGATGGTGGTGGTGGTGGTGGGGGGGGGGGTGTCATGCTCATGACCCACCTCTTGGATCCGCCATTGTTTACCAGGCATAAAAAAAAAAATGCAGCACCTGCTACCGTTCTGCTACTGAGTGGCAGAGTACCCAAATGAAACTGCACTTTGATCCCCTTCTCGGTGCGTTTCCAAAAAAATCGCCAAATTTGCCCGTTTTGTCTCTTAGAATCCCAAACTCTAGGAGACATCATGCAAAAGCATGCATTTAAAGATGGCAACAATAAAAATAAAGCAAAAATACATATTTTAAAACACAGAAAATACACAAATTTTGAAAAAAAAAATCCTACATTATCCGCCTGGTAATCATTTTATTTTCTGTACAAGAAAAATGTATACACACCTACTTTTAAATACAAAACAACACTTTTTTAGTTAAAAAATATATACAGTAGACTCCCTCAAATCCGCACAGCTTGGGACCAGAGGTTGTGCGGATTTTATAATTTTGCAGATTTCTGGTTATTGTTTTGTTTACATTTTTTAAACAGTAATTTGAATGTAGCTAATGATGTAATCGAAATTATATGAATGCTTGCAATATAGCAAAATATTAAAATAGTAAAGTATTAAACTACAATAATAAACAGTAAGATAATTTTAAAAATGATTAATATTTTTAAATAAAAATAAAGTTAAATTATTAAAAATTAAATAATTAATGTATAATTAAATATGCATAATAAAGATGAATTATTGAACGAAACTTTCCTCTTAAAGGTACCATGTTAATAATTTCACATAAAAATCATAAAGTAAGGAAGTTGTATTTAAGGTTTAGTCAGATTTAATATGCAAAAAAGTTTGATTGATACATATATATATTTAGTAAAAAGATTGTGATTATTACCAATGATATTGGCAATATCTTGATTTTTACCAGAAATAAATTTATACTTATTATTTCATGAAAAACCATGAGTTCAGTCATATTATCTATAATTACATATTAAAATACATGCAGAATAATTATATAAAACTAAAAAATTCTGTAATTGTGTTCTGGCATCTGAACTAAAACTTTCATTGTTTACATCTGTAATGATGTGTGGATTTTAGGTTTGCAGATTTGAGGGAGTCTACTGTATATATTAAGCTTTGACTGCAATTAATCTTTTTTTTTTCCTTTAATACATAGTAATTAAATAACATTAAAATTCAAAAAGAATATAAAATATATTTCATTTTTTAAATAATTTTTAGCATTTTTCTATTGTTCAAGGGGGGGGGGATTACCCCCCCTCTTGGATCAGGGCCAAAACTAGCCTATTTTGCACCTGGGGCAAACATGGATTTTGCTCCCCCCCCCCCCTCTTCTGCAAAGTATATTTGGAAAGAGAATTTTACTAATTTTCTAATATTAGACTTACTTTAAAATTTAAAATATGTAATACTGAACTACGTAATCTACAAGGGCAGATACAAGGGGGAGATGACTGGCGTCAGAGGGGGGGGGGGTCATGAACACCAACAAAAATATTCTACTTTAATCCCCTTCCTGGTGTGTTTCAAAAAAAAAAAAAATCCCCAAATTGGCATGTTTTTGCGTTTTGTCTCCCAGATTTTCAAACTCTAGGAGACACCACACAAAAGTATGCATTTTAAGATGGCGACAATCAAAATAAAGCAAAAATACATATTTTAAAACACAGAAAATACACAAATTTTGAAAAAAAAAATCATTATCCGCCCTGTAATAATTTTATTTTCTGTACAAGAAAAATGTACAGTTTGTACTACAAACACCTACTTTTAAATACAAAACAACCCTTTTTCAGTTAAAAAAATATATATATATATTAAGCTTTGACTTGGCAGCAATTAATCCTTTTTTTCTTTTAATACATAATTAAATAACATTAAAATTCAAAACTAGTTAAAAATATATTTCATTTTTTAAATAATTTTTTGCATTTTTCTGTTGTTCAGTAGGGTGTCATTATCCCCCCCTCTTGGATCCGCCATTGTTTATCAGGCATAAAAAAATGCAGTGCCTGGTGCTGTTCTGCTACTGAGTTAGAGTACCCAAATTAAACTGCACTTTGATCCCCTTCTTGGTGTTTTCCCAAAAAAATCACCAAATCGGCACGTTTTTGCGTTTTGTCTCCCAGAATTTCCAAACTCTAGGAGCCATCACGCAAAAACGTTCACTTTAAGATGGCGACAATAAAAATAAAGCAAAAATACATATTTTAAAACACAGGAAATACAAAAATTTAAAAAAAAAATCACACATTATGAGTCTTGTAATAATTTTACTTTCTGTACAAGAAAAATGTACACACGCCTACTTTTAACAATTTCGAGGGCGGCATCCTTAAAAAAGGACACCTAAATTTAATTCCAAAACTGACAAATGGCACCAAGAATATTTACTTAAAATTTTCCTATTATAATGTACGTGAAAATAAGCAAGTTCGTATTTTCTAATAAATTCGTTTATAAATTCCGGTGTCAGTCCATTATTGCATCGGTTTATGAACAGAATTACTCTGCACCGGTAAAGGTTATATACTACAAAACAACCATTTTTTAGTTTAAAAAGTATATATATAATAAGCTTTGACAGCAATTTGAATCATTTTTTTCCTTTAATACTTAATTAAATAACATTAAAATTTAAAAAAAATTATTTAATTTTTTAAATAAATTTTAGCATTTTTATGTTGTTCAGGGGGAGGGGGGTCATCACCCCCTCTTGGATCAGGAACGAAACTAGACTTTTTTTCACCGGGTGCAAACATGGAACGAGCGGGGCAACCCCCCCCCCCCCCTCTTCTGCAAAGTATATTTAGAAAGAGAATTTTACTACTTTTCTAATATCCGACTTATTTTAAAATTAAAAATATGAAATCATAAAATATGTAATACTGAACTACGTAATCTAGAATGGCGGATCCAAGGGGGAGGTGACAGAGGTCATGACCCCCCCCCCCCCTTGAAAACCAACAAAAATATTTTAACTAAACTTTGATCCCCCCCCCTTCTTGGTGCATTTCCAAACCAAATCACAAAATTGGCATGTTTTTGCGTTTTGTCTCCCAGATTACCAAACTCTAGGAGACAACACGCAAAAGTGTGCATTTTAAAATGGCGACAATCAAAATAAAGCAAAAATACACATTTTAAAACACAGAAAATAGACAAATTAAAAAAAAAATCATACATTATCTGCACTGTAATAATTTTACTTTCTGTATAAGAAAAATGTACACACACCTACTTTTAAGTATACAAAATAACCCTTTTTCAGTTTTAAATATATATATATATATATATATTAAGCTTTGACAGCAATTAATCATTGCCTTTCCTTTAACACAAAAGTCTTAAAATATTTATAATCAGCACTAAGTATTTGACTATTTTGATATTTGCGAAACCTGCCAAAATTTTTTTTATCTTAAGTGATAGAGTATTTTATGAACTTTTTTGGATTTTAATATCATCCCCCCCTCCCTCCTCTGCCTGTTTCTTTTTGAAAATCGCAGCTGTAGGGGTTATTTTGGGTGTTATTGAAAAAAAGGTGTGAAAAGGGGGTTTTGTTTTTCTTAAATCCTGACTTAATAATATTAAAGCATTTTGGTTGCCAGAATGATTGGTACTTTTTTTTTTTTTGCTTATTTTAAAATATTTTTTCTCTTTATTCGATCAGAAAATGTAAAAGGATTTATACATACAGCAACCAGAATAAACATATACATACAGACTTGCCAATCTCCGAGACCCAAAAATCGGATTTTATTTCAGAATTCGGGTTTTTATTTTTTCCAGTAAAAACATTATTTTAAAAATGTAATCACGTTCTGTACCAGTTTAATTACAAAACAATAATGAAGAACTTCATTATTATTCGAGACAAATTACCGATATGATAATAAAAATTTCAAGCTATTAAGAAATGTGTATGAAACTCAAGGGCACAGGAAAACGTGGAAAATCAGAAATATTGTCAAGTCTGTTTAATATTTTCACAACATTTATTTGTGAAAAAAGTAATAACATCAGAAAGAATGAAATAGGTACTTACATATTTCCGAGAAAAGGTATTTTTTCAACTTCCAAGGAGCTCACGTTGTCGCTGTAGCAATGGCGTCCGCTTCCTCCTTCCTCGCTGGAGAGTTCATCAAAACAACAACACCGACTTCATCCGGGACTTCGCGCAGCCTTCGTCTTTCAACCAATCAGATTTGCGCTTCCAGAAAAACTGCGATTTCGCCCATATTTCACAGTGATTCGATATTGGGCAGTTATCTGTTGTTGGTGAGTTACCAATCAGCACGTTTTCCTCGGCAAATGAGCTCATAGTGTTAGCTTTAGTTGATGAAATGTAGCCTCATCAAAACCGGTTCTCATATGTTGCTCGCAGTGATATACGTGTATTATTTCTCGAGCAACTTTC
This sequence comes from Maratus speciosus, assembly GCA_963932465.1. NCBI lineage: Eukaryota > Metazoa > Arthropoda > Arachnida > Araneae > Salticidae > Maratus > Maratus speciosus. The sequence continues at coordinate 60,251,694 of OZ010788.1, forward strand.
GAGGAATTGATGAAAGGCCTAGCAAAATGCGACCAGTCGCTGCTACTAGGGATGAAGTCAACAATGTTTATAAATCAAAGTATTTAAAGAATATATATTATGTTAGTAAGTATCTTCCAATATAGTTAAAAAAAAGTCATCCAAAGAAGTTGTTTTTATTGTGAATTTTTAATGGAATTTTATGTTTTGAATATTATTATGATTTGTATTATTCAGTTAATTGCATATTTACTAAATTAATAATGGCGATATCGGTAATGATAAACATTTTTGTATGTCATTAGGTCATATATTACATTCATTATAATTAGAACAAATGCAATATTAAAATTATATATCATTTTGTTAAATTTTCCTAGTCAATTATGTATATATATTTATATAGAATATAAGGAAAAAATATTATGCGCTATTTCAGAACTGTGATAAATAAAAAAATATACAACAATAATAGTAAGTTTAAAAAAACACGAGATAGCTATATATATATATATATATATATATATTAGTTTAATTTTCGTTAGCAGAAATATTAGTTAAAATTTTTGCAGAGAAAATATAAATTTTCATTAAAAAAATCGAAAATGTAAATGTAATTTGTTAGAAAAATATCAAAAATTTCAAAGCTGCAGATTTTTTAATTCAGTATAAAACTTGTAACATGACAAAAATATAATATTAAATAAAAAAGTAAAAATGGTACAAGTTGGGTTTCGAACCCGCCATCTACGGTATAGCGTACTCGCACTTTACCGCGACGCTACCTAGCCCACACTTAGAAATTCAAATTAATCAGTATTTAAAACTTATGTTGAACTTTGACCTCCAAATTCTCGAAAACCAGGGCCAATTTGAATAAAACCTTTCAGCAGAATAATTAGGGGTAAAATCCCTATATCAAACTTTAAAATTATCAAGATCTGTGAGCACCATGTTTGGTGGAGCCCTTGTCAGAACAAAAACGAAATCAAACAAATCCGCTTGAAAAATATACGCAATAAACAGATGAATTGAGGTATGTGGATGAAAACATAACAACTTACCGTAGTTTTAAAGTATTCACTTACGTTTAGTAGAAAAAAAAAATCAAAACCGCTAATTTTTTTTATTTTTAAATTGTCTGAAAACAGCACATGGTAGGTGGTTGTTTCTTCTAATCATAAATGACGTCATTCTGATGAGTAGAATTTCAGTGGTATATGGCGCCTCTTTCTGTAATTAACCACAGAATGGCAACAGTCCATTTAAAGCGGCGGTCCAAATATGGCTACTCTCCCTTGTATATTGCTGCTGAAAAATGCATAACACATAAATAACCCTTTATGTTATTCAAGACCATAGATGAAAATGCTTCCGATTTCTGTTATGCAGCGTTGTAAACTGTAGAAGTTTTAAATACCACATAATATGCTAAAAACTAATTAAGCTTGAAAATGCATACCACAGCTTAAAGCATACTTCTAGAAAATAACGCTCATTATTAGTTTTTTAACCAAATCCTTTTGTGAGTCCCGTAAATGAGCGACATATGTTACGCGCATAATATATAAAAAAACATGTTGTAAAGTACCTCAGTCATGCATATCAATTTCATTATGTTTCAAGTAGTGCAACTCTACTGAAATACTCAGCAAGGAATTTTCCCTATACATCAAAATGTTACGGAGTTCTTTGGTACGTATTTGTAATAGAACTATAGATGCTACTCATTCCATATTCTATAGAAAGCATTTCGTAGTCCAGCTCAGTGATGTATAGCAATTTCATTATGTTTGAAATTGCGCGTAACATCATTGAAATTCACCGCACACATAGATCATAATGTAACAAAATTCTTTTGCGTGTTCCTGTAAATAAACTTAAATTATAACAGCTACATACCTTAATCTTGAATAGAAAACATGCTACGGAAAACGTCATATCATATGCCAATATCCTTAAAATCCAAATATAATTACGAGAGTTTGAGCGCGAACTATCAAACAGATAAAGAGACGGCAGGCAGATAGATGGTAGAAAGATGGACAAAATAACTTAGTCATAAACACTTTTGAACTAAATTAAAACTGTTTTTAAACTGTTACAAATGTATCCTCTGATGATTCCAGATGCAATACGTGTGAAAGGGAATCGTTTTCAGGTATTAAAGGGAACATTTATGGTTAACCGAAGAAACAAGATGTGTGTTACGCATCATTTACCAACAAGAAGAGAAAAATCAGTTAGAGTCAAATCGTCAGAAAAGTATTCAATAAAAATCAGCCATTTAAAACTCTTTCAGCTTTTATCTCTAATCATAATAACATTAAAAACAGCTGATGAATATTTTCATCATTTTGAAAGAAATATGTAACTTTTTACCATAATAGAATTCTGAAGTACATCTCAATAAATATATAAATGTCGCAGATAATTCTCTTTATTTCAGGTGTGTAGATAACTAAAGGGAATAAAGTATCAGTGAAAGAGACAATTGTGGTTATAGCTTCTAGAACTTTCATATTTCAAACACATCAGCCGGGTTATAGCATTCAAGACATAAATTGCATTGCTGGCATAGAATTTCAAATTAATTCGGAAGTGTGTTTTCTAAAACCAGTATTTTAGAGAAGAGGCAAACGTTGAATGTGATTTGATATAAAATGCGCTATATCGATTATTTTCAATAGTTTCTTTCACAAATTTGTTGAAGCATAAATTATTTTCAGTTATAATAAAACGATATTCTTTTATGGTCATTTTCCCAGCTATTCGCTATAAAAGACATACAGAAATAAAGAATGCACTGCTGTCTCTAAACACACACACATAATTTATATATATATATATATATATATATATATATATATATATATATACATATATATATATGAACATGTTACTTTATAAAATTGTAACGTTAATTATTTCTTATAGAGGAATACGAAACGTTTCTTTAACTTATATGTTGAACCGTGGTTTATTTGAACTAAGAAAAAATATTATTATTACTTGGTAATTTTCGCATACAAAAAAAGAAAGAAATGAAAAGAAAATTGTTCATCAAGCTAACGTTATGTAACACTTTCCAACGCATTCCGTATACCATCTTCGGTCCCTGGGTCCCTATAATGGGACCTCTGTTCTTTTCTTTATAAAAACTAAAATATCCGATTTTTTTTACTGTTTCACATCATTTCTTTATAGCTGAATGTCTTTTGCGTTCAAAGCAAACGAATAAATGACAGCATCTAAGCTGATTCCCACATAAAATTAATGTTATTTTTTTCTGAGTTTGCAAAATGCCTAAAAATGCCCAAAAAAGAAGTATGACCAAGAAAGTGAGAAATTTTCATATTTAACTTAAATCTTTTTCGATAAAAAAGTTTGAGGTTTTGTGGATTATTTACTTCTTTAAAGATCTTAAATTTATGATTGCGTTAATTTAGATTAATAGTTATTAAATTGATGTTTTAAGTGGGTTTGTAGTTTTAGATCCATATTTTTTAACCTAAATTACTAAACGCCTAAAGAATCGATTTCACAAAAGATATTTTTCTGTGATTTACGATGTCATTTTGTTTAGAAAAAACCAATGAGTAAGCATTTGTATTATTATTTTAACTTCGGAACTGAAGAGGATGTAGCTAAACTTTACCGTTTAATGATGTAAAATATAATATCTAAAAAGTGAATGATAATAAATCGAATTAGTTTGTGTCTCTCCGAAAATGATCAAATAATCTTATATCACAGACTATGTTGTACTAATAGTATTAATAATATTAAATACTAATAACAATAATAAATAAATTAATTAATAAATACTCTTAGAATAACCTTGTATAATAATAATATATCCAATAAATTAATAAACAATTGTAAATAAAATTTTTGTCAACTATAATGTAAATATACAACAGTACAATCTTTGATAGTTTTTGCCATGGTCTTTTCATTATTACAGATCTGTATTCTCTCAGTATAATAACAGTATCAATCACAACAACTGTTAAATCTTACATAATTTTATTCCTCGTTATATTTTTAATCGTTGATAAGTTTTCGAAAAAAGTAATGTTTTGTGACCGGAAAAGAAGACATTATGAGGTGCATCGTCTCATAGGTCCTTCTAAGTGTTAAACCATCATCACTGTTTCAGTAACTTATATCTTTTGTTTTAGCATAGCCATCATCAAAAATTGTTTAAATCTCTATATAAATAATTCTATAACCTTTTTCAATTCTAGTATTTTCTTCTTTTTATAAATAATCTACTCTATATATATAAAATCCTAATGAAACGAATATATGAAACTGCTGAAATGTGTATCAATTCTTTGAATCAACTGATTAAACAAATGATTATGTTTCACGGCGATTTCACCTAAAATATGAAATACTTTGCGATGAAATTAACACCAAAAATCCGTATTGATCCACAGATCTCAAAACTGGTATTAGAATTTTTAAATTCGAATTAGTTTTCGAAATATTAATTTTTTTCTAATTTTAAATACATTTTTCTAATGATGGCAACTCAAATTTAATCATAACAGATATTTTTTTTTCATAATTCAGAGAAGGTTAGTATTTTAAATTAATTTGACGACCAGTTTGGCCTATTTTAAATCAATGCTAAGAACGATGCTTTTTTTGTATTTCGTTATCATTTTATTTAATACTAAACTTTCATTCAAAAATCAAACATTTAAATTGATGGCTTTCACTTCTTTCTTTAAAAAAAAAAAAAAAAAAAAAAAAAAAAAAAAAAACGAAAAGACAAATATTAGGCACAGACGTCATATACGCACTGGGGTACCTAATTGGCGCAAAAATGGCATTATTTTGATTGAGATGGCTATTGGCGTTTATTTAATAATAAATTTTTATTTACTTTTATTTCTGTTTTTAATTTGTATAAATTATTTTGTTCTACAGTTATTAATTCTTTTTTTGCTATTTCCTTTTGAAAATAATAGAAAATAATTATAAAATACGGTACAACGTAATTATTCCGTCAACCAATTTCGCAAATTATATAAATCGCCAAACCACTCGCCAAATTGAACAGATTGACAAAATTTTTATTCGAAATAACGAAAGAACAAATAAATTAGTATAACATTAATAAATATAAAAATAAAACGTCGAAATAAAAATCACTTGATGACGTAAACATGTGTAACTTGCTAAAAGTCAAGTGAATGTGACATTCTCGATCAACCGTTATTGGCATTTAATCTTATAGTTCGCGATAGATTTTTGGTCGACGGGATAACTACGTAGTACCAAAAATACATATGTAACTGGTATTCGAAAATGAGGTTTTCGCCAAATTTTCGTAAAAAAAAAAATCATGCCAAATATGCGGTGTGTATATGACATCTGGCGAAATATTAAATTATGTAACAAACCATGACATTTAATTTCAACTTCAAATCAATGTTTTAATTTATCACTCGAACAATAAAAAAATTCTAACTGGCGAGTTGCAAAAAAGGTATTGGCGAGATTTGCACCCGGCTTTTTTTTCTTTCGTCACAGATGTCATATACGGCCCCATATTGGCGCGATTTTTTTCTGACGCCAATGTCATATACGCAACGGGTACTTAACTGGCGCCAAAGTATCGTTATTTTGCTTGATATGGTAAGCCGGATGTTGTTGTTTATGCTGTTGATGCGTTCCTCAAATTGGCGTTGAAAAAAAAAACGTGCCAAATGAAAGGCGAAGGGATCAGACCGTATTTGTTAATGGCATTTGATGACTTGAACTATTATAATATAGATGAAATGATGGGGATAGAATAATATTTAGCGACTTATCACCTGTGCCTGGATAACATTAAAGTGTCAAAATGGCACCTAGAGTATAAAAAACGAAGTGTTCAGCCGGGGACTGTTGATGATAGTCAGATGATTTAGGCTTTTGTTATACAGATTGTTTTAAAATATCGGGAGACAAAGACTCTGAATACTTAAATCATTTTATTTTAGCTTCTTTTCAAATGTTTAACTGACCCTCTTTAATCAAAAACGAAAACAACCATTGGATGTCTTAACAGCAACTGATTCGCTCTTAAATTTTTGCAATCAAAGGGAATTGAATGGAAACCCATTTACAGGGAGAACTGCACGGCTTTTTTCAGTATAATTCAATCTTCTCTAATATTTTTAAAACCCATCAGATTAGCGTGTTTTTTTTATTTTTAGATTCTGTGGTGTCTGAACGGTGGTTGGCGAGCGTAGCTTGCAGAGGGCAGAGCCCCCAAGTAATAATATAATGTTAATCCTGCATCACATAATAATTCGTGTCTTTAAATATCTCGTATCGTTCATTCTTATATGTGTCGTTAATTTAAATTCCTTTATATCTCTCTCATAGGAATTACATGTACACTCCTCAAATAATGAAATAAAAAAATAGGGAAAGGAAAGTTATAATATGTTGAAGGCAGAAAAAGAATCCTAAAGAGTTTCTCAATTCCAATCTGTAAATTACATTTACCTTAAATAAAAAGAATTGAAATAAATCAAATCCTTAACAACAGAAAAAATAAAAAATGACTTTTGACTTTCGTGGTAAGAAAGAAAAAAAAATATCCAGACGAAAATTTTTTGCAATTGGAATAAGTAAATGGTTTCGCAACATTTCTGTCGGAAAATGAAAATCAAATCTTGAAATATTTTCTCTCTCTCTCTCTCTCTTTTTTTTTTTTTTTTTTTTTTTTTTTTTTTTTTTTTTGTAAAAACTAATAAAATGCAACCATAAAGATAATCCTTTTATTTAAAGAGTAATATTTAAATCATTTCAAAGAATATCAATTACGTTTTTATTAATTTTTTATAGCAAGTAAGATTAAGTTTTTAATTGCAAGTAATAATTTAAGTAAAGTTAAGTTTTTTGGGTCAATTTTTTAATTCAACACTAATTAGAACCCAAGATAAATCAACCAATTTATGCCCGCATAACCAGGTTAACATAAATAAATCTCCAAACAGATAAACTCTTGGAACATCTTCCAAAAGCTTATCCGCAATGTTGAAATAATAAATTTTCTTTTATCTTTAAATTTTAATATTAAATTACAAACTCATCATTGTTAGAAAATTAAGTTTAAGTTAGTGATTTAACCTGCGTCTGCTTCTGTTGTTGTGGCAAAAGTTCATGAGAAAATTTTAAGTTATGAGGATGATGGTACAAACGCAATTTTGAAACATGAATGGTTTCGGTATCTTTAAATGGGGTTTTTCTATCTATCTCAAAATTTACATCGGATACTTTTCGAAGAATTTTGTATGGTTCAGGAAATACCCGAGAAAGCTTTCTAGTATTTGGGTAATGAAATTCTTCATAAATAACGAGATCGCCTACTTCAAATTTTAGCTCAACATAATTTTGATCCTAATATTTTTTACTTTTTAAATGGAGTTCACCAGTTCGCGCTTTTGCGATTTTAAGTACTTCATTAACAGGGGGTAATAATCTTGTTGAAGGGGGGAATTATAGGGTAATTGGCCAAAGAGTAAATAATGCAGGAGGAAATTTAGTTATTGAATGGGGGGTATTATTGTATTCATTTACAACTTCAGCATGGAGTTTAGTCCAAGGAACTTTAGAGGTAGTAGAGTTAACTTTACATTTTAGCCTAGTTACTATCGTTTGATTGGCTCTTTTGCATTTACCGTTCGTTTGAGGATGGTGAGATGAGGTTAAACGCTGCTTAATATTATGGTTCCGCAAAATTTTTTTGAATCTGGAAGAAGTAAAGGCGGCGTTCCTATCGTTTAAGATTTTTTGAGGTGTCCTAACGTTGGAAATTTGATTAAAACAGAATATTTGTTGTGGTGTTTGAGTATTAAATTTTTTTTAAACAATTCGTACAGGTTTCGGTGTTGACACTCTTCGAGGGAAATGTCCACACGTAACGGGTTGCATGATCGATGACAATATGAAGATATTTTTTAGTTGAATTATAGTAGTTGAAACCTCCCACAGTATCAACAGAAAGACATGCAAAAGGTTGATCTGTGGTAGGCATAGCTTGCATTAAGCCAATTTTTTCCTGTCTAGGCTTTTTATTTTTTTGACAAATATCGCAATGTTTTAGAAAGTTAGTTATATCTTGAGTCATATCAGGTTAATAATAATTGGGAGAAATTAGATTTTTAATTTTTTGAATTCCAAGGTGACCAAAATTTTCATGAGTAATTCCAAGTAATTTTCTTCTCAAGGACATGTGGACTACTATTTTTCTAAAGCCATTTCTTTTAATTATCATTAATCCATTGTCATTTAAGTAATTTTTTCCGCACACATTATACCTTTCCTGCATTTCAAGTGCCTCTTTAACATCTAACAAAAACGTGAGTGGTCGACTAAAATTAGAAATAGTGTTTCTGGACAACATGTCGGCTTCGACATTTGTAGATCCCTTTAAATATTGTATCTTATATTCAAACATACTCAGTTTTAAAGACCATCTAAAGAGTCTACCTCTTAGGTGTTTTACATTCTTAAGCCACACAAGAGATGCATGTATGAATCGTATCTGTATGAATAGTAAACTTTACACCATGGAAATAATGGTAAAATTTGTCTAAGGTGTCAATGATGGCAAGAGACTCTAATTCCGTAATAAAGTAGTTTCGTTCATAGCTTCTTAATCCTCTGGAGTAATAAGTATTGGATGTAAAAACCCATTATGATCCGGTTGTTTAAGTACGGCACCTACCGCTACCTGTGAGGCATCAACAAACATATGGAGTGGTAATTTAGGGTCATAAGTTTTTAAGATGGTTTTTGCTATTAGTGCATCTTTCAACTTTTGGAAAGAATTTTGACATTCAGTACTCCATTCACACAAAGCATTTTTCTTAAGTAGTTTATTGAGAGGGTTCCTAATTTCGGCATTTTTGTTTATAAACTTATGGTACACATTAACTGATCCCAAAAACCTTTGGAGTACTTTAACATTCGTAGGGGTTTTAATTTTTTTATTACATCAATATTGGCATTAGAGGGGGTTAGGGTTCCATTTTTAATTTCATATCCTAAAAAGTTAATTTTATTTTGAGCAAAATTGCATTTAGAAAGTTTAAGTTTTATGTTCTCACGCCTACACAAATCAAAAATTTTGCTTAGATGTTGGATATGTTCAGTTAGGGAGGAAGAAAAAATAATTATATCGTCATAATAATAGCATGCGAAATCAATTTTATATTTTGTAAGGATTCTTCTAAGAGTTCTATTGAATATGGAGAGCCCAACTTTTACACCAAAGGGGAGAACATTCCACTCAAATAAACCAGAATTGGTAGTAAAAGCGAGTTTTTCTGTATCTGAAGGGTGAATGGGAATATGCCAGTAGCCAGAGGCTAAATCCAATGTGGAAAAATACTGGGCATTACACAATTTATATAAAATATCATCAATACGGGGAAGGGGTTCCGAAACTTTTTTCATTATGGAGTTCAATTTTCGGTAATCTACACATAATCTTCTCTTTTTGCCTTCATCGCGTTTCATTACTAAGGTGACAGGAGAAGAATAAAGACTAGTATTTTCTTTTATTAGGCCAGCATTTAACAAAGATTGAATTTGGGTTGTAATCTTTTTTCCATCAACTATCGATGTACGATAAGGTCTCATAGATACTGGTAGGTCAGAGTTTTAAAAAATTCGCTGAGGCTCAATATTTATCTTCCCTACATCATACTTGTTTCTAGAAAAAATATCTAAATAATCCCTTAACATTTCCCTTAAGTTATCATTATCTATAACATTTATTTCCTCAATTAATTTAGTATTATCATTAGATCGCGCCAAGGATTGAAGAGCCATGGTATTTCCATAATCGGGTTGCCTATGTTGATATTCATTCCTAACATTGTAATGATGAGATCTTATTTTGTTTCTGGTTATACATGAATTTAAAACAGAATCTCCCTGAGTGACACTACAACTAGTACAATTAATTTAAAATCAAATTTTGCACAGTCTGGTAATCCTAAAATTACATACTGTAAATCGGTATCACACACAAGAAAGTTAACATATTGTTCAATATTACCAATTCTAATAAATGAATCACAAGCTTTTTAAATTTGGACAAAGCCTTTGGCTTGACCAACATTAATAGGAAAAATATTCTTAAGTTTAGCATTCAATAAATGTACAAAATGAAGTGGCAAAATTGAAGTTGTAGAACCAGTATCCACAGCACAAGGTAATTGATGTTTTCTCGTAGAACCAGACACAATTAATTGTCAAACATTATCAGTATTTTGTGGTGGGAGAGTGGAAGTAGTATCAGATTGTAAAGGGTTAACATTAAAAACACAGCTATTCTCCCAGTGGAATGCATTAAGTATTCCTTGGTTCAAACAAATTCTACAAGGTCTAGATGGATAATTTCTTTGAAAATGATTGCTCTGCATTCTTTGATTCGAAAATCTAGAACCATGTGCATTGGAATTAAAGTTAGTATTAGGGGGGTTGAAATTTGGTGTACGAACCCAATTTCTGAGAACATCATATCGTCGTTGACTAGGTCGAGCATGTTGCTGAAAAGTTCTGCCATTGGGTTGAAAAGATCTAGCATACTGCTGAAAAGATCTATCATTTGAAAAGTTATTTCTTGTAGTATTTGGATTAGACGTAGGAGTGACTAGAAGTTGTCTGACTAATTTATACCAATCTGTGGCATTATTTGGGGAACTTACAATCAAAACATTCTGATACTGCAGTGCTAAGACATCAGTAAGACCCTGCACTATAATTTTCTCACATAATTTTACTTTCCTACCAATCTCTACTTTTTTATGGAAGTAATCTTCCAAAACCTTTACATCGTTTAATTTAAGTGAAGAAAAATCAGAAAATCTAGGTCCTTCAATTTTGATAAATTTTTCTACTAAAATCTCTGAAATTTGAGCATAACTATCACAATTTTGGCAATCATTGATATAAATTTTCAAGGCCTCTCCCTTTAAATATTTTGAGATATTTTCAAATTTCCAAGTATCATTTTGTTTAATGCAAGAATTATCAAAGTATGTTAACCATTGTTGATTGTTCATTCCCAAATCGGGGTCAAAAGATACAATACTAATTTCTGTCATGTTTTTTTTGTTTCCACGTAATAAAACTAGAGTACCTAACTTTACTTCCAGATTGTAAAAGCATTACAAAATATACCTCAAAATCTCTATCATATTGCTTAACAGTAATATAAAAAAAATAATAAAAATCTCATAATAAATAATAAATTAACACAACATTAATAAATCTCAGAATATTAAAATATTCTATCATTTAAATCAGGGGTGTCAAACTGTGGCCCGCCAAATACCACTAAAATTTTAAAGAAATTGTCTACAAGTTGAATCGCAGAAATTCGACGATTAGATAAGGCAAAGATAACTATAAAATTTTAGTGGTATCCGGCGGGCCACAGTTTGACACCCCTGATTTAAATACTCGTAATCTTTTGAAAATATGTATAAATTCAGTAAAATAAACACATCTCATTTCGAATAAATAATCAAATTAAATAAAATAAAATAAGTTATGTGATAACAAAGAATAAACATAAAAATTTTTCATCACAAAACAGAGATTTTTTTTTTTTTTTTAAATGACTTACGTAATGCTGAATGCTGTCTTTATTGGGTAAGTAACACATCTTATGTTTGTTGTTCTTTTTTATATTGATGTTAGAGGTTTTATGTATAATTTGCTTCTTCCTGGTGACCGTCGTTAGTTGGTTGAGACTTTTTGTGTTGACATTCATGTTGTTTCGAATTCATGCTGGCTGGGTGCTCGGAAAAGCGTTCAAGCTGCAAAATCTTGACCGGCAAAATGCTTGGAGTAGCGTACAAGTAGTCGAATCCTGCCCGGCTAATATAACGATATTTCGTTATATGGTGATTCGAAAGTGTAGTTAGCTTTGATGTCACAATAGATGAATAATCAATCTGGAAGCCGTACATTAGATTAAGCTGAAATAGAATGTTTGGTACCAATGTACCTGTTCAAATCAACATGGATATTGGAAGGTAATTTCAGTTATCGAGTGGTAGGCCAGGTAACTCATTTCTCCAGTGTAGGTTTCTCAGGAAAAATTGAGACAATGCGTAATTTTTAATAAAAAACACAGAGTTTTATTTAAATAGCTATCGGCGGTGCAGTTTCCACCAATTCAATTTAAATCAAGCCATCGCTACATAGTATTTAATCATGGGTAAGCAATTATAGATAATAGAAAATATCAGACGGCGACCAGGGGAAGTTATCAAAGTAGAAATACGACAAATTCTGCTGAAACACAGCGAGTATCAACTTTTTGTTCCTCCAATGTAAGGATACAAATATGACGTAGACAAAGCTAGCGGATGAATGTGAAGGGAAAAAGGATAACATCAGAAATGCGCGGGAAAGTAAAAAATGGAAGCTAAAAGAATATTCTCGAAAGAAAAAAGCGCGGAAATGGAACATTTAATTTAAGAATACTAAAAGCGTAATATTTAAGCGATTTAGACAAGTGAGACATTAAATTATAGGGAATTTAACAGAGTTACCGATAGAGATTATTTAAGGATAAGGATTTAGTAAATATAAAGTAGTAATTTAGAATAAGATAAGGAAATTGCGGAATTAGATCTAATAATGTAACATATATTACGAGATTATTTGTTAATCCCGTAACAAATAATCTGGGAAATCGGGATTATTTGTTAATTGTTTAATGTCAACGCCCGAATGAAACGCATCTCATTGGTTATTGAACAGTATTTAATGCATCTCCATACCTATAAGTTGGGTTACCATAGGGTAGACCCAGTTCTGTCGCCAAATGCCGCCAATTTTGTCGCCAACACGGCGATATATCGCCAAATTTGGCAACCAAAGCTAGTCGCCAATAGTAACGACAACTTGGTGATATATTTAATATTTCGCCAAATTCCCTTAGACTTCCATTGCAAACCAATAGGGTTTACTTCCTTACAGAAAATCAACATAATTGAGATATTTTGAACCGATGAACCAATGCAGATGTTACTGAAGTGCCTACAAGAGTCGCGTTGATCTTGTGTTGAGAATTCTAAGACAGCGAAAATAATGTTTCCTTTCTAACAACAAAAGTATTTTCACGTGAATACTAAAAAGAGAAAGAAAACTTTGGTGAAAATTACGTCAAATTTAAAACGATACATTTAAAATGTCTTATTTAAATTTACTTTCTTATAGCGTTGTTAAAAAATACGGAGAGACAAAGACTGTATTTACTGAAATCATTTTATATTAGCTTATTTTCACATGTTTCACTGATCTGCTTTAATCAAAGACGAAAACAACCCGGTAACAGGGAGATAGCCACTGTTTTTAATTGTAATTCATTCTTCCGAATTTCTTTTTAAAGCCGATCAAATTAGCGTGCTTTTAGAGTTTGTGGTGTCTGAACGGGGCTTCGCGAGCGCGGCTCGTAGGGTGCAGTCTTATAAACAAAAGTGACTTATATAAGTGACAAAAGACTTATATAAGTGAGAGATGCCAAGCTGGGCAACGTCCTTGTGGTTTAGTGGTAGAGCACTGGAGATCTATTCCAGGGGCCCGGGTTCGATTCCCGGTTTGGACATTTTTCACTAAGTTGGTTTACGCCTTGTTAGCAATGTGATAATTCACATCTTTAATATTCTTATAAACAAAATTAAAAAAATCTTTGCAATTTTCTCATATAAATTCATTTTTACAGAAATTTAATATTAAACATACTAAAACAAAATTTTTAGTTAAATTTGGTTGATTTGTTCGAAAAATGAAGAACACTTCTTTTCATGTCATAAATCTTTCCTATGGATTTTCAGACGATTTTCAATTTTTCGAGATGGAAAAAAAAATTGCATTCGATTAATGGATTTATATGGTAAATTATCTACGCTAAAATTTTCCCAATGGAGTTTTCTTCGAAAAACTTCGAAAGATTAGGCCGACGGGCGGAATTGGGTTCGAGCCCAGCACCTTCCGTCTACCAGCTTTGAGAGCAGAACCTCTCGACCACTTGTGGGGCTTCCCAATGAGGATGTTACATTATTCTGATTAATTAAAAATTTTGTTTAAATTTGAGACTTTTAAAAAATTAGGTTAAATATTTGATGAAATTTTATACATTAGTTCGAATAATATGAGTAATTTTGTTTCATATCTTTATTTATTTCATATGATACATAGTAGCTATTATTTTTTCTTTTATCAGTTCCCTAGCAACTGTATTTTATAGACAATAAAACGTAAATAAAATAATACCGATTACTAAAGATTAAGTAGAAAAGAATTAAGAAAGTCTGTCTGAGGGAAATAAAAGGTTAGTTAATCTTTCGTAATCTGATTTGCAGCATAAGTTTGCATCAAATTTGAACGATGTCGATAACATTACGGTTTTAAATTGAATGTGTATATTACTAAAAGGCTATCACAAAAATACCTTATAACGCCAAATGAGTGTTTGCTATTTAGTAAATTGGTAATGGACACACGATTATGAATGATTACCCAATAGGTTTGAAAGTTTCCATACATAACTGTTTTTGGATCGTTTTAATATGCTAATTCTACCGAGTAGATTATGGTGTCTTTAGATAAAATCTTACATGCAAAAATTATAGAGTGAGCATCAAAACTGTTTTTTCGAATCAAAAATTGTAAAAACATTAGATTTCTAAATCATATATAAGTGAAATGTATTAGATCCAGATTACATTTCCATAAGTTGCTTTTGTAGATGAGCTTTTATTCAACTTATTTATTAGATGCAAGTATTTTGTGATTGACAGATAATCAAATATTGCCACTTGGATATAAGGATAACATAAAATCCTTGTCGGAAATGTTGCTTATGCTAATAAGATCACAGTGTCAAACGAAACCTAAGGTACACTTATATCCTTCGCACAATCAGTAAGAATTTACGAATGTAAATTTACTAAAAATTATTTATATAGCGGTCTCTTTCCCCTGAAGACATATACTTTTTTATCTAAAAAGTTACAAGTATAGACAGTTTATTAAAATTTCAGACCAACGTCGTGTTTAACTTACACATTTTTAATTTCATGAATCTTCCAAGAATTTTATATGCTTATAAATATTTATGTAATTAAAAAAATGAAATTGCGGATTGTATTATATTGGATATTATGCAAAATGAGTTTAAAATACAATGACTTGCAAAGTTGACCTATAGAATCCTGATCTGCAGATTTACTAGTTTTATGAAAATATTGAAATATGTTTTGTAGAGGATTTCAAGCCGTAAATCTTGAGACGAAAAGGAAATGAAATTTTCTCTACTTTTCATCTTTTCGGAATTTCTTTTATTACATAAATAAGCGAAACTTTGCATAAATAAATCGCTTGAAAATTAAATAAAAATTGTTTTTATGATTACTTTCGCTGAAATTTACTTTCACTGGCATTTATTTTAAGTGGAATTTTTTCTTAAATGTATTAAATATAAATCGTTTTTAACAACTGTCCATATTTTCTATTTTTACTTATTTTGCAAAATGTTTTCTTGATAAAATGGATATAGGTTGAGCAAAGTTACATAAAAAATGGAACACTTGTAGCCCACAAAATGTTTTCTTAGTGTTAATATTAAAAACTTTAAAGGTTTTTCAGAAAACATTTCGAGCACATCTCCTAAAGCGAAATGAAAATGAATTTCTGTATATTTTCCAGTCCTTCTGAAATACTTTTCATTGTTTTACAAATCGAAATACATAAATAACAACAGTTTGATGTTAAATAAAATATGTTTTTACAATTAACTCACTGAATTGTTTTTCCTTTCTTATTTCTAAAGAATAAAGTATTGTAATTGAAATTTTATTCAACTTTTGGTTTGACGCATTTACACGTTTTGTCATCAGAAATCCCGAAAAACACGTTTATACAAAAAGTCTGTCTGTCCGGTCGTGTGCCCATATGTTTGTGTATGTCCTCTTTGTATCACCGAAATATGTATGAGCTTATGCAGAGAATTAAACCATATTTCATATATATATATATATATATATGTTCGGTTATTTTCAGCATATCGCACTTAATTTTGGAAATATTCCTCCAGAAGGGGATTCTGTAATAGTGATTTTCGTGCATTTCTCTCAACTGATCGTAGTTCTATTGTACCTTGGCTGCTCCTACAGCAACGGCCCTTCGCATCTAGCTAAACCGACAATTCGCAACTAGCTGACGTACAACAGAATAAAGAAAATATTGATTTTATTAAATATCATGATCGAGATTAACTCGTTTTTACTCCGATTAATTAAAAATAGAGAAATTATGATGAAAATCATAGTTGGTGTAGTTATAATATTGAAATATTAACATGTGTAATAACATTTTGAAATATTAACGTGTATGAGAAAGGAAAAAGTTTTGAGATTGGCACATTCTACTAGTTTCAATACAGATTGTGATAAATTGTATTAAAAATAAATTTTGTTCAGTAACTAAACAGCCCTTCAAATTATTTAGCGATATACCTGTTTTTTGGAAAGTTGATGGCGGAAAAGACTCATCAACCAAAAAGAGAGCAAGACGAAACTCTTCCATTGATAAATATGGCATATTATAACAGTTTAATCCTTTATCTACTGACGGTACATATAAGTACCATTAAAATAACTTGATATAAAATTTATTTAATACATGGATTTGTTGTAATACAGTTTAAAAAGAGTTATAGATACATTGCTTTATCTTGTTCCAAATTGGCTATACAAAACATAAATATTTTTAAAAGGGTGATTTCTTTTGCCTTTGCATCTTCTCTGCTTTCTTCGCGTTGGGGGTTGGGGAATTTTTATAGGGTCTCAGGACTCTTAAAATTGGAGGAAAAAAAAAGAGACCATTTTCAACATTTAATATCTTAAAATGTGTTTGATATTAAGACACTTTTTTAATTGGGAATGAAAGATATAAGTATATTATTTCATTGCAAAGATTTAAAAAATTGTAAGATGCAAAATTAGCATTTACAGGGTGCTCTAAACTGTCAGACATTTGACGAGCAGAAAATCGGCATAACAGCTTATGCGCACGATTACAAAATAAATTTTTCACCTAGAATAAACATTTTGGTGCCTACCTATACTTCAGATTATAATAATTACACTGAACCTAAATAAATTTGTATTTAAAGGATTTTTATACGTTTAATACAAAGTTGTATTTAGCTAATGCAAAATTTAGAAAATTTCAACAATATAATCCAAACTAAAAAATATTTTATTTTTACAATAAAAAGGAAATTTTAGGTTCAGTTTATACAGACTAACATGAAACATATAGTTTGAAAATTTCATGATAAAAATATCAGAAGTGTTTGAGATATCGTGCGCGTTATGCCCAAAAACGTCATTTGCAGAAAAATGACTTCAAAGTTTTGGAAACACCGCTTTTGCTATTGAGCGAGTATCATTTTAAAAACCATAACTTCTGTTCTAATGGGAATTTTAAGATAACAATTATATCAAAATGTTCAGAAAACATAGAAGTTTATCATCTAAAAAAATTAAAATTTCGAAAATTTTAAAACTTTAAGAGTCCTGAAACTCCTTAATGTTTCTATATATCTATTGTAAGAACATTATATTCCTACATTTCCTTATTCTACAAAATACTGGGGGTTATAAATATTGCACAAAATTCCTATAAATTCAAATTTAACTAATCCTTTTAAAATCCTTCTAAAAATTATTAAATGATTATGTAAACCTTCTAATGTAGTTTAAACAATTCATGAAAAATGCTTTAGAAGATAAAATTTTCATGAATTCATAATTCAGTACATAAAAGTTTAACGGCAATTACATTTATAAAAGTGAAACACATGTATTATAATGATTGTTTAAATGAGGTGCAATTATCCCTTTTATTTTCACTTTCGACTTTAGGTTCACACATCAGAAAGATATTGTAAATAAATTTACATGGATAACCTAAGCCGTAAAAAATAATGAGGATAAATACAAAAAAATTATCAATGACATTGAATCACTCTTCAAAAATTTTTTTTAATTTCATACGTTTGAATCATTTTACATATGGCTGCTCAAAAACGATTCATTATCACTTAAGTATCAGAATTAGAAACAATTTCAAGTTATTTTATAAAAATCTAAATCCATATTAGAAATTATATATTTTACAACATCACATAAGTTTCACCAGTAAAAATATTTAATACTTATTCAGTTCAAAACCACGTAAAATTTCATCATCAATATGAAATATTTTGAAATATTAATTTGCTTACCTAACCTGAAAAATACGAAGGTTCGGTGTGTAAGTGATATTGTATTTAGCAGACAAATGTTTATCAATCATAACATTTATCGAAAATTGTGTCAAAAATAATAATTTAAGATAGATAAGAAATAATATTAACATTAAATTTACAATTACTCTATCAAGATATCAAAAATAAGTTGTTTAGAATTTTATCCAAGTATACCGTCGTTGTTGCTAAAATGTCTGGATACTGTCATTTCAATTTTGTGTCGATTAAAGGCTAAAAGTTTCTTATTAAATGTTTTTAAAATTATGCAAAGCAATCTATAAATTACTTTGCTAAATAGTCTGGATGTTATTACAAAACCTAATCTTTCGGTCGAGTCTAAGCATGTTTTTTTTAATAAAATATGAAAAGGAAATTTGAAATGATAGATAAATTACGCAGAGATTTAAAACAAACATCTATATTATTAAACACGTGTACGTCAATAAAAATCTCAAAAAAAGAAAAAGAAATGATAAAAATTGAAAATTTTGAAAACACATCCTAAATATTTTTAAACAGTATGAGGCCTTTTATACATATTTTCTATATTCCTCATTATTGCCGTTTTTGTTGTTATAGTTATTAGTACTTATGTCTGATTTTGCTCCTTAAAAAAATTGTTCGTAGTATTGTGTCTCACATTGAAGTGATTAAAAATTGATTTTTCCTCTATTTTTGTCTTTGTAATTTAAAAAGAATTACATTTTAAGCTAACATCTGCAGCGTAAAATGTTTACTATAGCAAATGTCAATTTTATAAATCATAATAATCACCCAAATGTTCCAGAGAAAACACAAAAATTAACTGTTCTACTACTTTTGTCTTTGTAGTTTAAGAAGAATAACATTTTAAATTAATCTCTGCAAATTAAAATGTTATTCTATGGCAAATGTCAATTTTCTAAATCATAATTAATCCCTCAAATGTTCCTAAAAATACAGTAAAATTGATTTTTCTTCTATTTTTGTCTTTGTAATTTAAAAAGAATAACATTTTAAGCTAACCTGTGAAACTTAAGATGTTTTTCTATGGCAAATGTCAATTTTCTAAATCACAATTAATCACCCAAATGTTCCTAAAAATACAGTAAAATTGATTTTTCTTCTATTTTTGTCTTTGTAATTTAAGAAGAATAACATTTTAAGTTAACATGTGAAACTTAAGATGTTTTCTATGGCAAATTTCAATTTTCTAAATCCTAATTAATCACCCAAATGTTCCAGAGAATATAGTAATATCCATTTTACTGTATGTTACTTATATGTCTATACTTTTATGTCTTATTTCAATGTATGTTACAAAAAATAAGCTTAGTGGATTATCTTTATACTAAAATTGTTCTAAACTTGGAAATATTTTATATGCACATGTTGTAGTCATAGTTTTCTGTAAATTTTACCTAATTATACCAAACAGTACATCATACGATGATGTATTTAGAATAACCTTGAGAATTTAAAATTTGTAACTCCTGATGTTAAATTCGTTTGTAATTGTTGCAAAACAGATTGGGATATGGGTATTTTTTATTTTTTTTTAACATGCCTAAAACATTACTTCGCGTAATAAGTTAGGATTTTTTATTCACACACTGGACTCTCTTGGAAATAGATATTTGCTCAAAAAAAAATAAATTCTAGGTTAAATACATATTTCTTCAAAAAATTATTTCGAAAATGTATAGCATATTTGAAATTAATAAAAAAGTAATGGTATCTATAAATTTTTAACTGAAATCGATATTTATAAACCTTTACTATATGCGAATCTAAAAGTACAGTTAATTTCGCACAGAAATGTCTAGTTTTTGCTTTATGTTTAAAAAACTATTCTCATTTCAGTTTGCTTTTCACTGACTGCAAATGATTAAAAAATAGTACTTTCTAAAATTAAACATTGTTAGCTCGTTTATTGCTCTATTCTAGTGTTCATAGATGAGATTATATTGTGCAAAGATGAACAAGTTGGAAATTGCTCTTCAAAAGTGGCAAATGAGGTGCGTTCGTACTATAATTAGTTTTATGAATATTTTTTGCACCGCATATTGTACTGAATGTATATTTTAGTGCACTTCATGAGTACACTAAAATAATTTTCCTATTGGCCGTAATGTAACGGAAAAGTTTTGGCTGCCCCTGTAATTGAAATGTAAATCTGATTTTCATAAAATTTGAAGTGACTCGAAAATGCTTTGCAACGGTTATATATTTAAAATATCATACCATTCGGTTGGATAGTTTTTTCTCTGTTATATGTAGACGAACGGATAGGCAGATAGACACACGGACCGAACGACGACTATAGCTGCTATGTATTTATATAATAACGAACGCACCTAAAAAGGAAATCATACCACATTTTAAAACGAAAATGTGAATGGCGAAAAAAAAAATTGTGCGAAAATCCCAAATAAAAGCACTTAAAAATAATTTTTTATAAAATCTAAATCAAATTACCAAAAAAGAAAAAAGAAAAAACTCTTCAAGGAGTTTTCAGGTGCAGTTCGGAGTACTTCCGTGCCAAATGTCGTATCAATTATTCATCACAGCTGGAGAGCGTATATAAATGCAGAAACAGGCAGGCAGGCAAACTCATAAACAAATTCCTAGTTTTATTAATATAAAAATCTCATTTTATAAAATATTTTTCTGTTATATGGGATTTGCGTTGAAAAAACTTCATGCACAATGTTTTACTTGAAGCTCATAAAGTTTTTTATTTAAGGTCTATATGAAATATTCCAAATGTTTTTCAAAGAGCATTTCAAGCACACGTCCTATGACAAAGTGAAAATGAATTTCTCTGTATTTCTCTGTATACACTTTACTTTCAGAGCTTCTTTTTACTTAAAAACAAAAACGAAACGTTATTTTTCTTCAAAGATTAAAAAATAATAATAATAATAAAACAGTGGCACTCCGGGAGTGCCAATAGAAGTGAAAACTTCAACAATTACGTGTGTGTTTTTTTTTTAATCGTCAGGAAATGTTTTATTGTGCAGGAAATACTTTTAAATGTAGTGTTTTTTTATTCATTATTATAAACTATTACTACCAAAATTATATTACAATTTTCATTTAATGCGCCATTGTACATGAAAAATAATGTATATAATTTTACATACAAAAATTGCAATCTATTGATTAAAACGTAAATTTACAAAAACATGAAATATGAAAGTTAATTAATTGGTATTCTGTGAAATGAATATCAATGAAACTTATGAATTTTCATCCACAATTTCAACAACTCTTCCATCATCATCATTATCATCATCATTATTATCATTATATTCCAGAGCTGATACGACAGGTTTATGGTAACTAAAATAGGAAACAAACAATTGTGATTCGAATCTACTTAAATATCTTATAAAGACTGCATCAGTTGTAGTTTTATATATCGTTGTGCTAAGATTGCGATCATTGGTCATCGTTAAATGGAATTCACTATGTAAAAATTCAATTAGTTCTAGATTTTTATCATCCGCAAAGTTCATGTTGAAATCCCCACTCAAAATCATTGGCAAATCTTCACATATCTTACCAATTTTATCTTGAAGTAATGCAGAAGCATCTTTAGAATAAATAAACAAATTTTCGTACAATAATTCTCGTATTGCATTTAAAGATTTATCTGGTGAAATATAAACGTTAACCATTACAATTAGCTGTCCATTTTCAGAGTGGCAACGACAAACACATATATCACCGATATCAGAAGCATTAGTACTAAAAATACTGGTGTATCTCGCATGCACATCCATATGATTTGTGCAAAATATGCCCGTTACATCAGACAACCTTTTATAAATAGCTACTCCTGCTGCTGGGTGATCGTGTCTTTTGAAACTTGCAACAAAGTTGAAATTAGGAATGTCAATTATATCTTCGTCACCTATGTGTGTTTCTGTTAAAATTAACACATTCATTTTTTTGACGATAGAATATATTGCTAGATCTTGAATATGCGCAAGTAAACTTTTACAATTAAATGAAATAAATTTTGAGTGTGCTCCTGTGTGAACGCCGGGAGAAAAAGTGGGTTTTAGCTTCGTTCTTCTTTTGCTCATTGAGCTGAAGAGGGAAAAGTTCCTGTCATTCACCGCTTGGCGTGCTAGTGTCTATGTGCGAAAATGCTAGCATGTCGGTTACGTAACTGTGTCTCCAAATCAGTGGTTTTTCTCCATCTCAAAAAAAGCTCAACGCGCCTAAAGAAGTTTTCACTTCAAAAATTAAATAACGCCTGTCAAGACTCTGTATTTTCAGTACCACTACTTCTGAATTAAAATATTTGCTTTTTAAAATCGCAACATTTCTGAATTCAACAAAGCGAATATTTGAATTCGGAAATAGTGCTACTCAAAATACGGATAACTTGACAGTTAAATAAACTGTAACTTTTCTATTTCTTCACGTAAATTAACTCCAATGTAAATCCATCATCTACAAATTTAAAAGACCAGGCTGTTTTTTCAGTCATCAGCCCTAACTTTCTGCTGAACCGATTTTGATATTTATTTGTTTTTTTAAAGAAAGCTGTTCATTTGTAGATGTGCCCATACTAGCTGTTTTAAAAAATATTCCCGTTTTTATGTTTAAATTTAAATTTTAAATGTTTTTATGAAATTTCTTTATTGTAGTGGCAATCAAGTTACTTCCATTGTTATAGAAAAAAATGAAATTATGGAAATCACTACATGTTTGCGGATGCCATTTCTTGACTGAGAAATTTGAGACTGAGATTAAAGAGAACTTTTTAAAAACTTTTGAACGAAAAATGAAGCTGTTACATTTCAATATATTTTTCATTCCGCTGATACTGAGATTGAGACTTTCATCTCAGAGGGCTCCAGTGAGTAAAAATGATGTCATAGGAAAAATAAAATCAGTATTTTCTTTGATAAAAGTAAATATTTTACTACGAATGTGTCTAAATGTATAGATTTCTAGATTTTGCCAGATTCGATAGACTTCTAGAATTTACTCGGATTAGAACCTCCAGAAAGAGTAAGAATGTTTACATGCGAAATTGTAACTGGCAAACGTGACATCAAGTGTGAGACTATAGTTATTAATAATCTATCATGTTTGTGCTTCAATTTAATATGTCTCGATGGCAGCACTAAAAGCCCTCCCACAATTAATTAGGAATAAATATCAGAAATATGTTCGTCTCTACTCAAGTGTCATGTGTGACGTCTTGTAAGTGATATGTTTGTTTGTGAAATGAATATTAAATATTTATCTGCCTACGTGCTACCTCATCAATTAAGAGTTGTGTAAATTATTATTAGTTACTTATTAAAGATATAATACAAGTTAAAATATTTTTAAGATAGTGAAAATAATATGAAATGTATGCATGTAAATTTTGCGACGATGAATAAAAATTAAATTTAAAACATCCAAAAACCCGACTGCGTAAAAAGCGAACTAATTAATTATTTCTCATCAATGTGAAACTGTTTTTATATTGCTTACCTATTTTTTTTATATACTGGTATTGATGACTTTTAAGTTGTGTTTAATTGTTAGTTCCTATCTATAAACGCTGTTTTGATGAGACCTATAGATGTCTATGAAGGTTAGAGTTGCAGTAAAGCTAGAGATCCTACCTGCACAATTTCAAGGTTGCGTAAAATTTAAATGGAGCTTCTGACTGTGAAATAGCCAATGAAACACTCAATTCTAACGCTGATATATCTGAAATATGAAATAGAATTGGAACTTGAATTATTGATTTCTCCAGAACGTGCTTTTGTCCGACAGATTGAATGATTAACTTATGTACAGTTAAAATTTCAAAGCTTCTTTAAACATTAACTTTAAATTTAAATGTCTTTAAATGCAGGGAAATCAGCAAAACTACGAATATATATATATATATATATATATATATATATATATATATATATACTAATAAAAGAATAAATCGCTCTGTGTGTGTGTCTGTGTGCGATGGCTAGCGAAAACTACAAAATAATTGTAAAATAGTCAATTAAACATTGTCTTCATTTTGAAAGACCTATCCAATGATATGCCACTTAATATGGTGGGTAAAAAAAAAAATTCGTCTCTACCGCCATTTTGTATTTTACGGCCGCCATTTTGAATTTATAAGAACAAAACCCAACCTATAACCATTAGACGGTTAAGACGAATAGATTGAGAACCCATTCATTAAAATACATCCAGCCGTTGGGGATGTTTCGAGGGTATAAAGAAACCCAGATACGCGTGAAACTCATAACCCTTCTTGGCAGTCGGGTACAAAGAGGTTACTTTTAGATTTCGTTGAAATAAAAAAATATAATTGTGTCATAGTGGGGAAATTTTCGATGATTTTTCACTACGTCATACCAAAGATCAAAGCCTCAATTAATAACTATATAAAATTAACAAATATAAATTTAACAATAGTTTTATCCTATGACATACCTCATATTTGGTTTAATATTTTAAAATTATCTAACACTTCAGCATCGGAAAGAAACAATTTCATGGACACCCCCGGCAAATAATAGACTGATCCTTTGTCCCATAATAGTGTATAAATAGCTCAATGAATGCGACATTCCAGTGAAGGCATCCTTTGAATATGATCGCGTTTGCGATCGAAAGATCTCAGGAAATATCTTTTCTGTTATCATATGATTTTTAACATCAATGGTTTTTAACTTTTTAAAGACCAGTTCATTATGTAACGGAGTATTTTAATAAATTTTTATGCACCTTTTTAGTAAACAGTTTTAATTTTGGTTATAGTAACTTCACAATTTTATTATCTTAATTGGATGTTACGTATAGGAATAAAGTTTAATTTTTTAATAATTTGGAAAGTTAAAATTAAACTTTAGTTACAAATAATATTTGTTTTAAGAGTTAGGCCAGCTAATATAAGTTAATTAATTATTGTAATTATTTTTCTAAATTTTTCATAAATTCAGTCAGTTAGTTCTTTTAAACATTTTCATTCGTCGAATTCGGTGGGTTTTGACTTGTTTAATTATTAAAACGAACGTATTTCCGACACATTTTTATATTAACGAATTATTTTCTATTTATTTTCTCCTGGATTTTTTAATATGAAAAAGATTTGTGTTGAAATGTATTTTATAAATTTTGCAAAACTTGTATAGTTTACAATAACTAAACGTACAGTACATGTCAGAATTTTAAGCACAACATGAAATTTCAAAATAAAATTTTATTATTGACTGAAAGTTACTTTCCTTTTCACATGACCTACAAATAGTAGTTTTAAAAAGATAATTAACAGATTTATGATTTAAAATTTATCTCAAATAATAGAATTTATCAAAGGAACAAAAATGAGTGTGCCAAACGTTTAAGCACACTAGTTCTTTAGCTTTTAGTAGAACAAGAGTAAGAAAAATGAATACTTGATTATTGATCCATTCTGCTGAATTACTTTAAATATACGGTTTCCTATCGATAAAATGAGGATCTGTATTATTTCTGGTTCAATTTTAAATCACGCGTTCTCAGTGGCATCTTTCAAATCTTTAACTGAAGAATATTGGTTTTTCATTTGAATAAACTACATGAGTGAGAATACCCCACATATTTTCTATAGGGTTTAAATCAGGGCTAATTGCCGGACATTTCGAAACAGATACTTTTTTCGATTTAAGCCAAGTTGAAGTTGAGTTTGAGGTATGGATCTAGGCATTATCATGTTGAAATAACCATTTTTCTCTCCCCAAAATCTCGGCAACAGGGAGAAAATGATTGGCAAGTGTCTCTTGATAGTTTTCAGAGTTTTCACGACCACTGATGAATGCTAGAGATGTCTGACCTTTGAAAGAAATAGACCCCCATACCATTACACAACCACCCCCATGTTGTCGACTAAATATACTCCTAGGTTCTTTGCGGAGATCATGCCAATAGTACTTAAATCCATCAGGGCCATCGAGGCTCCATTTTTTTTTCAACAGTGAATATGACATTCAGCCACTTATCACCAAATGACATATACTCTTTGGCCCACTGTAATCTAGCTTCGTTTCAGAGCTTCGTTTTCTAGTGTCGTTTCAGACATGGTAACCGAGCCATTTTACGGTTTTTGATGTATTCCGATTCCAAAACTCTTCTATGAACAGTTTTTTTTCGATATTTGTCCCCCAACTGTATGTTTTATTTGCGAAAGAGAGTAATTGCCAGTTGAAACGAAGTTCCTGATGCGGCGACCTTCGTGCAAGGTAGTCAGTCACTCGTGGCGTTCCTGAACGGAATTTTTGTTTGAAATCATTACTACGAGCCAAAACTTGATGAATACCTCGTTTTGATCTTTTTAATGCACTTGCAATTTCAGAAACAGACTTTGCTCTCATACTCCAAATAATTATCATCTCCTAATCTGAAAATTCTTTAGACTTAGGCATTTTGTACTAATTCAAAAACAACAACTGACAACTTTTTATACACCCAGTATTCGTTCGCTTGTGCAACTGCTTACACCAGTTTGTAAAATTTGCATAAAAACGATTTTGTGCTTAAACTTTTGACACCTTTATTTTTGTTCTATTCTTAAACTCCATGGTTTGAAATAAAATTTAAAAGATAATTTTATTGAGTATGGTGTTAAAACTGCTATTATTAACATATACATGACAGATATTGAATAAAATGAATGTTTTAAGTTTTATTTTTAAATTATTATTCACAATAATAATTTAAAAATAAAACTATTGGCAAACTAAACTATTGACAATTAAACTAACAATTGAACTATTGACAGGCACTGTACTTCTTTTAAACTTCCATATGAAAACTTCTAACACTTTTTATAGAATATTTAAAACTATAGGCTTAAAGCGAAATGAAATCCAATTATTTGAACAGCATAGAAACTTAAAGGAAATTAAACTTTATTTCAATAAAATTTATTATTAAATATGTTACCATTTTAAAAAATAGCCCGTATGTTTGTGTTTATTTTACTTTCTTGTCGTCTATTTTTTTAATGCGTTAGATGTATCGTGTACAAAATATTCTAGTATTAACATTCATGTAAAAAAAAAAATCAAATGTTTTCGGCAGGATAATTTAAAAAGTAAATTATGAAAAATTAAATTAAAACGTATTTTTGCCTCAAAGATTTTTAGTTATATTGAATTTGAACATTAAATTTATGTATTTAAATTAAATGTTTTTCAATAACGGTTCATACTTTCGGATTCCTTTTTATTTATTCGTCATACAATTTTCCTTGATACAGTGAATATTTTGTGAAATTATTTATAAAAATAATATAATACTTGTAGCGGCTACCTGATTTTTTTCTTCCTAGCGTAAATATATAACCTCTAAATGATATTCAAGGTCGGAGTAGCACAGTTGAAGTTTATTCCAACAGAGCGAAAAATGTCCAGACCAGGAATCGAACTTGGATACTTGGCGTGCTGTGCCAATGCCTTACATGTTAGGCTATCCGGACGATAACTGGCTGACATAATTCACTCTTACTTGTTGGACTTGGCTGCTTCGTTGCCTTCATTATGAAACTCTAAATGCTTCTGACTGAATATTTTAAGCATTGTTCCTAAAGCAAACTCAAACGGTTTTCTGCATTTTTTTTTTAAACTCCATGTATATGTATATATATGCAGGGTGTCCCTAAACTCATGGTACATACGCTAGGTGGTGATAGAACACATCAAGACAAATAATATTAAATAGGAAACTAGGGTCCCAAACGTCTTCCGAAGGAGATAGGCGCCTTAGTTTAGGCACCAAAATTTCAAATGATTATAAAAAACGGAAAAATTGGTCTATTCGTTTGCGGTTTTCACTAAAACTATTCTTTATGTCAGTATTTTCTTGAAAATAAATTTTAAAGATATATTTCAAAAAATGTCGATAGAGGGCGCTTTAGACTTTGGAGTAACCAACAACTATTTTTTACCTTTATTTTTTGTATCTCATTACATGCTTTCAAAAGCTTAGACTTAAACTTAAATTTTGAGCTCAAAATCTGAATAGTTGGAAGTGGTTAAGTAGCGCAAACTGAACTGTGTTCAGGAGTTAAAATTTCAAATGATTATAAAAAACGGAAAAATTGGTCGATTCGTTTGCGGTTTTCACTAAAACTATTCTTTATGTCAGTATTGTCTTGAAAATAAATTTCAAAGATTTAGTTAAAAAAATACTGATAGAGGGCGCTTTAGACTTTAAAGTAGCGAAAAACTATTTTTTACCGTTATTTTTTGTATCTCATTACATACTTTCAAAAGTTTAGACTTAAACTTAAATTTTGAGCTCAAAATCTGAATCGCTGGGAGTGGTTAAGTAGCGCAAACCGAACTGTGTTCAGGATGGGGGTTTAAATTTCAACTCATGAACACAGTTCAGCTTGCGCTACTTAACCACTCCCACCGATTCAGATTTTGAGCTCAAAATTTAAGTTTAAGCTTTTGAAAGCATGTAGTGAGATACAAAAAATAACGGTAAAAAATAGTTGTTCATCACTCCAAAGTCTAAAGCGCCCTCTATCGGTATATTTTTAACTTCATCTTTAAAATTTATTTTCAAGACAATACTGACATAAAGAATAGTTTTAGTGAAAACCGCAAACGAATCGACCAATTTTTCCGTTTTTTATAATCATTTGAAATTTTGGTGCCTAAACTAAGGCGCCTATCTCCTTCGGAAGACGTTTGGGACCCTTAGTTTTCTATTTAATATTGTTTATCTTGATGTGTTCTATCACCCTCTTGCGTATGTACCATGACTTTAGGGACACCCTGTATATATATACATATAAATGGATTTGAAAAAAAAAAAGAAAAATTGCAGAAAACCGTTTGAGTTTGCTTTAGGAACAATGCTTAAAATATTCAGTCAGAAACATTTAGAGGTTATTTAAGTATTGCGCGGCAGCGCAATACTTATTTATTTCCAGTGTCACTTCTCAATGTTAATTTAACATGGAAAAGCCTATGGAGATCATAACTTTTTCATTTTTTCTTCCCACCTTTTTGTCCCTGATGCCACTCATTTTTAGGTGCGTTCGTAATTATATAAATACGTAGCACCTATAGTCGTCGTTCAGTCCGTCCGTCTGTCCGTCTGTCCGCATGTAACAGAGCAAAAACTACCCAACCGAATGGTCTGAAATTTCAAATATATGATTGTTGAAAAATTTTGTCGAGCCATTTCAAATTTTATGAAAATCGGATGTATAGTTTAATTACAGGGACAGTCAAAAGTTTTTCTTTACATTACGGCCAATGGGAAAAATTATTGCAAGTGCATTTTAATGATATTAGAGCCTTCCGAATGATCTGAAATTTTAAAGATATAATTGTTGCAAAATTTTGTCGAGCCATTTAAAATTTTAGGAAAATCGGATGTATAGTTTAATTACAGGGACAGTCAAAAGTTTTTCTGTACATTACGGCCAATGGGAAAAATTATTGCAAGTGCATTTTAATGATATTAGAGCCGTCCGAATGATCTGAAATTTTAAAGATATAATTGTTGCAAAATTTTGTCGAGCCATTTCAAATTTTAGGAAAATCGGATGTATAGTTTAATTACAGGGACAGTCAAAAGTTTTTCTTTACATTACGGCCAATGGGAAAAATTATTGCAAGTGCATTTTAATTATATTAGAGCCTTCCGAATGATCTGAAATTTTAAAGATATAATTGTTGTAAAATTTTGTCGAGCCATTTCAAATTTTAGGAAAATCGGATGTATAGTTTAATTACAGGGACAGTCAAAAGTTTTTCTTTACATTACGGCCAATGGGAAAAATTATTGCAAGTGCATTTTAATGATATTACAGCCTTCCGAATGGTCTGAAATTTTAAAGATATAGTTGTTGCAAAATTTTGTTGAGCTATTTCAAATTTTAGGAAAATTGGATGTATAGTTTAATTACAGGGACAGTCAAAAGTGTTCCGTTACATTACGGGAATGGGAAAAATTATTGGAAGTGCATTTTAATGATGTATCAGAATATGCACTTTATGAAGTGCAAAAAATTATACATTCAGTACAATATGGGGTGCAAAAAATAATTATAAAACTAGTTATAGTACGAACGCACCTCATTTGCCACGTTTGACGAGCAATTTCCAACTTGTTTATTCTTTGCTAATTCTACTGATATTATAAACCTAAAGTGTAAAAACGTTTGCCTGACGTCAGGGTCAAAACGAATGGTAATATGCCTTTGCATATGGGTGAATTATAACCCAGAAAGAAACATGGGCCAATTTTTGTTTACATTATTCAATTATTTTTCTTAATAATTCCAATTTTCGCTTTTTTCATTGAAAATCAACGGACATTTTTTCATAGAAAATGTAACATTTTTACTTCATTGTTGCAAAAATTTCAAAAGCCGTAATAATAATTCATTTCTTTTTAGGTGAAAGATTTTCACGTGAAATAATAAATTGAGCTAGTTTTTTTTTTTTTTTTTTTTTTTTTTTTTTATTAAAAAGGTGAATGTGGCGTCATAGTGGAATTAAAAAGGATATTTTCAGAATAAGTTTTTGCTTTGGTCAAGTTTATATTTTAGTAAAAAGTTTCAAATGGATAGCTATTTTTACGCAGGTAGCGAACTTAGTGGGGAATTACATAACTTAAATTTTAAAATGAATTTTTTTTTCGAGATGAGAACTATTTATACCCCAAGTTAAATTTAGGTAATAATTTTCTGATGTGTTTACATCACCCCTTGGGGAGAGATTAAGGTTTAAAAATTTAAGTAAGACGTTTATTTTTTATTTTTTACTGTATAACAGCTATAATATTGTTAAATATTTGCAGTAAGGGTTCAACACCATTTACATGTACATTCATAGCGTTCCTGAGTGGGAAATAAGGTATCTAAATTTAAGTGAAGTTATTTTTTTATGATTTGATTATAGATTTTTTATGCTCAGATTGGAAGTTTTTGTCCAAACTACCGCAACCTGCTTTACTACAGTGGTGAAACATTTTGAATTACACATTGGCAAACTGCATCCCACATTGTGATGCAATACCGCATACATCAAAGCCTGATGATGATACTCTCTAATAATTTTGAAATGCGTTCGTCTGAGTGCTGTAGTTATTGAAAAACTTGACCATATTAAACAAAAACATAATTTGAAGAACAAATTAAAAAAACAAAATTTATTTCCTACATTGTTTAAGCCCTAGAAGGGACAGATATTAAGTTATTTCATTCAATTAGTTCTACATTTAATGTTAAATTTTTGTAACAAATTAGTTAAGCCAATTGAAGATTAAAAAATAAAAATAAAATTCATACAATAAGATACTTAAAACACCTAAAAAAATAGATTCCGTTCAAATGAAATCGAAATAAATCTTACAAGGGAACCACTTTTGGTGTTGCTCACACCTAGCATTGAGACCTGGTGCATTTTAAAGCCCTATATTACGAAGTTTGAGAATCGATAAAATTTTTCTGTTAAAATAATATTTCTTGATTTTACAGCAGCATAACATTCTGAAAATGTAATTTTCGGGAACACTTATCGGACTATTAACATTGACGTTTTTAAAGAAAGGCATTTAAAAATAAAAATTAGTTAATAATAAGTTTAAAATATTGAAAAAGTAAAAAAATTCCTTCAAGAACCCACGAATTTGATTTTAAAAAATTGCAACATTATATTCGCATTTTTAGCGGGGAAATAGTAGGCGTTTTTTTTCAAAAGTAGAGCTTTCCGGCAACCCTAGCCAAATGTCATAGCTGAATTTGTAATAGCTAAAAATTGCAATGTCCGACATATTTAGCCACAGTAATTTTTCTAAATTGTGTAAAAATATTAATTTACTTCCTGATTACTTTTACCGAAGGACCATTTAATACAGAAACATTTCATTTTAAATATTCGAAGCTGTATTCCATTCGATTTCAAAAGAAAATTGTTTGCTTATTCTGTATTTCACTAAAAAATAGTTTTCAATGATCTCGGAAGCTTTTATAGAATTATATTTACTATTTAGTACTGCTACAAAATGCACCAGGTCTCGTTGCTAGGTGCGAGCAACACCAAAAGTGGTTCCCTTGTTAGACTTCTTCCATTTTTAATTGAAAATATTTGTATTGCAGATTTTGTATTATGTTTATAACAATTGTGCATAAAATGATAAGATGCATGCAAAATACAAAACTTAAAAAAATGTCTAAGAATTATTTCCATTTCATTTGAACGGAATCTATTTTTTTAGGGTGTTTTAAGTATCATATTGTATGAATTTTATTTTTATTTTTTAATCTTCAATTGGATTAACTAATTTTTACAAAAATTTAACATTAAATGTAGAACTAATTGAATTAAATAACTTAATGTCTGTCCCTTCTCAGGCTTAAACAATGTAGGAAATAAATTTTGCTTTTTTTTAATTTGTTCTTCAAATTACGTTTCTGTTTAATATAATATATAGAGGTTATATATTTAGAGTTTAGGGACACCCTGTATATATATATATATTATCTGAAAGATACAACTTTAAATTTCTCATATTGATTTAAAATGAAAAAAAATGTATCTTCGCGATAACGATATTGAATGTTTTAAATTTGTCATTAAATGTACACTGTAAAAAAAAAATCTGTGAAGTTACTAAAGTTTTTCTAGGAAACTGGGATTCCTAGAACTTTTCATGTAACGGCAACAACAAAACTTCATGTAACAGACACACTTTTGCGCCGAAAATCAAAAAATCTGTAAGGTTACTAAGAATTTTTTTGGAAACTGGGATTCCGAGAACTTTTCATGTAACTGCAGCCTGGGTTACAAATAAAAGTTTAGTAAGATTACTGAAATTTTAGCAGATTCATTTGTAAAGTTACAGATTTTTGTAGCTTTACAAAAACTAGTTTTGTAGATTTGCAGCTTTTTTCGTACAGTTACAGGTGAAAGTTTAGTAAGCATGTAACTTTACATCTGTAGAACTACAGATTTTTTTTTACAGTGTATCAAAGCTAAATCATAAAACCGAAAAAACATTTGTTAATATTGGTAAAAACTGGTGCATTTGACAGTCCACCATTTTATTACAAATGCAATATTTCTAATAATTCTTGGTCAAGAATGATAGAATTAATTATATATACCAGTAGATCTAACTCGACCGTCCATGATTACAGTCGAACGGTAAACCCGTTCTACAGAACATAGGTAAAACGCTATTGTTAATTGAAAACTCTAATCTTTTACACGAAATATATTTTTTATTTGCTTTATTACCACAACGAAAAACAGTTTTATATAAAAAAAAAATACCAATTATTAAAATAAAGTTTTTACTATTATAAATAAGAACCCAAAATCATGCGTACAGAACAGATTATATAACGCATTCCAACACTTTCATAATTCTATAACAAAACTTCACGGTTTAATAAGGTGAAAGAAGATGTCTAAATGAACAATGTGAACGAATAACGCATTTGAAAATCCAATTTCTGGTATTACCATGAATAGTCGGCTAAATATACGATTTTTTTGTGAAGCCCTGTATATGATCTATAGGTATTTATGTATACTACATATTCTTCTAAAAGTTAGTTCAGTTAAACGCATTGTATAGTTGAAATTTTCCATTCATTAATTTCCGACAATAAACGGATGTTGTAGAGAACTTTTGAGCGGCCCTTTATATGATCTATAGAATTGATACGCACCAAGTAATATTAAAAAAAAAAACAGTTAAATTTGAAAACACATACCACAACTTAAAACGTACTTCCAGCAATTATTGTTCGTAGGTTTTAAAAGCTCATTTCATCATTTTCTTATGTAGCAAAATTTGTTTGTGTGTCCCTATAAATGAATAATAAATTCTATGGACCACATATCGTATAGTCAGAACCTTGTAATACACTTTAGTGATATATATCAATTTCAATATGTATAAAATAGTGTGATATCATTAAAATACATAGAAACCGATTTTTTCCCCATAGACCGTAATGTAATGGAATTCTTTTCAGTGTCCCTGTAAATGAACCATAAATGATATGCACTTCATTTTTAATACCGAACATGACACAGTAAACCCGAAAGAACCGAATTCATAAACACTTTCACCTATGTCAGACTCTGTTAAAAAAAAAATATCTACGTATTAGCCTCATGTGAACGGCAACAGCCAAAGAAATCCCAAAAAAATTCACTGTTTACAGCAGCTATAGCTTCTGTATTGAAAATATATTTTCAATACAGCAATTCAATCTGCTGTAATGAAAATATATTTTCATTCTGATTATTTCAGTATTTAAATGCGTAGTTGGTAACTGTTAAATTTGCTTATATTTATTTATTTTATATATTAAGTTTTAATTTGCTTATAGAGTATTAGCCGGAAATAAAGCTGGACTAGAGTTTTAACTGCAAAAGAATTAATCTACCCTTATCCAGTTTTAAGCACTACAGATATATTTGTTAAAAATAATGCTTGAACAGTACTCTAACCTTCATAAAACATCTTTAAAATTGAGTTTCAGCATTTGACAAATATTGAAATTGTGCGATGCACGATGGTTAGAAGTTGAAAGTTGTGAAGTTTATTGATCACATCATTGACACCGTCGATATTATGTCATCATTTCTCTCGGACATGTTTTTTCTTTACAATGTAGCTTGTAACTTAATTTTTCTTTCATTACTTTTAGATTAAATCACGTTGAAAAATCTTGCGTACTGTAGTACGCGACATTGAGGAAAAGGGATTACAAAAGGCTCATCTTTCAATACGAATAATTTAAAGTATGATTTTTGGAATTTCAACTGTGTGTCTTTTACAAAAACATATTTAATTTTATCTAGTTCCTAGACGTCAAAACAACTTCATAAAATATGTATATTTGTCAAGCCAAAAAATTCCAGTGAACACTTTACCTTCACCTGCCGATAAAATTGAATAAAAAATTTTCCTTATTCATTTGCAGCATTTCTGCAACTAAAATTTGATAAACAGTTCTTTTCTGAATTACCGGTGATAACCCCCTCGGTTTTGAAGTATCACATTTGATACTTTCAAACCGATGAGGATATAAACTAACCTATTTTATTTTTTACTTTTTTACAATGCTTTACCTCTATGTAACCGAATGTCTTTGACTTTCGATCAAAACCAATAAATGGAAACACTGATGCTTATTACCTCATAAAATAAGAGTTATTATCATCATCTGAGTTTGCAAACTGCATTCCAGACAGAGTGTCCTAGAAATTAAGAAAATTTCATATTTAACTTAAACGCTTTTCAGTAAAAAAATTTTTAGAATTTGCAGATCATTCAATTAGTTAAAGGCTTTCAATTTGTTACTGCGTAATTTAGGTTATTGATAATAAAATTGATATTTTCAGGTGTTAGAAATTTTATATCCTTATTTGTGAACCTCAGTTACCTGTCCCCTAAAGTATCAATTTAAAAAAAAAGGGCTCCTTCTGTCACTTCTGGGGTATTTTTGTTTGTGCAAAATCAATAAATGTGTATTCGCAGTGTTATTCTACCTTCGGTTCTGAAGAGGAAAAAAGATGAAAAAATATATAAATGACGTTCATTGGAGAGTGGTTAACGAAATCCCTTTAAGTTACTGCCTGTACTTTTAAATTAATGTCTGTTTCTTATTTTCTGGAATTTTTCTTCATAAAAACACATATATTATAATTAATTACATAAATAAGCAACTCTTTGTGTTTATAAATTATTTTATATTTTAATATTTATAAGAAATCATCCATATATATTTTTCATAGACGTGCTATCGAACTATTTTTTTACGGTATTTTCGTTTCGTGTTTCTTTTTTAGCACTTTTCAGGTGCATTCGTAGTTATATAAATACGTAGCACCTATAGTCGTCCTCTGGTTCGTCCGTCTGTGTGTTTGTCCGTCCGTCCCTATATAGCAGCTCAAAAAATACCCAAACGAATGGTTTGAAATTTAATATGTATAATATTTGCAGAATTTTATCGAGTCATTTCAAATTTTATAAAAACTGAATCGAAACTTAAAAAAATACCGATAAATGTTTTCTTCATTCTATTAAATATTATTATACGTAGTTAATTCAATGATATCCTATGACAGGAAATGATTCTAGGTTGCCATGATGATTACGTCCTATTTAAGATGGAGTCATATTATTTCTGTTTTACTGAATTTAATATATATAATCGTAATAAGTTTTTTGTTCATGCAATTTTGTATGAGAGTGTAACAGCTATTGCACCAAGATCTCAATATTTTAAAAAATAGTTATTGTACGAACGCACCTCATTTGCCAGATTTGACGTACAATTTCCGACTTGTTTTATTTAGCTAGAAATAAAAAGATAAAATTTCTTTAAAACTATTAAAATCTATTTTTACATTACTGAAAAGAAGTTTATGATTCGATGTATCACTTTGAAATATTTATCAGTAATGTTTCGCACGTTCGAGTTCATATCTACTACTTATTTCTTAGAATGTATGTTTGAAGAAATGGGGCTGTATCAAAATAAATCAAATAATGCAACAACTGTAGGGTCTATAAGATATTTCCTGTTTAACATTTAATGAAAACATCTAAATGACTTTGATAGAAATGAAGTCGCAACCTGAAAATTCCTTTCTCAAATATCATAAACAATAAAATGTATTTTTACGTCATTGAAATTTGATTCAATGTAAATTTATCACTAATAGCATTGAAACAAAATCCTTTTCAGTAAATGCTCATAATTTTTAAACTATAGAGTGTCTTTAAAAGAAAGTTCCAATTTCAATGGTACATTATAACAGTTTAATTTAGACTATTTACAACAAATCATACATCAAATTGAAGATAAACTAACTTAGTTTTTCTTATGAAGGTTCAATGTATTCATCTTTTGTTATACGGCACACATCCAGTCCGATTCTTCCTACACTTCGGTTAACAAGTCCTGAGTAATGGAAGCAATAGCCTCAATTCAATTAGTTCAGACTATTTACAACAAATCATACATCAAATTGAAGATAAACTAACTTAGTTTTTCTTACGAAGGTTCAATATATGCACCTTTAGTTATACGGCACACATCCAGTCCGATTTTTCATACACTTCGGTTAACATGTCCTAAGTAATTGAAGCAATAGCCTCTGCAATTCTGTGTCTGAACTCTGGCAAATCATTATTTAGCGGCAGATCGTAGACATGAGCTTTCGTAAAGCCTCTAAGGAAAAAATCGCATAGATCTAACTGTTTTAAATCTTTAACCTAGCAGTAACGCTTTACGCTCAGGAGTCGCCATTTTGCGTGTGTGGCGCTGCAAGCGAGTTAATCACAAAGTAGTACTCGCGCATGCGCTTCTCTAATACTGTTTAAGTTATTACTCTTTATTTGTGATCTTGAAACAACACTCTATAACGCTTACAGTTAATACTATTAAACTTTACAACTGGGATATTTTTTATGGGCACGTTGTATATTCTGTTAATTATTTTCCAGATACGAAAAAGATGGATATGTTAAAATCAATTGCATAAATAATTTAACACTTGTAGAGTCTACAAAATATTTCTTTCATAGTGTTTATGTGAAATACTTGAAATGTTTTTGACTGTGTATTATAGGAATGAAATCCTAAGGAGATCTGAAAACGAA
This sequence comes from Maratus speciosus, assembly GCA_963932465.1. Classification (NCBI taxonomy): domain Eukaryota; kingdom Metazoa; phylum Arthropoda; class Arachnida; order Araneae; family Salticidae; genus Maratus; species Maratus speciosus. Next base: position 60,289,666 of record OZ010788.1, read on the forward strand.
TTCCTCAAATACCATATAAATTAAAATAAAATATTTTTATACCATTGAAATTTGATTAAATGGAAATTTGTCATTACATGCATTATCCCTTTATCTACTGACAGCATTTATAAGTATTATTAAAATAACATGTCATAAAATTCATTTAATACATTGATTAGTAGTAATACAATTTAGAATGAGTTATAGATGCATTACTTTATCTTGTTCGAAAAACATTATTAGTTACACACAAAATAAAAATATCTTTAAACGGATGATTTCTATTGCCTCTGGCATGTTTTCAGCTTTCTTGGCGTTGGGGTGGGGTGGAGGAGAATTTTTTAATTCTGAAATATTTCTATATTTCTACTGTAAGAATATTATAATTGTACATTTCCTAATCTACAAAATACTAAGAAAAATATTTAAAATACAGTGTGTGTAAAAACTTTAAGGGCAGCAGAATATTGTACAAATTTTGATAAATTGAAAATGCGACAAGTGAAATGGTAATTTAATGTTGATCATAATGTGAAAATACTAACATAAAAGTCAACGGAATGTATCTGTGTCCTTTTTATTGCGAAAAAATCATAATTATGAAACAAATACCACTATTTTGACTGTGTAAAAACTTTAAGGACACCAGTATTTTTTTTTATAGAAATGTTATATATAATTACTAGGGGGCTCTGTCCCCTACGAGCTAAGCTCGCCAACCCTCGTTCAGACACCCCAGATTCTAAAAGCATGCTAATTTCATCGCCCTTAAAAAGTTTGAATTATAATTAAAAAAAACAGTGACGGTCTCCCTGTGAACGGGTTTTCATTCATTTTCCTTTGATTGGAGATTTTTAAGACGAAATCAGCCGCTGCTAAGAGATACAATGGCTGTTTTCGTATTTGATTAAAAACAAGAAAGAAAATACGGCATAGATTATGAAACACTTTCCAACACTCCCTGAAAGCTTTAACAAAACTTCGTTATTTAGAGAAATAAGGTAAATAAGGTAACTAAATAAACATTTAAAAAACTGATTTCAGCAGTTACCATGCATAGCCAAATATTTATTCCAATCCTTCCGAACAGCCGTGTATTTGATCTGTAGGCTCATATATATACTATATAATAGAAAATTTAGTTTATCAAGAAAACGCATAACAGGTTGAAATTTCTCTTTCAGCAATTTAGACTAATAGATGGAAACATACTTCAAAACCATCGTACAGCCCTGTTGTTTACCTAGTACCTTTATTACGCGCCACTATTTAGCTAAACTTTAATTCAAACTAAATCACTCTTAAAACTACTGGAATCGCATTTCCCGAATTTATCATCTATAGGCGGCCATGTATCCAATTCTTTGCGTGGCCTTATATCATTTTATCTATATACTACAAACATTTCATAGAAATCTACATGCAGTTCCGCATAACACATTTTAAACCCACCTTTGAGCAATTTACGGTCATACTCAGTAACCTTTACGAATTCTTTTGCGTAGCCCTGTATGTCAACTATAACATTTGCACACACCATATAGTATGCATAAATATTGAGAAACTTAAAAGCGCATATCATAATTAAAAATGCATTCCCTACAATCGCCGCTAATATACAGTATTTCGGATAGAAAATACTTGTCTGAAATGTTTTGTATGTTCCTATAAATGCTATGCACTTCGTATTACACATAAAATAACTTAAGTAATCCTCACCGATGTATATCAATTTTATTATATACGAATTTGTATAATTAAAATACGCCGCAAACAATTTACCCCTATACCACTTGTAATGGAATTCTTTTGTGTAGCCCTGTAAATGAATAGTAACTATCCGTTGTACCACATATGCTACAGAATATTCTACATATTTTAGTGCACTTCGTAAATGCATATCTTTTTTATTATGTTTGAAAGGGTATAACATCTTTAAAATTCATTTGAAATGATTTTTTCTCATTGGCCGTAATGTAACGGAATACTTTTGACTGTCCCTATAAATGAACTAAACATGCTACAAACTTCATTTGAAATAGGGTTCGTGCTAGGCTGAACGTCAATAACCAAAAATTTCAGTGCGATCCGAGTATATTTACGAGAGTTAGAGCGCGAACAGACAAACCGAAATCAATAACACTTTTCAATTTTGTTGGAAAGTGTTAAAAATTAGTTAAAAATTTGAGAGTAAGCTAATATAAAATGAATTAAGTACACAGAGTCTTTGTCTCTCGGTATGTTTTAACACCGCTATGAGAAAGTTCTTTTAAATGTATCATTTTAAATCTGACGTAATTTTCACCAAAGTTTCCTTTCTCTTTTTAATATTCACATGAAAATTCTTTTGTTGTTAGAAAGGAAATATTATTTGCGCTATCTTAGAATTCACGATAATACTTGAAAAGATTATCTCAAAATATGAAATAAACGTCTCGTGCAAATATATTTTTTAATTTAAAGTGTTTTGCCAACTTTTATTTATTTGGCCTTTTTAAATATGACGTAATTTCCTTTATTTGTGACTTTTAACCCATAATAATGAATTTAGTATTTAAAAATTTTCTTCCCCTTTTAAAATTCACGTGTAACTGTAGTTTTTATGATGTAATTTTCAATATTTTCCTGTAATTTTCAATATTTTCAATATTAACACGTAATCACTTAATTCTAATTTGAAAGTTTTTTTCTGTTTATAATAGCCACGTGTAAATAATTTTTTATTAGAAAGAAATATTAATCTTTGCGCTGCTTTTAAAATTGGCGACAGTTTAAAATAATTGCCCTTTTCTAAAATGTGTAAAAAATATCTCTCGAAATGCTGAAAATTTGAATTTAAAATGGAAATAAATCCTCAAAAAATGAGTCAAATTAAAAAGGTAATTGCAGTCTGCACATCTGGAACTTCCAATGTATAAAATGATCTAAAAATGTTTAAGTTCCCATGTCTAGTTTTTCTCCTATAAAACTTTTTTGATGGAACGATTTTGACCATGTTTAACATTAAATATCTCTTAAAATAATTATTCGATTTAAAAACTGTCTGCATCAGCGTATTTACCAAACATGTCTCTATAATACCACCGATTTTCATATTTTTGTATGAAACAATTTTCTTAATATGTATTAACTAAGAAAGACCCCCGGTCATAAAAAATATGGATGCCGATCTAGTAGGAGTATACCCGGATGGTATACGCAGATTTTCATTGGTCCATTTCCAAATCAAAACTTTTTTTATATATAGAAGGATTGTTAAGGATTCACCGAAACAGGTTTTTAATACCGAAACCGAATTTCGAAGATATTCCAATTTCGGCCGAAAACGAAAACGAATATGTCCAAAAATCTTTTTTAAAGTAATTAAATTGTATGTATGAAAGTAATTAATACATAAATATATTAGTACATAATATAATAAATATAATGTATCATATAATATAATATACATAATATAATATAATAATATATTAGTACATAATATAATTAGTACACAAATACACTGCTCAAAAAAATTAGGGGAGCAAGCAAAAAATTGAAGATAACAGTGCAAGACAGCCACGTATGGGCATAAAATGGATAGTACACGTGTATCAATGCGCAATACAAAAAAAAATTGTAAGGAAGCTTTTATTCTTTGAAAAGATGAAAAGAACATGAAAAAATGGTTTAGGGCAAAAATTTGGTTTCATGTATATGATAAAAAAAAGTATTGTTTAGAAATAATGCAAGATTTTTAATATGGCGTATGGTCTCCTCGAACAGCTAAGACTGCTGCACACCTGTTTTCCATGGATGCGATGAGGTTATCGATAAGACTTTGGGGAATACTGTCCCATTGCTCAAGAATTGCAATCTCCAAGTCCCGGACAGTAAAAGGAGGTCTCGGTCTCGCTGCAATGTGTCGCCTGAGTATATCCCAAACATGCTCGATCGGATTTAAGTCAGGAGAGCATGCTGGTCGTTCCATACGCTGTATTGTTTTAGCTTCAAGCATGTTTTCCACAAGACGAACTGTATGAAATCTGTCATTATCATACATGGAAAAAAAGAAATCACTAATTGCTGCAGCATAAATACGACATGAGGTCTCAGTATTTCGTCTGCATAACTTCGGACCGTCAAAATGCCATTCCGAATTATATGCAGGCCCGTATGTCCACCTATGCTGATTCGAGCTAATAGCATCAACCCACCTCGTCTGTAATGTGATCTTTCACCAACGAATGTGGGATTATTTTGAGTGTCTATTTCTCTCCATGCCAAAACACATCAGATGTCACATCCAGACTGAATCGGGACTCGTCTGCCTCCAAACTCGATGTTCAGTTGTCCACCTTCTTTGGGCTGCACAGTGGCTTGAGGTCAACGGAATACAGACCATCGGCTTACGTGCATAGAGACCACCCTGATGAAGCTTATTTCGGACTGTTTGGCTGGACAACTTTCGTCCTGTGGCTAAGAACAACTGTATTTGCAACTGAGTAGCATTGCCCGTTCTGTCTCGACGAGCTGTTAACAGGATACATCGGTCATCAGTTCGTGTGTTAGCACATTTTCGACTTTTCACTTGTCGATGACTACCATTCCATGTGTCTTGGAATCCATTCCACAGCCTTTCATGGACACTTCTTGCGACTCCAACAGCGTCCATTACACGTCGTTGTGTTTCCCCAAATTTAACTGTCCCGATAACACGCCAAGCCATGGATTGTGGTAAATCATGTTGTTGTGACATTTTCAAGCCACCTTTTCTCAAAACGCAAGCTGAGAAATTGAATTTTACAACTGAGGCAGTGATACAGACGTTTCTTCAAAATCCCGATTTCTGCACTAATCTCCATTTTCTAGTTTTTGACGTCATAAACTTTAATTTACATGTGGAGTTTTCTTTATCTGTTTTCTACAACACTTTAAATTATCGATGTTTCATTTTATGTTACTTATCGGTGTAAATATTTGCGTAATTTCGTTAAAACTATGTGTTCCCCTAATTGTTTTGAGCGGTGTATATTACTAATTAATTATACGTATTTATTAAATATGCATGATAATTAATTAATTATGCTTATTTATTAAATATATATATTAATTACTTATACGTGTGGCCCAAATTGTCTCTCTGGGCCTTAGATCCAAAACTTTTTTATTATATAAAATAAAATTTATTTAATTCATCAGAAAGATCACACAGAAAGATTTTCTAATTATACGAATTTCATTTAATTAAAAAATATTTTAGCTTTACGTATACCACCTCGATTTATCTTTTATAATGATTTCTGTAAATGATCTTCTGTTATACTAGAACTTTCTCAAAGAGTATTCGAAACTCTTCTGCGGTTTCAAACTGAAAATTTTCTATTACACCTATCACTTTTATATCTGCAGCGTTTAATGATCACGTGAAAATGTTTAGTTATAATGCATTGCTTGCTTTATAATTTGCATTCACGTCTTCAGTCAGTAATGACTGATAATTGCAAACAACGAAGTTCGTAGCAATAAATATTCTCATTTGAGCCGGGCGATAAAGCTCAAATCGATGAGAAATGTTAAAAATTTCCGAAGAAAGAAACGAGATTTTTGGAATGCTGATAGTTTGGGTTGAGTTTCGGTCCAATATCTGAGTTTCGCCGAGAACAATTTTCGATTTGGTTTCAGTTTCGGCCTTAAAAACCTGTTTCGGTCGATTCTTAATAATAATTATATGTAACATTTTTATAAAAAAAATACTGGTGTATTTAAAGTTTATTACGCAGTCAAAGATAGAGTTTTTTTTTGCATAATTATGATTTTTTCGCAATAAAAAGGACACAGATACATTCTGTTGACTGTTATATTAGTATTAGTAGTTTATGATCAAGACTAAATTACACTTATATTTATACACTTATATACTTATTAATATTTCACTTGTCGCATTTTCAATTTATCAAAATTTTTGCTGTCCTTAAAGTTTTTACACGCACTGTAAAAGATTTGAGAGGCGTTATAAATACTGCACAAAATCACTATAAATTCAAATTTAATTAATCCTTCTAAAATGTATTAAATGATTATTTAAATCTTCTAATGTAGTTTCAAAAATGCGCGAAACAGGCTTTAAAAGATAAAATTTTCATGAATTCATAATACAGTACATAAAGGGTTAAAATGAAATCTTTTCAGTAAATGTCATGTTTTTAAACTATATTCTGTTTCTCATTTTTTTGACATGATCTTTCTTAAAGCCCCAAAGGAAAAAAATCGCATGGATCTCACGATTTTTAATCTTCAGCCCAGCAGTTACGCTTTACGCTCAAGAGTCGTTATTTTGCGTATGAGGAGCTGCAAGCGAGTCAATAACAAAGTAGTACTCGCGCATGCGCTTCTCTAAAAATGTTTGAGTTATTACTCTTTATTTGTGACCTTGAACCAACCTCTACAACGCTTACAGTATAGATACTATTAAAATTTATAACTGGGATATTCTTTTATGTACACGCTGTGTATTATGTTAACTATTTTCCAGATACGAAAAAGGATATTTTAAAATCAATTGCATAAATAATTTAATACTTGTAGAGTCTACAAAATATTTCTTTCATAGTGTTTATATGAAACGCTTCAAATGTTTTTGACGGTATATTATAGGAATGAAATTCTAAGGAGATCTGAAAACTAATTCCTCAAATACCATATAAATTAAAATAAAATGTATTTTTACGCCATTGAAATTTGATTTAATGGAAATTTATCATTATATGCATTAAAACGAAATCTCTTCAGTAAATGCCATGTTTTTAAACTATATTCTGCTTCTTATTTTCTAGATAAAAAAAGAAATTGGATATGTGTTGAAATCAATCGCATAAATAATGCAATACTTGTAGAGTGTACAAAATATTTTCTTCTTAATGTTTATATAAAATCCTCCAAATGTTTTTGACAGAATATTTCACGAATAAGTCCTGAGGAAAACAGAAAATGATTTTCTGCGATTCCTTTTTTTTCTTTCCGCACTCTTCATTGTTTAAGAAGGCGACAAAAGCATTAAATATCTTCAAAACTTATTTCGTTTTATGTGAATAATTGATCACTTGAAAATAAAATCAGTATGGAATATAAATTAAATCGGATAATTTTAGAAACATAAATGATTTTGACATCTCCTGTTTTATTTGTAACATAATTACTTTTACTTGGAACAAGTACAAAAAAATATCTTTATTTTGTTGAAACAATAAAACATATTCGTTTGGAATCTTGTTTCAAGGACACCTTATATAAATAACTAAAAAATGTGATTCTGAATGGAACATATTTTACTAAGTAAAGAAATTTATTTTGTATCTTAAAAGGAGTTAAGTTTCTGATACCTATGCAAAATTAAATTTTTGAAATATATATATATGCACTGCTCAAAACAATTAGCAGATATTATGCTTTTCGTAGGGAATAACCATATAATCTGCAACTCTTTTAACATAAATGAAAGAAAAGAGTTTAAAAGGGAAAGGAGATAGGTTGGTAAGGGCTATTTTTCGCTCCTCATAACGGAAAAAGCTGTTTTGTTGAAACAACTTAATTTTGGTTGATATAGCTCCAACAAAATATTTTGGTTGGAATGACTAAATTTTGGTTGGACTAAGCTGATATTTGTTGAATTAACAAAATCATTTAGTTAGTCTAACCAAAATTTGACCATTCCAACCAAAATATTAGGTTGGAGCTATATTAACCAAAATTTATCGGTTTCAACAAAACAGCTTTTTCCGTGTATACACGAAAAAAAAAGTTTCGGATTCAGAAAATTGTTCAGTGTCTTTCTATACTTAAAGATATGTATTTTTGTTTAATATAGGATTTACGTAATAAATAAAATAGTAACTCGTAGAAATTATAGACTGAAAATAGAGTGTTTTGGCTTTTTCCTATATTTTTGTCGTTTTTTGTATCCTTGAATTAATTTTTTTTAAGAAGAGTTCCATGAACCAAATTAATTTTGACTTACAATGATACTACTCTTTATAAGCTTTTATATGAGCATTATTTTATTTTCAGTGTGCGCTTCTACCTCACCTACTACTACCTACTACTTCAGTGTGCTTCTTAGAGGAAAAAATGCTTCGTTGAAGAATATCAGTTGAACTTCTATCGAAGGGCGTTGAGATCTTTTTTGCCGAGCTCAAAAAGTTCTTTTCTAAAGATATTGTTGTAAATATTTATTGAATAACTTAACAATAAATAATGCTTAGAAGTCAGTGTGAGTGTCTAAAAACTATAATATTTGGATAAAAACAGAGCGAAGTCATATCACACAATGATGCTCTCAATGTAAAGCAGGCGCAAGAGTCGTAGGGAACTGTACGCATGTTGCTTACGTATTATGGTTTCCGGTTTACTGTTGCCATACCTCAACCGAAGTTAAAAAACCAAGCCTTGAATGCTCATATACTACAAGACGCCGCCGCTGTATGTGGTCAAGTAGTGATTCGGCTGAAGAAATCAAGGAGGAAGACTAATCTAAAACACATTGTCAAAAGTGTCTGAAACTATATGATTTCTGTTATTAATTATTTCCGATATTTCATATATTGAAATAATACTCTCAATAATCTCCATTCATCTTGATTTTTCATTTAGTGTTGTATTTACTATTGATTATATGGATTAAAACTAATGACAATAGTGTTTATGTTCATGCATGTGCATAATTCTTAATTATATATTTTATTTTTCCCACCAATTATTGAACTTTCATCCAAGATATTATTTTTCTTATTTGTTATGAGGTATACTAATGAAAATAATGTATGTCACATTAAGCGGCTGATGGGCGAAAAATGGCCCTTATCAACCCACCTCCTTATGTATTAATACTTGGAAAATTTTCCAGAGAGAAACATTTGCATTGCATACAATATTTCAAATGAAAATCAAATTTCAAATAAATTGTTTAAAAGACGCAAAGGCCTACCTAGTGAAACAGATTCCAAGCCGGAACTCAGCACCGGGTACAGCGCACTGACATTCTACTGACTAAACCACATGGAGCGATATCCAGCCTGGAACTTCTCACTATTACAGTTTGGTAAGGCTACAAACGCAGCACAAGATGAAATATTTATCGTGAGCCACTGACATGTGGCAAACACGAAACGTAATTAAATCCAGCATCGTTTGATATTATATTATTACTGGAAAAATTTTCAATTGTTAATATAGTTTCAATCGATGCTGGATTTCCATTTAAATATAATAAATATTCCATCCATAAATAAATATTCCATAAATAAATATTCCATCTTGTGCTGCGTTTGTAGCCTTGCCAACCTGTAATAGTGAGAAGTTCCAGGCTGGGTATCGTTGCAATGTTCGTTCGTAAATACGATGACTCAACAACGTGACTTCGGTGAGCCTAGAGGGCCATCGGTCGTTTAGTTGCGAATGAAACTCAATCCATTGTAGGGGAAGTGTTCGGAGTTTCGCAAAGTATCATTTCGAGACTACGGAATCGATTTTTGGAAACTGGAAATGTTAGCTGAAGAGCAAGAGGAGGTCGAACGAGTGCAGAAATACAAAATGAGGATCGGCATTTAACATTAACTACCATAAGAAACCGCTATATGAAGGCCACTCTATTGCAACAACGTTTTCAGACGGTAACGGCTTCTAGAGTGTCGACTCAAACTATTGCAAACAGACTCCATCATGTTAGTTTGTAAGCTCGCAGACTTATGGTTTGTTTTCCTTTAGCAGCTGGCCACCGTGCTGCCCCCGCAGAAGAGGAGATCTCAGATGAGGACATGATGAGATAGTCAACGTGCTCTTCACAGATGATTCCCGCTTTAGTGTACAACCTGAAAATACGCGGATTACGATCTGTAGAGAACGTGACACTCGGAATAATCCTACATTTGTGCACGAAAGTGACGATTTGGCGGAGGTGGAGTGATGTTCTGTGCTGATATGGCTGTCAATGACCGCACTATTGATTTGCTCTGTGATTAAATTGATCTGGCACTTGTAATTAGCTGGATGTGCGTGTTTCGAGTGTTTCTGGAATGTAGTTCTGCTTATTCAGGCGCAATCGAAAATGTGCTGATAGTATGTTTGATTCGCTTGCATAAAAACTGCTGAACGCCTGCGTAATGTTAGACTGAGTGTGTTGATAACACCCTGTATATAATTCTACATCCAAAGCAGCTAAATTCAATCGAGTTTTGTGATTTGGAAGTAGCATGACGTTCTGTTCACGCTGGGTTTTCAACTCAAATGCCGACCCCTCAGAGCCTGTTTTTGATCCTGCAAGGCACGCATACTTTCTGTACAATTTCGATTATACAGAAAACGGCACCTGTTATATTAGTGGCTTCGTAATATTCAAAGAAATGCTTGATATTTACGATTGCAATGCATGGTATCCTGATGCAGTTTTTGATACATCTTGCTATTCAAGCGAATTCTACTCAATGTTGATATAACACGATCATGTATTTGTCGAGTTTGGATCAATATGTGAAACTACCGAAGACTACCTGTCCGAATACTTTAGTAGACTGTCTTTGTCTGAAACAAAAGATTATTATTTTTTTTTAATTACGTAATAAATTTAAAAAAATGTGATTTCTTAATAAATCACATTTTAAAATTAGAATTAAATATAAATATTGGTTCTGAGTAATTAAAACTTGTTAAAATTATTCAATAATTCATTATAATTGCCTGCATTGTACACAGAAACAATACTCAGCCTGCTGATGACAAATCTGAAAACACCAAAAAACTGGACCTCGCATAGTAATTACTGGTATTTTAGCATAATCAACTAGTGATCTTGCATACATAACCCCCACTGATGTTCTAACATGCAGAACCAACTGATCTTGCAATAAAAAAATCAGTGATGTTACACTATTTCAAAATGTCTGCATTATACATCACTGTTTCATAAAAGGTGGAGGTGGGAAGCGGTGGCGGTACACCAAGCGAGTAGTTCTAAGTGTACTGTTGCGTGTGAGTCTCGTACTGTAGTCGTCCGCTCCAGATCTCCGGTTCCTGGCTGTTCCCATTGGCCCGTATCTGAGGGTCCATGTGAGAATAATGACAGCGAGGACGATTTTTTGCCTAGCCCGAAGCGAACCAAATAGCTTGGAGATGTTGATCCAGTGCTTGCACGTAAATATACCAGTTATTTTACAAAGCCTGTGCATTATCAGAAATGAATTACTGCCGGCTCAGCGATTTAGGGACGAGAATGAGACCTATTGCGACCCTTACACTGCAAAAATTGGAGATGAAATCGTTCTCATAGAGCCAGGCATGTCAAACAGGTAGCCCTTACAACTTATCCGTGGCCCACCAAGCCTGTAGCATTTTCTGTATGTTTGATTCAGCTCATGTTTCATGAAGAAAATACTTTTTCACGATCACACTTGTATTAACCGTAGATTCAATGTTGCCAAGTTTATTCAAAATATGTAATTTTATTTCAGAATGGGGATAAAATAAAGAAAATATTACTAATAAAAAAATTGTTACCATTTTAAATAAAAACATTCTGCAATTTGCCAATATTTCCATGACATAAAAGATAGCGAACATCATAAAATATTGTATATGGATATGAACAAATCGAACTTGCGACCCTTACGCTGCAAAAATCGGAGATGAATTCGTTCTCATAGAGCCAGGCATGTCAAACAGGTAGTCCTTACAACTTATCCGTGGCCCACCAAGCCCGTAGCATTTTCTGTATGTTTGATTCAGCTCATGTTTCATGAAGAAAATACTTTTTTCACGATCACACTTGTATTAACCGTAGATTCAATGTTGCCAAGTTTATTCAAAATATGTAATTTTATTTCAGAATGAGGATAAAATAAAGAAAATATTACTAATAAAAAAATTGTTACCATTTTAAATAAAAACATTCTGCAATTTGCCAATATTTCCATGATATAAAAGATAGAGAACATCATAAAATATTGTATATGGATATGAACAAATCGAACTTGCGACCCTTACGCTGCAAAAATTGGAGATGAATTCGTTCTCATAGAGCCAGGCATGTCAAACAGGTAGCCCTTACAACTTATCCGTGGCCCACCAAGCCTGTAGCATTTTCTGTATGTTTGATTCAGCTCAAGTTTCATGAAGAAAATACTTTTTTCACGATCACACTTGTATTAACCGTAGATTCAATGTTGCCAAGTTTATTGAAAATATGTAATTTTATTTCAGAATGGGGATAAAATAAAGAAAATATTACTAATAAAAAAATTGTTACCATTTTAAATAAAAACATTCTGCAATTTGCCAATATTTCCATGACATAAAAGATAGCCAACATCATAAAATATTGTATATGGATATGAACAAATCGAACTTGCGACCCTTACGCTGCAAAAATCGGAGATGAACTCGTTCTCATAGAGCCAGGCATGTCAAACAGGTGGCCCTTACAACTTATCCGTGGCCCACCAAGCCTGTAGCATTTTCTGTATGTTTGATTCAGCTCATGTTTCATGAAGAAAATACTTTTTTCACGATCACACTTGTATTAACCGTAGATTCAATGTTGCCAAGTTTATTCAAAATGTGTGATTTTATTTCAGAATGGGGATAAAATAAAGTAAATATTACTAATAAAAAAAATGTTACCACTTTAAATAAAAGCATTCTGCAATTTGCCAATATTTCCATGACATAAATGATAGCGAACATCATAAAATATTGTATATGGATATGAGCAGATCGAACTCATTTTCAAATTTCAGCTTCAATAAATTAGGCATGCATAAATAGTTTATCAGAAAGCTACAATGAACATATCTTGAAACTGAAAATTTAAATTTTAATTAATTTTTCAACTACATTCCAGCAGTGAAATTACGCTTGAAATTATTGAATATTAATGATGTGAATTATCACATTGCTACAAAGCGTAAACCAACTTAGTGAAAAATGTCCAAGCCGGGAATCGAACCCGGGTCCCTGGAATAGATCTCCAGTGCTCTACCACTAAACCACAAGGACAATGCCCAGCTTGGCATTTCTCACTTATATAAGTCGGTAAGGCTGCTACTGCAGCACAAGATGGAAAAGTCTTCATGAGCACACATTCCAGCGGCGTAACATGAGACGCAAATAAACCCAGCATCGGTGAATGTACAATTTTAATTAATTTTTCAACTACATTCCAGCAGTGAAATTACGCTTGAAATTATTGAATATTAATGATGTGAATTATCACATTGCTACAAAGCGTAAACCAACTTAGTGAAAAATGTCCAAGCCGGGAATCGAACCCGGGTCCCTGGAATAGATAACCAGTGCTCTACCACTAAACCACAAGGACGATGTCCAGCTTGGCATTTCTCACTTATATAAGTCGGTAAAGCTGCTACTGCAGCACAAGATGGAGAAGTCTTCATGAGCACACATTCCAGCGGCGTAACATGAGACGCAAATAAACCCAGCATCGGTGAATATACAATTTTAATTAATTTTTCAACTACATTCCAGCAGTGAAATTACGCTTGAAATTATTGAATATTAATGATGTGAATTATCACATTGCTACAAAGTATAAACCAACTTAGTGAAAAATGTCCAAGCCGGGAATCGAACTTGAAAAATTAATTAAAATTGTATATTCACCGATGCTGGGTTTATTTGCGTCTCATGTTACGCCGCTGCAATGTGTGCTCATGAAGACTTCTCCATCTTGTGCTGCAGTAGCAGCCTTACCGACTTATATAAGTGAGAAATGCCAAGCTGGACATCGTCCTGGTGGTTTAGTGGTAGAGCACTGGAGATCTATTCCAGGGACCCGGGTTCGATTCCCGGCTTGGACATTTTTCACTAAGTTGGTTTACGCTTTGTAGCAATGTGGTAATTCACATCATTAATATTGAAAATTTAAATATTAATACATTTTTATAGTATTTTTATGTACATTTTTATGTGTTTAATGTTGAAACTAATACTTTATTTTACGCTCTTCGATTTACAGTACATTAAAAAATAATGAACAGTATTTATTAGGTATTAAAAATGTATAGAAAACCTATTAAAATACTGCGCTAATTAACAATAATTAAAAATAAATTTAATTAACAGATTAACAAGTTGTAGCTAAAAGTAAAAAAAAGCCGATTAGCAAGTTGTAGATAAAGTAAAAAAAAAAAATAATAATAACAAGTTGTAGTTAAAAGTAAATATTAAATTGATTTAATAGCTTTTAAATATGTAGTAGCTAGTACAGATACGCGTAATGCCACTCAGTTGGCTGTTTTTATTTGAAGACCTGTGCATTTAAAAGTAAGTGTGGAACTTCTGGAAATTATTCCTAAGCTCGGTACAACCATCATAGCTGACATTCTTGATTCGATTATGAAAGTTTTAACTAAGTAATGTTTTTCGTTTTAAAAGTTAGTTTATATTGCAAATAATAGTTCTCCAGAAACGAAAGGTTTTAGAGGAGTAATTTTAAAGTTAAAAGGAAATGCAAACATGGAATAATACATTTCTTGTTGGGGTTTAAATTTTAAAATGCCAAATATGTGTTTGAATTTTTATTTAATATACACTGCTCAAAACAATTAAAGGATATTTGAAGTTTTATATAAAATAAAGATATAAACGAATTTTTTTTTGCCGAAAATAGAAGAAGAGAATCACAAATGCAAATTTTTCTGGTTTTCAAACTGTGGAGTATGCAAATTTTGAGTTCGACGTCAAAAACGTCGCTTCAGCGGCAGCGAATGAAATTTGACTTTCAACTGGATAAAAGAGAATGAAGACAAGGATGATCGGCATTCAGTGATTGCTTTGTTTGGATAAGTACGATGTCTCAGCGAAGTCATTTGACAGATTCAGAAGCTTTGAGAATTGTTGGTAGGTTAGAAGGGGGCCAAACTCAAGCCGAAGTAGCGCAAGCCATTGGAGTGTCACAAAGTGTCATTTCCAGGATCTGGAACCGTTTTTTGGAGAGTGGATGTGCAGGCCGAAGACCAGGGCAAGGTCGTAGACGGTCAACAACGCCCAATGAAGATCGGTATTTAGCGTTAACAGCTCGGAGACACCGAACCATGAACGCTACTCTTCTCCAACAACACCTTCGCTCGGCTACAGGCACCACGATTTCAACTCAGACTGTCCGAAACCGGCTCCATGCTGTAGGTCTGTATGCTCGCCGACCGATGGTATGTGTTAGATTAACATCAAGGCATCGTCGCGACCGCAGGGAGTGGGCAACCGAGCATGTCAACTGGAGGAGAAATGAATGGAGCAATATTCTGTTTTCTGACGAGTCCCGTTTTTCTGTGCATCCGGATAATAGGCGTATTTTCATCTGGAGGGACCGTGGCAGTAGGAATAATCCTGCGTTCGTGCACGAAAGTGTCAGATTTGGCGGTGGAGGAGTGTTGGTGTATGGTGGCATCTCCATTGACGGGCGCACTGACCTCTACATCATTCGAGATGGAGTTCTGACTGGTCGCCGATATAGGGATGAGATCCTCAGACCTATTGTAGTCCCTTTCGCTGCAGCAATCGGAGATAACTTCATTTTAATGGACGATAACTGCAGGCCACATCGTGCAAACCTGGTGGAGGATTTCCTTTTCGAGGAAGAAATCGTTCGAATGAAATGGCCAGCGTGTTCTCCAGACATGAATCCAATCGAGCACGTTTGGGACGGTCTAGGAAGACGAGTTTCTGGCCGCCAACAACCCCCACAAACTCTCCAAGAACTGGAAAGAGCTCTTCTGGAAGAGTGGGGCAGAATACCCCAACTCGTCATTAATAGCCTCATTGAGTCCATGCCTCAAAGGTGTTCAACGTTGCTGGCCGCCCGTGGAAGCCATACCCTCTACTGAAAATGATTTTCTTTGAAGAAAACACCTTTTCTTATTCTTTTTTTCTCATATACACAAATTGTGTTTTTTTCCTTTAGTACACAAATGCGCAATAAAATGCATTTTGTTCTGCCAAACATGTGTAATTTATTCTCATATAACCTACTATATCTGTCGACCATGTATCAATCAGCTAAATAGTTTACCAGATACAAAATCCACCTAAAACTGCAATATCCTTTAATTGTTTTGAGCAGCGTATATATATATATATATATATATACATGTAATTCTACCTATGCTCGACATCTTTGCAATTTTGTAATTTGCAGAATAAAAATATTTGCAAGAACTAAAAAATTTTTATGTTAAATAATAAATATTCCTTTTCATATTTTCTGGTGAGTGTTTTTTTTTCTGGCTGGTAGCTTCTAGAGTTTGTAAGTGTTTTTGTTTGTTTGTTTTCAACAAGGTGCTCTGCATAATAAAAATTTGTTTTGTACGAAGATAATATAATAAATTTGCCTTTTTTCTTTAACGTGGCACGCGATTTTCTGTACAATGGTTAATTTGACCATCGGCGGTAAACTAGTTTGACAACCTGTCATAGACGATAACGCCAAGCCACAATGCGCTCGACAAGTTGATAATTTTCTTTCCAATGAAGGAATACTTTGAATTAATTGGCAAGCAAATTCCCCATGCATGAACACCATAGAACATGTTTGGGACATTCTAGGATGAAGGGGAAGGGGGGATCTGCCTCGGAACATGCGCTCTGTGCTGCGTGCACTAAGTTACGCAATTCCACTTAACCACTCACACGTTTACATTCGACCTCCCATCTCCCCTCCGAACATTCCTTATAAGGTTTAGTTTAAGTTTTTTTGGTCGCTGAATCCGAAATTTTAACTTACCCCCAAAATTCCCCAACCCCGAAACCCCCCCCCAAAAAATAGTTGTTATTAACTTATTATTTCTTATTGTTTTAGGGGAAAGCATTACGAAATTCAGAAACTAGATAAAATTTGCAAGAAATAGGATAAACGGAGAGAGAGGGGGCTGCCTCGGAACATTCCCCGCACGCTTTTCTCAAAAACCAATTTTTTTCAAAAAGTCAATTTTTTGGGGGGTTGCCGGGTGAAATTTTAATGGGAAGTTACAAATTGGGATTCAGCGACCGAAAAAACATAAAGTTAGTCGAAATCCAGAACTAGTATTAATTTTTCCAGGTAAAATCTCCTATTGCCTGGACTTCATAACTTAGTGCACGTAGCGCCGCAGTGCATGTTCAGAGGCAGTCCTCCCCCTCCCCGTTCATCCTACGTCATAATGTCATCTATCCTATTTGTTGCAAATTTTGTCTAGTTTCTGAATTTCGTAATGCTTTCCCCTAAAACATTAAGAAATTTAAGTTAATAACAACTTTTTTTGGGGGGGGGGGTTCGGGGGGAAATTTTGGGGGTAAGTTAAAAATTCGGATTCAGTGACCCAAATAACTTAAAGTAAACCTTATAAGAAAAGTTCGGAGGCGAGATGGGAGGGCGAATGTAAACGTGTGAGTGGTTAAGTGGAATTGCGCAACTTAGTGCACGCAGCACCGTGCGCATGTTCCGAGGCAGATCCCCCCCCCCCTTTCCCTTCATCCTAAGTCATAATGTCATATATCTGATTTGTTGCAAATTTTGCCTACTTTCTGAATTTCTAGATACTTTTTTCCCTAAAACAATAAAAAAATTGATTTTTTGATAAAACCTTTTTTGGGGGGCATTTTACCAAAATTTGGGGGGGGGGGGGTTGCCTGGGGAAATTTTGGTGGGAAGTTAAAAATTCGGATTCAGCGACCCAAAAAACATATAGTAAGCCTTTTTCCAGAACTACCATGAATTTTGCTAGGTAGAGCCCCTATACGGTCTCTATTGCCTGGACTATAATGGGAAATCGAAAAAATTGTGATACCAGCTCATTTTTGCTATACTAGAAATGGCATATGTAAATTCGTATATTGCATAGGTGAAGATAGGTTACGGCATAGGTTACAGCATAGGGCGGCATTGCATAGGTTACGGCTAAACTAAAAACATAGGAAAAAAAATAAACTAGAGTAAAGCAAGTATAACTAATGCTAAAGGACTGCAAACAAAATCGAAGCCCAAAAAACATTGTTTTTTTTTAAAAGCATCAAATTTGAATTTTTACTCATTTTTCATACGTAAAATGAAACTATGTCGATTTAATATTTTTTATTGTCAACTTGCGAGTACCTTCTAGTTTTTTAGCATTTTAAAAATTCTATTTGAAATATCATGTGGGTTTTCTGTTACGAGAATATTTTAGCCATAGTGTACCGACGGCACTTTAGAGTACCACGTTAGTTACTTACCTCTAACGAATTGAATTTCTCACCGGTGAGTTTTTTTTATGTATATTCTTTAAGTTTCAGTGTAGTAACTGAAAAAAAATTACATGAAAAAAAAATTGCAATAGATCATAATACAGTAGATAAAGGGTTAAAAAGTATTAATAACACTGGGGAACACACATTTTGTTGACTTAGATCTGGCACTTGTTTTTGGCTATTTATTGGCATCTAAATCCAAAAATGACCCCAGTTTATTTCTATCACGTCAACTTTTTAAGCTACAGGATACCCCCAAAATCATACTTAATGTGAATGCAAAGGAAAATAAAGAGAAAATTACCAAATATATTATTCATACAACGGCTGTATATACTTACTGTACACTACATTGTGTTCATACAAGTAGTAAAATCATTTTACAAAATGATAAAAGTACATATTAAGGCAAACATTTTCGCTTGTAGCTTTTCCTGGAGTGTTCAATTTATGGACAATTTCGCTTGATGCTCCAACTGTAGTCAGACATCATATATTCTTCTTATTTGTCTTGATACCGTTCTTCCATTAGCTTGAATCTTGGTGGATTGGAATCGCTCACACTGCTCACCACTGACTGCACCGAGATTTTCCGGAAAGTCATTAAAATGGCTATGCAGAAAATGAAGTTTGATGCTCATGTTGAAACCAAGTATTTTGAAGCTCTCTAAAAGTTGCTGGATAATTTTGGTGTAATTTTCTACTCGCGTATTTCCAAGAAAATATTTGACAAGGTTTTTGAATGCCAACTAAGAATTCTTTTGGAGTTCTGTCATTGCTCCGAAGAAATATTAATCTCTAATGAGCTGACGAATCTGTGGACCGTCAAATACACTTGCCTTTATTTTTTCCAAAGACAGGTTTGGAAATTTCGAAATGATATACATGAAACAGTCTCCTTCAATTGACAAAGCTTTCACGAACTGTCTCATTAGATCCAGCTTTATATGCAGAGGTAAAAATATGATCTTCTTTCTGTCAGCAAGTGGCTGATGCAAAATATTTGGACCTCCAGGTCTGAGGTGAGATCTTGGAGGCCAATTCGACTGGAAGTAATTCTTCTCATGAGCTCTGCTGTCCCACTTACACAAAAAACATGGATACTTGGTAGATCCACGTTACTGGCTAAGAAGGAAGCACACCATTTTGAGGTCAATACAGATGATCCTTTCGTAAATGTGATAGTGCAATAAATCAATGGCTCTCTTTATGCCCTCATATGCACAAATAAACTGACTGACTTATTGGGACTGTTCCAAGTAAATTTCCGTTGTGAAGGAGCACACATTTCAAGCTCCTTTTTGAACCATCGATGCACAATCGGCATTCAGTTGCGGTACAGGATGAAACTCCCAACTCCTCCATTAAACCATGTACTCTATGGCAAAAAACAAATCCACCGTTATTTCGAAAGTATTGAAGAAATTCACTTTCTCTTGATCGAAAGTAGGATACATTAGCTCCCTTTTCAAGCAAAAATTTCATGTGCAGTCTTGGTGCTAAGAGTTCAGAAGCTTTTTTCTCCCTATGACTCATGCCCGATTCAGCGTAGAGTGATCACATTAATGTAAGCTGTAGAGAAAAAACTTGACGTGGTAGAAGAAAACTAATTCCAGTTTTGCAATCAGCACGCTTTTTTGACTTAAAACAGCCGAAAAATCGAAGTCAACAGAAATTGAGTTAAAAATTGTTCCCCAGTGTAAATTGTGGTAATTGGAAATAAAATAAAATGAAATATTTTTCTGGCAATGAATCCTAAAGATAAAATATTTATGGAAGAATTATTGAAAGAGATATGCAATAATACAAATGGAATAAAGGTTAAATGCAGATTAAAATAAAATTGAGGTTAACAATGAATTAATTCGATTTTTTTATTTCTGAATGCAAGAAAGAAAGATAAAAAATGTGTTTTCACTCAAATGTTCTTTTGATTTTTTTTTTCATTTTGTGAAACATTCACTGGTGCAAAGGAATCATTGCAAAAGAAAATGATAATAGTAAAAATATACTTCAAAAGATAACGATACAATAAAAAAGAAGAAATTTAAAAAAGCAATTACCGTCTAGTCAATGTGAAGAAAGTGGAGTTTTAAAATGCTAAATAGAAAGAAAGTTTGAAAAAATCCTTTTATTTAAACATGTAAATCAATTCATTTTGATAAAAATATATTCACGAAGCGTGTCTGATTAAAATATTTTAATTCAATTTTCTTGTATGATTTTCTTTTTCTCCTATTTTCCCATCATTCTTATCAATAAATAAGGTTCTTCTTACAAAGTGATCGAGTCTTTTGTGAGTGTGTGCGTGTGTGCGTAGGTGTTGTTTGTTCCTTTGTTTGTTGCTGTTTTGGGGCCTTGATTAAGCATAGATAAAAAGTTATTTCCAAAAGTTCTCAATTCTGTAAAGGAAATTCAATAAAATTTGCATGCGGAAAATATAAATTCCCGATGATATGGTTATTAAAATAATAATTAATGCGATAAATAAATCAGAAAGTATTATACATATTAAGTTTCAAAATAAATTTTACACTTCTAGATTTGTTTTCATTGCTTTTGAATGGTTTATGTAACATTTTGAAAGAGACTAATTTTTTATAACACACACACAAAGAAGAAAGATATTTTTTCAGATAAATAGTTATTGCAAAGGACACAATTGCTCACCATAATTTATCATCACCTTAATAGATGATACTGGATTAAAGGAATCTGCCCTGATTTGTTTTCATATAGCTCATTTTCAAAGCTCTGTAGTAGTGAAAAGGTATCAACAAGGATTATGAAGCCTGTATGCCAGCATTGGACGTAATGCATTTTAAAGGAATCATTTTGAGGGGGGGGGGAATATAAAATTGTCTACCCTGTAAAGAAACAAGAAAACAAATGATGCATTCTAGTGACTCAGAAACCTGAACTTTGGTTCGATTCATGCCGGTTTCTTTTCTTTATGATAATCAATAATTTCAAATTCTGATGCTGTATTTTGTACTATGATGTGTTATGAATTCAATAAAGGAATGAATAATATAGGATTTCTTGGTCATTGAGATTGAAACAAAGCTGTCTAATATTGACCATTAATCACAAATATTTAATTGATCTGAAATTTCTATTGAGCTTATTTATTAACAGAGTTTGAGGCAGAGGAGTTAATATAACTAGTTATACTGTAGGGAAAGATTTTTCTGTCAAACAGTCGTATATTTAAGCAGGGCGAATCCAGCTCACCCTTTAGAGGGGACTCATGGATTTCCTTTTTTTGGGTTGGAGTGGACCACATCTCGTTATGAGAATTTTTTATATTGAAAGCTATTTCTAAATCCAAACTAATAACTTTTCTGTACTTTCGCGAAGTCATTTTCATTCGTAAATACAAAAAAATGCATTAATATTTGTAAAAATATAAAAATTACCGATTTTGTTCAGATATAAAGAAATTAAAGAATTCCCATTTTCTTTTAAAGGTAAAGGTTCATTCAGAAAATGCTGTCAAAGTTAGCAGTTTTAGCCAAGTTTTATGAGTTGACAGCCACAGAAATGTCATCTCAAGGGAACAATTGGCTGTCACTTCCGGAAATTCAGTTTAAATAGTCTAATAATTGTCAACGATTAAATATGGCAAAGGTTTTTATGAAATTTTAGAGGTAACAAAACCGTACACATTGGCAGCTATGTGATTCTATTAGTGTCACGAAAATTACAGGTGTAGCCTCATCTTTCAGCTCAAAGTATTAAATAGTTTTTTCTATCGAACTTATACCTTTGGCTGGTTAGTTGTGTTTTTGACGGCCAATTATCAGCACGAGGGATATAAGCCCTAAGGGGGAGGTGCCTTCCGTGTGGCTCTTTCTAAGGGAATCTAACCTGTATTTACGCTTGAAAAACCAAGGTTCGATGAAAACCACGAAAACTCCGAACGATTAGGCCGACAGGTGCGATTGGGATCGAACCCAGTACCTGCCCTTATACCTTAAGAAATGCATCATTTTCTTCTGATGGACTGCTGGTTTTCATTATTATGAAACAGCCATTGTAAATGAAAAACTTGGGGGAAGATGAAAGAGCAGCCGTAAAAAGTCATAATTCTGATTTTCTGGCCAGAATGGGGAAAAAATGGCCGATTCTGAAAATAATTTAGTTTATCTTACATTTCCAGATTCTAATAATTTATAGGAAACTGATAACGCGTCTTTTCAAATTCTTGGATCATTATACACATGTGCGTATAAACTAACATTAAAATCTCTTCATCTTTCAAATATCGAAAGATAGAATTGCACCATTGCATTAAAAGTATTCAAAGAAACTAATGTACTTGCTTTGAGTGTAAACGATCATACCGCTACTGAATCCGAATACACTTAAAAGGAAAAAAAAACAACTTTGGCCTTTACTGAACTTTTCATTAAGTAGTGGTCAATTATTATCATTAAGTCTACGAGCAAAGGTATAATGTTGAATGACAGTTGACAACCCGCCTACCTATTTTGGAAAAAATCAGAAAATTTATCAGGATTATCAAAAGAAACATTCACTGCCTTATCATTTTCAGCAAAACCCAAGTTAAATTGTACAATATTTATAAAATTCAGATTTTCAGATCTTCAAATTTAAATATGTTACTTGGTAAGTTTAAAAGCAATAATGCTTCAACAACTATTCAGTAAATGTAGAGAAATTTCTGGAGGTTATTATATCATATCATTCCAGCAGATATTGGAATCAGAAAAATGCTAAGATTGCGTTCTGCGATCACAATTGGTGAAAAAAAAAGTTAATATTAGGAAACTCGATTTTATATATCTTTGCAGTTCCAGAAATATACAACTTAGGCATTGCTTTTATTGTAGATAAATTTAGACATTTCTAAATAAAATAATCTATTTGATGAATTAATTGTTACAACGATTTCATAAAAATTTTTTCAGAGCATGTCTTTTCACAGTGTGTATCATATAAGATAAAAAGAAATCTTAGTGGTTCCTTTTGTGCTGTTCTTATTAAAATTAATCAAATTATGGATAATCAGGAAGTTTCGCTTATAGCAGTATTAGATAGAAAAAGTTAAACTTTTCAATCTAATTTTATACATATTGTATCTTTCTGTCTATTAAAATTAGATTTATTGATTTCACCTTCATACAAAGTAAAAATTTTAAAATATGAAATCAGTCACAAATTGTTTGTGTCAGAATCGACAGAAGTTAAAATAATTAGAGATAATGTGTGTAATCCTAATTGTATCTGTGTATTAAAGAAATATAGCACTATGATTTATATATGACATAGTTGAGGATCCTTTATAAAGATTGTCAAGCATTTTGATAATTATCTTAAAATTACACATCAAGACGCAAGAAAAACACAAAAAAGAAAAACGAAATTAGAATAAACACAATGACGAAGAAACCTTTTTTCAAGAATGATACTCTCATAATATTGTGAAGATCAAACTATTGTGATAAAACAGAACGATAATGCGCAGGATTGGTAACGTACATGAGTTCTCGGGAACCCATTGGCGAATTCTGCTATTTCATTTACAGATAGAAATATAATACAAATATATTACTCAGAAATTTTTAAAATGGCTTTAGAAAAAGTTATTGGATGTTCTGTAAATCATATTTCAAATATTTACAAATTTGCAAAATTATATTAAAATTATTTATACATTTTTAAGCTGTCATTTGAGATAGGAAGAAAAAATATATTTTATTAAAATGATTCTGATATGTTGAGAAAGACAAGACGGGGTTTCCATCTTCCGGTCCTGGGCTCTTACAAGCCCTTGCGTCCCTGCTTATAAACGACCCGGAGGCTGAACCGCTCGACGCGTCCCGAAGGCCGCCGCCAGGAACGACCCACTAAGGCCGCCCCTCACAAGGACTCCGGTCAAACCGACGAACTACCCCTCGCACGTCACGCCGGATATTACCAAAAGAGAGATGAATTGGTCGAATACGACAATCCTCACCACTAAGCTAGAAGAGCAAAATGGTCCTTCTCTTGGTTCCTAAACAAGTACGCCCCGACAGCCCGCTAGAACTGAACGCCTATAAAGGAATCGGACCCACAAATCTACGCCGAGTTTTCCCGAGCGGGAGTTACTTTACGGAGGGCTCTCAAGATCAGATACGATTTTCCGGCAAAGACATTTTTGCGAGCCAACCGATGGAAAGGGAAGGTGCCCTAGCTAAAACCCCGTAGGGACGGGGAAGACCCCTCCAGCGCCCCGCTCAGGTGTTTTCGAACAGTCTCTCCACTCAACAGGCGGAACCCCTCGCGACTCAACGCTCGGAACCATGAGAGACCAGACTATATTCCGTTAGCGACCCCAGGAGGGCACGGAAAGTTCCTCCTAGACTGGATAGACCCCGTCTCGCTAGGGGTTGGACAGTCCGGAGTCCCATCGGGCCCCCACAAGTAGACCACGCCCGAAAGTGGAGAAGTCGCGTGAGGCCGGAAAAAGCCCGGCTCCCTCTACCTTACCTCACGTAGGCCGAGAGTACCCAAGCACGAGTTCTCCTGACCCCGTACACTAGCCGACTGCTGCCTATTAGTGCGTTCGAAAGTTAGCTTTGAAAACCGCTAGATCCTCACCACTGGGCGCGGCAACCTCCAGTTGTGTCTAGACACGCAGGATCTGGGTCGGGCCGAGAGTTCAACTGAGATTCGAAGCGCTGCCGCGTCAGTCGGCGATCCTCCGGCCCGTTTCCCTGCGGGGATGGCGTTCAATGGCGGACCTGCCAGCCAACCCTCTCTCAGGGTATACGGCACGACATCGGGCAACCAGAGTCATACTGGCCTCCCTCTGTGACCGCTCCTTGTTCGACGAGGGCACCACCGAAACCCACTCACCTTGGGGTCGGCTCACAACTGCTCCAGTTACAGATATCTAGGCGGGATGAGCCACCTGACGCAAAAAGTACACCAGGCGCTGTCCGAAACCCTCACACTTCGGTTGCTCCGGGAGTGAGTCACTAGTGAGTCACCGAGACCCTGTTCTACAAAGCCCTCTCTATCCTCTCAGGCTCCCTCTCAGTCAATTGGTGAACAGGTCCTACCACATTAGCTGTTCTTTGCCCAGCGACACCGTCCGGCCCGTAGAACGGCACCGGGATCGACCTATGGTCCGTCGCTATCCGGCTTGTCCAGAGAACACGGGTACCGGGGGATCGCACTTTTGACAACCCGTCACAACGGGCTATGACCCCATGCACAACTTCCGTTACTCTTGACAGCCGGGTTCGAGGCCTTTCGACCGCGAGTCCCTCTAGGAGGCTGTGGTTCGTCCCCATCCGACACCCTCGCATTCATGTACAACGAACTCGGCCGGGCTCCAAGTCTCGTCCCCCACTCAAGGGGTCGGTTTCAGACCACCCGGAGAATTGGCCACTATTTGATGAGAAAGACAAAATAAACCTACACAAATTCATATTTCTAAAGTAAATAAATACATATAGTAATTATTAGCGTATATGTATGTAAAGTAAATATTTTGGAATAAGAAATTCATTATTTGCTCATTTAACATTTCATATAAAACATTCGTAGAAAAATTAATAGTTACATAAATATTAAATGTTTTTTAAAATAAGTAATACAAATATCGTCCACAAATGCTTACGATAAATGTATTACCTTTTTAAAGGGAAAATATTGATATACTATTTCCTCTGATAACATTTTAAATTGTGTTTTCTAACATTAAAATACATTAAAAAGAAATTATTACTCAACACTAATTAAATAATGTTTATACGACATATCCTCTGCATTGTACTTACATATATAATATATTGTTATATTAAATTTTTTTTTAAATGTTAACATTTACATATATACTAAATATTTTAGTAATTAAATAATGTTTTTTTATGCACTTCGCAATTGCTTAAGATGAAAACATTTGATTTAAAGGGAAAGTATTCTTCATACTTTTCACTTGATAGCCTTTGAATTATTTGTGTTTGAGCATAAAATACATTTAAAAAGACTCAGTTTCGCATCGATAATTACATGTTTATATGACTATTCATACAAATATTTCTTTTATATTTTTCCTTAATTAAAAAATATTCTAAGAATTTTAATGTCATTATTATTCATACGTAAAAATGCTATTTTATCTTAAATGAGAAATACAAAAAAATAAATCTCCTTTCATGCATTGCATAGAATCAAATCCATTAACTCATGTTGCTGCTGACAGCAAGCAAGCAGATATTTTCTATACTGTTAAAATATTTAATGGATTTCAATATCATTTCAATATCAATTCCCGATGTAATTGGGGCTGGATTTTTTCAGAGAATTTTTTCTTATTTTAAATTTTAGCATTTGTTAGAATTTACAAAATATCATTTTAACATGTTTTGCATAGAGGCTTGAGCGTAGAGAAAAAAAAACATGATATCTAATATTTCTCGTTTTTGCAGTTATTGTTTGACTATACCTTAAAACTCTTTGAGTTGACAATAGAATCAATTGAAACACACAAAACAACGTAATTAAGCGT
This sequence comes from Maratus speciosus, assembly GCA_963932465.1. NCBI lineage: Eukaryota > Metazoa > Arthropoda > Arachnida > Araneae > Salticidae > Maratus > Maratus speciosus. The sequence goes on from OZ010788.1 coordinate 60,316,421, forward strand.
AAATATTCCTACCGGCGTATTTTATCGAATTTTACACAATTTTAAAAAAATCTGTTTCAAAACTGAAAAAAAAAGCCTTTTATGTAGAGTAAATATTTGTTAGAATTTAAGAAAATATTATTTCCACATGTTTTGCTTAGTGACATACGTCATTTTTGAGTAGACAGGAAAAAAATTAACATAATATCTAACATTCAGAGGTTTTGGAGATATTGTTTGAACATATTGTAAGAGTCTCACAGTTTGACAATGGAATCTATTGAAGCTAATAAACAGCGTAATTAAGCGTAAAAATATCTAGCAGTTTATTTTAACGATTACTGCATAATACAGGGTGATTCATAATGAATGGGACAAAAAGAAAACATGATTGTGAACGTTGTAATTAATATATTTAGAAAATTCAAATTTACCTCAAAACTACATTTATTCAAGTTTCTACAGGTGTTCAATATGTGCCCCTCCGGTACCACGACAAATGTCTACACGATAATCAAGCTCCTGCCACACTCGCGATAGCATATCCCCTGTGATAGGGTTCAACACTGCAGTTATCCGCTGCTTCAGTTCCTCTAAATCCTGAGGAAGTGGAGGCACAAACACCTTGTCTTTAAAGAAACCCCAGAGAAAAAAATCACAGGGCGTTCACGAATTCTTTCAACCACTTCGGGTTTTATTTCTTTTCGTCCTGGGCTTTTGTTCTTGCATAAGCAGCCGGTATCCTGGAACTGCTTCACCCACCTGCTTATGTTATGGCGATGCGGTGGTTGTTTACGAAACTTCGTGCGAAAATGTCTTTGCACAACAGTTACCGAGGAGGTTTTGGCATATTCGAAAACGCAGTACGCTTTCTCCTGCATGGAGGACATTTTGTTTAACAGTGCATCTAGCGGCGAGTTCGTCATTCGATGATTTTTCCCTGTTGCAAATAAAACTTGTATAATTGTAGTTGCAGAATAAATTTGTTTCGGCTGAATAAATCCATTACGGCAGTTACACTGCGCTATTCTTTTTGGCCCATTCATTATGAATCGCCTTGTTGTAAAAAATCTGATTGAAAACAGAAAATTCCTTTCATGTAGAGTAAATATTTGTTATCATAAAAATATCTTATTTTTTTTAATTAAGTCTTCAACTACTTCTCAGCAATGAAATTACGCTTGAAATTATTGAATATTAAAGACGTGAATTATCGCTTTGTTAACTAAGCGTAAAACCGACAGAGTGATAAATGTCCAAGCCGGGAATCGAATTCTTGGAACAGCGCTCCAGTGCTCTTCCATTTAAGCCGGAAGAAGCTCAGCGTCGTCCTGGTGGCTTAAATGGTAGAGCACTGGAGCACAAACACTATTCCAGGGGTCATCGTTCGGTTCACGGCTTGGAAATTTTTCACCCTATTGGTTTTACGCTTAGTTAGCAAAGTGATAATTCACGTCTTTAATATTCATAAAAATATTATTTGTTATTGTAAAAATATTATTTCCACATGTATTGCTTAGTGACATAATATAGCTTTTTTGAATATAGAATATAGAAAATAAAACATGATATCTAATATTTACAGTTTTTTGAACTATTGTCTATTGTTTGAACATATCTCAAGAGTCTCACAGTTTGACAACGGAATCTATTGAAGCACACATATAATTAAGGCTGTTCTCAACTGCTCTGCTCAACAAGTGCAAAACGTTTTGATACATTTACAAATTCATTTTTAACGGAAAGATATAAAATTCTAAATCCTCACTATGGAAGTGATTTGGAATGAAACTATGTTTCCCATTTTTTGATGAATAAATTACCTATCGAGTTCTAATCGATTTTTATCACGTGTCAAAAGATGTTTTTCACCCTTCCTTGGGTGCTTATGCTTCTTTCGTGCGGAAATTCTGTTCAAAACGCCCACTTTGACACTATTTTCTAAAATATTCGATTTTTTGCGCTTAGAAAAAGAAGAAAAAAAACCGGAAAAAACATTTTGATTACATAGTTTCTGAACAACAACGCCTGCTAGTTTCATGCATTTCCGAACAAAAATGAATTGAAACTTATGTCATAAAGTTGCCCTTTTGTATTTGAGCATAAATTGCGTTAAGCATAAATATTTTCACTATGTCTGCCCAATTGTAAAAAAAATATTCAAAACAAAAAAAAAAAGGAATTTTTCGTAATTCAAATATTTGTTAGAATTTACATTTTTTTCCGTAGTTTGTTTAATCATGTGTTCTATAGTTTTTTGAATAAAGTAGATAAGTTGTAAAACAAAATATAAAATTTTCACATTTATTAGCACTATAGTTTTTAAACATTTTTAATTCACAAAATATAAAATTGAAATCTACTAAAGCACATGAACAAAGTCATTAAATATTCTCAACATTTATAAAATCTATATTTTAATTTTTTCTGAGCAATGGTTCAAATCTAATGCAAGAAAGAAAAAATCCCTTATGTACACACTGTACAAAAAAAAAAAAAAAAAAAAAAAAAAAAAATCCAGGAACGTTTCGCTTTTTCTCAGGCTTTCAGAATAATTTAGCTCTTTCCTGTGAAATTCTGGTTTTCTTATCTGAAACGTTCCTGAACAAAAGTTGGAAACAGCAAAACGCTGCGGCCGCCATTTATTATTTTTTTGCTATAATCCGTTGCTCGCGCGCGAGTGTCGAAAACGAATTCCTTAAATGAATGTAAAAAAATAAATATGGAATGCAAATAAATCAATAGACGACATAATCCTTTACGTCTCTATTGTCAAGACAATTCAGATGAAAATACAATACCTCTGTGACATCGCTAAGAGATTATCTCTCGTACTTGTCTGTGGAATGTTTAACGAGCAGACCGTGTAAAAAAAATACACCTATTATTTGGATCTCCATTAACCACGGTACCATCAAACATGATTCTCGCCGATTTTGATTAATTTAAAGTATGTTTTAGAGGTCTTATCTCTAATTATTCTTGTGAAAGAATTTCTTCAAATGGGCCTTAGATTTTCAGAAATTAGATGCCGAGGTTTAGCATACGTTTCAAATACCCATTAGTTTGCAGCTCTCAACGTGTCTTTCGTGGTGTGGACGCAGACGGTTCGCACGCCACCCGTACGGCCCGAGTTCGATGCTACCTCTTGACTTTTTTTTTCTTTTTTAATTAATTTTATATTTTAACACTTTATTACAATATGATTTGAATATGATATATATTTGACACTTTGAATTGCTGCAAATTTGATTTTTTTTTCGGAAAAATATACAATTACGTTTAGGTTTTTTTTTTTATGAAAATTTATATTTATTTTATCTAACTTGTAAACTAACATAATTACTGACGAAAATCCAAAATATTTTATGTCTAATTTTTTTTTCTAATTATTATATTTTATATTTTAAGCAAAGTTCAGAAATAATATATCATATATATATTTACTTTATTGAATTTTAACTGAAAATTTATTTTTTCGTGTAAATTATAAATAATAATTTTGATGTCAATTTCAAAAATTTTTTTCATTCTAACAAATAATGATAATAAAGCGAAAATTGTTAAACTGGAAATGTAAAAATCGTCTGCGGATCCCGCATGCTGTGAAATGTCAGTAATGTTTTGCTGTCAACAGAAATATTCCTGGTATTTCGCAGAAAACTTACTGGCATTTCTGTAGAAAGTTTTTAACATATACAGTAAAGTTCCAGTCATTTTCAAGAAATGTTTCTTGGAAAAATTGGGCAACTCAGCTGTCCATTTTTTCCCAGGAACGTTGCGGAATTTTTTTACAGTGCAGAAAACACTTCGAATTTTCAAAGTATTACTTCAATATGTTTCGTTTAATTGCCGTATATCGCGGCATATAACGCGAACATAGGATTTGAGTCTGTATTTTTTATTTTTAGGTACAGTCGTGGGGAAAAAAAAGTAAGCACCTACTATTAACTCTGCAAAAAAGAACGTTAGTGGTACCAACTATTGTAAAAAAGTCTGCTTATCTACCCTATATATATAAAATCCTAATGAAACGAATTTATGAAACGAATATATGAAACGCCTGAAATGTATCGATTCTTTGAATCGACTGATTAAACAACTGACTTTGTTTCACGGCGATTTCTCCTAAAATATGGAATACTTTGCGATCAAATTAACACCAAAAATCCATGTTGATCCACAGATCTCAAAACTGGTATTGGAATTTTTAAATTCGAATTAGTTTTCGAAATATTAATTTTTTTCTAATTTTAAATACATTTTTTTCTAATGATGGCCACTCAAATTTTAATCATAACAGAATTTTTTTTTTCATAATTCAGAAAAGGTTACTATTTTAAATTAATTTGGCGACAGTTGGGCCTCCTTTAAATCTATGCTAAGAACAATGCTTTTTTTTGTATTTCGTTATCATTTTATTAAATACAAAACTTTCATTTAAAAATCAAACATTTAAATTGATGGCTTTCACTTCTTGAAAAAAAAAAAAAAAAAAAAAAAAAAAAAAAAAGAAAAAAGAAAGAAAGAAAAGAAAAATATTAGGCACAGATGTCATGTACGCACCGGGGTACCTAATTGGCGCACAAATGGCATTATTTTGATAGACATGGTAAACCGGCTATTGTTGTTTATTTAATAATAAATGTATATTTACTTTTATTTCTTTTTTTAAATTTATATAAATTATTTTGTTCTATAGTAATTAATTATTTTTTTTACTATTTCCTTTTGGGAAAAAATAGAAAATAATTAAAAAATACTTTACAATGTAGGAGTTATTCCGTCACCCAATTTCGCAAAATATATAAATCGCCAAACCACTCGCGAAATTGTACAGATTGACAAAATTTTTATTTTAAATAACGAAAGAACAAATAAATTAGTATAACATTAATAAATATAAAAATAAAACGTCGAAATAAAAAACAATTGATGACGTAAACACCTGTAACTTGCTAAAAGTCAAGTGAATGTGACATTTACCATCAACCATTATTGACATTTAATCTTATAGTTCGCGATAGATTTTTTGTCGACGGGATAACTACGTAGTAGTACCAAAAATATATATGTAACTGGTATTTGAAAACGAGCTTTTCGTCAAATTTTCGTAAAAAAAAAAATCATGCCAAACATGTGGTGCGTATATGACATCTGGCGAAATATTAAATTATGTAACAAACCATGACATTTAATTTCAACTTCAAATCAATGTTTTAATTTACCACTCGAACAATAAAAAAAATGCTAACTGGCGAATTGAAAAAAGATATTGGCGAGATTTGCACCCGGCTTTTTTTTACTTTCGGCACAGATGTCACATACGGCCCCATATTGGCGCGATTTTTTTCTGACGCCAATGTCATATACGCAACGGGTACTTAACTTGCGCCAAAGTATCGTTATTTTGATTGATATGGTAAGCCGGATATTGTTGTTTATGCTGTTAATGCGTTCCCCAAATTGGCGTTGGAAAAAAATCGCGCCAATATGGGTATATGACATTTGTTCCAAACCTTCATATGAAAGGCGAAGGGATCAGATCGTATTTGTTTATGGCATTTGATGACTTGAACTATTATAATATAGATGAAATGATAAGGATAGAATAATATTTGGCGACTTATCACCTGTGCCTGGATAACATTGAAGTATCAAAATAGCACGTAGAGTATAAAAAGCAAAGTGTTACGTCCGGAACTGTTGATGATAGTCACATGATTTAGGCTATTGTTATAGAGATTGTTTTAAAATATCGGTTGACAAAGACCCTGAATACTTAATTCATTTTATTTTAGCTTCTTTTCAAATATTTAACTGATCCTCTTTAATCAAAAACGAAAACAACCATTGGATGTCTTAACAGCAACTGATTCTCCGTTAAATTTTTGCAATCAAAGGGAATTGAATGGAAACCCATTTACAGGGAGATCTGCACACCTTTTTCAGTATAATTTAATCTTCTCTCATATTTTTAAAACCCATTAGATTTTCATATTTTTAGATTCTGCGTTGTCTGAACGGGGGTTGAAAGCGTAGCTTGCAGGGGGCAGAGCCCCCTAGTGATGTATATAAAATCACAATATTAGAAATCCTACTACTGGAGGGAAAACTTTTTCTACGTATAGATGAGAAAGTATTTAATCTTTCCATTTACAGTCAGCCAAAATATAAAAAATTAAACGAATACCCCATACATATTTATCATCAAATTTCAACAGAAAAAAAAATGGCGGCTGGAAATTATGTCTTCTTACAATTTATGCTAAATAAAATAAGCTTATGGGTTTCATTAATAATGAAAATGTACCAAACTCGGAAATATTCAGCACGAACACCCAATTTTGACATCATGATTGGCTGTTCTGTAAATTTCACCTTAAAATACCAAACCGGAAATGATTCAAGTAGTTTATGAATTATTGAATTTTTTAACTCTTAATTATAAATTCATTTGTAATCATTGCAAAATAGATTACAATGTCGTTAGAATTTTTAGGAGAACTCAAGAATTAGTTGTAACAGGCTGTAATTTTGGATTCTTAAATTTGAAGCTTATAAAAATTGATTTATCTTAACAAATTCACATGTTAGAATTAATGATTTTTTTCGAAATTTTATTTCGGAAACATGTATTTTTGGAAATTAATTAAAAATCTCGTATTTAAAATTTCAGGGTTTTGCATAATTTCTATAAACAGATGATCCCCTAAACTTATTTGTTTAGACAAATATATAAAAGACATAATTTGTACCAGAACGGCTATTTTTGTTTCTTTTCTGTTACATTATTCTTTCCTGTGACGATCGGCTATACTTTAATCCCCATAGGGCTCTTTTATTGTAAGATTAGCAATATATTTTCAATATATTAGCCAGGGTTACTTAACATTGTTTGTGTGTGGAAATTCGCACTTCATTCCTTGTCGTGATGTGGTCAGATGCTGCACAAACATAAAGATAAGTACTGGATCACCCCGGAAATTCTGCGGTTCACTGATATATTTTTTAATCCATATATGCCATAATCCCACCGGAATTTGGAACAAATCTTTTCTTTTATAATTTATATGAAGAAAAGCTTTTACTTATTTTGAATTAATTTTTTTCGTAATTTCCGGTGTTACTAAATCCTTTGAACGTTACATCAACGGAATTATACGGCAGAACTATCCAGATGACCTAATAAGCCCTCTACAAACTTCGTTAGCATATCTTCATTATTGTTACATGCAAGATATACATAAAAAGTTGGGTTTGAATTAGAGTTAGATCCCTTGAATTTTCGACTGGATAAATGATTGAGTTTCTGATTTCTTATACAAAAATTGTCTATTGTGGTATGCTGAAGATCATGTAACATCTAAACTGTTCTAAATCCTCCATTACCGTATCAGGTTATTCCCATTTACAATGAGCGGCTGCTAAAATATTTGGAAATACATATTGCGCTATAAATATGACAAAAGAATTTTTATTACTAGAAGTTTTAAAAATATTAGAATTGTTTGAATATCAACTCTTTGTATCACCGTGATACCTGAAACATACTAGTCCAAAATCATCTGTAACATCCAAAAGTCAATGTTACTTATACATTGGTCTTTAAAAGGCGATTTAATTTTTTGCTGCTTTCTCTCAACACATCAGTTAATATAAATTATTCACAGAAATCTAAAGAGAGGGCGATACTGAGCTAATTTTTCATGCCGAAGTTTTATTTATCGTTTGAAAAAATTCACTATATTACTGCTAAAATGAACTTCGTAAATTTTGCAAAATTAAAAGGCTGGACACGTCCAAAAATACATTTTTTTCAGCGGTAATTTCATTTACTTTACGATTTTATATCATAAAATGGGAATATTTATGAGAGGTATGAAATTTTTTGCTGATGTGTAAAAAGTATTCAAAAGCACTTACATTGCAGCCAACTTCTACGCTACTTTCCGAGCATATTGAAAAACGAAAATATTATAAATGTGATTCGTGTGTGTGTGAAAGAGAGAGAGATCGAACAATAAACTCCTAAACGACACCACTGATTGAATTCCAATTTGACGAACTGTCGCAATACCTTTACATTTAGCGTGTAAAGTGACCGACGGATTAGATATTTAATCAATTTTTATCGTAAAACAATATTGCAAGGGATTCGATAGAGAAAACCACGACGGAATATGACAGTATATAACGGATAAATATTGCGGAAATATAATCAAGCATTCGTAGCGTAGAAGTAACGTATTCAGTTTCATAACGGGCCCTCATTTTTTTACCCACAATTTTCCAAATTCCAGCTATCTTTATATAAGAATGTTTTACATATGTATTAAGAAGGAGATATACGCCCGGATATAGAACTTATACAGATGGCTCAATGACAGATAAAGGACCACACTGTTAAAAATTTGCAGCAAACTGTCTAGTTATTCGACCGTTTGTATTGAAAACGGTTATATAACCGTAATTTAATGTTACTCTTACCATAATATAAGCAATAATATGGTCAGAATAGTATGAAATTCAGTTATATTACCGTTTTCTATCAAAACGGTCGAATGACTGGACATTTGTTGCATTTTTTTAACGTTGCAGAATATGCATTTTGTATTTTTACAGCTAAAATTTTATAGTTTTCACTGAACGTGCAGTTAATGTTTCAAAATACAACCAGAATTATCTGCAGATGAAAATGCAAATGAATGGGTTCATAATTCACATACTGCCATTCTGATCTCTAAACCTCGAAAAACTATGACTCATCAAACCGTTTTATAATACGAATACTCATATTCCTTAAGAACAAAGACAAAAAAAATTGTTTATTTGTGTAAAAGAGGTGCTAGTGTTTATGAGAATGAAGTAACAGACCTTCTCGCAAAAGTATCTACAAAAATTTAAAAAAAAGCATCTCTACAGAATTTGTTTCCCATTCTCATGTTCATTTCGTACGAAAAAAGCTAAAACACGTACCCCTAGGAAAATGATAAAATGAATTGAAATGTCTTATTCTTCTGTGCTTTTTCCTCTTCATTAAGAAGTTGAATTTTTATTTTTAATTTAAATTTTTTATACTTATTTAGTGTACTATGCATAACTTCTCATTGTATGCGTACCATTGCCCTCCTAAAAAATGAATGGGAAATATATGTATATGTGTTTTCACATTAACAGTTCATGCTTTGTAAGTGAGTGCAAAATATTTTAATTGTACAACATAAACTATTCCAGTTTTGATCGACAAACATTACATATTATATACACTGGTGGGCAAAACTTAAGGACCAAGAAGAAATGTACACGTAAATAAGAACCTACTTGGTATTGTGGGTCAAGAAGCAAACAATAGTATTAACAGAATGTTACACAAGATTAAATATAAAAATTTTGTTTAAAGGATATATACAAGGTATTACCAGAGGTTCTTTTTCTGAAACGTGAATATTGTCCAAAAACATGACTGTACAAAGAAAGCAAAATACTCACAATTAGCAATAGTCAGTGCCATGTCAATAAGGGATGAGGCCACCGTGTAATGCGAGATAACTTTCAATATGGCGTGGCATACTCAGAACAACATGATTTAGTAGCTGTTGAGGCAAGTTGCCCCATTCCTCCTTCAATCCACGGATGAGGGTTTCCTTGTTTGTGGGAGGAAATTGTCGTGCAGCAATATGTCTCCCCAAGACATCCCATACATTTTCAATGGGATTCAGGTCAGGGGAACGTGCTGGCCAGTCTATGCGATGGATGTCTTCGGCCTCAAGACAATCTTGTACAGACTGTGTGCAATGACAACGTGCGTTATCGTACATAAAACGAAACTTTTCGCTGACAGCACCTCGAAAAAGTCAAACATATGGAATCAGGACGTATTCAATGTACCGTCTACCGGTCATGAACCCTTGGTCAAGCCCATAGAGATCCATGGGGCCATTGAACATGATGCCTGCCTGCACCAGGATACTTGAAATCGCATATCGACCTCTTTCTAGAATATTTTCGCTACAGTAAGCAGTACCAACCTCGCGCCATATCAGTTTAGGTATACAATCTGACGATAGACTAAATCTACTATCATCTAAGAAGAGCACAGTAGACCAGTCGTCATCAGTCGAATTGCGATGCATACAGCACCACTGTAAACATGTGCTACCTTGGCATCTCAGAGTGGGACACGCACAACAGGTCTTCGGGCGTATAATCCACACTTTTTCGAACATCTTGCAACAGTTTTCCGCGATATATTTGTTAATGTGGCAGCACAAAATTGATTTTCTAATTGACCAGCTGTGCTGTGTCGGTTCCTTTTTGCCGAAATAAAAATATAGCTATCTTCTTGGGACGTCGTACTGCTAGGACGACCTCCTGCCTACGCATAGTACATATTCCACTCTTTTGGAATGCCGCCCATAGCCTAGAAACAATACTGTGCGCGATGTTAAATTCACGGGCAGTAGACCTAGTCCAGTTTAAAAAAAATGAGATAGTCCATTTACAAAGGTGCATAAAATGTATTTTATCCACAGTAAACGAAATCTATAAACAGATAACATATATAAGAAAGTATGTGAAAACAGACTTGGTTCACTGTGGGGGAGAATAAAACACATTTTATTAAACTTCTAAATGGACTATCTGATTTTGTTTCAATATGGATTTGGTCTACTATGGTTGTGAGCCCTCAAATTTAGGTATACATGCATGCATTTAAGGATTCATAATTACATCAAAATAAAAATGTTTAAACAAAAATATTACTAATAAAAATATACTTTAAAATGTGCGTATTATCAGAATTTTAATAAATATAACAAGCTAAAAATTTCAAAAGTTTTTAAAGTTTCTGAAAAATGTTTCAATTTGAAAAATAATTAAAATGCCATAATTTACTCCATTAAATACTTTTTAATTTACATTAAATATTAAAACTGAAAAATGAAATAAATGTTAATTAGAAATAAGCGTTTGTTTGAACTCATTTAAATTTTAATTTGAAATTGACCGAAGAAATTAATTATACAACTTCATAATTTTCAATAGCAAGTTCTTCATTAACGATATTCGGGTACTAAGGTTAATTGAGTAAAGTTGCGAAAACAACTGCATGTTTAATTATCTTAAAAGCATTATGTGTGATAGAATACTTCTAGAAAACGTTTCCTTTAACGATTCTTTAATTAAAAGGTTTTCATCAAAAACATTTATAACTAGTTAAGAAGACCACAAAAAATTAACATCATTCAAAGAAGACAATGAAATTATTTTTAAAACAATATCCTTTGTAGTAATTTGAAGACTTTGAGTTTTTGTATATATATTCAATTTTTAAAGGGTATCCACAAAGAAAGATTTAAAGGTTTCATTATTTTTTCAAATGAAGACAGGCTATTTCGTATTATTATTCTTTAATTTATGTGGATTTTTACACATGTTTTAGAATAAATACAGGTATTTTAAACTGGAGTAATTCATTACTTACATGTTAAAAGTTATTATTATCATTTTTTTTTTACAGCAACCAACAAAACAATTTTATTTTTTCATATTTCAAAATATTTCTTTTTTGTGTTGCTAAAATAACAAATTAAACTTAAAGCGACAAAGATAATCCAATCATTTACATAGGTCACATAAAAATACATATAGTTAGCATATACTTTGTAAAAAATATAATCAGAACATAAATTAAATAGCTATGAAATAATACAAAAATAGTGTCTAATCAGTCTCTGCTGCGTTTTGGAAATGTTACTTGTCTGCCAGAACATGAAATTTTTTTCTTGGACATATTTGTCAAGCAAATCTGATTGTTAATTTTCTTTGATGGTTGCATAAGCAGTGTGTTAGAACATGTAATTTTTTTGGCCATGTTTGTCAAGCAAATGTGATTGTTAATTTTATTTGATGGTTGTACAAGCAGTTTGCAGAAGAAATGGTATTACAGTACAGACCGGCTGATCCGAGTCCTGTTATTCCGAGCTCCGGATTAATCCGAGGTAGCTAAAAAAAGCACTATCTGTCACTGGAAAAACAATTAACATTTTTTCACCTCTCGTAAGTGATTAAAATTTGTCACCGGCGGTACGTTTTGCTTTGATTTTTCTCTTTTCTTCTCCACTTGCATTGTGGTTCGAGCTAGACCATTTTTCTTCTGAGGGCTGTCACACCCCTAAAGCGGAGTAGGATGATTATTGTATTCTTTTTGGGGATATGACAGAGTCCGACAAGTGCATAATTTTAGTAATAAACTCATAGAATTAAGACAAGTTTTTGAGAATGAGCGGGAAAAGAAAACACGTGTCTGTTTCGTTAGATGTTAAAAGACGAACTTTAAAACGATTAGATGCGAGAGAAAGTATTAAAAAATCGCAAAAGAATTAGGTGTTGGAGGAAAGTAGGTGACTGCAGAAGGAATCTTCCTAAAACTGAAAAGTGGACTGCCAGAGATCTAACACCCGATGTTTAAAAAGCAGAAGAACAATGAGCGAAAATGATTATAAAAAAACCCGAGTGAGGCTGTATTTATGTGGTTTTCTCAACAAAAGTCGAAGGGCATGCCGATATATGGTCCGATGTTGCAGGTAATATCTATATATTATTGGCAAAAAATGAAAGAAGCCGACAAATTTTCTGCCAGCATCGAGTGGTTAAATGAACGAAAAAGGGTACGGAGTTCGCCAGATGACTATTTGAGGAGAGACACTTTCAGCGGATTTTGAGGCTGCAAGACAGTTGCGTACTGAATTAAACAATTTAATTGTAAAAGAAAATTTCACTGAAGAGCAATTACAACTGTGATGAAACAGGGTTACATTTTGAATGACTACCTACTAAATCCTTAGGCTCCAGAAATGAAAACGTTGCTCCTGGTTTTAAACAAATCACAGAAAGATTTACTGTGATGCGTTGCTCTAATGCGTCACGGACGCACAAACTACGCTTATTGGTGATTGTAAAATCAAAAAAGCCACGTGGTTGAAAAAACCTTGCTATTCAAGCCCTACCAGTTTCTTATATAAACCAAAAATACTCATTGATGAATAGAGACATTTTTAAACAATGGTTCTTCGATGAATTTGTACCAAAAATAGAAAAGCATTAAGAAGAAAAGAAGCTTCCTCGTCAAGCATTTATCTTGATAGATAATGCTCTGTCACCTCCTGAAGAAGAAGATTTGAAAAGTGTAAATATTAAAGTCATGTTTCTTACCAGTGAATTTTGCTAGCCTTGTCGCCTATGGACAAAGGGGTTATCAATGATCTTAAGTTGAAGTACAGAAAAATTATGCTTACACATGTTTTAGAAGAAGACACTGCATCTTTGATTCAACAACAAAAAAAATTATGTCAAAAATACTAGGTATTGTCTTGCTGAATCATGGGAAAAAAATAAACCTAAGACAATAAAGAACAGCTGGTAAAATATCCTGACATCTAAAGACCTCACCAGACAATATTAAAAAGAAAAAAGATAGAAAATAAAATCATTTTAAAATAAAAAATACAGTTTTGAAACTACCCGGCATTGAAAAGGTAACAGATAATTGCCTCAAAGAATGGCTTTACGGTGATGAGGAAGTGGAAATTACCGGCGATGCAATAATTCGCATGATTACCGATGTTCTATTTTTTTCTACTTAATTTACACATTCATTTCAAATCAAATCTAGCATCGGTGGGTTCAGTGTTTCTAATTCAACAAATAATCAACATTCTTTACGTCACAAACAGACATTTAACAACAAAACAAACATAAAATTCTATTAAGAGCCATTCCAAGCGATACATCTAAAGAATTCTGACATAAAAAAATTAGTTCATTTCAGTTCAAATGTAGACAGTTCAAACAGAGCATGCGCTGGCTAATTAGCTGTTTTGAGAATTAGCGGAACATCCCGCCCGGCGTTGGACGGATGTCCAACATCATCATAAAATGGCAGAGGTACAACTCTGGTAATATTTCTACGTAACATACCTGTAGAGGACTTAAGATCGATTACACGGGCATGTCCATCATCACCTTTATAAGTTTTCAAAATTCTAGCAAGTTTCCAGTCTATAAACTTGTCATTTCCTTCCTTCAATAACACAAGCTGACCAACTTAAAGGTTTTGCGAGGACTTTTTCCATTTACTCCGGACTAGCAGCTCATTTAAGTATTCTCGGCTCCAGCGTTGTCAAAACTGCATTTTTTATCTTTGAACTAGTGTCCACCTAGAAGAAAAAGCTAAAGAATCTAAAATAGCATTATTTTGATGAACATTCAAAAGAAGACCTCCAATAAGGAAGTGACCAGGTGTCAGTGGTTGTAGACCAATAACATCTGCAGACAAGGGGGTCAACGGACGTGAATTCATAACTGCCTCAATTTACTTCACATGTGTTGACAGCTCTTCAAAATTTAAGATAGAGGATTTAGTTATCGTCAAGAGGATTCGCTTCATGGTTTTTATATTTGATTCTCATAATCTACCGAAATGTGGAGATGCAGGGGGTATGAAATTCCACTGTATTCCATCTTCAGCACTAAATCATTGAATTTCTTCCGAAGTAAACATTTGATAGAAGGATTTCAAAAGAGCACAAGTACCCTTAAAATTTGTGGCATTATCACTCCATATGACACAGGGTTCAGATCGTCGAGCAAGTAATCTTCTCAAACAGGCTAAAAATGCTTCTGTAGTCAAGTCCGAATCAACTTCTAGATGAACGGCTTTGGCAGAAAAACAAATAAATATAGCAATCTATGGTTTTAGAGTTATTTTGATCGTTTTAAGTTAGGTTTTATTACACTATGACCTGCTAGATCAACGCCTGTTTTCTCAAACGGTCTAGATGGTACAATTCTATCACGGGGCAAGTCACCCATCAATTGTTGAAGAGTTTGATGTTTTGTTCGAAGACAAGTCACACACCTATTTATAATTTTCTTTACTTGACTTTGACCAGATGGTATCCAATAAAATTGTCTTATTAAAGACAGAGTTGTCGGAGTACCTGAATGTAGGAATTTTTTATGATAATATTCAATTAAGAGTTCAGTGAAATAGTGAGACTTTGGTAAAAGTATTTGGCGTTTCTGTGATTCTGATAAATTAGAAAATTTCAAGTCTTCCACCGACCCTTAACAGTTCATCTGTATCTAGAAATACATTTAAGTTTAAGATCTTACTGTTGTTTGGGAGAGGGAGTTTTTCCTTTAAGCATCGAATTTCAGTTTGAAATGCAGAATTTTGAACAATCATTATCAGCTTCCTGGTCACATTCTGTAACTCAGAAGTATCTAAATAATCGTATTTTCTAATTCCTGATTTCAACTTACAGCTTTTCCGAAATCTTAAACACCCTGCGGAAATTCTTATTAATTTTATAAAAGAAGACTGTCAATTAATCAAATCAATGCTTAACTGATTTTCATTTAGAATAGTTGATTTTACAAGAGTGTTTTTCGCTAGTTCTAACTGATCTTTAACTTCAGAAATATCTAATTTATCGAATGTATTGTCTAATTTTGGCCAAAGAGATCTGTCTTGCTTTAACAATCGGGGACCTTCCCACCAAAGATGGTTATTTTTCAACTCTGAAACTTTCAAACCTCTAGTAACTAAATCGGCGGGATTATCTTTTCGAGGACTGTGAAACCAATTTAATGGATCACTAAGATTTCTGATTTCCTTTATCCGGTTTCTGACAAACATTTTAAATCTTTCTAACTATCCTCTAATCCAAAAGAACGTAATAGTAGAGTCAGTCCAAAAGAAGCAAGTTGCAGGATAAGCTAATTCTTTAGCAATTTTATTTCAAAATCTAGCAGACAAAAGGGCTCCTAAAAGTTCAAGTCGAGGTATAGAGACAATTTTTAAAGGGGCAAGTCTACTTTTTGCTGCCACAAAACTGGTAACAATGTTCATATTCTTTAACAGTGTTCTAAGGTACACTACCGTACCATATGCCTTCTTTGAAGCCTGAAAAACTATGTAACTTAAAATAATCAACTTCATCAGGGGCAATAATCAGTCAAATAATATCTGGGAATGTTAATACAATTTAGATCTTTTATTTCTACAAACCATTCATTTCATAAATTGTCTAGATGCTTGGGTAGGTTTTCATCCCAATCAAGTCCTAAACACCAAATTTCTTGAATTAAACATTTAATTTTGATAGTATAAGAACTTATAAAACCAACTGGGTCAAACATGCAACCAACAGTTTGCAATAAATAACGTTTAGTACTAAGTTTTTTTTAAAGGAAATTTTCTAGATTTTGAGTGTTAAATGAAAATATGTCCCTATTTGGGTCCCCAGCAACCCCTAAAACCTTTGAAGGTATTAAATGTTGATTAGTGAGATTTAAGTTATCAGACATTTCATCAACATATAAACCAAGTTTTTTTCATTTCTCACATAATTCATGCGAATGGTTTTCCATTTTCTAAAAGTCATACTAGCTTCTTGAAATATTTCATAGGTTTCCTTACTAATTTTAAATGCGTCATCAACATTTGGTTGACTTGTAATAAAATCATCAACATATAATGATGAATTTAAAATTTCAAAAGATTCTGGAAATGTTGTCAACTACATACCTTTGTAGGTGATGCCTGATAGTAGCGGCCAGAAGAAAGGGATTTGATTTTACACCGAAAAGATCTCTGTTTAGTCTGAATATTTTAAACTCCTTGCCTGGATCATCTACCCATGGTTCATTGGTCAAAAAAAATCTTGTAAAGTCCCTGTCTGGTTCATCAATCTCGATCTGTAAAAACGCTTCTTGAATGTCTGCAGTAATTGCTACGGGGGAGTTTATGAATTTGATAAAAAGGCTGAACAATTCGGAAATAAGATTCAATCCAGTATGTAAACAATCATTTAGTGACAGTTCATCCTTAGCATGGGCGCTTCCGTTGAAGACAATGTGAACTTTAGTGGTGGACTTATCGTCACGAATTACTACTCTGTAGAGTAAGTAAAATGTGTTTACATCAGATGTGTTGTCCACAGATTCGATAATATTCTCTGCTAAATAACTATCTAGAATAGCTTTATATTCGGAGAGTAACAAAGAGTCATTTATAAAGCTTGTTCTCAATTTCAAAAATCTTCTGTATGCGACTTCGCGATTGTTATTAAGAGACATTTTCAAATTTGTCTTCCATGGAAATATTACTTTATACCTGTTATCCTTAAAAACAATGCTAGATTGAAAATCAGATATAATGTCGTCGTCCACATTAATAACATTTTGAGTTTCGGCTTCACTTCCTATGCTTTCTAACAGCCAAAACTTTCTGATTTGATCGGATATATCTTTTTCTTCAGCTATAATTTTCATGCTGAACAATTCATTGGCTTGCCACGTATAACCCTCTAAGCACCAGCCAAAAAGTTTTTCAGTAGCTACGAGATTAGTCTTTTGATTCTGCTAGTTACTATATTACAATAATTATCAGTGCCAATTAAAACTGCAATTTGTTTACATGTATACTCATAACTATCAGCTAGTTGTAAACCTTTTAATTTATTATGTGTTTTCCTAATGTATTTATCAGGAGTGGGTATGCAAGCAGCTGAAATTTGATCCGTTTCCAGAGCTTCAAATTCAATGTGTAAATAGGGTTGTTTTCTATTTGCAAGTTTTACCTTTACTACATTATACGTTTTCTCAGTTGCCTTTTTGGCTTCAAAAGCATAAACAGATAAAGTTTCTTTTCTAATAACCGGCAATTGTAACTTTTGTGAAATGTCGCGAATTATGAATATTCTCATACTACGATTATCTAATAAGACACGAACTGGTTCATTGTTATCAATTTTAGGATATTTTATTATGACAGAACAAATCTGCAAAAATATGTTGCAATGCGTGTTTTTATTCTGTGCACCACTAGTGGAATTGTTACCACAATGGGAAATAGATACGACACTTTTATCAACATTTATCTTGGAATAATTTTCAAGTTGAAAACAAATAGACCTATTGTGTTTTTTTACCGCAAATATCGCACATTTTGCTATTTTCGGTCTTTAATTCTGTGTTTACACTGTATTTTTAAGTATTTCTTTCTTCTGATCTGTGGTTAAAGAATTACACATATCATTATTATGATCAGCACTATTACAAAATAAACACGAATTCTTATTTACAGAAGTCATTAATTCAGTAGATGAAACACTATTTTGTTTATATCCTTTTGTATTATACTGATATCGCGGCTTACATTTCAATTGTTTATCTGTAAATTTTGGTCTATATTCAATTTTATTATCATTAGAAAATTATTTCTTAGCATCTAAATCATGAATAGTTGACACCCTTTCTCTATTTTTAACTTCATTGTTAAGAAAACTCACAAGTTTATCTGTATTCCACATTTACCCGTCCTTTAGATTTCTATTAAGTTCTAATGTCAAATCTGGGGGTATTTACTTCAGTAATATTGGGCAAAGTAACCCACTGTATTTATTAGATTTTACACTTAACGACCCTAAATTTCGAATTTGCACTAGACATTTATCGTATAAATTGCTTAAACCACCAGTATCAGAAGAACTTTTTAAACCTTTCATGTTTAATAAATTATTTAAGTGAGCATCTACGAGCATATCATGTCTGCCATGGCTTTCTTTCAAAAGCGATACGGCTGCTGCATAATTATTTTCAGTTAATCCAAATCCATTAATCGTGTTTGCAGCAGCTCCTGAAATCAAACTCTTTAAATAGGTAAATTTTTCGATTTCTGTTAGACTATCATTTTTATCTATTGTTAATTCAAACGGGTTCCAAAATTCAAAAAAATTATCCTGTTCCCCTGACTTATTTATAGCTTTGGCAATTTTACTCTTTTTAATTCGGTAGCAGCATGACATGTTCGCACTGAATCAATATTATTACTATTAGTAATATCTGCATTAGAATTCAATCTTTTAATTTTAAAGTTTAATTCATTTCACTAACATATTATTTTCTGGTCATTTTCATCAATATTAAATATTTCATTTTCCACATTTTTTCCATTTATTAAATTTAAAATGTTATTATCATGATCTTTAATGGTCTTACATTTAACGTTTAATTTATCGACTAATTCTTCTAAATTTTCTAAAGAATATTCATTATTAGCTAAATACTGTTCAATTTCTTCAATAGAACTCGATGCGTATCACGCATCTTTCTTTCTTTATTTTCATTCATTTTCAAAAAATAAAATAATCACAAATCAACTCACCAATTTGTTGTAGAATTGAAACAAATTTTCATTATATTGCGCAATAATCTTTTTCACATCGAGACTTCGCGATGCACCAAAAAGTGTTCTATTTTTTTCTAGTTAATCTACACATTCATTTCAAATCAAAACTAGTATCGGTGGGTTCAGTGTATCTAATTCGACAAATAATCAACAACCGATGAAGAAGAAATTGATGAAACTGAATATTGAAACGATGAAACAGAGAAGATCATTTCGCATGCAGAAGGCACGACCTTCACGAATGTTGTCCTTCGGTATATTGAACAGCAAGCAGATGCATTACCGCATGATGTTTCATTTTTGCAAACCTTGCGAGACAACGCAGCAAGAAAGAGACTGTCTGCTAAAAAAATAAAAATAAAATAAAACTTTAGATTCATTTTTAAAACATTAAATAAAGTAAAAGTGATGTTATTCAAAATACGTTTTTCTATTTACAAATCTGTGTACTCGTTATTTTTTCTTTATTTGAACTTTCTATTTTGTAGTTACACGTGTATATATAAAACTGATTTTTTCTCTTCGATTTTATTATGTAGACCGCATAAACCGAGTTTTCAGTAATCCGAGTTGGTGTCCGTCCCAAACAACTCGGATGATCGTGACTCGACATATATCTGGTAGCAAGTAATCAGGAATGTTACATCAGACATTAACAAATATGCAGAATTTAGTCAATCTACAGAAATATCCATAGCTTAACCCTTAATTTGTACTGTATAATATTTATCATATTCTTTTAACAACTGAAGAAAGTCCATCATAAGCACTTTGGAGTGGTTTTTTAACCCAAACTATGCATTATTTGCATTTGAAAACATGAGCATATCTTTATGGGAAATAATTATTTTAGAAGGTTATCTGTGAGTTTTAACCAGTTTTAATCATTCCATTTGTTTCTCCAAGTCTTTAGAAAACGTTTCTCTACACAGCATAGTTTTTGGTTCTTCGAAACATTTCCCACGTAGCCTGATAGATTTTCCTTAAACTATTATTTCAACGGTGAAATTGGTATCCACAAAACTTATTGTAGCGTGTCTGTCCATTTAATAGAATTGTGCGATCCAATTGACGTTTTTAAATTGTGATGAATTCTTTGAATGTTACACTTACATTGTGGATGATAACTGTTGTATTGCTTACTTTAAAACCGCATATGACAATCTAATTGTTGATAACTCGTAATTACACGATATGGAAGACCAAATTGTGAAATCAATTGGTCATAAAATGCTGAAGAACTTGCCAGAGACGTCATATTTTCTAGAGAAAACATTTCTATCAAGATGCTAAACGGCCAATACAGGTAGTAGAGCGGGCGGCGGCGACACGAAGGACTACGTCATCGAGTTACGGGGTGAAATCATGATGCAGGACAAGATTTTTAAGAGTATATTAAGGAATGACTGGTCTGCCTCGACATTTCTTGGTACGATAGGCGCAGCAGCGGGCGCCAACTCGTCATTTTGGCGTCACTATCACGTCATCGAGTTACGGGATGAAACCGGTGCCAAATTAAAGGTAAAAAAATTCTTTTAAGAATATTTTGGTCTGCTTGCACATATCCTGGTAGAAACCCGCGGCAGACTAAAATCTATAACAAAGAAATACGTCATAATGTATAATTAAAACCCTATAAACGTAATATTTTACATTATATTGCCATATATATTACTTCGAATCAACTTTCAAGATGAATTAAAAATTTAGGAAAAGATTATTAACAGTACGTGAGAAAATGACTGATTCGGCATAACTTGGTACAAAGCGCGAAGAACGTTCATACATTAGCGCGACAATTCATTATTTTGACAGCGTTATTACGTCATCGAGTTACGGCTTGAAATTTTGGCACATTAAACATACAGATTAGTACAATACGAATATTTCAGTCTGCCTTGTCATATCTTGGTAGGAGATGAGCAGGGCGGGGCGCCAATTTTTAATTTTGGCGGTATAATCACGTCATCAAGTTACGGCTTGAAACTTTGGCACATTAAAGGCACAGAACACTGCAATGAGAATAATTCAGTCTGCCTCGTGATATCGTGGTACAAGACGAGCAGAGCGGGGCGCCAATTTTTAATTTTGGCAATGTAATGTAAAATACTAGGTTTATAGGGTTTTAATTGTACATTATGACGTATTTTTTGTTATAGATTTTAGTCTACCGGGAGTTTCTACCAGGATATGCGCAGGCAAACCAAAATATTCTTAAAAGACTTTTTTTTACCTTTAATTTGGCACCGGTTTCATCCCGTAACTCGATGATGTGATAGTGATGTCAAAATGAATAGTTGGCATCCGCTGCTGCGACTATCGTACCAAGAAATGTCGAGGCAGACCAATCATTCCTTAATGTACTCCTAAAATTCTTGTCCTGCGTCATGATTTCAAGCCGTAACTCGATGACGTGATTATACCGCCAAAATTTAAAAAATGGCGCCCCGCTCTGCTCGTTTCGTACCAAGATATGACAAGGCAGACTGAAATATTCGTATTGTACTAATCCGTATGTTTAATGTGCCAAATTTTCAAGCCGTAACTCGATGACGTGATTATACCGCCAAAATTAAAAATTGGCGCCCCGTTCTGCTCATCTCCTACCAAGATATGATAAGGCAGACTGAAATATTCGTATTGTACTAATCCGTATGTTTAATGTGCCAAAATTTCAAGCCGTAACTCGATGACGTAATAACGGTGTCAAAATAACGAATTGGCGCCACTTTGTTCCAAGTTATGCAAAATCAGGCATTTTCTCACGTACTGTTAATAATCTTTTCCCAAACCCTTAATTCATCTTGAAAGTTGATTCGAAGTAATATATATGGCAATGTACTGTAAAATATTACGTTTATGGGGTTTTAATTATACATTATGACGTATTTTTTTGTTCTAGATTTTAGTCTGCCGGGTGTTTTTACCAGGATATGTGCAGGCAGACCAAAATATTCTTAAATACTTTTTTGTACCTATAATTTGTCACCGGTTTTATCCCGTAACTCGATGAAGTGATAGTGACGCCAAAATGACGAGTTGGCGCCCGCTACGGCTCCTATCGTACGAAGATATGTCGAGGCAGCCTAGTCATTCCTTCATCTACTCTTAAAAATCTTGTCCTGCATCATGATTTCATCCCGTAACTCGATGACATAGTCATTTGTGTCTCCGCCGTCCGGTCTATAAGGTAATATATTTTATCTTTTGAAAGTGTTTAAGCGGATCTATGACATCAATTTCTTTGTCAATCAATATGAGATTTAGGTCATTGATTTACATCTTTTCGAATATTCATCCAAATAAATTTGGAAAATATTTTTTGACTGTAGATTTCACACCGGGAAATTTTCGTATTCTAAAAAAGTTCATGCATAAATGGGCAAATTTGGGAAATTCGAAAGTTACACCAAAGAATATTTCACAAGAGGATGTTGTTTCAAAATCAAAGATGGTTTCAAACATAGTTTCAGGGACTCAAGTTCCGTGTAGAAATTTTGTCATAATCTTTTGGAAAGATGGATTCTGTACAGGATAATGAATCTGTAACTTTATTTTCTTTTGCACTACTGTCACAAATACCAGTTGAAAACTGTGATATATATTGCACACAGGCAGTGAGTTTCATTCGCATCAGTTTGGCTTCGGAGCAAGGGAATGACTGGGACATTAGTCGTGTTTCGGGACTGGTAATTTTTAGTGGGTTCTGGAGAGGTGCTCCTGAGGAGAACAGGCTCAGATGACACCACGTCCCGTTGCCCCTAAATCTCGTTATGTTGAAGATGTGCATTTTGTTGTTTCTTTGACCACTATGGAACGGGCATCATCCAGACATAACTACCTAGGCGAAGCTAATTCCTTTTTATTTGATTAAAATATTATTGTTATAGGTTTATGATAAGTGTATATTATGAACTGACTTTCTTCTAGAATACCGTTAAATCGTTTCTCAGAAATAGAAAGATATATTCCTAGTTGGTCTATGCCCTAAATACAATAACTTTTCTGAGCAATAGATTATTTTTAAGAAAAGGTTAATGGTCTCGAATTGTCTGCTTTTAATTGTTGCAGCACGGAACCATCGGTAAAGACAAAAGAATCACATAAGACAGCTAATGGAAGGTCAAGTTTAGGCTAACTGAATAAATCAGAATTTGCTAGATCTTGTTTACATTACTCAAATTTTTCTTTTGTTTCATCCATACATGGAATCTTCGTCTTTTTTTCCTTTTGGTACCTTTTAAATACTAATGGAATATTGCTTGATGTTTAGTAACATAGTTCATATATCTCCTATAACAAATAAGTGGATCCATGAAATTGCTGCAATAGCCCTTTAAGACCTAAAAATTTTTGATAGAAATTAAAAGTTTTGGTGGTATCCTTTAATTAATAGAATTACATTTGATTTTAAAAATATTAAAAAAAAATTCCGACGTCAGGTTGCATCAATGGATGATCCACACACTTGTGTTGGTCCAGGCTCGTCTTTAAAGCCCACAAAAAGAGGAAATTGTTTTTTTTTCTTTTTCCTTAGGATCACCTAAACAATTGTGTACGTCAGGTCTTAAAGGTTATGTATCATGCTTTTAAGAAGCAGCAGTAATTCTTAAATCAACTCCGCTGTCTACACTAAAGTGTAAACCAGTTGATCTGCATTTAACCCTTTGAGCTCCGGGTTATTAAAATTTTTAAAATGTGCTAAAAAAACACTTAAAATGTGATTAGGGGACTGTCTGAAATTGAACTATGCAATTAAAAAATTTTTTAAATACCCCCTTTAGGTTGGGGGATGTGGGAAGTTTTTCCACCATCAGAGCTCTAGGGCATTCATTTCAACACGCAAATACAAACAATGACACCGCAAAGTTATTCTAAAATTACTATAATTGCTAAACTTTCAACATATTTTAAGCAGTTATATTGTTTAGACAAATTCTAAGACTATTAAATATTTTAAAAATTTATTAAATGTGAAAATTCAAAATTTTAAAATCATAATTTAAAAATACAAACTAATAAAAAATATATCAAATTTATAGATGAAACAGATGTTAAAAATATTTAATTTTTATTTAGAAATATTTAAAACATAATAAACTCGTCAATCTGTTGAATTAAACACAAATTTAGATTCCTAGAAATTAAATTATAAGCATCCAAATTTTGGTTCTGAAACACTATCTAGTATGTAATTTGAAGTGCTGCCATCTAGTGACAAATAACATTTTTCTAGTCCTTAGAGCTCTGATGGTAGAAAAATCTACCATTACTTATTCCTGTCCCCTGTAATTATTTAAATTTTCAGTTTAGTAATTTGCATGTAATTATTATTAAATGTTTGAAGTGTCCAAGAGAAAAAAAAGTTGTATCCTTTGAAAAATATTGCTTTATAATGCTTGAAAAATACAAAATTTCTAAACCTTCAAAATTGGAGTGTTTTTAAAATCGCATTAAAAACCAACTAGATATTGGCAGGGAGTAGTGCTGCCATCTAGATTTGAAGAAGACAAATAAAATCTGCAAAATTCAGTTTTGCTTTTCAGATCGTGTCGTTTTAAAGGAAATTAAACGATTTTGATTTTATGTGGGTGAAAATTCACCCGGCAGAGCTCAAAGGGTTAAAATAGAAACAGTAATTACGGCAATCATTTAATACTTCGGTAGCTGAACTTGCTGCTGGATCTACTGGTCAGAGTTTTACATTACTTCGCTGCTGCATGGACTTTTGCATTTGTTAGGATAACACTGATTACTGAACTTAAATTGGATGTAATATTTTCCAACGGAATTAAATCACTTTATTAATTTTTTAAAAATCTTAAATAATTGTTTGTAAATTTTTGTAAACGATTATTTATTAAGCTAACATATTCTGGTCAAACAAAATTATTCTTTATATATAAATAAAATCGTAGTCAACCAAAATTAAACAAAAAACTATTCGCATTGGAATATATCTATCGCAGAGCTCAGGAAAAGCAGAGAGTAGCAGCGACACATGTTGAGTAGTATACAAGTGTGTGAAATTCCGTACATTAGTTTTTAAGTTATAAATTGAGCTAAACGTGGCCTAGAAGTAAAACCCGGTGTGCGACTTACACCCAAACCTAATCAGTATCTACCTATGTCAAGGTATAGCAGAATATGAAGTTTGATGTAATCCTGTGTATTACTTCTTGATGTATAGCTATCAGGAAAATTGTAAATATGCAGCATAGCTCCTCACATGTTAGACGATTTACACCTAAAACCTAATCAGCACCAAATAGCTAAGAAGGTCTAAGTCGATACCAAAGATGATTAAATTCTGTTCATCAGTTCTTGAGATAGATCCCACAAAAATGTGTGTTCCACACAGTCGGAACCATATGCTCACCACCAGATATTTTCTAAAAACGGTTAAATACTGTTCAGGATCTTCTAAAATGTATAAAACAGTTGAAAACCGGGAGTCGAAATTTTTCAGGAATCTAATATTTTCTTCTTGTAAAGATGGAAAAAAGCAAAAAGTAAGTAATTGTTTGGTTCTTTTAATTGCTAAAATGTCTAAGATGGAAACTTTAAAAACAGTCAAAATATAAAAATTTAGTTATCAACATTTAGCATTGTACTGCTTGTATTTATAATTTTCTGTTTATATACCAATTTCAGACATTATTTCATACTTTAAATACAATTGTACTCACTGTGATACATACAGGTCTATTTCCATAAAATATATTAGACGTAAAATTTAAAAAATATATTAGACGAAATATTAAAATATATATATATATTCAAAAGTTCACCACAATAAAGTTTTCGTTCCTATCCGGAACATCCTCAGTTGGTTGACTGAAAGTTTTTCGTTTCTCCATTTATCTTGCTTCAAGTCGAAAATTTTCACGAATCCAATATTTTCTTTTTGTAATGATGAAAGAAAAGCTAAAAGTAAGTAATTGTTTTCTTCTTTTAGATTCTAAAACTTGTAAGATGAAAACTTAAAAAACAGTAAAAATAGTTTTATTGCATTGTTTACATACTTTGAATCTATCAAGGTAAAATTACAAATAACGTGCGTGATCTGAAAGAGTACGTGAATGTTGAATATTGAAAATTGAAATTGCTTTTCAGAACATTAAATCTTAGATCATGCGATTTTAGAATACACTTATTTCTTATTAAAAAGGCGCGAATACTATCAAAATATGTAAACAGCCCAATAAAATTATTTTTACTGTTTTTAAATTTTTCATCTAATTCTTTTTATCAATTAAAAGAAGTGAGTTATTACAAGGTGCTATTTTTTTAGATATTTAAGTTACAGTTTGGTAAAAAAAAAATCCGAAATTTTTTAATTTACGCAGTATAATTTCTAGTCTTTGCTACGTTAATGTGAAATGCAGAGTATTAGGCTATAAGATTATAAAGATAAAGATAAAATATTTTATCTTATTTTTATACATTTCTCTTTTGAGCTTTAGTAAGATTTAAAAATTGTTTCACATGTAACGCAAAATCTTAATTTTGTGTACCTTTATACGCACAACGTATTATGCAAAAAATTAGTTAAACTTAAAAACTCATATTACAATTAAAAATGCTCTTCCAGGAATCATCAGTAATGTACAGTATTTCGGATGTACTATAGTATCCGAAATCTTTTGTATGTCCCTGTAAATACTATGCACTTTATATTATACAGAAAGTAGCTTGTATTAAACCTCAGCAACGTATATTAATTTCATTATATGTGAAATAGTTTAACATAATTAAAATACGCCGCAAACAATTTTTCCTCCTATACATAAGGTAACGGAATTCTTTGTATCGCCGGGTAAATGAATAATAGATATTCTTTGCATCGAATATTCTATAGAGTGTGTATTTTTGTGTACATAAATGCATATTAATTTCATTATGTTCCAAAGTGTGTAACGTGATTAAAATGCACTTGAAACTATTTTTTCCCGTGGCCGTAATGTAACGGAATACTTTTGACTGATTCTGCAATTGAACTATACATCCGATTCTCACAAAATTTTAAATGCCTCCATAAAATTCTACAATAATTAAATATCTTAAACTTCAAACCATTTAGTTGGGTAGTTTTTGCTCTGTTATATGCGGACGTACAGACAGACAGAGGAGTGGACCAGACGACGACTATAGGTGCTACGTATTTATATAATTATAGACGCACTTAAAAAAAGTTTTATTTTTTATAAAAAAGAAATCTAAATAGTTATGCTCTTTGCTTAACTTTCCAATAACGGTAAATTGTCAAAAATGTTTTTATTGTTTTACGTATTCGTTATTTTTAAAAATCTATTCATGTTTTATAGAAAAGGAAATCTCAAGAGAAAGATTCACGTAGAGTTTATATAATTAATGTTGTTTAAAAAGCGTATCGAAACATAGCTGAAAGATTAACCTCAATATAACTTTTCGATTAAAAAAAATTTCAATGAACAAGAAGTAAAAGTTTCTAACAGAAAGATACGTTGTCAAATTACCTTTTAACATATAGCAGTAAATAAAATACAATTATATGATATTTATTAAGAAATATGTTTTCTAAAAGACAGACGTAATTATAGCAATAAATGTTATCTTAATTTTTAAATAATGATAAAACTTTCGAAAAAATTTAGTTAATTTATATCTATACATATATATATATATTAAGTTATAATCTAAAGCTCTCTTTTGTTTTATATTTAAAACAGCTTCTATATTAAAAAAATACTTTTATCATTCAAATTGAGCAAAAATATTTATATAATTTAATAACTATTTTGAGCGATAACTGTTACATTCACCAGAATAAAAATTGTGTTAAAATTTCAATATAGAAGAACAAAAAGGAAAGGAAAAACACGTCTAACGAAAAAGTACGCTGTTAAATCATGTTTTAATATATCATAGAACATAAAATAGAAACTAAATGTGTAATAAAAGCATTCCCATGAGATGAAATAAATTTTATCTTTCTGTATGAAACCTCCTCAGTATTACTTAAAAGCAGAACATTTTTAGGAAACGCAAATGTTGTTTCCGCCTTTCTGGAGACCAAATATACCGCGATAAATCTCTTTAATAGTCTGACATAAAATTCTGAAGTGCAACATAGATTTTTATAAAAAATTTAAATCTACATTACAATGCTTACATTGAATTAAGCAAAAGCGTTTCTGAAATTTACTTTGATATAAAATACAACGTGCTTATGTACAATTAATTTTCCTAAACGTATAAAATAATAGCTTAAATTATTTTTCTTGTTCCTCTACACGTTATTATTTTCTTTGCCTGAAAAAAGATAATAGAAAAGAGAACTTTCTTCCTATAAATTCGAAGACTCTATAAATGAGGGTGATGAGCTGAAATAATATATATTTTTTCTGAGCTATACAGTTACGGTATTTTTCGATTTAAATCAGTTTTAAACGAAAGCATTGATAACCTATGTTTAAAAGTCCCTCATGAATGAAGAATATGTTTTCTGAAGTCTTTATCAATCATTAATAAGTTAATATATTTTATTTTATGTATCGTATTTTTATACATTATGGAAAGTAACTTGATATACATTCTATTATTATATTCATAAAATTATAAACATTACATCTATTGTTTTAGAATGAACTAATTATAAATGAACAAAACATTTATATCGACAAGGAACATTATTTACTACTTCAATAAACATTATACATTTTGAGCAAAGAGGCGGATTTGTATAGAATAGCATATATTTATATGCTATTGTGTGTATATAAATACACTTACAATATTATATTTTAAAGTAAATTAATTGAAGGTTTGGTTTAAAATTTATATGCATCTCAGTTTATGTAACGAGGGGGAAAAATTAAATAAGAATAATCACCGGGAAAAATATTTAACATTAAGAATTAGACCTTGATCACCACACTTTTAAAATGAAAATCCATGCTGGCTCGGCCTACAGGCGCATTTAGATTTCGAAGTTAAGTACTAATTTTAACAACAAAAACTAAATCATGATTAGAGATAAACCCACTTTAACAATTTTATCTGGCCGCTCTTGGCGAGTTTTTATTTCATTTTTATATAAGAGCTGGTTTTATCAGAATCATGCTAAGGCGGTATTTAAAAAAAAAAAAAAAAAAAAAAAAAAAAAAAAAAAAAAAACTTTTCTATGCTCAACAATTTGGAATTTTCTGGCACATTTTCAGATTCGTTAAAATATATATATATATATATATATATGAAACTTGCTGACGTGATTTTTTAAAAGATTTATAAGCGACCTGTGTTTAATTTTTCTTTCAATTAATTAAAACTTGATTTATAAACAGTTATTTTCTCAATAGGACAATATTTTTAGTTTCCAACATAATCGCTTCGGGGACTTCGGTTCTAAATGCCCGCATCGACATCATGTTTTGAAATATATTTTCCCTCTATGAAAAAATCGACCATTACGCTACGTTATACTGTTTCTGAATAAAATAATCTACCAATTGGATGCGTTTGAGAGCAAAAATGAATTTTAAAATTAGGTTCAGAAAATAAGCAGTTTGGATTTGAATACCCCCTTAATACTATGATTTTTTTCTATGATTTGTTTTTGCTATAAGAATTGGTACTTTCAAAAACTTGTCTATATAAATGCTGTAGATAATAGTAAGAAGATATATAATAAATTCATGCGGATTTTATATCTTGTAAATTGACGAAGTTATGGATTTTTTTATTCCTCACCCCCCCCCCTCCCCACTCACACACACCATTTTTGTTTTCACTTTTTCTTTTTTTTTTGGAGGTACGAATTGGTCCTATCAAAAACTTGTCAATTTAAAAGTTGTAGATAATAATATTTATGATAAATTTAATCGGATTTGATATCTTGCGAATTGACGAAGTTATGAATTTTTTTCTCCCTAAAACCCTATTTTTTGCACACATTGAGCCGATTTTTAATTTTACTAAAAATTTGTGATACATAAATTTTTTGACTCACTTCTTGAAGTAATAAACATTTTAAACTGATTTGATATGTACAAAAATTAAGAAGTTATGGGTTTTTTTTCGGTTTTCACAAAAACCCTCCCTATTTCCATCCCACTGGTCCGATTTTGCCCAATTACAAACTTGTCCGAGATTTTATGCCCCTTGATTGCATGTATCAGTTTGGAAGAGATTTGCGCAGAATTATGGTACTTGTCGTGTCCATAAAAAAGTGATATAAATATATATGTATAATAAAGATGAAATCACAAATATATGAACAAATGGTAAAATTTTAAAGATGAACAAGATATGAACATAGGAAACCAGTATGTAAAATAGGAAATTATGAATAACCCACAGAATCATCAGAGGTGCTTGTTGGTTGATTCACAGTAAGATGCGTTATTTCATCCAATTTTGCCGGCATTAAGCCTAAAATGGCAAAATTTAGCACCTAATAGTGCATCATAAAAGAAAATAAAATGAAATACCAAGAGATCTAAAGAAAGATACACCTTACTGGCAAAAAAGCCTAAAATGGCAAAATTTAGCACCTAATAGCGCATCATAAAAGAAAATAAAATGAAATACCAAGAGATCTAAAGAAAGATACACCTTACACAGGATATCAAAAATTATAAGAGCACAATACTTCAATTGCATACAAGGATACAAAACATCATAAAGTTGACTCACAGTGTTAAAACATGTGAGGATGCGAACAGAATTAGGAATATTAGAAATGTGGGCAGAAGTTGCTGAGAATGATAACATTGTTGCCAGCTGGTGTGAAAAAGGAAAATTACATTGTAATTAGGATTAAAAAATATAAAAATGTTTAGTGCTGCCATCTATACCCATAAAACAGAAATGAAATTAATTGAAGAAATTAAGAAATGGTTAAGATTAACATTTATTTAAAGTAGAATGAAAAAATAGGAATAAACTTAATAAATACTAACTAAGTATAAAATAAAATAAATAAGTATATAAAAATAAGTAAATAGAAGGGCATTGATTAAATTAACTAGTTTAAAAACGAATATTATAAAATAAAAAATGAAAAAATGAATATATAAATAACATTTAAAAAAGAATGAGGATTATTTTGAGATAGTAAAATATGGCCTTGTATTATGTACCAATATGTGAAAATTAACGAAAAATATGTTGTGAAATGCAAGATACCCCTATGTTTTTTTTAAATATATCCATATAATATATAAGCACCAATACATACACATATACATGCTCACACACATATAAGGTTTTAAAACTTTTTTTAGCATTCCCGGCAACAACCCTCCATAATGGTATTTTTATTTTTTATATTTTTTATAATAGTGTGTAATGTATTTAAATCATACACACACATTTTCTTTTTTACATTTTTGTGTATGTGTTATAATTTTTTCAGCAATCCACATCCCACCCTCCATAATAGTGTTTTCGATTTTTTATTTATTTTTTTATTTTTTTAAACATATATGCCTATACTGGTAAAAAGTAGAAAAAATGAATATTAAGATTAAGATTTGAGCCATGCAGAAATAAAAGAGACGGGATAATTATAAGACAATGCTAATTGCTTTAATTTAAAAATTTTAGGCTGTAAGAATTGGGAGGAGCATAAACGTTTGATACGAAGACTATGATTAAGTAGAATATTTCTATATACTGAAATGTGTAAGCAGGAATTGAAGTTTGTAAAATTAATTACATTAAATGAAAAGTCATTACGTTTATCATAAATATTGAATGATAGGGTGTTATTAGGGAGAACATTAATTTTAACATCCATAAAATTGATACCAGAATTATTTGAATAAGAAATGCTAAGTTCTAGATCAGAAGGGTATTTTACAGGAAGGGTATTTTACAGTCTGACCTCGTTATCCCGACACCCGGTTTTTACGTCACTTCGCTTATCACATCAGTTTTTCAAAGTCCCGACATTCTGTATATGATTTTAATGTAAATAAACTCCAGATTTTACGTCGTTGAATAATTTTCAACTCCGGATATCCCGACGGTTTACGAAAATTGACAATTTTACATAATCCATCTTATAAGCACGGAAATTAAGCGGTAAGAAATGTCTTAGCCAAACTTTTCGTAAAACTGTCTAAAATACCCATGTGATAAATAAGAAATTTTAATTCAATCCTTTATCTGAATAAATGGCGCTTTCATGTGGTTACACGGCGTTTTTCATCCGACTAACACCGAAGCATTGCTTTTCATTGAAACGATCAGAAATTATCTAACATCCGTTTCTGCAGCAACAAATGTTGATTACAATTCATTGTATAATATTTAAAAAAGAATTGTAGGAAGCACATTTAGGAATAAGCAAATCTTAATACATAAATATTTCATGTAACAATAAACAAACAAATCATCACAAATCTGATTTTGATTCTTTACAATTTTGTTTTTGTGCTTATTTTGTTTAATAATAATATTTAATTGCTTAAAACTACAAGAACAGTTATTAATTTAAAATTGTCTTAAATTAATTAAAAATACAGCTTTTTATAAACATATTTTCCTCCAACTCCGGTTACCACGACACTCCGATTATGACGACACTTTTTTCTGGGCATTAGAGTGTCGGGATAACGAGGTTTGACTGTAGTATTATTATCATTAACAGAAAGAATAATTATATCATCTATGTATCTGTATGGCAATATATTATTGTTAATAAATTTTCTTTCATAAAAGTAAAGATATAAATCGGAAAACATGCTTGATGAAGAAGCTCCTTGGAAAGTGCCCTGTATTTGAATAAAAAAAGCATTGTCTTGGAAGATAAAATTATGAAATGGTAGAAAATTAGTCAAAGATTTGAAGTAGTCAGTGTCAATAGTATCACGTAAATTTAATAAAGGGAAATATTCTATAAATAATGCATTGACAGTAGAATGTAAGTCTTTCAGAATGATATTATTAAAAAAGCTCTTTGAAATCTAAAGTAATAATATTGTTGACGTTTGTTAATGGCTTTATTTTATCCACAAATTCAAAACTGTTTTTAATACAATGACTGTTGTCTTTTGTATCTGATAACTCATAAATTTGTGTAAGAATATTTAAAAATAATGTATAAGCGTGAGTATTATACGTATTAAAACCTACAGTGAGTGTGTGGAATTTAAGAGGATTTTAGTGAAACTTTGGAATCATGACTACATAAGGATAATTTAGGTTGTTATTTTTTATGCCTAGTAATTTATGATAGCTTAAAATATGATTATTATTTTCCTTTAATGTAACATTATGAAGTTTGAAAATATTATTGGAAGTAACTGCTTTAGTTAGAAGGTGATGATAGTAATATTTGCAGATGATAGCATAGTTGTTAGCAACTTTATATACATATGTAATGATGAAATTATTTTGGAGTTCTTGGATATGTGGTATAAGAGTGGAGAAAGAGACTGAATTTTTGGCAATATGCAGTTTTAGTTATTGTTCCAAAAGAAAGATGACATAATGCTTCCAATCTACAAAATATTCAGTAGGTTTATTTTAGTTTATAGCTATTTGAAAATGAAGACATCTAAATCATATGTGAATTGTTTAATGATGGACTGTATGTTACACTGTGAAGGAATACGATATTTAGTGCCATGACGCATCAAAGAGCTTAAGTGAATATTATTGACTATGTCTAAATTACCAGTTATAATATGTCCATGATGGGCATTAATATATGTATTTAGATGGAGATCATTGCATTTACATGTAAAAGTATCAGTGTGTTTGAAAATTTTAGAAAACTTATTATAATTGAAAATTTTACGACTTAAACTAATAGGATATTTAAAAGAAACTTTTAGATTAACACTTAGAAGTGGAAATTTACATTGCTCGTTGTGAAATAAATGATTAAGTTTAATTTTATTAGAAACAGGATTAGTAAAGGTAACGATTAAATGTGAATTACTTTAATTTAATTTTTGTCGTTTTTGTTAATATTGACATTTAGCCTATAATGGAGTAAATCAAAAACTGTATCGCTAAATTGAGGTTTGAATGCATTTGAAGTAAAAACTTTATGATATTGATTTATATGAGATTTAGGAATTACAAATATAAATTTACGAAGAGATATCCAGTTGTAATTGCTACTAAAAGAAGATTGAAGGCGTTTTAATGATTTATTAATATGAATATTAGTTAGTTTAGATGATGATTGTTTAGTA
Organism: Maratus speciosus; assembly: GCA_963932465.1. Classification (NCBI taxonomy): domain Eukaryota; kingdom Metazoa; phylum Arthropoda; class Arachnida; order Araneae; family Salticidae; genus Maratus; species Maratus speciosus. The sequence continues at coordinate 60,350,852 of OZ010788.1, forward strand.
GTAGATAATTGTCCTCTTTTTGTAAGTGTGGTTGGCTTATATAATTTATGATTAAGAGATAGATAGAGAGATTGATAGTTAATTGTATTTGGTGATGTAGAATATACGAAATGAGGTTTATTGTTAGATAGTTGATTTAGTCCATATGGATAAAGTGTGTTATAATGTTTTAATATGTAGATTCCAGAAAAAGACGTTCATGGTATTTATTTTGTATATTAAGGATATGAATTGTAATATTATTAAATGTATGCTTTTTAAAGCGCCTATACTCAACATTACAGTTTAAAGGATTGCGAGAGCATTTATAATTACTGATGGCAGAAGGATGTCCATTGATACGTTTATGAATTGGGCCGACAGTTTGACCAATGTATTGCATGTTTCATGAATTACATTTAATACGATAAATAACATTAAAAGCTTTACAAAAAATAATATGGGAAGTGTTATGTACAATTTGTGAGGGATGTGCATGACGGCAGGTCAAGCAGCGGGGCTAAATTGTAAATGTGGTGAGGGAGAAGAAAATAGGTAGCTGGATAACGATCCATGGTCAAGCCTATAATTAACCATATACCGGACATTACGCTGAGAGTTATCAAAGCCCAATTTGCCAGTCGCTAAAAATTTACTTAGAATTGTCATGAAGATATATATATATATATATATAGGTAGAGAGATAGGTAGAGATAGATAGATAGATAGATAAAGTTTTTTATTGAAGGAGGTTTTGGGTTCTAGGGGTCATGATCGGTGTAGATCTGCAAACATTTTTCAGAAATTCTAACATAAAGAAGAATGTAACAGGTAGTATTTCACACGAAATCTACCTAAAAATAAAATATAAATAAATTCACATCATATAAGAAATGCTTTAACAAATAAGAATTAAATTCAGAAAGTGATAATTAATAAGTATATATATGTAATTATTTCGAGGTATATTGGAATAATTCTATTATTCTCAGTATACAGGGTAGTCATAAATAAAAATTTGGATATTTTTATTTCATCGCAAAGTGCTCTTTGCGATTAAAATTATTAAATTGTTTTAAAACGGAAATTATTAGATGCATCAAAATAAAATATTTAATTAAAAATTTCGATGTAGAAGAATAAAAAGAAAATAAACAACTACTAACGAAAAAGAACGATGTTAAATCATCTTTTAATATGTCATAGTAAATAAAGTAGGAGGTTAATGTGTAATAAAAGCATTCCCATGCGATGAAATAAATTTTATCTTTCTGTATGAAACCTCCTCAGCATTACTTAAAAGAAGTACGTTTTTAGGAAACGCAAATGTTGTTTCCGCCTTTATAGAGCCCAAATATGCCGCAATAAATCTCCTTAATAGTTGAACATAAAAAATTCTGTAGTCCAACATAGATTTTTTACAAAAAATTTAAATGCACATTATAATGCTTACATTGAATTAAGCAAAACATCGCTGTAAATTTACTTTTATATAAAATGTAATTAGGCTTATGTTCAATTAATTTTCCTAAACGTATTAAATAAAAGATCAAACTATTTTTCTTATTCTCCTCCATTTGTTATAATTTTCTTATCCTGAAAAAAGATAATATAACGTTGTTCAGATAATATAACATAAAGTAATATTACATATAGATAATATAACATAAAGTTGTAAAGATAATATAACATAACGTTGTTCTTATAAATTCGAAGATAGTATATATGAGAGTGAAGAGCTAAAATTATATTTTTTCTATGAGGTGCAGTTACAGTATTTTTTCCATTTAAAGCAGTTCTAAATAAAAGCAATAATAACCTATCTTAAAAAGTCCCTCATGAATGAAGAATTTATTTTCTAAAGTTTTTATCAATCATTAATTGTAATAATATGTTCTATCTACTAACTCAACTTCTACTGTTATTGTAACGGTTGTTTGTTCGAATGTTTACTTTTTAGTTTCGGTTTCTTTGTGCGATTTTAATTAAAAGGCCTGGGTGGCACATCCATTATGTGCTTAACTTAATATAATTAAAAGTAGTTAGTATACGATTATGTTTATTTAATTATTAAAGTAAAGAGCACGATACAATATGACAACTAATAAGTCACTATATTTCTGTTTTTATGTATCGTATTTTTATAGAAAATGAAATGTAGCTTAATCATCGTTCTATTATTATATTCATAAAATTAACAACAGTACATTTATTGCTTGTAAATGAACTAATTAAAATTGAACAAAATATTTATATCGTCTAAGAGCATTATTCACTTAAATAAACATTATACGTTTCGTGGAAAGAGATAGAGATGTATAGAAAAGCGTATGAATATACATAAAATATAAGATTTTAAAAATAAATTATTTGAAAGTTTGGTTTAAAATTACTATGCATCTCACACATACCGCGGGTCGGATGAATCTCATTTAATGAAATGATGGGCAGAAAATTAAATAAGAATAATTACTATATTAATTTTAATTCCTAAAAGTTGTAAATTAAAACTTTAAACACAGTAAAAATAGGTTCATTCTGCTGTTTTCATCTTTCGACTCTACCCGAGTCATTTTCAATACAAATAAATAAATATATTCTAAACTTACGCCGTCTGTGAAACGCCATCATTTAATTTTTAATGTATTCTTTCATATTATGCCCTTTATTTTTCTATTTTACTTACTTATTTTTATTTTCGTAACCATTGAGTAGCTCCAGCCATAATTTTGGTAAGTTAAATGATGCTAAATCGTTACATATTGAATTTTTATGCGTTATCATCTCTATGATTTCTCTTATAATGGATGAAGTCTCACTGGAGGGAAAAATTATCTTAATTTCATTGAAATTTGTTTGCATGGTTTCGTCTAGATACAATCTTCCGTGGGCTATTACTTGCTATATTTCATAGGCCGTGCAATTTTAGAATATTTTTATCCATTTGATTTGAAAATGACTCGAGTCGGGTTGAAAGATGTAAACATTGAAAGGAAACTATTTTTACTGTTTTTAAAGTTTGAATTAAACCTTCTAGCAATTAAAATTGGCATATTATTACAAGGTGTTAATTTGCTGTATAAGAATAATCACCTGAAAAAATATCTAGATCATGATCACCACACTTTTAAAATGAAAGCCATGTTAAAAATTCATAGCATATCAGAAATGCTTTAACCAATAAGAATTAAATTCAGAAAGGGATATCTAACAAAAATATAAATAACTATTTCAAGGTATAGTGGAATAATTTTAATAAACTCATTGTACAGGGAGGTCATAAATAAAAATTTGGACATGAGTATTTTTTCATCGCAAAATTATCTTAACGATACAAATTGTTAAATTGTGTTAAGACGGAAATGAGTAGATGAACTGCTACAAAATATTTTGTTAAAAATTTCGATTTAGAAGAATAAAAAGAAAATAAACAACTTCTAACGAAAAAGTACGATGTTAAATCCTCTTTTAATACATCATAGTAAATAAAATAGAAACTAACTGTGCAATAAAAGAATTCACATGAGATGAAATAAATTTTATCTTTCTGTATGAAACCTCTTCAGTAATACTTAAAAGTAGAACATTTTTAGGAAACGCAAATGTTGTTTCCGCCTTTATGGAGACCAAATATACTGCAATAAATCTCCTTAATAGTCTAACATAAAATTCTGAAGAGCAGCATAGGTTTTTATAGCAATTTTAAATGTACAGTATAATGATTACATTGAATTAAGCAAAAAGGTTGCTGGAAATTTACTTTTGTATAAAATATAATATGCTTATGTTCAATTAATTTTCCTAAACGTATTATATAAAAATTTAAACTATTTTTCTCATGCTATTTGTTCCTCTATGTGTTATTCTTTTCTTAGTCTGAAAATGGGTAATGGAAAATAAAAGTTTGCTCTGATAAATTCGAAGATAATACATATGTAAATGATGAGCTGAAGTAATATAATTTTTTATTTCTATGCTGTACAGTTGCAGTATTTTTCCACAGTTACAGTATTTTTCCGTATAAAGCAGTTTTAAAAGAAAACAATTATAACTTAGTTTAAAATGCCCCTCATGCATGACGAATTTGTTTTCTAAAGTCTTTGTCTATCACTAATACATTAATAATCTTTCTATTTTTATGTATCGTATTTTTAAAGAATATGAAAAGTAACTTTATTTTCATTCTATTATATCCTTCATAAATTTGTAAACAATACATCTATCGTTTGAGACTAAAATAATTTAAAACGAACAAAAGAATATATATCGAATAAGAACTTTATTTACTTAAGGGGTCTCAAGAATCTTAAAGATTCAAAATTTTCGAAATTTTAATTTTTTTTGTTGTTAAACTCCTGTATTTTCTGAACATTTTGATATAATTTTTTCCTTGAAATTCCCATTAGAACAGAAATTATAACTCTTATAATTATACCCACTGAATAGGTGAAGCGGTGTTTCCGAAACTTTCATGTCATTTTCCCCCAAATGACGTTTTTGGGTATAACGCACATGATATCTCAAAAACTTCTGAATATTTTTTCATGAAATTTCCGAAACATATGTTTCATGTTAATCTGTATAAACTGAACCTAATGTTTCCTTTTTATTGTTCAAAAAATATTTTTTTAGGTGATTATACTGTTGAAATTTTCAAAATTTTGCATCAGTTAAATACAACTTCGGATTACAAATATAAAAATGATTTAAATACAAATTTATTTAGGTTCAGGGTAATGACTACAATCTGAAGTATCAGTAGCTTACCAAAATTTTTTTTCTAGTTTCAAAATATAATTTTTAATCCTGCGCGTAAGCTGTTATACCAATTTTCTCCTCGTCAAATGTGTGACAGTTTGGAGCCCACTGTAAATGCATCTTGCAATTTTTTAAATACGTGAAATAAAAGAACATACTTATATCTTTTTACCAATAAAAATTGTGTTTTTAAATTATATACATTTTAAGATATTAAATGTTAAAAATTGTCTTTTTTTCATTTTTTCCAATTTTAAGAGTCCTCAGACCCCTTAAATTAGGGATGCACAACATGTGGCCCGCGGGCCAAAAGTGGCCCGCCATGGTTTAACTTGTGGCCCTCGATCACAATTTATACAATTTCTTAGTTTTTTTATACAATTTCGGCAATTTATAACTGGAAAAATTGTCCATATGTCGCAAAAAAACCGCGAATTTCGTCAATTTTCCTCGGGAAGAAATTTCAAATTTCATCAGAGTCAATTAAGAATTGCAAATTTCGTAGATCGAGTTCGAAAAAATCGCGAATTTTATCGATGAGTCGCAGAAAAATCTCAAATTTCGTTGATCGGCTGGGGAAAAATCGCAATTTGTCAAGTTTGTCAATTTATCGCGAGAAAAATTCGCGAATTTCGACAATTTGCCGCTGAAAAAATTTCAAATTTCGCCACTCAGTTAAAAATCGTGAATTTCGTTGATTAGACGCTGTAAAAATTGCGAATTTTGTCAATTATGTGATCCTTAATCGGTTGCTAAAAATCGCGAGTTTTGTCAGTTTATCCTGAGAAAAAAATCGGAATTTTTTCAATTTGCCGCAGGGAAAATTACAAATGTCGTCAGAATCAGTTGAGAATCGCAAATTTCGTTTATCGGGCGCGGAAAATTTTCGAATTTTGTTGATCGCGAGAGGAAAAAATCGCGAATTTTGTCGACTCGGCGCGGAAAAATCTCAAATTACGTTAATCGGGAACAGAAAAATCGCGAATTTTGTCGATGAGGTACGAAAAAATTGCAAATTTTATTGAACGGCTGCGGAAAAATAGTGAGTTTCGTCGGTTTATCGCGAGAAAAAATCTCGCATTTCATCAATTTGTAGCATAAAAATTACAAATTTCTTCAGAGTCAGTTAAGAATCGCGAATTTCGTTGATCGGGCGCGGAAAAATCGCGAATTTTGTCGATGAGCTGTGGAAAAATTGCAAAATTTCTTCATCGGCTGCGGAAAAATCGTGAGTTTCACCAGTATATTGCGAGAAAAAATTGCAAATTTCGTCAATTCGCCGCGGGAAAAATTACATATTTCGTCAGAGTCAGTTGACAATCCCGAATTTCGTAAATCGGGCACAGAAAAATCGCGAATTTTGTCGATGAGGTACGAAAAATTGCAAATTTCGTTGATCGGATGGGGAAAAATCGCGATTTTGTCAATTTATTACGAGAAAAATTCACGAATTTTGTCAATCTTTCGCGGGAAAAAAAACACGAACTTCAACAATTGATAGAAAAGATTACAAATTGTGTCAATTAGTCGCAAAAATATTGTGAAATTTGTCAATCGCTCGTGAAAAAAAAATTATGATTTTTCCCCAAAAATTCGCGAATTTCGTGAATAGCTCATGAAAAAAATTACAAAATTTGTGTGTCGGTCCTAAAAATATCATGAAATAGAAATCCATTGGTTGCAGGAAAAAAATCATAAATTTCATCGATTTTGCGCGTAAAAGAAAGCTAAATTATTGCGAATATCGAAATAATTCGATCGGGGGAGGAAAAAATCGAAAATTTTCGCTGATCCGTTGAGGGAAAAAAATCGCGAATTTTGAAAATTTAACACTGAAAAAAATCGCGAATTTCGTCAATTTATCGCAGGTATCGCAAATTGGATGTTTGGAAACCACAAATTGGATCCGAAATTGGTTGCCAATTGGCATTGGAAAATTACCGCGAAATCTGTCAATCGGTCGTTGATAAAAAATTGTGAATTTCGTCAATCAGTCGCACTTGATTGACAAAAGAAATAAAAACGAGTTTTGTCAATAGCCCGCAGAAAAAATAGCATAATTATTCCATCTTGCCTTGTTATTTCAAAAATAAGTTTCCTTTTATTTTAAATGAAGTTATTCTTCAATAAATTTTTTTTATAAGTTTCAATAACGTTCAATTATTTAGAAATTGTGTGTAATTTTTTTTTTCAAGTTACCATTTATCAAGAACGAACCGTTAGTCTTCATAAAGTGTTGAATGGTTATTCATACAGATGAGAAGAACCCCTGCTTTCCTGCATACAATTATTTATTTCCGTTTGTTTATTTTTGTTATAGACAAAAAATAATTATTCATCAAGAATAAAGATTACACCCCCTCCCTACCTTCCCGATATAGAATTTTGTCTGTGTTACTGATGTGGTCCTCGACAACCTTAACATTTTTGTAAGTGGCCCTTCTCTTAAAAAGGTGTTGTGCACCCCTACCTTAGATAAACATTATAAATTTTGTGAAAAGAGGTAGAGATGTACAGAATAGCATATAAATACTCCTAAAATATTAGATTTTAAAGTAAATTCTTTGAAAGTTTGATTTAAAATTGCTATGCATCTCACACATACCGCATGTTGGATGAATCTCATTTCATGAAACGGTGGTTGTATAATTAATAAGAATAAGTACCAGAAAAAATATTTCACATGAATAATCTATTTATATAAAATTCTAGTCTCTCTGTGTCCCTCACAATTCCGGTTGGACGGCCTCATTGATCGCGGCCATGCCAGTGTTAGTCTTCCTATGGAGAAATCGGTACCAGCTTCAACAATGAGTAATTGTTGAAAAGTACTGATGTCAGGGTTGCCACAATAGCGCCAAATATTGATCAACTTGACATAATATCGCCAAATTTGGCGGTATTTCGCCAAATTTGTCGACAAAAATATGTTATCATATATGAAGACAAGTTGGCGATAGTTGGCAAATTTAGCGAAATTCCCATTGAAAACCCATTAATCTTTCATAATCGAGCTCACCGCTATTTAATTTTAACTCCGCGCATTGAAGGGTTTTTTTCAAAATCTATGGATCAAAATTTAAAGTGTAATATACGAAAATGTACGTTTTTACATCTGCATCCCGATGCTACTAATATAATAACCACCACTAGATGGCGTTGTCTTATCTGATATCCTAACTGCCCAATTTTAATGTGCTTTACATAGCCGGATACAGAAATTAAATTCTCGGTATTTTTCCAGTATAGAGGCCTTGGCGAAATAGAGAAAACTGCCATGGCGAAGAAGAAAATTTGGCAACATATTTTCTGGCGACATGTTTCCACATTTTAAAATGTGTTATTTTCAACCATCACTGCGGAACAAGTGAAAAACTACTCATATTCTTGCACATGTGTTGCATATATCTTTATATATCATTTTCCGTCATTTTTGACAGGCTATCTTTTTAGTTAAATTATAATCATTACACTAAAAGTAAAACTTATTTAACTTTTTTATAATTTGTTATTTTAAAAATGTATGTAACTGAAAAGTGCCTTTTTAGTTAAGGATTCTTGAAGCTTTTTTTTTTTGCCGTCCTTTGCTAGGCTGCATTTTACCATCGTTTGGCATAACTAGAGCTTTACTTCATCGCCACCGTTATTTAATTTTAAGACCAATTTCAGTTATCTTTACCCTTTTTTTATAAAATTTAATGGACTATTTCTCATTTCCTTTTCCTTTTACTACAAAAAACTTGAGAGGAAGGAGCCTACGGGTCTCGACCAATCATAATTTTCTGTCTCTCTCTGTTTTACATTTCCCTTCAATTGCAGATATTTCTCTGCAGTTAGACTATTTCTATTTCTACGAACTCATGCTTTGCATAATAATCCGTCTTACGCCTGGGTGTTAAGTTGACGACCCCTAGCAAACCCTTCAAGCACTATTAAGCACTGTTAAAATGAAAGCAATATAAAAAGTTCAGAACATATAGAAAATGCTTTAACAAATAAGAATTAATTTTTATTCCAAATTCCCTTATCTTGACCGTTTTTAATTAAATTTAATAGACTGTTTCTCATTTCCTTTTCTTTTTACTACAGAAAACTTGAGATGGAAGAGCCTACGGGTCTCGACCAATCATAATTTTCCGCCTCTCTCTCAGTTTTACGTTTCTCCTCAGTTGCAGTTATTTCTCTGCAGTTAGACTATTTCTATTTCTACGAACTCATGATGTGCAAGACAATCCATCTTATTCCTGGGTGTTAAGTTGACGATCACTAGGAAACCCTTCAAGCATCTCACACTGTTAAGAACTGTTAAAATGAAAACAATATAAAAAGTTCAGAGCATATAGAAAATGTTTTAACAAGTAATAATTACATTCAGGGTATGACTTAGTTATTCCTTCGACCAAAAATCTAACGCCAAACTGTAAGATTAAATGCCAATAATGGCTGATCGTAAATGTCACATTCACTTGACTTTAAGCAAGTTACACGTGTTTACGTCATCAAGTGATTTTTATTTCAACGTTTTATTTGTATTTTTATTAATGTTATACTCATTTATTCGTTCTTTCGTTATTTAAAATAAAAATGATGTCAATTTATATAATTTGGCGAATGGTTTGGCGATTTATATAATTTGGCGAAATTGTTTGACGGGATAACAAAGTAATACCAAATTCAGAAAGTAATAACTTATAAAAAATATATAATAATTATTTCGAGGTATACTGTAATAATTTTATTAAACCCAGTATTGAATGTGGTCTTAAATAAAAATTTATATAGGAAACTTTTTTCGCAAAGTAATCCTCGCGATTAAAATTATTAAATAGTGTTAAAACGGAAATTCTTGGATGCATCACAATAAAATATTCCATAAAAAAAAATAAAAATTCCATGTAGCAGAACAAAAGAAAACACACAACATCTAACGAAAAAGTACGATGTTAAATCATCTTTTAATATAGCATAGTATATAAAATAGAAACTTAATGTGTAACAAAGGCATTCCCATGAGATGAAATAATTTTTTACCTTCTGTATGGAACCTCTTCAGCATTACTTAAAAGTAGAACATTTTTAGGAAACGCAAACGCTGTTTCCACCTTTATGGAATTTAAATATACTGCAATAAATCTCTAATTGTCTAACATAAAAACTGAAATGCAACATAATATTTTTATAAAAATTTTAAATGTAGATTTATAAAACTTACATTGAATTAAGCAAAAATATCGCAGAAAATCTCTTATGTAAAAGTACAATATGTTTCTCTTAGATTAATTTTCCGAAATGTATAAAATTCAGCGTAAACTACTTGTCTTCTTCTACTTGTTCCTTTATACATTATTATTTTCTTAACCTGAAAAAAAAAATAGAAAACAGAACATTGTTGTTATAAATTGATAAAATTTTATATTAAGATAAAATTTTAGATGAGGGCAATCGTTGAAAATAATGTAAAAGTTTTTCTACGTTTTACAGTCACAGTATTTCTCCATTTAAAACAGTTTTAAAATAAATTAATCATGACTTATAATAAAAAAAAAAATATTCAAATCACGAAAATCGCTAATGCATACAGAATTTGTTTTCGAAAGTCTTTAACAGTCAGTAATAAGTTTTTAAATTTGTATTTTTATTCATTTAATTTTTGTTGAATATGAAAAATCACATTATATTTGTTCAATCTTTACCTCCATAAAATTATGACCAGCATATCTATTGTTTCAGATGGGCGTGACTTTAAAAGCAAAAAATTATATATCGAATAAGAGTATAAGAAAATTATATATCGAATTTTATTAAATAGTTATTAAATTTCTGTGTAAAGAGATAGATATGTATTGCATCATATAATAAATACTTGTACGTTACAAGAGTTTAAGTTAAATTCATTAAAAGTTTTATTTAAAATTTATATGCATTTCAGTTTAATCTCACATCCGATGACATTTCGGATGTCACAGTAGGCAAAATATTAAATGAGAATAATCACCAGAAAAATATTCAGCATGAATAATTAAATCATAAGAATTCAAGCATAACCATAAAATGTGAACAATATAAAAAGTTTTCAGTATATCAAAAGTTTCTTAGCAAAAAATAATTAAATTCAGAAATTAATAACTAACAATAAGATTGAAATTAGTTCGTAGTATATTGAAATAATTAATTTTTTTAATACTTAATTTAAAACTTTCTTTCGTTTTACATTTGCATTAGCTTGTGTAATTTTTGAAACAAAAATCATTTTACTTTACAAATTGAGCAAAAAAATTTATGGATTGTAATAAACATATCGAGCGATAACTGTTAGATTCAAAAAAATAATTTTTTTCGCTAAAAGATTCTGCGTAGAGTAATAGAAAAAGAAATAAACAAACTTCTAACAAATAGATACTATGTTAAATTATCCTTTAATAGATCATAAAAAATAAAATAGAAACTGGATGTGCAATAAAAGCATTCCCATGAGATTAAAGTAATTTTATCTTTCTATATGAAACCTTTTCAGCATTACTTAAATGTAGAACATTTTTAGGAAACGCAAATGCTGCTTCCGCCTTTATGGAGGTCACGTATACCTCAATAAATCTCCTTAATAGTATAGCACAAATTTCTGAAATGCAACATAAAATTTTATAAAAAATTTAGATGCACATTATAAAGCTTTTATTGTATTAATCAAAAACATCTCTGGAAATTTTTCTTTTATATAAATATAACATATTTTTGTTCAATTAGTTTTCCTAAACGTATAAAATAATAGCTTAAATTATTTTCCTTATTCCACTTATTCCTCTATACGTTATTAATATACTTTTCATAAGTTATTAGGTTTCTCTATACTTATTTTCTTAACGTGAAAACAGATGATAGAAAATAAAACATTGTTCTTATAAATTCGAAGATAAACTATATATGAGGATGATCAGTCAAATAATGTAATTTTTTTCTGTTTTGTACAGTTGCAATATTTTTCCATTTAAAGCGTTTTTAAAAGAAACCAATCATGATTTATGGTAAAATGTGTCACAAATCACAAAAATATCACATTCTTGAAGATTCTTTTTCCGAAAGTCTTTGCCAATAACTAATAAATTAATATCTTTGTATCAACTTATCAGTCGCATTTTTATTGAATATGAAAATTAACTTTTTTCGACTAATACATTCATAAAATTCTAAATAACTCATAAATTATTTCAGAATGAATTAAGTAAAAATGAACAAAAATATGCCCATTAAATAAGAGCATTATTTACTTAAATACACACTATAACTTTTTCAAAAATTGGTAGAGATGTATAGCACAGCGCATAAATAAACATAAAGTAAATGTTTAAATTAAAATAAAATTTGAAAGAAAATGCATCGAAAGATAGGTTTAAAATTACTATGAATATGACAGATACCTCGCGCCGGATGATTGTCCCTTCATGACATGGCTGGCGAAAAAGAAAATATGAATAATCATCTAAAAAAATATTTAACATGAAGTATTATATTATGATAAGTATACAAGCATAAACTTAAAATGCAAACAATTTAAATCGATTTCAGTATATAAAGAATTCTTTAGCAAATAATAATTAAGGAAACAAGAGACCTTCAAACACATATTTGTTTTAAATTACTCTTTAAATATTAGCCAAGGGCGCACCATATGAATTATGGCATATGTTTATCACACAAGAAATTAAAATAAAAGGGAATTTTCCTTAATATTTTAAGCATTATGAAGAACTTTTTAATATTACCTATGCGCATTCCATATAAATTAAAATCCCAAATATTTTTTATACCAGTTTGGTGTACATATACAAATAAAACTATGCACAGTTTTTCAAACAAAATATAATTGGAAAAAACAAAGTTAAAACGCAGAAATATGATACAAAAAATGCTGAAATTTTACTAAAATTTAGAAAATATTTTTTCTTACTTTTATATACAAATATATACAATTCGATGCACATTTCTATTTGTATATGTAAACCAAACTGGCACAAAAAATATTGGGGATTTTAATTAACATGGAATGCGCATGGATTATCTTTAAAGTTCTTCATAACGCTTAAAATATTCAGAAAAATTCCTTATTTTCTCAAAAAAAATTTTTTTTCTTAATTTCTTGTGTGATAAATATATGCGAAAATTCATATAGTTATGAATAATACTCTTGAATATTATGTAAAGTGCAGTAAAAAACAAATAAAAAATGAGTTTGTAGGTCCCTTATCCCCTTAAATTCAGCAAGTGATAAATAACAAAATGATGCAAAATTATTTAAAAGTACGTATGTTGGAAAAATTTTAATACTTTTTTAATTACATAATTTAAACTCTCTTTTGTTTTACATTTAAATTAGCTTCTATAATTTTTAAACAAAAATCATTTTAGCCTACGAATTGAGCAAAAGCATTTGTAGAACTTAATAAACATACTGGGCGATAACTCTTATATTAGCCACAATAAAACTTTTCGCTAAAAATTTCAGTGTAGATTAATAAAAAGAAAAAACTTCTAACGCAAAGGTACGAAGTTAAATCATCTTTAAATGTACAATAGAAAACAGAATAGAAACTGTATGTATAATAAAAGTATTCCTATGAGATTAAATAAGTTTCATCTTTCTGTATCAAACCTCTTTATTATTACTTAAAAGAAGAAAATTTTTAGGAAACGCAAATGTTGTTTCCGCCTTTATGTGAGCCCAAATGTACCGCGATAATTCTCCTTAATAGTCTAACCAAAAATTCTGAATTACAAAGTAGATTTTTATAAAAAATTTAAATGAACAGTATAAAGCTTACGTTAAATTAAGCAAAAATATCTCTGGAAATTTACTTTTGTATAAAATATAATAACTTTATGTTCAATTAATTTCCCTAAACGTATTAATGAATATTTTAAACTATTTTTTCTTACTACATTAATAAGTTATTCACAGATTATTGCTGTTTATTTAAAACCTGTATTTTACATATAATCCATAACTTTAAGTTATTTACTTTATTATCAGGTTTTACTTTATTTTCCATGTGCAGCAATACTTTATTTTGTATACATCCTTCATATATTTAAAAGCATTTTCAGTTTGTTAATGTTTTCTTTATTTACTAGGGGGCTCTGCCCCCTACGAGCTACGCTCTTCAACCCCCGTTCAGACACCGCAGACTCTAACAGCACGCTAATTTGACCGCCTTTAAAAAGATTTCGGAAGATTGAATTATAATTTGAATCTGACAATTATAATCTGACGTAATTTTCACCAAACTTTTCTTTCTCTTTTTAATATTCACGTCAAAATACTTTTGTTAGAAATGAAATATTATGATCATCTTAAAATGTCAAGTAAATGTCTCGCGCAATTTTTAAATTAAAACTGTTTTGCAATATTATTTTTTGTTCATTTTACGTAATAAGTGTAATATGACGTAAATTCTCCTATTTAGGACTTCTAACGCATGTTACTGAATTTATTATTTTACAATATTCTTTCTCATTTAAAATTCACGTGTAACTATAGTTTTTATGACGTAATTTTCAAAGAATTCCTGCTTTTTATATTTTTTGTTTATAATAGTCACGTGTAAAATAAATTTTTAATTTGAAGCAACCATTACTGTTTGCGCTGTTTATACAGTTGGCAACAGTTTAAATTAATACACTTTTCTAAAATTTGTAAAAAATATCTCTCGAAATGCTGAAAATTTGAATTTAAAATAGAAATAAAACCTCGAAAAATTATTCAAATTAAAAAACTAACTGCAATCTGCACACCGGGAAATTCTGACGCATAAAATGATCTAAAAATGATTAAATTCCTATGTACAGTTTTTGCTCCTATAAAACTTTTTTAATGGAACGATTTTGTCCAACTTTGGCATTAAATATCTCTTAAAATAATTCTTCGATTTGAAAACTGTCTGCATCAGCGTGTTTATCAAACATTTTTCTATAATACTACCGATTTTCATATTTTTGTATGCAACAGTTTTTTTAATATTAACGAAGAAAGACCTCCGGTCACAAAAAATTCAAAACCGGCGGCGGTGACAGCGGTAGTTACTTTTTTTTTTTAGAATAGAGAGATATTAAAAAAGGCCACATCATTTTAAATTGTTTTAAAAAAATATATATTATTTTATAGTTCTGTATAAAAAAATTACATTTAATTTCACTTAGTATTCCCCTTTACTATCCATTTATATACCTTGTATTTCGTCCGTTCACAAATATTTCATAAATTTACAGTTCAATTCATTCCAAATTGTGGATATAGTTTTAAGTCTATAAAATCTCTTCAATTTTCCATAATAAAAATTTTCAATTCTTCTAAGTATCTTTTTATAAAAGTTCGTTCCTTTATAAGTTATTTTTAATACATTATCCTATTTTCCATTCTTGTCTATTTAAAAGTTTCAATTTCATTTAATCCTTAAAGACATAAAAAGTTCTAAAATTCATATATAACTTACTATATTATTTTCCAATATTCATAGTTCTTTCGTCTTATCCTAATGTTTTTCTAGTTAACTAAATTCAATATAAGTTCAGATGCATACTATTATGCTTGCTGCATTTTATAAAGAGAAATAACGTTTTCACCCTTCACTAGGGCGTCCTCAGTTTCAACTAAAGATTCGAAGTTTTTCTGGCCTGAGATCATTTCCATTTTCCCTTTCTTTTCCCCCTTTTGAACGGACGAAATACAAGGTATATAAATGGATAGTAAAGGGGAATACTAAGTGAAATTAAATGTAATTTTTTTATATAGAACTATAAAATAATATGTATTTTTTAAAAACAATTTAAAATGATGTGGCCTTTTTTAATATAAATAAAAAAAACATTAACAAAATGAAAATGCTTTTAAATATATGAAGGATGTATACAAAATAAAGTATTGTTGCACATGGAAAATAAAGTAAAACCTGATAATAAGGTAAATAACTTAAAGTTATGGATTATATATATTTTTTCTTATTCTACTTTTTCCTCTATATGCTATTAACGTACGCTCCATACGTTATTACGTTCTTCTACACGTTATTTTCTTAACGTTAAAAAAGATAATAGAAACCAAACGTTGTTCTTATAAATTCGAAGCTAAAATTATATATGAGTGTGATCAGTTGAAATAAATATTTTTTTTCTATTCTGTACAGTTACAATTCCAAACTGTTCCATTAAAAGCAGTTTTAAAAGAAACCATGACCAAGTTAAAAATTCATACAAATCACGAAAATCTCTCATGCATAAAGAATTTTGTTTTAATGTCTTTGCCAATCACTAATAAGTGAACATTAATAACTGTTGTATTTTTATGTGTTGCATTTTATTGAATATGAAAATTAACTTTATATTTGTTCTATTAATACCTTTATAAAATTATAAACAGTACATCTATTGTTTGAGAATGAACTAACTAAAAATGAACAAAAATATACATATTGAATTATAGTATTATTTATTTAAATACACTTTATACCTTTTGTAGCAACAGGTACAGATGTATACCATAGCATACAAATTCACATAAAGTCATATATTTTATAGTAAATCCATCGAAAGTTTGGTTTAAAATTAGAGTAGTCCGACCAGTAAATGAACGCTTAAGCATATTTTTAAAGAAAATGATTGATAATATTTTAATAAATAGTACCTTTTGGTGTCTGAGAGTGCAAATACATGTATCTGTATACAAACGATTAAACAATAATAAAAGGAAATTTATAAAATATTTAATACGTGATTTATCACATTGCTAACTAATCGTTGAACAACCAGAGTGAAAAATGTCCAAGCCGAGAATCGAACCCGGAACCTCTGGAATAGCGCTTCAAGTGCTCTACAGTTTAAGCTATGAATACAATACACAGATTAGAATCTCTCACTCATATATATAATTCGAAGCATAATTTACTGCTGAAAATTAATTGAAAAATTAATTAAAAAATTATTGGAAGTTTATATTTTATTTGTTTGGAATGTTAGGGGTGTCTTAATAAAAAGCTATGGTAAAACAAATAAATGAACAGTTCTTACTAGTGAATGAGCGCAAAAAATTCCTGTGAATAAATGGCCAGTAATTTAAAATAATTTTAAAATAAGTTTCATGCTATATAATTTATTTTACAACTTGTACAAATAACCTATCACATGCATTTACTGAATTACGGGATTTTAAAGCCTAGAATGATAATTAACTTGAAAAATTGTCTTTTTTAAGTATTGAAATTAGTCATAGATTGCTGATTAAAAAAAAAAAAAAAAACATTATATTTCCTGAAATTTTTGGCCATATATGTCTCTATTTCAGGACCAAGGTAAACTGCAGATGAATGGAAGTATGTAATAGAAATTAGTTCATGTGTTTTTATTATGCTTATTAAATGTCCTTTAAAATACCAGACCTTATTTTCTACTGCAGGCCACTTCCAATTCAGGTCCTGTTGTCCACACAATGTCATGGTGCTTACTTCATATTTCCCACTTTTATTCGTTACCAGTCCAATCAATAATTCTTTGTCGTATTCAACAATCACGTATGATTTATTAATCGCTATCCCATGTGTATAAATGGATTTTTTCTTTATGTTTGTTTCATGGTATTATAAAAAAGAATCTTTTACTCCATTCTTATGCACTGGAAATCCAATTTTCGCTTTTCCAACTGTCCAATCTTTAAGGAATGGTCCCATACACCTACCTTTAATTTTTTCTCTCGCAGTTTCATAGACAATGTTGCTTTTGGAATTTTAAAATGAAAAGATACCTTCTTCAAATGAGCTGACCTGATGTCACCGCTTCCAAAGTATTTTCAAGGTCATCTGTGAAGTTCTTAAACCTTCCATATTTCCTTTTTAGGGAGCCTTCTTTGTCACCAGTAGGAATATATCTATCAGTCATCTAAAAACAATGAAAAAATAATCTTTGAAAAACATGAATAATTTTTATCTTTAAAAATGTACGTGTAGAGGAAAAAGAGTAAAAACGGGCAAAGGTGTAAATATGGGCACCCCTCCCAAAGTGGCCATTGGAGGTGCTGAAGACGGGCGGCCAGGATTGTATATGATACTACTTGATAAGATAATAGAGAGCAGCTAGAACCATTTTTTTTAAAATAGTGTGAAAGCAACGTGAGTTATTGTGCGAATTGGTATTTGTTAGGAACTCAAACTTTTGACAGGTATCTGTAATCGCTTTCTTTTCATACCCTTATAGTTAGTTTAAAATAATTTCAGAGTGATACTGGGAAAGTGAAGATCCTAAGCTACTTTTAGAAGCTCGCCTTTAGTCATGCACGTCTTTAGGCTACATGTGAAGGTGCCGATCTTTCTTATTTGGGGTTGCTGTAAATATGGGCACCTTCTTTTTTGAATTATCTTGATATACAAGCACATTTAACTCTAGCTATGCTAATTGATGAGGCTGCTAAAACACCACAATGTTCCCCAGGAACTTTAAACGTATTTCCTTTGGTCGACATATCTCCTGTCCCCAAGATGAAGAAGAGAAGCTCTACTCGTGGACGCAAAGCAGCAAGTTTCAGCGTCATCGCTGGATCACCATGCAATGGTCAGTTGACCAAGTCACTTGATAAAAGTGCTCTCAAGAAAATATTCTTGAGTTTTCTCAAAGAGACAGGTCAGGGGGCAGGAGTAGGAAGGCCGTAGGCCTTAAAAGAAAAATCGACTTACGAAAGATAGGAAATATCCTCTGATTCATCGCTGACCCTCCCCTTGTGGATAGTGACGATGATATGATCCCGGATATCAACGATGGGACAAAACCAGTCTCGAGTGATACAACTTACATCTTTTGAGATGGAAAGATACTCGCAGAGTAGTGTGGGTTAAATGTGCTATGTGCCAAATGTAGGCATCTTTAGATTGTGCTGGGCTGAAAGAGCCAGTTATGTTTTCGATTCCTGAAAATATTTTTTTTTCTGTAGTAAATAAATTCTCTACCATTTTGTATTATTTTATCTTGTTTTAAAACATTTTAAACTAGTTTTTATGACCTTGTTTGGAGAGGGCCCATATGTGCAGCTAATTTTTTCTGATGCTTTTTTCAAAGATTTTTGCAAATCTTCATTCTTGAATTGAAGTAATTGATATTAATCATCGTTTTGCATCCTCTCATTGAGTAAACTTATTATAGTTGTTAATGAAGCTCAAAAATCTAAAAAAAAAATTAAAATGAAAGTCACTTTAAGTCAAAAATAAAAGAGGGTGCCCATATTTACACCTTTTCCTCTATATGTTGTTTTGTTGTGGTTTTATATCTGTTAACTTTTCATTTGTTACTATTGTTGAAACATCACTTAATTCAAAATATAGGCAATATAAAAGCCATAGAAACTAATGTCCAAACAGTTCATTCACTAGGAAATGTAGCCTAATCTTTTCCTACCAGTTAATGACTCTTCTGTCTTCAGTCATTGGTTAGAGGCTGTTTTCTGTTCATTCAGTGAATTTATTGCATATATAATAAATAAAACAATAAGGATATAAGTACTTTGCTTTAGTTATCTGCAACCGAGGCAAATTCCAGTGAGTGAACAGGTGTTTGCTTATTGGAATTTTAACATTTGCTTAACCAGTTATTAAACACCCCTATTCTCGAATTCTACTTATTCTACAATAGTTAAAACAAGTAGAAATATATCGGTGTCCTAAAAAGGACTGACTGATTTTAAAATTCAATAACTTTCAAACGGTGACAGATATTTAAAAAATTCTTGCAGGAGCGTTATGCATAAGGTCAAAAGTTTTTTTTATAGTGATTTTCGATTTTAGTTGGAATTACAAACAATAGCTGTAAGCAATAGGCGCTAAAAACAGGCTCGATTTTTTGGTCGATCTCTTCATCCATGGGGAAAAAGGAGATGGAAATGTATTAAGTGGGTCCCGAAGGACCAAAAATTGAGCCTGAATTTAGCATCTATTGATCGCAGCGCCATCTATTGTTTGTAATTCGAACTAAAATAGAGAATCACGGTAAAAAAAACTTTTCACTTCATGCATAACCCTACTGCAAGAATTTTTTAAATATCTGTCCCCGTTTGCAAGTTATTGAGTTTTAAAATCAGTCAGTCCTTTTTAGGACACCCGGTAGCTGAAATATATATATTTCATGTATGTTAATGAAACTAGCATATAATGCAAATAAAAACAATTAAAATTATTAAACTTATGAAATGACATAACACTTACCCTGTTATAGTACAGAAACCATGTGTTGCTCAGACATGAAAAATATAACATGATCTCAAATTAAAGTCCTGTGACTTCAGCAATCAACAAATGTGTGAGATAGTTTCCTTTTGAACAGAATTAAGGAAACGTTGTAAACCCATCTTGTGGGGAGTTTTTTAAACCTTATTCTATTAAAATATTTACTAACTGTTCATTTAATGAGGCTGTTCATTTATTGGTCAGACTACCCCGCTATGTATCTCACAGATACCGCGCGTCGGGTGAATCTCATTTCATGACACGGTGTTCTAAAAAGGAAATAAGAATAAATATTTAAGATGAAACACCAGAAAAAATATTTAACAGGAAGAATTAGATCATGATAAGTATTCAAGCATACGTAAGATGGGGGTAACTTTACGTACCTAACTTTAGTATCTTAGTGACTTTAGATTCTTTGTGACACATTTTGAAGTTCTAATCACACCAGCCGGTCTGTTTTGCAGGTAACAGAAAACTGACTAATGATAAATGTTAACACTTTCTTTTGCTACAAAGCGATGCATTGCACCAATCTTAAACTTTAATATTAACTGAGAAATTTAGGTTTAAATGTGTCACTTTGGGTGGGGTTACATTGTGGCACGTGTGTTTTTTCCTTTAAATACAAGAGAAAGAATTCGTGAATTATTTATTCTCTAAAATTATATTGTAAATAATTTAAATTGCGAAACTGATAATTAAATATCGCTGATTTGTCCCACAGTCTTACTACAGCTTCGCAGAAAAATGTCGAATAGCGTTTTGCAGTTTCCTTAAATGCATCACATCTTTAAATAAGTGCCCTTGAAGAGGAATGAACGGTTACGGAGTAAAATCTCTCACTCCAGTCGACGAGAAAAGATTCTTAGAATGTGGCGTATTCCATCTAAAACGTATTCAGAACTGGACCTACTGCAAAAAATTAAGGGAAGACTTTGAGACCGTTATAGAAGATTGCGCGCCTCACTTTGTACTTTTCCTGCCGGTGACAAATGTCTTCCCATTGCTATCGATATTCGTAGTAGCCACATCGCTTCTTCTAGACGTTGTAGCCACATCGCTTCTTCTAAGCGTTGTAGCCACATCGCTTCCTCTGGTTTTCTGGACATTATTACTACTAATGTTTCAGATCGGCAGGAAATTCAACTTTTTGCGTGTTTAGTGACCCGACTCTTTGGTTTTTTCACCCGTCTTCCTGTTTAACTGTACCAAAAAAACATTTCTCACCCTTTCCGTCATTGATACCTAAGTTTTCTTCGAGGTCTGTTTTGGAGGCAGTTTTAAAACAGTGTTTCTATTTAGTGGATAGATTCCGATCGCCCGAAATTCCGATTTCAGATTGTTTTTGATATGGGCTCTTTTAGAAGACGCGGAAATTTGTCCTTTGGTATGTTTGTGCATTTACTACCAGGTGTAATTTTTTCCAACTTGACAAAACTTTTCTTCAGTGGGATTTTAAAGAACGGAAAAAGGCCCCATCAAGCGGCTGCAGGAGATGAGTCGAATTTGGAAGAAATGCGACAAACTTAATGTTATTTTTCTTACAAAGAACGTAGCAATTCTAGACCTTTACGAGCGCTTAACTTGTCTTTAATGATTGCCTTTGCACTCTCTTGCGCTCTCATAATGTTTCACGTCTATCTTAACACTAAAAACAAAAATATATCTTTAATTTTTAAACGGTAGCCATGTAGGACTAATTTGCGAGGGAGACGATGTGTCACAAAGTAGCCCCATCAAGTGCCTATATTTTAATTATGCTGCTATAACTCACAGAAATATCATTTGACAAAGGTTATATTGTTCCACATTCTTACCCAATAACAACAAAGAATATATATCTCTGTTACGTGATTCTCATACGCTTTAGTTGCGAACAGACAAAGTTTCCGGCTTTCGAGACAATAACTCAAGAGCAAGTTGCAACCTTACACCGACTAGGAGAACAAGCGAAGTATTATAGCTTCAGGTAATGGTCGTTAAGTGATCTGGCACACCGTACTAAGACATGGCAGTGCTATTTGCTTTCCAGCTACAGCGGACTATACCAGGTGTCACTTAACCCCATCTTACGGTACATTTAAAATGCAAATAATTTAAAGAGTTTACGGCAATAAAAAAAACTTTAGCAAGTAAGAATTGAATTCAAAAAGTGATACATAACAAAAAATTGAGAAGATGTAACGCTAACAATATATTATACATATATAAATTTCATACTTTATTTTAATGAGTAACTAGTATTTCTGTCAATCCGAATTGTAAGAGAACAGAAGTCTTGTTAAGTCCCATGACGAATGAAAAAACAGAAAACGATTGCGAATAATTCAACATTTTGTTGGGAGACATGTTCAGTATACACAGTTAAATTTTTCACACGTGACTAATTTTTCATTCAAAGAACTTTCGAATATCACCAGTACGGAAACCAATTAGGCCACAAAATATGTTTTGGGAGGCAGGATCAGCCTCTTTGCAGCGGATTTAAATTACATTCATCATATTACAGTCAATCATTAAAAATTTATCAGTTACAAGTACACAGTTTCAATGGAAAGTAGGAATGATTTGGCAAACAAACAATTAAATTAATGATGAGTCAACACTTTCTAGTTTAAATGCCATGATTATTAATAGTTGTAACGCCAGTAAGAGCTAAGGCCATAAGAAATTCAGGGTTTCATCATTCATTCAAATATATAATTTTCTTTTCACAACAGTACATTGTATGTACAAGCTTTTTCTTGTACAGAAGGTTGCTTACAGTATTCTTGATCACATGTATTAAGTGTCCGGATTCACCCTTCACAAAGACGTAGAGTTTTCTGCTGTTCATCAGAGAAGCTGATGTTTATATATTCATGATTAATGTTTTTTTCCCTTTTATAAAAATTGTTTTCTTTTTTTTTCGTTGCATTAAACAACTCAATAAAGCGTAAAAAACATTTAGGGGGATTATGAAAGCGTCCCCAGTTGTTTGAAAAAGCGTTATCAGCAGCACCTCTACAAAATTCACTGCATTATACACTGCTAAAAAAATTAGGGGAGCAAGTAAAAAATTGAGGCGAACAGTGCAAGGCAGCCATTTATGGGCATAACATGGATAGTACACGTGTATCAGTGCGTAATACAGATAATAAGACTCGAAAAAATTTGTAAGGAAGCTTTTAATCTTTGAAAAGATGGAAAGAACAAGAAAAGATGGTTTAGGGCAACAATTTGGTTTCATGTAAATGATAAAAAAAAGTATTGTTTAGAAATGATGCAAGATTTTCAATATGGCGTGTGGTCTTCTCCAACAGCTAAGACTGCTGTACATCTGTTTTCCATGGATCCGATGAAGTTATCAATAAGACTTTGGGGAATATCGTTCCACTGGTCAAGAATTGCAAAATCCATGTCCCGAACAGTAAAAGGAGTCCTTGGTCTCGCAGTAGTGCTTCGTCTGAGTATGTGCCAAACATGCTCGATCAGATTTAGGTCAAGAGAGCATGCTGGTCATTCCATACGCTGTATTGTTTTAGCTTCAAGCATGTTTTCCATAAGACGATCTGGTATTATCAAGCATGGAAAAAAAGAAACCACTAATTGCTGCAACATAAAATACGACATGAGGTCTCGGTATCTCGTCTGTATAACTTCGGACCGTCAAAGTGCCATTCCGAATTATATTCCCGCCAGGCCCGTACGTCTACCTATTCTGATTCCCGCCCATAGCATCAACCCGCCTAGTCCGTAATGGGATCTTTCTCTCCATGCCAAAACACATTAGACGTCACATCCCGACTGAATCGGGACTCGTCTGTAAACAGAATTTGACCCCAACAACGCTGCCTCCAAATTCGATGTTCAGTGGTCCACCTTCTTTGGGCTGCACACTTGCTTGAGATAAACGGAATACAGACCATTGCCATACGTGTATAGAGACCACTCTGATGAAGCCTATTTCGGACTGTTTGGCTGGAAGCCCTTCGTCCTGTGGCTAAGAAGAACCGTGTTTGCAGCAGAGTAGCATTGACCGCTCCGTCTCGACGAGCTGTTAACAGGAAATATCGGATATCAGTTTCTGTGGTAGCACATAGCCGACCTCGCCGTTGTCGATGTCTACCATTCCATGTGTTTTGGAATCGATTCCACAGCCTTGCATTGACACTTCTTGCGACCCAAACAGCGTCCGCTACACTTCGTTGTGTTTCCCCAGATTCAACATTCCCGATAACCCGCTAAGCCACGTATTCCGGTAAATCACATTGTTGTGACATTTTCAAGTCACCTTTTCTCAAAACACAAGCTGAGCAATTGAATTTTGCAACTGAGACAGCAAAACAGTCGTTTCTGCAAAATCCCAATTTCTGTACTTATCTTCTTTTTCTATGTTTAGACTTCATAAACTTTAATTTGCATGTGAAGTTTTCTTTATCTATTTTCTACTACGCTTTAAATTATGGATGTTTTATTTTACGTTACTTATTGGTGCAAATATTTGCGTAATTTTGTTAAAACCATGTGCTCCCCTAATTGTTTTGAGCAGTGTAGATGCATCTGGGATAAATTTGGGAACTAGACAATTTTTTACTGCAAACGTTTATTTTTCAAAAACACTTAAACATCTGGAAAACCAAGTTAAATAGATTTGAACGTCATAAAAAGAAATAATGTTTATCTTAAATACCTATCAGACTGCATTACCAGCCCCCCCCCCCCCCAGCTACAGAGGTATGAGTTCGTACATTTTACATCGTAATAAAACGGGCGATAATGTAAAGGAAATGTATGAGAGTTTCAACAATGGAAATAATTTTTTAATTAAAATTAAACAATCGCAATTTTACCTTTATGGGAAAAAAAGCAAATTTTAATATTTATTTGCACTCAAAGAACTAGTCGGTGCTTTCCAACGAGCTCGACCTTCCTTTTTGAAAAGGTAACTGCGCTGTCAAATTAGATATCTATATGTATTGTGCTATGGCCTGAAAGAATATTTGTACGAAGTATAAAAAGTTCAAAATTTGTGCCATAAACGTCTTTATGTAAACCATAGATTACATTATCATAGATGTCAATTCTGCTCTGTTGGAGCTTGTCTGGCGGCGACCTTCGGGACGCGCCGCGGGGCTCGTTTCATGGGTGGTTCCTTGCGTTGACAGATGGGCCTTCTAATGGCCTGGGACCGGGAGATGGTAACCCGTCTTTATCATAGATGTCAAAGTCACTATTGCTAGTTCCCTAAGTCCCTGCGTTTAACTTGAATCTTACCTGAAAGATATAAATAGAGTTCATATCACAATAAGTAAAGATATAAAGTTCGTCTCACAGGAACTGGGGTGGATTGGAACACAGGACTGTTGTAATTATGAGTTAGTTACTCCATGAGCATTGACTATGACAAAATGACAGGCAGCAGCTGAAGAAGGGAGGTTGGCGGAAGGTTTAATCAAACCCATTCATGCAGTGAGAGCAGTAACTCAAATAGGAAAAAAATATAAAGAAAAAAATATAAACGGCAGTACAATTTTTTTTCTATAACACAATTTAAAAAGATAGTTTAGAAAAACATCAAATTTAACACATTCCAATTCCTAAGGCGGGACGTCACCATAAAGAATAGTTTGTTTTAGATATACCGGATTGAAATAAGAATGCTAACATTTTAAATTTCTAATTTGGAAGTCCATAACGATACGTTATTTCAATGGCTCTCTTCTCCTTCTTTTGGAAGGAGGAGCGAAGCCGTTATTTCTGCTGAAGATTTTCTTTCCAGCAACGTTGTTGACATTGTAAGGACAATATGTTATCTTGTAAGGACAATATGTTAATTTTGAGTCGGCGTAGATGACGTCATTCCGGGAAAATATTGTTACAGTTTAGACTGGCAGGCTTCAATGATGATGACAACCTATAAAGCATTTTTTTAAACAATCAAAATATTTTAATGTGGTGGGCTGTGATGACGATTGCAACAATGTGATCTGGTGGAATATTCTATTACGTGCAAACAGAATACGTATCCCGACATATTTTATTAAGAGTACTAGATAGCATTATGAAAGATGGATCAGATAATAAAGAAGATTAAGTTGTAGGCTTATGGTTATGTGTCTTCCAGATTTTGAGGATTGTTTTAGTAGACTAGCGTATGAAATCCCAATAAATGGGGTTCTTATTCAACATGTGGATGTGCTTCAGAGTATGACAGATTTTGAGTAATTTTAACTACTAGAATATCTTTATGGGATCCAATTTGAACAAGAACAAGAATATGCTGTGTGATTATCAGGCATCCAACATTTTCACAATTTTTATTGTCACGGAAATCTTCTGCTCAACGAGCAAAGATAATGAAACAACAACAAAACTTTTGTCCAATACCATTACTTTGCGATTTAAAATGATGTAGGGGTTATGGATATATTACCCATCAGGACAGCTGAAGAAAGCTGCTTTGATTTTTGTAGGTAAAGTAAGGGTATTGGAATATGTCCTTTGTAGGATATATTTTATCCTTTCGGGGGATTGTAATTTGGCGTAGAAAAGGAACATTTATATCTCTTAAATTATTCAGGAATTATTTTGTAAAGCATAAAAAGTCAGATTCAGATATTGCGGTATGGCTAATATTCAGCGTTAAATGGGCCTGGACTAATCCAAAGAAGAGACCCATTTTTCGTAATTTGAGAGTAATTCTGATTGACTGGGTTATGGAATATCCACCAGTAAATCACGAGAGTACAGTTTTTAATAGAACGAACACATTAAAGAACAGAGTGATAAGTTTTGGACATCAGAAAATGGGAAGTAGTTCTTGAACTATCATATGTAGCATTGGGACGATGAATAACGAAAAACACGTATCATGGAAATATGCTGTGCAGTCTATTGTTCTTCAGTAAGGCAGTGAAATAGAAGACATTAAAGCTCTTATGTCCATTTTAAAATTAAAAACGTTTGAGACATCGACCTCACGGTCCACTATCGAGACCATTAACCCCTTGGGGACGTGCAACAGGTATTCGAGCCGTGTAAGGTAATCAGAATCGGTGATTATTCTTACCAGTAAATTTTTATTGGAAATTTTGCCTTATTTAATCAGAGCATTTTCCCGATTCAATTAGACAAAAATTTCTGTTTTATAAAACCGGTTATTAAAGATTAAATATTCTGTAAAAGACACTCGTCCCGAATGGGTTAAGGTAACGCATATTCACACTAACCAAATTGCAACCAGTTCCCATATGCTCAAACGGCATTTTTATACCAGCCTCCACCTTTAACAAGATTAGTAACTGATGCTCACTTTATTTCTAGCCAATGAGAATAGCTCTGATCGGCCGATTGATGCATAAAGATTAATATTCATCTGCCATCAATGTTAAGCAGTGGTCAAAGTATTGAGTTGTTTACCCCCAGTTTTTAGAATCGTCCTTTCCAGGAATCCGGGTCCCTACGCAGGTCAGACATGTAGACGCAGATAGTAAATTATGATATAAACAAAAGGACTACGTCTGAATACATTCATAATTATAATTTTTTTTTCAAAATAACAGGCATTACATTACACTACATTAAAAGATAAAAACACAAAAAACAATTTAAAAGGGCGTTTCGGATTCAATCTGAATCCCTCAAAAGCTAATTCCTAACGTAAAAGCCATACTAAGGTTGATTGGTTGGTTGGCAAACGGCTTGAGACATATGCTTCGCCAAAGGTGGCTTTGTCTCGAATAATCACGGAGAGATGAAATAAGAATGGCGGACTAGCCCACACGACAATGGCAGGTTACCCGTGGGCAATCACGGACGAGAAGTTAGAAAGAGCCTTTACGCCAGAGTGAGACTGAAGAACGGCGGTAAGCAACACCGCATAACTAGACGGGGTTTTAGGCCAAGTGCCGAAAGTAGAATTATCCGTTAAGAGTTGTATTTCCCACAGTGTAGGATGACGTGGTGTGTGGTCTCGGGAACACAGCATACTGAACAGAGGGAGGAATGCGCATGGTTCATCCTAAAAAGGCGGGTATTGGTCAGCCAAGTGCGGGTGCGCCAGCGAGAAATCCAGATATCTTCCGGCGATGGCTGGCCCACTGCCAAAATTATCCGTCTCACTAAGATGAGAGAAATTAGAGCAATAATCGCTATTCAGCCAGGAATATGTCGTCTCAGCTAGCCAGTCTCGGCGAATCTGAGCCGCAAGATACTCAGGAGCGACACAGTTGAGAGTGCGAGCCAGATACGGGCCCTTCCGGACCAGAGAATTAGTCACCTCATTGAGGGGAATACCTTTGTGGCCGCGGCACCACACGAGAGTCATAGGGACACACAAGACGACAGAAGCCGATGGATGATGTTATGGAGTAGTGTAATCACTCTAGGGGAGCAAAGAAAAGTGCATTCAAGGGCAGAGAGAATGGAGAGGCTGTCAGTGAGAAGAAAATATCGTCCATCCCCAGAAACATACGAAGTTATAGCAAGATAGATAGCCAGGACCTCGGCAGTGGAGATAGAGTTGAGGTGAGGTACAAGCATAGCAAGGCTAGATCCCGTTAGATTATTCTGAACAGCGACGGCCCTTTTGGAGGAGTCCTTGGAGGCATCAGACGAAAGCAGGGTGACATGTGCAATAGAGATACTCCACTACTTCCAATATTGATAGATGCCCCCCGAAAGGAGAGAAGCATCTTGAAAAGGAAGGACATCCAAAATGATGTGGCATTGTGAATGGGGAAAGAGATGGGCTGACAACGAGAACTTGGGGATATGAATAGGCGCTAAGTTATAGGTAGCCTAAAAAAATAATTTAAAAGTGGTTTTGATCAATAAAATTTGATCGTTGTTTAATATTTTTTGCATGTTAGTAAAAGTTAAGAAATATTTAAGATTGAAAGCTTGGGGATGTTTTTCAAAAGAGAAAAAATTGTCTTACCGTCTTAAATTTATCGGTTCTTTCTACATTCATGCGAGAAAAATATTACTAACTAGGGAAGGTCGCCAATTGCCAGATCGGTATTTTGTCGAGAGAGCTCTTACCATGGGGATCCAGGAAATATATAAACTACCGTCCGAATGCAACAAACAAGATCAGCAGCTGCAGCAGAGAGTTGACCCGATGGGGTAGAGGGGGGGGATCAGCAGAGAAAGAAGGGTGAGGAATAGCGAGCTGGCGCTCTAATTAATTTTCATTAACGAAAATTATGAAGTTTCGTTAATGAAAATTAATAAATTGGCAAGCATTCCGTATTACAAATGTATTTCAGAGAAGATTTCGATTTTTTTCTAAACCACTTGGCATTCACACGTCCTTCATCCCACAAAAATCACTTAAGCATCATTTAAACAATTTTAAGCATTGATATCCCAACTCACAATTAAAGATGTTATTTATGTAATTCCGTGCAAACACTTGAAACAAGACTAGCATAAACATGCTTGAGAAGTAAAAATTTGAATTCTAAGATTGTTGACCATATGCCATGAAAACTGATCATTTTCCGAGCTTTGAGAATGCTTTTATAATTAGATTTAACTGCAGCATTTATGCAAGTCGTATTTTTTTAAAGCTTGGTACACTAGAACTGCAGATTTAGCAATTAACGAGGCTACATCTTTACTAATAGAATATTCTTTTTTGTTGTAACTACAATTTTCTTTTTGGCAACTTGGTGCAATGCTTTTCTGCTTGTTGAACTTTAACACCTGTAACACCTTTTACGTTAGGAAATAGCTTATGAAGGATTCAGAATGTATCCGAAGCGTCCTTTTAAATAGTTTTTAGTGTTTTTATCTTTTAATGTAGTGTAATGTAATGTCTGTTATTTTGAAATTTTTTTATAGATTGTTAACTATTTTTCATAAGTTCATACAGATAGGCTGATATTGGTTTAACGGAGGACGTTTCCGAAAAGGGAAACCACTACGAGAGTGAAACAACCAGAAAAGAATAGACAAGAGATAGAGAAAAAAAAAGGGAAAGAGAGAGCTGACTCAGGTGCCCGGGGTTCGATGACCGTGTATATCTAAAAAAGGTCAATCACTGGTGGTTGTATTGTCATTGAAAGCACATTTGTGTACATAATTTTTATAACATTAGAATATCTAGAAGTGAGAGAAAATTTCATTACCAAATTCAATCTTTGCATGAACCAAGTTAAATAACTGAATATAAAAAATAAATTTTTATTTTATTAACAGCTTAAGTATTATATACTCCTTCACAATAAATTATTATAAAGTGTAACAAACAACATTATAATTACCTTCTATAATAGCTACAAGGCAATAAATATCATTCTATTAATGCATAAAATTGAAATTTTTCAGGCATAAATCTACCCTGTTATGTGAATTACCAAACAATATAATAATATTTTAGAACCAAAAGCAGCAGTGTAATGCAACTACAAATGTGTTTATTTAGAAATAAATCTCAAATATTTTCTCAGAATTGTCTTACAAGTACAATAAAAGAAATTTATGTCTCTGCATTTTTCTTTTTATAAACATCTAAAACTATAAAATGTTCGTAAAGGTGATATATTTTGAGCTGAATACATGATGCACTTTTGAGAAAGATAGGTAACAAAGTTAATTTTTTATTTTGTGTAATAGAAAACTTCTTTTTAATTAAGCAGTAAAGAAGATTTTCACAAAATA
The DNA here is from genome assembly GCA_963932465.1 of Maratus speciosus. Classification (NCBI taxonomy): domain Eukaryota; kingdom Metazoa; phylum Arthropoda; class Arachnida; order Araneae; family Salticidae; genus Maratus; species Maratus speciosus. Next base: position 60,381,487 of record OZ010788.1, read on the forward strand.
TGATGCCATTTAATGTCTCGTATGTAGTTTTAAAAGTGAGTAAATTGCCAGGAACTATTTTAAATAAAAAATATCAATTACCGAACTTTGTAGCATACGAAAAATTTAAAATGAAAAAGAATTAAGGTTAAAAAACATTTGCAATAACTTTTTTTAAAATCAACGTTGAGATTATCTAAGATTTAACTTTGAGATATCTTTTAATTAAAAAACTTCAATTAACTGGTTCTTAAATAATTTCCTTACTAATCATCATAGCTTTATAAATCGCAATAGACGAAAAATCGATTTATTCTTCGTTACGATTTCAAGTATATTTTATGGTGTCTGGTTTTTTTTAATCGTTAAAAACTTCTTTTTATTAATTATTTTGTATTTTTAATGTACGATATCAGAAATTTGTTTATCCTTTTAAACTTATATTTATTGAAAGTTGTATGACATATACTGTTAGTTCTAGGCCTGGAATAAACATCAAGTAATTTATATTTCAAGCAATTCCGAAGTTTCGATTAAATTGTCATGATACAAAAGTTGAAAGTCACCTTTGATAGAAGTTTTACAGCAATATTCTCGATTTTCATAATGTAATATAAATAATTTTAATTTAATTATGGCGAGCGTTCAGAGAATAGTAACCGTAACTATATGTCCATGGATACCAAATGAAATTTTTATCGGTTGTTATATACACTTATGTCTACTATAATATACATCAGTAAGTTGTGCGTAGAACATACCTTTGAGAAAAAATGTGTTTTTTATATATTCCTAGATAGAGTTGATAATACAGATAACTTTAATGTTATCTTAAAGAAAATGTTAAAGAAAATTTCATTTGGGAAAAAATATTTACTATACATACCATGCAAAGACACAAGATCAGGGATAAATTTTGTTACACCAAACATAATTCATGGAACAGAATAGAATACGGTACAATTAATTATAATATATATATATATATATATATATTTGCACTTAGTACATTAGGATAATTTCTACATAGAAGTAAGTAATAGAATAAAATAGTAACTCTTTTATAGATAAAGATATGAGAAAAAATTTTACATAGATAAAATAATATTATAATCTGTAATAGAAAAAAATCCGTATATTCGTTTATATATATATATATATATATATATATATATATATATATACATACATATATTATAAATGATACTGAATAACAACAATAATATTAATATATTATACTATAAATATATTAATACTGGCCTAAATTATTCTATATACAAATGTTTAATGTTTAAAATCTGTTATTTTGTTTTGTAAGAATAAACTTGGGCAAATATTGTTAATTTTTTTAATTGCACTATTAAATGTATTTAAACTTTTCTTAGACAGATCTATTTTTAATGTAATTTCAATGAAGAATTCATAACATAAATATTTCCTTTACTTGAAAGAATTTGTTATAAAACAAAAGAAATTTAAAATTTCACATGAACTTAAATAATTTAGATTTATAAATACATGTTTCGTGTAAAACAGAAAATGTTTTAAATTCCAGAAATTTTTGAGTAGAAAATTAAATTTTCTACTTAAAATAAAATATAATTCTCCTGAGGAAACAACCTCATAATGTAGAAAACTTTGTGGGATTCTTGGATAATATTAGTAATTTTCGTAAAAGTGCTTTGAATTTAATTTCCGTAAGTGTAAAGTGGAAGCATTAGCCAAGCATTATTTGTAGTAATTTATTTTTAAGGTTTTTGAGAAAGAGAACCACGGAATGATGTGTTTCTATTAAAGTATACATAGTCTGCGTATAGAATGAAATTACGGATTTCATCCTAATTTAAAAGAAATTGTATGTTTTAATAATAATAAAAATTAAAAATCGATTAAATTTATTTAATAAAAAGCACGGGTATATTTTACCGTATACATGGTGTAGCCTCCAATGCTGACCAAGAGTTAATTTCCACACCATTAGTTTAACCCCTTAATCGTCCCGCTCGATACATTCAGGGGCTAATTGCACGTGAAATAAAAACCGGGACGATTAAAGGGCTTCTTCAGTCACGCGAAAAGACCTACTAGCTAACGCTAATCACATGGAAGAAAATTTTGAAGGTATCTCGTTCGCATTTCAATATTTTAAATGATTTTTCTTTATTGTATAGCTGATGTCGCTCTCTACACAGGTCGTTTTTTACTTTTTCCATGTTGTTTGAAGATGTTTTATGAGGATACTTTCACTTTCGAAACCGGTTTCGAAAATGACAGTGGCCCAATTAAAATACTTGTAAACAAAATAGAAAAAATAAAAAACAGCCTTTGTACGAATCTATATCAGCTATGCAATACAAAAAAAAAAAATAATAAAAATATTGAAATGCAAACGAGATAATTTAAGAAAAATTCTTTTATAGGATTAGCTTTAGGGAGCGGATCTTTGCGCGTGACTTAAGTAGCCTCTTAAAAAGTTAAGGGTATACTTCTACTTGAAGGGATGTTACAAATATCAATCTTCATCTTCTTACAAGATGTTGTCATGAAAAAAAGTTATGTTTTAAGAAGTTACGAGATGTAAATTTCTCGAGAGAAATTTCTCTGTCTTTTGAGGTTGCCTTTCTTTGGTCATACAAAATTCCTTTAAACTAAATTATTAATTTAAATAATAAATATATGTACTATTTTGTCATCGGAACATAACTGTGTACATAAATTTTATAATTTTAGTGCATCAGGAGGTGGCTGAAACAATGACTTGCAAAATTCCATCTTTACATAATGAATCAAGTTAAATTAAGGAAAAGGGTGAAAAACCACTATCCATTGTTTAATAAGTAAAACAAACTCTATTTTGTACGATAAAGCTTACCGAGTTACGATAATTTGATAATTGTTTACTGTTTTTCGGTTATAAGACTAAGCTTTTTTTTTTTTTTTTGCAATATACTTTTTGCAGCACTTTCCATGATAATAACAAAGTATATAACAAAGCATCCTATGCTTCATGAAGACGTCTTGTGATATTTGCGATGCAGTCCGGTTTGATCTGTTTTCATCATTTCTTCTTACAATACTAGAGGGGCACCGCCCCCTGCTCACTACGCTCACCAACCCCCCGCGTAATCGCTTAGCTATTGCATTCGGTATAGCGAAGCAATTCCTATTTTCTAGTCAACCCCAGATTATTGTTTGTGTTTAAAATTAATGTAAATAGTTCAATTAAGCTCTATTCATAAGCTAATATTAGTTTTTGTTGCATTGAAATATCTCAATTTGTTGATTTCCTGCATGCAAGTAAACCCTATTGTATTTCAATGGGAGTCTATGGAAATTTGGCGAAATACTGGAAATAGCGCTAAGTTGGCGTCACTTTTGGTGACAGAGAGACGGGTCTCCCCTTGGTAACCTCCCTTATAGCGTCATAAAGCTCTGACCAATCAGTTGCATTTCACGGTATGTACACAGATTTTCATTGTTCCATTTCCAAAGCTTTACTTTTTGCAAGGCATACTTAGATACTACTACCGGCAGCCGATTTGCGTTTAATGTATGAAGTTGCTCGCCAGAGGACTTTGATACGCTGCCCAAAACAGAAATTTCACTCTCACCGTAACTTCAACGACGAGAACCAATCAAACTGCTCTGGGCAGGGTTCAGAGAATTCCAATGTGTTAACATTTTTTTTTTCGTATAGATATGATTCAAAAGAGTTTAATAAAAATATTAACTCTAATCATAAAAAAAAAAAAAATTATCATTTTAACAATTATCGGAATAATAAATGGTGCGACCGGAGGATACTTCCAAGGTTGCTACTTAATACCAAGTTAATACTAAATACCAAGGTTGCCACTTTGGCGCATTTATCGCCAGGTTGGGGAGAAGTAGAGTATTCTATGATTCACCCCAATAAATAAAAACATGCATAGTCTAAAAACATCAATGTCACAAATTTATTTGCTATCTTCACTGCTGAAACAATAAAACTAATGGAATTTCTTTTAAATATATTAAAGTACTCATAAAATTCCTTGTAATACTTAATAAATATAATTTATTAAGTAACGAATATACTTACATGATTTAATCAAAATTGCCTGGATAACATAAAATATTGCAACGATATTTAAATCTGCGATCACCATTTCTTTCTATGATTAAAAATAAGAATATTTAATGTTTAAGGAAGATCGTCTTTTTTTTTTTTTACTATTATTATTATTATTTAGTTCGGACACACACACAAACACAAACATTTTACGGGTGGCAATAAATTCGTCAAAAATAACTGCTTCAAGCCAGTTATGAGAACTGTAGTTTGATAAAAACCAAATTTTAATTTTAAAACGTGTATATGAAACACAAGCTATTTTTATGTAAATACGGGACATTCAAAAAAGAATAACAGAATGAACCAAACGATCAAGTAAACAATAAGTAATTTAGCTAATCTTAAAAGTATGTGAACACTAAAATACTACAAGCTGTGTAAAATATCCTTTTAAATCGAAGAAAATTGAAGAATATAAGTATTTAATTTATTATTCTGAAAATACGATCAATGATTCTGAAACTTCGACGATGAGAAACAAGCCGCTATCTGGGCAGGGTATAAATGTAAACAAAAAAGAGCACGTTGTGATGTTTTGGTTCAGGGTTTGAAGCTGAATCCGACTTCACTTTTTCGACGGTTTTTGGCGAAATGCGTGGGCCGTATATATCATAGTAGGCTATGCTTAAGGTACTTTTCCGTTATATTGTCGCCAAGCGCAATAGTTGGCGCAAAATGAAAATCACATGAATTGAAACATTTGAAAAATAAAATAAAAACATTGTCGATAGTAAAGTGAACATTTTAAAAATATAACATTTGAAAATTACAGAATTTTACGAACTATTTTATTAAATCAGAAATATATAATTAAAATAAGTGAACAAATAACTGTTATACAATAAAGTAATAATATAAAAAAATCATATTAAACTGCTGCCATAAAATTACAAATCTCTTTGGCACACATGTCATATTCGCCCCATATTGGCGCGATTTTTTTTCGGTTGCCAATTTGGCGAAAACATCAGCAGCGTAAACAACATAGCTACAGATGTCATATACTTCCCATATTGGCGCTTATTTTTTTCTGACGCATATGTCATATACTCAACGGGTATTTAACTGGCGCCAAAGTGTCGTTATTTTGCTTGATATGGTAACCCGGATGTTGCTTTTCATGCTGTTGATATTTTCGCCAAATTGGCATCGGAAAAAAATCGCGCCAATACATATGACATAAATATATGACATATGTGCCACAACATAATCCCGGTTACCGCACCAAGCAAAATAACGACACTTTGGCGCCAGTTAAGTACCCGTTGCGTATATGACATTGGCGTCAGGAAAAAACCGCGCCAATATGGGGCGAATATGACATCTGTACCATACCTTTTAGCATTGCAGTAAACATTTCATTTTTCGAATGAAGACGTCGCCACATAAACTCTATGAGATACGACTCTAAATGATGACGAACTGTTCCCCGATTTCTTTTGTTGCGCCATTTTGCGATGTCCCATAATCTCTCAACATTTTGAGTATGACATCCAGTATTAGGGTCGACAAAATTGTATTTGTGATTTACTGTGAAATGATCGTAACCAGCACTTCGCAGTTCATCTGTTTATATCCTTTCCAGTAATCTGTATAAATAATACTTTCATCAGCTACATTGTTTTCTATTCCCGTCATTAAAGTTTCAGCTGTGCGATCGGAAATAGGAGTAAGGAAACATCCCCGTGTTTCACGGCATAAACCATCTAACACCCATTGAGGAGGAAGAACACGCCCTACGTTGCTTTTTCTTCTGGTAAAAAGACTTTCATCTACTTCTATAATTTTATTAGGTTCACCGATTTTTCTATTTGGTCATGAACATAAAGCATTTGCACAAACTTCTCTAAAATAACTATTCCAGTCCACTGTTGTGTTGTGGTTCATATCAAGTTGCAGCTCACAAAGCTCAATCGATGTCAACTCTTGGCACCATAAATATATAAACCTCAAAGCATTAAGAAAAGACAACCGCGATCCTTCAAACCATGTTTTTTGTCGTATTCCTACGCTTTCTTCGCATGATCGTAAGCTACATCTCCATTTCGGATTTCCAGAACTCATCCATAATTTCATTTCATGGTTGTTTGAACACAACCTTTTATTATGCAGAATTCCAAATTCCTGAAAAAGTTTTATCGCAACTTTTTCATCGTCTGGTAATTGACAAATGGTAAAATCTAACTCAGCGTCAGCAGTAAAAGTAAATTATAATTTTATAAAGAAAAGCATTTTTATTTCGAATAATAGCAAACTAAAAAGCTTTCCAAGGTTAAGTTTAAATAATAATCATTCACGTAATTCACGTTTCATAAATAACAAATCACAATGTTTCGCATGGTTTACAAGAAAAATCCTTTTCACGATGAGGGCTGAAATAATTGGCGTATTAGCATACATTTTGGCATGCTGTCCGTATAACGGAAAAGTACTCTTAATTTTGGCAAAATACTGGAAATAGTGCCAAGTTGGCGTCACTTTTGGCGAAAGAGAGACTGGTCCACCATTGGTAACCTCCCTTATAGCGTCATAAATCTTTGACCAATCAGATGCATTTCACGGTATCTACGCAGATTTTTTATTGGTCCATTTCCAAATCAAAACTTTTTTTTTATATATAGAAGGATTAAAAACTTTCTTCTATAAAAACTTATCTTTACTCGGTATAGCATCATTTGGATATTTATTTCGCCAAACATCTTCGCACCATTCAAACAATTTACATTCAAAATAAGTTTCGAACAGCGCAATTTACTGAATGCGTGATAAATTCAATTCACTATGAAGAAGAAGAACTTTATTATCGTACTAATTAAGTCATAAAAGAACCAAACGATAAAATTGATGCAATCATAAGCAGAGGATAAAATTTAATATTTCAAAAAAAAAAAAAAAGAAATCTCGGATAATGAGTTATTTAAGTTAGAATACGGGAGCTTTTAAGACACACTATTACAATACTATATTTTGCAAAGTATTTTACTGAAGTCTTTCAAGTGGGCGGTGAACGTTTAAACAAATTTCTTTTAATTTTCTTAATAGATATTTGAATTTTTGTGCAAATATACATTTCACCACAAGTATATAGAACACCTTAAAAGAAATTTCCAATCTTGTTACAATTTTAAGACATTTTTGAAAATTTTAAATTTTAAAACAAAATTTTAAAATTCTCCTTCCGTCTTAATTTTTTATATATTTCCTCGTTTTAGGATTTTAATCACGTAAACCGCTATTACAAACAAATTTGTGAATCGATTTTTTAATCCCTTAAATAGATAATTTTTTAGAGATATTTTTCTGAATTCCATATCGATTTTCAACAAAATTCTGCCTTATAATAAATTGAAAATCAAATTTAATTGTCCTAATGAAGTAGAAGTTTAAATTGCATACAAATTTTCTTTTAAAGCAATATCAGGATTCTTCCTTATCAGTTTCATGAATTTTTATCAAAAATTAAGTAGCTAGGAGCATTTCAAAAATAAAAAAAAGCTGAAACATCATTATTGAGAAAAACAGATTTAAAGTATATTAATAGGCCAAAAAATTATTTGTGAACAAATTTAAAAACTTGTAACTTTGCGGAAAATAATGCCATCTGCATGCGGTTTTCCACAAATGACGTGGTACAAATTGGAAAATAATAATAAACACAAAAGGAAATGTCGATTTTGTGGTTGATTTATGCTCAAATAAAGGTCCACGGTCCCCTTAATTTTAATCAATCTGTTTAATAATTTGTCAAGATATAATATCTCAGCGTAGGGATTTATAGTCAGGAAATTGGTACATCTCAGTTTAAAAAAAAAAATAAATTTTAGTGGTGTCGGACGACCCTTCAGGTTCACGCTCGCTTAACAGGACCCTGATCTTCATGAAAGTTTAGGAATTGTTCCAGATTCAATGCATAAACGAAGGGAGTGAATTAATTTCTTGTGTCTGCTTGACTCTATTTTTTTTAAACCCTGTCTTTCTGGATGCTTTATGATGCAACATGTTGTCATTGATGAGACGTCACCATGGCTACTGCAAATAAAACGATACTCTGAGTATAATACCTGAAAAAGAAAATTGGAAAAAGGAATTTCATTCACAGAAATATATGCCACAAATATATGTTAATTTTCTTACAATTAAGGGGCCAGTACACATTTAACAGTTATAAAACATGCGAAATTTGCCATAAGATTAGCATTTTTTTAATAAAAAAGATAACCACTCTATAAGCCAAAAAACTTCAGAGTATATTTAGGTGATATTGAACTATGTTTACAATACGATACATGCGGTCCTTGGAAGAGTGTAGCGTAGCGACCTTCCGTCCTCCAAGGCACCAAACGACGCCCTGTCGTAACGGCAACAAACACGCCAGTCTTAACAGTTGCGCGCGGGACTCGCTTGGCCAAAACGCATTCTAGAACTGCGCAAAGACTTTCCTGTGGCCTGATTTTGTTCGCCCCATGGACTGTTATGACGAGTTCGATACTCAAGAAAACGTCTGTTCCGGGGGCACTAGTGATCCATCTCGACAAACCATAAAGTGACCAGTTCAGCCTAGCCAGCGGAAACAGGCCTGCCACTGACAACGACATCATCAAGACGACTACCCATCACCACAATGGAATCGATTAGACCGTACTACGAAATGACAGGCCATTCACCTACTGGGATGTTGCAATTGTCGCGAGCAAACCACGAGGGATACGACAGTTCCCTCAAGCACTCAAGATGGTCAGTCTTGAGAGCCCTGCTTAGTGGATCAGACGGGCTGCTGGTCTTTGTCTACCACCATCGACATCTGCGTAACAGCCCACAAACCTACGCCGAAGGACATAGCCTTCCGAGGATATTACGCCTTAAAGGTGTCACAAGCCCCTTTAGGTGCGGAGTTAGTCCACACCCAAAGGCCCGGAGAACAGAACAGGGTGGTTCGCATCTCAGGTCCAAAGCCGGGACCTAGAGACCCAACACGATCCACGGCCGAGCAAAGTGCGTACATATCAAGAGTTGCTCCCAACAAACAACAGATGCAAGAGGCCACGCCCAGCGCGTGCTCAAAACATCAAACAGACTTTACGCGCCGAGAGGGTCACCATGCCCCCTCAGATGACGAAAATCGTCATCCAGCCCAGAGTCCTACAGAAACTGAACGGGCGAATTCGCTTCTATCTAACTACCCATCCACAGATCGCGCCAAGGCCCCAGGCCCGACACACCAGTAGTATTCAACTCTGGCAGGCGCCATCATGGCAGAGCACTTCAAACAGGAGAAAGAGAAGGAGGCTGCTCATCTGGTCGGCGGATGCGGTAAATCCCATCTGTGCAAAGACGCCTCCGAGGCTAGGGCGACAACGCCACTACTCCCGAGCAAATAAACTCACACGACAACTACACAAACAGCTGAGGAGACACTCGATAGGGGACTTGGTATTCCGGCCGACACACACCTTCTACAAGTTGGCTAGGCTTCGTGGTTATGCTACCATCACCAGCGGCAGTCGACACCGATCCGCCGAACCTCGCCCACCTAAAAGAGCACACCACCAGATAGGGCACCCCACACTAGAGCATGGTTGACCCCCTCCAACGCTCACCTTCCACAATTCGGTGGGCCCACGAATCAATCTCCCGCACAGTCTGTGGTCGATACCGGACAGACTTGCCTCCCAGTGGTTCAGGAAGGGTCCCTACCTGACACACACAATGCTATTTTTACTAGGCTTTTCCACATTTTAAACTTTTTTTCTGCTATTTTTCCTATTTTTTTCACACACACACCATAAAGGACACCAAGGCTCGGAAGAGCCACGTCGCCACCCCTCCCGGAAGACACCTCCACACGGGGGCCCTGCTTCCGGTCATCTTCCACCAATGTGGCCGTATCGAAACCACAGCGCCCACAAACTGGCTCTCCGTCACCTCACCTACTAAAAGGGTTGGGTGGAGACCACCAGGAGGAGGTCTCGCCATGCATACTTCAGCCTAGGACGTACCCTAATTCACCTGGGACCACTAATGAGGCATAAGCACGACTTGAACTGAGAGAGGCTCTGTATTCCGGATCTCAATCCCAAGCAGCTACACTGTAGTCACTCCCAGGTGTACCGTGGATAACATTTCACTGCGCGCGCGATATCTAATGCTAATTTCACGGTATTTGCATACACTTTATCTTAAATTAAAGATAACACTACGGGGCATAATTTAAACTAGACTATATGCAATCGGTTTATTAGATGAAGAGTAATTAAATTTTAATAGAAAAATTAGAAAACTACTAATTTTTACATGCATTTAATCTTATAATTTTTTGAAGTGAAAACTTCTTTAGGCGCGTTGAGCTTTTTTTTTTGAGATGGAGAAATACCACTGATTTGGAGACACTGTTACGTAACCGACATGCTAGCATTTTGGCACATAGACACTAGCGAGTCAAGCGGTGAATGACAGGAACTTTTCCCTCTTCAGCTCAATCCGCAAAGAAGAACGAAGCTAAAACTCACTTTTTCTCCCGGCGTTCACACAGGAACACACACAAAATTTACATTTTCGTTGCAGTACGCTGTTGTGTTTATTGTTAAAGACAAATACTTGATACTTTCATTATTGAAGTGAAAGCTTCTTTGGGCGCGTTTGGCATTTTTTGAGTTGGGAAAAACCATTGAACTCGTGATACTGTTATTGTAACCGACACCTCTGTGTATAAGTATGTACGTGTATTGTGCATAGTTCGGTATGAGGAGGGCGGGCAATTAATTGTTATTGATTGCTTAATCAATAACAACAATTTACAGGCAAGCGCGCCGCATGCTTGACTGTGCGCTATTGTTTCCCGAAATGCACGTACAAGAGTTAGAAAAAGGAAATCTCATCAAAAACATCTCATGTAAAAATTAGCCAAGTCTCATGACTCTTGCTAAAATAAAACTACCTTGCTCTAGCAAAATAAAATTATCTTTATTTAACAGTTGTTATTTATGTCAATAGTTGGCGGCAAAAGTGAACTATTCGATCAAATATCGGGTAAGTTTAGCAGAAAAACTCTCTTGTTTTTAAAATTCGTGTTATTTTTGCGTTATGGTGTATGTCACAGCATCAAACTATAGCGATATTTCTAATAATATGGTAGTGGTTTTAAATATAGCAAAAGCATAAGCGCAATTATTTATTAAGAAATGTTAACATACTTGCAGAATTCTTTGACTTGCAGAAATATTTAAATTCACCAAAACAACATTTGGTAAAACAAATTATTATTTTGTTTTTCGTCAGTTAAAATGAATTATACCGTATTCGTGTAACTAAAAAACGATAACGCTGTATTTTATCGTGTTGATGGTCTGGTCAATGACCAACAGTATAGGCGGAAATTTCGATTACGAAAGATAAAATACGGGGCACAGATATCAGATATGCACTTGGGTACCTAATTGACACCAAAATGGCGTTACTTTATTTTACAAGGTAACCCGGCTACTGTTGCTTATTTATTAATAAATTGTTCATTTACTTTTATTTTATTTTTTTTAATTGTACAATTGTTTTGTTCTATAGTTATTAATGAAATTATCGTTTATTTGTTGTTGTTTACTTTTTAAAACAATAGAAAACAATTTAAAAATATATACTGTAACTGGTATTGGAAAACGGGCTTTCGCCAAATTGACATTAAAAAATCGCGCCAAACCTGGTTCGCATATCACATCTGTGCCAAATTCACGGTTTTTTTATTTTTCGACTTTTTATCCAAACTTTCCGGATTTTTTAAATTTTCCCTTTCATTGTATCCCAAACACTACCTTCATACCAAATTTCAAGATTCTAGGGATACAGTATGTACCTCCGAGTTTTTATGATCGGTGAATCAGTGTCGAAAAGGCGAAAGTTTAAGTTCATATATCTTCTGAAATAAAAAAGATACTTCACAATCAAAACAATGAAATCAATGAAAACACACACGTAATTGTTGAAGTTTTCACTTCTATTGGAACTCCCGGAGTGCCACTTTTTTTTTTTCATACTAAACACTGCTTTATAATTCTATTTCATTTTTATGATAATATAAATATTTATGTAGGGTAAAAATTTTAAAGCTGTTCCTGGAATAGTTTTTGAGATATCATGCACACAAGTGTAAAAAATGCCAGTTTGAGAAAATGCTGTTTGAAGTTTTAATTGTATTATTTTTTAAATATAAAATATATTACAAAAGAAACAAAACTACTCATTTTATAACTTATTTCGTATTAAAAATAAAATTAGATGCTAGTTTTAAATGATAAATATAAAATTATTTGTAAAATGCTGCAGAATATAAGAATACGAGAAAAAAATAAATAGATGTAATTTGTACAAATGTAACATTTACTATCGTAAAAAAATAATTTAAACATATAATTTAAAATTTTGTTTCGCATTGATTACAAAGTGAATTAAATATGCGCTTTTTATAAAATTAAATTATTTAATGTAAAATATAGGCCATTTTTTAGATTATTCTCTTTTTTCTGATTCACTTACTTTGCGGAACAAATTCTGCATAGTTTACTAAAAAATATAGACTAATATCAATAAATCCGTATCCTAAACTGTGATTTCAAATAAAAACACTATCAAATTAACTACTTTTTAGTTTTCTATAAGTTTAATTTGCACCTTAGTATATATTTCTATCACCGCATTTTGTACAGTAGTTGCCATTAAACTGACTCCTTCTTCGATACTGTTTTGAACCACATTTCGCATTATTATTTATTCTAAATGCTAACAAATACTAAGAAGTAGAATACTACACAATCAAGCAAGTATTGTTCTAGGGAAAAAACGGTTTTGTTTATAATTAAGCACTTAAAATTCGGCGAAAATGGAAGTTGAGGTTAATATTTTAAAGATTTTTCATAATTGTTTAAGGTATTTAAATAAAAACAATTGACGTATTTTAGCATATTTCCAAAGTTGCGATAATGTGAAAGCGTGAAAACAAAATTTAAACAAGCCGTAATGACAGATGTCACAGGGCTTTTTTTAAATCGGAAATGAAGGAGTGATGTCTAAAATTTCCCTAATATCTCAGTAAATAATTATCGCACAGTTAAGAGATTGGTATCAACTTATTCAGAATAGAATAACATTTCTAAAGATGTAAAAATTTAAAAAATCGATTTTTGACCTTTTTTAAGTGCATTGTCCCCTTAAGTCATCAATATTAAACAGATGCGTTTTTACAGGTACACTACATTAGTTCTTGTTGTACCATAAACTATTTATTCTTTAGCGTTATAAAAAAGCTGGATTAAAATAAAGAAAAAAAGAAAAAAAAACAGTAACAACAAAAAATACAAAAATGTGTCATTTAAATTTATTACTAACAACTTTCTTCGTTAGATATTTTCTCTCTTATATGTGTATTACATTATTTTTATTTAATTATAATTATCCTTAAGTAAAAATATGATTGAAATACACATATACCAATAATTGCTTGTAATTCTGAAGTATATCTCACATTTTCAGTAGATTTAAAAATATTTCGACGCACTTTTATTGGATTTAGTTAATTTCAATACACTGACAATTTTAAGATATATGGTACTTTTACGAGTATATTACACTGTAAAAAAAAATCTGTAGGTCTACAGATGTAAAGTTACATGCTTACTAAACTTTCAACTGTAACTGTACGAAAAAAGCTGCAAATCTACAAAACTAGTTTTTGTAAAGCTACAAAAATCTGTAACTTTACAAATGAATCTGCTAAAATTTCAGTAATCTTACTAAACTTTTATTTGTAACCCTGGCTGCAGTTACATGAAAAGTTCTCGGAATCCCAGTTTCCAAAAAAATTCTTAGTAAACTTACAGATTTTTTGATTTTCGGCGCAAAAGTGTGTCTGTTACATGAAATTTTGTTGTTGCCGTTACATGAAAAGTTCTAGGAATCCCAGTTTCCTAGAAAAACTTTAGTAACTTCACAGATTTTTTTTTACAGTGTATGTAACAAGGGAAATCAATTTCTCCGTAATTAGACAACACGCATTTCAAGTACGGGAAACATCTTCGCCTTCCATTTCCTCACATTTAATAATGAGAATTAATAGAACAACCAGTGAGGAAAATATATCAAGCAAATAATTAGCAAAAGTTATTTATGCGTTCAGTATTTTAAATTATCTGCTGCGACTGACAGTTCTGTCAAATTATGCGAAGATATTTAAATTTCTATAGTGAATCTTAAAACGAAGCATATGTTTAATACAATTTGCTATAAATATGACGTTTTTATATGATGTGTAAAGTATGTTAAGCAGAATATAAGAAAAATTTAAGATAAAAAAGTAAGTAATAATACTAATTAAGAAAAAACCGAATTTAGTACAGTCGAACTTCGTTAACGCAAACATTCGCGGGTCATTTTTTTTTTCGTGTTAAAAGCAGTGCGCGTTATCCATACTTTAAAAATATTATGAATTGCACGTAACAAGGATAAATATGCATACGTACGGTCGTGGAAAAAAAAGTAAACACCCTCTACTAACTCTGCAACTAATTATAATAGAATAAAGTTAGTGGTACCAAACGATTGGAAATAAAGTATACTTTTAAATGATGCATAGAAAATTTGCTTTTGGGACCATTTAAAACCAAAACCAGACAAAACCTTGTTTTTTTCAATAGCAACATCCAATTCTGACAATATATTTTAACCCTTAAATGTCGGGTGTTGCTTTTCGGCAACATACCCAATTTAAGCTCTAAAATACTATTAGAATAATATTGAAGCTATAAGGCCTAATGTTTCCAATAAAATATATTTTGAAAATATTATTAAATTGATTTTCAACATGTAGATGGCAACGCTTGTGCTGTTTAAGAATAAAGATAGATTTATTTTTTCAATTGTTGCTACTTTTTCTTTTTCTTTTGTTTGGAAGCTTGCGACATAACTTATTTTGTTCTGCAGTGAACAAGTGAAATTTATTTCTTAGTATAGTTCCTAAAATTCGTGTGTGTTTAATATTATAGAATTTTATCAAGGAAAATTATTTTTTCAATTAAAGATCAATATTGCCGATTAGTAACAATCAGTTTTTTAGCCGTAAAGCATACTTAAAACAAAATATGATTTCTTTAAGTATTTTTCACCTGATTTATTTTTAAAAATGAAAGCTATATTAATTTTTAGGAATGAAAAATATTATTACAATGATTTTTGAAAAATCAGGCATTTAAGGGTTAAATCAGCTTTTCAAACGATGCCTAGAAACGACATTTCTGTTCATTTGGATAAGTTTTTTAAGTACAAATTTTCAAAATTTAGAGCTTCTAATGTTAAATTACATTTTCACATTTTTATTAATATCTCCCGAAATTTTAATCCGAAGGTGTTAATTTTGTATGTGGTTGTAATACTAAAAAGCCCAAACATAAATACATTGAATTTGTAATTTAAAAAAAAATATAATATTAATTTTGAATTATGAAATTAATAATCGAAAAAAAAAAATAAAAATTGCAACATACAATTTTTTGACAGATTTATATTTATTATGTCCTGCTTTATGCGAATTCTCAATTTGAAAATTTTTTTTCAAGTAGTTTTCGAATTATCATTAAAAAACGTCAAAATGATATTTTATGGCGCCGCCTATGATGTGCAGGAAAGCATAATTTGAAAAAAAAAATTATTCATTTTATTGATTTATTTGGGCTGGCAATAGTCGGAACATGTTAGGTGAGTTAAATGGTCATAGTGGCAAGAAATAATATATTAATAGAAGTGTCATAGTCATTCTGTAGCATTTCAACAATCGAGTACCGAACTGCAATTTGGACACATCCCTTAATAGGTTCATTCTTAAATAATTAATACCCCAAAAACTAATCGTATGAATTTCATGAAAATTTGAATTTTGTCTAATTGAAGAGTATAGAATTTATTTATAGTGTCAAATTTGGTCATTGCTTTTGGAAAAAATGAAGTTTGGTTTTTTTTTCATATGTGGATGACCCCTAAGAAATTTTTATATATGTCGTAGGCTAATTGAGAAATCCGGCTCTTTGCAAACAGCATTTTCTTCTAAGATAATTTGTTGCAGAGTTAGAAGGGGGTGTTTACTTTTTTCCCACGACTGTACCTTCAATATCTGCTGTGATGATTTTGGTGATAATTTCGTTTCCTAAAGTCGATCCTTGAGAAATACAGGCATTCACGTAGGATATCTCTGGGTAAAAGTCTTTTTGAGAACAACTGGCCGATATTTACGTTAAATCTGAAGAAAGCCACCAAATCTGCTGGCAGTCAACTCGACATATTTTAGCGGATTCGAACCAAAGTCATCACCACCACAGCGATATCTCTGTTTAACTAGCATACGTAAGCAGCTTTGCGTAAACACCTTTAATTAAGACGACATACTTTTTTCACCCTATTTGGCGTTCGAAAACAATAGAACTCATTACAATTGCATCGAAAAGTTAGGAAAACTTGCTTCGTTCGTACTTGAGTAGGAAATATTTCAAAGGCTGATCCTTTTGAAATCGCAATAAACAATATCTCGCGTTAAGCCTGTGTTGCCAGATTGGGGACTTTTTTAATTCAGATTATTTGACTATCCCCACTTTTAAAAATAGTATAATTCGCCTTATTTTTCAGAATTTTTAATCTATCTTTAAATTGGCCGAATATATCTATTTAAAAAAAGCGGTGACACTCAACAATCTGGGGGCAAAAAAGTCCCCAATCTGGCAACACTGCGTTAAGCGTATTCATGTTAAAAGAACTAATACCACACTAAATGCCTATACAATTTGACTGGACCAATGGGAACAGTTCGTGTTTAAAGTAATTCGCGTTAAGCGTCTTTATGTTAACGAGGCTCGACTGTATAAGATTTTTAACATTGTACAACTGTAATAAGTGAGCATAGTGAAGTATAAAAATGCAGTACTGAAGTACTGCATTTTTGAACATTTTGTGATTTTTTTACATTGAAATATTGCATCTACAGAAGCAAATAACAAAGTGTCCTTATTTTGAAAACAGTCTGTATGAGCCAATAAGCTTGTACTAACTAAAGTAATTTTATAAAGGCACAAGACATTTTTGCCCATTATATAAACGCTTTGTTTTACATGAAATTTATTTTAATGACAAGGTTTTAGCATAATTTTTTCATGATTATTTGTTGTTTTAACTCTTATTTTCGCGCATCTTATCCCTAAAGGGGCCTGCGCATTAAACTCTACACGATCAAACTACCAGGTAGCCCCAATATATAAAACACTATAAATTTAATCTAAAATATAACGTTTGTATCCGATTTAATTGAGCATTACACGGGTAATCCGCACGTGCATGCAAATCTTAATACTAAATATATATATATATATATATATATATATACCTAGGATAATACAAAACAATTAAACTTTATAATGATATCCAACTAGAGTTCAAATATCAGCTTTTTACATAAAGCATTAATTCGATTTCAAGCGTTTCCGAGTTAGAATGTCCTTTACCAACTTAAAAAAAAAAAGTGTTTGTTTTATAGTGTGCCTTAAATTTAAATTATTTTTATAATATTAAGAAATATTCAATGTTTTCTTCAGGTTAAAAAAAAATGTGACTTTCAAATGGATTTAATTTAATTTCAACAAAGAGACAGATTTAAAATTTATATGTCTGTCATGTGGGAGAAGAGTGCGAAATTTCTACATAATTAGTGAATATTCATTTCAAGAGCACTAATCATCTTCCCCATCTATTTTCTCGAATTTAATAACCAGAATTAATACTAAAACTAATGGGGAAAATACATCAAACAAATCATTAGCAAAACTTATTTATGGGTTTGTAGTTAAATTATCTTCTATGACAGCTTTGCCATATTGTCTAAGGGCATTTAAAGTGATAACGAGAAGCGTAAAAGGAACCTCATATTTTGTACAGTTATAGTTTTTTAAATAATTCGTTTTTAAATAATGTGTGAACAAAGTGCATTAAATGCGTACCGATTCACTTTAGTTACAGAAATACTTAACACATTGAGGACGGGTCACGTGAATTGGTATTTTCGGGGATTGATGGAAGAAAATATTACTGGTACCGGAAATTTTGTAAGGATGAGTAAAGAAGGTGTAATCCAGGCATGTTTATTTCTGATTGGTTGTGAGCAGGTTTTAATTTCTAAGGATTTTTGTAAATGTTGATTTAGTGGTCGTTTTCGAAAAATGACCCGTCCTCAATGCGTTAAAATGATATTTTTTAAAATATTTTATTTTGTACAATTTAATGGGCCATAATAAATGACAAAATATACGTAATTATTTGCAAAATTTGAAATACAAAGTTTTTTTATATTCAGTTATAGAGATGTAATCATAATTACCCCGCAAGTAAGAAAAAAAGTAAACCTCTATTATATGTCACTTTGAATTTCGATTATAGTTGAAGAAAACGGAAGATTTGATTGAAGGTTTGAAGGATAGGAAGAAACTATTGATACTAAAAAATACTTTAAATAATATTTATATATTTTTAGATAGCGATATATATATATAGACATTAAAATAAGAAAAAAAATCAAATATTTCGCCCTTATTCTCAAAATTTCAAAGGTTAAAATATATATAGTACACTTCCTTTAATCAGTATACAAACTTGCCCGGGAATTATTAACTGTTTTATAATGAGCCGATTTCGGAGGCTTATCTGCATATTGAAATCCAGTTCTTATGTCAAGTATACGAACATCGAATATATCTCATAAATCATCGTTCCTGAAGCACGTGCTATGCTAAGATTTTTTAAGGTAAACGAAAAAAATAAAACACTCAGAGATTAAAGGTAAAATCATTCAGACGTATGAGATCCATTTATCAACCGTTTTCAATATATTTTTTTTTACTTGTTATAATTTATAATTTTTAAGGACATTACTTTAATATCTAATAATTTATAATTTTGCTGATAATAATTGATTAAATAATTTATTATTGAAGTTTTATCATCCAGAATTAAAAAAATAAAGTATTAGTGATTAACATTGCATTGGTTGACACCAAATTCCTCCCTGTAAAAATAATGTTCGATTTTTATAGATTTCACGTTACTGAATCAAAATTTGGCAATGAGACTTTAGAGCCGGACTGTGTAAAAATAATTCCCAATTTGGTACTACCTTACCCGTTGTCCTAATTTTTCGCGCCTTAGTTTATCGGCGCTTTTTTCACTCTAAAATTAATAAGTATCTCAAAATATTTTATGTAAATTATTTTTGACGCAAAATGATGCAGTTTGCTATTACATAGTGCAATTGAACAAAACAAGTAAACGACACAAACTCTGTTGCCAATGAAATCCATCTCCTCGCAAGGCTTTTATGTCCTAATGTTTTACGTATGTTCAAATTTACAGTATGAGAAAGTCTTACCACTTCGTTTGGCAGCGTAAACATCACTCACTCTTCTCGGCGTAGTTGAAATAAATAGTTGGCTCACAGAAATTGGACTTTTTTGACATTCTTCCAGAAGAATTCTTTTCAACTGTTAATTGTCACGCGTTTTCCTTTTTCGAACTTCTTTAGATACCGCAAAAATTCTCGGTAGGACTGATGTCTCGAACCTAATCAAGCGTAGGAATACCCTTTTGTTGAAGCCAGACTTTTGTTGCCTTAGTTGTAAGTGGTTTGGACAAGTGTTCTTGAAACAGATATCCTTATTGAAGGCCAAGTTGTTGAACTGAAGGCAACAACTGCAAAATATTCCAGTAACGTTGTGCATGGATAGTACCATCATATATCATCATTTGGCCGACACCAGAATAGCCAAAACATTCACAAATTTCAGCATATGACGGAAATTTGCACTTATGTTTGACGCATATCAACCACGCCGTCAGTGTAATAATGAAAAAAAAATCTAAATAGCAGCAATCGAAAGGGCACACTGAAAAGATTTTTTACGCATAAATCATTTGCACTCATCTCACCGTAATGGAAATATAAAGTCTTAAAGTTTGCTAATTTATATATTTAACATTTATTTATTTATTTATTTAACGAAGATGTTTATTTCCCATCTGCTGGTACGAGCCTCATCTTGTAGTGGATGCCCTAACATAAGACTGCAACGACATCATCGTCTGTGAAGCAGTTCCTGAAGGTGCAACATTTGAGTTAAAGAAAATTCCTGCAGGTGCTGCTAGCAAAGTTCAACCTTTGTATGTTGTATTCTTCAGATTTTGGAAGCGGTTTGTTCGACCTATATGCAACTGGGAACTGATGGAAGGTGGAATCGATATTTTTGGTAACAACATCATCAAACTCCAGTCATTTGTGCATTTCGAGTTTATTGTACTGCAATACTCCGACATGATTCGCTATGCTTGGTACAAGTCCGTATTAGGGCAAACTCGGGCACTTCCATTTGGAATGCCCTTGCAATTTTGTTTTTCGCATGAAGTTCACCATTGTCAACACTGAACTAGATTTAAGTTCATGAAATTTTTTTAGATCTGCGATTTTTTATGCTGCAATCAATTTTTTTGACAAGTGCCATATTTGTCAATAGCATTTTTTGGCAGGTTTCTTTCATTTTTATATTTCTATACATAAATATGTTTAGTATTTTATATTAATCTAATTATTAAAATTTCTTAATCCGAACCACGACTTTTCTCAATTTTTCTCGCGTAAGTTAAGTAAATAAATAGAGAACAAAGTGAAAATGAAAAATATTGGACTTTATATATCAATAATAGGCAGATGAGGACAAATGATTTATGTGTAAGAAAACACGTTTCACAACGCTCTTTCGATTTCTACTTGCTTAGATTTTCTTCATTATTACACCAAGGCGTGGTTTCCTGGTAAGAAAAAATGAGACGTTATTTAGGAAGAGTATACATAAAAAAGAAGTTAAAAATATTGCTTTTCTGAGATATTTTCAATATACAAATGCATCATACGCCCATAGACTTAACTTTAGCGAGGGGAATTCGGAAGTTGACAGACTGACAACCCTTATCTTTATATCAATGAACTGAAGATACATTGTAAATGACTTCAGTTTATATCATTTAAACTAAATTATTTCCAAAATCATGAATTAAATTGCGCGCCATATTTTGTATGTGACTTCATTATCATCTGACATCAGTAACAATAAATTAAAAAAAAATGTTTTCTGTCACATAACATAATTTTCTCTAAAGGGAAGATGATCATAAACATGTAGTGTAATTCTCATTACATAATTGTGGCACTTCAAATACTAATTTTTAACAACTACGCGTAGTCTTTACCAGTAATATATAGGCTGTTTTATAAACTGAAGTTTTCAAATTATAACTAGTCGGATGTGCCAAAACCAAAATTTTCTTCTATCTCAAACATGTTATACTACAAAATTTGCTATCACAATGTTAAAATTAAATGGCAATCTATGCCTATCATGAGGATTCTAATGATATGAAATTCTGTGCATTAGTTTTTGAGATATTACTATCGCTAAAATCCCGTAAATCCTGCAAAATGCGTCCCCTGTTGGGTTATTTACAACAAAACCTAATCAGCAACAACTTATATCAACGTCTAACTGAATCTGAAGTTTGATGAAAATCCGAGCATTAATTTTTGCGATAGAGCTATCGAGAAAATTGTGAAGAATCCTGCATTTCAGCGCCACCTTTTGGGCAAGTAAAACCAAAACCTAATCAGCAACAACTTGTGTCAACATCTATCCGAATCTGAAGTTATATGAAAATTCGTGCAGTACTTCTTGAGATAGAGCTATTGCAGAAATCATGAAGCATGCAACATTGAAGCGCCACCTATTATGAGCTTTACACCAAAACTTAATCATCACCAATATTTGTTAAGGTATACCTGAATCTGAAGATTGATGAAAATCCATGCATTAGTCCTTGAGATGGAGCTATTGCGGAAATCGTGAAAAATGCAGCATAGCAACGCCGCATTTTGGGTGATTTACGCCAAAAGGTAATAAGCAACAATTAATATCAAATACTAACAGAATGTGAAGCTTCATGAAAATCCGTGCATTAGTTCATGAGATAGAGCTAGTGCAGAAATGATGACAAATGCAACATAGCAGCGCCACCTTTAGGGCGATTTACGCCAAAAAATAATCAGCACTAATTTATATCAGGGACTAACTGAATATAAATTTTTATTAAATTTCGGGAATTTATTCTTGAGGTAGAGCGCCTACAAAATTTGTGTCACAGACCCGCAGACGGACATTTTATAAGAACATGTTTTTCGGGATCTCTGAACCCTACGTTGAAAATGAGAATTCGAAAATTTTCACGAATCCAATATTTTCTTCTTGTAAAAATAGAAGAGAGTAAACATATTTTGAATTTATTATGCATGTACGCGTGATAAAACAGAAATTCACACATATGTTTTAATCAACCATATTTTAAAATTAAATTTCTATCAGTCAAAAACGTTTTTCTGATAAACAGTAATTTGAAAAAATTGCCTTTTCCTCCACTTTTCTATTAAATGATACATAATATATTTTGTCTTCTGTTTAAGATGAAAATTATTGAGATGAGATTATTTCGGATTTATATGTATGATACCAGACAATGAAAAAGGATTTCAAATCCATTATTGACTTAAATGTAATCTCAAAAAAGTAAACTTTAAAAGCTTTATTTACTTGCTAAGTCAATAAATTCGCTCACTTTAGCTTAAACTTGCCTGAAGAAATTTATTGGAAATAAAGGCAAAATTAAGTGTATCCTAAAAGATTTTTTTTCCTAAAAAAGAAAAAAAAATATCTTCTGACTATAATTTTATATTTTGATTTTTTTTTTTTATTAAAACAAAATTATCGATTTATTAATTCTATTTAATCGATTTAATTATTATCATAATTATTTAGATAGTTTTATTCCGTTTTAGGTGCGTTTGTAATTATATAAAAACGTAACACCCGAGTTCGTCGTCTGGTCCGTCCGTCCGTCTGTCCGCACATAATAGCGCAAAAACTGCCCAATCGAATGGTTAATACATATAATCGTTACAGAGTTTTGTCATGTTATTTAAAATTTTATGAAAATCGAAACAAAACGTAAAACTATATTAATAATTGTTTTCTACATTCAATTAAATATTATCATACGCAATTAATGTTATGATATTCCATAATAGGTAATCATTCTAGGTTGCCTTGGTGCTTATTCTATTAAATACTATCATACGCAATTAATTCCGTGTTATCCTATGGTAGGTAATGGTTCTAGGTTGCCATGATGAGTACGTCTTGGGTCAATCCATTTCAAGTGGTCCAGCACTGGTTGCTCGACCATTTTTAAAAAATCTCAAATTTTTTGTACAACAACCATAACATGATGGAAGTTCAAAATGACTATTATTTTAATTTTATTAATTTTTCTTTGTGCATGGTGACCATCTTTGTTTCATCGTCTGCAGCAACTTTCACACAGGAAGCGTATACGGAATTGTAAATAATTCATCGTTTATTTCTTCAATTCAAGTGCGGATTAAAGCAGTTTGTACAGAATACATTGGGCTAAAAATTTGGTAATAGAGTAGTTTCCAAAACTAAATGCTTATTGGTGAAATTTAAGCATAAACTTTCAGTTTTTTCCAAAATTCATCCGTTTATAAGAGGAAATGTTCCTAGCAAGGAACACTGTCAACATGACATAATTTATTTTACAAATAGGCTGAAAGTGCTTGTAATAACACGCGAAGTTCCAGATATGGAACATGCTTTCTCTTCGCTAAAAAATTCTCAAATTTTTTCAAAAATGTCAAAAATCACAATTTTGAGGCTTTGATATCTCTGGTGGGGCACGAGATAAAAATCTGAAGTTCTGGCTTCTGAGAGTATTGTATGGTAGTGTTATGCACATGAAATTTCAGGATGGAGATTTGACTACAAGCTGAGATATGCCAAGGGCAACATGTCAAAACAATACTGCCAAACTATAGTTTTGTTGTAGTCACAGCGAAGTATTTACCTCAGAGTGTCATTTAAATTTATTTTTTTTTTATTATCTTTAAATAATATTAACAGAAAATAAAGTCTTTTGCAAAGCTTAGAAATTAATTAAAAAAATAATTATGCCTAAGGCCATACATTTTGTGTGGTTTCAGTAATTTTTCTAAAAGTAATTTTAGCAACTAAAAGAAATCTCGACACTTTTACATAGAGGAAAAAAAAAATTTATTCAAGACCTGAGACAAAAACAGAATGGGGAAAGAGAAAAGCTGTTCTTTTTGAGACATGATCAAACGTGTCAAAACACATTCTTGCTTGATGGTTTAAAAACCACAATTTTGATCATTCTCAAAATTTTACTTGCAGGAACCAGGTCTTGTCATCTCTTGATAACTTGATAAAGTTTTTTGGCCCTGCTGGCTCATAGAAATAAACTTTGAAATCACTATGTGCAAGTCTCAATTCATTAATAATTCCTAGCTTACTTCTTATGCAAAAATGTTATTTTTCTGCATTATGAATTTTGAAAGGGCTTTGGATATCTTTACTTTCTGAAAATTACTTGAGGCTGATGCATGGTAATATCGTATAATGTTTGATTTACAGGAGCATACTTATGGTAGAAACATGTGTAAGAGAATGGAAAGCAGCATTAAAATTGTGGTTTTTAAACCAACAAGAAGGAATGTGTTTTGACACGTTTGATCATGTCTCAACAAGTATGTCAACATTAACAGCTATTCTCTTTCCCTATTCTGTTTTTGTCTCAGGTCTTACATAAAAATATGTTTTTTCTTTATGTAAAAGTGCTGAGGTTTAGTTTAGTTGCTAAAATTTCTTACAACAAAAATTACAGAAACCATACAAAATGTATGGCCTTAGGCATAATTATTTTTTTAATTAATTTCTAAGCTTTGCAAAAGGCTTTTTTCTGTTACTATTATTTAAAGATAATAAAAAAAATAAATTTGAATGACACTCTGAGGTAAGTACGTAACTGTAACTACAACAAAACAATAGTTTGGAAGTATTGCTTTGACATGTTGCCCTTGCCATATCTCAGCTTCTAGTCAAATCTCCATCGTGAAATTTCTTGTGCCTAACACTACCATACAATACTGTCAGAAAACAGAACTTCAGATTTTTATCTCGTGCCCCACCAGAGATATCAAAGCCTCAAAAGTGCGATTTTTGACATTTTTGAAAAAATTGGGAATTTTTTTAGCGAAGAGAAAGCAAGTACCAGATCTGGAACTTCGCGTGTGAGTACAAGTACTTTCAGCCTATTTGTAAAAAAATTATGTTATGTTGATAGTTCTCCTTGCTACAAAAATTTCCTCTTGTAAAAGGACAAATTTTGAAAAAAAAACTGAAACTTTATGCCTAAATTTCACCAATAAGCATTTAGTTTCGGAAACTACTCTATTACCAGATTTTTAGCCCAATGTATTCTGTACAAATTGTAGTAATCCGCATTTGAATTGGAGAAATAAACGATGAATTATTTACAATTCCGTAAACCCTTGCACAAATGCACAAATAAAAATTAATAAAATTAAAATAATAGTAATTTTGAACTTCCATCATGTTATGGTTGTTATACAAAAAATTTCAGATTTTTTAAAAATGGTCGAGCAACGAATTAATGATTTTCTGGACCACTTGAAATGGATTGACCCTCCTATTTAAGATGGAGTTATATTATTACCGTATGACTGAAGTTAATATATATAATCGTAATAATGCATGCATTTTTGCATAACAGTTCAACAGCTATTGCCACAAGATATGAATATTAATAAAAGAAGCTATAGTACGAACGCATTTGCTACGTTTGACATACAATTTTCATCAGAATGCCACAATGTTCTGACGTAGAACCTTTAAATTACAATGTTTTCTTCTGGACAATTCTCTGATATGCGCAAAGAAAATAATAACAACATTTAAATCCTACTGAAGACGACTTCGTAATGTCTGAAAACATTCTAGGTTTTTCTGATGTACTTTGAGATATTTTAAATTTTTATTTTAAATATCTTTATATTATATTTAAGCACTTGAAAGTAATTTTGTACAGTTATTTGTGCATTATGTATATTTTAATTATGTAACTGAAGGTGAATATAGCACTAGAATTTTAATTTTCCTTTTTTTCTCAATTTAAACAGTTTTCGGCTAACGTTCAATTTTGTTTAATAAGATAAATAAGGTAGTTCTCGCTAAAATATTCTTTCCACGACATTTTTTACATAAATAACTAGCTGCGTGGCAACCCCATGAGCTGCTTTTGAACGGCATGAGATTATTCTATTTTTCGGGGTGAAATGAAATCTAACTTTATTGTAAATTTAGAAAACAATCATAATATTAATTTTATTAAATACAACATTTCAAATAATAAATAATCTATTTATAATTTTCTACAATGTTGTGTGTCAAAAGCTTTTCGTGTTTCTAATATTTGGATTCTAACTTCGGAACTGGTGGAAATGACGTAATTGTGTGAGCTTATAAAAATGATAACATTAAAAAGCAGAAAACCAACGTTTAAAAATGCACAAATAATACATGAAAGTCAGCAAAGAGCTGTTTCGAATCTGCTAGCGAGATTCTTCTTTAGTGCAAGATAAAGCAAGTCACAGCGTTAGAAAAAGCAAGGCTAAGCAAAATGACAGAGACTTATATACCCGATGCGAGTAGCGAATATGCCAAAAACGACCAATAAGAGCGAAGTGGAAACGACTGAGTGGACAAATACCGACATCTACCGGAGGACAAGAGAAAAATAAACCAAAAAAAGAGAAATTAAATTAATGCTTTCCAAATGCTTGAAAATCAGGAGTACTAAATAAGTCATTGAATAAAGAGTGAGAATTTTTAAGGATGTGGTAAACTTCCCATAAATCAAGATCAAGGTTAGAAGAAAATTTTTGGATAATGATGGCTGAGTTAAAATTGAACCTATGTTGAAAAGACCAACAATGTTGAGCAATAAAAGAATATTTAAGCTCCTGATTTTTAACATAACTTTCATGCTCTTTTAAACGAAATCTAAGAGCACTTTTAGTCTGGCCAATATAAGAAAGACTACACTGCCAAGACATTTGGTAAATACTTCAGTTATCTAGGCGATCAATGGGGAGTTTGAGATTTGAAAAAAGGGATTTTATTAACAGGAGAAAAAAATAACACTAAAATCAAACCTTCTTAAGATTTTAGCAACTTGCTGACTGATTTTGGGAAAAAATGGCAACACAACTGATGTATTAAAGTTGGAATTAGAATGCTTTTCAGAATGGATGGGCTTCGTCAATTTCTTATAAATAGAATCTATAATATTAGCGGAATAACCACGATCAACAGCAATAGCTTTGAGGTAATTAAGTTCAGCTCTAAGTAACTGAGGAGTGGAACAAATATTGGTTGCCCGAAAAAAAAAGTATTGAAAGCGGCGAATTTTTGGTTAGGGGGATGAGAAGAGTGAGGTGGTAGACTGACTGCAAATATCTTTAGTCAATGACTTATCTAGTACTCCTGATTTTCGAAGCATTTGGAAAGCATTAATTTAATTTCCTTTTTTGGTTACTTTTTCTCTCGTCCTCCGGTAGATGTCGCTACTTGTCCACTCAGCCGTTTCCTCTGCTTCGCTCTCATTGGTTGTTTTTGGCGCATTCCCTACCCGCATCGGGTATATAAGCCGGCGCGTCTCTGTCATTTTGCTCAGTCTTGCTTTTTCTAGCACGTTGTGCCTTGCTTTATCTTGCACTGAAGAAGAATCTCGCTATCAGATTCGAAACAGCTGTTTGCTGCTTTTCATGTATTATTTGAGCATTTGTAAACGTTGGTTTTCTGCTTTTTAATATTGTTGCACAAAGGATTTATTTGCTATTTTTATAACTAAACATTGTTTAACATCTGATATAAAAAATTAAAAAATTAGAAATATATTACACTTCATCAGACATACAAGTAAAAATTCCATAAGTACATATACAATTAAAAACGCAAAGGTTTCGGGCTAAGTTTTAGCCCATCATCAGTGCAATTACATTCAATCGACCAGAAAACTATATATCATGTCCATTTATCATGTTATCACTTGTAAAGATTGCGACTTAGTATATATTGTCGAAACTGGTCGTACATGCGCCATCCGCCTTGCCGAACATAAACGTGCCTAGAAATCTGGAAGCCTGTAGTCTGAACTTGTACAGCATTCTAAGGATATCGACTATAGCCCAGACTTCGAAAATATGACAGATATCAGATCCAGTTGCATTAACGTTCAAAGTAGAGTTTTTCTTGAAGGCGTGTTCACTCTTAAGCAAATTTCGCCGATTAAAGATTAAAATCTGTTTGTCTATCTTAAATTATTTTTTTTCTAAGTAGGGAGCAATAATTGTCTAGTTAATGTAAGGTGATTAATTTAGTTTTCGTTTTACTTCTTTGGTTGCAAATCAATTTTTAAAAAGCTACAATAATTTCTATCTGTCAATGTTCCACCCTACAGACGATTTTTTGCTTTCTAAAATAAATTGATTCCTGAAGTTTAAATACGTGAAAATAGCTTTTTATTTTTTCAAATTTTATTCACAATGTAATTCCATAACGATATTATTTTCACCATCTAATCGAATTAAATATCTTTATTCTTATGAATTCGATTGCCAAAGTAACATCAATAAAGAAGAATCCTATTATTATTTTTCCCCTATCTCATCCTCAAAAGTGCTTACATAAATAACATAATTCAGACGAATTTATTAAAAATATCTCCAAATTTTGAATTAAGTGCACTGTTAAAAATTTTGCACATTCTGGCAGGTAATTTGACCGTTTTTTGAAAAAATGGTTTCATAACCATAATTTAACTGTATTCTGACCATAAAATGGCCAATAATATGGTCAGAATAGTGTTAAATTTACGGTTGTGTAACCGTTTTCGGAAAAAACGGTCAAATGACCTGCCAGAATGCTGCAAATTTTTAACAGTGTGGTATCAGGAGTCTTACTTTTTACCTGGTGGTGCAATTTAGCTACATATCACATTTAATTTTTTTTTCAATGCCTCTATAAAACATAAATGCATAAAATTTTTAATATAGACAACCTAATATCTCTCCTACTTAAAATATTTTTTTAATATTCTATATTGAGCTTTTATTTTAATTTTTTTATGTTTAATTTTGATAAAAAATTAAAATTGTTTTTTGACTTGCATGCACTGCGCGCAAGACTATACCAAAACTATTGGTTCAAGAGCCCCCAAAATATTGATAATGATGTAAAACTAATGTATCTTGAACGTAAACTTCATTTGTACGCAATTTATTTATTTATTTTATTTGAAATTTAAATTATAAAATTTTGAAAAAATTCATTCTTTTATTGAAAAAGTGTGCCAATTTTAAATAATCGATAAAATTATAATATAAAATTTGAAGTATAAGTTATGTTCAATCTATCACAAATTAATAAATATGCTTTATTAATTTGTGAAAAATATTGCGCTCAATTATAAAATTTTAGAAACAATTTTAAAATTTTTATCAAAATAAAAATAAAATTTCAATATAGAATATTGAAAAAAAATATTTTAAATAGAAGAGATATTATATTGTCTATATTAAAAATTTTATGCATTTATGTTTAATAGTGTCTAAGTAAAATAAATAAATAAATAAATGTAACATGTAGCTAAATTGCACCGTCAGGTAAAAAGTTAGACTCCTGAGACCCCTTAAGATAAATGCTAATAAAAATTATACTTGAATTATACTTGCGAAACAACTCCGGATTTAAGCGCTTTTGTGAAAAGTTTAAATCGCCAACTTTAAGATATACTTACTTTAAAGACTGTGTTTCTTATTTAAATTAATTTATTGTAAATAAGGGACAATCGATCTTTACTTAAGTGCAAGGAGATCAAATGCGTTCTTCTTTAAATGGCTTGGTTGAAAGTAAAACTAAAAAAACAAGTGGGTAAGTGTGATCACAGATCGCACAGAGGGTTTAGTTTAATATTCATTTCAAAACACTTTATCCTTTTGAAAAATCTGTTAGTGCCACATTTCGCAACCAGGGGCGCACTCTATTCTAAACAAATCTCTATCCGAACGAAACTCCGTTTTACATACTATCCGTATATATATTAGTCGAAGGGATTGGGCCCATAGCACCCGAGATAAGAAGGCGCCCCTGGCGGTAAAAAATGGAACTCAAATATGTAAGGCTATGGTGCATAATATGAAAGATTTGGTCAAAGGGGTGTCGGCAAAAGTTGGAAAAGTGCTCCCCGCGTGAAAAGGGCGGAGGTTAGAAAAATTGCTTAAAATATACGTTAGAGCAAGGAGGAGTAAATAATATAAGACTTTTTGAAAATTTTATGATTTGTCGTGTGGTCTGAGGTATTCAGCTATACGTAAGCAAAAATTCATGTCTCCAACTTAATTAGGGGCTCTCTTAGAAAGAATTGCTTAAAATACATATGTGATAGCTCAAAGGGTTAAACGTAAAACTTTTTCAAGATTTTATAATTTGTCGCCTGGCCTCAGGTGTTCTGCTATAATAAGCATGCAAAATTTCAAATCTCCAATTTAATAAGGGGCTCAGTTAGAAAGAATTTTTTAAAATACACATGTTGGAGATCAAAGGGTTAAATGATTTGTCGTTTGATGCGAGGTGCTCAGCTATAAGTATGCAAAATTTCACGCCTCCAACCTAATTAGGAGCTCACTTAGAAAGAATTGTTTAAAATACACATGTGGGAGCCCAAGTGGTTAAATGTACGACTTTTCAAAATTTTATGGTTTGTCATTTGATGTGAGGTGTTCAGCTATAAGTATGCCAAATTTCACACCTCCAACGTAAATAGGGTGTCACTTAGAAAGAATTGTTTAAAGTACACATGTGGGAGCCCAAAAGGTTAAATGTACGACTTTTTCAAAATTTTATGGTTTGTCATTTGATGTGAGGTGTTCAGCTATAATTATGCAAAATTTCACACCTCCAACCTAAATAGAGGCTCACTTAAAAAGAATTGTTTAAAATACACTTGTGGGATCCCAAAGAGTTAAATGTACGACTTTTTGAAAATTTATGATTCGTCGTTTGATGTGAGGTATTCAACAATAAGTATGCAAAATTTCACGCCTCCAACCTAATTAGGGTTCACTTAGAAAGAATTGTTTAAAATACATATGTGGGAGCCCAAAGGGTTAAATGTTCGACTTTTTCAAAATTTTATGATTTGTCGTTTGATGTAGGGTACTCAGCTATAAGTATGGAAAATTTCACACTTCCAACCTAAATAGGGGCTCACTTAAAAAGAATTGTTTAGAATACACATGTGGGAGCCCGAAGGCTTAAATATACAACTTTTCGAAAATTTTATGATTTGTCGTTTGATGTGAGGTATTCAGCTATAAGTATGCAATGTTTCACTCCTCCAACCTAATTAGGGTTCACTTAGAAAGAATTGTTTAAAATACACATGTGGGAGCCCAAAGGGTTAAATGTACGACTTTTTCAAAATTTTATAGTTTGTCGTTTGATGTGAGGTGTTCAGCTATAAGTTTGTAAAATTTCACGCCTCCAACCTAATTAGAGGCTCACATAGAAAGAATTGTTTGAAATACATATGGGGGAGCCCAAAGGGTTAAATGTACGACTTTTTCAAAATTTTATGATTTGTCCTTTGATGTGAGGTATTCAGCTATACGTATGCAAAATTTCACGCCTCCAATCTAATTAGAGGTTCACATAGAAAGAATTGTTTAATATACACATGTGGGATCCCAAAGGGTTAAATGTACGACTTTTTCAAAATTTTATGATTTGTCCTTTGATGTGAGGTATTCAGCTATAAGTATACAAAATTTCACGCCTCCAATGTAATTAGAGGTTCACATATAAAGAATTGTTTAAAATACACATGTGGGAGCCCAAAGGGTTAAATGAATGACTTTTTCAAAATTTTATGGTTTGTCGTTTGATCTGAGGTCTCCATCTATAAGTACGCAAAATTTCATGCCTGCAACCTAATTAGGGACTCACTTAGAAAGAATTGTTTAAAATACACATGTGGGAGCCCAAAGGGTTAAATGTACGACTTTTTCAAAATTTTATGATTTGTCGTATGATGTGTGGTGGTCGTCTATAAGTATGCAAAATTTCAAATCTCCAACATGTGTAGTTTCTGAGAACGGGCTCTGTGACGGACAGACAGACAGACAGAGGAGCGAGACGAATAGGGTTTCGTCAGATGAACGAAACCCTAAAAATTACGATGGAATTATTTCTTGAAATTTATGAAATTTATGTCAATGTTCAAGTCGACATATCATTTTTTGCTTGCTAAAATAAACTGATTTCTGAAGATTAAATGAATATGTGAAAATAAGAGTTCATTGCTTCAAATTTTCTTGAAAGTATAATTCAATCACTGTATTATTTTCAATACCTATTCAAATAAAAGAGATATTATATTTTCAATTCAATTTGAAAAGGTCGTAAAAAAAAAAAAAAAAAAAAAAAAAAAAAAAAAAAAAAAAAATCTAATAATCTCTACTGTCTTCCCTTTTATCCATTTTCCCACGAAATATGAATATTTTAGATGCCTTCATTACATAAATGTCATTACAAATTACAAATAATTAATATTAAATAAAATGTGTCACCTATTTAACTAAATGTTATTATTTAAAATAGTTAAGGAATTTTTAATTTAATGTTAAGGTATCTGTTATTTAACATCTTGTATGTCTCAAGATAAAAATCTCTATACAACGTAGGACTTATATTTGTTTCCTTTATTGTGCTTTATTCTTTTTTTATTTCATTTTAAAGAAAGTGTTTGATAAATCCACTTCTAACTGATGGTCATATACAATTTTAATTTAAAATCACATCGCACAGATTCATTTCAAAAATGTTTTTGCTTTAAGGCATTTAATTGTAGAACTAAAAACATGGAAAGCTTGATACACAACTGTGCATTATGCAACTTATATAATACTTTAAAGTCGGTCGAAAGATTATAATATTAATAATTTTTTAATAATATTAAATTAATTAATCCTAGTTTATGGTGCCTTAATATCGAAAACGATGGTTTTAAACGTGGCTGTGAAAATACTTAACATACACATGAGCCTACTTCAAATGTAAATAAACTGAACAGATTACAAAGCTTTACTTTCGTGTTTTATTTTCATTATAGGCAGTAATATTTTATAGCTTATAAAATTTTCACTATCACAGTTGTCTCAAGAAGTTTGACATAATGCCTGGTCTTAATT
This sequence comes from Maratus speciosus, assembly GCA_963932465.1. Taxonomy (NCBI): domain Eukaryota; kingdom Metazoa; phylum Arthropoda; class Arachnida; order Araneae; family Salticidae; genus Maratus; species Maratus speciosus. The sequence continues at coordinate 60,414,888 of OZ010788.1, forward strand.
GATGTATGTTTATTATCTTTTTTACCTAAATGTCAGCTGAAGTTTCATTTGATTATTGTAGCTCTAAATTTATTTTAAAATCATGTTAGTGATCAGCACGAAAGCGAAACAACGTAACTCGTCATACTGAATGCAAATATGTCTCATTAATTCTTACGGAATAATGAAGATTGTAAATAAAGTTTTAATGAGTAAACTGACTTTTAAACTTCGCGGAAATTTTATGATAAAGTTAATTATTAATGTAATAATATTTCTTGCAAACTATAAAACAATTGTAAATCTGTATTATATAGCGCACACATGTCCACCAATATCGTAGACATAAAAACGTTATCTCTTTAGCTATTTTTCCTTCGATTTTATATTATGTTTATACAATCTGTCCTACTTCAAATTAACTCAACTTCTACACTGTCACAAAAATTCATCTTTATACACTAAATTATTCGTCATTTTAAGCAAATAATTTCCATAGTCCTAGAAAGCATTCTTTTTCCGTTAATTCTTCCCGGAAGTTTGAAAAAGACGGAAATATTCCTTTTATTGAGGCACGTATGCGTATTGCCTGCATTAATACCAAAGTTTGAATTAATTTTTAAAATGCAAAATCGAAAATCCAATACATTAAAGTTTCTTGTTCATTTAAAATTAAATAAACAAAGATAATGCTTTCGAAATTAATAAAATAGCAATTTTCTCGTTCATTTAAACTTTCGCCAATTACTTTTTTGAGTATTAAAAAATATTCGAATATTAAATAAATTCTTAACGAATACTTTAAGAAAGAGATTACCTCAATAATGTTAAAAACGTCGATTTTATTCAGAAAAGCAAACATTCCTTCTTGAATTTAATTAAAAATATAATATTCACAATTTGCATCTAACAATCAAATTATGTCTTATTAAAAATGTCTACTAATATGTAATACTTATTATCCTCTGTTATTCAATAAGTGTTAAAACATATTCCATTATTTCATAACGACGAAATGTTCCTGGAATCATTGTTTAAATTTCCGGAACACGAAATTTAACAAGCCTTACCAATCTCCCATTTGAAGAAAATCCATATCTTCATTTTAAACTCGCCTTGTGTCAAGAACTCGCTTGCCTAGTAGTTAAGATGCTCGATTAGAAACGCGTGATCTCAGGTTCAAAGTCAAGGGGACAACGAAAGAACAACAGTCGTATTTTTCAAAAAACTGTTTTTTTTTTTGTTTTTTTTTTCAAATTACGAACAATTTCCGAAAGAAAAAAAAATAAACAGAACGGAAATTTCTTCAATTATTGGATATTTACCCAGTACTGTCGGGAATATTTCTGTGTATTGAATTAAAAATTTCTAAGAGTGCACATCATTGAAAGCTAGAATATGTACATGTAAATATAGTTTGTTTCAAAAGTTTGTGCACTCTTCAAATATGGTTAAAATTAATTGAAGAAGAAAATGTATGAAGCCAATTTAGAATAAATACTCCACATTTAATCAGACGGGTGTAAAGATGTTGTATGAAGTCGTTTTCCGATTTTATAAAAATATAAAAGGGAAAAAAGCATTTCCATTCGTTTTAAAAATGCCGAAGAGTAAAGAATTGACAAAAGGTGAGATTTTAAAAGTTTTTAAAATGAAGTCACAAAATAAAACTATTTCTCAAATTGAAAAAAAATTAAATTGATAAAAGCGATGTATCTATATCAAGTACGCTCTAGAAATGATAGCTTCAGCCAGAAATAAGATTTGGACGATCACGTATGACGCTTGTTGAGACGGATCAGAGAATACAGAGATTCGTGTTTAGGCAAAATATACCCATACAACAAATTAAAAATAATCTTGGTGTACAGGTGTCCAAAGATGCTGTACATGGACGTATTAAATAATGTGATTATATCATACTATAAGAAAATAGCTTGTAAACCATGTCTCAAATAACACCACTAACAAGCAAGAATGAACTGGACTAAAAAACACATGTCCTGCGGGGAACAAGTAGCTTACTGTTTTATTCAATGACGAGAAAAATGGAACATAGATGGCCCTAATTGGAAAATGTATTAAACATGATCTACGAATGGAACCGAGGACTTTTCTACGGTAAGGCTGTTATGGTTTGGGGGTATTGGGCTTCAACAGCCTGACCTCTCTGGATTTTCCAAAAGGAAGACAAAATCCCCAAAAATACCAAGAGATGCTGAACCAACATTTCCTTCCATTCGATGACATTTTGGAAGGGGGGGGGGTCCTGAAAGGATGTTTGAACAAGGTAATGCCGTCTACATATTACATACTACATAACAGTGGCTTTCACAGAATCTTTTGTTTAATTCTTGACTCATTAGCTTCATGTCCTGGCATAAATGCAATTGAGAATGCTTATGGCAGTTTAACCCGCCAGGTTTACAACAATGGAAAACAGTACGGATCTCTTGAAGAATTCAAAAACGCCATAGACAAACCATGGTACTCTTTGCCATGGTTTTTTATGGTTAATCTGATCTTGTTATTAATTTGCTTAAACAAATATTTGATCTGGGCAATCACTTGCCAACTGTGCTAAATCTTTTAGTAGCTAATCAGGCATACAAATGTTCCTTGTTCAGATTGATTTTTAAAAAATCACTTGGAAATAATTTGTAAAAATTATATAATGTCACCTAACTGAGTACATTTTTCAAGCAAATTTTATTCGAAAGCTAATTTTTTCTCCTATTCGATTCTGTAAAAATTGAAACAATAGGTTTTTTAGAAGAGATGTTTCAATGATAAAAATATAACAGTTTTTGAGCAGGTGTTTAAAAGTGTCCTACACATTTTTGACCACCATAAAAAAGTCCGCAGCGAAAGAAATAGGGATCTTCTGCTAATAATATAAAAATAAGTTATGCATTTTAAATTTATTGCAGAGATTGCTATTCAATTCGAAACATAATATCTATCAATTGAATTTATATAAAAATGCCTTTCTCATATTTGAGTTTTCATATTTACCTAATCTTGTTATATCAATTGAATAAATGAAATGAGTCGCGCAAGTTCTGATAATATGAAGAAGATTGCATGTCATTGCATTAACTAAGAAAGAAAATCCTTCCATTCAAGTCGTTTTGCAGTTCAAGTTGCATTGTTATTTATTCTGTCATAAATAACAAATATTTTTAGTAAATAATAATTTTATCAGATTTTGTTAAAAAAATATCTGGAAATGTTAAACCATTTATCTACGTCTATATGTTATTTATATATGCATTCCCTTGATAAAGGAACTCGAGTTTCAAGTAAAAGCTTAGCTCAAGCATTTAATTTTTCGGTTATAAGCTTATTATCTAAACAGCAATATTATTTCAGGTGAACGATCTCTTTTGAAATTTCTGAGAATTTATCAGTTTAATAGTATATTTATCAGTAAATGAAAGTTAAAGTTCTAGTGCTATATTCAACTTGAGTTAAATAATTAAAATACATATAAAAGCACAAATAATGGTACAAAAATTACTGTCAGGTACATACACATAATATAAAGATATTTAAAATACAAATTAAAAATATCTTAAAATACATTAGAAAAACCTAGAACGTTTTCAACCATTACAAGGCCGTCATAAATAGGATTTAAATGTTATTATTTTTTTTGCGCTTATTCGAGAATTGTCCAGAAAAAAAAGCATTGTAATTTAAAGGTTGTACGTCAGAACATTGTGGCATTCTGACATACAACCTTTAAATTACAATGGTTTCTTTTGAACAATTCTCGAATAAGTGCAAAGAAAATAATAAGAACATTTAAATCCTACTGATGACGGCCTTGTAATGGTCGAAAGCGTTCTGGGTTTTTCTAATGTATTTTAACATGTTTTAAATTTGTATTTTAAATATCTTTATATTATGTGTATGTACCTGAAAGTAATTTTTGTACCATTATTTGTGCTTTTATATGTATTTGAAGTTTATTTATCGCAAAATATTATGTATTATTTTAAATTTGCATAAAATCACGGATAATGAAGATATTAGGTTTTCCTGTTTATAAATATTTTAAAGTGATTTTTGCTGTATAATATATCACACTATTTTAAGTTATTTGAAATATGATTTTGATTGACATATTTTTTAGATCATAATAAATACTACACTGTAAAAAAAAAGGACAATAGTTACGCTTAATTTGAGTTTATGAAATGCCAAATGACGATTAAATATACTCTAAGTTTCGTGTAAACACTGAATAAAGTGTCATGATACACTGAAAACGATTTAAATATACTCTAAGTTTGGTGTAAACACCGAATAAAGAGTCATGATACACTCAAAACGGTTTAATTTTAATCTTTTAAAGAAATTGAGGAAACCGAACACAAGTTCGGGTGTAAAGTTTTTAAACGACACATGATTCAGTCCGCCATTTTGAATGCCTTCTTTGGCTAATTTCTTCGGAATAGGATAAGAACTTAAAACTTATGTTTAACTTCATATTTTTTAAAAATTCCCAATCATTTTCCAACATTTTTATACCTACTATGTATCGCTAGCTGCTATATTTATATTTTATGAGTATATGAAATCAACCTACTTTTACAGTGAATTGGTGCCATTTTCAAATTTTGGCATTTTTGTCACTTTGAGACGCCCAGTATACAATGAATTCCGCTTGCTAACTTTAAAATAATGATCGATTCAACTAAATTAAAGATCGTAGACTATTTTTTAACCAAGAATTTTAAGTTTTCAATAAGTTTTAATTATTTGCGAACCATTTTAAAAAGTATCGTTTTTAGGATTACGACTTTCGTTTTCCCATAGGAAATACATTACTTAAACAACGATATTCTTAAGCTTTTGTAACTACAAAACCTAGATTTTTCTGAAAAACTAACATGATAGTCAACTCATTTAAAGCTTAAGCTTCAAGATTCTATCTAGTTTCAAAAGTTTTGAACTTTTTTTGTGCATTTGCTGAGCGTTTCAAAAGTTGACATTTTTCGATTTTCCAGTTAGACCTTGCCCATAGAAATACATGGGATTTTTACTATTGTTGACATATTTTAACATAGCTTGTTTTCAACGTTTTATTAATTATTTTGAAAAACTAATACTTGTTTTATGTTCTATAAAGTACGGGCTTTACTCCGCCACCCACCGTGTATTACTGGGTTGATTTTAGATATGTTTAAAAAATTCAAGAAATTTGGTATAAAAATTTTTGTCTCAAACCACTTTCTCATAGCGTTACGCGTTTTGTTTATTTTGTTTTGCAGCTTTTTTAACTATTTAAACCTTATCATTTTGCTTAACTAATAGTATCTTTTTAAAGCTTAAACTTCACGCTTTCTAGCGGTGTAGTGTTTATTAATTAATTATGCCGTTAAGTATTTTTAATTTGCATTTTAAAAGTGATAAAAATTGTTCTTTAGCGCTTGAGAGGTTGGTGATTTTTAGCTCTCTGTATCTAATTTTTGTACAATTTGCAATGTTTAGTTGTATTTCTGGTATGTTTATTTTAATTTGCTTAGACTATTTATTCGAAAACCAGTCAGGCCTATGCTGAGTTAAAAAAAAAGAGTCAAGTACACGTGACGTAAGTCCAGATGTAACGAACGAATGATTTGTGAGTAAATTTCGCTGTTTACCAAAACTAAAATGTTTAAAATAAATATTTAATTGAGATAATAAATTATCGCAGTTAAAACAATGTTTGGCAGCCTCTTTTGCGGGAAACTATTTATTATAAATTAAGGTTGCATTAGATTTAAAATGTAATCTTTAAATTGTTTTTTATTTTACTGTTAAAGTGTAAACCAAATAAGCAGTAGTATGACTTTACACCAGATAAGCAGTAGCGTGACTTTATACCAAAAATGGTGGCATCTAAGTTGCCACTAAAAGTGGTGTTTGTTTACACCATTTCATAGCTGGTGGCTTTATACACCTGTTTACAAATGGAATTTCATTACACCACTTGGAGTGGCAATTTAGTTGCCACCCTTTTTGGTGTAAAGTCAGGGAAATCTTTTTTACATTGTAGTAGGCAAAACACGATCCATTTGTTTGTGTGAATCCATCTTCTCATTTTTAAAAGTTCAAGCTTCTGGCTTGCAACAACTCTTTTCTAAGGGTCACTTAAATATAGCATTCAAAGCTGGATAACATTGAATTAATATGGTGGCTTCAGCTATTGATAGGTACTTGTAGATGTATGCACATTTGGGTGGATGAATTTCGTGAAACAATGTAGATTAGTAGCAGATAAAACGTAAAATAGCTTTGTAATAAATATGTAACCGGAACGCATAAATGTGAACAACCTGCTTCTTACCACTCTATTTTCTTTTAATTGCTCATACCAGATAATCATTAATTTAAAAATATGATTGGATAGCAACAGTTGAACAGTTTACGGAAATCATGGGCTTCCTAGTTTATGCCAACCTTAGGTTTTTCTCTTTTGTTTTAAAATTTTATTTAGTCGGGCTATATTCCCAACTGTCTTGAGTAATCTTGCTAGGAATTGCCACAATGTATATATGCTTAGGTCATTATTTGAAATGAGATGCATAATTGGGAAATGTAATTTATTTGAAGTAGTTAATTTTGTACCTTTCTATTTATAAAGTATTTTCTTTTGATTTAAAAAAAATACTTTCAGTTGTGGTCCGATTACGTTTTCTGAATTTCATAGATATAATGACTAATCTTCTTCTGCGCTTCAGATACGAATACTTAATTTCGCCTTCTTTTATTCCCGGGTCGTAATATCAGATGAAAATTGAGAATTTTAATTTACCAATTAGCAAAAATTACTGTGATTTCTATAAAATGTGGTCATTTTCATTGATATTTCTGTACGCTAGATACAGAGCATCTAAAATTTTTTTAAATGCTGCGATTAGATTAAAATAATATATTTTTTTAGACCTGTTTGAAATGTTATTTTTATCAATATATATGATATCACACAAAATAAAACATACAGTTGGTTTCACAAAAGAAAAAGATGATTTAGCAAATGCATCACAGTGACGTAATTTTCATATAATTTTTATACTATTTGTTTCGTGATGAAAACCAACAAAATTTTTAATTAAAAAAATCAAAATATAACTTAAAAAAACCAGTATGAAATGAAAGATTTAAAGAAGAAATCGTTCGATTCTATCCTTTCAACATCTGCAACAAATTGCACAAAATACGCCTTACTTGATAAAATGCCCACCATATGTCGTTAAGTTAAAATCCTGTTAAAATCCTATTAGAATCTATGCAGTAGTTTTTGCATTACGCTAAAACAAAGCACAACAGGCTGCTAGATTTATACATAAAATGTTTAATAAAGTGTAAAAAATAACAATTTAGAAAAATGCGCAAAATACCTAACGTGTTACAAGTCATAAATTGAATCGAACCAAAAAAAAATATATTTATTAGAAATTACTTTAAAGGATAAATACAGTCGTTGAATTTTATCAATTTTTACGAAATAAACTTATTTTTTAGTGAACGTTTGCTGATTTCCAATTATTACAGTAAAAAAGGGATTTCGTAAAAAGCTGTCTTTTTAATGTAATAAAACTTCTGAAAATTAGAAAAATAGCGGAAACAATTCAATTTTATGGCCTTTTTAAGAATATTTTCTTCAAATGCATTTATTTAGCTGAATATTTTTATCTTTAATATTCATTTTGTAAAAGTTATTTATCTTTTTTTGGTATTGATCAATTCAAATTACGATGAGAAATTCCTATTTTAAAATAATTTTAATGTCACTTCCAACCTAGGATTTAAAAAATGTTATACAATGAAAATTATTTTATTTGCCATAACGTCTATTATTTGCTACCAAACGCGCGGACCTATGCCTTAATAAATTTTATATACCTTCTATGTACTAATTTTGGATATTTCGAAATAAATATAAAATATGGGTAATAAAAATTCTTTTAAAATAATATCTGTAAAATTATGACTATTTTAGAATAAGAGAAAAAAAAATAAAATAAGTTTTTGAGCTTTACGTGTATGAGAGGTTTTTTTTTTTTTTTTTTTTTTGTAAAGCAATATTTCAAGTTTCAAATATGTTGCTGGACGTGTGAACAAATTTGCAGTACCGAATTATGCTCTACATGTACAGTCGTGGAAAAAAATGTATCACCCCCTACTAACTCCTCAACAAATCATCTTACGAGAAAGTTACTGGATTGGAAACAATGGCTACTTTTAAATGATGTATACAAAATTTGCTTAAGGGGTCATCTACTAATATAAAAATGAACCCAAACTTCATTTTTTTTCAATGGCAATACCCAATTTTAACAAGATATTTCAAATCTTCTGTTCAAACTGCCTAGACACCAAACAAATTTTAAGTCATTTGAATGATAAGTTTTTGAATTATAAACATTCAAAATTCAGTGCTTCTAATGTTAAATTACATTTTCATATTTTCATTAATATCTCCTGAAATTATACTCCTAATGTACTAATTTTTTGTGTAGCAATAATACTAATATACCCAAACATAAATATGTTGAATTTGCAATTTTTATAATTTTATGATATGAATTATGAAATTAATATTCGAAAAAATTATGAATTGCAACCTACAAATTTTTTGATGGATTTAGATTTATTAAGTCATGCTTATGGAAATCTAAAATTTCACATTTTTCTTTAAGTAGTTTTCAAATTATGCTTTAAAAACGGCAAAATGATATTTAAAGGGGCCGTCTATGATAGAAGTGACTAAATATTTTGAAACTTCTTATGCTATCCTGTAGTATACCGGTCTTCAATGACTACTTGAGTGGCGCTTAAGATGCCTTAATCAAGAAGGCATCTCGGTACTCTCTTGGTCAACAATCGAGTACCGAACTTCAATTTGGATACAGCCCCTAAAATACGCTCGTTTTAAAATAATTAATTTCTCGGAAACTTATAGTACGAGCTGCATAAAAATTTGTTTTTAGGCTTATGGAATGATGTAAAAATTAAGATGCCTTAAGAGCGCTTAAGATGCCTTAATCAAGAAGGCATCTTCGGTACTCTCTTGGTCAACAATCGAGTACCGAACTTCAATTTGGATACAGCCCCTAAAATACGCTCGTTTTAAAATAATTAATTTCTCGGAAACTTATAGTACGAGCTGCATAAAAATTTGTTTTTAGGCTTATGGAATGATGTAAAAATTAAGATGCCTTAAGAGCGCTTAAGATGCCTTAATCAAGAAGGCATCTTCGGTACTCTCTTGGTCAACAATCGAGTACCGAACTTCAATTTGGATACAGCCCCTAAAATACGCTCGTTTTAAAATAATTAATTTCTCGGAAACTTATAGTACGAGCTGCATAAAAATTTGTTTTTAGGCTTATGGAATGATGTAAAAATTAAGATGCCTTAAGAGCGCTTAAGATGCCTTAATCAAGAAGGCATCTTCGGTACTCTCTTGGTCAACAATCGAGTACCGAACTTCAATTTGGATACAGCCCCTAAAATACGCTCGTTTTAAAATAATTAATTTCTCGGAAACTTATAGTACGAGCTGCATAAAAATTTGTTTTTAGGCTTATGGAATGATGTAAAAATTAAGATGCCTTAAGAGCGCTTAAGATGCCTTAATCAAGAAGGCATCTTCGGTACTCTCTTGGTCAACAATCGAGTACCGAACTTCAATTTGGATACAGCCCCTAAAATACGCTCGTTTTAAAATAATTAATTTCTCGGAAACTTATAGTACGAGCTGCATAAAAATTTGTTTTTAGGCTTATGGAATGATGTAAAAATTAAGATGCCTTAAGAGCGCTTAAGATGCCTTAATCAAGAAGGCATCTTCGGTACTCTCTTGGTCAACAATCGAGTACCGAACTTCAATTTGGATACAGCCCCTAAAATACGCTCGTTTTAAAATAATTAATTTCTCGGAAACTTATAGTACGAGCTGCATAAAAATTTGTTTTTAGGCTTATGGAATGATGTAAAAATTAAGATGCCTTAAGAGCGCTTAAGATGCCTTAATCAAGAAGGCATCTTCGGTACTCTCTTGGTCAACAATCGAGTACCGAACTTCAATTTGGATACAGCCCCTAAAATACGCTCGTTTTAAAATAATTAATTTCTCGGAAACTTATAGTACGAGCTGCATAAAAATTTGTTTTTAGGCTTATGGAATGATGTAAAAATTAAGATGCCTTAAGAGCGCTTAAGATGCCTTAATCAAGAAGGCATCTTCGGTACTCTCTTGGTCAACAATCGAGTACCGAACTTCAATTTGGATACAGCCCCTAAAATACGCTCGTTTTAAAATAATTAATTTCTCGGAAACTTATAGTACGAGCTGCATAAAAATTTGTTTTTAGGCTTATGGAATGATGTAAAAATTGTGTACTGCTATTGAAAAAAAAAAAGTTATGATTCATTTTAATATGTAGATGACCCCCTAAGCAAATTTTATGTACATCATTTAAATGTAGACTTTATTACCAATCGTGTGGTACCAGTAACTTTCTTCTACAATAATTCTTTGGGGAGTTAGTAAGGGGTGTTTACTTTTTCTCCACGACTGTATGTATGAACATGACATGGATACCATATATGGAAATGTATCTGTGTCATCTTTACATAAACATATGTGTTTCATATACGCATAAATATATGTATCATTTATAGATACGTAGCATTTCACTTTTAAAGTACCACTTTTATCGTAAATGTAGATAGCACCCATTTACTTTTGGTGTACTTTAAAAAAAGTCAATTGCTTCTAATCTAGAAAACTATTATGAAAGCAAGAAGGCAAGAAGAAGTTACCCAGGATTTCGAAAATCGTTCTTCATCTTTTGAAACCGCAGAACTCAGTATATTTTCAATATTTAATGAAGCATTCATAGAAAACAGTTTATTTTGATGCCACTGGTTGTCTAAATCTAAGTATAAAAATATAAATAAAGGTTGCCAGAAAATGCTTTTAATAATTTGGCTTTTCTCGGGGTATTGAACTTTAATATTTTCTCTCCCCTCTTCTTATAAGAAAGAAGTAAGGAATTTATTAACACAATATAGATACGCATTTACATAATCGCCTTCAAAGTGGGCTCCGTCAGTACACACACACATGCTCCACGCTTCCTACCATTGCTGGAAACAATGATGAAAGTCCTGTTTTGGTTTCTTCACAAGTTCAGCCGTCGCGTTGGTTTTGATGTCTTCAATGGGGCTATACATATATAAAGTTATCCCTTCAGGGAGTGAGGGGATGTCTAGCGCTTAATATCGTTAGATACCTCTGGGGGGGGGAGGGGGGGGGCGTGGGGTTTACCTTTCGACATCGTTATCATTTTTGATCCAACAAAAATTTTCTTTTGTTTGGTAACTTTCTTTTTTACATCAATAGAGACTAATGATTTCTTTTTTTTTTTTACTTTCTTCAATCTTTACAAGAAGAAAATATTGGATTCACGAAAATTTTCGAATTCCGGTTTTCGACGGATCTACGCGTTTTATGGTCAGAGTACTATGAAAGCATGTTTTTACAAAATGTCTGTGTCTGAGATTGTCTGTGTGCCTGTCTGTGTGTGTGTGTGTGACACAAATTTTGTGGGCGCTCTATCTCAAGAACTAATGAACAGAATTTAAGAAAACTTTTAATTGAGTTAGTCCCTGATATAAGCTGGTGCTGATTACTTTTTGGTATAAATTTCCCAACAAGTGGCGCTGCTATGCTGAATTTTTCACGATTTCCACAATAGCTATTATTCAAGAACTAATGCACGGATTTTTATAAAACTTTAGATTCCGTTAGTCCTTGATAAAATTTTATGCTTATTACATTTTAGTGTAAATCGACTAACAGGTGGCGCTGCTATGCTCCGTTATTCAGGATTATCGCAATCGCTCTATCTGAAGAACTAATGCCCGAATTTTCACCAAACTTCAGATTCAGTTAGTCCCTGATATAAATTAGTGCTGTTTAGTTTTTAGTGTAAATCGCCCAACAGGTGGCGTTGCTAGGCTGCATTTATTACGATTTCTGCAATAACTGTACCTCAATGCATGAATTTTCATCAAACTTCAGTTAGTCTTTCAGTACTATTAAGTTAGTCCCTCACACAAATTTGTTCTGATTAGTTTTTGGTTGGTTGGTTGGTTGGTTGTGTTTATGACGGCCAATTATCAACACGAGGGATATAGGCCCTAAGGGGGGTGTGCCCTTCGTGGGGTTCTTTCTAAGGGAACCGAACCCGTATTAACGCTTGGAAATCCACGGCTCGAAGAAAACCACGAAAACTCCGAACGATTAGGCCGACGGGTGCGATTGGGTTCGAACCCAGCACCTCCCGTCTACCAGCTTCGAGAGCAGAACCTCTCGGCCACTGGTGGGGCACGATTAGTTTTTGGAGTAAATCAATTCACCGGTGATACTGCTATGTAGATTTTTTTATGATCTCCGCAATAGTTGTACCTCAAGAACTAATGCACAGATTTTTATCAAACTTCAGATTTAGGTACAACGTGTTGGTGATTAGATTTTTGTGTCAATCACCAAACCGGTGGCACTGATATGCTTCATTTTTCAAGAATGCTTCATTTTCAAGAATGCTTCATTTTTCAAGAAATATTAACATTTTTGAGATAGAAGAAAATTTTGGGATTGCCACATCCCACTAGTTTTAGTCTGTTATCTATTTTTATGAAAATACAAAGATATTATTAAAACCATTAAATGATTATAAAATAATTTCTTTCCAAAATATTTAATATCGAACGTTCGTCATTCCTATTCTTCTGTCATATGCGCATATAATTCGTTGTTAGAGAAACCAGCTTTGAAATGATGCTTGTCATGTTTACTAGTAAAACTAGTATGTTGGGGCCATCACAAAACTTTCTTCTATATAAATCACGTCAATTAAATCATTTAAATAGTACGAGAAATAACAACGATTTAGCACCAATTCATATCAAAGTATATCTGATTTTGAAGTTGGATGAAAATTCGCCCATTAGTTCTTGAGATAGAGCTATAGTGAAAATTCTGAAAAATGTAGCATAGCAGCGCCACCTGTTGAGCGATTTACACCAAAAATAAGCAGCACTAAATGATATCAAGGTATTCCTGTATCTGAAGTTTGTTGAAAATCCAAGCATTAGTTCTTGAGATAAAGCTATTGCGGAAATCGCAAAAAATACAGCATAGCAGCGCCACCTGTTGAGCGATTTACACCAAATATTAAACAGCATTAATTTATACGTCAATTCATGTCGAGGACTAACTAAATCTGAAGTTTGATGAAAACCCGTGCAATAGTTCTTGAGATACAGCTCTTGCGGGAATCGTGAAAAATGCAGCACAGCAGCGCCACCTGTTGGTCGATTTACACCAAAAATTAAACAGCACTAATTTATATCAGGGAGTAACTGAATCTTATGTTTGATGAAAATTCGTGCATTTTTTTTTTTGAGCTAGAGCTATTGCGATAATCATGAATAATGCAGCATAGCAGCGCCACCTATTGGGCGATTTTCACAAAAAAGTAATCAGCACCAAACTATGTCCTGGACTAACTAAATCTGAAGTTTTATTAAACTCCGTGCAGTAGTTCTTGAGATATAGCTATTGCAGAAATCGTGAAAAATGCCGCATAGCAGCGCCACCTGTTGGCCGATTTTCACCAAAAACTAATCAGGTCCAGTTTATATCAAGGTCTAACTAAATATAAAGTTTTGTGAAATTCCGTGCATTAGTTTTTGAGATAGAGCGCCCACAAAATTTTTGTCACATACAGACTCACAGAGTGACAGAGTGACTCACAGACAGACATTTTCTAAAAACCATCAAATCGTGTTCTGGGCATTCTAAAACGTATAAATCCGTCGAAAACCGGATATCGAAAATTTTCACGAATCCAATACTTTCTTCTTGTAAAGATAGAAGAAAGTAAAAACGAGGCGAAACACAAACTAGTTGGATGTACCAATCCCAAAACTTTCTTCTATCTCATACATGTTAATACTTCAAAATTCGCTATCACACTGCCAAAATTAAATGGCAACCTACGCATCTCATGAGGATTCTAAAGATATGAAATTCCGTGCATTAGTTCTTGAGATATGACTATCGCTCAAATCGTCTAAATCCAGCAAAATGCTGCCTAGCAGCGCCACCTATTGGGTGATTTATACCAAATCCTAATCAGCAACAATTTATGTCAACGTCTGACTGAATCTGAAGTTTGGAGAAAATCCGTGCATTAGTTTTTGAGATAGAGCTATTGCGAAAATCGTGAAAATTCCTGCATAGCAGCGCCACCTATTGGGTGATTAACACCAAAACCTAATTAACAACATCTTGTGTCAACATATAACTAAATCTGAAGTTAGATGAAAATTCGTCCATTAGTTCTATAGATAGAGCTATGGAGGCAATCGTGAAAAAGGCAGCACAGAAGCGCCACCTGTTGGGCGATTTACACCAACACATAATCAATAGCAAGTCATATCAAGGACTAACTGAATCTGAAGTTTGATGAAAATCCGTGCGTTAGTTTTTAAGATAGAGCTATTGGGGAAATCGTGAAAATCTTGCAAAAGTCATCATAACAGCGCCACCTTTTGGGCGATTTACACCAAAACGTAATCAACATCAATTCATATCAAGGACTAACTAAATCTGAATTTTGATCAAAAGTCCCTGCATTAGTTCTTCAGATAGAGCTATTGCGAAAATCGTGAAAAATGCAGCATAGCAGCGCTACCTTTTGAGCTATTCACACAAAAAACTAATCAGCATCAGTCTGTACTAGGGACTAACTGAATATAAAGTTTTATTAAATTCCGTGCATTAGTTCTTGAGATAGAGCGCCCACAAAATTTGTGTCACATACACACAGACAGACAGACAGACAGACTCACAGAGTCACAGACAGACATTTTGTAAAAATATGTTTTTTGGAAACTCTGACCCCTAAAACGTGTAAATCCGTCGATAACCGGAATTCGAAAATTTTCATGAATCCAATACTCTTTTTGTAAAGATAGAAGAAAGTAAAATGGGGAAGAATGCTGCCCACCTGTTTTGTTTATAAGAAGTTTCGTTTACCCCCGTTCAGGGGCAAGTGCAAGAAGACATTTTTACTGTTATACAACAAAAAGCTATTACTAAATACTTTTAAATAGTGAGTATTTCTTTAAAGTGTTTTTTGATGTAAAGTTATTTCATATATTACAGTGATATGTTATTAACATCTTTTCTTCATTTAAACCAGTAAAGTAGGCGAATAATAAATGCATAACTATATCTGTATATCATTGAAACGTATTAAAGGAAAAAGAAAAAAAGAAATGTAAAAAAAAAAATAATAATAATTTTTAGACACGGATAACGATATGATTAAGGGAGTGGGGGGGGGGGGGGGGGTTGAGAAATGATAACGTATGATATAGTAAGGGGAAGAGGTGGTCCAAAATTGCCGAAAAGTTGCTAACGTTATACAAGTACAGCCCTACCATGTCAAAAATGTTACTTTTGAGGCTCATTTTTATAAACCACTCGTAAACGACTATTTTCTTTAAAGACGATTATCATTAGACAAACTGTTTTGATTGCCTAAGAGGGACCGCTCAGAAAAGGCAACCAAGTCTGTAGAGCATAGTGTCCCTCTCGGTCGCCTTTATTAAGATCTTTTAAAAAATACACAGTTTTCAGCTGAAGCCACCAGGATCAGGACAGTGGATGGTATATGTATGAAATCCCGAGAAAATTACAAAACTAGATTCGTTCCGCCGAGGAACAGATCCCCTAGCGATAAGGGGTGGATGAATGTGCGACGAAACTTGTTTGCGACAAGGGGCAGCTGAAACTGTTGCACGCCCAGGCTACGCAGTTAGTACTGAAAATTCAAAAAGGTGTTTATGGATGTGTTTTAGTTTGTTTAGTAGGAGTTTGCGTGTAAGTATATTATAGAGTCATCCTTCTGGTGGAAGCAAACTGTTTTTCAGGTTAACAAAGTCTCTGAAGCAGATTTCTGCAATCTGCACATGAGGTTCATGTTTGCTCCTTACTCGAACTTCGACATCGAGCCAACTGATCATCACATACTCCTACCTTCAGCTACACTGCAGTCACACTGCCTGTTATAATGAATTCCGGTAGAAAAAAATATAATGGTAGTAAAAAAATTAATTAATTATACCGTGGTATTAAAGAATTACAATGATATTCGGTGAACTTTTTGACTGTCCCTTGTACAGTGAAACCTCCCTGTGCGACCACCTCCATTAAGTGACCACATCCATGAACGACCACTTTTCATGGAACGAAATTTATTCCCATAGGCTCAACACTAATTTTACCTCCATTCAGAGACCATCCTAGTTGAACTCCCTTCATGAGCGACCAATTTCTTTGAAGAAAATAAAACAAATTCCGTTTTTACCTGGTCGCTTGAATAAGGTTTTATTAAAAAATAATTCCGGAGAGCGCATTATTAATCAAACTTCTAAACTAAGTTTAGAATTTCTTTTTTATTCCGGTAACTTTTAAGTGTTTAAACCCCTTTGTACCTTTTTAAGCAATGAATTTAACTCTGATAACAAATTAAGAATGACGGTCAATAAATTCCTCTGCCCTATTCTGTCAGGAAACACCCAAAGAAATAGATAAATTAACGAAATTGTCATTATTTGCTCCCGTCCAAAAAAATTGCATTTATTTACTGAACTTCGAAATGAGTTGGAAATAAAATTTATAAAAGATAAAACCGAGAAATCAAAGCAAAGTCAATGTATTCATGTTTTAAACTCTATAGTAATTAACTTGCGTAATTAACTTTATTTTTGATAGTTAAATTTTCATATTTTTTCCTAATGTGAAAAATAAATTTTCGTAACATTAATTGTTACCTTTTTTCAACAATTAAAATCTAGATTTAAACATGACCTCCATTAAGAGACCGCTTCACGCAGCGACCAATTTTTATTGGAACGGAATGTTGTCGCTTTAGGGAGGTTTTACTGCATATTAAATATTTTTTTATAAATAGCATTTACTTATTTTTTATTCTTAAATTATTGTATTCTACTTAATGGAAAAACTGGTTTGGTAAGTTTGTTTTTCTTTCATCTAAATCATAATATATACGGACCAAATATTTTATTCATTTTCATGAAAGCTAAATCACTCTCCTTTCTTTTTCGCTTACGCTTATTTATTATGCCTAGAAGTTGCATAAATGTTCGATAAACTTCTTTTCGTTAACAGAAGTTTTTTCGATATTGTATTAAGTCACTCTATTCCTTCGAGACAATGGTCATCAAACATTCATAGTTTCGGTAATGCAGTATTTTATTCCCTTACTGCCTCAGACACTTCAACTCTGGGAGGCTGTTCCTATTGAAAATATTTCTTTTAATAAGTATTTTACGAAATACTCTACTGTTATTATTTATTAATCATGCCCTTGCGATATTGCTTTTTAAGCATAAATAATCAGATATTAACAGCCTACATAATAATATATTGCATTAATGTGAATATTAAAAAAATATGAAATATGTCTACATTCAAAATAAGATTAATAAAATAGAAAAGTGCCCAGTTAAACAGATTTCATTGAGCTCACAGGCTATTCACACTAATTGTATATTATACTATTATTTCAAAGAATAATTCCTCTCTCGAAAAATAAATTAAGGGGGGATTAGCCCCCCGTTTTCATACTTTATAGTAACCAAATTTAGTAACCAATGAACCTCCAAATCTAATAAGGTAAGCCCCTTGTCAGAATAAACCTGTATGCCAAATTTGAAGTAAATCGGATAATTCTGCATGAAAAACCCATTTAGCTATATTATGGGGGGATATCCCCCCATTACACACCTTTATACTATACTTAACAAATGATCCTTCAAATCTAATCAATGAAGCGCCTTATTAGAATAAACCGGTATTCCAAATTGATGCAAATCGGATATTTCTGCATGAAAAACTCATTTATCTGAATTAAGGGGGGGGGGGAGGGTACTAGCTCCCAGTTACCACGCTTTGTATTTAACCAATTAACCCACACAACTAATCAGGGAAGCTCCTTGTCAGAATGAACTTGTATTTTTTTAACGCAAATCGGATATCTCTATCAAGAGTTATCGCATTACGTACATACGTACATACAGAACCTGCGGGTGCATTAGCTCTCAGGCTTTGATAGCATGTGAGATAAAAATGAGTATTTCAACTTTTTAATATGAAAAAAAATCCTGTATCTATGTCTAAAATTGATAGTTATTAAAGGTCTTAATAGGCGATTTTTTTTTTTTTTTAAATCAGAGAAGGTAATTAGAATTCCGTGTTCTGTTCTGTACATTAAAATTCGTGAAATATGTCCAAACGAAATATAAAGAAAGTATAAAAATAATAATTACTTCAAATTTTATTTGAATTATTTGAATTACGTTACGCAGATATTCAGATTAAATGTCGCTTGCACATCGGAGGTCTTTTTTTTTTCTTTTCTTTTTGATTGTTATAATTAAAGAGATAATTAGATTTCTACGTTTAAACAATTGCAAAATTAAAAATTCATAAAGCAATTTTGATTAGTTTTATATGATTTTCTTTTTGGAGATAATAACATTAAACACTGAATTTTTGTAGCTAAATGTCCTCCCAAAAATCTGTTTTCAACATTCCTACTGCACGAGCTGTTTACTTTCTTCTATCTTTACAAGAAGAATGTATTGGATTCGTAAAAATTTTAGAATTTCGGTTTTCGATGGATTTACACGTTTTAGGAGTCAGAGACTCCGAAAAACATGTTTTTACAAAATGTCTGTCTGTGAGTCTGTCTGTCTGTCCGTCTGTATGTGACACAAATGTTATGGGCGCTCTATCTCAAGAACTAATGAAAGGAATTTAATAAAAATTCATATTCAAGTAGTCCCTAATATAAATTGGTGCTGATTAGTTTTTGGTGTAAATCGCCCAACAGGTGGCGCTGCTATGCTGCATATTTCGCGATTTCTGCAATAGCTCTATCTCAAGAACTAATGCACGGATATTCATCAAACTTCAGATTCAGTTAGTCCTTGATATAAATTGGTGCTGGTATCGTTTGGTGTAAATATCCCAACAGATGGTGCTGCTATGCTGCATTTTGTAGGATTTACACGATTTTCGCAATAGCTATATCTCAAGAAATAATGCACGGATTTTCATCAAACTTCAGATTCAGTTAGTCCTTGATATAAATTGGTGCTGGTATCGTTTGGTGTAAATATCCCAACAGATGGTGCTGCTATGCTGCATTTTGCAGGATTTACCCGATTTTCGCAATAGCTATATCTCAAGAAATAATGCACGGATTTTCATCAAATTTCAGATTCAGTTAGTCCTTGACATGAAATGACGTTTTATACATTTCGGTGTAAATCGCTCAACAGGTGACGCTGCTATGCTGCATTTTTTGCGATTTCCGCAATAGCTCTTCGCAAGAACTAACGCTTGGATTTTCAACAAACTTCATATTCAGGTATACCTTGATATGAGTTAGTGTTGTCTATGTTTTGGTGCAAATCGCTCAACAGGTGGCGCTGGTATGGTGCGTTTTTCAGAATTTCCACTATAGCTCTATCTCAATAACTAATGCACGAATTTTCATCAAACTTCTAATTCAGATATACTTTGATATGAATTGGTACTAAATTCATGTAATTTCTTGTACTATTTAAATAATTTAATTGACGTGATTTATATCGAAGAAAGTTTTGTGATGGCCACAACATACTAGTTTTTTTCCTGAAACCCTATATCGCTAGTCGTATTCCATCATATTATAATTCAACTAAATATTACGAAATATATGTATTGAAAACGAGAGATTTATTTATTTTTGTTTTGGTATATGTAATAGAAAAATAATATTGTGATAGTATTGTTTGTATTTACTGTGTCGTAGCTATATCCTATTAAAAGATTGACGCTATTGACATGATACCGTGCTTTAAATTTCGATTTTTGACATTTTCTTGCGCAAACATTGGTAAAAAATATAGAATATTCGATTATATTACAAAATTTCTTGTGTAACGGTTTTTGAAATTATTGTAAATACTTCCAGGGTAAAGCTAATAAGTAGCATTTTGTCAGAAATATTTGCAATCTAAAACCAATAATTAACAGTTATTTATGTTCATTGAGAGCATTTGTTTGCTAAAAAAGAAATACCAGAATATGAAATCAACAATCTATAGAATATAGATTCAACAATATGTAGAGTATAGAATCAACAATATATAGAGTATAGAATCAACAATATATAGAATATATAATCAACAATATGTAGAGTATATAATCAATAATATATAGAATATATAATGAACAATATATAGAATATAGAATATGGAATGAACAATATATAAAATATAAAATCTCACAATATACAGAACCAAGAATTGTACAATATAGATTAAGCAATATATAGAACCAAGAGTTACAGAATATGTAGTCAATAATATATAGTCAAAAATATATAATGGAATCAACAATTCCGTTTCAGAAAAGTTTGAGTTAAAAAAAATGTCAGTTATTATTTGAAGAAAATACAGGAATTTAAACTGTAATAAAGAAATGTGAAAAGGGGTTCCAAAGCTCTTTTCACCAGAATATTTTGGATCACACAGAAATTTTATTAATAGAACTGCTTTATAAGATTCGAAATAAGTGTGCTGTATACAAATATATACGTTTTATTTTGATTTTTAGTACTCAATAATTAATTTTTCATTTTGACTGTTTCTCCAATTTCATCATATATTTTGTATTTTCCACAAGTTGGTGACTTTTATAATAATTTCTTCGAATATTAATAATTTTTCTATCTTTTAACACTTTCCAGCATAGTTGAAAAGGGTTTGTGAATTCAGTTTGTCTGTCCGTGCTCACTTAAACATATTCCGATTGCCATGAAATTTATATATGTTAATGGGGTATAGAGGAGACCTTGGGGAAATGGGGTACAGGGGTAGAATAGGATATACCATTTATTTCCCGCCAGTGGCGCTAGAGTAGCACGGCAAAGCTTCACGAGCCTCAGTTGCATGCAGGATGTTGATGAGTAGCGTCTGTCTGATTTCTGGAATTCATTAACTCACTTTTCCAAC
Source organism: Maratus speciosus (assembly GCA_963932465.1). Classification (NCBI taxonomy): domain Eukaryota; kingdom Metazoa; phylum Arthropoda; class Arachnida; order Araneae; family Salticidae; genus Maratus; species Maratus speciosus. Next base: position 60,436,032 of record OZ010788.1, read on the forward strand.
TTTTAGCTATTAATTGTGTGCGTTACTGTAATATTTGTTAATTTTCAAAGCGAACTGATCCTTCTTTCCATATTTTGTCACCAATTAGCTTTAATTCCATTGAATTAATCATGTTTTTAAATATATTTTTCAATGATGCAATGATCGAAACATGGATGGTTAATGGTTGTCACGTCACTTTTTTCAAATTTTTAACGCGCGGGGCAGAACGGGGTGCGTACCCCGTTTATATAACAAATATATATTATAATATATATATAGTAATATATAAATATAAATATATAATTGCAATGGGATTCAATAACGTTGCAGTTTCCAAGTTTTTTGATTTATTGATTAAAGTTATCGATGAAAACAAACTAGCTGCAGCAAGAATTTACAACACCGACGAAAGCGTCGTAACTGTTGTGCCAAAACAGCATTCACGAGTAATTGCAATGAAAGGACAGCGTCAAGGTGGTGTTTTGATACTTTAAATACAAAAAAATGGGCTATAATATTCCAAAAACCAATGTAACCCATTCTGTCTATTGCATGGGGCAGAATAGGGTTGGTTGAGTTACTTTATTTTTATATTTTTTAAATTATATCTTAAATTTTTACAACTTTTTATACAAAAGTTTATTTTAAAATGTATAAAGAAACTGTTTCTTAATATAGGATAAGGTTTTTTTAGTATCTTAGACCTAAATTCTTGCTTCGAATCTTAAGTGCCCCATTCCGCTCCGGTGACCCCTAATAGTGAATGTTTGGTATTGGAAATGAAGTGTGTATCGTTTACGGTTCATTTACATTGACACTCAAAAGATTTTCGTTACATTACCGTGTATGGAAAAAAATCGTTTCCGGTATATTTTAATGATATGAAACTACACTGGTTATCAAAATTTAAGGAAAAGTCACAAAATGCTAATTTTCAAATACGCGAACACTCAAAAGGAAATAATATACTATACTATTATTCGAGTAATTACTCGAGTAATATAATTCGAGTAATTACTATCTCTACAACACAGCTAGCCCATGTAACATCTCATTCATGTCACACATGGTCACAAGTGTCACAGTCACTACGGTGAAGCAAAAAAATAGGCAATTCCATACATCTCATTATGGGTCTCAAATGATCACTATATGTGACTCCACTGAGAAGTCAATGTGACTGCTGCTTTGTGACGAGTCACCAGGTGACTTTACAATGTAGTTACATTGTAACTCTCATGTGACTGTTATTTGTAGACGCAATTTCAAAGTCATCGTGAACGCTGCATTGTGATAAGTTACGAAATAATGTCACATTAAAGTCACATGATGACTTTCAGATGACAGAGAGACTACTGTGAAGTCACCATTGTGCTCTTTTGGGAAAAAGTATCCATGTGACTATAATATGATATTATTTGGTGACTTATCATAATGCAACGTTCATGATGACTATGAAATTGAGTCAAGAAATGACAGTCACACGAGAGTCACAATTTAACTACATTGTAAAGTCACCTGGTGATTTGTCACAAAGCAGCAGTCACATTGACTTCTCAGTGGAGTCACATATAGTGATCATTTGAGACTCATAGTGAGATGTATGGAATTTCCTTTTTTTTGCGTCACCGTAGTGACTGTGACACTTGTGACCATGTGTGACATGAATAAGATATTATATGGGCTAGCTGTGTTCTAGAGATAGTAATTAGTCGAATAATATTATTTCCTTTTGAGTGTTCGCGTATTTGAAAATTAGTATTTTGTGACTTTTCCTTAATTTTTGATAACCAGTGTATTTTAAACATATTGAAATTGATATTTATCACTGAAGTCTACTATAAGGTCCTTACTATAGAACGTGGTGAGAATGCAATTTATTGCTCATGTACAGGGATACACAAAAGAATTTGGCTACTGAAGAAAATGAACGATAATTGAACTATTTAAGCCTGCGGACAATAAATGCTGTAAGTACGTTTCCAGTTTTGATATGCTTTTTTAAAGTTAGTTATTTTGTGTAAAATATTACTTGGTGTGTATAAATTTTACAGATTATATACAGGGCTGAAAAAAAATTTCATTAACATCCGTTTATCGGCGGAAATTGCTAAATGGAAATTTAAAACTGTGCTATGCGTTTAACTGAACAAACTTTTAGCATATGCATGCATATCTATAGATCCTATATATCTATAGATCCTATAGATCCTCTAGGAAATCCCAAAAAAGTGTATATTTTTCAGACTATTCATGCTAACGGCAGAAATTGGATTTTCAAATGCATTATGCATTTTGCAAATTGATCATTTAGTCCCTTATATTACCTTTCACCTTAGTAAATTGGGATGTTTTGTTATAGTATTCTGATTGTGTTGGAAAGTGTTTCATAATCAGTACCATACGTATAATTTTTCGATCTAGTTTTTCGTATCATTTAACTTCATAACCACTCTAATTGTTTAAAACACAAAAGTTGATTTTTTTTATAATATATATATATATATATATATATATATATATATATATATAACATCATTTAATTGATTGTAAAAAAGCACACAAAAGAAAACCGAATCACTTCAATTTATATAATAGAATTAATTCTTCTACTAACGTGAACATTATACTTTTACGGGAGTCGTCGTTTCAGATAAATATTTGAAGTAATTCAGTCTGCGATCTCATATTTTATCTGTCATGTCTAATGGATAAAAGTTTGACCAGTGTCTACGAACTGTCTCTTATCATTATTTCTCTGAGAACAACACACGAAGAATAAAATAAAAATAGTGCATTGTTTTCTTTGCAGTGAAAATAAATCTGCGTTGAAAATATGTAACTTAGAATAGTTTTTTAAAATATTAACTTATCAGAAAAAAATATTATAAATAATAGATAATTTAAGATAGCCAATATAATAAATTTATATAACTCAAAAAAATTCATAAATTTTAGCTAGAAAGAAAAATATAACTTTTTCCCTAATGTAATATTTTTGTTTGTAATAGCAATTAAGTCCTATGCCGTGTATTTTGCGGCAAAGTTAATCTAATATGTTGGAAGAGATACGTTTAAGGCCAGCAGTAAAAAGTAAATATACCTGGGAAGAAAAGGCAAAATTTTGGAGATGAACAGTTACTTGCGGCAAACCAGATTTATGGCATCCTTACCATACTTTTTTGTTTTGGCATGGCATACTAGGTTATAAAATTTTTCAATCTTGTTTTGCACTTGTTCCTTTCTTTCTACAGTATACAGATTATTTTTTTTAAATTTTATTCTTAAAAATCACAATTATTCAGTTTTATCTAATCTGGTATTTGCAACTTGCTTTAAAAATTTATCTGCATAATGTAAATAATGTTTCTGCATTATTTCTTAATAACTGAATTTTATGATATATCTTTTTATATTTAGGTGCTAAATTTATTAAATTCGAAGCTTATTTTTGTATTTTTATATATTTCTTTCAATAGTTTTTGTATCTTAATGTGCTGCAAATGTTATTATTGAAATTGATCGTAATTACGAAACTGATTCCAGACTGACTAATTACGAAACTGAAAATTCCATTATTGAAATGGATCATAATTACAAAAGTACGAGAAAGGTTTGTTTTAAATAAGTGCAATCTCTTTCAAACTTTTAAAACGTTAACTTTTTTAAAGCGCCTACAAAATCACTTTAGCTTTTAAAGTGATCACCAGATTGATTTAGTTCGGAGTTTCAGATTGGTGATCTTTTTCAAAAATGGCATTTTGACGTATTTGGGGAAAAAATCGCCACGTTTATTCTGCGAATCAGAAGCACACTTTCTCAAAGTGGTTCAACGCTAGAATATACACAGCAAGACATTTTGAATTATCATGTTGAACAGCCTGATAAGATAATTGATTATGATTAAGGTTTTGCATAATGAGGCAAAAGGTATTGTATTATCGTTTAACGGGTCATTGTTAGAATGTATGCTGCATAGCGATTTTATTTTTTAAATGAAATGACATGTATATTGCTGCACTAGACCGTTAAGGGTCGTCAGATCTCTTATTCTCATCACTAATGTTAAAGCTACTGAGGTGGGGCGCATTCGAATTTATTAAATATCTCCTCAGCAAATTGTTATATACTATTAATCTCCGACACATATAGTTGCTTGACATCAAGCAACTATTTCTGCTTCCGAGCGACTATGTTGAAGTTACATGTTAACATTGAATCACTTGAAATTAGCGGCAACTTTGACGCCTCATGTAATAGTACTTTTAAAACCCATTTATGCCTAGCGTCTCATTTTTCAGACGTTTCGAATTTTAATAAACTTTTTAATTTTTCTTCTTCTTTACAACATGAAAATTACATGCAGTAATTGTCTATAAATGTCTATATCTACTGCCGAGAGATGACAGCCCTTTTTCAGCTCTCTTTGATTTGTGCTTTTTGTATCAAGGATCCAAATAAATAAGTCATAATCTTAACTTGTAGGCTTCTTTCAAAATACGTATTTTTTTAAATTGCGAAATTATATGTTCAAGCCTGTTTTTTATGCATGTTTGTAATGTACAAAATATAGGGTGCAAGGCGTAATTGGGTACATATTTCTGTTAGACATTTAGGGGGCAGTTATTTATGTAAAGTCCTTTTCAAGAGGATTTTCAAATAAATTATTTTTTATCCTCAAATACGATTATTCTTAATTTATTATTAATAATGCTTATGATGTTATTAGTCTCTGTAAATAATAAATATATTTTTATAGTAGTTCATAAAAATACTAATTATTATAGTATATAATATACAATTTATTATGTTAATTTATTTAAATTTAGACAAAACATATAATTATGCATTTTTCCCATATGGATATTCGCACATTTAGTACGTTTACATTTTATCAAATAAATACAAAAACATTTTAGCGTAATTTTTTTAGTATTTTTCCAGTTCATTTTGCAATATTTTAAAGTGATTTTACGAACAAATTTGAGAAAACAAAAATTCAGGCAATGGGTTAAATGTTAATCCATAATCCCTCTTTTTATGAAAGCTATCTTGAACCCAACGGTAAAATACTTAAAATACTTCTCGACTATTACTGGTTAAATTAAACTCATTAATGAATCATATGTTTCTGATTTTCTTTTAAAAATGTATGTTGCATGATAATATATAATTTTCGTGTAGTTACTGGTTAAAACACGAGAAAAAAGGTGTTATTTCGAACAAAGGAAACATTTCTAACGAATATGAACTCAAGTCAGTGTAATATGTTTTTTTACTTCTATAATCATTATTCTAATACCTTTTATTAGAGTTATCCAGGGTGTGAGGCAAAGGACTCCATCGTTTTAAAATTAAATAACTCGGAAACTAAGACCAATAGAAGAAGGAAACAAGTAGTATGTTTATTTTGGAAACAGTAAAAATCTGATACAATATTTTCAAAATTAGTTACAAATTTTGTCGACAGGTGGTGCTGTACGGCGAAATCGTATTACAGAGTCGGAGAAATAAGCTGCAGACTATCCTTTGCAAGCAGTCGTTCCAATCATCGGACACTCTGCCTCTTCACTGAAATTTCTCGAAAAATTTGCATATTGTTTTCTTATCAGGACCTTTTTCAACTTTAAACTACCATTGAAAACTGCGCTTTGTTGCCGTAGAAACGCGATTTAACAGGCGATACCCGAGGACTAGAGAAATACGTTGCTTCAGAGAATAGATGACTTCATTCATTTCCAACTGCATTCGTAATCAAGTAAAAAGATTGATTACTCTGTGCTTCAGAGTACATATTTAGGGATCCCTCAGTGACATCAGTTCTTCTACCTGTCTACAAAATTTGTAACTAATTTTGAAACTATTGTGTCAGATTTTTACGGCTTTCAAAATAAAAATACCACTTGTTTCCTTCTTCTATCGGTCTTAGTGTCCGCATTAATTAATTTTAAAATAAAATTTCCTGTATGTACAAATAAATGTTTTAATGTAATACCTAATGTATAGAGCGAAATCTATATAACATCTTGCTTGACCGGATATTTGAAACTTTCTACCAATATTTGTTGGATATTGCTTTGTGTTCAAAAAGTAGGAGATATAATCTTTACAAATGCTTTATTTTCCTTCTGACGATTTTATTTATTCACAGGAAAACATCTCAAGGTTGTGATACAACAAACAAATGTTCTTAATTATTTGAGGAACACATGATGACACACATTTAATATTTTCATGAAATGTGTGATGTTTAATATCGAACAAATGTCATAAATATTAAAATTTAAAATTTTTATTTTAAATCATTTTTTTAAACATATCCCTTCATATGTAGATAAATCATTTTATCGAAAACTAAGTAAACAATACTTTGATACCAATAACATACATTCAAATATTTCAAGCGTTTTAGCTTTAACACGATGATTAGTAGTGCAACACTACAATTGTTAAACATTCCTTTTAACGACGTTTACAAAATATAACATGAGAAGATCGTTCTAATGAGCATTAAAACTGTATTAAATATTTTCTAAAAGTTTTTTATTTAAAAGAAAGAAAAAAATCTCAATATCTCTACGTAATAAATGAATAATAAACATAAAACATTAAATACCATTGCTTGAATTTAAAAGTTTTCTTCGTAATTTTTACCTTTATTAAAAAAAAAAAAAAAAAAAAAAAAAAAAAAAAAAAAAAAAACTTTAATTGCTTTCTGTAAACTTATTTTTATTTAGTATGCATCACTAACTAAAATAACATTCTTAATCTACGCAAATAAATCTCTTTGATATGTAAATAAAATGCAATTTAACACTTAAATTTACCTATTTGTTTAAAAAAAGAGATTACTTTTACAAAAATCACTTTAATTACTCTCTGATATAATCTCTCGAATAAGTATGTAAAGGTCGTTAACTCTTGTAGTAATTTACATTTGTTTAATAATTTTTTTATAATATTCAAACTCAAAATCTGTCAAAAAAAAATAAAAAAATACATTAATACCTGTATGAAAAAGTAATTAATAGGAGTGGTTTAAAATGGAGGTGAATAAGAACATTTTTTAACTTTAGGCTTAAAAAAGAGAATAAAATATTTTTAAAGCAAAAAATCCCCACTTAAATTTTGTGTTAGCTTTTTTTGATATCCCACCAACATAAATAATAACTAGTTGGATGTGCCAATCCCAAAACTTTCTTCTATCTTATACATCTTCTTAATATTTCAAAACCTAGTTACACATGTTAATACTTCAATATTATTAGTTCAATACCATACCAACTTTGATTTTCATCTTAAATTTCTGCTCAAGTCAATTAAACGGACTAAAAACGAGTTAATCTATATCATGATATTTGTTAAAATTATTAATTTTTCCTTATTCTGTCGTTATCAGCTGTTTGCGAATAGCCGGCATAGCAGGAAGCGAGTTCCGGCCGATGCATGAGCCGCCGATGCACAATAGAACTACGAAAAATCAAGAAAAGTATACAAAAATCGCTAGCACGGAGCCCCTTTACCGCGCAATATTTCCAAATTCAAGGAGAACCTGTTGGCCAAAGCGAAAAGCAAGCACAAACATTTTGGTTCAATTGTATGCATAATTTTATACGCTGTTCGATGGTACAATAATGAAAATGGCACAGAGATCGGAATTATAGCGCCCCCTTCTTTCGGAATTTTTTCAAGTTCAGGAAGGACTTGTTTGCCATAGCCAGAAACATGCACAAAAATTTTGGTTCAGTTATATGGATAACTTCATACACTTTTCGATGGTACAATAATGAAAATGGTACAGACATCGCAATTATAGTGCCCCCTTCCGGCAGAATTTTTCCAAATTCAGGGAGGACCTTCGTGACATGACCAAAAATAAACACATAAATTTGGTTCAATTCTATGCATAACTTCATACACTTTTCGGCAGTACAGTATTCAAAATGGCACAAAAATTGTACAAAAATCGCTATTACAGCGCCCTCTATGAGCGATTTTTTTACAAATTAAGGGAGGACCTCCTTGCCATAGCCAAGAACATAAAATTTTTTTTGGTTCAATTCTATGCATAACTTCATACACTTTTCGATGGTGCAATATTCAAAATCGCAGAAAAATCGCTATTACAGCGCCCCCTAACGGCGAATTTTTTGCAAATTCATGGAGGACCTGCTTGCCATATCCAAAAACTTAAAATAAAAATTTGGTTTAATTCTATGCATAACTTCATACACTTTTGGACGGTACAATATTCAAAATCGCACAAAAATCGCTATTACAGCGCCTCCTACCGGCGATTTTTTTCCAAATTCAGGGAGGACCTGCTTGCCATAGCCAAACACTTAAAATAAAAATTTGGTTTAATTCTATGCATAACTTCATACACTTTTCGATGGTACAATATTCAAAATCGCACAAAACACGCATTTACAGCGCCCCCTACCGGCGATTTTTTTCCAAATTCAGGGAGGACCTGTTTGCCATATCCAAAAACTTAAACTAAAAATTTGGTTCAATTCTATGCATAACTCCATACACTTTTGGATGGTACAATATTCAAAATCGCACAAAAATTGTTATATCAGCGCCCCCTACCGGCGAATTTTTTCCAAATTCCGGGAGGACCTGCTTGCCATAGCCAAAAACTTATAATAAAATTTTGGTTTAATTCTATACATAACTTCATACACTTTTTGATGGTACAATGGCGACAGACAGACGGACAGACGGACAGACGGACAGACGGACGGACGGACAGACGGACAGACGGACGGACGGACAGACGGACACACAGACAGACAGACATTTTCTATAAACATGTTTTTTGGAATCTCTGACCCCTAAAACATGCAAATCCGTCGAAAACCGGAAGTCGAAAAAAATTTCGATTACAATACTTTCTTCTATTGAAGATAGAAGAAAGTAAAAATGAATTATAACTATATACTAGTTGGATGTGCCAATCCCAAAACTTTCTTCTATCTTATACATCTTAATATTTCAAAACCTAGTTACACATGTTAATACTTCAATATTATTAGTTCAATACTATACCAACTTTGATCTTCATCTTAAATTTCTGCTCAAGTCAATTAAACGGACTAAAAACGAGTTAATCTATATCATGATATTTGTTAAAATTATTAATTTTTCCTCATTCTGTCGTTATCAGCTGTTTGCGAATAGCTGGCATAGCAGGAAGCGAGTTCCCGCCGCTGCATGAGCCGCCGATGCACAATAGAACTACGAAAAATCAAGAAAAGTATACAAAAATCGCTAGCACGGAGCCCCTTTACCGCGCAATATTTCCAAATTCAAGGAGAACCTGTTGGCCAAAGCCAAAAACAAGCACAAACATTTTGGTTCAATTGTATGCATAATTTTATACGCTGTTCGATGGTACAATAATGAAAATGGCACAGAGATTGGAATTATAGCGGCCCCTTCTTTCGGAATTTTTTCAAGTTCAGGGAGGACTTGTTTGCCATAGACAGAAACATGCACAAAAAATTTGGTTCAATTATATGGATAACTTCATACACTTTTCGATGGTACAATAATGAAAATGGTACAGACATCGCAATTATAGTGCCCCCTTCCGGCAGAATTTTTCCAAATTCAGGGAGGACCTTCGTGACATGACCAAAAATAAACACATAAAATTTGGTTCAATTCTATGCATAACTTCATACACTTTTCGGCGGTACAATATTCAAAATGGCACAAAAATTGTACAAAAATCGCTATTACAGCGCCCTCTACGAGCGATTTTTTTACAAATTAAGGGAGGACCTCCTTGCCATAGCCAAGAACTTAAATTTTTTTTTTGGTTCAATTCTATGCATAACTTCATACACTTTTGGACAGTACAATATTCAAAATCGCACAAAAATCGCTATTACAGCTCCCCCTACCGGCGAATTTTTTCCAAATTCAGGGAGGACCTGCTTGCCATAGCCAAAAACTTAAAATAAAAATTTGGTTTAATTCTATGCCTAACTTCATACACTTTTGGACGGTACAATATTCAAAATCGCACAAAAATCGCTATTACAGCGTCCCCTACCGGCGAATTTTTTCCAAATTCAGGGAGGACCTGCTTGCCATAGCCAAAAACTTCAAATAAAAATTTGGTTCAATTCTATGCATAACTTCATACACTTTTGGATGGTACAATATTCAAAATCGCACAAAAATTGTTATATCAGCGCCCCCTACCGGCGAATTTTTTCCAAATTCCGGGAGGACCTGCTTGCCATTGCCAAAAACTTAAAATAAAATTTTGGTTTAATTCTATACATAACTTCATACACTTTTTGATGGTACAATGGCGACAGACAGACGGACAGACGGACAGACGGACAGACGGACGGACGGACAGACGGACAGACGGACACACAGACAGACAGACATTTTCTATAAACATGTTTTTTGGAATCTCTGACCCCTAAAACATGCAAATCCGTCAAAAACCGGAAGTCGAAAAAAATTTCGATTACAATACTTTCTTCTATTGAAGATAGAAGAAAGTAATAAAAACAATTTGTAATTATTGTAACAATTTGTAATTGTAACGATTATTAATTTTAAAGTCAGTTTCTTCTTCAGATGTTTTTGAAAACATAAACGTTTTATCTCTCGTATATGGAGTAGATAAATTCTAATGGTGTTGAACGCTAAGATGCCACTTTGTTTCCTTATTTACCGGGTGCTCCAAAAATGGCCGATGATTTTAAAATTCAGTAACTTGCAAGCGGTGACACATATTAAAAAAATTCTTGCAGGAATGTTATGTAAGATGTCCAGAGTTTGTATGCTGCGAGTCTGAATTTTAGTTACAAATAGCATCGATAGATGGCGCTGCAAGCAATAACCGCTAAATCCAGGCTCGAGTTTTCGGTCTCTATCTTCTTCCATGAGAAAAAAGGAGATTAAAATGTATTGAATGGATCCCGAAATACCAAAAATTGCGTCCGGACTGAGCACCTATTGCTCTCGGTGCCATTTATTGTTTGAAATTCGAACTAAAAAAAAGAATCACAGTAAAAAAAAAAAAAAAAAAGCAATTTAACAAATTACAACGACCATTTGGAAAATGATTTTTTCAAAGACTAAAATTTAAGACATAAAAAATAGCACGGAGTGGATCATACATTACGTACGCCATGAATTAAACATTAATAGTGTTATTACACGTAAAAATTGCAAGCGACAAAAATCGCCTGCGACCCCTCAGATTTCCTGAAACTTACGTATTATCCACCTGAAACTTATGTATTATCCAAGCATTTCATTGGCGGTTCGGGAAAAGGCTTTTCATTCGGCAAATTTTTAAGAAATCTGAAGACCCATTTTAAATGAAATTTCATTCTTAAACTTCTAAACATCCCACAATATTACTTTGTACACCGTCGTACAGAGAAAAAAATGTACTTTTAAATGCAATTTGTTTGAAAGCTGTATCTCAATTTGTTTCTGAGTTATTAATTTTTTTTTGTAGTTTATATTACTTTTTAGCCATAGTGGCAACAAAAGTATCCATCTCTGTTGAAAGTAAAGGTTAGTGTATAGACCAATCAGAAAACGAATAAAATGCGGATTAAACCAATAACAAGCATCAGATATGCTTTTGATTTTCTACCCTGACGAGGACAATAACCATTTTTCCAAATGGTTAAAAACTCTTGATATCATACATAAATCCTCCTGCAATATTTTTTAAATATTTGTCACCGTTTGCAATTTATTGAATTTTGAAGTCATCGGTCATTTTTGCGACATACGGTATTTGTAATAGATTTTTGTTCTTTAAAGAATCGTTTTTGCCCTCCTTACGGCTCAGCGTCCTAGGAATGTATGAGAAGGTGTGTATGAAATATACATATATGATACACTATGATACATATATGATACATATATGATAATATACAATATGAATATAAATAGAAATTATTTTCCTCGCATGTTAATGCTTGCCTTTTGTTCCAAGCATTGCACCGCCCCAATTCCGGAGCATGTTATAGGTCTGAACGAACAAAATAAAGACAATTTCTTTATTTAGCTTGGCCGGGCCGATATAAAAATAAATTGGCCTGGCCGACCAAAAAATTAAACAGACCTATTAAGCCGATAAAAATGAAGCGGGCCGAGGGGCTCGATATAAAAATTTAAATGAAACCGATAAAATATGAACCATTTTCAATGCATATGACTTTTGTGAGAAAAAATTATAAATGTGTTGCACGAGCCCATTCACAACATTAATGCAGAAATATAACGTGTCTAGAGTAGAGATCGGCATCGGACAGTTACATCAAGTTGGATTTCGGGCGTAATGTTTTCAACAGACTTGTCCGGGGCCGGGAACAGGATTACAATTTTTTCTACATAGTCGAGCCGGTCAGTAATTGCTTCAGAGCGTGTCGAACAGGCTATATGTTTTCTAAAATTAGTAATAGCGATAATGAACTTCTGTTAACGGAATCATTGGAAATATACCTTGATAAATTGCAGAGAAATATTTTCAAAAATGTACTTTTTATTATACAGCTTTAAAAGTTATGTTGTTTTTAATCCTCTTTTTTACTTTTTCAAAAATACCTTAATCTTTATTTGAATGTAGTACTCTAAAATTGTAGGTAATCATTTATTTTTCTATTGTGTATTTTCTGTTTTGTGACCACATTACGATTGAAAACATACTGTACATTTTTTTTAAATGTGTAAGCAGTATTCATTTATTCTTTGAAAGAATCTTAATTGTATGTTTAAAGAAATAAATTTTTTTTTGTAAAATTTGAGTCGGACCCGGCCTGATTTAATTAATTTTTGTACAGACTGGGCCGTAAATTGCGAAAATAAAAACGGCCTGGCCTAACTTTTAGTTTTTACACCGGGCTTTTAAACAAGGTGTTTTTGACCAAGATAGCTTTCATTAACGTCGGTCCGGCCCCGGTCATGGAAATTCCGTGCAATGCAGACCTCTATTTCGTGTTCATAAGAATGTATGAGAAGGTTTGAATAGATGCATAGATGTCATTTTTGTCTTTTGATCTGTTTTATTAAATTTTTGTTGGAAGCATTGCTTCCCCCATCTTATATTTTTATGAATGTAAAAGATGGTGTGTATGAACGCAAATATGACATTTTTGTTTGACAGTCATCTATTTATCGTATCTGTGTGCACAATATATCTTCTCTTATTAAAATATGGCGCTGTGTAGAACCTTGTCATGAAATGTTTGCTCGTATTCCCTGTACTTTTCGAGATATTATCTCTAATTCCAAATTTACGGCTTGTAGCCGATGCCAGGTACCTCATCGTGTAGAACATACCTGTTTTATCGCATACCTGTACCTTACAGTCATAGCTGTAGTTAACTTGGTTCACAAGTTATTTGAGGCGAAACGGATCATTCTGCATAGTTTCACTGTAACTTAAAAAAAAAAAATCTTTCTGTTTGTATATAAAAATTGCTTATTGAATTTTTGTACTTATAGAACCTTCATTTGTCAAAAATAATAAAAATATACCATTCCATGCAGCATTTATCAGTTTTTTTCATATTAAATCATTAAAAAAATGAATTGTTGCAAGTTCCCGAAAAGAAATATGTGTGTTCAGGCTATCAAACGGAAAAGAATTTCAAATTTAGAGTTTCACGCATCGAATGCTTTCATCGATGAAAAGAATGCATTCCCCTCTTTTACTTTCTTCTGTCTATAATAGAAAAAGCATTAAAAGAGAAATTCCTTTCAACAGATTTACATGTTTTAAGGGTCAGAGATCCCTAAAAACATGTTTTAAGGAAATGTTCGTCTGTCCGTATGTGTTCGTTGTCCTCTTTGTGTTATCGAAAAGTGTATGATAGTATGCACAGAACTGAACCTAATTTCATGTATACGTTTTTGACTATGGCCAGCATGTTCCCGTTGAATTTGTGGGCATTCCGCCTGAAGGGGCCCATTTAATAACTATTTTTGCGCCACATTCGTTATTGAATCATAGAAAAGTATTTTAAGTTATGCATAGAATTGAATCCAATCTCATATAGTATATGTTTTTAGTTATGGCCAGCACGTCTCAGTTGAATTTGGGGATATTTGCTCGAAGGGGGCGCTATAATACAGATTTTTTGTACCATTTCCATTATTCTATCATTGAAAAGTGTATAAATGTATGTATAGGTTTGGTCCAAATTTCATATATATGTTTTCGGGTATAGAAAGAAGGTCCCAGTTGAATTTGGGGATATTCCGTCGGAAAAAGAGCGGTAATAGTGTTTTTTGAGCCATTTTTATTATTAGGAAATTCCATACAAAATGATCAAATCAGTTGTGGCTGACACGTCACAGCTTTTAATGAAAAATCAGCATATAAATAGATCATATTTATTTATGAGTAAATGCAAAATAATAGATTTTGGGATTGTTTATTTAGTATCAAAGTTGACACAAAATTGAGGTTTTGTCAACATGCTTGAAATTTCAATTTCGATTATTAGCCTTAGGAATGGAAAGATTATGTCAAAAATATTTTATAAATAACAATAAATAAAAAGTAACCGTTTGGCATACTTTAGTAAATGTTTTTATTTTCCTTATCGAGAAAAAAAAATAATGCAAAAGTTTGAGGCGAAAATTTGGGGATATTTGCTCGAAGGGGGGGGGGGGGCTATAATACACATTTTTTGTTTCATTTCTATTATTGTGCCATTGAAAAGTGTATAAATGTACGCATAGATTTGATCCAAATTTCATATATATGTTTTCGGGTATAGAAAGAAGGTCCCAGTTGAATTTGGAGATATTCCGTCGGAAAAAGAGCGGTAATAGTAATTTTTGAGCCATTTTTATTATTGGGAGGTCTATTATTTCTATTATTTGTTTGAACATGAAGGATAGCTCTTAAAATTAAAAATTATTTAAGGTTATAGATAAAAGTATATATTTTCAATACAGAAACTTTCATTCTTGCCTATTTATTCCTTAATTAGAAAAAAAAAGAATAAGGAAATATTTGGTCGCGAAAATACAATATTTCTATGACTTGTTTGAACATAAAGGAAAGCTTTTAAAATTTGAATTTTTATCCACATTATAGATGAAAGTGTATATTTTAAATACAGAAACTTTCCTTCTTGCTTTCAGATAGTTTTGCCTACTCTACATTAAAGTATTCTTGAGCTAAAACATTTTAAAGTTGAGTAAAATTGAAAAAGGTAACTATATAGTAATCTTACATCGACGTACATGGCAGCACTATTTTTTTCCTTCTGAAATCAGGTAGACGATTGTGAAAATGCGCAAACTTTGAAGTGCAATGGCTCATAGAATGTAAGAAATATTGGTTTTTTAAATTCAATTTTGTTATATTGGAATCAAAAGGCAAACTTGAAATTTTTTGAGCATCTCATGGGTTTATTGAACTTTATGCCTGTGCAAAATTGTATATGTCTGATGTTTCCTTCAGTTGTTTTTTCTGCCTACAAAATAGTAAAAATCGTGATTTTCAAGATAAAGGTATAAATATCAACTTCCAAACTTTAGTAACGGGATTTCCAGGTATAACACTACGTCAGTTATTAATTTCAAGAATGTTTTTTGATTCTTTTGATTTTTATAACGTTTTTAATTTTCTCAAAATTGACAATTTGCCAATTTTAACAACCAATTTAAGATTAAACATAGTATTACCAAATTTTTATTACTAAATAAATTTGGAGATAATTTACCAGAGGTTTGAATAGTAAACAAACATTTTACTTTATGTCAAATACTTTTCAAGATACGGAACTTCAAACATGCAACTTTGAACGATTTCATAAATGCCATTCTATGTCACAAGTTTTTTAAACGTCCAGAATTGCTAAAATATATTATTTTTTGTCAAGGTATTTTGCCTAGCTCTATTAAATATGAACTGAATCTGTGTATCTAATTTTATTAAAATCGGTTATTATGGGGCCACGACATTTTTTTTTGCTCATTTTGTATTGAATAACCCTATAGGATCATCAAAAAGTGTACGACGTTTCTTATAGAATTGGAGTAAATTTCACATATATGTTTTCGGCTAAGGCTAGCAAGTCCCAGTTGAATGTAACATTATTCCGACTGAAGGTGCGCTGTAATAGCGATTTTTGAGCCTTTTTCTTTATTGTATCATTGGAAAGTGTAGAAAGTTATACATAGAATTGAACAAAACCTCATACATATGTTTTTGGCTATTTAAGCCAGGTGCCAGTTGAAAATGGAGATGCTCGGATGGTTGTGCGATGTTTCCGATTTTCATAGTTCTGTTGTACATCGGCTGCCAGTTGTACATCTGTTGCTCGTTGTACATCGGTTGCTTGTTGTACATCAGTTGCTCGTTATACATCGTTTGCTAGTTGTACAGTCGTGCGAAAAAAAGTAAACACCCCTTACTAACTCTGCAAAAACTTTCGTAGAAGAAAGTTACTGGTGCCACACGATTGGTAATAAAGTCTACTTTTAAATGATGTATATAAAATTTGCTTATAGGGCCATTTACATACTGAAACGAACCATAACTTTGTTTTTTTCAATAGCAGTACACAATTCTGACAGCATAAATGAACTCTACACCCTTCAATTAGCCTAAAAACAAATTGTTATGCAATTCGTACAATAAGTTTCCGAGAAGTTAATTATTTAAAAAAAGGTGTATTTTAGGAGCTGTATCCAAATTGAAGTTCTGTCTGGATTGTTGACCGAGAGAGCCCCCTTCTTGATCAAGGCATCTTAAGCGCCCTTCAAGGAGTCATTGAAAACTGCTTGATTACAGGATAGCATAATAAATTTCAAAATATCTACTCACATCTATCATAGACTTAAACCATCATTTTGTCGTTTCTTAAGCATAATTTGAAAACTATTTGGAGGAAAAATGTGAAATTTTCGATTTCCATAAAGCAGGACTTAATAAATCTAAATCCATCAAAAAAATTGTAGGTTGCAATTCATAATTTTTTCAAATATTAATTTCATAATTCATAATTCATATCATAAAATTATAAAAATTACAAATTTAACGTATTTATCTTTGGGTATATTAGTATTATTTCTACACAAAAAATTAGCCCATTAGGAGTACAATTTCAGGAGATATAAATAAAAATGTGAAAATGTAATTTAACATTAGAAGCACTCAATTTTGAATGTTTATAATTCAAAAACGGATCACCCAAATGACTTGAAATTTCGTTTCTAGGCATAGTTTTAACCGAAGATTTGAAATATCTTGTTAAAATTGGGTATTGCCATTTTTAAAAAATGAAATTTGGGTTCGTTTTAATATGTAGATCCCCCCACCCCTAAGAAAATGTTATATACATCATTTAAAAGTAGACTTTATTTCCAATCGTTCGGTACCAGTAACTTTCTTCTACGATAATTTGTTGAGGAGTTAGTAGGGGGTGTTTACTTTTTTTTCCCCATGACTGTACATGGGTTGCTTGTTGTACATCAGTTGCTCATTGTACATCAGCTCTGTTATGCACTTCGGTATCAGCTTAACCGAAGATTCCCAAACAAATAATGTAAAACAGAATAATGATAATATTTATTTTATTAAATATTATGTTCGAGATTAACTCGATTTTAATCTGATTAATAAAATGAAGGAGACATTTAAGATGGAAATCACATTTGGTGTAGTATTGAAGTGTAACACTGAAGTATTAATGAGCGTAAGAGTTTTTTGAAATATTAATATGTGACAGATGAAGGAAAGTTTGATGGCACATTCGGCTAGTTTTCATTTTTACTTTCTTCTATCGTTAAAAGAAGAAAGTATTGTATTCGCGAAAACTTTGGAATGCCGGTTTTCGGCAGATTTACACGTTTTAGGGCTCAGAGGTCTCGAAAAAGATGTGTTTTACAAAATGTCTGTCTGTGTTTCTGTGTGTGACACAAATTTTGTGGGTGCTCTATCTCAAGAACTAATGCATGGAATTTAATAAAACTCTAGATTCAGTTAGCCCCTGATATAAATTGGTGCTGATTACTTTTTGGTGTAAATCGCCCGCAGGTAGCGCTGCTATGCTGCATTATTCATGATTTCCGCAACAGGTATATCTCAAGAACTAATGCACGGATTTTCAGAAAAATTCAGATTCAGTTAGTTCTTCATATATTTTTTTGCTGATAACTTTTTGGTATAAATCTCCCAATCGATAGCGCTGCTATGCTGCATTATTCATGATTATAGCAATAGCTCTATCTCAAGAACTAATGCCCGAATTTTCATCAAACTTAATATTCAGCTAGTCACTCATACAAATTAGTGTTGTTTAGTTTTTGATGTAAATCGCCCAACAGTTGGCGCAACTATGTTGCTTTTTTCACAATTTCCGCAAGAACTCTCAAGAACTAATTCATGAATTTTCATCAAACTTTATATTTAATTAGTCCTTGATAAAAATGATCCTGGTAAGGTTTTGTTGTAAATTGCCTAACAGCTTCCACTGCTATGCAGAACTTTTCAGTATTTCTGCAATATCTCTATCTCAAAACTAATATACGGATTTTCATTTAGATTCAATTAGAAGTTTACATAAATTGTTGCAGGATAGATTTCGGTGTAAATCACTAACCGGTGTCGCTGCTATGCTACATTTTTCAGGAAGTGTTAACATGTATGAGATAGAAGAAAGTTTGGGTTTTGCCACATCCGACAAGTTAATTCTGTGGTTAAGATAATGGATAAAATAAAAAGTCAAGCTGGAGAAAAAAAAGATAAAGACAGAGTATATGACGCTAAAGGGTAAAAGGAGTTTTAAATGTTTTTTTCAATAGTATTGTGTATTATCTTTTACTATTTGTAATTTTATAAAACATTTTCGCTAAAAGTTGATGCAGTGAATGATACATTTATTCGATAACATATTGCTTACGCGGAACGCGTGTACGCTTGTTTGGATAACAAACTTGCAATACTTTCTAAAAATATGAAAAGATATGAAATTGTATTTTTAAAAAGTCGTCTAGGGAAAACTTTAAATATTTCATACCATTAGTCACCCAATTTCGGAATTTGTTTCTATATATATTTTCTGCACATAAAAGCTTCAGACAACGTCCTTCTACAGTAAAGAACCTATTTAACCATATACTAAACACATTTTTCTTAAAGAATTCTCCATGTTTATAAAATGACAAATGATTATTTATTTTAAAGGATTCCTATTTATTTATAAATAAGGTGCCTATTGAGTTTTAGCTTTACAAAAACTATCTTGTCCTTTATATAAGAAAATTATATATGATAAATTACATAAAATATTTACTGACATATTTCTCTCTAAAGCACCAAAAATGATATAGTAGCAAGTTTTTCGACAAATATTTATCTCTTCCGGCTGTCAAATAGAAAATAATTTCAAATTAGAAGTTTCACGCATCAAATACTTTTGTATATGAACAGAATTTTTTTCTCCTTTTTTTTCTGTTTAGTAAAATCTGTGGTTAAGATACTAGCTGAAATATTAATGACAACTGGAAAAATTCCAAAAAACGCAAATGATATTATACCTACGGTTAAAAGAACTTGCTTATTTTAAATTTGGTGACGCATTCAAACAAAAGACGTTGTTTTTTATGCTACGGAGAATCTCTTTTCACTATTTTTTATTTTATAATACAGTGATGTCTAAAGGTCAAGCACAAAATGCTAATTTTGAGCCAATAAAGTTAATTGTAAGCGTTCAAAAAGAAGTAATATGATCATCACGTGTAGCAAACAAGTGAAGAATAAAAGAACATCCCATACATTGTAATCACAAGATTGTCTACCCCCCTTTCCTCCTGCCCGTAAATAACTATTCAACTAGAATTTATGTCTTTTTTTTCAATTTATGAAAAATTTAAGTTTAAGGGGTCGTTACATTTTTACCAAACTGTGAAATTTTGTATACGAACACCTAATTTGGACGTCATATTTGACTTTTCTAGCAAATGTTATTTTAGGATATCAGATGGGAAGTCGTTAAATGAGTTTATCTGACAAGAATGTTTGAAGTTTAGAACATCTAATATTAAATTCCTTTGTAATTATTGCAAACCGGTTTCCAATTACGTTCAAACGTAACTGAGGAACCACTTTGTATAATTCACTGTAATTTTTAATTAGTACAATTGAAGCTTTTAAAATTGATTTCTGTTAAAAAAATTCATAGATTTTAATTTATAAAATTTTCTAAAATTTATTTCAGAAATAACCTATAAAATAAACTGCAACATATGAATTTTTTAAAGCATTCAATTACCAGAAGCTTCAAAGGTGCGAATGAAAAGTTACAGCTCATTCAGCTAAGTAGATTTTGAGTTATGCTTAAAAAACTACTCACATCGCAATATGTTTTGTAATATTTACAAATGAATTTAATACTAGGGGATTTAAATATTCACAGTTCCTAAACTACTTCACAGAATGACTTCCCGTTTGGTGTCCCCAGATAAAATTTACAAAACATGTCAAAGTTAAGTATTCGTATAGAAAATGTCAGAGCTTGGTACAATTTCAGTATAGGACAATTGTTTTTCAACAAAAATGTAATAATAAATAATGTACAGTCGAGTAACTATTTCCATTTTTCTCTACGATAATTTGTTGATTAAAATGTATGGGGTGTTTCTTTTCTTTGGCCGACTTTACTATTCCTACAGCACAGTCAGCCGATGACGGCTGTCTCTAACACTCATTTCGACGTCAGAAACTGTCACATGTATCATAGTCACTGAGGTGAACCGAAATACGATATTTCTCATGCGTCTCTTTGTTATTCTCAAATTATGGCCATTTAATTCACTAAGAAGTTACCGTGGCTATCGCTTTGTGACGAGACAATTGGCGACGTTACAATCATGCCACCTTCTGATTGCCATGTGATCGTCATTTGAAGACTTCACCGTGAAGTCATCATGAGCATCTCACTGCCTTAAGTCGACAAATAAATTCACAGTAAAGTCGTATGCTGACTCGCAGTCAATCGACGGATGGAACTATAATATGAAGTCAACATGAGCGCTTTTTTTTAACAAGTCACTAAAAAGCATTTTTAAGCTCTCATTTGAGTCTCTTCACAATGAAATTATCATCGTGACTGTTACAATGGAGTCGATGACAATCACGTTGGAGTGACAATATGGCCTCATTGTAAAGTTACCTAACGACTTCTCACAAGTAGCAGTCTAACTGACATATAAGTGCATGTTTTACATGACGGTCAGCTGAGTAATAGTGCGACGAATGAAAAGTATCACTTTCAGTTCACTGTAGTGTTTGTGATACTTGTGCCAATTTGCAACAAGAAATATCTGCCACTTCGACTAACTGTGCAGTTAGGTCAGGTCAAATTTCTGACCGTTTATATAACAAATGAGATCCCCTTTATAGCTTTCGACACTCCGCGGTCATCATGCGAACTATCGTTTTATCTCAACTTATTTAAGTTTAAAATTTTCTGATGCACTCTCTGTAGTTTTCCATTCATATAATTGATCAATACTAGACAGGACGCTTAAGTATCTAGACTCAAACATTTCAAATGATATTTATTCTGAAGAGAACTGCAGAATTAATTCGAAACGTCGGTATTATACTTTATTATTAATTTTATCTGTACGAGTTCATATAAATGTTCTTCTTTTTGTGTACCATTAAGAAAATTCATTTGTTTTCAATGTATATATCTTATTTATAATATTTTATGGGTGCAATTGTTCAACATATATTAACTTTTATATCATTTTCTTTTAAGTGCTCGCAATTAAAATTTGCATTAGAAAATAATTATTTCGTGCATGTTGTTTAACTTTTGGATATCAATGTACACTGCAGTGGAAAAGTGATACGAACTATTTAGTTTTAGAGTACCTTATGCTTTCCTAAGACCTAAATGATGATTTAAAAATTTTACTTAAAACATTTAACAAGTATAAGATATTTTTGATTCCCGACCAGAATAACAATTTTAACATGGTTGCATTAGGCGACAATTTTTTATTAATTTGTTAAGTAATATTTCCACTAGCTGGCATTCCAAACCTATGTATTACATTTGCATTGCATGTGATGGTTAGATGTTGAGGGGGAAAATAAATATAATTTAATTATACATTTACAAAGGATTTAAAATATTAATTTTATTAAATTTCTTATTCTGACAAGAAATCGTGTTAAATTATAAAGGACCAGACAACTTTTTGCAAAGTATATTTACGAGGATAATGGCGCAAATAGGCAGACTCGTGAACCCAATTCATTAACGCTCTTCAACTATATGGAGAGTATTGTCATCTTTCGAAGTAACACAGAAAAATATTAGATTGCATAAAGCATCCATTGATAATAATAAAACACACATACTACAATATATATTAAAATACACATACACACATAAATAACGCCTGCATTCAACAGTTAAAGGTACATATAAATATTATACAGACATACATACAATAAATACAATAAACCCAACTGGAGTGGAAAATTAACCAGAGCCAGGAATCGAACTCTGGACTACAGTATACAAGACAGCTGCTCTAACCACTGAGCTACTCTGGTCG
Source organism: Maratus speciosus (assembly GCA_963932465.1). Classification (NCBI taxonomy): domain Eukaryota; kingdom Metazoa; phylum Arthropoda; class Arachnida; order Araneae; family Salticidae; genus Maratus; species Maratus speciosus. The sequence goes on from OZ010788.1 coordinate 60,458,604, forward strand.
ATACCTGGGTCTGAAATTTCACACTAATGGTATCGACCTTTTCAAATGGTATCGGCCGGAGTAGCCCAGTGGTTAGGGCAGCAGTCTTGTAAACTGTGGTCCCGGGTTCGATTCCTGGCTCTGGCTAATTTTTCACTCCAGTTGGGTTTATTGTATTTATTGTATGTATGTCTGTATAATATTTATATATGCATCCATTGATAGATTCCCTTTTTTAAAGCTCTAAAAAGATGGATTGCAGTTATATTTTTCCAAAAAGATATCTGTTCTTGCTGTATAGGAGAAACAAACTTCGGTTTTCGATTTTCACCCATCAAATGGTTTTATTGGGAAAAAATGTATTACTTTACTTTAATTTAGAAAATGTATGGTCAACATACTAGCTATCACGATGAGCTGGAGAAATTCTATAAACACAGTCAAAGACGTCACATATAGATTTCACATGATATCATATAGCATTCCATAGTCATAGGTATCATATTTAAGTGCAGTAGAATTTTGTATTTTTAAATTTATAATTCTTTAAAAAATAACATTTTTTTCAGTATAATGAAACTTAATTATTCAATATTTACTATTTTAAAATAAACTAGAAGTCCGCCCACCAACTGCCCAGGATTTCTTTATGTATATTTCAAATTATATTAAATGAAACATACAAACAAACCCGGCACCTTTGCCTTCAGCATTGCACTGATCTATGTTAAATACAGAAATCACTAAAATGTTCACTATAATACGAACTTATTACCCCATCGCAGCGCCTTTGCCACCGGTAGCCGAAAGTAGAAATTAAATAATGGAAATTCTACCTTCGTCAATGTGTTACCAGTTCACGGAAGTGGTAAAAAACCTCCTCGTATTCTGTTTTTGAAACAAACCATCGCAATTACTTCTTTAACCCTTAAATGCAAGATTTTGTTTTCGAAAAAATTATATATGACTCTAAGAAAGGTTTATTACACAGGGAAAAAAAAAAAAAAACAGAGATATATTTTTCGTATGATACTTCAACCTTTTTTATAATGTTGCACATCAGCAACTCAAGCAAAATCTACTGCCATAACTAAAATAGTGAAAAATGAATGATTATTTTAATAAATCTGAATCTAGATAACTCATTTTATGTGAATTTCTATTTTGTAAGACCTAACTTTAAGCACGAATTAAACTATGGAGAAAACAAGAGAATTCTGAACATGTGATGGTATTTGTTAATTCCCGCCAAATTGACTAAATATCAACCCTAATGCCATCTATTGGTGGAAATATGCAATGATCTTTCTGAAAACATAATGTAGCAGATATGAAAAATAGATTATTTAAAAGAATCTCCACAAGATCTAATAATTTTTTTCTACATGTTGCAGGTATGCTACACAGTGCATTTAGGGGTTAAAAATTTGAAAAAATTCGATTCAATATTATTTTATATTTTAGAAGGCTAACGAATGTTTGTTTCATACAGGGCTATAAAATATAGGTTTGGATCTGTAAAGTTTTAAATAGAACGGGATTAATAAGAAAAAAAAAGTCTTCATTTTTAGCAGAAAAGAGATTTTAAAGAAAATGCCGAAACATTCAGAAATTACTGTAAGAATTCCAAATAAACTTTACTGAAAATACGGCAAAATTCACTATATTTGCCTAAGAGGTTAAACTTGGTTTATTTTTACGGTTATCTCAACTATGCCGGTAAATTTCGAAAATTTGGGAAATTCGCGAAAATTACCCGTTTAACATTAAATAATAATAAAATCTAATCAAAATAACAAAAATCTGCGTCTGACATGCTTTGGGGCGTGTCTTTGCTGAACCAACTTCGAATTTCTCTAAGTGCGCTATATTTTCCATACCATCACATATAGACAAACATCTACGTTTTCCCACCGCTTTTAAACTTCTCTTAAGGGACCGTGGACCTTTTATGAGCAAAACTCGACCCCAAAATCGACATTTCTTTTTGTGTGTATTATTATTCTCCAATTTGTGCTACGTCATTTGTGGAAAATTGCATGCATATGCGATGATTTTACGCAAAGTTACAAGTGTTTTAATTTTGTTCCCAAACAATTTTTTGGCCTTTTCATATACTTTAAATCTGTTTTCTCAAAACTGGTGTTTCAGCTTTTTTTTTTAATTTTTGAAATGCTCCTTGCTACTTAATTTTTGATCAAAATTCATGAAACTAATAATGAAGAATATTGATATTGCTTAAAAAGAATCTGTGTATGTATTTTAAAATCAGACTTCATTAAGACAATTAAATTTGATTTTTTAAATAATTATAAAACAGAATTTTGATGAAAATCGATATGGAATTCAGAAAAATACCTCTAAAAATTAACTATTTAAGGAATTAAAAAATCGATTCACAGATTTATTTGTAATGGAGTTTTACGAGATCAAAATCTAAAATCGAGGAAATATCTAAAAAATTAAGACGCAAGGAGCATTTTAAAATTTCGTTTTAAAATATTTAATTTGTTAAAAGATCTTAAAATTAGTATAAGTTTGGAAATTTCTGTAAAGGTGTTCTATATACTTATGGGGAAATGTATATTTGCACAAAATTTCAAATATCTATTATGAAAATTAAAAGAAATATTTTTAAACGTACACCGTTCCCTTAACAGTTTTTCTGTCCACAGTCCACATATGAGCTTTAGGCCGATAACGTCATGAGTCTAGAGTCTGCATATGGAATGACCGCCTACTTGATTTTAACACAGCATGTTAAACTGGATTGGCACAGATGTCATATTCGCCCCATATTGGCGCGATTTTTTTTCTGTCGCCAATATCATATAGGCAACAGGTACTTAACTTGCGCGAAAGTGTCGTTATTTTGCTTGATGTGGTAATCCGGATTTTGTTGTTTATGCTGTTGATGTTTTCGCCAAATTGGCAATCGAAAAAAATCGCGCCAATATGGGGCGAATATGACGTCTGTACCACTGGACTTATGGTAAATGTCTTATTTCAAATGTAGACCCTGCATGATAGATACTAAGCTACAATAAAGTGATGGGACGGGGATAAAGACGATGACGTATTCTGTAGAAAAGGGTTGAAAAGAAAATCAAACAATTTACTACAAAGAATCATTTATTCGTGGGTCTTCATGAATTAATCAAGACAATGCGGTTTTACACAAACATAAGTCCTCAACCCACATATGGGCTGCAGTAAAACAAAATATCCCCATTACATATTTTCTCTCTACACAATTAAACTATCACTAGATACCTTATAATACACAATTTTATCAAAACCCATACTGAACTTGGAATATACTCTATACTCTATTCTAGATAATGCACTTTTAACCTGTTAATCATTAGAAATTACTGTTGAAAGATCACAGAGGCAATGATTCATTTGTTGCAGTGCAAGATTCTTTCATAACAGTTAAATTCTTCGGATCGTAATAAAATTACAACGAACTCAAAAAGTACAAAGTAGATATTTTAAATACGGGGTTATTTAAAACAACGGTTCATTATTTATATATATTAGATGCTGTTTAGATTATTCGCTTGCGAAATGTGTTTAAATACAATGACCTCCAAATGTTAAGGGAAAGTGACCGGATGCTTTTAATTGTATACGGTTTGTCGAATATCCACCATAACTCAGAAAGATACAGCAAGCTGATTGACAAATTCTGAAAAATCATTTATAATAAAGCTACTTTTAAAAATTGTGAAAAATTCTTTATAATAAAGCTTTTAAATTGTGAAAAATCCATCCCTTATAATTCTTAATTTGCTCGATGATTGACTGGATTTGTTATATAAGTTGCCCTAAAAAGATGACTACAAAATTATAAAATAAAAATTTTAGAATCTTACACGTATGTGCAGTTAAAAATTATTTCATAGAAGTGTCCATATCTCACTAAATATTCAATGTATATATAAGTGCAGTATACTGTTTCTAATGTTCTTTTTCATATTTTTGGAAAATGGTGTTTCGTTGAAAACCCTATATGATATAAAGACAAAATTTTGAATTTTTCACAGAAATGTTAACATCTTTATGAATACATGAGTACACAAAAGCACACAAATGTTAAAAAGGACCCACTTTTCTGTTACAAGGATGATCGCAAACTTTTACTTTATTATTAAATTTATTGTTGGCTGACTAATTATCCCCGAGACTAAATCTTCACTGGAAAATTATGAAGTCAAACATGTTCTGCACATCCTCGTTGTTTAATGACAATTCGTAAAGAATTTTCCTAGATATTGGACAAACCGTGTACACTCGAAAGCATCCGGTCACTGTCCCTTAACTTTTGGATGCCCCTCTATTCTTTTGGATTTAAAAATTTGTGACTAAACTTTGTTTTACTATATATATATATATATATATATATATATAGTATATATGTTTGACGGAGTGATGGGGGGAGAGACGACTTTTATTATCAAAAATAGCTATACACTATTAGATAATGTGAAAAAATTAAAAAATATTACTGGTTTATTCGCTTACGATTTTGCAGACCTCTATAATACAATTGATTTGACAGATTTAAAAGATAAAATAGTAGATTTTTATAATACAAATAGTACTTTGGATGTTCATTATGATTTTTTCATAAATTTATTTCAGTTAGTAGTACAAGAAAACTACCTTTACGAAGGAAATACAATATTTAAACAGATTCCGGGTATTCCAATGGGGGGGAGTTGCAGTTCCATTTTGGCAAACATTTACTTACATATATATGAAAGAAATAATAATTTAAACAGTAACACATTATCCTACAGATATATAGATGATGTTTTGATAGTTAAATTAAACAATGATATTGAAAATGTTGATTTTGCATATTATCCTACGTCTCTGAGTCTGGAACCCTCATCCCAGAATTGTAAAAATATTAATTTTCTAGATGTGAACCTGAGCATAGAAAGTGAAAATTTGACAAGCGAAATGATTTCAACTTTAATACCTTAAAGCTGATATATTTTGATTCCAATGTGCATGTTTCGATTAAAAGAAATGTACTTAGAAATGGATTAATACGAACCGAAAGACTGAGTACTACAGTTAAAAGATATGTTTAGTGATATTTTAGAGTGGTGCCGCTTGGGATTCAAGCATGGTTATCCTCGCAATTTCATCAGGAGAATAACTTGTGATTTTATTAAGAGTAGCAGGTACGGAACTGAACTGAACTCAGTGATGGATGAGAATGGAGGTTTTGATGAGTTGATTGATCTAATGAGTTAGAGAGATATTTTGGTGGATGTTGCAGTTCTGTTTAGTTTTTCATAGTTTTTCATTTTTTCAATTTTGGTCTCCGCGAGTGAAGGGGGACGTGGCATGCGTAAAGTCTGACTTAACCCTGCAGTGTATGTCGTTAGCCATACCGCTCGCCTTCTGTTCTGTTCTGTTATATCTTGCAATTATATATATTTTCTTTAGTTTGGTTATTCAGTTTGATTTTAAGAGTTAAGTTTATGTTGGTTATTATAATATTTTTGATGTGAGTTTTATTGCAGCTATGGTGAGTGATGGATTTTGATATTTTGTTTGTGGTTATATATATATATATATATATATGTATATATAAACTAGTCAAGAACTAAAAACATTTTATTAAAAGATTAAACTATAGTTATAAAATTTTAAATTTTATCTACCTATAAATAATAATTCTGTCCATTTATAAATTTAATGCATATTGAAAATTAGGTATAAGAAAGCTATATTGTCATGTACCAAATAAATAACAGAATATATAAGATTTTACATAACGTCCGTTGATATTTGCTTTTCTTAAAACACTAAAAAGATGGATTGTAGTATTAGGAATTTTTCAAAAAATATCTGCTCTGCAATATAGAAGGAAAAAATTCGAATTTGAAGTTTCACGCATCAAATGCTTTTCTGGATGAAAAGAATGCATTCCTTTTTTGTTCCATTTTCACAAAATTTGTGGTCAAGATACTATCTGAAAAAGTGAGAGAAGCCGGAGAAATTCATATGAAGACATATGATATATCACTCTTACGGCTAAAAGAACTTTTTTTTTTTTAATTTTATTTGTGAGACACATTTTTAAAAATGGCATTTAAAAAGAGGGTCGAGTATTACTTTTACTACATATTATTTTATCCGAAGAAACACCTTGAAGGATAATTAATTAGTAGACAATCTTTAATTGCAGTTTGTTAAAAAAAAAAAAGTAAGTTTTAAAAATGTGAATCTTTAAAAAAATTGCAAATAAGACAGCAGGGATTACAAGAAAGAAAGTAAGACAAAATCTAATAATTAAAATTTAACTACATGAAAAAACAAGAATGAAGAATAATGTGTACGGCATAGATTATAACACACTTTCCAACACATTCAGAATACTATAACAAAATTTCATATTTTACTACGATGAAAGAAGATGTCTAAATGAACAATTTGGAAAAAGCATAATGCATTTGAAAGCTCGATTTCTGCAGTTACCATGAATAGTCGTAAAAATATCCGTTTTTTTTTATGCAGCCTTCTATATGATCTATAGATATGGATGTATACTACATAATATGCTAAAAATTACTTCCGTTAAATTTATAGCACAGTTGAAAATTTCTATTCAGAAATTCAGCCAGTAAACGGATGTTTTTGAAAACTTTTGTGCAGCCCTATATGTCCCTGTGTCAGTGCCTGTGTCTATAGAATTGATACACACCAAGTAATATTTACCTTTTAAACGCGTCGAAAATTAACGAAAAACTTCAAAGATTGAATTAGTCTATCTTCAAAACCTTTTTATGTATAAACATGAAATTTTGGATATTGATTAAACAGATTGTGCTTTGTAATACGCTACCATTAGAAATTTATTAGACTTTTACAGAATTTGTGTATTGTTGAAATCAAAATAGCTCTTTCTTTCACTCCAGAAGTCATTGTGCTCATAATATCTTGAGAAAATATGTATGGATTGTCATGAAATTTGGTAAAGATACTAAACAAGTATGTGTGTTCAAAATGAACTACTTTTAAGTATTTACAATGGTAATATTTTTAGTTATGACTATTTTTATTCATTAAAAATATAAAATTTTGATTTTTTTTTATAAAAATATATTTCTATATAGTTAATGAAATACTTTTTGCTTAAGAGTCGTTCATTTTAAACACACATATATGTTTAGTAACTTTACCAAATTTCATGACAATCCATACATACTTTCTCAAGATATCATGCGCGCAATGACTTATGGAGTAAAAAAAACAGCTCTTTTGATTTCAACAATACACAAATTCTGTAAAAAGCTAAACAAATTTCTAATCACAGCATATTACAAAGCACAATCTGTTTAATCAATATCCAAAATTTCATGTATATACATAAAAAGGTTTTGAAGATAGACAAATTCAAACTTTGAGTTTTTTCGTTAAATTTCGCCGCGTTTAAAAGGTACGAAACACCAAAGATTTGATGACGCCTTGAAGACTTATCTGAACACGCTGACGATAACCTTCAATGAAGAGGTAAGTTCGCCCACCGGTATAACAATTGTCTAAATATTTACAGTGACTATGTCGGAAAGTAACTTTGATTGTACTTGACTCCTGGATATACAACCATTTTGTTATTCACACTTACCTTTATTTTGCGACCTATCCGAGGTTGAAAAAAAAAAGCTCTCCTATTTACCTTTATAAAAAAAAAATCAAACTGCTCTCCCGGCACATGCGAAAGGACTTCTTAACTCCCGGTATGCTTTATCTCAGTTTATTTTGCGTCGTCTCCAAAAAATAACGTTACGTTGTATAAGCCAGCAGTAAAACAAAGCAGTTGTATCGTTTTACGATTAAATACTCTATAGTAATTTTTTTAACTTCTAAGGATCGCACATTTTCAATTTTTATACCGTAGTATTGGGGAAAAAAGTACTTTTAAATGCAATTTGTCTGAAAACTGCATCTCCATTTATTTTTGAGATATTAATGTTTTTGTAGTTTTTAGAGCTATTTGCTTAATATTGGCAACGGAAGTACTGCATTTCTCTAGGAAGTAAAGGAAAAATAATTGTAAAATAGTAATTATATATTTTTGTTGCCATTTTCTCATAGCAACCGAAAAACATGTAATTTAAATACGTGCTATTTTGAAAAAATATAAACTAATGATTTATGTTAAAACATGAAGCTATTATAAACTATATTTAATTTTAAGTACCTATGTTAATGTTACAAACAACTGAAGGCCTATGAATCATGAAATAGCCGTTTTTTTTTGTCCAGTTTCTTGAATGACGGCATCTTTTTGCTGCATTTGCGTATTATTTTACGGCAGTGTAATCCTATGTATGCTTTACTGTAGATGTTTAAGAGTGGATCGCAAAGGGGGAGTTCCTAAGCTGATGCGAAAGGCATAATTTTACATAAAATAAAAGCGTGTGCTTTAGGTCTTAAAATTTAAATATGTTTTGTACTATTTATATATACATACATATTTTTTTTTTCATCGGGAGTAACACTAAATTCTGAAAAAGGAGGATTCCTGTTTTCAATAATTTTAATTTTCTTCTATCATAAATAGAAGAAAGTATTGTAATCGAAATTTTTTTCGACTTCCAGTATTCGACGGATTTATACGTTTTAGGGGTCAAACATCACAAAAACATGTTTATACAAAATGTCTGTCTGTTCGTCCGTGTGTGCGTGTGTCGCCATTGTACCATCGAAAAATGTATGAAGTTATGCAAAGAATTGAACTAAATTTTTCGTGTATGCATTTCGCTGCGGCAAGTAGGCCATCCTTCAATTTAGAAATACTCTGCCAGAAGGGGGCGCTGTAATAGCAATTTCTGTGTCATTTTTGTTATTGCAGCATTGAAAAGTGTATGAATTTATGCATAGAATTAAACCAAATTTTTTGTGTATGTTTTTGTTTGTAACAAGCAGGTCCTCCATCGATTTAGAAATATTCAGCCTGGAAGGGGAGATGTAATAGCGATTTTTGTGCCATTTGCGTTATTGTACCATTGAAAAGTGTATGAAGTTACGCATAGAATTGATCCTAATTTTCTGTGCATGTTTTTGGCTATGGCCAGCTGGTCCTCCCTGAATGTGAAAAAAATTCCGCCGAATGGGGGCGGTATAGTTGCAATGTTTGTGCCATTTTCATTATTGTACCATCAAAGAGTATATGAATTTATGCATAGAATTGAACTATTTTTTGTGTATGTTTCTGGCTATAGCAAGTAGGTGCTCTTTGAATTAAAAAAAATCTGCCTGAAGGTGGCGCTGTAATAGTGATTTCTGTGCTATTTTCATTATTCTGCCAGCAAAAAGTGTATAAAGTTATGCATAGAATTAAATAAATTTTTTGTGTATTATGGCTAACAGGTCCTATTTCAATTTGGAAATATTCTGCCGGAAGCGGGCACTGTAATAGCGATGTCTGTGCCATTTTCAATATTGTAATATCGAAAAGTGTATGAAAGTTATACGTAGAATTGAACCAAATTTTTTGTGTATATTTTTGGATTTGGCAAGCAGGTCCTCCCGGAAGTTGAAAATATTGATTCGCATTTTAATAGCACTATCTATACCATTTTCAGTATTGTACCATGGAAAACTGAATAATGTTATGCATACAAGAGAACCAAATTTTTTTGTGCATGTTTTTGTCTATGGCTTAGTAGGTTCTCCTTGAATTTCGAAATATTCTGCGGGAGAGGTGCGCTGTGAAAGAGATTTTTGTATAATTTTCTTGATTTTTCACAGTTTTATTGTCCATCACCGTTCGCGCACATTGACGGGAACTCGTGTTCTGCTAAACGGGCTACTCGAAAACATCTGATGATAACAGAATAAGAAAAAAACTATTGATTTTAATAAATATCATGATCTAGATTAACTCGGTTTTAGTCCGATTAATTTACTAAGGCAGAAATTTAAGATGAAAATCAATGATGGTATAGTATTGAACTAATAATATTGAAGTATTAACATGTGTAACTACTTTTTTAAATATTAGTATTTATGAGATAGAAGAAAGTTTTGAAATTGGCACATCCAACAAGTTTACCAAAATCTTTTTACAAGATATTAGCTGAAATAGTTAAAGAAGACTGAGAAATGCAGTATAAAAACAGTTGGTATCACACTTACAGCTAAAATATCTTAGTAATTTTTAATTTTTGAGACAAATTTTTTAAAAATGACGATTTCTTCAGTAAAATGAAGTAAAAATGTTTCTCTATTTATTATTAACACTTTTCAACATAGTTGAAAAGTGTTTTTAACTTAGGTCATGACCATATGCAAACCGTAGATTTCGTATATGTGAAATTTTATCTGTCTGCAGTTGGCCATTTTTCCGTGATCTAGCTCTCGTAAGTACACGGTAAAAAAAAGAAAAATGTATTTCTACAGATATAAAGTTACAGAAATTTGTATGTTTACTAAAATTTTATCTGTGCACTGTGCAAAAAATCTAGAAAACTAGTTTTTATAAAGATACAGAAATGTGTAGTTTTATAAAAGAATCTACCTAAAATTTCATCTGTAACCCGGATTGTAGTTACATACAAAGTTCTAGACATCCCAGTTTCCTAAAAACTTCTTAGTAACCTTACAGATTTTTTAATTTGCGGTGCAAAAATGTATCTGTTACATGAATTCTGGTTTTTGACGTTACATAAAAAGTTCTTGGAATACCAGTTTACTTGAAAAGTTTTAGTAACTTCACACTACCGACTTTGTATGGAAATTTCTGAAAGTGGAATTTCAGTAATTTTAAGCGTTTTTATTTTAAGTAAATTTTACAAAAGCATACGCATTTCTGTCTATTGGAAGAAATTGCTGAATGTGAATTGCATTCTCTAACTAAACTGAATTTTAACATACTAAGTAGAACATTGCACAAAATCATTCGAGTACTTTTCTGAATTGCTGAATAGTAACTACTGAATTGCTGAAATCCGTTATGTGTTTTCTAAATTGCTCACTTAGGTATCTTCTTTACCTTATTAAATGGTACAGTGTCACTAAGGTCTTCTGGAAATGTTTCATAATAAATGCCTGAAGCATTTTTTCTTGTTATATAACGCATTTAAATTAAAAGCTAAAACTTAAATACTTCTGCTTATAACAAAATCCCTACAAATTTTAAATATATAAAGTAAAAAATATTAATGTCTGTAGATATAGTAGTTAGTTATCGATTTTGGATGCTGTTTAGGCCAGTAGCTTTGGAAATTTGTTTAAAAATATTTTCCTAAATTAAAAGTTTGTATTAGATATAAAATTCCAACTAGGCAAAAAATGTCCGGACCAGGATTCGAACCAGAGATCTCCTGGCTGAATCCACCAGTGCTCTACCATCTGAGCTATCCCGGACGAATGTGGTGGAACTTTTTCACCCAGCTAACCTTAACGATTATCGCATCTGGCCTGAAACCTGGTTCAGCTCAACAGAATAAATCTCAGGTAATGGAACTCCAGAAGTCGCTGGACATAATTTACATCTAATATGATTTATTTACCAATTAGAATAATTGTGTTAAAATTAATCTAGTTAAAAGTTTGTGACAAACATTCATCGAGATTGAATATTTTTCTGACAAATTACTGGCCCCACCAGTGGCCGAGAGGTTCTGCTCTCGAAGCTGGTAGACGGGAGGTGCTGGGTTCGATCCCAATCGCGCTCGTCGGCCTAATCGTTCGGAGTTTTCGTGGTTTTCTTCGAGCCGTGGATCTTCCATGCGTTAATACGGATTAGGTTCCCTTAGAAAGACCCCCACGGAGGGCACTCTCCCCGGGCCTATATCCCTCGTGTAGATAATTGGCCGTCAAAAATCAACCCAACCCAACTCAACCCTGACAAATTACTAAACACGTTTTGTCAAAAGATTACATTATAAGTACACGATGATTGATATGTCCTAAAAAGGATCATTTCTGTTTATTTATAAATCAAATGCTCATTGAATTTAAGTTTTGAAAAACTCTCTTGATATTTATGGAGAATAATATTAGATCTCATGAAACATCCATTGACATGTTTTTCGTTCCAAAGCAATGATTTATTGTACCCAGAATACTTTAAAAAAAATACTACTTTTCTGCTACTCAGAATTTATTTTTTTCGAATTTAAAGTTTCACACATCAAATGCTTTCGTCGGAAAGAATGTATTTTGATTCTACTTTTTCATCATTTTAGCAAAATCTGTGGGCAAGATAGTAGCTGAAATAAAAGGAGAAGCTGGAAAAACTCCAAATAAAGACAGACGATATCACACTTATGGCAAAAAATTGGTATCTTTAAATTTATGACATATAATAGACATATGACATTTAAAGATGTATTTAAACAAGAAAGAAAAATCATGCGTGAATATTAAGTTATGAGACACTTTTCATCATTTTCAGAATACCTTAATCTAAGTTAACAGTTAATATGTTGAAATAATGTAGTTTCTAAGTAAAAAATTTAGAAAACGCATAGCACATTTTGAAAACAGATATTGGTAACTACTGCTATTGGTAACCCTATTCTAAAAAAAGTTACTAACGCTGCTGTTGCTGCCGTAAGCAATGTTTTGTTACCGGATGTTTTTCTCGGCTTATATTAAGAAAACCATTGCATATAAAAATATAAAATTGGTATTTTTAAAAGACATATTTGATAAACACGCTAAAGCAGACAGTTTTTAAACGAAATAATTATTTAAAGCCATATTTAATTCTTCATTGAGTCAAAATAGTTACGTTAAAAAATTATATTATTAAAAACTATACATAGCAATTTAATCAATATTAAAACAATCTTTCGCAGACACACGCTTTCGCAGATGTACGGCATGCAATATTTTTTTAAGTAAACTAATTTTTTTTTTTTTTTTTAATTTTTTTTTTCAAAATTTCATTATCTGAATAAAGATTTATTTCATATTTCGAAATAGTCATTTTTTTACCTATTGTTGCCGAATTATAAAACAGCGCAAATAATTACATTTCCTTTCAATTAAAATATGTATTTGTAAGTGAATATTAAAAATAGATTTTTTTTTAATATTATCTAAATTATTATGAGTTAAAAGGAGTAAGTGTAGAAAATTACGTCATATTTAAAATGTCGAAATGATAATAATGTCAAATAATTTCAATTAAAACATATATTTCCATGAGAAATTTATTTCATATTACAAAAAAATCTTTTTTATTTTTATTTTTTTATTTTTTTTTTTTTTTTTTACGTATTCTTACCAAGTTTTAAAACAGCGAAAATAATGTTTCCATTCAACGAGAAATGTATTTACACGTGGATATTAAATAGAGGAAAAAAAACTTTCGTGAAATTTACGTCATAGTTAAAACGATACAATTAAAACGCTGTTTAAATTTTTTTTTTCGTATAGAATCTTTATAAAATTCTGGCAGCCAGAGGCATTGTTAATCTAGACATTTTATACGCGAAGATTGTTAAATGTTAATTGATGTTGTAAAATACAATACCAAAACAGCCGTTATCTGTCTTGACAGCAGTTGATTCGGCTTTAAGAATCGGAATATTCTTCAGTCAAAAAGAAGTGAATTGTAGCTCCATTTAAAAAGATTGCAACTGCTTGTTTAATTATAATTCAATCTTCCATAATCTTTTTATAACAGAGCAAATTAGCGTGTTTTTAGAGCCTGCAGTGTCTGGGGTTGGCAAGAGTAGCTTGTTGGGGGCAGAGTCTTCTACTATGATCTAAATATTTGTATATACATAGTAAGTTTAAAATTAGTTTAATATATTTTAAATTTCACCTACCGAAATTTCTGCCAATCGACGGGAATGTAAACTTATAATTTTGAACAGCATTCTATATCAGTGTTGTAGTCGTAAAAACACCATGGGGTATACGCTATAGGTAAAGGATACACACTAGAGTCATGAACGTTCATGTCTAGAATATAATTTATAGATTTATTTGAAAAACAGAGGGTATACGGAGCTTTTTAAATAAATACAGGAGGTATACGGCGTATACCTCTGTATACCCTCCATTATACACCTGATGTATATTATTTACATATTTTTATGCGCACGTCATATTAAGTTAAAATATGGTACAGGAAAAAAAACGTATAACTAAAAGTGTACTTTCAGAAATTACCATTCATAGACGGCTGTTTAGCCAGTTGTTTAGTGCTGTGTTATATATGAATATTTATATTCTATGAAAATATCGAAGTATATTAAATATAATTCAGCAAAAATGCATAATTCCATTAAAAAACACTCTTTTAAGCAATTCATGCAATAACAGAAAAATTCGTTGGAATTATTTTGTGTAGCCCTATATGGTATATAGACTTTATACAAGCTACGCAGAATGCAAACGTTAAGTAAACTGTTAAACGTAAATCGCAACTACAAACCTCTTACAGAAATTATGGATCATAGGCAGTGACCAAACTAGTTTGTGTGATCCTGTAAATAAACGGTAACTTTTAACGCGCATCATTGTTACGTTGCATCTTTTAGTTCACCTGAATAATGTATATAAATTTCATTATATTGAAATAGGGTAACATATTAAGCTAAATAATGCTATAAAAAGTGATAAAATATCTTTATTTAGATTGACGAACGTCGCACAAAACGGCGACATTTCCAAATAATTCATGATAGAAATATTTTCACACTTATTGATATATTATACCAATTATCTATACTTATCTATACTCCTATTATAAAGAGGAAAAAATTGTTTATTTGTCGGAGGTAAGCTCAGGAACTATCGAACCGATTCCAAAAGTAATGGTATCAAAATGATGGTGTTAGTCCAACTTAGAACATAGGCTATATCTTATGTCGGTGCCACTACCCCAAAGGGGGTGCAGGAGAAAAAAAACGTTCTAAAAATGCGATTTTTGCGTTACTAAAGGGCCTAGAAATATGAAATTGGGAATATTAGTTACTTATAAGATATAAATGATATCTAAGAACAGTTCTTAAACAATTCGAAATTTAAAAGGGGTGAAAATGCACAAAAATCGTTCTAAAAAACGTTCTAAATGGTAGTTTCTACATAATCTCAAGAAATACGAAACCGATTTAAAACGTAATGGTATCAAAATGATAGTGTTAGTCCAACTTAGAACATAGGCTGTATTTTATGTCGGTGCACTACCCCAAAGGAGGTGCAGGAGCAAAAAACGTTCTAAAAATGCGATTTTTGCGTTACTGAAAGGCCTAGATATATGAAATTGGGAATATCAGTTACTTATAAGATATAAATGATGTCTAAGAACAGTTCTTAAACAATTCGAAATTTAAAAGGGGTGAAAATTCACAAAAAGCGTTCTAAAAAACGTTCTAAATGGTAGTTTCTACAGAATCTCAGGAAATACCAAACCGATTTTAAAAATATTGGCGTCAAAATGATAGTGACAACGTTTGCTCCAAGATAGGCTATGTTTTATGTCGGTGCCACTACCCCAAAGGGGGTGTAGGAGCAAAAAACGTTCTAAAAATGCGATTTATGTGTTACTGAAGGGCCTAGAAATATGAAATGTGAAGTATCAGCTACTTATTAGATATAAACGATTTCTACGAACAGTTCTTAAACAATTCGAAATTTAAAAGGAGTGAAAATGCGGGAAAAGCGTTCTAAAAAACGTTCTAAATGGTGATTTCTACACAATCTCAAGAAATACCAAACCGATTAAAAAAATAATGGCGTCAAAATGATGGTGAAAACCCTTGCTCCAACTTAGGCTATGTTTTATGTCGGTACCATTACCGAAAAGGGGGTGCAGGAGAAAAGCATTCTAAATTGCGGCTTTTGCGTGACGGAAGGGCCTTGAATCGTGAAATTTAG
Source organism: Maratus speciosus (assembly GCA_963932465.1). Lineage (NCBI taxonomy): Eukaryota > Metazoa > Arthropoda > Arachnida > Araneae > Salticidae > Maratus > Maratus speciosus. The sequence goes on from OZ010788.1 coordinate 60,474,453, forward strand.
AATGGTAGTTAGTTATAAGATATCAATGATCTCTAAGAACATTTCCTAAAAAAGTCGAAATTTAAAAGGGGGGTCAAAATGCTCAAAAAGCGTTGTAAAAAACGTTCTAAATTGCGATTTCTAGCAATCTCAGGAAATACTGAACCGATTTCAAATGTAATGGCGTAAAAATGATGGGGACAGATCTTGCTCCAATATAGGCTATATTTTATATCTGTTTCCACTACCCCAGAGGAGATGCAGAAGCAAAATGAGCGAAAAGCGTTCTAAAAACTTTCTAAATGCCGATTTGTCACCAATATCTCAGGAAGAATCAAACTGATTTCAAAAGTAATGGTAAGAAATTGATGCTGACAGCCTCTGCTCTAACATAGACGCTATTTTAAGTCGGTATCACTATAACCTAGACGTTGCAGGAGCAAAAAAGCGTTCCAAATTTCGATTTTTGTGATAGGTATGGGCTAGCAACTTAAAATTAGGCAAGGAACATATTTATTACATATAAATGATCTTTAAGAACATGCGATTTCTACTCAATCTCAGGAAATACAAAAGCTATTTCAAAAGTAATGATTGCAAATCAATGGTCACAGTCCCTGCTATAACATAGGTTATATTTTATGTTGCTGTCACTACCATCTGAGGGTTGCAAAAGCAAAACATGTTCTAATTTGCATTTTTTGCATAACTGAAGGGTCTAACACTTTGAAGTATGGCATGGCATTTACTTAAAAGATGCAACTGCTTTCTAAGAACTGTCATTCATAAGTGTGTCATTCAAGTGTTATAAATTACAATTTTTATGCAATCTTATCAAATACCAAACCGATTAAAAAAATAATGATGACAAATTGTTGGTGATAGAACCTGCTCAAACATAAGCTATATTTTATGTCTGTGCCACTACCACCAAAGGGTTGCAGTAGCTAAAAAGTTTCTAAATTGCGATTTCTGTGATACTGAAAAGGCTAGAAACTTTAAATATGGCATGGTAGTTAGTTTTAAAATATATATGCCCTCGAAGGACTGTCGAAAATAAATTCGAATTAAAACGGGGTGAAGTAAAGTGGAGGTGCGAAAAGCATTCTAAAAAAGTCCTAAATTACGATTTCTACTCAATTTCAGGGGATATAAACAAATATAAAAGTAATAGTTGCGAATCAATGGTAACAGTCTCTGATCGGCTATATTTTATACCGATGATTCTACCACCTGGGGCTCACAGGAACAACAAACGCTCTAATAAAGGCCTTTAAAAGCTTTCTAAATTACGTTTCTACGGAATATTAGGAAATAACAAACCAATTTCAAAATTAATGTTGGCAAATGAATGGTGACAGTTCCTATTTCAACATAGCCCTTTATGCTGAGAGAGGTGGTAGGACTTGGAATTTGACATGACGGTTAATTTTAAGATGTAAGAAGATGGTTTCTAAAAAATTCGAAACTTCAAATGAATACTGAAATGAGCGTGTTAATTAAGCATAAAAGTTTCAAAATATTTTCTAAATTATTATTTATTTAGATTTATTTCGTTTTATTAATTTAAGTCTCATTTCTGCCTTATGCAGTGTAACAATGATGTTTAATCAAACTGTCTTTTAAATAGTAATTTTTTTAATTATTCCTAAAAGTAATAAGTACCTTTTAATAAAATTAAATATTACCATTTAATAAAATAAAAATTTAGTTAGTACCTTTTAATAAAAATTAGACATATAAATATCACTTGGCATATTGCAAATATTACGCGAGCAAAGCCGCGGGGTTTGCTAGTCATACTCCTATTATAAAGAGGTAAAAATTGTTTATTTGTCGGAGATAAGCTCACGAACTACCGAACCGATTCCAAATGTAATGGTATCAAAATGATGGTGTTCGCCCAACTTAGAACATAGGCTATATCTTATGTCGGTGCCACTACCCCAAAGGGGGTGTAGGAGCAAAAAACGTTCTAAAAATGCGATTTTAGCGTTACTGAAGGGCCTATAAATATGAAATTTGGAATATTAGTTACTTATAAGATATAAATGTTGTCTAAGAACAGTTCTTAAACAATTCGAAATTTAAAGGGGGTGAAAATGCACAAAAAGTGTTCTAAAAAACGTTCTAAATGGTAGTTTCTACATAATCTCAGGAAATACCAAACCGATTTAAAAAGTAATGGTATCAAAATAATGGTGTTAGTCCAACTTAGAACATAGGCTATGTTTTATGTCGGTGCCACTACCCCAAAGGGGGTGCAGGAGCAAAAAACGTTCTAAAAATGCGATTTTTGCATTCCTGATGGGCCTAGAAATATGAAATTTGGAATATTAATTACTTATAAGATATAAATGATCTCTAAGAACAGTTCTTAAACAATTCGAAATTTAAAAGGGGTGAAAATGCGCGAAAAGCGTTCTAAAAAACGTTCTAAATGGTGATTTCTACACAATCTCAGGAAATACCAAACCGATTAAAAAAATAATGGCGTCAAAATGATGGTGAAAACCCTTGCTCCAACATAAGCTATGGTTTATGTCGGTGCCACTACCCCAAAGGGGGTGCAGGAGAAAAACGTTCTAAATTGCGGTTTTTGCGTGACGGAAGGGCCTTGAATCGTGAAATTTAGAATTTGAGTTAGTTATAACATATCAATTATCTCTAAGGACATTTCCTAAAAAAGTCGAAATTTAAAAGGAGGGTCAAAATGCGCAAAAAGCGTTGTAAAAAACGTTCTAAATTGCGATTTCTAGCAAACTCAGGAAATACTGAACCGATTTCAAATATAATGGTGTAAAAATGATGGGGACAGATCTTGCTTCAAGTTAGGCTATATTTTATATCTGTTTCCACTACCCCAGAGGAGATGCAGGAGCAAAATGAGCGAAAAGCGTTCTAAAAACTTTCTAAATGCCGATTTGTCACCAATATCTCAGGAAGAATCAAACTGATATCAAAAGTAATGGTAAGAAATTGATGCTGACAGACTCTGCTCTAACATAGACGCTATTTTAAGTCGGTATCATTATCACCTAGACGTTGCAGGAACAAAAAATGCGTTTCAAATTTGGATTTTTGTGATCGGTAGGGGCTAGCAACTTAAAATTAGGCAAGGTACATATTTATTACATATAAATGATCTTTAAGAACAGTTTCGAAAAATTGAAATTTAAAAAGATGTAAAAATGCGCGAAAAGCGTTCTAAAAACTTTCTAAATTTCGATTTCTACTCAATCTCAGGAAATTCCAAAGGTATTTCAAAAGTAATGGTTTGCAAATCAATGGTGACAGTCCCTGCTATAACATAGGTTATATTTTATGTTGCTGTCACTACCATCTGAGGGTTGCAAAAGCAAAACATGTTCTACTTTGCGTTTTTTGCATAACTGAAGGGTCTAACACTTTGAAGTATGGCATGGTATATACTTACAAGATGCAACTGCTTTCTAAGAACTGTCGAAAGAAAATTTCATATTTAAAAAGATGAAGTGAGCGAAAAGCGTTATAAATTACAATTTATATGTAATCTTATCAAATACCAAACCGATTAAAAAAATAATGATTGCAATTTGTTGGTGATAGAATCTGCTCAAGCATAAGCTATATTTTATGTCTGTGCCACTACCACCAGAGGATTGCAGGAGCTAAAAACTTTCTAAATTGCGATTTCTGTGATACTGAAAAGGCTAGAAACTTTAAATATGGCATGGTAGTTACTTATAAAATATAAATGTCCTCGAAGGACTGTCGAAAATAAATTCGAATTAAAAAGGGGTGAAGAGAGGGGGAGGTGCGAAAAGCATTCTAAAAAAGTCCTAAATTACGATTTCTACGCAATTTCAGGGAATATAAACCAAATATAAAAGTAATAGTTGCGAATCAATGGTAGCAGTCTCTGATCCTACACAGGCTATATTTTATGCCGATGATTCTACCACCTGGAGTTCACAGGAACAACAAACGCTCTAAAAAAGGCCTTTAAAAGCTTTCTAAATTACGTTTCTGTGGAATATTAGGAAATAACAAACCAATTTCAAAATTAATGTTGGCAAATTAATGGTGACATTTCCTATTTCAACATAGCCCTTTATGTTGAGAGAGGTGGTAGTACTTGGAATTTGACATGATGGTTAATTTTAAGATGTAAGAAGATGGTTTCTAAAAAATTCAAAACTTCAAATGAATTCTGAAATGAGCGTATTAATTGAGCATAAAAGTTTCAAAATATTTTCTTAATTATTATTTATTTAGTTTTATTTCATTTTATTAATTTAAGTCTCATTTCTGCCTTATGCAGTGGAACAATGATCTTTAATCAAACTGTGTTTTAAATAGTAATTTTTATTAAGTACCTTTTAATTTGTTTAAGTACCTTTTAATAAAATAAAATATTACCTTTTAATAAAATAAAAATTTAGTAAGTACCTTTTAATAAAATAAAATATTACCTTTTAATAAAATAAAAATTTAGTTAGTACCTTTTAATAAAAATTAGACATATAAATATCACTTGGCATATTTCAAATATTACGCGAGCAAAGCCGCGGGGTTTGCTAGTCTATACTCCTATTATAAAGAGGAAAAAATTGTTTATTTGTCGGAGATAAGCTCTGGAACTACCGAACCGATTCCAAAAGTAATGGTATCAAAATGATGGTGTTAGTCCAACTTAGAACATAGGCTATATCTTATGTCGGTGCCACTACCCCAAAGGGGGTGTAAGAGCAAAAAACGTTCTAAAAATGCGATTTTAGCGTTACTGAAGGGCTTAGAAATATGAAATTTTGAATATTAGTTACTTATAAGATATAAGTGATGTCTAAGAACAGTTCTTAAACAATTCGAAATTTAAAAGGGTTGAAAATGCACAAAAAGTGTTCTAAAAAACGTTCTAAATGGTAGTTTCTACACAATCTCAGGAAATACTAAACCGATTTAAAAAATAATGGTGTCAAAATAAGGGTGTCAAAATGACGGTGACAACCCTTGCTTCAACATAGGCTATGTTTTATGTCGGTGCCACTACCCCAAAGGCGGTGCAGGAGCAAAAAACTTTCTAAAAATCGTATTTTTGCGTTACAGAAGGGCCTAGAAATATGTAATTTGAAATATTAGCTACTTATTAGATATAAAGGATTTCTAAGAACAGTTCTTAAACAATTCGAAATTTAAAAGGAGTGAAAATGCGCGAAAAGCGTTCTAAAAAACGTTCTAATGGTGGTTTCTACACAATCTCAGGAAATATTAAACCGATCTAAAAAATAATGGCGTCAAAATGATGGTGAAAACCCATGCTCCAACATAAGCGATGTTTTATGTCAGTGCCACTACCCCAAATGGGGTGCAGGAGCAAAAAACGTTCTAAATTGCGGCTTTTGCGTTAAGGAAAGGCTCTAGAATCGTGAAATTTGGAATGGTAGTTAGTTATAAGATATCAATGATCTCTAAGGACATTTCCTAAAAAAATCGAAATTTAAAAGGGGGTCAAAATGCGCAAAAAGCGCTATAAAAAATTTCTAAATTGCGATTTCTATGCAATCTCAGGAAGTACTGAACCGATTTCAAATATAATGGTGTAAAAATGATGGTGACAGATCTTGCTTCAAGATAGGCTATATTTTATATCTGTTTCCACTACCCCAGAGGAGATGCAGGAGCAAAATGCGCGAAAAGCGTTCTAAAAACGTTCTAGATGCCGATTTGTCGGCAATATCTCAGGAAGAATGAATCTGATTTCAAACGTAATGGTAGGAAATTGATGCTGACAGCCTCTGCTCTAACATAGACGCTATTTTATGTCGGTATCACTATCACCAAGACGTTGCAGGAGCAAAAAAGAGTTCTAAATTTCGATTTCTGTGATCGGTAGGGACTAGCAACTTAAAATTAGGCAAGGTACATATTTATTAGCTATAAATGATCTTTAAGAACAATTTCGAAAAAATTGGAAATTTAAAAAGCGGTGAAAATGCGCGAAAAGCGTCCTAAAAACGTTCTAAATTGCGATTTCTACTCAATCTAAGGAAATACCAAAACTATTTCAAAAGTAATGGTTGCAAATCAATGGTGACAGTCCCTGCTATAACATAGGTTATATTTTATGTTGCTGTCACTACCATCTGAGGGTTGCAAAAGCAAAACATGTTCTAATTTGCATTTTTTGCACAACTGAGGGGTCTAACACTTTGAAGTATGGCATGGTATTTACTTACAAGATGCAACTGCTTTCTAAGAACAGTCGAAAGAAAATTCCAAATTTTAAAAAAATGAAGTGAGTGAAAAGCGTTATAAATTACAATTTTTAAGCAAACTTATAAATTACCAAACCGATTAAAAAAATAGTGATGACAAATTTTGGTGATAGAACCTGCTCAAACATAAGCTATATTTTATGCCTGTTCCACTACTACCAGAGGGATGCAGGAGCTAAAAACTTTCTAAATTGCGATTGCCGTGACACTGAAAAGGCTAGAAACTTTAAATATGACATGGTAGTTACTTATAAAATATAAATGCCCTCGAAGAAACGTCGAAAATAAATTCGAATTAAAAAGGGGTGAAGCGAAGGGGAGGTGCGAAAAGCATTCTGAAAAAGTTCTAAATTACGATTCTATGCAATTTCAGGGAATATAAACCGATTATAAAAGTAATAGTTCCGAATCAGTGGTAACAGTCTCTGATCCTTCACAGGCTATATTTTATGCCGGTGATTCTACCACCTGGGCTTCACAGGAACAACAAACGTTCTAAAAAAGGGCTTTAAAAGCTTTTTAAATTACGTTTCTGTGGAATATTAGGAAATAACAAACCGATTTCAAAATTAATGTTGGCAAATTAATGGTGACAGTTCCTTTTTCAATACAGCTCTTTATGTTGAGAGAGGTGGTAGGACTTGGAATTCGACATGATGGTTAATTTTAAGATGTAAGAAGATGGTTTCTAAAAAATTCAAAACTTCAAATGAATGCTGAAATGAACGTATTAATTGAGCATAAAAGTTTCAAAATATTTTCTAAATTATCATTTATTTAGTTTTATTTCATTTTATTAATTTAAGTCTCATTTCTGCCTAATACAGGGTAATAATGATGTTTAGTCAAACTGTGTTTTAAATAGTAATTTATTGAATTATTCCTAAAAGTAATAAGTACCTTTTAATAAAATAAAATATTACCTTTTAATAAAATAAAATATTACCTTTTAATAAAATAAAAATTTAGTTAGTACCTTTTTAGAAAAATTAGACATATAAATATCACTTGGCATATTTCAAATATTACGCGAGCAAAGCCGCGGTGTTTGCTAGTAATATTATAAAGAGGTAAAAATTGTTTATTTGTAGGAGGTAAGCTCTGGAACTACCGAACCGATTCCAAAAGTAATGGTATCAAAGTGATGGTGTTAGCCCAACTTAGAACATAGGCTATATCTTATTTCCGAGCAAATGGCCTAAAGTGGGTGCAGGAGCAAAAAACGTTCTAAAAAGTTACGCTCAAAAAACGTTCTTTTGTGTTACTGAAGGGCTTAGAAACATGAAATTTGGAATGGCAGTTACTTATAAGATACTAATGATCTCTAAGGACACTTCTTAAAAAATTCGAAATTAAAAAGGGGTGAAAACGCGTGAAAAGCGTTCTAAAAAACGTTCTAAATGGCAATTTTTACGCAATCTCAAGAAGTACCAAACAGATTTAAAAAATAATGACGTCAAAATGATGGTGATAACCCTTGCTCCAACATGGGCTACATTTTATGTCGGTGCCACTACCCCTAAAGGGGGTGCAGGAGCTAAAAAACGTTCGAAATTGCGATTTTTGTGTTACTGAAGGGCCCAGATACATGGAGTTTGGCATGGTAGTTATTTATTAGATATAAATGATCTCTAAGAACATTTCTTAAAAAATCGAAATTTAAAAGGGGTCAAAATGCGCAAAAGGGCGTTCTAAAAAACGTTCTAAATGGCGATTTTTGCGCAATCTCAAGAAGTACCAAATCGATTTCAAAATTAATGGTGTCAAAATGATGGTGACAACCCTTGCTCCAACATAGGCTACATTTTATGTCGGTGCCATTACCCCCCAAAGGGGGTGCAGGAGCAAAAGAACGTTCAAAAATGCGATTTTTCCGATATTGAAGGGCCTAGAAACATGAAATTTCTAATGATAGTTACTTATAAGATATAAGAGATCTCTAAGAACATTTCTTAAAAAATTCGAAATTTAAAAGGGGTGAAAACGCGCAAGAAGTATTCTAAAAAACGTTCTAAATGGCGATACGCAATCTCAGAAAGTACCCAACCGATTTCAAAAGTGTTGGAAATTGATGATAACAGCCCTTGCTCCAATATAGGATCTACTTCATGTCGACGTCTCTACCACCTTACGGCTGCATTTTAAAAAACGTTGTAAATTGTGATATTTGTGATACTGAAGAGGCTAGCAACTTGAAATTTGGCATGGTAATTACTTATGAGATGTAAATGCTCTCTGAAAAGAGTACCTTAAAAATTTGAAATTTAAATAGGGTGGAAATAAACGAAAAGCGTTCTTAAAAAGGTTCTAAATAGTGATTTCTATGCAATCTCAGGAAATATAAACCGATTTCAGAAGTAATGGTTTCAAATTGATGGTGGCAGTCCCCGCTCCAACATAGCCTATATTTTACGTTGTTGTCACTACCACCTGGGAGTTACATGAGCAAAATATGTCTAAATTGCGTTTTTTGTGTTAAAGAAACGGGGGGTCTAAAATTTTAAATTTGGAATGGTAATTACTTCAAAGATGCAAATGCTTTCTAAGAATTGTCGAAAGAAAATATCAAATTTAAAAGGATGAAGCGAGCGAAAAGCGTTTTAAATTACGATTTTTATGCAATCGTATGAAATACAAAATCGATTTCAAACATAATGGTTGCAAATTGATGGTGATAGAACCTGCTCAAACACAAGCTATATTTTATGTAGGTGCCACAACCCCTAGAGAGTTGCAGGAGCAAAAAACTTTCTAAATTACGATTTCTGCGGTACTGAAGAGGCTAGAAACTTTAAATATAGCACGATAGTTACTTATAAAAATATAAATGTCCTCTAAGAACAGTCGAAAATAAATTCGAATTTAAAAAGGGGTGAAGCGAAGGGAAGGAGCAAAAATCATTCTAAAAGAGTCCTAAATTACGATTTCTATGGAATCTCAGGAAATAATAAACCGATTACAGAAGTTATTGGTTGCGCCGTTTTCTATAGAATATGAAGAAATAACAACCGATTTCAAGGTTAATGTTGGCAAATTAATTGATACAGTCTCTGTTTCAATATTTTTCGAGACATTCTATTTCAACTCTGTTTCGGCATTTTATGTTGGTGCCATTAACACCAGAGAGGTGGTAGACTGTTAGAAAAGAAACTTGGAATTTGCCATGATGGTTAATTTTAAGATGTAAATCTGTTAAGATGGCTTCTAAAAAATTCAAAACTTGAAATGAATACTGAAATGAGCATAAAAGTCTCAAAATAGCTTCTAAATTATCATTTATTTAGATTTAGTTTTCGTTCTTCTAATAATTTAAAATCCCATTTCTGTTTATTGCACTTTTATAATGAAGTTTAGTCAAACTGTGGCTTAAATTTGTAATTTTTGAATTGTTCCAAAAAGTGTTCTTCTAATAAAAAATAGTCATGCAAATATCACTTGGCATATTTCAACTATTACGCGAGCAAAGCCGCGAGGTTTGCTAGTTATACTATATTATTGTGAAAATATTTCTATCATGAATTTTCGTGCGATGAAACGTTCGTCAATCTAAATAAAGATATTTTAACAATTTTTTATAGCATTATTTCGCTAAATCTGTTTATAAATGATTATTATGCGTGTTGTTATAGGGTAACATAATTAAAATAACTGCGAGAATTTTCCCCATAAACACATAATATATATAGAATTCTTTTGCATCCATAAAAGAGTCATTCATCGATTTATACATTATCATCTTTTAGTCGCATCTATCAATATCAATCTATCCCTGACTGTGTGCATGGCTCCTAAATAGTTCGCCTTTTGAATACCATTATTATCTAAGAAATTTTTTTGTGGTAGGTTTCTACAACATTTTCAATAGAAATAACTTCGGCGTTGGTTTCGGAGAAATTTGAAAGAAAAATCTAAAGATAAATTATTTCTTGGGAAATTCTGGAAATCACATTGTAGATCAATTGGAAGCCCTGCTGTTGAGCTATATTTAAGTATTGCGCAGCAGCGCAATACTTATTTATTTCCAGTGTCACTTCTCAATGTTAATTTAACATGGAAAAGCCTATGGAGATCATACCTTTTTCATTTTTTCTTCCCACCTTTTTGTCCCTGATGCCACTCATTTTTATTCTTTACTAATTTTAATGATATTATAAATTTAAAGTGTAAAAACGTTTGCCTGACGTCAGGTTCAAAACGAATGATAAAATGCCTTTGCATATGGGTGAATTATAACCGAAAGAGAAACATGGGCCAATTTTGTTTTACATTATTCAAATATTTTTCTTAATAATTCCAATTTTCGCTTTTTTCATTGAAAATCAATGGACATTTTTCATAGAAAATGTAACATTTTTGCAAAAATTTCAAAAGCCGTAATAATAATTTATTTCTTTTTAGTTGAAAGATTTTCACGTGAAATATTAAATTGAGCTAGATTTTTTTTTCAAAAATTAAAGAGGTGAATATGGCGTCATAGTGGAAATAAAAAGGATATTTTCAGAATAAGTTTTTGCTTTGGTCAAGTTTATATTTTAGTAAAAAGTTTCTAATAGATAGCTATTTTTACGCAGCTACCGAACTTTGTGGGGAATTACATAACTTAAATTTTAAAATGTATTTTTATTTTCCGAGATGATTTTTCCTATATATACCCCAGTTTAAACTTAGGCAATAATTTTCTGACGTGTTTACATCACCTCTTGGGAGAGAATAAGGTTTGAAAATTTAAGTAAAACTTTTATTTTTATTTTTTTACCGTATCGCAGCTATAATATTGTTAAATATTAGCAGTAAGGATTCAACACAATTTACATTTACATTCATAGCGTTCCTGAGCGGGGAATAGGGTATCTAAATTTAAGTGAAGTGAATTTTTTATGTTTTGATTATAGATTTTTTACGTTCAGATTAGAAGTTTTTGTCCAAACTACCGCAACCTGCATTACTACAATGGTGAAACATTTTGCATTACACATTGGTAAACTGCATCCCACATTGTGATGCAATACCGCATACATCAAAGCCTGATGAAGATACTCTCTATTAATTTTGAAATGCGTTCGTCTGAGTGCAGTAGTTATTAAAAAACTTGACATATTAAACAAAAATATAATTTGAAGAACAAATTAAAAAAACAAAATTTATTTCCGACATTGTTTAAGCCCGAGAAGGGACAGATATTAAGTTATTTCATTCAATTAGTTCTACATTTAATGTTAAATTTTTGTAACAAATTAGTTAAGCCGATTGAAGATTAAAAAATAAAAATAAAGTTCATACAATATGATACTTAAAAGACCCTAAAAAATTAGGTTCCGTTCAAATGAAATCGAAATAAATCTTAGACTTTTTTTTAGTTTTGTATTTTGCATGCATCTTATCATATTATGCACAATTGTCATAAACATAATACAAAATCTGCAGTACAAATATTTTCGATTAAAAATGGAAGACGTCTAAGATTTATTTCGATTTCATTTGAACGAAATCTAATTTTTACGGTGTTTTATAAGTGTCATGTTGTATGAATTTTATTTTTATTTTTTTATCTTCAATTGGCTTAACTAATTTGTTACAAAAATTTAACATTAAATGTAGAACTAATTGAATGAAATAACTTAACATCTGTCCCTTCTCGGGCTTAAACAATGTAGGAAATATTTTTTTTTTTTTTTTAACTTGTTCTTCAAATTATGTTTTTATTTAATATATTGAGTGATTGCAAATGTTCATGTCCTATATTTTATAGATGGCAGAAACTTGTAATTTTGAATATGCTGATGTTTTCTTTATAACCATATTATTAGATGACATTTAGCGACATGTGCCATGAGTGAACATAACGTTAAAAGAAGTTTTTCGAATTAATTGGTGTGCAAGGTTAATATTCAAAATGGAAAAAGAAAAGTTACATTTCCGTCATGTGATATTATATGAGCTTTAAAAAGGAGTGAGTGCTGGACGTGCTATAAAAAATATTCAAGAGGTCTATTTGTATCGTGCTCCCGCTCGTAGGATAGTTAAAAGGTGGTTTTGTCGATTTCGAAATGGCGATTTCAATCTAAAAGGTAAAATTTGCTTTGGGTGACCTTCTGGCATTGATAAAGAATCGTCATTTAAAACAACTTGGGTACACTCAGAAATTCAATACATCGGAAATCGGGCACGAACTTTTACAATCAAATGCATTTGTATATGATAAAAGAAAAAGTTTTATTTTTGATACTTTGAAAATTTTGAATTTTCAAAGTAATGTCCACATATCATCTTAAGGAATATATTTGGGAATGAATTAACTCGCATAGAGAAATTGACTTCAAGTTCAGATGGATTGGACGAATATTATAGTATTGCCAATTGGCAGGGTCATCCTCCGTGATTTATTAATGGTTTGATTTATGATTTAAGCAAAAGTAGAAGTTATCCATTTGAGCTATATTCACTGTTCGATTCTTGAGGTGTTTTGATTGGACATAGTAGGAATTAATTGTTTGGTTTACAATTCATCTCTTTTCTATATTTAAGTTAGTTTTTCTGGTTCTTTTTAGTTTTGAAAGATGAGGGGGAACGTCTTGCACGTAAATCTAGATTAAGCCCAGTGCTTGTCGTAAGCCAAGCCGCTTGTCTCCTTTTTTGATTTACTTGTTTTAAAAAAAAAGTTTCTTTCGATAACGTTTTCTCTTTGTTCATTAGTTAATCGTGTGTTTTTAGTTTAGTTATAGTCATTTGTTTGGTTTTAAACTTAAACTTATAGATTTTTGAGTAGTCTTAGTTTTTATGATACATACATACATATATATATATATATATATGTAGTATATATATATACACACACACACACACATATATATATATATATATATATACAATGGCGGCCAAAATTGTGCATTTTTTTTTTCATGTTTTATAAGATTGTGTGCTTATAAAATATATTAATTTTTTTTAAATACAAATGTTTATATATCAAATTCACGGAAATGTAATGTCGAATTTAATAAAAAACAGGATTAAGATATCTGCATATCATAAAAAGTTACACTTACATTAGTCTAAAATACAAAGACAATTAGTTATGAATGCTGAAGTGTATTGTAATAAAAGCTTCCTAGCCAATCTCAAAGACTTTTCTGAGAACCAATCAAATATGAGTAACTAAACTGTAGCATGTTTTGGTTTTTAAAAGCAGCATTTTGCTCGAATGAATTTTGCAGAAGGGAGAATACTAGTGTAACTAAACAGAATAATGTTTTTTTTTTAATATTTCTATTTTTTACTGCAAATAATTTAAAACAATGTCATTAACAACAACTGACTGGACACCTACAAAAAGAAGCAGAATTGTCATAGTGAGAGAAAATAGTCTCTCTTATGCTGAAATTTCAAGACAGGTCGATGGATCAGTTACTTTATCTGACGCACGAAAGTTTTGCTTTCATTATGAAGTAACTAAATCAGTGATAAATAAGGCTAGATCAGGCCGAAAAAAATGCACAAGTGCTTTTGACGATAGAAAGATAAAAAGTATATGCCTCAAAGGTAGAAAAATTTCATCATATGCTGTTAGATGTGAAATGAATGCAATGGGTATTTCAGTTAGTTCAAGAACAATAAGGAGAAGATAAGCAGGATTTGGACAGAAAGTTAGAATTCAGAAGAAAAACAATTTTTAAATCTTCAGCAATGCAAAAAACGAGTTCAGTGGGCAAAAGAATGCATTAATTGGTCAGAAAATCAGTGGAAGCAAATAATCTGGAGTGATGAGAGTAAAATATCGCTCTCTGGTAGTGATGGGGGTAAATATGTGAGACGTAGGGGAATAGCTGCATCCTGATTGCATTAAAGCAACTACAAAGCACCCAACAAATGTCATTATTTGGGTATGTATGTCTTCAGATGGTGTGGATCGTATTCAAGTGATTGATAGCATTCTGAATGCAAAAAAAAATACATAGAAAATGTCCTGGAACCAAAATTGATACATTCCATGAGTGATCTCTTCCTCAATAAAGCACCATTTATATTTCAGCAGGATTCAGATTCATGCCATACGGCAAAAATATGCATAGAATGGTTTAAAAATAAAAGCATACAATTATTACCCTTGCCAGGAAACAGCCATGATCTGAATCCTATCGAAAATTTGTGGCGACATTTGAAAATCCTTGTAAAAGAAACCATCCATCTAATAAAACGCAACTTATTGAAGTTATAACTGATTTTTGGCATTATGTGATTAAAAAAGATTAACTCCAAACACTAGTTCTCTCAATGAAAGACGCTGTGAAGCTGTAATAAAAAAAACAAGGATTATCCTATTAAATATTGAATGTGTAAGTGTAACTTTAAAATACAACGAAATCTAAGATATATCTTAATTTTTGTAAACGTAACTTATTTTGTAATTCAGATAGTTTAATTATGTTTTTTTTTATTAATCTCTACATTAAATTTCCTTTTCATTTGATATATAAACATTTGTATTTAAGTGAAATTTATTATATTATTCAAGCACAAAAAATTGTAAAACATGAAAATTTCGCAAAATGTTCACAATTTTGGCCACCACTGTCTAAATATATATATTTCCTTTAAATATTTGGTTGTTATTATGTTACAGCAATATTGTTAAAAATGACAATATCACATGCAATTTATAAGCGTTTTATTCATTGTTTCATGTATTATTTTATTTTTGCAATTCGGATAATAAAGCAAAATCTAAAAAGAAAAAATGCATCTCTTGCAATATACAAACCTTTTTAATTGGAAGTTGGTTTATTTTATTTTATTTTTCTAATTCAGAAAATAGAGCAATATCGTTAAAAATGACAATGCATCACGCATCACTTAAAATCTAAAAACGTTTTATTTCAAAAATAGTTTATTTTATATGATTTTTCTAATCCAACAAGAGCTGCCGTTGAAGTGGTTAAAAATCAGATATGTAAATGATCACACACTTTTCATTTCATTATGATTTCATTTTAATTTTTGTGATGAAGCAGAACATTTTAATATTTGATAATAAGAAAACAATATAAAAACTTTTTAGAACTAAATTTTTAACAATAAATTCATTGACTTTTGTTCTTATAAAATGTTGTCTCACCAATGGCCGAGAGGTTCTGCTCTCGAAGTTGGTAGACGGGAGGTGCTGTGTTCGAACCCAATCGCACCCGTCGGCCTAATCGTTCGTCGGATTATTCGTGATTTTCTTCGAACCTTGAATTTCCATGCGTAAATACGGGTTAGCTTCCCTTAGAAAGACCCCCACGCAGGGCACTCCTCCCTCTGCCCTGTATCCTTGGGGTAGATAATCGGCCGTCAAAAACCAACCCAACCCAACTCTTGTAAAATGTTTTTTAAAATAATGTTTGAGTAATATAATGTCTGCATTAGCGTTTATCACATCATAAAATATACACAGGGTTCGTACGGGGACCGTCATTTTCAAGGCGATATATATCAGGTTTTTTTTATAGAAAAATAAATCTTGTTTAAAAGCGAGAAATTTCGCCTTATATAAGGAGATATTATCTATAAGAAAACACAGGTACAGAAGAATTTCTTAGTCTGGAAATTCTAGGACCCGTACGCACCCTGATACATTTCATAAGACCTTTTAAAAGGAATATATTCGTAATAGAAAATATCCCTTGGGACCATACAATATCAAGCAAAAGACAATTTTTTAGATCTTCTTGCTCTAAGTATAGAAGAAAATGATGTACTCATGGGAAAAAACTTTGTTGATTAACGTCAAGTTTGATATGTAATTATTTGGAAATAAATACATGTTTTGTCTGGTACATTTTTCTAGCAAGACCACATCAGCATTATTTAAAATATTTTTGTAGAAACTTATTCCAATATATCTAAAATATCTATATAACAATAGATACTAACAAATATACAATTTCCATTGATAATGCATTTAAACAAAAATTGTATAAAGAATGCTGTATATATCGCATATAAATACCCTCAAATTGTTTTTCTAATTATTATATTTCGTAAACATCTGGTTTGAACATAGACGTTTTTAAAGCATTGTCAATAAACTTTGTTTCTCTCAAAATACATTTATTCTTCATGCGAAAGTTTAATGTGCTTGTATTTATTATTTGTAAACCAATCTATTAAATGCCTAAATATTTTCGATGTAGTAGACTTAAAAGAATTTATTTCAGGTATCTATTTATTTCACCTGTTGTGTTTTCTGAGTTCTACTGGAGCATTACACTACATTTTGTGTACATATCCTAATTTATGAAAAAGAATATTAGATATATTTTGTTTCAATTGATAATTTTCAACATTTTGTTTAATTTGATTTCTGTCCAACATTTATATTTAATGAAGTATGATGAAACATATAACTTATAAGTAAAGTGACTTTCAGAGCAAAGAATTTATTAAATGAATAATATGTTTGTGATATTCACAAAATAATTGAAGAATTGTTAGTAGAGTAAATGAATTGTTACTTGTAACAGAGATGTATAAGTTAGAGGTCTGCACGGGCCGAAATTTCCAGGCCCGGGCCCGACCCGTAGAAAAAAATATTGGTCCGGCTCGGTAGAAAAGTTAAAAGTTCGGCCTGGGCCGGGACGGCCCGTAGAAAACAATTATTGGCCAGGCCCGGCCCGGTATAACAACTAAAAGTTTGGCCCGAGCCCGGCCCGGAAAAAATTAAAAATCTCGGCGCGAGCCCGGCTCGCCGGGAGTGAATTGTTACAAAACATTGATTTTTACGTCGATTTGGTTAAGTATTTGACGGTTACTAGGAGTTCTGACCAAAATTATTTATCTTAACTTTTTTTTCATGTTTCTAAACTTCATCTTTATATAAGTGCCTCAGGCTGTGATATTTAATTTTTAATGAATCGCTATTTCTTCTGTGTAAGTGTTTCAGTTATCTTTAATATTGTTAATCCATATTCCATGGATTTAATTGTTAAAAATCTGAAAAATGCTTTAGAGTAAAATCTTCTAAGACTCAATTTCATAGAAAAGAAAAAAAATGCGTTATAGACAAGTTCCCTTCTTAGGAAATGTAAATGTAATCTATATTCTTTTGTTACGTATTATTTTGCATGTATCAACACGTTTATCAGTTTAAAATAGGATTCCGTCATAGGCAGGTTCCTTTTCACACGTTTGAATATATTTTCATTTAGCTATGTTTTAATTAGCGTAGAAATTTACCATTCTTTAAAAAGAATAATGTTAATGTTTAATTGTAGAATAATGGCGATTAAAAAATGTATGCATATTTTGCAAAAATGTTTGGGCCAGGCTTAATTTTACTGACCTTTGAACGAACAGGTCACGGCAAGACAATGATTTTCATACGGGCTGGCTCAAAACTAGGACTGAAAATTTTGGGCAGTGAAGACTAGAAAAGAAACCAGTCCCGGCTCTGTACAGAAAAAAATGTTAGGCCCGGCCCAATTTTTCCGGAAAAAAGTAATGCCCGAAGCCGGCCCGTAAAGAGTAGTCACTAGGCCGGGCCCGTAACGAGCCTTCAGAAAAAAGTATGGCCCGGCCGGCCCGAGTGCCCTTCGGCTTCGGGCCTCGGACCAGCCCGGCCCTCTAATACAAGTAACTTCCCCGTTCATTAAAAAGATAAATAACTAGCCTCCGTCATGCCGAAATGTCAGAGCATTGAATCGCATAAACTTAAAAGATAATGTTTTAAAATATTTTTTATTTTATTTTCAGGTTTACTGTTTAACAGTATAAAAGTAAGTTTGGAATAACAGCCGTCAAATCTTCGTTTTCAAGTATTTAATTCAGCTGACTCGGATAGCAAAGGGCTCTTTTAAGAGCTGTACGTTCCGCGCTATCCCGCGGGTGCTACTCGGTTTTTACAATTTTTAATGCCAGATTTAACTTTTTATTTTTTTTAATTTAAAGCTAAATGTTTTTCCCCATCCCTGTTACAGCTAAAAACAGATGTTGTGGAATTGTCAAGTTGCAGCAAAGAGACTTTTAAAAGGCTGAACCGTCCGCGCGCACCCTGGGAAACTTCTTCGGGTGTAGGGCACTAGGCAACAGCTTTAATGTTATTCTTGTTGATATTTTAATTCTAATACTTTAATTAAAATTAAAATTTCAGTTCATAATTCACCTTGATTAAAATTAACACCTAGATACAAATAAATATAAATACGTTGCTTAAAGATGCGTCCAACATAATAAAAGCCTTTAAAAACACATTAAAGTCATTTTAAAAAGCAAAACGTTTTCAACCTAAACTTACTCAGCCTTCATCAGTGAAAAAGTGATTCACAACACATCAGAAAATCTCAGTGAACTTTGTTTTTCACTGAAGATGGCCGAGTAAGTTTCGGTTGAAAACGTTTTGGTTTTTAAAATGACTTTAATGTGTTTTTAAAGGATTTTATTATATTCGACGCACCTTTAAGCCATGTAATTACATTTATTTGTGTCTTATGAATTCTAATACTTTAATTTTCATTTGTTAACTTCAATTTCGAATTATTATTTTTTCATGAACTCCAGAATTTTTTCTTGTGCAGACCCCTTTTTTTGGCTACTGTTAAAGGACTCTTTCTCCATGTTATTCCTGCAATATGTTAATCGTCGGGAATATGTGCAAAGGTCACAGGCTCCTGAAAAAAAGCATTTGAATTCGTGACACGCGAGGGGAAACTGAATGTTAACAGCTATGACATTACCACAATTGTTAAATCAAGTAATAACTAAAATGTTTCAGGAATACAAAAATTAGTTTATGCAACACTTGTGTGGAACATACATAAATAAATATATTTTCGTAAATTTAACATTATATTTGTCCTTCATTTGTTACTTTTTGTTTATAATTTCAAAGTTCAAACTGTTTAATGTATCAATGTTAAGTAATTCATTATTTAATTATGAACCAGTATTAAATATATAATAATCTGAATAGAATAAAATTAGAAAAATCTAGATGTATAAAATGCATTGTTACATTTATGTACTTTTGACATTTCATATAGGTTGCAGAGCTACTCTAAATATATGTGACAGAAATAAATTAAATATGACAACGATATATTTTTGCTACGATAACACATGATAATTCAATTTCTTCAAAATAAATTAGTTTTGAACTAGCACCATGATAATCAAACATTTTTTGCTCATATTTGGAACTTTATAATTAATAAAATGCAAATACGCTGTAAATTGGACAAAAATACGAGAAATCTCGTTGGATCTAGGCAAAATGTTCTTATTTTCTATATTTCTATGTGTTATAACTGGCACAATTATGTTGTTACTGTTGGTAATTTGAAGTCAACTTGTTTTAAAATTTCTACCTACGCAATCTATTTAGAAAATTGCATAACATAAAGTCATCTTTTGTGTCTTTTTAAGTGAAATCAAAATACCCTTAAATATAAGAATAATACATATGATCATTTCATGATACATAGGATTATATAAGAAGTATAATCAGAGATGTAAAGAAGAATTAAAACAATTATCACTATCAAGCTTAAACTTATAAACTTATTTGCAATTCCTGTTGTTTTTTCGTACCCTATGTGTTCGTTCCAATGATTTGAACAGTCAGACACTTTAGCTACATTAAACACCAGTTTTCTATATGAAAACAACGCGACGTGCAATGCGATTTAAAAATTGTCTTTTAACAATAAATGAATGAAACTGATTCATGCCAATTATGCATTTTCGTGTTATCTCCTTTTTTTTTTTTTTGAAATATTCACATAAATATTAAACATTATTATTCACAAACATTAAACATTATTATTAAACATTATTATTCACATAAATATATTTTTATTATGAATATTTTTATTATCAGTAGAGAAATATGTATGGTCGATAAACACTGTATAAATAACTTGTAAAAATGTATCGTTGTAAATTAATATTGTAAATTTATAATTATCTTTAAATTTAAAAGGTCTTTCTAAAAATATTAAAATAGAAAATCAGATTTATAATACATTGTTTTAAAGAAAGTTGTCATTTCCAAATTATTTAAAATTTCATGCACTGTGGTAATGTAAGAAGCTGAATTCGTGGGGGATATTTTTGTACATACCGTTGCAATAAGTGATCATGTTAACAGAAATCGCTTCTATCTATTTTTAAACATTTCAATTGTATCATAAAACGAAGAATTTAGAAAATGTCATTAAAAAAAAGAAACAATTCAAAAATTGTACGCCAAACTGGCAAAGGATTCGTACTATAACTAATTTTATTAATATTCAGATCTTGGTGCGATAGCCGGGGATTATACCCGTATGCAAAAATGCATGAATGCAAAATGTAATAAGATTATCTATATTAAATTCAGTAATACGGAAATAATAGAACTGCATCTTAAATAGGATGTAATCACCATGACATCCTGAAATCATTACCTATCATGGGATAATCTTGAATTGATTACATATGAAAGGACTTAATGGAATATAGAAAACTTTTATTAATATCTTTAAAAGTTTTGATTCGATTTTCATAAAATTTGAAATGACTCGGGAAAATTCTGCAACAATTATATATATCAAATTTCAAACCACTCTGTTCGATAGTTTTTGCGCTGTTATACGCGGACAGACTGACGGACGGATCAGACGACGATTATAAGTGCTACGTATTTATATATTTACGAGCCACCTAAAAATATAGGGACGCCAGTTATGTAATGGTTATGCTACTAAATAAGCGAATAATTGACTTGTAAATGCAGTATAATAGTTTAATGTATCATTTTATAAAGAACTTCCGTAAATTTACTGAAAATACAACAAACAGGTACTTACTGATTGAAAATAACAATTAACAGTACAATGTTCTGGTTGTTAATTACATTTTATTATAAAATAAAAGATTTTCCTTGAAACGTTCAAAACGATATCACGGAATCTCTGTATTCTAAAAAAAAATAACTAACGCTGTCACCGCCGCTGCCGCCACCGGTTTTGAATTTTTTGTGACCGGTGGTCTTTCTTCGTTAATATTAAGAAAAACATTGCATACAAAAATAGGAAAATCGGTGGTATTATAGAGAAATGTTTGATAAACACACTGATGCAGACAGTTTTCAAAACGAAGAATTGTTTTAAGATATATTCAATGTTAAAGTTGGTCAAAATCGTTCCATTAAAAAAGTTTTATAGGAGCAAAAACTATACATAGGAATTTAATCATTTTCAGATCATTTTATACATTAGATGTTCCCGGTGGGCAGACTGCATTTATTTTTTTTTAATTTGACTCATTTTTTGAGGTTTTATTTCTATTTAAAATTTAAACTTTCAGCATTTCGAGAGATATTTTTTACAACTTTTAGGAAAGGGTATTATTTTAAATTGTTGCCAAATTAAAAATCAGCGCAAAGAATAATATTTCCTTCAAATTAAAAAATTATTTACATGGGACTGTTATAAACAGAAGAAAAGTTTCAAATGAGAATTAAATGATTACGTATTAAAAGCAGGAAAATATTGAAAATTACGTCGTAAAAACTATATTTACACGTGAATTTTAAAAGAGAAAAAAATTGTAAAATAATAATTTCATTAATATGCTTTTAGAGTCGTAAATGGAGGAAATTACGTCACATTTAAAATTACCAAACAATAATATTGCCAAGCAGTTTAAATTAAAAAATATAAATGCACGAGACATTTATTTCATATTTTGAGATAATCTTTTAAAAGCAATCTATATATATTACGCTATCGTATCAATGAAACGCATCTTATTGGTTACTGAGCAGCATTTAATACATCGCATACCTGTAAAGTGGGTTACCATAGAGAGGACCCTGTTCGGTCGCCAAATGCCGTCAAGTTTGTCGCCAACTTGGCTATATATCGTCAAATTTGGCCTTCAAAAGCGAAGCCACTTTGGAGATATCTCTAATATATCGCCAAATTCCCATAGACTTCCATTATAAACCCATAGGGTTTACTTGCTTACAGAAATTCAACATACTCAGATATTTTGAACCAATAAAGGTGTTATTGAAGTGCCTACAAGAGTCGCATTGCTCTTGTTTGAAGAATTTTAAGACAAAGCAAATAATAATTTCCTTTCTAACAACAAAAAATATTTTTACGTGAATACTAAAAAGAGAAAGAAAACTTTGGAGAAAATTACGTCGGATTTAAAACGATACATTTAAAATGCCTTATTAAAAAAAATAAAAAAAAAAAAAAAAAAAAAAAACTTTCTTATAGCGTTGTTAAAAATACTGGTATACAAAGACTCTGTTTACTTAATTCATTTTATATTAGCTTATTTTCACATGTTTCACTGATCTGATTTAATCAAAGACGAAAACTGTTTTTTAATTATAATTCATTCTTCCGAAAATTTTTTAAAGCCGATCCAATTAGCGTGCTTTTAGAGTTTGCGGTGTTTGAACAGGGGTTTGACGAGCGCAGCTGGTAGGTGGCAGAGCCCCCTAGTGTTTCTTTAAAAAATAATTCGTGAAAAATATCATAACAGAAATGTCGTATAACGGAATAATGCATACAAATATCGAAATAAAAAAAAATACATATTAATTTTTCGCATAACTAATGTGCTCAGAGCAAGTTTGTAAGGTAAAGCGAGGAGAGTCTGCGCACATTTCAAAAGAATGCTAATAAAAAATCTAAATATTAATATTTTGCTAAACTATGTATGAATAATTTTGACTTTATTTGTTCTTTATGCATTTCCATTGTTATTTTGTTGTTATACTGTAATTTAATAAAAAAGCAGTAATAAAACCAAGAAAACTATTTTGCGCAATCTCTCTTTACAAAGTAGGAGAGATTGCGCACATAGGTAGAAGAGATTGCTATTAATAGTAACTACAATTAAATTTTTAACAATAATAATTGTACTTAATAGGTATTGTTGAAAGGTTTTTGTGAGTAAATATTATTGTATCAGGAGTGAATATTTCAATCAAATGTTTAAATAATAAATAACAGAAAGAATTTTAACAACAGTTAAAAATTTTAATTTAAGAAGATTAAAATATCAGAAAATCAAGCCCTACTAAGATTACAAAATAACATTAATCTAGTTTATAACATGTTTAACTTGAAAATTACTTCATTTCCATTTCCACAGTTTCATTGTATTTTGTTTGCTAACCGAAGTTGTCGTCGTCCACAATCGATGCGCTTATTGTTGTAAATCGTGCATCTTTCGTGCAATCACCTCCAACAAGCAATACATTGAATCTGTCAGTTGTCGAAGTTGTCTCCTGGTACAGTTACAGACATTCACTGCACTCATCCTCATTGACCTTCCGTTTCATTTTGATTTCGATGGCATTACACTACATGGAATGGGTGAAAGCTTTTCCAAAACATTGCATTAGAAAATTTATTTTAGTTAAGAAAATTAATTTATTAGCAAATTTATTGCTCATAAATTAAAAAATATACATAAATATTTAATTATATTATTAACAAAAATAATTACATACAATTTATTTAATAACAACTGTATTATTAATTTATTAATAAAATTTTTATCTGCAAAAGTATTTTTTTGCAATTTAGTTTGTTGCCAAATTTACTTTTGATAATTATGTGTTTTTCCGAAGTTATTTCAAAATTGATTCATTCATATGTTTTACTCGTAATTTGCAATTCATGCAAATTTATCAATAAGCTGTGTAATCTCTCCTAGCACTTAAACTTATGGGGAAATGCGCCATCTCTCCTAAGTAGCAGATGCGCCATCTCTCCTAAGTAGCAGATGCGCAAACTCTCCTAGTTTGGTAGGAGAGATTGCGCGGCCTTTTATTTAAATACGGCCTCTTCTAAAAATAATTTCTGGTGTTCGCATACTTAGTCCAGGTTAGTAGTTTATAAGAAATTGTTTAAGTTCGAAATATTTTGTATTATTGACGCTCGGCAAAAATTCTGACAAACAGTTATGAAAATTCAAGCACTTAATTTGGGAAAAAAAAACAAAATAGCACTGCTTTATCCAAGACGCTCGGAGCAAACAATATGCACATTCATGTACACACTGCACTAATGCTGTTGTACAACTACCTGGAGTCGCTGGTCACGCACCCTACTCCTTCCCGTCAAATCTCTTTGTGCGCAATCTTTCCTACCGCGCGAACTCTCCTCGCTTTACTATATAGTACCTGTATATATTTAAAAAAAATTTCATGATACTTCATTTATTTTGAAGGCAGTGCTTTGTAAATCTAACTTCAGGTTTAATATCGAACAGTGTTCCTGTTCATTTATAACTTTATTTGAAATAATAATTTCTGTCACAAAAAATTGAGTCGTGTGGGCGGATAGGAAATTAATATCCTCTAGCTAGCTAAAAAAAAATAAATAAATAAATAAACTTTAGTGTGAAGGAAAAGCTCATTAACCATTTAACGTAGGAATAAGTTTAAGTTGTTATCTGTGTAATTTTTATAATAACTGAAAAATAAGAACAAAAAAATGACACTATCAGTTCCGTGAGACAAAAAAAAAAAAAAAAAAAAAAAAAAAAAGAAAAGAAAAGAAAGTGGTAAGGATTATAAAATAGCACTGTCAATGTAATATAAGTTACACAAAACCTGCTTCCACATCACCAATCTGTATCGTATAATATTTATTAAATTGCAAATAATTTACGAAAAAACTTTAAATCTGTAGACATCCTATCCCCCGATTTAATAGTTGCGTACAACTGGAAAATGTAAAAATGCATTTTTAATAAAATATTTCTCACTTACTGTGAAAATACTTGCATAATGTTAGATAAATCCAAAACAATATAGATTTTTTTTCCAGAAAATTTAGCACTGAAAATGTACGATTCTAGGAGACTACCCAAAATGCATTTATACATCGATTATTTAAAACATAACAGCGCTCCTGTTTTAAACTTACCGTGAATGTCTTGACATATTTCAAGATATACTGGAATGGAATTTTCTAAATAGGAATTGCAGATAGCTATCATGCCTGGAATACTCTAAACAGAATATCACTGTCCTAATGAAACATTCCATATTTAAATAATATACTTTGTTCGGAATGTGCTCCGTTGAATTTTAATTCAAATTTCGTAATATAATTGAATTTTAAGGTCACAATAATTTACAGTAATTTTAATTTCTATTTTACTGACTCCATGTTATGTTGACTCATCGAACTTTTTTATATATAAAAAAGAAATGTCACAAAGTATTCCTATATATATTCACTAATAACGTATTGCAATAATAAAATTGGATCTGAAATGAAAATTTCAGGATTCGTATTAGTCAGGGGATTTGAATACAATCTTTGCGTATGTCAATATATCATTACCTGATGAAGAAATTTTTTGTTTAAACCTACTATAATTTGCAAAAAAAAAAAAAAAAAAAAAGAAAAAAAAAACAAAAAAAAAACATATCTAATATTCAAATTTTTGAGGCGTACGAACCATAAGTGTACAGTTCTGTATGAAATTAATCCGCTTAGTACAGATTAATCCACTTAATACAGATTCTTCCATGGATAATGTTTCTTGGCTCTTTGTTTATAATGGCGACCACTAGTTTACAAAAAAAAGCCAAACAAACTAATATTTAAATCTCCTGATGCGTATGAACCGTGAATGTACAGTTCTGTATGAAATTAATCCGCTTAATACAGATTCTTCCATGGAAAAAATTTCTTGGCTCTTTTTTTAAAATGGCGACATTAGTTAAAAAAAATAATAAAAAATATAAAAACTAATATTCAAATACCCTATATATATATACATATATCTAATATAACATATATATCTAATATTCAAATTCTTGAGCCGTATGAACGATAAGTGTACAGTTCTGTATGAAATTAATCCGCTTAATATAGATTAATCCAGTTAATAGAGATCCTTCCATGCAAAAAGTTTCTTGACTCTTTGTTTAAACCGCCATCATTCATTCACACACACACAAAATTTAAAATTCAAATATTATATAAAAACATTATATAAAAAAATCTAATATTCAAATCCTCTGAGGCGTACGAACCATGACTGTACAGTTCTGTATGAAATTAATGCACTTAATACAGATTAATCCACTTAATACAGATTCTTTCCATGGTAAAAGTTTATTGGCTTTGTTTCGAAAATACAGATATGCAACTGTAAGATTCTATGATTCTTATTTTCGGAACGCATAGTAAAAGGAACGTATTACAATCCTGTTGCATGTGTGTGTGTGCGCGCTTGGATATGATAATTTTTAGACGGTATTTCAGATTAAACGCCCAATTTAACAATAAGTTATAGATCACTGTCACAAGAACTTGTGTAAAATTTTGGACAAACCGACAGCCGGATTCGGTATTTAAACCATTTTTAAATTGTTTTCAAACCATTGTGCGGAATCTTGTAAAGGACAAATGAACAAAGAAAATTGTACAGTATATGAGGGATAAATGTTGTGCCGGTATGAGTGATATATATTGTGCAGATATGAGTGATAAATATTGTGTAGTGATACAATAGTGGCTCAGAGGCACTATCCCAAGTGTCGAAAGAAAGGTCCAGTATCCAAATCCAGCTGATTCCATTTTATCACAATTTTATCTCAATTTGAGATTTTTTACTACATTCAAAAAACAGATTTTGATATTGAACCATAGTATATTAAAACATATTTATTTTAGACCTCTATTGGATCTTCTCTTTGATTTAATCATAATCTAAGGCTATTTAAAAATAAAATTTTGTAATTTTTTTTTATATTGAATGTTAAGGTAATGGGAGACGGTGACTAAAATTTACAGCTTTAGCCCCTTGTTGTAGTCTGTAATTAGTGTGTATGCATTCATATTATGCATCAATCATACATTTAAGCTGTATATTAAATTACTGTGAAAATAATGAAACTTTAAGGCTTGGTTCAAGAAATTTATTTTTTACTCTACTGCAAATGAAAAACAACAATATATATATATATATATATATATATTTAAATAGAACAAGCTGGGTTGAAAGAGTTTTTCTAAATGTGTCTGGGATAAATCACCATTTAGTCCAACTTAATATTTAAATGAATGTTTGAAGACCAGTGTTTTATTACCTACATAACAAGTAATAAACGACAGAAGATTTCCTAAAAAAATTTTTTTAAGAACGAAAATTTTTCTTTCAAATTTTGAAAGAAAAATTTTATAAATATCCATTAAAGTCACAGAATGTAATCTACGTTTACAAAACCCTTTTCTCTTTATGTAAAAAAACAGCTTAGTTGTCTGTTATTGCCTGATTTTCAGTTTTTTAAATCATCGTTAATTTTAGTAACTGTAAACCGCATATGTTTTCTCATTTTATTGCCCGTCCATTTAACATATTACGAATTCATTACCAGTTTCTACACATAATTGTTTAGATATTAACGACAATGTTAAATATTTGTTCTTTAATAATTATTTGTGTCATATAAAAAAAGATAAAACAATTAAATGTACAAACTAATTCTTAGAAAATAATTCTGCTCCAAGAAATAAATCAAGAAAATTAGTGTGTGTTTTAAAAGAGTTAAACAAAATATTTTAACAAAATTAACATTTTTTTTTCTGTGTCTAACGGGTGAGTTTTAATACCGACATCTTGTAGTTGAAAGGAAAACAGTTTGTTCGCATATCCATTTTAATGTATTTTAACATATGCATAGCTTTAACCAAGACAAGTATTAATTAGATACTATTTGTTCAACCTTTTTTTTTAGCTGTAACCATAATTAAACAATGCCGTAAGACAAAACATAAGCATCCCTGAATTATTATAATTCATTTTTAAATATTGTGTGTTATGTAAATATACACAAATGAATTCTGTTATGCTGTTAGTCAGACATCTTCTGAATTCCCTCGGTAATTTTAAATCTATGGGCGTTGAATGAAATCGTATATTTAAAATATCTCTTCTGGAAATTAATATAATTTTTTCTTTGTACTCTTCTTAAAAGAGGTTTCACGTTTTACTTAGTTCTAAAAATATTTCTAAAGTCTAAGCTTAATTTAATATTTTATGTGTTAAAAGCTGTCGAACTGCGGGTAAGATTCATATTTTAGAAATATTTTGACAACTAAGAAAAAAAGAGACATCCTTTAAGAAAAGTGCGTAGATAAAAGAAGTAAAAAAAAATAATTTTTAAAAGACATATTTTCAATATAAGATTGCATTCTACGCTCATAGGTTTACCATTAGCGAGTGAATTGGGAAGTTCTCTAACAGTCTTAAGCTATATTTTACCATCTACAGAAACATAAAATGTTTTCGTAAAAATTACTAGTAAAATGTTAATGATGTCATTCAAAATTAGTGAGTCAACAGATATAAAAATGTTTATACGTTCTTTTATACAAATTATTCCAGATGTAAGACAATTCTAAAATAATAATGACGTTAATTAATAAGCAAATGAACGGCACAGCTATGGGGGTCCCACATCTCGGTATGAATCAGCGAAATCATAAAGCAATTTCTTGAATTTGAAATAATTTTACCTCCGATTTTTTTTCCCAGAAAAGCTATGTTACGTTAGCTACGTAACATAGTACGCAACTGTTACGTAAGCTTACGTAAGCTAAATTACTAGTACAATGATAATGATGTCATTAAAAATTAGTGATTCAACAGATATAAAAATGTTTATCTGTGTTCTTTTATACAAATTATTCCAGATGTAAGACAATTCTAAAATAATAATCACGTTAATTAATAAACATATGAACGGCACAGCTATGGGGTCCCACATCTCGTCAAAAATCAGCGAAATCATAATGAAATTTCTT
This sequence comes from Maratus speciosus, assembly GCA_963932465.1. NCBI lineage: Eukaryota > Metazoa > Arthropoda > Arachnida > Araneae > Salticidae > Maratus > Maratus speciosus. The sequence continues at coordinate 60,503,494 of OZ010788.1, forward strand.
GAATGTGAAATAGTTTTACATCCGATTTTTTTTCCCAGAAAAGCTATGTTTGCGACGCTTTTCTTTCTGCTAAATAAGAAAACTTTTGCTAAATACGAAAGCTCTATATTCTATATGTTCAACAATACAGTTCACAATTTAAAATGAAACTGATTATAAACTCTTCTTAAATATCTTGATTGAAAGAAATTGAAAAATTACTGTTCAAGAAAATAAATTTTTTTCCTTTGTTATTTTCAAATATGCAGTAGGAAGAAAGGCTGCTTATTGGAGTTTACTTTCAACATGCCAGTACAATTTTTTATTCATATGTACATTTCTACACTTGCTTACGAACTCGATGGTTCTTTTTTCATTCTTTAATTGAAAAAATAAATTAATGGAAGAAAACTCATAACGAGGTAAGGATATACACAAACACAAAGTTTAATAACATACGAAATAAAACATTAATATCACTGAACACTGCACAAAGATATATAAAAATAAGTGTTACGAATTCAACACAAACAATTTCTCAGTCATTTCACAACATACTAGTATTGTCTAACTCCTGTCAGGAACAGCTGTGCGCGCATACAAACGTACGTTTGTATGCATGTACGGCATTGGACGTCCAATGCCAGATTAGAAAGGACCCAACAAACACAGAACTTTCGGGCCACTGATGGAATCGTTAGCCTTGGCCGAAAGTGTTCGATGCTGGCCCGCTATCATTGAAAGTTACGGGTCCGTAAAAAAAGTGTCATGCCGGACACAATCTGCAAACTCTCCTATTTTGGTAGGAGAGATTGCGCGGCCTTTTATTTAAATACGGCCTCTTCTAAAAATAATTTCTGGTGTTCGCATACTTAGTCCAGGTTAGTAGTTTATAAGAAATTGTTTAAGTTCTAAATATTTTGTATTATTGACGCTCGGCAAAAATTCTGACAAACAGTTATGAAAATTCAAGCACTTACTTTGGGAAAAAAAACAAAATAGCACTGCTTTATCCAAGACGCTTGGAACAACCAATATGCACATTCATGTACACACTGCACTAATGCTGTTGTACAACTACCTGGAGTCGCTGGTCGCGCAACGTACTCCTTCCCGTCAAATCTCTTTGTGCGCAATCTCTCCTACCGCGCGAACTCTCCTCGCTTTACTATATAGTACCTGTATATATTTTAAAAAAATTTCATGATACTTCATTTATTTTGAAGGCAGTGCTTTGTAAATCTAACTTCAGGTTTAATATCGAACAGTGTTCCTGTTCATTTATAGCTTTATTTGAAATAATAATTTCTGTCACAAAAAATTGAGTCGTGTGGGCGGATAGGAAATTAATATCCTCTAGCTAGCTAAAAAAAAAAAAATAAATAAACTTTAGTGTGAAGGAAAAGCTCGTTAACCATTTAACGTAGGAATAAGTTTAAGTTGTTATCTGTGTAATTTTTATAATAGCTGAAAAAGAAGAACAAAAAAATGACACTATCAGTTCCGTGAGACAAAAAAAAAAAAAAAAAAAAAAAAAAAAAAAAAAGTGGTAAGGAGTATAAAATAGCACTGTCAATGTAATATAAATTACACAAAACCTGCTTCCACATCACCAATCTGTATCGTATAATATTTATTAAATTGCAAATAATTTACGAAAAAACTTTAAATCTGTAGACATCCTATCCCCCGATTTAATAGTTGCGTACAACTGGAAAATGTAAAAATGCATTTTTAATAACATATTTCTCACTTACTGTGAAAATACTTGCATAATGTTAGATAAATCCAAAACAATATAGATTTTTTTTTCCAGAAAATTTAGCACTGAAAATGTACGATTCTAGGAGACTACCCAAAATGCATTTATACATCGATTATTTAAAACATAACAGCGCTCCTAATTTAAACTTACCGTGAATGTCTTGACATATTTCAAGATATACTGGAATGGAATTTTCTAAATAGGAATTGCAGATAGCTATCATGCCTGGAATACTCTAAACAGAATATCACTGTCCTAATGAAACATTCCATATTTAAATAATATACTTTGTTCGGAATGTGCTCCGTTGAATTTTAATTCAAATTTCGTAATATAATTGAATTTTAAGGTCACAATAATTTACAGTAATTTTAATTTCTATTTTACTGACTCCATGTTATGTTGACTCATCGAACTTTTTTATATATAAAAAAGAAATGTCACAAAGTATTCCTATATATATTCACTAATAACGTTTTGCAATAATAAAATTGGATCTGAAATGAAAATTTCAGGATTCGTATTAGTCAGGAAATTTGAATACAATCTTTGCGTATGTCAATATATCATTACCTGATGAAGAAATTTTTTGTTTAAACATAGCCACTATAATTTGAAAAAAAAAAAAAAAAAAAAAAAAAAAAATCTAATATTCAAATTTTTGAGGCGTACGAACCATAAGTGTACAGTTCTGTATGAAATTAATCCGCTTAGTACAGATTAATCCACTTAATACAGATTCTTCCATGGATAATGTTTCTTGGCTCTTTGTTTATAATGGCGACCACTAGTTTACAAAAAAAAGGCAAACAAACTAATATTTAAATCTCCTGATGCGTATGAACCGTGAATGTACAGTTCTGTATGAAATCAATCCGCTTAATACAGATTCTTCCATGGAAAAACTTTCTTGGCTCTTTTTTTAAAATGGCGACCATTAGTTAAAAAAATAATAAAAAATATAAAAACTAATATTCAAATACGCTACATATAAATACATATATCTAATATAACATATATATCTAATATTCAAATTCTTGAGCCGTATGAACGATAAGTGTACAGTTCTGTATGAAATTAATCCGCTTAATACAGGTTAATCCAGTTAATAGAGATCCTTCCATGCCAAAAGTTTCTTGACTCTTTGTTTAAACCGCCATCATTCATTCACACACACACAAAATTTAAAATTCAAATATTATATAAAAACATTAGATAAAAAAATCTAATATTCAAATCCTCTGAGGCGTACGAACCATGGCTGTACAGTTCTGTATGAAATTAATGCACTTAATACAGATTAATCCACTTAATACAGATTCTTTCCATGGTAAAAGTTTATTGGCTTTGTTTCGAAAATACAGATATGCAACTGTAAGATTCTATGATTCTTATTTTCGGAACGCATAGTAAAAGGAACGTATTACAATCCTGTTGCATGTGTGTGTTTACGCGCTTGGATATGATAATTTTTAGACGGTATTTCAGATTAAACGCCCAATTTAACAATAAGTTATAGATCACTGTCACAAGAGCTTGTGTAAAATTTCGGACAAACCGACAGCCGGATTCGGTATTTAAACCATTTTTAAATTGTTTTCAAACCATTGTGCGGAATCTTGTAAAGGACAAATGAACAAAGAAAATTGTACAGTATATGAGGGATAAATGTTGTGCCGGTATGAGTGATATATATTGTGCAGATATGAGTGATAAATATTGTGTAGTGATACAATAGTGGCTCAGAGGCACTATCCCAAGTGTCGAAAGAAAGGTCCAGTATCCAAATCCAGCTGATTCCATTTTATCACAATTTTATCTCAATTTGAGATTTTTTACTACATTCAAAAAACAGATTTTGATATTGAAGCATAGTATATTAAAACATACTTATTTTAGACCTCTATTGGATCTTCTCTTTGATTTAATCATAATCTAAGGCTATTTAAAAATAAAATTTTGTAATTTTTTTTTTATATTGAATGTTAAGGTAATGGGAGACGGTGACTAAAATTTACAGCTTTAGCCCCTTGTTGTAGTCTGTAATTAGTGTGTATGCATTCATATTATGCATCAATCATACATTTAAGCTGTATATTAAATTACTGTGAAAATAATGAAACTTTAAGGCTTGGTTCAAGAAATTTATTTTTTACTCTACTGCAAATGAAAAACAACAATATATATATATATATATATATATATTTAAATAGAACAAGCTGGGTTGAAAGAGTTTTTCTAAATGTGTCTGGGATAAATCACCATTTAGTCCAACTTAATATTTAAATGAATGTTTGAAGACCAGTGTTTTATTACCTACATAACAAGTAATAAACGACAGAAGATTTCCTAAAAAAATTTTTTTAAGAACGAAAATTTTTCTTTCAAATTTTGAAAGAAAAATTTTATAAATATCCATTAAAGTCACAGAATGTAATCTACGTTTACAAAACCCTTTTCTCTTTATGTAAAAAAACAGCTTAGTTGTCTGTTATTGCCTGATTTTCAGTTTTTTAAATCATCGTTAATTTTAGTAACTGTAAACCGCATATGTTTTCTCATTTTATTGCCCGTCCATTTAACATATTACGAATTCATTACCAGTTTCTACACATAATTGTTTAGATATTAACGACAATGTTAAATATTTGTTCTTTAATAATTATTTGTGTCATATAAAAAAAGATAAAACAATTAAATGTACAAACTAATTCTTAGAAAATAATTCTGCTCCAAGAAATAAATCAAGAAAATTAGTGTGTGTTTTAAAAGAGTTAAACAAAATATTTTAACAAAATTAACATTTTTTTTTCTGTGTCTAACGGGTGAGTTTTAATACCGACATCTTGTAGTTGAAAGGAAAACAGTTTGTTCGCATATCCATTTTAATGTATTTTAACATATGCATAGCTTTAACCAAGACAAGTATTAATTAGATACTATTTGTTCAACCTTTTTTTTTAGCTGTAACCATAATTAAACAATGCCGTAAGACAAAACATAAGCATCCCTGAATTATTATAATTCATTTTTAAATATTGTGTGTTATGTAAATATACACAAATGAATTCTGTTATGCTGTTAGTCAGACATCTTCTGAATTCCCTCGGTAATTTTAAATCTATGGGCGTTGAATGAAATCGTATATTTAAAATATCTCTTCTGGAAATTAATATAATTTTTTCTTTGTACTCTTCTTAAAAGAGGTTTCACGTTTTACTTAGTTCTAAAAATATTTCTAAAGTCTAAGCTTAATTTAATATTTTATGTGTTAAAAGCTGTCGAACTGCGGGTAAGATTCATATTTTAGAAATATTTTGACAACTAAGAAAAAAAGAGACATCCTTTAAGAAAAGTGCGTAGATAAAAGAAGTAAAAAAAAATAATTTTTAAAAGACATATTTTCAATATAAGAATGCATTCTACGCTCATAGGTTTACCATTAGCGAGTGAATTGGGAAGTTCTCTAACAGTCTTAAGCTATATTTTACCATCTACAGAAACATAAAATGTTTTCGTAAAAATTACTAGTAAAATGTTAATGATGTCATTCAAAATTAGTGAGTCAACAGATATAAAAATGTTTATACGTTCTTTTATACAAATTATTCCAGATGTAAGACAATTCTAAAATAATAATGACGTTAATTAATAAGCAAATGAACGGCACAGCTATGGGGGTCCCACATCTCGGTATGAATCAGCGAAATCATAAAGCAATTTCTTGAATTTGAAATAATTTTACCTCCGATTTTTTTTCCCAGAAAAGCTATGTTACGTTAGCTACGTAACATAGTACGCAACTGTTACGTAAGCTTACGTAAGCTAAATTACTAGTACAATGATAATGATGTCATTAAAAATTAGTGATTCAACAGATATAAAAATGTTTATCTGTGTTCTTTTATACAAATTATTCCAGATGTAAGACAATTCTAAAATAATAATCACGTTAATTAATAAACATATGAACGGCACAGCTATGGGGTCCCACATCTCGTCAAAAATCAGCGAAATCATAATGAAATTTCTTGAATGTGAAATAGTTTTACATCCGATTTTTTTTCCCAGAAAAGCTATGTTTGCGACACTTTTCTTTCTGCTAAATAAGAAAACTTTTCTAAATACGAAAGCTCTATATTCTATATGTTCAACAATACAGTTCACAATTTAAAATGAAACTGATTATAAACTCTTCTTAAATATCTTGATTGAAAGAAATTGAAAAATTACTGTTCAAGAAAATAAATTTTTTTCCTTTGTTATTTTCAAATATGCAGTAGGAAGAAAGGCAACGCTTATTGGAGTTTACTTTCAACATGCCAGTACAATTTTTTATTCATATGTACATTTCTACACTTGCTTACGAACTCGATGGTTCTTTTTTCATTCTTTAATTGGAAAAATAAATTAATGGAAGAAAACTCATAACGAGGTAAGGATATACACAAACACAAAGTTTAATAACATACGAAATAAAACATTAATATCACTGAACACTGCACAAAGATATATAAAAATAAGTGTTACGAATTCAACACAAACAATTTCTCAGTCATTTCACAACATACTAGTATTGTCTAACTCCTGTCAGGAACAGCTGTGCGCGCATACAAACGTACGTTTGTATGCATGTACGGCGTTGGACGTCCAATGCCAGATTAGAAAGGACCCAACAAACACAGAACTTTCGGGCCACTGATGGTCTCGTTAGCCTTGGCCGAAAGTGTTCGATGCTGGCCCGCTATCATTGAAAGTTACGGGTCCGTAAAAAAAGTGTCATGCCGGACACAATCTGGCCACAAGATAATTGGCCGTAAATACAAGAAGTTTCCCACAATCGTGCCACTAATTTTTAACTAAAAATGATACATAGCCCCAAACTGGCCACATTTATTCTTTTAATGGCCACTAAACATAATGGATAGCCAGAAGCTCGCCTTAGTCCAGCCATTTGTGTTTGCAAGAAGTATATTTAGCCCAAATCTGCCCGCAAAAATGCCACTGCTATGCCATAAAGATTATTTAAGCATAAATTCAAAATTTGTTTCATAAAAAATACTTGTTGAAAAAAATGTTTAAACGGTAAAGTGTTTTTACATGAACAACTAATATATTATTAATCATTGCGTTACACTTCGAAAAAAATTACAAATTTATTTATCTTGAATATTTTCAAAAATTTCCAAAATACAATACTTGACATAGTGAATTTATTAATTTGTTTATTTATTCAATTATGCGTTTAAAAATGTATATATGATGCCATTTTTAAATAATTGCATTTCATATACATTTTAAAAATAATTATTGAAAAAATAAGATAATTAATTAATTCACTATGCAAAGCACCCCAACAAACACAGAACTTGTGGGCCACTGATGGGTTCGTTAGCCTTGGCCGAAAGTGTTCGATGGTGGCCCGCTATCATTGGCCGTAACGGCTCCGTCAAAAAAGTGTCACGCCGGACACAATAAGGCCGGAAGGAAATTGGCCGCAAGTACAATAAGTTGCCCACAAACGCGCCATTAACGGTCATCTAAAACTGATATTTAGCCGCAAACTAGCCACAATTATACATTTAATGGCATTCCTGAATAAAAGCTTGCCACAGCTATGCCATTAAGGGTCATTTTAAATAAAAGCTAGCCACAAGCCAGACACACTTATGCCATCAATGGGCATAATTAATGAATGCAAGCCGGAAGCTAGCCACATTTGTGCCGTCAATGGGCATCATTAATGAATGCAAACCAGAAACTAGCCACATCTATGCCACTATTGGTTATCATGGATGAAAACTAGCCCGAAGCTGGTCGGAATTATATTGTTTAAACCCCCCTCCCCCCACAAAAGTTCAATAAATGATTTTTCTTCTAAAAAATATTTTGATAAAAATTAGAATCTAAATTTACTGGTTTTGAAGTGTTTATCTGAAAACAGTTTATATTATAAACTGTTTTCACATATTATATATTATTATACTATGTAAAATTTGGAACAGGTCTAGGAAATTTTATTTTTTTAAATATGTTCTCGTAACACCATCCTGACTTTCATACATGTTTTACATTAACATACACTTTTAAGTTAAAAACAATTTTTATTAAAAGTCAATAATTAAAAAAGAATAAATTTTACAGAATAAAATGCATTTAGATCCTAAATTTTATCAAAATATTTAAGACAAAAAGGTCAAATCAAAAGGGTCAACTTTCTGACATAAGTTTTAATTCATTTTTGTTCGGATACGCATGAAATTAGAAGGTGTTCAGAAACTATGCCATCAAACTGTTTTTTCCGTTTTCTTGTAAACGCCATAGATCTTCCAGAAAATAATGTCAAACTGGGCATTTTGAACTGAACTTCCGAACGAAAGAAGAAAATCCAGCCAGTAAGGGGAGAAAAATGCCTTGTCACGTGATCAAAATCGCTTATAACCCAATAGGTAATTGATTGAATTAACAGCATTTCGAAAATATTCGAAAAAGTTCAAGATAAGAAAATTTATATATTTTTTTTTAGAAATGTACCTAAATAATTATTAATAAATTGTTTTTCATGCAAAAACACTTAATCATTTAAATGAACTTCCAACAAGTATTTTTATAGAACAAATTTTGAATTTACGCCTAAACAATTTATATAATCTTAATATTTAATTGTTTTGTTATTGTTTTTTAATTTACATTTAATTATGTGTTTTATATTAAAAGTATGCGTTTGTGAATATATATATACGTTACTTTCATTTTATCTGGTTTTTTAACTTATTAATAAGCCTCTTACCAGTATATGTTTGTTTATTAAAGCAAATCATAATCTGAAACGCAATGAATATTTTTGCATCATTTAAATATTTCAAAATTTTACATTTAGATTTTTCTTTCGCAGCTTAAGGGGCTATCTCGTTCACGCAAAAACTCTCGCTCTCTAATGTTTATCCTAAGGGGGAAATTTTTAAAACAATATCTCGTTTGAATTTAATATTTTATAATATTTTTTTTTGCATTGGTAGCTGAGGTCTGCCTCTATAAAGACAGGCTTTTTTTTCTAGGATAATTTAGTTACTAAACAAAATCGAAAAAGCTAAAAAGGTCTTTGTAAAGGTCAATCTCAGCTATCCAATGCGAAAAAAGAAAAAAAATCAAATGCGAACGAAATATTTAAAATAATTTTTTCCATAGGATTAACATTAGCAAGCGGATGTTTTCGCGTATGAGTGATCTAGCACCAATAGTCAAACTTTACAATAATATGTTACTTTAATCTTTCAAAAACTATGAAAATTATTCGCAGTAATTTAAAACTTCATCACTATTTTAACAATTTTTTCTAAAAAGATGCATATTTTTTCTTTAAAGTAAAAATGAACTTTACTTAAAGTATTCCAGCTTTCGCAATTTTTTTTTATTACATACAAGATCAGAAACTGATAATCATTGCTTCGAAAAGGTGATAAAATTCGAAACTTTGAGAGAAAAATTAGCAAAATACCCTCATTATTTCATAATTTACACAAAATTTTAATATAATGGAGAATCGGTGAATTACGTAATATATATTTACTAAAATTAGAATATAATAAAATTAATTAAAAAATACTTGTGATTTCATAAAAGCTAATATATTTTCTTTTCAAAGAATCATAAAAATATAGAGTGTAAAACACAAATTTACTTATTTTCTGTCCGACATTTTTTAATTATACGCACTGTATCAAAAATATCATAAAGGAAATATCATCCTACGTTTGGTAAAATTACTTGTGGAATTAAATAATTAGTATATAACTATTTTACACCCTACAACACTTTAAATGATGCAAAACAAATATCAGATTATAATCATATAATACTTTAATAAATCAACATAGACTTTAAGACACTTACTAACGCTCTGTAAACAACCTTTCTTCTATGCAAACTACAATCTGAATGACAAAGCAGGATTCAAAGTAGTCATGGGATGAATTTCTCAGAAATGCCTCCAGGCAACCCTGACCTTGAAGAGTATCTCGCTTATTCCCGCTAAGTCTTGTGCGAAATGCGTTTTAGAGAGTACATTTCTCTATACTGAAGAAATGGAAGGGTGCAAAAATATTTGGGGGGATATTTTTAGCAGTTGTTATCAGTTTTTATTATAATGAATTAAAAGAAAATTTTTTGCCTTCAAACATATCTTTTTCATATTTATTTCTTTTGTTGCCTGGATTTTTTCCTCTGTTTTTGAACGATAACGAAGGTTTTTATGAAATTTCAAAATGTAATGGAGGGGGCGGGGTGAGAATATACTATTAAAATTATTTTGAAAATCAAAATTTAATAAAAATAACTTGTTTCTTTGGGTTCACAATTATTATTCTAAGAAATTAAGTAACTTCTTAACAAAATAAATTTGAATTATATCTTATAAAACATTGATAATAAATGTCGTGTAGGATATAATCTATATTTATTAAAAAAATTTCATACAGTGTTTCGTTTTCACAAAACATATCATTCAACCTTTAGGTGGTTCTCAAATCGCCTGTTCAATAGCACGAAAAGTTCTGATACGATTTCTGATTCAATTTTAAATGTAAAGGCATAAAATTGGCAAGCCTAACTACTGAAAAAAATTTGAATTGAAATGAGTTTTCCATTTTCTGATAAATAAATTATATATAAAATTATAAGAAAATGTTGTCACGTGACAACCGTTTTTTCTCCTGTCTCGCGTTCGGAAAATCGGTTTAAAATGCCCACTTTATCTGTATTTTCTGAAAGAATTTTTGCATTTAGCAAAAAATGGAAAACGCTTTTCGATTACATAGTTTCTGAGTAACAGTACCTGCCATTTCATGTGTTTCCGAAAAAAAAATTAAATATGTGTCAGAAAGGAGACGCTCTTTGTATTTGAGAACATTCTTAACAAATATCTTCGATACTTACACTTTAAATCACATTTCAAATTATATGAAAAATTCCTCGCAGTCAATCTATAATTGTGAATTGTATTTTATTAAAAGATTACTCAGATTGGATTTTGTTTGACGGTTAAAGATTATTTTTTCAAGAAAACTTTTTGATGATGTATTCAGAGTGACATATTTTCTTTTGTATTATGTAAAATGTTTTCCATTGAAACTGATAATAAATATTGTTATAATTTTTCGTATTATTCAACTGAACATTTCTTTTTTTTTTTTTTTCTCATTTTAGTTTTCTATTTAAAAACAGAAGGAATTTATAAAAAGTGTACTCTATTTCATTCCAGTGCGCTTAGAAAAAACACACATATATATATTTTAAGATGTAATTTGTAGACAGGAAAATTTTATTCGTAATTTATTAGAATGCGTAAAAAAAAGTAAGTCTTTTAATATATATTTTAGTGTATAAAAAATAAATTTTGCACCTTATTGAATACTTTCACTTAGATTTTGAGAAACTTAGATTTTGAATAAGGAAAATTATGTTGAAAAATTGTAGAAAAAGAATTTTTCTATTTCTTTCAATCAATCTATCAAGCAGATTAAACTGGCCCAGTTATTTTCATCCGATTCTGGTCTTTTATATACTAGCCGGAAATTTAACTTCAGTGGCTAGTGGGCAGGTAAAAAGTACTCGTTTTCTCCACACTCGCCCGTTATCAGTTAGACGATGGCTGCCGGATGTAATCGCGCACCAGTTAATATAAAACGGTGGTTTGATACAAATGGCCGGAATTCTGTTTGGCCCCTAAACACCCAGAATGCGGCCAGATTTTTGGTGTTTGTTGGGGAGAAATTCTGAAAGCGGTCATTTTCCTCAGTTTTTGATAGGTTCGAGAAAATATTATTTTACTTCTTGAAAATGTGTTATTCACATAACAGTGATATATTTAATGCACAGAACACATTTGTAAGTACATGTAATTTTTTTTAAAGATTCATGTTACACAATAAAATCATGATAAAAATAATTGAACATTAGGCACTAAATTAACCCAGCAGGAATTTACCCAGACTCACTCTATAGATTGCATAATATTAACTTAAATGATATTAATTCGCGTACATTTCTAACTCCTCAAATTATCTCCTGTGGAATCGCAATAGTATAAGTACAGTAGACGTTTGATTTGATTTAATTTGTTTTGATTTGATTGCCTAAGAGGGACTGCTCAGACAAGGAAACCAAGTCTGTTGAGCATGGTATCTCTCCCGGTCTCTTTTATTGAGGCCTTAAAATATATAGCATTCAGCCAGAGCTGAACCCGTCAGAAAACGCGACAGTAAGCAGTATTTCAATAAATGTTCCTGAGAAAAATTCTGGACCTACGGCAGGCGCTGCCAGGGGAATCTCCATCGCGAGCAAGGGACAGGGACTGGCTAAGGCAATCGCTGCCTGAAAACAGATTTTCTACGCGACACTGGGCAGCGTGTGTCATCAGTAAGTGGTGGGAACTTCTATGTGCGCCCTGAGAAACTCCCTCAGGTTACTCTGTGAAAGTGGTGCTCTACTCGCGATAGGTGACGGAAATATGAAGTGTAAATTAACAGAAGCGTTCCTTAGGTTAAATTAGAGAGGTATATTGTGTTCATATATCTTTTTGAGTGTCCTCTTAATAATTAGGTGAGTGGGGATATTAGTAAGCCAGTTTCTAGGAGGGTTTTGAATGTATATGAGATACCATTGGCCTGTTAGTGTGCAGTCGAAATATGGCTATGACGCTGTACTTGTTCACCGTACTCGCAGGGGTCTGAATCAACACAAATACTGTATGTAGACGTTATTCTATAGAGTTTAATATATTGGGTTTCAAATAATGTACATTTTTATATTATAAATTTAAGGACAATGTATAAATTCTAACGTACCACATTCTTCGTATAACGTGCCGGTTCTTCAATGTATTAAACGTATTCAATTTAGCTTTTCGTGATCGGATCTACTACGTTTCGCAAATTATCTAAAGGATAGAACCTCTGATTCCGCCGCGCATCCGCCAGCCCTGTAAAAGTACAAGCCTTCAAAGTACAGGCGATCGTTGACGTGTTCGATACCAGTGTAGTCTGGGTTGGTGATTGTGTACTTCTTTGCATGAAAATAACAAATCCAGTCACTTTCCCATTAAAAATTACCCCTGAAGGCATCCCCTTCGTAAACTAGCCAGGGCTGCACAAATTCCCTGCCAATATAACGAAGTGAGAAAAAAAATTATATGGACGCAACTTTGAAAAAAGGACAGAAATATGCGCAAACGTTCTTGTGTACAAAACGTTTCAACTGATATAATATTATTAACATTAAACATGTAATATTATTAACATTCACTCACGTTGTGTAAAAAAAAAGAAATATATTTACTCTAGTCTTTATAAAACTGTTATAGGAAATGGTGGAGTACGATAAAAATTATAAAATTCTAAAACATATGCAAAATATATTAATAGACTGATTGCAAGCATAAAATATTCCTTCTTAGCTGCTGCTGTATACCACAGTAATTATTGTCCCAGGTGTGATATAGTAGAAATGTAGGAGTTTAATAAAACTCCTATGCTTCTAATTAGAACTCATTACTCCATTCGCTAACAAACACTAATTATTACTAGCATTAATTTAAACTGAAATTAGTTGAAGTGGTACTTGAATTAAATTTAAACTACTGAAGCGTAATTATTGAAAACAACAATGCAGATTGATATCAATAGTATATTTCAAATGTACTTATTAATATGGGATTACCGTTCTGTGTTTGTTGCTCTTATAGCGCCTAATGAGAGCTTAGTTTTATGCATTTTCGTATTAAAATCGGACTTATGGGAATTTACATGCGATTGAAGTTTAATCAATAAAGATTTTGAGAAATTAATATGTTCAGATCTTACAGGGCATATAGCCGCATTAAACTCTACGAATTTTCGAGAACTGTTATCTGTTTTATCGAGAGAAATGAGAACATATTTCAGTTTATTCGTTATATTTTACATTAAAGTATATCAAAATACTAGAGCTTTGATAACACACTATTGCATTAGATTTTGAGTAGTTGAAAATCACTTGAAAAGTAACCTCGATATTAGTCCAGTGTAAAATAAAATGGCAATATAGCTGTATATTTACAAGATTGTAACAAATATACACACTACACACTAAGAAGTATTATTGCAATATTAATGAGAGAGAGAGATTATCTAGATAACATCAATTGCAAATTGCTGTAGAAAGTATGATTGTAACTGGCGTAGAGAAGTGCTGCAGTACTTTCAAATTGTAATAAAAGACATGTTTGCGTGATAAATTCTTGCTATTGATAGCCTAAATTTCTTTTAAGTAATAATTTTACTAATAAAAAAATTAAATGAAAAACAAAACCCATAAAAAGTGTGAACTCTCATAAATTTTAACATAAAAGCTTTAATTAAATTAATTAAAAAGTTATTAAAAGAAGTACTGCATTTCCTAAAGTATCTTATGCATAATTAAGAACCCGATTACTTTTTGGAAAGATTTTCCTAAAATTCTGGAAATTCCTCTAATTGGTGATCATTAATTTCACATCTTTCCGCTTCCTAAGCACAGTTAGTCTTGTAAGTAAAATATGTCTCTCAGATCAGTTTCCTGGTTTCTTATCGTATCTGACATGCATATAAGCGTTATGAATGGGAGGGGATATTACGGAGGCTAACAAATAACGTCCTTTTCTTAAGGTACAGTAGGCATTATTTATAGTAAAGTGGGGACAGACGCCGCGGTCGGACAGATGCCGCAGAGATTGTGTAGGCGACACTAGCGTTCCCTGGACCAATTTTAGAAGTTCGTAGTGTTCCTCTGGGCTGTGTGATGTGTTGTACGCGTTTCCACCGCTTAATTGTCAGTATTTACATATGTATGCCAGTTTTTATTGCTCGAACCTGCGTGGTAAGTTGTTAAAATTATCCTAATGAAGTTTTATTACATATTTTAAGAAAAATAAACAGAAATTTCATCCCAAAATCGATTGCAACTATAGACTAGATCCTCGTGGAATACAGACATGTGCTTGCCTTTCTCTCACGTCGCTCACGTGATACAAAATGGCGGGGCGGCATCTTACCCGCCACTATGGGACAGACGCCGCACCGAGGTTGAGGGACAGATGCCGCAAAATATATTTTTGTTTTTCGGTTACATAAATTCATCACTGCGATTTAAGTAGAACTTACATTTAAATGAATGTATATTAGCGCATTCTGCTACTTATCAAAATATTCTTAGCAACAATGTTGGTTCACCATGTATGAATAAGGAAAACGTAGGCCGTTTACAATTCTCACCATCTAAACTATTAAATAAAATATCTCCTACCTCAATGGTCAAAAGACCTATTCAGCCAAGTAAGAGAAAGTAAACGGATGTGAATATTACAAGCACAAAGTTTATAAAGAATAAAAAAGAAGAAGGAAATGAAAAAACAAAAGAAACTAGAAAGCGTCAAAGAACGACAACTTGGCGGAAGTAAAATTTGTAAAAAAAAAAAGGAACGGAAAGATGAACTTGAAAACGCCTTACTTGAGGAAAAAACTAAATATAAGTCATCTTCCGACAATGGTTAAATTGTTCCTCTTATGGATTCTGATGGCGGAACTGGATTGGAATTTGATGTTTCTGCATATGTTGAGCGGCTAGAGTCTAATCAAGGAGCAAAGTCTAAAGCGCACAGAATTCAGTGCATCAATTTCAATTGATAGCTGCATAAAAAACACTTACTTTGCTTTTGCAACAGATAGTGTGGTGTGATTGCGGGCGAATGGAAATACAAAATCAAAGAATGAGAAGAAAGGCCAAAAATAAACAGATTAGGGCCTAAATAGAATATAACTAATACTTACATTAAGAGCAAACTGCAATGTTCGCCTGGATGTAAACCAGTGTTTTATTTCTTTTTTGGAATTATGCTGTCTATTGTTTCCCGTATATATGCTATCCATTCATGTAAATTCAAATGATTTTCTTTTCATTTTCACTTTTTGTCTTAAGTTTTGTTTATAGAGATTACACTTTTGCATTATATTTTTTTCACACAACTTTTCACAATTTAGTGATATATATAATTTTTTTAAGTTTACTGTTATTTATTTTCATTTTAAGAAGTTTGAGAAATTAAAAATGTGATTTGCTTGAAAAAAAAAATAAACAGCCTAGCATTTTTCTCCATGCGGCATCTGTCCCACACCCCATGCGGCATCTTATCCAGCACATAAAAAATGATGTTAAAAAAAGGACCTGTGGGAAAATAATTATGGCAACTTTTTTAAGAGGGTTTTAACTTGTTTAACATAGAAATCAGATTCTAAAGGGTTTGATCAATGAATTCTGGTACTTAGTTTGTTGTTTTTTGTTTTATTGTACATTTTACAAGACGAAAAGAAAAACTGCGGCATCTGTCCCCACTTTACTATATGTATTTTCTGATGCTGATAGCTGGAAAAATACTGAAAAAATTCTATCACGTGCAGTTTCCACTGCAATTGAGAATTTATGAATGGTCGATAAATTTTATGTTTACTTAGAAAATTTTCAGAATTTTTAATAGGTAAACTTTTACTTTAGTCATACCACGAGATAAGCTAAATATTATTGCAGAATAGTGCTGGTTTCTGAATAAGAAGCTGCCATAGATGTTCTAGAAAAGGAAGCACTCTTCTTCAAGGTGAAGAAAAAGCAATAAAATAAGCATAATAAGAATTGTATTTCTTGCAAAATATTTGAAAAAACATATAAAATAAATAAAATGTAAAATACAGCTTCATTGAAAGTGATTTGAATAAAGTTGTCTCACTTTGGTATATCTTCTGTGTTATTTCCTTACATATAAATTTTAAAACAACGTTAAAAATGCCAGAATATTCAAACTTTCAGCAGACTAGTTTCGGTAGCCTTTAGCGTACCGTTCTCAGTGCAAAGAATAACGGAAACTTGCTCAATTATAATTCTTATATTTCTTAATAACAGAAGGTAGAATAATAAGAATTTTAATTAATAAAATTTTTGTTATTATTTTGTTATTCTTTGGACTGAGAACGGTACGCTAAAGGCTATCGAAACTAGTCTGCTCAAAGTTTGCATATGCTGTCGTTTTTAAAGTTGTTTTAAAATTTATATTATACTGCGCCAAGTATCACCTTATTGATTATTAATAATTACTTCCTTATATCCTCTTTAATTTGTAACATAAGAAGCACCCGAAACAACGTGGAAGAAAGTTAAAAGTTTATAGGCCTGTGTTATGCATAGTGTTGCTAGGTTTCTAGCGTAAATCAAGGCTTCAAATGCTCTGGATACTGCGAATATCTTTCTGTTTGTTTCGCCATCTTTATTTGCAGATAATTCTGCAAATTAGAAAAGGGGAAGAAAATTACTTTAAAATACTGGTGTCCAGCGTATTTGGCTTTACGCGGAAAACCTGACATTACTAGTTATGCATAGGCGGAATCATAAATTATTAAAGTTTAATTATTTGTATTGTTTTTTAAACAAGTGCCCTTTCACAATGTCTTCGAACATACACCGCTCCAGTGAAGATCATGCATTGTACAGTGGTTTGTGCTTTTTAGAAGCTCTATCTCTCGTAAACTTTTGTTCTAAATTTTTGAATTAAATAATTACTAAATTTGCATCTTATATCAAAGAATCTTTTGACAAATAATCTTTGAATACTCTTTTAAATTAATCAAATTTAGGAGTGCTTATTAATTTCAATCTAGTATAACTATTTTCTTTCTATCAAATGAAATTTGTGGAATAAATTGCATTTGAATAATAAAATACCCAGAAGATATTAGTTTTAAATGATTCAAGACATAAAAAAAAACAAATAATACCACATTGAAATTTATTTTGATGATAAAAATTATTTAAGTATAGGGTAAGAAACTTCAGTTCTTCAGTTGGAATTCAACTCTTCACTGGCCTCCAAAGTAAAAGAACAGTGACCGGATGTTTTCATTGTCGAATATCTACTTAAATTCTTGACGAATTGTACTTGAATTTCGAGGGTGAGAAACATGTCTGATTTCATACTTTTAAGTAAAAATTTAGTCGTGGGATAATTTGAGGGCCAAAAATAAATTTAATAATAAAATAATAAGATAAAAAAAAGCGATCACCCATATAACTGAAAATGCTCAAAATTGTCTGCTACTCTAACAAATGACTATATGTGTCCTTTTTAACGTTTGTGTGCATTTTTGAAAGCAGAAAACGCATAGTCGTGAAGGTGTTAACCTCTGAAAATTTCAAATGTTTTTTTGTTTATAGCATGCAGAGTTTTCAACCAAATTTAACAAAACTTTCCGAAAAAAATAAAAAGAATATTATAAATAGTATGAAGCAATTAAAATATAAATATATTAAATATTTGATGAGATGTGGACATTTGTATGAAATAATTTTTAATTGCGAATCCGTGAAAAATCCCAAATTTTTTTATTTAATAATTTGGTAGATTGTGCATGTTGGAAAAACTCAGAAAGATACAGTAACTGAAAGATACAGTACAGATTGACAAACTGTGTAAAATCCCTTATAATAAAGCTACTTTTAGAAACAACTCACTATATCGCCTACATCTTTCTGAATATTTGCGATGTTTAATTGGACTTTTTTTATAGCTACCTAAGTAGCTGACTTCTAAATTATGATATCAAAATTTTGGAATCTTTCACGCCTTCGCAGTTAAAATTTATTTGGTACGAATACCATATCTCATAAAATATTCAATATACTCTTGTTTTAATGTAAACAGTTTCTACTGTTCGTTTTCCAGTTTTCGGAAAGGAGTGTTAAATTTGGTTGAAAATTCTGTATTCTATAAACAAAAAACATTTGAATTTTTCCAAGAAACATTAACACGTTCACGAATATGCATGTATACTTACATAAATGCGCACAAAAGTTATACAGGACCAACATAGACATTTACTAGAGTAACAAGCTCCCGAGCTGCTCACTCGAAATAGAGCTATGACACAGAACTTAACAGCAGGCTCAACAATTTATTTAAAACAATAAACAGGGTATTTGGAAGTGAATGCGTGTATAATTATAGGCGATGAAAAATAAGCTGAATTTTACAAAAGACTGATAGGAGGGATCTTTTCCCATAAGATTTATTAAATTCAAATCGCTTATCTTAAAAGAAAATAGCCTCACAGCCTATTCTGCAGGAACCTAAGAGAAGTCATTTTAGCTCACAATAAAATATCACTTTAAAAACTGTAATATCTCTAAAATCTGGAAACCAGAGCATTCCAACAATCCTTTTATTCATAAACAAGAATCGTAACTTCTTACCATTCTGACGAAACTCACAGTAGTAGATTCTATTTTGCAGATCACGCATGTGAAAGTCGACGTCCACAGTCCAGAACTAGATAAACGACGAGATGAGTTCAAAATATTCGATTCCACATTCTACAGCCTTATCTGTAGTAACTACACAATTACAGATACTCTATTTACATATCATTACAAGAAATAACCATGACAATTAGATTGTCAGATATTCAGATATATTTTGCCAACATTCGAAAATGACAGAATAGATAGCTCACTCACGCACATATATCAAAATTCCGGACACCACAATCCAATTCAAAATCTCAAAACTTAATGTACCACAGAATTCCTTTATAAAAGAGTCGCTAGATACTGTAACACTACTGCACCCAATAATACTTAACACTATTTCTACCGGTGTCAAATGACACTTTTTAAAAGATTTCGATTTCTGAATTTTCATTTGTAATTTTTAGATTGAACAATTACAAGCAATTTTTTATACACTGAAGACTTTTTTATACTTATTACATTCAAAAACATCGAGAAAAATACACATAAATGAAAACTTTAAGATGGAGTCATTTGACACTGGTAGAAATAGCATTAAAGCAAGTATAACGATAAGAACTGACAAATAAACAGAATTAAACAAGTATTTTAGAAATTTCTGATGCTTTATTTATATATTTGCTTTCTTTCTTTTTCTATAACAGTCCTGCATGGCAGATATTATTTATTAGTATAGATGTTTTATAAAAATTCTAAATATCAATTTTAGTTTCATATCTATCAGATTTTGAAATTCGAGTAATTTGCGTTAAAACTTAGAATGAGCGAGAATTCTCATGTAATATGTTAGGATTACATTCAAGCTATAACAATATCATATAGATATGACAGCTAAACTAAAATGCAAATTTCACAGGATTTAAAAGATTAGCAATATTTACACAGTATTTCTAAAAGCAATTTTGACTATAAAATTGATGACTAACAGAAATTACTAAATATTTAGAAGTTTTAATGCGATATTTATGAATGAAAGTTTCAAAAATGCACTTACCTTTTACTTTTTAATTTAAACTTCGTCATCTCCATAACTTACATTCATATTCATCTGGGTAAATGTTTTAAGGTAAATCTAAAGTATCAACTTTAGTTTCATATCATCCGAAAATTAAACTTTTATAATTTGTGTTACATTTTAATATCTCAGGATAAATGTGAACTTTTATGTATTATGTGAAGATTACCTCCAAACTTTAGCAATGCCTTCTAGACATGACTTGGATATTAAAATGTGTTTACCCCCTCTCCCGCTATGATTAAGAAACTGAACAGTTTTCAAATTTAGCTTAGATATTTTATCTGAAATTTCATTTTGTAAATATCTAGATATGAAAAGGACGCTACGAAAACTTCGTTTTCCAGAAGATATTTAATATTGTTTGCAAGTACATGTTAATAATGCCCGCAAAGCAAGTACTGAAGAAAATATCTGATTTGTATTATTCTTACATATTCATAAGCAGATATTAGAACATAATAACTCCAGAAATTTCATTTTTCTTAATATTTCACGAATTTTGTGTAGTTTCTGAATTTAAGTTTATATGATTTTTTTATATATTTATTTATCGACACTAAATCGAATTTTTTTTATTATTATTTTGGATTTGTTATTTTAAAAGGACGTGTCTCGGCATAAATTAACTCTTAAGCTTTCGGCAGTTATATCTGTAAAAGCTTTTTAAGTAAATTTTTTCTATAAAAAAGGGTTTAATCTACCACCAATATTTATTTAAAATATAGATATGAAACAAACAAGTCTTTTCTTTATTACGGTCAGATATTCTTTTGTGTCAATGCAGCAAATATTATTTACCTATATTGGTATATCCTTCAGAATTTTACTTCGAGACATTCTTTTTTCAGTGCTGATACAGTGTTGTTGTTTTTCATTACTTCAATGCCATGTAACTCTTTAACTCCTTGGATTAAAAAAATGAGTTTTATTAAAGAGTATAATTTTATTCAGTAGTACATTTGTTAAGTATTGCATTTATAAGGTTATTTAAAATTTGTTTCATCTGTCCTACCTGAGATTTTAAAGTCACAGATAATAAAGTTTCTGTATTTTTGCAATGTTTGACATTTTTTTTTTTTCATCGGGAAAACTTATAACACCCAAGTTTTTTTTTCCATATTTTTGTTTACTTTTGTTGTTACTACCTTTGTTAACTTCTTACATTGGTTTACTCGTAATACTAGTTTTCGAATGTCGTTACGCGATTAGAACAGGCTATGAAGAGTTTAAGGGTGTCCGGGACACATTTTCAAATAATTTTTATTTATTGAGTTAAAATTTTGAAATTTTTTGTGATGGTCAATCTTATCATTTGTAAATAAAATCACATGATAAAACTTCTCATAATTTTTGTAAAAATTTTAAAAATTTAAATTTTATTAAAATGTGGGGTAGTTTAAAATCGTTATAACTCAATATATTAATCAATTTTGTTGCCTTTAAACAAACAGAAATATATAAGTTTTAATTTAGATTCAGCATTAAAAAAAAATATTTATTTAAATAAAAATAAAAAATATTTAATAAAAATTTGAAAAAAAAATGATGCAACTTTAAGAAAAAAAATCATATTTTCAAAAGTAAATATTTTTTTTTTCAAATTTTCTGTATCAAAATTAAAGCAAAACAATTGAAAAATAAACGTTACAAATTTGAACCATTTATCTTTAACGGTTCTTGAGTTATAACAATTTAAATGCGAGAAATGGTGAAAAACACATCATGAAGAAAAACGCATTTTCGCAAAAAGTCGTTTTCATGACTACCATTGCTTGTAAGCTAGATTTTGAAAGCAAACCAAAACTTAAAAATGAATATTTCCTGTTCCAATTAAGATAGAAACATGATTTAATCTTGATTTTAAGCAGAAAAAAAGCAGAGAAAATTTTAATGTAATAAAAAAAATGTAAGAATATTTTAAGATTTTTGTGTCCCGGACCCCCTTAAATTAAACTAAAATTCCATTTTGTGCAAAAAATGATGATAGTACCTCACATCACATCAACCGTAAAATGTAAGAAATGTTATTTAATAAGTTGTTTTCTCTATCTTGTAATAATCAATTGTCACGGAATATAATTATTTCACCGTCCTTTTAATAATGCGATGGTCTTTTTGATACAGATTTGTTATTTTAAAAGGACGTGTCTCGGCATAAATTTACTCTTAAGCTTTCGGCAGTTACATCTGTAAAAGCTTTTTAAGTAAATTTTTTCTATAAAAAAGTGTTTAATCTACCACCAATATTTATTTAAAATATTGATATGAAACAAACAAGTCTTTTCTTTATTACGGTCAGATATTCTTTTGTGTCAATGCAGCAAATATTATTTACCTATATTGGTATATCCTTCAGAATTTTACTTCGAGACATTCTTTTTTCAGTGCTGATACAGTGTTGTTGTTTTTCATTACTTCAATGCCATGTAACTCTTTAACTCCTTGGATTAAAAAAATGAGTTTTATTAAAGAGTATAATTTTATTCAGTAGTACATTTGTTAAGTATTGCATTTATAAGGTTATTTAAAATTTGTTTCATCTGTCCTACCTGAGATTTTAAAGTCACAGATAATAAAGTTTCTGTATTTTTGCAATGTTTGACTTTTTTTTTTTTTTCATCGGGAAAACTTATAACACCCAAGTTTTTTTTCCATATTTTTGTTTACTTTTGTTGTTACTACCTTTGTTAACTTCTTACATTGGTTTACTCGTAATACCAGTTTTCGAATGTCGTTACGCGATTAGAACAGGCTATGAAGAGTTTAAGGGTGTCCGGGACACATTTTCAAATAATTTTTTTTTATTGAGTTAAAATTTTGAAATTTTTTGTGATGGTCAATCTTATCATTTGTAAATAAAATCACATGATAAAACTTCTCATAATTTTTGTAAAAATTTAAAAAATTTAAATTTCATTAAAAAAGGGGGGTAGTTTAAAATCGTTATAACTCAATATATTAATCAATTTTTTTGCCTTTAAACAAACAGAAATATATAAGTTTTAATTTAGATTCAGCATTAAAAAAATATTTATTTAAATAAAAATGAAAAATATTTAAATTAAAAATTTGAAAAAAAAATGACGCAACTTTAAGAAAAAAAATCATATTTTCAAAAGTAAATATTTTTTTTCAAATTTTCTGTATCAAAATTAAAGCAAAACAATTGAAAAATAAACGTTCCAAATTTGAACCATTTATCTTTAACGGTTCTTGAGTTATAACAATTTAAATGCGAGAAATGGTGAAAAACACATCATGAAGAAAAACGCCTTTTCGCAAAAAGTCGTTTTCATGACTACCATTGCTTGTAAGCTAGATTTTGAAAACAAACCAAAACTTAAAAATGAATATTTCCTGTTCCAATTAAGATAGAAACATGATTTAAACTTGATTTTAAGCAGAAAAAAAAACCAGAAAATTTTAATGTAATAAAAATTTTAAGAATATTTTAAGATTTTTGTGTCCCGGACCCCCTTAAATTAAACTGAAATTCCATTTTGTACAAAAAATGATGATAGTACCTCACATCACATCAACCGTAAAATGTAAGAAATGTTATTTAATAAGTTGTTTTCTCTATCTTGTAATAATCAATTGTCACGTAACATAATTATTTCACCGTCATTTTAATAATGCGATGGTTTTTTTGATACAGATTGAAAATAAAGGTTACTGCTATTTCAAATCCTTTATGATTTTTAATAATTGATCAGTACGCAAGATTATGTTCATAGAATTTATTAAATATTGTAAAAACGTTTGAAATAATCATTGGAATGAAAGTTTTAATATAATATAACCAGTTTTTCTAAAAATTTACTTTTTGTATTTAAAATATCTTTAGGTAATTATATTTTTAATGTTTCTTTCTATATACGGTAAATAATTTTATTTTTCAAGCAATCATAAAGTCTTTTCAGAGTGCATTACTAATTCAAAAAACACTGAATTAAAAAATAATGAACAGTTACTTTATTATACATTTAAAAATAACAGGGAGAAAGTAGTGAAAATATTTGAGTACGCTATCAAAATTATGCTAAGTTTCTCTAGGAGTATAAAAAATGTATTTATACAAGGAATGAGAAGTCAAATAATAATTAAAAAAAAAACTAGTTTTTTAAAGTAATGTATGTTGAATAACGGGAAGAACACTCTTTGTTTTGATTTGATTGCATTTTAAAATATTTGTAAAAGATAAATTTAAAGCAAATAGAGCATATTATTTGAGAAAATATAGACCATAAAATATTGAATTTATTTTTTATATTATTAATAAATTATTTTTTAAATTTTAATCATTATTCAGCTTTTGCGTAAAATGTCTGTTTTTTTTTCTATATTGTACGTATATATATATTTTAATTAATAATCATTATTCAGTGTTTTAAAACTCCATTAAATATGTAAAACAGTATTAATTTAAAATTGTATGCATTACAATAAAACTTCTGCTTAGTGAACGAATTATCTCGGGACAAACGGTCAGAAACCTAAAGATAATATAGCAAATAATTTATTTTTCAAGCAGTCACAAAACACTTTTAGACAGCATTATTGATGGAACAAAATCACAGAAGTAAGAAATAATGAGTACTAATTTTGTTATAGAAATTAATAATGTATTGTAAAATGGGAAACCATCTAAGGTTATGAAAACTTTACATACAGTAAATAATTTTATTTATAGAGCAATTACAAAGGAATCTAACTAGTAAAGCTAATAATAATAAAAAAACACTGATGTAAGAAATAACGAAGAGTTATTTTCTTACAAAGTCGAAATAATCCATAAAAAGTTTAAAAAAAGAAAAGAGATTATTAGAATTTTGGGCAAGATTTCCTAGTATGTTAAAAAAATATGTTTATACAACCAATGAAAAGTTCAGTATGAAAAAAAAAGTTTTTCAAAATAATATTAGTTAAATTATTTGCAGAACACTTATTCTTTATTTTCATTTGATTGTAATTTAATATATTTGCAAAAGCCGAAAGTACAACAAATAAGGTATGTTTCTTAAAAATATATATGCAGAAAAATGCCTAATATCTTCTATCAGTAAAAAATTCATTTATTTTAATAATCATTATTCAGTATTTTAAAATTATATTAAATCTGTAAAATTATACAGGGTGATTCAAAAAAGATGGGAAAAATTTTAAGAGGTGATAGTACACACCCAAACAAACATTTTGTATCAAAGAATGCATGGTCGAAAACTAAACGTAAAAAAGTTAGAGGGCGCCAAAAGTTATGTTCTTATACGAGGCAAAAACACACAATGAACGATTAAGTTAAGTTACGAAAACAAATTTAATGGCATTTGATTGCAATAAGTGCTCAAAACATTGACCGGCAGCTGTTATGCACGCAGTACAACGGCGAAGAACAGATTGGCGAATTTTCTGAAACACACCAGGCACCACCGCGCTCGCCAGATCTTTCATGTCTCGATTTTTTTTTTTGTGTGTGGGGACAGCTAAAGGCTCTTGTGTATGAGACTCTCATTGAATCCGCAGAAGAACTTGTCGCCAAGCTTTCGGCTGCTGTAGGGGAAGTTCGCGATATGCCTGGTGTGTTTCAGAAAATTCTCCAATCTGTTCTTCGCCGTTGTACTGCGTGCATAGCAGCTACCAGTCAATGTTTTGAGCACTTATTGTAATCAAATGCCATTAAATTTGTTTTCGTAACTTAATCGTTCATTCTGTGTTTTTGCCTCGTATAAGAACATAACTTTTGGCGCCCTCTAACTTTTTTACGTTTAGTTTTCGACCATGCATTCTTTGATATAAAATGTTTGTTTGGGCGTGTACTATCACCTCTTAAAAATTTTCCCATCTTTTTTTAATTACCCTGTATAATGCATATACACTGTTAAACTTTGAGACAAACTGGCCAGTCAACGACCGTTTTCATAGAAAATAGTTAAATAACCGTAATTTAACTCCGTTCTGACCATAATATAGTCATGATGAAGTTATATTATGGTTATGTAATCGTTTTTTTAAGCGGTTGAATAACTTGACTTTTTGCAGCAAATGTTTAACTGTGTTAGCGAATGGCACTTGTTGCTGATTGGTTGAGTTATCTTGACCTTGACAATCAGAGACCTAAAGTCTATCTACTATAAAAGAAAAATCAAGCAGTCATAAAACATTTTTAGAGAGCATTATTAATGAAAAAAATCACTGAATTAAGAAATAATGATGAGTTATTTTATTACGAAGCTGAATAATGCATTGGAAAAAGTGAAACCCTTCCATAGGCGTAATCAGGGGGGGTGCCCTGGGTGCCCGGGCACCCCCCCGCTTGCGCAGACTCAAGCACAATTGTTCAAAAAAATCGAAATCTACAAAAGAAAAAGGAAGTGAAAGCAGAGTTCAATTAGTTTAGCAAATTAGTTTATTTCAAAAAACTAACAGCCTAACAAGGAAGGTCTTCATACTGGGCATACTCAGAAAATGTTGAAAAAAATGCTAGTGAAAGTACTCATGTATGTAAGAAAGGATCAGTTAAAATTAGCGGCGGAATTACAGTAGAAAATCTGTAAAAAAATAAAATACTTTCGAATAATTGGCGTGAAAAGACGAAAACGGCACGCAATTTGGCAAGCAGCACTTTTCCTCGCCAAAAGCAAACGATTTTAATGAATCTGAAAATTGTTTGTTAATTGATTTTGAGAATATGCGGTATTTAATGAATTTAAACGTAAACCATGAAAGAATTTATTATTATTATTATTATTACATTTTGTATTATTCTTGTTGCTGATTTGAACGAAATTTTGCCATTGTTTTATTCTCCAATCCACAATTTTTTTAATTTAAACGGCTTTATCGGTTATAAAAATAACTTTTAACGCCAGATGAATAATGCTGCCGTAACACATTTCCATACCGAAGAAGTTGTTTCCATAGCTACAAAGTTGAATCGACAGTGCTCGATGGGGCATATTTTTGAGTTTGGAACAATTTTAATCAATTTAAATTTTGTTTTAAATCGTAAAATATGATAGTTAAAGTTCGTTATAAGTACATATAAATATATATGACAAAACTATAGTTAAAACAAACTAAAAATGATAAAGCTAAAGTTATTTAAATTAAACTTATCTAAACAAATTCAACATAAAAAGTTTTTTCCTTAAAGAGTATTCGACAAGCGTATTTTTTTAAACTTAATTTCTTCGCCAAACAGTGATAAGTCGCCAAATAAGCGAAATTTTCATTATTTTTTTACGGACGTTCTACCGAGGTTCCGCCAAAAATTTTTTCATAAACATATATACCCATGGGAGAAGAACATTCTGTATTTTTTTCAGATTTTTCTTAGTATTCCCGTATGGAGACCTTTCTTGTAAGTTTTGAACTCTGATAAAAAAAAAAAAAATAATTCCACGTTCTTTTTTTAAAATTGTTCTTTTATCTTTTTTTAAAACTAGAATACAGTGGAACCTCGATTAACCGAAGTAATTGGGAACGACCATATTTCGGAAAATCGAAATTTTCGGATAATCGAGAATGCGTCAATTTTAAGATTAAGGAGAAATAATATATGCAATATTTCTTATTATGGTAACATGTGCTTAAGAAAAATAAAGCAATAGCAAAATAGAAACAAGAATAAATTACCTGAATTTTAATTTTTAAATTACGTACCTTTTACATACATCAAAAGGGTTTGAAAAAATATTTGATTGTCGCAGTTTCGATTGCCTTTGCTTTGAAGCTCTATCACAGAGTTTTTTAATGTTATTAGTTCACCAGTATCACAGTCTTTCTGCTGCTCCAGCCATTGCAAACCTTTTGCAAAACATTTAAAAGCTTCAAAATTACTAATTTGTTCGTTTTCTTCGTTCCACTCCGCAGCTTACGGGAGCTCAAGTTAAATTCAAAAGAACTCTAAGAAAGGGGATCGAAAATATATGTACTCGTAGTTCAGAAAGGACCGCTTGCACACAAGGACGATGTTAGTTAAAAAAAAAAGAGGGAGGGAGCTTTAAAAATGGATTTCGGTTAACCGAGAGTTTCGGTTAAAAGAGTTTCAGATAAAAGAGGTTCTACTGTATTCACAGGAATCTGTATTAGCCACAGTAAGTCAAAAAGGAGGTTTTATAATCCCACTTTCACCTTTTTTTTGTTGTGGTAGATTTTTCTTAACACCGTTCTTTCTATTGCATGTTTCTGCAATTTCATGAGAAATTAACGCAAGTTCTTGATGATGATAGAAAGGGAAATTACTTTTGTCTCTTTGATTTCGCAGTCTAAAATCTAGAAAGGAGAAATTTTTTTTAAAGGAAATGCAGATGTCAAACAGTAATTGTAAAATGCGATTAGCCGGGGGAAAGGTGGGGGGGGGTGCACAGACCCTGCCTCCTTTGAAAATGAGAAATAATAGCACAGAAAATTAAAAGAAATCTGGAGTTGGTTGGTTGGTTGAATTTCGTGTTTCGCGACCATATTTTGACATTCGTAAAAGGAATATGGTTACAGTCTTTCAAGTCAATATAGTAATTTTTTTCCTCTGAAAATTTTTATGCGCTTTATGGGGTTTCTTCTCGTTTCACGGAGTTCTTTTGAAACTAGAAAAAGGACCCGGTTTCAATGTTTTAGCCCAGTGCAGTAAATTTTAACGAAATTCGCGATTTTAATCTGCAATCATTTCATGATATTTACAATTCCCCCCAAAATAATTTGACGAAATTCACGTCGCGATTTTTTGTCGCTATCCGCACTCTTCACTACTAACCATTGACAAAATTCGTGTTTTTCAACGTGGTCCTTTGACGAAATTCGCATTTTTGTATTGCAATATTTGACGAAATTAGGATTTCTTTAACTCGATCCTTCGATGGAATTTTCTGCGATCCTTTGACGGAATTCTCGTTTTCACCGCGATCCTTTGACGGAAATCTCATTTTCACCGCGATCCTTTGACGGAATTCTCGTTTTCACCGGGATCCTTTGACGAGTTTTTTTTTTTTTTTTTTTTGACAACCTATTTATGATACTGATTTTTTTACAGGGGTCATTTGTCGAAATTCGCGATAGTTTTGCGCGACCGATCGGGAAAATTCTCGATATCTTTCCATAACAATTATCAAAATCCTCTACTCTTTTCTGCGAGTTTTTGACGAAATTTGCAACATTTATCGAAATTCTTTATTTTTTGCGCAATCTTTGACGAAATTCGCGATTTCTTTCTGCACTCTTTTATCGAAATTCACGATATTTTTCCCGAACGTTTGAAGAAATTCTCAAATTTTTCCGGGACCGAGTCTCGAATTCTACAAAAGAAATAAAAATCGTGGACTTCAAAAACATTTTAAAATACTCACTGAAAATTCACAGAAATGTGAAAGAATTTTGAGGGCGGAAATACTGCACAGCATTTTTTATTATGCGGGACTTTCCTTTTCTGTGCACAAATCGCGCGATCCCGCAAGTTATTTCAAATCCTGCGCCTCTAAGAAAACTTCATTACTAGTAGAGTTTCGCTGGTTGATTTTTTTTAAAAAACGAACTTGGAATTAAAGGAATCTAGGATTTTCTTTTTTTTTGGGGGGGGGGGGGGGGGCTGCCTTCGGCAACGTACCCCACACCAAGTTACTACCGCTTCCGTCTCGAAACAAACAAATCCTGAATTATCGCGATTTTTTTTTATTTCGAGCCAAATTAAATTTTCAGCTTTCTTATAAGAACTGATTTGACATTCTTCTAATTAGAATTTAATCACGGCAATTGCAAAAATTACCAGACAGTTTTTTGCTTAAAAAACAAGTCAAAAAAGCGCCAGAAAGGGCAAAAAACCCCGCTAAAAATCGCGTTAAAAATCCGGAAAATATTAAAAAACATCAGGGAACGAAATTAACTAATTGGGTGAAATATTTACACCGGATTCCTTTTAGGAACGTGAAAAAAAAACCCTCTAAAAATAACATTAAAAAATTGTTGCAAATTGAAAAATCGCTGTAAGAATCTTGAAAAAACTTATTGAAAAGAAGACAAAGTTTACTGGATATAATATATAAATCGGATTTCTTTTTTACTAATTTGAAAAAATTCGCATAAAAAAATTTATTGAATAATTCCAGAAATCGTCTTCGATATGCTTGACTTCAGGCAAACAGGTACTTTCCTCTCAAATCTTGCGGCTGTGAGGACTGCATTGTTTTTTCAGAGTTCAGCGTACGCATACACGTACACACACACACACCCAGAGACAGACAAGCACCTATCTTTATTATTACAGTTGCATCATGATTATATCATTTTTATCACTTTGACAAAATTTAGTGTATTATCATGACATGCTTTACCTAATACATTGGACACATTCTGAGGTAAAAACATGAATTATTAATGAATATTGTAATTATTTATAATATTATAATAATTATTTATATGCACTTTCCTCCAAAATTTCTTGGGTATCCCCCGCGGTGATCCCTAAGAAGTCATGGAGTCACATTCTGAAAAACTTTCGTGGGTATGTACTGGTGTACCGCAGGTATTCTGAAATTTATCATCCGGCAAAATTTCATCTACAAGCCTTTGACATATATAATGTTAGGTCTCATGCAATGCCCCTGTGCCTATAGAAGTTTCCAGCATGATTAAAGGCCTTTTTCAATCTTTATAAGAAGTTAGGGTGCCAAAAGGTTTTATACTTGTGACCACACTTAGTCACTGTCTTATTTCACTGCTGCAAGGAGATTTACATAACTTTTTTTTTTACCATTACATTTAGTTTTGATGTTTTGAACCCCTTCTCACACCCCCTCACGCAAACAAAAATTGCATTTGAGCCCTTTTTAAAAGAAATACCACACAATTATGAATTCTAAGAGGAAATCCTGTCTAAAACGGAAAATTGACCGGTTTAATGGGGTTCCGTTTTAGCAGGTTTTATTATATAAGATATTGTTTATATCCAACATATTCAGGTTAAAAAGTCTGGGCACCCCCCCGTTCAAAAGGCTGGTTACGCCTATGCCTTCAATGTTAGGAAAAATTTAGTAAGGCATGCCTAGGAGGATAAAAAATATATATTTATACAAGCAATGAAAAGCGCAGTATGAAAAAAAAATAGAAAATAGTATAAATTAATTAATTGACAAATACCTTATTTTTAACACATTCCAACAAAGTTGAAAATTGTTTATGAATTCTGTTTGACTGTCCGTCTGTCCACACTCTAACACCCGTAAATATACTCGTATTTTCACGCAATTGATATATGTTAATGATGTTTACCATGACATATCCGGTATTGAATATGAGGTGTGTAACGTTAATATTTCATTTACAGAGGTACTCAAAAGAATTCCGTTCCATTCTGATCAATAAAAAAAAACCTTTTGCTGATTATTTTAATATTAAGCTATTTCCAGTGCATTGAAATTGATATAAATCAATGAATTTCAATACAAGATGGTTACTTCAGAATAGGTCATTGATGGCATTTGTCGGTCATTTACAGGGACACACAAAGGAAATAGGTTACGTTACTGTAACAGTTGAGCAATAATTTCTGGAAGTGCGTTTTCAATTTCGGTATACGCTTTTAAATTAAACTATTTTTTTGTATAATTGAACTAATTATGTGTATAACTTCCATACCTTGTATACAGGGTTGCACAAAAGAATTCACTTACCATTCTCATTATCAGGGGAAATTGCTGAAGGTGAATATTCAACTGAGGTATGTATTTCCTAACTTAACTAAATTTTTGCATGCATGTAGTTAATATATACAAATCTATATTTATCATATACAGGGCTACTCAAAGAATGCGGATAATTTTCCGACTATGATGGGATTGCTAAAATTGAGTTTTCAAATGTGTTATGAGTTTCCAAATGGTTCAATTAGATTTTAACTTATTAAACGGTGAAGTTTTGTTATATATTCTGAATGTATTGGAAAGTGTTTGATAATATATGCTTGATGCATGATTTTTTGTATCTATTTTATTTTCATTTAATAGAATTTTAATATACAATATTTGCAAAAGACAAAATTATAACAAACAAAGTATTGTATGGTTATCAAGAAAGACATTTTAGTATACTCATTTTGCAGAAGATGGCAATACTATAAAATCTCACGGCAATAGTCTTTATGATCAAAGCAATTGTCTGCCGTTTAAATGGACTTTTAATTAACAATAATTCATATAATTCAAATTCATTTTTAATTTCTAAAATTCTATTATGTTTTTTTTCCTGTATACATGCATACAAATCACTGTTGTTTTTCATTATTAGATGATTTTATGCGTCTCTATTTTTGTAATAGCTGCGGGACAGTAGTCGAATTATTCAATATTATGATTCGTAATTCTGAATTCTGAAATTTTAAATTTTAATATTAGCTATTAAAATATGAAAGGAAAAGTTTAATCTTATTTCTTTTGAGTCACAAGTCATTAGTATTTAAGTAATTTTAATCTTAATTCATAAACGCAAGCCCTCAAAAGTTCCTGATTATTTTAATTCAGCTATTTGGAAGTGGAGTAATTTCAGATCAAGTTATTCTATGATGAATGAAGGCACGCAGTCAAAAACAAAGATACTGTGCTTTAAACTTATTATGATGTTTTGAAATTAAAAATATATATTCTCATTCTGAAAAAATATACAAGTATATTACTAATAAAAACGTATGCCATAAATTTATCTTTACTTTTTTTATAAAAAAAAAAAACTATGAAAAGTTAAAAATCCAAACATTGCCTATTCATAAGCACTTAACTTTGAAAATAAAGGCAAACTTGCTTAAATCTTCTTACACACAGCCACATGTGCACTAAACGATATGCACGTTGTGGCATTTTGCGTATAAATTAGGCATTAGCTCACTTGTGATTGAAAGTTTAAGCCCATTAAAATACCATTTTGGTTCGCGCAGTTTCCGATAAGTGCTCGGCAGCATCATTATAAAGCATTCTGCAGTGATACAGCTGTTGAATGCTTAAGCAAATTTCGTGGTTCTTACTACATATAAAGCAGAAATTTCTATTTATTAATGAAATACATTTTTAAAACAAAAACAATATTTAACTTTGTACATTTTAAATATCCAGAGAAAAAAAAACGCTATACTTATTAATAATTTTGAAACTGTCAACTAAAATCAGAGTTTCTCCTGGAACGCAATTTTCAAATATTTGTTTTACTCATATTATATTAAGATGTTTTTGATGACTTTTAACACTTTTCTAAACTATTGAAAAGTTTTTATCAATTTGATTTGTCTGTCTGTGTGTTCGTCTGTCAGGTTGACATTCTGCATTCTAACTCGCGTAAATATATTGATGGCCATGTGATTCATATATGTTGTTGAGGTTTACCATTGTGCGTTTAGTACTGAAAATGAATACCGTGCATTTATAATTCGTTTACAGGGACACTTAAAGGAATTTTGCTACATTATGGTCTATGGGGTAAAGTCGTTTCCAGTGTATGTTTATGGTGATACATTATTTCGAACACGTTAAAATTGGTAAACATAACAGGGGTGCATTACGAGATGCTTAATATACAATACGATTTTCCTAACATATATCCTTTATTTAGGAAGCCATAATTTGGATATTTTTCCGACTATAGGTTAACTCTAGGATAGATGGCCATAGAGGAGATATGACCAGTCTAAATATCTCGAAAACTTGCACATGGGTTGCAATATAAACATTGTTTGTATGAAATAGTTCAACGAGTTTATTTATTGCGACTTGCAATTGGGTTTTTCGATTATAAAAAGTAAGTGTAATTTTAATGTAAATTAAATTGGTGGTTGATTTTTTTTTGACTTATCTGAATGTTTTGCAGTACGTACGTTATATATATATTTTACTATATGGACTTTTAAGGCACGTGTATATCCAATCTTTACTTCTAAGACTAAAACAAAGGCGTACAATGTTTATTGATGCTTTAAATTGGGCGACCATCAGTCGTTCAATTTCAGGAGAGATGGCCACATGAAATCGAGGAGAGATAGCCACCTTTAATCAATATTTCAAAATTATTCTTAGTGATGATTTTAACTAAATATAATTAAATTTAAAATAAATATATAACGTCTCCGTTTATAACTATATTAATTGATATAATTATTTAAATTTTACTAATATAACTATTTTACTACTACTACTACTACTACTACTACTACTAATAATAATAATAATAATAATATAATAATGCCTAAAGATTTATTTGTTTCAGAAAATACTGAAAAATGTCTGAAACTTTCATAACAGAAATTTATAAAGTTAATAAATAAACTAAATTAACGTAATAAACCTACAATTAACGCGAGAAAAAAACCCAAGACAATTCCAGTAGCGAAGAAAGCGAAATACATTTAAATTATCAGATTCTACAGATCCCGAGTAAATAGAATTGGATTAGGATCACTGTGTTGGTTGTGCAAAACAAAATAATATCACAATCAAAAAGAATGCCTGGATACAATGCATAAGGTACCTGAAGTAGTTCCATGAAACGTGTATAAATTATCAAGACCTTTGCCAAGCATGTGGTAAGATTTTACGAAAAGTAAAGTAATGAAATTATACTTCAAATTTTGTTTATTCGAGTTTTCGTCGCTCATTTTCCATCATATAACTGCATCTTTACAGATTTCTATATGTTTTTCATGATTAACTATATAAAATGTGTTATTTGTTTTGCTATTTAAATCAATTTTTTCTTTCTTGTATTGGATGACCATCTCTTCTTGCCTTTAAGGAGAGATGGCCATCTGCCATTTAAATTTCAATTTTGTTTAACACTTTTTATTTTCAATATTTAATTATTTTTTGTATAAAATATTTTGAGTATATGTATAAAAATTTTAAATATGCATCAATATTTTTTGTATTTGTACTCTAAGAATTTTCTTTTTAATCTTTAAAAACTATGGCCATCTATCATAGAGTTAACCTATATGGTAACTACTGACAATTTGTTTTCAAAGAAGTTATGCGTATATCAAATTACTTATTACTCGTTAATTACACATCTTTCACCGCATAAACAATGAAGTTTTGTTACAGTATTCTAGATGTTTTGGCAAGTGTTTCATTATGAACAATTTCTGCTCGATGCAAGATTTTGTTTTTCAATAGAACCACAATTATCTCATTTATGAGTGTACAGTCGAACCTCTATTTAACGAAGTCGCTAAATCCCGGAAAAAAGTTCGTTATGTGGAAAATTCGTTAAATAGAGATTCACCTTTTAAAATACTTTAAACTACATAAAACAGATTTTTAATTCATAAACACTAAATATTTTTACTAAAAGTAATTAATCACATTTTTTTAATAAATTATATCGATTTGTTTTATTTATTTTACCCACCAATATCCATCATAAATTCCTTTTTTCTATGCATTTAAATCTTTGAAATCTGCAAGGAAAACAAAACATTGTCCGGGAATGCAGTTTAACGGGAAACTGTTTAAAGTAAATAGTTTTACATTAAAATTAACGAATTTTAATGACATTCTCGTATTTATTATTAATATAATAAATAATTTTAACCATACATTAACATATGCGTCCTTAAATTTAATTTCTGAAAAACTCTGTTAATTCTGCCGGAGTTTTTTTCTTTTAAAAATTACTTTCTCCCATAATACGTCTCGCATCTTTGCAATGCACCCAAAACCCCTTCATGCGTATTTTCTTCTAACTATAATCTGTGTCGGATTGTTTCATGTAATTTTAGTATTTCATCATACGAAGTTTTGTTAATTCCTGCATCATAATCATTTTCATCATCATCATATTCGTCTTCATCGCAATGCATTGCTGTATTGTTTATATTTTTCACACTGTCGAAAATATCCAATTCGGATAGTGTTTCCGAGGTCTCAATTTCAGAATTAAGTGAAATACAGTCATCATCAGCACATCATGGTTAATTTCTTCTTTTTTTCTCATCTATAGCCACATTTTAAAAAGTTACTCTAAAGGATTATCATCTTCGTCCTCCGTACTTACCGAACTGTGACTGCTGACAAAGAAGGTGCCTTGTAAAACCAGTTCAAGGCCATTGAACATCATAAAATGTTAGATGTAAATTTCCAACTGGGCGAAAAATGTCCGGACCAGGATTCGAACCCGGGACCTCCTGGCTGAAGCCGCCAGTGCTCTGCCATCTGAGATATCCCGGACGATTCTGGTCGAACTTTTTCACCCAGCTAACCTTGATGATTACAGCATCTGGTCTGAAACTTAGTTCAGCTCAACAGAATAAATCTCAGGTAATTCCCGGGTTCGAATTCTGGTCCAGACATTTTTCGCCCAGTTGGAAATTTACATCTAATATGATTTGTTTACCAATTAGAATAATTGTGTTAATATTAATCTATCATAAAATGTGTTTAAAGAAAGAATAAGTTTGAAATGTCCAGAAATATTTTGAGAAATGGGGAAAAAAAATTAGATCACAAGAAAAAGTTCGTTAAATAGAGAATGCACTTCGCTATTTGGAGGTTATTTTACAAAGAAATTCACAAAATGTTCTTGGTTCCAAGGAAAAGTTCGCAAAATAGAGAAATTTGCAAAATAGAGGTTCGTTAAATGGAGGTCCGACTGTAGTATTGAATTCCAAATTGAATTCTTTACTGAAAGGCAGAATATGCATTCATATAGTTTTTAAATATTTTTTTCCCGCATCATTAAAAAAAAAACGAGAAGGGAAAAAAATATTTTGATAAATTTTAAGTTATTAATAAATATTCTTTAAATGAGAAAGTGGGGTCACATTTGTTAATAAAAGGTGTATCATTTATTTTTACATATTAAAACTAAATGTAACTTTAAATAAATAATAATTAATAATGTTATTTTGATGGCATTAAATTAACGTGATTTACACTCATTTTACCATGAATAAGTACCAAATTATTTTACTATATCTTAAAAATAGTATCTGTCTGAAAATTAATATTTTATCCTATTATTACGATATTTCTTGAAATTAAGTAACAAGAACTTTAACGTTAGGACCTACAAAATAGAAACTGGAGAATACGAATTCATTTCATGCAACTTTCATAAAAATGGTTTAAGATATTGGGGGTTCTCAGGACTCTTAACATTGAAATAAAAAAATGAGAAACAAGTCCATTTTCAACATTTAATATCTTACAATTCATAGGATTTTAAAAGACAATTTTTTTTTTATAAAAGATTTAAGTATGTTATTTCATTTCATGCATTTAATGAATTGGAAGATGCAGAATTAGTATTTATAGGGTGCTCCAAACTGTCACACATTTGTCGAACAGAAAAGGGTATAAGAGCTTACACTCAGGATTACAAAATAAATTTTGCAACTAGAAAGAATTTTTTCGTGCCTAATTATACTTCAGACTGTATTAATTACCCTGAACCTAAATAAGTTGGTATGTAAAGTATTTTTATATTTTTAAGGGGACAAGGGTCCTTAAAATCCTTAAAAATATATATTTTTTTATTTTTTGTAAATTTCACCTAAATATTATTCAAGGGTTTATATGCATTATTCTTATTTATATGCGTTATGGCATGTATTTAGCACAAAAAAAAAAAAATTTAATTATTTTTGAGAAAAAATGGAATTTTACGCGTCGTCTTAGAAATCTTCGAAATGCCCCCTGCGTTCTCCATATCAATGAAAATCCCCAATATTTTTTATAAAAGTTTGTTTTATATATATAAATAAAATAGAGCATCGAATTTTAAATATTTGAATTTAAAGGTAAAAAAAAATAAAAAATAAAAAATTTTGAAATTTTTTCGAAAAAATTTCAAAAATTTTCAATTTTTCATTTTTTTTAACTTTAAAATTCAAATATATAAAACTTGATGCTCTATATTATTTATATATATAAAACAGACTTTTATAAAAAATATTGGAGATTTTCATTGATATGGGATGCGCAGGGGGCATTTCGAAGTTTTCTAAGACGACGCATAAAATTCCATTTTTTTCTCAATAATATATAAACTTTTTTACCAAAAATAAAACCGACTTCAAAAACTACTGCAAAGTAAAAAGCGCACTTTTTTCTTTTATCGTGCAATCTGATTAAAATTTACATGTTCTCATTTCTTGATACAATTCAGATGTTTTCATGTATTAATTTAGTTTGCTTCTGTATTATTTAGCATTTTAAATAATGGTTGGCAATTGAGAATTGTAAATATGACTGCCGATTAGAAATTGTGAAGAAACATATTGCAGAAGATCCATTAGTGAATTTGAATGGGAATATCGCCAAATTAGTCAGTTACAGCCAAGTTGGCTTCATTTATGACAACTTATTTTGGTCGCCAAATTTGGCGATATTTCACCAAATGGCGCCAAGTCTGGCGACAACTTGGCGATAACGCATATGAATACATAGCTTTATGCTTATGAATGAAAAACCGGTTACAACAATGAAAGATAATTTGCGAAAAATCCTTTATTTTATTGGTTTTTGTTGAATTACTAAAAAACTACTCAACCAATTTCGATGAAACGGAAGTGGTACCAATTCGAGAGTATTCTCTTTCAATTAAAACCAAAATCACATAAATCGGACAAAAAGTTCCGGAGCAATCGGTGAACATACATAAAAAAAAAAAAAAACATACATACGCGTCGAATTGATAACCTCCTCCTTTTTTCGAAGTCGGTAAAAATAAATTTATTTTTTTTTGTGCTAAATGCATGCCATAATGCATATAATGTACCCCTGAATTATATTTTAGACAAAATTTACAAAAAAATTTAAAAAATGAAAATTTTTGAAATTTTTTCGAAAAAATTTCAAAATTTTTAATTTTTTTTTTTTTTACCTTTAAATTCAAATATATAAAATTCGATGCTCTATTTTATTTATATATATAAATCAAACTTTTATAAAAAATATTGGGAATTTTCATTAATATGGGACGCGCAGGGGACATTTCGAAGATTTCCAAGACGATGCGTAAAATTCCATTTTTTTCTCAAAAAAAAAAATTCTTTTTACATTTTTTTTGTGATAAATGCATGCCACAATGCATATAATGTACCTTTAAATAATATTTAGGATGAAATTTACAAAAAATTGAAAAACTTTGAAATTTTTTCGAAAAAATTTCAAAATTTTTCAATTTTTTTTTTTTACCTTTAAATTGAAGTATATAAAATTCGATGCTCTATTTTGTTTATATATATAAACCAAACTTTTATAAAAAGTATTGGGGATTTTCATTGATATGGAAGACGCATGGGGCATTTCGAAGATTTCTAAGACGACGCGTAAAATTCCATTTTTTTCTCAAAAATAATTTTTTTTTTAAATTTTTTTGTAATAAATGCATGGCATAATGCATATAATGTACCCTTGAATAATATTTAAGGTGAAATTTACAAAAAATAAAAAAAAAATATTTTAAGGTCCCTTGTTCCTTAAGGGGACAAGGGACCTTAAAATCCTTAAAAATATATTTTTTTATTTTTTGTAAATTTCACTTAATTATTATTCAAGGGTACTTTATATGCATTATAGCATGCATTTATCACAAAAAAAAATGTAAAAAAAAATTTATTTTTATGAAAAAAATGTAATTTTACGCTTCGTCTTAGAAATCTTCGAAATGTCGCTTGCGCATTCCATATCAATGAAAATCCCCAATATTTTTTATAAAAGTCTGTTTTATATATATAAATAAAATAGAGCATCGAATTTTATATATTTGAATTTAAAGGTAAAAAAAAATAAAAATTAAAAGTTTTGAAATTTTTTCGAAAAAATTTCAAAAATTTTCATTTTTTTCTTTTTTTTAACCTTTAAATTCAAATATATAAAATTCGATGCTCTATTTTATTTATATATATAAACCAAACTTTTATTAAAAATATTGGGGATTTTCATTGATATGGAACACGCAGGGGGCATTTCGAAGATTTCTAAGACGACACGTAAAATTCCATTTTTTTCATAAAAATAATTTTTTTTACAATTTTTTTTGTGATAAATGCATGTCATAATGCATATAATGTACCTTTGAGTAATATTTAAGATAAAATTTACAAAAAATAAAAAAAATTGAAAATTTTTGAAATTTTTTCGAAAAAATTTCAAAATTTGTAATTTTTTTTTAACCATTAAATTCAAATATATAAAATTCGATGCTCTATTTTATTTATATATATAAATCAAATTAAAAAAAAATATATTGGGGATTTTCATTGATATGGAATGCATAGGGGGCATTTCGAAGATTTCTAAGACGACGCGTAAAATTCCATTTTTTTCACAAAAATAAATTTTTTTTTTTAATTTTTTTTGTGATAAATGCATGCCATAATACATATAATGTCCCCTTGAATAATATTTAAGATGAAATTTTCAAAAAATAAAAACAAATTGAAAAATTTGGAAATTTGGAAAATTTTTCGAAATTTTTTTAAAAATTTTCATTTTTTTTTTTTTTACCTTTAAATTCAAATATATAAAATTCGATGCTCTATTTTATTTATATATATAAAACAGACTTTTATAAAAAATATTGGGGATTTTCATTGATATGGAATGCGCAAGCGACATTTCGAAGATTTCTAAGACGACACGTAAAATTCCATTTTTTTCTCAAAAATAAAATTTTCTTTAATTTTTTTTTGTGATTAATGCATGCTATAATACATATAATGTACCCTTGAATAATATTTAAGGTGAAATTTACAAAAAATAAAAAAATTTATTTTAAGGTCCCTTGTCCCCTTAAAACAAAATTGTTTTTAGTTAATACAAAATTTTGAAAGTTTCAACAGTATAATCACGTAAAAAAAAAAAAAAAAAAATTATTTTTAATAATAAAAAAGAAAGGTTCAGTTTATACAGACAAACATGAAACATATGTTTTGAAAATTTCATGAAAAAATATTCTGAAATATCCTGCGCGTTATGACCCGAAACGTCGTTTGGAGAAAAATGACTTCAAAGTTTTGGACATACCACTTCAGGTATTGAGCAGGTACTAAAAGCCATAACTTCTGTTCTAATAGGAATTCAAGGAAACAATTACATCAACATGTTCAGAAAATAAACGAGTTTAACATATAAAGAAATGAAAATCTCGAAAATTTTGAAGCTTTTAGAGTCCTGAGACCCCTTAATATGTATTTTTCTATGTACATACCGAATACACAAAGATGACTGAGATAGAATTCGAGAGATTTTTTGAACAGGATCTTGATGGTAGTAAACCAACAAGATGTAGTTTAAACGCAATTGCAGTTAATTAAAAATTAATGAAAAAAGTATCAGAAAATTGATCTCAAAGATTGCAGTATGAAAGCTTCTCACTTTTTAAGCCCACTGATTTTGCACAAATAAGCCGTTTTACAGCCAATCGATTTTTCAAGCTAAAATGCTGGATAGATTAACTGCCTTCAGCATTCACAAAGAAATTGATTTGAATTTTTTTATATATTCACTTGCTTTATAACACTTTAAGTTGTGTAACTTTTTATAAAATAATTATTTTTATGTTAATTGATTCAATATTTGAAAAAACAGTTCAACTGTCACTACAAAACCAAATTTTACTTTGAATTCGTCATTAATCAAGTATAAGTAGGGACATCTTCCATAATTTACAAAATGCAGTTGAAAAGATTGCTAATCGTTTTGACTAGAATCATAAATATTTCTTGGGCTTCGCAGAAATATTAAATTTGGAAAAGAAATCTATAGCTTTACCATTGATTAGAAATTATTTTCTTTATATAGGTAGTCATGAAGAAGATAAATTTATAGATTATTTTCAAAACTCAGAAAAATAAAATAAGTTGAATTCTATCTTATTTACACTTTCAAATGAGATTTAAAAAAAAATTAATTCGATATGTACACAGTTAATCAAGTTCAAGGTTGCCAGGGTACTTTGAAGTTTAAATTTTGTATACCACTATTTTCAAATATTAATAGATGCCTCTTTTAATTTATGCAAAATTTCTGCATACAAATAATTTGTATATTACAATATGAAAATAATGTCTTTCAAAATTGATCCTAACAACTCTGCTTAAACTATGAACTGAAAAATTTATAACATTGCCAGGTTAATTCTATGATTAAATTTTGAATACCAGTATTTTCATAAATTAATACTTGCCCCTTTTGATTTA
Organism: Maratus speciosus; assembly: GCA_963932465.1. Classification (NCBI taxonomy): domain Eukaryota; kingdom Metazoa; phylum Arthropoda; class Arachnida; order Araneae; family Salticidae; genus Maratus; species Maratus speciosus. Next base: position 60,545,788 of record OZ010788.1, read on the forward strand.
TACAGAATTTAGGTAAGTGAATGAGACGGAACTATACGGAAATAGCGTTATTCAAAATAGATCTATAGCAATACTGCTCAAATTATTAATTGTAAGTTTTACAAGGTTGTCATGCTAATACCTTGATTAAATTTTTTATACCAGTATTTTTGCAAAGCAATGTTTCCCCTTCTAATTAATGCAGGTATTATGTGGTTAAATAAACCGAATATTACTATGCAAAAATAATGGTACTTAAAATTTCGTATAGCATTATTTTTATTAAACATTATTTGACTTTTATTTCTGTAGAAATTCTGTAATTAAATAAACCAAATTTTATTGCAATAAAATAGTATTCTTCAAAATTGATCCCTAGCAAACCCTGCTCTAACTGTTAATTGTATGTTTTACTATATTTTGAATGATATATTTCGGTGAAGCAGATTTATGTTTACATTTTGTCCCCTCTAAACAAGTGCAGGATTGAAAAATAAATTTTGTATGGAGACAACGACGTACTCGATGTAAAATATTTCCTTACTTTCATCATTAATGTCAATATCTGGAAGGAAAATGCTATCTTGCATATGGGCACTGGTATATAAATAGCCTAAAGCAAAGAATATGAATAAAAGTTTTATCTCTTCTGAAACAGGCATTGTATCGATTTTTTAAGTGAAATTTTCAAAAATATGATAGTAAAAACTTTCTGGAGACTTTCGAGACATTATTCTTTCGCTAAAGAGCTTTTTTTTAAATTAAAATTTATAATTTTAAAATGCCCATATTAAAATAAAATAAAATAATATATTTATATAATTTTATTGATATTTAAGAACTAAAGGTTTGTTTTGATAAAACTGAATTTATAAAAAAAAAAAATCAAAAGACAATAAATAGCTAACGTATAAAACTTTCAAGGACCATTTGAAAAGTATCTACCCTGTCCTTGTACAAGTGATTGTAAAAATAATGTCTATGTCCATATGCAAAAACTTTCTGTTCAAAAGAAAAGCTTTCAAAAGTCAAGAAATACATATTTTCGAGCTTCGATTGCCAGTATCTTGAAAAATTGCCCTTTAGTGACATTGAGAATTTCAAACAAAAATTGAAACGCATTGAACATTTTTAAGATGTATAGACTGCCGAAAATTTGTTTTGAGAAAAATATGCATTTGCAATACATTAAAGAGTTTCTCATTACTTTTCTTAATTGCGAAGTTTTTTTAAATGAAAATCCTCATTTAAAATAAATCTTTTTTGGAATACTTTTCATAAAAACTTAAACTCGAATATTCTTAAAAATAGACATATGAGCTCTAGATGGAGTTATAAAAGCAGTTTATGGGCGTAGCTAAAAGTATTGTCAGATTTATGATGAATTGAAATCACCAAACACTGCACTATGAATGGATCGACATTTTAATACGATTTTATCTCGTTTCTTAACCAACACAGCCAAGAAAAATGTACGAAAACTAAAGCCGAATCATTTTTTATTTTATTTATTTATTTATTTATTTATTTATTTATTTATTTATTTATTTATTTATTTATTTGTAAATGTTTAATTATACCATATGAGCATTTTTTTTCCTTCTATGTCTGAAAAAAACATTCATTTATAAAAACTCGACGTATTTGAAGAGAATAAAATTATTGGAGGAAAAACAAAAAGCAAACAAAATATAAAAGTATTTAGAACCAATAACAAACTGCAAAACGTGAAATAAATGAACTTCAAAAAACCCTAATTATGAATAAAAATGATGCAAAGAATATTTTGCAAATGTTAAAAATGTTAAACATATTTCCTTATATAGTTTGTTTCGAAGAAGGAGCTCTGAATTAATCAAATAAACAAGTTTGTATTTTACTATCATTTTCTCAAGAGAATGATTATATTAATTAAGAAATAATTCTATTTCTTAAGAGGTTAGAGTATTTAATCGTCAAATATACAAACCATTCTGAAACAAATTTAACTCTTAATTAAGTAACAGAAAATATCTGGGGATTCTATGAGTTTCAAAATGAAAATTTATTTCTCTTCACCTGTTGCCACAGTACAAAGAGAACTATATTGAAATTAAAGAAATAAAAATACAAATTACATAATAAAAGGCACTTGCAAGAATATTTTAATGCGTGATAATTTTTAAATGATAAATTAATAAACAATCTATATATTTAAAACCCAAGGTTGTTTTTTTGGTTATTTGTCCTAAGCTTTCTACTGAACCAATTTTACTAATTATGTTTTAAATGAAAGATGATGAAAAGGGGAGGTTCCGAGGTCGGGAACACAGAATGCGGTGAACTTTTGTGCATCAATAGTGTATAGTTAGTATATAAATATAAGAAAGCCATAAGGCGGAATACCCAGCGGGACTTGCGAAAAAAAGTCTCAAAGTTTACGTTACAGTTTATGTTCGGATAGATTTATTCCTTTGGCTAGCGATTCAGCAGCATGGTTGTCAGCATGCTGGATTTGAGATTTTTCTTTGTGCGTTATAATCCCACTCAGACTTATTTTTCGCAACGAAAATTTTTATCAATAATTTTTGAACCAGTGTGTGGCGTCATTGAACAAAAACCAGACGCACTGCCAGTATCACAATTACCAAACAGATTGATTGTAGTTTTTGCTACATTCTATAGCCACCTAGAGACAGTTATGACTAGTGAAGCTATTTTCTTAGCTTTAACTCTCTTTGTACAGCTATGAACATTATGTTACGTATTAAGTTTTCCATTAACATTTCCTTCTGGCTCGGATGTTTCAGGTTTTCGTCTTTCAGTTTTGTCCAACATCTTATACTTCCTTTGTCCTTTAACGATTCTTTTTTTAAAGTTTTAATTGGTTCGTTCTTCATAAACAAAGCAAAAGTACATTTTTGTTGAAAACTGATAATTTAATATTGCGAATCAGCCATTTTCTAATTTCATTCAAAATGTACAATAACCGTCAGCCTAGAATTATACAGTTATACAGATATGTTGACATGATTTTCGCTTCATTGTTTTCAGATGAAAGTACTCAGACAAATCTTTCGTTAAGCGGATCGCTATCCGCCACGTAACAAAAAGTGCAAGTAAAAAAAAATGCATTTTTCAAAAAAAGTTAACACAGACTTGGTTGCTTAAAAGTTCCAATTAAGATACTGCTAATTGGTTGCATAAAAGTTTCAATTAAAGTACTGCTAACAAATGATAAGGCCATACTCCGAATAAGGCCATCAGCATATATTTTTTAGGGAACAATCATGAGATAAAAAATGGCAGTGAATACCTGACAAATTATGTGTGCATGACATCGATGCATAGTTTCAACCAGAACAGATTTAGGCTTCGTTGCATTTCCGGAAAGCTGACTTGGTCGACATGTCATTTTTAAAAACTGTAAGTAAACTTCCATGCAAAATTGGCGAAAATTATGTATTGAATTTTACAAATTTTGCATGATGTTCGAGATAATTTAAAGATTTTAGAACGTATATTGAAATATTTTGTTTTTAAATTCTTTCTGTGTTTAAAATTAAAATATGTGTAAAGCAGAAATCCTCTAAATAATGCCAGGCAGTATAATACCTTGTATTATTGAGAGACTCAATTATCATCTTATATTATTATTACCAAAACTAATTAAGCATTTTCTGTGTCAATAATTGCAGAAAACTACAGAATCTGTCAAAGCGGTGGTAAAGAGAGTTCAATAGAGTGAAGGAAAAATGGAATCACCAGTTTTGGCTGTTCTGAATAACCTGCCCTTTATATGAGCAGCCTCAGAATATTGTATTACGAAAAGAAAACGTTACTTTGTTCTACTTTGGTGAAATACCTGAAAAATATCTTTTAATTAAAGTTGAATCATGTGTTTAGAAAAATATGGCTATATTTAAAATATATACTTCTAATGAGGCCATTTTAAAATGCAGGGTAACTATGGGAGAGACGGACCACGTTTTTTCTTAGTGCTCTAAAAGCCATATATGGACATTTATTTTAATTTGTACAGTATGTATGTATAGTGTGGGATGTTTCTTAAAAAAGTCCTAATGCAGAAGTTAATATCTTTAAAGGAATTTATTTTATAATGTTTTAAAAGTTTTACTATACCTTATAAATGGTCGGAATGTTATTTTCATTACTTGAAAATTAAATGAACTCATTTATATTACTCAATATTAAGTTTACATAATTTATTATTTGACCTTTTAATATATACCTATGAAAATATTTTTTTTGTTGAAATCTTAATATATTAATATTTTTAAACATTATTTATAAAAAAGTTTTATGTACCGTGAGTTCAGATTGTTTCGGAATAACTTCTTTCTATTTAATTTCTTCAAACAATTATCACCTGTTACTCCAAACCGTGAACATCCTTCATGAAGCCAAAAACAAACAAGGAACACATCGTATCCAATCTATTTTTTGTTTCGTCTCATTGTAATTTTCGCTACATCTCACACATTCGTTTTAGTTCCAATCTTCTAAGTAGTCATCCTCGTCATCGCACCTTTCTGGAATGTTTATATCCATGTCAGAGACCGACGAGGACGAATATTGAAATTTTTTTATTCCTTTCTTTCTCCTGGTTTGTTTCAATCCGGTTTCTTCTTTGTTTCGTCTCTTTTATTTTTCCAGTTTTTCTTTCTTAATCTTCTTTACTTTCAAAATATTTTCTGGAGTATTTAAAATGGTGGCAACATTTTGGAACATTCTCTTCAGTGTGTTTACTTTGTTTATATTTGGTCCAAAAGTTTTGCAAGTATTTCACAAGCGTTTTGTTTAGGTATGCTTGTAACCGCAGCATCTACTTCAGGAGCACTATTGTTTACTGCAAAACGAGGTTCCGTTAACTGACTTCCCCCATTGTTTACTTGAGATGGGTCAAAATTAACTTCAATTTCAACTTCTGATAAATACGCATAATGTGGTATCACATCAGTGTCAAAAGGGATCATTCAACAGCTCTTTGGAAAGCTAAATTTGAAATTCGAGATTGTGTGGTCCATCCCTCCCGACAGAAAACTTGGTCCATCTCTTCCGATTGCGTAGGTTAGGACTATACCCCGCTCCGACTCTACTCTATAGATATTACGTCGCCATTTTAGTTTATTTAGAAGCCTAAATTTTTCCCGAGATTTCATCGTTAAAATTCGATTGATCACATATAAACCAAAACTTTTAAATGCACTAGCCCTCCGAGCGTCTTGCAAAAGGGTAAAATTGTAATGTTGTTTTCTTTGCATTTTGTTTTAAATGCTAAGAAAATATGATTCTTTCAACATTATAAAAAAAACTCAATTACAAATATGAATGTAATCCTTGAAAGTATTAATCATTCTTCAATGTATTTAAAATTCATTAAATCTATAGAATTATATTATCTTAAATATTGCTTGTATTGCTGTGAAACCTGGAGTTTAGTGAACGGAATATTACGCCCCAAACACTTAGAGGGTTAACTATAAGCATATGAAAAAAATATTTGACTTACTAAAAGTAATAATGATTTTTAGCTTAAAAAGAATGTTTTTTGAGAAGGAAAAATTGCACGGCATACAAATTATCTTCAAGTAATCCAACTGAGATAGTTGCGCCATCTATGGCACGCCGCTTTAACGAAATATTTCACTGGTTCATCTCACACTATGGGCCATCTCTTCCGTACTTACCCTATTTTTTTAACACTCTGGTTACAATTAAACCGCGACAAGAGTATACACGATTTATTATTTAAAAAATATCTATAAATATTTCATTCAACAAGAAATTTTATTGTGGCTCGACACCTTAACGTGACCTTATATAGAACATCTACCTTATGTTTGTTCCTATGCAACAATCTACATTCATAGATGTCAAGCAGAGTCCTAAAATTTGCTTATTTTTGAAAACTAAAAACTCTGAAAACCTTAATTGATTTTTTTTAAATGCCATTTAATTTAATCTTGTATCAATAGGCTAGAAAGCAAAGAAAACTGAGGTGAAATGACAGACACATTTTTTTAATATTATAATTTATGTTGCGTTTGTTAATAATGTATTTATATTAAAAAAACACAACATGTCTGTCAACAGCTTTAAGTGAAACTGAATCACTGGGTGTAGCGAGATACTTTATCACTTTCTCTTTGAATTATATTAGATCTGATCTCATAAAACATCAAAATAACTTTTTATTAATGCGTTTGGAGGAGCTGTCACTAAATGTATTTCTCCAACAGTAGTATATTGATTTGAAGAACACAACCAGCTCAATATGCAATAAATGATATAAGACTTATTATATTTCTAACATAGACTAACATAGGCGGACATTTCTAACATAACACAACTTTGACCATTTTAAAACATTCTTCTTTTTATTATAAAATGTATGGATCAGTACGAGGATTTTTCACCGCAAACTTTAAGATTATTTTCCGATAGTTTTTTCATTACTTTTATGATTAACTGTAATTTTGAATCAAACAACGTGTTTTAATAAAGTGGAGGTATACTGTTATCAAAAGCGGTTTAACGAGTCGTTCACTTTTTGTGATTCGTATTCATCGTTATGCTATTTCCATGTGCATAGAGAAAGTTACTTGACACCAGGAATAATATATACCAGTGGACCCTTTCCAGGCTTTTACGCTAAAATCTTAACAATTATTAAGAAGATAAGATTTGATTTGAGAAAGACCTTTCATTTTATTTATGGAAAATAATCTTAAAGCGTTGTCGAGAAATTGGCCATGTACCACCATCTGTCAGTCTAAATTGAAGAATTAAACAGTACCTACTGAGAACTGTTTTTATTTATGTTAAATTTATTTCATATTCCAATCAAACGACGTATTTAAAAAAGTTCTTCCGTTTCAGAAAACAATTGCCAAATATTTGCCATGACACGCGAAAAGACTCTAAAAATCGCATTAAAAAGAAAAAAAAATTAAACAAAATTGCAGAGGATAAGATTTTCTATATTATTGCATATGAGTGAAACCGGATTCCTTTTACATAGGTTTGCATATCAAAATTACATATGTTTTGTGAGGGAAATGAAAGGGGCTGGTGTGAGCAATGTACATAATGTGCGATCTCTGGTAGGACGTATGTTACTTCATTTCACAATGTTGTTTATAAATAATTTAACTTATCAGTGAAACACAATACATAACGAGAACATGAAATTAATCTGCTTATTTTGCTATCGAAATACTGTCATAACCTTATGTACCATTCATCTTTAAATTATCGTTACGTCATACGTATACACGAGACCTGGGTGCATTATTATAGTTCCTGAAATTCAGATGTTCGAAGGTGCCATTTATGCTGACACCTCAATTTGTCATTTCCATAACTTCAAGCTGGGATTACCTACGATAAAAGCAACACATTTCTCAAGGATATGTTGAAATAAGCTTATTCGGGGTTTATGAAACGAGATTGTGTTTTCTGTCAACAAAAATTTAATTTCATAGAATGTGGGTACGGGATATTTAATAATAGTGGAGGTAGTTCGATAACAGTTCAGTATTGACTTTTGTTGAACTTATAGAGCAATGTTATCATCGTACGTATATCCTTAGTATTATTTATTAATTTAAGGGGTCTTATACCTTTTAAACGCGACGAAATTTATCGAAAAAGTTCAAAGTTTGAATTATTCTATCTTCAAAACCTTTTTATGTATAAACATAGAATTTTGGTTCTTGATTAAACAGATTGTACTTTGTAATATGCTGTCATTAGAAATTCATTAGCTTTTTACAGAATTTGTGTATTGTTGAAATCAAAATAGCTCTTTTTTTACTCCGTAAGTCATTGCGCGCATGTTATCTGGAGAAAGTATCTGTGGATTGTCCTTAAATTTGGTAAAGATGTTAAACATATATTTAAAATGAACTTTTCTTAGGCCAAAATTATTTCATTAACTGTATAAAAAATATTTTTGTAAAAAAAATAAAAAATTTGTATTTTTAATGAATAAAAATAGTCACAACTAAAAATAATACCATTGTAAATGCTTAAAAGTAGTTCATTTTAAACACACATATTTGTTTAGTATCTTTACCAAATTTCATGACAATCCATACATACTTTCTCAAGATATCATGCGCGCAATGACGTCTGGAGTAAAATATAAGAGTTATTTTGATTTAAACAATACACAAATTCTGTAAAAGGTTAATAAATTTCTAATGGTAGCATATTACAAAGCATATTCTGTTTAATCAATAGCCAAAATTTCATGTTCATACATGAAAAGGTTTTGAAGATACACACTAATTCAAACTTTTAAGTTTTTCGTTAATTTTCGACGCGTTTAAAAGGTACAAGACCCGTTAACTGTAATAATAGCATCAAAATCTAGTGAAGAACTGGAAGAGGAAATCATTATTAGTAAAATTCTCATTACTGTCGAAAATGGTTTTAAATGTCAAGTAAGCAATTAATTAGTTGGATCAATAATTAGAATACTAGGTACTGAAGTCTATAAAATATCTAAGCAAATATGGATACTACAAATAATTTTTTCTTAATTAAAATTTAATGGAATTAATTTAACAAAGTTTATTTAACTGAATAGTTAATTAGTAGGTACAATAATTCGACAATTGAATACATATTTATTTCTGTTAAAGAAGTAAAAGAAGATTGTCATGAAAGGTTCCTTCTATTACTATGTTTTCTCTTAAGTGATAGAATGAAAAACTTGTAGAAGAAAGACTTATTTACTTAATAAAGTTTCGTTATAGCGATAACGTACTTTTAAATTAGCAGGTGAAATAATTACAAAACTATTTAGAAATAGAATATTGTTAAATATTTAAGCGAATATTGTTATCGATATTATTTCCACTTTAATTTATATTTAATTGAACGAGCTTAAATTAATTCCCTTAAGTGGACTCAGCTAAACGAATAAATTATAAGAGAGTGAATTAATTTTAAAACTATGCATCTATTGTAAAACAATGAAAAGAATATTGTGATCAGTGTTCCCGTTCTTTTTTCGTTTAATTTCAGATTTTGATACAAAAATGTGATAGTTTTAAAAACTAGCGAATGAAAAAAAAATAAATTAGCGCAGTTTTAATTTCATTCTCATGTTTTGTTAAATTCATGAATTAATATTTAATTTTTCGAGGCAAAAAATACTTAGAGAAATTTCTTTATTCATTTTAAATATGCAACTGAATACTGGCATCGCATTTTACTCTATCGTAACATGCCTTATTGAAAAAAAGAAAGTAAACAAAATGCCTCTACATTAATTGTTATTATGGACAGTATTTTAATTAAATCAACTAATAAACTGCGGATATTAAGAAGCTGACCTCATAATCACGAAAAATATGGATGTGATTTTCACGTACCTTACCAAAAGTTAAAACTCCTGTAAAAAAGAACGCGTGTCATGCGCAGGTGAGAGCTGCTGAACGGCTTTTCCAGTTCGATCTCCTGTGTTTGTTTACGATTGCATATTTATCTCCTCTTTACCTGCCAAGCACATGTTGAGAAGATTTCTGGTAGCATTGCCGCAGATTCATATACAGCATCTCGATCATAATAAGTGAAGTGTCTGATAAAATATCTGCTTTAAGTTCTTATTTTATTTACAGTATCGTCACTATGCAAGCGAAACAAAGTGTAGAAATTCTGTAGCCGCTACTAAGCTGTGTGTTACAGAAGTTAATTTTATTTAGAATTGTTTGAAATGTTTTTGAGAGTATGTTTTGTTGTTATTAAAAGTTCTTTTTTTGTGAGACTTTTGTAGTCTGCGTTCCGGAAAATTTATTCTGTGAAAGTACATACTAATAAACACTGTGTTTACTATTGACAAGTGCAGAATATATTATTGTGTGTGATAATTTTATCTTCCCGTTTCACAGGATTAAACATGACGTATGATCGTATGACGTAGATGGCTTTCACATTAAACCAATGTCATTTTTACCCCATAGTGTACGATTCTCGGGCAAAAAATAAGAAACTTTTTTCCGACTTCCTATAGTAATGTTACAATTTATAAAAGAATTTATAAAAAAATTAAAAAGTGTTTTAAAAATAAAATTTTTATTCTTCCTTCAAAATGTGATAGAGTAATAAATTAAGTAAATACCATAGTATCAGTAGGTAGTTACCATACCATAGTATTATAGGGGTAGATAGTAAGTATCAAACAGGACGGGTATGGGGCATTCTCACACTTGACTTATGACTTTTTAGTCCCTGAACAATAATTTTTATTTTAGTACGCATTCTTGCGTTTTTTTTTTTTTATTTCATAAACTGGGGAACATCCCATTTCATGATTGCTTAACAATATTAATGAGATAAATAAGTTTTGGACGATGTTGGGGGTCCAAATAACAGAAAAACTCCTATACCGTCCCGTGTCCCTGATGCTGATTTTTAAGTTTGGAGCTGTCTGTATAAAATTGTTTCAATAAAAGTAATTCGATGTAATTTTTTTCCAAAACTAGGATAATTGTTTTATATAAATATGTAGCAAAAAATTAACCTGCACACATTTTTACGGTAGATATTATTTTTTGAACTCTCTCCCTGGGTTTTAGATTCCTTACCATCCCTCTTGCTAAACTTGTACAGAAAACCATTTCAGATGCAGCCAATGAATTTTTTTCAAGTTTTTTTCTCATGCAGAAGTATGCTAGAGAAAGAATCTCTAAAATTCTTTGACAGGAAATTTACTGCAGAATTTAAATCAGCATTTAAATATCAATTTCAAGCATCGTGGCTTTATTGGTAGTCTTACCGTCCCCAAGGTTTATTCCTGCACTTTTCGAGGAAAATTATTTTTTTCAATTTAATCCAATGTAAATAACTGTTTCTAAAATCAATGAACATTGTGGCTATCACTTAGTCTTAACATTATTTGCCTAAAAATAGGGGTAATTTACCTTACCGTCCCATCCTTACCATCCTTTTTTTTCCATTACTACTTTTTTCCCCTATACTATTCCCTTTTTCTTTCTCTTCCGTCCCTTCTTTAACATCCCTTTAAGATAATGCTATACCAAAATTTTGTACTAACAGTACTACATTGTTATTATTTCTTACTTAAATGTCCTGTAGGTACTATGCAAATTCATTATAAGTAAAAATTTAATGAAAATAGAAAGTTACAGTGGTAAATGGTAAGGAAAATTAAACTCGCAAGTTTAACTTAAACCTCAGTTAAATAAAAAAATTTTTGCTGCTGACCATGTTTTTTTATATTTTGATTCATTTAGGCATTCGTCTATCAGATTAAAATGTTATTTTAACAAGTTCAATTTGACCAGATTTTTATTCCCGTCAAAAGATTGTGAGAATCTACTTTCTAATATTTTTTTCCAAATATTTAAAATTGTTTGAGTAGATGAAATACATATCTAACACACTAAAATAAAATGTGTTTTGTGAGCTGAGTGCCAATGAACTCTTTAAAAAATCCTTATTAAAAATACTCAATCTTTTTTATAGTAGATAAGAAAAGTATAAATAAAACTTATCGATATTTGCACAATGTTAAAAATATTTAAAAAAAAGTTTAAAGATAACTTCTAAATGTCTAAAAGCTTACCTTGTTACACTGCTCAGCAAAAGTTTAGACAATGATCTATTATGCTTCTGTACTACGAAGTATTTAACGAATTGTTGTAAGTCAACTGTCACATATTACTGGGGACTTATCCTTTATTCTCAAACAATAAATTTAAAATTATACCTTTTATATAATAAATAATGACAAAAAAAAAACAAAATTAACATGGTGGCAAAAGTATAGACAATCTGTCTATATACAGAAAAATAAGCATAAATTAAAATCGAACAACACCTACATTGTGTGCAATTAGTGAAAATATGTGACTAGGAAACTAAACTGTGTGAGGAAACTAAATCCTGCATCACTTGGGAGTCTATTTCGTACCAAACACGTTCAACAGCTGTTCGACGTTCATTAATAGAGGAGTATTGTAAAAAAAAATGCGTAAAACGTATGAGATATGATGCCACAAATATTTTCGATTGGGTTCAGATCAGGGCTACACGTGGGCCAGTCGAGAACAGTAATATTTTGAGAGTTAATTCAACTTTTGTCTTGCATGCAACATGGATGGACGCATTATCTTGCACAAATACATACTTTAGAACAACTAAAAGTTCACCAAATGGCTGTAAATTGTTTTCCAATGTATGTATGTAGTGTTACGCTGCATGGAAACCATTGAGGATCTACAGAGATACTTGAGCATTAAAACAAAGTGGGGCCCAAATCATAAAAGAGTCACCTCCTTGTTGACGACGAAAGAAAGTCCGAGGCTGTTTACGCAAGTCATGCCAATAGTATTCAACCCTATCTGGGTCATCCAAATTCCGCTTTTTATTCGTCGCTGAGTGTCACAGTACACCACTTTGGTCCACATGACATATCTTTGCAAGCCCATTGCATTCTTGTCAATTTGTTGTGAGATTTCAAGACTATTTGTTTTATCATTTTCATGAAAACTAATTTACATCTTTCTTTTAAACCTCTACGAATCGTACCCGTTGACACAGAAAGCTCTGACTCACTTTTAATGCGATTAGCAATCATCATTTGTCTAGATGATATTTTATGGGTCCTTCTACCATCTCGTTTTCTGGCCACGCGAGGCCTTCCAGATTTATGTTTTGCTTTGAAAGAGTCACCCTTAAACAGTACTTGGTAGACAGACTTCTTTGGACGATTCATAACAGCTGAAATTTCTGCAACAGTCTTCCCTTTCTATTTCAGCTTCCATGCTACAATTACTTCATCTGTCTGAAAATTTCTAGCTCATGGCATCTTCCCTAACCAATGCTATTGCGAGGTGCACTTAAATACTTCATGCATGTGGCGTGAAAAGTTTGAAATTTGCGTTTTTCTGTGAACAGTTGCCAAAAATCACGAAAGTGTCTAAACTTTTGCAATAAGCAAATTTCACATTTTTCAGTTAAATTAAATAACATCCGAATTAAAAACCGTTATTTAAGTCCTAAAATGTTTAAAATATGTTTAAAAATCATTACAGCCATTTGTATAGCCCAAGTGTTAGTATGTTTTATTTAAAGGTCAAATATCCCAGTGTCTAAACTTTTGCTGAGCACTCTGTATACCAGCTGTTCAACGGTATACATTTTAGTTCATTATTTATAATGTATTTTTTTTATTTTAAAATTGTGAAAAAAGTTGTTTTCATTAATACCTAAATGTTGATTATTTTTTTAAGCAAAATTTTGCAATGCCTTTGTTTTTTCTGTGCGATACATATTTAATTCATGCTTATGGGAACGTCCACTGTTACTCTTGTGACAGTCAGAGCAAATTTCCATATATATTTCCAATTCTTTTATTACAAAATATATTTAGGATATATATAAATTTGATGCAACTAATTAAAAATACATGTACTCTACTTTCCTAAACCAAATACAATTTTTAACAAAAAGCATTTTACTTACCTAGATAATAAATCAAAATTCTGTTACTCTTGTGACCACAAAAAAATGCAATTTTTAAAAATCATGTTTGACGCAGAAATTCTGTGAATTATATGAGACTATAGAAATAAAATTTGCACAATATAGCAGAGTAATTTTATCTTTTTAAAAAGCATTAATCATTGAACTCATCTGATAACACATGAATTAGTTACATTTGATTTTGCAAAATGCTAAGTGTTACTCTTGTGACATTTTGTCCACAATGTAATTTTAGCAAAAATTCAGTTTAAATTCTAAACAAAATAATTAAAATCTACGTAACAGAATAAATCATTGTTTTCATTATCAACAATATCACTTGCAACTTCTCCTGTATCATGATTTACTTAATGAAACACAAATTCTTTGTACGAATCATGTTAGTGTAAGTTTTGTAGTAGATAGTGTCATTTTTCATCGTTTTAACAAATTGTATTTGTTGAATGCCCTTCACTGTTGGTATTTTATCGCAAAGTAATGAAATTTTATTGTTTTATTTCTTTTGGCAAAATAGGCAGTATATCTTAGAATTGCTTTTTTATCATGCACTTCATTCCATATATATCATTATACAACAACACAAAATAAATCTACAGCATCTATACCAGGAGTATTTGAAAAAAAAAAGCTCAATTAAGTTAATTGAGAAAGGAGTCTGACTCATTGCAGTCATATTTGCATAGTTATATTTTTGTTTAAATTGGAAAGCACAACCACCATATAAAAAAGTAAAACAGGTGCATTTTAGGAAAATACAAATTCCCTTAAAGATGCAATGTTGAAATTTTGCATACGAAAGCATTTACAAAATTTGATTATGAGTTACATTGTCTAAAATAATACCATAAGATTTTACTTTATTGGGATCATACTAAATGAAAAGCTGAAAAAACAGTCGCTTGTAGATTGGAACAGTAATGTAGTATTTCATACCAAAATTTCGTCTTGGCATGAAAATAAAACAGTTTCCAGAAAATCCACTGGCATAATTATTCTTTGAGAAATGGTTATTTTTTGGCATTATGAAAATAATTTTTTGTACAAGTTTCAATGAATGTGTGCCACAAAAATGGATTTAGTAGCTTTCGAAAATTTTTAAACAATCAGAAATGGTTTCTTTACCTGTTACTTTTCAAAATGTTTATCAACGCTTTGAAAAAGTAACAGTATTGAGAAGATGTTGATAAACGTTTTCCAATAGCAAAACGTCTATCAACGTTTTGCTATTTACAATAACTTTTAAGAAGTTCTGTATTATGGTCTTTCGTTTCAAATAATTCTTCGATGTTATCTCCGCAAATCAGACATTCAGAATTCCTAAATTTTAATTATCATGTATCTCGGCAGACAAAGTCATTAAATCTATCACATGAATGTTTAATGCGGGAAATACACCAGTTACTACGTTATGAATTGCTTGAATATAATCATGATAGCAACAAATGGAAATATTCTGATGAGTAATTTTCTATTGTTTTATGAAACTCGGCTTTAAAGCAGCAAAGGAATCTCCAATTTTTCAATTTAGGAAAGCTTCTTTAAACAAAAAACGTATTCACTTATTAAATGTCCCCTAGAATTGATGAAATTATGTGACCTTTTTCACGCTTAACTAACGTAGATTTAGCTGAAGAATGACTTCTTCTTAAATCTTCATCGACATAAAATTCTTCAAAGCTGTGGAGTTAGATTTTTTTTCGTTATAGTATCTGAGGTTAGCTAGTTCTCTACTTTTTCCTTTTCTTAATATTTCCATTTTCTTGCTGAAAATTTTGCTGGTTCTAAGACTTTTCTTCACTTTATCGTAATATATTTTGTTTTGTTTCTTTCTCACAACAACATATTCAATTTCATTCTTATTTTTTCTCTACAATTTTTGGCGCTAAGCAGATTTTTCGCTCTTTAAAACAATGTCATGTATAAGAAGCAATATTAAAATCTGTCCTTTAGAATATACTATCAGAATCCTTTCCATAAGAGTTACTATAAGAACCTCTGTAGGTTTTACAGCGATATTTAGCAAACGAAGCTTTACAAAGCCTATAATATATCTAATCAAAGACCATGTGCTTCAAACCAAAAGAAAGCACACAAAAATGACACGAGTTGAGTTGTTTTATTATATCTTTAATTACTTGTCATGATCATTTTATAATCTTAAGTAATACACAAAATGAATAAAAATAAATTCACCCATAAAAAAACACTAATAAAGATAATTTAACTTCCTTAAAATTTACAAAACTATTTCAAGAACTGCTCTAATAACAGAGAAAAAAACAAGAAAACTTTAAGCATTCTGTTTGTTTTGGTTGTAACGCAGTTTTATATCAAACTATCGACAAAAGTATTATGTGTTACTCTTGTGACACAGACGTTTGTTACTCTTTTGACAACCCCCCAGAGCCCATTCCATGCATAGCATAAAAAAAATATTTAATGTAAAATATGTCTTATACCTCGAAATCAGAGAATTAGAAGTTTTGGGTAAAAATTTTAAGTAGTTTTTTTTTTATTAAAACTTTTGTATGTTTTCCGTTACTCTTGTGACGGAAAACATGTTATGTTAATACTTAAATAATATTAACTAACGTTATAAGTATTAACTAACGTATTAAGTATTAACTAACGTATTAAGTATTAACTAACGTTAATACTTAAATAGTATTAACGTTTAAATACAGCCAAAAATATAATAAAGACATTATCTAAAAGATTTTATTTATGTAGATCTTAAAGATATGATAATAGTTTGTTGATTTAAATGCATAGTAATTTTATTGAATTCTAAAAAGTAAAAATATCATACATTTCAATAAGTTGTATTTTAAGCTCAAATGTAAATGTAGTTTTATACTGTTAGTATCCAGCTCATTTTCAGTAAACACTTGCTTTTATGAAATTAAAACTTACAAATTTATATACTTCAACTCTTTAGCTTTAAATTGATGTATCACACTTATATTTTCGTTTTTAAAAAAAATTTCAGCAAGATTTTTTTTCCACCGTGGACGTTCCCTTATGCAATAAACGATTAACAGTCCGAAATAGTTAATAGACTTAACAGTTGCAACAAACCCAACGTCCTCTCGATGAAGAGCTAAATACCTAAAAGCAACTGATAACAACATTAAATTTTTGTACGTGCTACTTATTTAGGGTAATAAAAAAAGGAATAATTACGCAAGTATGCATAAATATTTTTATAATTATTCGACTGGTATGACATTTTAACCAAACGAGAGAAACTAATGCTTTATATTTTTATCACAACGTTAAGATAAAGACAAAATTTATGAAAGTGACTTTTAAGATAGTTTCCTTTATCAAATAAATTCCACTTTTTGTTTCAGTTTCTTAAATATGGATCATATCCATGAGTTTCTTTTATCTAATATAGAAAAATTTCCAGTAAATACAAAACATTTTTGTGCGCAGACATCAAAATTCAGCGCTGGTCTCTCAGAGACAATGTTGTTGTTTTTTTAAACTATATTTTCACATATAATCCCTTTTAATTACAGCTTTACAACATAGTTAATAAAAAAGAAATGTGCCCAGTTAAACTGATGGCACTGAGCTTACAGTCTATTCATATTAATTGTATATTATATTCTTACTTCAAAGAATAATGCCTTTTGAAAAACAATTTATGGAAGGGATTACCCCCACCCCCTTGTTTTAAATCTTTATACTTAACCAATGAGCCTCCAAATCTCAACAGGAAAGCGCCTTATCAGAATAAACCGGCATACCAAATTTGAAGCAGAACCGAAAGAATAACCCGTTTATCTAAATTGAGGGGGGTGGTATTAGCCCCCCGTTACCCCCTTTATACATAAACAATGAACCTACAAATCTAATCAGGGAAGCATCTTATCAGAATTAACCCGTATACCAAAATTGAAGAAAATCTGATAATTCTGCATGAAAAACATATTTATCTAAGTTAAGGGTGAGGTTAGCCCCCGTAACCCCCCCCCCCTTTATGCATAACGAATGAACCGTCGAAACTAATCAAGGAAGCGCCTTATGAGAATGTACCTAAAAAAATATTTAAAGCAAATCGGATTTTTTCTGTCAAGAGTTATCGCGTTACGTACGTACGTAAGTACGTACATACAGAACCTGTGGGCACGTTAGCTCTTAGGCTTTGGTAGCCTGTGAGCAAAAAAGTGGTTACGTAAAATACACAATATGTACTTTATAAAGCTCAATGTTTTACTAAAAAGGCAACTCAAATAATAAAAGATATGCTACAATTAAAAATACATTTTATTTTAAACTTCTTAGTACTTTCGAGCTGTATTTCCCAAGCCCATCATAAAGAATATTTTAGTAATTGCTGTTTGTTTATACAAATACGTCACTTCGTTTTGAAAGTGAGTGAGCTAATAATTATTAGAGTTGAAAGCAGAAGTAGCAGTTTCTTGGATTGAACTTAATTAGAGAATATATATATATATATATATAATCCTTAACTGCAGTTCCATTTATTTTATTACATCACTTTGTTCTTATACGTCAATTTTATTTTAATGCGTAGCTGGACAGTCGAAGTAGAAGTGTTTCATATTACATTTGCGGAAAAGACGATATTTAACTGCCATACCATAAACTTTAATTCCTTATGTTGCTCAAGTTTTCAGGATTTACTTTCAGGATATTGAACCATGTATTAGGGATATTGTACGATAAGGCATCGTTACATGCTTTATTCTTTTTACATAGAATTTCCACGTATTCTCAGATAGTGGATGCGTAATAATTATGGATGTTGGGCATATGATTTTTGCAAGATCAGGGTTTTTATGCATTCTGATATTCTATTATTCTTATTGAAATTTAACGAGAGAGAGCTGTGGATTGAAGACAAAATTTTATACTTGCTTTATGCTCTTCTGAAACACTACTACTTCGACTGTCCAGCTGCGCATTTAAAAGGAAAGTGACGTATAAGAACAGAGTGATGTAATAAAATAAATGGAACTGCAGTTAATGATAATATATATATTATCTAATTAAGTTCAATCCAAAAAACTGCTACTTCTGCTTTCAGCTCTAATAATTATTGACTCTCTCATTTTCAAAACGAAGTGACGCATTCGTATAAATAATACGCAATTAGTTATTAAAATATTCTCTGATGATGTGCTTGGGAAATACAGCTCGAAAGTACTAAGAAGTTTTAAATTAAATGTAGTTTTAACTTGTAACTTCTCTTTTAAAATTTTAGTCGCCTTTTAAGTAAAATAGTAGGCTTTTTAAAGTTCATATTGTATATTTTATGTTTGGATCAAGGTGCAATATTGCGTTTCGTCTTATGATTTTAAGTGTTAATGTTTTCGGTTTTTCTGCCCGTCTGTCTGTCCGGTTCTCTAACCGTAATCTAATATGAATTAGTATAATGGGCTTTGTAATTGATATATATGATTGAAATTAACCGTGATATGTTCAGTACTGAAAATGAAATGTTTACCATTTATAGTTACATTACAAGGACTCTGAAAAGTAATCCGCTAAATTGCGGTCAGTAGGGGAACAATCGTTTTCAGTGATTTTTATTGATGTTACACTGTTGCACTCATATTGAAATTGATATACATGATGAGCTAGATTACAACATGTTTTCTATAAAGTACAGTATCCCTTTAAGACCGGGAGTTTTTTTGGTAGAAATCGAAAGTTTGGGTAGTTTCCCCTTATTCGTAGGATCGTATTTGATTGAAAAAAAAGATTAAAAAAAACCCCGAAGTCAGGTTATGCCAAGGCAGGACTCACACAATTGTGTGGGTTCGGCCTTAATGTAGACGATTTTAGACTAAATCTACACAACTGTGTTGTTTGGGATTATGTGTGCAAATATCTAAAAATAAAAGTTTAAGCCAAAAACGTTGTTTACTGAGATAATTTTCATCAGCCACAATGAAAATGTTTGAAACAATTTTTGTTTTTGGATAGACAAAATTTCATTTTCTGTGACGTGCTCAATGCTCGCTCCGCTCTTAAGGGCCGTAGACAAATGGTATGCCCTTCACTCCGGTTGGATTGTGCCTGATCCTTCAAATTTATTTTTTATACTTTTTCCGGCAGCGGTATTTTGTTAAAATACCGATCGAAGTACATAAAACTAGGTCTGAACCAGAGTCAGATCCTAAGCCTAGATTCTTGTGGACCAGGTCTGTACTTTTCACTGGTATACTACAAAATTTAAAACTATCCCAGATGTTGCTGTTACCACAGAGTGTGGTTTGTTTTTTACATGCTGTTTTACTGATGCACGTCCTAAAAAAAGGCATCGTCTGCTCATCTATGAAACATTTTCCCTGTTCTCCTGGTAAATTCAAGCAGACACTACGGAATCTGTTGATCATTTGCTGAAATTTCCATAATTTATTATTAATTCCTGTTGATTTACTTGCTGTGTCTACAAAATGGAATGAATTTATCAAATGTAAAAATATATCTCGTGGTATGCATATAACTCATATAAAAATTATAAATCACATATGGCATCTATAACTCAGAGCGGAAGCATACAGTTCGTTACATGTGCAGTTCGTTACATACATCTAATACTATCAATTTTAAATAGAGATCATGAATACTACAAACCTATTAATTTAAAATTAATCCGCTTTAAAAATGTAATTAATGAAAAATAAATTGCTAAAAACATAAATTTAAAAAAAATCACTTAAAAATAAAAATTTTATATATTAGGAATTGTAACTATTTTGGAAATGTAAATCCCGGACCTGCATATTATGCGGGTCATTTGTTTTCAACGTTTGTAAAGCCTAATTAAATTTATCAAGGACAAAATCACTTAAAATCATTAATAAAGTACATGAAGAGAAAAATTAAATTTAAGCAAACACTAAAAATCATATTTAAAAGAAATTACGACAGTACATACTTTTTGTCTAATTCTGTCAGATGATATAGTCTTTTTAAAAGAAGAAAATCTAACCCTGTATTGTAATTGGTGCCCCCTAGATGTGTATTACCAAAACATCTGAAGTCAATTAACTCATATAAATGTGCAGATTTGGTTTTAAATCGCACAAAAACAGGAAATAGTCTTTTTTTTTTACTTTAGTATCACCCACACAATTGCGTGTGTCAGGGCTTAAAAGGTTATAAGTAGCAATTATAGTTCGTTTGCATAGGAGCACTAAATGATGATCTATGTTGAAAAATCGTTTCGGGCGTATTTTAAAGATATAACGGTACTTTAATGAAACCGGATACATTACTGGTACTTTAAAACATACAATTTGTATAGTGATCGAGTACGTAGAATTAATCCTTCATTTACAGAAGCGCTCAAATTAATTTGTTTACAGATCTGCTAGATGCGCGTTTCCAGCTGTGATATGCATTTTAAAACTTACTAATTTTTAGTTTACTAAGAGGTGTGTAGAAGCTTTACAAGGATGGATAAAAAAAATACAAACACATTGCCGGTTATGGACAGCAATTAATGCAAATTAATTTTTACTGTGTTATTTTTTTTTCATTTTTTATTCAAATATCTAATTTGATTGGTTGGAAAAAATAAAACGAAGATTAAGATAGTATTTGAAAATGTTTCATAGTCTAGGTCATCTTATATGATTTTTAGTTCATGTCTTAAATAGTAATTCTTTTGAAATATATGTGTCCTTTTCTTGTTTTGGTAGAAACACATTTCAGACTAAATATAGATCCGTTTAATTTTTTTTTTTTTTTTTTTGATAGATTGAACGCTAGAATAACGATATTGGGCAACATGTTACTATTTTTGAAAAACAACTTTTCAACTTTTAAATTTTGAACTTTGAGTTTTACAGAAACTCTGTTTGGATTAAGACTGTTTTTAGGGTTTGCTTCTCGTGTGTATCCTTCCAAATCACTGTGAAAATGTACGTTCACAAAAGAAATATTCTATATAATTAAAACAAAAATGCTTCTATAAATTGTTGAAGCACTATCGTCTTTTTCAAAAAATAAAACTGCTAGTTTTTAAAGTGTAGTTTTTCTAATTCACACTTTACACCGTGTAGTTATAATCTGGCTACATGGATCTCGATAAATGCTGGTTCAACAATTTTGTAAAGTAATCCAATTTTATGAAAATTGTTATTATTTACTTTAATCTTATTTTACAGATGATTTATGTGACATTAATATGATAATAAGTGAAGTGACCAGTGACTATTCATTGAATAATATAATTAGTATTCATGAGATTTATGATAATCATAATTTTTTCCTCTTTATACAAAGAAAATGAAACGACATTTCTAAGTCATACAGATATATAAAGCTTTTATGAAACTAAATGCAAAATTAAGATTAGAAATGAAACATCAAATCACAAAAGCTTTATCATATACTCTTTCTTCTAAATTAAACATGAAATCAGAATATCCACGAAATCCCTGATACCCATATTCTCATTAGATACGAGATACTGTTATCTTATTCAATCATTAGAAGTTTTGATGGAAGAATAAATTTTATGCTTAAGAAGACTTTAAGCAAGTGAACTTGAACGATATATCTCAAATTTATCGTTTTCTGACGCAAGCAATTTGAAGGATACCGATATTTATAATTAGAAACCTTCAGTCTTATTCGTTTGCATGAATTATCCATGCTTCATTGATGGTAAGAGAAATGTGACATCTTACAAAATTAATATCATTATCTCACGCAGAAAGTCTGTGTTATCCGAATTTATTCTTGATAATGTGTTGTCATATTTAGATTTGGAGACAAAGAGTCCAGAAGATAATTGATAAGGACAAACTAATTTAGAGCGAATAAATCAGAATAATCAATATAAGATTAGTATTTTACCTAAATATTTTCTCAAATCGCTTAAAGATGCTGTATGCTTCTTTTCAAAAATAGTATTTGGAATTTTAAAGAGTTGGTAAAAGTAATACATCTAAAGCTTAGCTTAAAACTGATACGTCTTTGTGGCGATCTGATTATATTTTTTTCCTAAAACAAACTGAGTACGATTCGTCTGCTCATCTCCTAAAAGTTAAAGTTTATCACTTGCAACCCATATAGGATAAAAAAGCTATTAAGATTTTATATTAATTTTTAACTTAAATTTTTAATTTTTAAATAAATAATATCATTTGTAAATTTTCAAGTAGGGTGAAAAATGTCCGGGCCAGGTTTGGAACCAAGTATCTCATGGGTGAAGCTGCCAATGCTCTGACAACTGAGTGATCTTGGACCAATCTGGAGGATCTAATGCAGCCAGCTAGCCTTAATGAACACACCATCTGGTCTGTTATATGAATCATCTCAACTGAATAAATCACAGTTTATGGAACTCTGTTGAGCAGGTTCATAAATCAGACCAGATGGTGTGTTCATTAAGGTTAGCTGTGTGAATATCCGAGTTATAATTTCCATGTTTATAAGGAATACCGTAAGTAAAAAATAAATCAAAAGCCCGAACTCGTCAAAGTGGTGTTATCCTTGACAAAATTTTCTTTCATATTTTGATATGGAAAAATTCCTGTTCAAACTAATAATCTAAAACAAGCAAAAGATTTGAAGTTTTATTTTTAATTAATGAAGAGTCCATATAAAAACAAGAAAATAATTAAGGCTAAAGGATTTCAAATGAAATGCTAATTTAATTAACTAATTTTAATTATTTCCTGTGTTTAACAAAACACATTTGATTAAGAATTTGTATTTCATTAATTGAACAAATTCCCTTCACGAAGTTACTGCCCACTGGACTTGAAAAAAAATATTTTCGTGCTTTGTTTTCATTAACATATGTTATCTGAACTTGTTAAAATACATTGTGTTATTTGTATGAATATTAGAACAATAAATACATTTATTTTGTTTAAATAATGAATTCCATACGAAATATTTCATAACTTAAAAAAGTAATATAAAGTTTCTGAAACATTAATTGCAGTAGAAATGTCAAATTTATGTTATATAGAAGATTAGCAAACAATAACGGCTACAGATCCTATCAAGGAAGATATTTATCTTATAAATTAACAACCTTAAAACTATAATGTAATTACATGATGCTTCATTTTGCATATAATGTTTTTCTACAAATATTTATTGCATATTTAACTTTCGTTACTGTTTTTAATAAAAAAAATTGTGAGATAATGTTAAGATTTTTTTAAAGTTTGATTTGATTAATATTTTCGATTAACTTCGACATAAAAGAGTCTTTTATTGAACATTTAAGTTTTATTTGTCTTATTTTATGACAGTAACTGTTTAAAAGTAATTCGACAATTTCTTGATTTTTTTTTCTTTCTGAAACAAAGTCTTTTTAATCCTCATTATGGAGCTTTTTGCCATCATGAGAAATGTGTTGAACACTTACTAATAGAAATATATCCTATAAAATAGTAATGTACGCCAATTGCTGTAGGTTAACACTAAATAAGGCCGCTGCGCCATAAATGTGGCGATTAGTATAGATGTTGTAGACCATGACAGTAGGTCCATTTATGACATTTGAATGATCACTTTGTTATTGATGAAAGTTGGTGTCAATTTAAGAGTGCTTAAGGTAACCGGGAAAGCAAAATTCCACTAAAAAATTGATTTTTACTTTTTTATATCATTAAATAGTTTAAACTTTTATCTTTCCAACGATGTGTCACACATGTTTATACATAAAAAATTAAGTGTTGAAATTAATCATTCTTTCTAAGAGTACTTCACAGCTTAATGGTAATTTAAATCTTTAATTGACTTTTTCGGAAAACTTGGATTTTTCATGTTTATGTCGTTTTTTTCAATATCTATTAATCTTAATAACTAAGATTTTTATTTAATATGTGTACTGTAATATGTATACTGATATATTATATACTTTACCACATGGATTTAATGATTTGTTGAGAATTACTTATTTTAGGCAGTGAAATCTTACCAAAAATGCTAATTTAAAAATGACTTTCAATAATAATTAATAATTATTTTTGAGGTTCACATAGAAAGAAAATGGTCTGTTAAAATACGTAAATCATGCTATTTTAACTACTCTAAAAAATCCAGACCTCTGTCTTTCACCATTTCTGAGGAAAAGGTACATAAAGTTGGCGAATTTAACGTGGCGGAGATAAGGCTTTCCCGGTCCCCTTAAAGCATAAAGAATCTTCCTACCAGGGTCATTTGATAAACGTTTGGGGTGTTACATTTGTTACAACTTCTGGCTGTTGATACGACAACTAGCTGTCAAGAACGATGGTAGCAACAACGACCTGCGCAAACGCTTTTGCTTTCGTAGATCATACATGCATTCTAAATATCGCCGAATGCCAAATTTTACAGCATCTAATAGGGAAAACATGTTCTAATATAAGAAATTCGTTTGAAAAATATAACTCAGTTTACTGATTTTTTTATGTGATTTTAAACACTTTTCGAAAATACATTGATTTAAACGTATTTAACAATGAATATTTGAAGATGTGAGTTTCAAATCTCGCCTTATCCAAAATTAAAAAATCGTGTTATGACGTTTTGTATAATTTAAATCTGCATCTTCTTTCTCAGTTATAGAGTAAAGGCTTTACTAATTAATTTCTTTCCATCCATTTTGTTGTTAATTTATTGGGTGTTCTCTCCCTTACCCCCATCAGTCCCTAATTATTTCTTTTCCTTTAAATGTTGCTTGTGTTTTCATAATATTAGCAAATTTCATTTGAACAATATGAAAAAAGTTGTCTTTTTTGTATTTTCTTCAGTTTTTTTTAAATAGTGAACTTAAGATTGTTTTTGTACATGTTAGTAATTTTTAGCAGCCCATTTATAAAAAACATATACCTGCGAAAATAGTAATTATTTCTTTTATTAATTGAAGATAAAACTTTTTCAGCACTTTCACATTCAGCGACATCAAATAAATATACGGATTAATCAAAACTTTTGAATAAATTGAAGGCAACAAATGTAGCAAAATCTTATTCTAATTATTGAAATTTATAAGGAAAATCATTTCTCTTATTGTGATGTTTTTAAAGCCAAAAATTCTTAATGTATCACATTAAATTTTACAAATAAAATTTTCCAGATATCACGTTCCGAAATATTAAATCCACTATTATTCCGTATTTTGTTATGCTAATGGTGTTCATTATCATAATACTTAAATACAAAATATCAGTGCCGAAAGATTAAGGAAGGACTAGTGTTGTTTCAACGCCAAAATGAACTTTCAGACTTCCAAAGCTTTAATAAACTTTGAATCCTTATATCGGAATTCTAATTTCGATGGTATTAAAATAATTTTCCAATCTATGTGTATGCAAATTATACTCATGTATGGAATGAAATTGTAGCATTTTCAATTAGAAATATAATGTTTGCGTAGACATCATTTCGGTTTAT
Organism: Maratus speciosus; assembly: GCA_963932465.1. NCBI lineage: Eukaryota > Metazoa > Arthropoda > Arachnida > Araneae > Salticidae > Maratus > Maratus speciosus. The sequence continues at coordinate 60,571,678 of OZ010788.1, forward strand.
TACTAAGTAATGTGAAAAGTTAAATTTAGTGCTCATAAATAAGTTGAAATTAACATTAATAAGCATTACAACTTCGGATTCTATTTTGTAAATGGAATTCATTCAACTCAAATTCATCAAAAATTACTCATCAAATTCCTTGTTCTTTTCCTAAATCATATGGCTAATATTATAACTGTTTCCAAATTTTCACTTTTTAGTGATTATTAAGCCTAATTATTTTTTCACCTTATATTGTTTACCTAAACTAGTTTACTTAAAATTTCCAGAAGCCTGTAAATAATTTATTTCCGTTTTTTTTGTTTTTTTTGATATTGTTATAGATTTTGGTAGCAACAATTTTTTTAAAAATATTATTAAAATTTTCGAAATAAATAAATGCTTACTAAATTTATTCCGTTCTATTTTTTATGATGTTTTTTTTAATTAGAGTATCTTTGATTATTTAAAAGAATTTATTCGGATAGGAGGAAAGAAAGCTGTAAATTCGATACAGGAAAGAAAAGATGAAAAGCAAAGAACATTGTTGATTTTCTTACTTTATTGGTTTCGTTTTTTTTTTTTTTTTTTTTTTTTTTTTTTTTTTTTTGTTTTTTTTTTTTTGTAATGAGGAAAAACTGCACTTAGAACTGTAGACTGTATATAAACAGCAGTATGCCAGCAAATTTTAAAAGAACAGATTTGTTTTAAAGTAAAAATTCCACTTAAATTAACATTTTTTTTTAATTGGGGAACGTGTTCTACCTTCGTTATATCTGAATCTGCGGTTTATCGGATCGTACTAAATCAGGGTTCTACTGTGTTATGAAAAGCATCTTCAGATATATAAGAATTCGTCTGGCATTTAACGTCAATAAGGTGAAATTTCGACTTAAGAAGGAACTGTATCATTAATTTATAATAAACCTACAAAATTAGTTACACTAAAAAATGCATCTGACATTGGTTAGTCTAACTCTCAAAGAAATATTAGTTAAACATATAGTTAGGAAAATACTATTTCTAGAAAACTCAGTTGTATAAATTATTGAAAAATTAAACTTTAATCTTATATATAATCAGTAAAATATAATAATCAGTTATTATGATGAAGTTATCAATTGAGGCTCTTATCCTTGGTATTATGTGATGAAAAATCAGGGAAATGTATTTCACTTCGACACGATCATAGAATTTTTTTTCTCTATGAAATCTAAACCTGACATCATTTTCACTATCTACAGATTTACATACTCATCTTTCATATGCGTATTCACTATCTTTTTTTTTAAATATGACGTCATTTTCCATTACTTGCATTTCGCCTAATATCTGAAACTCAGTGTCAGCAGAATGAAAAAATATAGAAACGTAAAAACTTTATGAGAATGAAACTTTATGAAATACCTGCTTTCAAAAGCAGTACGTCATTTTTCATTCAAGATATTTTGGCGCAGCATATCCACAATAAGATTTTGCGCCGCAAAACACTATACAGCAAAATAACCATTGAAAATTTAAAAAATATTTTTTTGAATTTTTATCATAAAATGACGTTAATAGAGATAAACAAACCTCATTAATTCTCTCTTCTCTGCAACAATAAAAGCAATCAAATAGCCACCAGTTTGAAGAAATTTCATAAAACTTTTAAATTTAAAATATAAAACTGGGAATATCGTAAAGAATATCAGATCTACAAATGAACATCTTTCAGTTAAAAAAATTATTAGTAAAATTGGTTCAGTAGAAAAGCTCAGGGCAAATGTCTAAAAACAGCCTCGTGTTTTAAATATACGCGTATAGATTACTTTTTTTAATAAGTAAGGAGTCATATGTACAATTCGGGTAAACGGAAAATCATAAAAAATACATTAAGCAAATTATGTTATTTTGATAAAATTATAGTACGATGGCCTAAAGAATAGCAATAAAATTCGATTAGTCGAAAGAATTTTGGACAAAAACTTCGGGAACCTGACATTATTTTAAACCTGTAATTATTGCTGAGCATAGGACATATAAAGGACAAACGTATATGTGCGTTACGCTGACGTCAGTTTGCGAATAGTAAGAGTTGATGATGAAATTTCGGTTTTGCAATTTTCACTACTGCAATTTTTTATACTTCTAAACTTTTCATATTTTCTATTAGCATAGTGAAAAATGTGCTTTTAAATGCAATTTGTTTGAAAACTGTTTTCAATTTATTTTTGGTATAATTTTTCTGTAGTTTTCAATATCATTTTTCTGTAATGGGGACAACTGAAGTATATAATTTCTGAAGAAAGGAAATAAAAAATAGTAGATTACTATATCTTTTTGTTGCCATTTTCTCATAACAACTGAAAAAAAATGTAATTAAAATACGTGACATGACAAAAATATCGTCTGTTATAAAACCCGGTGAATTTTGGTTTTATTTCGTTTTGATTTATCAATTCAAAGATTTTTAACTTTGTTTGCTTGTCGAACTCTACGAAGCGAATTCATACAGGCGGGAATCAACATGTTCTATAGTATGAATTGCTATTTTTTGGACAAAGACTACGGATCTGAGCATATACACTGTATGTCACTGATCTTCTATAAAGGCACACTCAATTTTTGTAAAACATTGCGTTTTATCAGTTTGCGATTTCAATTTCGTTATTTTCAGATTTGAAACATTTGCACCTCTGAAGAAATCCACTTCTACAAAAGATATTTCAGTTTTAAGAATTAAAATACCCGCTTTATTTTATAAAATGATGTACGTCATTTGCATCCGCTTAAGCATTCCACTTTTATGATGTAGTCTTAAACAGCATCTATACAAATGCATGCATATGATGTCACTTTCGCGGAATAATACACAAACCAAGCAAAAAACGACGTCGTCGTTCAAGAAACTCGTAAAAACAAATCGGGTATCTAATGGCGTTCATTTGTTTGTAACATTAATATGGATACTGAAAATTAAATATAGTTTATAATAGTGTTTTATCAGAAATCATTCATTTATATTATTTCAAAATTCGGACATTTTCCCCTATGCTAATTGAAAATATGAGAAGTCTAGAAATGTAAAAAATTGCAGTAGTGAAAATTGCGAAAACGGAATTTCATCATCAAGTCTTGCTATTCTCAAAATGACGTCAGCGTAACGCACGTTTATCCTTTATGATGTAGATATATATCATGCGGAAGTTATGTAAGAATCTTTTTCAATACAAATTATAAACTCATTTCTTATAGGGTCGTTTAAAACATCGCTAATTTTTAGTTCATTCCCCGCAAGTATTAAAGATAACCGATTAGTTTTTTTTTTTTTATTATTTCTTGGGGAGTTTTATAAGTGAGGATAAAGAATGTTTTTGTAAATAGGTATTTTTAAAGTAGAGGGCCGTATAAAAATAAATTTTGAATTTCGTAGGAAAGATTGCGCTCTGGATACTCCAGCTTCCTATAAACATATTTATAATTTACTTTGTTTATCTGTCTTTCAAACTTACAAAAATAAACCGTCTAATCACATTTTTTGTACCCCATGCTCATATATATACAGGGTGTTGCCGAATTTAACCGTCAAATTCAGGGGGGTGGGTGATCAAGAGGAACAAAAATTACAATGAAACATGGTATCGCAAACCACCTATTTAATCAAAAATACTGGGTGATGTACAATAACTCAACTTGGTTTACCGGTAATAACTTTCAGAAAACTGAAGTACACTATAATGAAACTTTTAACAGACATTCTTAGTTTTGTTGTAAATGTGATACCATAAAAAAGTGGTAGAAGTTTCCATATCCGCCAGCAGTATGTAATTGACGCTTCATATTTTGTACTGTGATAACCAGTTTATATGGCATAATCGATTACTTGAGTGCCCTGGTTTTCTAGAAATGTTCGTAATGTTATCACATTTTATACGAAACGAGGTACATATCATTAAAGTTTCAGTGCAGTATTCTTATTTTTATTAAAATTATTACCATCAACCCGAGATCAGTTAGAGTGAAACATTCTGTATTTGTAACTAAATAAATGATTTGTAATAAAAGAACTTGACAATTACACCGTAAAAAGTTATATATACACTTGATAAAATATCATTAGTTTACTACACGGTGTACAAAACTGTTGTAAAGTCAAATAAACTTATACAAACATTAAAATAAAGTTAAACTATCTACGTTTCGGTCATCCTTCTATGACCTTCCTCAGGAACGTTGCCGTATATCTTCTAAAATTAGAGCAAAACCGTCTTGAGTTCAAAATGTTCGTTATATATTCAGTCAAAAGTAACTTTATCCAATTACAATCCAGAAAGCATGCAATGGCACCATCTATTAGACAAAAAGTAGACTACAATTTCGAATGATTTTTAATATGGCGCCGTCTATGAGGTGAAAAAGGGATAAAAGCTATCAAATGAACAATTTTGGCCTGCAGTGGCCCCATCTATTGTAAGGCAATGTAAATACATGTAGAACTTAAAATGCAAGAAGCAAACTTTGTTAAAATCAAAAATAGAAGTGCATACTTGACTTTGGGAAATATAAGATGAATAGATTAAATTTCAAAAAGTTATTTCAATATGTGCAACCAAAGTTTAGGGATATTAACTGATATGTTATCATTACAAACTTCTTCATTTCTAAACATAATTTCTATTGATTCTTTTTGAAGGCCATCTATTGCAGCATTACATGGAATTATAATTTTAGCATTATCAAAATCTATATAACTATGGGGGTTGTTAAAATAAAATTTAGCCAGTGCTGTGGTCTGACGATCTTGTAAAATGTCTCTGTTATGTTCTTTCAACCTCTCCAGAAATTTTCTTTTCGTTTGGCCACTGCAGGCCAAAATTGTTCATTTGATAGTCTTTTATTCCTTTTTCACCTCATAGACGGAGCCATATTAAAAATCATTCGAAATTGTAGTCTACTTTTTGTCTAATAGATGGTGCCATTGCATGCTTTCTGGATTGTAATTGGATAAAGTGACTTTTGACTGAATATATAACGAACATTTTGAACTCAAGACGGTTTTGCTCTAATTTTAGAAGATATACGACAACGTTCCTGAGGAAGGTCATAGAAGGATGACCGAAACGTAGATAGTTTAACTTTATTTTAATGTTTGTATAAGTTTATTTCACTTTACAACAGTTTTGTACACCGTGTAGTAAACTAATGATATTTGATCAAGAGTATATATAAATGATTTGTGTCCGCATTCTCTGTGGTAATTTTTTATCCTCTGGATACTTGACCACGCCTCTGAATTTGTCGGTCGAATTAACAACTTGTATATTCATATATACAAGCACGCATCAACAGAAATGTTTGCATTCACACTGAAAAAGTTTATTATTTATTTTATAATTTAAATTGGGCTTTTTTAATATAGTTTACTCTTTCTCAAAAAGGAGCTTTATAACTTATAAAGTCGAATGATAAATCATACGTATTTTCATCCATTTTTCTTAAAATGCAAATAAAGCATCATAATGGAAACTTAGAATAAAGTACATACATCACTGTAAGTAAAAAAAAAAAAAAAAAAAAAGAGGAAATCAACTTAGAATAAAATATTGGTTGTTAAAAGGTTTTCTTACGTATTTATGTAAAAGAGAAAGCCGACTGGAAATTTTATTATTTTGAATAACAAATGGCTGCTATTTTCTGAAGAATCCGAGAGTATACATCTTTATAATTACTTATTCTACACCTATTGCTCTCTTTCATTTCCAAATACCATTTATAATAGCATATGGAATTATAAGATATTGTTTTGTATACAAAAAATAACTTTAAATGCGCCAATGTTTATACATATTTTATAGAATTTCAGAAACGTTATAAACTAGTATTTAGTCAACTACAATTAAGGTGACCTTTAAGCTTTTAAACAAAAGCTTATTAAGCTTCATACATTTTTAAAGTTTACAAATTTATGAAATTTTTAAAACCTATCTTATTTAAAACTATTTTCCCCACAACTTAGAACGAATTCATTGCGAGTTCAAAAGTTTAAAATTATAAACTTAAAATTCTTATACTACTGGACCAAGTGACTTTTAGTTTAGTTACCATATAATCTAAATATATATATCAAAATTATATGTCAGTCATGAAAATTATAAAGTTCATTATGATTCTCATATGCGTGTGACCACCGAAGAAAAATGAATGAATCGAAGAGAAAAGAATCCAGCTTGTCTGTCTGACAATCAGTCTGTCCGTCTGTCAGACTGTCCGGGTTCAAACTATCTTGAGTATGCTCGGATTGTCATATAATTTTTATGTTATTGAGGTTTAGTGTGAGATATTATATATTGAAAAGGAAGTGTTTAGCATTTAAAGTTCGTTTACAGAGACACACAAAACTAATTCCATTATATTATGGTCTAGGTGGAGTCTCAAAATCATATCTTGAAAATTCTGAAAATAATTTTCAATAGAATAAGCTCGAAATCCGTTGTTCCCAAAAACAAGCAAAAAGATCAGGTGTGGTATCAAAGAGACTTTCACAAAAGTTGCTCTATATACTTAGCTAATACATTATGCACATTATATCTTGATTGCAATCGCGCAGTTTGATTATATAGTTTGAGTATATTTTGATTCCAATCGTGAAACATTTTTTAGTAAACCTGCTCATTTTTCATCCAATTTTTATAATTTTTTAATTCTGATTGCAAAGTATTGTGTACAATATTGTTTGTCATATTTTCTGAAAAGAACTTTTTTTTATATTAAGAACTGCAAATTATCAGCAAAAAACTTGGCAAAATTGGGGCCTGTTTTTATAAAAACCTTAATTTCTCTACGATTATATATGCTGTTCTCATAAAAATGAACACAGTATATTAAAATAAGCCATTTATTAATAATCTCGTGTTTGAACGCTTTTGCTACATTAGTTTTTACAGAGTTATTTAAAAGATATTCGTTATTTTTCAATTTGTTGACGGTCCCCTATGGGGTTTCAGGAAAAATATCTTCGCGTAAATGTATGACCTATACTTTACTGTTTACACACTTGCAGTTTCAGGTTAATTCCCCATGTATTTTCTCTAGATATTTAACAAAACGTCTAAAATCGCAAGTGATCGGTCACCTTTGGCCATATAGTTCATTAAAAGAGAGGAGAGTTCCTTTACATTACGGTATATAGCGGAAAATCGTTTGCCGTGTATTTTAATTATGATACACTATTTTAAACATATCGAAATTCTTATGAATCACTGTGGTATAGAACACTCTCAGAAATACTTCCTTCAATTCACGGAAATTTTCCTGGTAGCAGCGATACCAGGATTTTTTCGTTAATAGATGAATATCCGTTTGCTTTCTTCTCCATTACAGGAGGCGAAATATACGTCAATTGAACAAAATCGGGATAAAATAAAAGTTGCCGAACTTGGGATCGAACCAGCTATCCTAGTGTTACAAGAACAGTACTTACTCTATTGTGTGAGACTTAATGTATGAGAAAATTAATTGTTATTTATTTTTAAATTCGAAAACGTATTTTTTTTATTTGCTGTTGGGTTTTTTTTTTTTTTTTTTTTTTTTTTTTTGATTAAACTGGAAATTTTAATTTGTAGAACTTTTGGTTTTTCCTTTTTTAAAATGAATTCGAATTTTAGTATTAATAGAGCCAATAGCGCTTTCAGCCGTGATGTCAGTCATGACGTTTTGGCTGGAAACTGATAACAAACATGGAAACAAACGGTTGCTATGTTGTATTCTCTACTTTGTTTGTGTATTATAACTATATCTTACAGCTATACATCACAGATAACTGTTTTGATACTTCATATTCAGTAGTACTTTTTCTACTATTTATACTTAATAAGAAAGGAAACATAGCAAGCGGTTTGTTTGGAGTCAGTTTCCAACCAAAACGTCATGACTCACGTTACACTGAAATCGTCTATACGCAGGTGTGCTAGAAGTGAACAGAATTTTTCCCTTTGTATATAGACGAGTTTTTCTGACAGTGTACAAGAAAGTACTAAATACGATATACATAGAATTCCTTGTTCATTTACAAGGACATCGCAAAACAATTCAGTTACAGTACTGTCTATTAAAAATAATCGCTTTAAGGACGTTTTAAGTTGTATTACGCATTTTAAAATTTAACTAAATTTTTACCTGCTATTTACTAGGTATAAATTCTATAATAGAATATATGATCTCGGGTACATTTTCGTTTGTTTGCGGAAATTCTAAAGAGGAATTTCCAACTGCGCTATATGTTTCCTAAATGGACAAAATTTTAAAATTCTATGTAATATACATACGATTCTATAAATCATGTATAGGGAAATAATTCTTCAGAAAATAATTCAGGTATTTTTCCGATTTTTTTATGGGAAATTAATTAAATTGGGTTTTCAAATACTTTATGTGTTTTACAAATAGTCTTAAAAACCAATTACTTTCTCCCCAATGGTTCAAATTAGACATAAACTTTCATCTAATTAAACGGTCAAGTTTTGGTAAAGTATTCTGGAACTCACAATAAGAAATTACTTTGCGCAGGATGCAGATTCAATGATATAGTTTATTAGCAAATAATTTTTTGCTTTATCTTTGAATCTGATTCTCTTTCATTAGCTGTTTCCTGTAATTTTATTTGCTAAGAGACTTTTTCATTGAATCCGCTTAGCTTACATATATTTCAACAATTTTCTTTTCTGACCAATCATATTTTGAACTGATGGCTACTGAAACTGGTTTCCAAGAAGAGATAATGTCTTTTGGGGCTTTGAACGTTGTTTTTTATTTATATTCTGGAAGTGTTGGAAACTGTTTCATAATCTATGCATTTTGTATGGCTTTACGTTCTTGTTTAACACTATCGAACATAGTTGAAAAGTCTTTATGGATTCGGCTTGCTTGTCCGTCTGTCTGTGTTCGAAGTCTTATAAACATAACCGAATAGCCATGTAGTTTTTATATGTTTGTTTGCTTCGCCACTTGCGAATCACTGAGTTGGCGTACAGCATACTTTCACAGGAGTATAGATTAGGTAGCATTTATAGTTCAGTTACGGGACGCACAAAGGAATTCCATTACATTATGATTTATTGGGAAATATAGTTTGCAGTGCATTTTAACTCTCGCAGTACTAAGATGGGGTCGATTTGACCCCATCTGAACATTTTGCTTTTTGAGACCCCTTTAAACTGGCGTGTTTAAAATCTGTATGTCACACAAAGAGTTCCACTAAAGAATTAGCGCACACTACCGGATATGAGCACTAATAAATGAAAATTGATTTTATTAATTTATGTGTTTTTTAAATTGCTTTTTGTCAATAAATCATATTTCATTGTGTAAATAAATGAAATTTCCCAATAATATTCTTTTAGCGTTCGGAATACTTTTACAATCTATGTCTAATGTCTCTGTTTTGGTTCTTGTTTCGATTTAAATCAGAAATCAAACCATTTTTCTATCTTAAATACACTCTTTTTAATTTCCAAATTAATTCGTTATGAATGTGGCATAAATTAATATTTACTCTTTAAATTATTAGAATAATTAGATAAGTCTCATTAACCATTAACGGTTCTAATTACGGCTTCCAAATTTAAATTATAGGACTCTCACGTAATCTATAATGTAATGAAATATTCAATAGGTATCGATAAAATAAGTTTATTTATTAGGTTAATCTGAAAATACTCTTAGTACTACCATAATATTCTGCTCACATAGATACTGAAATATATACTCTCAAAGTTCATAATTAGGTCAAGATAATTATAACCAGATATATTTCATGGATTGGGTATCGGATACCGAAACTATCTATCACAGCTTCCTAGACATAAAAGTGGTTGCTTATGGTGCAGATAATTTTAAACTGTTCTGTAGCACCGATATCTTTCGAAAACAAATTGCAGAAAAATATCCTAAAATAAAAAGCGGGTAAGCAAAAAGTCCGTATAAACTTTAAAAGTTCATAAAAACCGAAAAAATAACAGAAATGAAAAACTGTTTGCAGAATTAGCATCTATAGGTCACATTTCATCTATAGCAGAAATGTTTGTTTGTTTGTTTGTAGGGAGTAATCTCTGCTGAACAGATTCCAAAAATAATAGTATGATAGAGATTTTATTTAACCGCTTGAGGGGCGGTGGGATATATTATATCCTCCCTAAATTTAATCAGAATTCGGCCCAGAAACTTTTAATAAAAATTAATTTTCCTAACTTTCGAGGAAAAAAGTTCTAAAATTGCTTTTCTTTATTTTCAAATAAAAAATTTCAAAGATTCCGGTGTGAATTCAACATTACAGGAACACAATCACTTGCCCCTCAAAGGGTTACTCCAACATATGCTATATTTTAAGTCGGTACCACAAGAGGTTCCGACCGACAGGTTACATGAAAATTTTCTTATTATACACAGAAATTTTTAAGATATTGTTTTGACTAAAAAGTTGGAATTTAGTGCTGTGGTCAAATTTACGATGTAAACGCCCTGAAAACATGCATTTTTAAAATTCGAAATTAAGAATGGTTAAACAATTAGAGACTTTTTTTAAACATTCTAAAGTACGATTTATTTGTAAGTGTTCGATCCAGTAACTTGACATTTGACCTTGTTGTTACTTATGAGACGTATATGCTTGCACAAAACAGTTTCCAGAAAATTTATAATTTAAAGGAGTGCAGGAGCATAATGTTTTTAAAATTGAGATTTCTGTGATAATGATAGAAATAGAAGTATGTTACTTCTTACAGTGGTTACTTTAAAGATGTAAATAGAGTGTGATTATTTCTTTTAAGTTGTGAAAGAAAAACCTATAAAAAAAGAACCTCTAATCCAAATGACCTGAAATTTCACCAGTATGCAACCAAAGCAACGGGTATTTTTTAGCCGTGGTTTAAAAAAAACTTAAAATCGCACCGTCAGATGACGCTGTATATGCAGAAAAGACGGGAGACGACCCTGCGCACGACACACGCACAGTGGCGATAAAACGTGAAGCACGCAAACCTCGTGTTCATTATTCTGATCTCAATTCCTGCTATTTCAGGCTCTGGTGGTACTTAAAGAATATTGTGTATTGTGATGGTGTTACGAACTTAGCTGACCTGAAGGCACGCATTGTGCACCAGATCTACAGCATCCAGCCAGATACTCTTTGCTTTGTTGTGGAACGTGAGGTTTCACGTTTCCAATTCGTAGCTGAAAACGATGGACAGCACATTGAAAATCTCTTGCGTTGGTTGCGTAGTTCCGTACGAATGCTTCCTTCCATATTTTTATTTCCTTCTGTTACTGCGAAGGTGTTCCCAGTGCCTTTTCCCAATTGCTGCATTTGGTGTATTTTTGATATGCGTAATAAAGTTTTCTTTTTCTCAAAGTACCGTCCAGTGTTTTCCTCCCACTGACGATATTCTTAGTTTCTGTTAACTTACTGCGCCATCTGTCGGTGCAATATTAAGTTTTTTTAACCATGCCTAAAAAATTCCCATTGATTTGAGAACATACTGCTGAAATTTCAGGTCATTTGGATTAGTGGTTCTTTTGTTATAGGGGTTTACTTTCACAACTTTTAAAAAAATCACCCTGTACTTAAAGACAATTTCCAAAAAGATCGAAATTTAAATGAATGAAATTGGCAGAAACGTTCTAAAAACGTTTTGAATTAAGATTTGTGTAGAATTATTGAGGCTAGAAGCTTAAATTTTCACATGGCTGTTACTTTAAAGGATGTAAGTGGCCGTTAAGAACAGTTTGTGGAAAAAGTTGAAATTCGAAAGGGTGAAAGAACGAAAATCGTTCTAAAATCTTTCTAAAATATGATTTATTTTGAATTGTTAGGACTGGAAAACTGAAATTTGACTTTGCTGTTATTTTCAAGATGTAAATGTCCTCTAAAAATGATTTTTAAAAAGGTCGGAGCTTAAATGGTGGAAAAACGCGAAAATCTTTCTAAAAGTGCTCTAAATTACGATTTATGTGCAATTGTTGGGAGTATAAAATTGATGTTTGGCATTGTTCTTACATACAGGACGTAAAAACTCAAACACTATTTAAAACAATTCAAAACTAAAAAGGATACAGAAAGAAGAAACATTCTAAAATTACGATTTTCGCTATGCTGTTAGGGATAGAAACTTAAAACTTACAACACCTTGGCATTACCTTTAATGTCAAATCCTCGCTGAGTTCGGTTTCTAAAAACGTTGGAATTAAAAAGCTCAGTAAGGGAAAAACATTCTAAAAAAATCTAAAATACCATTATGCTTTAGACAAATGCAATGAAAATTGCATTTTTGAAAGTTTCCAGGTAGGTAAAGAAACAATAGTAGAAGTTAATTCCCGTTCACAAATATCCATTTTCATTTTATTTTATTTTATTTTTTCACTTGTTTTTCCTTTTCCTTACTAATTTCTAGTTTTTGAAACTTTTTGAAATATATTTGTATCAACTAGGATCACGACAATGTCACCGTTTGAGCGATGAAACATATGTCGATCTGAATGAAGGTATTTACATGTTTTTTAAGTGTACTTTTTATCACTTTTATGAATTTGTAGCTTAATTTGGAAAGCATTTTTCGTCATTAAAGGTATTTTGCAATAGTGGACATTAATATGTTCATTTAAATTATATTTATAGATATCATTTGTTATCTAAATCACTCCAACGCTTTCAAAATATAGTTATATGAAATCCCTTTTCTTTTATACCAAATCGTTACTTGAAATATACTACAAAGGAGAGCGCTTGAAAGTAAATATGATTTCAAAAATACGACTTTTGACAACCATTCTAACTCTAAAATATATTTTACAAAAAAATATTACATATAATGTATTACTATAAATAGTATAACCACTATTCAAATTTTTAGTTTCGTTTAAGCAGTTATTTATAGTAAAGTGGCAAATAAAGGATTTTCAAATGGAATTCAATTGCCTTATTGAATACCATCTATGGCGCACTATTAGGAAAGTTGAAGATCATTTATGATACAATATATTCAGACACAAATGGGAAACGATGGAGTGAAATACTTACTGAGCATCATGTTTATATACGATAATGCCCCTTTGGAAATATTATTCGAAATGGCTATATAGTATGGCGCTGTAGAATTTAATATTTAAATGACATTGAATTTTTAAATTTACATATTTGAAATATATTTCGATTTAAGAGCTTAGCTCAGCTCAGCTCAAATGAATAATATTTTCGAAATAACGTATAATTTTATTTCATACTTTAATTCTGACAATAAGAACAGTTTCAAATGCATTCAATTTTTCTCATTTAAGAGCATCAGTGGCTTATTTTAAGGATATTTGAAGGTTGGAACATCTTTTAGGATGCAAAATATTCAGATTTAAAATGGAGAACCGCTGAAAGTGAATTGTTATAGAGTATCTATTTTCTATGATAATGGATTGTGAATGGTTCCATGAGACTATAGTTGAGGTTGATTTTTTTAAATTTATAAATTTCAAATATAATTCAATTTAAAAATTCTGATGTTAATAACACATAATTTAATTTTTTGAGATTTTCAAACATAGTTAATTGCAAAAATGTAACAAATTCAAACACCTAGAGATAATATACTTCATTAATTCCTGAAAGGTGTAAAATAAAACAATTTTATGCACAAACTCTCTATATTTTTCGGCTTCACCGAAACGAAGTTGAATGTTTATGGTATTATCAGTAACGAAGTACAGTATTTATGGTTTATTTATGGTATGGCATGTAATGGATATTATTGTATATACTTTTACAGCATTTAAAGTATACAGGGTGATCTATAATTTATGGTACTTTAAACGTTTGTACAAGGGTAATGTGAAAATTATTTATTGTATAGGAAGCCATGGGCGCAAGTGACGTGGTGAGTCTCAAGCACAGGGAATAAGAGATGAAAGGAAAGACAAAGTGTTTATTGACAGCATCGTTGACAAGTTCAATGACTATAAAAACTCTTCGAAACTGACCCCGACAAAAGTGATACATGCTTGACAGCGTCCGTGGAGCGATTGGCGTACACTACCAAAGTTGCCAGATATTGCGCACACGTGCAGCAGCTATGGATGACATGATGATGCATATATGATGGCATATATGATGATTCGAGCAACAAGATCCATTGCATACATGTGCGACCCCAATCCATCGCTCCCCAAAAGTGGCATTCAGGTATTTTCACACAAAAGTGCTCAAATGGACCGGCACCCCATCATGCTGAAACCACAGTCTCATACGAATGCCGATCGGAACATCTTGAATTAGGTCTGGTAAAGGTCTTTCAGAAAAATACGAAAACATCTGCCTGCCTTGATGTGGTGGACTAGTCCCTTGGCCACCCCGATCTCTGGATTTATCGATCTTCGGTTAATTTTTATGGGAACATCTGAAGAGTATTGTTTATGCGACTCCAGTTGACACTTTTGACGATTTCGTCGGTTGAATAGCTTTTGATGATGCACGTTTGCATGAAATTCCTGGCATCTCTGATTCTGTACGTCAATTCTTTCATTGACACTTCCAGGCATGTAATACACACGTTGACACAATTTTGACTATTTATTTTACATAGCTATTGCCAATGATGCTTTCAATAATTATTAATGTGTTTGTGCCTCACTTGTGCTCATACATTCGTATTGAATAAATGATTGTTACAGTGTCCTTTACAAACCACTAAAGTTTGTAACCATGAATTTGGGATCACCCTGTATGAAAACAAAATGTTTAAGACAAAACAATTAAAATACACATAACAATTACTAAAAATAGACGTTTTGAGCTGAATTTCAGAACTCCTCATCAGTACACACATAACGTACATGATAAACAATGACAAACAATTTTTTTTACAAAAGAACTTGTAATTCATCACTTAAAGTAAAAGTCAAAAAGATTAAATTAAACTGCATTCTCAGATGGAATGGTCTTGCTTCGTTCAGAGGTGAGTCTGCCAATTTCTTATACCTCCCGACTTTGAACTCGCGACTTGCGTAACTGTTCCACTTAATTTTTAATTTAATTACATGAGAGTTTGCAAAGTCTGGGATATGATCGGTTTCAGCACATGAAAACTTATTTTGAGATTAAAGTGCCTGTCTTTAAGGCCTGCTTGTTCTTTTTTAATCTTATATGTAAGGTGCGGCCTATTTCGCCTATATATTAGGTTGAGCAAAAAGTTCTGGGAAATTTTTAATCTAACAGTTACCCGAATTTGTATCGTATATAGGAGTACTAGTGGACAATAGTACTAGTACTAGTAAACAGTACTAGTACTAGTAAGGAGTACTAGTAGGAGTACTAGTAACAGTCCAGACGTGTCTCCATCCGATTATGGGCTCTTTCGATCAATGCAACATTTTTTCAAGGGCCGGCGATTGGAATCCATTAATAAAGTTGAAGAAGCCTGTCAAGAGTTTTTCGATTCCAAGGAGCCGCTATGGTACTTTCAGCAAATCCGGAATCTGGCAGAACGATGGTAGAAAGTCGTGGACTATGATGGTCTCTACTTTGAAGAATAGTCCTTGTTGCTTTTGTTGTTAATTTGCGCATAACAACGCAACTTTTGCAAATTTCCCAGAACTTTTTGCTCATCCTAGTAGAAAGCATTGCTATTACGCTAGGGAACGTTGTAAACAGTCCCTATTTCTTGTGCCTTTGGATACTGGGTTTAAAAGAACTGAGGGTACAATGTAGTAAATTTTTCGGTATAAAAATACTATTTATAATGTAAGCAACTGTGTAATGCTTTCTGAAATATTTCAATAATAACTTATGGATGCGTAACCCCTTGGAACTTCACGTGGAAAAGTGGAGGGAGTATTGCAACTGGATTAGAAACCTCAGATTAGATCCTCCTACACCAGTGTAGTGGATAATTATTATTTTTCAGGTGCATAAAGATACGTTGTTCTTTATCTTGATTATATTACTGTTAATAGAGAGCTTGGCAGCTCTAATAAGTAATATTCTTATAACCACAATTCTTTGAAATATAGGGAACTCTGACAGAAAATTAAGGTATTGTCATTGAAACGTGGCCTTTTGATAAAAATATTCCTCTTAAAACACCAAATAAAATAAATTAAGACAGACTTGAGCACAGTTAAAAAAAATAAATTTTATAAAGAATATACTTAAAAATAATTAAAAATACAATATGTAAACGTTTCGCCAAGCGACACGCAAGGCAGCATCAGTACAATAATAACCACTGCATTTCCAACGACAGAACAAATCAAGAACAGTTAAAGTTAGTTATTTTAAAAACAAACAATATTCACTAGGAACAGAACGAGCACCATTCAAAGTCTGCGATCGCAATTCAGTGAACCAAGGGTCAAGGAGCAATCTACCATTGTAGTTGTTGCAACCCGATTTCAAAATACTGGCATTCACAATGAGCGGAATGTGATTCGTTTGAAGTGAATGCTGGACCATTTTTGAATTCAAATTACCCTTTGATTGCTTGTCTTGATTTGTTCTGTTCTTTGAAATGCAATGGTTATTTTAGTACTGATGATGCCTTGAAGAGTCGCTTGGCGAAACGTTTACATATTGTATTTTTAATTGTTTTTAAGTATATTCTTTATAAATTTTATTTTTCAACTGTGCTCAAGTTTGTCTTAATTTATTTTATTTGGTGTTTTCATGGTTTTTAAATTCAGACGTTAAATATATATGTACTGTAAATATTCCTCTTCTCTGTCGATACAGATGTCCAGTAATGCTAAGCTTTAATTACTTTCGGTTTCTACGGTAAACAGAATATAAGCGTAGGTGCAGTTAGCCATGGTCAGGACTTCAATAAGATCCTCTAATTTTTCAATAATAAAATAATTATCTGCGTATTTACTTTGAAACTGTAGCTCTGAACATAGTATAAAGTTTAATTTATGCATTAAATAACTGTTTCTGCGATTCAGTCTAAAGGAGAGCCGTTTTCAGTGCCGTTAACGTCCCTATAAAATACATCGTTAAAAATCAAACAATTTTAATTTGAACAAAAACGAATGGGGTTCACCACTATATGAACGTCCAAGTCTGGAGCAAAAACAAAATCAGGCCAAATCTCTTCGATAGCACTGAAAGCAAAATCTATCAGTATCGTCCCCTATCGTATATTCCACGTCTAAAGAAGACATTATGTGGCCAGAAGGAAAATTGAAGGCTTCCTTCCTACGACTTTGGAAACGTTAATGTAATTAAATGTGTGAAATAGTTATACTAGTCGCGTGTTTCTCGAGGTGTGTATGCGAAACTTGCAGACTTACGTCTGAACGCCACAAGCCTCATTCCATCTGAGTATACAGTTTTGATTTGATTTTTTTGACATTGACTTTAACTTAACGGATGGATTACATGTTATTTTGAAAAAACAATTACTTATCATCGTTTTTCATATCTTGTATGCGTCTACTGGTGCGAACTTCTAAAATTGAACGCCAAACGTCTATCTTTAGTAATTTTTATTTGTATTATTACTGTTTTTAAGTTTCTGAAATATTTTACTTTTACGTAATGTAATTAGACTTATCATTAGATTAATTTTAACACAATTATTCAAATTGGTAAACAAAAATTACAACTCATGTAGGCTTATTATGTTTGTGTATCTCAAATTATATATAATATGCTAACAATTTTTGTATCAACCTCAAATTTATTATTTGTATCTTAAAATGAACAGATTGGAAGAGAAATAATAGGGGACAGTAGCCATATCTCGACCGCCGCTTAAAATGGACCGCTGCGATTGTGTCGTTATTTACAGAAAGATATGCCATATACCGCTGAAATCTAACTCATCAGAATGACGTCATTTATGATTAGAAGAAGCACCCGCTTCCCACGTGTTGTTTTTAAACAATTTTGAAAAACTAAAAATTAGCTGTTTTGATCTATTTTTTTTCCTATTAAACGTAAGATAAGTTGTTATGTTTTCGTATACATATACAAATTCATGTGTGTAATTTGCATACTTTTCACCAGGATTTGTTTCCTTTCGTTTTTGTTCTTACTCTTGAGATTATCTGTTTTAAGAAATGGTGCAGTTGCCTTAATTGGGCCAATTTGAATTGCTTAAATTGAATCAGATATACGATCGTAAATTTGAAAAGTAAGTAAAGAATTTTCGAAATCACCTTTGCCGTTAAATCAAAGTACGGAGGGAACCAAAAGACAGCTTTCTTAATATCTTCGCCATATATATATATATATAAACAACCTTGAAATGAAAAAAAAAAACGACAAAAAGGAAGCACAAAAGCAATTGGAACATCAAGTTTTTAAAAATAGGTGTAATTCAATTGAATGAAAATGATGGAAGGGACATTACATAAGATATCGGACTATTACATAAATTAAAGAAAACTTCTGTTGAAAAAAAGGTCTAATGATTACGAATCTAAAAAAAGAATCAAGACAGTGATGATTGGTTTTGCCCAATTTGTAAGAAATGTAAAATAGCAGAAATGATTCAGTGTTCAGATTGCCGAATATTGTTCTGTTATGTGTACTAGAATAAAAAATGAACAAAAGAAATTCATGCGCAAGCCTTGCATAACTTCTTACATTATATTTAAGTAACGTGCAATTAGTGTTATAATTTCCATTCTTAATTACTTATAACTTTGTTTTTTATTTTGAATACATTTTGTTTTAAACAATTACTCTTACTTTCAGACATATGATATTATTATATTTCATTGCTATTGTTTTGTTTGATTGATTCATTAATCGCAAACGTTGCTTTTAATAAAATTAGTTATATTCAACTTAGGCGATCAGTCGCTGAATTTGGACCACTTTTGACAAATTTTTCAAATGAAAATAAAACTTAAAATTTTCACAAAGAAACTGTTTTGAAGATTTAATTAGTTCGTAGATGAAAAGGTTGACCACGTTTAGTGATAACTTGCAGATATTCCAAAAATGAAGTGATTTACACTTACAAATATGTCTAGGGGTCCAAATTCGGCTACTCTCCCCTACGATCAGAACATTTTTGAAGTGAATGAAAAAGTGTCCAGGCAAATAATCTAATCCAAAATCCCTGAATTAATATGGCATTTTCCTATGAAGCGGAGCTATCCTGGACAACTTTGGCACACACTATTTACTCAAATAAACTTTAGGCATCCGGTGCAGCTCATCAGAATAACCGCGGTGAAACGGATTTCATTAAACGATACAGCGATATGATGGAGGAACGAAACGCAATTACATTTTATTATTTCTATCTCAATCACAATGATTTCTAAAGAAATAATACAAGTAGAAATTTTCTTTCTGAAAACATGTTCTGACAAGGAGTCAAATCCAGGACCTCAGATTTCATAACTTATTATTTACAGAAAAAATATATTTTTAAAATTTGTTACAGTTAATGTAGCTTATGATTTTAATTAATTAATTACATTATGCATAACTGCAACATATGAAACTAGCTACTAAAAGCTTTATCTTATAGAAAAATAATAATTTCTTTGTCAGTGATATAAATAGAAAAATGCTTACGTGTGCTTCAAAATTACAAGCATTCAAAATAGAAACACTTTAGTTCTCTTAGCTTATTTTAACAAAGTAATTAAACTTTTGAGATTCTCTCATGTTAAGAGTTTTGAATTTTAAACCAAAGCAGTTGTTTGAACATCGTCTCAAAATATATTTCGGACTCATTGGGTAAAAGTTATCGTTAAGCTTGTTGCAAACTGCAGATGCTTTCATATCTAACTTAAATTTTAATGAATTAGTATTAGTATTAGAAGTGATTGAGAATGAATTAGTAAGTATTAAAAATATATGTTTTAAAACATATAATTTATTGTGTCGGATTTTTATTGTCCAAATGTAAATATTTTCCCTGCTAAATATATTCTTAAAAAATCATTAATATTTTATTTATATCAGTACAATTGCACCTATTGTATATATATATATACTTAGGATTTGAATTTTTAGATAGCATCGTTTATTTCATTAATAACGTGCGTGATTAGCAATGAACTAACTCTCTGGTATTTTTTATAGTCTGTAATTAGAGCGCATGAGGTATCAAGGCAAAATTCATGGATTACGAGCACAATGACTTAAGATTTTGAAAATTAGAAGAAAAAAAAAGTCTGTTATAATTCATCCCTCATACTCGAATTGCATTGGCAGGAAGTGATCAATAAAATAATTGGTTGTGCTAGACTTAATTTGAAATGTTCTAGAGATATTGTATAAAATACCGTTTTTAACTATTAGTCATGGTGTATTTGAAAAGCTAGTTATAGCGCATTGTAAAATTAAATGTCTTCAAGACATTAATTTCAAGTTCGTATGGTTTCAGCATTCTGTAATTATTTGAATATTGCAAGTAATTAACGTTTTGCATATCGCCATGCTATATAGATAACTTACGGGCTATATTTTGCCTAGCTAGCTAGCTTTTTTACAACAAATATTGCATTTCTGCATTTTCAGCAACATATGGCATTTTTACAAACTAATAAATAAATTCTACGTTTTGTTCTGCTTGTGATCTTTATTTTCCTCCATTATGTTTTTCTATTATATGTATATATATATATATATATATATATATATATATTTGTGACTAACCCCTTTTTATTTCAATTTTGTTTGGTATCAGTTATGTATTAAAAATTTGTTATCGTCGATATATTGAGTTTACACAGTAACTTTTATTTTCTAATAAGCTTTAGATAAATACCTATTTTATTATAACAATTTATGTTTCATATTATTACATGCTATTTCCATTTAGTGATTTGGTTATTATTGTTACGAGGTGGACCCCGTCGAATTTCGACGAAAGAAAATGTTTACAAAGGAAGTGTTGCATCAAATTTATAATACATCGACAACAATAATAAATCCATCTTACACTTGTTAGTTTAACTCTCCAAAGACATATTTTAACCTAAGATTAACAAAATACTTTTTTCATAAACCTCAACAGTTAAAATTATTGTGAAATTAAACTTTATTCATATGCGCAGTCAGTAACATATAATCAAGGTAAGTAATTTTGATTAAGTTAGCAATTAATGCTTGGTATTACGGAATGAAAAATCAGCAAAAATGATTTCGCCTTGACATAATCATAGAATTCCCCCCCCCCCCTTTAAATCTAAACCAAATCAAGTCATTTTCCACGTTTCACATCCATGTTAACCATTTAAAAACATTTTAAAGCACAATAGGTTATTAATAAATATATTTTCAAGCTTGAAGTCACGTTTGTAAACTATTACAACTTTCCATGTGAAAATTCCAACTCGTTATTTGAGGTCTTAGTTTAACCTCTGTACCTGCGCGTAAAAATTCCAGAATTTTATAACTTTTAGACGTATTCAAAGGGAAATATCTAGTTTTAGCAAATAAAATTATCGTTTTCCTTTAAATATGACGTCATTTTCAGTCTCTGAAATATTTTGCCTATTGTCTCAAACTCAATATCAGCGGAATGAAAAAATAGTGAAATATAACAGCATCATCAGGGAAATTATGTCTGTTTTAAAGCATAACGTCATTTTCTGTTCAAAATTTTAAAAAAGATATTTTTAATTGTAATGAGAAAATGGCATCAATAAGAATATAATCAATAAAGATAACTGAACCACTTTTAATAGAAATGAAGTACTTCAGTTGCCACGATTAGAAAATTGGTATTAAAAACTATAAAAAAAATTAATATCTGGAAAATAAATTGAGATACAGCTTTCAAACAAATTGCATTTAAAAGTACATTTTGTTCTGTATAAGACGGTATAAAAATTTAAAATGTGGGATGTTTAGAAGTTTAAAAATTTGGAGTAGCGAAAATTGCATAACCGAAAAACCGAAATTTCATTTCAAATTTCAAAGTGTTGCCATTCGCAGAATGACGTATGCGTTACGCACAGATATGTTTGTTTTTTATAATATAGATAGGAACTTGTGAAATAATTTGATTCAAATGACTTGATTATATATATATTAGAATCTCGTTACAACAAATGTCGCGATTTTTTTTAAACAATCCATTTATCCTATTTCATTTTTTAAAAATATTCCATTTAGCAACTTTTTGAGTAGGGTAAAATGCCCTATTTTTGTCCACCAGTCACTTTTAGGTCTTTGGAAGTTTTAATTTTCTGTGAACACAAACCAAATTTGGATTTTACATAGAGTAACTACCCACGCACATAGAAATATACAGATGGTTGACAAAATAATACGAACACCCATGAAAAAGGCATGGTCCATTTCAAAGAAGCAGAACGCGCATGGCACTTTGCACTCAATTCTGCCACTCAGTGGTTATAAAAGGTAAGGTATCAGTCCCTCAACATCAGTCATAGGTGTTGCAAACGCTTAGCATACGCTCTGGAAAACTCAATAATGACTGACCTGTCAGAGTTCGAAAAAGAAATGATTGTTGGTATGCGGTGCGCTGGTTGCTCCGTGACGGAAACAGCCAGTTATTTGTGGCGTTCAAGGAGTACTGTGTTAGTTGTTATGACATCGTACAAGAAATGCGGTAAGTGTCGCCTGCGAAGTACAACAGTGGACGAAAAAGAAATCTTTCTGGGAGGGACAAAAGAGAGTTGACCCCCACTGGTGCCCGAAAGTGTAGGCAATCTTTATCCCAGATAACGTCAGAGATAAATAGTCATCTCCAGAATCTCATTTCAGTAATAACTGTTCAAAGGAAACTTTATGCTGCGAACATTTATGGAAGAGTTGCAATTCTTAGACCATTGGTATCATAGGTGTTCGTATTATTTTGTCACCCATCTGTAGCCAAATTTCTTACAATGCAATTTTAACAATGCGAAAAATGATTTTCGAAAGTATCTATATACAGCAAAACAAAAATAAATTGTCTCAATTTCGTCCCCCTCAAAAAATTCAATACGGCTTAATTTATAACTAAATCAAAATTTATTTCTAAACGAGTAAGTAATTTAATTTAAAGGTGCAAAAAATGTACTAATTATCAGTAGAAGAATAACATAAGGAAACATTAGCCATCCAAACTGAGCCAATTTTTCAGCTGAGCGTTTCTTCTTCGCCTGGGAATCTTTCACTTTGTTTTTATGCGAGATGCCGTGACCAATGTCGCTGAACCTCCTGAGCATATTTCGTGTGACCAAGTGCAGCATTGAAGGCACTGAACCCATTGTTCTCCATGTTTATCATCACAAAGACGTTTCTAGCAGAGAGGGCACTCTGCATTATTGTTGCCATCATTATAGCTTGTATTATCATCATAATGAATGTCAACAGAAGAATAACTTTCGTCATCTGAATCGCTGGTTAGATTACGTTTGGACATTTTACATTGTGGATTTTTCTCCTTTCTCTTGAGAATGGGTGCCGTAAGTTTTTTTTTTTTAAGTTTTTCGCATGGGAATATTTAACATTGTTTTTATGTGGAGATCCAGTGCTCAATGTCGCTGAACCTCTTCAGGCAGAAGTTGCTGATGTGATCACTGGCACTTCCCTGGTCTCTTTAGGGCTGATGGTAGCAACAACTTGACCGTCTGGTGATGGTTGGTCAGGCACGCTTGTAGGCTTCATTGAAAAGTTGTGAGATTTGTAAGTTTGCAACTTTTCTACCAGGATGGTGTGACAGTGAATTTTCTATTTCTTTAGCATAAAACGTTTTAAAGAAAACATAAACGCGATACCGAGAAGTTGCAGTTTTGCGCTTGAATGGGGAGGCAAACACACGATTATAACACCACTCTCTCGTGCAAAGCGTTATCCCACTTCTTACGTGGCACCACCTGCAACGATAAAGAGAGAAAATATTTTGTTTTCTTTTAATAAAAATAATTATGCATTAATTTTGAAAATGCGAACTCATTGAAAATGTGATCGCCAAAGAAGCTCTCAAAATATGCAATATATATCATCAACGATTTTAAAAAATGCATGAAAAATATCTTAAATTTAAACAGCACCAATATAAAGTTATGAAATTACGAAGAAAAAAAAACAAGAAACATTAAAATATTAGCCTATAAGCAACTTATCAATGTCACTAGTTAAACTATATCCCTTTGCTCTTGAGCAGGCGGAAAGGCTTTATATTCTACACACACTATTTCAAATCCAATTATACAGTACTAATGGCAGATTTCGTATGATGAGACATCCTTACATTAATTTCAAAATAGATATAAATTGAAAATATTTTTGACAAACAATAATTAACCAAAAACTATTACAAATCAAAATCAAATTAAGTAAATGCGAACTAAAAAAATGTTTAAATATTTTAAAGAATCCAAAAAAATTTAAAAGTAAAATACAAGCAAATGCCTCACATCCGCCCGTACCCCACCCCCACCCCCCTTTTAGCACACAGAAAACTCAAAAACTTTCTGCATGAGTTCGGCATCTTGCATTCCATCAGTGGCATGACAAAAACTTGAAACCTGAAACTATAAATTCCATTCCAGTAGTTAAAAAGCAGTCCTATACATATCCAAGTCTACATTTTCCTTTAACTTGTTCCAACTTCCGTCGCTACCTATTCTAAAGTGTGTACTTTGAGATAACGTGGTAGTTTCTACAGCCTTTTTTAAAAATCCTTTTTATTTTTATATTCACTGTTTAGCAGTATAAAACAAAGCTTTCAGAATAAAACCGCTTGTGCATTTTTATCCGCATATGTTTATTGAGTCGTAAGCCGCCTCAGATTATGCTCGAATGCGTATCTTTCAGGAAATGCCTCGATAAGTTTAACTGTATAAACATTATGAATTGCGAAATGCGAATTGCGGTTTAATCAAAATATTCTTCACTGTAAAAAAAAAACCTGTAAAGTTACTAAAATTTTTTCTAGGAAACTGGAATTCCTAGAGCTTTTTATGTAACGGCCACAACAAAAATTCTTGTAACAGATACACTTTTGCACCGTAAATCAAAAAATCTGTAATGTTACTAAGAGTGTTTTGGGAAACTGGGATGCCTAGAACTTTTTATGTAACTACAATCCGGGTTAAAGTTAAAATTTTAGTTAGATTACTATAATTTTAGTAGATTATTTTGTAAAGATACAGATTTCTGTAGCTTTACAAAAACTAGTTTTGTAAATTTACATCTTTTTTGTACAGTGTGCAGGTAAAATTTTAGAAAGCATACCGATTTCTGTAAGTTTAAATTTGTAGAATTACAGATTTATTTTGCAGTGTTGAACGTAGAAATCTACTAATAAACATAGGTTTCTATAAGAAGCATCTCTTTAGACCCCTGGTATTAAAAACTATGTTTAAATTCTGGACTTAGACCCTGCGGATCATAAATGGTGATAGAACATGAGACTGTTGAAAACAAATGTCATAGTGAACATAAGACTTTTTCGAAGGTTTAGGAATACATGGGAAGATAAAATACTTTCCGTTAGAAATGGCCAAAGGTAGTTGTCAAATTGGACGATTAGTGCTTTTGTTAAGACTGGAGGATGAAGTCTGGGTTATGGACAGTATTTTTACCGAACCAAGATTACATATAATAAAAAAATATAATATCCACGTATGTAAAATACTTGTTTGACATTTTTTACATTGCTAGGGGTCTGGATTAAATGCAAATAAGTAGATTCAGACTGCGTTAACAATAAGCTTGAAAAAGATTGAAAATTAAGAGTTTAACGCACCGTTGGCTCAACTCGATACAAAAAATCATTGTGTAAGTGTCATCCAAATGAAAGTGGCATTGTTGTAATAACTCCGTCATTTGAAAAGAAAGATGACTGCGCGAGTACGTGCTCCTATAGCGAGTGCAGAGTGCTGGAAATGCATGCGATATCGTAAGATCCCGCCAGATTCATGTGTGATAGCGTGTGAACATGTTAAAAGGCATCTTTCTCATCACGAATGCCTCCAAACGGTGTAAACGCGTGGTCATGCATTTTTTAACAACGGAAAATATCAGTGTTCGTGAAATCTATCGTCGAATGCAAAATGTGTATTCTGATTTCGTAGAGGGATTCGAATTCGGAGTAGGGATTCGAATGGAAAAAGCAGTACTGAAGACAGGTCACGACCTGGTCAAGTGCATGTGCTCTTCTTCCGCAAAGAAAATCCCTACACCATCGGAATACCGGTCTGCGTGCCATAAACTCCGTGCCATACACACTTTGCATTCGACGATAGATTTCACTACCACCCACGTTTTCCGCTGTTAAAAATTGCATGACCGCACAATGACACCGTTTGGAGACATCCATGATACGAACGATGCTTTTAATATACTTCTACGCTATCACACACGCATCTGGCGGGATCTGACGATATCGTAGGCATTACCAGCACTCTGCGCCTACTATAGAAGCGTGCGCAGTCATCTATCTCTTCAAATGATGGAGTTATTACAGCAATGCCACTTTCATTTGGGCGACCCATATACTAAATGTTTTTGAAAGAAAGAAATGTATTTTTTGTAATCCTGTTCTTATATTAAAAAATATTTCAAATTCATCCAACATAATTTAAAATTGTTTGTTACGGGGTCCTAATTTCGGAAGAAAAATATGACGTCATTAACTTGAATTTTTATACATAAATCTACACCATTTTACCGCAATTGCGACTTAATTTACATATTATTTTCTACCTTTTCATTTTGAACTGATCAGGATTATTGACATTAATGTATTGATATAACATGATTATGAGCAATAAAACTATTTGAACATATAGAAAATATTATATTATATGAACTTCAATGGACTGCTTGTTCTTAACGATTGAAGATTAATATTTTTGGAACTATCTTGTTGACAAATGTACAATTTTTGATGGGAAGCGGGATCTGAGCTCCGACAATCATGGGACAAAGTTCCATTAAATTTAAGTTGAATGTTTTCATGAAGAATATGCTATAAATATATTTTTGCAAAGACTCTCTTTTATCACATACGTATTATGACTATTTAATAACAAATTTTTGGAATGAGAAAAATTTATTCTTTTTGGATCCGTGCAAAAATTAATATCCCTCCTGTTGGGATAAGATATTTTTCTAGAAACTTTAAATACAGTTACACCAACTCCTACCCCCTTTCATTGTGAAGCTACAACGGGCTTCGTATTTATCATGGAAGACGGTAGTATTTCGAGTGACGCAGCCTTAAGCCTAAAATCGTATCGTATTGTATCGTTAAAATCGTATCGTATCATAGAATTCGTAGATGGCGGAATTCATATATACAGCTAACTCGACATCAAAGAAAACGCGAAAAGCCGCCTTTTAATAACTCAGCAGATATATGTCTTATTGTTCTGAATTTTGTAGAACAGTCTTATATCTGCAGTCTAATCGTATACTGAAATTTTTGCATTCCTACGTGCAATATATTTTGAGATCTAAATAGCCATTTTTAAAGTGAAAACGTTGGTATAATATCGAGGAAGTTCCTAATTTGAAAATCTCGAAAACGGTTCTAAGGATTATTTTTAAATTGATACATAATATAAATGTGATTAAGGCGAGGTGAATAACACTTTTCTTTTTTCTGGGAAAACTCTCGTTCGTTAAATAATTCGATTTTTTTTTCTCTCGAAAATGACACGGGCGATTTTTTAAAAATCAAATAAATATGTTTCAGATGAACCAAATAACAATTTACTTGTTTCCAGCAAGACTCTTGTTCGTTTTATAATGCGCATGAAAAATCGGACTATATTTCTTCGCCATTCTATGGAAATTTCACCGAAAATGCATGACACTGTATTCATACACATGCTTTCTTTTTAACCACTTTTGGGGAGAAAAATTTTGTCTTCCCACTGGCTGAGTGGCTAAGGGCCATCGTTTACTGACCTTAGGATAGGCAGTTCGATACTCTGTGTTACGTGTTTTCACATGTGAATGTTTTTTTTTTTTTAAAGTCTGCTAGTTGACCATTATTCTCAGTTCCTTTGTAATTTTTTTAATTGCTATTAAGTTAAATAAAATTACAATTATAATGACGCCAATTTGATGATGATTATTTCTTGGCAATTTTTCAACAACAAAAATTTTACCATAAATTTTATAAATATCTTTAATTTCAATCACTTTACAAAAAATATACATTAATAATTATTATTTGAATATAAATCACACGATCAGAAACGTAAAAAAATAATTCATTTCAGCTCTTCTTTTTATAATATCATTTTTTATTATTATGACGGTCAATCAATATATAATCACTGACATCCATAATATTATTATTATTATAATTATTATTTTCCTTGCATAAAAGCTATTGTGATGTAATAATTCTTTTATAATAAATAATTTAGTTGAAATGTTTTATTTATAAATATCAATGAAGTTTGATAACCCCGAGACAATTCTTTTTATTTAACTTTGCAATATTTACAGTTTACATAATAAGCATATCAGAATTCTGGTGTCGCCATCTTTTGACGCAATTGCGTAGTATTATAGAGAAATGTTTGATAAAAACATTGAAGCAGACAGTTTTTAGATCGAAGAATTATTTTAAGAGATATTTAATGTTAAATCTGGATAAAATTGTCTCATTAAAAAAGTCTCATAGGAAAAAAAATATACATGGGAATTTAATCATTTTCATTCAATTTAATCATTCAATAGAAACTCGAAGTTTGCAGAGTGCATTTATTATTCTTAACTTGCCTAATTTTTTGACGGTTTATTTCAATTTTAAATTAAAATTTTCAGAATTTCCAGAGATATTTTTTACATATTTTAGAAAAGGTTATTTTAAATTGTTGCCAAATGTTAAAACAGCGCAAAGAATAATATATCCTTTAAATTAAAAATTTATTCACACGTGACTATTATAAACAGAAAAAAATCCTTTTAAATTAGAATTAAATGATAACGTGTTAAAAGCAGGAAAATATTAAACATTACGTCATAAAAATTGTTTTTACACATGCTTACTTAAAATGAAAGAAAATTATAAAATAATCAATTATTTTCAAATTAGAATTAAATGATTGCGCATTAAAAGCAGGAAAACATTGAAAATTACGTCATAAAAATTATATTTACACGTGAATATTAAAAGAAAAAGAAAATTTTTAAATAATAAATTCATTGATATGTGTTAAAAGTCGTAAATGGAGGAAATTACGTCATATTGGCCAAAGTGCGTCATTGTGTCCAAACTACATGAAATGTATGAAAAAGGATAGTTTGACGCAAATAAACCATTTACATAAATCTTACTCACAATTTTGAATAGCGTGACACAAAAGATAAATCAATTTATTGAAATAAATACATTTCAATGCATAGTATAGATTCAATGAAAGTGATATATTTAACAGTGAATTGGAAAATTAAAAGTATTGTGTAGATGTAAAAAAAATATTTTTACCAAGTCAAAAATAATTTAAATTGAATTTAAAAAAACAAACCTTTTAAAGTCACATCAAGGCGTCACTTAAATTTTATATCATATCTTTTAAAACACATATTTTGAATTTATGAGAGATGTAAATGATAAAGCAACAGCGAATAAAATTTTATGCAGCTTTTCATGTTGAACATAACTTTTGCACATGCGATTATAAATAAAACAAAAATAAAATGGTGAAATAAATAGAAATATATTTTTTAAGAAATAGCATAACGTCACTCAAAATTTGATATCAGTATTTTTAAGTTCCATATTTAAAATTCTTAGAGCATAAGATAAAGTGCTGCGTCAGAAACTTTTAACCCGTCAAGGGTTTTTGCATTGATATACTACTACAGGAACCTTTCAGGAAAAGTATGACAATTGCTCAGAACTAGTAACATTAATACTGCCTTTATTAATAAAAACTTACGAACGTTTTCTGTGAGATTTTAAACATGAATATCCCATCTCGCAACCTAAAAGAGTTGCTTACTGCATGCTCTGCAAACAGTGTGAGTCAAATTATGTGGTGGCACATGGAAATTTAAATTCCAAAATAGTTGTCCACGACTTAGATCACATACTGAATTTTGTGAACTCTACCATAATTAAACTGAATTGTAATATATCGCACCCTTGCTTCAAAAATGTCACAATTAAAAAATTGGGTTTTTGAGTTATATCTAACATTCGGTTTGGATACACCTATACCAATCACCTATAGTACCAGATAGTGCGCTGAAAATCAAACCACCAGGCATCCGTTGTATCGGTTTTTATGTTTCCAAGATGTCCACTGACACTTCTACACATCTGCCACATCTTCAGTTGTGATCTAACATTCATACGTGAGCTTCTAAAAATTTGAAAAATCTGCAAGAATGACAATTTAATCATATATATAAGCATAGTTTTTCTTAGTGACATCACTAGATCAACTAAAATTTATCTAAACAGAACGGAAACGGTTTTCCGCATTTCCTGAAAAACGGAGTCTTTTGAGTCAATGGCAGTTTTGAAGCAAGGCTGCGA
This sequence comes from Maratus speciosus, assembly GCA_963932465.1. NCBI lineage: Eukaryota > Metazoa > Arthropoda > Arachnida > Araneae > Salticidae > Maratus > Maratus speciosus. Next base: position 60,602,103 of record OZ010788.1, read on the forward strand.
TATACGTACGCAGCATTTATCTTGAAGCCTATTACACAAGATTAGTTAGTTGACCCTTAAATGAACCAGGCTGTGCTACTTCAGGCTACTCAACTTCGATTTCAATTGCTTTGACATGGCACCAACTGTAAGTGGTGTTTAATTTAATCTTTCATGACTTGAACTTTTTTAACTGTAATGATGAGGGTCAAATGTTTTTCAGAAACGTCTACAGCCTTTTAAATGATTTTAAATGTGATTTTATTGTGTATTTTATAAAATTGTCTGAATTTAATGTATTAGTTTTCATATAATTAATATGATCGGATATAGTATGTTCACCTATATTAAACATAAAATAATTGCGGGAAATATAGTTATGACCTTCAAGTAATATTGTTTGTATAGCTGTGCATTTTTTTTCAGAAACGCTATAAACTAAAATAAATATAAACGATAAAAATTCTCAGTGACTGTCATTTGGGATATTCCACAAAACGCACTGAGTGCAGAAAAGATTCTGATCTATTACATTTTTTATTACTTTGGAAATGCTGAGTAAAGAAAATTGCAAATATGTGCTAGTCATACAAATAGGATTTTGTTTCTCTTTGAAAAACGTTATCAACGAATAAATATTTTCGAATGTTATTTCGTCTATTCAGAAGGTTGAAATTTCATATTATATCTGTTTACTCGACTAACAAAAATGCTTTTGAAAATATAATTCTAGAAGTATAACTATTGAACAAAGATCTTTTTTATGGCATGTTTACTACCGCTGTTCAACAACGTATCGTAATATATATATATATATATATATATACATATGCTTGAAACAGGATAAAAATGAATTTCATATTTCTTTAATGGCATTATTTTAGATTAAATAAAAAGGTTTATTACAAAATGTCTTACAACTTAGTTAATCATAACTTTGCATAAATAAATATTAAAGTTATACTTTATTTTATTTTATTTTTGTCACAAAACCTTATGACATAAAAGATTTAAAATAAAATTCTACGTGTCTGGTTCATCTGATTGAAAGCTGATAAGAAATTGGTTATTTCAACAAAACAATATAGTCAGATAAAAGTAAAATTACATTATAGAAAAGTGAAATTATTTAAACTTATGACTTGGCAAATGCACCTGAACTCTCGGACAAAATTAACTTACAGTTAATTTTCTGTATGCTAGCCTGGCACATTTTATATAAACTTTTTATATGGTACTTTTTATATAAACATTTTATATGGTAGTTTTCATATAAACAGAGCTGAGTGTTTGAGAAACATCTAGAAAACTCTCACTTCCTGAAACTTCACTGAATCTGATCCTCCGTACTCCTTCTACAATCACGTAACTTTTAATCCCAGAAACTCCTCTACGCCATTTAATGACACAGAAAATCAGTCAAAAAAGCTACGCCTTCTCACTACTGCGAAAACTCTTTGGCTGCTTCCCATTTGTGAAAAAGGGTTTAGAATTATTAATAATAACGATATTATTCATGCACGCCTACTGCCAACCAAAGTGAGATTTTTAAAAATAAATTTTACATTTTTCATGCCACAATTTAGTGCATGTATTCCACATAAAAAAAAAATTAGATGTTCGTGGATTAACTCGTTGGTTTTCACCCTCTTCAATTTTGCTTATCATACCTAATTTGAACATTGTTTTTTATAAAGCAGTGGGAAAAACTTAACTTGTCCTTATACTCACTAGCTAAGGATGAAAGACACTGCCAACGGTAACAGACACAATATCGAAGGCATCAGCGGGTGCAAATTAAAGAAAGGAAAAGATGCAGTAAGAAGTATGCGATTTTTTTTTTATTTCTGCAAGTATGATTAGTCACGTGATTGCACTGAAAAGAGATTTAAAGAATTTGGCGCGGGTTGGCAGTCGGTTTTTAAAGTGGAAATCACTATATCGGCGCATATATTATCTAATGGAGTTGCCATGCTTCTCCGTTTGAATAGGGTAGTTTTCGGTTACCGTGACATCATCTATTGCTGTCGTAACAACTGATGGTTGTTTTCGGTATTGATAAATAAGTTCAGTTACATGTTTGAAAATCACCTCGTATAAAATGCTTCGGTTAAAAATGTCGTTATCGTTTCTAATTTTATAACAACGCTATGGGCAATTTCCTTCCTTTGGTTTCGAGGATAAAAAACTCCGTCTTCCTTGGAATAGCTTTCAGATCCACGGTATTAAAAAGCATTGTGTTTTGAAACTGCTAAAATTGTATTTTGTGTTTTGGGCGAGTTTTAGATTTTTTCAGAAACAGGTACAGTTTATTCACGAATTCTTTTCTTTATTTTAATAACCATTCGATTCAGATCCAGCCAGGTGGGGAGGCCTACATTTGGTTTGAGCTCAACTAGCCCCACCCAGCAATGTTTATCTGTTTAAAAAAAAGTTTTAAAGGTTTAAAATTTTTCTTAATAAAAGGTACATTAAAGTTAAGAAATTTTAAAAACCGTATTCAGAGTAAGAAACAAAGATGCAAATAATGAGGTTAAACGAAAAGGTTAAATACAAAATCTCTTTTCCCTTCTTTTTCCACTCCCCTTTTTTCCCTTTGTTTTCTTTTCTACTTCTCTTCCCCTTTTCCTTTCTCTTTTTTTCTCTCCAAGATTTACAAAAAGGAAAGCTATTATGTATTTTATAAAATTGTCTGAATTTAAAGTGTTAGTTTTCATATAATTAATATGATCAGACATGCTAGTATGTTCAACTATATTAAACATAAACTAATTGGGGGAAACATGGTTATCATCTTCTAGTAATATTTTTTGTATAGTTGTGCATTTTTTTCGGAAACGCTATAAACTAAAATAAATATAAACAATAAATTCTCAGTGACTGTGATTGGGGATGTTCCACAAAACGCACACACTCAGAAATGAATACTCAGATTTCACGAAATTTTCTTTGTTTTTGACGAAACGGTTTCCTGGAATATGCTCCGAGGGAATATTTCGTCAAATTGATGAAATTACTTTCTTCACTTGTTTGACGATATAAATTTCCTCAAAAGTTTCGCCAAAAAAGGGCTGGTGGCGTCCTCTATTGAACAGTTTGGAAGCTCCTGTACCAAGGGAAGAAAAAATTCACTTCCCGTTTTCCTCGGCGTGATTTGAACCCGTGGGCTTTGGGGTGGGAGACACTTGCTCTACCGACCAGGCTATTGGGGACGTGTATAAATGTGCTTTTAGACTGATGTAATGAAAGCTGCGGCGTGATTATATTCTTATAAGATAGATTGTAATTTTATCGGTGCTGAAAGTTTTAAGGAAGGCTAATTTATTATTATGTTTTTCTCATGGTCAATGAATAATTATAATATGGCTTGATTAAATCATTTATTAGTGAAATTTTCTTTGCTCAATGAATGTTTAGAATATGGCCTGGTTAATGTTTTGCACACAAATAACGAATTGTGAAGTGCATATTGCGTGAGATTTTATCACTTTGAGTAGGTGGATAAGATTTTAACACTTTACTGTTTATAGAAGGGAGAGGGATCAATTATGTTTATTTTTAATCTGATTGAAAACAGAATATACTTCTTAAATAAATTTTTAAAAAAGATATCCCGGATCTTTGAAATTTTATTGATTAAATTTTCTTTTTGGATGTTTTTGAACACAGGAAATATATTCTTTTCGAATTAAAACATAACGAACAACAACATAAGTAATAATAATAATAATAATAATAAGCGTTCCTAAGAATTTTAACAGCTAAAAAAATAACTTATGAAGAAGCAATAACTACCTATATTTCAGTATTTTCTGAAAAGCACTAAAAAGTGCTGTTTTAAAAATAAATTATTACGGGACTAATACAAACAAGCAAATATCTGCTTGCTAAAATCGCAGGATTTGAGGAGGTACAGCAACGGTTTCCTTAAAATGCATTGAGTCTGACCGTGACTGAGGAAAAACTTTCGTCAAATATCTGAGAGTTTACCTTTCCTTAAAAGTCACGTGATGGTGATAGGAAATGATCGTCAAAAACGACGAAATACAGCTTGAGATTGCTAAATCGTCAAAAGTGAGAATTCTGTTTCTGAGAGTGCACTGAGTGCAGAAAAGATTCTGATCTATTACATTTTTTATTGCTTTGGAAATGCTGACTAAAGAAAATTGAAAATATGTGCTAGTCATAAAAATAGGATTTTGTTTCTCTTTGAAAAACGTTATCAACGAATAAATATTTTCGGATGTTATTTGGTCTATTCAAAAGGTTGAAATTTCGTACTAAATCTGTTTACTCGACTAACAAAAATGCTTTTGAAAATATGATTCTAGAATGTATAACTATTGAACAAAGATCTTTTTAATGGTATGTTTACTACCGCAGTTCAATAACGTATCGTAATATATATATATATATATATATATATATAGATATAGATATACATATGTTTGAAACAGGATAAAATGAATTTCATATTTCTTTAATAGCATTATTTTACATTAAATAAAAAGGATTATTACAAAATGTCTTATAACTTAATTAATAATAACTTTGCATAAATAAATATTAAAGTTGCATTTTATTTTATTTTATTTTTGTCACTAAACCTGATGACTTTGAAGATTTAAAATAAATTTCTACGTCCCTGGTTCATCTGATTGAAAGCTGATAAGAAACTGGTTCTTTCAACGAAACAATATAGTCAGAGTTTTCAAAAAGTGGAGGAATTCAGAGTAGCCAAAAAAAACAATATTATGCTAATTTCAGTGGAACACGATAGAAGTTACAGGAATAATTTTTCAAAACAGTAACTTAAAACGCTTCTAAATGAAAATAGTTTTATATGTTGTCACGGGAATTAATATTTCACGGGTTAAATATTCACGGGTTAAATATTTTAATGTAATTTTTCCTATTTTATGCTTTTAACACGTAATCATTTAATTCTTAAATTAAATATTTTCTTTCTATTTTTAATAATTTCACTTTTCAATTTCAATTTTAAAATAACGAGAAAAAAAATCTAATTTTTATCTTTTCAAATTTTCCTGAAAAAATAATTTAATCACAATAGTTGTTCCATATCGATTGAAATAAAAGATAATTTTAATATGAAAATGACGAAAAAGAAGGAATCTAATAATCCTTATAGTTTTTCTCTGTTCTCCCCTTTTTCCTGACAAAAATGGAACAATTTAGTTGCCATCATTATAGAAATGTCACTAATAATTGAAAATATTAAAATCTCGAAAAATGATTCAAATTTAAAATTCTATTACCACTTTTGATGCGTGTTGATGAGTACGGTTAATTGGTGTCATTTAACCGCCAGACCTTCATAGTTTAAGGCAAATAGCCGTGAAACATAATCAGTCGTCTCATAGACATGCCACAACTCTCATATAAAGGTACACTAATATATTGTCCTATCAGCATAAAGCGTCGATGAACTACAGCTAGTGAAGTGGTAAATCTCTTATTTGCTACCGCGGACTAGGAAATATCCCCCCAAAAATGTAACCAAGATTTGTATCAAGGTGTACTCCTCTGAGAGCCCTTTAAAGGATATTTTCTGGATGATAAGCACTAAACATCTCATGCCAGATTAGTTGTAGTCTAAGATCAGATTAGACACTATACCTACTCACTTTTGTACGTAAACCCAGTTATTCTTTGTTCCAATCGCGATTCTGACGACACCATCGCAAAAGAGAGTTTCGGAGAAATTTAGACACACACAATAGAAATCCACGCGTATAGTCATTTTTGAGGGAAACGCCTGGCATACATGTTGGCAAATGTGTAACTTCGAGCTCGAACGTTGCTCACATTTATTGACTTCCACTGTGTAAACTCCGAAAAAATGTCTAAAAAATTATCTCTCTAAACTGTATTTTTATATGTATCCAAACGATTGATGATTTTTTTTTATCCTATTACTCATCGATCTGCAATAATTTACATCTCAATGCAAGAGAAACTGAGAAAAAAAAACTATTGTTATTTTTAGGATTCCATACTTAAAAAGTAAAAACGGAACCATTATAAGATCACTCCTGTGTCTGTCCGTCCGTCTGTCTGTCTGTCACAGCCATTTTACTCGTAAACTATGGAACGTGGAAAGTTCAAATTCGGGGAAGTAATAAAGACCATTGACCCACATATTTTCAGATTAATAAACATTCATAAATATATTTAGTAACAAAGTAGAGGAGCTAATTATGCTACTTGAAAAAAAAATCTTTTCTTTGTACACTATATTGCCATTAATGACCGGCAACTTTCAATTTTAGACATTTTGTCGAATATTTAGAAATATACTTGACAGATTCTTCTGGAATTTCAGGATTGAAAAGAAAACGTATGACCTCATATTTAGCAATGTCGATTTGATAAAGGGGGCAATTAGGGGGCCAACAAAAAATCAAAGAAAAAACAATACTTGGGATCACCCTGCAAAATAAAATGCCCGAAATGATCTATCGCTACTGAATATAAATAAACAGACATTGTGCAATATGTGTATTCTTTTGTGTAAGAATAGCATGTATATTGATAGAGATATAGCGATTTATTTTAAAAAATTAAAAATTTCTTGCATGTTTTTTGCTTATAACATGCAGGGTTTTCAACCAAATTTAACTCCGGTTTCCGAAAAATTGACAAAATATAGTAGAAACAATACAGTGTAATTGGAATATAAATATATTAAATATTTTAGGAAATATGAGCAGTTGTATGAAATAATTTTTATCTGCGCATGCGCGAACGATAACAAGGATCATTTTACATAATTTAATAGCCAACTCTATGGAGCAACTTATTAAAAAAATGTAGTCAAATATCGTAAAAATTTAGAAAGATATCGGCGTTAGAGTGAGCAAATTTTTAAAAGTGTTCTCTAAAAGCAGCTGAATGATAAGGGATTTTCCACAAATTGTCATTTTTAATTTTTTGTTTTTTTTATTTTTCATTTTTTTATTGATACTTTAGCTCTTGGATGAACACCAGAACGAGCCTACACCATGATCAAAAGAAGTATCAAAATCGAAGCATTTTTTCCAAATCTACTCGTTGATACTCAGTAAATACTAACTTTTTCCTGAAAGTCATAAAAAATGACAATTTATGTAAAATCCCTTATCATTCAGCTGCTTTTAGAGAACAACTAAAAATTTGCTCACTTTAACGCCGATATCTTTCTGAATTTTGACGATATTTGACTAGATTTTTTTAATAAGTTGCTCCATAGAGTTGACTATTAAATTATATAAAATGATCCTTGTTATCGTTCGCGCATGCGCAGATAAAATTTATTTCATACAACTGCTCATATTTCCTAAAATATTTAATATATTTATATTCAAACTAGCAAACCCCGCGACTTTGCTCGCGTATTATTTGAAATATGCCAAGTGATATTTATATGTCTAATTTTTATTAAAAGGTACTAACTAAATTTTTATTTTATTAAAAGGTTTTTTAATTAAAAGGTACTTATTACTTTTAGGAATAATTCAAAAATTACTATTTAAAACACAGTTTGATTAAACATCATTATTACACTGCATTAGGCAGAAATGAGATTTAAATTAATAAAATGAAATAAAACTAAATAAATGATAATTTAGAAAATATTTTGAAAATTTTATGCTCAATTAATACGTTCATTTCAGTATTCATTTGAAGTTTTGAATTTTTTAGAAACCATCTTCTTTCATCTCAAAATTAACCATCATGTCAAATTCCAAGTCCTACCACCTGTCTCAATATAAAGGGCTATGTTGAAACAGGAACTGTCACCATTAATTTGCTAACATTAATTTTGAAATCGGTTTGTTATTTCCTAATAGTCCACAGAAACGTAATTTAAAAAGCTTTTAAAACCCTTTTTTAGAATGTTTGTTGTTCCAGTGAACCCCAGGTGGTAGAATCACCGGCATAAAATATAGCCTGTGTAGGATCAGAGACTGTTACCATTGATTTGCAACTATTACTTTTATAATCGGTTTATATTCCCTGAAATTGCATAGAATCGTAATTTAGAACTTTTTTAGAATGCTTTTCGCGCCTCCCCTTCGCGTCACCCCTTTTTAATTCGAATTTATTTTCGACGTTCCTTCGAGGGCATTTATATTTTATAAGTAACTACCATGTCATATTTAAAGTTTCTAGCCTTTTCAGTATCACATAAATCGCAATTTAGAAAGTTTTTAGCCCCTACAACCCTCTGGTGGTAGTGGAACAGACATAAAATATAGCTTATGTTTGAGCAGGTTCTATCACCAAAATTTGTCATCATTATTTTTTTAATCGGTTTAGTAATTTATAAGTTTGCTTAAAAATTGTAATTTATAACGCTTTTCACTCACTTCATATTTTTAAATTTGGAATTTTCTTTCGACTGTCCTTAGAAAGCAGTTGCATCTTGTAAGTAAATACCATGCCATACTTCAAAGTGTTAGACCCCTCAGTTGTGCAAAAAACGCAAATTAGAACATGTTTTGCTTTTGCAACCCTCAGATGGTAGTGACAGCAACATAAAATATAACCTATGTTATAGCAGGGACTGTCACCATTGATTTGCAACCATTACTTTTGAAATAGCTGTGGTATTTCCTTAGATTAAGTAGAAATCGCAATTTAGAACGTTTTTAGGACGCTTTTCGCGCATTTTCACCCCTTTTTAAATTTCCAATTTTTTCGAAACTGTTCTTAAAGATCATTTATATCTAATAAATATGTACCTTGCCTAATTTTAAGTTTCTAGCTCCTACGGATCACAAAAATAGAAATTTAGAAGGTTTTTTTCCTCCTGCAACGTCGTGGTGATAGTGATACCGAGATAAAATAGCGTCTATGTTAGAGCAGAGGCTGTCAGCATCAATTTCCTACCATTACGTTTGAAATCAGATTCATTCTTCTTGAGATATTGCCGAGAAATAGGCATTTAGAACGTTTTTAGAACGCTTTTCGCGCAATTTGCTCCTGCATCTCCTCTGGGGTAGTGGAAACAGATATAAAATATAGCCTATCATAGAGCAAGATCTATCACCATCATATTTACACCATTATATTTGCAATTGGTTCAGTACTTCCTGAGGTTGCATAGAAATCGCAATTTAGAAAGTTTTTTACAACGCTTTTTGCCCATTTTGACCCTCTTTTAAATTTCGATTTTTTTTTAGGAAATGTCCTTAGAGATTATTGATATCTTATAACTAACTAGCATTCCAAATTTCACGATTCTAGGCCCTTCTGTAACGCAAAAACTGCAATTTAGAACGTTTTTCTCCTGCACCCCCTTTGGGGTAGTGGCACCGACGTAAAACATCGCCTATGTTGGAGCAAGGGTTGTCACCATCATTTTGACGCCATTATTTTTTAGATCAGTTTGATATTTCCTGAGATTGTGTAGAAACCACCATTAGAACGATTTTTAGAACGCTTTTCGCGCATTTTCACCCCTTTTAAATTTCGAATTTTTTAAGAACTGTTCTTAGAAATCCTTTATATCTAATAAGTAGCTAATATTTCAAATTTCATATTTCTGGGCCCTTCAGTAACACATAAGTCGCATTTTTAGAACGTTTTTTGCTCCTGCACCCCCTTTGTTGTAGTGACACCGACATAAAACATAGCCTATGTTGGAGCAATGGTTGTCACCGTCATTTTGACAACCTTATTTTGACACCATTATTTTTTAAATCGGTTTGGTATTTCCTGAGATTGTGTAGAAACCACCATTTAGAACGTTTTTTAGAACGATTTTCGCGCATTTTCAACCCTTTCAAATTTTGAATTGTTTAAGAACTGTTCATAGAAATCCTTTATATTTAATAAGTAGCTAATATTTTAAATTTCATATTTCTGGGCCCTTCAGTAACACATAAATCGCATTTTTAGAACGTTTTTTGCTCCTGCACCCCCTTTGTTGTAGTGACACCGACATAAAACATAGCCTATGTTGGAGCAATGGTTGTCACCGTTATTTTGACACCCTTATTTTGACACCATTATTTTTTAAATCGGTTTGGTATTTCCTGAGATTGTGTAGAAACCACCATTTAGAACGTTTTTTAGAACGATTTTCGCGCATTTTCAACCCTTTCAAATTTTGAATTGTTTAAGAACTGTTCATAGAAATCCTTTATATCTAATAAGTAGCTAATATTTTAAATTTCATATTTCTGGGCCCTTCAGTAACACATAAATCGCATTTTTAGAACGTTTTTTGCTCCTGCACCCCCTTTGGGGTAGTGACACCGACATAAAACATAGTCTATCTTAGAGCAAGCGTTGTCACCATCATTTTCACACCAATATTTTTAAAATCGGTTTGGTATTTCCTGAGATTGTGTAGAAACTACCATTTAGAACGTTTTTTAGAACGCGTTTTGTGCATTTTCACCACTTTTAAATTTTGAATTGTTTAAGAACTGTTCTTAGACATCATTTATATCTTATAAGTAACTAATATTCGAAATTTCATATTTCTAGGCCCTTCAGTAACGCTAAAATCGCATTTCTAGAACTTTTTTTGCTCCTACACCCCCTTTGGGGTAGTGGCACCGACATAAGATATAGCCTATGTTCTAAGTTGGACTAACACCATCATTTTGATACCATTACTTTTGGAATCGGTTCGGTAGTTCCAGAGATTATCTCCTACAAATAAACAATTTTTTCCTCTTTATAATAGGAGTAAAAATTACACTATATTGTGTCTACAATATTTGGTCAATTTTTCGGAAACCGGCGGCATTTGGTTGAAACCCCTGCATGTTATAAGCAAAAAACATGCAAGAATTTTTAAATTTTTTTAAATAAATCGCTATATCTCTCTTAATATACTTGCTATTCTTACACAAACGAATACACATATTGCACAATGTCTGTTTATTTATATTCGGTAGCGGTAGATCATTTCGTGCATTTTATTTTACAGGGTGAGCCCAAGTATTATTATTTTTTATTTTTTGTTGGCCCCCTAATTGCCCCCCTTAGTATATGGACATTGCTAAATATGAGGACATACCTGTTCTTTTTAATCCTGAAATTCCAGAAGTTTCTGTCAAGGTATTTTTCTAAATATTCGACAAAATGTCTAAAATTGAAAGATGCCGGTCATTAATGGCAATATAGTGTATATCATGTGGGGTGCCCTTTAAAATCTTTTGTAACGCTGAACTCAAAAATACATTCTTTTTAATTTTAGGTATTATATTTTCAAAGATATTGTTGAAAATGTAACGCAAAAATATGTCCCCCCCCCATCTAATTCCGAATCTACTGAAACTAAAATTATGAAAAAATTAGAGGTAGTAGACGGTAATATAAACCTTGCCGAAAAATTATAGCAATTACCATAGGTCACATAGTTCTTGAGTAATTAGCATTTTTCCGTTATACACAAAATTCGATTTACGGGCATTTAGAAAAATTGTTGAGCATCGCTGAATATACCTATCGTTGCAGAAGATAAAAAGCATTGTTGATAATGACTTTCGAAAAAAATCATCGGTAATTAGCCGAGATATTAACCCTTAAAGGTACGGTCAGTTTGGACATACACAAGGACAGGGGCGGCGTACTCTATGCCTAGTTAACAACTTTTAATGATATATATGTAATGTAATGTCCAGTAACAGTATAAAAGCAATAAACGACAAATTGTTAAAAACAGACTAATTTAAGGGGTCTCGGGACTCTAAAAAGTGGAAAAAATGAAAAAAAAAACCATTTTCAACATTTAATGTCTTAAAATGTATATGATTTTAAAACGCAATTTTAATTGGGATGAAAGATATCAGTATGTTCTTTCATTTCATGTATTTAAAAAATTGCAAGATACAGAATTAGTATTCATAGGTGGGTCGAAACTGTTAGACATTTATCGAACAAAAAATTGGCGTAAAAGTTTACGCGCAAGATTACAAAATAATTATTGCAACTGGAATGAAAATTTTGGTGCTTACTTATACTTCAGATTGTAATAATTTCCCTGAACTTAAATAAATTTGTATTTAAAGCATTGTAATATTTTTAATGCAATGTTGCATTTAGCTAATACAAAATTTTCAAAATTTCAACAGTAAAATCACCTAAAAAAATTTTTTTTAACAATAAAAAGGAAATTTTTGGGTCAGTTTATACAGACTAACATGAAATATATGTTTTAAAAATTTCAAGAAAAAATATTCAGAAGTCTTTGAGGTATCCTGCGCATTATACCCAAAGAACGCCATTTTGAAAATAATGACTTTAAAGTTTCCGAAACGCCGCTTCAGCTATTGAGCGGGTATAATTCTAAAAGCCAAAACTTCTGTTCTAATGCGAATTTCAAGGAAACAATTATATCAAAATATTCAGAAAAGATAGGAGTTTAACATCTAAAAAAATTAAAATTTCTTAAATTTTGAAGCTTTAAGATTCCTGCCACCACTTAATCTATCTGACACCAGAATTCATAGACGAATTTATTAGAAAATGCGAACTTGCTTATTTTCACGTACATGATAAAAGGAAAATTTTAATTAAATATTCTTGGTGTCGTTTGTCTGTTTTGGAATTAAAATTAGGTGTCCGTTTTTTATGGGCATCGCCCTCGAAAGATTTAACCCTTAAAGCTCCGGCGTCTCTTACGCTAATTTTATTCGATCGGCACCACTTTTTTAAAAGAAGTTTCCTTCAAGTACACAATTTCGAAAATGCTCTAATTAAATAAGGTAAATTTTATTTTCCTTTAGTACTGTCGCCAAAAACAAATTTTGCAAAGAAAGATGATGTCTCCGCAGCGGAGCCAACGGAGTGGTAAGGGTTAATTAGAATGAATCGCATAAATACTGTGGGATTCGCGATAGTTTGCATTGATATTATCTCTCAATACGCCTCGATTGACTTTAAAAGTTAATTAACGCCTATCTGGAAAAACGTGGCACTGACCAAGGCGGCGTTGCAGCTTTGAGACCTGAATTTGAAGCGCGCTTAGCACAATGCCAAATTTAATCTTTGAACACAGGTTTTGTAGAACTAAAGAAATAAAGACACTGTAGAAATAAAGTTATTACTATGCTGAATTTAGTTTCATGAAATGCCAAATGAAGTTTAACTATGCACCGTTTTTATTGTCAGTACTGAATTAAATACATCATAGACAGATTAGGATAATATTAAAAATAGAGTTAAACGAATAGCTCTATATTTGATATTATTTAGGTTCCATATCTCTTTCATGGTATACCCATTTACACTTTTATAATATATACAGTTATACCCAACCCTACGTTGTATAGTTTTTTACAAAGTCTAAGTTCTTTTAGCAACTTTTTTTTTCTTATAATACAATTACAAATTCATATATTTATTCTACGGAACCCTCTGTGCGCGAGTAATGCTCGCACTTGACTGTTCATTTTTAATACAAAGTATCATTTCATTCATGTTTCTGCTCTAAATTTAGTGTGGTTAATAATTACTAATATAAATTCGATTCCGGATAGCAATTTTAAATCTTCATTAGTGCTTTAAAGCTGCTTTTATTTCTAAATGCACATTTTCTTACGTATAAATTTTAATGGCAATAATATTTTTTTTAGTTTTTGTAATAGTATTTTTTGAAAAATAATGTTCTTTGTATATGCTGGAGTTTTAGCTAGTTTCATTCTTTTTAATAAAAATTTAAATTAAATATGTCGTTTCAGTCATGTAGATTATTAAATTCAGGGCTCGACGATATATATAATTGGATATATATCTTAATTTGTATCATTCTATATATCCGGTATTTATTTTAAAAATAGCATAAAGTTTGATATTTTCTATATTTTTATATATTTTACATTTATTTTCAAAATATCATAAAATCTGATATTTTCTATATTTTCACATATTTTATATTTATTTTCAAAATACTGTGTATGATATTGTTGAAAGTTTATGTTAAAACAAATGTAAAACAACTTTTAAGCTGTAATTGACTGTGTCACTCAGTAAATAAGAACTTTTTTAAATAACAACTTTTTTAAGCTATTTCACCTTTCATAAGAAAATATTTTCCAAGCTTTACATTTGAAACTAAATTTTTGAATGTAGAACCTTAAATTATGTGGGGCAATACATACTTAAAACAGCTATTGAATGGAAAACTGTATAGCTTAAATAAGTTACGTACTGTCGGGAAAAAAAAACACCCACTACTAACTCCTCAACAAATTATCGTAGAAGAAAGTTACTGGTACCGAACGATTGCAAATAAAGTCTACTTTTAAATGATGCATATAAAATTTGCTTAGCGGGCCATCTGCATATTAAAACGAACCATAACTTTGTTTTTTTCAATAGCAGTATACAATTCTGACAGCATAAATGAAATCTACACCCTTCAATTAGTCTAAAAACAAATTTTTATGCAATTCGTACCATAAGTTTCCGAGAAATTAATTATTTTAAAACGAGCGTATTTTAAGGGTTGTATCCAAATTGAAGTTCGGTACTCGATTGTTGACCAAGAGAGCCCCCTTCTTGATCAAGGCACCTTATGCAGTCAATTAAGCTTCTTATATTACAGGATAGCATAAGAAATTTCAAAATATTTAGTCACTTCATTCTATCTATACGGCCCTTTAAACCATCATTTTGCCGTTTTTTAAGCATAATTTGAAAACTACTTGGAAGAAAAAAGTGAAATTTTTGATTTCTATAAAGTAGGACTCAATAAATCTGAATCCATCACAAAAACTGTAGGTTGCATTTCATAATTTTTTTACTATTAATTTCATAATTCATAATTTGTACCAGAAAATTAAAAAAAAATTGCAAATTCTACGTATTTATGTTTGAGTATATCAGTATTATTGCTACACAAAAAATTAGAACATTAGGATCATAATTTCAGAAGTTATAAATAAAAATATCAAAATGTAATTTAATATTAGAAGCTCTAAATTTTCAATGTTTATAATTCAAAAACTGATCATTCAAATGAAATTTGGTGTATAGGCATAGTTTGAACCAAAGATTTGAAATATCTCGTTAAAATTGGGTATTGTCGTTGAAGAAAATGAAGTTTGGATTCGTAGATGGCCCCCTAATGCAAATTTTATATACGTCATTTAAAAGTGGACTTTATTTTCAATCGTTCGGTACCAGTAACTTTCATCTACGATAATTTGTTGAGGAGTTAGTTGGGGGTGTTTACTTTATTTCTTTTTCCACGACGTACATCTCCATTAGAATGTATTCTGGTTTTGCTTTTTTCAGTTTAAACGGCGCAAAAGGTTAGGGAATGAATAAAACACAGAAGCTTACATTTATATTCATTTATTTATCAAAGACAAATTATTTTGTATATAATTTTGCGTTATAAAGCATAAAAGTTTCTTTAAACTTGATAATAAATCCTATAGCTTGTTTGTTGTGAGTGTAAAAAGTAAATGTGTCTGTTTTCAATAATTTGCTCGTCAATTTTGTTACACAAGTAAAAAAAAAAGCATTAAAAAATTACAGTATTGGTTTCTTAAGTTATCATATTAAGTGCTATACATTTTAGTTTCTAATTTAGATTATGTCTGAAAACATTTATAATCATCAATAAGTTTACTATTTTGAAAATATCGGGCATGTGTTAAAAATATCTGTTATAAAATTTTTAATATTTCCCGCAAATATCATGGTATTTATGAATCCTGATTGTATTAAAAACTATACTAGAAATATTATAATCTTTCTCTGTCTTATTCATGTGTACATGTCGCATACACTTCTAAATGTATACATTTTCAGTAGCTGGACTATTAATGACAATTAACGTATTGTTTGTTTTCTTAAAAAAGCACAAATGTTAACACAATGTTACTAAAAAGTAAGAGGAATCTATATTAATTAATCTATAAAATCAGTTTATATACTAAAAAAAAAAAAAATCTAGCCCTTCACTTTATAAATGAATTTATTTCATGAAACAAACATTTACAGACACTTGATTTCATAATGATACTTTTCTTCTTCGAAGAAATCTTATGCTTGTTTCGAGAAACACTATAACAATTATTTTAAAATTAATAAAAAAAATATTAAACTATATATTCTCTCTTAGTAAATCGAAATATCTTGAAACTTTCCAAAATAAACATTTGTTAAATTAATCGTGCTGATATTTGAAATCATCCCTAATAAATATTCAACTTGCTAAATATGCTGACTTCTGGACGTGACTATTTTCTAAATCCATAGCTTTTCACAAAGAACTTTTAATATTATTTGGAAAGTTCTTAATATAAATGCATTTTGATTTCAGAAGTTGAGCTATAAATTTTACTTTTATGGTGCAATGTTATTCGGAGAAATTGAACACATCTGATTAGCTTAAGTATGCGGTGCTACTTTAAAATTTTCTAATATCTATATTCATAAGTAAATGTAGCCAGAATTAACTATTCTAAAATATGTATGAGTTCTATAAGCAGAATGTTCGTAAACTGTTTTAATAAAATAGCGTGAAGAATGATATTACCCATCAAGATGAATATTTTTTACACGGGTAACAAACGTCGCAATCTACTAATTCACTCAAAAATACAGTGTGACTATTACAAAGTAATATATTTTCTTTTAAACTCCAATATTTTTAAATTTCATCCTTTGTAATTTATTCTTTAATTTTAGTATATTATGTTCAATTTATTCACACCTCTTTTTTAGAAATTATTCATTCGTTATTTTGATCCTAAATCGCATTTTTCTTACGTTTTTATTATTTCATTTCAGCTTTTGTCAAGCGTAACTGTTTTCCCCTTTTTTCCATCTCTCATAGATTCTAGCTACTTGCCAACATATACCGTTCATCCGCATCGCTGCATGACGCTTACGGTAATTTGCCCAATCTGCAATGGAAATCCCTTATTAATTTAATATTGCGACTATTTCGCCGTCTTAATAGTAAAAATTAGTTTTAATGATTATAATACTAATTTAATTAGTTAAGGAATCAAGTACTTTGCCCGCTTTACGGAACTCGAATGAGAATGTCTTCATGAAAGAAAGTGAGCACATGACCCCCACCTTTCGATGCTTCAAATAAATTTGATCTTTCCGAGTAACTGTGCTCTTTGTTGTTCTCTTCATTTCATTGTTCTCTTTATCTTCATTTTCAAAGGTAAAACAATTATTATTATTATATTTTTTTTTTCAAGTAAGATGCCTTGTCAAGAAGCTGAACTTATAAATCCATCACGTCTCAATAGTCACATCAACATATGTTTTAACAAGTAGAAATTTAATTTAAAAAATCAAAAAACCCAACTGTGTAAAAAGCGAACTAATTAATTATTTCTCATCAATGTGAAACTATTTTTTATATTACTTACCTATTTTTTATATTATTATTTACTTATTATGATGACTTTTAAGTTGTGTTTAATTGTTAGTTCCTATCTATAAACACTGTTTTGATGAGGACTACACATGTCTATGAAGGTTAGAGTTGCAGTAAAGCTAGAGATCATAACTACACAACTTCTAGGTTGTGTAATATTTAAATGAAGCTTCTGACTGTAAAATAGTCAATGAAACATCGTCTTCATTTTGAAAGACCTATCCAATGATATGCCACTTAATATAGTGCGTAAAATTGTTTCTTCGTCTCTACCACCATTTTGAATTTAAAAAAAAACCTAGCCTATAACCATCGGACGATTAAGACGAATCGATAGAGACCTCATTCATTAAAATCCATCCAGCTTTTGGGATGTTTCGAGGGTATAAATAAATCCGCATACCCAGATACCCGTGAAACCCATAATCCTTCTTGGCAGCCAGGTAAAAATTAACAACATTACATTCTATCGTAATGAAATTAGTGCCTAACGAAAGCACATTTAGTGTATCGTATATCATCTTATTTTTCTTTTCAAGATTTTTTTTTTCATGTGCGAAACCATGCGTTCCGGTACATATAGTATGATTTTTATAAAGGATTTACTTTTGCTGAAAATTATGTGTTTAATGATAAAATATGAATATTTTAAGCATGTACATGGAAGAATTTATAATTTTAAAGAAGATTAAAAGACGATACAGAAAGATTATTACAAAATTAATATTGTTTCTTTTTTAATCCCATTGAAAATTTCAATTTTATGAGAAATTTACATAATTGTATTGCATTATTTTATGAAAGCATTCAGCATATCATTTCGTATAAATTGTATTGTATTCGTCATTGTATCCAAACGAGGTGAAATGTATGCAAGTGGTTAGTATAACGCAAAGAAACCGTTTACATAAATTTCACTTACAATTTTGGATAGCAGGGCACAAAAGATAAACCAATTTATTGAAATAAATATATTTCAATGCATAATATAGGTTCAGTGAAAGTGATACATTTCACAGTCTATTTGTAAAATGATCTATAAAATCATCTATAGCAATCTATTGGAAAGTATTGCTTAGATGTGTAAATATATTTTAACCAAACCAAAATAATTTAAACTGAATTTTTAAAGCAACGTCAAGGCGTCACTTAAATTTTGCTTTCATAACTTTTAAAACTCATATTTTGAATTTTTGAAAGATGTGAAGGGAAAAGCATCACGAATACATTATTATACATGTTTTCATGTTGAACATAATTTTTGCACATGTGATTATATGTAGAACAAAAATAAAATTATGAATATAAATAATGCATATATATATAAATATATTTTAATTAATAGCACAGTGTCACTCAAAATTTGATATCATTATTTTTAAGATCCATAATTATCATTTTCTTTAAGCCATACGATAAAGTGCTGCGGCACAAACTTTTAACCCGTTAAGTATTTTTGTATTGATGTAATCTTTTGTGTGTTTTCAGTTTTATCTAGCATATAAATAAACACAGCATACATTATTATTCATTATTTTTATAAGATTGCTTAAAAAAAAAAAAAAAACAGCAAGTGCTGGATTCGGATGTCATATTTAGATATTTCGATGTAAGATTACAAACTGAATATATGGATGTGAATCCATATATTCAATTTGCAAGGTGACAAGAAATAATATTTTTTTTCAACCAATATTATCAATAATAAAAAAAGATTATTTTTGCTGAGATTATTTTGCTGTTTAATTTTATTTGGAATATTTTCAGTTTTATATGCTGTGGCTTTCATTTATATACATATATTTTTTGTTTAAATATCAATATTTTTGACAGTTTTAGAGTGGAGTTATTAGAGATATGAAATATAAGTGTAAATAATTCTAAAATTTCGCTTAAAATCCTGTATGTTATTTCATGTTTTTTATTTCAGTAATCTTGAATGATATTTCC
Source organism: Maratus speciosus (assembly GCA_963932465.1). Lineage (NCBI taxonomy): Eukaryota > Metazoa > Arthropoda > Arachnida > Araneae > Salticidae > Maratus > Maratus speciosus. Next base: position 60,621,406 of record OZ010788.1, read on the forward strand.
AAAATTTGTTTAGAAAATTTAGAATAATTTCATGAAAAACTTCCAAAAGCTTTCTCCAATTTTATAACTCAGGAAAATAAAAGTATGTCGAAAAGGAATGCTCACAATAAATTATAGTCCAAAAAGAGTACACTTTTCAATATAACAAATTTTTATTATAATTTTAAATAACATTATTAATAACATTAAAATTTTTTTGCATGAGACAATTTTAAATGAAAATTGTAAAAATAATGTAATGCATCAATGCAAATTACAATGAAAATTGATGCAAAATCATCTATGTGGAAAAGGTAAAAAGTTTTTCTTTTCATGTTAAATTGTTACGTGAAGAAATAAAATGTAAGCATATTACAATCTTATATGCTGTTTTTTCTGGAGTAATAATAATATTTCATGGCTAAACTAATTAATGCTTAGATTTAAATTGTTATAAATGTGACATTAAAAGTAAATCAATTTCTTTACATATTGTTTCAAAATTTCAGCAGTTTATGTCGAATTAATATTTGTATCTTCATAATGTGAAAATTATTAATATTACTGAGTAAAGGCTATCGGGAGAATAGGCTCCCTTACCTGATAGCTTCTTTTCCTCTTCACTTGGCGATTTCATAGCGACTTCGCCAAATAGTGAAATAACACAGTTCCCTACCATCTGTACCTTCCGCTTGCCGAAAACTGGTTTATGAGTTTTATCAATCGACGTGCTTGCCGATTGTGTTTATTAAACTCGTATGATTAAAATTAAGTTTAATAAAGGAATGAAGTTTCGGGCAGAATACAGTTACGAGAGAGAGGGGACAATACTTTTTTTCTTTTTTTCAGTAAGAGGGAGTATTATTTTAAACCGCGTATTATTTTAAAGAGTGTAGGAGAAGGGGCCTGGGGGAGAAATGGAAATTTCAGTGATATAATATGATAATTTAGATTATTACTGCTATTGTTGCTATTTTTACCAGTAAAACAAATGCAAATTTTGATAAGAACTTATATCTTGATAATTTACTGTTATTGGAAACACCAATGCTGCCGAATATAAAAAAAAAAATCCAGAGATTGTATAAAGTTATAATTAGAGGAGCGATTGTAATAATTTTTGTGCTAAATTATGTGTGATTTTTTTATGATTTTATTATTTCCGTGGATTTTATGAACTATAAGAAATTTTATCAATATCAAACATCTCATATTAATTGAGTTTAACTGCATTAAATATAGTTCATCTTTTATGATTAAGACTGTTCTTAACTGCTCTGCTCAACAAACGCAAAACGCTTTGACACATTTACAAATTCCTTTTTAACGGAAAGATATAAAATTGGAAAACCTGGCCATGGAAGCGATTTAGAATTGAACTGTTTTTTCCATTTTTTGATCAATCAATTACCTATTGCGTTATAAGCCATTTTGATCACGTGACAAACACATTTTCCGCCCGCTCTTGAGTGCTCTTTCTTCCTTCGCGCGGAAATTTGGTCCAAAATCAACAAGCGCAAAACGTTTTGACACATTTACAAATTCATTTTTTAACGGAAAGATATAAAATTGGAAAGCATGTCCAGGGAAGCGATTTGAAATCTAACTGTTTTTTTTTTTCATTTTTTGATCAATCAATTATCCATTAAGTTATAATGGATTTTGATCACGTGACACGGCATTTTTTCCCACTACTGACTAGATTTTCTTCTTTCGTTGGGAAGTACAGTTCAAAACGCCCACTTTGACACTATTTTCTGAAAGATCTATTGCGTTTGCAAAAAATCGAAAAAACAACTCAATTACATAGTTTCTGAACAACGCCACCTGCTAGTTTCATGCATTTTCAAAAAAAAAAAAAAAAAAAAAAAAAAAAAAAAAAAAAAATTAAAACTTACGTCAGAAAGTTGCCCTTTTCGGTTTGAGAACAGCCTTAAGACAGAAAATAAATCTTATTTTGAGTTCCTGTTGCTGCATTACTATAATTGCAGCATTGATTATTTAGATTAACTTTTTACAGTATAAAATTTTATGAAAACAGATTTTTATTGCTTATTTTATATTAGCGGGTGGATTAAAACACTGCTAAGTAATGAGGATTCGTTTTTGTAAAATATTAGCTCTTTCGATGACTCAGTTTGTCACACATCAATAATATTTTTTTTTCTTTTTTTTTTTTTTTAAGTGGATCCAAAAAGGAGTTTATAGGGGTCATGATACCAATTGAACGATTAGTTTTTCACTATAAAAACACTTTAAAAAGTAAATACATATTAAGAGTTCCCCCCCCCCCTCTCCTTCCCAGAAAAATAAAAACAAAATCCACTGAAGAATGCAAATATTTTGACAATCATTGAAGTGATTTAAAACGAAAATGCGTGAAATTTGCAGACATTGCCATATAACTAATTGTTCCCTCATGAGCTTGTTACGGCTGTTCTCAAATCGAAAGGGTCAACTTTCTGACATAAGTTTTAATTCATTTTTGTTCAGAGACGCATGCAACCAGAAGGTGTTGTTATTCAGAAACTATGTCATCGAACTGTTTTTCCGTTTTCTTGTAAACGCAATAGATCTTTCAGAAAATACTGTCAAAGTTGGCATTTTGAACTGTACTTCCCAACGAAAGAAGAAAATCTAGTCAGTAGTGGGAAAAAATGCCGTGTCACGTGATCAAAATCCATTATAACTTAATGGATAATTGATTGATCAAAAAATGAAAAAAAAAAACAGTTAGATTTCAAATCGCTTCCCTGGACATGCTTTCCAATTTTATATCTTTCCGTTAAAAAATGAATTTGTAAATGTGTCAAAACGTTTTGCGCTTGTTGAGCAGAGCAGTTGAGAACAGCCTTAAAGGATTTTTCAAAGGCTCTTTTATTTATTCTGTTGATAAAATATCTTTACAAATTATTATTTTTTTAATTATTATTATTAATTTCACACCATTTTAGAAATTAAGAGAATTTATGACTTTAATCAATGACTTAAAAAACTACATCAAATTTTTAAAATTGCGATTTATATAATTTAGTTAAAATCTCTGATACTATATCTATAGCAAATTTACTTAATATTTAAAATTTTTATTTTCTCATCTCCATGAAATTTCTGTAACAATTGGATTAGAGGTCAAATATTTATTATTTCACTTGAGCAATATTAAATTATGAAATTAACACTTAAAATTCTTCGAACTAATGAAAATTTTCACATTTTAAAAATCATTTATTTGTTTGTAAAATCTTGATACTAATTTCTAAGTTAAATTTACGACAGATGAAATATTTTCTATGACACAGAAACTTCTTATTAACTGCATACTGAGTTTTCAATGTAGTATTTTATTTATAAAAAAGTTTATAGATATATATTCATATAAATTATTCCACACTTCATTAATATGTTATATCACGAGAGAATTGATATAGTTGAGTTGGAATGGTTTATCTACATTAAATAAATGTTAACTTTTAAAAATAGAAAGGATGATATACTTTTATAGAAATTCCGCTTTAAGTATCAATAGGTGTAATTTTATTGTTACTCGCAAAAATTATATCATTAAACAATTTTATCTACACGTCAAATAAAAAATGTAATTAATTGATGTCATCTTTATGATTATATTATCTAGTTATACAGACAAAATATAAAAATCAGCTGTACTGTCGTAATTACAAGCATGAAATTTTGCAGAAATTTGAATAAAAAACACCCCTAAAACAAAGCTAATCATCGTACATATTTTATATGCAATAACAGTTACTATTAAATGAACAGTAAAAAAAATTATCAACGTGAAATATGTATATAAATATATTACTATGAGAAATTGTTTATTAATATTATTTTATTGTAGTTAATGATATTAAGGCAGTGATGTTCTTAACGTTTTCTTCTCCTCTCGAATCATGAACTAGTATTGCTTCTTGTTATTTCGGAGCGAACGCTTATGTATTTCACTTATAATTATTACCTAACTCGCCAAGTAAGTGATAGGCTGCCAAATTAGGTAATGTATAACAGATTCGGTAGGGAGCTTATCCTGCCGATAGCAGCCAGTATATTACTGTTATGCCCTTTTAAAAAAAAGTTAAGATAATTTTGAATACTTTTTATTGAAATATTTACTACTGTGTTAAAAATATTATTTTATTTTAATCTCTGAATAAGCATACGCTAAACATCTACATATTTTATTATAATTTAATACAAATCGCATAATATTAATTATAAAATTATTATTTTTTTCTATGGCATAATATAATAAGCATTATGTAATCCTCACGGGAATTTAACATGGATTGTAACTACTCGCACTTGTTATCAGAAACAATTATTTAAATTAGATCAATCTCAACAGCATGTCTACAGTGCACAACAATTACGATTTAACACTATGTAGTGATTCTATCAGATCTATGATATAATGATAATGTGTTATCTTTATCCGCAGAGATGCAGAATTTCATTTGCTGAGTAAGAGTATTATTACTTCCTTTTTCGCAATAGCCGATAGCAAATAGATAAATGCAACTCGAAAATATAATCCTCATATATAAATCTGAGTTTAAATTGTAGTCATCAAAATATAAACGCATTCTGTCAAACGTTATTGACATTATTCTAAAATTTAAATCCTTTAGTAAATTTCCGAATGCTTTAATGGCATAAATCAATATGTAACTGTATCAGATTGAGATTGAGATAGTAAATTTGATGAAAAAGCAAATTAGAAAATGCTTACTAATTCAGGATGTGGACATCACAGATCAGATATATGGTGATAGAAGAAGGGATAAAACATAATAATGAGAGATCGTAAATGTTATTGAATTCATTTGTAGAAAAATTAATCTGAGTTATAAAAAGTAAAAGTGTATATAATAGTTATTACATCCATTATGTATTGTGAAATATTTATCGTTATATAATCAACCTCATATAAATGTAATCAAAATGTAACTAAACAAAAATACTAATATTTTTAAACAGAGAATTCTTTAGTAACAAAATATATCAAGTGTTAAGTTATTACGATGTGTTTTAAACGTCAATTTAAACAAATTTTGTATTAGAATCTAGGTTCGAAAATGATTTGTTCAGCCAAAAATATATAGTGCGAACTTGGTTTTTCATTATTAAATTTCTAAATGTCAATATGCTGTAATGAACATTTGAAAATATAATTTACATTGATTTGTGCGATACTTGATAACATCACATGCGATTGCAATCTCCACTATTGGCGTTAAAACATAATGAACTTGATACTCCAAGTTTTGAACGATTGAATTAATGTGTTTTTGTACGACGTTTTTGCGATATATTACATTTAGCATATTTAGTATGTGTAAATTTATATTACAATATTCTGCATTTATTTAAAATTAATTTAAAAAAACCCAGTTCTATTAGGGTAGAAATATTCTGTACTTTTGATTGCATAAGTAGATTATGACTCCAGGTGCATCTTTAAAATTTGTTTCGCATTATATATTATCCCTACGCTGAATTTGACACCCGTTTAGTTGTTAATATACATATGCACTTAAGAAGAGCCATCTTCTATTAAATATTTATCTTTACCGTATACCTAAGTGTATTGCAAGTTTTTATTGCATATACACAAGATATTTTATAAGTACCGTACAAAGTCTAAAGTTCGGACACCCAAAGTTCGGAATTGTCCAAAATTCGGACTTTCCAGCGATTGTAGGTATTCAAGAAAGGAGGAAAAAAACAAAATTGTTGAAACGTACAAAGAAAAAAAGGTCTAGAGCAAAGAAGCTTTATTACTGAATCTTAACTCATGTCTGTTATTTGTACAGAATAAAAGAAAAACTTCTAATGATAAACCTATGTTAATAAAGCAGCGCACATTAACTGAAATGTTCAGTAGTTACATAAGTTACAATTTGTTCGTAAGTTGTATGTTCCGTTAAATACATGTTTTGTTTTACTTTTTAGTTTGTTATATTTTATTTAATGAAAATGATTGTTGAATTTAGCATATATAACTATTATAAACAATTTTTAATATATATGAACATCATATTTTGCCTTTTTAAGTAGTGAAATTTATTTTTCTTCTTATTGGAAAGGCAATATTTTTGATGACCCAAAGTTCGAAAAAATCCGAAGTTCGGACTTTGTAAAGTCCCGAGGAATCCGGATTTTAGAATTTGTACTGTAATGCTTTTTGCGTGTGTAAATGACATTATTCTTAAATGTCCAATTCAATACCATAAAAACAATAAAGTAATATGCTAATCCCGAAATTTTCATCTGTCATATACACGATAATTTTTTTAATTAAATCTAGTCAAACTCAAAAATTAAACTTAGAGTGGCCGATTGAGTGATTTAGCAAGGTTTTTTCCTCCGTTTTCTCTGGTTAATTAAATTGGTACTCATGTATTATCCGGGCCAGGTAGATAGGCCGCCAAAATTGATTGTCAATCGCCAGTTTTGTTTACCGTTGTCAGTTGCCAATCTTGTTCAAAATGGTAATTTAATGTACATTTAATAAATGCATAACATCGTTAACAATTATAACTAATATGAAAGCAAGCTAAAATAATACAAAACAGCAATTTAGTATACATTTATTAAATACGTAACATTGATCCTATTAATAGATAGATGACCTGTCAGGTGTTTATATGATTCCATTTATTAGGGAGGGAGGAATCAAAAATCATTATATATAGCCCAACGAAAATTCAATATCAGATGTAAAGAACATTTAGCGGACATAAAATATAATAGAGGTAATACTGCTTTATCCCGGCTAAATCAAATAGAGAACATTAACATACTTTTAACAAGAGTAATATAATTTACAGGTCGAATTTTTATTTACAATTATTCATAAGAGAGTCCATTGAAATTTATTTAAGAGTTTCAGGAGTTTGTAACGGTACATTATCTTTTCGTACCCCGAATTTATGCGTTGAATGGTTGGATAACTTACGGCGTCGCGACAAAGAGGGAAAATGAGCAATCGCGAAAATATAGGGCGCGTTATATGATTACTTGTTTATATTCGATGATTTTTTCAATTTTTCATATGCATTTGTAATTTTCTGTTATACATTCTGATGACGATTTAGAAAATGAGTTGAAACATGTAAATATAGATTTTTAATTTACTTTTAATGTGTTTTTATAACGTCTTTTAACCAAATAAATATTTTAATATTATGATATAAATACATAACATCAAAATGTTGGTTTTTAGCAATAAACGATATAAACGATGGTAATTAAGTATTCTGCGGTTTGCTATATCCACCAAAATGAATGTAATGTTAATGTTGTGTAATATAAATATACTTCAGCTACTGACTTTAATTTCTGCAGCTATATAATAACTGCAGATAAATGAAGAAAGTAAAAAAATAAGGGTTACTGTCATTAATATTTTTGGCCGAATAAAACCATTGAATCTTATATCATCTCCTCACGCACCCACGGCTCTCCGGCATCCCGCTAACACGAGAAATTGCGTTCAGAACAGCTGGTATATAACAGGTTGGTCTACCCCTATCATGCCCGGAAAATCGAACAAGATTCGCTATCAAAGTGCTACTTCAGGCCTATTTTCTTTAAAAATTTTTACAAGTGTATTGCATCTCAATTTATAATTCCGTCAAAAAATATTCGTATTTTTTTATGTAACTTGAAAAGAATTGAGAAAATCGATAAAATTCGCTATCACAGTGCACACTTTAGAGTAAATATCTCAATTACAATTGGGACCTGATGCCCATAGTCAAACACGTATTTGGTAAGGTGCCCTATTATCGTTCCCCAGTCACTTTTAGGCCCTTGGAAGTTGTACTTTTCAGTGAACATCTACCAGATTTGCATTTCACATAGAGTAACTACCCACGCACATAGAAACATTGACAAATAAGTAAAAAAAAATTAACAATGCGAAAAATTGTTTTTTTTTTTTCAGAAGTATCTAAAAAATGCATAAGAAAAAAAATTGTCACGATTTCGTTCCCCCCAAAAATCCAATACGCAGAGACTTAACTTATAACTAAATCAAAATTTATTTCTAAATAAGTAATTTAATTTACATTAAAGTAAGGCACAAATAAATGTACTAATTATCAGTGGAAAAATAACATAACGAAACATTAGTCATCCAAACATGAGGGGAAAATTTGAAAAAAAAAATGTCATAAAAGCATTCCTAATTTCGTCCCCGGGACGAAAATAAGAACTGAAAGGGGGGCGAAATCGGGACCACGCTACTTCCCAATATGACGGAGCTTCAGTTCCCGTAAGATGGACTGAGCGTCCTAAAACTAACTATATGCTACTGTCAGCATCTTACCAACGTAAAACAACAGTAATGAATAAGAAATAAATACTTACAGTACAGTGAATAACGTCTGCAAACAACGTAATAAGAACTCAGGTCTTCTAAAAATAGGAAATTCGGCGTCTTTAATTTATGTATGCGTCTTGGCGAACGAAATTTTCAACACTGACCCCTTTTACCTCCCGTCCCCTGTGCCTTGCGTCATAAATGGCGCCACTTTCTCAGAAGCGAAGAAGTAAAGGGAGACGAAATATAGCCACAATACCCTATATAAAGTTTGGTTCAATTCTATGCATAACTTCGTACACTTTTCGATGAAACAGTAAAGAAAATAGCACAAAAATAGCTATCGCAGCCACCCTTTCCCATGGAATATATCTCCAAATTGAACTGGCAGCTGCTGGCTGTGTGAACATATACATAATATTGATTCAATTCAATGCACAATTTCATACATTTTTCGTGATACAGTGAGGACCCCGTACGAAGGCAGAATTTTTTTAAAAGCATGTTTTTAGTTATCTATGACCTCTAAAACGTGGAAATTCATCAAGAGGTCAAAATAATTTCGATTAGAATACTTTCTTGTATTATAGATAGATGAAAGTTACACGTTGCTTATAATAAAACACACATACTACAATATATATTAAAACACACTTACACACATAAATAACGCCTCCATTCAACAGTTAAAGGTATATATAAATATTATACAGACATACATACAATAAATACAATAAACCCAACTGGAATGAAAAATGAGCTGAAAAATTAGCTGGAGTGAAAAGTAGCTCAGTGATTAGAGCAGCAGTCATATATAATGTGGTCCCGGGTTCGATTCCAGGCTCTGGATAATTTTTCACTCCAGTTGGGTTTATAGTATTTATTGTATGTATGTCTGTATAATATTTATATATACCTTTAACTGTTGAATGCAGGCGTTATTTATGTGTGTATGTGTGTTTTAATATACACTGGCCTCCAAAAGTTACGGTACAGTGACTGGATGCTTTCGATTGCAAACGTTTTGTCGAATAGCTACAAAAATTATTGGCGAATTGTTCTTTAACTTCTGGCATGAAAAGAACATGTTTGATTTAATATTTCCTGGTGAAGATTTAGTCGGAACGACAACTAGGGGGCTAATAATAAATTTAATAATAAAATAATATTTGCGATCAGCTATGCAAAAGAAAATGTGGAAATGGTTTGTCACTGCGTTAAATGACTATTTGGTTCCTGTTCAACGTTTTTGAACTTTTGTGTAAGCATAGCACTCATATTCGTGAAGATGTCATGGTATCTGTGAAAAATTCAAAAGTTTTTTGCTTATAGCATACAGAGTTTCCAACCAAATTTAACACAACTTTCCGAAAACTTGCCATAGAATAGTAGCAACAGTATACTGTAATTAAAACATGAATATATTGAATATTTGATGAGATATGGGCATTTTTATGAGATATTTTTTAGTCCAGTCAAATATCGCGAAAATTCACAAAAATAGGGGCGATATAGTGAGTTGCTTCCGAAAAATAGCTTTATTATAAGGGATTTTCCACAACTTTTCAATCAGCTCACTATATATTTCTAAATTTTCACAACATTTCACTGGACTTTTTATAGAAGTTGCTCCATAATACTGACTACCAAATTATGAAATAAAATTTTTTAAATCTTCCACGCATGCGCAGTTAAAAATTATCTCATAAAAATGTCCATATCTCATCAAATATTCAATATATTTATGTTTTAACTGCAGTATACTGTTGCTACTATTCTTTGGCAACTTTTCGGAAAGTTGTGTTAAATTTGGTTGAAAACAATGTATGCTATAATCAAAAAAACTTTTGAATTTTTTACAGACACAATAACTTCTTCACGAATATGAGCGCTATGCTTACACAAATGCATACAAACGTTGAACAGGACCCAAATAGTCATTTAACGCAGTGACAGACCATTTCCAGCATTTTATGTTGCATAGCTGATCGCAAATATTATTTTATTATTAAATGTATTATTAGCCCCCTAATTTTCGGCCCGACTAAATCTTCACCAAGAAATATGAAATCAAACATGTTCTTTTCATCCCAGAAGTTCAAGAACAATTCGCCAATAATTTTTGTAGATATTCAACAAAACATGTGCAATCGAAAGCATCCAGTCCCTGTACCTTAACTTTTGGAGGCCAGTGTATATTGTAGTATGTGTGTTTTATTATATTTATCGTAGATCCATGTAATAGTAAAATCTCTTCATCGTTGTCCGGTCATCCAAGGCTGTCGTATAGATGGCTGGTGACTTCCCCAACAGGGTTTATTAGTGAGAAATTTCAGGCCCAGGTATCGGCCGGAGTAGCTCAGTGGATAGAGCAGCAGTCTTGTATATTGTGGTTCCGGGTTCGATTCCTGGGTCTGACTAATTTTCCTCTCCAGTTGGCTTTATTGTATTTATTGTATGTATGCCCGTATAATATTTATATATACATTTTACAAGTTGCTCGTTGAGACCAACTGGACGGTAATTTAATACTTAACAATTCGACTTTGACAAAAGCTGTTAATTTCCAATAATCGTGGTTTATTAAATTGCCGAGTTTTCCCGGAAGAGAAATTTTTTCAATAATAAAACTTTTCACGAAAGAAGTGAAAACTTTTATTTTCTTATAAGATGGATTGTGATATTTATATAGATGTTTTTAGTTTTCTTACATTTTATGGTGCTAAATGCAAAAACGTTGACTTTATAGCATACTCTTAAACTTACCGAGTGAAAAAAAAAATAAAAGCAGAAAAGAAATCATTTCACATTTTTCTTACAATTTAAAACAGACAGGTATAATATTTTGGTTTATGAACAGCATATTTGTCATTCGTACACAATTCGTTAAAAAATGTTTACTTGCATTTTCTATTAGCTACAAAATGTAATCCGATTAAAGGAAAAAGCATTTGTTTCGCTGCCTATCTCCAGGTATTTTGAAATAATACTCTTATGGAACAATATTTGTGTTTTCAATTTCCCTAAGGATCCAATCTAAAGCGAAACCAATGCTACAAAACCGAAACATGCGGTTATTTCTACAAAAGAAATATCAAAACGAATCGGAGGCAATGTAAAATTTTGAATTTTACTCGTGTAAATTGAATGCAAATGGAAAAGAGAAATATGACCAGGCATATAAAGAAAAAAATATATTTCATAGGAATACAATTTTTAAAAATATACCAATATCTACATCATAAATATACCGCATAAATCTTACTGTATAAAACCTCTTGATTTTACAGAGGAAAACCGTCAACCAGATTGCCAATACTCTAAATATAATTGAGTATTATATGTTTTGAAAATTATTTATGTGGAATATTTCGTTATTTTCCGATTGCTAGATTTATTTCGTAAATCATTATTTACGAATTTTCTCTACAGGACAAAATGAAAGGCATAGACTTTTTCTCAGTACACTATACAAACAGCTGTTGATTTTATAGTAAAAGACTGTCAGTAAGGACGCCAATATTTATTTATTTATTTATTTTTACGAAATAAATCTGTATTTATTACGAATTATCTCTTATGTTAACAGACTTTGCCTGTAAAATAAACAGTTTACGGATTTCCTCCTAAAAGAATCAGTATTTATCACGAACATTGAGTTTTTTTCACAAGTTTTGCGGTAAAATAAACGGTTTGTAGGTTTTTTTTTTTTTTTTTTTTTTTTTTTTTAAGTAAAATAAACTGTTTTTCTTTCATCCTGGTTGACAGTTTTTACTGTAAAATAAACAGCGATATTACAGTGCATTGCATATTATTTCTAAAATTAATATACGGAATATCCATAAATTATTGTCGGTTATTTTTTTTACCTCATAACTTTTGACTTGAGAACCTGACGAAAAATATCATTATATATTCGTAAAGCACAACTCAAAACGCTTTTTTTTAAATAAGAGAAACAAAGTCATATGCGTACACCCTAAAAAAATCGCCAATAAAAGTTTTTTTTTCTTTCCTTCGTTAAAACACAAAAATGTCCATGTGGATTAACGCATTATTCCTCAAGATACTATAACTTCACTGATCTAACATAAAAATTAAGTGAAATCCTCCAATTTGAACTGCAGTTTCAACAAATCACAGGGGGGCTCACAACTGTGCTTCCAGCACTTTTTCATTTTAGAAACGGAATTTATATTTATATCTTCTTTTCCTCACACTACCCAAAACCTCGCGAATTAATGCTAAAAATATCCTAATATCAATTAAAAGACGGAAATTTCGTCAAATAACAGAAAAATTTACCCAAATCTCTGCGGTGTGTACTTTTTGTGTTTTCTCAGAGCAATTTTTTTAGAGTGTACATTTGCAACTCAAAACAACATTGAACATAAAAAATTACAATACAATAATAATTAATATTATAATTTTATCAAATTTATCAAAAATAGAATAAAAGAGTATTAAGTGTGGCGCTTCTTGTATCGAAGACCCACAATACGTACATTGTATTCTGTTGTGCGCTAGCTAGTTTGAACTCTCGCGTCTACACAAAAGCGACGACGTGCCTCATAAATTAGTGGTGTATACTTAAATTTAATTCTAAAAGAAATGGTTTTGAGTTGTACTTTACGAATAGGCAATAATATTTTCGTCACGTTTTTAAATCAAAATCTATTAGGTTAGGAAATCTCGATATTAATTCATGGTACCCTGTATATTATTATTTTATTCGTGATTATTTTAAACATGGGAAAGTCATGCTCATTATGTCTGCATCGAAATGAGATTTTTATAAGCTTTGTTAAGGTATTTCATTTCAATTTAAATGTTACACTGGTTGTCCGCATATTTTCGTAAAGATTTTGAAAAATAATTATATGAACAATGAAAATAATTTTATTTTCTAATATGTTCAGTCTGATAGCCCTTTTGTTGAACTATAATATTCATCTTGATTTCAAGATGTAATATCCTTTCTTAAAATATCATAGTTTACTTTGTTTCGCTCCCCGACACCAATATCCCAGAGTTCATCCAATGTTTTGGGATGCCACTTGTAAAGGGCTTCTTTTAAGAGTCTCAAGGCTCTTAAAGCTTCAGAATTTTCGAAATTTTATTTTTTTTTAAATTAAAACCCTGTTATTTCTGAACATTTTGATATAATTGTTTCCTTGAAATTCCCATTAGAACAAAAGTTGTGGCTCCTAGAATTATACCCGCTCACTAGCTGAAGCGGCAATTCCGAAACTTTGAAGTCATTTTTCTCCAAATGACGCTTTTTGTGCAAAGCGCGCAGGATATCTCAAAAACTTCTGAATATATTTTCATAAAAATTTAAAAACTTATGTTTTCGTTAGTCTGCATAAACTGAACCAAAAATTTCCTTTTTATTGTTCAAAAAAATATTTTTTTAGGTTATTATACAAATGAAATTTTCAAAATTTTGCATTAGCTAAATGCAACTTTGTATTAAAAATATAAAAATGCTTTAAATACAAATTTATTTAGGTTCAGGATAATTATTACAATATGAAGTATAAGTTGGCACCAAAATTTTCATTCTTGTTCCAATATTTAGTTTATAATCCTGCGCGTAAGCTGTTATACCGATTTTCTGCTCGTCAAATATTTGACGAGCCTTCAAACTGTTAGATTTTGTTTGACTGTTTGACTGTTAGAACAGTTCAAACTGTTAGAACCTTCAAACTGTTAGAACAAACTGTTAGACATTTGTCTAACAGTTTGAATCCCCCATAAATGCCAATTCTGCATCTTGCAATTTTTAAAATACGCTATCAAAAGCTATGCTTTGTTTGGCTTCGCGAAGCATTATTTAATAAGATAAATATTTGAAAGCAACATTTTTTTTAAATTATTTTTCATCTATATTAAGCAAAAATGCTATTTTATGTTTTGGCGCATTTTAATTTTAGAAATAAAAATTCAGCCGAATAACTAAGAATTTCCTAGGAATTTTTTATTTATGATATAGCGAATTTAACAATTAATTTTATTTGTTTACAATTCTTTTCTTGCCACTTTATAAAAAAAATCATAATATAATTCTTTTAAAATGCGTAAGTATCATCTGCGTAATTGGTTTCACGTAATTAGAATTGTGTATTTGAATTCTTAACACTGAAAAATACTTTTATAATTGAATGTAAATAATTGAATTTTCACAAGTTTTAATTCATTAAAAATATGCTACAATTTTCATAAAAAAGGGAAATTTAAGAATTTCATAAAAGAAAAAGTGAAACTAATTAATTATAATTCTATCTATAATTACTAACTCCATGATTATATTTTTCTTCTGAAAATATACGCGTTTCATTTTTTACTTGCAAAGATGCGTCCGTAATGGAAAAAAAAATCTCTCTATTCTTAAAAAAAGTAACTACCGCTGTCACCGCCGCCGCCGCCGGTTTTGAATTTTTTTGCGACCGGAGGTTTTTTTTCGTTAATATTAAGAAAAATAATGCATACAAAAATATGAAAATCGGTAGTATTATACAGAAATGTTTGATAAACACGTTGATGCAAACAGTTTTCAAATCGAAGAATTTATTTTAAGAAATATTTAATGCTAAATTTGGACAAAATCGTTCTACAAAAAAAGTTTTATAGGTGCAAAAACTATTCATGGGAATTTAATCATTTTTAGATCATTTTATACGTTTGAAGTTCCCGGTGTGCAGGTTGTATTTCTTTTCTTAATTTGGTTAATTTTTTGAGATTTTATTTCTATTTTAAATTCAAATTTTCAGCATCTCTATAATTATTTTTTACAGATTTTTTGGAAAGTGATATTAATTTAAACTGTTGCCAACTGTATAAACAGCGGAAACAATAATGTTTGCTTCAAAAAAAAAATATATACGTGTAATAAATTAAAAATTTATTTACACGTGACTATTATGAACAGAAAAAAAGATTTGGAATTAGAATTAAATAATTATGTACAAAAAGCAGGAAATTACGTCATAAAAACTATAATTACACGTGAATTTTAAGAGAGAAAGGAATTTGTAAAATAATAAATTTATTAACAATCGTTAGAAGTCTTAAATAGTAGAAATTACGTCATATTTACGTCACATTACAGTTATTACATAAAATGAACACAAAATAATATTGCAAAACGGTTTAAATTTAGAAATTGCGCTAGATATTTATTTGATATTTTGAGAGGATACTTTTCAACTATTTTTCTTAGGAAAGCGCAAATAATATTTCATTTCTAACACAAGTATTTTCACGTGAATATTAAAAAGAGAAAGAATAGTTTGGTCAAAATTACGTCAGATTAAAAACGATTAATTTAAAATGTCTCATTTAAAAGAACTTTCTTTTCGCATTGTTAAAAAATACCGTGAGACAAAGATTCTGTTTACTTAATTCCTTTTTTATTAGCTTATTTTGAAATGTTGTTACACGTGTCTACGTCATCAAGTTATTTTTATTTCGACGTTTTATTTGTATTTTTATTAATGTTGCACTAATTTATTTGTTCTTTCGTTATTTAAAATAAAAGTTATGTCAATTTGTATAATTTGGCGAGTGGTTTGGCGATTTATGTAATTTGGCGAAATTAGTCGACGGGATAATCAAGTAGTACCGCAGCAGATTTGGCGTTAAAATTTCCCCAATCAAAGAGAAATGAATAGAAATCCCTTTATAGGGAGATCGCCAGTGTTTTTTAAATTATAATTCAATCTTTCGAAATCTTTTTTAAAGCCGATCACATTAGCGTGCATTTAGAGTCTGCGGTGTCTGGACGGGGGTTGGCGAGCGTAGCTCGTAGGGGGCCGAGCCCCCTAGTATAAAAAATTAAAATAATAAATTTTTTAAGGTTATTCTGTAAAAATAATAATAATAATAATAACAATAATAATAATAATAATTTTGTACAAATATACAGATCATAATTTATTTTTAATTTCAAGTCGAAATACTGAATAGTTTTTTGGTAAAGTGTATGACAAAATGTAATTTTTGTAGCCTAGTAGAGGATTCGCTTCACTCATCCTAATTAATGAAAGAACATACTTATATGTTTCATCCCAATTAAAATTGTTTTAAAATCATCTACATTTTAAGATATTAAATATTGAAAATGGCATTTTTTTTTGCATCTTTTCCAAATTTAAGAGTCCTGTGGATAAAAGTTCAAACGAACAGTAATCCATAGGAGACACGTCAATGGACTTGGGTCGAATGCAGTTAAATTAAATAGCTTCAATTTCAGTTGCATTTCTCGTTTTTCTTAGAAAAACAGAAATAGATTTATAGGTATAGCTGGTGGCCTTTGCTGATGGAACTTAACACATTAAAGATTGTTTCGGGACAGTAAATGAAAGACTTCTTTGAAAAAATGTATTAAAGCATATTTCTGACTGTAATTCAAATTAATTTTGACATTTTTCTCTACTTTCCTTATCTTAAGTTTTCTGTTATAAAAAGAAAAAAGAATCCAGTAATAACCATAAAACCTCCAGGAAAATTTTGTTCGTTTTCTTAGAACCAACATTTGAAGTCTTTACCTCCTCTTTTAGAACAGTTAAAAGGTATTTTAAAATTTAAATCAGATAAATATATTGAACCCTCATAAATTATAACTACACACAAGTATTTCCACTTTTCACATACCAAAAAAGTTTCACACTATAATCTGCACATAGCGTTTTAGTTTTCTATAAATATGGTTAAAGATTTTTCGATTGTTCTAGGGTGTGTGGGGTGTGTGTGAATTTTCTTTGAAACATGATATGCGACTTACTATAGTGCTTTCTCTAAGATTTGCGCTTGTCCTTCAGGGTGTTTCTCTGATAACGGGTTCTAAATTCGCCAGTTGGTTACGTTTTTCGCTCTGCATTTGAGGATGTTTCAGAGGTTTTGTAATCAAGAACGAAGAGAGTGTTTAATCTGGGATTTCCATGGATACTGGTGACGGTGACTATAAAGTCCAACCGCCAGTTGAAAAAAAATAATTTTAAGCGGACAATAAGATATAGTAACCTCGAACGTACCTTTGTTCGGTATGGATTTTTCCCCCTTTTCCCACTCGAATGTATACTTTCACGTTTGCTTCGCTTTTTGCAAATGCTTTGACTTATTCTTCTTATATAAATAATAAAACCAAGCTTTTCCCATGTTTTTTTTCCTTTAATAAACGAATAAGAGTATCTCTCTTTGTAAAGAGCAAATACACAGTCGTCGATACATTGTTTTTTCTTTCCAGCGACATCTTTAAGTAATGAATATTTTTAATGATACAGACGATGATTAAGCCCTATTCTGAATTGATGGCTGAATTGGTTTTATTTTTATTTCATTTAAATTTAAATCATAGAAAAAGTCAAAATCGTTTCAAAAATGTGTGAACACCCTCTGTATTTTATGTTTGTATTCTACTTATCTCGAAATTTTCTTCACATTTTTCTAACAATAAAACTATTTATAGTTTGTGTCTTAATTGAACCAAAAGATAGTGTGTTAAAACGAACTGAAAGACTTAAGAAAATTAAAACGTGTGGAAATTATGTGGATTATTAAATTATGTGGACATTTTCTGTTCTTAATTTTCTATATTATTATGATTAAGGCATTGTAAGAGTTTGTAATACTTATTTATCTTTGTATTTTGATAAAATGTACTTTTATCTGAAATTCTTACCATATTTATTAGTAAAAGTTATCAACCTGAAAATAAATCTCTTTTGCCATAAACTATGTTTAAGTCACACTCGAGAACGAAAATGATTTTTAAAGACACATTTATATTTTCCTTGAAACAATTTACTTCCCTTGTTGTCCACGCATATAAATGTTACGGTTATTTGAGAATACTTTTTGTTTCAACTGTATATGGCCAAAAAATGTACTTTAAGACTGCTGATATCGAATATCTGTTCACTGAAAAGTGGCTATTTCTTTTTGTAAGTTCTACAGAAAACGATTTTGGCATATTGCGTTAACATGAATTATCCATAAAGAAAACGGACAAGTACCATTTGAAAAAGGAAATAACATTTTCATTGACAGAAATTCATACTTTGTTTGTGTTCTTCAATATATCTCTTAGAAACAATGGAACGTGAAACACTTTTCAAAAACATATGGTGTTTTAAAATACAACATAAAATCAAATTATATTTTTTAAATAATCAGTCGTCGTTACAGAATAAAATGAAAAAAATAAATGCGAAATAGATTTTTACTGTGATACATATTCTGAAAAAAATTTAAATTTATCAAAAGTAATTGTTCTGACCGGAAAATAGAGACAATAATTTACTAGTATTGATGCAAATCATCATATAAAAATGTGACTGGGAGAAATCAACTATTAATAACTTTTACTGAACAATATTGTACTTAAATTTTCATTAAGAGATCGTATATATTGGAATTGAAATAAACTTTAGAAATTCCTATTAGAAACATACGTTAGACATTATATATATATATATTTTTTTTTTTTGGTGTTTTTTTTTTTTGGTGTTTTTTTTTTTTTTTTTTTTTTTTTGCCTTTGGATACAAAATAGGGAATCATTCGGTTAAATAATTCAGGAATTACGCAGGTTTAAAACTTGCAACTTTTAGAAATAAATTCAATTTTAAACCGTGGAATGCTTGAAATGTTTCACCATAACTCAAAACTTACTCGATGGAATTTGTTGTAAATTTGGATTCACATATTTCAAGGTTTTAGAAATCGATTTCTTTTACAAAGTGGATAAGTTACAATATATAGGGATTTCGAAAAGTAATAATAAAAAAATGCAATTTAACAAATTACAACGACCATTTGGAAAATGTTTTCTTAAGACTAAAATTTAAGACATAAAAAATCGCACGGAGTTTGTCATACATTACGTACGCCATGGATTAAATATTAATATTCCTGGACCCATCATGAACAAATTTTAAAAGAAATCTCAGTTTTACAATTTTCGGTACTGTAAATTTTTAAACTTCTACGGAGCTGGTCATACATTACATACACCATGGATTAAACATTAAAATTCGTGGACCAATTTTAAATGAAATTTCATTTTTAAACTTCTAAACATCCCACAATAACACTTTTTATATCGTCGTATAGAGAAAAAAATGCATTTTTAATTGCAATTTGTTTGAAAGCTGTATCTCAATTTGTTTCTGAGTTATTAATTTTTTTTGTAGTTTTTATTACTTTTTTGTCATAGTGGCAACAAAAGTATCCATCTCTGTTGAAAGTAAAGGGAAAAGACAGATTACCGAATGGACCAATCAGAAAACGAATAAAATGGGGGATTCAACTAATAAAACGCTTCAGATATGGTTTTCATTTCCTACCCTGACCGAGGACAATAACCATTTTTTTAAATGGTTAAAAATGATTTTATAAATTGTTTTTTTCAAAAACATAACAGAAGTATATTGCTGGAAGTTTCAAAAATGCGATAACAAAATTACAGCATATTCTGCAAAGAAGTTTTTGAGTTATTTTTAAAAACGCATTGCAATCTCTTTTTAAATGGCTAAATATAAATTTAACATAAGTAATACTATCTTGATACGCACTTAAGTCTTAAACTACTCGACCGACTTTCCTTTTAGGATACATTCTTAGGTCAAATTTACTACAAAAACTTCAATTATGATGTAACAAATAAATGGCAGTTTTGAAAGTTTCAAAATTTCTTACAATGTCTATAAGTAGAGAACCAGACATATTTTGATAGACTTATATGCCGCAGAGTTGGAAGTTTGAATTCATTTCCTTTCAGGCTTTAACATAAAATCCCAAGTTTGAAATTGCTTGTCAAACGTGGCAAATGAGGTGCGTTCGTACTGTAACTAGTTTTATAAAGATTTTTTGCACCGCATATTGTACTGAATGCATATCTTAGTACACTTCATAAGTGCATAATGCATTTCATTCCGTTCGAAAGGCTGTCACATCATTAAATTGCACTTAAAATATTTTTTTTGCCATTGACCATAATGTAACGGAAAACTTTTGACGGTCCCTGTAATTAAACTATATATCCGATTTTCATAAAATTTGAAATCATTCGACAAAATTTTACAATAATTATATACTTAAAATTTCAGGCCATTCAGAAGGCTGTAACATCATTAAAATGCGCTTGCAATATTTTTTTCCCATTGGCTGTAATGTAACGGAAAACTTTTGATCTGCCCCTGTAATTAAACTATACATCCAATTTTCATCAAATTTGAAATGACTCTACAAAATTTTGCAAAAATTATATATTTAAAATTTCAGACCATTCCGTTGGGTAGTTTTTGCTCTGTTACATGCGGACGGACGGACAGGCAGACGGACTGAACGACGACCATAAGTGCTACGTATTTATATAATTACAAACGCACCTAAAAGAGTATTATGTTGTAAAAATTGTATTTAAAACCGCAGTATAATGGCTATAAAATCAAAAATCGTCGCGGGAAAAATTTACTATGTTAGGCTAAAATTTTGAAATATAATTTCTTTTACGACAATCAAACAATTAAGGCCAAAAAATTTAATAATCGCCAAAAATTAAAAAATCGTGAATTACAAAATTTACTATATTAGAATAAAACATTGAAACGTCAAAAAATTGCTACCAAATGCCAATAAAATAAAAAATCGCCTGGAAATACAAATTTAAAATCGCTAAAAATTAAAAATGGCGGATGACAAAGTTTACTACATTACGCTAAAACTTTGAAACTGAAATCTTTTTACGAATCTCCAAATATGAGAGTAAAACTCAAGAAAACCCTAAAATCGTATTAAAAATCGTTAAAAATTCAACCCTAGCGGCGAACAAAATTTGCTGACTAAAAGCTTGAATATGAATAGTCATTTTATTAATGTCCAAAAATCGTCACGGAACGTTGAAAATGCTTAAAATCTCGTTCAAAATTGCACTAAAAATCGCTTAAAGTTCTAAAATTCCAGAAGAGAATATTTACTGTAGTGGGCTAAAACATCGTAAGTGTAATTCTTTAAAGATTATATAAAAAAATTGATGCTGAACGCGAAAAATCCATAAAACTAGCTAAAAATCATATTAAAACGACTGAAAATATGAAAATCGAGGAGTACGAAATTTACGAAATTAGACTTAATGTGTGAAACCGAATTCCTTTTACTGAAATAATAAAAATTTAACGAGAGGCAAAAAATTCTAAAAATCGTATAAACGATTAGCGAAAAACGCGCATTTGTTTTTTCGTGATTTCCTACACTGTGACGTGACAAAACGATCTTAGAAAGAAAAAAAAAACAACTAGTTATAACAATATACCTTTATTTGAGATGTTCAAACTTCGCACCGTCTGCTGCTTTGCACATTTGGATTCATGTTTGAATTTCACGCTGCACACGTTGGATCATAGAGTGTGACAATTTGGCACAAGCGCGCGTAATGCGTCGTTTAAGGGAGTTCAGGGCTAAAAACCTAAAAGAAAATGCAAATTTTTAAACAAATACTGAGTCTTTAGCGTTAAATACCGCAAAGGGGCTATGCATACATAACGTTATCATTTTAGGGGGAGGGGAGGGGGTCTGGCACATGATATCGTAAGATATCTCTAGGGGGATGGGGAGTTTGTCTTTTGATATCGTTATCAGTTTTGATCCAACCAAAATTTTCTCTTCTTATTTGTAACTTGTTCTTTACATAAAAATAGTATGTTATATTTCTTAGTATGTTATCTATTTTTAGGAAAATACAAAGTTATTATTAAAATCATTAAACGATTACAAAATTATTCAATTCCAAATAATAGAATTCCCAATGTTTGGCTTTCCTATTCTTCTGTCATACGTGTATGCATATACAATCTGCTGATCCACAAACCATATGCTAAGTATGTTTGAAATGATACTTGTGGTTTAAGAAGTAAATAAAAGAGAATGTTGTCCACCTGTTTTTTGATAAGAAGTTCTGTCTGCCCCACCCCGTACGGGGAAAAAAGACATTATTACTGCTGAATGCATTATATAACAAAAAGCTATTATTAAATACGCTTAAACAAAAGCTGTTTCTTTTAAGTGTTATTTGAGATACTGTTATTTCATATATAAAATGATATTTTATTGACCTCTCTTTGAATAAATAAAGTATGCGAAAAATAAATGTAACTATATTTGTATATCACTCCAAACGTAAGAAAAAAATTCCAAAAATCTAAAGAATTTTTATACATTGATAACGATATCGTTAACGGAGGGGGGGAAGTTCAAGGGATGATAACGTATGATATCGTAAGGGGGGGGGGGTCCAAAATTACCAAAAATTTGATAACGTTATATATGCCCAGCCCCAAACCGCACGTTTTTATCTTCATCAGATCCAGAGATATAACACCTTTTGCTTTGAGAAGCGATGCATCAGCTACCCTCTGAAAAGAACTTTAACTTCATTTATCTCAGAATGATTTTTTTCACAATTTGTCAAATTTAAATGAATATATCTTAACTTCCTTGCAAGAGATATGTATGAAATTTTCGACAGAGATTTTGTGCAATATTTCCAACAAATTGTCTTCAGATTTTTAATTTTGAGTGGTAATTGTGAGAATATGCCAATTAATGCAAAAATCGTTCATAAAAAAACTTCATTTTTTTATTTATTTTCTTATATAAAATTCATAATTAATATTTTAAGAAACCATGAAGACAAATTAAAATAACACATTTTCCGTACACAAAAGTGTAAACATTTTGTAAATCAAGTAACTACTTCCAGAGTTATATCGAAAATTAAATATGTCTAAAATTTTAAAATTTAAATAAAAAAAAACATACATAAAATTTTTCAGATTTTTTTTACATGCTATATTCTTATTATATTAAAACATATTTCAGTAAAAAAATTCATAAGAAAATCTCTATAAATAAAATAATAGAATTTTGAGACCCGCACCCCCTGAAGGTCCTGCATTGTTTGTGGAGGGGTGGCATATACCTGCTGTTTCAGGTATACCCACCGGAAAAAGTCCAGTGGGTTCAGATCAGAGAACGTGGAGGCCGAAACTGCCATACCAAATTTTTTGACTCTCGAATTCCTTGAGCTATTGCTTCACTGGAGATGTCTTTTGAGCAGGCTCGCCGTCATGTTGAAACGAAATATAGATTCCGAAAATTAAACCACGGCAGGTTTTCCACAAAATCGGGTATTACATTGTGTAGCAATTGTAATTATCGTGCGCCCATTAAAGTGCCGTCAAAAAATACTGGACTGTTCAGCTTGTTATTGTAAATAGCCCACCAAACGTTTATTTCAAACCGCATTTGATGTCTAACGTCGGTAAAACATCTAGGATTTACCAGCGCGAGTAATGGGCCTATTGTACATGCCATTCCGTGAAAAGCATACTTCACCCGACCACACTATATCTGCCAAGAATGTTGGCTGGACCTGCATCTTGTTCATGGCGAAGCCACAATGCGGTGTCGTTATTTGTCCGAAAGATAATCATTTCTCCTTCCTTTCAAATTTCGTGACGTCACAGTGTTGGAAATCAAGAAAAAATAAATGCGCGTTTTAACCGCTCTATTCTTCGCATTAATGCCCACAAGGTGTATTTTCTTACTAAATGATAACGCTCTATAACTTTGTAAATCACTTTTTCCTCTATCTCTTTCTGTTTTCAAGATAGAAATGCTAACTCCGTAGTTTCTCACCAGGCGGCACCGTAGGCGGTTTCATTCAGTAACGCATGGCTACTTTACTATATCTAGACTCCACTTTCATGAATATAGAAGCAACCGTTCCGAAGTTAAGAGGGTGGCAAGGGATATTAGTTGGCGTACTGTATAAAACAAATCTAACAAAAAATCAAAAATCGGTGTTAAATCGGTCAAAAATGAGGTCCATAATTACATATATAGAATTACCTTCCTGTCAAAATTTTATAGTTCTACGTCCAGCTGTCTCTTTAGAACACAGCAGACACACACACAAACACACAAACTTCTATCTTTATTTTAGAAGTTCGGATTCTTTTGAATACTTTTAATAAATCTGGAAATGAAATATTGATACGTGAAATAGTGGATGTCGAGATATGTTTGTGTACATTTTTGGGTACAAAAAGTTAATAAAAAAAGTAAAATGATTCTTTATAAAGTGTTAAACTGCAGTTATACAATATATAAATATTTTGTTTTACTTTTGTGCTGGCAAAAGTTTCAAAATAATAGAAGCTATTGCTAGGTAAATTTATAATAAGAATGTAAAATAAACATTTTCTATAAAATTGATACTTTGAAAAAAAAACTGTATGGAAAAATGTATTCTGATACAAGTATGTGTTAATTATCTTTCTAATTATCTCTCTGCTTAGTTTTATGGTAATACGATTGAAACATTGTTTTTATTGGAAAATTATTTGCGCTAATAGTGCTATGTTTTTATATGGCATCTAAAAAATGTGAAAAAAGGATCTCGCAAAAGTGTTTAAAATGTTTTTTCTGAGGTAAATTACACGGAAAATAGTTTCGGAAACTTCTCAAATGTTTCCAATAAACCAATGGATAATGATAAGTTTAATGAAAAATTAATATCCAAATTCCAAACAATCTAAATATTTAATTAAGTATAAATATTAAGTTTTATTTTATCGCTTTAATATACATGTTCACTGCCATAAAAGTACATTTTTTTTCTGCCAGCTTTTGCACTCTTGCATAATGTTTTAATTAAAATTAACTGCTGTTGTGAATAAAAGCTTTCGAATGTGTAAAAAATAGCAATGTTTTAACTTGTTTCATTACTGATTTACCCGATAATGTTTTTAAACTTTCCCGTGACTTTTTTTTCTGATGTAATGTTTTATAAAGAACAACACAATGTTCTTTTAATGCTGACGAATTTAGAAAAAATTTTTTTGTAAACTATTTAATGCGGAAAACATTATTTGAAAGATGAAATTTTTTTTTCAGGCTGAAAAATTTAAACAGTTTGTTTGGTGATAGTAATAAAAGTTTTTCTTCAAAACTATGGTACAATTAATCTTTTTTTTTTAATTATTAGTTTCTATTTTTAAAAAGACAAAAAAAGTTTACTTTTTAATTAATAGAAATATATATTTAAAGTTTGAAATAAAAGTATAAGTCACACAAAAAAATATTGTATACACTAGTAATAATATACTGTAACACAATGTGTTGTTTGTGTTATAAGTAGCACATTATGCTCTTAATCGCGCAATATTTTTTTTCCTTTAGAATTATTGTCTAATATCCAGCACTTTGAAATATACCTGTGAATTCTCATTCAGAAATTTTATAGAAATGCTAATAAAATTATTAATATATACATCAGAAATTTTAATAAAATTATTAATATCTACATCAGAAATATTAATAGAATTATTAATATCTACATCAGAAATGTCAATTTGTAATTTTTCATAAAATATTTTCATGCATGCGGAAATAAATTGTTCTCATTGTAGTAAATTGTTTTCATAGAACTATATTATATTATTTTGTTACTGTTTTGATATTTCCTTTATTGCTAAGATCCAAAAACAAGCTGTGAGTTTGCTATCTATAAAAGATCAGATCCACGGCCCAAACCTGTTTTCTTGACTTTGGACTCCAGGTGCTATACAGCATATGTCCCAGTCAGGTGGTCATCCTAACGCGGCAGCATCAGTGTTTAGTTCGCAAGTAAACTTGGTACTCATTTAATTGTCCCCAAAGGGACGAAAGTTTGATTGAATCTTGTCGATCCTGCAGCCGAACTCATGACCCGCTGCCTGGTAGCGAGATGCTCTGACTATTGCACCACAATCATACACTAGTTTAGATGTAATTGCATAATGATTGAAAGAAACATATCTGACTGAGTTCGAAAAAGTACCTGTATGGTAAATTTAGAATTCGTTATTTATCTGAAAAAAATCGATTTCTTTACGCATACTTCCAACTACTAAGCAAAGTAAAAAACCTTAAACAATAACAATTATTAAAAAATACTCGAAAGTCACACATAAAGAATAACTGTAGCTAACATTTCAACAAGATAACTTAAAAGGAAAGTCTAATTCATTTCATAATTTGAAATTATTATTTTAATAAAAACATGCAATATAAAGTAATACTAAATCGTTTATTTAAAAATGGTAAGGATCCTAAAGTCCATTTAACAAACATTATTTCGGTTTTGTTTATTATTTCAGATAGTTATAGAAATGCTTATCATTTAAATGCCATTCATATTATCTTTCATTGAGCAATATCATTCATTAAAAATATATTACCTATAGTGCCCTGATCTTTTTATTTAACAATCGCAAAAATAGAAATAAAAAACGATATATTGTTTTTATAAGGGAATATTAATTTGAAAAAGTGGTTAGAAAGGCATTTCTAAGATACTTCATGTGTCAATGTAGGTCGTTATATATATGCATATGCATACAGGTTATGATGAAAGCAGTTCAGAAACTTCTCTGCGACATTAACAGTGTAAACAAATAATTGAACGTTTTTAACAGAATTAGTATAAAAAACTAAATTATTTTTTGCAAGCATTAAATGCATTTATGCAACGTCTTCGTATGTATCAATAATTTTAGCTAATATATTTTATGATGATATTGTTATTTGCTTTATAGTATTACAAGCAGGACTGCCGGTCGTTGCTCGTGTTAAGCATGATGGCTAAAACAATGGGTAAAAGGAGTGTCCTAATAATACGATGATCGCAATAAAGAGAGCTTTGTGCATTCGCGATCATACAATGTTAAAACAACAACAACAAAAATTGACGTTCCTTTGTTACAATCATAGTAAAAAAACAAGTAATATAAAAATTTTGTTTTTAAAGTCAATTCCTACTTAGGCCATCAAAGAAAAATTTAATATAATCCCGTAAGCTAATATTTGTTTTTGTTGCATTAAAATATCTCAATTTGTTGATTTTCTATAAGCAAGTAGATTTACAATGGAACTCTATGGGAATTTGGCGAAAGAGTAGAGATATCGCCAAGTTGGCGTCACTTTTGGCGACTCATTTTGGCCGCCAAATTTGGCGATATATCGCCAAGTTGGCGACAAACTTGACGGTATTTGGCGACAGAACAGGGTCCCCCTATGGTAACCCCTTATTGAAAATACTTTAATTGATCTTCAACAACCAATGGCCGCCATTTTGTTTCCCATGCAAAACTAAAATTAATTAATTAAAATTTAGTTAATTAATTAATATTTGAAAAAACTGTATGAACATCAATTGTCATCCAGTACAAGTTTAAAAAAGTTTATTTCAACTTGATAGGATGAATAATGAGTATTTTATTAAGGATTGAAAATTTGAACAAGATAAATATATAAATAAATATAGGGAGAGTGAGAGCTAATAGTAGGAATTGAATAACTTTTTAAATGAGAGTGCTGGAAGTTAAAATTCTAGTGCTCAATTCACCTTGACTTAAACAATTAAATTCATATAAGCAGTACAAATACCTGTACAAGAATTAATTTCAGGTGCATATATCCATATAATAAAAGCCGAATTCATGTGACTGTCATCAATAGTTCCGGGCTGACCGCTCACTTTTTATATGCCAAGCGACCATTTTGCTACTTTTAATTGAGCTGGACGCAGATGATTAAATCGCCAAATAGGGTTTCTTCGCATTCACTTCATTTAAAATACATAACTTTCATTTAAAATACACATCTTTCATTTACCTCATTTAAAATACAATAAATAAATAAATAAATTGTTGGAAGTACAATCGAAATATGTCAGTCGATATGTAATCGTAATCGTTTGAGATGCGTGCGCATCCTGTCTCATCCCGTCCCGAAACTGTAGAACAATTTTAGTTGTAGTTTGGATTTTGTATTTGTTGTTTTGTGTTCCGTGTCGTCTTTTGTGTTCTTCAGAATAAACTTTCATGTTTAAAAGTAAAACCTGCTGTGGTTATTTAGTAATATTTAAGGCGCACTGTGTTACAGGTTATGGGCCCAGACCCAAACCTATTATTAGAAATATTGCGAAGTAAATAGTAATTGAAATTTTTGTAAAGTTAGTTTTCCGAATGTTGTTTTGAAATGGCCGGACCGAAACACAGCAGGGACAGTTTATTAAACTGAATGAAAGTAATTGGAATGTATGGAAATTCCAAGTTAAGGTCACGCTTATAGCTAAGGAACTATATGATATAGTAACGGGATTAAAAGTAAAACCGGAAGCAACTGATGCTGGATATTCTGATTTCATTGACAAAGATGCAAAAGCGCAAGAAATTTTGGTTTCACGTATGGAAGCCGGGCCAATATCGCATATAATTTCATGTGTTACAGCAAAAGAAATGTGGGACAAGTTACACACTATTTATGAAAGAAAATCAAATGTAAGTATTCATTTGTTACAACAACAGTTTTTCAATTTGAAGTTTGATGACAACGTGATGAATTTTTTATCTAAAGTTCAGAATATGGTTGCCGAAATTAAGCAACATAATGAAGTAATTCCTGAAAAAATGATCATTACAAAAATAATTATGGCTCTGCCCGAACAATATAAGCACTTCTCTTCAGCCTGGGAATCCGTAGCAGATGAACAGCGAACTTTAAGTAACTTAACTGCTCGTTTGTTAGTTGAGGAAGAAAGATTAAAAACGAAAGAAGAAACTGTTGCTCTTACAGCTAAAAATCAAAGTAATATCAAGTGTTTTTCTTGCAGAAAATTAGGTCACAAGAAATTTCAATGTAGGTATGGTAATAATGTTCCTAAGAATAGAAAAATTGTTTGTAATTTTTGTAATAAGAAAGGGCATGTATTTAAAGATTGTTATTTTCGTAAAAATAAAAATATGAAGTCTAATGGTGAAAATGGCAAAAGTTTTGCACTTATGGGAATTACAAATTCTGAATCAGATGTAGAATTCTATTTAGACAGTGGAGCTTCAGAACATATGTGTAATGATGTAAGTCTATTTGGAAATTATTTGAAGTTGAAAGAGGCTAAACAGATAAAAATAGGTGATGGAACCTCTATAACAGCTATTGGAATAGGAACTATTTATGTTCAGTCATATAATGGTGAAAAATATATTAAAACTGAACGTCAAAATGTATTGCATGTCCCTCAATGAAAAGTAAACTTATTTTCTCAAGGTAAAGCTCTAGATAAAGGTTTATGTATGTCAACCAACTCAGAATGTGCTAAATTTATTCATCAAAAATCAAAAGAAATAGTTGCTATAGCTAAACGTGAAGATAAACTTTTCAAAATGATATTTCGCTTAGATAAAAGCAGAGTGACCATAGACGAAAATATGAGAGAGTTTGAAAATCTAAATAGATGTTGTGTTGCTGACAGTAGTGTTAAAAGTAAAAAGAAAAGTCTCTTATGGTCGCATGAAAAGTTAGCTCATCAAAATTTTGATCATGTCAAGAAGCTGCTTACAGAAAATGAAATTACCTGGGAAAATTCTTCTGATATTCCATTCTGTGAGGCATGCATTCAAGTAAAGCAACAACGTAGTCCCTTTCAATAAAGTAAATCGAAATCTACTGAAATTTGTAATATAATTCATGCGGATTTATGTGGTCCAATAGAAGTAGCATCAATTGGAAAGTCTCGTTACATGTTAGTGTTAAAAGATGATTACTCTCACTTTAGGAAACTTTATTTTCTTGAAAATAAGTATCAAGTGTATGATAAATTGTTAGAGTTAATATTGATGTGCAAAAACCAGATGAATAAAAATATCCGAGTAATAAGATCTGACAATGGCAAAGAATTCCGGAATGATAAAATTAAAGAACTTTTGATTCATCATGGCATAAAGCATGAAACCTCTGTCCCATACAATCAACAGCAAAATGACCGAGCTGAACGAAAAATGAGATCCATCATGGAAGTTGCAAAAACTATGTTGGTAGTAAAAAATTTAGATAAAAAGTTCTGGGCAGAAGCTGCGAATGCAGTTGTATACATAATTAACAGAACAGGTACTAGCACAGTGAAAGGAAAAACACCTTATGAATTGTGGAAAAACAAGACTTTTGACATTAGAAATTTAAAGTTTACATTTGGATCTGAAGTATGGGTTCACATCCCAAAAGAAAAACGTAGAAAATTAGATGTTAAGAGTGAAAAAGGAATTTTTGTTGGATATGGTGAAAATACTAATGGATTCAGAGTCTACTTCTCAAAAACAAACACAGTGACATTACATAGAGATATAATAATTAATCCAAATGAGAAACCTTCCTATACAGTAAAGAATGAAAATTTTGTTTTGGATTTAATTGATCCTGTGCAACATCAAAGTTCAGAATTTGATGAAGATGAGGATACTGACATGGATTTGGATAACTTGGCCAATAATCAACAACAAGATGATGATGACAACTGCAGTACAGATTCACCTGCTCCCCAGTTAAGTAATACCAAAATGCACTTTCGAGCAAAAGATAACCTGAGGAAACCATCGAGATTTGAGGACTTTGAAACAAGCTATATAAGTATAACCGATGTGGAAGAACCTATCACTTATGAAGAAGCTATGAACTCAAGTTCATCGAAAAGGTGGCAAGAGGCCATAAATGCTGAACTGAAAGCCCCCTCTGAAAATGACACTTGGGACATTGTTGACAAACCAAATGACTGTAATATAATAGACAGTAAGTGGGTTTTTAAAATTAAGCGGGACACTAAAGGTAAAATTTCATTATTGAAATGCAGATTGGTTGCTCGGGGTTATCAACAAAAAGGGTTAATATTTGAAGATGTATATTCTCCTGTAGCTAAGTTAAATAATTTAAGAATGTTGTTAGCAATTAGTGTAAATTTTGATTGGGTTGTATATCAAATGGATGTATGCAGTGCTTTCTTACATGGGGAAATCAAAGAGGATGTTTTTATGTATTTACCTGATAATTGTAATTTGCCTGATGGGAAAGTATATAAGCTTAAAAAAGGCTATATGCGGGTTAAAAAGAGCACCAAAATATTGGTATGAAAAATTTCAGAAATTTATGTCTTCTCAAAATTTTGTAAAATCTGAAAATGATCAATGTTTGTATTTCAAATTTTCGAATGATTGTAAAGTTTATGTATTGATATATGTTGATGATTTGATTATTACAGGTTCTGATAGCAAGCAAATAAATGATTTTAAATGTGAAATGAAAAGAAATTTTAAAATGAAAGATTTTGGTCCTATTTCTTACTATTTGGGTATATCTATTTCTCAGAATGTAAATGAAGGTATTTTAACATTAGATCAGAGTAACTATTTAGAAAATGTGTTGAAAAGATTTGATATGTTTGAATGTAAAAGTATCTCTACTCCTATGGACACTAACTTTAATTATGAATGTTTAATTAATGAAAAATCAGAAAATGTAAATGTGGAAAATAAATGTAGAAAATTAATTGGTTGTATCATGTATGCAATGCTAGGAAGCAGACCTGATTTATGTAAGTGAAAAGTTGTTGTTGTTCTTAAAAAGAGTGTTACATTATATTAAAGGTACAGTTGACTTGAAGTTAGTGTATAGAAAAAATGTAAATGCTGAATTAGTTAAAGGTTTTGTTGACGCTGATTGGGGGGGGGGTGATACTATTAACAGGAAATCTACTTCAGGGTATTGTTTTCAAATTTATAATTGTACAATTTCATGGTGTTCTAAACAATAAACTTAACTTGTGTAGCTTTATCGTCTACAGATGCGGAGTACATTGCCTTGAGCCTATGTGTAAGTGAAGCTTGCTGGGTTCGAAATTTATTGATTGAATTAAATTTAAATGGTTGTGGAAATTTTGTTGTACCTCTCTATGAGGATAATCAGTCAGCTATTCGTATCAGCAAATCATGTGAACAACCTAAAAGGTTAAAGCACATAAATGTTAAGTATCATTTTGTGCAAGAAAAAGTAAGAGATAGAACTGTTTCAATTAATTACATTTCATCTACAGAACAGGTTGCTGATTCATTAACTAAGCCTCTAAGTAAAGTATTGTTTGAAAAATTCAGAAAAATAATATTCGGTTAATTTTTTTTTTTATGTTGTATGTATAATATATATATATATATATATATATATATTGTATTGTATGTTAAGTGTTATGATTTTTATGTTGGACATATTTAGATTGAGGGAGGATGTTGGAAGTACAATCGAAATATGTCAGTCGATATGTAATCATAATCGTTTGAGATGCGTGCGCATCCTGTCTCATCCAGTCCAGAAACTGTAGAACAATTTTAGTTGTAGTTTGGATTTTGTATTTGTTGTTTTGTGTTCCGTGTCGTCTTTTGTGTTCTTCAGAATAAACTTTCAAGTTTAAAAGTAAAACCTGCTGTGGTTATTTAGTAATATTTAAGGCGCACTGTGTTACATAAATAAATAAATAGATATTTTTCCAGTATAGATTCTTGGCGAGAAAAAAAAATGGCACCGAATTTTCCGGCAATCAATGCCCTATTTTATTTACATAAGCAATTTTTTCCATATGTATACAATTGAGTTAATCTAAAGAAGCCAATAATCTATAGAAACAGAAGTAATTTATATGTAAACAAATATTGTATATATACGTGTAAATAAAATGTTTATATGCAAATAAATATATATAAATAAAAATAGAAGTTCACCAGGTTTGTTTTCATAGCTATTTATATATTTTATCAACATATTTCATGTTCTGAAGCCCGAATTGCGCTAAGCTTAAAGAAAAATGCCAAGGCCCCTGTAATGGAAAAGTATAAATAAACAATTAATCGTAATAATAATAACATAAACTAAAATATTTCATTTCAACATCAAAGTATTGTTTCTAATTTACATTCAAGTAAATATATATTCCAAGATTTGATTTCAGTTGAAATTAAAGTTGACAGCTTTCTATTTCACTTCATAGAGTAAACAAACACAAGAGATTCATTCATCATATAAACGGTAGAAAATATTAGACTATGGAGGTAATCATTCGCAAAACAGGTTCTTCAACAATGAATGGACAATATTCTTATGATGTCATAGTAGGTAAATTGGCGACGCTAACGTTTGTTAACGGCTTGCATTCACGAGGGTTTTATTTTGCTATATCTCTTAGTTACGTTAGTAAATTGTCATATTTATGAACTCAGAAATCAAATCTATAAAAAAAAGTATATATATTCATTATTTAGTTATTAATTAATGAAAAAAATTATAAATGCATGATTTGCAAAATTTAAATAAATTTATTAATATTAAAAAATAACATTGAAGTAACAGCATGTTTAAGTAGAATAAGTTTAATTTAGGTAATTTATGAACAAATCTCAGTTTAAACACTTGAAGTTTCACTCATTTTTACAGCTACGGAAGTTATGAGGTATTTGTCAAAAAAGACGAAATACGCATAACAACAAAAATGTATGAAATGTTATCAAGTTTGCAAAGAATTTTTGATTTCTCTATCAGAATCTTTGGACTCGGGGAAGGATTGAGCAAATCAATTAGTTTCAGAATGAACGTAACATGATGCAATGCTTAGTATACATTTAAGGGAGACCAAACTGGTCGCCAGAGGCGGCTAGTATAATATATAAGTATTTAAAATACATCAAAATATCTTAAAATACATTAGAACAATCACAGAACATTTTCAACCTTCACAAGGCCGTCGTCAGTGGGATTTAAATGTTATTATTTTCTTTGCACTTATTAGAGAATTGTCTTGAAGAAATTTATTTCAATTTAAAAGTTGTACGTCAGGTGAAATGCCAGATAAAGTTATTTATATTTTTAACAAAATGAGCTTTCATTTATTATGAAGCAAATTTCCCCATACTCCATGGATATCGTACGATGGTGTATCGCCAAGTCCTTTCCGAAAATATAGTAAATAATTTATTTATGTTGGTATGACGACGAGAAAATTTCCTGATTAAATTAAAGGGCATAAAGTAGATAACAGATTAAATACACCCCATACTGCATTATCAAGATTAGCTCAAACTCAACTTAAAAATAGATTTTAATAAATCGAAAATTTTATTCCGTACACATAATTACCAGGAAACTATTATAAGAGAATCAACTGATATAGTTGCCAATAAAGATACAGCTTATAACGATGCACTATCGTACGATATCTATGGGGTATGGAGACGTTTGCTCCATAATAAATGAAAGCTCGTTTTGTTGAAAATTTCAATAACTTTATCTGGCATCTTACCTGACGTACAACTTTGAAATTGAAATAAATTTCTTCTAGACAATTCTCGAATAAGCGCAAAGAAAATAATATCATTTAAATCCCACTGACGACAGCCTTGTGAAGGTTAAAAAATTCTGGGTTTGTTCTAATGTATTTTAAGATATTTTGATGTATTTTAAATACTTGTATATTATATATATGCACACACAGACATACAACAATAAAAAATTACATAGATATATACTTTAAATTTCTAAATAGAGATAGTTTTTAAAATTCGAAAACATTGCGTAATATAAAAAGTTATTACATATCACGAGAAAAAAAAAAGTTTAGTTTGAATACTTCACTGTTTCTTAACTAATCGGTTTTCTTCGAAAATATTATTTCTATTTTCCGCTTTTTAGAAAGCAACGTACCTTCTATGCAATCTTCACTTGAGAAAGGAAAAGAGATTGTATTAAGGTCTTTCTGAACTTTAGTACCATCTTTCGTAGATATATGTGTATACAACCTTTTAGTCGATCTACAGAAGTTTTAAACACGGCACTACATTTTTATCTTTTGTATTTAACACTTATTCAATCTTTTGTCGTTAAATAGTAGCGCCATACTGAAGATGCATCATTATCCTTCCTATGAGCTACCCTACAAAATCCTTTCCATTAGACATCTTTAAAGCAAAATAAATATCAACGAGCGAAAAAAAGAAAGAAGTTGGCGCATAATAATGACTATGATACACAACTGCGACGCTTATCAGTAAATTCTAATTTGAAAATGACTTTCGTAATGAAAGATATTTCTACACACTCAGCGAAATCGAAGTAAACAAATGATTTCATTTTTCCTGACTAATAGCTGCGCGGTTACATCTGTCGCTTAGAAATACATGTAAAAAATAATTGAGATATATATTCTTTTTCAATGATATATTATTTTCATAAAAATCAATTGATTTTTTTTCCAAAAGCGAAAGTCTATAAATATATTTTTTTAATTTCAGCTGCTTATTGTTCCATTAAAAAAAAAGGAGACAATCTCGAAAATTCCGCGATTTGCCAGTATACATCCCGGTATTTTCGGGATTAAAAATAAAGCGGGATACCGGGATTGTAATCCCTAGGTATAAGACCGCTAGGTAAATTTCCCCATACTCCATGGATATCGTACGATGGTGTATCGTTACAAGTCCTTTCCGAAAATATAGTAAATATTTTATTTATGTTGGTATGACGACGAGAAAATTTCGTGATAAAATTAAAGAGCATAAAGTAGATATCAGATTAAATAGACCCCATACTGCATTATCAAGATTAGCTCAAACTCAACTTAAAAATAGATTTTAATAAATCGAAAATTTTATTCCGTACAAATAATTACCAGGAAACTATAATAAGAGATTCAATTGATATAGTTGCCAATAAAGATACAGCTTATAACGATGCACTATCGTACGATATCCATGGAGTATGGAAATGTTTGCTTCATAATAAATGAAAGCTCGTTTTGTTGAAAATTTGAATAAATTTATCTGGCATTTCACCTGACGTACAACTTTGAAATTGAAATAAATTTCTTCTAGACAATTCTCGAATAAGCGCAAAGAAAATAATATCATTTAAATCCCACTGACAACGGCCTTGTGAAGGTTGAAAACGTTTTGGGTTTGTTCTAATGTATTTCAAGATGTTTTGATGTATTTTAAATACTTATAAATTATATATATACACCTGAAAGTAATTCTTGTACAGGTATTTGTACTATTTATATGAATTTAATATACAGTGATTACATTAAATAATTAAACAACCTGGTGTCCAGTGATAAAAAAATGTTAATAATGACAAGAAAATGAAAGTTAAACTATCATAAGAAAATGTTAAGGTTAATAAATAATAATAAACCTCCTCTCATTCACAAATTCTCTGTGACATTTATATGCATTATTTCCAGGAAAATTTATTGAATCTGTTAAATTTCATTTGTTGGATGCGCTAAGCAGACGATACTTTTGTTTTAGTTGATAAGCCTTTTGATACTTCCAGAGTTTTTGAGTTAGAAAATAGTAATAAAATAACTTTCCACGATGTTAATAGAATAAGTTAATAGATGTGATTCTTTAAGTTAATAGATGTGATCTTTTAAGTTAATAGATGTGATTCTTTTTCAAAACTTGTGCTTATAGGAAACCTTTTTCTGTTTCTAATCCACCTCATGTTCATCAAACCATAGTGTTAATCAGAAAATCGATGTCCTTTACATGTGTAAACCGTGCCCTCAGAATTTTTTTCAGATTCTGCATCCCTTAAGGTTGAACTTTATTACTTAAAATATGTTGCTGTCAAAAGAGGTTTCAACACTTCTGTTATCAATAAAACTATGAAGGAATTTAATAGACCCTAAAGCAATTCTACTCTTTCTAAGTTTGAGAAAACCAAACATGATAATTTAATTATTTTGCCTTTTTATCCTCCTTTATGGTTTAAATTAGCTAAAGTTTTAGAAAGATTTAACTTTAATGCTATTTTTAAACCTGTCAATAAATTCCGATTCCCCTCCACTAAATCTGCGGTTCCTTATTTTCGCAAATAGGGAATCTATAATGTCTCTAGTAATAGTTGTCATCTTCAAACTGAAAGAAATCCTCTTAAAAGAACACCCTCGTTATGTTAACAATCAGGAAATTTCTAAACCTGCTATTGCTAGGCATTCTTGGGAATCAGGCCATAGTTTTAGTTTTCAAAATGCAAAAATTATCTTTAATTCCAATAGAACCTCTAAATTGGACTTTTTTGAAAATTTATCCATTTATCTTAATCGTGAGGTTATTATTAATGAAAAATCTGATTCTATTATGCTCTCTGCTGTTTAGAAGACATTAACCACTTAATTTTCATATTATTAAATTACTTAATATTAGTTTTGGTATTAATTAATAATATATATTTTTCTTTTTATGCATATATATATATACGTGTGTGTGTGTGTGTGTGTTACATTATTAGATATAATTCCCCGATTTCCTTATATTATTCTAAATTACTACTTTATATTCGCTGAATCCTTATTTTTAAATAATCTCTATCGTTAACTCTGTTAAATTCCGTTTAATTTAATGTCTCACTTATCTAAATTGCTTAAGTATTACGTTTTTAGTATTCTTAAATTAAATGTTCCTTTTCCGCGCTTTTTTCTTTCTAGAATGTTCTTTTAACAACCATTTTATTTTCTCTTCCGAATTTTACTTTCCCGCGCATTTCCGAGGTTATCCTTTTCCCTTCAAATTCATCAACTCGCTCTGTCCGCTCTTTCCATTGCGTGTTTTTCTTAATTATTCATTGGTTGAGAGCGCGATCTTCGTCATATTTGTATTCCTACACTTGACGAACAAAAATCCGATGCTCGCTGTGTTTCAGCGGATTTGAGTCGCATTTCTATTTTTCATACCACCCCCTGGTCACCGTCCATTTATTCGATTATATACAACTTTGTTTAACCCTGATTACTACTATGGAGAGATAGCTAACATTCTTGGTGGAAACTGCGCCGCCGAAGATGTTTTAATAAATTGCTGAGCTGATACTACGTTTTGTCTCAATTATTTCTGGGGAAACTTTCACGGAAAATTGTATTCCATAGCCTTCACTCGTCGACTGCTACAGCTTCCAATCATCATCCAATCTTCGTTTACTAATACAACAGGATCGAATTACCTGTTCTGACAACTTATATTACGCTATTACTGCTGGATGTGATTCACTATTGCTATCGAGACAGCCAGTCATTTTCAACTATAGAAATAATCCAATGTTGCTATTAATGCAACACACACACACACACATATATATATATATATATATATATTAATTATATATTATTTTATACATTTGTATTGTGCCTTAGTTTTTATTAAATTGCTTCAATATTCTCCTGTTCTATTAATTGCACTAGTAATTAATTGTACTATTAATTGCAATTTTTCTGATAATTTGTTCTATTCGTTATTCACCTCCTTTCATACCTGCTTGTCTGTGTTCTTCTCTTTA
This sequence comes from Maratus speciosus, assembly GCA_963932465.1. Taxonomy (NCBI): domain Eukaryota; kingdom Metazoa; phylum Arthropoda; class Arachnida; order Araneae; family Salticidae; genus Maratus; species Maratus speciosus. Next base: position 60,659,976 of record OZ010788.1, read on the forward strand.
GGTAATGCTCGTGTGTGATGCCTCTGCTTTCCTACTGACTGTATCCCACTCATGCCACTTTATTGGCTGTTTCTTCAGCTTTTCCCCTTTGCTTACCTATTCTCTGTCAGTCTTGCTGTTGTTTCAAAGTAGCAGAAACTGTTCTCTGCACCTGATGAAGAAAGACTATTTTTTTCGAAATGTGCGCATTTATTAAAATTTTTATGTTTTTTTAAGAAGTTATGTCTTTTTTATGCAATGATTAAATAAAAACTAATTTTGTTGCTTTTTCAAATTAGTGTTGATCCCACCAGTGGCCGAGAGCTTCTGCTCTCAAAGTTGGTAAACGGGAGGTGCTGGGTTCGAACCCAATCTCGCCCGTCGGCCTAATCGCTCGGAGTTTTCTGTGGTTTTCTTCGAAACTTGGATTTCCTTGCGTATATACGGATTAGGTTCCCTTAGAAAGACAATCACGCAGGGAACCTCCCCCTTCTTAGGGCCCATATCCCTCGTGCCGATAATTGAACGTCATAAACAACAGACACTCTAATTACTGTTGATCTTACTTGATAGGAATATGCATTAAATTTTTCTTCCATAGAAAGCAATTTCATATTTAGTAGATCATTTTTGTATTTTTTTTTCATGTTTATTTTTTTTCTGGAAATTAAAATATCTGTATTATTGTAAATGATTTAACACCAAATGCATTTAAATGCATTTGGAAATTCCCTTTGGAAGTTCCCTTAGAAAGACAATCACGCAGGGCACCTCCCCCTTCTTAGGGCCCATATCCCTCGTGCCGATAATTGAACGTCATAAACAACAGACACTCTAATTACTGTTGATCTTACTTGATAGGAATATGCATTAAATTTTTCTTCCATAGAAAGCAATTTCATATTTAGTAGATCATTTTTGTATTTTTTTTTTCATGTTTATTTTTTTTCTGGAAATTAAAATATCTGTATTATTGTAAATGATTTAACACCAAATGCATTTAAATGCATTTAGTGCGCCATTTTTACGCACTCATAATAATTTTTCTGTAATCTTTATATGCAAAATACCAACATTTTTTGCCCGGAATGACTTCAAATTTTTATGCAAGTTTTTTTTATATATATATGCTTTTATATTGGCTTATATAAAAACGAAGTACCAGTTTTTAAAAGTGTTTACTGAAATTTAACATTTATAATTTAATAACTGTCTAACAAGGCCACATGTTTGACTTTTGTCCATACGCAGCGCTCCCAGTCGGTCTGGTTTTTGAGCACCACTCTATTTCAAAGAAAAATCTGCTTTATAAATTTCACAGGAACTTATCGTGAAAGGCGTTTTTTACGCAATTGTTGCAGAAATGTAACGAATATTTTTTATTAACCAGGAAGGATTCGCGCCATGCCTGATAGACCCACAGAGCGTATGGTTATTCTTTTTAAAGTAATTCTCCAAATTATTTTACTCCAGAATTTGTAATAATTGTCTGTGATCAAATAAGGTGACAATTATTATTTGTATTTATTGGTGACAAAGTAAAACAAATTCATACCTTGGGTATGCTTGCTTTCTCCCGGGTTAAAAATTATTGGTTTTCATAAAACGGACAAGTGGGAGCCCTGCATAAGTATCTACCATTTTTTTAATTGCTCCCTCAGTTTTATTTAAGGGGTGGAAACATGAAAGAAAGATACTGCATTTAGCATTTAAATATAAAAATAAAATAAACAGATTTGCATACGATAAATTATGACAGGTGATTGAAAAATGGTTTAGAAATTGTTTGAATAATTCTAAACATAACCAGTATTTTGAGTCTTGTTCTAAAATGTATGTATGACATTTTTCGTGCAAATCTGTCCAGAAATATAGGTTTTTATTACGAACATACAAACTGATATATATATACATACATATATACAGAGAGAGAGAGAAATTTAATTTCGTTGAGGAGTTAAATTCAAAAAAGTCTTAAAAATCCTTTATAAGAAAGGAATAAGATTTTTACCGTCTACTAATTAGGATATAATTCTTACAATTAGGATATAATTCTTACTTAAGCAACGTTAGAAATTACTTTAAAAATATCTGATAAACTAGAAAATTTGGAGTTGAGAACAGATTTAAGAATAACCGATAGAGGTTTTCATTTGCATTTTTGAAATAGCTAATTCCATGAATTTTCTCGAATCCTCTAAAATAGTGTATGAATTTGTATTAAAATATTAAATAATAATAAATTCTTTTCTTCTGTAATGAATCATGCAAAAGAAAAATTTTGTGATATGTATTTAAAGGACAAGTATCTGTAAATATCTTTTGGTGATTTAAAAAATATTTAGTTCTTTTATAGGAAGTTCAAGAATTTTTATAATTTTTAATTTTTTTTAAGAATAACTAACGTATTGTTATTATTTTTGCTACATCGATTCATACGAAGAATCTAACAATTTATGGTGTTAAATGGTATATAATTTAAAGTCGTGTAACAATAGAAAATAATAATAAAAAAAATCTTTACGAATTTTGTCTTTGTCGAAGCAATTAATTAGAAAAGGTTTCTTTGTTATAAAATAGTGATAAAAATATCAATTATATTTTACTTTTAATTTTTACTCTGTAGTTACATAAAAGTGCCTTTAAGCTGTCAGTTCGGATGCCTCTAGAATCTACAAATAGAGAAGACGTTGATGTTAAAATATTTTTTGACATTGTCCAATTGCCATGAGCAATACGCATTTCTCATATTAAACTGATCTGGGTGAACTGGGGATTAATGTTTTGCGAAGTAACACAAGTAATTTTAGTGAAACGTGTTTAAAATACGAAAAGTTTTCACCATATTTTACAAAGAATTTTGAAAGTTCTGGTTCTGAAAGCTTTCAGTTTTATATATGAAAGACTCAGATGTAAAACATGGTAACTGAATTTTTTTAATTTCATGTAAAACTCTTAAATTAATACTGATAATATTTTAAAAGTACGAGGTATTTTTATTACTCAATATTTGCAACAATGATACTGTCTACAATATATATATATATTACCTTTTAGATAAGCTATATATTTTTATGCTAATTTCTGGATACAGAATATGAAATAATGATTGAAATTTTAATGTTAGCTCTCAGTATAAAAATATGGCTAGTATGAAAAATTATGATTTTAAGTTAAATGTCAAAGAACATGAACTGTTTATTTAAAAAAAAATGCATAGCATTATTTTTTTTAACCTTTTACATGAAATTAAGAATTAATGAACAATATCAAAAGTTTAACCTTCTATCATCAATCAAGAAGTCCTCTTCTTTTTCCATTGTCTTTTAGTTTCTGGGACATCTGTACTCAAGTTACAGCAGTAATCTGCTAGCATTGGCGAATTCCATCTCCCCTTGTATCTTTTTCCAATCTCGATTTATTTTGTTGAAATCGTTAGCCATGTTCGTCACTCACAACACCGCAGTTTGCAGGAATAAACATCAAGATGCGAGTGCAGAAAGTAAAGTTTTAGGGACATATTGCAACCCAGCTGCCGACACTTTTGTAGCAGACTGCTTTCAAGCTCAAGATTGTTCTCAGGTATCTTTTTGCCAAAAATCCAAAAAATCCCTATTGGAATTATAACAAACTTTCACATTTTTAGCACGGCCTAAATTTAACATCATATCTGGATTCTTTAATACATTTTATTTTCAGCTATCATAAAGGAAGCATTTGGTGAAGTAGTTTAGGATATATACAGATATAACATTTGAAACTTCTAACCTTAAATGTCTTTTTAATATTGTGCCTCTACATACTGCAAAACGAGTTTTTTTTTTTTTTAAGCATAACTTAAAAACTAATTGATAGAACGAGCTGTAGTTTTAGATTTCCGTATTTGAAACTTCTAGAAATCGATTTCTGTTAAAAACTGTAAATATTAATTTAAAAATACGTATTTAAAAATAAATCTTAAATACACGCATCTGTATTTCGAAAACAAGTGCCAATGAAGGTTTCTTATGGTGATATTCGTATTCAGTTAGTTAATTTCATACAGAATCGCACACTTTCACATCAGAGGTAAATTCCTTGTTGTACAGCGTAATAAAAGATAAAATTTTGATATTAGGCAAAAAATGTTGCACATAAGTTAATGGAAGTTCAGTCTTAAAGAATCAGCTGTTTTAGAGGCAAAAATCACTTTTTTTTCATTATAAATCTTGAATCTTGAATATCTGAAAACTTGCATTTTGCTAGATGCATTACTTTACATTAGTTTCCTTCTTTTATTGAAAGTAATTTTGTATTAGTAAACGTTTTAGTAGATATTTTAGTTTTATATATTAAAAAATATAAGAAACATAAATTAGATTTGATCAAGTAAGTGCGAAGGCTTTAAAAGTGAAAAGATTCTAAATATTCAAATTTAGATTTTCATTTTTTTTAAATCGATAAAAGTTTTTTAAAATTTTAAATGTTTACTTTCTTCCCTCTGTTTAACAATATATACATTATTCAGAAAATCAAAATTTTATCGAGTTGTCACTGACAACTAATACAATACATGCCACTTAATGTGATCGCAGTTGTTGTTATTAATGATTTAATGATATAGCAATCAGCATATACTGACCACCTATATTCAACTTTACATAAAATCAATCACTTTCTGTGACCGGTTTTTTGTATTAACAAATTAACGTCCAAAACTATAAAGTAAAAAAATTCAAATTTCTTGTTGAAAGTCGTTTCCAACCACAAATATAGGCCAAAGATTTAGTACAGCTCGTTAGTAACCAGATAACAGCATATAAAGGAAAAACCAGAGATAAACTATTTGATCATCCTACCCGGTTTTGTCCCACCGGTTTTTCCTCAATAATCATTACAAATAACGTGAGATAAGGTTAGTTTCTTTTGCCTTTTTTAAAAATTAATTAATTTGTATAGTGTGAATTACTTCCTCTTCATTTGAAAAAAAAATCATTAATTTGGATAAAAATATGAAAGTTTTACATTTCTCCGTAATTTTAAAAACAATTTTTATCAACAATGACAATACAGAATGTATCTTCATTCCTAAATTTCAATTTCTGCCATGTTGATATACTAAATTAACATAATTCCTAATTACAGAACGTTCATTTGCAAAGGTCAGAAATAATCCACTGTGAATTTAAATTAAAATTAAAGCTCTAAACTTTGAATACTTTAATAAGCTTTGTATAAATTCTTTTGAATTAGATATCACAATGAATCAAAATAATATTCAACATTATTTAGATGATATTTTACAGAATCTCATTAATTCGACATATTTTCCAATTGGAATTACGGCGCATGAATTTCAATGCATTTTTATGTATTTTGCAGTTATTGTAAACAAACTATACTTGGTATTTAATTATTTTCTAAAACAAAACTTACATATAGATTCTTTTATAGGATCTTTATCTATACATCAAATGATTTTTTAAAAATACATGAAAGTTATTAGCGTAATTGAATTCTTAAAGGCATTTTCTTAAAGTGGATTGAGCTAATTTTTTCATTTTGTTACGAGAAAATATTTTTGGAATAATTTTATTTGAATGAATTGTGTATATGTGTGTTTCACAATGTTTTACACAGACAATAGGGATTATTGCGACTCACTGGATATAGCTACACGAACTTAAAAATTAAAATCTCTGCCCGCTCGGCCTACATGCACAAGTAGATTTCGAAGTTAAGTACTAATTCAACAACAAAAACTAAATCATGATTAGAGGTAATACCACTTTAACAATTTTATCTGGCCGCTTTTTAAGAGTTTTTAATTTCATTTTACATAAAAGCTGGTTTTATCAGAATCATGTTAAGGCGGTATTCAAAAAATTACTTTTCCATGCTCAATAACTAGAGATTTTCTGACACATTTTCAGATTCATTTTCAAAAGAAAAACATGAAACCTGCTGACGTGATTTTTCAAGTGATTTATAAGTGACCTGTGTTTTTATTTTTCGTTCAATTAATTAGAACTTAATTTATAAATAATTATTTTCTCAGTAGGACAATATTTTTTGTTTCCAACACAATCGTTTCTGTAAATTCGTTTCAAAATGTCCACTTTGACTTTTTTTTTTAAATACATGCTGCCTCTATCAAAAAGTAGAACATTACGGTAAATTATATAGTTTCTGAATAACAAAACCTACCAATTGGATGCGTTTGAAAGCAAAAATGAATTTAAAAATGAGTCAGAAAATAAACAGTTTGCATTTGAGTACACCCTTAATAAGATGAATTTTTCTTCAGCCGCTATGAATTTTTAATTTGTTTTTACTGTAAAAATTGGTCCTATCAAAAACTTGTCAATATAAAAGTTGTAGATAATATTAAGAAGAATTATAATAAATTTAATTGGATTTGATATTTTGAGAATTGAAGAAGTTATGAATCTTTTTCTCCCCAAAATCCTATTTTTTTTCGCCCCTTGAGCCCATTTTTAATTTTATCGAAATCTGTCATACTTGTCAATTTTGGTCCTTTTTTAAAAATAATAATAACTTTAAACTGAGTCGATATATATTATAATTAAGAAATTATGGATTGTTTTTGGGTTTCACAAAACTACTCCCTATTTCCACCCTCTAGGTCCGATTCTGCACATTACGAACTTTGATTTTACGTATCAGTTTGGAAGAGATTTGTGCAGAATTATAGAAGTTGTCGTGTCCATAAAAAAGTGATTATATATATAGATAGATATAAAGTTTTTTAGTTAGGGTGCTTTTGGGTTCTAGTGGTCATGATCGGTGTAGATCTGGAAAAATTTTCCAGAAATTCCAACATAGGCGATAATGTGACAGGTAGTATTTCATACCAAATGTACTTAAAATATTTCTCATAAATTTGGATATTTTTTTTCAGAAAATTTCAGAAAATCGAGATATAAAAATGAAAATTCTAAGCATTTTAAAACTTCGGATTATGCAAATATTTTTTTGTACCGTTCAAAATCGCGTGTAAGTTTTAAAAAATGTAATTTGGATTTCAGAATTTTAAACTAAAAACGAAAAAAAGAAATACTAAACATGGATTAATAGGTTTGAATCAGTGATTGCGAAATCTGGACGAAGTCATTTAACCCCAAGAAACATATTCAATTTAATGATAGTATGTGGAACACCAGATATATTAAATTTCGTTAATTTCGCCCAACCAGAAAGCAATTATCGACTTAAAAATCCAGAGGCTTAGAACATTGCAGTCTGGACTTAAAATGAGGACATGTGGACGTACGTTCTGGTACTTCAAATAGAAGTGTTCATGATGACGTACGCAGGTACGCCATATTGCTTAAAAGGTTAACCTTATCAAAAACCGGGAGAGATCTCTTAGCTAGCGGCCAAATGCCATCAGTAATCTCGGATGCCACGCGAATCTGACGAAATGCGATTTTCAGGATCTGTTATAGTATTTTGGTGACTAAAAATTGCATTGCAAAGATCACTTCAAAGTGGAAGAAGAACAATATTGCCAAATGAGGATCAATATTTAACGCCAGTTGCCATGAGAAACTAAAATCATACTTCTCTAAGAACATATTCACTTGGCTATTGATACCAAAATTTTGACTCAAACTTTCGAACAAGTGTTGCCAATTTAACGTATCTGTTTTTCATAACATTCACTAATAATTTTTAAAACTTTCTTTTGTTTGTTATGCTGGTCTTGGACCACCCCGACATGTTTGAATTGATTCTCACAATTATTTTAATATGTTTGTTTTTTCAATTGTGTCAATTGTTTATCTATGCTTCTTTTCGGGTGAGAAACCTATTTCGTACTCTGATGAAATTTTATGTTCATCTTGATAATAGCAGCATTTTTATTTTAAAGGAATATATGAGTCGAAATAAATTTTGCGGTCCTGCAATTCACTCAAGAAAGTATCAAATATTTAGCAGATGGAAAGATGGTTTATAAAGTTTCCATGACATTTTACGATAAACTATAAAATTAGCCTGGATACTTGGTGTATAGTAAACTATAAAACTAAAAGTACACTTTACTTGTTTATATTCAGAAATAATAATGATAAACAGATTTTAGAAGCTCGAGCTGATATTTTCTGATTTCTAAAATGTGCATCATAATCATTCTAACATTTTCTTTTAGTATTCCCGCATTTTAACATTGAAAATGTTATTCTATGTCCGAAAAATTTGGAATATAATAAAAAAGCCTTATAAAATAGGAAGAGAAAAGCAGATGAATTAGTTGCAGCTTATTAATATTAAACAGTTTAATTTATTTAAACTTAAAAGGAGTTCAAAATTTAAATGAAAACCACATTTATGGGTGTGCACATGCATTCTATCAGTTTTTCTGGAAAAAGTGTGTGTAAATAGAATACACTCACTCTTTTAGATGTTGATCTCAAAATACATTTTAACATATTTTTTTGTTACAACAGCTTGTAACTATTCCAAAGTGATATTACCACGAATTTCAACCAAAAGAGAGAATTAATAACAGTTTTTTTTCACTGCAGCTGATAAGCAATTTTGATAGTTAAATTTAATGAGAAATTTTAATTAAGGATATTATACAAATTTAATTATCCCAAATTCCTAAGATAAATAAATAAATTAAAATAAATAAATAAATGAAATGAAATTTTAAACAGGAATTCCAAAATAAATTCTCAAAAGTCTTTAAAATATAATATTAACACAAATAATTGATTTAGGTATTGAACAAAATTAATCTATTTTGTATTAATTGCTATGGGTCAACTGAGCAGGTTCATTTTATTTTTAAAAACTATGAGGGAATTTGGCTAAATAAAACGTTAATATTTAGGATACAAAAATAATGTCACAAAATTTCAGGATTTCTTTAACCGTGTGATAACAGTTCTTGCTTTAACTTTTTAAAAATAATTTCTATTTTTAGAATGGATAACTTTTTAGGTACTGAGGAATTCATACGATAGTTCCTATTTTAAAATAAATAAAATAAATATTACGCTATTTTACAATAATAATAATTTCTAATAGAACTATTTGAATTGATTAAAAAATATATAAATTTATAAAACATATATAAACATAAAATATATAAAACAGACACTTTTAGACAGCGGAGTTAAAAGATATTACTATTACTTTTTTAAACTTCATCTATGAACAGAGAAAACTAATAAGTAATATTTTTCTATCATGAAGCTTACTTTATCGTAATATATTCTTGATATATACTCATATACTTAATCGCAAAACATTAGTTCTATTTTTAAATTTAATCTTTTTCTTTTTCTTCATAGTAATACATTAAGTAAAATTACATAAGTAGTTTTATTTTATTTTCAATGATTAAATTAAAATTTCAAAAGTTAAAAAACTAACATTTATATGCCTATTTATTTATGTACATATAGCACCTGACTTCGTCATCATATTTTTTATATGTCTAAACAGAATTACTAAAAGTCTTTATTTCATTGTTATATAAATAATCCCACGAAACTCTCATTAATATTTAATTTTAAAATCAATGAAAGCTTCTTTCAATGATATTTTTTAATAATTTTTATTTTTATGAAAAGTTAAATTTAATCGATATTTTTGAGATTATTAGATTCGCTTAGAAAAAAAAAATGTTTTCTTTTTGAATCTTTTCTGTCCTTCAAAATTTTTAATTAAAAAAACACAGTACAATTCATTAAACATTTATTTACGTCATTGGTAAAATTATATAACAAAAATAAGAAATGAAACAGAACAAAAACATGAATTCCGCTTCTTTAATAAATTATTTTATTTTATGATAATAAAATACAATTTATATTTTTTAAATTATGCAGAAAAGCATGAATGTGCGTACTAGATTACTTACTGAGATTTTTATTATAATAAAATTTGTGAAATTTAAGCAATAACTATGAATTTTTAAATAAATAAAGATCAGAATTAAAAAGTACTTTAAGCATAAAATAGAAAAAAAGCAGAGTTATATTATTTAATTCTAAATACAAGATTTTTTTTTCAAGAGAGAAATATTTAATTATATACATCATTAAAAATTGATATGAAATAAATAAAATGAAATTATATTTTCTATTTTACCTTAAGAAACTATTTTTTTAAATAAAAACTTATACGCACAATGACTTAGCTTGATGTCCATTAAAAAATAGGTATTACAAAATGTTTGTGGTAAATAGATTATGAAATTGAGTATAAAAATTGTATTTTTCTAGCTAAATAAGAATAAAATATCACTAAGTTTTTTTTAAGTCAAAAACTTATTTTTGAAAAAAATATTTTCTTTTACGATTACTGAAGGAAATTAATCTTATAATTGTTTATAAATTATTATAATGCACTTAAGAAAACCATATAAATAAAAAGCATACTTAATGTAACCTATTTTGATATTTAATATTTGTCATATTTTCTTGCAGAATTGTGATAATATTTTTGAGTCATAACCGTAGTAAGACGTACACATACAACGCTTATATAAAAAATAGCATATGGATATTTTGAAGCAAAACATGGCCTTAAGTAATGCAGGCGTCGTGTTGATGATGGCAAATACTTGACCAATATATTTCACGTTTTCACTGCAATGTTTTTAACTTCTAATCATTATACTGTTTATATTTTTATACTCCTAGGGCCAAAATATATTCTTTCATTCATTTGTAATATGTATCTCAATTTACTGATTTTATTTTATGGTTTTCAAATTAATTTTCAAGCATTAAAAAACAAAAAACATAAATATATATATTATGCATCCCAATAGGGAAAGATTAACCCATTTGAACTAAACAAAATATAAATTATTTCAACATTTGTTTCCGGATAATATTCCATAATAAAATTAAAGCTTCCTTAATGAATAAATAAACCATCAAAATAATATAAATAAAGAACAAATTTAACAAATATGTAATCGAAATACGTGCTTAAATACTGAAGCAATCTCAATGAAAAAAATCCCTGCCGGCCCGGCCTACAGGCAAGGGTAGATTTCGAAGTCAAATATACTAATTTCACAAACAAAAACTTAATCATGATTATAGATAAATCCACTTTAACAATTTTATCTGGCCACTTTTGACGAGTTTTTATTTCATTTTTATATAATAGCTGGTTTTATCAGAATCATGTTAGGGCGGTATTATAAAAAATACATTTCCAACTCAACAACTCGAAATTTTCTGGCATAATTCCAGATTCATTTTTAATAAAAAAAAAATATGAAACTTGCTGACGTGATTTTTGAAGAGATTTATAAGCGACCTGTGTTTTAATTTTTTGTTCAATTAATTAAAACTTGATATATAAACAATTATTTTCTCAGAAGGATTCTCTCTTTTTCGTTTCTAACACAATCGCTTCGCGAAATTCCGTTCAAAATTCCCACTTTGACATCATTTTTTGAAATATAATCTGGCTCTATCAGAAAATCGATCATCACGGTGCATTATATAGTTTCTGAATAAGCGAATCTACCAATTAAATGCGTTTGAGAGCAAAAATGAATTTAAAAATGAGTCAGAAAATAAGCAGTTTGGATTTGAGTGCATCCTTAATACAATGATATTTCCAACATAATCCGCTTCGGTAAATTCGGTTCAAAATGCCCTTTTTAACAGCATTTTTAAAAATATATTCTCTCTCTATCAAAAAATCGACCAATACGGTACATTATATAGTAGTTTCTGAGTAAGAAAATGTACCTTTTGGAAGCCTTTGAGAGCAAAAATGAATTGTAAAATGAGTCAGAAAATAAGCACTTTGGATTTGAATACACCCTTGCTAAGAGGATTTTTTTCTTCAACCGCTATGTATTTTTAATTTGTTTTTGCTGTAAGAATTGGTCCTATCCAAAACTTGTCTATATAGATGTTGTAGACAATATTAAGAAGATACTATATGATAAATTCATGGGGATTTTATATCTTTTGAATTGGCGGAGTTATGGATTTTTTTCTTCGTCAAACCCCCTTTTTGTTTTTGTTTTTAAGTTTTTTTTTTCGGTACGAATTGGTCCTATCAAAAACTTGTGAATGTAAAAGTTTTAGATAATGTTAAGGATATTTATAATAAAATTAATTGGATTTGATATCTTGAGAATTGATGATGTTAGGAATTTTTTTCTCCCAAAACCCCTATTTTTTGCTCCTCTTGAGCCCATTTTTAACTTTATCAAAAATCTGTGATACATAAATATTTGGCCCTATTTTTAGAAGTAATAAAAACTTTAAACTGATTTGATATGCACAAAAATTAAGAAGTTATGGGGTGTTTTCTGTTTTCACAAAGCCCCTCCCTATTTCCATCTCCTTGGTCCGATTTTGCCCATTAACGAACTTGACCGAGATTTTATGCCCATTGATTTTATGTATCAGTTTGGAAGAGATTGGTGCAGAATTACGAAAGTTATCGTGTCCAGAAGAAAGTGATATATATATATATATATATAGATACATATATATATATAAAGTTTTTTACTGAGGGTGGTTTTGGGTTCTAGGGATCATGGCGTAGATCTGCAAAAATGTTTTAGAAATTCCAACATAGGAACGATCCCAATTGGTAGTATTTCATACGAAATCTACCTAAAAGCTGCTTATAGGGAAATGTTTGGCGATTTTTTTCATCTCTTAACTTATGGCATACGGCAAATACTAAAGTACTGCTTTTGATAATTTTCAAAACATTATTTGAATTCCTAATTTACATATTCATATAATGATGTTTTTTGTTGATGGTAATGGGTAGTAAAAAAAAAAAAACATAAAATGTATAACATCGATAGCTATTTTCAGTTTAATAGTGCTTTTAATTATGTTCTGTATCACGGGAAGTCCACGGGAAGTTAATAATATCACATGGTATTAATAAATATTAATATTCTCTTGGTATTAATAATATATAATTTTTACAATTCTGCATATATATATATATATGCACTTTTTACTTTTTCAAACGATTATTTAAATAAGCTGTATTCTACGTGTAGCAGCTTGTACTTTTAAACAAAATAATTCAGAATATAAAATATTCTGTTTAGATTGATGTAATAGAGATTAAAAAGCTACACAGAGTAAAGATCATTAATAATAATAATAATAAAACTAATGTCGCTAATGTGAATGGTTGTTAAACTGATATCTTATATATAAAGCTGAAAAAAATTAACGCTCCTTAGTTTCTTATAGAATATTTTCATAATTTAGACAGCTTTTAAAAATATGTTAATAAAATTTACCGATATTTTTTAAGGGGTCTCTTAAAATTGGAAAAAATAAAGAAAAAGAACATTTTCAACATTTAATATCTTAAAATGTATATGATTTTAAAACACAATTTTGGGGGGTGAAATATAGAAGTATGTTCTTTAATTTCATGTATTTAAAAAATTGAAAGATGCAGAATTAGTATTTATAGGCGCCTCCAAAGTCAGATATTTGTCGAGCAGAAAATTGGTATAACAGCTTACGCGCGGGATTGCAAAATACATTTTGCGACTAGAATGAAGTTTTTTGTGCCTAATTATACTTGAGATTGTAGTAATTACTCTGAATTTAAATAAATTTGCATTTGAAGCATTTTTATATTTTTAATGCAACGTTGTATTTAGTTAATACAAAATTTTGAAAAATAAAATTCTAATAAAAAAAAATATTTTTTGAACAATAAAAAGGCGGTTCTAAGTTCAGTCTATACAGACTAGCATGAAACACATGTTTTAAAATTTTGTTTTAAAAATATGTTTTGAAAAAATATTCAAAAAGTTTTGAGATATCCATCGCGTTATGCCCGAAAACGTCATTTAGAGAAAAAAGACTTCAAAGTTGCGGAAACGCCGCAACAGCTATTGCGCGGGTATAATTCTAAAAGCTATAACTTCTGTTCTAATGTGAATTTGAAGGAAATATTTATATAAATATATTCAGAAAATATAGGAATTTAACATGCAAAAAAATTAAAATTTCGAAAATTTTGAAGCTTTAATAGTCCTGAGACGCCTTAACATTTTTATATAAAAGAATGAAAATAGTACCGGAACATGTATTCCCGATTTCTCCAAATGACTTATTAGAGCTTATTTTCAGATGATGACTTCTTTTTTCATGCACACAAATTTTCATTTATTGATTTTAACTCATCTACCTTTATTAACATATTCTTTTGTTTCAAGGAAAACAAGAGAATAAGGGTATAAACAGATTTTCCCTTTTTATCCGTTTTGCTACTGAAAATTTATTAAAATGCGGAAGGGATCCGTATAATGTTCTGGTTGGCGCTTTATGGAAAAAAATCCGGCGCCAAAAGGCTGTTGCAGATGTAGCATCATACTTTTTTTAAATAGCTGAAAAACATAGTTTTTTCATATTTATAGATATGCGTTTAATAATGCGTCACCTTCAAAAAACAAATAGGAAGCAAAAACAAAATTTTACCGTCCTTTTCAGTATTTTCACAAGTAATTGAAATTTATAAAGATACTAACAAACTTCAGAGGCGTTTTTCTGATAAAACTGTGAACAATAAATAAATGAACGAAAAAACTTGCCGAAAGTAACTTGTGAAATTACAGGAAAGATAATTTGATATAAACATGAATTTTGAATTGATCATGAGAAGGCCCGTATAAAAATATGAAACAATATACAATTTTCATATAAATATTTTTCGCTTTTTAATGTTTTCGAAGGCACAGATAAAAAGGTAAAATCACGTTTGTATTCAATGTTTCACAGATAAAAGCGCTTCGAAACTCCAAGATCATGGATTCCAAAAACACACAAAATGACTTCAAAACTTAACCCTTTATCTACTGACGGTATTTATAAGTACCATTTAAATAACTTGTTATAAAATTCATGTAATATATTGATTAGTAGTAACACAGTTTAGAATGAGTTATAGATGCATTACTTTATCTTGTTCCAAAACCATTATTGGTTACACAAAACAAAAATTTTTTTAAAGGAATGATTTCTTTTGCTTTTGTATATTTTCAGCTTTCTTGGCGTTGGTGGTGGGTGGGTGGGGGGGGGGGGATTTTTCAATTCGGAAATATTTCTATATTTCTATTGTAAGAACATGATATTTATACATTGCCTAATTCCTATTCCCATTTCCTACAATATACTAAGAAAAATATTAAAAATAAAGATTTGAGTTAGGTTATAAATATTGCACAAAATCCCTACAAATTCTAAATACTTCAATCCTTCTAAAATCCTTCTAAAATTTATTAAAAGATTATGTAAATCTTGTTATGCAATTTAAAAAATTCACGAAAAATGCTTTAGAAGATAAAATTTTCATGAATTCATAATTCAGTACATAAAGGGTTGAAGTGACATCATCTTTTAAAGACAACTTTACATAGCACTACATCTACTGAAAAAATATAATTAAAAAAATAAAGGTAAATTATTATTTTTTCTGAAAAAATATTCAAAATTATTACTTATCCATCAGTAGACTGGACTTTATGCATACAATCTGAAGTTTAGACTAAAATTAGTCTGCTGGTGGAATTTGCCTTAAAATATTGCAGGATAACTCTGTATGGAGTATGTGTTATTAATATTTATTTCTTTAAAATACAGCAAACAAATTCAATTTTGTAGCGATAAATACGCATTTCAAAACGTTGAAGATAATATAATTCTATAGATTTAATGAATTTTAAATACATTGAAGAATGATTAATACTCTCAAGGATTACATTCATATTTGTAATTGAGTTTTTTTTATAATATTAAAAGAATCATATTTTCATAGCATTTAAAACAAAATGCAAAGAAAACAACATTACAATTTTACCCTTTTGCAAGACGCTCGGAGGGTTGAAATACAGCAAACAAATTCAATTTTGTAGCAATAAATAAGCATTTTAAAATGTTGTCCTGTATCACAGAACATCGCGAAATTTGCTAAGATTCGGTAAAATCCTCTATACACACAAACAAGGTCGAGGCTGAAGCTTGACAACTGCGTATACTGGCATTTCTGGCAGTACGATAACTATAATAACGGATAAGCACTGTAGTATGACGTTACGGATATAAAATCCATGTCAGTAGTAAGAAAGCTAGAGATTGCAACCACTACATCCAAAAGTTTATCAAAAAAAAATCAGGATACGGAACTCTTCCCTTAAAATGTATTTTAAACTAATTAATTTAAATTTAATACTTATTTCTAAATGTTTTTTTTAGTAATCGAGAAGGGCTTATTTAAGGAATGTGGCTTACATTAGAGGTTGAGGATACATTGAGAGCATCCTCAAAAGTTATACGAGGCTCATTAACACATAAAACTAGTTGGATGTGCCAATCCCAAAACTTTCTTCTATCTTATACATCTTAATATTTCAAAACCTAGTTACACATGTTAATACTTCAATATTATTAGTTCAATACTATACCAACTTTGATTTTCATCTTAAATTTCTGCTCAAGTCAATTAAACGGACTAAAAACGAGTTAATCTATATCATGATATTTGTTAAAATTATTAATTTTTCCTTATTCTGTCGTTATCAGCTGTTTGCGAATAACCGGCATAGCAGGAAGCGAGTTCCCGCCGATGCACAATAGAACTACGAAAAATCAAGAAAAGTATAAAAAAATCGCTAGCACGGAGCCCCTTTACCGCGCAATATTTCCAAATTCAAGGAGAACCTTGGCCAAAGCCAAAAACAAGCACAAGCATTTTGGTTCAATTGTATGCATAATTTTATACGCTGTTCGATCGTACAATAATGAAAATGGCACAGAGATCGGAATTATAGCGCCCCCTTCTTTCGGAATTTTTTCAAGTTCAGGGAGGACTTGTTTGCCATAGCCAGAAACATGCACAAAACATTTGGTTCAATTATATGGATAACTTCATACACTTTTCGATGGTACAATAATGAAAATGATACAGACATCGCAATTATAGTGCCCCCTTCCGGCAGAATTTTTCCAAATTCAGGGAGGACCTTCGTGACATGACCAAAAATAAACACATAAAATTTGGTTCAATTCTATGCATAACTTCATACACTTTTCGGCGGTACAATATTCAAAATGGCACAAAAATTGTACAAAAATCGCTATTACAGCGCCCTCTACGAGCGATTTTTTTACAAATTAAGGCAGGACCTCCTTGCCATAGCCAAGAACTTATTTTTTTTTTTTTTTGGTTCAATTCTATGCATAACTTCATACACTTTTCGATGGTGCAATATTCAAAATCGCACAAAAATCGCTATTACAGCCCCCCCCCTAACGGCGAATTTTTTTCAAATTCAGGGAGGACCTGCTTGCCATAGCCAAAAACTTAAAATAAAAATTTGGTTTAATTCTATGCATAACTTCATACACTTTTGGACGGTACAATATTCAAAATCGCACAAAAATCGCTATTACAGCGCCCCCTACCGGCGAATTTTTTCCAAATTCAGGGACGACCTGCTTGCCATAGCCAAAAGCTTAAACTAAAAATTTGGTTCAATTCTATGCATAACTTCATACACTTTTCGATGGTACAATATTCAAAATCGCACAAAAAACGCATTTACAGCGCCCCCTACTGGCGAATTTTTTCCAAATTCAGGGAGGACCTGCTTGTCATATCCAAAAACTTAAACTAAAAATTTGGTTCAATTCTATGCATAACTCCATACACTTTTGGATGGTACAATATTCAAAATCGTACAAAAATTGTTATATCAGCGCCCCCTACCGGCGAATTTTTTCCAAATTCCGGGAGGACCTGCTTGCTATAGCCAAAAACGTATAATAAAATTTTGGTTTAATTCTATACATAACTTCATACACTTTTTGATGGTACAATGGCGACAGACAGACGGACAGACGGACAGACGGACAGACGGACACACAGACAGACAGACATTTTCTATAAACATGTTTTTTGGAATCTCTGACTCCTAAAACATGCAAATCCGTCGAAAACCGGAAGTCGAAAAAAATTTCGATTACAATACTTTCTTCTATTGAAGATAGAAGAAAGTAAAAAGTGTAGAAAAATATTTGAAACTCAGTTTGTCTAGTCGTTTGTGTACCTGGCCGTATTTTAACTCGTGTAAACATACTCGGATTGTAATGTTACTGATGTTTACTCAGGTATATTTGGTATTTAAAATGAAGTGTGTGGGAATTATACTTCATTTACAATGGCACTCAAAAGTATTCCGTTACAATATGGTGTGTAGATAAAATCATTTACGGTCTATTTTAATAGAGCTATAATGAAATTTATAACTTAATGAAAGCATAATGTAAACATAATAAAATTTATATTCATTGTAAAATTGTATGACGAAATTGTTACTATTATTATGTTACGTGTAGAACTTACAGTTCGTTTACAAGGCCACTTAAAAGAATTTTATTATATCATGGCCTACGAGGAAAAATCGTTTGCGGTGTATTTTAATGATGTTACACTCTTACAAACATAATTACATTAATATACATTTTTGAGTTACACTAAATATGCTTTCGGTAAAATATGGAGTGCAAAGCATTTATCATTCATTTACACACACAAAATAATTCCGTTATACAGTGTGTCCACGTATAACCTGACCGACCTTTATTTTCGCAACCGTTCGTCCTAGATGCATACTTCCAATTACAAAAATGGTTTAAATAAGGTAAAGAATTATTTTTAAAGCGATTTGAGTCAAGAAAAACATTTACTAAAAAAATACGAAATTTAAATTTTTACACGGTCCACCGGTCCTATAAATGATATTTACTAAAAGTTTACTGTGACACTAACAAGTAAGACAAAAAAAGGTCCCATTCATCTGACATTAAAATTGATCGAATTATGAAACTTTGAAATGCATGACTTATACCACTTTTTTGCATATCAAAACAGATGATTTCGACCATGCTTTCAGGGGTCGTGTATAAAGTACTTAAACTCATTTCAAGGTACATGCGCTTTGAAAGAAATCACACAAATATTATGATTAACTTTTATTAGTTAAGTTTCAAATTAGTTAAAATAATTGTATTTTAACATATGTTCTATTTTGTAAAGATTTGAGACTATGATTTCTTTTAACTAAAATTATGTTATTTTCATAAGGTTTTATTTAAGTTGCAATGATCGTCTTTCCAGTTTAAAATTTGTACTCGAACTTGCTTTCAAATGTCCGATCGAAGTTAAATTTTGCATACTGACTTAAATCCGATGACAATGCAGTATTATTATGATTTTCGACTCTTACCATCTTATACATACTTATATTAGAGGATAACACAGAAAAAATCGGATAGATTATCGTCAAAAGTTTAAGAAAGAGTTTTAGATTAGATAACATAAACCTGCGATAGTTGTATTCTTTAACTTTTATAATTACATTTTATGTATTTTTTAACGCTGAATCGAAAAATTACCTTCACCTTTAACCATCATGTCAAGATTTTTCGCAAATCGTAAATTTCAAGGTTAAAAAATAGCGAAAAATCTGATACTATAAAATAGATGTAAGACTTTTTTATTAAGTTTAATTTTATTTAATTCAACAATTTATTAGATTTTTTGTCTTATACTGGGTTTCTTAGAGCTAAACAGCTCCGGGGTCCATTGAGGTTGGAAGGGGAGGGGGGATCAATTTTAACTTTTAGCTTTTTAAATTTGAAATTTGCGATTTGAGAAAATTCCTGACATGATGGTTTAAAAAAGTCATTTTCGGATTCAGTGCTAAAAATACATAAGAATCAATTTTCAAATGCTAAAAAACATGCCACAACCCAAAATTTGAAAGACAGTGTAACAGTTTTTAAAAATATGTATCATTTTGTAAAGAATTGAGGCTGTTGTTTTTCATCCTTTTATTTAACAAAAAATTTGTTATTTTTATCCTCTTATTATCCTCTATTCAGTATAAAATGTACATTTTGCAGTAATATGTCAGAATGATTAAAGATTTCAAATTTATATTGCAATGCTAATTTTACTCTCAACCATTTCTTTAATATATCTGACGAAATTATATTTATACTAAATTTGTGAATGACCCCTAATATGCCGCAAAAAATATACTCCAACTTTAAACAGCTATTACTCGGTCAATTTTAATCGTAGAATAACGGGACTTTTTTTCGTTTTACTTGTCAGTGTAACAGGGAAATTTTACTAAATATAACTTATAGGACCGGGGGACCGTATAAAAATTTAGATTCTGTAATTCTTCACTAAACTGTTTTTTCGCTTCAAACTTTTTTTTTTATTTAACCCTGCACCTAATTTTGACCATTTTTGTAATTGGAAGTATGCATCTAGGACCAACGGTTGCGAAAATAAAGGTCGGTCAGGTTATACGTGGACACACTGTATAATGATCTACAGGGAAAAACTTCTTGCAGCGCATTTTAATTAAATTGGAAAATTTCAAACGTGATGAAATTGATATTCATTAATGAGATTTACTGCAAGTGGATTGCAGTAGAATATGATGTGCCATAGCATTAATATTTTCCTTTACAGTGATAGATAACGATTCAGGATACTACAATGTACGAAGGATTGTCTAATTGGATTGATTAGTGGAAGTACGTTTTCAATTATGGTAGGCTTTTTTAAATTTTAAATAAAATTTTTAAAATATGTGGTGTCTATAAAATCTATAGATCATATACAGAGCTACACTAGGCATGACAGTGAGCAGTAAAAGTAGAGTCCTGCATTGCGTCAAGTAGCCCAATTTTACTTGAACGCAACATGACACGATCGGGTCGGGTTGGATTGTCGTGAATTTTATTTCTTGCGGCTCGAATATGGGTCAGATAGATTTCTAATTTTTTCAATGCGGGTCGGGTTGCTTAAAGTTTTTTGAATGCGTTTTCGAATTTGACATTTGCGGGTCGGGTTCGGTATGGTCAGATTTCTCAAATGAATAACGATATTATTTATTTTTTTTAGATGAAAAATAATAATATTTTTAAATATTAATGAGTATGTTGATTTATATAATTAAAAAATAACTTGATACAAGATAAATAATTGGAGACTCCTTTCCATATTTGCATTAAAATATGGATTCATTTTGTTTCATTTCGGGTATGTGTCGGACTGGGATCGGTTTGTGGATCAAATAATTTTTTTTATTTGATCTTGGGTTTATAGGAAATAGGATATTCGATATTGGGTCGGGTATAATGTAACCCGAGCAGAGCGGTAGTTGGAGTTGCTACGAATGAGGGAAAATTGTGTAAGTGTTTAGTACTATTTTGCTGAATAAGGTACATACATAGAGGAATGACCTGAAGGCGGATTTAGTTAAATAGCTGTTGCTATTTCAGCGAGGTAAGCATTATGAAAATTGTCATTGTAGCTGTATCACCTGCTCATAAATCATTGTTTCGATAATAGATAGTGGCAAAACTAAGAAAGTTTAGTGATGAATAAACTCGAAACGTGACCACGCGTGAATTTGCTCGTACGTTCATAGCTGCAAATAGATTGTCTGAGTAAAATTAAGATTGAATGTGTTTCGCATCAGAAATTTCGCCCATGATTTTTGCGTAGTTTATTTTTCTAAACTTCCACGATATATGAGAAAATTGTCTACCATTTCAACATTTTTCTAAATTTTGTTATGAATATGTGTTTTTCCAATATTTTTTAGCAAACATTTAAATTAAGGATTGCGTCAAAATGAAATTAATAGCACAAAAGTGAAAATGTATTTTTTAAACACTCCTTTATAAGTTTTCATTAAACCAAGCCTATGTTCCTGACTGCAATTTGTGTAGTTCCAAAATTTTTCGGTTACAATACGCATTATTCACTTCTTTGCTGCTGTAACTAACATAGATTTTTAGCCATAAGAATTATGTAGTGATTTATTACTGGCTTATATTGTCATTTCTGTACATCTTTTTTATAATTCTAATAAATCTGGAAGTGGGTAAAAAATCAATTATAAAGTTTCATGCTTACATGAAAAACCTCGTTGACTTTGATAAAAGAATGTAATTACGATAGATAAGATAATTAAAAGAAATCTCCTTTTTATGTGATAAAATGGTACCTCATACAAGTACAATTAGCTGGATTTTATGCAACTAGGACACAAAGTGATTGATTGTTACTTAGAAGAAAACTAATTATGCTCGAATCTTTGTAGTTCCGGTGGTTTTGAAATATAAACAGTAGGAAAAAGAAGATAACGGATGTACTTGATGTATTGGCATTATATACTAATGCATGGCTAATATAAGTTATTTTTCAGCTAAATTGGATTAATGACTATAAGAGCATTTGGCTGATTCTTTACTTGAAAATGACCAATACACTTTCTGTAGCTGATATAATAGATAGGAAAGACAAATTCTCTGTAAGTATTCTTATATAAGATATGTTTGGAACCTTAAAAATGTGTTTTTTAAGACAAACTATGAAGAAAATTGAGTTTACGATAAGTGAAATTGAACATGATAAACTTTTTCTCCGTCGTTGCGATACATTACGCGAAAGTTCATAAATTTTGCATGAATTCACCCCAATTTAGGACGATTTTTTTGCGACAAACATTATGCTGTAATTAAATTACATGTCTATAAAATTTGAATGTCTTAAGCATGATATGCAGGATACTGACATGAATGTCTGTAGAGAAATATTATTCAAGTTCCCTTTAAATAAAAATGAGTAAGAGAAACAGGGTTTTAGAATAAAACCGAAATAAGCGCAAAGTCATACATACAATAATATTAACCTATCTTCAGAACTGAAAAATTGTTCAAATTAATTTTTATTTTATTATTTAGGACATTACATTTTTTTAATCGTTTGTTAACTTAATAAATTACATTTGGCATAATACATGGTAAAATTCTTTCAGGTGCTTCCATACATACTAATAGAAACATTACGCACATTCCTTTTTTCACAGCATAAAGTTAACTGTAGAAACTGCTATTGTCTTGAAAGACTAAATAAAAATTAATATCTGAAATCCTTAAACAGTGTTTGGCGCAGCATATGCCTTCAGGACATTACTTAATTAAGTAGCAGCCATCCAATCTTAAACGATGAAAATTATCGGCTTATTGGAGGAAACTATTTATAATACAATTCAATAATTAGAGGATTATGAAACGTCAAATAAAAATCTAATAACTTTATCAGCTTAGAGTTGATCTCTTAAAGATTTTAATCATTCTGTCTTGACGAAATTAATATACAATTACAAACATTTCAATAATTCAAGATATATCCTTTCACTATACCAGCTAATTTCTCATATTACATTAGAAATTCCTATATTTAACACACACACACACACACACACACACATATATATATATATATATATTAATACATTTGATATTTAATTTATGCTTAAAGAATTTAATTTCTCCGAGTATCTTCATACAGCTGTTAAAGGTAACATATCTCCTACCTTTAAATTCAAGAATGCATTTATAATGAAATTACAGATGATAAATATTTGAATTTCCGCATGAGAACATTATGTTGACAAATTAGGAGACACGTTTAATTAAATTTCTCCGATGATACTCTGTGATAGCTAATTTCTACTGCATTGTAATATTTATAGAACTGCAATCGTAGTTTTGAATTGTTTAAGATTCTCAGCGTGTTCTTGAATCCCTAGTAAATGTTTTGGTTAATTCAATTCATGTCCTTAATTATAAAACACGCATATAATATATATAATAACTTACAAATTAAAAGGCAACAAACACGTTCATAAAAAATCTGACCAAATCTGTAATTTACAGATGGCATTTAACTTAAAAAAATTAATTATTATAGTAGGAAATAAATAGATGCAAAATGTTTTATTCATATAACATCAGAAAAAAGCTACGACTTGCCTAAATAATGCATGGAAAAAGTACCAAATAAGGAATCCAAGAATAATACATGTATGGTCGATAAACTTAGCAAGCACTAAAGGTAGTCCAATGATACCAATAAAGAAAACACAAGTCCCTTTGTGTACAAATGATTGTTGATACTCTAAACAATTAGAGAATTATCTAACACCAAAAATTAAGTCTATCGCGAAAATATCTTTTTGAACACATAATTTAGACAATCAAAGAATCGTCAATAAGAACGTTCCGAAAGTCATGCAAAGTAATCTATTATAGCCTACAAAGTTATGAGTACAAAACACGCGCTTTAGCCAATAAAAATGCAACTGAAGAAGAATTCGCTAATGGAATAAAATAAGTGAAGATACAAAATACAACTTTTGACTTCAATCGTCAGTAATTTAAAAAATAATTTTAAGGAATAAATGATAACTTGTTGTCCGTGCAAGGATTTCGCACTAAAGTCTTAATATTTTTTAAATGCAAGTATGCACTTTAAAAGAAAAAAATAAGGATAACATATCTGCAAGCAAAATTAGCCAAGAAAGGAAATTATTCCATCAAAGTTACATTAAAAACTGATCAAAGATAGCAAAAGCGCTAAAAAAATAACAATCGTATTTTAACCGCAGTAGAGCATGACGTCATCAGCTTACGGTAAAACAGGGAACAATAAAAACAATTTCAATACATATAAAATACAATTTAATGTAATACTACAAAGTGTACATTTTAGGATACACGGCATGTTCACAATACCTACTCGTTTCAGATTCTGAAAGGTTCTGATTGGCTCTCCAGATTCAGATATCTGGATCATACTGACTTTGAAAGTCTTGCAAGTGATGGTCAGTGAATTAAAATTTTGTGCTAAGCTATTTCAGAGTGATCTTGCTGTATCTATGTTGTATGTCGTCTGTTTCCAGTACTGTGGTACACCAGTTTGAATACAAAGAGTGGAAAGTTTGAAAAATAAATTTTTTTTTCCAATATTTAATTAATTTATAAAATTATAATATCAACGAAGAAAATAGGAATTTTTTATTTTTTAATATTTTATTAAATTATAAAATTTTTTTTAAACCAATATTAGCAATTTAATAAAAGGAACTAAATATTCGTTATAGTAATTGTGGTTTTAATGAATTTCACGCATTTTACCGATAACTATTTTGAAAGTTAGATGTATGAATTGATTTTTTTATGGTAAAAAATCCCCTCATGTATGAACAAAAACGAAAAAAAATTCAAAGTTTGCAAGCATTCGCACAAATAATACTGACATTCTTAAAAGCGTGTAAGGCGCATTGCGGTTTTAATACATTTCACGCATTTTCCCAATAACTATTTTGGGAGTTAGATATATTAATTGATTTTTTTTTCTTTTGTTCATAAAAAAAAAAACAAAAAAAAAACAAAAAAAAAACCTCATGTATGAACAAATATGAAAAAAAAAATCAAAGAGTTTGCAAGCTTTCGCACAAATAATACTGACATTCTTAAAAGCGTGTAAGGCGCATACAATTTTCTTTATTGTGTTTCTAAAAACTGAAAAAGAAGATAAATGTCCATTAATTATTATGAACATATGTATTTATGTAATTTTTAGAATCATCATTAAATTATGTGCATCAAAAAGTATGCGATGCATGATGCAGTCGATCGCCACTTCCGAAACATTAAGAATCAGTACGGTCTGGTATCTAGGCAGCGAATCAGAACGGCTACAGATACGAACCGAGTAAGTATTATGAATATGCGGATACACGTGAGATAGGGGAACGTCCTGTCATTGCTCTTGTGACCATCAGAGCAATTTTTTATAAATAATTCCAATTATTTTATTACATAATATAATTAAGATAAAAATATTATATAAGCAGCTAAATAACAATTGTATTCCACTTACGTAACATATATCTAATTTGTAACAAAAAGCATTTTTTACTTGTCTGTATATTAAATTAAAATTTTGTTACTCTTGTGACACTCTGGTCACAAGAATAACTGAATTTTGATTTATTATATAGACAAGCAAAACACCTTTTGTTATAAATTAGACATATTTTATGACAGCGGAATTATATTTTGTAATAAAATAATTAGAAGTATTTATGAAAATTTGCTCTAATGGTCAGAAGGGTAACAGTGGATGTTCATCATATCTCCGCTTCGATTGATCTTTATCCTCTAAACATTTAAATTTTGCTTTTTAATTATAAATATTAAATAAATCCATGCGGGGACATATACACTTTATATATATATATATATATATATACATATATATTTATTTATTTTTTGTTACAATTTTTGCTTCGTATAATATAAGCAGTGTTGTATTTTTTCGTGGCAAAATTTATTTGAGAAAAACTGTTCGTTTAATTTAGGAAAACAATGCTGATTTAATTTTTAATTCACTGCAATATTTAATCAAAAAACATGTCTTAAAAAGAGCTTTTCAAAAGTCTGTTCAAAATCCTTTCGATAGATAACTCATTCAATTGTGCGAGTGGAAAAAGGGATGGTGACAACAGGAATAATATATTATTGCTTAATATATCAATAATAATAATATTATTATTTGGTACAGTATGAGATACAAGTAAATTATAATTTTAAGATATGTAAGCTTAAATTTTACTATACATATTTATAGATACAGTGTGTCACAGAACTCTTCTAATAGAAATTAAGGAAGTTAGCGAGGATCAAAATAAAAATACTTACCAAGAACGAAGGTTCAATCAACTTATTTAGCTACGTTTCTAAATGTGCAGCTTTTACATTAGTGAGAGTGTTACCTGAGTGAGACTGTATGTTTAACACTGTAATTTTAATAGGGTACCCCTTCATGTGACGAGATTCCACACAAAGTAGGCCAAGGGAAAGTTCTTTGGCAAACCCAGCAGATGGTGCCTCATTGTACACAGGTTGTTAATTATTGAATTACCATACATTTAAAATATTGCTTATGATACCATAAAATGTCTCACAAAGTAAAACAATTTGTTGAGAAAAGCTTATGGTAAAATGTTTAAGAAAAATGTATTAATGAAGAAAGCGGCAAAAATGACATGGAATCACCTGCTGAGCATCTTCAGTTTTACATTGAACTGCAACTGACGTAAAATTCATTCTAGTGAATTCGACAAAATAGCCGTTTCTAGTGTTACATATTACAAAATAAAACTTTCTCAATTAGAAACAGTAAGAATCTCTTCAGTTCAAGCTTTAGATTTCCTTAGATTAATTTTAACACAATTATTCCAATTGGTAAATAAATCATATTAGATGTAAATTTCCAACTGGGCGAAAAATGTCCGGAACAGGATTCGAACCAGGGATCTCCTGGCTGAAGCCGCCAGTACTCTGCTATTTGAGCTATCCCGGACGAATCTGGTGGAACTTTTTCACCCATCTAACCTTAATGATTATAACATCTGGTCTGAAACCTGGTTCAGTTCAACAGAATAAATCACAATCATAAATCAATCCAGAATAAATCGTTCCATTACCTGTGATTTATTCTGTTGAACTGAATCAGGTTTCAGACCAGACGCTGTAATCATTAAGGTTAGCTGGGTGAAAAATTTCCACCAGATTCGTCCGGGATAGCTCAGATGGCAGAGCACTGGCGGCTTCAGCCAGTAGATCCCTAGTTCGAATCCTGGTCCGGACATTTTTCGCCAAGTTGAAAATTTACATCTAATATTTACATTTCCTTGTTTGCTATTGTCTTAAGGAACAGAATATAAACAAATCCATTTATCTTAGTTTTGTTTTTTTTCAGCTGTTAAAATTACATGCATTTCTGTTTGGAAGAACGTTTTATTTAAACAGTTAAGCTTGCTATACAAAATAATTGAAATTTATTTTTTGAAGAAATTTCGAATGAGCAACTGACATTTTTCAACTGAACAATTGGTTTGTGAAACGCCGCAAAGACGCTACTTACATGAACTGTAAATCATGTCAGTATACAGGATACAGGAACAATATGTACGAGGGACACGCTTTAACCCTTTAATGCATGATTTTTTATTTTGTTCGGAAAAAAGTATGTCTGACAATGAGAAAGTGCGATCATCTTGTGTAAACGCGTTTTTTTGGGCTCCGCCATTTTGCTTCTAGCTACGGAAATACCAGGCGCACTTCAACTGTTTTTGTACCCACGGATGGTAATAAACCAGAGGAACACGAAGCTGCCTTTCAATCAACGATATCATGCACAGTTAATTAGCTACTAAGTAATTAGTAATTAGCAGGGACCATGCACAAGCCAGCCGCCAAGAGCGAAGCAAGCAGCCAGCGGTAGGACGCTACAGGTTAGGACCGGTCGAAAGAAGGAAATCTCCGGCGAAAAAAGAACCCCCTCCCTGTAAGGCGCTTGCCTTGATCAAGATCGTAGCTCTCCCAAACACCATTTTCTCCAACACTGGCTACTTAGAGGTAAAAGAAGGACGCCATCTTTTAGTAAACAACATCTTTAGACGATACAGGAGTCCTGGCGGGGAAAAACAATACGTAAGTAATTTACAAATTAAAATTCTTTAGATTAAATTCTTCATTACTACACCTCCTTTTTTTGTTATTTTTGTTCCGTTTAACACAGTATTATTTATTATATTCATTATAAAACTGCCCCTTAATTTTAATAACTCTCTGTATTAATTAATCAGCCCCTTCACCTTTTATTCTCCAAAACTTTTATTTTTCCTAATAACCTAGACATATTATTCAACTTAATTTAATATAATATTCACTCATTTAACTCCTACAGTTCACATTCTTAACACAGCATATAGATTCCAACCGTGTCCATACACCACATAGCTAATAGATAAGTAACAATAGAAGTTAGGGTGCGTCAATCATTGCCCAGTACAATATATATTCTCCCCTACGCATCGGACTAATCCTTCGTGCACCTATAATCCCTTCGTCTTCAGCATACCAGTTCATTGTCTCCCAAGTCCCCACTCTTTGAAAGATCACTAAGAACTAATAACTTTTTTTAACAAACCCCTTCCACAGTAGATAGATAAGCTCCCACAGCAAGCATTAGTGAGCCATTGTATTTTAAATACTATATATTCAATTTTTCAGCTCCCCAGTTCCTAGTTTCTACAGCTTACTAAGAGAACAACTAACTCGCAATTAATCAATTAAGTATTCAAATTAAAACTTTTGATTAATCAACCAAGTTAACAAGGACTAATAAATCAATAGTGTCTTTCTAAGACTTTTAACTGATTCTATACCTTTATTCTACCCACTTCCAGCCTATTTAAGGATTTGCTTAGCCCCCCCCCCCTTCCCCCTAGTTCATTTTTCTCACTGCATTTTAGGAGTTAGTAAGTGATTAAATCTTATACCTTAGCATTCTTAGTACCCAACAGAGCATAAGTTCTAGCATTCTCTCCCCCCCCACAATTGTTTAACTGCTTGTAAACCAATTACCATTAGTATTTATTGTGTGAAATCAATTTATGTTTATGTATCTTTGCCTCCCCCCCCCCACTCCGCTGGGAAGTAAAATAAAATAAACAAGTACACTTAGAGGTGAAAACAGCGTAATAGAACACAACAAAATGCCACCCGGCACTCGCTCTTCCTCTAGGAGTAGCATAAACTCTCCAACAGACATACGTAACAATACACCAAAAATCAACTCAAAATCAACAACACTAAAACCCAAAATACAAAAAAGACACCAGTAGTGGCAGGTGGATCCGGCTCCGCTCGAAAGGAGCTACCTGGTCAATCATTGAAGAATTCAACTAAAAAAGAAGAGCACCCCGAAAAGACAGTAATAACACTGAAGAATATACAAGAATATTTCGATCTCACCAACGATGACGAGACAGAAGTCGATTCCGACGAAGATAGCCAACAGAATGCCTCAAAAATGGAAAATAAAGAGACAGATGAAATCAAGAATAAGCTAATGAGTTATTGTGATCTGCCAGAAGCAAATAAAAGAAGATCGTTAGAAGTTGAAAGAGGAATGCTGTCAATTAGCTATATTAAATCAATCGCAGCAAAATCTACAAAAATCACCGCTTCGACGCGCACGGCCATAGAACGAGCACTCCAAATAGTGATAAATTCACTAATGGAGATCGAGACTAGGGCTGTGCACGCCGAGGCCAGTATAGAAGTTATGAAACAATCAACAGCCTTAAGAACAACGATCAATGAAGAAATAACTGATAAAGAAGAACTGGTAAGTATGAAAACGTCGGTCGTAAAATCATATGCAAGAGCTGTACAAGAAGCTACAGCTACAGTAATAATCCAAGCTAAAGAAGACAGAACAGCAGAAGAAGTGGAGCAACAAGTAGCCAGCAAGATACAAAACAAAGACGGTGTGAAGAACGTCAAGAAGATACGCAACGGTATGAAAATAGTATGTGATTCGGCGGCACAAGCCACGAGGATAAAAGATGCCCTCACAGAAAGCGAAGAAAGTAGCAGCGGTTTGAATATCAAGACAGCAAACATGAAGATGAAGAGAATCATAATCTTCCATGCACCAGAGGAAACAGATGAAACAACAGTGAAAACGAAGATATGCAGGAAGATAGGCATCAGCCCCAAAGATAATCTGGAAAAGATACGAACCCTACGGTATCTGCGGGCATCAGTGGGAAAAGTGCACATACCGGTATCGCTCCCCGAGCCCTTGGCAAATCACATGCTCAGAGAGAGAACGGTTTGCCTGGGACTGAGGGAATGCACAGTAAAGAACTATGTCACAATACTAAGATGTTATCGATGCCAAGGGTTTGATCATCTTGCAAACCAGTGTACCTAAAAAGAAGAATACTGTCCAATTTGCGCCGGCCACCATAGATACGAAGAATGCCCCAAAAATACGAAACGGTGTGTCATGTGCACAACCTTCAATGAATGGAATAAAGATCACCTCATAGCACATCTACCAGTTGACCACACGGCTCATGACGGGAGGTGCAGGGTCTACCGTAAACTACTGACAATAAGGCAGTTGGAACTAGAAAAAGCGAAAACAAAACTAACCACGGGTGAGGAAGTTTTAAAAGACTTAGTAACAGTAAATACATACGGGGGTATTCCACGATTGTATAGGCGTACACAAGCAGAAATCAGAGAACGTGAACAAAGAGTACGTGAACTAAATAGAGTCAATTATGCACCACGCCGACATTAAAGATAGCGCGTGCCAAAAAGGCACCCAAGCGTTAAACATGCAAAAACAGAAAAATAAAAAAATACATGTAGCAAGCTCCACCACAAAAGAAAACTCGCAAGATAAAGACAATATTAAATTCATACAAATTAATCTACACAATAGCTTTCATGCCACTAACTCATTAAAGGGTTACATGAGTGAAAACAAGATTAACATAGGACTGCTTCAAGACTACTATCAAAATAAAAGAACAGAAAAAATAACAGCCTTTAGCGATAAAAACAGCATCTGGAAAGTAACCAATACAAAACATAATCGATCAGCCATAGTAACGAACATAGGCACAAACCCAATAACAATCGCAGAAAAAGAATATACAACAGCAATAAAAGTAGAAAATAAAAAAGAAACTATAACAATAATAAACGTATATGCTCCCCCCTCGGCAGATTTCGCAATAGTACTTCAGGAAGTGGAAGACACACTGAAATTAGCAAAGGGCGAGATTCTACTGGCGGGGGACTTCAACGCACACTCGCAACAATGGGGGTACGCAGATATAAATGACAGGGGTGAAAAACTTACAGATTTTCTACTCCTAAACTCGCTCTTTGTCCAAAACCCTCCAGGAGCACCAGCGTCTTTTAGTACAATAAGGGGACAAAAGAAACTAGAGGGATGGCCAGATTTAACAATAGCTACAACAAAACTAGGGACTGAAATTACAGATTGGGAAGTGAGCGATGATGAATCGGGCAGCGACCACAAGTATATTAAATTTAAACTACAGTACGATAACACTAACTATCAAAGACACAGGTTAGAAACGAAATACGGAAAACACGCTAAATTTGAGAAAACAATAAAACAAATGAGAAATAGATATATTAAAGATCTTAAAAGAATAACAAACACAGACCAGTTAGATAAAATAACCTTAAGACTCCAAAACGAAATTAAAACAATAGCGTTTAAATGTTATAAACAAAGGAAAGCACCTGTCATAACAGCGCCGCAATGGTGGACGCAAGAGGTTAAGATAGCAAGAAACAGGATCAGAGCGTTTAGGAGAAAATTTCAAAAACAAGAAGACGGGAAAAAAAACAGAAATTACACACAGAATACAAAAAAGAAAGGGCAAAACTTAAAAAAATAGTACAAAAAGCTAAACGCGATTCATGGAAGAAATACTGTGAAAAAGTTAAAATACATACGGACCACAATACAAGATAGTGTCGGGTAAGAAAACATGCCCATCAAGGTTAGTCAATATCCTGCCAGACAACAAAGAAGTCACAATTAAAAATACACTAAACCACTTCATAAATAGTCTTTACTTAACAGACCCAAAAATAGAACATAAATTAACATCGGAAAAGCCAAGAGAAGAAGAAAACCCCCCTGCAATCACAAGACAAGAGCTGAACAGGATAATTAAAAACATTAAACAAAACAAAGCCCCTGGTTTCGACTATATTGATTATAACCTAATAAAACGAATTCACAATGCAGCGCCACAACTTCTTTTAACATTATACAATACTTGCCTCCACTTTAACTATTTTCCAAAATCTTTCAAAATAGGTACAGTGGTTCTGTTCCACAAGAAAGGTAAAGACCCTAAAGACCCCAAAAATTATAGACCAATCAGCCTATTACCGGCATTCAGTAAAATTTTAGAAAGAATAATACACGGCAGAATATCCCACCACCTAACAGTAAACAAATATTGGAGCGATAAACAATACGGATTTTAAAAAGGGATCTCGTGCGAACATGCACTTAATAATCTTATAAAAACAATTAAACAGGATAAAATAGAGGGTTACCAAACACTACTCATAGCAATGGATATAAAGGGAGCATTCGATAATATCAGATGGCCTATTATATCTGAAAACCTTAAGCAGTCCCCCAATCCAACTTATTTAACAAACTGGATATTGAGCTTCCTAAAAGACAGGTACGTCACAATCGAAGAAAACGGCATTATTTTAACAAAGCAGACATTCGGGGGCTGCCCACAAGGCAGCTGTCTCGGGCCTTTGCTGTGGCTGCTCATAGCAGATACGGCTCTCAAGAAAAATTGGGGAATTAACGTAAGAATACAAGCATTCGCGGATGATTTTATAATAATACTTAGAGTAAAAACAAAAAACAAATTAGTTAAACTAGCTAACAAAATAATCAAAGAATTCAATGAATGGATTACAGGAAACAAACTAACGCTAAACTGGGATAAAACAAAACTGCTGTATCTAAACAGAACACACACAAGGAATCTTCCAACAGAGGACACATATAAAATAGAAGGCATAAAATTCAATGACAATGAACTTGAAGGAAAAGAGCAAATAAAATACTTAGGAGTCATAATACACAAAAACCTCAACTGGCTAGCGCATTGCCAAACACAAGCAGCAAAAATAAGAAACACATTCAACATGTTGGGAGCAATGGCATCCAGGAACTGGGGCTTAAAACCAGAAATTATTAAAACTTGGTATAGGACAGTAGTTGAAACGACACTAACTTATGGCACCCCTATTTGGGGCCACAACCTGAATACAAGGAGCAAGGAGGTATTATCCTCTTGCCAGAGACACTTCCTGCTGTCCATTGTTAAGGCATATAAAACTGCCCCTACCGCGGCCCTTCAGGTACTTGCAGGCCTGATTCCAATACACCTACAAGTAAAATACGAAGCAACATACGGTACAGTATCAAGACTGACAGAAAATGTAAACCTCCATGGAACAACAATAAATCACACGGACTATACAAAAAAAAATAAACGTATGGAACACACACCCCGCAGAAACAATCGAACCAAGAATAGGGCACAACGTCAAAGACATAAATATCTACACAGATGGCTCAAAATTGGAATCAGGAGCTACGGGTTCGGCATTCGTAGCCTTCAAAAATGAACAAAAAATTAAATCGTGGTCAGCACCTTTAAGGAAGTTTAATAGTGTCTTTCAAGCCGAACTACTGGCCATACTACAAGCAGCATATTGGGGCAGCAACACAGGGATGGAATACAGCATCCGCTCGGACTGCATGTCAGCCATCCAAACATTAAGCAAACCATTTAACACCATACAACTAGTAAATGATATACAAGAAGCAATTAAACTCTCAAATAATAGGTTCAAAATTAGCTGGGTTAAAGCACATGTGGGCATCCAAGGAAACGAGGATGCCGACGAACTAGCCAAACAAGCAGCAGAAAATAAAGTAAAAGAAATTCCATATAACTTAGAAAGGCCAATAAGAAACCTTAAAAAAACAATTAAAGAACTAATTATTAAACAGTGGCAGTTCGAGTGGGATTACGGGGACAAGGGCAGGACAACATATCAATACTTCCCAAAAGTAAGTACAAACAGACTAAGGAGTTGTAAATTACTCAGCCAGATATACACGGGACATGGCGCATTCCCAGAATACTTATAGAGATTCAAGCGGAAAGATGAGCCAAACTGTGCATGCGGGCAATTGGGAACCCCAAAACACTTTCTAACAGCCTGCCCACTTACACAACCACACCATCTGATTCAAATCACAGCAAACAACGAGCAACTTTGGCATAATCAGCTAGCAAACAATAAACATGTACAAAACAAGAGCAAAGCAGTTATCAGATGGTTAATAGAAAACATAGACTCCATCTCTCAATAAAACATAAAAGAACAAAGCTAAACACATACCATCCCAGCGGACATCGCCACCCCAAACTAACTAACTGCCTTATTTTCAGGTTTAATATATATATATATATATATTTAAAAAAAAAAAAAAGGTCCGAGTCTAATTATTAAGTTGACCGCGGCCGCAGGTGAAGGAACCTTTTACTTGCAAAAAAAAAAAAAAAAAAAAATCGATTTATCGCACTTCTGAGAGGTGGAAGTCATTTATGATGAACTGATAGCTACGGCTCACTCACACAAACCCAACGAATCATCCGAAGATAGTTAAGTGGATAAGGAAAAGATGTGTTTAAAATATGAAACAGAGAAGCCAACTACATGCTAAACCAAGCCAACTACAACAAAGGAGAAATTATAACGATACATCTTGTGAAAACAGTCATCATAAAAAAATTTACGGACTAACGGCCATGGAACAAGCCCCACTCCAGTAGTGCACAAGCCTTTTCAAATAGCTCGCAACAATGTTGCATAAATCGTGATAACAGTCATTAGGTTCCAATGGACTGATCGCTATGTGCGCATTCACGTATCAAGGTAACATACAAACAAAGGAAAATGAACCTGTTAAGTGATCAAAGCCAACTCAAAGGGTCACCATTAAAGACCACAAGTCGTCAAACCATCAGCGGCAAGTTCGCAAAGTGACAAAACCTCAAATTTAGACATCTACCATTAATAGTCATAAAGGAAAACAACCTACGATAGAGACAAGCATCTCACGGTATGTGAGAAGCATATATCTAATCAAGGATAAAGAAAAGACCCACAAGAATATGTCAAAATATTAAAAAGACAACCACCACGACAGTGACCAAATACCAAGACAAGGAAACCTCCCCAGAAGAACAAGTCCACTGGGTGAGATAAGTATATTATACTAGACAAATATAATGAATTATTAAATTAAATGTTAATTTAGGTCAAACCCAACCCCCATAGCTTATGTCTAAGTTACAACCTCAAGCAGCTACTTCAATTAGAAATTAGTATATTAATCTCACTAGGTCAGCTCGTTTGTCTCTTATCAATTCCCTCCTAGCTAAGTAATAGTATGCCAATTCATAGTTAACTTGTCATAAGATAATATAAAAAATAATAATAATAATTAATAAATAAAATCCCGATTCTAATATTAGAAATGATTAAAATATAAATTCATTTTAAATAGCCAGGCAA
The DNA here is from genome assembly GCA_963932465.1 of Maratus speciosus. Classification (NCBI taxonomy): domain Eukaryota; kingdom Metazoa; phylum Arthropoda; class Arachnida; order Araneae; family Salticidae; genus Maratus; species Maratus speciosus. The sequence goes on from OZ010788.1 coordinate 60,695,912, forward strand.
TATTTAAGTAATCTAAAGTAAATTACTCTAGTTCGTTTAGTATCACCTAGTGCTATAGGATAATATTAAAACAATATATGTAATAAATGATAGTTAAGTAAATAGCTCTAAGTAAGTTTTAAGTGTAATAACATGTACAAGCTAGCCCCTTTCCCTTTCAGGTTTTTTTTTCTTTTTGACTACCGCCTCTTTATTATTCTTAGTTGCACATAGGCTATAGCCTGCACAAGCTACCGGACCCTCTCCAGTGGGAAGTCTACGGAGTCAGTTTCTACGCGGTGGGGTACGGTAGATAGGCGGAGTCCCATCCCCCTGCATCGTTATGTTTGTCTAGCATTTCGGCCCAAAATTAACTTTTGGTGCAACTTGTCTATCTGCGGCGCTCCATTTTTTTTAATTTCTTTTTTTTTAAATTCTTTTTTATTTATTTTATTTATTTTTTTATTTTTTTGCTTCTTCACCCCCTCCTATCCTTTTTCTTATGACAAGTCTGCACCAACAATTCGGCTTCTAAACCCCAGGTCATTCAGAAGTAGTTCGGGCAGCGGTGGCCCAGTTGGCAGAGCATCGAATCCGCAGCTAAGGCCGCGGGATCAAGGCATACTGCTGGCTATAATCCGCCATGTACGCTAATGGCGCCTGGTGCATGTAAAATCCGTCGTGGGTGCAAAGTCCTCCAAGTTACCTTGAATTATACCTCTGGAGGTGCCTGGCCAGGTGAAGGTCTCGTCATCTGATCAAGGTTCTAAATTACGAGACCAACATGAGTAGCAATGTGCAGGTGCCGAACAACAGGTTATAACGTTAAGTAACCGGCAAAACATAGTATACACAAACGAGCAGTAGGCACTGCAAATAGGATGACGATCGAGGCAATGATGTCAGGTTTATTGCCGCTTCGCGGCGGTTAGGCGGTCTTTCGCCCCGATGCCAGGTACTAAACCCGTTAAGCTGGGGCATCCCGGCAGGTAGGGGCCTGGTCATCGGTTAGAAAGAAAGAAAGAGAGGGCCAACCTTAGTAATCACGGATTTTTATTATTTTAATATATGTTGTAGGGTAGAAACTCCTTAGCCTCAGGTTCAACGGATTTTATACAACGTTCCTTAGTTCTTCGGAAACAAGGGGGAGGGGTGTCTAATATTATAATACAACTTAAATACTTACCTTGTAATGAAAGGAATACGTTAGTCGTAGCTCATTTGGTACGGCGTTTGCTCGCTGTTCAACGGGCTCGGGTTCGATACTGGAACGCGCTACATTTGTTTTTCGCATTTTTTGTTATAAAAATATACATGTAATTATAATTTAATGACATAAATTTAATATCGTACATTAGGTATAATATTAACATATTTACATTTTAATGTAGCATATTATTTTTTATTTTTAAATAATGATTTCTCATTCTTTAAACAGATTTAAAAAGAAATTGGACTTATTATTGAATAATAAAAATTCCAAAATCGTTACAAAATCACCTGTTGTGACGACCTCTAGGTATGATAAAATAAAACATATTCAAATAAAATAAAATTAATAGCAGAAAGAAGATAAAGGAGAAAGCAAAATAATTCAAAAGGTAAGCATACATATTACAACTTAAAAATCTTTAATACGCAAAAAATCGGTTGTAATTTAATTCTGATGCTAATTTTTAATATAATTATACTTGTTATTTCAAATGAAAATCAAATTTCAAATTTCAAAGTAATTGCTTAAAAGGCGCAAAGGCCAACATAGTGAAAAAGATTCCAAGCCGGGACTCGAACACGGGCCATCAGTATAGCGCACTGACGTTCTACCGACTAAACCACTTGGAACGATACCTAGCTTGGAAAATTTCTCACTATTATATGTTGGCAAGACTACAAACGCAGCACAAGATAGAATATTTTTAAGCAATTACTTTGAAATTTGAAATTTGATTTTCATTTGAAATATTGTATGCAAGGCGAATGTTTCTCTCTGGAATAAATTCCATGTATTAATATTATACTTGTTACTTTAAAAACAGAGTAATATTATCGTTGTATTCACTTCCCTTGTTAAAGCAATACATAAATGATGTTTCTTTAAAATCACGAATTCACACAATTGTTCAATATCATTGCATCGGTAAAGAATATATGAAGTACATTAAAAAAAAAAATTAACAATTTTTTACGTATTTAGTTAAAAGTAAAAAATTAAATATGTTAAAATTAAAATTATAAATTATTTATTAATTATAATTTATATATAATATTGTAATTTTTAATTGACAATTAGATTATTAAGTTATAATTACAAGTATACACATTGCATAATACAAAAAATGAAAAATCAAACTTAGCGGGTTCCGGTATCGAACCCGAGTCCACGGAACGACGAGCAAACGCCGTACTAACTGAGCTACGACCAACGCAGCCCTTTCGCTACAAAGTAAGTATTTAAGTTGGGTTATAATATTAACCCCACTCCGGTTTCTCAAGAACTGAAGTGCGTTGTATAAAATCCGCTGAACCTGAGTCTAAGAGGCCTCTACCCTACAATATATATTAAAATAATCAAAATCTGTTATTACCAAGGTTGACCCTCTCCTTGTGAGTCCATTTTGAGCCTATTGTCGTTTATTATCCACTTTAAACAAATAGTGAAAAAAATTATATATATTTCTGTTGGACATAATGTCATAATGTCTCACCCGAGTTACGTAACAAAAATTTCTCAAATAATGATAATTTTAAATTATATACTTACTTTAAAGTGTTTACACTGCTCAATAACAAGTATTCAACGATACATTAATTTTTATAATGCTTTTATTAGTTTTCAGAATTAATAATTAATACCTTATACATATAGAGGAAAAACGCCACTGGAGAAAATTGCAAATAATATCAATGAAAGGGGTTATAACGTAAACGTGATAACAAATCAGAACAAAAACCGGCTTCACCACTTTAAATAGATGTTATCACTCGTAAGTAATACATAATATTTCATCCAACGGCCAATAAATAGCGCCAAATGGCAAAAAAAGTTCATGTAACTCCAAAGTTACACTATGCAATTTAAAGGATAAACAACCAACATTAATAAAAATGTTCTAAATTAAAGGATTTTGCTCTCAAGTCCTAAAACTAAGTTTAATATACTGATGTAATTTTTTAAATTTTGAATAATAATTTAGAATGACTTTATTTTGTATTAAATAAGTTTGAAATTAGCAAATTTGTGATTGTGCATTTGCATATATTATACATATATATTTCATACAATTATTTTGTAAATGATTAATATTTGTACTAAAGTGTTTCTAATTGTTGAAAAGCCCCTTATCCTGGACTTTAATTTTTTTGAAAAAATCATCTATTTCAAATATCATATCTATATATCCATCTTCTATATCATATATTTATTCTTTTATAATTATTACTTAAAACAAACCTCGGGTAAAATATGATCAATCTCTGAAACTTTACCCATGTGACGCTACTGTTTCGAAAATACCAGTTTTATGCCTCAGAAATCTTTTGTATGAAAAAAATAAATAAAATCTAATAAAATGAAACCTTGAGAGACAAAACGTTGCGTCAACATAAGAAAGCTAGAAATTATATTCTGACCAGATATCTTTGTCGAATTTACTAATAATTTGATAAATTTCTTAAATATTTCTAATAATTTGATAAGATTTCTCCAGAAATATACAAAATATTTCAAAATAAGACCTTTGGGCGTCAACACATCTCATAAATGAGTTGTCCATGATTAGAAGGCGCCCTGGAAGTCCTTTTCCGGATCGTCCTCCAATTCACACGTCGAAGCCGCTTTGGTCACATGGGTGTCCTATGAGGGCTGTCTTCCTTCGGACGAACAGGAAAAAGACTGCCGGGGCCAAGTCCGCACTGTAGTGGGGCTGGGGAAGCGTTGCGAAGCCGTTCCTGGTCAGGTAGTCGTTGACTACGAAGCGAGTATGACTTGGTGTATTGTCATGATGCAGCTTCAAATTGGCGGCAATAACTGACCTCTCTATCGACTCTGCATTTCAATCCTTTTCAGCAGAAATTAACGGCATAGCGCTTTTCGATAGAACGGTAAATTTTTAAGCTTCTCCCGAGCCTAGAGACATAGGCTCAATAAAACGACGATACGTACCTCACAAAACCTCGTAGGCGACTGACTCGGCGTCTGTTGAAGCTGACTACTGCCTCCATGGAATCGGCTTGGAACATGCGAACTGCGTCGTATAGTCGCGTCAGAAAATAGTAGGTATAGTTAATTTTTATACAAACCCTGTACAAATATTTAAAAATATGTCTGTTCTTCACCAAAATGTATTTATTTGAATACAAGATGTATAAGATGTATAGATGTGTCTTTATTACAAGAAATTATTTTATATCCCTGTCTTCTTAAAATATAGTATTTTACAGTGATTTTACATTTAAATTTCATAGATGAACTATAATACTATTATCATATTAAATTTTATATAATATACAGTTACATCCAAAGGTATTTAAAATTCCGATGTTTGAAGATTGAACAAGAAACATCTAAGTATTTCAACATCAGAATAGCAAGTTAATATCGCTCATAATAAAAGTAGTAAACTTCTCAATGGTGCATTCAATGAAAAGAAACGGTTTAACGAATAAAATTTAGAAAAATGTTTCTTGTCAGATGAAATTCCACTGTGATAGCCCTTTAAGATCGGGAGCTTTTTTTAGTAGAAATTGAAAGTTTGGGTGGTTTTCCCTTATTGATAGGATCGTATTTGATTGAAAAAATATTGACAAAATACCCGATGTCAGATTATGCCAAGGAAGGACCCACACAATTGTGTGGGTTCGGCCTTAACCCATTTTCGGCCAAAGGTGCGTAAACGCAACATTTCAATCAATATTTTTTTATTACCACTGTGACGAATATTTTTTAATAATTTTATTTTCCTGCTATTTTTAATGGTTCTGGAGAAATCTATAAAATATCAGTAATTTAGTCGGAGTAAACACTTTCTGTTGAGAAATTTTCAAAATAAGCTAGTCTTTTAAAATTGAGACGGTTATTGACAAAATCGACTTTTTGAAAATGCATGATTATTCCACTTGAGATTAATCATACGTTTTTACAATGGATTAAAGTTGCAAGTTCTGTAAATATAATAACAAAACAAATGTCATAAAAAATTTAAAAAAATTATTAATTTTAAATTTAATGGTGCGTTAGCGCACCATTGACAGAATGCATGAAAATGCCGAATGCATTTTATTTCTCAAATAAAATGTTATTTTTCATGCACGATACTTTTTTTTTGTTGTCTTAATGAATGTAATTTAAGCATATTTCAATGAAAATAATACCACATTTTATATAACTTCTATGCTTGGCCTAAAATGGGTTAATGCAGCCGTTTTTAGACTAAATCTACACAATTGTGTAGTTTGTGATTATGTGTGCAGATATCTAAAAATAAAAGTTTAAGCAAAAAAAAAGTTGTTTATTGAGATAACTTTCATCAGCCACAATGAAAATGTTTGAAGCAATTTTTGTTTTTGGACAGAACACTACAATTTCATTTTCTGAGAAGTGCTCAATGCTCGCACTCCTCTTAAGCTCCGTTGACAAACGGTATGTCCTTCACTCCGTTTGGATTAATACTGATCCTTCAAATTTCTGTTTTTTAGTTTTTTCAGCAGCGGTATTTTGTTGAAATACCGATCGAAGTACATAAAACTAGGTCTGAACCAGAGTAAGGACTATAGCAGGTCCTAAGCCTTAATCCTTGTGGACCAGTTCTGTACTTTTCCACAGGTATACTGCAAAATTTAAAACTATCCCAGATGATGCTGTTACCACAGAGCGGGATTTTTTTTTTTTTACATACTGCTTTACTGAGGATGGTCCTAAAAAAAAAGAATCATCGGCTCATCTATGGACAATTTTCCCTGATATCCTGGTAAATTCAAACAGACACTACGGAATCTGTCCAGCATTTGCTGAACTTTCCATAATTTATTATTCATTCTTGGTAGTTTACTTGATGTGTCGACAAAATGGAATGACTTTATCAAATTTTAAAATCTATCTCGTGGTGTGCATATAACTCTTATAAAACTCTTATAAATCATATATGGCATCTATAACTCAGAACAGAAACATAGAGTTCGTTACATGTGCATATTATATATCTAATACTATCCCTTTTAAATAGAAATCATGAATAGTACAAATCTATTAATTTAAAATTAATCCGCTTTAAAAATGTAATTAATAAAAAATAAATTGCTAAAAACATAAATTAAAATAAAATCACTTAAAAATAAAAAAATTATATATTAGGAATGTAACTATTTTGGAAATGTTAAATGCCAGATCCACACAATTGTGTGGATCATTTGTTTTTCAACTTTTGTAAAGCCTACTTAAATTTATCAAGGACAAAATCAATTAAAATCATGAATAAAGTATATGAAAAGAAAAATTAAATCAAAGCAAACACTAAAAATCATATTTAAAAGAAATTACAACAGTACATACTTTTTGTCTATTGCTGTCAGATGATATAGTGTTTTTGAAAGCAGAAAATCTAACCTTGTATTGTAGTTGGTGCCCCCCAGTTGTGTCTTATCAAAAGATCCGCAGCCAATTAACTCATATAAATCTGCAGATTTGGTTTTAAATCTCACAAAAACAGGATATAGTCTTTTTCTTTTACTTTAGTATCACACACACAATTGTGTGGGTCAGTACTTAAAGGGTTAGAGAATCTGTTATAGAATAGTTAAGTCGTATACTTAAGATGACATAGCTCGAAGTATTTTGATATTTCATTCTATTCTAAAAAAATATGTAACGATACACACTAAAATTTGTGGCAGCCTTGCTACCTCCAGTTTATTGACTAATTTAACCGATATAACTGGTGTTACGTTACACTAATATGTAATATTACACCAGCTATATCAGTTTAAATTGCACCATTATATCAGTTAAATTTATCTATAAAATTAAAGGCAGCATGTTGCTACTAATTTTATGGAGTAACTTTACATAATTTGTGTATAGTGTGTTAAATATGTAAAAATATTACTGTCGGTGTCACCTTAGTAATATGTTTGTTCGAACTGAAAACTGTTCATTGTTAGTTATAAACCATATTCAAATATGTCCCCTCATTGAAATAATCAGTCAATTCATGCATCAGAAAATATTAAAGAATATATTAGAAACATTGTAGTCATATGAAAATTTTATACAGTATACGATACAATATTTCCAGTTTTTTTATAAATACTTTCGTTTTGTTTTTTGAAAGTATTCAAAAAGGGAAACAAATAGACCATAATGTAATTTTTAGCTTTCCATATAAAAAATGTGCTTGACAAATAGATGAACAAATGCACATAAACACAATAACATAATTTTTTTTTATAATATTGCCTTTTTTAGTATTTTTCTGATATCCCTTAATTACATTTCATGCATAAAATTAGACATTTTCACACAGTCTTACAGAATGTTTATCTTTGAATTACTGGCATATAATATACATTTAATTAGATTTGAATGTATCAGGGCAATTCGTGAAATTCAAATGCTCGAAGACGCAATTTCTACTAACATCTCAATTTGTCAATTGCATAATGGCGAGCTAATAATACTGATGATAAAAGCAGTACGTTTCTCAAGGATACCTTAAAGGGGAAACTCATTTAAGGTTTATCAAATGAAATTACGTTTGCTGTCAACAGAGTTTTGACTTTCATGCAGAAAGGGATTTGAGATTGTTAATTAGTACATAGAATAATTCAAACTGTTTAGGTATTGAATTTCTGTTAAATATGGAAGAGAATATTGTTAGCAGGTGTCACCTTATATTAATTTGTCTTATTCCAATTATAAATTTGACGTTGAATAGATCATGGGTTAGTGAAGGTTCATAAGTACTGATGCTCAGATAACGCTGAAAGCTTTTCAGAAAACAATTTATCACTACATTTTATACTTCTACGAGTTTCTTTATGTACAAGTATATATTTATATGTCAATTTAAATGCACATGCCTGAGATGGTTGTGTTTTTTAACTTTTGATAATTGATTTTTAAGTATTTTTTAGAACTGAATCCGAAAATGACCTCACTTATAACCATCATGTCAGAATTCAAAAGATAAAAAGTTAAAAAAAAAAAAAAAATTAGCGAAATTCTGATACTATAAAATAGATGATATGGTTATGTTTTTTATGTTTTGATAATTGATTTTGATGTATTTTTTAGTGCTGATTTGATAAATGACTTTTATTTTAACCAACACGTCAGGATTTTTCGAAAAGTGTAAATTTCGAAGTTAAAAAGTAAAAAAAAATAGCGAAAGTCTGTCAAAGCAATTTGTCAAAACTTTACCAACTGAAGACAAAGGATTGAAATATATCTGCGACAAATGTCCAGACTTATAAACTGCCAAAATTAAAGAGGACACTTAGATGAAATCCATAGAAAATATAAAAGGAAAAGAGCGGGGCAGAGGTTCAAAGAAACTTGCACACAGGGAATAAAATTTTAAGGATTTTAAATACACAATATTTTACACATTAACTGTAAAAATGCATAGTATAAGCCAAAAGATGAATAAATTATTATGAAAAAAATAGTTTTGCATACATTTTATAGTACGTATCAGAATTTTGCAATGTTTCGATTTTTTTTTAATTAAAATTTTGCGATTTGCGAAAAATCCTGACGTGATGTTAAAAAATGAAGATCATTTTCGGATTTAGCACTACAACATACATAATATTCAATTATTAAAAGCTAAACAACGCAAACATCACATCTATTTTTCAGTATAAGATTTCTGCTGTTTTATGATTTTTAAACTTTGAAAATTACGATTTTCGAAAACAAAAACCTTATTTGATGGATAAAAGTGAACGTCTTTTTCAGATTCAGTTCTAAAAAATACATGAGAAAGAATTTTCAAAAGCTAAAAAACATTATACAAACCAAATTTTGCAGGCTAGTGTTATCAATCTAGTAACAAACATGATCACGTTTTAAGCTTTATAGATTATAAGACATGTATGAATTTCTTTAATAAAGCATAAATAATTATTTAACCCATTTATGCCTAATGTTCTAAAATTGCGAAGTTATGATTTTTTCGGAAATAAATTAATAATGACTTTAGATAGTTATCTGTTATCTTTTTTTGCGATTATGTTACACAATTTACGAACGGAATATTCAGATTAGTATAATGCAAAAATAATTATATTACATATATTAGCAGGTATAATCTTGATCTTACGATTAACGATAGAAAATTCAGGCACAAATGGATTAATATACTTTTATAAAGTAAGACTGCCAGATGTATTAATTGTAAATAGACATAAATCATTTTTAAAAATATTTAAAAAGTATATATCATTCATAACATATCTGTCTATTAACTAAAGTGTGTTGCTGGTAATTATAACGTAAAAATATTTTTCAAAAAGTTGTCTAGACATAAATTTTTTAAATCCTTCAGTTCTCACACATGATCTAAAAGAGCATTATTATTTTTCTCTGTTTGTGTAGTTATTTAGTATTGGTATAAAACGGATATATACAACTGTATTTTTGATACTTCCCCAAACTGTTAAAAAGTGTTTTTCAGTTCGCTTTCTCTTAATGTCTGCCCTGTGGCATAATTTTTCTAAACTTTATGCGACAAGCCTCATCAACAGCAAAATATTTTTACAACGTGATATTTTTTAACAGAAAAAGCGAATGACAAATTTATACGTAACACAATTAGAAAAAAGTCACTGAACTACTAAGTCAGGTATCATATGTTTTTTATATCTGTTGGACTTGCCTTTTTTTAAAACTGCGTGTATTTAAAAGCCCCAAACCTAAATTAAATTATTCAGTATTCGAGAAATTATTTATTATATTTACAGTAATTTTTAATAAATAAAATTTACATTGCTTTTTTTAAGATTTGTTGAATGGGTACGAGGTTAAAATGCTGCAATTTGTAGCAATGCACCACAAATTTGAAAACTATAATTAGATCAATTTATTGGAGGGGGGAGTATACATATGCTTAATTATTTCAAGTATTTCAAATATAAATTATTACGTATACATACATATATAGCTTTTCTTCTTAAGGATGTTGAGGATAAGGCCTTTCTTATTCTTAGTAAAAATAAAAATACTAAATTTATCTCTTTTCACCAGGTTAATTTAAAGCCATTTTTTCATGTTATTTTGTTTCCCAAACATAATTACATTTCGTCAAGTAGGGTAACTTCGGCTTTTTGTGTGTAACTTTGGCCCAAAAGAAAAAAAAAAGATTAAATCTGTTATATTTTCTATATCACTTGAGTTATCGACAAAGTTTTGATCTCAAAATATAAATGACAGCACTAACTTAAGACTGGTATCTCATTGTAAGTAATTCTCCCAGGTTCAACCGTAGCAGCACCAGTCAAACAAAAACGCGTGAGACAGTGAGAATTTTGCTCTTACAACTTTTGTTTGCCAAGATGTAAATTAATTCATTTGAACCTTGTAAAGCACATTTTAATATAACCTCATTAGTGTTGATTAACGTGTAATGTAGGATTATGCGTTGTCTTTCCTGAGATAAAAAAGAAAAGCGTTTTTTACTTGGGATAACATTGGCTCAAACAATTATAATTTAAAATTTTGTGTATAATTCCTGTCAATGCATAAAAATTTTTATATTTGAATAGGAGCTTTTTGTTATTTTGTTGAATTTAAACACTGATGTTTTTGAGGTAATGTTTTTGTTTATGTTTGGTATACATATGAAAATCGACATTTGTGTTTATATAAACAACAATTTTTCTGAAAATCCATCCAGTGTATTGGTTAAAACTGAACCAAACAAGAAAGCTATTAACAAAGATTACTGTAACGTTGTAAATTTTGTATTCGTGCTATTTAATGGTAATATCTATCCAGGAAGGATTACTTTGAAATCGAAGAAGGGTTGTGTTGTTGACTACATGAAAAAGAAGTTAAAGCGTTGGCTTGATGGTGTATGAATGGAACGATATTGTTGCAAAAATTAGCCCACCTAAACTTTTGTCTACGAGAAACCAGTATTCAGTCCTAGACCTGGACAATCCACGTTAAGTAACATTTATTTTGTAATAATTTTTTTATTGAAATATATTCTAATTTACTGCATTTTTACATGTTTATACTTCTTACCCTCACTCCCCTGTCTTTACCAATAGGGTAACATTTGACCACAACAACTTGTAGGCCCTATAACATTCGTTTAAACACATGGACCAATGTTTCCAAAATTCAAGGTAACATTGACCAAAAACTTTCAAAATTAAAATCAATGTCGACAAATGTATGATAATAGTGTTGTTCCATACGTTCTTAGCAAAAAAGAAAATAACGTGATATTGATTTTTTTTTTAATTAAAAAAAGATAATGGAGATGTTGAACGTGCCATAAAACAGAAAAATTTGGGCCAAAATTACCCTAGTTGACGTCACCTAAATAAGGAGATATTTAGTTGCATAAAATATTAGTCTTCTGGAAACTTCTAATGGAACATTACTAATTTTAATACTTTTCACTTTAAGTTAAAATGACAATTGTAAAAACTATTTCTATCAGTTTCGTTTAGGTGATCGAGGATGAAAGTTTTCTGCAAGGGGCAGTTCTGTTTTCGCGACAATGTCGCCGTGTCGCCGCGTTTCTGCGACGGAATCTGTCTGTATGTTTGTCCGTGCTCTAACTCGCGTAAATATACTCAGATTAACACGTAATTAATATATGTTATTGAGGTTTACCATGGTATGTTAGACATTGAAATTGAAGTGTGTACCATTTATAATCGCTTACAGGCCACACAAATGTATTCCGTTATATTATGGTCTAAAAGAAAAATCTTTTGAAGTATATTTTAATCTTTTAACACTATTTCAATCATATTGATATTGATATGCATTACTGAGGCATTTATTTAAAAATTAGAACTATATTAGAATTCATCAGACATACAACTAAAAATTACATAAATACATATACAATTAAAAATGCAAACGTTTCGGGCTACGTGTTAGCCCCTCATCAGTCCAATAATATTCAAATAACCAGAAAACTATACAGGGTGTCCGGTCTCAACGGTGTCCAATGGCTAATTCCTAAACCGTTAGTCATAGACATATAGTTCCAATTGCAAAAATGTTTTAAATGAGGTAAAGAAGTATTTTTAAAGCGATTTGGGTCAAGAAAAACATTTATTAAAAAATTACGAAATTTAAATTATTATACGGTCCCCAGGTCCTATAAGTGATATTTAGTAAAAATATCCTATTGCACTGACAAGTAAGGCAAAAAAAAAAAAAGTCCCATTCCTCTGCGATTAAAACTGACCGAGTAATAGATGTTTAAAGTTGGAGTATCTTTTTTGCTGCAAAATAGGGGTCAGTCACAAATTTACTAGAAATAAAAATAATCGTCAGATATAAAATTTAACTTTAAACATTGAGAGTAAATTAACATTACAATTATATTTTGAGATTTTTGATCATTCTGACATATTAAAACAAAATATACAACTTGTACTAAAAATACAAGTTAAAAAAAGTAACAGAAATTTTGTTAAATGATTATAAAAGCAACAGTCACAACTCTTTAGAAAATGACACATATTTGGATTTTTTTTATCCAATCGATCAATTCTAAATATTAACTTGCGTTATTTGAAATTTTAATGTTTAAATATTGCTCCAGCTCGAATAAAAAAAAAGGTAATCTGTATCATCTACAGCAGAAGGGGTGGGGGGGGGGAGGGGAGAGAGAGAGAAATATTCTGCGACGAGCTATCTTAAAATAATCCTTCCATGGGATTAACAATAGCGAACGGGTGTTTTCGCGTGAGTTGGGGGAAGTGAGAGTAGAATTTTTAGGGATGTTGATGTGGTAGGTTGGTTAGTTATTTCTTGCATAATAAAATATAGGGAAATATATATAATTTTAGACAGTATGTATTGGCCGAGCAAAAGTTGGGAGGGGGGGGAGCATGAATTTTAGGGAGGATTGAGATGATTAGCAACTTACTGTAACTATAACTATCAAGTAACGGCTAACTACAAAGACTAAGTAGAAAAATTTCCAAACATTTTAATAAGGTTATTAATTTTAATAATTTTAAATTTAATATACTTTTTATATTTTTTTAATTTAACAGTATATATATATATAATTAATTTAATCGGTAATTTATACTTAAATAAAATTATAATTGAAATCTATAATTGCTTATATAAATTATAAATTTTAATTTTTTTCAATGATTTTAAATTTAATAATTTTTTAAATTATTACCTCTTGATGCTGTAATAATTAAGTGTTATAATTAAGACAATAGAAAATAAAATTTTTAACGGGAGTGGAATTTTAGAAGATGCATTATTTAATTAGACAAATAGAGTAGAAGAGTAAAAAAAAAATATAAAAACCTCTATAGATTTTTAACTTTGTGTGTAGGTGAAGCAAAAAGTAGGGAAGAAGAAATTTAAGGGGCCGATGAATTTAGATGAAGTCTTCAGAAAAATCGAAAATCTGCTGATAAGCAAAGGATTATCTCGCTATAAAACTTGGGAAAAAAAGGTCCGCTTTCTTTATTGCTGCAATAATTAATAAGCAATCCATAATCTAAATTCCACCTGAAATTGCAATTTAACCTTTTCCCTCACTGTCTTTCATACACACAAAGTTTATAATCCTGAAAACTACATTTTTTTTATGCAGCAATATTTCTTGTAGTAATGAACATTAAACAGTCGTATCAATTCCCCTTGAAATCTCCGTTCCAAATTTTGTTAACCCACCCCTCATCCTTCTCTTCCCAAGCACAGACACATGAATGCTCAATTTGTAAGTAATTTGTTTGTACCATCTTAATGTTGTTGTTGTTGTTGTTGTTTTGTATGCGTATATTTTTATACATAACTTTTGAATGGCTGCTCTGAATATGTCAAGGAAATTAATATGTCATTTTTTGAAAATGATCCTTGTATCACTTTTATTTTCTTTTACAGTAAACATCAATTATTTGAATTATATGATTCTACCTGTGCGATTACTTCCATGATTTAAATAAACTTAACAAAATTGTTACAATATTTTAATATTTTGTTCTAATAGAGCACAGATTAATCCATTAAAGGTCGGACATCATATAACCGCCCACATTTTCTCTTTTTAATTAACTTTTCTTTTTTTTTTTTTTTTTTTTTTTTAGATTTTGTTCCACTTGTCATTTTATTGTAATAATAAAAAAAAAATAATTATTATTATTTTTACATTACCCCTTCTGAAAATTCCACTGTCTCTCCCCTCAGCAAATATTCATTAGAGCAGTTATTTCTTTTTAATTATTTTTAAATTAAAAATTAGGGGGAAATATTGTTAAATCAAAACATATATTAAATTGTTAAATTTTAACATTTAACAATTTATAATTTTTTTTTTTTTTGCCTTGCTTGTCGCTAAGCAAGCTTCAAAAGCATATAAATCACTTTTGCCATTAAACACTTGCCTCTGCACTTGCCAAGCACGAATACCGCCAAGATGAGTCACTTTGACGCCGAAACCTATGGCCAATCAGATTACAAATTGGCAAAACATGGCTGGGAAAAAAATATGCATTTTAAACCTTAGAAAGTATTTGTATGTGCATGATTTGAGGCCGCAAGTGTTTTGGCACATCTATTGTACAAATAAAGTTGTTTACCTCATTTTCCTTGTCCAACAGAAAAAATTTTCACTCCATTTATATTTATTTTTTGTTTAGCAAGTAGAAATTGCATTTTGATTTTGGTCTCTAAAATATATTTTTTCAAATATATTTTTTCTAAAATATATTTTTTATAAACAACTAAAAAGTTGAATTTGAAAAAAGCATAATATCATCAAAATGTATAATAAGCAATCCCTGCTTATACATCGTAATGTATCTGACTTCTTTTGTGCGGCACTGTATAAAAAATAAAAACGCAACGCACTTTCAGTTGGAAAAATTACATTGTGAATCTCAATGCCTTACATAAATGTTACTGATTTTGATTTTAAAATTTCCGTTTGTAGGCAATAATGTATACGAAATCTTTGGAGTGGTGCTGTAAAATAAATATAAATGGTACGTACCTAAAATCATATTAATATTAGATTGTCATTGGATTTACATAATTATGCAAAATTTAATTTTGATCGGATATTTGGAAGGGAGTTAAAATTGGAATAAAAATTTTTGAATTAGGAAGACATACATACGAACGTCGAAAGTTTGATGCTTATAAAAAATAATACAACTTTTTAAAATAAAATCATCAAAAGAAACTCACTTATTTCCTTACAAATAAATAAATAAATAAATAAATAAATAAAATAAATAAATAAATAAATAAAATAAAAAAATGTCAAAATACAATTGAGGACGTCAGTTTCGAAACTCGCCTTATCCGAAATTTGAAAAATAGTGTCTCTCTATCAGTCTATTCAATTGGTATAACTATACCAATCAAACACTACAATCTCCAAATTTTCAATGAATACCAATGGGCGCATTTAAAGGTTTTACGCGATTTCCCAAAATTTGATTTTCTCGATAAGGCGAGTTTTGAAGCTCACTTCTTCAATTATTTTAACAAATCTGAAAGTTAATTACTAAAAATTAACACTACTGTAATATTTATACGGGGGCAGCACCTTCAGTTAAATCGCTTTAAAAATACTTCTTTACATTATTTAAAACCTTTTTGTAATTGGAACTACATGTCTTTGACTAACGGTTTAGGAATTAGCCATTGAATATCGTTTGGAGTGGACGCCCTTTATAATACATTAAGCACTTCGTGTACAACCCCTGAAAGCTTGGTCCAACTCATCTGTTTTCAGTTACAGAAAAGTGGTTTAAGTCATAAAATTGAAAATGTCATAACTCGGTCAATTTTAGTGTTAGATGAATGGGACTTTTTTTGCCGTACTTGTTAGAGAAATGGGAAAAGTTTACTAAATATCACTTGTAGGACCAGGGGACCGTATAAAAATTTAAATTTCGTAATTTTTAAATAAATGTTTTTCTTGACCTAAATCGCTTAAAAAATATTTCTTTACCTCATTTAAAACATTTTTGTAATTGGAACTATATGTTTATGACTAACGATTTAGTAATTAACCATTGGACACCGTTGAGACCTGACACCCTGTATATCATTTTTACAGTAATTAAATACTAACAGTTAAAATGAAATAAAGTATACATAATTCGTAATTTATGTAATTTTTACTTGTACGTCTGATGAATTGTAATATACTTTTAATTTTTAAATTTTGTATATCAGACGTTAAACAAAGTTTAATTATTTTAACAGCACTTATTGTTCATTTACAGGGGAATACAAAAGAATTCGGCTACATTAATATCCGTGAAAAATATTTTCTGAAATCGAGTTTCCAATTGTGATGTGCGTTATTAATTTTAACTACTCTTTTGCATTTTACTTGGTGTGTAAAATTTCCATAGCTCATATAAAGCGCTGTTCAAAATAATTCAAATACATTTCTGCTATTGACGGAAATTACCGAAGTGGAATTTTCAGCTATGTTATGTAAACTAAATTTTTGATAGCTATGCAGTATATGTACTTTATAGATCATATAGACGGCTGCACAAAATAATTCATCCATTTTCCCGACTGTAGATAATAATTGTTGTGATTGCGTTTTCAAATGTGTTATGCCTTTCCCAAATTGTCTACTTAGACATCATTCTTCAGCTTATTAAACAGAGAAGTTTCGTTACCTATTCTGAATATGTTAGACAGTTTTTAATTATTTATGTTTGATGCATGATTTTAGTTTTCCATTAGGCAAAATATGGGCCTGAACTTGTCTGTGGTGATTATTTTCAAGCATTACGACAAAAAGAATTGCATCCTGGAGGATGTATTTGGAACTGGAGGAGGGTTAAATACTTATTATTTCAACACTAAAATTTTAAATATCTTCTTCTCAGGCGTATGGTGTAGTTCTTCCACATAGCTGATATAATGGCGTACCATTCCCAGGTATAGTAAGTAAAATATGCACGCACAAAGCTCCAACTAAAAATGCTTACATTACAGGTGTTTGTATTGCATCTTTCAGGGGCCGTGTATACAAGGAGAGATGCAGTAGAAAAATCACACAGAATCACGTCGCAGCGCTGTGGCTTAGGACGCAAAACAAGTGGTTTAGGACATACAGCAAAGAGTCAAAGAGCGAAGTGATAAAAAATACTGTTACAAGTTAACGCCAATTGGCGGATAAAATGTCACGTCACAGAGGATTGTCGACTATGTGTGGGTATAGACAAAGGTTTTGACAAGAAAAGAGATTCGGCGGATACCTACTGCATGCTGTGACTTAAAGATTGCCAATTAAAGAATTTTGTAGGAATGGACGCGCCGAGCTTAGAAAACAGACAGCTGCCATTTTCAAAGTATATTACCAAAATTTATGGGGCTGGATATGTACTACTTAACAAAGAATGAGACACGTCTTGTAACATGAGATTTATAGTATATGACAAAATAAATCACAAATTTTATTTCTCCACATTAATATCCATCAATTTGATGAAAAAAAAAACATAAGATTTAAAAATATGTGTACTTTTGAAATTTCTCTGAATTTAATAATAGTTTCTCAACACTAATTAATTCAAATTAACGTAATTTAGTTTTAATTAGTTTTTACCGCGTGACATTAAATAATTTAAATAGACAGCATATAAGAATAAATATGAAAGTTTTTTAAACTATTGAATTAAGAATTTTGAATTTGAAAAGTAATTAATCAACATATTTTTGATGGGTGTAGGAAATATTTTGGCTGCTATTTGTACTTTTGTACAAATTACTGGCGAATTTTAATTCAACAAAATCTTAATTAGATTCCAGAAAATATTTTATTCTTAAAATAATATTAATGGGACGAAATTTATAACATTTGGTTAAATATGCTTAATTAAAAATACTATGCCACCAAACCCTTTGTATGGGTAGTCATAATAAATATGTTAACTATAGAATAAGTTGATCTCTTTGATTTTTTAAATATTTCATTGAGATTTATACCCTGGCCTCTAAAAGTTAAGGTACAATGGCTGGATGCTTTCGATTGTACACAGCTTGTCGAATATCTACCAAAATTATTTGCGAATTGTTTTTGAACTTCTGTATGTAAAGAACATGTTTGATTTCATATTGTTGGGAGGCCAATTAAGGGGCTAATAATAAATTTAATAATAAAAAAATATTTGAGATCACCTATGAAACAGAAAATACTGAAAACGGTTTGTCACTGCCTTAAATGACTATTTAGGTCCTGTTCAACGTTTGTGTGGGTTTGTGTAAGCACTCATATTCGTGATCAACTCGTAAGCACTCATATTTTAGCACTCATATTCGTGAAGATGTTATTGCGTCTGTGAAAAATTCAAAAGTCTTTTGCTTATAGCATACAGAGTTTTCAACCAAATTTAACATCACTTTCTTAAAACTTGACAAAGACCAGTAGCAATAGTATACTGCAATTAAAACATGAATAAATTGAATATTAGATAGGATATGGTCATTTGAATGAAATAATGTTTAACTGCGCATGCGTGGACGATTTCAAAATTTTTATTTCATAATTTGGTAGTCGGATGTTCTGGGCAACTTCTATAAAAAGTCCTGTCAAGTACTGTAAAAAATTCAGAAAGATATAGTGAGCTGATTGAAAAGTTGTGGAAAATCCCTTATAATAAAGCTATTTTTAGAAAGCAACTCACTATATCGCCCCTATCTTTGTGAATTTTCGCGATATCTGACTGGAATTTTTATATACGTTGCCCTAAATAGCTGGATACAAAATTATAAAATAAAAATTTTAGAATCTTCCACGTATGCGCAGTTAAAGATTATTTCATACAAATGCCCATATATCATCAAATACTCAAT
This sequence comes from Maratus speciosus, assembly GCA_963932465.1. Lineage (NCBI taxonomy): Eukaryota > Metazoa > Arthropoda > Arachnida > Araneae > Salticidae > Maratus > Maratus speciosus. Next base: position 60,714,936 of record OZ010788.1, read on the forward strand.
ATATTCATGTTTTAATTGCAGTATACTGTTGCTACTGTCATTTGTTAGGTTTTCGAAAAGTTGTGTTAAATTTGGTTGAAATCTCTGTATGCTATAAAGAAAAAACATTTGACTTTTTCACAGACACAATAACATCTTCACGAATATGAGTGCTATGCTTACACAAATGCACACAAAGGTTGAACAGGACAATAGTCATTTAACACAGTGACAAACCATTTCCAGCGTTTTATGTTACATAGGTTATCGCGAATGTTATTTTATTCTTAAATTTATTATTAGCCCCCTAATTGTTCTTCCGACTAAATCTTCACCGAGAAATATGAAATCAAACATGTTCTTTACTTCCCCTAAGTTCAAGAACAATTCGCCAATAATTTTGGTAGATATTCTACAAGTCGTGTACAATCGAAAGCATCCATTCCCCGTTCCTTATCTTTTGGTGGCCAGTGTGCTTTATAGTAAATATATTTACACTCTGATTTTAAACTGTAAGTGCTAGACGGGAAATATTGAAAATGAGTTTATATGAAAACAAAAATTAGTTATAACACATTGAAAAAATAATTTCAAAAATACAATATAGAACGAAACGTCGCTGCGCACATGTAGTTTCCTTTTTATTATGGATGAAACATAAAAATGATTTTATTACATATTTATTAACTCTTTCTTATATGTCTCTTTTCTAGAGGTTTTTATCAAGTTAATCAATAACATATATTCATTTTAACACTAAATAAAAATAAAATTGGACTTTTAGTGTTAAACAGATATAAAATATGTAAAACCATGAAAGGTAAAAGTTTATATTAGAAAAAAGTAAAAAGTAAGTAAACCTAAAAATTGTTAACTAAAAAAACCTCTTTTATCTCAGAGACGATAAAATTAGGAAATATGTAATGTAGTTGCCATTATCAAATATGTTATCAAAACTGTTACCTTAAATCTTATAAGACAGGAGGGACTGTTACCTTATTAAATTATCAGAATTTACTATAGGAGAATAAATTTATGTTTAAGAAACCTTTGAAGCACTTGACTTTGAACAATTTCCCTTGGATATCGCGTTCTGTGGTGCAAGCAATTTGAAGAGTGCTCATAGCTATAATCACATGCATTTAGTCATATTAGCTTGCATGTATAATCTTCGTTGATAGAAAGGGAAATGTGATATACTGCATTAATAATACCATTATCTTGGGCAGTAATTTTCTGATTTTATTAAATTTATATGCAACCCCATTTAGATATTGTAGGATAAAGATGAAAATGGCAAATCATTAACGCTATAGCAGATTAGTGAGAATTATTTGGTCATTTTAAGTTTATATGCGTTCGTGTAATTATTTTTTGAATCACTCTTTTTAAATAATTTCATTAATTATTTATTGCTATACATTACAATATCCATAATTCACAATTAAAATCGTGCCAGTCCAAATTTCGTACAATCGTATTCTCATTCCTTCAACTATGAATCAGATCCGATTTCACAGACCGTAAATTGACAGCATGTCACACTTGGGTTCCGGATGCCAAACCAAGGGCTAGAACTCAGGCTTTCATTTTCTGCAGAATCTAGTTTATATCATTACGATTTGCCTATTATTATATTTGTTAATATATACCCATGAAGTAATAATGTTTTAAAGCAATACAAATATTACCTTCATATTTAACTTAAATATTTTAGTTTTAAAATAACATTGCTATCTTAAAACTTTTCATTATTCTTTGTATTTTAAATAAAATCTGTAACTGTTTATTTTATTTTTCGAGATGTTTAGTTGTATTTATTGCTGATATTATAACTGATATAGCCGTTTCAATTCTTAAATCAAAAGAATTCATTAACACAAAAGTTTAATTTAAATTTCTTCCGTTGCGATAGTAACGGATGTATTTTTCGAAATTATTCCTTGTAATGTTAGAAATTTTGAGATTTTGGTGCCAAAGACATCGCCAAATTAACGAATGCGCAATATATCACGAACTATTGGAGTTAGAATAATCTTCTTGTATCCATTCGATTCAGCATACAAAAATACATTATAATATGTTATCATTTGGTACATACTTACAATGTCCGATTTTTAATGAATTTTATTATAGTTTGATTAGTTCCCATTGGGGTGGAATTTTCGAAAATCTTTCCTTAGTGATGCTTATGTCCTAAAACGTATTCCGCCCCTCCCATAATTTTCGTGCTTCTATATTCAGTAGTTTGAGCTGTGCGTTGATGACCTCCTCAGTCAGGATACTTTTATATAAAGTGCTGGAAAAAAGTTTAGCACCACCAAAAAAAACCGTGAACTTCTAACTTTAATGAAAAACTAATATCATTACAAAAGTATGCACATAAAGTTATGCCAGTTTTATTATTTGTTTTAAATAACAACAATATATTTTCAAAAAATAAGCAAAAATTAATTTCTACATAACACAACTAGATGGGAAAAAAATTAGACCAGTATATTTAATATTTAAATTACAGATGTAAAAGGTTTGTACATCAATTTTCATTACCTTGTTTGGTTTTCCTTAACACAGCCAAGTTGCAAAATATGCTTTACGAGGGATTTGGTCAGGTTTAACCCTTAACCGGAATCGCTAAATTGTTCCACATTACTGGAAACCTGTGTCCAAATGGACCCTTTAATTAAAATCCAAGTTATTTTCTAATATATATGAAATTACCACTTAGATGGGTTATAAGTGCATTGAAAAAAGTTTCATGTACTATATAAATCAACTTTTATTCATATATATCTTGAAATTTTTTTGTTATCCGGTCAAAATGGACCCACGATTCCGGTTAAGGGTTAAAATGGGTATTTCATTCCATGTTTCCCAAATGGCTGCTTTCAATTCAACGATCGAATCAAACTACTTTCCGTTGTCATAAACATAATGAACAAATATACCCAACAAATTTTTCGCGGATTTAGGTCAGAAGGTTTAGCTGGAAGGTCCAAAGTTTGAATGCTGTTTGCATATAACTAACCTGAAGTTGACACAGTCATATGAATAGAAGAATTACCTCATTAACACCAAATTCTGATTCCTGTGCTCTCCTTTAAGTGAAACGATATTAATACTAAGAATATCGTCATAGTCAAAAAGGAGTATATATTTGTCACACTTCGGCTTCCTTTTGCATTAAAGTCGGCAAAAATCATTATTGGGCCACTACCTGGCACGCGTCTTAAAAGCAGATATGACTTACATCGTAAATCATATCACTAATATCTTAAACCATCTGGTGCATCAATATTGAATTATTTTTCATCAGTAAACACCGATGTTTTGCCACAGATTGCATTTTAAGACATTGGATGATGAGAATTTCCAGCCATGCATCATTGTGATGCGTTAATAGTTTTGGCTTGCCTTTGAATTTAAAATATTTCAAATATTCTGAACTTTTTAACAGTCTTTCTAACAGTTTTTCTAACAGTTATAGATATTACTGGGAGTTAGAGCAGATTTTACCACACAGAAATAGGCATATTCTTGAACCGCATTCTAATAACGTTCTGTTTATTCTTGGCTGAGTTTTGACGTCCCTCTGCCTCTTTTATTTGTTACTTGATTCATTGGATAAGAACAAAAATTATGCACAACTGTTTTAGATTTATTTATTTTTAGGGCAATTTCTCTTTTACTTAGCCCGAAATCCGAAAGAGACGTGATTTTACGTTTTTCTTCTTCAGCCACAGTTATACGGCGACCCGTGCTAGTTGCATATTTAAAAACTTCCAAACTGGCGACTATTAACCTCAAAGCATCATCATCAATGAGTCTGGTATAAAATATTACAGTTATGCTACTTTTATTATGATAGATTTAAAAGAAGCTACTGGTTCTAAACTTATTTTCATTTATTAATATTACAAAATTTTTACACTTGTAGATAAAAATGCTTTTTAATTTACAATTGAATTAATTTCACATATTACATGAGATATATGTGTCTAAATTCAAGATTTATAACTTTTTTCGGAATACTATTTTAAATTAAAAAAAATAGCATGTGGTCTTAAATTTTTTCCCAGCACTGTATATAGATAATTTGTCTATATGCTATCATTAAAGGCACTCTTATTCTATCTTTGTTATACTTTTACCTACGTCTTAGGGAATATCTTTTTCTATACCAAATTGGCTTCGCTTGAAACTTTGTTGGGTCAGGTACTAAATATTATCCTTAAATGACATGCAGTGTAAAACACGCATGTGAGAACTTGTCGATTGTATTAGAATTCCAAGAAAATCTCTTTTAAAATTTAGATTAGATTTATGTTTATTAGATTATTTATAATGTTTTCTGAAAAAAATGAATGCCATAGTATCACGAATACATTACTCGCTATTTTAACAGAATAACTTCCTTTGGTTTAAAAGACAGTCAATAACGATTATAAATTGTATATTAGTTAAAAATGAATTAAGCAATAGTTATTCGTTTTTGCTTGGATTTCTAAATAGTTTAACCCTTAAATACTGTAAGTTGCCTTTAGGGCAATATATCCAATTTGATCTTTTAAAATACTATTAAAATAATATTGAAACTCTAATCCATAATGTTGCCAATAAAATACATATTAAAAATATTATTAAATCAATTTTCAACATAGCAGCACTTGTGCCGTTTAAAAATAAAGATATTTATTTTTTTCAGTTGTTGCTACATACGATTTTGTTTTATTTGGAAGCTTGCGAAATACCCTATTTTTTGCAGTGAGCAAGTAAAATATGTTCTTTATCATAGTTCGTAAAATTCACGTGTGTTTAATTTTATAGAATTTTGTCACGGAAATTTATTTTTTCAATTAAATACAAGTATTGCCGATTGGCAACACATTATTTTTTAGCCGTAAACCATATTTAAAACAAAATGTGTCTTTTTTAAAGTATTTTTACATGATTTATTTAAGAAATGAAAATCAAAAATTACTTTTAAATTGATTTTTGGAAAAATAGGGCATTTAAAGGTTAATATTTTCACAGATTGTTAAAAAATATAAGTTGCATTTTATTATAACGTACAAGAAAACAAATATGGCTGTGAGAAAAAGTATTAAGGAATGGAAAATGCAATTAAAAAAAATATTGATAATTCAATTATTTTTGACACATTTCATTTCATGCGGCGTTGACAATAAAGAAAATCTCAACATGTTGAAAGATGAAACACACAGTTATTGATACCTAAACAGTAACTGGGCGATTCCATGCGGAGAGTCACACACGTCACTCAGGCTTTAATTTGCATTTATTCAATTATTTATTATATTTTAATGTTAATTCTGATTTTAGGCGGCATGGTAAATAAGTTATTAACATATTTTTTAGTTTAAATGTGTGTAAGTAAAACTCACAGAAATCTATCATTTAATTTCATACTCAAAATGTGCTTTTTTTCTGAAGTAGAAAAAAAGCACATTTTGAGTAATGAAATTAAATGATATACTTCTGTGAGTTTTATTGCCACACATTTAAATTTAAAAATATGCTAATAACTTATTTACCATACCACTTAAAAAATCAGAATTAACATTAAAATTTAATAAATAATTGAATAAATGCAAATTAAAGCCTGCGTTACGTGTGTGACACTCTCCACGGAATCCCCCAACTGACATTTCAGCAAAAATCTGTCTCAAATAAATATTTTCTTGTACAATTATACAAAAAAATTTCATCCAGCCGTAACTCACTTGGTTTAACTCATACAATTTAAGTGTCAATTATGTTTTTTAAATAGCGGTGGTTACTGGAGTTGTTAACCATATTTATCAAATAAAAATGATTTGTAGTAATGAAAACTATAATTTAAGAAAATGTTGTCAACAATAATATTTTAATGCATCTCTATTATACTTTTAAAAACAAAGATAAGTATAAAATAATTCAAAACTTTGTAATAGTGATTTGAACAGGAAAGAATCCTTAAGGTGTCAGTTACTGGGTGTTTCTCCCTACTAACGCTTGGGACAATTTCAAAATTAAACAAAATATAATAATTCAAAAAACCGTTAAGTGAATATTTGATAAAAAGTAAAGTCTACATATGTGAGAATCATAGATTGTATGTATTTAAGTTTAGCAATGTTACAAACTTGCAATTTTGTTTTCCAAACCAGTAAACCATTTTAATTAATTTACTATCAGATTTAAAACACATTGCAAATAGATGCGTATTAAATTCAGAAACATATGCGACTGAAAAAGAATTTCAGACACTTAAGTGTCTTAATCTGAGAATTAAGACATTATAGATGCCTTAATTTAAGACACATAAGTGTCTTACTATGATCATAGTATAAGCAAAATGAGAAAAAGCTGGAAAAATCAGAACATCTTAGTTTAAGACACTTCGTTTTTTCAAGCGTTTTAATTTTAAGACACTTCGTTTGTTCAATTAGTATTAATCACCATTGAGCACTCTCAGTTGCTCATACCTTTTAGATTTCTTTTGTTTGAACTTAGCTTTGCTAGTAATTCGAACTGAATGCTTTTATGTCCACGTAAATTTTAATTAATAATTTGTTTTGACTCGATTGATTTTTTGCGGAATGTGAAGTTCTATGATTTTATTTCGTATCTATTTTGTTTATTTATTGAACACATACATTCAACTTGTGCGCTTGACGCCAAATGCCGACTTATAATAAGGCTCCACGTTGTTGATATCACGACGAAAAAGAAACACTTGAAGATTGCATCCGGGAACTCTACAAGAATGTGCAGCGGAGACAGTATTAATTTTCATTACTTTTCATCAATAATATAGTTTTATTCATCTCGTCAAAGTTTGGCAAACAATAACTAGCCCCCAGACCCAGAAACAGTCCCGCGGGTTATGTTTTCATAATGAAAATTTTCTATTATTTTAACATAGCTAGCAGGGTATATAAATGGATTTTCTTTTAAAAAGAAGCAAGTATTTTGTCTCTTATTCAGTATGACCGTTTTCTTAATTTCAAGTCGAGGAATTCCCCATTGATTCGACAGCATTTCAAGTAAGTGTTATTGATATATTGTTTACACTACCATATAAACTATTGCATGACAGTTAATTTAGGTTTGAATCTGTTTAAAAAAAGCAGCTAATTCTAGAAATATATATACTTACAGTCATGTAATTATGTAATCTAACAGTAACGGTATGTTAATCTAGAAGTAATTTTTTCTGCGTGTTATTAAAATAGAAGATTTATTTATTTATTTATTTTTTATTGTTAAATAAATAGCTGTTATGATTATCATCTGATGCATAAAAAATTGTCCATTGAGCAATATAAATTTAACAGACGAGTTTAATTTTAAATTATATGCATTTTCTTTTTCTTTTTTTGTGTGTGTGTGTGTGTGGGGGGGGGATGGATTTTCTGTGCAATTTTTGTAAAGCTGATATTTTAAATCTCTTTCGAAATTACTCCGTTTGTAATTGATATTTTGAACTTTTTGAATAGGAAAAGATTAGAAAGAAAAAAATATATTTATCCAAATACAGTAAAGTTCCTGATTAGCGGACACTTCGGGACTTCGGAATTTGTTCGATAATCGGAGTCTTTTGTGAGATAAAAATATACAAATATGTATGCACTCTGTATTTAAAAAGATTTTCTGTAAATAGAGATGTCCGGTATTAGGGAATTTCTAATAACCTCCATAACAAACACTCCCGAATAACGGATATTTCTATTTAGTAAACAATAATGCAGGCTTGGATTTTTTGCAACAGGGGCTTGATTAAAGCATTGGCAAACTGAGCAGCGTTCCGTCCTCTCCCCGTACAATTTGAGGTGCCACAAATTAGATATCTATTTTTTGAAAAGTTTATATTTTTAATTAATTTTGACATTGTAATGATTACAATCAATATTTTGGACTTTCAAAGTAGAATAAGATAAAGGGAAAAATTACTATAGAGTAAAACTTTCAAATCGCGGGCTCTTGGGGAATGCTGAATTTGTCTGCTATTCAAAGGTGTTCACTTTTCTCAGATAAAGAATTAAATATATTTTGAAAAATGAGAGGTTCGATAAATAAAGTTGTACGGACACTCCTAAATAGTAGATACCACTATTTAGGAAACATAATTTTTATTCACAACATGCACATTTTTTATGTACTTTTATCTAAGAAAAACACATTTTCGAATAGTGGAGAAAATTCCACGGTCACAAGGTGGCCGCTATTGAGAGGTTTTACTCTATTTAGATAAGTATTTTTTAAAAATCTTATTCTACTCTAAAAGTTCAAAATATTGCTTACAATCAGTACAATGTCGAAAAAGATTTCAATTATCAGCTTTTCGAAAATTGCATAGCACATTTGGGAGTCCCTAAAATCAAGTTATGGGGGGGGGGGGATGGCGCAGACTCATCATACCCATATTTTGTAAGATTCAACGTAGTCAAATATGGCTAAATATAAAGCTTACCAAAAAGAAAAAAAATTACTATGATTAAGATGTTTGAAGTTCCGGAAAAAACTGAGGCGCTTTAAAACGTTTGAAAACTGAGCACTCCGTTTCAGACATTTCAATTTACAGAGCAAAGAAAGTGAATTTGTGTTTTTTTTTTTTTTTTTTTTTTTTTTTTTTTTCCATGAATGTCTTTCAAAATTTTTGGATGATTCTTTGATTATTATTCTGCTTTTGTGGGATAAGGGTCATATATCTGGTGGTACTATTATCAATTTTATAAGGATCCAAAAATAGAATTTCAGTCAGCTGTCACGTTTTCTCATCCTTTTTTATTTATTTATTTTTTGTCTGTAACTTTCGTAAAAGCTGCACGATCGCCAAAAAAATGCAATATGTTGTTAAGGCGAAAAGTCTAGTTTCTTTTTTATTTTTTTAGATAGGCGTAGTATCGTATATATATATATATATATATATACATACATGTATATATGTTACGAAACAATTTAATGGGTGTAGTTGAACTATTACATAGTGCTTATTACGTATTACTGGAGTCATACCACATTTTAATCAGCCGTTGGTGATGTTGTAAGCAATCCTACCACTTAGCACAAGCATTGCTAGCGGAGGTATCAACTCTGTGAAAATAAAGAAGCTGTAGATCGATGATAATATTGGTATAGTCCAATCAAACACTTATTTCATTATGAAAACAAGGCAGCGTGAGTGGCGAAAAAAGGCGTATGAAGAAATATGGGGTTTTCCCAATTAAACACATGGAAACGTAGTCATAGAACAACTGTTTATTCCATCAAAACACACCAACACTAAACAATTCCCGCAGATGAGAAATCAGAGCATTCCACTCGAGCATAAACTAGTTACTCATGCTAAATAGATGTTAATTTACGAAATGAATATTCTACATGGCTAAGGACACCGGGTAACAGGTTATGTAAACAATCACAGCACAAAAATCTCTCGTTCTGAGCTCATGCTCTCGCTATTTTTGAGAATGCGCGGAGGGATTCCGATTGATATGAAAACTTCAAGCTAAACCAACGAAAATCACGAACGAGGCTTGAAGTGAAACTGGGATCCGACACTCAGCCAATGGAAAGCGATCAAGAAACGTCACAGGAAAGAATCCCAGCGCCGATACTGGAATGATTTCTATGTGAAAAGGCTGACGCCTCGCAGGCGGGAAAATGAGATGAAATAGAATAAAAAAGTAAAAATGGTTTTGATAAATATTCGAAAAATAAGTAACTGCGTTCAGAACTTCACAGTTTGGTAGACGATAAAAATTAATGAAGGGATTAAAAGTTTAGATTACGTTTTGGAATAAATCTATTATTAAGATACGCGTTTTTAAAAATATAGGAATTTAGCTAGAAATAAATAATAGAGCGTATTAAAAGAAAGGAAATAATGAATAGGCCGGAAATTTAGAATAATTTAAATGAATAGTAAAAGTAAAAATTTTTATATAACATATATATACATAAATTTAAATAAAATGAAATCTCATTTGCGAAACTCAAAGGAAATCATAACATAAAAATTAAACTTGTTATAACAAGGACACAATAAACAATTAACAAAATCACGTCTACATTGCGTTCAAATTATTATTGGAAATAATGGCTTTAAAATTGAATGCTAATATCAACAAAGGGACGCCACATAAAACCACTCCAACTAAAATGCGCCAAATTTGCATTTGATAAATACGTATCCGCGCAGTAAGGTAAGTGACCGTTTTTTTTTTAAGCATTTTCTTTTCAATTATTTGTTTCGTTGTGAGATTTACGTGTCTCAGGTTGTTAAAAAAAATGCTTTCAATTTCTGAACAAATATTAAAAGTTATGTCTTATTACGGCATTCTCTATTTAATTTTCATCAGTAATTGTTATAGCATCGAAACAATAATCGAAAAAAATAAGTGGTATTTATAGTTTCATTTACTCTTGGTTAAAAATGTGTTATTGTACATACAGAGTATGTATCTACTATATTTTTAAATCTTCTCCATAACTAGAATGGTATATTTAAAAACTAACTATCACAGCATACATATTTCATTTTAAACTATTATTGGTATAAAGTACGAATATCTAGTCTGTTCAAATAAATTACAATTAGTTTCATGTCATTCTTAATTTAAAAATTATCTTTAACCATGCAGATATTGAATTTATTTCTAAACCTAAAAATAGTATGCATCACGTTTTTAAAAAAGTAGCAATCACGAAATTCAAATAAGGTATAAATATTTGCTAAAGAATATTGTTTTTTAAATTTAACAAAATTTAACGAAATTAAAATATCGTAAAGATTTGCTTATATAAAGGCACAATGGATTTTTTTTTTTTCAGATGTTAATGTGTGCTAATGTAATCATCGCTTTTGACAATAAAGTTCTATTTCCTATTACTAATAACCATGCAGAAATTGTTTAAAGAAGAAATAATTTCATCTGATTTTTATATATTGCAGGATTTTGGTTAAAATTAATTAGTAATAAAAAAAAAAAACCCATAAATTTATTTACTCCAACAAACGTTTTTACAAATGAAACTCTGTAATTTACAAGGGCATGCACGAGAACGCTCTTTTTTGATAACTCAATAACGTTTTCCGAAATGCTTTACTATTTCTTCATTCTTTTAACTAGAGGCAAACGGAAATTTAATTGTGTTTTGTTAAACACAGGAAATAATTATAGTTAATTAATTAAATTAGCATTAAAACGTGATTGCATAAAAAACTCCATTGTTTCTTTTCTTGTATTTCTTCCGGAACATTCTACTTTTAAATGAAAATAGATGTCACAATTTCATTTAACTTTTACGCTTGTGAGTTTATTTATTACAAATTAAATTGTTGCAAATTTAATTTAAAACACTCACGTAAAGTATATTGCATTATTTTATAAATCACATCAATCTTTAATTGGATTTAAATGCTAATTGTTAAATTATAGATGCGTTATGTAAATACATTTAGAAAATGCAATTTATATTTTCAATACATAAAGGATTTAAAATTAAAAAAAAATATTCACTTAATTATAAAACATGGAAAAATTACTCATATTGCATGTTTTTCTTACAGTACTGTGGTACTTTTCACATTCCCATGTAATAATTTTTCCTACTTTCGAATTTAAAAAGAAACAAAGAATCAAAAATCAGATGAAACAATTCAAATAAAGAACTTAAATATGCTGTGTAATATGACACATTTAATAGAATTTGATAATAACATACACTCCAAAAAAAATTGAATACTAGTAAAGCTCCAACTCAGGAGCGTCAGGGTCAGAACAAAAAGTAATTTTTTTTTTTTTTTTTTAACCTAACTTTACATTTATAACAAAAATATTTCGTAATAACACACTATTTGGTGTTATGGAACCCGCATTTTAATTATTGAAAGTTATATGCATAAGTTATACTTTTTTTTCCACGACTGTACGTATGTAGGTACGTACATACGCACACAACTCGATATAGTTTGATAGAAATATCCGATCGCCTTCAAATTGTATATACTTATTCATTGAAAAAGGGTTCCTAATTAGTTCTTGCGGCTCATGTGTGTAACATACGGATATAAAGGAGGGAATTAACCCTTTCGAGGGCGGTGTCCTTAAAAAGGGACACCTAATTTTAATTTCAAAATTGAGAAACGGCACCAAGAAAATTTAATTACAAATTTTCTTTTATAATGTATGTGAAAATAAGCAACTTCATATTTTCTAATAACTCCGTTTATCAACTAAAAAGAGCAAGCCATACAGTAGCGAGACCCTACAACTTCTTCTTCCAGCAATGTCTGATGGTAGTCCCGATAATAGCCAAGAACAGAGTGATGAAAAAGATGAAGAAAAGTTCTGCAGAATAATTTTGAAACTGGTAATATACTAAATACATTCAAAAACTAGCAATCTATACTATATAGACTCCACTTTACTGAACCTACTATTAAATATAACACTATTTAACATAAATTAAGCGCAATAATTATTATTAAATGTAATTTAAATGTTATAAGCATTATTGAATGTAAATAATAAGTTTTATACATAGTAAAATTAAATACATTTCATTAAACATTAATAGTGAATAAGACAAACCTATCAACAATTACTTTCGTCTTAAAAACAGTAAACAATTAAGATTACAAGTTGCTCAACTTCTAAACTCCCTTCGGTAATGTTAAGTCAATGGACATGTGATTTATTTCGTATTTTTAAAATAGCTACTTAGTAAATTAATATTTTAACTTCTTTTTTCTTTGTGCTCTTCTTAAATGATGACACTTTTTTTTTTCTTAATTGTCAAAATATTTATAAAATGCATATTTATTATTATGTGAAGTGTTAAAATCTTACTTACACTTCGTCAACTTTTAAGATATAAAATATTAAACTAAGCTATGGATTTGTATGTATACTTCATAGTATGATAAAAGTTAGTTCAGTGAACCGCATAGCACGGTTAAAAATATCCATTTAGCCATTTCCGTGAATAAACGGAAATGTACTTGAGAACTTTTGTGCAGCCCTATGTATGATCTGTAGAATTTATCCACACCAAGTGATATTTAAAAAGAATTGTTCTATTTTAAAACGTCTATCACAACTAGAAACGCACTTCCAGCAATAATTGGTCATATTCAATAGTTAAATTTATTCTTCAGCCATATTCTTTTGTGTGTCCCTGTAAATGAACGATATACTCTATGCACAATATATTCTACAATAAGTGCCTTAGTACACCTTAGTTATGTATATAAATTTCAGGACGCGTTATCATTAAAATACAGAACAAACGATTTTCCCCCATAGACCATAATGCAAGGGAATTCTTTTGGGTGTCTCTGTAAATGAACCGTAAAGGCTATAGACTTCATTTACAATACCAAACATGCCATACTGATACCCAATAACATCTAAGAATTTCAAGTCAATCGGACTATATTTACATCGAAAAATAGTTTTGACCAGGATTTCGGTTCAAATACTCCACTGTGCGTCAGTCGTATGAACGCCTTGGGTAAGTACGCAGTTGTGTTTAGTCTCTGTTATTTTTTTTTAAGTTTTGTGCAAACCAAAAGTTTTTGTCACCTTCATTATACAGTGAAAAATCGTTTTTAAAGTAAGTGCTGTTCTTAATTACTGTAACCTAAATACAGCCACATAAACATTTAGTTTAACTAGATGTAGTTGTTGTAGTTCAACAGTAAGGCTCTTACTATCCTTAGTTTCACCGGTAGAGTCGGCCGTATTGAAATGTTTCGTTTTTCCTAATATTGCACCCCAAATGTAGTACTGATATCGTACTGTGCGATATTATGCAAACTATTTTGTTTACGTGTCTAAATGTCAACTTTTTTTTATTTATGAATTAATGTTCAAGATTTTTTATGAATGTATTTTCCCTTTGAATAGAAACACAGAGCAAACACAGAAGCAAAGTACATGGATTTGAAGTGGTTGACTCTGCAGAGACTTCTTACCAACATTTACATCCATAAGACTCAGTCTGTCCATCACTGATATGTCGACCATCTGAAACAAGTCAAATTAGACACGAACAACTTCAGCCTCAGCCTGTATCGAGTGGTCTCGAACCACCTGCAAAAATAGAGTGACAAGTTTAATCGAAAACAGTCCAGCTGTGCATCCTTCTCGCCATCATCAAATGGTAGCAAAGATTTTCCGATGGATATAAATCCTTTGCCTCATCTGAATGAGAAAAATGTTCAAGTACACAAATAAGGACGTTCAACTAGCTCAGCAATGGTTCTGACAAGTACTCCATATAAAGTAAAACTTGGCGAAGAAAGAAAGAAGAAAGAAGAAAGTTATTTCTAAGAAAGGAAAGACTAATGTTGCAAAAAATATTTCTGTCCCAAAAAATGCAAAATAAAATCATATAAAAGCAAAATCATACCTAAGAAGGAAGCTACTGGAAAAAAGAAAAAAATGATGAAACATCAGCCATTATTAGAGATATCCTCAGAACCAAATGAAGATTCTGATCAACCGTTGACAGTGTCTACTGATGATGAAGACAGCAAAAATGATTGTGAATGACCTTTCTGGTAAGCAGCTTTATTCAACTGACTAACGTGGAAAAAATGGATCATTTGTATTAAATGTCGCATTTGGTGTCATGAACAATGTCTGAAGCTACTGATTATAAAACTTATATTTGTGATATTTAAACAGCTGATTTCCATTCATATGTACAAATGAGAGTTTATAGTTTGACTTCTTTGTAAAATATCATTATGTGACAAAATGAGTCCTTTATTAAATATGATAAAAATATAATATGGCCTTTAAACTTATTTGCCCTCCATATTCCGTTTTTATGATATAACAGAAAAGTATTCTAAATTTAGCCCTGCGCGATATTAGGAATAATACGTGCGATATTTCAAAAACATTTTTCCAAACGTCCTAAATGTACCTTTTGTGGTTTTATATTTTTCATTTTTTTATTATTTGAGCTATTGAACTGATTGCATATAATGTGGAAAATCAATAACGCACCTACGAAAATATCGTAAAAAAATATTAGTTATATTGAGAAATACCTAAAAAAGTATAAAATTTAAATAAAGGGTGCAATATTACTAAAAATACCCATACATAAAATTCTCAAGCATTCAAGAAATATAGCTTTTATTATCTGTTAACGTCTGCTGAAGATTAAACACAATTTAACGAATTGGGGTTCCCAAAACCTTATTTATCTAACTTAAGAATAGTTTTATCTTTAGAATAGTTTTTCTTTCAGGCAGTTCTTCCCCTTCCCCTTTGTACTTACCAATGGCCTCTCCTGTTTTTTGAATGTTTTGCGATCAAAATTTTCTATAATTGGGCTATTTCTCGATTGTAGTGTATTTTAGGGTGGAATTTGCATTATGGTTTTATTAGGATTAGCATCTCGTTTTACAGGGATTTTATCTTAATAACAATTTTATACTAATAACAATCGTTAAATACCTGCAAATTATGAAACATCTGTTACAGAAGTTTAATAAAATGTCATCTAAGAAAGATACTTACGCAAACATAAACCTACTTAGTTTTCTATATAATTTAGAAATCTGGTGTTAATTATAATTTTTTTCTGTGGAAAAAAAGTCTTCATGATCGTTTAGAATATTTAAAGGTTTCCTTATTCTTACTTCTACCTTCTATACGCTTCTACCTTCTATACGCTTCTACCTTCTATACACTTCTACCTTCTATACACATCTATCTTACTACCTTCTTCTATCCTTACCAGTGATGGGCGATTCTCGAGAATTCGACAATCGAGAAAAATCGTCATCGTAAAAAATCACAATCGATACAGCCATCGATTAATTCCTAGAATCTACAATCGAGATGTTTTACAATCGATTATAACGAGAAAAGCTAAAAACAGTTATTGGAAAACTTAGCTATTATTCTGGCCGACAATTTCATAGTAGTGATAAGGCTTAGTGATGGGCGATTCTCTAAAATTTACCAATCGAAAAAAATCGTTATCGTAAAATACACAATCGATACAGTGATCGATTATTTTCGAGAATCTACAAAGGAGATGTTCTAGAATCGATTATTGAAATCATTGTTTTTACATATATATAAGGCAGATTTCATTAAATATAGGGTAACTGAAAACAGATGGAATAAAAAAACAACAAACCAAAGGGAGGCTATAAAGGAGCCATAAGACTGGAAAAGTCTTGTAAGGGTGCTCCCTGGTTGAAAAAAGCTGAAAAAATGCGAGTAGCTATGAAGCGGTAAGGGAAGTTTAAGTATCAAAAATTAGAATTTTTCGGCAATTAGCACCAAAATGGCCAAAGAAATAAGAATCAAAAGTACCCCCTAGTGGCAAAAACATGAACTAAAGGATGATAAAAGGGATCAAAATTTTTTATTGATTTTTCTACGTCATTTGAGATTGGATCTTTAATTTCCCCATTTTTAGAAAGACTTCGACTGGAATACATTAAACGAACCCCCGCGGGGAGCAAAGTAGGGGGCAGGGGCAAGGAAAGTGCATAATATGAATAAGTGGTCACAGGACTTTCCAACGATAGCTCACATGAGGGGTGTCGGCTAAATTTAGAAAAGTGCCCCCGCGCGGGGCAAAGTAAGGGGAGGGGCGCGGGCGATATATAAAATGAAATAGTAGTCACAGAGCTTTCCAATGATATATCACATGAGGGGTATCAGCAAAAGATAGAAAAGAGTCCCAACTCCCAGGATTCCAATTATCGTTCCCCCGAAATATACCCTGCCCATCCTTCTCTTTGAAATTTTCATATATTAAAAATTATTTATCGGAGGGCTCCGTAAAAAAATCCGATCTAAAATGTTTAAAAACGCTACGATTTCAAAAAAATCGAAAAGTGCCTCTCTCGGGGCGCCAAAATAAGGAGGGAAGAAGAAAGGTTCATAATATGAAAGAGTAACTTTCCGATGATAACCGAAAACTTTCCGATGATATATCAAATGACTGGTCCAAAAAAAGTTTGAAATCTACCCCTCCCACGTGGGTTCCCTCTTTTATCCCAGAATATACCCGGAAATCACACAGCCCCACTTTTCACCCACAGCACCCCCCACGCAGTCACCAAAATTTTATATTTAATAAATAATATTTATCGGAGAGCTCCATTAAAAAACCTCATTTAATGATATTTATTGTAGAAATCTCTACAATTAAAAAAAAAATCACCCCCGCACCGCTCTCCCCCCCGCCCCCTTCCGGAATTCAAGTCTGGGAGGAGAAAGGTTCATAATATGAAAGAGTGGTGAAAGGACTTTCCGATGGAGAGGTTTGGTAAAAGTTTGAAAATTACCCGCCCCCCCCCCCTTTGTCCACTCTCGTGCCCCCCAGAATTCACTCACCTTCCTCTTTGAACTTTTTATATTTAATAAATAGTATTTATCTGAGTCTCCAGGTATGGGGCAGCTTGGCAGAGCTAAAATAAGAGAAACATTGAAAATTCGGGGCAAAATGACACTAAATTTAACAGTAAAGTTTGAAACTAGGACTATACAGAACTGAATACATAAACCACTATGCTTCATAACCCACATCGGTTAATAGCAATAAAAAGATAAGTGCCAGTTAAACTGATGGCATTGAGCTCACAGGTTATTCACATTAATTGTATATTATACTCTTATTTCAAAGAATAATGTCCCTCAAAAAATAAATGAAGGGAAATATACCCCGTTTGCCCCTTTTATACTTAACCAATGAACCTCCAAATCAAATCAGGGAAACTCCTTAACTATAATAAATCAGTATATAATATTTGAAGAAAATCAGATAATTCTGCATGAAAAAAAGAAACATATCGCTAAATTAAGGGTGGTCTAACCCCTTTAACCCTTTTATACTTAAATAATGAACCTCCAAATCTAATCAGGAAAGATCCTTATCAGAACGAACATAGAAAAAAAAATAAATTAAAGTAAATTGAATAATTCTCCATGAAAATCCATTTATCTAAATTAAGGGGAGGGGACTTGCCCCCTTTTCGCCCTTGTATACTTAACCAATGAACCTCCAAATCTAATGAAGGAAGCGCCATATCGGAATAAATCGGTATATTAAATTTGAAGCAAATCGAATAATTCTGCATGAAAAACACTTTTATCTAAATTAAGGGGGAGGCCAGCCCCTCCCCTTTATACTTAACCCATAAACCTCCAAATCTAATCAAGGCAGCTTCTTAACATAATAAACCGGTATCCCAAATTTGGAGCAAATCGAATAATTCTGCATGAAAAACCCATTTATCTACATTAAGGAGGGGTCTACCCTCCTTTCCCCCCTTTATACTTAAGTAATGAACCTCCAAGTTTAATCAGGGAAGCTCCTTAACATAATAAACCGATATATGAAATTTGGAGCAGATCGAATAACTCTGCATGAAAAACCCATTTATCTAAATTAAGGGGGGTGTCTAGCCCCCTTTCCTCCCTTTATACTTAACTAATGAACCTCCAAATCTAATCAGGGAAGCTCCTTAACATAATAAAACGGTATCCCAAATTTGGAGCAAATCGAATAATTCTGCATGAAAGACCCATTTATCTACATTAAGGAGGGGTCTATCCCCCTTTCCCCCTTTTATACTTAAGTAATGAACCTCCAAGTTTAATCAGGGAAGCTCATTAACATAATAAACCGCTATACTAAATTTGGAACAAATCGAGTAATTCTGCATGAAAAACCCAATTATCTAAATTAAGTGGGGGACCAGCCCCCCTTCTCCCCCTTTATCCTTAACCAATGAAATTCCAAGTTTAATCAGGGAAGCTCCTTAACATAATAAACCGGTATACCAAATTTGGAGCAATTCGAATAATTCTGCATGAAAAGCCCATTTATCTAAATTAAGGGGGGACCAGCCCCCTTCTCTCCCTTTATACTTAACCCGTAAACCTCCAAATCTAATCAAGGTAACTTCTTAACATAATAAACCGGTATATCAAATTTGGAGCAAATCGAATAATTCTGCATGAAAAACCCATTTATCTTAATTAAGGAGGGGGTCTACCCCCCCTTTCTCCCATTTATACTTAACTAATGAACTTCCAAGTTTAATCAGGGAAGCTCCTTAACATAATAAATCGGTATACCAAATTTGGAACAAATCGAATAATTCTGCATGAAAAACCCATTTATCTAAATTAAGAGGGGGCGGGGAGCCCCCTTCTCCCCCTTTATCCTTAACCAATGAACTTCCAAGTTTAATCAGGGAAGCTCCTTAACATAATAAACAGGTATCCCAAATTTGGAGCAAATCGAATAATTCTGCATGAAAAACCCATTTATCTACATTAAGGAGGGGTCTACCCCCCTTTCCCCCCTTTATACTTAAGTAATGAACCTCCAAGTTTAATCAGGGAAGCTCATTAACATAATAAACCGGTATACTAAATTTGGAACAAATCGAGTAATTCTGCATGAAAAACCCAATTATCGAAATTAAGTGGGGGACCAGCCCCCCTTCTCCCCCTTTATCCTTAACCAATGAACTTCCAAGTTTAATCAGGGAAGCTCCTTAACATAATAAACCGGTATACCAAATTTGGAGCAAATCGAATAATTCTGCATGAAAAGCCCATTTATCTAAATTAAGGGGGGACCAGCCCCCTTCTCCCCCTTTATACTTAACCCGTAAACCTCCAAATCTAATCAAGGTAACTTCTTAACATAATAAACCGGTATATCAAATTTGGAGCAAATCGAATAATTCTGCATGAAAAACCCATTTATCTAAATTAAGGAGGGGGTCTACCCCCCCTCCTTTCTCCCCTTTATACTTAACTAATGAACTTCCAAGTTTAATAAGGGAAGCTCCTTAACATAATAAACCGGTATACCAAATTTGGAACAAATCGAATAATTCTGCATGAAAAACCCATTTATCTAAATTAAGAGGGGGCGGGCAGCCCCCCTTCTCCCCTTTTATCCTTAACCAATGAACTTCCAAGTTTAATCAGGGAAGCTCCTTAAAATAATAAACCGGTATAACAAATTTGGAGCAAATCGAATAATTCTGCATGAAAAGCAGATTTATCTAAATTGAGGGGGGGGGGGGGTCCAGCCCCCTTCTCCCATTTTATACTTAACCCGTAAACCTCCAAATATAATCATGGCAACTTCTTAACATAATGAACCGGTATACCAAATCTGGAGCGAATCGAATAATTCTGCATGAAAAACCCATTTATCTAAATTAAGGAGGGGGTCTACCCCCCTTTCCCCCTTCATACATAACTAATGAACCTCCAAGTTTAATCAGGGAAGCTCCTTAACATAATAAACCGGTATACGAAATTTGGAGCAAATCGAATAATTCTGCATGAAAAACCTATTTATCTAAATTAAGGAGGGGGGGGGGGTTGACCAGCTCCCCTTCTCTTCCTTTATCCTTAACCAATGAACCGTCAAAACTAATCAGCGGAACGCCTTATCAGAATAAACATAAAAAAAAAATTGAACCAAATCATACATTTTAATCAAGAGTTATCGCGTTACGTACATACGTACGTACGTACGTACATGCATACACACAGAACCGACGGGTACATTAGCTCTCAGGCTTAGATAGCCTGTGAGCTAAAAAGAGATTGGATAAGCAGATAGACTCCTTTGAGAAATTATGACTTAAACCAACCGGTAAGTTTGACTCTAAAAGCTTCATTTCCATCTCGCATTTCGGCAAATCTCATCTCGATGATTTTTCCAGCATTTCGACGCTTCCAGATGGGAAGCTGCTCGATGGTTTGTTCTATCGCGGTTTTAAACCTTTCGGAATGGGAAGTCTCTCGAGAGTGTCTCTCGCCCTTTGCAACCTTTCCCGATGGGAAGCCTCTCGCTGGTTTCTCTCGTTCTTTTCGAAATCTCCCAACGAAAAGCCTTTCGAGGATTTCGCTCGCGCTTTTCAACATTTCGCTATGAGAAGCTTTTCGAGGATTTCTCTCGTCCTCGGCAGAGAAGAAAAGTAGGTTGGTTGATTTTGTGACGGCCGATTATCTACACTAGGGATATAGGCCGAGGGGGAGTGCCCTTCGTGGGGGTCTTTCTAAGGGAACCTAACCCGTATTAACGCATGGAAATCCATGGTTCGAAGAAAACCACGAAAACTCCGAACGATTAGGCCGACGGGCGCGATTGGGATCGAACCCAGCACTTCCCGTCTACCAGTTTCGAGAGCAGAACCTCTCAGCCACTGGTGGGGCAGAAGAAAAGTAGGAAAATTTATCGAGAGTACCAAGGGACGAGATAGAGAAAGAGGCATGACAATGAGCTGTGAAATGAAGCCCTAATTTTCAAAGTTTCTCTTATTTTAGCCCTACCAAGATGTCACATACCTGGAGCCCTCCGATAAAAATTATTTATTAAATATAAAAATTTCAAAGAGGAAGTAGGTCGGGTGATTTCGAGGAAGGAGGACGTGAGAGTGGAATCATGCGGGGTGCAATTTAAAAAATTTTACCGAACCCTTCCTGTGGCATATAATCGAAAAGCCCTTTGACCACTCTTTCATACTATGAACCTTTCTTCGCCCAAAGGGGGATGGGGAAGGGGCGAACAAATTTTTAAAACCGTAGCCGATTTCTATAATGAATTTAAATATAACTTTAGATGTGGGTTTTTTATGCAGTCTTCCGGTAAATATTAATTATTGAACATAAAAATTTTAAAGTGGCGGCTGTGTGAATTCCGGGGCGTAAGAGTGGGCTCACAGGGGGTGGGAGGGGGAGCAATTTTCAAACTTTTTTTGGACCAGTCATGTGATAAGTCATCGGTAAGCTCTCGGATGACTCTTTCATATTATGAGACTTTCTTCCTCCCCTCCCCAATTTGGCCTCCACTGCGAGGATAGTTTTTTCCGTTTTTATCATTTTAGATCAGATTTTTTTATGGAGCCCTCCGCTAAATATTATTTATAATATATGAAATTTCAGGACACTTTTTCTAATTTAGCCAAGACCCCTCATGTGACATATCGTTGGAAAGGTTTGTGACTACTTATTGATGCTATGCACTTCCGGTGGCCGCCCCCCACTCCCCCCCGGAGGATACTTTTCCAAATTTAGTCAATACGCCTCTTGTGAGATATCGTTGAAAAAGTCTGTGACTACTTATTGATGTTATGCACTTCCGTTGACAGTCCCCCCCCACTCTTTGCCCCCCCCGCGGGACACTTTTTCAAATTTAGTCAAGACCCCTAGTGTGAGATATCGTTGGAAAGGTCTCTGACTACTTATTGATGTTATGTACCTACGGTGTCCCCACCACCACTTTGCCCCCCCCCGGGGCACTTTTCCAAATTTAGCCAAGACCCCACATGTGAGATATCGTTGGAAAGGTCTGTGACTATTTATTGATGTTATGCACCTCTGGTGACAGTCTCCCCCAATTTGTCCCTCCCGGGGGACACTTTTTCAAATTTAGCCAAGACCCCTTATGTGAGATATCGTTGGAAAGGTCTGTGACTACTTATTGATGTTATGCTCCTCCGGTGTCCATCCCCCCATTTTGCACCCCCCCGGGGGACACTTTTCCAAATTTTGCCAAGACCCCACATGTGAGATATCGTTGGAAAGGTATGTGACTACTTATTGATGTAATGCACCTCCGGTGACCGTCCCCCCCCCCCACTTTTCCCCCACGAGGTGTTTTTCTAAATTTAGCCGGGACCCCTCATGTGACATATTGTTGGAAAGGCTTATGACCACTTACTCATGTTATCCACCTCCCGCACCCGTCCCCCCCCCTTTGCCCCCACGGGGAGGGCTTTTTTATAAATTCAGATCCAGACTTCTCATGTGACATATGGTTGGAAAGGCCTAAAGACCTGTGACGACTTAATCATATTATGCAGCTGATGTGTCCCTCCGCTAGCTTTGACCCCTCCCCCAAGAGATCTGGTCCGAGGTTCATTCGTTTTGATATTATATTTTTTACAAGATTTTGTAGTGCGTGCACACCACACCCGCCTGCTATCATATATCAGTGCCGTATATAGCGGGTAACCTGTTCGTGTTTTCATATTACAAGATTACGTATAAATTAGGGGCCCCGATTAAAGGAGGGCCCCGCTAGCGGTCGAAGTCACCTAGTCTTTATTAACATCGACGCATTCCAGTTCACCCGCAGACGATTCTTGATAAATGTATGACGTATATAATACATAATATATGATTTATAAAAGAAATTTGCAAACTGCAGTCATCGAGAAAAAATTTACACAATCGAAAATTATCGAGATATCCATACAATCGAGAAAATCGAGAAAAACATCTCGTTATCGCCCATCACTAATCCTTACTTAAAGCTTTCTTAAACTCTTATCCAAATTTATCCTAATCTGTTTCGATAGAAAATAAAATTATCCAAAATTATCCAAAAATTGGCATTTTATAAATGAAATGTTTTAATTACAGTTTATTTATCAACCTGTGTCCAACATTTCAGACATCCTTATATACATGATATGAACTGCAATACAATTGCGTGGTTTGTAAAACATTTGGAAACTTTTTCACTCAGTCGAAAAAATTACAACTTGTATTATTTGTTTACAAAATAGAATATTTTTCTTAAGTAACTAGGGGGCTCTGCCCCCTACGAGCTACTCTCGTCAACCCCCGTTCAGACAGCGCAGACTCTAAAAGTACGCTAATTTGATCGGCTTTAAAAAGATTTCGGAAGATTGAATTATAATTTAAAAAACAGTGGCGATCTCCCTATAAACGGATTTCTATTCATGTGTCTTTGATTGGGAATTTTAAGGCCAAATCCGTTGCGGTACTACTTGATTATCCCGTGGACCAATTTCGCCAAATTATATAAATCGCCAAATTTACAAATTGACATTTTTAAAATTTTAAATAACGAAAGAACAAATAAATTAGCACAACATTAATAAAAATACAAATAAAACGGCGAAATAAATATAACTTGATGGCGTAGACACATGTAACTTGCTTAAAGTCAAGTTAATGTGACATTTACGGTCAACCATCATTGGCATTTAATCTTATAGTTTGGCGAATGATAAATTTTCGGTCGACGGGATAACTAAGTAGTACCAAAGATACAATAGCTCTTTTCGTCTTTGATTAAGTAAAATCAGTTAAACATCTCAAAATATCTAATATAAAAGGAATTAAGTAAACAGTCTTTGTCTCCCGGTATTTTTTAACAAAACGGAAAGAAAGTTCTTTTAAATAAGACATTTTAAATTGGTCGTTTTTAATCTGACGTAATTTTGACCAAACTATTCTTTCTCTTCTTAATATTCACGTGAAAATACTTTTGTTAGAAATTAAATATTATTTCCGTTTTCCTAACAAAAATAGTTGAAAAGTATCCTCTCAAAATATCAAATAAATGTCTAGCGCAATTTCTAAATTTAAACTGTTTTGCAATATTATTTTATGTTCATTTTATGTGATAACTGTAATGTGACGTAAATATAACGTAATTTCTCCTATTTAAGACTTCTAACGCATGTTAATGAATTTCTTATTTTACAATTTCCTTTCTCTCTTAAAATGCACGTGTAAATATAGTTTTTATGACGTAATTTTTAATAAGTTCCTGCTTTTTGTACATAATTATTTAATTCTAATTTCAAATGTTTTCTTCTGTGTTATATTAGTCACGTGTAAATAAATTTTTAATTTATTTACACGTATAAATATATATTTTTTTTATTTGAAGCAAACATTATTGTTTGCGCTGTTTATACAGTTGGAAACATGTTAAATTAGTACAATTTTCTAAAATAAGTAAAAAATATCTCTCGAAATACTGAAAATTGGAATTTAAAATAGAAATAAAACCTCAAAAAATGAGTCAAATTAAAAAAAAGAAATACAGTCTGCACACCCGGAACTTCAAACGTATGAAATGACCTAAAAATGATTAATTTCCCATGAATAGTTCTTGGACCTATAAAACTTTTTTAGTGGCACGATTTTGTCCAACTTTAGCATTAAATATCTCTTAAAGTAATTCTTCGATTTGAAAATTGTCTGCATCAGCGTGTTTATCGAACATTTTTGTATAATACTAACGATTTTCATATTTTTGTATGCATTATTTTTCTTAATATTAACGAAGAAAGACCTCCGGTCACAAAAAATTCAAAACCGGCGGCGGCGGTGACAGCGGTAGTTACTTTTTTTTAGAATAGAGAGATTTAAGTTTAATTATCCGTCGATTTATTGCAGTTTCAATATGCGCGATTTATATTGTAAAGCTGTTTCAATTAACAGATAAGATGTAATTGTGAAAAATGACATCTGAGTGAATTGTGTTTAGGGTAGCTCATTTGGCAGAGCATTTCTAGTATAATAAAAAGGTCCCTGATTCAAATCCTAATCTAAAGACTTTTCACTGAGATGGAAAAACATACCTATAATTGTAAGAAATATACTTACTATTATTTTAGCAAATATTTTCTTTCGCCAGCATGATTGCAGTAATTCAGTATGTTTAAATATGCGTAACAATTCGAAAAATACATTTTTTTCTGGAGTAAAAAAATATATTTATTAAGGTTTAATTTATTTTTCATACGGCAAACATACAAAATTCTGTTCTGTGAAAAATATTGTTAAATTGATAAATTTTGAGTTTAAATGAATTATAGGATATGTTATTAAAATAAAAGCGGAAAATAATAATAATTTCATTTTTTTATCTGTATTTATTGTATTATTGTAGTATGTTATATATCTTTGTTTATTACTGTATTTAGTTTATTAGTGTAATCCCTAATAATACAAATTTTACTATGTTTTACCTTTTCCATTTTTAGGATTTCGTTCATCTGACGAAACCCTATTCGTCTCACTCCTCTGTCTGTCACAGAGCCCGTTCCCAGAAAATATACATGGTGGAGGCTTGAAATTTTGGATTTTTATAGCTGAACATCTCACATCAAATGACAAATCATAAAATTTTGAAAGTCTTATATTTACCCGTCTGGGTCTAACTTGCGTATTTTAAGCTTTTTTTTCTAAGTGAGCCGCTAATTAAGTTGAAGACTTGAAATTTTGGATACTTATAGCTGATTTTGATCACTATTTCATATTATGCACCATAGCCGTACATGTTTTAGATCCAATTTTTACAGTCAGGGGGCGCCTATCTATCCCGGGGACTATAGGCCCGATCCCCTAAACTAACCATGGAAGATGATAGTATTCCAGTGTGACGCAGCCTTAAGCCTAAAATCGTAAGAATGGCGGAACTCATATATACAGCTAACTCGAGATCAAAGGAAACGCGAAAAGCCACCACTTCATAACTCAGCAAATACAGCTCATATTGTTCTGATTTTTTAAAAACTGTCTTATATCTGCAGTCTAATCCTATTCTGAAATTTTTACATTTCTTTTTTATTTTATTGCAGTATATTTTGAGATCTCTCTTTCTTTAAATTGATATATAATTTGAATTTGTTTTAGATGAAGGGAATAACATATCACTTGTTTCCGGGAAAACTCTTGTTTCTTATATAATTCACATCCCCCCCCCCCCCGAAAATGAGCTGGGCGATCTTATTAAAATAAATATATAATATGAATTTATTTTAGATGAAGCAAAAAAGACTCTTGTTCGTTATATAGTAACCCGCATGAAAAATCGGACAATATTGTTTCGCCAGTCTATGGGACATTCACTGAAAATTTGCATTCGTGCGCTTGATTTCTTCTTCTGCACTTTTAGTGGAACGTTTACGTACATTCTGTAGCTCAGTTGGGTAAGCGTTGGGCTCGCAATCAGCAGGTTGCGAGATCTGTTCTCTTTGAAGCAGTAAACTTTTTCTTTTGATCTTTTTTAAGTCAGTTAATAAAGCAACATTTATTTTATATTTCTATAAAAATGTATTTGTTTATTTTGATTGTCATGATTTCGTGACAATTTCCAGAAATAAAAATATTAACATGCGAAATTTTATTACTTAATATTAATAACATTTAATTAACTAACCTTCTGGGAAATGTTTACTAATATAATATTAATATTATATAGATTGGAAAAAAAAAGAATTTAAATCCCTAATAGACTCTCGCTCTCCAGAAACTTTTTAAATACTAGTTGTCATTGTTTCGAATACATTTCAATTAGAATTATAAAATATGCCATTTCAAAATTCTTATTTTTTATACCAGAATAATAAGATCAAGAATATTTTCTCTTATTTTCAAATAATATATTTTTATAATTTTTATACTTTTACTATCAATGTTGTTAAAATTCTTGCTAATTAAAAAATGTTTTCTGAATACTATGCACACAAACATTAAATTTCATTTGCATTATTTTCTTTAGAAATTAATTAATAATGATGATGAAAATATTGGAGATTCTTGAAATGACACAATTAGCTTCTGAACTTTTTGTACTAGTTAATATAGTTTTTTATGCACTGAATTAACTAAATCGTTTATATTTAATAAATAAACGATTTATTTCATTTAAGAACTCATATTTAGCTCCTTTCAGTTCTCAATAGATGGCAGCACCAAAATGTTTTATTTGTACAAGTGTATAAATAGCGGGTTTTCCAAAAGTTCATAGTCCCACTAGTGGCTGAGAGGTTCTGCTCTCGAAGCTGGTAAACGGGAGGTGCTGGGTTCGAACCCAATCACGCCCGTCGGCCTAACCTTTTCGTGGTTTTCTTCGAAGCCGTGGTTTTCCATGCGTAAATACGGGTTAGGTTCCCTTAGAAAGACCCCCACGAAGGATATTCCCCATCTGGCCTATATCCCAAGCGTAGATAATTGGCCGTCAAAAATCAACCGACCAACCAAAAGTTCATTTTTCTCGAACAGAGCGCGCAAATACGTGCCCGAGACAGGGCTTTCTTGATTATATCGGGCTTGGACAGAGCTGGCTCTGGTGAGAATCACGTGATCAAAGGAGGGAAGGAGATTTGAAATCTTAACCTCGCAACGATTCCTCTTCTATTTGTTCTGTGTATTGCTGTGGTGTGAGCAGTGAACACGTGCTTTGGCTTTGATAGTTTGTATGTTTGTAACGCTTTTTCGTTAGATGCAAAATTTGGATTAATGTAGTTTAAAACGAGATGATTAATTCTGTAAAAGATTGAAAATGAAAAATATCCTGTGTAAAACTTTCGTTAAATTGTGAGAGAATGCGTACCTGGTTATACTGAAAAAATCCCTCGATATTGCTGCATTCCGAACTGCACATCGAATAAGCCTGGCGAAAAATACATTACATCATTTCGGTTTCCAAAAGATGAAATGTTGAAGAGAAAATGGATGAAAATTATCCCCAGGGATTTTACTCCAAATAATAATAGTGTTGTTTGCATCAAACATTTTGAGAAAGATTCAATCATTTCGGTTGATAAAGTCACATCAAAGGACGGAACATTGACAGTATATGAAAGGAAATACCCAAAATTATCAGATGATGCTTATCCAACAATCTTTCCGAACTGTCCCAATTACCTAAATAAAAAAATTCCAGTGAGGAATACAACGATTGAAAGAAAAAGGAAGATGGAAAAACTAGATGATGATTTATTGGATAATTTTCTTGAGAAGGAAAAAATTAACTGTATTTCTGATATTAAAGAAGAACTAAAACGAGAAAATAATAGGATTGGGGCATTTCTTGAAGCTAATAATGTAAATGTTCATTATTGTGATGAATGCGTTCATTTTTTATTTATCAAGTGTGATCAATGTTTGGAAATTGTGAAATCTGTGCAAATCAATAAAAATTTACAAGTAACAGTCTTTAAAGGTAAGCAAATAATTCCCAATTTTGATATAATTTTAACTAACAATACTTTGAATTATTGGGGAGAGTTAGAAAAGGTTTTGACCAATGTTAAAAATTACGAAATTGTTGAATCAAATGAAAAGAAAATAGATTATTATCCCAAGGCTATTGAATGTTGGAAATTGTTTTTAGAGGAAAATTCCGATAATGAAATTAGTGATATAATAGCATTTATTTTGGAGCAAATATTATTAGTAAAAAAATCTATACATGGAAGAAATTACAGCAGTAATTTAATAATATTGGCTTATTGTATTTACATTAGATCTACTGCATGCTATTTATATTTATACAATTCGATATTACTATGTTTACCCTCTTTAAGGCATTTAAGAAGAATGTAGGCAAATTTAAAAGTTTCAGCAGGAATAGCAACAGTTGAAAATAAATCATTTTTGAAAGAAAAATGTGATAATTTGAAACAAAATGAAAAAATAGTCAATTTGTAAATTGATGAAATATATGTTAAACAAAGTATTTCTTATAAAGCTCTTAAAATGGTGGGATTTGCAAATAATTCGGAAGATCAAGCAACTACTATTCAGGCATTTATGTATAAATCACTTTTTTCTAAAAGTAAAGAAATTATTTCATTAGTGCCTGTAAATAGTTTAAATGCAGAAAATCTTTTCCAAATGACACATGAAGTCCTATTATTAATGGAAAATATCGGTTTTAGGGTAATATCCATAATATCTGACAATAACCGTATCAATAGAAATATGTTTATAAAACTATGTGGAAACAATGAATTAAAAAGTTATATTAAACATCCTTATAATGAGTCAGAAAAATTATTCTTATTGTTTGATACTGCCCATTTAGTTAAAAGTATTAGAAATAACTGGTTATCACAAGTAAATAAAGTATTCTATTTTCCTAATCCTCATGACTGTACCGAAATTTTAGAAGCTTCTTTCACTGCACTGGAAAATATTTATAACAATGAAAAAAATGCTGTTATAAAATCTGCGCCAAAATTAACCTACAAATGCCTCCATCCAACCAGTATTGAAAAACAAAATATTGCATTGGCACTTAAGATTTTTGATAATACGAATCCAGTTTCTTTAAAATCATTTGGTGACGAATTAAATAATTTCCAGTATTTAACAACGGCAAAATTTATAGAATTGATAAATACATGGTGGGAAATAGTGAATATTAAACATCCCGTAAAAGGTTATAATATTCGTTTAAAGGAAGGTATTTCATTCAAATCAATTGATGACGATAGGATACATTTAGAAATGTTTTCAGAGTGAGTTGATTCATGGCAAAATTTAAATCAAAAGCCTAGACATGGTCGTTTATCCCCAGAAACATTTTTCGTACTTTCAAATACAACTAAGACGTTGATAGAACTAATTAAATACCTTCTTACGGAAGTTAAAGCAAAATATTTCTTAACAGGAAATTTTCAAACAGATAATTTGGAAGGCAGATTTGGCCAGTACAGACAAATGTCTGGTTCAAATTATTACATATCAGTTCAGCAAATTTTAGAGGCTGAGAAAAAATTAAGAATTAAAAGCATTTTAAAATTCCATTCTGAATCACATGGAGAAATTGGAATTAAAGAATTTATATCTGCTCATACAGATAATAATGTAGAGGATACTGATATATCTTTTTATGAACCAATCTTAGAAAATATAAATGCTGAAAGTATTTTGGAAAATGATATTAAAGTTATTGTATATATTGGTGGTTACTGTGTAAAAAAACTGAATTTAGCTTGCGAAATATGTAAGGAATTATTTATGTTGACCTTGATTTGTATAGAAATTGATAATGAGGAATACAGTTATCTTAAAGAATTGGATAGAGGTGGTTTAAAATATCCAACTGCTTTTGTCGTAGATGTATTAAGTATGTGTTTTCTTTTTTTCAAAGAAATTGTATCAAAAGATTATGAAAGTGAATTTAAAAAATGTAATAATCAATTTTCTACATTTGTACAGCTTTCAGTGCTAGGTATAGAAATGGCTGATATCATTCCAATTAGTAATTGTCCTAAATGCCATTCAAGTATTCTTTCTCTGGTGCATCAAATAGTTAAAAAAATTTCTAATGTTTGTTTAAGTAACTATGTGAAACAATGTAATGATAATATTCATTGTATGAAAAATCAAAGAAAACTTAAAAAACTAAAGACATAATTTGTTTAATTAGTTGCACTTCATTATATATTATTTGGTATACTCTTTAAAGTGTATACAATATATTGTCAATTCATATTTTTTTTTTTTTTTTTTTTTTTTTGCTGGAAATAAAAACGATACTGTATTTCACAGTAAAGCTAGGATAAAAAAACAAAAAGTCAAATCTGTATTATAGCTGAATTCAATAAAAAAAAAATTATAGAATAAAATATTAATAATCTATTTGAAAATTTCATTTGTCAATTGTGAAGAAGTTTAAGAGTTGATTAGCTGTACCTTGATAGAGGTAAGTAAATTTATTAAATAATACTGTATTTCATCAATTGAAAAGCAAAGATTTTCAAAAGTTTTTGTTAGAGCTGTTTTATACATACTATATCTAGAATTCACTATCTTTCCATTTAATTAATACATATATTTCTTTTCTTTTTCGTTTCCTTTTTTTTAAATTAAGAAATCATGTTTTCTCTATTAATAATAATAATAATAATAAAATTAATTGTATTCGTTGATAGGATTTTGAATCCCATTAAATAGGCGTGAGTAAGAAATGTGAATTGGGACTTACTCTTTTTCAGGATACTAATCCCTTAATAGTGTAAATCCAGGTTTTACCTTTATCCAAAAAGTATTAGTTGAAGATATTATTAACTTTATGTGCAATATGATGTATTTATATTTACAAAGGAATGACTTTTATGCCTCCCTTAAGTAAAGAAATTCTAGATTATTTCAATATTAAATGACGATGCAGTGACATTTAAATGTTGTTTAATTAACACTTATTTACGTTGTAATAACAGAACTTTTTTATATGCTCTTAATTCGTTAGCTACATTTTTCAGAATAAAAGAAAATGTTTACATTACAAGATACATAATAATAATAATAAATCAGTTCACTGTAGTTTATGGGTATAATTTAGCCACTTAACAAGTCATTATCTTTACAGGAATTTCAAGGTTAAATCCATTAGCTCTATAAAGAGATTTATGGCTAAGTTGAAACGTTATATTGTTTATGTAACTGAAGAAATTAGTTTATTTTTAGCACAGTTATTCATCTCGATGATTTGTGTCCATCATTCGCAATATAAATTAATTATTCTCTGAACCAAGAAAAAAAGAATGTTATACATTAAACATATTTGTAAATTTATAATTTTTTCAATTTTTTTTTTTTTAATGGAATGAACTCTACTTCATCTATTGCAAAGCAAAGATTTAAAAATGTTTCTGTTGAGGATGTTTCATACAGTAAATATATATATATATATCAGTGGCGTGGCGTGAAAATTTTCGGTGGTCATCGCAATTATTTAAGTTTGTGGTGAAAAATTATTAACTCTAAAATTCAATGGTTGAATGTTCAAAAAAGAAACTTTAAATCTTACCTTCACTTATACATGAACTTCAAATGTTCTGCTAAAACTGGATCGTAGAGTTTTAAAAGCTCATTAAGAGTTTTAAAATATTGCTTGGTCATCGCCGCATCCAGCGATGACCGGACGCCACGCCACTGATATATATATATATATATATATAATACACTACATGTTTTCATTCATTTAGGTGATCATTTTAGAATTTATGTGAAATTTTGTTCCATTATTAAAAATGATAAAAATCTATTGTATTCATAATATAAATTATTTACTCTCTGAACCGAGAAAAAATAAATCAAGATATGATTTTATGATGGCTTAATATTTGTATAATATTATTATTATTATTTTAAATGACAGGAGTGATATTTAATATCTTTGAACTTTGGAGCTGTATACTTTACAATAATTATACAGTAAATTTTAGATCTTTTTTCTTTTGAAATTTGCATTTATTTATTCTGTAATAATTCCTGTAAATTGATTTCCTATATGTTGATGAAGGGAAGTAAGTTTATATTTTTCTGTATTTTTCTTAGATAAGAACAACAAAATCAAATAAGTATTCAGAAACAAAATTATTTTTATTTATGAAATAAACGATAGTAAAAAAATTATGCATGTTATTTTAGATATAAACTTCATATTGTAGCATGGTAGGCATTAGATTTCAACCTTCCCTCCATTCCCCTAGCGGCGAAAACGTTGTCCAGGCCTGTTATAATCAAGATGGCCTTGCCCGAGTGCACCAAATTAATGTTCGAACTTTAAACTACATCCCAGTTTTAAAAAAATTGTGTGGCGCCATGTAGCAAGCATAAAATAAAGTATTTTTCGACAACTGGCATTTTTTACCTATTCTGGAATGGAAAAGGAAAGCAAAGGACGTACTTTATATGCAGGGATTTATGATTTGTTTTTTTAATTTCATACTTTATATGCCGTGATTGATGTAAATTCTTTTTATTTTGTAAAAGATAAAACATTACAATGAAAATTATGAATTTATTAAAATTTTCTTTTTTTATAAGCCCATTCCTAACAATTTTTCTTTCTTTTAACAAATTATTGTTTATAAAATATGCATGTCAAATTTTAACAACATAAGCTTATGATGAGTTTAATTTTAATGAAGTGAAGTTCGCATAAAGGATTTTTTGTGTAAATTTGAATTTTGAGAAGGGCCCTTTTCTATTAAATTGAACCCTGTAAAAAGGCCCTTTCTATTGAAATTATGTGAAAATGCCCAAATTTTTGCCTGGTTAGACTCTGAATTTGAAATGTGTTAATAATTATAGGTAAATAAATGTATTTACTTGCTTTTCTTGATAGTAGATCTAATTATTAATAAAATAGTTATAATAAGATTTTTTAAAAGAAAAATCTAGTTAAGTAGTTAAATTGTAGTAATGTAGATTTTACATTTAATTAGTACCACTTTTAAGGCATTTTTTTTTTCAAAACACATATGGATTTTATTGATGTTGTTTAAATACTACTCTTGCATCAAAATTCAGCAACAGAGATTTTATTTTTAGAATGTTATAGTTTCTTCGAAGAACAGAAAAAACACATCACTCAGAAAATGAGCTTAAAGCTATTCCAAGGCCTCATATAAGAGCCCCCCCCCCCTTCTTTTAGAAGAAAATGAAAAGTGTTATCAAAATACCCTGTGCTGCTACTATTTCTAATTCTTCTTTTTCTCTCTTTATCCTTAACTTGTTCGCTTTCATGAAGCCTTGGAACAATTGGGTGATTTTTTTTTACTATGTTTTCTTTTAGTTATTACCCGACTGCCAAGAAGGGTTATGTGTTTCAGCCGTATCTGAGTATGTTGATTTATTTATACGGCGAAACATCCCGACGGCTGGATGGATTTTAATGAATGATATCTTTATCGATTCGTCTTAACCGTCCGATGGTTATAGGCTAGGTTTTGTTTTTATAAATTTAAAATGGTGGTCGAAAAATACAAAATGGCGGTAGAGACAAAATAATTTTTACTCACCATATTGAATAGCATATCATTAAATAGGTCTTTCAAAATGAAGACAATGTTTCATTGACTATTTTACAGTCAGAAGCTCTGTTTAAATATTACACAACCAAGAATTTGTGTAGATAGGATCTCTAGCTTTACTGCAATTCGATCCTTCATAGACATCTACAGACCTCATCAAAACCGTGTTTATAGACATTAATTAACAATTAAACACAACTTAAAAGTCATCAGTGCAAGTAAATAAAAAAATAGGTAAGTAATATAAAAAATAGTTTCACATTGATGAGAAATAATTAATTAGTTCGCTATTTTTTGAGTTCGGGTTTTTTTGATTTTTTAAATTTAATATTTACTTGTTTTTTTATATAGTATTTATTCAACAAAATTTAAGAGTTCTTGTACTTACGTCAAACATTTTCAATTGATCTGGAAAAAGTGTTTAAATACCTAAATCTTATGTGGCTGTGGTATGTAAAATTTTGATTGCAAAGTTTTTATATTATTACTGCTGTCTATCTTTAGCTGTCTTCTTATTAATAAGTAAATTTAATATGTGAGTTTTAAAAAAATCATCTTTAATAAGCATCTAATGTTCCTCTAGAAAATATCCCCTAAATTTTTGAATGTGATTCATATTTTTATCCAAAAATTCTCATAATAATACATTATTTTGGTGTATATTTTCAATTATACAAACTCGATTATAAAAATTTCACTGCTTTTGTGGTACATTTGATAAAAAGTTGAAGCAAACGAATTTATTAAAAATACACATTTTTTGCTCTGTTTATTTTTTAAGAAATTGAACATGAAAGAAAAAAAAATTAAACATTATTTAAGCTCTCTTATTAGGATTTCTGAATTATTTCTCCATTTTCTGACACATTTTCAGACTCCTTTTTAAAAGTAAAAACATGAAATTTGCTGTCGAAATTTTTAAAGAGATATATAAATCGACCTCTTATTTTTCGTTCAATCAATTAGAACTTCATTTATAAACACTTATTTTCTCAGTACTAACATTTTTTTCGTTTCCAGCAATATCGCTTCGGGAAATTCGGTTCAAAATGCCCACTTTGACAGCATTTTTTGAAATATATTCTGCCTTTATCAGAAAAATGGACCCATACCGCACATTATATAGTTTCTGAACAAGAGAACCTGCCATTTGGATGCGTTTGAGAGCAAAAATGAATGAGTTTGAAAATAAGCAGTTTGGATTTCTGTAGACCCTTAAAACGGAATTTTTTCAGAGCGCCTTATTAAGGCTCCAGTCCCGTCAGGCGAAGACGCTCGTTGGTTAATGCTAAGCCTATGGGAAGACTCTTTTCAAATATCTCGTTTGCATTTCAGCATTGTAATATTTTTTTCATTGGGTAGTTGAGGTCAATCCTTACATATGCCCTTTATTAATTTTTTCGATTTTGCATGTAGTTTTTTTTTTCTTCCTAAGATGACACTTTCACTTTCGGAACCAGTTTCGAAAGTGAAAGTAACTTTATATATAAAAAAAAAATCTGCAACCAAAATCGAAAAATTTCAGAAAGAACAGATGTAGTTATCGACCTCCTCAAGAAAAGAAAAAAAAATGGAGATGCAATTGTGATATTTGAAAAGAATCTTCCCATAGGTTTAGCATTAGCTCGCAAGTATCCTCGCCTGACAGGACAGGAGCCTTTCTTTAGATGTATTCGAAAATAAATCTGGTGGCGACCTCTCTTGAATATACATTTAACTAGTTCAAGTTGTCAAACGGAATTAGATGACAGCACCAAACAACAACAACAACAAAAGATTGAATCAGGGAAAAATCAGGGAACTTTTTCATTAAATTTCTGTAGACATCATGTTATAATAATATTTACTTTAAATAGAATGAATTTTAAGTTATCTTCCGGGGACCCACATTACCAATCATATGTTCAGGTGTTCCTTGTGTAAAAAAAAAGTAAATGTTACATTTTCCCGTTGTCATGATTTTTTGTTTTTTAAAGTAATAATTTCTAAGCATTCAAATCTTAACTTTTGGATTATATTTCAAGCTATGATACAGATTTTCATTTCTTTGATTCCATATTGAACTTTAGCTGCACATTTGAGGAATTTCTGTAATTATATGGACCTGCACATGAAAAAATTGAGTGTTTTTAATTTTAGTTTTATTTATTTAAATAACTTTTTCATTTTGCATAAAATGAATTTTGTTATTGTTATGTGAATAAATTAAAAATGAATTATAATGCTTATTTCATTTCTAATATTTACGCGTTATGTATTTTGACATTTTTCTTATAAATGTGTGTCCATAAAAAATAGTGTATATTTTAATTGGCTTTCTTTTCAAAGATGTTTTAAAAGGTGTGTTTTAATTCATGAAAAAAGTATTCTATTTTTCATTTGCACTCTTTGTTAAATTTTGGAATTTCATAAATTTTATTTTGTTTCTAGGAAAATTTAATCCAATGTGACCTATGAAAGTCTGGACAGTGCTATGAACTGATTTCAGTTATTTTTTATTTTTTTAATCTTTTCATCCTTACCCCCTCCCCCCCCCCCCAACAAAAGTATTGATATCAATACAAAACCCTTGACGGGTTAAAAGTTTGACGCAGCACTTTACTTTATAACTATACGAATCTTTAATAAGGGCCCTAAAAAATATGACATAAAATTTTTAGTGACGCTATGCTACTAAATTGAATATATATATATATAATTTTTCTATTTTGTTTTATTTATTTTTACTCAGTGATGCTTTTTCATTCATATCTCTCATAAATTAAAAATATCGGTTTTTAAAGATATGATATCAAATTTCAAGTGACGCTGTGATCTGACTTTAAAGATTTGTTTAAAAATTACTTTACGGATACTTTTGTTTTGTCTTCTGAAATATATAGAGACATTGAAACATTTTTTTTTCAATACACATCAAATATGTCACACTTTTTCTGAGCTGATGTTAAGTATTAAATTTATTTAATTCAATAAATTCATTTATCTTTTGCGTCACGCTATCCAGAACCATCCGTAAAATTTGTGTAAACGTTTATTTTGCGTCATAGTATCCAAACTTATTAAATTGTATGCAAATAGATAGTGTGACGCATAGAAAATATTTACGCAAATTTTACCTATGGTTCTGGATAGCATGACGCAAAAGATAAATGAATTTATTGAATTAAATACATTTATTACTTAATATCAGCTCATAAAAAGTGTGACGTATTTGATAGTGTATTAAAAAATGTTTCAATGTCTAAATATATTTCAGAAGACAAAACAAAAGTATGTGTAAAGTAATTTTCTAACAAATCTTTTAAAGCCAGATCACAATGTCACTTGAATTTTGATATCATATCTTTTAAAACCCATATTTTGAATTTAAGAGATATATGAATGAAAAAGCATCACTGAGTAAAAATAAATAAAACAAAACAGTAAAATTAAATATATATATATATTCATTTTAGTAGCATAGCGTCACTCAAAATTTGATATCAGAACCTTTAGGACCCATATTTAAGATTCGTATAGTCATGAAGTAAAGTGCTGCGTCAAACATTTAACCCGTTAAGGGTTTTGTATTGATATAGTTTACGGAGTGTACGGATAGTGTACGGATCGTTTGTAAAACGGAGTTTCTTTCGGATAGAGGTTTGTTTAGAAAAAAGTGCACCCCCTGGTTACGAAATGTGGAACTAGCAGATTTTGCAAAAGGATAAAGTGTTTTGAAAGGAATATTAAACGCAACGCTCTATGCAATATGTGATCACACTTACCCACTTGTTTTAAAAAGATACTGTATTTATTCGCAATCATAAATGTCATTTATCTGCTAAGCTCTATAAAGTTTAGGCAAAAAAGATTTACTTGCATTTTTAAGTATGTATAATGTACTGTATTTAAGCGATTTATGTATACAACGCCGTCTGATTCTACGAATTGATTGCCAGAAATTGTTCATGAACATAACTATAAAAATTGACTTCGCATGGCTTCTGAGCTATAAACCACTCCGTGGTTGGTGACTGCGTGATTGACCTATTGACGTTTATGAACTTTAATCTTTAAAAAGACAGAAAATATATCAAATAAATCATAAAAATGTAGTAGTATATCAACGAATATCGATTTTATGCATAATGCTCTGGTACTGAAAATGTGCGGCATACTTGTCAGAGGAAGTCCCAGATTTTTCGGTGGTAGGCCTAGAACTTTGCAGCTTTCCTTGAACAGCGTTAAATCTAGATAAATCTTGTAATTTTAATTTCAAACTTCTATCAATTAAAATTAAGTATGGATAACGATTCTTGTTTTAATTTTGTGATTCTTTAAACCTTCATATAAAAAAAGTATCTCTGATTAATCTCCCTTCTTCTAATATTTTCTGCTATATATTTTTGAGATGTAATGGTTTTATATATGCCAAATTGCAGCACATTTCAACTTTTTCTTTAATAGTCATATATTAATTTAGTTTATACGGAAGGCACGCGAATATTGTTGTAGAACATCTGAGCAACAACAGAGGAAAATAAAACTGGATTACTATCTATTTTATAAAGGACAAACATGTCTGTGCGTAACGTTGACATCATTTTGAGAATGGCAACATTAGATGATTAAATTTAAATTTTATTTTATTTTATAGCAAATTCTTGAATTTCTAAATACCGAATATTTTAAATTTTTACACCATAGAATAGAGATAAAAATGTACTTTCATATGCAATTTGTTTCAAAACTATATGGAAATTTATTTTAAAACTGTATCTCAATTGACTCAATTTTTATTGTTTTTAAATTAAATTTCAAGCATGGATTTTTTTTATCTAACTCTATCGCGTGCATACGATTACGAAAGTTAAATACGTTTGCATTAATATAAATAGTTCACCATTTTATTCGAGATTATATTCCACAACGAAATTAATTCGTCAATCAATGCGTAAAAAACAAAATATATATAAACAAATTTAATACATTTTAATCGAATTTCGATCTTAATTTACTGAAATGAAGATAATAAAAAAGGCTAATTAATAAATAGCGATCTTTGAAGGTTTCCCTTCGGCTGTTTACTCTTGACCTGCGTCCAACATGAAAATATCTCTTTTAATCTTTTTCAAAAACTTTATTTGAACAAATTACTGCTATTTTTAATATAAATATGATTTTTAGTATTGTTAATGGGCATTCGAAACCATATGTTAAATAGTAATACACTGGTATAAACTAGTTTGATGTGCCAAACCCAAAATTTTCTTCTAATACATCTTAATATTTCAAAATATAGTTACAAATGTCAATACTTTAATATTATTCGTTCAATACTAGACCAACTTTGACTTTCATCTTAAATTTCTGATTCAGTCAATTAATCGGAGTAAACAAGTAAAAATTAAATTTAAAACATCAAAAAACCCGACTGCGTAAAAAGCGAATTAATTAATTATTTCTCATCAATGTGAAACTATTTTTTATATTACTTACCTATTTTTTTATTTACTTGTATTATGATTTTTAAGTTGTTTTTAATAGTTATTTCCTATCTATAAACACAGTTTTGGTGAGGCCTATAGATGTCTATGAAGGTTAGAGTTGCAGTAAAGCTAGAGATCCTACCTACACAACTTCCAGGTTGTGTAATATTTAAAAGGAGATTCTGACTGTGAAATAGTCAATGAAATATCATTTTGGAAGACCTATCCAGTGATATGCCACTCAACAGGGTGCGTAAAAAATCTTTTTCTTGTCTACCGCCATTTTGACTTTATAAAAACAAAACCCAGCCTATAACCATCGGACTGTTAAGACGAATTGATAGAGTCCTCATTCATTAAAATCCACCCAGCGTTGGGATATTTAGAGGGTATAAAGAGATCCACATACCCAGATACTCGTGAAACACATAACCCTTCTTGGCAGTCGGGCAAAAAAGAGTTAAAGTCAATAGTTTTCCGTTATTCTGTTGCACATCAGCTGTTCACGAATAACCGGCTTATCATGATGCGAAGTTCCTGTTGCCATACGAGCCGCCGGTGTACAATAGGACTACGGAAAATCAAGAAAATTATACAAAACTTGCTATTACAGAGCTCCCTTTTGGCGAAATATTTCCAAATTCAATGAGGACCTGTTTGGCATAGCCAAAAACATTCACAAAAGATTTTGTTTAATTCTATGCATAACTTCGTATACTTTTCGATGGTACAATAATGATAATGGCACAGAAATCGCTATTACAACGCCCTCATCCGTCTGAATTATTTCAAATTAAGGAAGGACCTGCTTGCCATAGCCACAAACTCAAAAAAAAAATTGATTCAATTCTATGCATAACTTCATATACTTTTTGATGATAGAATGGCGACATACGAACATACGGACAGACATTTTCTATAAACATGTTTTTTGGGATCTCTGACCGTTAAAACATGGAAATCCGTCGAAAACTGGAAGTCGAAAAAAATTCGATTAGAATACTTTCTTCTATTGAAGATAGAAGAAAGTAAAAATCTAAGAATTATCACAAAAACAAGTAATATAAAAAAAAAAATTCTACTTAGGCCATCAAATGAAAATTTAATATAACCCCTTAAGATAATATTTATTTTTTGTTGCATTACAATATCTGAATTTGTTGATTTTCTATAAGCAAGTAAACCTTATTAGTTTACAATGGAAGTCTATGGGAATTTGGTGAAATATTGAAGATATCGTCAAGTTGGCGTCACTTTTGGCGACTCATTTTGATCGCCAAATTTGGCGATACATCGCCAAGTTGCAGATAAACTTGGCGGTATTTAGCGACAGAACTGAGCCTACCCCTATGGTAACCGCCCTTATAGATATGGAGATGCATTAAATGATGTTCAATAACCAATGGCCAACATTTTGTCTCCCTTATAAAACTAAAATTAATTAAAATTTAATTAATGAATTAATATTTGAAAAAACTCTATTAAGATCAAGTGTCATCCCCTGCAAGTTTAAAAAAATCTATTTGAACTTAATTGGATGAATAATAAGTATTTTATTAACGATTTAAAATTTGAACAAGATATATATAGGGAGAGTGTGAACTAATAGTAGGAATTGAGAATAAAATGTAGACCTGTGCGAGGCTTTCTCACCGCAATCTTTGGGATTATTTGCTGATACGTTTTTCATTAATTTTTGGTTAACTGCGATTAATTTTATTAAACAACGTGTTTTAACGATATACAAGTATACAATGCAAAACTCGCTTGAAGAAGCTTCCGAAAAATACCTCACTCATTGCTGCGTCTTTACTATGGAAAGAGAAAAAAGGATGTTAACATCAGAAATAATATATATGAGTGTTTACTTCAATATACTGTAACCCAGGAAGACCGTGTTTATCCCCTTGTATTAATAATTACGTGAATATTAGCTAAAGTAACATAACGACTAAAATGGTATTGCGTTTATACAGAATCGTTCCATGTTTTAAAATAAATACAACAAATAGAAAACAATTTTTTTTCAATATTTTTCGTTAAAAAATGACAAAAATTAAAAATGTAACTCATTAACTATTTTAATTCTTTAATGAATTCATATGTAGAAATATGTTTAACCCTTAACCGGAAGCGTTTGTCTGTGAGATGTTTGCGTCTACATATCTGCCCTTAATATTTTCTCTCTCCGACATTCCAAACTTATTTTTTTTGCCGTTATATTAAAAAATTGGTCCTTTTAATGCATTAATATTAAAGATTAACTGTTTAAGTTCACTATCTCTCTATTCTAAAAAAAAGTAACTACCGCTGTCACCGCCGCCGGTTTTGATTTTTTTGTGACCGGAGGGCTTTCTTCGTTAATATTAACAAAAATAATGCATACAAAAATATGAAAATCGGTGGTTTTATACAGAAATATTTGATAAATACGCTGATGCAGACAGTTTTCAAATCGAAGAATTATTTTAAGAGTTATTTAATGCTAAAGTTGGACAAAATCGTTCCACTAAAAAAGTTTTATAGCAGCAAAAACTAGACATGGCAGTGTAATCATTTTTAGATCATTTTATGCGTTAGAATTTGCCGGAGTGCAGATTGCATTAATTTTTTTATTTTGACTCATTTTTTCAGGTTTTATTTCTATTTTAAATTCAAATTTTCAGCATTTCTAGAGATATTTTTTACAGATTTCAGAAAATTGTACTAATTTAAACTGTTGCCAACTGTATAAAAAGCGCAAGCAATAATATTTGCTTCAAATTAAAAATTTATTTACACGTGACTATTATAAACAGGAAAAAAAACTTTCAAATTAGAATTAAATAATTACGTATAAAAAGCAGGAACTTATTAAAAATTACGTCATAAAAAGTATACACGTGAATTTTAGAAGAGAAAGGATATTGTAAAATAATAAATTCATTAACATGCGTTAGAAGTCTTACGATAAATTACGTCATATTTACGTCACATTATAGTTATTACATAACATGAACACAAAATAATATTGCAGAAAAGTTTAAATTTAGAAATTGCGCTAGACATTTATTTGATATTTTGAGAATTAATTTAAAATGTCTCATTTAAAAGAACTTTCTTTTCGCTTTGTTAAAAAATACCAGGAGACAAAGACTCTCTTTACTTAATTCCTTTTATATTAGCTTATTTTGAAATGTTGTTACACGTGTATACATCATCAAGTCATTTTTATTTCGACGTTTTATTTGTGTTTTTATTAATGTTGTACGAATTTATTTGTTCTTTCGTTATTTAAAATAAAAATTATATCAATTTGTATAATTTGGGGAGCGGTTTGGCGATTTATATAATTTGGCGAAATTGGTCGACAGGATAATCAAGTAGTGCCGCAGCGGATTTGGCGTTAAAATTCCCCAATCAAAGAGAAATGAATTTGTTTATAGGGAGATCGCCACTGTTTTTTAAATTATAATTCAATCTTTCGAAATCCTTTTAAAGCCGATCAAATTAGCGTGCATTTAGAGTCTGCGGTGTCTGGACGGGGGTTGGCGAGCGTAGCTCGTAGGGGGCTGAGCCCCCTAGTTTAGTAAATTATTAAGTGTTCTGTTTGTGCACCGAATTTTCATGTTTCCGGTTAAGGGTTAACAAAAACGATTCAACCCTTTAGCGAGAGGTCTCCACAAAAAAGGACACCTAATTTTAAGAGTACTAGCATCCAAAATATTTAATTAAAACTTTACTTTTATAAAGTACGGGGAAATAAACAAGTTTTTATTTCCTAATAAAGTCGTTCGTAAATTCTAGTGACAATCCATCATTTCAGCATTTTACAAACAGAATTGCTCCCCACCGGAAAGGGTTAAGAGACGATTTTGAAGGAAATAAATGTAACAAAGCAAATAATTGTTTTAATACATCTGGAAATGCAATTGTACTTTCATGATTTTATTTTAAATATGCAAAAAATCAAATCTATAAATTTCCAAAAATTCATTTTACATATCGCATTCATTAAATTTGAATCAATAATTACTTACATAGCAATGTGTTATGCTAATGTGCGTCATTATCATATATTCCTAATTAGGAATTGTCCATACCGAAAGATTAAGGTTATCCAATCTAATTTAAATTGAAAATGGACCTTCAGACTTTGAAAACTTTAATAAACTTTAAATCTTGATCTTCGGATGCGAATTTCAAAATGTCAGAATAATCTTCCATTCTTGTGTTTATACAATGTGTCTTAATTTGCGTCGTAATATCACTCTATTTTCAATTAGAAATGTAACACCGCGAAGGATCATGTTGGTTCATTTTAATATTAAAGAAAATGAGCTGTCAAATGTTAAGATGAATTTAATTTTAATAGTAACATTAGACTATAAAGTAAAAAATAATTTTCAGAATGAAACTCAATAATTTAATTTTATGCTTTTGTCGAAGCTGAATGTGAAAATGACGCGTGTTTTCTGCTTTATGTATGTCATTTCTGTTATACAATCTT
The DNA here is from genome assembly GCA_963932465.1 of Maratus speciosus. NCBI lineage: Eukaryota > Metazoa > Arthropoda > Arachnida > Araneae > Salticidae > Maratus > Maratus speciosus. Next base: position 60,759,283 of record OZ010788.1, read on the forward strand.
CAGTTTAGAAGTTCTCCGTATAAAAGTGTAACAATCTTTGTAACAGCCGATTTTGACATCATATTTATTCTTGTTGGTAAATTTTACACTTGGATATCAAACAAGAATTTATTCGTTAGAGTACTTAAAAAATTACACTTACGTAATGTTTGGAAATTCAAAGTTAAATTCCTTTTTAATAATGCTAAACAAACTACAATGTGGGTTTAAACTATTTATAGGTTAGAGTATAAACTTTTTTTTCGAAATTTTATTTCATAACTAATTTCTTTAATCTTTTATAACAAAAAAAACCTGACGTCAAACAATAATTATTACATTTTCTGTTTCGACAGTAAAACTGCATCGTAAAACGCTTCTTGCCTTATCAGTTCCGAAAATCGTTTAGAGTAGAGTAATTAGTTTCACTAATTTTAGTACCGTCGAACTTTGGACAACTTTTTCCTGGTTTCACTAACATTATCCCCAAACTATTCAAATACCCTATAGTAGGGTATAAAATATTTTTCAATTGCAAAAACTCCAAATTATCTTGTATTGTTTGTTCAATACAAAGAATAAAACCATTTTTTTATGCGCTGGACCAAAGTAATCCCACAAAGACCAAAGTCTATTATATATTGTGCTCTATCTTTGCATATCATTTTGATTGTACTCCCCATTTCAGCTATTTTGTAAATCATTGTTTATAATTCTATGTCGTTTGACTACGTGAGAGGGACTGCTTAGATGAGACAAACAAGTTGGTAGAGCACGGATGTCACTCCTGGTCAGCTTTATTAAGGTAAAAAAAAAAAAAAAAAAAAAAAAAAAAGAGACAACAGTCCGTGGACTCGAGCCACCGATAATGAGCCAAAGGGTGGTAGAAAGATAGAATTATGATACATAAGAAAATCATAGAAGATAATAAAATGATCAGGCTGCTAAAAACTTTACAATGAGAAGCTGATGAGAATTATAAGATGGGTATATCTATTATGAGTATAAGATCGCCTAAGCACGTCAAGGGTCGGGTGTATTGAGAATTATGAATCCATTGACTTAGAGGGAGTTAAATAATATAAAATAAAGTTTTATAATATTTTTTAGGTTTAATTGTTTCTGCATTGGGCATTTAGAGGTTGAAGTAAAATTATTTAATCATTTACTAGGACCTAAACCCTCTCGCTGCGCATCCCGCGATTTCCACGGTCAATGTAAAAGTAGGAAAATTCGCGCAACCGACAATTTCCGTGATCTTTTTTCTTATGATCTAATTCTATATTAAAGAAACGAACTCGTTTACAAAAAAATTTACATATTTTAACTCTAAATCATAGGGGATAGTAGCCATATTTGGACTGCCGCTTTAAATGGACCGCTGCAATTCTGCCGTTAATTACAGAAAGACTACTCTACCGCTGAAATCCTGCTCATCAGAATGACATCATTTATAATTAGAAGAAGCACCCGCGTTCCACGTGCTGTTTTCAGACAATTAAAGAAAACTAAAATTAGCTGTTATGATCTACTTTTTTCCTACTAAACGTAAGAGAATACTTTAAAACTAAGGTAAGTTCTTATGTTTTAATATACATAACTAAATTCATGTGTTTATTGCGATATTTTTCACGCCGATTTGTTTGCTTTCGTTTCTGTTCTTAGTCGTGAGATTATCAGTTTTTAAAAAGGGCGCCGTTGCTTTAATTGGAGCAATTTGAGTTGCTTAAAATGGACCAGATATACGATCATAAATTTGAAAAGAAAGCAATGAAATTCGAAAACTGTAAGCTTTGAACATTACTTTTTATATATTTTTTAATATTTTACAATGGATTACTATCATACTTACCACAAAAGCTTTTGAATAGGAGAGACTATGGAGGGTTGACCCACATTTTACAAACTGACCTTTTATTGAATTTTTAAAACGTGAATTATCACTATGCTAACTAAGTGTAAACCAACATAGTGAAAAATTTCCAAGCCGGGAATCGAACCCGGGCCCTTGGAATAGCGCTCTAGTGCTGTACCACTAACCCATGAGGACGGTGCCCAGCTAGGCATCTCTCACTCACATATGTCGGTAAGACTGCTACCGCAGCTATTAGATGGAAAAAGTCTTCATAAGCACACTATCTTGCGGCGAAACCTGAGACGCAAATGAACCCAGCATCGCTGATTATACAATTTTAATTAATTTTTAACTACTTTTCAGCGGTGAAACTGAATCAGTTAAGCTCTATTACAATCTTAAAGATTGATGTTAATTTTTACCCGACTGCCAAGAAGGGTTATTTGTTTCACGCGTATCTAGGTATGTGGTATTTTTATACCCTCGAAACATCCCAATCGCTAGATGAATTTTAATGAATGAGGTATCTATCGATTCGTCTTAATCGTCCAATGGTTATAGGCTAAGTTTTGTTCTTATAAATTCAAAATAGCGGTCGTAAAATACAAAATGGCGGTAGAGACGAAATTGTTTTTAACGCACCATATTGAGTGGCATATCATTGGATAGGCCTTTCAAAATGAAGGCGATGTTTCGTTGACTATTTTACAATCAGAATCTCCGTTTAAATAATACATAGCCTGGAAGTTGTGTAGGTTGAATCTCTAGCTTTACTGCAACTCTAAACATCATAGACATCTATAGGCCTCATCGAAACAGTGTTTATAGATAGGAACTAACAATTAAACACAACTTAAAAGTCATCAATACAAGTAAATGAAAAATAGGTAAGTAATATAAAATAATTGTTTCATGTTGATGAGAAATAATTAATTAGTTCGCTTTTTACGCAGTCGGGTTTTTTTATTTTTTAAATTTAATTTTTACTTGCTTACGTAAGAGCTTGACGGAAGACAAACAAAAAAAAAAAAAATATTTCCAGCCAACTGCTTGCGCTAAAAAGATACCTAAAGGTGTCGCCCTGTGGGAGATATAATAATTGTCTGAGCGAAGCGAAGGCTAATACTCAGCGAAATATTACTGTCCGGACACATTACAGCTACGATGGATATTAACGCCATGTCCTACTTAAAAAAAGCCTAATAAAAACCTTTCGTCAAGCATAACTCAAAAAAATATTTGTCGGATTTCGTTTCTGTTTGCGCCAGAAGGTACCTATGAGGGCCACCTACTGAATGCACCTACTATGAAAAATAAGTTCTAAACCGTTTAAAAATTATATTAAAAAAACTGATAAAAAAGCACAATTTATCTGCATACGTCACAGAAATTTGACGTGCGTCACTTTCACCGGTGGATGGTTTCGTAGACAACTGGTTTGAACACATGGAGCAAATATAAAAAAAATACGCACGCAGTAATATTAAATAGATCAGTTTCAACCACGTGATCACAAACCTTGCAACAGCCCGTGGCAACCAGTTTTGGTGAGCAAACAAATAATAATACAGTACTCCGTACCGCGGTGACCGTTTTTAGCCTGTTGTATAAAATTTGGCCTGTTGTATGACATAAAAAAGGCTAAATCCGGCTAAAAACTCAGGCTAAAAGATAGTTGTCAGTCTATCGACTGGAAATTAACAGATTTTTTTAATACTCGTATAACGAAATTTAGAAACGATTGTGGATGATTAAAACAAAAGACAAAGGTGTTTATTGCTCCGGGAGGTTATCTTTCTACGGATGTCTGTCTGTCTATCATACAGCATGCAATTTTCTTGTAAAGGATGATATTATTATGCAGTAAAACCTCCATAACGGACACACCCGATTAGTGGACACCTCTATTTAGCGGGCATTTTTTCGATTACCAACACTTAAATAACTGTCTGTACCTTTTTTACTCTCAGTAGCGGACATCTCCAAATAGAGGACAAATTCTTCCATCCCGAGGTGTTCGCTATTCAGAGGTTTTACTGGTAAAACCTCCATAACGGACACACCCGATTAGCGATACCTCTATTTAGCGGACATTTTTTTCGATTACCAACATTTAAATAACTGTACATGTTTTACTCTCAGTAGCGGACACCTCCAAATATAGGACAAATTCTGGATTCTCGAGGTGTCCGCTATTCAGTGGTTTTATTGCATATATTATTGATAGTTATTTTACAGGGCCGCACAAAATAATAAGATTATATGAAACGAATATAAACTAAATTCGGGATTGGTAGATCGCTGCTGGTAATGTAATTTTAGGATGTTGTTACAGTCATCCGCAGCATGTTTTTAGAGTTTCGTTCATCTAACGAAACCCTACCTGTCTCACTCCTTTGTCTGTCTGTCTGCCCGTCTGTCACAGAGCCCGTCCTCAGAAACTATATATGTCGGAGACTTGAAAATTTGCATACTTATAGCTGAAGACCACACATCAAAAGGCAAATAATAAAATTTTGAAAAAGTCTAATATTTAACCGTCTGGGCTCTAACTTGCGTATTTTAAGCAATTTTTCTAACTCATCCCCTAATTAAGTTGGAGACTTGAAAGTTTGCATACTTATAGCTGAACACTTGCAATAACACGATAAATCATAAAATTTTGAAAAAGTCATATTTAACCCTCCAGTCTCTAACTTCTGTATTTTAAGCAATTTTTCTAACTCAGCCTCTAATTAAGTTGGAGACATGAAATTTTGCATACTTACAGCTGAACACCTCACATCAAACGACAAATAATAAAATTTTGAAAAAGGTCTAATATATAACCCTCATGGCTCTAACTTGTGTATCTTAAACAATTTTTCTAACTCAGCCCCTAATTAAGTTGGAGACATGAAATTTTGCATACTTATAACTGAACACCTCACATCAAACGACAAATAATAAAATTTTGAAAAAGTCTAATATTTTGTCTCGCGCAATTTTTAAATTTAAACTGTTTTGCAATATTATTTTTTGTTCATTTTGCATAATAAGTGCAATGTGACGTAATTTCTTCTAATTAAGACTTCTAACGCATGTTAATGAATTTATTTTACAATATCTTTTCTCTTTTAAAATTCACATGTAAATATATTTTTTATGGCGTAATTTACAATAAGTGCCTGCTTTTTATACGTAATTATTTAATTCTAATTTGAAGGTTTTTTTCTGTTTATAATAGTAACATGTAAATATTTTTTTTTTATTTGAAGCAAACATTATTGTTTGCGCTGTTTATACAGTTGGCAACAGTTTAAATTAATACCATTTTCTAAAACATGTAAAAAATATCTGTCAAAATGCTGAATATTTGAATTTAAAGTAGAAATAAAACCTGAAAAAATGAGTCAAATTACAAAAAAAAATAATAATGGAATCAGCACACCGCGATCTTCTATTGAATAAAATGATCTAAACATGATTAAATTCTCATGTATAGTTTTTGGTCCTATAAAACTTTTTTAATGGAACGATTTTGTCCAACTTTAGCATTAAATATCTCTTAAAATAATTCTTCTATTTGAAAACTGTCTGCATCAGCGTGCTTATCAAGCATATCTTTATAATACCACCGATTTTCATATTTTTGTATGCAATAGTTTTCTTAATATTAACGAAGAAAGACCTCCGGTCACAAAAAATTCAAAACCGGCGGCGGCGGCGGCGGTGACAGCGTTAGTTACTTTTTTTAGAATAGAGAGATATATAAAAATGAAAACTTGTCTATCTGTCTGTTCGTAATTCTATAAAAATCCACAATTTGGAAGCCAAAATTGTGAAAAGATACGTACATGTGTATTAGAACATGAGGCAACTAAAGTAATCCGGAATCGAAATAATTTGTAGTTAATTTTTAATTAATAAAAAACCACCAATTTAACAGCAACTTCTTATCAAATTTAAACATTTTTCGTTATAGTAGTTGCCCACAATTAAAATACACAATAAAATTCTTACTACAACAATTAATTTTCTACTGCTAGATTTCCACGTGAAAAATGAAAATGAAATAATTAGTTTGCCGAATTTGAAAAAAAGTGAATATTACATCATAACTTTTCTATTGCAATATATTCACGTGAAAAATGAAAATGAAATAAATAGTTTGACGAATTTAAATGAAAGTGAATATAACTTCATAACTTTGCTATTTCGAGGCTTCCACGTGAAAGAGGAAAATATTACGTCATATTGGAAATATAAAGGACATGGTGGATATAGTATAACGTCATATGAGTGTGAAAAATGTACTGAAGCATGATAAAAACCCGATTAGGGAAATATTGGCATATTTTAACATTATTGCTCCAATTATAATTTGAAATAAGTTCATTTATAGCTGTATTCTTTTGCGTCTGTTATATACATTTATGCATTTTTATATAGCCTTTTCATATGATTCATTAATACAACATTTCGATTGCTTTTTTTAATGTTTGTTTTGTGTTGTATGTTAAATTTTGAAATTGATTTATCAGAACAAACATCCTTCAAATTCTGGGCAACGCCGGGCACTTTAGTTTGTAACAGATAAATGGCTTTTGTATCTGTACATGTAATGCTAATATTATAAAGCGTTATAATATTATAAAGTGTATAATATTACTAATGCTTGTACGTTTGTGAGGTGTTATCTCTGAAACTACATGGCCAACTTAAAAAAATGTTGGTGGCCATCTCTGCTCCGAAAAAAAGACTGTATTTTATGTCAGTGCAAGAACCTACATCGCTGCAGGAGCAAAAAAGTTCTAAAATTGCTATTTCTGCGATATTGATTGGGTTGGAAATTTGGTGTGGTAGTTACTTTTAAGATGTAAATACTCGTAATGAACGCTCTCTAAAAGGTTCAATTTGACGGATAAACGTAAAAATTTCTAGACAGGTTCTAAACTATGAATTATTTGGAATACTAAAATTTTTGGGATACTGTTGGGGTTAGAAACTAGAACTTTGGCGTGGTAGTAATTTATAAGATGCAAATGCTCGTTGTAGAACTAATTCTAAAGCATCGAAAGACTATACAAAGCGGAAAAAGATCTTAAGATGATCTAAGTAACGAAGTACATGGAATTGTTAGGAATATAAACATGAAAATTGACATGGCTGTATTTATCATGACGTAAACTCTCGCAATAGAACAATTTCTAAAAATGTCGCTATATAAAACAGAGAAACAAAAAACTTTCGAAAATGTTCTATTTCTGTGTTACTGCTGAGCCCAAAATCTTGAAATTTTGCTTCGGGTTAGTTTTAAAATATACAATTGTCTCTATGAATGGTTTCTAAAAAATTTAAAATGATGAAATTAACGGAAAGCGGTCTCAATTACTATTAATTTGGAATTATTAGGTATAGCAACTTTAAATATTTCATAATGCTGCATTTCCTCCACAAAACATGCAATTTAAATGCAACAAAACTGATAGATACCCACCTAGCGTTAAATAAATTGTGTAAATATTGAATAAAGACCTGTATGAAACAGTGAGTAGGTTGCCCGAAAGTACTTGTTAAAGTGTTCCTTCTCTAGGCTTTTCTCTCTCTTGCCAAGGCCACTAACAGAGGGAAGTGCCGTTTTAAATGTGATATGAATTTTTTATCTGATTCATTTTTCTAGACATTTTATCATAAGGTCATATTCTCAATTATCATTAGTAGATTTTTTATATATTAACTTATTCTGGTGAAATTTCATAATCGGGTTCATATTGGCGTATGTTAGCTTGCATAATTTGATGAATAAATAAGTATGGATTTGTAAATTACTTCAAATGACACTTTGACAGCTCAAAAGCTATGCAGACGATATATTCAGATCTTGTGTCATACTTTATATTTAATCACTGACGATTTCTTTTATTTAATACATGCTAAATACAGCTCACCTTGTGCAGAATATGTTTGAAAACAAAACAATACAGCGTATGTAGTGGCCAGCATACACTCATCATTTAAATCCGATCGAGCATATCTAAAATACACTCAATAGCATCATTGCATGCCATTGTTGATGTATTCGGTACTTTGATTCTATATCAGATTTTGAGGAGAGAATTCCTTAACTGTTATCGACAACTTCATTGTATCCGTGGAAAACAGATATTGTACAATATTAACTATTCCGGGGGAGCATACACCATGTAAAGTATAGTCCATTCTTTTTAAACATCATATATTTGTCATTTAAAGTTACTCAAATTGGTGCGGAGCGTCTGATTATGCTCTTGACATCATTTTATACAGTTAAAATTCCGATATAAGTTAATTTAGTGTTTCATTTTCTATTTTACTTTTAATATATTGCGTACTTTCAATTTTATATCCATGCATGGCTGTCTTGCATGGTTTGATTTCCCTTTTTTTAAACAGTGTATACGAATTTATATATAAGATTTTTGTAATTCTACGATTCGTTTATTTTGATCATTTTAATTTATCGCAGTATATGGACAATTAAAGATAACATCTCTTTTTTTTTTTTTTTTTTTCTTCCACATGTTATTATTAAATCTGTGTTCTCAGCAATATCGCTCAGACTAATCCCTCTGAGGGAAGTCATAGTTATAATAGTAGTGGGAAGCAGTTACCTGAGCGCCACAATAACACTGGCGGAAATCATTAATAGAATATAAAAACAAGTAATAGAAGGAAAGAGTTGAGGAAACACTTGAGAAACCACTGGAAAAATTTAATGTATATCTATGCTTATCCGAATAGTTCCAAAACTACTGCTTCAACAGACGGGAACGAAGAAGCTGTTGACATAAGAGTATCGTAGATCGGGGCCTTACGGGCTTACTTTGGTCGAGTCCATAAAAAAAAGATTTTATTATTTGTATTGAACAAACAATACAAGATAATTTGGAGTTTTTGCCCTTGAAAAATAATTTATACCCTACAATAGGGTATTTGAATAGTTTGTGGGTAATTTAATTTTTTTAATGGCAACACTGAATGTGTTTGTAAACAACTGTTTTCGTTTGTAGATTTTAAATCTCCAAACTTTCTATTGTGAAACAATCTTGATAAGAGCTTTCAAATAAAATAAGTGTCAAAATATTACCTTTAGTAACCTGTAACCCATGTGTGATCATAAGTTTTCCTTTAACTTTTTATTTTGACAGAAAATGTATACGTTTTCATAAAGTTCGCATGAAAACCAGTATTTCGAGGCTATTTGTGCCAGGCTTGTTTTGGTCCGAAAATAGCCCCAATTACTTAGAAATGCCTTTTATACAACTAAATCTCTTAAAATATGTTTAAATAACTTTTTCCAAATGTTATTGTTGCAAAATGTTACATTATTGAAAGAAATTAAGTTGAAACTGGTGTGAATAAAGAAGAACAAAAGAACTTCTCAAAACACCATCAAAAACTTTTAATTGCGCTAAGCCTTTTGAAAGATCCGAGTCTTTCTTCGTCAGGCGCAAAAAAGACGTGCTTCTACTATGAAAGCATTTGAGTCTGGCTGCTGCTTTCATAGTAGAAGCACGTCTTCTTTGTGCCTGACGAAGAAAGACTCAGATATTTCGAAAGACCTAGAGCAATTAAAAGTTTTTGGGGGTGTTTTAAGAAGTCCTTTTGTTCTTGTTATATTAATTGTTTTTGTTCCAGTTGTTGAGGATAACATGACGAAAACTGTTTCTCCTTTGTTTAATATTAACAATTGGTTAATTATGTTTAAATGTTAAAAAAAAATTTGTTTATCGGGTTTGCAGTATTAATTTACTAGAAAATATATATAATTTATTAGTTAATTTATAATAATAATAATAATTATTAATTATTATTATTATTATTAATTATATAATTATTTAGTTAATTTACAAGGAAATGCTATTGCAAGGGTTTTCCATAAAAATGTATTCATTTACATATGAAATGTATTCATTTTATATGAAACTAAGTGAATGGACCAAAGAAGCCCCTAGCAGGGTCTACTTTGTTCCAAAATTTTAAAAATAGTTAAAAAATAAAGAAAATAAAACAAATTCCTCTTTAAATCCATATAGTTTGCTTCATTGTTTTATGTTAATTGTTTACAACTTCATTTCGACGTTGAAAAATCACATATAATATTTTTTAATAATGGAAATGTGAGTGGAACCAAGGAAAAGTGGCCCAAAGTTCGACGGTACAGAATGAGTGATTTACTGTAAGACAATTTGTAACGCTTTTGGCAAGGGCATCTGCTGATTCATTTCCAAAGATCTCCTTGTGCGCTGAAACGTGATCAAGCGAAGTTTTGTGTGTTGGGGGATTTTAATTGCATCGTAATGTTTTAATGGAAGAGTTTCGAGTCCAGGAAATTTTTATGGCAATTTTCGTGGAAAAAGGATTGCGGAAACTCCGATAGAAGTTTGATATCTTATACAACAATTTAATTTAGAACCCTTGCTGAAGGATCGAAATTTTGTTTGGATAGGACTACGAAACGTTGCTATTTACGTCATAGAATTATGAATTATTTATTGATTATTCTGACAAACAGGACCAGAAATTAGCATTTTCTTCACCACTTATGCATTTTTATCTATGTTTTGTCATTTTAGTGTAGAATTAATTTTGATTGTACCATATTCTATTGGTGCTCATTATTATATGAGGCTGCTGAACCGGTATTTCTCGAATCACAAGTGAAAAGTCCTGCAAACCGACCTGCAGCGTCCAGAAAACATCTTTGTTTTCTGTATAATAGATTTTTGTCCTCAAATTTTAACATGATATTACTTACACATTAACATGACTATTTCTAAAGATTTACATATTTCACCAAAAATGAAATTGAATACTATAAAAATATAATATAGCAATCATCTCATAAAATTTGTGTAAAATTTGTGCAAAAATTGTGTAAAAATGTATATGTTATTTCTAAATACGTCAACTTTCCATAAATTTAAATATATAGATGAAATAAATTACATTGAATTTTAAAGTAATATATTTAACACTAGAACGACCGAAAATTTTACTCAAGTTTTATATAAAAAATATTTCGCATTAGAATATTCATTTAAAACTACACTGCTGGCCATCCAAAGTGCAACACCATGAAGAGATCAACCAAACATCGTAAAATTTACACCATGCATACATCTCGGTAGGATATGCAAATGATTACAATTTCAGTGCTCGCGCACATCGTGGGCGACTGCAGCGCCCCTTACAATCTGTATATAAAGGGAAGAGAAATTGTCATTTTGAAGAACGTGAATTGTTTTCTCGTGCTGTTTTTGTGTGTACAGATTCAGTGTGCCTCGTAGAAAAACATGAGCACCACTCGAGCACGTTTCTGATTTCGATCACGGAAGAATCGTTGCATACAGAGATTGCGAATTATCCTTTCGAGAAATTGGTCATCGTATCGGACGTAGCCAAGCAACAGTCATGCGAATATGGAATCGATGGATGCAGGAAGGAACGACAGTCCTACAGGAGCGATTGCAACCGCTTCGTTTCACCACTCCACTGGAAGCAAGGGATATTGTGCGCATTGCACTGCCACATTCTCAACCACAACACAAAGAACGGCGTCTGTAACACAACAATCAAGTCAGCATGAACAGTTCGGCGTCGTTTGCAGTACAGTGGATTGTCCGCTAGGCGTCCATTGCTTCGCATACATTTGGCATTAAAGTACAGGCATTTGAATTTAAAATGGTGCGCCGAACGGCAGAGATGGGCATCCGAATGGCATAGCATTATGTTTTCGGATGAATCACGCTTCTGCCTGCAGTATCACGATGGTCGAATTAGAGTTTGGAAACACCGTGGGGAGAGGCTGCTCAACTGCTGTATTATGCATGATCACACTGGCCCTGCACTCGGTGTTATGGTGTGAGGTGGTATTGGATTCAACTCCCGTACCCCCTAGTACGCATTAACGGTACACTTACCAGCCAGCGCTGTACCTCTGAGGTTTTGCAGCCTGTTCTCCTCCCTTACCTTCAGGGCTTGCCTGTGGCTACATTTCAATAGGACAATGCACGACCACATGTTGCACGCATTGTTCAAGCTTTCTTCTTAGCTCACCGTATTCCTTTGTTACCTGGCCTGCCTGTTCTCCAGATCTATCACCCATCGAGCATGCCTGGTCAATGATTGGAGAACGCCTATCCCGGATTGCCGCACCCGCGAGTTCACAAGATGAACTTTGGCTACGTTTGGAGGCAGCGTGGAATGTCATTCCCGAACAACACATCCAAAGCTTCTTTCACTCTATGCCGCGGCGTGTAGCAGCAGTTATTGACAGACGTGGAGGTTACAGTTCTTACTGATTTTCCCGTCTACCTCACTTCAAAGAAGGCTGTCTTTGGAATCCATTAACACTGATACTATGTGTAATCTCTAAAATAAGTTTGGCTTTGATATCTCTTGTTTTTCTTGGTGTTGCATTTTGGATGGCCAGCAGTGTATTTAACCTCTTTATTTTACATATTTCTCCGTGCTCTATATTAAACTTTTTTAATGAATATATTCCTTGTTCGGATCGAAATACATTCATTTCGTAACGGTCAAACCGCTATGGCATACTTGCCAACTTTCAGCTAAACTTCCGTAAAATGCACGTTAAATTAATCCAGGTTAAACACGTTAGCAACCAGAAAATTTATTTGATGTATAATTACACATTTAATATTATGTTTCTCTATGAAAACCATTTGAATTCATCATTAAAAAATTTCTGGTTCCAAACGTGTTAATCTGGGTTTATTTAACTTACGTTTTACAGAAGTTTAAGGGAAAGTTGGCAAGTATGATATCGGCATTCTAGTGTTAAGGTATATATATTTGTTGAACCTTTACATAATTTAGACTACATACGGTGTTCTGTATTGTTCTAAAAGAAACTGCTTCCCCTTTTTATAATTACAGGTAACTTCACTCATTAGTATTTTCTAGACAGTAGTTAACATTACATCTCGGAAAACAGCAAGTGATTTTTGAAAGCACTGTTCCTATTTGAACATCGTTGTGTAGATTCACAAGGTATTTTGAACAGTTTGGAGAGTAAACTACTGGGAGCGCGAAGCTTCCCTTGGCTCTATGTGGATGAAAAAATACGAAAACGTAAAATCAGAGTATACGAAGAATTTGTTCACTCGAAAGCCGGTTAACTGAAGTGAGGTATAGTAAAAAGTGGAATAATCTGTAATTTTCATAAACTAAAACTAAACCTGTGGCGCTACAATGCTTGTAGAATCATGGCATACAGTGCCCAACACTGATTTCTTGACTATGTGCCGTGAGGTCCTACACAGCATACGGCCCGAATAGCTGGTCGGCCTAATGCGGCACCCTCAGTGTTTACTTTCCGAGCAAGCTTGGTTCTCAACTTATCGACCCCGAAATGATGAAAGATTGAGTAATCCTTTTAAAGTCAGCAGGCCGGAATTGAACTCGGCGCACTGTAGTCCAGTAGACATCCGTGATGGCCTCTATGCCGCTAGCATGTTCACACTTGGATTTGGACAAAAAATTGGAACAGAGTGCCTGGAGACATCTCCTTACATCTAATAGAGCAATGTAATGTGGACCAATTTAATGTCATAGCCGAAGACCTGCAAGCATAACACCAGAAACATGGTTAGGGAAAAGCCGGTTATAAAAAAAGGCCATATAGGCGCAATACATTTTTATAATACATAAATATAGTTACAATAAATAGAATGAATTGATATTAGGTTATCAGAAAGTTAATACGATAATAAAATAAAATAAAAGAATATTACAAGAATATGTAGAAAATTTACAAAAGAATATAAGGGTTCAAGAATGCAAAGCCCTATCAAAGCAAATAAAACTAGGGAATTATTCTTTGTCACTGTTTTCCGGGAGATGGAGTGTTGCCTTTGGTCTGCGCCAACGGCCATTCTCGTCATAGTCGTTAAAGTTTGAATAGCAGGATTAGGGATATTGTGAGTATTATTAAAGAACTTATTGGCTTGGTTTTTAATTGCCGAACGAATAGGAAGAAATCTGAGAACCTACTCAGTTCATATTCGACACTGTTATTTCTGAGCACATTTTTCAGGTATGAAATTTTGAATATTCTGAAACAATTATCTAAGCGATTGATATAGCTTTAGAGCATGAGATTATTATTTAACTCGTTCGAGGTCAAGTGTCCTATTCAGAGAATGAATTTTTTTTATTATTTGGATAATTCTAATAATATTAAAATTATAAAAGTGTGAAAATGTTCGTCTGAGGTGAGCGTCAAAACGGAATGTTAAATATCTTATCATTCTTTTCAAGTATTAATCTTTTTTTTTTTTTTTCAAAGTGCAAAATTTTCACTGAAGATAACAAAATTTACATATTTTATGTGTTTGTAAGACATAACATAAAAGTTACAAAAGTAAAACCCACTTTCAATCAAACGTAACAATAAAATATTCTGTTGTGTTTCTAATAAATATCAAATTTTTATTTCAAAGGCTAAAAAAATTGAAAATATATTTGACATTGCAATAATAATAGATACAGTCGTGGAAAAAAAAGTAAACACCCCGTACTAACTCCCCAACAAATTATTGTAGAAAAAAGTTACTGGTTCCGAACGATTGGAAATAAAGTCTCCTTTTAAATGATGTATATAAAATTTGCTTAGGGGCCATCTACATATTAAAACAAACACAAACTTCATTTTTTTTCAATGGCAATACCAAATTTTAAATCTTCGGTTCAGACTATGTCTAGACACGAAACTTCAAGTCATTTGAATGATAAGTTTTAGAATTATAAACATTCAAAATTTAGTGCGTCAAATGTTAAATTACATTTTCATATTTTTATTTATATCTCCTTAAATTATACTCCTAATGTGATAATTTTTGTGTTGCAATAATACTAACATACCCAAACATAAATATGTTGAATGTGCAATTTTTATAATTTTATGATATGAATTATGAAATTAATATTCGAAAAAATTATGAATTGCAACCTACAACTTTTTGATTGATTTAGATTTATTAGGTTTCGATTCATGTAAATCCAAAATTTCACATTTTTCTTCCAACTAGTTTTCAAATTATATTTAAAAAACTGCAAAATGATGGTTTAAATCTGTGATAGAAGTGACTAGATATTTTGAAATTTCTTCTGATATCCTGTAATCTAGCAGTCTTCAATAACTGCTTGAGTGGCGCTTAAGATGCCTTGATCAAAAAAGGGGCTCTCTCGGTCAACAATCGAGTACCGAACTTCAGTTTGGATACAGCCCCTAAAATACGCTCGTTTTAAAATAATTAATTTCTCGGAAACTTATCGTACTAATTGCATAAAAAATTGTTTTTATGCTAATTGAAGGGTGTAGAGTTCATTTATGCTCTCAGAACTGCGTACTGCTATTGAAAAATACAAAGTTAAGGTTCGTTACAATATGTATATGCCCCCCTAAGCAAATTTTATATACATCATTTAAAAGTACACTTTATTACCAATCGTGTAGTATCAGTAACTTTCTTCGACGATATTTTTTGCAGAGTTAGCAAGGGGTGTTTACTATTTTTTTTCCACATACAAATTTCCATTTTATTTAATCGACTAAAGTCTGCCATTAAAGAAAGCAAAAAGTGTTGTTAAAAATTTCTGGTATGTAAATACATACCAGAATTACGCATAAATATACGCATAATTTTTCACACTGATTGCTATCTGTGACACTTGAACTGAAACATCAATTTTGGTAATATATTGTATTTACTTTGGAAATAGTAAATGAAGAGCATGCCTCGCAGCATATAAGGAAAAAAAATATTCCTATCATTATTTTGAAAAAAATTTACTTTCATAGTACATTTCCATTCCATCTTTTAAAAACATCTTTGAGAAAAATTTTTGATTATGGATAGTGGCAGGAACAATAATTATTTATATATGTTGCGACCCTGGAAGCTTCAATACTGCAAAAATATTGCTACGCATTGTAATTATCTCCAACAAACCGTCAATATTACAAAGATATTTACATTAAGTTGGAAATATTAATAGTGAAATTGCAAAATATCTTTTGCCATTATTCGACACTATATTTAAAATGTAAACTTCACAATGTTGGGGATGCAAATATGGCCAACAATGACCAAGACATAGAAAACAGACAATATAGGAGCATTACTTTTTTGCACCGAGGAAAATATTTTTTACCAGTTTTTTCATTAAATAGTTATAGTTCGCTTAATAGTGCTGTGCCTATTATTACTGGAATGTCAAACAATTTTCACATTTTTTTTCATTTGAAATGCCATAGTATTATAAACGCAATGGTTACATTGGTTACATGTTGCATTGTTACATTTGATTGAAAGTAGGTTTAGTTTGTAAAATTTTTATTTTGTGCATTACAAACAAATAAAATATGTAAATTTTATTATCTTAAGAGAAGTTTTTGCACATTGTAAAAAATAATAAAATAATGGATAGTGAATACAAAGGCATTCATCCTTAATACAAAATTAATCATCCGTTTTGATGCTGAATTTACAAATTTTACAGTTTTACATTTATAAAATTATTAGGATTAGGATAGTAACATTACTATATGGAGATAAAAATAAAACTAATTGTTAAGCCAAAATGATACTCAATTAAACGACTTAATTGTTTTCTTAATAGGACGCAAAATCCCGAACGGGTTAAATAATAACTCCATGCTTTTATGAGATAACGATCACGTTTAGGAAATTTACAGAAAATTCAAATTTCATACCAGAAAAATATACTGAGAACTACCAGTGTCGAATATGAGCCGAGTAGGTATATTGTGAATATGCATACCGCTAGTCTTCACCAGCTGATAAGGATAAAATAAATTTTGCAAAAACTTTGACAGCATACATGCATTTCACCCATCTGTTGCCATACAAATGGGTGCCCCATCTATCTTATCCAACGTCTTCCTAAAACGGTGTGCTGTATCGGTTGGGTAGAGTTCAAAAGGAACAACAAAATAACATATAGGGAAAAAAAAATGAAGTATATAATTAGTTGTTTTATAAAAAAGGGAGGTAAAGAATGCTTGTCGAAGTGTAACTTGACTAATATATGTTTGAGTGAAATAGCAATGTGTAGTGAATTTTCTTTTCGTAAAAACGTTTTACCAGTTGCAATCACTCGAAAGAAGATGTAAAAATTAGACATTAGCATTTTTCAGAGTTCTTGCTGTCTTCTTTATAACAAATAGCCCTTATTTAGGAATTACGCTTAAATCTTCCTTTTGACAAACGGTTTGTGGAATCATATTTATAACAAGTGTAAACGCCTGTCCTAGGAAAGTGGGTAGAAATCGTGGTTTTCTCTTAAAATTTTAAATAACAGATAAAAAAAATTATATTATATTATTACGTAACTGAGCTATTTTATTTAACCTGGCAGAACTCGCTGCATGAGATTTTCTCTCACCGTCGTACTTTTTTAAAGACTCTTATTTAAACCATTTTTCATTTTAATTAAAATTAAAAATGTTATTTCAATTATTTTACCTTTTTGTGAATAAAAATACTAAGCCAAGCAAAAAAAAAAAAAAAAAAAAGGATATTAAGCGAATGTAAATTAAAAGAAAAGCAATTGGGCACCGTGAGAGAAATTCTCACTAGCGAGTTCTTCCGGGTTAAAAAATCATAAAAGTCAGTAAAATGAAATACGCTTTCAAAAAATTTTCATTTGAAATTACACCCTCTCTATTCAATGGTGTAAAATTTAAAATTATGTAATGTTGAGAAGTAATTAAGTTTGCAAAAAAAAAAAAAGGGAAAATGGATTAATTATTTATGAAATCCATTTTTACAAAATAAATCAAACATACAAACTAAGGACTATGTTTATTACATTTACTAGCTAACTTGCCCGGCGTTTCCCGGGTACGTAAAAAAACAGCACGAATTGCGAAAAACCTCTGAAAACCACAATAAGATATCGCAAAAAATTTTAAATCGCTGCACAAATTTCGAAAAGAGAAAAAAATATATATATATTGTGTTCGAAGATTGAAAGTTGATTCAACTTCTATCAACGTCTTTCACTAATGTGGAAAAATGGTAGAAAATCGCTAAAATACACTAAAAATCACATACAAAATACCCGAAAAATTCGAAAATTGTTATACGAAATCCGAATAAACTTTATTGAAATGAAGGTAGAAATTACTTTAGTATTATAGGTCAAAAATGGAATGTCAAAAAATTGCAGCAGATCGCGAAGAAACGTAAATATCGAATTAAAAAAATCCCTGTCGGCTCAAGCCTACAGGCGGACAACAAAACTTAAATCAAGATTTGAGATAAACCCAGTTCCTTCATTAAAAATGAGCTCTAGGGAGCTAAACATTTTGTGAAAATTCTAATGTACATGAATGCACACACGCATGTATATGGAATAGGTTTAAAAAATAGCTAAGCAAATTCAGAGAACTTCAAAGTGTTAAAATAAATTAATATTTCCATAGATATTTCCATAGAGATATTAGTCATCTCAAAGTTGTTGGCGAGTTTGAAGACGATCCGTGCATAATTGCGACTTTTATCGTGCGGACAAAATGTAGTACATACATACATACATATATATATATATACGTTTTTTAAATGGGGGTGGTTTTGAGTTCCTGGCGTCTTATAATGAAAAGTTATGAAGAAATTTTTCAAAAGTCGCACCATGGTAACGACTGCAATAGGTCGTATTTCTTACGAAATCTACCTAAAATCACTTGATGACGTAACGAACACGCGTAAAGTGTTTAATGTCAAGTAAATTTGACATTTACGATCACACATTATTGGCATTTAATCTTATAGTTTGGCGATTTTTTTTTTTTTTTTTTGTCTACGGGATAATCAGGTAGAGCCACAAATTATTTCTGTTCGTATTTAAAAGTAGACAAATAGCTCTTCTTTATATATATAAATAAAATAAATATTGAAAAAAAAAATGCTTACATGTATATGAAAAGTAAATAGTTTGTCAGTAAATATAGTAAAAGTCACTTCACTCGCCAAGGCCATTTTCTCTAACTCACCAAAGCCCATATATTAAAAATATACCAAATACTCTTAAATCTGTTGCCTGATACTAAGTAATCACAATAATGTAAATAACTATTAGGCATAGATACGTACCGGATTTGGCGCGATTTTTTTTCACGCCAATTTGGTGAAAACATCGTTTTCGAATATCAGTTACATATATATATTTAAATTATTTTCTATTATTTTAAAAGGAAATAGCAATAAATAATAAAAAGTTTACTTAATATCTATAGAACAAAACAGTTTATATAACTGTAAAAAAGAAAATAAAAGTAAATAAACAATTTATTAATAAATAAACAACAATAGCCGAATTACCACGTCAGGCAAAATAACGTCATTTTGGAGCGCATTATGTACCATGGAGCGTATATGACATCGTGCCAACAAAACTTTCAATAATATAGTAAATATGTCATTTGGTGGTGACTTGATTATCGAAGATTATAAAATATGTGTGTATATGGCGCATTTTTACACTAAAATTTAAATACTTAACTGCATAGTTATAATTTTAACTCCTTTTTATATAATTTACATTTGAATATAAAGATTTACTCCAAAATGTTCTCCTACACTTAAAAAAAATCATTGCGACCTTCGCCTGGCTTATTTCACGCTTCTGCCTTTGTGGCTTAAAATTGCATTGTTTGGCGACCAAGGTAATAATTAAATAGCATGTAACTCACAAATAAAGCCTTTCTCCTGTAAGACATACGATGGGGAAATTACATAAAAAAAGACAATTATATTGAATAAGAAAAAGGACTAAAAGACTGTTACTTAAATTTTATTTCTTCAAGTTTTTTCAGGCAGATTTTTATTAAACTGGCGAAGCGAAAAATCGCCAAATAATGTGTCAATTGCTTCTTTCATACTAATTTATTTTTTAAGTTTTATAAACATTCCTTTCATGTTTAAATTAAATATTTTCATTTTATAAAATTTATCTCGAATTAAATAGGTTTTTGATTCTTTTTTTTTATTATTAAACAAAAAACAGTTATTTTCCTTTTAATTCGCGATTTGTTTACATTACTTTCTAACGGATATAGCCATTTCAATTCATTTATCAACTATAATTTTCACCAAAATGACCACTGGCAACACTTTCGTCGAAAATATCAATAAAATACAATAATCTAAGCATTGTATCATGTTACTTTTATTCACAATTTAATTTACTAGGATTCCCTGAAATATAATTAATATAATCCCTAAAGTTAATATTAGTTTTTGTTGCATTAAAATATTTCAATTTGTTGATTTTCTGTAAGCAAGTAATCCATATAGGTTTACAATGGAAATCTATGGGAATTTGGCGAAATATTAGACATATCGCCACGTTGGCGTCACTTTTGGCGACTCATTTTGGTCGCCAAATTCGGCGATATACCGCCAAGTTGGCGACAAACTTGGCTGCATTTGGCGACAGAACTATGTCCCTCTACGGCAACCTCCTTATAGGTATGGAAATGCATTAAATGCTGTTCAATAATTGCATAAAAAATTCGCTAAAAATTCAAAAATCGCTGCACGTTTAAACTTTTTTGAAAAGAGAACAAAATTTACTATATTGGGTTAAAAGAAAAAAAACATATTCTTCTCACTTATATGGAAAAATCGCCTCGAAACATAAAAAAGCGCTAAAAATCGCTTAAAAATTTAAATAAAAAAAATCTAATCGAAAATCGGGCTTCGAGGTGCAAAACTTCATATATAGACGTACGTTTTCCCCAAATTTTGTAGCTCTACGTGCAGTGGTCTCTTCAGAACACCGTCGACACACTCACTCACTCACACACAAACTTCTTTCTTTATTATTATAGACAAAAATATCAATAAAATACAATAATC
Source organism: Maratus speciosus (assembly GCA_963932465.1). NCBI lineage: Eukaryota > Metazoa > Arthropoda > Arachnida > Araneae > Salticidae > Maratus > Maratus speciosus. The sequence continues at coordinate 60,780,049 of OZ010788.1, forward strand.
TAAGCATTGTATCATGTTACTTTTATTCGCAATTTAATTTACTTGGATTCCCTGAAATATAATTAATATAATCCCTAAAGTTAATATTAGTTTTTGTTGCATTAAAATATTTCAATTTGTTGATTTTCTGTAAGCAAGTAATCCATATTCGTTTACAATGAAAGTCTATGGGAATTTGGCGAAATATTAGAGATATCACCAAGTTGGCGTCACTTTTGGCGACTCATTTTGGTCGCCAAATTTGGCGATATACCGCCAAGTTGGCGACAAACTTAGCGGCATTTGGCGACAGAACTGTGTTCCTCTACGGTAACCTCCTTATAGGTATTGAAATGCATTAAATGCTGTTCAATAACTGCATAAAAAATTCGCTAAAAATTCAAAAATCACTGCAAGAATTCCGAATAAACTTTTTTGAAAAGAGAACAACATTTACTACATTGGGTTAAAAGAAAGAAACCGTATTCTTCTCACTTATATGGAAAAATCGCCTCGAAACTTAATAAAAGTGCTAAAAATCGCATAAAAAATTAAATTAAAAAAATCTAATCAAAAAATTGAAAATCGGGCTTCGAGGTGCAAAACTTTATATATAGACGTACCTTTTCCCCAAATTTTGTAGCTCTACGTGCAGTGGTCTCTTCAGAACACCGTCGACACACTCACTCACTCACACACAAACTTCTTTCTTTATTATTATAGACAAAAATATCAATAAAATACAATAATCTAAGCATTGTATCATGTTACTTTTATTCGCAATTTAATTTACTTGGATTCCCTGAAATATAATTAATATAATCCCTAAAGTTAATATTAGTTTTTGTTGCATTAAAATATTTCAATTTGTTGATTTTCTGTAAGCAAGTAATCCATATTGGTTTACAATGGAAGTCTATGAGAATTTGGCGAAATATTAGAGATATCACCAAGTTGGCGTCACTTTTGGCGACTCATTTTGGTCGCCAAATTTGGCGATATACCGCCAAGTTGGCGACAAACTTAGCGGCATTTGGCGACAGAACTGTGTTCCTCTACGGTAACCTCCTTATAGGTATTGAAATGCATTAAATGCTGTTCAATAACTGCATAAAAAATTCGCTAAAAATTCAAAAATCACTGCAAGAATTCCGAATAAACTTTTTTGAAAAGAGAACAAAATTTACTACATTGGGTTAAAAGAAAGAAACCGTATTCTTCTCACTTATATGGAAAAATCGCCTCGAAACTTACAAAAAGTGCTAAAAATCGCATAAAAAATTAAATTAAAAAATCTAATCAAAAAATTGAAAATCGGGCTTCGAGGTGCAAAACTTCATATATAGACGTACCTTTTCCCCAAATTTTGTAGCTCTACGTGCAGCTGTCTCTTCAGAACACCGTCGACACACTCACTCACTCACACACAAACTTCTTTCTTTATTATTATAGATACTCAGAGAATAGAGTACTTTTGTGTTAGCTCGACGATGTGATAAATCGCCAAATATTGTTCCCATTGATATCATTCATATTTAATTAATTTCCCTTAAAATATAAACCTTTAACCCATTTCATTTAAAAAGCATAACTTTTATTTAAAATACAAAAATTCAAAATACATATATTGCATACAATTAAAATAAATGCATTTCACTCATTTTTTTTTAAACACATAGCAATAATAATAAATAACATAGCATTTTATTTCAACTTTAAAGCATTTTTTCTAAATCCCACACTCGAAAAAATAACTACTATTGGCAAAAAAACCCTGTTAAGTGCAAGATTTGCCCCCGGGTAACATAAAAGTATCGAAAATAGACTTGAGTTCTCTAAGACTTCGCTTTAAATTAAAAACTATTGTCATTGGTTTATAGGCGAATGATGTCAAAGGCATATTAATACTACAGGAGTTAAAATATTCAATGCGCGAAAGTTTTTATCAATGAAATTTCAAAAATGTGTGACTCATTACACATTGTTTACATTGTAAAATTAATCACAATTTTTGAAATGTTCGTTTGTTTATATCGGAAATCTGTTGTTGGTAGAAAAATACAATTTTTTATCTTTCTAACGCAGTTTGTCTAACAACTGTCTGACAAGTTCTTTACGAGCTATTAATTTTTTCAGTAACTTCAAATGTTTCATTTTCCGAGATTAATCTGTGGCAACGATTAGCGAAAAAGCCAGTCGTCAGCAACGAGTAGCTTTTCATTGAAGAGGATTTTTTCAGTAACTTCAAATGTTTCATTTTCCGAGCTTAATATGTGGCAACAATTAGCGAAAAAGCCAGTCGTCAGCAACGAATAATCTTTTCATTGACGAGGATTTTTTCAGTAACTTCAAATGTTTCATTTTCCGAGCTTAATATGTGGCAACGATTAGCGAAAAAGCCAGTCGTCAGCAACGAGTAGCTTTTTATTAAAGAGGATAATAATGAATATATGTAATAACAATATTATTTTTAATCGAATTATTTTTATACACAATACATTGATTGTCTAAGTACGAATATTAAGTATATTTCTAAAAAGTTAACTTAGGTTGAACTTAGTATCGGTTTAATTGAGTTCAAAAGTAACAATAAAATAATATATCAAAAAAATTTCGAAGTATATTATTAGTTGTTTTATAGAAAAGGGAGCTAAATAAGGCTCGTCGAAGTGAAACCTCCTGAGACCCAAGCAAAATATAATGCATATATATTTTTTTTTTAATATGAGTTTTTTTTCAACAAATAGACATCAAAAATGATGTTTTTAAAGAAATTAATAAATTTCGATTTTTTAATTTTGTTTTACAGCACATCCATCTAAAAGGATGTTCAGGCCATAACTCCCTTTAAAATAATTTTAAAAATGCTAAAAGTATGGGAAAGAATACAGTTTATTATAAAGAACAAGGCAAGAGGCAAGTATTAACATCTGCTATTAAAATTGAAAAAAAAAATAGTTTATACAAATTAAAATAACATGAAAACGAAACTTACTAACAGAACGTAGAATTCCAAATTCACTCATTTATTACGCCATTTTGTGAACAAAATAGTTACCGTTGCCAAAATTCAAAAGCTGAATGTTGATTTTTGATTCATTCATTACCAAAACCATTTGGTTTTCGATTTCTACAATGAAATTTAACGCAATAGAAGGAGAAAGCAAAACACCCATTTAAATTGATGCCAGGTTTCAGGAGGATATATGGATGAAATAGCAATGTGTAGTGAATTTTCTTTTTAGGAGAACGTTTTACACAGTTGCAATCACATGAAATTGGTGTAAAAATTAGAAATTAGCATTTTCCAGAGATCTTGCTGTCTTCTTTTTAACAAACAGCCCTTATTTCGGCATGACGATTAATTGTTCCTTTTGACAAAAGGTTTTGCGTTGTCGTATTTATAATAATAATGAATATAAGTAATAACTATATTATTTTTTATCGAATTATTTTTATACGCACTACATTGATTGTCTAAGTACCTATATTAAGTATATTTTTAAAAGTAGTAAAAATGCAAAATGAATCACTACAAAACCCCTTAATGGATTAGAATTTTGTGACGCAACACTTTATCTTTTGACTCTAAGAATATTAAATTAGGATATTAACAATAACGATATAAAATTTTGATTGACGTCATTAATTAAAATATGTGTAGCTGTATTATTTATTTCATCATTTCATTTTTGGTCTATTTATAATCGCATGTGCAAAAATTATGTTCAACATGAATTTATTCGCTGATGTGCTTCATTCAAATCTCTTGTAAATTAAAAATATGAGTTTAAAGACATATGATATTAAAATTTAAAGCGAGCCTTGATGTGGTTATAAAGTTTGTTTTAAATTATTTTTTGTTTAACTAAAATATATTTACACATCTAAACAATACTTTTAATTTTCTATTACACTGTTATATATATCACTTTCAGTGAATCTATATTATTCACTGAAGTGTATTTATTTTAATGAATTGTTTTATATTTAAAAAAAAAAAAAAGCAAGAAATGCATTCTTAAAATTAGCAAGAAATGCAATCTGTCATCAAATAATTTAAAAACATTTTAAAGCAACAATACAAATGTAATGCCTGTTTTTCTTTAATTTTTTCACCTATGCATTTCAAACTTTCATAAATTTGCGACTATTTTTAAAATCTTGATATGAATTAAATATTATTAAACTTTTATTTTTTATTAAAATTTATCATTTACATTAAGGAATAGTTTAACGTTTGCTTTTCGACAGTGGAAAAAGATATTTTTACATTTGTATTTTAAACTATCTAATTACTTTCTAATTTACTTTCTTTTTTTACATTTAAATCTTGAAAGTAAAAGAAAAGAAAAAACATGGTTCAATGAATATTTATGTATGTCATTAAAGGATTTGGATTACTAGAATTGGGTAAAAGAAAAAAAGTAATGAATAACCTTTAATTAATTTTTTGCTGTAATCACTGTAATTAAGAGATAAATAATCAATAACCAGGAGAAAAAAAATGTAAACTATACTCTTTTTATAAAACCCTTAAATGTACTGATGAGAAATAGTGCTAAAAAAAGATTGAAATAATAAGATGATTGTATTTAAAATTAAGAAACAATATTGTTGTTTTACGTCAAAGGATTTTGAAACACAATTTTAAATTGTGTTTCCTATATGTTGTATAAATATATAAACATATATATATATATATATATATATATATGTTGCATTCTAGCAACATTGGATTGGCTTTATCGTTGAAAATGCCGTACTGGCTGTAACGATAGCAGTTGTGGATCACATCCAGCGATAATGGCGTAGAAGAAGTGGTCAGAACAGATAATTCGAATCTGTTATATTAGTAGAACAAATTGTTAAAATGCAGTTGTCGAGTGAAATCAATGGAATACATCGTTCTGTGAAGTTTCCCCAGAAGAAATTGAAACAACTCATAATATCAGCTAAGCACTTTATTAGATCATCTTGCAAAAAGTGCAGTTTCCACCAAGATAATTAGCCATCGCTCCGTAGTAGTAATTAGGTTTAAAGAAAGTTCCAGATAATCGAATAACAGGACGGTGACCAGGGGATGGATGAAAACTGGAAATACGACTCAAATCTGCTAAAATTTGCTGAAACACAGCGAGTATCAGCTTCTTGTGTCTCACGTGTAAGGATACAAATATGACGTAGGTCGCGTTCTCAACCAATGAATAACTAAGAATGTCACGTCATATAAAGAGTGCGAACAGAGCTAGCGGATGAATTAGGAGGAAAAAAGGATAGCATCAGAATTGCGCGGGAAAGTAAAAACGGAAGCTAAAAGAATAAACTCGAAAGAAAAAAGGGCGGGAATGGAACATTTAATTTAAGAATACTAAAAGAGTAATATTTAAGCGATTAAGACAAGTGAGACATTAAATTAAAGGGTATTTAACAGAGTTAACGATAGAGATTATTTAAGGATAAGGATTTAGTGAATATAAAGTCGTAATTCAGAATAAGATAAGGAAATCGCGGAATTAGATTTATAATGTAACATGTATATTTAAATTATCATTTGATTGAAAAGATGTTTTGAAAAATGAATTTTTGTTTCTATCGAATTAACGATAAGTTACGAATATAACAACAAAAACGGATTTCTTAATTTTTCAGTATTTTCTTTAGATTATATGATCTTAGATGAGTGTTTTAAAAAGAAACTTAAAGCGAACAGTTGGTTTATATTTAATTGGATTTTTCGTTATAGTAATATCCGTTTTCTTTTTCTTTCCATGTAATGTATAAACGGCTATTGCTGTTATTGTTTAAAATTCGATAAAAAACTATTTTGCTTATGGGGTCTTATACCTTTCAAACGCGACGAAACTTAACAAAAAAATTCAAAGTTTGAATTAGTCTATCTTCAAATCCTTTTTATGTATAAACATGAAATTTTGGATTTTGATTAAACAGATTGTGCCTTGTAATATGCTGTCATTAGAAATTTATTAGCCTTTTACAGAATTTGTGTATTGTTGAAATCAAAATAGCTCTTTTTTTTTACTCCATAAGTCATTGCGCGCATGATATCTTGAGAAAGTGCGTATGGATTGTCATGAAATTTGGTAAAGGTACTAAACATGTACGTGTGTTTAAAATGAACTAAAGGCCAAAATTATTTAATTAACTGTATAAAAAATATTTTTGAAAAAAAAATTATAATTTTATATTTTTAATAAATAAAAATAGTCATAACTAAAAATATTACCATTGTAAACACTTAAAAGTAGTTCATTTTAAACACACATATTTGCTTAGTATCTTTACCAAATTTCATGACAATCCATACATACTTTCTCAAGTTATCATGCGCGAAATGACTTCTGGAGTAAAAAAAGAGCTATTTTGATTTCCACAATACACAAATTCTGTAAAAGGCTAATCAGTTTCTAATGTTAGCATATTACAAAGCACAGTCTGCTTAATCAATATCCAAAATTTCATGTTTATACATAAAAAGAATTTGAAGATAGACTAATTGAAACTTTGAAGTTTTTCGCTAATTTTCAAAGCGTTTAATAGGTACAAGACCCCTTAAAAAATTAACAGAATTGTTGTACAGATTTTCAAATTTCACTTGTTGAAGAATATCTAAAGATTCACCTAAAATTGCTTTATTACAAAATTCTTACTTTATATATATATATATATATAAATAACCCATACAAATAAAATTAAATAATCATAAGATTAATGTGTTCTACCATTTTATTACAGACATTATGTGGCATTAAAATATACCAAGCTACATAAATTTAAAATAGACTAAAAAATAGTGTAGATGTCAAAAAATTTAAAAATACACTTACTCTAGAAAATACTTGTACAGATATTTTATTTATGTTTTAGAGCATGAGTATTTATAAACCTTTTGACATCTACACTATTCTTTAGTATATTTTACATTAACGTAGATTAGTATATTTCAATGCTATGTGATGTCTTTAATAAATTGGTTGAATAGCTGAAGCATATGATTAATATGTGACATTTTATAAAACGTTAAATAAATATAAGAATTAAAATTAAACTATTCTGACTAAAAATTAAACTAGTTAAACTGTGCCAATCCCAAAACATTCTGCTATCTCATACATGTTAATGCATAAAAATTCGCTGTCACAGAACCATAATTAAATGACAAGCGATGACCATCATGAGGATTCTAAAAGTATATGTCCGTTGAATTGTGTGCAATTAAAAAGGAGATATAAGATGCTTAAGCATAGCATTTTCAAACAAATCGTTGAATATTCTCACTCACACTCTCAGATGTCTGCAACCAAATTTCAAAAACCTAAGAGCAGAAATGCTAGGTAGTATACACCCAAGTCTAATAAAGAACTAATTATGTGAAAGTGTAGCAAAACATGAAGCTTAATTAAATTCCATGCATTACTTTTTTATCTAGAGGAATCACGAAAATCGCGAAATAATCGTAGCATAGCATAGCCACCTTGTGGCATGATTTACACATAAGCCTAATCAACACCAACTTATGAGAAAATCCAACATAATATGGAGTTTGATTAAATTCCGTAATGCCAACATCTAACAGAATCTGGAATATGATGAAAACCACTGCATTAGTTCTTGAGACAAAGCTATTTCACAAATATTATCAGCATACAAGCGCCACTTGTTGCGCGATTTACACGAAAACCTAAACAACATCAACCTTTATCAACGTCTAACTGAGTCTGAAGTTTGATGAAAATCCATGCATTAGTTCTTGAGATAGAGCTACTGCGTAAATTGTGAAAAATACAGCACAGCAGCACTACCTGTTGGGAGATTTACACGAAAACCTAATCAAGACAAGGCCCAATAAAGTACCTCCAATTCGTAAGGTTTCGTTATTTTTACCGAGTTAAGTGACAAATAGGGGAAAAATGATTTATTTTATTTAAAAACTGAAATCCTCAGTTTTTAATAAAACGTGCTTTCCATGTGGGTTTGACATTTACGACATTATGAAAATTTTAGTTTCTGATGCTATGTATTTTAAAAAGTTATTCTTTATATTCGAGCATTCATTTAAATAAACAAGTTCGTAATTTTAGTCTTAAAAGTTATGTAGTAATACTTATTTAAAACAGTATAAAGAATTTAAAAAGACAAATTTTAAAATGCAACCACATTGATTGCACACTGTTTTTTTCACAGCCATAGGTTTAAAAGTTTACTAACATCAAATACTACTATATTTTAATAGGATTTTTTGCAATATTTAATCGGAAATTTCTGTGTTTAAAATTTCAACGCGCCCCTATCACAACTTTTACGGCAAAAGTTATATAGGGTGAAACAAAACTCTTGCCCTGATTATAAATATTTATTATTCTCAAACTGTTATAATTAGACATATGTTTGTTTGGCTATATTGTAAGTGCCATTATAATTTTTTTATAAGACCACGTACCTCAGTAAATTTCAACGAGTGCCCCCTTAGTAGCTCGGAGAATGTCTAAGAGGTTTTCTAGTTCCCGCCTTGTGTTCTTTAACATGTTTTCTTTTACAGTACACACAGCACCTTCTATTCTAATCTTCAGTTCCTCGACTTCAGCAATTGGTGTGGCAAGAAGTGTGGTCCTTGATATAGCCCCAAATAAAAAGTCCAGAGGATTAATATCTGGAGACCGGGGTGTTGGTCCATCCCTTCCAAACAACCGATTCAGATATGTTTCATTCTACTGCTGCTCAAAAAACTACTAAAACTGACCTATCCAATGATACAACAAGTTACATTATTATACAAACGTTTAATTGTAATGAATTATAATAAGGGTAAAACTTTTGGTTCACCCTGTGTTTCTTGAACCACTGTTCAACATGGTGCAGAAACAGTCTAAATATTCATTGTTATTCGAGAATTGAACTTTCGCATTCGGAGTAAAAGCGAATTCTCTAATTTCAAATGCAGTTTTTTGAGTCTTTGATAAATCCGTTTAGCACTGGTTCTTGAGAAAATAGATATAGTAATAATCAATTATTTTATGTTATAAAAGTTTATTCTGTAATACTGTAAATAATATGTTGCATGCTGAGGGTTTTTTTTTTTTTTTTCATAGTCAAAAGAAATTCTTTTGAGAAGTGAAAGAATTTAATCATTCGATATCAAGAAACAAAAAAGTTGCACATTGTAATGTTTCTTTTAGGCATAACATTCATGTACAAAAGATATAGAAAGTAAAACTAGATCTTGATTTTTAAATTAATAAATCTTTTTTAATATAAAAGATTTCCTCGTGTTTGTCTTTTTACACTAAATAATGCTTGATCATATTTTTATGAAAAAATCTTATTGTTTCATGATTAATAATTGGTATTTATATTCTTTAAATGCATGTTTACGGATTTCTTTCTGCAAGTAAATATGACTAAGATTTAATTTTCTCTACTGTTATGTTTAATATCTTATTTATCCTAACTATTTCAATAGTTTTATGAAATATCTTGCATTTTTAAATGCCTAACAAAATGAAATACTTGTGCCTTAAAACAGACCATGCTCGTCCTGCGAGAGTCTGCGATTAAGTATCAAGAAACTTTATTTATTTTTAACCTCTATTCCTACTTAAAACTATTGAGTTAATTTTGTTCTCATTTATAGTTCTTTAATAAGTGTAAATTTAAGTGGTTAAAATTTTTAATTTCAGTTTATGTATTGTACTAATCTGTTTAATATCATTTTAAGAAGTTGCATATTCAAGATTGTATTCCTGGACTTATGCTTTAAATGTTGTTGCTTAAAGTCATTGTTAGTAACTAAACAAGTTTCTTCATTAATCTAATGTTGAATGGTGATTCATTATAAGGTATCGTTTAGGGTATCCATCTTCTTAACTAGTTAGTAGAAAAGAAAAACAACAAAAAAAAAATCTCGATTTTTCTCTTTTTGGTCTCTTGACTTTTAATTATGTGTGTTTATATCCTGTTGTAATGTTCTACACCATTTTTTCCCAGATTTTCTTCCCTTTGAAGAGTCCCTGTTTGTCTAAATTCTATTGCCCTAAAAAACATACTCTTCATCCTGTCTCGAGACCATATATATTGCACCTTTTCTACTGCTCTCTCCATCTAGGACAAGGGCACTAAGTTAAAGTCATTATACTCATCCTGTGAGAGTTAGGGTAATGCCCACTCTATATAGAGTCTTTAGTGCATTATTCCTGTGTTTATACACGAAAATCTTTTTTTTTTGTTGTTGTTGAAGTAAAATCTGCTAAATGGCTTCCTTTACGTAAAATCTCATTTGTGATTGAAAAATGTAAGGCGGCTTTGTGTAAGATCCATTTTTTTCTATGTCTACAAAAATTGAGTACAAGTTTAGTGATATTTTGTATGCCACCCCTGCAAGTATCTGTAGGATTTTTTTTTTTTTTTTTTTTTTTTTTTTTTTTTGTAAATAGCTTTTCTTGTTTTAAAATTTACGGTTTTGCCAAGCTCGTTTACTAATGTGAAACCTCTCTGTTGTGTGCAAGGTCAAATTTCGTTCATTCATCTCTGTTTGTTGTTCTCATCATAATTAAGTATTATAGTGATCTTGAATTGTAATTATATATTTTAATTTTAAGTATCTTCATTCCTGTACTCTATGATAAGCGGTATGTCATCACATACCATTCAACTGTGGTCTATCGCATTAACTCGACTGTGCACTATGGTATAATCTTCTTTTATATAAGTACAGAGTGCTATGGTTTTATCTTTTATCATGAAGTATAAATAGTATTATTGTTTACAGTGTTTTTAAGGGTTTAAATTTTATGCTGTTATGATCATGATCATCTAAATTCAAAGTCCTACGCATTCTTCATCATTTTTCGACAATTTTCAGAATTTTTCAGCATTTTTTAATCTTTTTGGGGTATTCTTCATGAATTTTAGAAGGTTTATTAGTTTTTCTTTTGGAAAGTTATTTTTTATATGGTGCACCAGTTCTAAAATTGTTAGATAACTTTGCCAGTACCTTCAGTATGAATATCATCATTATCAATTTTTTTTGTTAACTATTAAAGATTATTTAGTTCTTTATTTACTATTATATGTACCTTAAAAAATTTACGTTTTTAATGATCACTTAAAATGTCAGTTAGTTATATATGTTCTGAACTTATCTTTTTTTTCAAAAGGATATATATACTGTAAAAGGTTAATGATGCTGCTTTTATTTTTTTCTAACAGTATTATAGTAACTTTTCTATGTTCGTGTACAGATGTCAGGCAATGTTACACTGACTTATTATTGTATCAAGATTTCTTAATGATTTTTTCCTTTGCATGCAGGTGTTGTGTGGTCAGTGTCGTGTTAAAATTTATTGCTGGTTGGTTGGCTAAGCCAGTACCAATTGTTAAAGGTTGATAATTGAAAATGAACTTGAAAAGTAAAAAATGCATTCATAGAATGCGATGGATGGTTGGTTGGATAAGTTTAGAGTTAATTCAAGCTTGACTTGAAAAACTAATCTGAAAGGGTTTAAAGTTGCAATGTTTTAATTAAGCTTAATGGCGCTTTACTCCAACCTACAGGAAATTTCAGTTACAAGAGTCCAATAAAATCTTGCGTATAGTAGATTTGAGACATTGCGTTGTGTTTTCTTAAAAAATATATATCCAGTGGCAATAAATAGGTTACTGGGAAGTTTTACTTCCATGAACTTGTGTTGTAACAATCGATAAAAACAAAATGACTGGAGATTAATAGTTCATTCGAACATTCATATTTATTGAAACTTCAGTAATCCAATATGTATGTTAGGCATCGTGGTAGGACTAATTTAGAGAGAAATTTAAAATATATCGGCTCCACTGCTGCTGAATTCTAAGGCTATCGACATGTAATTTAGTCAACATAAAAATAAGATATTAGACAGCAGGGAAGAACCTATTTATATAGAACTTGGAAAGGCATAAAAAAACTATACAACGATACTTATAAAGACGGTTAGCATATCACCTTTTCCCATAGTCATCTTTATTGTCAATGAATGTCCATCATGCACAGCGACCTCCAAACGCATGTTCTGAAGTTATCGGGCACTGGAAACACATCTCTGCATGCTGAAAGAATCCGCTTCTTCTTTTCCTCTCTTCACTAGCGAAACCCGCAGATTATAAGCACGGCAAGTGTTGCCAACACAAAAAGGCAAACCGCCACAACGTGCGCCAAAGAATTGATGAAAAGGCCTAGAAAATACGGGAAACGCCAAACTCCGCGGACTAATACGCCAAACGTGGCAGACAGACTACGCGAAGTGAAAGTCAAAGTAGGTAAAACGGGAGATCGCAAAAATTGCAAAAGGAACGATTCATCTGGGCGATAACTGGTAAAACCAAGGAGATTGGTGGACAAAAGAAATGCCTAGCTTGAGTTCAAACGAACTCAAGGGACAAAACTGAATAAAAGGGAGAAAACCAAGGTATTTAGGTCGTGACTACGACAGTCAGTTCCACACAACTTGTACTCTGTTTAAAGAAAGTTTTTTTTGGTTTATAGACTGCACTTCAGCTGGATTGGTACAGCTAAATACAGAATTTATTTATGTACTTTATTTTTAGTTTTCAAGTTAATGTAAAGGCATTGTGGTGGAACCCCACCCCCCTTGTTTTGGTTTACTGTTCTAAGAGGTTTTTTAGGTAGCTTTCTTTACAAAAAAGCTACCTATTGCAGCCGTTCGGAGGAAAGCGATTTCAAAAAATTTTGGTATATTTTCATCGATTATGACCCCCAGACCCCGAAACCACCCTCCGTTCAAAATTGATATATATATATATATATATATATACATATATATATCTGACCTATGTCACACTGTAACTCCCGTAATTATGAATCGATTTCGATGTAATTCGGTGTGTACATAGTACATACCAATGTCTCGACCGAGTTCGTTAGCCAGCTTCATCCGTCGTTTTGTTTCAAAATGGCGGCCATTTAAAATTTTTAAAAAAATTTAAAACTTGAAATGTGGTACCAAAAAATTAATAATGGAAAAATATTTTTTTCTTATGTATTTGACCTTTATACAAAGATTCCGGAGCAGTTTTTGTTTCGTCTATATCTTAAAAAATGGCTGAGTTATAGCATTTTGAATTTCTAGTGTGGCTGACATTTTGAAACGTCCTGAATTTTGTCACGCGATAAAAGGCGTATTTATGAACCGATTTGGATGTAACTTCGTTTATACATAGTACATACCAATGTCTCGACCGGGTTCGTTGGCCAGCTTCATCCGCCATCTTGTTTCAAAATGGCAGCCATTTAAAAAAAATTAAATTTAAAATTCAAAATGAGGTATTAAAAAATTGGAAAATGAAAAAGATTTTTTTATGTGTTTGGCCTTGATAGAAAGATTCCGGAGCAGTTTTTGTTTCTGAAAATTTGTTCTTTTGTTGATATCTTAAAAAATGGTTGATTTATAGCACTTTGAATTTCTAGCATGGCTAACATTTTGAAACGATCTTGTATTTGTCACGTGATAACACACGTATTCGCCTATTTCGATGTAAGAAGGCATGTGGATAGTATACATCAACACCTCGACCAAGTTCGCTGGCCAGATTCATCAGCCATCTTGTTTCAAAATGGCGGCCATTAAATTAAAAAATATATATATATTTAAAGTGAGGTGCAAAAAAATTAGAAATTGAAAAAGGTTTCTTTCTTAAGTATTTGATCTTGATATAAGGATTCAGGAGCATTTTTTGTCTGTCTTTACCTTAAAAAATGGCTCAGATATAGCAGTTTCAATTTCTATTGTGGGTGACATTTTGAAAAACCTGATTTTTTGCATGCGACAGCACTCCTATATATTAACCGATTCCGATGTGAGTGAGCATGTGCACAGCAATTACTAAGGTCTCGACCAAGTTCACTGCTTAACCTCATCCACCATGTTGTCTTAAAATGACAGGCACTTTAAGAAATTGCCGAATTTGGCAGCCAAATATAAGTTACTTTAAAGAAAAGCAGCTTGGATAAAGCTGACTAATTTCGCGAAATTCTCATTCATTATATTGATAAAAATTAGTATTGAATCTCCTATATTCGGTTTCCACTAAATTGAGCTTCGTGTGTTTGCATGATATAAGTTGGCTTTTTTTAAATAAGGATTATGAAAGCTACCTCTTCCTCCCGGCACTGGCCGGAAGGACTTTTTTCATTTAGCTTTGTCCTTTTTTTTGTATTTTTCTTCTTCCTTTAGCTTTGGTGGTTGGTTTAGCTTTGCTTTACACACACACACACACACAAAAAAAAAAATCTTTTCATGAGTGTAGGTATTGCCTTCACTCATTCATTCATATTTTTTTCTCCGTTGTCCTGGTGTATGTCGTAGTCACGACCTAAATACCTTAGTCTTTCCCCTGTTTACTCAGTTTTGAGCTTTGAGTTCGTTTGAACTCAAGTTAGGCATACGTTTTGTCCATCAATCTCCTAGGTTTTACCAGTTTTCACCCACGTGAGTCGTTTCTCTTGCAAGCCCTTTCGCAATCCTTGCGATCAGCCATTTTCCCTACTTCGACTTTCACTTCGCGTAGTCTATGTGCCACGTTTGGCATGACAGCGCGCGGAGGTTGGCGTTTTCAGTTTTCCATGTATTTTCATCGATACCTTTGCGCACACTGTGGCGGTTTGCCTTTTTGAACCGGCAACCTTTGCCGTGCTGATAATCTGTGGTTTTCTGTAGAGTCGATAGAGGATCTTACAGTATCACAGATATGTGTTCGCCCGTTCTGAGATAGCGTTTGGAATGCCGCTCCAACATACTGGATGTTTTTCGTCTGTGGAAATGCAGATGAGAAAAGGTTTTATGTTATCCTTATTGTTCATTTTTTTTATAATACCCCAACAAACACTCAACTTACGGCCGAAAGGCGTATATGTCGCGGCCAAAAGGAGTTAAGGCCATTTGTAACCAAACAATGTTGTGCCGTAAATGACCCGCCGCTAGTTCCGGCAGCTACTGCCGGAACGGTAATGTTTCGGCGGTGAGAGAACTGTTGCATTTACTTTGCCCGGCAACTCTTAAGGGGCGGTTTCTGGCAAAAATGTAATGGATCATCATCGTTTAGAAAGTAGAGGGCTAATATCACCTAACCCGAATATTTAATTAAAGAGAGGAAATATATTTTTCTCTTCATTTCTTTCTAAGTAAGTTTAATTATTTTAAATCTGGGTTTTAGTAAAAATATAAATATGTCGTGAGATTTATATTTAAAGCAGTAAAATAGATTACATATTTTTATTTAGTTTGAAAATATTTTACAAAAATCAAAAATTGTCCCCAAAATGTACATAAATTCCCTGTTTATATATTTTTTAAAAATATGGAAAAAAACAACAACATAAAAGCGTTTAACTTTCTTGCCTTTAAAATATCTTTAAATAAATATATTTTGAACACACTGGAATAAAAAAGATTATATTTAATGGTTATTTTATATTGTTTTTGATTGCAAAGATAATCAGATAGCATAATATAAAATATATGCTGATTTGAATAATATATTAATAGCAAAATACTGCAATCTTCGGACATATATACTACTTAAACATGTTTAAAAATTTATTGATAAATGTCAATTTATTTATGCTCTTTTTTTTCAGCATTCATGAAAAAATATTTGTTATAATGAAAAGGAGAAAATGTTTCAATAAGCAGTTATTCTTGAGCGAGGAGAGGGGGGGGGGGGAGAGAAAAGGTAACTTAAAAGCTG
The DNA here is from genome assembly GCA_963932465.1 of Maratus speciosus. Classification (NCBI taxonomy): domain Eukaryota; kingdom Metazoa; phylum Arthropoda; class Arachnida; order Araneae; family Salticidae; genus Maratus; species Maratus speciosus. Next base: position 60,795,787 of record OZ010788.1, read on the forward strand.
TTACTAAAACATGAATTTTTAATATCATTTGAAACATATTTCCATGTAAAAGAAAATACTGGAAAAGAAATTTTTGTTTCTGAATCCACTGTAACAGAAAATATAAATAAAATTTCTTGCCTGTATTAAATTCCTAACAATTTAGATATATTTAATGATTTCACTACCATTATTTTACTCTTTAGAAATACAGATAAAACTTGCATATGTATAAAAATAATTAAGTGAAAAATTGCACAATAAATCAAGAATTTTCGCAGAATTAAGTAAAGAATTGCAGAATAAATAAAGAATTTTTGTTCATTATTATTTGGTTTCGAGTCCCGACCTGGATACATTTTCACCCAGTTGGAAAAATTATTTCTGGCAAAATTTAGAATACGCATTAAAATCTGACATTATATGAAAGTATTAAATAAAATGCGATATGTATATTTTATGCCCTAAAATAAACATGAAAAGGTTCTATTAATTTTTAGGCATTTCAGTAAAATCGTCTTGAGTCAAAAATAAGCCTTGATATATATATAGATAAACAAGATATTTTTTATGAGCATATCAGAATAAAATGGAATGCATGTTATTTTTAAATCTTATAATTTTTAATTGCGAAGATAAATGGGTAAAAATTTACAGAAAAGAGATAAAATGGCCATTTAAAGCATAAATCGGAGGAAAAAAAAAAAAAGTGTTTTTGTGTTATCTGAAAACTGTATGGAGAGTTTAAAAATTCAAACAATGTATCTTAAATCTTTATTTCTCTAAAAAAAGAAAAAAAAAGAACGAAAAAAAAGAAAGAAAAGGAAAACAAAGCTCTTTTTCCAAATGACTAAAAATAATATTAACAGAAAAAATATATGATTTATGAAAAAATGACTTTTATTTATTATAATAAGGTATTGGCTCATAAAACTATTCTCCCTCCCTCCCTCTCCAGAAAAATCAAATAGATGATGGGACCTTCAAATGGCTCAAGGTTAAGCAGTTTTGAAAGTTCTGGTCCGTTACGATAAGAGGGGAGAGGGAGAAATTCTCAGAATTTTTCTTTAGGTGTGCGTTTTCATTTCTGCTTTGTCATTCGCGTTATTTACCGCGGATAAGTGGACATGGTTTCAAAATGTAGCACATATATCGGTAAGTTTGTTAGTTCATGTTGATTCATTACAAATTTATTAATTTCATTCTATCTGTTTTTTGCATCATTTTATCTTAAAGAATATTTATATTTTAGTTTTTATAATTGCAAAAGAAAATGTAAAAGATATTTTCATTTTTAGTAAAATTCCCTTCAATAGTTTATTTTTAGTTTTTCGAAGTTATCGAATTTATTTTTAAGCATTATAAATATCGGATGATATTGTTCTTAAAGGGTCTTGTACCTTTTAAACGCGTCGAAAATTAACGAAAAGCTTCAAAGTTTGAATTAGTCTATCTTCAAAACCTTTTTATGTATAAACATGAAATTTTGGATATTGATTAAACGAATTGTGCTTTGTAATATACTACAAACATAAATTTATCAACCCCTTACAGAATTTGTGTATTGTTTAAATCAAAATAGCTCTTTTTTTTTACCCCATAAGTCATTGCGCTCATATCTTTAGAAAGTATGTATGGATTAGCATGAAATTCGGTAAAGATACTAAACATATATATGTGTTTAAAATGATCTACTCTTAGTCTAAAATTATTTCATTAACTGTATAAGAAAAATATTTTCGTAAAAAAAAATAAAAACATATGTATTTTTAATGAATATAAATAGTCATAACTAAAAATATTACAATTGTAAATACTTAAAAGTAGATCATTTTAAACACACATATTTGTTTAATATATTTACCAAATTTCATGACAATCCATTCATCCTTTCTTAAGATATCATGCGCGCAATGACTTATGGGGTAAAAAAAGAGCTATTTTGATTTCAACAATACACAAATTCTGTAAAGGGTTAATAAATTTCTGTTGGTAGTATATTACAAAGCATAATCTGTTTAATCAATATCCAAAATTTCACGTATATACATAAAAAGGTTTTGAAGATAAACTAATTAAAACGTTGAAGTTTTTCGTTAATTTTCGACGCGTTTAAAAGGTACAAGACCCCTTAAAACAGTTTATTTTAGTTTAATTATAAAAATGTGATTTTATACTCGAGAAAATTTGAGTGACTAAAACAATTGAATTTAAATGAAATTTAGAAGTATCAAGATTAATTTAATATATATTTTTAAATCACTATTAAACTATTATTTACATAAAATATATAATGTGAACATTAAATAGTCCACAATATTATTTAAAAGGCGACTAAAGTAATGAAAAAGATGTTACAAGTTTAAAATATACATTTTATTTAAAATTTCTTAGTACTTTCAAGCCTTCCTAGCTCATCATCAGAGAATATCTTAATAACTAAATGTTGTTTATTGTTTTTAAAATGTGAGAGCCAATAATTACTAGAGTTGAAAGTAGAAGTAGCAGTAGCAGTTTCTTGGATTGAATTTAATTAGAGGAAATATATATTATTATTATTAATTACAGTTCCATTTATTTGTGACATCACTCTGTTTCTCATAGGTCACTTTCCATGGATATAATTAAATTATTATTTTATGATATAATTATTTTTGTGTAAAAAAAATGGAACTGCAATTAATAATAATAATATATATTTTCTTTACTTAAATTAAATCCAAGAAACTGCTACGTTTACTCAGTAATTATTGACCCTCTCATTTTCAAAACAAAGTGACGTATTTGTATAAATAAACAACATTTAGTTATTAAGATATTCTCTAAGGATGAGCTTGGAAGGCTTGAAAGTACTAAGAAATTTTAAATAAAATGTATATTTTAAACTTGTAACATCTTCTTCATTACTTTAGTCGCCTTTTAAGTAAGATTGTGGACCTTTTTAATGTTCACATCATATATTTTATGTTGAATCAAGGTGAAAAAATTGCGTTTCGTCTTATGATTCTATTATTTACATGTCTAATAATTATAAATAATTCTCAAGAATTTCGAAAAAGTTGAAATAATATATTTTTTCAAATGTTTGGCTATTAAACTGCAAGAGAAATAGTTAAATATTATCTGATAAAAGCAAAATTTTAAAATATATGAGAAATATTATACTGTCATTCGTTAACTACATAAAGATTAAACTTATTTTTATGTAATATTTTATAAAATGATCAGAAATGATGCAAAAATTTAGATAATAATGATTTAATAAAACTTTGATGAATAAGCATAATTTAACAGATTTACCAACGAAGCTGTGTAAAAATATAGTGGAAATTTAAGTAAAAAGAATATCACAAACACACATTTTTATATAAAATATATAATAAACTATATTAAAATCACGTATATTATTTAAGCATAAATTCGAAATTTATTCTTCAAAAGAAAATACTTTTTAGAAGGTTAATTGAATGGTAAAATGTTTTGGCAGGTTAAAAAAAAAAAAAAAAAAAATCTTATAATTATTTAGACATACTTTTCAAGAAAATCAAGTTCATTTAACTTGAACTTTTTCAAAAATATTCAAAATACAATATTTGATAATGAATTGATTGATTAGTTTATTTTTTCAATTATACACTTTATAAATTTTTATGAAATGCAACTATTTAAAAATGCATTGCATATAAATTTTGTAAATATGTAAGTGAATAAATGAACAAATAAATTAATGCACTATGTGAAATATTGTGTTTTGGAAATTTTTTGAAAAAGTTCAAAGTGAAAGAATTTCATTTTCTACAAAAGTATATCTAAATAATTATAAGATTTTTTTAATCCTGCAAAAATATTTTATCATTTAATTAGGCTGATAAAAAGTATTTTTTTTTTATAGAATAAATTTTGATTTATTCCTAAACAATCGTTATGGCACAACAGTGGCAAGTGATTACATTTTAAATAACCCTAAGAGGCTTTTTTGTGGGCAGCTTTGGGATAAATTTAATTTATGACAACCACAAATGGCAGAACAAAGGCAAGCTTCTGGTTAGCTTTTATTTTTAGTGGCCATTAAAAGAATAATTGTGGGCAGTTTAAGGCTATCTAACATTTTCAGCGAAAAGTTAGTGGCATGATTGTGGGCAACTTCTTGTATTTACGGCCAATTATCTTGTGGCCTTATTCTGTCCGGCGTGACACTTTTTTTACGGAGCCGTAACTTTCACTGATAGCGGGCCACCATCGAACACCTTCGGCCAAGGCTAACGAACCCATCAGTGGCCCGTAAGTTCGGTGTTTGTTGGGACATTACTAGATTCATTGATAATATAATTTACATTTCGACTGTTCTATCGTTTCACCTGATATTTACTGAACCGCATGTCCATAGAGTTAGGCTTGAGCAACGGTAATGCAGTTATATTTTTGACATTAGCTTCCCCATGAATTAGTCCCACCAGAATGCCTAATATATATGATGGATTATTCTTGAAACTACAATAAACACCTGTGTTAGAACGAACTATTGGTTTTCTGCCACTTTATACCCCATGATTACTACAGTACAGATTCATGGAAGTAAAACTTCGCAGTTACCTGGTTTATCTTCAATAAGTATTTATTTTTCAAAAACACAACGAAAAATTACAAATGCCATTATACGATAAATCTATTGGATTCTTCTAAGGAAATATCCTTATAGGTTGGTGTTTAAGTGCTATGAATTTTAACTAAGGTATTGTAACTTTAGCAGTTTTTAGATCACGCTTTCAAGTCATCCTTGAGTTAACACTTAGCTGGTTTAACCAACCAATTTCATTTGAAGCAACTTTCAGCTTCAACCATCCTTCGCATTCTACGAGTGCATGTTTTACTTTTATCATTTAAGTTAACTGGCAATTATTGATTCTTGATAAACTTCAATTGGTATAGGCACAACCAACCAACCCGTCCAATTTTAACACGACACGTCTAACATTTTTGGGGAAGTATATTAAAATGTAAATAATTGAACATTTGATGTAGATCGTATTTAATAAATTCAACATTTCTACTGTGTATTTATATTAACAAAAGATACGTTATTACGCTGAATAAAATCTGTCGTTAGAAAGCTCTTATGATCTGACATAATCTAAAATCTAAATTAACATAATTTAATGTTTCCGTATCTCCAGCTATTTTTGTGGATAAATCGGGATAATGAATTTCAGCATAAGGTAAAAGTATTCAACGTCTTCAATTCTCCCTTCTTTTCACATTTACCGTTTCAATTGAAAATGTCTTTACAATTTTTCTTCATAATTGTTGTGCATGGCCCTTTTTATAATTGGGGTGTCTTTTCGTCATATGGATGGAAATACAAAACTTATATTTTAAAATAAAAATTGAAAATATCCATTCTGACATAATTCCAATAAAAGAAAGATCTTAAAATTTGCGAATTATATTGAAATTATAATTTATTGTTTGTGGATTAGTTTTGTATTTAAACAACATCGTGATTCAACAAAAATTTAATTAATATTCATTTAAATTTAAAAAATCTTCGGTAATCGGAACATTCTATAATTTTCGGTAAGAATGCTGTTTAAATAAACGCACTTAATTGATTCTTTGCCAATTAGGAAAAGGAAGAAAATTATTCAGACTTCAAAAATTTCTCTACGCATTTTAAATATGTAAACATTCAAAAAATATATACTCACATTTCTGTGTTTTATTATAACTTTGGAAAAAAAAAAAAAAAAAAAAAAAAAAAAAAAAAAAAAAAAACGTCATTTCATTTTTATATAATCAAAAAATGTAACAATACATTCCACAAACTCAATGAAATTCAATCATCTTTGATAAACACAATTTGATAAACACTTTCTAAAAACATTAGATAGAATTTATAAGTTTATCTTATACCATCCTTCTTGCATGTGCAAACAAAATCGTTTACTTTGAAAATCGAGAAAGCACAATAAATAATTTTTTCTGTTTATTTTGTTCATTCGTTTGTTGTATTATATCATTGTGGAAATTAAACATTTATTTTATTTTGGTATATCTGCATCATGATAGATTTTTTCAAATTTTTAGACACAACGCTATCTAATTTTTTTAATTGTTTATTATCAAAACTCACTTATTATGGACGCAATTTTTCGTGTTTCTGAATATTTCTTTTCATTTCTGTTCATGAGAAATCATGATTCGCTTGTCTTATTTGACAGTAAATCAATACTTTTGTTTCCCCGATACTGTGATTTCGGATAATTAATCAAGAAGATGCATTATTGTCTCCGATTTCTGTTTCTATGCTCTTACGAATTTGACAGAATTGGTCTTGGCAACATGGAAAATAAGAAATATTGTTATAGTCAGTAATCACGCAATATTCCAAAAGTCATATAGGGTTTTCTATAATCATAAAATAAGTGACATAGTGGAATACAAACCTTGATCTCTGTGTTATCTCTATGTTGATCTCTAAATTAAATAAAAAGACATACGATATGTCGACAGAAAATTGTCAATACGTATGATATATTTACCAATTACTATAATTGAAATAAACATAACAAAGTGTAACAAAAAACATAGCGCCTTAAAAGTGACGGTTGTTTTAATTAGTTATAGAGCATTTAAAAAAGGAAATGAAGGAAAGAAAGTAAATGAAGAAATGATGTTTTGAATAAATTTTATTTCTCAGCATTAAAATATAAAACTTTCCGCATATTTCTTCCAATTTCTCTGTCTAATTGTAATTTTCAAAACGAAACATTACGAATTACATCTAACGCGTGTGCACAAAATGTGATGGACAACGTGACAAATGAGATGTACGTGATGCACAAAAAACATCCACGTGTTTGTATAACATACTAAAAATTACTGATGGTGATAGATGAAGGAAATGAAATCTATATTGATATAGAGAATGCTACGAGCATGAATGAGTAGTTTAATTTATATTAGATTGCAGCATGTATTGCAAAAGAACTGAAATGAAACTGACAACATGATTAACTTTTATATCCCAAATTAAGAAACAATACAAATTTTACCTTCAAAAGCATTTTTCCTGAATTTGAAAATACTTAAGATGAAAGCCATTTTTAAAAAAATTGAAAACTCTAATACGTTTTTTACATGTAACTATTGTTTTTAGATTGCTCACTAATAACACCAGAAAACGTGAAAATATTTTTTGCGGCAAATAACAATAATGTATTGCAATTTTTTGAAAGCCATATTTTAGCATAGCCTCATGCAAGAAGTAACTGGCTGAAAATTTTCGGAAATTTTTGCTAGTCTCGGAATCTTTTTTAATTTCGATAATTTCAGTAGTTTGGTTTAAGCGAGTAAGTAGATCATATGTATGTTAAATTTGTGGATTGCTTTTATTTCTTATTTATTTGTTGCTGAACTTCCAATTTCCTTCTGGAATATTCGGCGAAAACAAATGTTTATATTGTTTTATGTGCTATCGGCTTCATATTTTGTAATTCGGCTTCACGCGATAGATAGATTTTTAAAAAATCATGCTTGAAAATTATTTTTAAAACATAAAAATTCTGTAAAATGAGATGCATTTTTCAAAAAATTGAATTCAAAAGACTATTTTTTTTTATTAGACGGTGTAAAAATTGAAAATGCGCAATTTTTCGAAGGTAAAACAATTGTGGTAGTTTTTAAATCTTCGAAGTATCGTATAAGCACATACGAAAACATAGAATTACTACTTGCGAGTTACAAAGGTAGATAGTAACTGTCATATACATAGTAGAAAAAATGGAATCGTTCACCAAGTTTTAGCATCTTGTGAATATTCTATCTTATAAGTGTACTAGAATACTCATATGAATACTCTTAGAATTTACAGGAAAAGTAGATTAATTGTAGTTTACTATAATTGTTTGTTACTGTAATTGTGTAACTGTAATTGTGTGTTAACTATAGGAACAGGAGAATATTTCAGTTATGTCTACAGCAAAATGATAGAATCGATGCGCTAGTAGTAAAGTTAATATTTTAATTCAAAATGAAATTTCAAAAATATAAGTATAAAGTACAGTCGTGGGAAAAGAAAGTAAACACCCCTACTAACTTTGCAACTAATTACAGTAGAAGAACTTTACTGGTACCAAAAGATTGAAAATGAAGTCTACTTTCAAATGATGCGTATAAAATTTCCTTAGAGGTCTATATACAAATCAAAACCAGACCTAACATCAATTTTTTCCAAAGGCAGCAGCCAATTTTGACAGTGTATTTTAAATATTCGGATTAAATTGCCCCTAGAAACGAAATTGCAAGTCATTTCATGTTTTTGAATTATAAACATTCCAAATGTAGAGCTTCTAATGTTAAATTACATTTTCATATTTTTATTAATATCTTCTGAAATTATAATCCTAATGAGATATTTTTTTTGTTTGGTTATAATACTAAAAAATCCGAACATAAATACGCTGAATTTGCAAATTTAAAAAATTTTATAGTACAAATTATGTATTGCGAAAATAATATTCGAAAAAAAACATGAATTGCAATCTGCAATTTTTTGATAAATTTGTATTTATTATGAACTTCTTTATGCGAATTCTCAATTCCAAACCTTTCTTCCAAGTATTTTTCAAATTAGGAGTAAAAAAAAAATGACAAAATGATGGTTCGCCTTTGATGTCCAGAAAAGCATAATTTGAAAAAAAAAAAAAATTTTTTTTTCATTTTTTTAAAACATTTGGTCTGGTAATAGTCAAAACATATTAAACGAGTGAAATTTTCATTTTGGCAAGAAATAATACATTAGCAGAATTGACATAGTCATTCTGTAGCATTTCATCCATCGAGTACGGAATTTGAATACAGCCCTTAAAGATGCTTATTTTAAAATAATTAATTTCTCGGAAAGATATGAACTCGGAATCATACGAATTTCATGAAAATTTGTATTTAGGATAATTGAAGGGTGTAGATAATTTGGTTCCCAAACGCCCCACAGGGGGGCAATTTAACTCTTTAGGGGGGCAATTTCAAATTTCTTTCTAACCCGTTTGGTATTAGTTTCCTTTGATCATTTTATTTATTTTTTTATTTTTTTAGAAAAGTAAGAGACTAAAAGTAAATAGAGTACAAAATGGAAATTTAAAAATTTTCCCAATCATAAGTTTAAAATAGAATTTACACCAGAATAATTACACGAATAATATTTAAATATATTATTACATTAATTTTTTTCGGTATAAAAATCTGTATAATTTTTTCTGACTAATATTGTATTTTAAAATTTTTCGTAACGCTTTCGATTATTTATTAAATGAGCTTTCTACTTCTATTCGCTGTGCTGTATGCCAAATGAAGAATCTTTTACATGTAAAACTAGTTAACAAGTGGGTAAGTGTGATCACAGATCGCACAGAGGGTTTCGTTTAATATTTCTTTCAAAGCACTTTATCCTTTTGAAAAATCTGTTAGTTCCACATTTCTCAACCAGGGGCGCACTCTATTCTAAACAAACCTCTATCCGAACGAAACTCCGTTTTACATACTATCCGTAGATATATTAGTCGAGGGGATTGGGCCCATAGCACCCGAGATAAGTAGGCGCCCCTGGCGGTAAAAAGTGGAACTAAAATATGTAAGGCTATGGTGCAGAATATGAAAGAATGGTCAAAGCGATGTCGGGAAAAGTTGGAAAGGTGCTCCCCGGGGAAAAGGGCGGAGATTAGAGAAATTGCTTAAAATACACAAGTTAGAGCACGGGGGAGTAAATAATATAAGACTTTTTGAAAAGTTTATGATTTGTCGTGCGGTCTGGGGTATTCAGCTATACGTATGCTAAAACCCATGTCTACAACTTAATTAGGGGGTCTCTTAGAAAGAATTGCTTAAAATACATATGTGGTAGCTCAAAGGGTTAAATGTAAGACTTTGTCAACATTTTATGATTTGTCGCCTGGCCTCAGGTGTTCTGCTATAAGTATACAAAATTTCAAATCTCCAATTTAATAAAGGGCTCAGTTAGAAAGAATTGCTTAAAATACGCATGTGGGAGCCCTAAGGGTTAAATGTACGACTTTTTCAAAATTTTATGATTTGTCGCATGATGGTGTTCAACTATAAGTATGCAAAATTTCACGCCTCCAACCTAATTAGGGGCTCACTTAGAAAGAATTGTTTAAAACACACATATGGGAACCAAACGGTTAAATGTACGACTTTTTCAAAATTTTATGGTTTGTCATTTGATGTGAAGTGTTCAGCTATAAGTATGCGAAATTTCACGCCTCCAGCCTAATTAGGGGCTCACTTAGAAAGAATTGTTTAAAATACACATGTGGGAGCCCAAAGGGTTAAATGTACAATTTTTTCAAAATTGTATGGTTTGTAATTTGATCTGAGGTGTTGAACTATAAGTATGCAAAATTTTACGCCTCCAACCTAAATAGGGCCTCACTTAGAAAGAATTATTTAAAATACACATGGGGGATCCCAAAGGGTTAAATGTACGACTTTTTGAAAAATTTATGATTTGTCGTTTGATGCATGTTGTTCAGTTATAAGTATGCAAAATTTCACGCCTCTAACTTAATTAGGGCTCACTTTGAAAGAATTGTTTAAAATACACATGGGGGAGCCCAAAGGGTTAAATGTACGACTTTTTCAAAATTTTATGATTTGTCGTATGATGTGAGGTGTTCAGCTATAAGTATGCAAAATTTCACGCCTCCAAACTACTTAACAAGTGGGTAAGTGTGATCACAGATCGCACAGAGGGTTTCGTTTAATATTTCTTTCAAAGCACTTTATAATTTTGAAAAATCTGTTAGTTCCACATTTCTCAACCAGGGGCGCACTCTATTCTAAACAAACCTGTATCCGAATGAAACTCCGTTTTATATACTATCCGTAGATATATTAGTCGAGGGGATTGGGCCCATACCAGCCGAGATAAGTAGGCGCCCCTGGCGGTAAAAAGTGGAACTAAAATATGTAAGTCTATGGTGCAGAATATGAAAGAATGGTCAAAGCGATGTCGGGAAAAGTTGGAAAGGTGCTCCCCGGGGAAAAGGGCGGAGATTAGAGAAATTGCTTAAAATACACAAGTTAGAGCCCGGAAGAGTAAATAATATAAGACTTTTTGAAAAGTTTAAGATTTGTCGTGCGGTTTGGGGTATTCAGCTATACGTATGCTAAAACTCATGTCTCCAACTTAATTAGGGGCTGTCTTAGAAAGAATTGCTTAAAATACATATGTGGTAGCTCAAAGGGTTAAATGTAAGACTTTGTCAACATTTTATGATTTGTCGCCTGGCCTCAGGTGTTCTGCTATAAGTATACAAAATTTCAAATCTCCAATTTAATAAAGGGCTCAGTTGGAAAGAATTGCTTAAAATACGCATGTGGGAGCCCAAAGGGTTAAATGTACGACTTTTTCAAAATTTTATGATTTGTCGCATGATGGTGTTCAACTATAAATATGCAAAATTTCACGCCTCCAACCTAATTAGGTGCTCACTAAGAAAGAATTGTTTAAAACACACATGTGGGAGCCAAACGGTTAAATGTACGACTTTTTCAAAATTTTATGGTTTGTCATTTGATTTGAAGTGTTCAGCTATAAGTATGCGAAATTTCACGCCTCCAACCTAATTAGGGACTCACTTAGAAAGAATTGTTTAAAATACACATGTGGGAGCCCAAAGGGTTAAATGTACGATTTTTTCAAAATTGTATGGTTTGTAATTTGATGTGAGGTGTTCAACTATAAGTATGCAAAATTTTACGCCTCCAACCTTAATAGGGCCTCACTTAGAAAGAATTGTTTAAAATACACATGGGGGAGCGCAAAGCGTTAAATGTACGACTTTTTCAAAAAATTATGATTTGTCGTTTGATGCATGTTGTTCAGTTATAAGTATGCAAAATTTCACGCCTCTAACCTAATTAGGGCTCACTTTGAAAGAATTGTTTAAAATACACATGGGTGAGCCCAAAGGGTTAAATGTACGACTTTTTCAAAATTTTATGATTTGTCGTTTGATGTGAGGTGTTCAGCTATAAGTATGCAAAATTTCACGCCTCCAACCTAATTAGGGGCTCACTTAGAAAGAATTGCTTAAAATACATATGTGTTAGCTCAAAGGGTTAAACGTAAGACTTTTTCAAGATTTTATGATTTGTCGCTTGGCCTCAGGTGTTCTGTTATAAGTATGCAAAATTTCAAATCTCCAATTTAATAAGGGGCTCAGTTAGAAAGAATTGCTTAAAATACGCCTGTGGGAGCCCAAAGAGTTAAATGTACGACTTTTTCAAAATTTTATGATTTGTCGCATGATGGTGTTCAGCTATAAGTATGCAAAATTTTATGCCTCCAACCTAATTAAGGGCTCACTTAAAAAGCATTGTTTAAAATACAAATGTGGGAGCCCAAATGATTAAATGTACGACTTTTTGAAAATTTTATAGTTTGTCGTTTGATGTGAGGTGTTCAGCTATAAGTATGCAAAATTTCACTCCTCCAACCTAATTAGGGGCTCACTTAGAAAGCAATGTTTAAAATACAAATGTGGGAGCCCAAAGGGTTAAATGTACGACTTTTTCAAAATTTTATGATTTGACGTTTGATGTGAGGTGTTCAGCTATAAGTATGCAAAATTTTACGCCTCCAACCTAATTAGAGTCTCACATAGAAAGAATTGTTTAAAATACACATGTAGGAGCCCAAAGGGTTAAATGCACAAATTTTTCAAAATTTTATGATTTGTCGTTTGATCTAAGATGTCCAGCTATAAGTATGCAAAATTTCAAGTCTCCAACATATATAGTTTCTGAGAACGGGCTCTGTGACAGACAGACAGACGGACGGACAGACAGATGAGCGAGACGAATAGGGTTTCGTCAGATGAACGAAACCCTAAATAAATATGTAAATATAACTGTCTTGAACATATTTAACTTAAAAAATATATAAAATATCAAAACGAATATACCAACGTTCTAAAATTTATAAATCTTAAATAGCATCAGAAAGGTAATGGGTAGGTAGTAAATATCTATGGCTCGACTGCAGGTATCCTATACTGTAAATAAATTTTCATGATCCATATGCATTTAAAAATTTAAAATATGCATGGAAGACAGCTAAGGTGTTGAGAACCGGAATTATTCTACCTTGCCAGTTTGTGATTTCGAGTAAAATGCTTTCGAAAATTTGGAAGAATTTTTTCTCAAACTCTTTTAAGCCAGTTTTTAAAGTGTCCAGAGGAGACAAAATCTCTTCGGGTATGTGGTGATTAAATTGGCACTGCCAGAGTAACCAAGATACTTATTTCACTTTTTCACTGGCAGATTGAAATACAAGATAAGTTGGACAATCTATTAAACTGGCTATATCACATGAATATTTTCGAAATTTTTAAAATTCTTTATGTAGCGAATAGATGTGATGGAAAACAATGCTTTGACACTTCAAAATTATTTTTCACAAAATTGTGTGACAGCGCACCCTGGTTCTCAACGCCTCTATTAACGGAACTAGGGGATCGTACCAGGGCTTCCCGGGTTAAAGAATATAGGTGAAAACATTTTTTTAATTGAAAACTAATAATTTTTTTATATGCAATAAATTTTTTAGATTGCCCACTTAGATTAAAAAAGCATTTTTCATATGGAAAATACGAATTATACAATCAAATATATTTTTTTAATTTATCAAAAGCTATATTTTCTTATTAGCCGCATGCTAAGAGTTATTTGACCAAGATTTTGCTACTTATGGCATCCATTTATATTCTGATAATTTCAGAGCTTGTACATGTCTGTTAAATTTGTGTTTTATTTATATTATTTTATTTATTTATTCATAGGGAAGTTTTTTTTTTTTTTTTAAAACGGATATTAGCCGTCAGAAAATGACGAACTCTTTTTTTTGTTTCAAGGGCAAACAGATTAATCTTTCGTAATTGAGCTCCGAGCGATATAGATAAATTAAAAAATATTTCCTGCCTCAAAATTGATTTTAAAACCATAGACAATCAGTAAACTGAGATGAACTTTGCAAACAAATTCCATTTGAAAAAAAAATCTTAGTTGGTGATCTAAAAATTTAAATTGTACGATTACAAATATGTTAGATTTGTGTTTTTACAATGTTGTTCTTTTTTTTGTTTATAAAAGAAGAATTAATTTCGTTAATTTGTCTTTCAAAAATATGCTAGATTAGTGGGTTTTTTTAATACTCTTCATTTATTTGTTTATAAAGGAAGTATTAATTTCGTTATGCAAAAACAGTCAGAAACAAATGCTGACAAATGTTTGTTGCTTTATGTGCAAAATGTTTATTATTATCATGTATTGAAACCGGCACGTGATAAGATAAACTTAAAAAATATCATGCTTAAAAATTATTTTAGAAAATATAATGCATCAGTCAATTAAGATACAGTTTTTAAACAAACTGCATTTGAAAGTAAATTTTTTCCCTATGCGTCGAAAATTGAAAATGCACGATGGTCAGAAGATTAAAAAATTGCAGTAGCGAAAATGTCAAGACGGTAATTTAATCGTGAAGTGTTGCCATTTGCAAAAGGACGTCAGCGTTACGCACAGATACGTTTGTTCTTTTTAATACAGATACTTAATCAGTAAAATATAATAAAGATCAGTTATTAGGATGTGGTTATCGGCTGAAGCTCTTATGCTTGGTATTCCGGAATGAAATACAGCAATTTTCACCTTTTTAAAATTTGCATACGCACTTCTCATATCCATATTCATCATTTTAAAAAAATTGTATTTTGTTTGATCATTTAAAAATCATTTTAACTCAAAACTTGAAGTCACGATTGTCAGCAACATCTTTTATATGAACAGACGCACCCTTTACTGGAGATTCTAATCTCAATTCCGGAGAGTAAAAATTTCCGTAATTTATGTTTTTTAGACGCATTTGTGTTCAAATGTTTAGTTTTATCTAAGAAAATGATCGTTTTCTTTTAAATATGACTTTGTTTTCACTTAATTAAGCATTTGGCCTAGTGTCTGAAACTTAGTATCAGTATACATGCAGAAGGAAAAACAATATAGAAAATTTACGAGGAAAAGTGCGTGTTTTCAAAAGCAGAACGTCATTTTTCGTTCAAAATATTATATCCTTAATGGTATTTTGCGCCACTAAACCCTATACAACAATTTTTATCAACAATTTTGAATTTTTATCAGCTAATCACGTGAATAAAATTATACAAATCTCATTATTTCTCTCTTCTCTGCAATAATGAAAGCTATCTTATTACCATCATTCAGCTAAGGCGGGCACACAAAATGAACAGCTATCAGTTAAAAAATTCATTAGTAAATTTGGTTTAGAAGAAAGCTCAGGGCATATGACTAAAGAACACACTTGTGTTTTAAATGTATAGATTATATAAAATTAGGAAAAATTAAATTAAGCAAATTATGTTATTTTGGTAAAATTACAGTAGAATGTCTTAAAGAATAGCAATAAAATTTTATTATTCGAGAGAATTTTGGACAAACACTTTAGGAACATGATATTATTTTAAACCACGAATTATTTGTTTGCTTGTCTAATTCGGCGAAGCAAATCCATCCAGGCGAGAATCATCAATTTCTGTAAGATAAATCGCTATTATTTGCATGTCACCTCTCTTCTATAAAGACACTCTAAATTTTTGTAAAACATTGCGATTTATCAGTGTGCGTTTTATCAGTTTTACATTATTTTCAAAAGTGAAGCCTTTTCACCTGTCAAGAATTTCAAAGCAGCTGGTCTGTGAAAATGATGCACTTCTACAAAACATAATTCAAGTTTAAGAATTAAAATACGGGCTATTTTATAAAATGTCGTCGTTTGCATCTGCTAAAGCAATCCACTTTTACAATCAAGTCTGAAACTTTGTCTATAGAAAAGTATGCATATGACGTCATTATCACGGAATAACAGACAATATTCTTGATACAGCCTATATTTTAATTTCAACTTTTTTTTCAGATTTTATGAAAAAATGGCAACAAAAAGATACAGTATCACCTATTTTCGCCTGTTTACCGTTTACTTTCAATGCCTTTCAATAGAAACTTTTGTTGCCACGATAAGAGAAATGGTATTAAAAACTACAAAAAAAATTAATATCTCAAAAATAAATTGAGATACAGTTTTCAAACAAATTGCATTTAAAAAGTATTTTTTTCCTTATACGACGGTGAAAAAATTTCAAATGTGCGATGTTTAGAAGTTTAAAAATTTGCAGTAGAGAAAATTGCAAAACCAAAATTTTATTTGAAATTTCAAAGTGTTGCCATTCGCAAAATGACGTATGCGTTACGCACAGATATGTTTGTCCTTTATAATATAGACTGGGAAAGGTAAAACAGAGAAATGTGTTCTGATGGGGAATAATGGCTACTTAAAATTAACAAGTTGGAAATTGCTCGTCAAACGTGGCAAATGAGGTACGTTCGTTCTATAACTTGTTTTATAAATATTTTTTGCACCGCATATTGTACAAAATGTATATGTTGCTGCACTTCAATAAGTGCATATCCATTTCATTCTGTTCGAAAGGCTGTAACATCATTAAAATGCACTGGAAATAATTTTTTTCCCATTGGCCGTCATGTAATGGAAAATTTTAACTGTCCCTGTAATTAAACTATACATCCGATTTTCATATAATTGGAAATGACTCGACAAAATTTTACAGCAATCATATATTTAAAATTTCAGATCATTCCGAAGGCTGTAATATCGTTAAATTGCACTTGCAATAATTTATTCTCATTGGCCGTAATGTAACGGAAAATTTTTGACGGTCCCTGTAATTAAACTATCCATCCGATTTTCATAAAATTTGAAATGACTCGACAAAAGTTTGCAACAGATATTTAAAATAACATATTTAAAATTTCAGACCATTCGGTCGGCTAGATTTTGCTCTGTTATATGCGGACAGACGGACTGAACGACGACTATAGGTGTTACGTATTTATATAATTACGAACGCACCTAATAAAGGTGAGAACCTTGAAATGCGTCTTGTGTATCGTGTTATCCGCAGAAAGAAAATTTAGTGTCAAAAGCTTTTCCACCAACTCTTAATAAGTTAAAAAATGAATTATAAAATATGTGAATGCTATCAATTTTAATGCTAAATGTAAATCTCTCTTCAAGATATTTTGTGACGATAAAAATGCAGATCTATCGTATAATGCTTTTATTTAACATTGAGGAAAGTTGAAAAAGTACAACAAGAATCTCTTTGGCACAAATTAGAAGATGCATTTATAGAATTTCATTTCTTTGGTAAGTTAAAAAATATGAAATGAATATTTATTGTTAAGAATCTATTACGCTTCCACCGTGCGAATATCCACCTTTTTAAATAATAAGAGACATAATTTACAGAGTGATTGGGGGAGGGGGATGGGGATTTTATAGATGCTTTGGTGGGGCGTGGCCAATAAAAGGTTGGGAACCACTATAGAATGTATTTATCGTGTTAAACTTGCGTATTGCTAATGCAAAAAATAATGTTTTGGTTCATTTTGATATATAGATTGCCGTTAAACAAATGTTATATACGTCATTTAAAAGTAGACTTTATTTCCCTACGTTTAGTACCAGTAACTGCATTCTACAATATTTTTCCGCAGATTTAGTAGGAGGTATTTATTTTCTTTTTTCCACGACTGTGCGTCATATGATGAAACTGACAAACTAACAAAGACCAAAAATCTTTTTTAAGCACCAAGTTGGTGAGAAAATGCTTATTAATGAGACATGCCTGTTTCACAAGAGACTTAAATTTGAAATGTAGAAAAAAGTATGCATTGGAGGATTGCCAAAATACGGTTATCCTCGCTTTCGACTATCTTTTATTTCAATATAGTTCTGAGATTTCTCGTAAATACATATACCATTCAGATAGGTACCCGCTGAAATTGTGTACCGTGTTGTAACCTCTTATAATTTTTAAACAAAAGAAAAAATATCAATTAATGACGCATTAACAAATAATGAGGAAGTTTATCGTATTCTCAAGAACTACGTAAGCGCTTTATAAAAATCCGATTGTTTTACTTAGTTCTCTAAAACAAATTTGTGCAGATTTTTTGCAAAGAAAAATATTACAGTCTGAGTATTGCATATTACTTGCTAGAGTAAGTGTAACAGTTTTTAGATATGCATTCAACTATTTCTGCCTGATTATAAACTTGTAAAAATCACATCACGTCTTTAAAGAATATAATAAGAATTATTAATGATGTGAAATAAACTAAATTAAATCCATATTAATAAAAATTGTTAAAAGCATTAATTTAAATGTTTATTTCATTAATCTTGCATTGTATCATGCAATAACAAAATAGCATAAAATTTTTAAAAAGTTGCTGAAAATATTTATTTTTGAATTGTTCTGCTTTCTGCAATAAATTTCTATTTATAAATCGGACTGAACTATTTTCATTTATTTGAATTAATTTACATGATGATGGCGTTTTCTCGAATTTTAAATTATTCTTATATCTGTGAAGGATTTTAAATTGAAATTGCAGTTCAATCTTGTTCGTCTAAATAAAAATTTATTGCCTTATGAATAGTACGCTACATCTCTACATTTGTTACATTTCAGTAAAAAAGGACAGTGATGACCCAGTTGGAAGAACATCAGACTTGTAGCTGAAAGATCGCGGGTTCGAGGCTCGTCGCCAGCTAAAAATCCGCCATGTATGCTAATGAAGTCCTGTGCATAGAAAAGCAGTGTTGGGTGCAATGTCCCCCAAGTTCCCTATAAATTACGCCTCTGGACTTGCGTTGTCAGGTGAAGATATCGTCACCTGATCAAGGTTCTAAAATACGAGATCAAATCGAGTAGCGATGCCTTCCCCCACCTTCATGTGTTCTTAAACAAATGACCATCACTACCGGCCTTGTGGCGAATGGCCTAGTTGCTGCCATGAAAAAAAGTCAGTAAATGAGGCATATGTTAAGATTCTGTAAATCTTATTTTTTGTCATTTTAATATCTACTTTTATTTTTTTTTCTTAACCTAATCACGCTTCTCCTTAAAAAAAAAAAAAAAAAAAAAAAAAGTGATTTTTTTTTCTGAATACTTTGTTAATTTCTATTCATGAGAAATTGATGTTAGGTCTTGTTATTTGACAGTAAATTAATGTCTTTGCTTTGCCAAAACAGTGCTTGTGGATAATTAATGAGGAAGATGCATCATTGTGTCATATGTCTGTTTCTCTTCTCGTTTGAATTTACTTTAGTTTTTTTGAATGCAGAAAAAATATATATTGTTATAATCAGTATTTATCCAATATTTTAATTGTCAAGTATGGCCACTGAAGTGATAAAATGCTTGAAGTAGTTTAAATTTTGTCGGAGAGAATATTCTCCTAAGTTACTTATTTTTGTTATTATATACCATTATTTATTTGGGAAAATAAACTATACTTTACACCAAAAACGAGAGAGATTTTTTTTTAACATATAAATAATAAATTCAAAATTTTATTTGACACGTTCTCTAGATTAATAAACTAAGTTTTGATAAGCTAAACACTGATGCACGTTTCACTGAATTTACTTATTTCAAAGCATTTTTCAAATACTTCATTTATACAGATGTCATTATTTATCTAAAGAATTACAGGGTTGATAAATATTTGATTTGCCACCTATGTTACCTAAAAGAACAAATATATTGAATATAAATCTACATTTTTTTAGAAGTATGGGTAATTAATTTGACTTAGCTACTGATTTCGGTGATTTCTGATAATCAATCACGAAGATGAATTACTGTGTCATATTTCTGTTTCTCTGCTTGTCTGTATTTACTAGTGTTGCCTTGACTGCCGAAAATAAAAAGAAATCTTGTTATAAGCAGAGTTTATCAACTATTTTAGTTGTCATATATGGCTACTGTAGTAATAAAAGGGTTGAAGTAGTTGAAATTTTATCGAAGAGAATATTCTCCTAATTTATTTATTTATGTTATTATATACTACATTTTATTTGGAACAATCAACTATTCATTACACCATAAATCATTTCTTTTTTAAAATACATAAATAATTAATTCAAAATTTTATTTGGCATGTTTTCTAGATTAATAATTGAAGATTTGATAAGCTAAACATCGGTGTTCACGTTTCACTGAAATTACTTAATTCAGACAATTTTTCAATCACTTCATCTACACGGAAAATATATTTCTCTAGTACGTTACGGAGTTGGAAAATGTTTGTTTTGCCACATATGTTACCACGAAAGAACAATTATATTAAAAATACATCTGATATTTTTCTCCCAAAGTATACATTAATAATTTAGTTTTAATGATTTATTAAAGTTTTTGTTTAGGCATAGAAATACGTGCAAAAATAGACGGTTAGACCATTAACAGGAATGTTCTTTATAGAAGAATTTTATTTTTCATTCGCGTTCATGACATTTCGTTATTAGCTCCTCGGAATATTTTGTCCAGTTTCTTTTTCTTTTTCCTACGATTTCATTACTGCATTCCAAATGGAGACGACTTAAATGTAGACACCCAAATGTCTGAATGCGAAATTCAGATTTCATACATTTCTCAATTTAAGACACATGAATCTATAACTAAGAACAATGTAGAAACGGACAGTGCAAAATGTCTTAATGAAGATGACATGTCTGCAATTTAGATATTTAAACATTAAGACATTTCGGAGTTGAGGCACAAAAATTCAGACACTATTATCATTATATCATATGAGAACCTTTCCAAATGAATGGAAGCTTTTTTTTTCGAATGAAATTCATATTTTTTTATAATAAGTAAATTTAGCTATTTTAAGAGATTTAACTTTATGAAATTTAGTTTTAAGAAGATCGTGTGCAGAAGATGTGCATTGTAGGACTGTAATAATAATCAATCTACTTATAATAAAATCCGAGTGCAGTAAAGTGTAGGTAACCATGCCGGTGCAAACCACTCTGATCTGCGAATCGACCGTAGCTAAACGCCATGTTAGGCTTAATGAAAAACACCTGCTAACGTATGAGAGCTAAATGATAATTTCTTCTACTTGAAATCATGTCTGTTCGGCATATTTTCACATAAAACATGTATATCATATCCATTTATAATGTATTAAGTCCAAAATTAAAATTAAGCTATTATAAACCTAGAAACCAGATCCAAACAAACGACACTGTTGCCATCTAGACACAAACAAATCTACAATCTTGACAAACAGCAATCTACAAACAAATTAATGACTCTTTGAATGCTTCATTAAAGAAATAGAGGGTAACGTGGATGCTGCTCTGAAAATATTTGTAAAAGTATATTAAAAACTTTAAATATTTAAATTTTGTTTGAAACCTTCAAAATCTATCCAATTAAGTTCTAAATTAAAAATAGGTAAGTTGTAATCAGCTGATAAACCATTGCACTTCAAGTGGAGGTCAGGGTATTTCCACCAATCAGAACTGCCTATTTGCAGTGTGTGACCTTCAGCATGACGACAATTGCAACTGCCCTCAGGAGTGTCAGGAGTGAAATCAGGAGCTTATGTTTCTTGCTAATTCTTTTGGCGCCATTTATCAGCAATTAATATAAACAATGGAGCTTACTGCTATAATCGTACTTTTTTTTAAATGCATTTTATCAAATTTTAAGGTATTGCAAATAAAATGAATATTTCTTATGAATCCTCATTGGAATTGAAACATAAAGAATCTACAACACAGTTATACAACATATTTTAATTATCTTGCGGATAAAATTATGAATTTTTACATAGTAAGTTTATAGCGAAAAAAAAAGTCATAATGCAATTAACAGCAATTTACTTTAAAAAACGATGCAGATTAAAATCATTAAAAATTGCTGTTTAGCGTATTACAGAATAGTTCAAAATTAGTTTGAGTAGTAATCTAATTTATAAGTCACAAAATCAATATAGAGTAAAAAATAGTATATAAAAAACTTCTACTCTGTAATATGAATACGTAAAATATTTTATAAAATGTTTTATACAATTAAGCGTAATTTTTCCTATACTATATATGCACATATATATATGTTACAAATTCCATGCAACTTTGATCTTTTCCTGTTCTATAATTAAAATATGATTTAAAACTATAGTTTACATAATACCTTTGTTCTAATCATAAAAAATCAAAGGATAATACTTTTTGATTAACAAAATTCGTAAGGCATCTTTTTTTTTTAATTTAGAAAAATATTTTTTTAAATATTGTTTTGAAGATTTATTATTCACGTTCCGCCATTTCTGATGGGGATTATATACTAGTTCTTAAGAAAACGATATGAAATAATAATATAAATGTAATTTATTCAACAAAACAACAATCTAACCGCATTTAATCAAATATATATATAAAAAAAAAATCCTGTGTCAAGAATAATCTTCTTTAAAGATTGACAAATTGTTGATATAGTAAACTCTGTCTACAAAGTAGTCTGCGTAAGAAGGTAATCTGTTAGATTTGGAAAATTTATAATGTCCTGACAAATCCATAAACAAAGATTCCACAAACTTTCTCGATTGATTGCAGCAACAACTATACCTAATCGGGTTTTACTTTTAAAGTAGTTAAAAAATATAAACAAAGATCTATTTTGGAAAAATTATTTATAAAAAAATATGATACATTAAATATTACTTTTACAAAGATGTTATTTCATTTCTGCTACAAAATTTATTGTACATAGGGCATATTGAAGAATAACTTTACTTTTAAATGTTGAAGACATTTTAAGTTTCTCACTATGCATATTTGTACCTATGTATCAATAAATAATACAATTATTTAGGAATAAATGCATTTAAGGATGACCTATATTATTAGTCACGACAAATTTAAAACTTAGCTCTCTCCAGTTATAATTAACTCCGAGGCATACACACTGACAAATTTTATTTATTACATTTTAAGTTAATTAACTCACAGACACAAACTAGACAATTTTCAAAATTATTTTATGAATTATATTTCTCTTGAATGATTCTGAGATTTTCGGAATATTTCAATAGTTTATTTTAAATTTGCTTAAGGAGAGTGATAAATGTTTATAATTCTACTCAAATGATATATTTTTAACAGTAATGCATAATTAGAAGAAGTTATCTGTAATATTCCTTTTAAGAAAATTTACATAACAAAATTGTAGTCCTAGATTTTTAGATAGGCTAAAAACAAAAGTTAAGCAGTTACACTGAGTAATATGTTTGTGTAGATTGTGTATACAGAATACATTTTTTGCATTATATATAAACTAAACAAGATATCTACTTTAAGCTAGATTTTTTTTCTTGGGTGTCACGTTATAAATTTAATATGATTATAAACATGATTATAGTCATGATTATAAACACTGAGCGGAATTTAATCTGATAGCATTGTAAGATCTCATCTGTAATCCTTAAGATATTGAAAACATACTGATCCGATTTCATAACAGGCTTTAAGCTCTAGTTCCTTTCGTTACGAATTATGCATAGTTAAATGTTATTGATTTAATTATAGCGATAAACTGATCATCTCAATTACGTAATGATGGTTTTAATTATAGGTTTTACATTTAAAATATTGGCTTCCCCAAAACTCAGTACTATAATGTAATTTTTAATATTTATCAATAAAGCACTCTTATTAATTAATGTAAGTAATCCAAAATGTCATTAGCTTTACCGGAACATCGGTTTAATATCGATACCAGATTGGCGATATCCAACGTTTATAATTACGTGAAGTTGTTTTTAACATGAAATTTGAGAGTCTGGATATCGGATGCCTAACACGTTTCAATACAAGTTTCCCAAACTACAAGTAGTTGTTGATAATACAAATAATTTTAGAATGTTCGGAATATTTCAGAGATTTTACATTAAAAAGAAATGTGAAAAAAATATGTATAATAAAAAACTAAAGCAAGTGAAACTGTTTTTAAATCTAATGCTAAGTTTATAATTTAAATTTATTACGATAAGAATATAAATTTCTTAAAAACAAAATGCAACAAAATTTTATATTCAAACTGGAAATCACAGTTCTTACGCACTATTATTATGCGATAACTTTTTTCTTCCCTGTACCTTTTTAAAATTTATGTATGTGCCTTTGCAGATTAATTTTGGACAGCTTAAGTTCAAATAAATGAGTCTAATAAATTTAAATCATACGGTTTACTTTAATTTCAATTTTTAATTTTAACGCTACAGTAGATGTCATTTTATTTGTTAAAAAAATATTGGTAATAAAAGTATAAAATACTTCGAGTATGAAAGAAATCTATTTTGCACTTGTATATACTCATATCAGAAATTATTAAACTTCTGAGCAACTAAGGTTTCCTGCATCTTCTTAAAATTGTTCATAAAACTAATATTAATATGATATTACTTTCTCTGATTGTTTCTAAAACACACTTCAATTCTCTTTATTTTACGCAGGGTAAGTCAGGGAGAGCTGGCGCATCCGGGATAGATGGCGCACCCCTTGTATTTCTTGTAGTAATCGATAGATGGTCGTCAAAAGCACAGATAGGTGCGCAATGAGACTATTTTAACCAGTTTATAGCGTGAATCCCATTTGGATGTTTACTTGTAGAAGTACAATCCTTATTTTGATGTAAGTGCATGATTTCACTGTCGAAAATTTTAAACACGTTATGTTTAAATACTTTTTATACACTAATGCTACTAAATGCATGCAAAGTTTCGAAGTCATAACTAAGTGTAGAGTTTGTGTAGAGTACTGTGTGTATGATTACGCCATTCCTTTTAGCGATGGCAGGTAACTGTGCTGGCCGACGTCTGCTCCATGCAAAATGGGATACATGCCGCATTTCAATTCCGGTATACATGCCGCAGTTTCTTTTGTACGGCATGATTAAGCGTTATTAATTTTTCCATTTCTTTTTGCACAGACTAAACATGTTAGGCATGGTATCAAGTTTACTAAAACCAAAGGAGAAAAATGGAAATATAAAAAGTAAGAAGGGCAAGAAAGATGCAAATGAGGATGATAATAATGAAAAATTGGATTACGCGTAACGCAGACGTTCTTTGAAAGGAATGTTTAGAAAACTACTCCAAAAAAGAGGAAGTGTAATTGGCTTCATTGCATCATGTGTCAAATGTTGTTACATAAAGACTGTACTTATTCGACACTTTTTCTGTAGATTGTAGTCGAAAAAACAAGTCTCTTAACCCATTCGGAACCATAGGGAAATTTAAGCACCTTGATAAAGAGCATACAAAATTTGTTTCTGGCACCAGTAAAAAATAAAAGTAATATTTACTTTCTTTAATTACAGCATTTTCATGATTATTTAAGTAAAGGTAACTTCTTTTTAAAAACTGGTGCCAACCGAATAAAATTTATGTAAAAGCCACCGGTCCCGAAAGGATTAACAAATGAATTATGTAAACACAATTTTACTTTTTTTCTTTTCAATCTCTAATACACTGATTAGTGATGGGCGATTCTGGAAAATTTGAGAATCGATTAAAATCGACATCGTATAAAACAGAATCGATCGCAATAAGAATCGATTCCCAAATTCTAGAATCGATACTTGAATCGATATTTCGATGTTCACAGATTCACACAGATAAGCTGAAAAATAGTAATTCCAAAGCGTAGCGAATCAACAGGGCCGTAACGACTATCCCTCACCCCCATTTATGTGGGCCATAGACAATGTTAGCGGCCCAGAAGTAAGCTACTACAGACCTTTGAGTCAAAAAATAAGGTTTTTTAACTTTTAAAATTATTATTTTTAAGATGTAATTTTGATAATAATTTATATTATATTTAAATTTATCTTTAAAAAAAGATCTCGGTCAGATAAAAAAAAAGAAAGAAATGTTTTTTTTTTCATCCGGAAAAGGTGTACTTTCTACTCTAACTCTTATTTCCTTCAACCAAACAGATGGGGACTTTCTTCCTATAAACGTCATTCTTAAAAATGCGCAGATGAGCGAAATTTTGAAGGCTCTAAATTTATTTAAAAACTTAAATGGTTTTTCAGTCTTTTTAGGGTCTTAAGTGTGGGGCAAGTGCAAATATTGCAAATTTTCTTTTAAAATAGCTGTGATGAATGTAAATAACCAAGTATCACATACTAATTATCCCCCAATTAATAATCAAAATTCTCCTTTTAATAATATATTTAACTAAAATTTCTTTCCCTTTTTAAAATATACATCTCCTTATCTCATTTACAGTTTATAAATATCTTTCTTTTTAATGTTTACCAAATATTTAGCTGTTAAGAAAAAAAAAAAAGTTCTCATCCTAGAGCCATTAAGAATGAAATATCATACTTTTCTCTGGTTAACAAATAAATAATAGTACATTCCTTGATTATATGTTTTTTTTTTCTTTCTTTCTTTCTTTTTTTTCCCAGCAGTAATCTAAAAACCATAAACAGTTATTGACTCATTCGCTGACATGCAGAGTGCACTGAAACAATAATAAATAAAAAAGAAAAGTATCGAGTTAAACTGATGGCATTGAGCTCACAGTCTATTCATACTAATTGTATTTTATACTCTTACTTCAAAGAATGCTTTCGAAAAATAAATTAAGGGGGAATCGCCCCCCCCCCGTCACATTTTTATACTTAAACAATAAGCCTCCAAATCTCATCAGGGATGCGCGTTATCAGAATAAACTAGTTACCAAATTTGAAGCAAATCAGATGGAAAAACCCATATATCTAAATTAAGGGGGGTTAGCCCCTGTTCCTCCCTTTATACTTAAATAATGAACCTCCAAATTTAATCAGGGAAGCGTCTTATCAGAATTAACCGGTATACCAAAATTGAAGCAAATGTGATAATTCTGCATGAAAAACCCATTTATCTAAGTGAGGTGGGGGGGGGGGGAGAATAGCCCCCGTACCTCCCTCCTTTATGCTTAACCAATGAACCCCCAAAACTAATCAGGGAAGCGCCTTATGAGAGTGAACCTAGAAAAAAAATTGAAGCAAATCGGATATTTCTATCGAGAGTTATCGCGTTACGTATGTACGTACATACATACATACAGAAACTGCGGGCACATTAGCTCTCAGGCTTTGATAGCCTGTGAGCTAAAAAGAAAAGTGCCCAGTTAAACAGATGGCATTGAGCTCACAGACTATTCACACTAACTGTATATTATGCTCTTATTTCAAAGAATAATGCCCCTCGAAAAATAAACTAAGGGTAGGGGGGAATTACCCCTCCCCATTTCCCCTCTTTATATTTAACCAATGACCCTCCAAATGTCATCAGGGAAGCGCCTTATCGAAATAAATCGGTATACCAAATTTGAAGCAAATCGGATACAAAAACCCATTTATCTAAATTAAGGGGGTATTAGCCCCCGTTTTCCCTTTTATATTTAACCAATGAACTTCCAAATCTAATTAGGGAAGCGCCTTATCAGAATAAACTGGTATACCAAATTTGAAGTAAATCGGATAGCAAAACCCATCTATCTAAATTAAGGAGGGTATTATCCTCTCGTTCCCCCTCCCCCCTTTAGACTATAACAATGGACCTTCAAATATAATCAGAGAAACTCGTTATCAAAATTAACCGGTATACCAAAATTTGAAGAAAATCTGATAATCCTGCATGAAAAACCCATTTATGTAAGTTAAGGGGGGGGGGGTGGACTAGCCCCCGTTCCCCCCTTTATACTTAACCAATGAACCCCGAAAACAAATGAGGTAAGTGCTTTAGCAGAATGAACATAGAAAAAAAAATTGGAGCAAATCGGATATTTCTATCAAGAGTTATCACGTTACGTACATACATACATACATACAATACCGACGGGCGCATTAAATCTCAGGCTTTGATAGCCTGTGAGCTAAAAGTGCCAAGAGCGTGTAACTAAGGAGGTGGGGGGGGGGAGGACAGAAAATAAAAGAGGACGTTAAAAGCTTTCCAACAATATGTTACACGAGATGGTTTGGAAGAAACAATAAATATGCCCCCAGGGGGCAGGTAAGTCTCAAACGGTGGGAGGAGCGACCTCAAATGTATCTTTGGTCAAGGTTTCAAAATGTGGATTTATAATAAAATAGAACGAGAATTGGGCATTTTTAAAATAGCATGCATATTTTGAACGGCCCTGTAAATTAAGATTGGCGAGGAAGGGGGGGGGGGGCGGAAAGGATTAGAAGGGATGAACTTGAAACATACAACATAATAAACTAGTAACCCGAATAATTAGGCTTCTAAACAAAAGTATAACGATTTAACCTAGTATTGAATTCAGGGGGTGACCCGGGGGAACATTGGAATGTCCTCCCGAAAGTTTTGAGATTTTATGCTTTTTAATGGAAAAATGTGCATCCCCTTACGGAACTCTAAAATCTCCCCCACCCCCTCATTCCGACCGGAGCAATCAAGAAATCAACCCGCCATTCAACACTGAACATAGAAAGAAAAAAAAAAAAGGCTCTTATACAAAATTTTACAGCAATTCTGCCACTAAAACAGTAAAATTGGAGGAATTTATTCAACCCGAATCGTGGATCATGCGCGATGCAATTTGAATTGAAGTAAATCAAAATATAACGATTTCAGCCGCATCTAAAAATCGGCATCGAATCTGAACTGAATCGATTCGCCCGAATCTAATGTATTGAAGTAAATCAAAATATAGCGATTCTGCCCACATCTAAAGATCGACATCGGCATCGAATCTGAACTGAATCGATTCGCCATTTCTGATCTTAATTTACGGGCAGAATCGATGCGGTCATTTTTTCTTGCTTTCTTTTGTCTTTAGAAAAAGAAAGCGTTGGATTCATGAAAAATTTCGACTTCCGGTTTTCGAAGGATTTATAGTTTTAGATCTTGTCTGGAATACGATTTGACTATTTTTATACATTGTCTGTCTGTCAGTCTGTCTAATTGTTTGTCTCTGACAAAAAAATTGTGAGCGGTCTATTTCAAGAACTAATGCATGGAATCTGTTGAAACTTTAGATTCAATTAGACTTTCATATAAATTGGTGCTGATTACTTTTTGATGTAAATCTACCGACAGGTGGCGCTGCTATGCTGCATTATTCCAATTTTCGCAATAGCTCTATCTCAAGAACTAATGCACGGGTTTTCATCAAACGTCACATTCAGTTAGACGTTGGCATAAATTGTTGCATATTAGATTTCGGTGTAAATCGCCCAACGGGGGGCATTGTTATGCAGATTTTATCAGCAGTGTTGAATTCAGACAATTTTCTCCGGGAGGGATTTCTGCGGATCCAAAGAGGGACAGTTCAGAGGGGAAGGGTATTAGACTTTTGTACATTAAGCATAAAATCTCAAACCTTCTGGGGGGACATTTGAATGATGCACAGAGAGGGGGGGGCGCATATCCCTCCGGGCTACCCGAGGAATTCAACACATTTTTTCTGGATTTAAACGATTTTAGGGATCATATCTCAAGAACTAATGAACGGAATTTCATCAAACTCAATATTCTGTCATAAGTTGTTCATGATTAGGTTTTCGGGTAAATGATATAACAGGTTGTGCTGCCATGCTGCTTTTTTTTAGCAGTGTTGAATTCAGACATTTTTCTCCAGGAGGGATTTCTGCGGATCCAAAGAGGGACAGTTCAGAGGGGAAGGGGATTAGACTTTTGTACATTAAGCATAAAATCTCAAACCTTCTGGGGGGACATTTGAATGTTGCACAGAGAGGGGGGGGCGCATGTCCCTCCGGACTACCCCCGGAATTCAACACATTTTTTCTGGATTTAAACGATTTTAGGGATCATATCTCAAGAACTAATGAACGGAATTTCATCAAACTTAATATTCTGTCATAAGTTGTTCATGATTAGGTTTTCGGGTAAATGATATAACAGGTTGTGCTGCCATGCTGCTTTTTTTTAGCAGTGTTGAATTCAGACATTTTTCTCCAGGAGGGATTTCTATGGTTCTGGAGAGGGACATTCTAGAGTTTCGGGGGGGGGGGGAGGGATAGGACTTTTGTTCCTTAAGCATAAAATCTGAAATCTTCATGAGGGAAATTTCAATGTTCCGTGGGGGGGGGGGGTTGTCCACCAGTAGCAGCCCCTGAATTTAACACTGTTTTTCAGAATTTACAAGGTATTAGCGATAATATCTCAAGAAGTAATGACCGGAATTTCATCAAACTTAATATTATGTGTCATTGACATAAGTTGTTCCTGAGTTTTTCGTGTTAATCATGTAACAGGCTGCGCTGCTATACTGCTTTTTTTGCATGACATTCGTGATAGCCATATCTCAAAACTAATGCACGGAATTTAATCAAACTTCATATTCTGTTACACTTTCAGATAAATAGATCCTTATTAGGCTTGGGTGTATACTGCCCAACAGCTGTCACTTTTATGCTCTTTGAATTGGGATTTTCCGTTGCGGACATCTAGGCTAATATCAGACGAACGTCTTTTTGCACGCTTTTTTTTCGCTCTTACACCGTCCCTACACATGCTAGCGAAGGCGTAGGGATGGCGTAAGAGCGAAAAAAGCGTGCAAAAAAAGTCGTTCGTCTGACATTAGCCTAAGAGGGTGTGAGCCGAAATTCAATGACTTGTTTGGAAAATGCAATGCTTATATTTTCTTTTAAAAGGCACATACTTATGCTTTTTGAATCCTCATGATGCGCATATGTTATCATTTAAATTTGACACCGTGATAGCGAATTTTGTAGTTTTAATATTTATGAGGCAGATGATAGTTTTGGGATTGGCACATCCAACTACTTTATCTTCAATTTTTGAAGGAAAATGAAAATGATATTACCTTATTTTGTCTTAGAGACATCGATTAAAAAATTCATAGTATCGATTAAATCGAATTGGCCATAGTATCGATTAAATCGATTAAAAAAATCGAAATCGCCCATCACTAACACTGATGTTACGTTGTTGCTGAAATAACAATTAAAGTTAAATGTAAAAAATAAGTCGATAATTTTAATAGTGAAAGTAGGCAAACAATTATTAATTTGAATCTACTAATACGTTTCACTGTACTCATTTAGTTTCATTTTCGTATTACATCGTTAATTATAGTCCAGATATGAATATTTTTTTTTAAATATTTTTATTGTCGAAACGTCAGGGAAGGCTTACTTTGGAGACACGAAAAGTTTTGGTTTCCGTCTGTCTGTCTGTTCCGTGATAAATGCCGTAAAAAGCATCCGATAAGCTTGAAATTATGTAGGCATGTTGGTAAGATACCCGGACGTAGCTATAGTTTTTGGTTAAATTTAGTTCATTCGTTCGGAAAATATGGACGATTTTATTTTGCTCCATAATGCTTTTCTACGGCAAATCAGGCGATTTTCAAATTTCCATTTGTGGAAAGAAAATGACACGTTTCATTAATGGTTTAAATTTTAAATTATGGATGCTAAAATTTCCAAATAAGGGTTTTAAATTATTCCTGGTGTTTTGAATTTTTTTCAATATATTTGTCAGATTTTTAAATTTACATGTATATTATTTTGTGGAACTTTACATGTATTCCAATAATATAAAGCATTTTTTAAATTAATTTTCTTATTTTACATGATACATGATACATATTTCTTTTCCTTTTCTCCGTTGCTCAGCGACTGTTATTCCTAGCCTATCCTTGCGTCAAATATGAAATGAAGTTAGTAAATTACGTTAATGTGAATGTAGGTACTATTAAAAGGCTATCACAGAAAATATTTTATTGCGCCAAGTCGATGTAATTTATGCAATTAACAGTGTGCACAGTAATGAATGATTTTCCAGTAGATTTATAGATCTCCGGATATGCCTATTTTGGGGGCTTTTAGTGTGTTATTGCTATCGCATGGATTAGGTTGTTTAAACTAATGTTTTACCATGCTATAAGTGAAAGAAAAGTACAGTTAAAGGCATATAAATGCTTTTTAACGCTTTCCAACATAGATTAAAAGTGTTTGACTGCAGTTTGTCTAACTGTGGCCTGATGCGTGTCTCTACGTGCTCTAACTCGCGTAAATATAGTCGGAATTACATGTAATTGATATACGTTATTGAGGTTTGCCAAAGTGTGTTCGGTATTGAAAATGAAGTGTGTAGCCTTCATAGCTCAATTACAGGGGCACTCAAAACTATTCCGTTACATTATAGTCTTTGGGGAAAATCATCTGCGGTGTATTTGAATAATGTTACACAATTTTAAACGCTATGAAATTTATAAACGTTATTAATGTGCACTAGAACCTGGTTACTATAAAATATGTTATGCGTAGCACTTATAGCATGCGTACAGGGAACTCAAAAGTATTCATAATATTACAATCTTTGAAGAAAATTATTTTGTGGCGTTTTTTAATGATATTACTCCGTTACAAAATAATAAAATTGATATGTATTTTTGAATCATTTTTGTAGTATATGGGATGCAAAGCATAATTGTTTTCAGGGTCACACAAAAGTGGTCGATTAAAATATGGTCTACGGAGGAAAAACTCTTCATAGCTTATTTTAACACATTAGCGAAGAGAAACGAGAATTCGTGTTTTTATTCAGAATACATCATTGGCTAAGGGGGTGACTTCTATCTTACAGAAAACGCATTTATATCGTGCTGTCAATATATTTTATAGATTGTAAGACATTATATATTACATCCGTACATTGAAAGATATTTACTGCTGCGTAAACATGAAAAACATATCTCAGAAACCAATTTCAGAAAGATTTTCAGAAGACGGAGGAACTTCTACTGTTTTTAAACCAAGATTTAATAAAAAGTTGCCTGTCGTCGATGTGCTAATTGTGTTGCACTAATTCCAACATTATAAAATTAAAATACATTATTGTGGTTTACAACAAGAAGTTTGAATATGATTTGTATCGCATTTATCGTTCATTTATAGGGTCACATAAAGGATTTCGGATAGAGTTCTCGTCTATTAGGGATGATTGCTGAAGAGCGTTTTCGATCCTGGTATGCGTTTTAACATTAACTAAATTTTTGCTTACTATGTGGTGTTTAAAAATTATATAGACCATATATAGGGCTACACAAATGAATTCGTGTGTATTAATGAAAGTGAGCGCAAATTGCTTCAGTGTTTTTTTTTTTTGAGTTATGCATTTTCAAGCTCAGCTATATTTAGTATACTAACAAATGTTTCCAGAATTTAAATAGAATCATATACAGGGCTCTACAAAAACTGGATGCATGTTGCACACTATGCATATTAATTCCCGGAAATGTGATAGCAGCAGTTTTAAGAGGTTTTTTGTCTGCAATAAATTTAAATGTAATATGTGACACATAAAAATCTTCACGTAATATACAGGGCTGTATAAAAGAATTCATGTACGTTTCCGTCTATTGGTAGAAATTACTAAAGGACATTAAAACAATCAATTAAAAATTACAAATTAAATTACAGTACGGGTTGGTTCAGGGAAACAGACCCCCCCCCCCCCTGAAGAAATCTACTTTATTATCTAAAAATTACCAGAATAAGTTTCATGAGAATTTCAGAATACCATTACATAACGAGGTTTTAATTTAACGCTTCTAATGTCTGAAACCTTCAAAATATTTTTTACCGTTTATAAATGTTTATGTAATTTAAAAACTTTAAATGTTGTTTTAGCAGAGAGATTAATTTTACTCATAGTGTGATAAAAACGATGAGTTGCAGAGCTGTCGTTGAGGCTCTGATCTGCAGATTTACTAGTTTATAATTCCATTCTGTTCTTATAACAAGCGTGACATAACTACTGCACAAGTACGGCGTCTCAGCCTGAATGTACGGGTGAAGCGCCGCAGTATAATGTTTTAGAAAAAAATTGTTAAAAAATATTAATTATTTGTTTTGAATTGCAGTACACGTGTTGTATATTTAACATTAAATAGCACAGCATGATTTTTTTTTATGTCCACCATGGTACCTTATACAGAAATTGAAAAAAATATGCGGCATAAATCCTGGAATTACTCTATATCTTCAAATATTATTCTGCTAAAAATATTTTTATCTATAGCGATTTTAGTTGTTTTGCGGAATCGGAAAAATATTGGCAATTTTAAAGGAAACATGTTTTTTACTATACATACTTGTTTCATCAGACGAGAAAATACCTGAAATTCTGAATGAAACTACTTTTTTTTATCTACATAGTTGTTTTATCTCACAAGTTATTTTATTGAAAAAACACATCATATGCACTTGATGATAAATATTTGTTTACTGTAATAAATTAAAAGAAGGTATTTGCAGCCGCATACATACCGGGTGAGCAAAAAGTCTGTATAAACTTTAAAAATTCATAAAAACCGAAAAAAAAAACGGAATCAAAAACTGTTTGCAGGATTAGCATCTATATGTCACGGGAATTTTTTTAAGACAGAAATAAAAAAATAACTCAAAAAACAGCCGACAGATGGTGCTGGTTCATGCTATTTTGGTGGAAATATGCAAATGAAACGGTTATAAGAACTTGCGCTCCTAATCCAGAAATTGTCCACGTAAAATACCTTCACCAACAAATCTTTATCCTTCATACTCAGCATCCTTGATCAAGTACATGGCTCACAACGGTGAACTAGTTCTGGATTAGCCGAGCAAATTCTTAAAATTGTATCATTTGCATATTTCCACCAAAATCGCACGAACCAGCGTCATCTGTCGGCTGTTTTTTTAGTTATTTTTTATTTCTGTCTTAAACAAATTCCCGTGACCTATAGATGCTAATCTGCAAATAGTTTTTCATTTCGGTTATCTTTCGGTTTTTATGTTTTTTTAAGTTTATACGGACTTTTTGCTCACCCGGTATACGACTCTATTAAAGAATCTAATACTAAGGACAATGTAACAGGATTACAACAATTGGTGATTTATTGGCAAAATTTAGAAAGAAATCTTCGTGTGATATAGGTATTATAAATGGGAAGGGAAATTCAAAATATTAACAATAAATTAGGACCTGGAATTTGAAAAATCATTTCTTATGAAGCCATATAATGTGTTTACAGTGTATAACGAAGTGTTCAAGTTTCTAACTTCAATAATTTTGTCTGACGATTCAGCCACCCAGTCAGTTAGGACAAAGCCTCTTATAGTTATAGATTCTAACATTAGTAGTTAAAGTAACTTATTTGTAATATTATACTTTTTTATCGCAATCTTGAAAGGCTGTTCTTTGAATACTTTGACCGAATAATATTTTTTGTTCCGCTTGAAGAATGGAATAAAAACTTCAATTCTTCATCTTTTATCTAAAGTAAAGTATTAAAGAAACATAATATTAGCTACATAAGGAAATTACGTTATGTGTTTATACACATGGTTCATAAAAGTTATTAAAAGTTATTAAATAATAAATATTTACTTTTACAGCTAATAATAAAAATGCATAAAAAGATAAAATTTTCGTTTTGATTTTTTTTTTTTTTTGCTTTTCTTAACCCTTAAATGCCTGATTGTTTAAAAATTATTTGAATAATGTTTTTTGCCTTTCATTTTTTAAATAAATCATGGGAAAAATACTTAAAATATCATATTTTGTTTTAAGTATAGTTTACGGCTAAAACACAGTTTGTTACTAATCGGCAATACTGGTCTTTAATTGAAAAAATAATTTTCCTTGATAAAATTCTATAATATTAAACACACAAGAATTTTCGGTACTATAATAAGAAATACATTTTACTTGCACACTTCAGAACAAAACAGGGTTCCCAACTTGGTACAAACTTGGGATTTTCCAAGCTTCCAAACAAAACAAAAAGAACAAGTAGCAACGATTGAAAAAATAAATCTATCTTTATTCTTAAACAGCACAAGTGTTGCAATCTACGTATTGAAAATCGATTTAATAATATTTTCAGAATGTATTTTACTGGCAACATTTGGCATTATAGCTTCAATATTATTCTAACAGTATTTTAGAGTCTAAATTGGGTATGTTGCCGAAAAGCAACACCCGGCATTTAGGGGTTAAGAAGACTTTAAAATGCATTTTGGTACATAATGAAAACGTACTTTTGAACATCCATTTATAAAACATTTTACGCTTTAAATGTTACATTTTAATTAGAAGTTATATAATTTCTACTAAAACATGTACGGTACACACAACATGCTGAAGATTAATTTTACTTTAAAATATTGAAAATACTTGAAATTCGTAGTTATGTATAGTCGTGTAAAAAAAAAAAAAAGTAAACACCCCCACTAACTCCTCAACAAATTATCGTAGAAGAAAGTTACTGGTACCGAACGATTGGAAATAAAGTCTACTTTTAAATGATGTATATAAAATTTGCTTAGGGGGCCATTTACATATTAAAACGAACCATAACTTTGTTTTTTTCAATAGCAGTACCCACAATTAGCCTAAAAACGAATTTTTATGCAATTCGTACCATAAGTTTCCGAGAAATTAATTATTTTAAAACGAGCTTATTTTAAGGGCTGTATCCAAACTGAAGTTCCGTACTGGATTGTTCACCCAGAGAGCCCCTTCCTTGATCAAGGCACCTTAAGCGCCACTCAAGGAGTCAATGAAGCGTGTTAGATTACAGTACAGCAGAATAAATTTCAAAATGTCTACTCACTTCCATCATAGACGGCCCCTTAAACCATCATTTTGCCGTTTTTTAAGCATAATTTGAAAACCACTTGGAATAAAAATGTGAAATTTTTGAATTTCCATAAAGCAAGACTTAATAAATCTAAATCCATCAAAAAAATTGTAGATTGCAATTCATAATTTTTTCGAATATTAATTTCATAATTCATAATTCATATCATAAAATTATAAAAATTGCAAATTCAGCTTATTTATGTTTGGGTATATTAGTATTATTACTACAAAAATAATTAGCACATTAGGAACATAATTTCGGGAGATATAAATAAAAATATGAAAATGTAATTTAACATTAGAAGCACTAAATTTTGAATGTTTATAATTCAAAAACTTATCATTCAAATGACTTGAAATTTGGTGTTTAGGCATAGTTTGAACGGAAGATTTGAAATATCTCGTTAAAATTGGGCATTGCCATTGAAAAAAAAATGAAGTTTGGATTCATTTTAATATGTAGATGACCCCCTAAGAAAATTTTATATACATCATTCAAAAGTAGACTTTATTTCCAATCGTTCGGTACCAGTAACTTTCTTCTACAATGATTTGTTGAGGAGTTAGTAGGGGGTGTTTACTTTTTTTTTTTTTCCACGACTGTACATCTTCTCAATAAAACATACAATGATTTTAGGTATAAATGCATTTAAAAATGTCATACATTAATATTAACGACAGATTAAAAAGTTTCTCTCCATAATATATTATAGTTATGTATAGTTAAATGTTATTGATTTAATTGCATCCATAAACGCATCATCTCCATTACATAATGATGATTTTAATTAAAGGTTATAAATTTAAAATATTGGCTTCCCGAAAAATCAATACTGTAATGTAATTTTCAATATTTATCTATAAAGCACTCTTATTAATTAATGTAAGATAATCCAAAATGTTCTTACCTTTTCCGGAACATCGTGCTAATATAGATACCGAATTGGCGATACTCAAAGTTCATAATTATATGAAGTTGTTTCTAACTTGAAATTTGAGAGGTTGGATATCGGATGCCAAACACGCTTCAATACAAGTTTCCCGAAGTATAAGTGGTTATTGATAATACAGATAACTTTAGAATGCTCTGTATATTTCAAAGATTTTACTTTAAAAGGAAATGTGAGAAAATATGTATAGTAAAGAAAAAATTAAAGAACATATCAAACTGTTTTAAATCTATCGCTATGATTATAATATATATTTAAAAAAAATCAGAATAAAAATTTTGTTAAATTAGAATGTAAAATAGAATTTTAGATTGAAATTTCAAAACATGCATTGTCAAACATTTGCAAAAAACTATCCTGTCATTGTACCGTTTTTATAGAAAGCGGTTACGTAACCGTAATTAAACTCTTCTTGTTAGTGCCCGTCAAGATATGACGGTAAATAACATGAATGTTTCATTAGAAAATGTCTTGAATTTTTAATTAGTATCTTTTAAATTAATTATTGAATGACGAGAATTTTTATATTGCATAAGTGATTCTGCCAGTCTAACCTATTCAATGAAGTGAAAGAATTATAAGTTTCTAATTTACAAATAATTATGCTTGCTTTTTATCAGAAATTTACCTAAAAACACTGGGTATAAATTTATTTTAACTTACTACGATTTCAATTTTTTAATAACAATATCTATTTTAATTTATTTATTAAAACTACACGGCCATTAAAAGTTGCCATGAATTTTATTTTTATCTGTCCCATTCTCTAAAAACCTAAACTTGAAACTTGAAGCAGCTAACGATTTATAATATATATTTTTTATTACTTGAATTTTATTTTACATTTTTTTAAATATCGATATCAAGGTAATTTCTTTTATAACTCTTATACGAATATTTTATTTTATTTCCGTTTTATTTTTTACGCAAATGAATGACAAACTTTTTTCTGACACACACACATATATATATATTCTTCATAATAGTCAGAAAATATAACGAAAATTTTAGATCAGCTCAATTTGTTTAATTGATAATTACATGTAAAATATTTTAGCTTAAATATTTTAAATATAAAATCATTATTTTTTCAAAATAGTATTGAGCATTAAATTTTATTTAATTATGAAGTATTCAAATAATAATAATAAAATCAAAATAATATAACTTCTCTTTCTAATAAAATATGTCATTATTGAAAGGAATTATCGACAAAAATATTACACATTTTGCCATGCTTGGATTCCAACCTGCGTCCTCTACAAAAATTCAGAGCTTTAAAGTTCTGCGTTAACCCGCTACGCTAGCTGAAACTCGTTTTATCTTCTGTGTGTAATATGACCGAAAATTATATGACTCCCCCAAAATAAACTGTATCTAGTTCTTAATATAGACTCAATAATTTTTTTAATTGTTAATAATGCTGAAAGAGCCAAATAATATTAACTTTGTGAAAAAAAGAAAAGCTTGTTTACAGTAAGATCAAACAGCAGACAAGCTTTAAACAACTTCGACCTGTGAGGTGATAGTTCAACTGAACCAGTTTTTTTGCTCATGTGCATCGCGTAACTCCAAAGTCAGGCTTGTACTTATATACTGCGCATGCGTAACTGTAGAATTTTAATTTAAAATTACGGCTGATTAATAAAATATTTGAATTAAATACACAGATTCTGAAAATATTATTGTTTGTATTATGCTCAGAATAGAATTAAATTACAGTTATGTAACCATTTTCTTTAAAAACGGTCGAATGACAGGATAGTTTGTTGCACTTTTTTCACAGTGAAATTCTACATTTTACCTAGATAAATTATACGATAATATTTTTTAATGCTTGAGTGTATACTTTTGCAAATTGATTTTGAATAGTCTTATGTTCAAATAAAATCATTCTAATACAATTAAATTGTACGGTTTACATTTCAATTTTTAATTTTAACGCTTCAGTAGATATTATTAGGTTTGTTAAAAAACATTGGTAAGCAAAATTATAGGAAAAATGATATAAAAGATTTTCTATTTTGTACGTATATATAACCAATCAGGATTTATTAATTTTCTTGGCGTCTAATGGCATTTCCTGTATTTTCTTAAGAATGTTCATAAAACAAATAATAATTAAAAATTTATTTTTCTGTTATTTTTTTAATACACATTATTTCTCTTTATTTTACATGATCTTAAAAATACAATTCTAATGAAAATATTTTTGTGTACAACCAATTTAAGTTGTTTTGAGGAAACGGAAAAATACGAGGAAACTGCTTAATACAGTTTAGTTTACGAGAGATTATTTAAAATTGTAATGAAGCACGTTTTTTCCTTATTCATAGTTATTTCATCTGGTCGGTTATTTTAGAGCAAAAACACATCATATGTACTTGATGGGAAATAGTATTTGTTTACAGCAGTAACGTAAAGGACCTATATGCAGCAACAAAAATATACGATTCCTTTGAAGTATCTAATACTAACAAGAATTTAACAGAATTCCAACAACTGGGCGATTGGCAAGACATTTTCTTGTGATACATGAAATTTAAAATAGGTAGAAAATAAAAAATAAAAATTGGAATTTAAAATCAATAGGGAAATATTGATGTGTATTTTTCTAAGTTAAACTACTACGTATCATAAATATCAATGACGAATTCTTGGAACCACTTCGCATCATTTCTGTGGTCATTTCATACGATACTGTGTAGAAATGGTTTCCATACGAACATTGAAATTAAGCATAATTTTGCGCTGTCAGTATATCATATGGTGAATTCTAAGAACACAGTGTTGCAGTTGGATCCTTGTCGAATACGCAGAATGGCATGCAAAATCAGTGGTGAAGAGAAATTCTCGCGAGGAGGACGGGTATTGGAGGTTACGTGGTAAACCTGTAAATTTACACCTGACCATAAGTTTAACAATGAGACCTCCACACCCGTGAAAATTATACTAGTAGTTTTGGGAAACTGGTCGGAAGTCTACGATCGTCCTGGGATCATAAGACAAAGACAAGAATCCAGAAAAAGTTTTTTGGATTATTTTAATTCATAGTTATTATTAGAAATTCTTTTCCAAAAATTATATAGGGATTACTTTAAGTCATTTTTCAGGTGGAAGCCTTACGTTAATGTTAAAAAAAATGTGGAGTTTCAGTTTCAAATTTTGTAACTAAATTATTGATTGAGTTGAAATATTAAATGTGAATATTATGTAACTATGCCTAAATTTGTTTAATTCTACACTTGTTTAAAAAATGCAAAGTAAATCATTAAAAAACGTT
This sequence comes from Maratus speciosus, assembly GCA_963932465.1. NCBI lineage: Eukaryota > Metazoa > Arthropoda > Arachnida > Araneae > Salticidae > Maratus > Maratus speciosus. The sequence continues at coordinate 60,836,668 of OZ010788.1, forward strand.
TTTGTTTTATTTTGAGAAAAACTAAAGGTACCGCTTATTGATCAAGTGAAAAATATTTATATTTTAAAAACATAATATACTTACCTTTATCTACCCTATATATATAAAATCCTAATGAAATGAATTTATGAAGCGGATATTATGAAACGACTGAATTGAAAAGAATTTATGAAACGATTCTATGAAACAACTGATTATGTTTCACGGTGATTTCTCCTAAAATATAGAATACGTTCCGATAAAATGAACACCAAAAATCCGTATTGATCCGCAGATCTCAAAACTGGTATTAGGATTTTTAAATTCGATTTAGTTTTCGAGATATTAATTTTTTTTCAAATTTTAAATACTTTTCTCTAATAATGGCAACTCAAATTTTAATCATAATAGATATTTTTTCTCATACTTTAGAAAAGGTTATCAATTTAAACTAATTTAGCGACCAGTTTGGCCTCACTTAAATGTATGATAAGAAATGTATCATGTTATTTTCATTCATAATTCAATTTACTTGAACAATCTTTCAAAAAAATCGAAAGATTCTGATAGCGAAATCAAGAACTCAGTATTTTTATGTTAGAGGGACGATTTAACCAGGTGATAAATCGCCAAACATTTTATTTCGCCAAAAAAAGCTATTGGCGAGATTTGCACCCGGCTAGCGTAATAGTACCAAGAATTCTTTGCGGCCATGGCAACTTTTATGTAGTTTTATTCGAAAAAAATATTTGATTTTTTTATCAAAATGGAAAACTTTCGGCACAGATGTCATATATGGCCCCCTATTGCCGAGATTTTTTCCTGACGCCAATGTCATATACGCAACGGGTACTTAACTGGCGCCAAAGTATCGTTATTTTGCCCGATTTTGTAAGCCGGATGTTGTTTTTTATGCTGTTGATGTTTTCCCCAAATTAGTGTCGGAAAAAAATCGCGCCAATATGGGGCCGTATATGATATCTGGGCCAAACGTTCATATGAAAAACGATGGGATCAGACCGTATTTATTTATGGCAGGTACATGACTTGGACTATTATAATATAAATGAAATGATGGCGATAGAATAATATTTGGCGACTTATCACTTGTACCTGGCTAACATTAAAGTACCAAGATGGCACCTGGAATATAAAAAACGAAGTGGTCCGCCCGGAACTGTTGATGTCAGCACATGACTTAGGCTATTGTCATAGAAATTGTTTTAAAATACCGGAAGACAAAGACTCTGTACACTTAATTCATTTTGTTTTAGCTTCTTTTCAAATGTTTAACTGATCATCTTTAATCAAACACGAAAACAACCATTGGATGTCTTAACAGCAACTGATTCGGCCTTAAAGTTTTGCAATCAAAGGGAAGTGAATGGAAACCCATTCACAGGGAGATCTGCACAGGTTTTTTCAGTACAATTCAATCTTCTCTAATATTTTTAAAAACGATCAGATTAGCGTATTTTTAGATTTCGCGGTGTCTGAACGGGGGGTTGGCGAGCGTAGCTTGCATGGGGCAGGATACCCTAGTTTATTATATAAAAAAATATGCTTCAATTAATTTTATACCATATATTTATTGTTTTTTTATTATATTAAGATTTAAAGAGGATTTTTGTTTAAAAATGGAAATTCCTTTACAAAACATCACACATATTCACCCAAATGAATTTTAAATTAATAAAATGTAATCAAAGTATACAGCATGCATTTATTTACATATCAAACGGTGTAACTTTCAAATGTTAAACATATACTCCTTTAGTTACTCATGCAAAATAAATAAAAATTAAGTTCGTAGCAAAGTTATTTAAATATGATACATTAAAGTAATTTTTCAAATCAATGGCTTAAATTAATTGGGAAAATTTTATTTGAAATTGAAATTTTTTATTTCACTTTTAGAATTAACTGATTTAGTACTTTGAAACATCCAATAAATGTAAATCTCTCTTGTAATGCATAAGGTTTAATTAATTTCGGACAAATGCATGTTCTGTTTTATGTACAACATTTAAATTCATGTACTAAATGTAAAAAGTAATTTTTTAAAGTATTATTTAGGTTTATAAGACGACCGATACATAAGGAGAGGTGATGAACATTTATGGTTTTGAAAATATATCTAACTTTACAAGTTATAATTTTTTAATATACATCGTTCACTATAAGGATGATAAAAAAGAGAACAAACTTTTAAAAAATTCCTTTGAAATAGGATATTATAGTTATGTGTCAAATGACAGCATATTTTAAAATATATTTTTGTATGCTGAATCGAATGGTATCAAGTAAATTTTCGAAGTCCGTTAAGGTGCGAGATAGTGCCCATTTTCTAATTTGGCGATGTCTTTCTTGCAAAAATCTCACCATATCTAACATTAGAAGTAATATTTTCTTAATATACGTCCTTACTATAGCAAGAGAAAAAATTCAAACTATCAATAAAATGTGAGGGACTTCTCTTCATCGTGATAATATAGTGTGACTAAATTAATCGTGTAATTAATTTTGTATCGTGAATGATTTTGAAAATGTCGCCATTTGTGCGATAAAACGATCGTCAATCTTAATAAAGATATTTTATCACTTTTTCTAGCATTATTTAACTTAATCTGTTTATATGTGATTATTATACATGTTGTTATAAATTAATCCCTGCAAACAGTTATCTATACTTATAAATAAATCATGACTCAAAGGACCATCAATGCCCGGTTCAAACGACGGCAAATTGAAACAGGTTATATACGTGCTACCTTCTTTGGTCAGTGTTGAAAAGGAAAGGGACCTTTGAAAGGTGTGCGCCGCCTTTTCTGAATAGATTAAAAAGTTATCCAAATATATCAAATTCTAAGAATTTGCATCCATCATTATAATAGCACATATATGATTCGGAACGATGTTTTCTTTATGCGATTTAAAGATTTCCGAATCAACTTACGCACCAGATCATGCACTACATACAGGCTTTTTAGACCATTTAAACTTTACGAAATGAGAATCCTTCATGCGACTACATAAGAATTTACTAAAGAACTATAGCTCTTTCATGATTAGTTTCTTAGAAAAATACGATATGTTCAGTAGTAATTATTTACAAATTTTGTGAAAGAAAGTATCTGAATTTTAACAATAATCTCAGTAAAATCGTAGTCTACAGTAACTACATTATTTTTAACAAGTACCAGAACTCGAATAAATGTGTGGAACATTAAATTTATGTGAGATATTAGAGTGGGGATAGGATGTAGACACATCTCTTAGTATGCTCAGTAACTTCAAAACATAAACATTTGTCAAAATGAGAAAGATCACCAAATTTGGTACATGAAAAAAATTCGTGTTCCGTGTCACAAAGAGATAGGGTTTTTTTTTAAATCCTACTGAGAAATATCTATTTGTAAGAAAAAAATGTTAAAAATATACAAATAATTACACAGTTCTCAACAACCTTTAAAATTACTAATAAAACAATTGTTTAATTCAATAAATAATGCGTTTCCTTATAATTATTCTTTATATTTTATTGCCTTCTTATTCACTGGCAGAAAATTCTCGGATATTTTAACAATTCGTGTATGTATAGATCAAAATGGTCAATAGGGGAAAAGGGAAAAAATGCATAACTAACAAATTTTGTTCAGAGGAAAACAATACCTAAAATTTTGGTTTAGACAAACTAACGAAAGTTTTGTTAGAGATTTTAGAGTTATTGCTGTAGTATGTTATAAAGGGAAAACTTAAATTATGGATAGTAGAAAAATATGTCAAAGTTAACTGGCATTAGCCTCAGAAATATGTTTTAACACCTGTTTTCAAAGTCGACATTTCATTACTTATCCCAAACAAATTTGATTGAGATGAGTTGCAACCTTTAAATCTATTGCTATATTTTTAGAAAAAATGAGAGATGAAACCGGAATTGAGTCTATTTCATTTAAATGACAAGCCATTTAAGTGTCTGCAATAAATTATTTTTGAACTTTCAGAACAATTTCTTTTAATGCGGCATCCCAAAACATTGGTTGGAGTAGAAAAAAAAGCATGCTTGATATTTTAAGAAACCCCCTTTATCTTGAAAAACATGGTATAATATAATAGCTCCAGAAAAAGGCTATCAGATTCAACATATTAATAAAAAAAATCTTTGTTTTTATATTTCTTTTTCATAATCAGTAAAAAAATGCGTGAACACTATCTGTCTATTGTTTCTTTTAAAAATCTTATTTTTTCTTTGTGTGTTTCCAAGTATCAAATAGACGTCTTTTGAAATTACAACATTGAAAAAACATATTTTAGAACCTTATATCTACAGATGTTCTTCGTTTTACGGTGATTATAATATTGATTGCAATAGATCTATTTTCACTCCTTTTTTGGTTTTAGTCAAAACTATTGAATCTACAAATTAAAGATTAGAAAAAAACATAAAGCAGAACGTTGTCGTACTAATTTATTGTAAACTAGTAAAAGTACTACAAAGAATTTTCAATAAAAGGCAAAAATTTCGTGAAATTTTTAATATAAATATAAATTCCCTTTTCTATGAAATCACAAACAAAATTGAAGCATCAAAGAGGAAACTGTCTCAAAAAGATATACTTAGGTAAAATGACATACCTTATGTTTCTCAATATTGCCGCTAGAGGACACCACTTAGCGATGCATAGTTATATTGTGGAATAGATCAGCAACGATAAGCATTTAATGGCGAAGTTTTCAAGTTTGCATTTTCATTATTTACAAAGAAATTGTTTAAAACTTCGTTAGAAATTTCTTGGGACTATTTTTTTATGCTATATCATGTCTGTTTCCTTTCAGTGATTACATGCCTGAAGTATGAGGTGAGGACTTTTACATTATTTTCTGTATATTAAACAAATTATAAATGCATATGATCTCGAATACTGGGCGCTGTATATGCAATTTGATGAATGAAGATAAAATAACATGCCGGTCTTTTAAAGATGGAAACCATCCCTTAACCCTTAAATGCGCGATTTTTCATTTTGTTTCGAAAAAAATATACATGATTCTCTGAATAGTTTACTACACAGGAAAAATAATGAAAACAATCAGAGATACATTTTTCATATAATACGTCAATCTTTTCTTCTGTCGCACATCTGCAATACAAGTAAAAACTACTGTCGTGTGGCCTTTTTACGCTAAAATATTGCAAATTAGTAAATATTTTAATAAGTATGTCTCCAAATACCTTATTTCATATAATTATTTATTTTATAAAGCTTAACCTTTAACCCTTTAAGTCCCATGATAGAATACGTTCTAGAAATTACTTAGTCCAGAGAATCTGATTTTACACGTTTCAATAGTTATAATTTCTCTTTATTTAAATACGGAAAGTCTGTTATTACTTAAAGCAAATATTGCTAGTTTAATTTTCTGGTGTGAATTAGGTACATACGAATAAAAAAAAATATATTAAATTCAAAATACTGTTGTTTGCATATATGCAAAGCTGCGCACTAAAGGATTAAGTCCAGACATCTTTCCGGATCATGTTTTCTGTGTTTCAGTTGAAACATGAAAGTCCACTGGAGAATAAATAAAGCAACGACAGCAACACAAGTTCTATAGTTAACAGCTTATCTATACCTAATACGCCGATCTTCAGAGTTTAAATGCCACCTGCTCTAACTCTAGCGCAGAAAACATCTGTTTCTGATACTCGAAAACGTATGTGTCTTATCAACAGGCAGAATCTTCAAGTTCATCATCTTCATCTATCAGACCACTCTATGTGTCTCCACTTTATTGTGCACCTCATGTTAGATCATCCTCTAAAAAAAGGAAGCGTGAAGGTGCACTAATCTGGCTAGCAGTCCTAATATTTCCAGAGCGAACGCAAAAGCTGCTTAGAAACATAATTCACGATCAAGATGGCCAGCTCTACAGACTCAGAAGGAAATTCGCCTTGTTAGATCGAAGTATGACGACAATTAGTATGACGACGTATGACGATCTTTCTGCAGATGATGATGATGGTGAAGCATGTCTTTATTGCAATGATTTATTCAGGCGCTCAAAATTGAAGGAAAAGTGGATAAAACGTGTTAAATGTTCGGAGTTGTCACATGCGCCGGTGTTTCTTGAAGACAGAAAATTAATGTTGTAGGCAAGTGCTATGAATAGCAACTTACGGCTGTGTCATTTTAGGACATCACTGTAGATAAAATGACATAGTGCAGCATTTTATATAAATCGTTATTGTGAAGTTGTGACTTTATTTGTTAATTTTTAAAAGGCAGCATTGCATTTTGTATAATTTTCAAAGTTAGTTCGTAAAGAATAAAGGTCATGAGAAAACATTTGTATGAGTAAAAGCATTTTTTCTTTATATTGTCAGGTGCAACTAACGTTCTACTGATGACAGCTAAAAACATACACAAAAAATTTGGTTCAATTTTGTGCATAACTTCAAACACTTTTCGATGATTCCATGATACAAAGCAGACATACCCATATACGAATACAAGGACACACTACCATACGGATACACGGATGGACAGACAGGCATTTTGTTTTTCGGGATATCCGCACTTTTAAATATGTAAATACGTCAAAAACTGGAAGTCGAAAAAAATCTCTATTACAATATTTTCTTCTTTAGAAAGAAGAAAGAAAATTTAATGTAAAAAATAAAATAAATAAATAAATATTCGTAAAAATCGAAATTTTATACAAAAATGGTTAATATCAAAAACGGAACTTTGTCGCTCTCATATATTTATGATAAAATAGAAGATCTTTGTCAATAGAAGACATTTCTGTAGAGTCAAAAGACACTCAGAGGGAAAGCCACTCAGTAAATAATTCTATAATCTTCATTTCATATCTGTTCTTTTCAACTGTCATTACAACGAGTTATTAAGAAAAATGACATCTGATTTTGACATTAAAAAAAACATGAAGCTATCTTTTCTTTAAAAAAAAAAAAAAAAAAAAAAAATATTTTGAGAGTCGAAGAATTTTTTCTGAATTATTTCTTTCTATATATACATAGACGTTTTCTAAAAATGAAATTTTTATGTTTAAAGAGAGTTTTTCCTTCAATAAAGTTTAATGATTAAATAAATTTTAATTTATTATATAAATTAACATTGTACTATAAAAAAAAATACTTCAGAAGATATTTCTCTCTCATCTATATTGTGGTTTTAGATATAGAGTCGATGTCTCTGAAAGTTACCAGAGTCATTCGTTTTTAGAAGTTTTGTTGAATAAATTCAGGAATATTTAATAAATTACTTTGGAACTGTAGAAATATAAATAACATATCTATTCGCAGGTGTTTTTGTGAGGTTTGATTACGAGCACAGTTAGAGGATCGACAACAAATTGAATAAAATATAATAATATTTATGAATAAACCTGAAAAATAAAGTACGCGAAATATTATTCATATGTAGTGCGTTAACCATATCTTGCGATATATTTTTCTAAAACTTATTCATAGAGATATAAATGTATCTCTAAAAGTGCCAAAAATCTCCACATGTTTTTTGCTTAATGCATGCATTGTTTTAAGCAAAATTTAACCCTAGTTTTATAAAACTTGACATAATAGTGTAGAAACAACCCACTTTATATACACTTTATATAGATTATAAATATATTAAATAAAATACGGGCATTTATATGAAATACTTTTTAACTACCCATGCGTTAACGATGATATTTTTCTGTTTGCATAATTTATTACTCAACTATATAGAGAAATTCATCTGAAATCCCCAGTTGAATATCGCAAAAATTCAAAATGTAGCAGATATACCGTGAGATGAATTTCAATTGCTTATTAGAAGAAGCTTGTAGATACGAAATTCTGTACAAAATGTCATTTTTCAATTTTTTGTTATTTTCATTTTATATATAAAATTAATATATAAAAATAATTAACCCATTAACCGCCAAAACTATACTATACAATTTTTCACCTTTTTAGCTGAATGGCATTTGCCACCTCAAAATCTAAAAGATGATTTTAGTTTCATATGACAATAAAATTTTACACCTTTAAGTAAGGTCGATTTTTTAATTGAAAAATAGCGGTAGGTATGTAAATAATTGAAATATGTGCATTTATTTGGACCGTTGCGTGAACGCAACACCAGCGGTTAATGGGATAATATATAATAATAATAATAATAATAAATATATAAATATATTAATATTTACAATTACAGAAAACATTCTTACCGTCCGTTTATTCAAAGTTCCCGTTTATATGTCGTTCGCTTCCGAAAACAGTGCACACCAACTTAGGTTTGTTTGGCTATGTTATTGTTTAAAAATATAAAATCATTCAACACTGAATTTAGGTACGAAGGTTTATCAGAGACCCAGCTAACGACAAGCGGATCAGCTAGCTATAAATAATGTTACTATATTAAAGCATTCTGAAAATTAAAAATAACACTATGATAGCTCATTTTACTAAACACAACAAAAAGCATATTTCAGAGATTCTCTCTATTTTCAACTTTAAACTTCTACATTAAATTAAGTATCTTTCAGAAAACATCGAAAAATGTATTATGCATTTTATTATAATAAATTCTTAAAGAAGGTTACATTTCGCAATCTCAACAAAATCAAATTTGTGTGTAAAATGCGGGGAAAATGTTTACAGTTACAAAAGCTCAAATGTTTTAATATCTTTTACTGCATCGTAAAGGGCGAAACGCATATATAAAATGAAAGGAAGTTACGAATTGAATTCACAGAACTTATAAAAATAAAAAACTAATTTAAATTATGCACATTCAGGTAAATCATTTTCCTCTTTGTCCTTTTGTCATATAATGTTTGTCTAAGAAATAATTTTTAAGCACCTTAACATACCAAACAAAAGACAAATTCTTTTGTATTGCGAGGTAATAAAAAATCCAACTGAAATAGCTCAGTTACAAAAGAATATAACAATACTCTACTCGTTCTTAAAGATGAGGTGTGAATGAATATTTTCCCCTTAAATAAAAATACTTTTTTCAAGAAAAAGTCGAAGAAATATAATGACGAAAAAAAAAAAACAAGAATAAAGCACACGTAATATCCGCACCATATAAACTTTAAAAAATTCATAATTTTGACGTAATATTAAGACGTAATATTCGAGTATATTTGAATAAGTTTTAAAAGAAGATTATCGAAAATATCGCTACAGCTCGTAAAACAATTGAGTTAAAACTCAATTCAATTGAACAAAAAAAAAAAACGAATTTATTTAAAAACAAAAAGTAGATTATGTACAAATGAATCAAATTCATCAGTTCTCCACACGAAATCTCCATAAGTGACAATCCTGCCTTTAGCATAACATAGCACTTGCTACGTGCTCACAGCTGAAAAAAATATCTATCCGTTCAGTTCGGAGCTCTTACTGACAAACCTTCATGAAGCTCGCCTAACACGGACTAACTATCTTCTTCATATTTCTCCTAGCTGAGTTTGGACAAATGCATCAGGTATTCCGGTATCATTCCCTGTGGGATGAAAATAGACTCTTTTGTTCAATCACAAAGGAAGACATTTACTTATCTGCGAAAAATGCTATTTTTTTCTGAGACGTTGTTACAGATTCTTCCCCTAAACAGTTTTCATACAGAGCATACACCTATGAAAATGTGGATTTTGATCACAGTACGGATCCATTCACTCTTAAAACATCGAATTTGATAGGTCACAACACTACCTGTAAGTGCACGTGAAATTCTAATAATGACTTTATGAACTTTTAATTTCTATACAAAGTTCGAATAACACACGTGTACGCAGCTTTGAACTGCTCATCACCATCCTAGATTTTACTTTAATGAAATTTTTAATGAAAATACTATCATGAATTACGCGATTTTGGACCTGTTGTTCGTAATAAGACGTTTTTAGGATAAACAGAAGACATTTATAGGAAGTGATACATTTTGCATTTCATTTTCTTTTAAGTATGTTGAACTCTCTGTAAAGCACCTCCGCTTAAAATGTATCTCTGATTAATATGGGCAATTTTGCTCTGACCATTATTTTCTATTTGAAAAAACCATTTAGGACATCGCTTAATGCCTACTACTGTTTGGATAATATAGATTTTGTTTTCAAAATTAACCAGACAGAATCGAAAGTTTTGCACATTCCTCTTTAAAAGCAGGAACTACATCTTATTTCAAGAAATTTAGAAATTGTTATTGACACCGAGACTGTACGCCTATATTACGAATCAAAATCTGACGTAACTAACTAAATTTTGGAAGGTATTGCAAAATTACAACATAACGCGATAAAATTATAGTTTGTTGCACTATCAAAAAAGAAAGGGTCTTAATCTTTATAAATAAAAATGTAAATGTTTTTTTTTTGTTCGAAATTGCTAATCTCCGAAAGTGTTTCACCGATTGTTTTAAAATTCACGGGTTGAGTTGCATCCGAATACGGAAGTGTTGTTATGTACTTATTATGAACCTCGCTCCCCCACCCCCACTAGTGGGCGCTTTTTAATTTTTTCCAAAACCCATCATGTGAGATATCATTAGAAAGCCCTTGGACTACTGTTTCATATTATGCACCTCGCATCTCGCTCCCTTTCCTTTCCCCACGTGGGGGCATATTTCTATATAAATAAAAATATAAATGTTCGTTTGTACAAAATCTGAAACCTCCGATAGTTCTTCACCGATTGCTTTGAAATTCACGGATTGCGTTGCATTCAAATACGTGCGTGTTTTTATATACCTATCACGAACCTCGCTCCTCAGTCCTCCAATTTCCTCACTACCACCAGGGGGCGATTTTTAAAATTTTTCAGACATACGTCATGTGACATATCATTAAAAAGCCTTTTGACCACTCTTTCATGTTATGCACCTACCACCCCCCCCCCCCTCATTCCACTTTCCCCCCGTCGGGGCGCATTTCTATAAAAAAATGTAAACGTTCATTTGTACGAAATCTTAAACCTCCGAAAGTTATTCACCGAATTCTTTGAAATTCACCGATTGCGTAGCATTTGAATGCGTGCGTGTTTTTATATTGCTATTATGAACCTCGCATCTCTCTCCCCCATTTTCATCTCGCGTGGGACTTTTTAAATATTTTTCGACACCCATTATGTGGTATAGCATTAGAAAGCCCTTTAACCACTCTTTCATATTATGCGACTCTCCTCACTATTATGCACTCCGGAGGTATATTTTACTGAAATATTTCGTCAGTATTTTTTATGATCTTTATTTTTTCAGTTCGTGTTTTTTTCTTTTTAGCTCACAGGCTAAAGCCTGAGAGATAATGTGACCGCAGGTTCTGTATGTGCGTATGTATGTAACGCGATAACTCTTGATAGAAATATCTGATTTGCTTCAAATTTTGTAAATAGTTTCATTCTGATAAGGCGCTTCCCTGATTAGTTTTGAGAGTTCATTGGTTAAGTATAAAAGGGGAACGGGGGCCTAATCCTCCCTTAATCTAAATAAATAGGTTTTTCATACAGAATTTCCCAGTTTTCTTCAAATTTTGTAAATACGTTCATTCTGATTAGGCGCTTCACTGATTAGTTTGAGGAGTTCATGTTTTAAGCATAAAGGGGGGCAACGGGGGCTAATCTCCCCTTAATTTAGATAAATGGGTTTTTCATGCAGAATTACCTGATTTGCTTCAAATTTTGTAAATAGGTTCATTCTGATAAAGTGCTTTCCTGATTTGTTTTGGTGTTTTATTGGTTGTGCAAAGAGGAACTGGGAGCTAAATTCCCCCCCTTAATTTAAATAACTTGGTTTTTCATGTAGATTTATTCATTTTGCTTCAATTTTTTTAAATAGATTCTATCTGATAAAGCGTTTCCCTGATTAGATTTGGAGATTCATTGGTTAAGTATAAAGGGGGAAAGGGGGAGGGGGGTAATCCTCATAACTTAATTTTCAATGGTCACTATTCCTTGAAATAAGAGTATAATATACAATTAGTGTGAATAGCATGTGAGATCAATGCCATAAGTGTAACTCGGCACATATCTTTTTAATTTATTCGATTTGCCAGGGATGCCACCGCACGTACTGCAATTGACAATCGGCCTGCCAATTATTATATTGCGAAATATTCACAAGCCAAATCTTTGCAACGGCACGCGGCTTGCAGCAAAAAAAAATAATGAGCAACTTCGTAGAAGCAACAATCTTGACAGGATTTTTCAAAGGTGAAGATGTCTTCATTCCTCACATTCCTTTGATTCCAATGGATGCGCAATTTCAATTTAAAAGATTGCAATTACCTATTTGATTGGTGTTTGTAATCTCCACCAACAAAGCTTAAGGCCAAGCTTTAAAATTCTGCCGTTTAGATCTAGACATGAATTGCTTCTCACACGGGCAATTATATGTTTCGTGTTCTAGAATCGGTTAATCAGACAATCACTATATCTACGCAGACAATGTAACAACAAAAATATTATGTACCCACAAGTATTGTGAAATTAAACAGATTAGAAATGTGCAGTTTCCCTTTTCTTTCTTTTTTAGTTAGCCAGATTGAGCCACAGCAACGCGTGGCCGGGTACAGCTAGTAATAGATGCTATTACAAGAATTTTTGTTGTAGCCGTTACATAAAAAGTTCTAGGAATCCCAGTTCCCCAGAAAAACATTAGTAACTTTACAATTTTTTTTTACAGTGTACTTCTCAATACAGAGTGTTTGAATTCCTATGAATCATTTCGGCTGACCGTGTATTTAAATTTTATAGATCAGGAGATGTATTTGTACACATTTTTTATCCCGGTGAACAAGTTTTTTTTTGTCCTCTGAACTCTCATTAATTTGTGTTCAATTTAATCTCTGGTTAAAGAGGAAAAATTCGTTTTCCACATCATTTTCTATTTGAAATTAATGTTAAGTAAATCCCTTGATACGTACTATTCATGTGATGATGCGGAATTTTTTTTTTCCAGATAACCGAGTAAAATGAAAAGTTTTGAACATTATTTTTTAAAGCAACTTTTGTACCACAGAAGCAACTTTTGTGCCACAGATTTTATTAACAGACGAAGAAATTGTTATAAACATGAGGACCTGAGACAGTAGGTACTGCCAGCTGCTCGCCGTAATAACCAAACTCTTATGTCACAAAATTAGAAAACGATGAGGTAAAAACATTACTTATTCCAGTATAGCAAAAGCAAATGACTTACAATATTAAAAATATTTAAATTATGTAAATCAGGCAGTTTATTTATATATTTTTTTGTGCTTAGTAATTAGTATTTTTTTGTTTTTTTGTATTACAATATTGTTATAACTTGCATTTTTAAAAATAAAAATACTACATTAGAAGGACATTTTATTTTAAGCATAAAGTTCTAATTTTATTAATTTCTTTAAAAACATAACTCAATAAAATCAACGTATGTTTTGTATTCAACTGTCAACATCGTTTAAGGCGTAGTTCGCTTATTTCGGTCGAAAAATCCCCTACGTTGGACGCCAGCACAAACAGAAGTTTCCTATATTTAGGATATGTAAGTTATTTTAAAAAAAATAAACGCTGTTTTAAGGAAAATAATAAAAATTTGAATTAAATAAAATAAGTCTTTTGGAAATCAATTAAAATCGATATAATTAAAATATGTACGCAAAAATAATCATATTCCTAAGTAATAGAAACGATAAAGTTATTATCTTAATTGAAATTTAAAACACTAGATTAATTTTTAACACAATTATTCTAATTGGTAAATAAATCAGATGTAAATTTCCAACTGGAACTGAGTTGCAAATTTAAAATCTTCATAAAGTCTGAAGGGCAGGACCAAATGATTTCTGTTTTGGTATCCTAAGATAAAATTTGCCGAAAAAAAAAACAAATATGATGGCAAAGGTGAGCTACGTGTTTCAAATATCAGAGTTTGGCCCAAATTAAGTAGGAAGACGACACCTTATCTTATTTTTAAACTTAAATTGAAAAGAAAGAGTCAAATTTCATTCGAATGGCTATTTAATTTTTTACTTTCTTCTATCTTCAATAGAAGAATGTATTATAATCGAAATTTTCTTCGACCTCCGGTTTTCGCGGATTTACACGTTTTAGGGGTCAGAGATCGTAAAACCATGTTTATACAAAATGTCTGTCTGTCCGTGTGTCCATGTGTCCGTGCTTCCGTATGTTCGTGTGTCGCCATTGTACCATCAAACATTTTATGAAGTTATGCATAGAATTGAACCAATTTTTTTTAATTTTTGGCTATGGCAAGCAGGTCCTCCATTAATTTGGAAAAAATCTGCCGGGAGGGAGCACTGTAATAGCGATTTTTGTGCGATTTTTATGCCTTTTGAATATTGTGCCATCGAAAAGTGTATGAAATTATGCATAGAATTGAACCAATTTTTTTTGTAAGTTTATGGCCAAAGCAAGAAAATCCTCTCTGAATTTGGAAAAATACCGCCAGTAGGGAGCGCTATAATAGTAATTTTTGTGCATTTTGAATATTGTACCATCGAAACTTGTATGAAGTTATGCGTCGAATTAAACCAAATTTTTTTTGTATGTTTTTGGCCATGGCAAGAAGGTTCTCTCGGAATTTAGAAAAATTCTGCCGGTAGGGGGCGCTGTAATAACGATTTTGTGAGATTTTTGCGCATTTTGAATATTGTACCATCAAAACGTGTATGAAGTTATGCATAGAATTGAACCAAATTTGTTGGGTATGTTTTTGGCTATAGCAAGAAAGTGCTCTCTGAATTTGGAAAAATTCCGCCGGAAGGGGGAGCAGTAATAGCGATTTTTGTGCAATTTTCAATATTGTACCATCGAAAAGTGTATGAAGTTATGCTTAACCCCTGACCGCCGAGCAAAAGGGCAAAATTGTAAGGTTGTTTTCTCCGTATTTTTTTTTTATTAAAAAAAAAAAAAAAGATGATTTTTCCAACATGACATAAAAAATTTCATTAGGTAGGGTAACATCCCCAGTAATTGGCAGGTCACCAGTGATTGGCATATCCTTCAAAAATGTCCTAAAATAAGATTTACATCCAGTCTTTTAAAATGCAAGACCATATTCCAGCTATATGTACATTTACTTTAAAGATTATAACTTTGATTTATGCTACTAGAGGACAATAGTGCATAAGAAAGAGAAACAATTATGGTGTGCGTCAAATTAGCCATTTTTGTTGCAAATGCTTCTTATCTGGCTTAAGGTAGCATGCATATCAATTCATTATTATCTGATTTCAAATATGTTATAAATTTTGACTGACAAAAGTTTTGTTTAGTTGAAAGGGCTTACTTTAATTGTGTAAAAGTATTTTTGACATAAATATTTGGATTTTTGAATTAATGATAGGTGCCATTTAATGGTGCTTCAGTTTTGGTAGTTCCAAGTAAGTGGCACATGTGTCAATTACTGGGGAATCATGAAATTTGGGATTAAACCACTTATTTTGGCAGTTCTTTTAAAGTTATAAACTAATTTTGTTTAGCAATTGTTTTTATTTGAAAATATGAAATATTACCAGTAATTGGCATGCATTAAAGCTTCATATGACAATTACTGGGGATGGCATGACAATTATTGGGTATTAATATAAATATATTGTATTGTTTTAAAGTGTTCACATTTCGAACTAATTATGCTACTTTTTGTCTCTCAAAAATATGAAATATGGCATCTTCATCTACAATAAATTCATTGAAAGGGATTAAACCAAAATTCTTGTATTCTGAAGAAGCAGTGATGAATGCAATGCATGCTACAAATACTCAAGACACGAGCTTTCATAAAGACAATGTTACATTTGGTGTGCCTCATAATAGTTTAGAAAACTAAGTTAATGAGAAAACTCCAAGAGAAAGAAGAATGAGAGCATCGTCAGTTCTTACAGCAGCAGCAGAAGTTAACATACTAAAATGAATTTTGAGCATTGCCAAAGCTGGCTTTCCCTTGATAAAAGAGGATTTATTGTGTACAGTTAAAAAAATTATTGAACTGTCAAGCAAGAAAACTCCATTCACAAATAATAAACCTAGGAAAAAATGGTTTAAATTATTTTTAGCTTGTCATCCTGAAATTAGTGTGAGCGTTCCAGAAACAGAAACTCTTACTCATTCAATAGCCAAACTAACTGTGCTATATTTGCGAACTATGTTTAAAGAAATGGTAGATTATTCTTGCAAAGGAAATCTCAAAGAGCTTTTCAAAGATCCCCAGAGAATATACAATAATTGTGATGAGGCTGCATTTTTGCTTTGTCCCAAAACTGGAAAAAAGGATTTCAAAGATGTTTATGAAATTGTGCAAGGCTCAGACAAAGAATATCTTACTGTACGGATGACAGTTCGAGCTGATCGAGTTGTTTGTCCACCATTTATAATTTATCCTTATCAGAGATGGCCATCAGATCTGGTCAATACCCCAACTTTTAGGAGAATCTAAAAGTTGGGGTTCAGGGAAAAGTAAAAGTGGCTAGATGAATGATGAAACATTTTATGAATACATAGCTAATATATTTTTTTTTTCATGGCTGCAGCAAAATCAGATTGATTTACCAGTAATAAGATGTTCACCAGAGTCACCTTACATTGCATTTAATTAATTATTGTGCTGAAAAAGTTATAGTAATGATTGCTCTCCACAAATGCAACACATACAATGCAATCATGTGATGTCAGCTTGTTCAAAGTGATGACATTGAAGTGCAAGCTGGTAGCTCATGAACGGAGAGTAACTCTCATGGAGCTATTACAAAAATTACGTTTGCAAAAATGTTTGAAGTGTTGTTGTTAGAAGCATTAGTTCTGAATGTATTTCACATGGCTTTAGACATTGTGGCCTATATCCCTTTAATCCATATGGAGTTGATTACAGTTAATTTGTTACAGTTAATTTAAAAAAAACTGATTCTACTGCTTCTAATAATAATAATGTTGTTTACGATGTTTTTTTTATGATGAACAATATTATATAGGTCATATAATTGATTTGATCCTGCAGAACCTACTGTTAAATTTTTACGAGAAACAATGGAAAACAAATATATTTGGTCATCAAAGTAAGATATTAGTGATTGCAGAGAATCGTTTCTTTTTTTATTGTTCCTTGGAATTATCAGGAAATTTTCTTTTTTCTCTGGAGTCATTCATTATTCGAAAAATTAAGACTCCGTACTGACAGATAAAACAGCATTAATTTCTATATTACTATTTTTCAATGTAACATTTCAAATTACATTTTTATTTTATATTTGGAAATACTATTTTATAACTATTTTAGACAAGTCTAAAAAAGTTATAATATATTTCCAACATCAAGATGTGTGAATCAGCATTAATTTACTTATGCGATGATTAATATTTTCAGCATAAAGTTGTTACAATTAATATTATCAAGCTATGTTATCTTATAACCAAGATTTTCTGCCTATATTATGTTATAATTAATCTTTTCTATCATATGTTTCTCATAGTCATATTTTTCATATAATCTAAACGTCAAAAATAGTGTTTTTTTTTTTACTTATATACACATGTGCCAATCACTGGATCACAAGGTGTCATACATTGGTGTACTTGGGGACAATTACTGGTGATTATAGTAGCTTTTTATAAATATTTTTTAATAAAAATACCTATTCAAATATTTTTTATTTTAGTTGGCAAAATAGATGCACAGATATGCACTCTTTGGTTTAAAAATATTTGCAAGTAAATATTTTTTCCCTAAGTAATGAAAACAGGGGTAAGTTTAAGGACAAATTCTTAAGGTGCCAATTAGTGGGGAAGTTACCCTATAGGAATATAAGCCTTGAGAGTATTAATAATAACAAAATGTTTTTAAAGTTTATCAGTTTTTTATCAGTAGTTTATCAGTTCGCGGCAGTGAGAAGGTTAATTCTAATAATAATACTAATGAAACTAATTATAATGAAATATTGACATGAGATAGAAGAAAGTTTTTGGATTGGCACATCCAACTAGTTTTATTTTTAGCGACAATTAAACTTTGGATATTAAACTTTAAAGATTAAACTTTGTTAAGTGTTCTCTTGATATCTGGTTGACCGTACATAGTTAGGATTGTCATGATGTTTATAAAATATTGTTTTTTTATCTATTATTTTACAGTAATTTCTAAAACGATACTGTAAATATATCTGACAGCCACCTGAAGGTATCAAATTACTAATAATCAGATTGAATTAAGGACATTGACATAATTTAACTTCATTATTTCATTTATGTCAATAACCCATATTATCCGAATGGCAAGCTTTCCTGCCCAGCAGTGTTTCCAGTTGGGCATATTATTATTATTATTATTATTATTAAGATTGTTTTATTCGTACAACTCTATTGATTTAGATGTATTCGCATTATTAAAATTTGCATATAATGATTAAATAAGGAAAATATTACTATTTTAAAATAGTTGTAGAAATTAATCTCGCTGAATGAAAATAACAAGTCATAATTCACCAAATAAATGGGTTAAGAGTATACTAATCATCACAGGACATTTATAAGGTAATGTTACATCAAGGAGTTTTCAAAAAAATTCTCATTTGCGTAGGATGCCAGACGTCAAAGTCTCTTTTTTTACTTTTTGATGATTTTCCGAATTTTGCTTACATGAATTTTACAAGGCTAGGAAAGAAACATTATCTCGGTCTATGGCAGTTCTAAAATTGGAAGTATCATCAAAATAAAACTGCAAAACAAAATCGAAAGCACATAAAACTGTCATTTTCAAAGTTGACTTCAGATGTTTATGGATAAATATCACAAAATGTGAGATTTTGAAAAAAAAAATTGAAATTTAAATCGTTTCAAAACTTCTGAATTTTTTTAAAATGTTCGTTGAACAGTGAATAAAAGAATTTATACGTAAAATTTTTAAAAGTTGAACAGCTTAAGTTCATTTTTATGTAATTATAATTATATGTCGTTTTCTTGGCATTTGTATGCCAGGATAATGACAATTTCATTCTAAAGCATTTTTCACATTCTTGTTTTTTTTATTTTTAGGTCTAACCTTTTAATTTTGTTTAAAGGAACATGTTTCCTCTATAATACCTAAAATTCAGTGTAATGTTAAGTTTTATTCGTAATTTATAGAACCCAGGAAAATGACATAATAAATGTCTACTCAATTTTTACAAAGCCTTTAAACACATTATTTTCAAAGAAATATCTAAATGATCTTGCTGGTAGCAATGATTTTACTACTTCTGACTTGAACTATGTCAAGAACAAGAAGTATTACTCTGCAGCGCCATCTTTATACCTCATAAACAACTAAAATGAGCAGGTCAGGACAATGAGATTCATTTTCAGTGACAATCCTGTTTTATGGAAAATTATTTGTAAAATACAGAACTTGTTACCTTCCACATATATGTGTTAACCCTATCACTATGTCCTATTAAAACATGCCCTGTTGTGACATGGGGTCCTCACGGACCCCATACTATACTATACATGTTTAATATGGTTTAAATATCTTATAAATTACTTTTTTCATTTATTTAGTTAAATTAAAAAAAATAATTAACGCTTATTCTGATGTTTTTATAATAAACTTTATTTTTTATACCCAAAAATATTAAATTTACATTAATTTTAACATATTCTAAATATTGGCTGAGCATACCTCACAAACTGTCTTCTGGTGTTCCGGGCAACAAGGGATATGGCAACTAGAACAGCGGGTCTTCACTTTTCTATCCATAGAACGTGGACATAGCTGGCACCTAGCCTTTTTATTAGGTTCTTGAATTCCAGATCACGTAGTTTCAGTATGTAGTTTCGGAATTTCGATCCCTAATGATTTGAGTGAAAGGTGAACTCCAGGTTGCAGCGTTTGAAAATTCTGCAGTCTTCTCTGAATTTGATCATTTACTAATTCTCTCCCGAGATCTTTCAGGTATAAGCGTCTTTGATGGCGCTTTCCAAATTCCCAATCTGAGTACTTTGAAATCCAAATAATGAACCCAGCAACAGCTGCACTGTCGATCATATTAAACCAGAAGACCATAGGCCAACGGCGCAGCTTTCGCTTGCAAGTATAGAATCTGCATAAATGATCAAAGTTGTCAACTCCAGATTTTGTTGCATTGTAATGAGTAATAATTTCTGGCTTATTATCTTCCTCTTCAATTATCATCTTGTCATGATGCATGAATGATAGTAAAATGACTGCCTTCCCTTTGTTTGGAGTATAGCTAACTAGAGTGAGTTCTTTATCAAAACAAAAGATAGAAGACTTCTCATCACGCTGACGATTTAGCAGTAATTCTTTAGGAACTTCCTTTCGATTTTTTCGAATTGTTCCAACTACTGTAGTTTTTGCAACTAGCAAATCCTCTGCTAACTGCGCGTTGGTGAAGTAATTGTCCATGGTAACGTTGCGACTTTTGTTCTTCCAAGGGTCAACTAATCGTTTGACGGTTTCCGAAATATTATTTGCTCCAAATGCAACACCAGGTTGTCGTCCGACATACACTTCTCCTTTCAAAGAAACGAGGTAGTTGAATCACAACACCAAAATATTTTTATCCCATACTTTCAGGGCTTACTCGGTATATATTGTCGAAAACTGCATCGACCACGTGTTGCCACTAATTGTTCATCGATTGTTAGATCTGTTCCAGGTTTGTAATATTTTGCCAGATTTTCGAGCAGCATTTGCCAAACGTCACGAACGGCAGCTAATTTGTCTACCTGCAATCTTTGATTTCTCGTTGCATCATTGTCAAATCTACAAAATCGAAGCAGATTTTGAAAACGCTGCATTGGCATAGTAACACGAAATATTGGCCTTCCACTATCCGTGGACCACATTTCCTTCAAACTTTCATTCTCAGATTTGTAGACACCACTGAGTAAGAGTAAGCCAATAAAAGCATAGAGTTCTGTTTCATCGGTTTCTTTCCAAATCTTCTTTTTTGTCGGATGTTCTTGATCCCAACATTTTATCACCTTTTTTGCCCTTCTGTTAGTTTCTCGGGCAATAACATTGATTATTTCAGGTGTTATAAACAGTTTTAGGGAATCAAATTTATTAGTTACATTCTTAACATTCCCTGCTAATCCACTTGTCTCTCGTAAAATATTAGCTGACAATGTTTGGGCTGAATTAGGGTTATTTGTCGTCCACTTACGTCCTGATTGTGATTCAAAAATTTGTGATTGATTTAGCAAATTATGTAACGAGCTCGTTTACAAGGAAAATGTTGAGAGTCACTAGAATCATCACTTTCTCATTCACTATCGGTTTCAAAGTTCGGATCTTGAATACTATCTTCGTCACTCTTTTCAAACTCAGATGACTCACCGAAGCTATCTATATCTACATCGTCATCACTATCACTTTCTTGTATCATACGCAAAGCGTCATCTACCGAAATCCGTTTTCGTGACATTTTGATGCATCAAAGCATAAGTCTCAATTGAAAAGCGCAGTCAAGTGACAATTTCCTTCATACAGGAGAACAATAAAGAAAGAAACGAGCGCATTTGCGGACAACAAGCGCCATCTATCGGATTCTGGGAGTAACAATCTGTGAAACAAAATTTTCAGAACCATGTTATAAGTATTTGCTGTTCTAAAAGATTTTTTTTTCATTTTTTGTAATATTCTATGAATTTTTTAGCTTGGGGTCCACGCAGACCCCAGGCCATAGAATTATGCTATCTATTTTTCAAATTAAAAAAATACCAAGTACCACTTATATTTGTACAGTTTAATTTTTACCGTGTGTTACAAACATTATGATATGAGATGTCATCGGCTGAAACTACTCAGTGAGGGATAGATAATTTTTGACAACTTGTTGAAAGTGCTTGGGGACGCGTGGACCTAAGGACATAGTGATAGGGTTAAATAAGGTATAATTGTTAATTAGAAATAAAAAAACTAGAACAAGATATTTGTACATGATAGCAGGAAGTCTTTTACTTTGCACCCATCACAGTGTGACATGTCATGAAAATGACAATCTAAAATTTTAAGTCTTTTAATTGCTTTATTTTTGTGTTATTATGAATATAATATCTCTTGAAAGTACTTCTAAGAATATTTTTTATTAGAATGTAAAAAAGAAAATTGCATTATATAACATTAAATAGAAATTTTATTGTGCGGACTGCAATTTCCATATTTTGTGATATTGACCCTTATCCAAAAATTGTAATTCAGACAGCGATCTTACATATTAAGTATATATATAAGGATATATAATATACATACGTTTATTTTTTCTTTCTGCTTATCACAATATATACACTGCTCAAAACAATTAAAGGATATTGCAGTTTTAGGTGGATTTTGTATCTGGTAAACTGTTTAGCTGATTGATACATGGTCGACAGACATAGTAGGTTATATGAGAATAAATTACACATGTTTGGCAGAAAAAATGCATTTTATTGCGCATTTGTGTACTAAAGGAAAAAAACACAATTTGTGCATATGAGAAAAAAAGAATAAGAAAAGGTGTTTTCTTCAAAGAAAATCATTTTCAGTAGGGGGTATGGTTTCCACGGGCGGCCAGCAACGTTGAACACCTTTGAGGCATGGACTCAATGAGGCTATTAATGACGAGTTGGGGTATTCTGCCCCACTCTTCCAGAAGAGCTCTTTCCAGTTCTTGGAGAGTTTGTAGGGGTTGTTGGCGGCCAGAAACTCGTCTTCTTAGAGCGTCCCAAACGTGCTCGATTGGATTCATGTCTGGAGAACACGCTGGCCATTCCATTTGAACGATTCCTTCCTCGAAAAGGAAATCCTCCACCAGGTTTGCACGATGTGGCCTGCAGTTATCGTCCATTAAAATGAAGTTATCTCCGATTGCTGCAGCGTAAGGGACTACAATAGGTCTGAGGATCTCATCCCTATATCGGCGACCAGTCAGAGCTCCATCTCGAATGATGTAGAGGTCAGTGCGTCCGTCAATGGAGATGCCAACATACACCAACACTCCTCCACCGCCAAATCTGACACTTTCGTGCACGAACGCAGGATTATTCCTACTGCCACGGTCCCTCCAGATGAAAATACGTCTATTATCCGGATGCACAGAAAAACGGGACTCGTCAGAAAACAGAATATTGCTCCATTCATTTCTCCTCCAGTTGACATGCTCGGTTGCCCACTCCCTGCGGTCGCGACGATGCCTTGATGTTAATCTAACACATACCATCGGTCGGCGAGCATACAAACCTACAGCATGGAGCCGGTTTCGGACAGTCTGAGTTGAAATCGTGGTGCTTGTAGCCGAGCGAAGGTGTTGTTGGAGAAGAGTAGCGTTCATGGTTCGGTGTCTCCGAGCTGTTAACGCTAAATACCGATCTTCATTGGGCGTTGTTGCCCGCCTACGACCTTGCCCTGGTCTTCGGCCTGCACATCCACTCTCCAAAAAACGGTTCCAGATCCTGGAAATGACACTTTGTGACACTCCAATGGCTTGCGCTACTTCGGCTTGAGTTTGGCCCCCTTCTAACCTACCAACAATTCTCAAAGCTTCTGAATCTGTCAAATGACTTCGCTGAGACATCGTACTCATCGAAACAAAGCAATCACTGAATGCCGATCATCCTTGTCTTCATTCTCTTTTATCCAGTTGAAAGTCAAATTTCATTCGCTGCCGCTGAAGCGACGTTTTTGACGTCGAACTCAAAATTTGCATACTCCACAGTTTGAAAACCAGAAAAATTTGCATTTGTGATTCTCTTCTTCTATTTTTGGCAAAAAAAAATTCGTTTATATCGTTATTTTATATAAAACTTCAAATATCCTTTAATTGTTTTGAGCAGTGTATTAATAAAGAATAATACATTTAAAATACCAAAGGGTAAAATTAAGTATAATACATTTGCAGAAAGTTTAATAACATATCC
Source organism: Maratus speciosus (assembly GCA_963932465.1). Classification (NCBI taxonomy): domain Eukaryota; kingdom Metazoa; phylum Arthropoda; class Arachnida; order Araneae; family Salticidae; genus Maratus; species Maratus speciosus. The sequence goes on from OZ010788.1 coordinate 60,860,555, forward strand.
AATTTTAAAAATATGTGGATAAACAAGAAAATATATCCTAAAAATGATTAATTCAATTTGGATATCTAGGTTAGTCATATTTGTTTAAATAACCTAATTCTGCTATTCTGAATAAACGTAGCTCCATATACAACTCTATAAACTATTTTAAGAAAAATATGTTAATACAAATTTATACAACGAACTTTGAAGTGCGAAACTCTGAAATTTAATTACGCTTTAATATTAAGTTAACAGTTCTTGAAAACTTTGACATTACTTCTAAAATGCTAGCACATTTCTAGAACTCAGTAATGATTTTCTGTCGATATATTTATCTATTTATCTATATAGAGGTCAAAGTTAGAAAATTAAGTATAGCTTTATTTTAGCACAAGTTTTACACAGAAAATTAGAGAAATATAATTATGAGAATTTTATTAGATTGTAACGTTTATTAGAAAAATGTAATAATGAACCATGATAAATCAATAGAACGTTTAAAAAAGTAAGTACATATACTATGTTATACATTTTAAAAGCAACGTTAAAAACGCCAGAATAAACAAAAAATTCGCAGACTAGTTTCGGTAGCGTTTAGAGTACCGCCCTCAGTGCAAAAAATAACGGAAACTTGCTCATTTATATAGAGAAGAAGCGGATTCAACTGAGAAGTTCGTTACCCAATGGGGAAAGAGGAAAACCTGGGTACCAGCCAATGGGAGACTAGTGTAGGAAATGCCACCGGAAATGAGTAAAAAAAATGTATATCATTCTGCGCCATGAAGCATCTTAATAATTATTTATCCAGCTTAAACGGGCTTTGCGTTATAGTATTTTTGCTCTCTTTTATTGCTGAGCAACCCAATCGAGGCCTCATAGAGGGGGAAGTTGGGTCAGCAATTCCAACCCTTTACGCAGAGGTAAATTGTACATTCGTATTATTCTGAGAAACGTAACCACCCAATAATTATTTTTACGGCTTATACAGTTTTTGTGTTATAATATTTTTATTTTTTTATTGCTGAGCAACCCAATGGTAGCCTCACTGAGGGTGAAGTTGGGTCAGCAATTTCACTCATTTCATGGAGAATAAGTTGATTAACGGTTTCTTCCGCCTACGGGCCAAAAAAAAGTTAAGATCTCTCAATCGCCTGGGTTTTCTCCTTCGTTGTAAACGTAAACATATTATCCAGAATTTCATTGTTTTAAAATGTAGCATTTCTAGTTCGTCATTTGTCAGGAAAGATGTACGCAGATCCCATTTTGCGATTCTTCGCGCCATCATTAAAGACAATCGCCTTGTCATTTCTAAAATTGAAAAGGAATTGTATGATTTGCATTTAAAGTTAGCGGTTCATCATCCCAATTTCACGTCCATTTATACGAATTCTTGGTGTCATGCTGACAATCTTTCCAGTAAACATTCTTATAAACTGAATGCAAAATTTAACCAACTTCTTGAATCATAAGTTTTCTTAGCCCCTATTGATCTCCCTACTCTCAATCAGAATGCAGTCGTCAACCTGTCTAATACGGATATTTGGGAAATACAACATTCAGTTCTAAAGCAGAACTCGAATTTTGCCATTTCTAAAAAGCTTTCTTTTCCTCAGTTAATTGCTCCTGTTGAAAATGCCTTCAAAAATAGTCGACTTACTGAAGTACAAAAAGAAAATTTACGTCATCTCATTATTTCTAATGTTAATTTCCAATAATAGTCCAAATGTTCCAATAATAGTAAATCGAATCTCACTCCTCTTGAAAAAACTGCCTTGAAAGATCTCAAATCTAATGATAATATTGTAATTACGAAAGCTGACAAGGGTGGCCAGATTGTGTTTCTTGCTGAGAAGCAATATACTGAAGGAGTAAGAAATCTTATCTATGATGGTCCATATAAACTTCTACCTAGGGACCCGTCCTCTCAGGAATTAACACGCATCAAATCTGTTATAAAGTCTTGTACTCTCCTTCCTAAGTCAAAGCAAAAGTATATTTCTCCTTCGGTTGCTAAATGTGCACGATTTTATGCCTTTCCAAAAGTTCATAAACCCAATTTTCCTTTTCGTCCCATAGTTTCGAACATTGGCACAGCCTCGTATCGCTTAGCGAAATATCTAACAACAATTTTTTCTCCTCTTCTGTCCACAAATACACATACGGTGAAGAATTCCATCACCTTTGCTAAAACTATTTAGAATTTACGCTCTACAAACCTAACTATGGTATCTTTTGATGTTAAATCTCTATTCACGAATGATCCGACATGTGGCACCCTCTCGTGTCTTGAAATGAGATTTCGTGAATTCCATTATTCGTTTTTAAAAAATTCGGAAATAATATATAAATAATTTATGACATTTATAAAAGATTAAAATCATATAACTTAAAAAAATATTTTGTCTCATTCAATTTTTTTTCTTTTAAGCATTATACTGAATGTCTAATAAATTATTAATCATTTCAAAAATTTGAAAAGGAATCTCTACACTGTAAAAAAAAAAATTATTACCAATTTTCCTGTAGGAATCGGAAAAATAGTTCCCTTTATCGTACCGCAAAAATTCCCGACCCAGCTCGGAATAAAATCCGTAAAATACCGGTTTATTGACTATTTCCTTTTTCTTTACGGATTTTATTCCGAGCTGGGTCGGAACATTTTCCGGTACAATAAGGGCAACTATTTTTTTCGATTTCTACAGGAAAACTCGTCGTATTTTCTTTACAGTGAATAATTGAATCCGTTTAGCGGTAAATTTATTAAAACAAAAGAGATTATTTTTGGAAAAATGAAAATTTTAGTTTAAATATTTCTGAATAGAAGGAGTTTGAAACAATAAAATTACAAATAATATGGAAATCAGATATAATCATAAAATGCAAGATGTAAGACTGGCAATTTATTCCTGAATACTCTTGATTCTAAAGACAGCTTAAGGTTTCTTTGATGTTCATATTGATTGAGAGAAGTGTAATAATAAACTATTTTTACATCGCACAAAAATAAATAACTCGCTGCAACTTTACGAAAGTCCCATCCGCAGAAATGAACCACGAAGTGTAAAGATTCGATGGCTATATTAGAATTCACTGCCTCGTACGTCGATTTTTGCAGACGGGAAATTTTTATGATGAAGAAAATTCAAATTTGAACTCATGATTAGATGTACCAGATGCATCAGATGCACCAGATATACCAGATGTTCATGCAGTGGCTTCTATTGGCAAATATTGCAACATACGCTGTTCTGCGAAAGGTAAGGTACAACAGGCTTTTCGAAACTTACTATTAAAATAAAAGTAGTAAAAAAAATCGTAGCGTATGTGAATGATAGTATCAAACTTTATGAAAGTTCCATTTGCAGAAATGAAGTAATAAGGGTAAAGTTTCAATGGCTCGGTTTTAACGTCTCATACGTCGCACAGTGTAAGATTTTGCGAATCTAGCGAGAAAGAAGTCCAAAAATCTACTTGCAGTAATTTCACTTTTAGATGTTTCAATTAACATCTAACACATTGGAGAAAAAAAATGTAAAGTTATAGCAACCAAACTCCACAACAATACCATCAAAAATCGGCTCAAAAACCAACCTTTATTTTAACATTTTTAGAATGGCGATTCTGTTGTTGTAATTGCCATTGATATTTGTTTGCTAAAAACATACTTATTTTGTTTTATTTTATTTTGTTTTATTTTTTAATGATAGTATGGAATCTTTACAACAATGTAGATACTTTGTATTTTACAGTTACAATAGTTATTTAGAAGTGTTATATTTAAAAAATAATTTTTTAAGTCAATATAAAAATTATTTGAAAATTTAATAGCATATGATAAATTTTAAAAAGCTGCCAAAAATTTTGTACACGCCGGTACATTGTAATATATTTTTTTTGTAATTCTGTATGCATATAGATATAGAATAAATCAATTTCAGCTGCCACTATTTGCAACTCTTGAATATAGGTAATTTTGTATCAGGTACGACGGTGTAAATTTCGAAAAAAGAATTATATGAGATTTAAAAAAAATATGTTACTAGACATGAATCATTCCCTGTTAATTCTAAAAATATCCTGATAGACTATTTATTACACAAATATAATCTTCAACGTTGCTCATATATTATGTTAGATCAGATTAAGCGGCTGATCCATTCATTTATAATTGGCAGTAATCAAAGATGGAGGAACTGACATAGCTTAAAGAACGTTCTTTGAAGTAAAATAAGGGATGGTAAGATTCGAATATTAACAAAAAATATATTTACAGGGCAGAAATAATAATTACTACCAGAAAAAGGTTGGACAACCAAAGAAATTTCTTTATTTAAGTGGGCCGAAATCAAAAGACAAAAGGTGCATTCGTTATTCCCGGAACACAAATGAATAACCACGCGCCACGTGTTTAAAACTGAGACAATCTGGAAAAAAGGACGCTATGATGTGTTAAAAAAAATATCCGAAAGCCCTTAAAGAGCAACGATATTTTAAAAAATCGTTCAAAAAGCCAGATATTCGTCATATAAAAAAGGGCTGTAATGAAAAAATGTTATAATGGGTAAATCCACGGCCGTCATCTACTTCTTACTCTAGATCCATAAAGTTTAATTTCATCATAGAAACTGATCAGTCAATAACAGAAGAATTTGAAACTGTCAGAAATTAAATCTTTATAGCTCTTGCACTAAATGTAGTAGAATTCAATGTTAATCTAGACACAATGGATGACTAGATGCATGACATAGAGCACAAATTTGAAGACACAGTGGTAAATACCATAATGTGCAGCATTCTATCTTCAAATAAAGCAACTTAAAAATGCAATGTCTGTAACGGAAAATTCAAGGTGGTGAATAACTTAAAAATGATTGCGTCTTCCGGAATTATTTTTGTAATAAAACCTTCTTCAAGCGACCATGGAAAAACGGAATTTGTTTAATTTTCTTCAAAGAAATTGATTGCTCATGGAGGGAGTCCAACTAGGATGGTCTCTGAATGGAGGTAAAATTAGTATTGAGCGTATGGGAATAAATTTCGTTCCATGGAAAAATGGTCGTTCAGGGAGGTGGTCGCTTAATGGAGGCGGTCGCACAGGGAGGTTTCACTGCATTTTTTCATAATACATAACCATTTTATCTCTAGTAAGATCAATTTTAATAATTTAATATCGAAAATTTTCATAACTTGAATTTTGACCCGCTAGATTTGCAAAATCTTACACTGTGCGTCGGTACAAGGACACGGGAAATTTGTGTGATCGGGTAAATTCAGATTTAAATTCATGATGAGATATACCAGATTTAAACTCACTCATTCAGTGATTTCTATAAGCAAATATTGCGACATACATACATTTTCTGCTGCTTTATAAAGCAAAATCCAACGTCAGGAGAAGTTTCATGCAAGCCGCGTTTTTTAGAGTCATTATTCAGAGTTATACAATGTGATTGTAAAGGTAACAAATATGAAACAGGTTTATGAAACTTAAAAAAAAATAAATGTTAATAAATGAGATACTCGATATATAAAAATGTATTAGGAGATTTCATTAAAAGGAACTAACAAATATTCATTACATCAGTATATCAATTTTATCATAAAAAGCTGGAAAATACTCGTCAAACGTGGCAAATGAAGTGCGTTCGTACTATAAATAGTTTTATAAATGTTTTTTGCACCGCATATTGTACTGAATGTATATTTTAGTGCAATTCATAAGTGCATATCAATTTAATTCTGTTCGAAAGGTGCACTTAAAATATTTTTTTATTATTAAAGTGCACTTGAAATATTTTTTTCTCATTGGCCTTAATGTAACGGAAAGCTTTTGCCTGTCCCTGTGATTAAACTATGCACACGATTTTCATAAAATTTGAAATGAAGCAACACAATTGTGTAAAAATTATATATTTAAAATTTCAAGCCATTCGGTTGGGTAGTTTTTGTTCTGTTATATGCGGACGGACGGACGGTCAGACAGGCAGACTGAACGACGACTATAGCTGATACGTATTTATATAATTACGAACGCAGCTAAAAATGGACATAAAACTATTTATAAACTTTACGGTTTTTTTTTTTATCAGATCTCATAATTTGTGAATAAAATTTCTGTATTGATTGATACACAAAAATACATTGTAAGAGTTTTCTGGCTACACTGTTAAAAAAAAAAAAAAAAAAAAAAAGACGAGTTTTCCTGTAGGAATCGGAAAAATAGTTGAGCTTATCGTACCGGAAATATTTCTGACCCAGCTCGAATTAAAATCCGTAAAATACCGTTTTATTGATCATTTCCTTTTTTTACGGATTTTATTCCGAGCTGGGTCGGAAATTTTTCCGGTACGATAAGAGCAACTATTTTCCGATTCCTACAGGAAAACTGGTCGGATTTTTTTTACAGTGTAGATCATAATGTTAACCCAATATAAAGATTTTTTATAAATAAGTAGTTTTATAAAAATGATTGTAAGTTGGCTTCAACTGTATTTGGTGTCACCAAAATGACGGGTTTATTTGAAAATATTTATTATTATTATTTTATTGCTATGATTTTTACATTAAATGCATATTACTTAAATTTTATTATGTCTCTCAAAACTTGTTGTTTTACCAAGTACATTGCAGCAAACGATATATTTCAATCGACTGACATTTTTTTTTTTTAATTCTTTTTCTAAATAGATCTATAATTAACCCCCGTACATGGTCGACTAAAACTAAATCATTTCTGCATGACAAGCCTCTAATAACTGCTTTGACTAAAAGTGACATGAAAAATTTATTTCATAACGTTTTATTTTTATTTCTATTTGGGAAACAATGCAATTAGAAGCATGTGCAATTCCTTAACACAGGAGAAACTTGCTACAGTGTGTTGTATATGTGCTCTCTAACTGTAGATAAGACTAATGACATTCAGTAGCGGACCCATTTTTTGTCAGTCAAAAACAGCGAGATGTTAATTCAGCTGAAGGTCCTTTTTTGTTATTTTTGCAGTTATATTACCGAGTTTCGGATACAAATAATGTAATCATCAGTTGCTTAACAAATGGTGCTTCTTTTTTTAGATTGCAGATCTCTATGCATTAAAGATAAATTATTTTTATTGGCAATATTAATTTGTACTGCTTTTATCATATCATTTGATTTTACATGTTTTATAGAAATAGTGTTATTTAAAAGTGCATACTCAACATATTGTGTGAAATATTTTAATATTCAAAATTATTTTGTATCTACATAAATAGTTTTCAAGAAGAAATACAGATTAAAAGTATCAAAATAAATCAGTTTAAATATTAAATGAAATACTTACTTTTTTATCTGTGATCTTTAAAACTGTGAGCTATTTTTTTAATCTACATTGATAATTTGCTACTAAATTTTTAATCGCTGCCATTAGCCAAGATAAGAAATGTATCGTTCATCCGTTTCTAAAGGAATGTAGAAATTTTCGCTTAAAATATAATGAAAGGGAATGCTGCATTTTTGGAGGACATTTTACTTAGTTTACGATACTTTTACCTTGCATTTTAGGAATCGAAGAAAATTTGATGAAGATGCTGCAAAAAATATGATGTTTCGGTTAAATCTTCTCAGCTGAAGGACAAATATCAATGGATAATCAATAAAAATTATTATCAATATTACATTAAATTATTTAAAAGACTAAAATATTTATACTAATTGAAATTTTGATTACAAGCTAATTCCGAAAAAAAGATTTTATTTTATCAATAACTTAACTCCAATCACATTTCGAATGTTTTAAAGGCGAATCTTTTCTACAGAAAGTGGTTTTTCTAAGGAAAATATGATTTTAAATGTTATACAGATCTCATTTTATAGTATTTATAAATGGAATTATCATTTTTATTTCCCGCGAAAGATATTGTTCATTGAGTCGGGTTGTACAGCATATTTCGGTATAGCGTTTACAATGTTTAAGAAGTGGTAGATTAAACTACAAAAAAAATTATACAAAATTAAGATAACGTAGATTAAACAAAATAAATTGCTTAAAAAACCAGCGTTGCTATCTACTCCTTAAATTAAAATTACAGGATGCTCGTATTTAAATCATAATTTGAATTATATAGAAGATATTATAACGATATTTGCAACATAACTAACTTGTTGTGAAAGATGTGCTGTAAAAGCACAAAAAGTATCATATTTACAGAGTAACTGGATTGGTGCATCATCCTTACAAAGCTGCTCGAGTCTTTTCAGACCCATACACATGCTTGAGCTTCTGTTATACAAAAACTACTCATTACAATTTTCTGAAATTTCATGACTTTTCTGATTTTTTTCTAACAATCGAGTACTAAATTTTTCAATTAATGGGCCTTTTAATTTTAAAGCAGCAAGAAAACACCTTAACCCATTAACCGCTAAAACTATAATGTTGAAATTTTCAATTTTCCAACTGAACGTTCTTTGCCACCGCAAACTCTGAAAGATAATTTTGCTTTATATGATCTTAAAATTTTATGTCTTTAAGTAAATCCAATTTTTTAATTGAAAAATAGTGTTGGGTATGTAAATAACTTAAATATATGAGTTTATATTTACCGTTGCGTGAGCGCAACACCAGCGGGTAATGGGTCAATCTGTCCCTCGGGCCCATTTTGTCCAAGCATAAAAATACACTCACATAGTTTTTGAAAGTGAATATATGTTATACAGCTTCAAAAAGGTAAGGTGAAATAAATGAAAGAATTATCGGGAAAAGAATGAAGTTCTTGAGATATCTGACGCCAGCCAAATCATAGCGGAAATTCATTATGTTTCTTATTTTTCTCTCAGTTAGAAGTAAAACGTTTACCTTTTAGAATTAGTTTCAATATTTATTTGAGAGAATGGCAGTGTATGGTTTATTTATTCGTTAGATGAAAGTTTTATTTCGATTTTAAGGAATTCTATACAGAAGATGAAATGTATCTGATGTGGATGAATTTGTATCGGGACAAGTGGATCATTCCAGCAAAGAAAGAAACAGTGGGCCATCAGCTGGAAAAAAGATGGCAGACATCACTGCCATCAGCGTAAAGTGCAATGGTGCCATTACTTAAACCTGTAAAAAAGTGTCCGTGCGGTATGCAGCTGGCCCATCAGTGATGGCCAACAGCAGGCCAGCATTGGTATGCCATCACATTACTTCAATCCGGCACTTTTCCTGCAGTGCTAGCACCTATCCCACTGCTATTCCTTTGCTGGCCCAGCACTTTCCCTTACAAAAAATTCTTATAGAATTCTATAAAAAAACATAGTATTATTACTCTTTTTTCTATAAGCTAGTTCACCAAGAGCTATAGAAATATCTGTAGAAGTGTCTATTGAAATATTTGAACTTGCAGCCGTTTCCACGTGGTCACCCTCCCAAGCACTAACCACGCTCGATGCTGTTTGGTTTCGTGATCGGACATGAACAAGTACTCGCAGCGTATGCTACGACCGCTCGTAATTTTCAAACTCTCATTACACTATTTCAAGTTTGTTTCTTTTGTGTATGAAAACCGAAATCTTTTGTAACTTAGTAAAACCAGAATTAAGGAGAAAAAAAATGCATTGAAATGAAGAATTTATTTATTTATTCATTTACTTATTTATTTTGTTGGTGGCAGTGGTGCTATATTATTTACAGTTTCGAAAAAATTAGCTTCACCGCTTAAATTGCGTTAAAATATTCATTTAAGATTTGTGTTCAAATACTCAATGCCTTCAATATTCGCAACGCCACCTAGCGTAAGGGTTCCCAGCAATAATACTGCAAAGGTTCGTGCACTTCTATGTAGTGGTGGGCCAGCGTATTAGATAAAACGGAAGCCCACCAGAATTTTATCTGATTATTTCCAACAGCAAAGTTGACTGAAGCTGTCCAGCAGTGGTCATGCAGTGGTAAACCATTAGCCAGCACTTCTCCATCATTGCCAGCACCTATCTTGCTGCTCGCCAGCAATTTCCTCTTTGCTGGGAACTATCTATTGATAATTCTTCTTCATCTGATGAAAAAATTCAGATTAAACATAAATTACTTGAGACAATGAAGTCCAAAGATGGGAAAATAACATGGCATGCAAAGCGATAGCTGAGTGCTGGTCAATTCGAAAACAGTAATATTTTGAAACTAACCCCTGGTCCAACTCGATTTTCAACAGCATTAGATCCATATAGCGCTTTTAAACTGCTTTCACCGCGTACTTTGAAAACCATGATCATAAAAATTATAGAAATTAAAAAAATTATAGAAATTTAGATGATAAACGTGTATATGGAAAAAAATGGACAGATTTAAATATCGTAGATTTGAATGTATACATAGGCCTTTTATTGCTTGCAGGCGTTCACAAATCAAGCAATGAATCAACAACAGTTCTATGGCGATGAATTCAAGTAAAGAGCTACAATGCCGGTAAAGAAATTCAAATTAATATCTAGAGTTATTTGATGTGATGACCAGGAATCTCGACAAGGAAGAAGATCAAATGACAAATTTACGCAATTCGAGAATTATGGGTTAAATGGGTAGACACTTTACGCAATCTTTTCGATGCAGAAGTATATGTAACGGTGTACGAACAAACTATTGCTTTTAGAGGCAAGTGTCCTTTTAGGCAATACATGCCTAGGAAACCTGATAAATATGGTATTAAAAAAATTGATTTTGTGATATAATAAAAATTGTGTGTAGTTTGGACTTTTGGTATGGTTTACGAGGACATAATATAACTTGTGACAATTTCTTTACATCTTATGATTTATGTCAATTGTAATTCAAAAGAAATATAATTAATAATTAACAATTATTGGTAGAATAAGAAAAAATAAATCATCTATTCTACAGAAATTTGAGAAACAAATGAGAAAGAATGATTCAGTTCAACATTTGCGTTTACTAAAGATACAATTCTTGTGTCTTGAGTTAAAACAAGTAATATAAAAATTTTGTTTTTAAAGTCAATTCCTACTTAGGCTATCAAAGAAAAATTTAATATAATCAAGCTAATATTAGTTTTTGTTGCATTAAAATATCTCAATTTGTTGATTTTCTATAAGCAAGTAGGTTTACAATGGAACTCTGTGGGAATTTGGCGAAATATTACAGATATCGCCAAGTTGGCGTCACTTTTGGCGACTCATTTTGGCCGCCAAATTTGGCGATATATCGCCAAGTTGGCGACATTTTTGGCGGTATTTGGCGACAGAACAGGGTCCCCCTATGGTAACCCCTTATTGAAAATACTTTCATTGAACTTCAATAACCAATGGCCGCCATTTTGTTTCCCATGCAAAACTAAAATTAATTAATTAAAATTTAATTAATTAATTAATATTTGAAAAAACTGTATTAACATCAATTGTCATCCAGTACAAGTTTTAAAAAATTTATTTCAACTTGCTAGCATGAATAATGAGTATTTTATTAACGATTGAAAATTTGAACAAGATAAATATATAAATATATAAATAAATATAGGGAGAGTGTGAGCTAATAGTAGGAATTGAAAAATGAATGTGTTATTCTCCAAAGTATATTGAAAAAAATGAGAAAACTTAACAAAGAATTCAAAGAAAACCAGAGCTCATCATTCATTATAATAAATCTAAGGGGGTAGTTGATACGCGGAAAATGGCAACTGCCTACATTGCAAAAGGCAATCCGCTGACCATTATTTGTATTTTGCAATATTTTTGACATATCTGTAGATACAGCTTTTGTACTTTATTGCAAAATAAAGAAGATTTTTAAGTACTTTGTACTTTTATTTCATTTTTTACTGCCATAATAACTGTTCACGGATACTGAAACACAAAATAAAGATAATAAATTTATTGCATGTAGACTGCCGAATTTAGGGGCAAAACATGCATGGGTCGTTTTAGACCAGAGGCACCAATTCATAGGTACTGCACGAGCAGCGTTCTAGGATTAATATCAATTATATTTCGAAAAGAATCGTTTAATTTAACACCAGTTGCAGCGAATGGTCTTCGACCATCTTACATGAGATAATATCACTATGATGCCAACAAAGAAATAATATCCCTAGATTTCATCAAAGAAACATTAACTCTAGATATCAACAAAGAAATATTAGCTCTAGATATCAACAAAGAAAGCACTTTCTTTCACATTAGTAAACTAAATTTGTTGCCATTATGACTTCGTTTATGATATGTTTTAAAGCTATCATGTAAAAGTGTTTTTTTTTATACAACCATCTTACATTTGAAAATAATCTCTAGATCTACACAAAGAAACAATATCACTAGATCTTAACAAAGTAAAGCACTTATTTTACTTTATTAAACGAATATTGTTACCATTATGATTTATTTTATCATATGTTTAGAATGAAAAACATGTTCTTAAATTTGTGAAATAAAAGTGTTTTTTCTTTGTAGTTTCTGTTACTCCAATTTGAGCCTTAAATATTGTCTGATTTGGAAAAATTTCATTAAAATTTTATAAAAATTGGTAAATAACAAAAATCTCCTTTCATTTGCATTTAATCATTTACGATATAAAAGATAATTTATTAATTATAATCTTTGTTATATTCAACTTCTGTTGAATTAAAAAAAATCACGCCAAACACAACATTAAAAAAAAATTATGTTAATTTTAAAATTGAATTTTGTCAGACATGTCCAAATTGTATAGAATTTAGATATAAATTTAAACAATATTGCTGTTATTCAAAAATGCTATTAAATAAATGTATTAAATAAAAGATACAGATAATGAAAAGTTCATGTAAATTTGGTTATACCTAAATATATTATTATTAATCTCGTCATCACCTCGTATTGCATTTAAATATGACTTCAATTGTTTAATAAATGCTTACTATAAATACGTCTAAAAATTATGACGTTCTTATATAAACATGATTATTTAAATTTTTAATTACTTTTATTACTTTAATTTTGTTAATTCACACAATTCAGTTTACTATCTCGGCACATTTCTAAAGACAGTAGTTATGACCCAAGATGACATTCTTATAGCAATAAAATTGAGTATTTGGGAAAAATACAGTTTTCTTAAAAAAAAAAAAAAAAAAAAAAAAAAAAAAAAAAAAAAAAAACGCATATTTAAGATTTTGTCTGTATAGTTATGTAATTTATATACTCACCGTTATGTAGCGATAAAATAATAATAAAAAATAAAAATAAATAAGTCTAATTACGCAGAAAGGAATATGCAAGTCCATCATCATACAAGTGTTTAAAATAAATAAATAAATAAATAAATCCTATCCTATTTAATCTGTTTTACGTTTTTATAGAATTTGATTTTCTTTTGTTTACTATTTTTATAATCATAAGGACAACAACACGTACTTTTTTTATAGCTAGTACATACAAAATGTAAAAAAAAAAAAAAAATAAACCTTGATATAATAGAATAGGATTTAAAATAAAAAGAATCTCAACATAAAAAAAAAACATTTAAATGATAACTTATTTAAACATATAAATGAGTTTTCTTTGATTAAAAGTGTAATTGACTAAGCGTAAATAACTGAATATTTAAACCGGATTTATAAAATCATATTTCATTTAATTTTATAATTCAAATTTTAACTCTCTTTTAAGATATGAAATATTTTTCTCCGATTGATAAAACAATCTTTATGCTACATGCTGTGTAGCTCTTAAAAAGAAAAATTTTTGAATTCTTTATCAGTTCTCTGAGTTGAAATAAAGTTATCATAAACATTAAGTATGGATTTTCTTAAAAAAAATATTAAGCATGAATCTTATCTTTTCAAACCTAGAAAAAAAAATCATCTGCATTTAAAAGAAAGATAAAACATTAATCTATTATCAAAGTCGGCTGAAAAGATATCTTTAATTTATGTTTTATTTTATTTTGAAACAAAGAGCAGTTAAAAACATAGTTATTTTTTTATTTATTTTATTTTGTTTTTGATTTCAACATTATTCTATTTTTATAAGGATTGATCAACAACCATGAGAGTAAACTTATGTTTCTGAAACTGGTCACTAGCTCTGAAATAGTAGACATTTAATATTTCCGGTACTTAGGAGTAAGGATTTCATAATTTAAATTAATGATTTGGATTTATTAATTAAAGAATAAAGTATTTTTAAATTAATATTAAATGAAACCGTTTGTGCACGTACGATCACACGTCCCAATTGTTTTTAAACTGGATTTCTTTTGTTTGTAACTACTGTATTTTTAATATTTATTTCAATGTGTTTTTTTTTGTTTGTGAAACCGCTGAACTATTTTTAGGGGGGAGGGGGGCGAACGGCCAATTTATAGTTTAGCTACACTGGTAACCAGAGATCGGAATTAGCTCGCTACAAATTCTGAGACAATAGTAGATGCTACTTTTTTTCGGTAGTTTGTGGTGTAGAGCGCTACATAAAAAAAAAGTAATGTAACGAGTAGTACCAAAAATTTGTAGTTCGTAGCGAGCAATATTGGAACTTTTAACTCTACTTGAGGGGACATAATGGGAATTTTTCTAGTCACGTGATCGTAATTTCACCCTTTCCTGCGTAACGTGTTTTGCGCAATAATTTGGGAATGTCTGCAATTTAGCCGCAGCATTCAGCAACGCATGATATGGCGTCGTGGATTTTCCATTGTCACTTGCTGGTAAATCCAAGTACCAAAATCCAAATCAATGAAATTAGCCGGTTAATCGTCGCACGATACATTCGGGCTCGTCGATTAAGGAGTTAATGTTCTTGATGGAAATGTCTTCTTATTCATTATAAAATATTCATGTTTTAGCGCTGTATTTCTTTTTCGGAATTGCTATAGTTACAGACTTATTATTATTTTTTATGTTATGACCCAGTAAATAAATATTGAATTTCTCTCGTCCGTCGGTTATAAAGAGTAATATGTGTTTAAACTAATATTTGTAGAGTAACATAAAACATTTTCTTTTATGGTAGCCTCGGTTTAATCGCATGTTGTGACTGTAATCCGGCAAATTCGATATAACTGTGTTACTTGGTGCATTGTGTTTTATGATGCATTGTATTACTTATTCCGTGTCCTCAATTTATAGAGTAGATTAAATTCTTTGACAAAATCTGAAAGTAGTGATGTAGCCACTACTTTAAAAAAATTGTTTGTAGTAGCTATTTTTAAAACAAATAATTGCAGTTCTAGTTAATAAAAATTATAATAAAGTAGTTTTGGTTGTATTTAGCTACAATAATAAAATAGTTTTTACTAATACTGGTAATAACTATTAAGAAAATCACTATAATGAAACTATCGTTTCAATAACTACCGAGGAAAAGCAGATAAAAATCAGTTGTTTTACGTATAATTTTAACACTGTTGCCGTTATTTCATTTCTGTTTTCCTCTGTAGACTATTTTTATAACGATTCGTCTATAGAAAAGGGATGTAATTGTATTTACACTAGTGAAGCAAATAAAAGTTTACAATTAGGGGACATTTGACTATTTTGGAATGGTCAGAAAATATGAATATTTCAGTATCTGTCACATACGGTATTGCATACAAGCGTAAATATGCCACAAGGCTTCCTAGTATTTCCACGAAACATTGTGCTCAATTTTGTTTCCATATCTGTTGTTGGAGCGACGCGACCCGATGAAATTAAATCTTATTCTGAATTTTTGCAGTTTTTTGCAGGTAAATTTTATAAACATCGTATTAATTATAAAACTTCGCTGTCAGTGATGTTAACCAAGTTCAGTATAATGTTGAACTGTTATATTTATTTCGGTGGTAGTCAGTTTTCATGTGCTCTATCTTGTTGACAAGTGAAGAGGTTATGTTTTTCAAGATGGTGTGTTTCGTGTAATATGGAATATCAACTAGACAACCGGAATCAAGACGATTCTAAATATTAAAACAATTTTTCAAACAATTCGATGATTTACAGATGATATATTGAAGTTTATTCATTAAATAGTTTTGGTTATATTTTTAAATCGTGGTTTTTCTTGCAGTTTTAATATTACTTATAACCCTGTTCCAAATTACTTTTAAATTTTAAAACCTTTACGTTATTAACTTATTTTTAAAAGCTAAATATTGATATGTATTTTTTTCTTCATCTTTAAACGCATTAAAAATTGTGTTAAGAAATAGTAAAAGTTTGTTCTTTATGAACTTTTAATGCATCTCAATTTTTTCTCTTTTGACTTACAAATAATAACGTAAATGGTATTCCATGATATCCGAACTTCATCTATATGAAAAGGATAATTTTTAGTAGTTTTGCGAATGAAATATATCCGTTATCATCATAATCAGTACAAAATACTGTGTAATAAAATGTAATAAAAGAAATAAAATAATAACTCGTTTCCAGGACGTATTGATTTATTTATTATCACATTTGCAAGAAGCTTTTGTTTACGTTTTCGTTTCTTTTTTTATGTTTTGTAGATTTTTGGCTTTTGTATTATCCAAATCTTAAAATAATCAGAATGAACAATCTGTTTTCATATCAAAGGGATACAAAATATACGAGAAACAGTTAAAATAATTCCCGTTGAAAAGGAATAGCATTTAAAATTAAAAAATCTGATTATAAAAAGCATGTAGATTTTTACTTATTTAGGCATTTATTTGTTATGTATGCATTTATTTGTTGTGGTATTTGTTGTGTATTATATTGTTTAGTTATTTAAAAAATTAGCTCTTTAAACAATATAATATTTTATCGGAATCACGAGTTCATGTATGCAATTATTATGCATTTATATTTTCATTTTCAATAATATTTGTAAGTATAAAAGCTTTTCTCCTTTAGATAAAAATACGAGTATTCTATGCTTAAGAGCCATTATTTTGAAAATCAGACAAGTGTGATTGTTGTATTTTTTGTTTTGCTTGATTTTTTTTTTATGTTGAAGTAGATCACATTTAATGAATAATGTGCAATTTTGAAGCCCTGAAAAATTTTTCCCTTCCCTGTAGAAAATGTCAAAGTTCAAGGTTGTGACCATCATTTTTCATGAAAAGTGAAATGTGAGTATGTTTGCAGTGCTAAAGCTTGGGAAAGCAACGACATCCCAAAATTCTTTTGTGATGAAATATTAGTGCAACACTACCTGCTTAGTAGACTGTATTCGTTTCCATGGGGCATTGTTATTTTACATTGTTATGTTGCCTCAAAATGCAATGAAAATGACGTTTTCGTCCGTTTTCCGCACGTATTATCTTATTTAAGCAATAGTACCCAAATTTTTTTTCTTATAGAATATCAAAGTGTACTACTAGGACAAGCTAAATAATATAAAACTTTACCGGAATATTGCTACTGTTAGCAGGAATAGTCTGTTAAATATTCAAAAATTTCAAAATAGGCAGCATTTCAATTAGTCTTTTCTCAAAACACCATCACGGTTCAATAAAACAAAATATATCACGTAGTAGTTGGGAGTATGTACAAACACATGGAAAAGAAAAAAAAAGTGGGGCCTCGTCATATATATATATATATATATATTAAATATCAAAATTTACAAAAATTCACTGTCAAAATATCCCGTTTAAATTTCCCTTTTTTTCCATTTAGAACAAGGAAGGGGAAAGAAAAAGGGATATTCCATTTTCTCATAGGGAAAAAACATAGCTAGTAAAACGAGAAACGGGATGTTTCGTTTTCTGATAGGGAAAAAGTATGATAAATGACAGTCTTTTTTGTGACTTTTGACATTTTTTTTAAATACAAATATGACGAGACCCCCCTTTTTTTTCTTTTCCATGTGTTTGTACATACTCCCAACTACTACGTGATATATTTTGTTTTATTGAACCGTGATGCTGTTTTGAGAAAAGACTAATTGAAATGCTGCCTATTTTGAAATATTTGAATATTTAACAGACTATTTCTGCTAACAGCAGCAATATTTCGGTAAAGTTTTATATTATTTAGCTTGTTCTAGTAGTACACTTTGATATTCTATAAGAAAAAAATTGGGGTACTATTGCTTAAATAAGAAAATACGTGCGGAAAACGGACAAAAACGTCATTTTCATTGCATTTTGAGGTAACAAAACAATGTAAAATAACAATGCCCCATGGAAACGAATACAGTCTACTAAGCAGGTAGTGTTATACTAATATTTCATCACAAAAGAATTTTGGGATGTCGTTGCTTTCCCAAGCTTTAGCACTGCAAACATACTCGCATTTCACTTTTCATGAAAAATGACGGTCACAACCTTGAACTTTGACATTTTCTACAGGGAAGGGAAAAATTGGGAAGTGAAATAATCAGGGCTTCAAAATTGCACATTATTCATTAAATGTGATCTACTTCAACATAAAAAAAAATCAAGCAAAACAAAAAATGCAACAATCACATTTGTCTGATTTTCAAAATAATGGTTCTTAATCCTTTAACACAGAAATATAAAAATATATTATTAATTTTTTTGTGTTCAAGTAAAGTGTTAATTAACCCTTTAAAACAGAAAACTAAATACATATTATTAATTTTTTATGTTCAAATAATGTGTTCATTAATGTTCAATCTGCATCGATATATAAATCATATGCTTTTTCTATAAAAGGTAAGAATTAGAAAACAGAACATTTACATAAAAAATAAGATAAAACGTAAGAATTCTGAAGAGTGTTACGAAAAAAGATCTCGGCCCAAAATGTAGATAAAAACATTGTTTTTTCTTCGACAAAGTTTTGTTTCTTATACTACTTCTTGTCGTCCCCAAAAATTCATAGCCCATATTTGGGTGATTGTAAAATTTGTAAGATTTAGAGGATTCTTGGCAAGGTTGTAAGTTTTAAAAGCTTATAACTATATCAGCAACGTATTCATTTTTGTTTACATTAGTATTTAAAGAATAATTTTTGTTTATATAATTTCTGTTGCATTATTGACTCATATGATAAATATTCTTTCAATGGCTTAATAAACTTTGCGTGGATTATTAGCTGTAACTAGTTACTGTGAGTGTCATTTATTTTCCTGATGGACATATTTAATGCAACGTTTCCCTTTTTAAATTTAAAACAATAATTTACATTTTCTTAAATTTAAGATTTCCGTTTACTTGCAAATGAGAGTCAAAAATTTATACTTATTGAAATTGCTTAGTGAATGTAAGATACAAAAAGAAATTCAGTATCAGATTCCAAAGAAAATTGTGTCAGCAAACTAGATGAACGCCTATCATCACAATGTATCAGGAATCAATCATCACAACGCAGAGCAATTATTTTTATTAGCCCCGGTACGGTATGCTATTTCTTTCTCCCAGCTTAATTTGTGTGGTCTCCAAAAAATAACGTTAACTTACAAAAGACAGCCGTAAAACAATGCAGTACGATTAAATACTCTATAGCAATTTTTTTAACTTCTAAGCATCGCACATTTTTTATTTTTATACCGTCGTATTCGGAAAAAGAATGACCTTTTTAATGCAATTTGTTTGAAAACTGTATCTCCATTTATTTTTGTAGTGTTTAGAGTCATTTGCTTAATATTGGTAACGGAAGAACTCAATTTCTGTAGAAAGTGAAAGAAAAATAGCAATTATATCTTTTTGTTGCCATTTTCCCATAAAAACAGAAAAATAAAATTAAAATACGTGCTATTTTGAAAAAATATTAATGAAGGATTTCTGATAAAACATGCAACTATTAGAAACTAAATTTAGTTTTAAATATCTATATTAATAATACAAACAAATGAAGGCTTGTGAATCTTTAGATAGCCGATTTTTTTGAATGACGAAATCTCTTTTTTTTTTCTTTTGGATTTGTGTAATATTCAGCGATAGTGACGTCCTAAGCGTACTTTACTGTAGATGTTTAAGAGTGGATCATAAATATGGAATTCTTCAGCGGATAAGGATGACGTCACATTATGTAAAATAAAATCGCGTGTCATAAGTCTTAAAACTGAACTACAGCACAATCCCGATAATCCTAGTTTCCGCTCTCACCGAGTTATTTTCTTCTGATGAACTAATGGCTTCTGTTATTATGAAACAGTCATTATAAATGAAGTGTTAAGTGAAGATGAAAGAGCAGTCGTAAAAAGTTAGAACTCTGATTTTCTGGTCAGAATGGGGGGGGGGGGGATGGCCATATTTTTTTTCGCTTTGATCTTCACCTAACACTTCATTTATAATGGCTCTTTCATAGTAATAGAAGACATGAGTCCATCAGAAGAAAGATGAAGTAATGAAAATGCCGGGGGCGCCACTAAATTCTGAAAAAGCAGAATTCCTGTTCTCTAGTTTGCATCATGTGTTTTGATTCAGTTTTAATGCGTTATCAAATCAAGTTAATCAAAATAACAATTTATTTCTTAACGTTAGTTTAAAAATTTCATTACCAATTACCACATTACATTAATCTATTATTACAACATTAGAATTGAATAAAAACATTATTTTCTACCCGTCACAGGCACTGAGTAAGAGCTCTTTACATATGCTTTATGTGGAAAACTCATCTCCTGTGGTTGAAAATTACAAGCAAGCATTCAAGAAATCAAAGTAGTGGCTTCTTCTAACAAAGTTTAACAAAGTAATTAAACTTTTGAACTTCTCTTATGTTAATAGTTTTGAATTTTAAAACGAAGGGGATGTTTGAACATTTTCTTAAAGTTTATTTCAGAAGTGTCGTTATGCCTGTTGCAAATGACAGAAAGTTTCATAATAAATTTTTAATGAACGTTTCTCAGTAGAATAGTTAGGATCTCAAAAGACGCAAGTTTCTCATTTAGACTTACTAAGTTTCTAAGTAATGTTTAGCTCACACTCTTGATTTCTGCTCTGAAAATATAAGATCTGAGTTTCCGTATAAGAATATTTGTATCAATCGTTTTTAATCTGCAAAATTTATGTTATAAAAATAATTCTTTAATATTTGTTAATTAAAACAAACTCTAACTTCATCTATAAAATGCAATGCATTTTAAAGGATATTAAGAGTACCTGTACGTTTTAATATTAATTAAGGGATTTATTAAATATTTTGTATAAATTAATTTACAGAAACAATGCAAAAATAGCCATTTTTTTCGTTCCGCAGAACCGGAATTACGTGGAGGTCATATCTAACGTATAATTGTCAAAGACAAAAGCAAACATTACATTTAATTACAAAATTCTCCCATACACAAGCGAATACAGTCATTCAATTGTACATTATGTCTCTTTCAATTTGTGATAAACTTGCAGTTTTCGCCCGCTACATGCTCGGTTTCTGTAGACGAATATGGATTCAAACGAAATCTATCGGTGAATCTGACCTTGTGTTTCAAAACAGTATGGACATTATCTGGTATGTCTTTCCAAATTGATGAAAATGATACGAACGAAATTGCGCTATTATATTTTCTTATTTGTCAGATAAAATTTGGACTATTAAAGACTAATGCTTTTAGTTGATCATTTATAGTAGGATAAGGTAATGTACGACAGAACAATATTGAATATCCTAAAACAGCGCTGAAGCTGAAGAATTATATAACAATGCAAGTCTCATCACAATCCATCCAGTACAACTTATTTAAAAGGCTAAATTTTCATAATCGGGTTCATCTGATGATAGAATTTCCCCATAATTCTATAACGAAGCAACATAGAATAATATGCATTATTCTAAATCCATCTAACTAAAAGTACCATCAAAATCATTTAGAAGATAATCTTTAAAAGACTAATCATTCATAAAAGGCCTCACATGATTATAGAACTTTGCCCAATAATTCTATGTCTAAGCAACGTAAAAAATATGTTACATACTAAAAACAATTCCTGATAAATTATCTAACTAACAGTGCTATCTAACTATCTGTATTATCTAACTAACATTCTCTCCAAAGTTTTTAAAGGCTTATACTATCGTTATCGGGTTGAGCTGATTATTTTTAGAAATTTCCGGCATAATTAATAAAATGAATAAAATTCATAATGTCATAACTCGATAAGTTTTGGTCGTACAAAAATAGAATCTTTACTATTATACTTGTTAAATCATGGAAAAAGTTTTTCTACGTATAAAAAAATAAATTACGTCCCTTATTTTTAAGAAATGACTATTTTGACGAAAATAAATTTTTATACAATAAAGAACAATATTTGAAACAGTTTGGTAATTAGAAATATGTCCCTGAAAAAAATAGTTTATTAATTAGATACTGGTCAACGATAGGAAGGAGGACACTGAATTATAAACCCCTATATAGCGACAGGTTACAGTACAGTGTTTCAAGATGTACTAGAGCTAATTAAGAAGAAAATGTTGTTGGTATAATAATAGTTGAATGTCTTTAATTTATTTCGCAAACAACTACATGAAAGTAAATATATTCACCATCAACAACTTATTCTCTGTAATAAACATTTGCTTTTTCCACAATAATGCGGCTCGGAGAAAATATACTGTTGTTACATATCCATAATTGTTGCTTACATATTTTTTCTTCCTTTCTTTTCCTTTAAAAACTTTTGACAATATCTTCTTATATGACAACGCTTGCATATAATAAAAATTTCAGAATATTACTTCCTTAATTTGTTGATTTAAAATTTCCTAAATATTAAATCGTGTAAGAGAAAGGCCTTTGAAAAAACATTTTCGAATGTTTGTTTTAGAATTCTAACTATGATGTTTTCATTCTCATGTTCATTATCTAGTATTCAATAACAAAATCAAAATCTGCAGATTATATTACAATAAAAGTCTGTTGAAACGTAAGGTGAAATTTATCAGTTAAATTTTCATGTATGCATATATTTTAAAATCATAATATTTAGAAAACATCAAAGAAGTTATTAAAGCACAAATTCACAATTCACAACTGATTATTTTAGTATCTTTTTCATGAAATGGTTTAGAGAAATTTTACTATTTAAAACTTCACAGCATTTGAAAATTTGCTGAAGCAATTTTTCAATTCCATTTCCATATTTAAAGGTTTCTTTTTTTATATGGTTAATGAAACGTAATCCGATCTCTACTGAACCTGAGATATTTAAATTTTCAAACGTTTAATTTAAAAATGTGTTATAACACTTATATCATTAAAATCATATCATAAGCTAAAACAAACTATATCAGTATGAACTTCGCGGAAAAGTCCACGGATTATTTTTAATTATTCTATTTTTATAGCCACTGATAAAAATGATGGCATGACTTTATTTTAAAAATAATATGGAATTGTTCAGGAAAGATTGTACTATTTTCAATTCTTTATATCGTTTTACAAAATATGAATTAGATGTTTTAATGTGATTCGCCAAATACTCACAAATAAAAATTGCTATTTAAATTAAAATTAAAGATGCCACATATTTGAACTTTTTACAGCACTGTCAATTTTTGAGTTAAAACGGAGCATTTTATATATGCGCGTTCATAAGATTATTTTTCTCTCTTAGTAAGAAGAATTTTCGTATTTTTGAATATTTTCAGGGTTTTCGTTAAAAAAAAAATTAATTTTAATCATTTATAGTATCAGGTACATTTAATTTGGCCTGAAAATTGATTTTTAATTAACGCATGTTTTAAATAAACAATGTTCAAAATTTTGCATTAAAATACACTTTAAAAAGTAAAATATTGACACCAGAAAAATATAGCAAAAACTAGGGGGCTTTGCCCCCTGCAAGCTACGCTCGCCAACCCCCGTTCAGACACCGCAGAATCTGAAAATCTAAAAATCTAATGGGTTTTTAAAATATTAGAGAAGATTAAATTTTACTGAAAATGCTGTGCAGATCTCCCTGTAAACGGGATTCCATTCAATTCCTTTTGATTGAAAAAATTTAACGGAGAATCAGTTGCTGTTAAGACATCCAATGGTTGTTTTCGTTTTTGATTAAAAAGGATCAGTTAAACATTTGAAAAGAAGCTAAAATAAAATGAATTAAGCATTCAGAGTCTTTGTCAACCGATATTTTAAAACAATCTCTATAACAATAGCCTAAATCATGTGACTATCATCAACAGTTCCGGGCGGAACACTTTGCTTTTTATACTCTAGGTGCCATTTTGATACTTTAATGTTATCCAGGCACAGGTGATAAGTCGCCAAATATTATTCTATCCCCATCATTTCATCTATATTATAATAGTTCAAATCATCAAATGCCATAAACAAATACGATCTGATCCCTTCGCCTTTCATATGAAAGTTTGGAACAAATGTCATATTTGCGCGATTTTTTTCCAACGCCAGTTTGGGGAACGCATCAACAGCATAAACAACAACATCCGGCTTGCCATATCAAGCAAAATAACGATACTTTGGCGCCAGTTAAGTACCCGTTGCGTATATGACATTGGCGTCAGAAAAAAAATCGCGCCTGTGCTGACATCTGTGCGGAAAGAAAAAAAAAGCCGGGTGCAAATCTCGCCAATATCTTTTTTTCAACTCGCCAGTTAGCATATTTTTTATTGTTCGAGTGGTAAATTAAAACATTGATTTGAAGTCGAAATTAAATGTCATGGTTTGTTACATAATTTAATATTTCGCCAGATGTCATATACGCACCGCATGTTTGGCATGATATATATATATATATATATATATATATATATATTTAACAAAAATTTGGCGAAAGTCTCGTTTTCGAATACCAGTTACATATGTATTTTTGGTACTACTTAGTTATCCCGTCGACAAAAAATCTATCGCGAACTATAAGATTAAGTGTCAATAATGCTTGATCGTAAATGTCACATTCACTCGACTTTTAGCAAGTTACACGTGTTTACGTCATCAAGTGATTTTTATTTCGACGTTTTATTTTTATATTTATTAATGTTATATTAATTTATTTATTCTTTCGTTATTTAAAATAAAAATTTTGTCAATCTGTACAATTTGGCGAGTGGTTTGACGATTTATATCATTTGCGAAATTGGCTGACGGAATAACTACTGCATTGTACCGTATTTTTTAATTATTTTCTATTATTTTCAAAAGGAAATAGCAAAAAAATAATTAATTACTATAGAACAGAATAATTTATATAAATTTCAAAAAGAAATAAAAGTAAATATACATTTATTATTAAATAAACAACAATAGCCGGGTTACCATGTCTATCAAAATAATGCCATTTGTGCGCCAATTAGGTACCCCCGTGCGTATATGACATCTGTGTCTAATATTTTTCTTTTCGTTTTGTTGAAAAAAAAAAGAAGTGAAACCCATCAATTTAAATGTTTCATTTTTAAATGAAAGTTTTGTATTTAATAAAATGATAACGAAATACAAAAAAAGCATTGTTCTTAGCATAGAAAGGAGGCCCAACTGTCGCCAAATTAATTTAAAATAGTAACCTTTTCTGGATTATGAAAAAAAAAAATTCTGTTATGATTAAAATTTGAGTTTCCATCATTAGAAAAAATGTATTTAAAATTAGAAAAAAATTAATATTTCGAAAACTAATTCGAATTTAAAAATTCTAATACCAGTTTTGAGATCTGTGGATCAACACGGATTTTTGGTATTAATTTCATCGCAAAGTATTCCATATTTTAGGAGAAATCACCGTAAAACAAAATCAGTTGTTTAATCAGTCGATTCAAAGAATCGATACATTTCAGGCGTTTCATATATTCGTTTCATAAATTCGTTTCATTAGGATTTTATAGATATAGGGTAAATATTAAATAAAATCAAATTGAATAACATTAAGTAAATCTTACATATGAAATGTCTAATCAAATTCCACTATACCTACCAACTTGTTAGATAATTATTTTCATAGTGAAGAAGAATGACCACTTCTTGAGTATCAGTTTTTAGGCTAATGTCAGACGAACGTCTATTTGCACATTTTTTTCGCTTTTACAGCGTCCCTACACCTTCGCTAGCATATGTAGGGTGGCTGTAAAAACGAAAAAAGCGTGCAAACAGACGTTCAAGCTGGATTGTTTTTTTATATCTCATTGTTGCAAATCATTTTTATCCTTTTATATATAAAAAAAGTAACGATTTGGAAATTGGCCAAACGATTTGGAAATGGACCAATGAAAATTTGCGTAGATCTTCCCGTTATTCTCCTAGATCCGCATCCATACTTTTGTGACCGGGGGTCATTCGAAATTCTTTATTTAATTCAATTTACTGTAAACAAGCGATACTTAGCGAAACGGGATTTCAACTCTCGATCTGCAACTTTCAAAGCCATTGTCTTGACCATTCAGCTATTATTAAGCAAGTCAAGTTTTCAAGTATCGGTATTTATTGTCTTCACATGAGTACACATATTTATGTAAAACTTTCTTTTCTTATACGTTCTTCTGCGTAATATTCGTACACATATTCCTGTGTAATGTGCAAAATACACAGATATTTGTGTAATATGCAAAATTTGTAAATTACATTAACACACAACTTCGGGTAAATCCGTGAAGTTTTTTACCATACAAACACTTGTTTGAGTTTTTAAAAATATAACAAATTACTTACTTCCATGAAGCCAATAAACACACATAAATACAGATAAATATTAACGACAACAGTGTGAATTTTACGACAAAGGTGTAACTTTACAAATTTACACATATACGTATGTAAAACTGACTAATTTACACATTTATTTTTTAGAGGGTATCTTATAATTTCTTAAACCTTTTGAAAGGCATTAGATTTCCTTAATATAAGAAAAATGGAATCATAATTTTAATCCAATAAAGCACTCATATATTTCAATAAAATGCTTTAGCGATGGTCTTTTTTAAAAAATTGTTATCATTTTCAGAAAAATAATATAAAAATATATTCTTTCAAACTATCAATTGGCAATTTTCCTTTATATAGCGGTGGGAAGACAGATGAGATAAAGAATGTTTCAAAGAACATCTATTTCATCTGTCAACTCGAAAAAATACCATCCTTTGAGTTTCGCGCATGAAGTACTTTTATCAAAGGACAAAAACGCGATTCTTCTCTGGAAATCTGTGGTCAAGAACTTTGCGGAAATTTCACAAAAACCTGGAAAAATTCCAAATAGTGATATATTATATCACATTTAAGGTCCATAGAATTTAAAGCA
Source organism: Maratus speciosus (assembly GCA_963932465.1). Lineage (NCBI taxonomy): Eukaryota > Metazoa > Arthropoda > Arachnida > Araneae > Salticidae > Maratus > Maratus speciosus. Next base: position 60,887,583 of record OZ010788.1, read on the forward strand.
GGCTACAAAAGATCGTATCGCAATAATGACAAATTTTTAACATTTTGAAGTCATATTTATCACCATTTGTCAGTATTATGATGAATGGATATTTATTTTACTTGAACAACAGTGTAGAAAATTTAATATACTTTAAAAGCACATTATTTGTTTTAGGTATTTATATGTCTAATTTTTACTTCCTTCTATTTTTACAAGAAGAAAGACTTCTGGTTTTCGATGGACTTATAGGTTTTAGAAGGTCCTGAACATGATTTGATGGTTTTTAAAAAATGTCTGTCAATGAATCTGTCTGTCACTCTGTGAGTCTGTGAATCTGTCTGTATGTGACAAAAATTTTGTAGGCGCTGTATCGCAAAAAACTAATGCACGGAATTTCACAAAACTTTAGGTTCAGATAGACCAGTCAGTTAGTCTGTTAGTTGATATAAACTGGTGCTGATTACTATTTGATGTAAATCGACCAAAAGGTAGCGCTGCTGAGCTGCATTTTTCACGATTTATTCTATAGCTATATCTCAAGAACTAATTCACTGATTTTCATAGAATGGCAGATTCAGTTAGTCCCTGATTTAAATCAGTGCTGATTACTTTTTGGTAAAATCCACTTAAAAGGTGGCGCTGTTATGCTACATTTTTCACGATTTCCACAACAGATGTATTCAAGAATTAATGAATCTATTTTCGCTAAGCTTCAGATTCAGTTAATAGCTGGTACAAATTGCGCCTAATTAGTTTTTGGTGCAATTCGTCCAATAGCTGGCGCTGATATGTGGGGTTTTTTACGATTTCCGCAAAAGCTCTATCTTAAAAATTAATGCACGGATTTCATCAAACTTCAGATTCAGTTAGATGCTGACATAAGTTGCTGATGATTAGATTTTTGTGTAAATCATCTAACCGGTGGCGCTGATATGCTTCATTTTCCCGAAAGTGCTAACATGTATCAGATAGAAGAAAGTTTTGGGATTGCCACATACGACCACTTTATTTTGTAATTGTAATTTTTCAGTTTCCTTAGGATAAAGCACTACGGATTTGCTTCTTAAAGTTTTCATAAAGGTTTTGTGCTTCATTGACTGTTAAATAAATGGTAATTTTAGTGGCAGGGTGGCTAGTATATTAGTTTTATGAAAAAGAATTATTTAAAATATTAGAAGTTATTCTGATTAAAAAATATTCGTGAACATAACTCTTTATTCCAGGAGGCATGGTGCAGTATTTGACGCGAAATCCTAGCCAAAATTATTTTCAATGTGTTTTACAGATAAAATCATTGCTGTTGACTTACTATTAGGAAATATAATTAATAAATGTTATATACATATAAAAGTAAGCATTTAATTAAAAACTTGCCTGATGTGTCAATCCTAAAACTTTCTTCTGTGTTATACATGTTAATACTTTAAAATTTGACAGCATAGTGTCAAAATTAAATGGCAGTTTATGCCCATCATGAGGATTCTAAAGATATGAAATTCTGTGCATTAGTTAATGAGATATAACTATTGCTAAAATCGTGTAAGTGATGCAAAATGCAACATAGCAAAGTCACCTGTTGGTGGATTACACCGAAACCTAATCAGCAACAACTTCTGTCAACGTCTAGCGGAATATGAAGTTTGATAAAAATCCATGCATTTAGCTTTTGAGATTGCGAAAATCATGAAAAAGGCAGTATAGCAGCGCCACCTTTTGGGCGAGATACACCAAAACATAATCAGCATCAATATTTATCAAGGTATACCTGAATCTAAAGTTTGGTGAAAATTCGTGCATTAATTCTTGAGATAGAGCTATTACGGAAATCGTGAAACATGCAGCATAGCAGCGCCACCTGTTGAGCGATATATACTAAACACTAATAGCACCAGTTTATATTGAGGTCAAACTGAATTTAAAGTTTTGTAAAATTCCGTGCATTAGTTCTTTGAGATAGAGCGCCCACAAAATTTTTGTCACATACAGACAGACAGATTCACAGGCTCACAGACTCACAGGGTGACAGACAGACTCACTGACAGACATTTTCCAAAAAACCATCAAATCTTGTTCAGGACCTTCTAAAACGTAATTTAAATTCATCGAAAACCGGAAGTCGAAATTATTCACGAATAGAATACTTTCTTCTTGTAAAGATAGAAGAAAGTAAAAATAACTATAAAATACAAAGCTTACTTAACTTTTTACAGTTTATAAGAGAAAAGTAACTCTTGATAGTGTTGTTTTACATGCAAATAATGTTTAATTAAATGTGATTAATTTTACTATATGTAAACTTTTATCTGTTTATATCAATAAATTATTCATATTATGTATTATTTGCATTTAGCATTTAGCAAAGTTGAGTCTCTAAACTTGGATAGTAGTATAGAGATTCTAATTTTTGAGTGTTATTAATAGATTACCAAAACAATTTCTATTTAAAAATTTCAACTATATGCGGAAGATTTTTTTTTAATGGACTTCAAAACTACACTGTAAAAAAAATGACATTTTTACAGTACAAAGTGCTGTTCATCACGTGCACGAACCCGATCACAGTGAATGTGCTGTATCTTTCTTTGGTTTCCTGACTATATCAACATGGAAAATACAGTAGTTGCGTAAAATTAACAGCACGATGTGCTGGCAATTTGGACGCCAGCAGTTTGTGCTGTAAAAAAATGCGTCCAAATTGCCAGCACATTGTGCTGTTAATTTTACGCAACTACTGTATTTTCCATGTTAATATAGTCAATAAACCAAAGAAAGATACAACACATTCACTGTGATCAAGTTTGTTCTGATAAATCTGCAGTGGTTTTTTTTACAGTGTATAAACAAAACAACTGTACTTTAAAAAAGGTCCTGCTGACACCGGCACGCATTTATAAAGCTATATATCTAAATGAATATACCTAAAATATCAAATTTTTATATCCTTTATTACATTAAATTTAAAGCTATTGAGTTCAACAATTCATGAATTCACAAAAAATATACATTTAACCATAATTAAACATATTTCAGAGTTGAAAATTAACAAAAAAATACGTCTTCTTGCACAGAATCCTCCTCTTCAACTGAGACTAGTAGCTGCTGACAGTGACTCATGCTGCTGTATTTAGACATAGATCGAAGCTACAGTTAGTCAGCTTTTATCAAATAGGCGTTTTAGTTGTTGAGCAAATTTTAATTTTTGCATTTTCAGCCAGGTTTTGTCTCAAATACTACTTTAAAGTACGTAAAATTTTTGTTATAAATTTCGTTTAGTACGCAGATTTACAGTGTAAAGTTTGAGATTCATTTTAGACAGCTTATCATTTTCGAAACACTTTATAAGCTGTAAAAAGCAAAAGTATTTTAAGTTCATATATTTTACCAATTATTTTTTATGCTTGAAGTCTTGACTTTAAAATTTTTAATAAGGAAAAAAGTGTATAATTATATTTAAGAACGTTGCCTTTATACATTTCATAATTCTATAAAATTCCACACACAATACTTTAAAGAATAATTTGGGTATGCATGAATTATTCTACAATATCCCTATAAACAACGATTTGTTTTATTAACTTGGTTAATTTAATTATTTATTGCATAGATCTTCTAACATACTTTCAAAAATTCGGGAAAAATACTTTGGAAGACAATATTTCAGTTATTCATGGTTTAGAAGCATAAAGGATTAAACTCGTATTCATTATATATTCATTATGTATTAGTTGAGATATTTTTACCAAATACAAACTAATCCACAAACAATGAATTATAATCTTCAATAAAAAGTGGCTATCATTTAAATTATAAAATACCTTCTCGTGTGATTGTGGCGTGTAATTTCTTTAACATTTTCTCTGAAAATTTATTTTGCATTGACCCCACATAAAGTAGAAAAGAAACGAAGTAATGGATAAAGGATAAGCATACAGATTATATACTATAGGAGCAAGAAAAATTAAAACCAGTTTGTTAGGAGATTATATTAATTTTTTTTTTTTTTTTTTTTTTTTTTTTTTTGTAGATTTCATTGAAACATTAGTGAGCAGGAGGTGAAGAAAAATGTCTTAAGCCTTAAATGCACGAATTATTCTTTTAGAATTGTGTTTTTTATTCTTATATTAAGGAGTAGACACCAGAAATTTAAGATAGATTTTTAAGTTTATGTAGTAGCATATTTTTGTGATTTTTACAGAATTAATATTTCTCTATAATTATAGAGGTTCCTAAGAACTTAATTTATTTATTAAAAGTTGATGCTGATATCACCACTATTATTTTAATTAATTTCCTTAAAAAAAAATCTTTATCTTAGCCTACTTAGGTGGTTAATTAAATTTATCACATCCTAATAATTTTTGAAACATTTTAATATTATTTCTTTTTATGCATGTTTTCTTTTTTTAATTCCATAAGCAGAGCATTGGCACGGCAATCCAATTGGTATCCAGGTTCAAGTTCCCGTCTGAATATTTTTCGTAGGTATTTTAATATAATTTCTTTTTATGCATGTTTTCTTTTTAGGTGCATTTGTAATTATACAAATACGTAACACCTATAATCGTCGTTCAGTCTGTCTGTCTGCCTGTCCGTCTGTCCGTCCGCATATAACAGAGCAAAAACTGCCCAACCGAATGGTCTGAAATTTTTGAATATATAATTGTTTCAAAATTTTGTCGAGTCATTTCCAATTTTATGAAAATTGGATGTATAGTTTAATTACAGGGACAGTCAAAAGTTTTCCGTTACATTACGACCAATGGGAAAAAAATATTTCAAGTGCATTTTAATGATGTTACAGCCATTCGAACAGAATGAAATTGATATCCACTTATGGAGTGCACTAAAATATATATTCAGTACAATATTCGGTGCAAAAAATATTTATAAAACTAGTTATAGTACGAACGTACCTCATTTGCCACGTTTGACGTGCAATTTCCAAATTGTTTAATTCAAAAAGCAGAGCATTGGCATGGCAATCCAATTTGTATCCAGGTTCGAGTTCCCGTCTGAATATTTTTCTCTCTGTTGAAATAAACCTCAACCGTGCTACTTCAATCTTGAAAGAAAAAAGGTTTTTGAAGTATTTTAATATTATTTCTTTTTGAGCATGGATGTCTAAATTTCATAAATGAAGTAAAAAAGGATACTTGTTTTCTCTTAAGAAAAATATTTCAAAAAGAAAATTTAAAGTTTAAAAATGTTTTTCACTTATTGCTTTTATACATTTCCCAACACAGTTCAAAAGTGTTCATAAATTTGATTTATCAATTTGTCTGTCTGTCTGTCTACCCATCTCTCCAACTGATATAAATATATTCGGATTGCCATGTAATTGATACATGTTTTTTAGTTTTACCCGTAGTATGCTTGGTATTTAAAATGAAGCGTAGACTATTTATGGTTAGTATATAGGGAAACCCAAAAATATTCCGTTACATTACGGCCAATCTGAAGAAATAGTTTTCAGTGTATTTTAATGATATTACTCTATTTCGACAAAGTATTTTCCTACAAAGTACAGATTAAGTACCAGTTATAGTTCGCTTACAGATAAACACAGAAGTATTCTGTTACATTGAGAAAAATCATTATGAGGTCATTTTAATGATATTACTCTGTTTTGAATGTAATGAAATTGATATTCATCACTGAAGTTTATAGGAACATATTTTCTAGACAGTATAGAGTAATTAGCAAGGATAGTCATAGGTTTTTTACAGGGAGTCACAAAGGAAATTCATTGCATCATATATATTCATATGTATTACGGACTGCGTTAGAGCATGTTTTGTATAGATTATTGAGTACGTGAATTTTGTCTTTTATTTACGGAGGCACGCAGAATAATTCTGTTACAGAACTGACTACGACCCATGACTACTAAACGTGCGTTTTCTGCTGTGATTCTGTTACAGAACTGACTACGACCCATGACTACTAAACGTGCGTTTTCTGCTGTGATATGCATTTTAAAACTTAACTATTTTTTAGTGTAATAAAACATGTGGAAATCATATATAGAGCTGCAGGTAAGATTTAATAAAATAATAATTAAATTAAAAAAATCTAAAAACCCGACGAACTGATTAATTACTTCTCATCAATGTGAAACTATTTTTATATTACTTACCTATTTTTTTATTTACTTTTATTGGTGACTTTTAAGTTGTGTTTAATTGTTAATTCCTATCTATAAACATTGTTTTGATGAGGCCTATAGTTGTCTATGAAGGTTAGAGTTGCAGTAAAGCTAGACATCGTACCTACACAGCTTCCAGGTTGTGTAATATTTAAACAGAACGAAACTGTAAAATAGTGAATGAAACATCGTCTTCATTTTGAAAGACCTAGCCAATGATATGCCACTCAATAGGGTGCGTAAAAAATTTTTTTTTCGTCTCTACATCCTATTGTATTTTACGACCATCATTTTGAATTTATAAAAACAAAACCTGGCCTATAACCATCGGACGGTTAAGATGAATAGATAGAGACCTCATTCATTAAAATCCATCCAGCCGTTGAGATGTTTCGTGGGTATAAATATATCCACATACCCAGGTACGCGTGAAACACATAACCCTTCTTGGCAGTCAGGTAATTACCGCCTAGGGACAGCATAGCTGAAAATAAATTTTTTGTGTGTTGTGCATTTTTTTATGTTATTTAAATACGTTATTTCATTTAACGAATAGAAATGAAATTTGTTAACAATATTTCGATAGTATCACAATCGGAATATTGTTTCTTTTTCACAATCTTAGTCGTGGTGTATAACTTTTCGTTTTTTTTTTTTTTTTTTTTTTTTTTTTTTTTTTTTTTTTTTTTTTTTTTTAAGTTTTAACTAATTTATGACACTGCATACAATACCATATTTCAATACATCTTCATTTTATCTTAAATGTTTATAAACTAACAACAATAACAAAAACGCAAAAATCATTTTCTTAACAGTATAAATTAGAAAACATAACTAAAGCAGTTTCTGAAGTAACTTATGATGTTGTGAAGATATTTTTCATAGGGAATAAAACTTATTAAAAATTTGCACGCAATAAAACATAAGAGTTGATGACCCCTTAAATCTTTGGGAAAATGAAGAGTTACGACTATACATCGGAGAGCATTAAACTTCCATTTTGTATTTTACGGCCATCATTTTGAATTTATAAAAACAAAACCTGACCTATAACCATTGGACGGTTAAGATGAATAGATAGAGACCTCATTCATTAAAATCCATCCAGCCGTTGAGATGTTTCGTGGGTATAAATATATCCACATACCCAGGTACGCGTGAAACACATAACCCTTCTTGGCAGTCAGGTAATTACCGCCTAGGGACAGCATAGCTGAAAATAAATTTTTAGTGTGTTGTGCATTTTCTTATGTTATTTAAATACGTTATTTCATTTAACGAATAGAAATGAAATTTGTTAACAATATTTCGATAGTATCACAATCGGAATAATGTTTCTCTTTCACAATCTTAGACGTGGTGTATAACTTTTCGTTTTTTTTTTTTTTAAGTTTTAACTAATTTATGACACTGCATACAATATCATATTTCAATACGTCTTCATTTTATCTTAAATGTTTATAAACTAACAACAATAACAAAAACGCATAAATCATTTTCTTAACAGTATAAATTAGAAAACATAACTAAAGCAGTTTCTGAAGTAACTTATGATGTTGTGAAGATATTTTTCATAGGGAATAAAACTTATTATAAATTTGCACGCAATAAAACATAAGAGTTGATGACCCCTTAAATCTTTGGGAAAATGAAGAGTTACGACTATACATCGGAGAGCATTAAACTTGAAACTCCTACTTTAAATGAAGATACAATGACACATTTAGAGACGATGTCAGCTTAACAGTTAAAATACAAATTAGGGATGATTTATATGCGTACAGCAGACTGAAATGTAAGTGACTATATAATCAATACATTATTTCCAAAGGCTTGTGCAAAGATACGTACTATATCACTTCAACTCAGGAAAATAATAAATGATAAAAGTTATCTATAGAACTTAAATTAAAAGCAGATATTACATTTTAAATACTTAAAGGAAATAAATGTGAATGTGAAAAATACAGGATTCCAGTTATAAAATATTAATATAAGGTGAAGAAATTTTTTTTTCGGGGTGGGCTAAGAAAAAATTACGGGTGTGTGTTAATTTATCGGCACTAAAAATAAACATATTTTAAAAAGTTGTTTTTTCGTTCTTCATTTCTGTGTGTGCGTTTAGGGACGAGATGAAAATAAATAGAATTTTCATAAACTTTATATATATATATAAACTTATAAAATAATTTGGAACTTTCAAAAATCTAGATTTTTTTAATATTTATTTTAAGATGATCCTTTTATTCTAGTTTTACATGAATTATGCATATCATGTAAGTTTTGCAGTTTCAGAATGTCCTTTTCTGGTTACAGAATGTTATAAGTCATGAAATACTGAAGGTAAATGCTCAGGATTTTTTTTTACTTTTTAGCAGTAATTTAAATTTTGTGCAACAGCGATCAAAACACTTCGTTTAGGTCTTTAGGATAACTATGCATTATATTAGTCATATGCATTACACCCTGTACACATACCATATATTATCTTAAGGGGACGGTAGACGTTTAAAATTTTTCTTTTAATTTTTATAATAAAGATTTGAAATTTTGTGCAATACACATTTCACCATAAGTATATAAAATACCTTAAAAGAAATTTCCAATCACATTATAATTTAAAGATTCTTATATATATAACAAAATATTTAAAATTTTAAAGCGAAATTTTAAAATGCTCCTTGCGTCTTAAATCTTTAGATATTTTCTCGATTTTGGATTTTAATCACTTAAAATCTATTACAAACAAATCTGTGTATCTATTTTTTAATCCCTTAAATAGTTAATTTTTTAGAGATATTTTTCTGAATTCCATATCGATTTTCATAAAAATTCTGCCTTATAATAAGTTAAAAATCAAATTTAATTGTGTTAATGAAGTCGAATTTTAAAATGCATGCACAGTTTCTTTTTAAGCAATATCAGGGTTCTTCCATATCAGTTTCATGAATTTTGATAAAAAAAAATGAAGTAGCAAAGAACAAAAAAAAAAAAAAAAAAAAAAAAAAAAAAAAAAAAAAAAAAAACATCAGTATTAAGAACAAAAGATTTAAGCATATTAAAAAGCCAAAAAATTGTTTGTGAACAACATTAAAACACTTTTACTTTTACTTACGTAAAATAATCGCATGTGCATGCTGTTTTCTAAGAATGACGTAGTACAAATTGGAGTATAATAATACACACAAAAAGAAATGTCGATTTTGGGATCGATTTTTGCTCAAATAAAAGTCCACGGTCCCCTTAATGTCAACAACTCTAAATGCACACAAAAATTTTACATACTAAAAACACTTAAAAAAAAGACACCTATCTCAAATATTTCATGAGTTATTATGTTTTGTAATGGTAACAGGATTTTGTGGACAATTTTATAATGGATGTGAATTTCTGCGCACCTCACATTGATTAAAAGGCACATATGCAACATTAAGTAATACATACATATAACATTGCTACATCAAAGAAATATATTATAAGCATTTTCAGAGTATGAAAGATAATATTCTTTTCTGAAGAAATAGTCTTGCAAATTGATTTTGTGCGGTATTATTTAACCCTTCACTGCACAATGTGCCATATCTGGCACATACCTAAAAATACTATAATTTTTAATATGTGCCATGAATTTGGCTAATATAATCACTGTAACCGATCAAGAATAAGCCAAAGAATGTACTAACATTTATTTTGTCTATATCAGATGTTTGTATTAGACAAAAAATTAGAATTTCTTCTTTGGAAACAAAAAAAAAAAAGAATATTTCGTTTAAGCTAATGAGGTAAGATTTACTTTATTTTTTTTGAATACTTAAAAATATTAATATAAAAAAAGTTGCAGAGTGTTAAGCAGATAAAATTATGCTCATTTAGTTGCCAAATATAGCAATTAAATATGTTAAAACCCTAAATGTGTACATATAGGGCACACCATAAAATATCCAATTTTAGCTGAAAATTTGAAATTAATTTTTTTTTTACTATTTTTCCCATTATTTGACCGATATATAGATTCCAAAAAAAAATTTTTCATAAGAATAGAAAAAATCGTGCAGTGAAGGGTTAATTGTTATCCAGAATGAAATCGAAGCGAATTGCTCACTAGGCACATTCATATGTTTTCAGCGGTAAGCTTCATTCGCTGCAAGTAACTTTCAATTATAGGTAAATGTCTCAGATAATTTCGATTATTGGAAACATTTTTCCGGTTTTACATGAATATCTTCATTTAACTGTTTTTTAGAATTTTAGATTAAAAACAACAACAACAACATATGTTTTATTTTCATGTGCTGCATAGGTACAGCATATTATTTTGAATATACGACAAAAGGAATACAATTGCATCAAAAATTTATCCGGAATACTTCATTTAAAATGCATCTGTAGTAATCATTTGCAAACTTTTATCAAACATTTTTAGAACTTCAATAAACATCTGGGAATAGACAGGAATTTATTTCATTTTATCGTCTGAAAATAATTTTCTTTTTTAATAAGATAAGAATTTTCATTGTGTTAAAATTTCCAAAACGGCGAATGTTAATGGGCAGAGAAAATGCATTCAATTTTGTTTTCGCAATACAATTTCTGCTGCAAAAGAATTTGAAATGTTGAAAATGCTTTAAAATACTACTGTATATAAAACAAAACAGTATTAGATTGGTTTAAAAAGATAATCTGTGGTAGATGACCCGCGATCTGGTAGACCATTGACTTTCATTAATGATCCAGATATCGATAAGGTCAGAAAATTGGTTCTTGGTAATCTTCGTTTGTCAATAAGATACATTATTGAACAAGTTCCTATGTCCTTTGATTCCTGCCAAGCAATTTTAAAAGATCATTTCTGGTTTCGATGCGTCGTTTCTCGAGTTGTTCATTGAACTTTGCTGAACAACGAGCTCAAGTGGCCCGAGATAAGCGAATCCCTTCTCAATGCTATTCCTTTCTAAAACGCATTATTACCTGTGATGAATCTTGGATATATGCTTTTGATTCAAAATCAGCTCCACAATCAAGTGAATGGCGCTTGAAAGGTGAAGCAAGACCTATAAGACCACGTCAAAGTCATTCTAAAATCGAGGAAATGTAATTTTCTTTGATTGTCGTGGTCTTATGTATTATGAATTCCTGCCAACTGACCAGACCGCCAATAAAAATTATTATTTGAGTGTTTTGTGCCGTTTGCGTAAAGAAATTCGTCGAAAATGGCCTGTAATGTGGCAGGAAAACTCACGTGTTTTGCTCCACGATAATGCGCCTTCTCTCAATGCAATTGCTATGCGTGTTTTAACCCGACGTTAAACAAATACGGCTTCACAAGTTCCGTATTTACCTGATATGGCCCCGAGTGACTTCTTATTTCACGGTTGAAATTTCCCCTTCATGGTTACTGCTTTCAGTCCATTAATTCGATAAATGAAAATTCTCTACGAGCTCTGTAGGGATTTCACAAAAACGGCTTTAAGGCATATTTTGATAATTAAAATAATACGTTTGCAAAAGGGCATTGAAATCAAAGATTACTTTGAAAGAGATGCAACACATTTTGACCCGAGTACAATAAATTTGTACAATAAATTGATACCTTTTTTATTCCACTATTCCGGATGCATTTTAATCACAGTCACAATACTATTTTAATATTTTACCGATCTAAAGATTATTCTAAGTTCTTCTTAATTAATTTTACTATTTTCGTATTTAACCATTTCAAGGGCAGTGATCCCACGGCGGGAGCACCTAACTTTAATTGCAAACTTACAAACGGCACCAAGAATATTTTAATAAAATCTTGCTTTTAGAGGGAAAGTTTAGAAGAACAAATTTTTACTTTCTTAGAAGTTCGTTTGTAAATTTCTGGTGTCAGTCAATCATTTCATCCTTTTATGAAAAGAAATTTTCAGTTCCGGAAAGAGTTAAATATTATTATTCTCTTTTCCATTTCCCCTTTAAAGAATATAATTGGGTTTACGCATCTTTATTTCATTTTGGCTTTGCGCCGCTAATATTTTTTGCTTTTTAATTTTCCCTTTACGAATTCGATTGTTCTTTCTCCAGGCTATTCTAGAAATTTCTCATCCCACCCAATTTTTGCTGTTTTACAACCTTTTGATAAATCCGCCGTAATTCGTTTTCTTATTGTATGTTCGAATGCTATAATGTAGATATTTTTGATCCTATGTATTTGATATTAAAGTCGTCTGCGCAAGCTTAGATGCAACTATATGTGAATTGTTTTAGACTATAGTTGGGGCACGTTTAACTAGTCAATGGGTACTATGCTACCCAGCCTTTTTACTAACTTTGGCGTTGTAGGATCGCCGGGTTTCGCTCGCTGTTTATCGTTGTTTGGGGGAATAAATTTGAGCGAGTTCATGTTACCAATTTTTGCTTTTTCATGTTCCACGCAGATTGTTCCGTACTCCTAAAAGAATTTCGATTCCATTGTTTTAGCCTAATGTACTAAATTTTGTCATCTGTGATTTCGGAATTTTTAGCGATTCTTATGCGATTTAATGTTTCTTTTTTGTTTTGTTTTTCGCGGCGATTTTCTACATTATTAAAAATACATCCAATTGTTAACTTTCAGTCCAATACAATAAATTTTATCCTTTTTTCAATGAAGTTTATTTGGAATTCGCGTACGGCAATTTTTGTGGGTTTTTGGGGGGGATTTCTCAACATTCGCAAATTGAATAATCCTATTTTTTTCCAATATAGAAATTTTTTTATCCTGCAATTTTTGAAGTTTTAGATATCTGTAATTCTATTTTCAGTGTTTTTTCGCGAAGATATAAAATTATCGATGATTTAATGTACAAAAATATTCAGAAAGAACTAATTTATAAGAGAAAAATTGTGTTTTAGTTCAGACACCCTCCCACCCAATCAGAAAAAAAAGGACAGGAAATTTTATTTTAAAAGTGCGCGAACAAAAATCATATCATATTAAATTAGCTAGCACAAAGCTATATCATATTAAATTGAACAGTTTTTTTTAATACATTCAATATAGAATTTATTGTAAATCACATGAAACGTGTAAAAAATAAAAATTCTTTTCCCCCTTATTTTTATAATAAAAATAAATGGTCTTCGCTGATTTGTTTGTAATAGAAATCTTCTTCGGAAAATCATAAAAGAAAACAGGAATTAATATTTTTAGCTTTTCTTTTCTAAATCAATTATCATTTAGTCCCAAATTTGCTTTCATTACAAAAAAAGCTTTCATTACAATAATAACAATAAATAAATCTACCGGTGTAATAAACTCATAGTAATGAATGCTAAAATTCAAAAGCTGTGCAGTGTTTTATTATAAAGCCGAATAAAAATGGTATTGATATATATGTTAACATTTTAAATAAAGATAAAATTCTTATTATTTAGCATTCAATTTTTATGTTTAAAACAAAAGAAAAATTTGAAAATAATCTAATTATATCCTTACAAATTTTAATCCAATTTCATATTCAATATAAATTTCATCATAAAAATTATTATAATATCACTTTTTTCAAACTTATCTATTAAAATAGAAGGAAACACACATACACACCCTCTCACAATGTTCTTACAACACTTTAATCACAATTTTTTTTTCTCACAATGTTTACAAACAAATGCACATTTTTAGTAGCATTGAAGAAATTGTTTTAAACTAATCCAATATATTTAGATATTTTGCAATTTCGTTTCCAGTTAATTGATTTAAGTCAAATTAAATTATAATTTAACTTATCGAATCAAATTAACTTACATTTATGTATAAAAATATGCTATGCATTATGAATAACTGGTGAATTTTTTCTTGTTTTTGTGTCTAAAATACTGTTAAAATATTGAATTTATAACATTGTTTAAAAGACAAATTATTTTAACTTCTGATCAATTCTTTCAAAGTAAAATAAGAATAGTTTGAACTTCTGTATGCGGAGGAATGGAAATTATATCGTGAATGTACTTAAGAAAAGCCGCATAAAAAAAAGGTTCGTTTTAATTCACACAAAAGGGAAATTCTTGTTATTTTGCATATTCTTTCCATATGCTTCATATTTACTTGAGGTGAAATTGTCTAATCCACCAAAATTTTCTATCCAACGCGATTGTCCAGTAAATTAGATAAATAAATAAAAATCCATTCTTAGACAACAATTGCTTGTAATTAATTTACCGGAAACTAAGAAAAACTGTTCGATTTCAAATCCCTTCAAATATCATGCCTGCAAGTATCCTGTTTTTACATTTAAAAAAGAGCCTTAAAATATAAAGTTTCCGGTTCTTAAGCGGGGAAAGAAAATTTTTTTTAGAACAGCCTTACAATAAAGAGCTTCTTTTATTCGTTTTAATTTGCAAAAGAAAATTTTCTTTATTATTTTAAATGTTTCATCCATATGTTGGGTATGTACTTGGGGTGAAACTTTCCAAAAAATTCGAATCCACCGAAACTTTTTCTCTATATGTAACAGCTTAAAAAAATAAACTTTTGATTGGATATAAAAAATGTACAATCTCTGATAATAAGAGGCGGCAATATCTATTGACCATCACCCTGCACAGCTCTGTTGGGGGTCTAATGTTGCTAGTTATTTGCGAGCACCGCGCCAAGTCCTCGCCGAAAACCTTCCTTGCGAATAAATACATTTCCTTGATTATTATTAGATATTTATCATAAAAATGAATATATGCTAAGCTCAATCGATTTCGATTAATGAGTCAATCATTTTTCCTGTGAAAATGAAGAAAAAAAGAGATTTAATATGCCATTTCTTTCATATTCAGTACAGAACTATTTATTGTCGCGGACACTCCTTTCTAGTATAATCACCATTGACAACTTAGGTCTTCCTTAGGTTTAGTAAAACCACACCATTCTGTTTACCCGTAGAATACTAACATTTTTAACCACCGACGATTTTGTATGATATTTTCTTATATTTTGAACTGCTCTGCTCAAGAAGCGCAGAAGTAGCGATTAAGTAGACATTTCTATAAAATAATTGCCAATCCAGAGAGACACAAAATATGAAAGTAATGGTAAATTACTTATGAATTCAATGTAAGAAAAATGCTATTTCAGTACAATAGGAAATTTCTTAATAAATATGTTCTAATATAGAATGCAAAAGAAATCATTAAAACATCCCATGTAGAAATAAAGCAAAATGACATTTTCACTTACTAATGCTACTTTAACCATACGAACTTTAAAAATTAGAGTGCATGTATATATATATATACCTACACGTATATAAATTGATTTACACTGATATACACAAAGTGGTATACAAAGATATATGAAGTGATATGCACTGATATACATAAATAAATGTACACTTTAAATTGAGCTACTCTAAAAGGAATATACCATTAACCCTTTCAGGGGCAAAGCACTTCTGTTCCTAAAATGTTAAAATGATAGTTTCGCACCGGGATTTATAAACAAATGTATATGAAAGTATGTTAAATCTGATTTTGGCGTGCATTATAAATTGCAAAACTTAATTCCAAAATTCCGGTGTCAGTGTGGCATATGAGAATTAAAATTAAGGGGTATATATAATATACCGGTGCCCCTCAAGGGGTTAACATATTTCCAAATATTTACTGAGGGATATATATTGTTATTATCCAAAAATATTTATCTCAAATTTCACGACAACGGCTACACTGAAATTCTACAATCCCCTCCTTACGTTCTCTAAAGCTATTATTAGATAATTCAAATATGAATAGACAAACTCAAACGCGAATGTGTTTTAATATCATACATGGATCTATAAATCTCGTTCTTCTGATTCGGAGATATGCTATACTTATCAACAGTATACAGGCCGCAAACAGTGTTGCGAATTCTGGCGGGGTTTTTATTTAAAATTTCGAGTTCGCACCAAAAAATGTTTAATACTATTTTTATTTTATTTTATTCACGAAATACATAACCATTTAATAAACAAAAATAACTATTTAAAATTTCTCCGGAAAATTTAGTATTTCTTAGCTATAGTTTTATAATAAACATGAGTTATAATATATTAAGATGTTTCTAAAAATGAGGAATGTGGAACTTTAATGGTTTTTACAAAAGGCATTGTTTGAATTAAGAAACTCAAGCAAAGAAAATAATAATTTTGCAAAAGTATTTTTTCAGTTAAAAAACTGAAGCAAAGAAAATAAGAACTTTGTAAATGGAAAAACTTTCGTATCACATATTGTAAGATATTTGACAAAATTTAGTCTTTTTCATAGGTATAAAATGCAATTTATACAATATTATGTACTGACTGGCCATGGATTTAACCATAAAGTTTCTCTTTGATGCAGGGAATTGGATGTATTGTATTGTACGTTGTGTACTATATATATATATATATCTACGCGAAAAACATTTTTATATTTTTGTAGTAAGAAGTACCGAAAAATCAGTCTTTTCTTAAACATTTATATTGAAATGTAGAATTTTCATTACTTACTTAAAAAATACAAAATTTCAAGGTTTAAAAAAATGCATGTTGTTAATGTTTTTGCAGCAATTACGGAACAAGTTAAAAATTAAGATTAAGATTTTTCAAAATGCAAAATATATGTTAGCTGAACTGTTGGGGCATTCATGAGCTTTCTATTTGACCCAAACTTGAGTATCTGTATCTTTAAACTTAGGGCGGCATCTCAACTTAAGAGAAGAAATCTGGCTGTAATTTAAACTACTTAAGACTGAGTACAATATCGGCTATATATTTCTCTTGTGTGGCGCTAAAACGAGGCTGGATTTATAGTTTGGCATTCGCAAAAACCAGAGCGACGATTCTCAGTGGTTAATTTACGCTCACGTGACCAGATCCATTCAGAAAATCAAAATTCAGAGATAATCTCTTTTTAAAGACAGATCGTTTGATCAATATAGAAATAGTAAAGCCATTGGTTCATTTTACGATGACATGAGTATTCAGCGAATGAGATTTCTGATAAGATGGTTATTTTTTCTTTGCAATATTATAGGGGAATTTATTTTTTTTATTTGCATTTGCAACGAAGTTTTCCATTACCTTTTTATGTATTAAATATATTTCCAAATTTCCTACTTTAAAATGATTTATGATAATATTCATTCTGACTAGAGTTGATGTAAAAAGTGGCGAGCGAGCGAAGCGAGGTGGGATAGCAAAGCGCATCCAATGTGAATTGCGTTACAATTCAAGGTAATTGGAGCGCGTTAGCGAGCAGGTGGTTGAGTCCCCTATTTAAATGCTAATAACTATAGAAAAGAGTTTAGGATAGAATTAAATCTGTGAAATATAATTACATTTAAAGAGCAAATCTAGTAATTATTTTAAAAATAGACGAAAACGTTAAAATGTTAAAATGTTTCTAAGTTCAAAACAATGTTTAAAAAAAAAATACTGCGAGTTTTCCGGTAGGAATCGGAAAAATAGTTGCACTTATCGTACCGGAATAATTTCCGACACAGCTCGGAATAAAATCCGTAAAAATAAGGAAATAGTCAGTAAAACGGTATTTTACGGATTTTATTCCGAGCTGGGTTGGAAAACTTTCCGGTACGATAAGGGCAACTGTTTTTCCAATTCCTACCGGAAAACTGGCATTATTTATTTTACAGTGAACAGTGACGATGGAGAAGTGCAGTCCAAATATAATTATACAAAGTGCGCATCTCGGTGATAGCCATTTGAACATTTGAACAGGTGAATGATTTCAAGGGATACCTAGTTTCAAAGCAACTCCACTCCCTGTCTATCAAAAAATGTGTAACACATCTTAAAGGAGCCATAAAAATTTTGTCTAGCCATAGTACGATAGTTCTACTACAATATAATAAAAAAAGAATAGAGCAAAATTAAGAAAAAATGCATCTTTATCTCGTCATATAGAAGACGATGCGATGAAAGACAGTATAATATAAGAATTACGATAAGTAGGAAAGGTTTATAGAATACGACATAAAATAAAATAATTATGATATAAAAATACTAAAAAGTAAATAAAAAGTGAGTTTAAGAAAAAATTAAATGTTTACACTGTTCAAAAACGCTGACATGTTCGACGCAGTCGAATAAGCTGTCTATCCCCCTCCTCCCCAAATGAGGCCAATTTTCATTGTTATGCATTTTTATATACAAGAATAAATATAAGTTTAGAAAACATTACAGAAGTAAAGTTAATAAGTAAATAGATTTTTCTTAATAGTTTAAGGAAACTGAAATGTTTTGAGGGAAAAAAATAGAAAGGATGCAGGCATTATAATTAAGCATTTATTGTGAATAGAAAGTGTATATCCACGGGATTTAGCAATCTCAGCGACTTCATTACAGATGCTAAACATAAGTTTTTAAGGGGTCTCAGGACTCTTAAAATTGGAAAAAATGAAAAAAAAGACCATTTTCAACATTTAATATCTTAAAATGTATTTGATTTTTAAACACAATTTTAATTGGAATAAAATATATAAGTACTTTCTTTCATTTCATGTATTTAAAAAATTACAAGGTGCAGAATTAGCATTTACAGGGGGCTCCAAACTGTTAGACATTTGACGAGCAAAAAATCAGCATAACAGCTTACGCGCACGATTACAAAAGAAGTATTGCGACTAGAATTAAAATTTTGGTGTCTACTTATACTTCTGATTATAATAATTACCTTGAACCTACGTAAATTTGTATTAAAAGCTTTTTTATATTTTTAATACAAAGTTGTATTTAGCTAATGCAAAATTAAGAAAATTTCAACAGTATAATCACCTAAAAAATATTGTTTTGAACAATAAAAAGGAAATTTTAGGTTCAGTTTATACAGACTAACATGAAACATATATTTTGAAAATTTCATGAAAAAATATTCATAAGTTTTTGAGATATCGTGCGCATTATGCCCAAAAACGTCATTTGGAGAAAAATGGCTTAATAGTTTCCGAAACGAAGCTTCAGCTATTGAACGTGTATAAATGTAAAAGCCATAACTTCAGTTCTAATAGGAATTTCAAGGAAACAATTATATCAAAATTTTCAGAAAAATAGGAATTTAATATCTAAAAAAATTTTAATTTCGAAAATTTTAAAGCTTTAAGAGTCCTGAGACCCCTTAAAAGTTATTCATTATGCGTTTTATATTAAGTTTGTTTTCATATTACAATCCTGATAATTTATATTTCTTTAAAAAACACTCCGGGAGAAAAGAGCAGAAACATCCGAACAAAAGCCACAACCATTAAGTCTGTTTTAGTGTATTCCCTAAATTCGGCCAATTTACATCTGTTAACTGTGGTACCTCATCTGCCAGAATTGTACCTAAACGTTAAAGCGTAAGCTATGTTCCCAGAGGGGCTGTCATTGTTAACTATGATACAAATGACAAGACAGGGAAAAAAAAACTTGGAAGAAGTTTCTCCTTTTGATATCAGCTTTGAATTTTTCAATGCTTGTGATAATTAATCAATTTTAAACTTCACAGCTTTATTAGACTTGAATAAATTAATTCCCTTTCATCTTCTTAAAAAACAAGGAGGTATTTTACAATGGTTGTGCTTTAAGTTGATGTAAACTTTTCGAATGTTCATTGCTTCTGTTCTTGGAATGCCTATTTTACGGAAGGAATATCTATGGAAATAGATGTTAGCATGATGTATCTTATTATTCTGATTAGATATATTTAAGTCACTTTCATGCCGTTAAAAATCATGTAAGATTCTCATTAGTAGCTGCTGGTTCAAAACATGTTCATTTCCCCTATATGCTACTGACCAACACAAAACTTGACTATAATTGAAATAAGAAAAAATATAAAGAATACAAAATAAAAAGAATAAAAATTAATCCTATTTACAATGGATGCAGATATATTTTAGTAAATGGAACAGGGATTTTCACCTGGAGATATATCTGGGAAGTATGGAAACATGTGTCTAAAAATGACTTCATTTTCTCTATAAACTTCATTACTATAGATATTCTGTTCATTAATACAGGGCTTTCACTATTATATTTATAACATCCAGTCCTGCATTTTCACATAGGTATAGCTTTTAAAGTCATAGTATGTTGACAGAGGAAATCTAGAACAAAGTGCAGTTAGTTTGACAGAAGACTAGAAATGCAAATATGTGAATGACATTTTTCTATGTTGCAAAGGGGATTCTCGAAAGGGCGATGACTTTTGCAGAAAAGAAAATTCAATAATTATCTATATTAAATTGAATAGGAACACTTGAAAATAGATTATGTGTGTTGTGGCTTGTGTCCTCATTGTTCAATCCTTTCTGCCAGACATTTTTTTATGTTTCTGTTTCAGTTTACATTTTAATGGAGAAGAACATAACTGGGCTGTTACTGGGAGTCAGATTGAGGGGCATTGACAAGAATTGGATCTAAAATGAATGTGCATAACAATAAATAGTTGCCACAAAACATTCTATTGTGATATCGTCGGTATCATGTCAAACTATCCAATGTGAAAAAAGTGTCTTGATTGGCACCACTTTTCTTGAAATGTAAAAATTCCCCTTGTTTTCGCCATTATTAATATGTCATTAATTGGGGTTAAATAAGGCGAATTTTACTATTTCAAAAAAGTGGTACTAATCAAGAAATCAGAATTTAAAAAAAGTAGCCAATTGTTTTCACATTGGATAGTTTGACATGGCACCGACGATATAGTAATAAACAATTCCTGGAAATCGTTTTTAACTATTTTATTAAAATTTATTTCTTTAAATAAATTACTGAAAATTTCAGCGAATGAAAAAATATATTTTCAGTTGAACCTGGGTAAACAGAACCTGCTTCAAAACTTTACACAAACATTTTACTTTTCAGAGTAAAATTAATATTGATAATATCGCAAAAATATTCGTGATAAATAATCAGCTTAGTTTCACTGCTGAAATACAGGAACTGACTACTCCTTCTCTAAAACTTTTCTCGAATAATTTTAATATAAATATGCAATTGCATCACGGAAATCTATTTTATGGCATGAGATGGTACTGTAAATTTCATTTTTAGTTTGAAACATATGCTATGAATCTGACGGTCCTTCTGCATAGTTTAGTTCATGGTTACTATTTTTATAAACATCCAAAAGAAGATAGCGAGAAATATTCATAAGAAGGCATGCATGAGATATATTATGCGAATGTATCAATATAAATTTGGAATGTGTAATGTTAGGGTTTAATGTATATTTTGCACTACAGACACTTCAGAAATATAAATTAACTGAAGGTTTTATGGGCTGTTAGTAAAAAGAAAAAAAAGGATCTTTTCAAAATATTACGAAAAATCTCCCTCTTAAATGCAAAAAAAAAAAAAAAAAAAAAAAAAAAAAATAGTTAATCGCTTATATCATCGCAATTATATTATTGAAAAAAAATCGCTTTGCAAGTTTTGATAAACTGTTAGGATTTTAGCAAGAGTTATGTATAATATAAAAAAAATAAGATTAAGCCCTTCAATATCTAAAACAGGTGAGACAAAAAAGACTCATTAATATACATTTTTAACTTATATCATTATTATTATTTTTCTATTTAAAATATCCCCTGATAATAATAAAAAATCTTTAAATGCAAAAATCTGTTTTATTTGGAATAATTCTAAAAAGAATCTGTTCTAAATCTTTTCCCAGTGAACTTTTCAGTCTAAATATTTATACTGCTACTATCACAAGAATATTAATGATAAATATTCAGCTTAGTGGGTCTGACAAAATTCAGGAATTGACAATTTACCTTC
This sequence comes from Maratus speciosus, assembly GCA_963932465.1. Classification (NCBI taxonomy): domain Eukaryota; kingdom Metazoa; phylum Arthropoda; class Arachnida; order Araneae; family Salticidae; genus Maratus; species Maratus speciosus. Next base: position 60,909,462 of record OZ010788.1, read on the forward strand.
TCTAAAATATCTTTGTATGATTGAAATATAAATCAGCAACTCGGCCATGTAAGTGTGTTTTAGTTTCCGGGGTGGAACTAACATTTATCATTGAAATGTATGGCAAAAATCTGAATATAAACTTTCATGCATATGCTACTTCTGTATATTTTTCTTAATTTCTACATTTATATGCATTATAAGGAAGAAGGTTTGAAATTTTCGTATTAAGATAAACATGACATCTTCTACGGCTATGTTCATATAAATTAGGAAAGGATATTTTAATAGTTTGATACATGTTCTCGCAACGTACATTATAGCAATTTTAAGTCAACGAAACAGTATAAATTTCTTAAGAAAAATTTTTGAAAATCCTTTAAAGTTTTGTTAAAGTAATAGTCTCGTACCTGTGTTTTATGTTGTGGAACGTCTTGTTGTGGTTGAAGAAGAAATATGAAATATTTAAACTTTTATTTTTCCATTGCATAGAATTATCCACCTGTATATAAAACTTTTGTTTATAACATGCCATAAATTTTAATTTCATTTTTCGGATTAACAAAAAATTACTCACTTAAATAGAGAAACATAACATAAGAAATTCGGTCAGATTGAAAATTTTTGATAAACAGCGTGCTTGTAATGTAGTGGTATAATCTTTCAGATATGCTATTATGCGTCTCCTCCAGTAATTCCAATTTAGCGGGATTTTTTAATTCATATATCTGCCAGAAATTCCGAATAGTGAAGTTTGCCTAAGACTATCTGTCATTTTAGTTAATCATTGTAACAATAACGAATATACTGTAATTATATTTTTAACAATTTAACTTTACTCTCCAGGGAATATGATGTCATCACATTATGTTCTGGAATCATACATCATCCGAATTAATAAACTACATAGTTTAACAGACTCAATAATTTGAAATGTTACTAACCGAACAGACGGCGTCATGTCCTAATTACATTAAACTTCCAGCTCCTTCTATAATACACCACATGTAATTATAATAAAGAAAAAATATTCCGATGACCATCTTACTAAAATTAATTCATTATTGTGATATAGGCTGAGTTTAAGCTTGCAGTAAGAGGCCTATTTTTTTGACTGAGCAAGTTGATTGCGACCCTTGTCCCTCAAATAAAAACTGTCTTGACACGTTTTGTGCCACAATTTTAAGAAAGTATTCTTTTATTCTTTCATAAATTTTATATATGCGTAACATTCGTTTAAAACTATTTTTTACAAACTTAAATGCTTTACCAAAATTCGTTTTTCAAGATGTGGTCTTAATAAATTCAGTACTCTCGTTCACTTAGACCTCATATGAGGTTCTTTATTTAAATCATAAACATAGTCTTTTGAAAGCTTTTTCCATCTAACTTTTACTTTGAGTGACTTATCTTGCAAATATTACGTTTGGATTCAAATTTGCATTTTCTTGCAACAGAAAACAGCACGAGAACAAAAAGTTGATCTATAGATATTTTGAAGAAACGAATACAGAAATAAAATCATATTTTTAATCTTCAATAATTTTTAGAAATGCACAGCAGTCATATAAAACAATTATTTGCACGTTTTTATTTAAAATTTGTATTCTTTAACAACTTTTTCCACGATGTGACTTTAATATACACTCTGTTGCAAAAATATATATGCACTCAGAAAAAAATTGAGCCACGACCATGAAACTTGGTATGTGAATAGTGTTTGCTAAGATGAGCAAATGATTATAAATTCAGAAGAAAGACACATTTTATTGACTGATAGCAGCAAAGATAATGTTAGTTTCAGTATGTTGTAAAGCCGCACTTGGCAGCTATAAAAGCCGATAGTCATTGGAGTATGGAGTGTATTAAGTTACCGATTTTCGCCTGCGGTAGATTCTGCCATAAGTGTAACAACTTTTAAACTAGTTAGGTGGTATTCTGAGATAGCTGAAGGCGCCTTTGCAACATGTCTCAAACATTCTCTATCGAGATTCGAACCAGAGTACGTTCGTATAGAAAACTAAGGCGTTAAACGATGCTCTGGTTGAAAACTATATTTTTAAGACTTTAATAAAGGCGACCGGCAGGGACTCTATGCTCTACATACTTGGTTTCCATGTCTGATCAGTCCCTCTTAGGCAACCAATCATTCTCTATTGGAGAAAGATCTGGAGGTTTGTCAGGTCATGGAAGGACATTATGTCCTTCTATACAACGTTGCAAGATTCTTTCTATATGTGGCAGAGCGTTATCTTGCTGATAAATGGCACCTAGGCGACTTCATAGCATAGGCCATACCATCGACTGCAAAATGTAGTTTACGTACATGCCGTGACAGTATCTTCTAACAAGAGTAAAAAAGCTGAACTATCACAGGAGATCGCTCCCAAAATTTCACTTCAGGTGCTATGGCAGAGAGCCACTCAATAACAAAAGCAGGATTGCAGGGTTGGCTTCTGTGCATCCCCGCACGTACGATAGTCACCAGCACTGAGAGAAAAGCTAGTTTCGTCCATGAATTTCCCATCTTTGTAATCAGACACTGCCCAGATTGCCAGAGATCCACACTAATCTAGGCACGCTGTCTATATTGAAGGGTTTGAAGTAATTGGCTAAATGGACATCAATAGCTGAACCCAGAGTCGGCCTGTCGTCTATGGATGGTATCTGTTGATACCACCTCATCCATATTAAACGTCAAATGGCGTCAAATAGATAATAATGACATTGTTGGCGTAGATTTGGGCTGTTCTGCCGACTGGTCGATCCTCTAATGTGTTTGTGGCCCTGAGACCTCCCAAGTCACTGCAGTGACTGGTCGTACATTTTCGAATCAAGTAATACCAACACCGCGAAACTACAGTATCGCTTCGACCACAGGATGATACGTCTGGTAGACTAACTCGGTTTTATGAGACATTTCGTTCGATCCGATTCAAAGACGGATCTCCTAAAGGTCGAGTACCTCATAAAGGTGTAATTCTTTCAAATCGAATGCACCAACAATGGTAGTCCAGTTCTAATAAATTACCTGTGAATTCGAGTACCTGTTCTTTGAAATGCTGCCTGCTGTGCAATTGAAATGCGCATTGTACAAGCTCGAATTGCTCACTGATCATGAACTGTTAATCCTTTACATTACTCATCAAATCACATCAGCACAACAAATTTCGTAGCTCTGATTCTGTTCTTTCTCTGTGCATATATTTTTTACAACAGAGTTTATTTAAACCTATCGATCGTCTAAACCTTATATGAAGATTCTTTTAAGGTATAAACACAGTTTTTCGAAAGTTTCTTATCACTAACAGTTACTTCGGGGTGACATCTATTAGGTTTTTATATATCATGTTTTGGTTTCATATTTGTATTAATGTTCAGAAACAAAGGACTACAAAAGACCCCAAAGTTGATGGTTTATAAAATAGTTCAACAAGCGGATAAAGAGAAAAACATTTTTGTGTATAGTCCGAAAATATTTGAAATGGCAGAGCTGATGCCATTGGCAAAATGTTACATAATCGAATTTTGTCAGCCAGTATGAAGTCTACATAGCTCCGGTATTTGCGAATTCGTCATTTCAGCTACAACATGTTCTGCTTCCGATTCCTTGCGTAGGCACTTGGTAGTTGGATAAATTACAACTCATATAAACAAATACATTTTATTCTACACAATCTAGAGTACAGTTTCAAATCAATCACGTCATTATTATCAAGTCATTATTGTCATTATTACTAGTCATTCAAGTCATTAAATCAAATATATCAATACACATACTATATTTTATAATTTTCTATTGTAATACGTGAGCCAGACTGTTAATGTATTTTTAAATTATATGATCTGAATATCGATATGCACTAGTTTAAATTTTAAGCGTATGCTCTATTTATAAGGTATAAACATAGCGCAAGTAAAGGGTGAACTAATTATCATTCATTTATTTTTTGTCCTATGTAGATTTTTTTTATAATTTCATTATTGTTGCTGTAATTTCTTAAAACTAATTAACCACGTAACAGAAAACTAATTTGGACGAATAATTTAGCATTTTAATTATCTTATACATGTATTAAACTCGCTAAAACACCAATTTTAGTGCTTCTAAACTTGCTTGATAATATTTCCTAGTATGTTAATTATTTAAAATTCCAGCATACAGAAGGCGCTACCATAATAAATTTCGATCAAAGTAATGCACCCACAATTGCGTACACAAACAATAAATTCTCCACATTCGGTCGTACTCTCATTATTTTTTCTTAGTTTCCCTCGAAATAAGAGCTGTTATTCAGCGCTACCGTCTGCAATCTATTTGCATGTGTGATAAATGCCGCATTTTCAAATGCGAATAAATTGTTTGTTTGTGATAATTTGAACATTTATTATCTAAAAGATATTTTCTTTAAGGAAAAATATGTTAGGCAACGGAAAATAAATATTTAAATTAAATGGCTTTCTAAAAGGAACGTATTACTTAAAAAATGCATATAGAAGTATTTTTTAGAAAACGCTATAAACAATTTATGTACAAACATTGCAATTTTTTTTTTAATGATTTATATTACATTAAAAGTATTTCTAGTGAAAAACTCTTTTAGGCTTTTCATTGAAACGTTTATCTCATCCTATATATTCTAAAAACATCTCAAAACCCTAATTTATAGTATGTATACAACATCTAAACCGTTGTATTTATTATTAAGTGGTTTAAACTCAAACTTACTAAAGGACAATATCATACTAAAATTCCATTAAAACATGGGTTAAAAACTATTTCCATTAAAATGAGTTAACGTCTTAATTAGGATACATATTGAATCAGTTTACAGTTATTATTACTTCTAGGAGAAAGGCCAAAGCTTTATGCATGACAGATTTGTGATATCATTAAAATTGCTTCAAAGGGAGAGGGGGAGGTAGAAAAAGTTTTAAGAAGAAAAAAATCATAACTTCGTGAATTCACAAGATATCAAATCCACTTACATTTATTATAAATCCTCTTAATATTTCCGGCAACATTTATATTGACAAGTTTTTGATAGGACCAACTCTTACAGCAATAAAAAATTATAATTAAAAGACAAAAAAAAAGGGGGGGGTTGTAGAAGAAACAAATCCCATCTCTGTTAATCCACCACTAAGACAATGAAATATTATCATGTGCGTGATGAAAATTTTTGACAATCATCAGAGATGTTCTATAAAATTGCATTATTAAATGCGCACGTGTCTCATTAAGAAAAAAGCGTCAGAATTTAAAACATAATATGTGGTTCAAATTTCATACTTTTACCAAGTAACAAGACTAAATAAATAAATAAAAACTGGAGAATTTTTATAATTATTTACAAACGAATTGGAGTATAATGAGGAAGAAAACTCGTCAAAAGCCGCCAGACAAAATTGTTAAGCTGGGTTTATCATTAATCTTGATTTAGTTTTCTGCTGAAATCAGTTGTACTTAACTTCGAAATCTACTTGTGCCTGCAGGGCCGACAGGGATATATTTTCATTGATTTTAAGCATAATTACTATCCACTTTGATGGTATAGAAGAATTATTTCAGAGTTTTCAATAACAGCCAATAAACATCCTGTATCGTTTCAATGTGAAACTCCAAAAGCATATGCAATATTTCAAAGAGATCTAGAAGAAAATATCACTAGTGTTAAAAAATGTAAGTAGAATTGAAACAATGGCCGCATTTTTTCAGAGGGGTGGTTCTCAAAGTTGGCTGAATCGCATATGAGTGAAGCAGCCTCGATTTCATCTACATATACAGTTTAACTCTGGTTATAACTTTAACAGAGTGACTTTAGTTGTTTTTGTGATTGTTTGTGTATCTGTAATGTTGTATACTGAAGAGGGAATCAGAATGTATACTCAAGAGGGAATCAGAATGGAATCCGAACGTCTCATTTTATTGTATTTACTTTGCATTTTAGTATTTTATTAAATGTCTGAAATTTTATCAATTTTAACTTGTTTATTTATTCTATTAGATGAAATGCGGTGAAAGGAAGCAGATTGGTAGTTCAAGCTTGGCGTTATCACGTAGTATATTGTACATAGTGGTATTCGACTTCACTATATATAAATATTCAAATTCAATAATATTTTCCTGTATAGAAGGCGAAAAATTTTGTTGTTAAGAAATTTGACAGTTTTTGAGAAGTGGCGTATAGCTGGTAGAATAGAAGTATGATAGAAACTTTGTAATACTCAAAAGTTCGCATTTTTTACATGCGTGTTGAAAATAAAGAGAAATATTTCCAGTTTTTTTGCAGTTGCAAATGTTGGATGTATGAGCCTTTTGTGACATGAGCAGTATATATAGTCTGTAATACGTTCGTTCCACACAGTGTTCAGTTGTACAGTATCAATGACTCTTAATACAGCAATAATACGCCCTTTAGGTACTTTTAGGGTTTTTTTCAATGGTGGTTCTTAAACAAGATCTCTGAGGTAAACACAGGAAAAGAAATTATATGACGTAAAATTCGGAGTTCTTGATAACCAAGTAAATAAGGGTAAATTAACGTTACCCGAACGTCTTATCTAGTGTTGAGCGACGGCAAAAAATATTTGAAAGTTTTCTTTATTTTCATATAGAATGCATATGTGTAATAGTTTTGAAAATATATAATTTTTAAATCCAATCATTCATTTATCCTAACTCTGTATATGCATTAAATTTTTCAGTTTATAAAATGTTACTAAAAGACAGTTTATAAAATGTTCTAAAATGTTACTAAAAGACAGCTTTTTAATTCGAATTACTCAAGTCCATCCTATAAAAAAATGTATACAGTAAGATAACGAGCGAAAATTCTATTCACAAACGACACATTTTGCACAACAGGTCCTACCATCATTCATTTTTCTCAGTGAATAGAAAGAATTTAGAAAGTAGGAGAATAATTAAAAATAACTTGAATCGATTTGTAAGAACTGTGACTAGTTAATTTTACACATAAAAATCGGGATTTAAAAATTTAATTATATACGCGATTCGAGTTACAAGAACAATATTTAGAAATTTAAGGATGGTCACTAACCCCAGTTCACAAAAGATTTACAGGCAAGTAAAAATAATAAGGCGTGAATCAAACACCAACGTTTTTATTTACTACAAGCATCAATGAACAACTACGAAGAATATGCAGACTGAATAAACAGCACGAATTCTGTAATCACAACATAAAATATGTTCGATTTTAACAGCTACACTACTCCCATTTAAGAAGGCTAAATTTATATTGTTTTCTTGCGTACATGAACAATTATCTTGAGCAGCCTTTGATCAAACATTTTTTATAATATCATATCAATTTCTTTATGTAGTAAACTTATATACGTTGAAGATCGAAATTTACCTCAACAGAATAATGAATTAACGAAGAAACGAGTTTGCCATTTCTAAACCAAAACACAGAATGACGTATTAATCTTCAAATTGAAATAGAATAAGGGTTCAGATGACTTTGAATAATTTAACTACGCCGATTGAGAATTCAGAAGAAAAAAAATACTATATCGGAGCAATTTCTATTACACTGAACAGAATAATAATTTTGAATCAGAATGAAAGGTTTCTTTCCGAATTGTTACGTTCATCATTTCTGACTTCACGCACGTGTCTTCGACGTCACGTGTCATAGGAGGGATACAACTCTCGGGCTGCAAGTTCTTCTTCCACTGAAGATTTGGTTGTAATAAAAGTGTTCGTTGTCTTTCGGCAGTGTCAGCAATCTATGTGCATGTTTGATAAATGTTGAATCTTAAAATATGAATAAACTGTCTGTTTGTCATTATTTGAAAATCTTTTATCACAGAAGCTTTCCCTTCAAACGCACTTTATGAAAAACTGCATAAAGAGAAGTATTTTTCTTAAAACTTTGTAAACGTTTAATAAACATATATAAAAACATTTCTTTTAATTATTGGTACATATTGTTTGAACTACATATGGACAAAGATTATTTTAGATTTTTGATTGAAAGTTTATTTCATTTTATGTAGCTTGCAAACGTCTGAAACAACAATGTAGAGTGTCTACTAGATCGTTTTTATCACTATCTGTTCAAAATTTAATTTACTAAATAACAACAAAAATAAATTCCATTAAAAAATAATGGTATAATAATACTTTTCATAAACCATAAATTTTCCAATGGAGATCGTAACATTGTTGTTTATTTCTCTTTGAAATAACATGATACATATGCATATATCTTCATCACAAGATCATCATCAATCTTCATCATTTCTACATTCTGTCTAAATACATATCTATTCAAATAACATAATTTTTTTTCTCTCAGCTGTAATTAGTAGTATCTTTACCTGTTCCATTAACATCACGTCTTAACATGTAAACGAATAACACGATTTCTTACTCTCCGCTACAATTAGTATCATCTTTTCATGTGACATTGAATCCATATCTTAATTGATCCCACGTATTAATACATTATTTCTTACTCTCCGCTACAGTTAGTAACATCTTTTCAGATAACATTGATTACACATCTTAAAAGACTCCATATCAAAAATACATAATTTCTTACTCTACGCTTCAATTAGTGACATCTTTGCATGTGAAAATGATTTCACATCTTATAATGTGAATGAATTTATTTTTTCATTATTAGAAATAATATTTTCCAACATACATTAATTTTTTAACCCTGAAATGCGCGATTTTTTATTCTGTTTCGAAAAAATTATATATGATTCTCTGAAAGGTTTGTTACACAGGAAAAATAATGAAAAAAAAATACAGATACATTTTTCATATATTACGCGAATCTTTTCTATTGTTGCACATTTGCAATATAAGTAAAAACTACTGTACTGTGGCTGTTTTACGCTAAAATATTCCAAATTGGTAAATATTTTGAGAAGTATGTCTCTAAATACTTTATTTTATATAATTATTTATTTTATAAAACTTAAAATTTAACCCTTTAATTCCCATGATAGAATACGTTCTAGAAATTACGTAGTTCAGAGAATCTGACTTTACACCAGAGAGTTTCAATGGGTAATTTCGCTTTACTTTAAATACGAAATGTCTGTTATTAATTAAAGCATATATTGCTATTTTAATTTTCTGGTGTGAATTAGGTATATACGAATAAAAAAAAATCTATTAAATTCAAAAAACTGTTGTTTGCATATATGCAAAGCTGCTAACTAAAGGGTTAAGATAAAATACGTCAGGCCTCCCAAAAAAATAATTAACCAAGTAGAACGGCCTTTAAACTTTACATAATACAAATTTTGAAGTTTCTAAAAAAATAGTAAAATCAATTTTTACGGCTAACAATCCAGTGCTTCCTACATAAATACAAACACATAGTACAAGAATAAAATAATGAATGAGAATTCCTTTCGCAAGCCATAAATTTTCAACATTCAATGCTAACCTCATTAATTGTTCTCAGTTTCGCTTGAAATAAAAGAATTTTCTGTTCTTCGCTACTGTCACCAACCACTTTGCATACGTGATGAATGCCGCATCTTAACGTTCGAATAAATTGTTTGTTTGCCATTATTCGAAAATTTATTTTTCTAGAGACATTCTTTTTAAGATGAAATATTTTAACCAGAGAAAATTTATGTTTAAAATACATTGTTTTCTTTAAAAAAAGAAAATAAAACTTTACATTTTGTTTTCAATTTCAAATAATGTATGAATCTTCCAATCTGTTATTCTATGATTTGTATTTGCTTAAAAAAAGTTTAATCCCATAAAGATATTAAAAAAAAAATATTGCACATTTCATTAGAAATTGCATTCGTCGTATATATTTTATAAATTCTCAAAGCATTTTTTCATAGTCTATTAAGTACTAGTTATCCTTGTTAAGGGTATTGTTCAGTTAAGATCTTGAATTCCCCTCGATATCTTCAAACCTATTGGTGCGGAATGCATTTTTATTTTTATAATGTCTCTTTTAAAAATTACTATGTTACCATCTTCTTTCAGTATATTATTTTCAAAACATGTCTCTCTGTTTTAATTTACAAAGTATTTCTAAAAGATATTCTTAATTGAATATTTTATGTTTTAAAAACTGATGAACTGTGAGTAAGATTTCAACAAAATCTTTCACACAATAAAATTAATTATTAGTTATTAGTTAAAATGCCTATAAAAATGCCTAAAAATAGACGTTTCGAGTTCAATTTCAAAACTCAACATCAGTACACACATTTATTTATTTATTTTATTGAAGACATACATCCGTATGTGCTTGACACCAGGTGTCCGCTTATAAGTCATCATCAATATACAAGGACGGGATAGACTGAAAAAAATTCATAACAGCAGAAAATTACTACCGGGAATTACACAGAGTGCACAACGGAGTTAGCGGGACTCGAACCCGCAGTTCACCTAAGCTGTGAAGCGATTACCGGTGGGGTGCCTTAACCACTCAACCACAGTGGGCATCAGTACACACGTACAAGACATGAAAATGATGATAAACATTTTCAACAAAAGAAGCTGCAATAGATCAGTTAAAGTCGAAGTCAAAAAAATAAATCAAAACTGCATACTCAGCTGGAGTGAGCATTGCTTCGTTCAGAAGTGAATCTGCCAATTTCGTATACCCACTTCAATGAACCCGCGCCTTGTGTAACTGTTGCACTTTTATTTAATTACATTAGCGTTCTCAAAGTTTGGTATATGATTCCGTTTCTAAGGCATAGACAACAATTTATGAGTTTAAAGAACTACTCTTAAATGCATACTTGTGGTCTTTTAATATCATATCTAAAGTGCGGTGTGTTTCGCCTATATAGACTGAATTACAATTAAGGATATATTTCAGAAATATTTTCTAAACTAGAATAAATATAAACATAATTTAAAAAGAGTACGCAGAAAAAAATAAGTTAATAACTTAAATTTCCAGATGAGATAATTATAAAATAAGAATGTATTTTCACGCCCTTATATTTAGCAATAGCTACATGAACTCGACATATCACTGACAACACTGTTAACTGTTTGGAATCTGTCTACTGGAGTTAGCGCAGGACACAAAATCTAGAAATAAATCTGACTTTTATTTTTTAGTTTATTAACTAGATAGTAAATCCTTTTGCTCATAAGATAACACAAATCAAAGATAACTACAATAACTAGATCGAAATATGAATATTTTTTATGTTGCACTGTCTGTGATAAACGCACTTAAATACATTTATTTCGTGTTGCATTTTTTAAAAATAACTTTTATATTTAATATAATTTAACAAACTTTCATGAAATTCACATAGTTATGAAAATTCGCAAAACTTTCAAATATATGTTCTTAAAATTTTCGGCTGAAATTTTTGTTTTGCGAGATAAAACTGAAAATATGAGTTTTGTAAAAAAAGTACTCATTAAAAATAACTTTTCTCTTTCAAAAGTTAATAGAATTTTATAATAAATGTTTCATAGTCAATGTTTTTAGTAAAAATTTCAAATTTATTCATAATGAAATTCTAAAGTTAGGATTTTGAAAAAATTTGTTTTAATTGTTTTAAGAGTTCTATTTGAAAAAGATCTGTATAAAAACCACCATTTCATAGGAGAAATGAACGATTAAAAAGTATTAATACATCAGAATATAAAATACGTTTAAATAAAGTAAAATTTTGAATCCGGGAACCACATTAAAACTTATAAAACAATTGAAATATTTTATAATCCGATTGAAATAATAGGAGATTCCTTTCACAAGCCATGAGTTCACATTTCATTATACTGGATGCTGACACAGTGATTGTCAAGTGCTATACACGTTTACAGAGGCCGTTTACACGTTTACAGCATTTACAGAGCTGTAACCCGTGAGCGTGTTTACAGAGTTATAATGTTGCAATAATATATATAAAATTTTCTTTTTACGTTTAAAACCAAATTAAAATGACGCCTACATTACAATTTTGTTCTTTTGTTGGACAGTCTGAGAGTATTTCTCCAATATTCACGTAAAATAATGGACTGGTTCATTATTCATTACTGTCAGTAATGTATTTGCATGTATGTTGAGCTGTAAGGTTAATTGGGGCAACTGGGACATGATTTTACAATGTGACTCTGTAGCTTCTGACAATTCACCTTAAAAAAAAAAAAAAAAAAAAAAAAAAAAAAACTAATGTTTATTTGAATTAAAGTCTGAACTTCTGTAAATGTGTCCAGTTGGGTTCCTTCTATCAGACAGAAATGCTCAAAATTACATTTTAATATTTTAAAATATTAAAATATGCATATTTCATCTTTCTTTCCTCATGGGTCCTGTTGCCCCCCAAAATGGGGTAACTGGACCAGGGTGTCTATGTTCCACACGCGTTCATATTTTTTCATATCGGATATCAGGTCCTGTTTGAAAAAGTATAAACAACTTCGAAAAATTTAAACCAGGCAGATCATGTAAATTATATGTCAATAAACAGCGTTGTAATGGAAACCTTTGCTGTCAATGTGTCTAAAAAAAGCATTAAAGGTGAAAATATTAGATTTATTTATACCAAAAACATAAAACTTAAGGAAGTACTTATGTACTTTAATATAGATAATAAGTATAAAAGTCACATTGGTATTTTAAGGAAAAAAATAGCAAGGTAAATCTATGAACAAACGGCTACGTAAGTTCTTAAGTACTTTATCCAGGTGTCGCATTGTATAGGGAAAATTTTATTGTTCCTACCAGAATCCTTATAGAAAGGTGCGATGAAGCTATTATTTTCAAAATGGTGGTAGGAACGATAAAAGTTTCTCTATAGAATGCGACCCCTGTGTATAGTACAATTTCAAGGTCTAGCTATCTCGCTTTCAGGGGCAAGGTACTTGCATTCGTAAAATGTTGAAATAATTTAATGACACCAATATTTACAAGAGAATCTATCTGAAAACAATTAAAAGCATATTTTCGCGTACTTAATAAAGGCGAAATTTTCATAAAAACTTCAGGTGCAAATGTGGCATTTGGGAATTAAAATTAAGTGATGCCATAACGGCATCACCGCCTCTCAAGGGGCCAAGAAATTTGGTTTGATACCACTCAATATGCTTTTTCTTAATTTCATTACATAATTTTAATAAGGTATTCTATCCTTTTCTTTATTGTGAGCAAAAAACAATGGAGAAATTTACTTTCCGTAGTAAGAGAAACACAAATAAATTATTTATAACTATTGGGGTAACTGGCTCCAGCATGGTCCAGTTATCCCGGATACATGTCCCAGTTACCCCATTCTTGAAACATTTAGGGGTAACTGGGACACCGGGCATACATTTAAAACATAAAGTAAATATGTATAGATACCTAATAATATTAATGTAGTTGTATGTCTAATCTTTAAAGAAAATGATTGTTTAATAAAAGTACTTACAGTATTTTAATAATCAGCCGAGGCAGTTCAACCATATAGACGTTATTTTTTAAAAAAGAAACGTTAATTTTAGACGACCTATCACAGCAAAGTGAGAGTTATGATTGAGTTGATACACTTTGTTTTAGGAAGTAGAGATTAAGGGGCATTGTTCACAAAAGCTAAAACTTAAAAAACACCAAGAGTTTTCTTTATATAAAATAGCCTATGGCCCAGTTATCTTGTGGTTCCAGTTACCCCAACTAACCTTAAATCTTAACATATGAATAATTTGTTTGTTTTCTGTTATTGCAAATTTTATTTTTTCAAAGAATTATTTTCGTTTAAAATTTTTTATACTGGAAAAGAAAATATTTAATTTAAACTCGTATAGCTAAAATTTTAAAAATCCCAATTTTGAGCTTCTAAAATTTACTAAAAAATACATTTTTTCGCTAATGTTCTTAAGTTTATCTTATTTAAAATTTTAACGCCCATAAGGAAACCTACATATAAATGTGCATTTTAAATTTATTGGTTGTATTGTATAGCTTTCACAAAAAATAATATACATATTTTTTTTATTATCGAAAAGTGAATGTTAGTAAAAAGTCTAAGTTAGTCAAATGTATAAGTTAGTCAAAAGTACATGTTGCACTTTATTAAAAAGTTCATGTAAAATACACACAAATTCAAAATCACACCACAGCAAACAAAAATTAATCAAACATTCAAAATCCTACAAATATCAATTCGAAATCTTTGGAGGAGGTACAATAGTTTGGAAGACATAATTATCATATCAGAAAAGCCGAGAGATATTTCTCTGTGATTACGTACACTCTTCTGCACTATATTGCCAATGGTGACCTATCACTTGCGATTTCAGACGTTTTGTTAAATATCTAGAAAAATACATGAGGAATTAACCTGAAACTGCAGGTGTGTAAACAGTATAGTACAGGTCATATATTTACGCGAAGATTTTTTCCCGGAACCCCGTAGGCGACCGTCAACAAATTGAAAAAGAACGAATATATTTTGGATAACCCTGTGAAAACTAATGTAGAAAAAGCGTTCAAACTCGAGATTATTAATAAGTGGCTTATTGTAATATACTTTGTTCATTTTTATGAAGACAACATGTATACTCGTAGAGAAGTTAAGGTTTTTATAAAAACAGACCTAAATTTCGCCAAGTTTTTTGCTTATAATTTGCAGAGTTCTTAATATAAAAAAAAGTTCTTTTCAGAAAATATGACAAATAACATTGTACATAATCTCTTCAATCAGAATTAAAAAATAATAAACATTGGAGGAAAACTGAGCAGGATTACGAAACAGTGTTTCACTGGGCATGCGCGAATGCAATCAAAGTATAATGTGCATAATGTATTAGCTAAGTATATAGAGCAACTTTTGTGAAAGTCTCAAAATCATAGCTTGAAAATTCTGAAAATTATCATCGATAGAATAAGCTTGAAATCCGTTGTTCCAAAAGGAAGCAAAAAGATGAAGGGTTGTATCCAAATATAGGAGCACGAGCAATATTGTGTACGCTATCTTGGCACTAATCAACATATATTTGATACAACCCCTCATCTTTTTGCTTTATTTTGGGAACAACGGATTTCGAGTTTATTCTATCCGCGATAATTTTTAGAATTTTCAAGCTATGATTTTGAGACTTTCACAAAAGTTGCTCTAAATACTTAGCTAATACGTTATGCATATTATATTTTGATTGCATTTGCGCATGCACAGTGAAATATTTTTTAGTAAACCTGCTCATTTTTCGTCCAATGTTTATTATTTTTTAATTCTGATTGCAGAGTATTGTGTACAATGTATTTTCTGAAAAGAACTTTTTTTATATTAAGAATCCTGCAAATTATAAGCAAAAAACTTGGCGAAATTTGGGACTGTTTTTATAAAAACCTTAATTTCTCTACGAGTATATATGCTATCCTCATAAAAATGAACACAGTATATTACAATAAGCCACTTATTAACAATCTCGAGTTTGAACGCTTTTGCTACGTTAGTTTTTACAGGGTTATCCAAAAGATATTCGTTCTTTTTCAATTTGTTGACGTGTCCCCTATGGGGTTTCGGGGAAAAAAATCTTCGAGGAAATATATGACATATACTATACTTTTACACACCTGCAATTTTAGGTTAATTCCTCATGTATTTTTCTAGATATTTAGCAAAACGTATAAAATCGCAAGTGACCGGTCACCTTTGGCCATGTAGTGTAGAACCCAGTAAAGTGTCCATAAAATATATTCACTTAAAATCAAATGCATTTCGACTACATGTTTTGTCGCTCCTTCGGAAAAATTTTATCGAATTCGCATAGCGTAGCCATGTTGAATACTATTGAACTATGTGACAACGTTGGTCTTTCGTTTTTCAATTACTATCTTTCCTTGAACTTCATTTAACAGTAATAACAAAGTATTAACAGTAATAACAATTACATTTTTGTAATTGGTGTTTTACTGTTTCCCGACTGTGTATATTGAATTTTTCAAAGAACATTAAGATTAGAGAACCTAAATACTTCCAAATACTCTATTTTTTCTGTTAATTATTTCGCGTCCATCCTAATTAAATGTAATAAAATAATCCGATAAAAATGTATATGTACTAAGAATTCATTTCACAAGGAAACAAAGTTTGGAAAGTCGAACCAGCCGCCATTAATCTTTCTCACTTTCACTTGAAAGAATAGAAATTCGTAGTATCAGCGACCTCTTTCCATGTGTGATGAATGTTGCATCTTAACATGCGAATGAATAGTTTGTTTGTCATTGTTGCAAAATTTATTTTCCTACAGGCGTTCTTTTTAATATGTAGTATTTTAGACGGCATAAAGGATGATATTAAAAAAGAATTCTGAAAGTAATAAATTCCTTTCAAATTGAATAGAACCAAAATATTGATTTAAACTATGTACTGCAATTCATTACACACGTTTATAATTTGACATCATACAACGATACTTTTTGAGTTTAATTTAAAATATTTTACTAGGATGTTAATCTTTAGTTTAAAACGTGTATGTTGTGATTTATAATTAATTTTTCCCCTTTAGAGAGTTGTTGTGTTAACGATGTAAGTAAAGTTTATTAAATTAAAATCTTTTAAATATATGAAACAGTGTCAAACTTACTGTAAATCATAAAAAAACAATATGTCTTCGCAAACAGAAGAAAAGAAGAAAAACAGCCTAAAAATTTCAACAGCCGTAAAATCCGATATTGAATCCCTTACTTCGCACGTTCGAAGCAAGTCTTAAGAACCAACTTTTTGGCGAAAAAGAAATTACAGTAGCAATACAACGCATAAAAATAACCTCGTGGAACTTCCTTACACTCATCTGAAATTTGTCTTTTACTTAATATCTTTAAGCAATCGTATAAATGCGAATTGTCAATACTTTTGAATGTTTTTAAATGATTCCCGAAAGTTTCCTTCATGTGATCATATAAAATTTAACTCTGGATACAGAACGTAACGTACAAAGTTCTTTTTTTAACGTAAAGAGAACTTTATAAAAATCTCAAAAAATTCAAATATCACTGAACGAATTCCGAATACGTAGTAGTGAATAAAAGACAAAATTTTCAATAATGGACTACAGGAACTTGGATTGCTTTCAGAGCGGATCTAAATCACCGGTGAACTTGAAAAATCAAAGAAATACTCGAATGTTTCAGTTCAATATAAAATATAAAAAATCCAAAAGTAGATCATCAGTTAAATTTGAACCTGTCTTTTCCTATCTGGGACCGACTTGCGATAGATTTCCCAGCCATCACTAAAACGTAAAGATACACAAACAGACAAAAAATTTCATTTAATACTATGTGTTCTTCAAAATTAACAGCTGAAAGTATAAAAATATCTGTTGTTTTAAAACTTATTTTTTAGAGATAACACGTATGTACCGCATGTTCTATTTTTAATACAATTTTTAATGCTATTTTAACATTCTTTTACAAAATAATCATTGCCGAAATTGTAAAATATTACAAAAAAAGTTAACATAATAAATTAAATTATTTATAGCTGTTAAGAAAGTATATAACGTATGGAATATCGAAATACAGTAGAGGAAGCAAAGAGGAAGCATTGTACAAGAGGAGGCATTGTGCAGTTCTGTGAGTGTGTGTAATCGCAAGCCAGATTGTTCCCACTGGAAGAATCTTGAGGTTCCAAGTTCAAATCCGGATGTGGACAGCGATGATGCCTTCAAGCCTATCCCAAAGTGTCGGAAATGATGCGACCTGTTCCTGTAAGCAATATCTCTCTATCTATATATTCTGCCAGTTATTTAATTCCTGAATGTGTTTATGAAAATAATCAATGTTTATACCTAAATTTGTAATTTAGTATTTTTTTATCTTTCTGTTTTATTTATTTTATATTATTGTATCTTTTATACATATCCCTGCGATTATTATTTTAAAATAAATGCATGCAATAGCACTTTGAAACTTTAGAATTTGTTGTTTATTTATTAGCTAACAAATTTTTAATTGAAATTTTAGTCAATTTTTAACTTGTAGAATATAGCTAAATAACTCGGCATCCACCATTTTGAACAGCCGCTTTATTGGACGTCCGACATCTTAGATTTAAAAAATCCTGGACGTCTTAAAAATCTGAGATGCGATACTGTACGCCCTGTCTTCCGCTAACTAGGGAACGTCCCCACTGCCCGATCGAGACTTTGTCGAGAGTGGTGACGTTGGATAACTCTTACCATGGGGATCAAGGAAATGCATACAACTACCTATCCCAATGCAACTGGGGAAGACTTATAAGCCGATGTATTTCTGTCGTTTATTGATTTCTCCATGTCGCTAGCTATTCAGGAAGGACACTCTGTGTGGTAGAAAAGACAGCTTACAGTACAGTTATATAACCTGTTGATGCCAGTGTGCAGTTGGTGAAGTTTCCATGTTCCCTATAGTAAGAAACATAAGATTGTGACCAACATTTTTACAATCATATATAAATAATTGAAATGCACAGATTTGGAGTGTGCTTTAAAGAACATCAGGAATTAACTTCTCGCCTGATCCTATGGGATGAAAAGAGAGCATGGACAGGGCCTAAGGAGGAAGTTCGCAAGGCGTTCAACCATGAAGCATTTTAGCAGTACTGTTGCTCGCGTTCCAGGCGCGCTAGTTCAGGGATGGTGGCGGCCAGTAGTCGGGCGTAGTAGGGCCCAATTCTGAAGATGTCGTCGGCGAGTCTTCAGGCTGTAATCATATCACCGACATATCTAAGATTGCAAAACACCTGAGTTTGCAAGCAACCGCTAGAATATTTTGGGGAATCCGATGCAAAGGAGCCAACGACTGAAGAAAAGACCATCAGTCAGCGACTTTTCAAGAAAGTGAAGTGGATGATCTAAAACAAATTTTTCCTGTCGGTCAATATTCTGTATGAGAGCAACATCGACGAAAAAGAACTAACAAGTAATTTGGAAATAAATACTCACACCACTTTCAAATATGAAAAACGTGCGAAAGAAAAGTGGACATGAGGTAAAGGAGTATCCGTAAGAATAATGGCGAAAGCAGTAGAAAAGTATAAGGCAAGAAAAATAAAGTCTGTGCAACCTATATGTAGGAAGGTATAAGACCACAAGATGATTCAATGGTGGGCTCAATACAATAGGGACAAAAAAAACAATAGGGAAAGGTGGGAATATGCAGAGTAAAATTAAACTAATTTCCAAACACGTGTGGTCGCAATTGTATCATCATCGCAGACAGTTAAAAGCCACCGTTCATGACAGGGATCTCAAAATGAGGGATATTGACAAATCATTGAAGCTTGGAATTCCAGGTTTTACAGCCAGCTCACACTTCATCAAGAATTTAAAACAGGCACATAAAATAACAAGTCGAAAGATAACGCAAATCGTAACAAAAACCATTTGTTTCCGGAAGTGTCTTTGCAACCTGTGATGGACAAATTATGAGAAAAAATGAAAAAATGATTGAGCAGCGAAAGTGTCCACTGTCCAACGTCCTAAACACAGATTACAGTGGCTTCCAATACGAGATAGTATATAACAAAATTGTCTATATGAAGGGATCTACAGACATGGGTGCATCTGCAATCAGTATAAACAAAACGACTCATACCTATACCGTGCAAATGTGTATCAAAATGCCGCTGGGAAATTTAGGGGACCTTTACTACCTGTAACACAGGAATATCAGGGGAATTGGTCGCAAAGTTATGGAGAATGTGCAAAGAATATTATCCTCAAATTTGCTGATTACATGCTCCAAGTCAGGAAAGAGCACTAAACAAATAAATGAAGGATACTTTGATAAAATAAAAAAGTCCAATGGTGATCAGGAAATAATCAAGGTGCTGGATAGTTGGAAAAATAGCATTGAGAAATTTGGATTCGATGTGGAACCTGTTTTTCTCCCACCGGACATGACAAAATTTCTTCAGCCGTTAGACCTTTATTCTTTTCAACAATACAAGTACTTAATAAAGAGAATAGTGGTATGTTCAAAAATTCACCAGAACGTTTGTGGAGATGTCGACATGACCGCTAAAGAAAGCGTAAGAAAATTGCATAAGTTGGCCTATAACCAATTCTCCTCACCCACCTTCGAGGACATGCGTCGGTAAGCCTTCCAGAAGGCTTTAATTAGAGACACGAATTCCGTCTTTCAATCAGTTAAACAGGCATGCTTTAACTTAACTATTGACACCTGTGACAACTGCAAACACCCCTTCCATTGTGTGTACCTGGTGTTGGAAACAATCGTGCTTCAGACATTTCTATACAGGAATGCGTTACCATCCGTGAAGTTATTTTTTCCACGAAGCATAAACTGTCTTCTCTGTAATCTTGGTAATTCGTCAACTCTCTTTTCTACGAAACAGGGTGTTTTTCCTGCGTACCTAGCGACCTGGATAAATCATTAAATGACGGAAATACACCGGCTTATAAAACTTCACCAGTTGCATTCGGACGTTTAGTTGTATACATTTCCTAGATCTCTATGGTAAGAGATTTCAAACGACGCCATTCTCAACAAAATCACGATCCGGCAGTTGGGGACCTTTCCTAGGTATAGCAGTGGGTCAAACTATGTTCCCGTAAGTTGTATCTCGCACATGAGAATTGTGTATTGGGCGTGTTTCGAGTGCTTTTTGGTCTCACGTTCTGTTTAGTCAGGCGCAATCGAAACTCTTGTGATTGTATGTTTGATCCGCTTGCATAAAAACCGCTGAGCGCCTGCGTAATGTTAGATTATAAATTAAGTGGCCTATTTTGATAATAACTAGTATATACACATACAGAGGCCCCTTTCGCGTCACAAATCAGTCTGCTTTCTAGAATGACGGAATGTAAACACTGGGTGTTTCCTTTTTTGATATTGATATCGCAATACCGTATGTATGCAATAAAATTTATATTATAATTGATTTCTAAATATACAATTTCTTTTTCCCTTATGAAAGCGAAACATCTGATGAAATGCAAATGCAACGTATCAAGTTACAACGCGGCTAGTATTTCAATAAATAATGAGTTGTAAAAGCGCTCACACGATACAGTAAAGTAAATATTTCGAAACCAAGTGTAATATTTTGAAAAATCAGTTTGTTCGGTGGTTTCCAAAATTAATTAAATGTAGATATATAAATTTAAAAGTCAATTTTATTATAACTTGAAAGCATTAATTCTGTTTTAAATCGATAGATGCAAAAAAAAAATAATATTTTAGAGGAACCCCAAAAGTCATGAATTTATGTACTGCTATTCATTAGTTTATTGAAATAATTGTTACATTTTATACGCAAATAAAATTAATTTTTTGTCATTTTATCTTTTTAAAATGTGATCGTTTAAAACTTTGATATTATTTTCTGTAAACGACGGCATATACACTAGGGTGGGTCGAAAAAAACGAAATATTTATAATCGAAATGTAATAGAGCGGAAAAGTTGCCTTTTGTGATAAAGAATAAATTCCTAAAATATTATACTGATCGGTTAATATCTTTTACCGCCACAAGGGGGTCAAAGTTTCCAAAAATCGCAAAAAACATGGTTTTTTCAATTTTTTTTTTTTTTTAATTTTCCAAACGTGCGAATACAATTTCTAATAGGACGTAATAGCTACATGAAGATATAAGAAATGTCCCGGTAAATATTCATTATGATAAAGTCATGTATTTTACTGCCTCAGAGGGACCGTATTTTTTTTTTTTTATGTAAAAATGTAAAAATGTAATCTTTTCAAAATTTTTATAATTTCTATAATATGTCTGGATGTAAATAAATTTACTTGATATCTATTAATATGTCATAAATTTTTTTAACCATTTGTTATAGATTGGAAAATAAAAATGGTAATCATTCATTTTTCTTGACGATCGCTTCATCTACTGCTGTTTTACTGCATATCAGCAGTTCATATACCAGAAATCACAAAAATTATGTAAAAGGAACAAAATATTTTAGTATTTTATTAATTGAAATACAGAGATGTTTAGCCGAAACAGATTAAATAAACTTAAAATTAAGAAGTATTTAAAGTAAATGAATTTTATAATATGACCTGCTTCCAAATAAAGCCATTGTTCCTCGAGAGGCCGAAATTGATCATATGTGATCCTCCCTCTGTTTCTGTCCACAAACTTTACCAGAACTTCAGAGACTAATTTCAAGCATCTTTCTATTGATTGAGTACGACAAGGACAATTATAACAGCTGGTATCTTTAATCGAGTCTAAACTCACAAGCGTTATTAGATCGTCAGTCGATATACAAACCGTAACAGGTGGTTTCGTTAGTTTACAGTTTCGCCACTCGATTAAATCCATACTATTTTAAGCTTCAAAGTTCAAGTCTGGAATGACGAAGTGACGGATGGCAGTATTCGTGTTCACAGAACTTCATGCTTTGGCAATTTTCTTCATGGATGTGGTCCTGATGTCCTCTCCTTCATATGCTATCATTCCAATGAGGCTATTTTCATGATTTGCAAAACAGGCATTTCGTCAAAATTACACGCACTATAATCTTTCGTAGATGATATTGCAAGTAACGGGGGTTACTAACTATAGCCCACAGAATCTGAAAAATATGATGGTTTCATTTTAATTGTAAACCAACTGATGCAGTACACATTCAGGTTGTATTCATTGAGTACACCCTGAAAGTGTACTGCATCAGCCAATTGCCAAAATTGAAAATTGGCAAAGCACTAAGTTCTGTGGTCACGAATAGTCTCAATCGTCATTTCGTCATTCCAGACTTTAACATTGAAAATAAAAATTATATGGATTTAGTCAAGTGGCAAAACTGTAAACTAACGAAACCACCTGATACGGTTTGTCTATCGAGTGATGATCTATCAACGCTGGTGAGTTTAGAAAGATCGATTAAAGATAACTTTATAAATCTATTATTATTATCTATGCTATTATAACTTTCCTTGTCCGACTCAATCAGTAGAAAGATGTGTGAAATTAGTCACTGAAGTGCTGGTAAAGTTTGTGGACCAGAACAGATTGAGGACCACATATGGGCAATTTCGGCCTCTCGAGGAACAATGGCTTTATTTGAAAGCAAGTCATATTATAAAATTCATTTACTTTAAATACTCTTTCATTTTAAGTTTATTTAATCCGTTTCGATGAAACATCTCTGTATTTTAATAATATAAATACTAAAATATTTTGTACATTTTATATCATTTTTGTGATTTCTGGTATATGAACTGCTGAGATGCAGTAAAACTGCAGTAGATGAAGCGATCGTCAAGAAAAAAGAATGATTACCGTTTTTATTTTGCAGTCTATGACAAATATTGAACAAAATTTATGGAATATTAATATATATAAAATAAATTTATTTACTTCTGTAGACATATTATAGAAATTATAAAAATTTCGAAAAAATGAAAATTTGAAATTTTTACATTTTTAAAAAAAATATGGTTCCTTTGCGGCGGTAAAAGATATGATTTTATCAGAATGAACATTTACTGGAAAATTTCTTATATCTTCATGTAGCTATTGTGTCCCATTAGAAATTGTATTCGCACGTTTGGATAAGTAAAAAAAAAATATTGAAAAAAACATGTTTTTGGGGATTTTTTGAAAATTTGGCCTCCTTGCGGCGGTAAAAGATATTAACCGATCGGTATAATATTTTACGAATTTATTATTTATTACAAAAGGCAACTTTTCCGCTCTATTATATTTCGATTATAAATATTTCGGTTTTTTCGACCCACCCTAATATACACCATGTGAAATCAGTTTTTTGTTTTAAAAATTGTTTGTCATTATATTGATTCCATTTTGATTTCAAACTGTAAAGAGTATAGTGATAAAACTTTTATCAAAAATACATTAAGAACAAATAACATTTATATTCTTCCATGTAAAGTATTACATTCCAGCCCTAAAGGTTATCATATACATTTCAAGTATATACAGAGTAAATATGTAGGTAAAGACTAGTGACTGAAGCCAACATGATGAGCTCTAAAAGCATTTATATGTAACAAAAAATTGTTGGAAGTTGTTTATAAACTAATTCTAATATCATATTTATAAATTTCACAATATTAAAATAGCAGGCTTATAATTTAGGGACACCTCAAGCTTTCATCAACTGTCTAAATTCATATTGCAGAATTTATTAAAACATGTGTAAATAAAAAAGTTCTCTCACATAAACTTTAGTGTATAAGTGATCGGGCCAAAATTTAAATTCATCATACGGTTTACATTCACTGCATGTTAATTATTTAAAAGATATATTATTTAACTAATATTTTAAACAAACAATGGCAATATTTTACTTTATAATATGTATTTTGCAATTTTTTGAAGTTCTCGTAACATTTGAAACAAATACGTAAGCATAATATTTAAACCGTTCATGCTCAGTCAATTGCACTGTTTATTTCGTCTAATAAAAGGTTATTTTTGAAAAAAGTTTGTCGTTTTCACCGCTTTTAAAGAACATTCCTATTTTTAAGGGTAAACTTTACGGACATAAACTGCCTATTACAAACACATTACGAAGAGTAAACTTTGTTCTTCATTCTTATACCACACAAGATTCAAGTCCTTAGAATTCTTATATTCGTTTCAGATATACTTGGATTGAATAGGGATATAAAGATCAATGTATGATTTTATAAATGATAAACTTTAAAAATGCTCTCATTTCAGAGAGTGTTAGAAAATATTTGAAAACTAACTGCTATAATTTGTAACAAGTATTCTGCCATTAGCTCTATTAAATTTCATAAAAGTCGATGTAACAATTAAACAACAAATAGGGTAACTCCGGGAGAGTCGCCGCATCCGGGATAGATGCCGCACCCCTTGCATTTATTGTAATTATTGATAGATAATCGTCAAACGCGCAATATAGGTGCGCAATGAGATTACTTTAACCAGTGTATAGTGTGAATCCCATTTCGATGTTTACTTGTAGAAGTATAATCCTTATTTTGACGTAAGTGCATGATTTCAGTGTCCAAACTTTTAAACACGTTATACTTAAATACTTTTCATACACCAATTACTAAATGCATGCATTATTTCGAAGTCAAAACTAAGTGCAATGTTTATATAGAGTACTGTATGTATGGTTACTCCATTCCCCTTAGCGATGGTAGGTAACTGTGATGGCCGACGTCTGCATCATGCAAAATGGGATACGTGCCGCACTGTAATTACGGTATACATGCCGCAGTTTCTTTTGTACGGGATGATTAAGTTTTATTAACTTTTCCTTTTCTTTTTGCAAAGAATAACCATGTTAGGCATGTTATCAATTTTACTAAAGACAAAGAAGAAAAAGGGAAAAATAAAAAGTAAGAAGGGCAAGAAAGATGCAAGTCAAGATAATAATAATGAAAAATTGGATTACGCGTAACGCAGACGTTCTTTGCAAGGAATGTTTAGAAAACTACTCCAAAAAAGAGGAAGTGTAATTGGCTTTGTTGCATCATGTGTCTTATGTAAGCTTTTTAACTTGAGAAAGGTTCTTTACTAATATTTACTTCTAGAACCCAACATTTAATGTTAATTTTAGAGATTTGTATCGCCATTTTTAAATAGTTTCAGCCTGGAAAAAATACTGAAAAATACTTTTTCGACACTTTTCGTGTAGATTGTAGTCGAAAAAACAGGTCTATTAACCCATTCGAGACCATAGGTGTAGATAAGAACCTTCATAAAGAGCATACAAAATTTGTTTCTGGCACCATTAAAAAAGAAAAGTAATATTTGATTTCGTTAATTAAAGCATTTTCATGATTATTTAAGTAAAGGTAATTTCTTTTTAAAAAGTGGTGCCAACCGAATAAAATTTGTGTAAAAGCAGCCGGTCCCGAATGGGTAAAAAAATAAATTACGTAAACACAATTTTACTTTTTTTCTTTTCCCTCTCTAATACATTGATGTTAAGTTGTTGCTGAAACAACAATTAAAATTTAATGTAAAAAAATAAGTCGATAATTTTAATAGTGAAAGTAGGCAAACAATTATCAATTTGAATCTACTAATATGTTTCATTGTACTCATTTAGTTTCATTTTGTTATTACATCGTTAATTATAGTCAAGATATGAATATTTTTTAAAATATTTTTATTTATAATTTCATTCTGTTCTTATTGCAAACGCGGCATAACTACCGCTCAAGTGCGGCGTCTCACCCTGAATGTATGGGTGACGCGCCGCAGTGTAATGTTTTAGAAAAAATTTTTTAAAAATTATTAATTATTTCTTTTGATTTTTTTTGTCACAGTCCACGCATTGTATACATAAAATTAAATAGCACGGTGTGATTTTTTTTAATTTTATGTCCACCATGTGAATTTATACAAAAATTCAAAAAAATGTGCGGCATTAATCCCGGAATTACTCTATCATATTTTTATAGATTGAAAGCATTTACTCAATTTTGACAATATTACTTTTCCTGAATGACGATGATAATATGTTTCAAATTACATAAAATAAAATAAATAATGGGCTATTGCACATAAAAAACACACAAAACTTACATTAATTTATATTTTTCTATTGTACAATTTATGCAAAAATTCAAATAATTACTGCTGACTTACGAATCTTCAAAATATTCCATTTTTTTAGTATTTTTTTCCAGACTGAAACTATTTAAAAATAGCGAAACAAATCTCTAAAATTAACATTAAATGCTGGGTTCTAGAAGTAATATTTGTAAAAAACCTTTCTTAAGTTAAAAAGCTTAGTTTTTATCTTATTATTACAATCAATTTGTATGGTAAATCTTCTGGAATGAACAATGAAAAATTCTATCCTTAAACACATTTGATAACTTTAGATGTATTTTCTTGTTAAAATCAAATCTATCCCATTTAAAAAAAATTTTATAAGGCAGTAATAATAAGTTTTTTTGGTAGACATTGACAAAGCGGTTTTCAGTGTTCATAAAGTCTGCCCACAATTCACAATTGTGACAAAGTTTTCTACTTTTATACATTGTGTTAATTTTATACATTTTTGATTGAAAAT
Source organism: Maratus speciosus (assembly GCA_963932465.1). Classification (NCBI taxonomy): domain Eukaryota; kingdom Metazoa; phylum Arthropoda; class Arachnida; order Araneae; family Salticidae; genus Maratus; species Maratus speciosus. Next base: position 60,936,412 of record OZ010788.1, read on the forward strand.
ATCAAATGTTATTTACTTTGTTGAACGTCAAACTGAAATCATTAAATAGGTCTAGAGGCCACGGACTTGTTTTTCTAAATACATGGGAATAAATTATTAATATTGTTTCTCTGGAAAAAGGTGTCTGCATTGAGAAAATTAATGGTCCACGTATTCGCCCGGCATGGCACACCGGTAAATATTGCTGGATAACTTATTTGTCTGCCATGACTTTCAATGCGTTAGAAACATAATTTACTAATCACAAATGTATTTTTTTATATTTAGTGGTGATTTACATAATAAAATGTTTAATTTCTGATTTATTTTGACTATACTCGCAAATGGTTGGAGAAAATAAGTATTAGATTATAAAAAAATAAAAACAAAAAAAATCGGATTAGAGCATTATTTCTTAATGCTTGAAACTTAAGCGTTATTGAAATATGTGTGTAAGTCAATTTAATATATTTAAAAAATATATTATTTTGAGGAACATCTTTTCATAATTTGATATTTTGCAATTGAAATTCCATACAAAATCCTTTTAATTGGATTTTTGTCTTCTTTTCAGAAAAGAACTTATGGAAAATAACCAAACATTCATAAATCAGAAAACTCTCTAAGCATTATTGATATCTGCAATAACTATTGTATATTAAAGAAAATATATTTTAATATATTGATGTAGGAAACCTCTTTAAGAAACTTTTGCTGCATGGAAGATGTAATACCCAAGTATTAACGATATCTTATAAATATAATTTTTTTTTAAAGTTGCATACCACTATAAATTCAAAAGCCTTCTAAAGACCATTTTATAGATTCGAAATTTTAATAATGAGAATATGCTTAAATTAAATGCACGTGGTATATCTTATAAGAAAACAATTCATTAATACTGACGTAGAAAACTTTAATCATAAAGTTTGTAAAAATATGTATTATTTTACAAAAGACTAAGATCAGAAGAATAATTAATTATCTCTCTCTCTCTATTCTAAAAAAAAGTGACCACCGCTGTCAGCGCCGTCGCCGCCGCCGGTTTTGATTTTTTTGTGACCGAAGGCCTTTCTTCGTCAATATTAACAAAAATAATGCATGCAAAAATATGAAAATCGGTGGTTTTATACAGAAATGTTTGATAAACACGCTGATGCAGACAGTTTTCAAATCGAAGAATTATTTTAAGAGTTATTTAATGCTAAAGTTGGACAAAATCGTTCCACTAAAAAAGTTTTATAGCAGCAAAAACTATACATGGCAGTGTAATCATTTTTAGATCATTTTATGCGTTAGAATTTGCCGGAGTGCAGATTCCATTAATTTTTTTTATTTTGACTCATTTTTTCAGGTTTTATTTCTATTTTAAATTCAAATTTTCAGCATTTCTAGAGATATTTTTTACAGATTTCAGAAAATTGTACTAAATTAAACTGTTGCCAAATGTATAAAAAGCGCAAGCAATAATGTTTCCTTCAAATTAAAAATTTATTTACACGTGACTATTATAAACAGGAAAAAAACTTTCAAATTAGAATTAAATAATTACGTATAAAAAGCAAGAACTTATTAAAAATTACGTCATAAAAAGTATACAAGTGAATTTTAAAAGAGAAAGGATATTGTAAAATAATAAATTCATTAACATGCGTTGGAAGTCTTAGGAGAAATTACGTCATATTTACGTCACATTATAGTTATTACATAAAATGAACACAAAATAATATTGCAAAAAAGTTTAAATTTAGAAATTGCGCTAGACATTTATTTGATATTTTGAGAATTAATTTAAAATGTCTCATTTAAAAGAACTTTCTTTTCGCTTTGTTAAAAAATACCAGAAGACAAAGACTCTCTTTACTTAATTCCTTTTATATTAGCTTATTTTGAAATGTTGTTAAACTTGTATACGTCATCAAGTTATTTTTATTTCGACGTTTTATTTGTGTTTTTATTAATGTTGTACGAATTTATTTGTTCTTTCGTTATTTAAAATAAAAATTATATCAATTTGTATAATTTGGCGAGTGGTTTGGCGATTTATATAATTTGGCGAAATTGGTCGACAGGATAATCAAGTAGTACCACAGCGGATTTGGCGTTAAAATTCCCCAATCAAAGAGAAATGAATAGAAATTCGTTTATAGGGAGATCGCCACTGTTTTTTAAATTATAATTCAATCTTTCGAAATCTTTTTAAAGCCGATCAAATTAGCGTGCATTTAGAGTCTGCGGTGTCTGGACGGGGGTTGGCGAGCGTAGCTCGTAGGGGGCCGAGCCCGCTAGTTATTAAAAATTTGGTTTATTAAAATATTTATGACACTCCATTTAATATATTTAAAATAGAAGTGAAGGCTTTAAGGAAATTCTTTTCATATTTTTATATTTTACGATTCAAGTGCCACGTTAAGTAACTTAAATTAGACATCGGATAGCTTTTGCGAAAAGCAATGATTGTAAATAACCAGAATATTAATAAATGACAATATTAAGTAAAATAATGCTATAAAGTGACAAAATATCATTTATTAAGATGTCGATCGTTTCGTCGCACCAACGGTGACATTTTCAGAATCATACACGATAGAAAATATTTTCACATAATTTAAAAATAATAAACATAGTAAATAATGTCACAAGACATGATGCATAATGAAATATTGCAAACATAAAATAAATTTAAATTAGTTATTTGTGAACGTGGATTAGTTTTCCTATAATTTAACAAAGCAATAACATGGCAAATAATGTCACGAGGCAACATGCATAATGAAAAATATTGCAAAACATAAAACAAAATATAAAATTATCTTGGCTATTTGCGAGCGTGGATTAAGTTTTACTATTGGCACTAAAATTATATAGCATCTCTTTCCAAATTTTAGGTAAATCTAGGGACACTGAATTATTGCAAATATTCTTATTTAGATGTATAACTAATCAAGACGCACCAAGGAATAGAACGCACTGTTTACAGAAAACCCATAGCCAGTCAATCCATTATCCCTCATAATACTCAAGCACCTTTTCCATACAAGGTTTCTGCATTTAGACATTCTATTCATAGAGCTTTCACAGTGTGTACCCCTGAACAGTTGGATAATGAAATAAATAAAATATATGACATTGCAAGAAACAATGGATACAAAGAAAGCACCATAGAAAAATTAATTATGAGCTTGAAAAATAAAAAGAAAAGAAATTTCAATCCACAAATATCCATGTTATCCACTTTACAATGTTTTCCTTGTTTCTTCGAACGTTTGAAACATAAACTCAATAAATTCAATATCACCCTAGTCGCAAAACCTTCTATGAAATTAAAAAATATAGTCTGCAAGAAAATAGATTCAATAGAGTCAAACCAGTTATCAGGAGTATACGAAATACCTTTCACCAAAGAAGATGGAAGAAAGCAGTTTTATATAGGTATGACAAGTAGAAAACTTAAAACCAGAATCAAAGAACATATAGCAGACATCAAATACAACAGAAGAACCACAGTTTTGGCCAGATTATGCAACGAAGAACCGTTACGGATCGATTTTAAAAATAGTAAGTTAATTTACACATCAAGATTTTATTTACCATCCATAATCCGAGAATCAATAGAGATATTTTTACGCAACAAGAATATTTGCAATTATTCAGTGTCCCTACATTTACCTAAAATTTGGAAAGAGATGCTGTATAATTTTAGTACCAATATTAAAAATTAATCCACGCTCGCAAATAGCCAAGATAATTTTATATTTTGTTTTATGTTTTGCAATATTTTTCATTATGCATGTTGTCTCGTGACATTATTTACCATGTTATAGTTTTGTTAAATTATATGAAAACTAATCCACGTTCACAAATAACTAATTTAAATTTATTTTATGTTTGCAATATTTCATTATGCATCATGTCTCGTGACATTATTTACTATGGCCGCGTCCAGAGGAGCCACCGGTTAGTGACCGGTGAGATCGGTTAATCACCAAGGCGTTCAGTGCTGCTAACCGGGTCGCAACCAATGTCGTTCCGCGCAAGTAACCAAAGTGACCGGTGAGAGACCGAACTAACCGAAGAAAATTCTTGGTTAGTTGGATCACGTGATCGGTTACATGAAAGTTTATTTACATTTACATCATACATGATAAAACAATAATAAAAGAACAATTACGGCAACGTAATACAGATGGCGCCAATAGTAAATAACACCAGTGCCGTCCAGTAGGTCTGTCGACCGGTTAGAGACCGGTCACTTACCGTGACGTCACGTAACTAACCTCACCGGTGACTTTGGTGAGGTCTGCTGGAATCGCCCTATGTTTATTATTTTTAAATTATGCGAAAATAATTTCTATCGTATATGATTCTGAAAATGTCACCGTTGGTGCGACGAAACGATCGTCATCTTAATAAATGATATTTTAATCACTTTATAGCATTATTTTACGTAATCTGTTTATAAGTGATCATTATACATGTTTTTATAAATGACAATATGTTAAATAAGTTACAAAATATTTTTAATAATAGGCCACTTTTAGGGTAATATGACAATATGTTAAGCAAATTACAAAATATTTACACTAAAAGTAGCATATGATTAAAAATACATTTTGATATTTTAACATAGTAAAATATGAATTCGTCTTAAGAAAATTTCGCTTGATCGATGACAGGATATCAAGTGCTAATGACAACTTTTAATTAAAATTTTCATGCTTATACGCAACATATGGAATACTTTTACTATATAACAGATTCTGTAAAATTAAAAAATAAAAATACCAAAAAGTAGGCAGAAAGTGCATTTTACTGTATTCTTACTCTCTGATTAAAAGCACAAATTACTATTTAAATGCAATTTTAGCGTATTAATTTGTCAAGCATAATGTTTGTAAAAATATACATAATTTTGGTACAGATTGATATCAGAAGAATAATTACATATTCCTAAAACTTTGCTTTAATAGAAAATTTGTGATACTATATTTAAGTTATATAAAGCAAATGTAAAGAAAAAATGCAGTTGCTCTTTTATATTTTTACTTTCTTCTATCTTTACAAGAAGAAAGTATTGGATTCATGAAAATTTTCGAATTCCGGTCTTCGACGGATTTACACGTTTTAGGGGTCAGAGATTCCAAAAAATATGTTTTTACAAAATGTCTGTCTGTGACTCTGAGTCTGTCTGTCTGTCTGTCTGTCTGTCTGTGTGTATGTGACACAAATTTTGTGGGCGCTCTTTCTCAAGAACTAATGCACGGAATTTAATAAAAATTGATATTCAGTTAGTGCCTAATACAAATTAATGCTGATTAGTTTTTGGTGTAAATCGCTCAACAGGTGGCGCTGCAATGCTGCATTATTCACGATTTTCGCAATAGCTCTATCTCAAGAACTAATGCACGGATTTTGATCAAACTTCAGATTTAGTTAGTCCTTGATATGAATTGATGATGATTACGTTTTGGTGTAAATCGCCCAACAGGTGACGCTGTTATGATGAATTTTGCAGGATTTACACGATTTCCCCAATAGCTCTATCTTAAGAACTAACGCACGGATTTTCATCAAACTTCAGATTAAGTTAGTCCTTGATATCACTTGCTACTAATTAGGTGTTGGTGTAAATCGCCCAACAGGTGGCGCTTCTCTGCTGCCTTTTCCACGATTGCCTCAATAGCTCTATCAATAGAACTAATGGACCAATTTTCATCTAACTTCAGATTTAGTTGTATGTTGACACAAGTTGTTGTTAATTAGGTTTTGGTGTTAATCACCCAATAGGTGGCGCTGCTATGCAGAAATTTTCACGATTTTCGCTATTGCTCTATCTCAAAAACTAATGTACGGATTTTCTCCAAACTTCAGATTCAGTCAGACGTTGACATAAATTGTTGCTGATTAGGATTTGGTATAAATCACCCAATATGTGGCGCTGCTAGGCAGCATTTTGCTGAATTTAGACGATTTCAGCGATAGTCATATCTCAAGAACTAATGCACGGAATTTCATATCGTTAGAATCCTCATGAGATGCATAGATTGCCATTTAATTTTGGCAGTGTGATAGCGAATTTTGAAGTATTAACATGCATGAGATAGAAGAAAGTTTTGGGATTGGTACATCCGACTAGTTATATTTCATGATCGAAATTTCAGCTTGAATACTTTACATTTGACATTGGATACCGTTTTCGAAAAACTGTAATGAGGAGTATCTAAAACATGAATAAATGGTAGTGTGTTGTGATGGTAAGATTATCATGATAGAATTACACCAAAAAAGCTTATTAAAGACTAGATATTTGGATGTATTTTAATACCAAATCTTCTTTTAAAAAATTTAATTAATGGATGATATGATAACCAAGGGCTTTTGAATGAAGTAATCACAATAATATTAAATATAAAAAAATACTTTTATGGTAAAACAAATTCTGTTTAAAAAACTAAAATTAAAAAAATAACCTTTATGAAAAAAACAGTTTTTTTCCATTAAAAAATACAGATTTCGTAAATTTAGCAGAAAAAAAATCTAATGTTTCTGCAGAAAAAAAAACTGTTTTCTGTAAAACATTATAGATATTTTTTGTAAATTAAATGGTTTGCCACTGGCGCCAAAATTAACAGTTTTTTCTGTCATTTTGAGATTTTGTTTTTTGCATTGTCACGGCTGTAGGGTCGAAAGTACATTTTCTGTATTATGACTGTCATTTTTAAGTAAAAATCTGATTTTGAATAGAACTTTAGCAATTTTATCTCAAAGACATTAAGAAATTTATATTCGATATGGTCAAACACATTCTCAAAATAGATTTCAACAGATCATTTTTTAAAATATGCAGAATTTGTACCAGTAACCCGATTACTAATATGATTTTAATATTTTTATGGGCTTTTCTTAACACTGTAGGATTTGGAGTTTCCTTTAATCTGTTTAGTTTACATCTCTCAGTCCATTTTTGCATGCATCAAAAAGACGCGAACAACTAAAATGACTATAAACCAGTTTAATTTAAGAAATTCTTATTTTTGTGCCATATTGTTTTTAAAAACATCGAATCACAATAAAAAGGAATAAGTGAATAAGCACTGGTTTACTGCTCTATTACAGGGTCAGTTTCTTTCTCATTTTCTTCTAAGATGTATCGTTTATTTAAAAATAATTTCGGATCTATATTTATACTGTCTGTTGTTTTTTGCTTGACGTGTTTCACTGGATCTAAACATACATTTATTGGGCAAGTTTTAATGTATTTCAATCTGATCCACAAGCGTTTAACATTTTTACTGTTATATTTTGAATTCATATACGTTTTGTTTTCAGAGTAAGTTAGATTAAAACATTAAATTACTTTATAATAGAATCCTCATTTGAAATGATGCACGTTCCTTTTAAATTTATAACAAATTTCTGTTGACAGATTCTTAACAGTCTATTATTTATGACTTACCTTTCGTGTTTTGAAAATCATTTTCTGTATTGCTTTGTAATCACTTTAAAATCACATTACGAATCAGATAAAGTTATTTATCTATTTCGCTGATGCGAGGTTTCTGTATTTAACATATGAACATATCCTGGAAATATGTATTAACTGTCAGTGATGAAGGATTTTAATTTATTGCCTAAGATGAAATAAATTTTTGATATATGTATATAAGTTTGTTTCAACACTTGTATTCTGTCATTCTCATAGGTTATTGTGTTTATCTAAGCAACATATAATTTTATTAATTACTATATATAAATGTTCGTATATTGCAAAAGATATAATTCATTAACTGAAAGTCGTGAAATATTATGATAACGAGCCCCATGAAATATGATTCAATTAGAATATAAATTAATCTTCTTTGTTTAAATTGTCGTTAGTTGCTGAAACTAAAATAAGCATAATTCAAATTACAACAACTCAGACTTAACTAACACGTAGTTATCATTTAAATACAAATAAACTGTTTTTAAGGATGACGAAATAAATATTTTTTTCTAAATTCGTATTTTAATTCATTAAAATTACTGTTTTATCAAAGAATATCTTGTTTTTTTTTACTCGGAGTAAAATATATTTCATTACAAATGTTTAATAAAAACAATGCCCGATTATTTCTCCAATATTTGTTTTAGATTAAAATTACGAGTGATTTTCAAACAGCACAGATAATATTTAGAATTCATCTACCTGCCTATAGTAAAGAATGAAATATGTATATTTTCTAGTTCGTAAGTTTGCATATTTTTTTCCCACATCAAAGACTGCGAATTAAATATGCACTAATTTAATTTAGAATTAATATATATATATATATATATATGATTCGCGAAAATCAAAGTTTCATGCCCAGAATTATATTTTCTCCTATCTCTCCCACTCGGATTTTCACGAATCATATTTTATTTTTAAAAATTCTGATTAACTTGTCAATGATCTCTCATCATCTTCTTTTCACTCTTCAGCTTCGAAGTTACTTTTGTAATTCTTTTCTTGTCTCTTTTCATTTTATTACGTTACAAAAAATCTTTTATGTAACTTGTTTTTCTTTTGTTTTCTCTTTCAGTTTCATTTTTTAATTTACTTTTAATTTGTTTATTTATTTTATTTTATTTTCTGTTAAATTTTTCTATCATTTCGGCAACGCTTTCCTCTTCGGCATGTTCCCCTCTGTGATTGGCGTTTACCTTTCAGCTAGCGCCTCCTGTCGCCTTCTTTTGAATCTCAACTCTCTACCTTTCTGTTAATTTGCGACCTTGTCCTCTTAAGGACACGTGTTTAGTTTGACTGGTGACTGGCTGTAAAAACTTCCACCCCAAAACGCGTCCCGTGTGTTTTTATATTTTTTAATGTGATTTATACAAAGATAGATATATACTGAATTTAAAAAATCAAAAACCCGACTGCGTAAAAAGCGAACTAATTAATTATTTCTCATCAATGTGAAACTTTTTTTTTATTTACTTGTATTGATGACTTTTAAGTTGTGTTTAATTGTTAGTTCCTATCTATAAACACTGTTTTGATGAGGCCTATAGATGTCTATGAAGGTTAAAGTTGCAGTAAAGCTAGAGATCCTACCTACACAACTTCCAGATTGTGTAATATTTAAACGGAGCTTCTGACTATAAAATAGTCAATGAAACATCGTCTTCATTTTGAAAGACCTGTCCAATGATATGCCACTCAATAGGTTGCGTAAAAACGTTTTCGTCTCTATCGCCATTTTGTATTTTACAGTCGCCATTTTGAATTTATAAAAACATAACCTAGCCTATAACCATCGGACGGTTAAGACGATTTGATAGAGACCTCATTCATAAAAATCCATTCAGCCGTTGGGATGTTTGGAGGGTATAAAGAAATCCACATACCCAGATACGCGTGAAACACATAACCGTTCTTGGCAGTCGGGTAATAAATAGATATGTAAAACGTTTCCGAAAAAGCAGTTTAATCCTTTATAACCCTTTATACCATCAAAGAAAATTTAATGTAAAATTTATTTAATTCGTCTTTTAATAAAAGTAGATTGCACTTTTCATACAAAGTAATTTGTTCAATCATATTTAGAATGCACAGTGAAACAGTTGAAGCTAAAATATTTTTTTAATGTGGTTATTTTCTCAACCATTTACCTAGATGTAGCTTTTATCCTATTAAAAAAAATTATACGAAAACTTTACTACTACAAAACACTTTTCTGCAACAGATAGAATCATAATACATTTATTTACACTGTTCTCGTAAGAATTTGTGATATTTCTATAAAAGTATATTTTGTTAATTAATCTAATTATTTTTGTAAATATTTTGCAAAAAACTATCGATTTATTAAATGAGATTTAATTAAAAAAATCATCTAAAAATCAAATTATTATAATACGTGTTTTCTGGATATCTTAGACCGAAACGTAAATAACTATTCAGGTGAAGCAATTTTTGTATTTAAAATTCAGCGTTTAAAGGATTAACATTTGAAAAAAATATATATATATATAAATAACTATAAAGAAAGTACCTTACATGGGAAATGATGAATGTAAGAAATTACTAATACAATCCTATCATCTATTACAAATACAAAATTAGAACGGATGCCTTTGAATTTATCAGACATATGATATTGTTATCTCATTAAATTATCAGAAGTTCTGATGTGAGAATAAACTTCATGCTTAAGAAGACTCCGAGGCAAGTGAACTTGAACAATCTTTCTCAAATGTAGCTTTCTGTGACGCGAACAATTTGAAGGGTAGCGATATCTATAATTACGTGCATTCAGTCATATTGGCTTGCATGAATGATTAATGCTTCGTTGATAGGATATAAAATGTGACATCGTGTAAAACTTATACCATTATTCTAATCAGAAATTATGTTATCTGATTTTATTCAACTCAATATGTAACTATATTTAGATTTGAAAATAGCGTGGAAGTAATAATAAATTGATAAAGCAAAACGATAATGAGAATACTAGACAAAACTAAGAGAGGCATCAGGGAACATTGATAAAATGTGTCTTTTCTTCAATTTCCTTCTATCATTTAATTTAATCCAGTATTAAATGTGACTTCGATTTTTATTTAAAATTTAGAAATATTCAAAATATATGATATTTTCTTAAAACTATTTTGAAAACTAAATTTTGATCATTTTTTTGGCATCCTTTAGTTTCTTAATCATTTAAAAATAGTTTCGCTTGTATTTTATGTACTAGGAAACGGGAGGAAAACAGTATTTAAGAAAATATTTGTATTTGAATATTCGAATAACGCATGTTGCAATTGTTCCTCAAAATTTTGGATTTAGAAAATAGAATGCAGCATTATTAGTATTAACATAATAATACAGCTTCATGAACGATTATGGTTAAAACATTTTCTGTCAAAACTATTTAATTAATATAGAATATATACAGAAACAAAAGGGATGTACAATATGAAACATAAATATTTTTCAATCTGAAATTAAATGCATGTTTTACCTTTAAAAGTTAGTATTATGAAAAGGATATACTATATATAGATAGAATAAGCACAATATTTCATTATACAGTAATACTTTCAAAATCGAACTACACTGCTGGCTATCCAAAATGCAAGACCAAGAAAGGCAAGATATATCAAAGTCAAATTTATTTTAGAGATTACCCATAGTATCAATGTTAATTGATTCCAAAGACAACCTTCTTTGAAGTGAGGTAGACGGGAAAATAAGTAAGAACTGTTACCTCCATGTCTGTCAATAATCGCTGCTACACGCTGGCTGCGGTATAGAGTGAAATAGACTTTGGATGTGTTGTTGGGGAATGACATCCCACACTGCCTCCACACGCAGCCAAAGTTCATTTTGAGTACCCGGGGTAGATGTTCTCCAAACATTATCCAGACATACTCGATGGGTGATAGATCTGGAGAACATGCAGGCCAGGGTAACAATGTAATATGGTGAGCTAAGAAGAAAGCTTGAACATTGTGTACAACATGTGGTCGTGCATTGTCCTGTTGAAATGTGTCCACAGGCAAGCCCTGAAGGTAAGGGAGAAGAACAGGCTGCAAAACCTCAGAGATATAACGCTAGCTGATAAGTGTACCATTAATGCGTGGTAGGGGGATGCGGGAGTTGTATCCAATACCACCTCACACCATAACACCAGATGCAGGACCAGTGTGATCATGCATAATACAACAGTTGAGCAGCCTCTCCCCACGGTGTCTCCAAACTCTAATTCGACTGCAGGCAAGAGCGTGATTCAACCGAAAACACAATGATATGCCATTCGGATGTCCATCTTTGCCGTTCAGGGGACCATTCTAAACGCAAACGCCTGTGGTTTAATGCCAAATGTATGCGAAGCAATGGACGCCTAGCGGACAATCCACTGCACTGCAAACGACTTCGAACTGTTCGTACGGACGCCCATTGTTGTGTTAGAGACGGTGTTCTTTCTGCTATGGTTACTGATGTGGCAGCGCGTACCATCAGTGCCATGCGCACAATATCCCTATCTTCCAGTGGAGTGATGTGACGAGGCGGCTGCAATCGCTCCTGTCGGTCTATCGTTCCCTCCTGCACCAGCGATTCCATATTCACATTACTGTTGCTAGGCTACGTCCGATACGATGACCAATTTCTCGGAAGGTTAATCCGCAATCTCTGTATGCAACGATTCTTCCGCGATTGAAATTAGAAACGTGCTAGAATGGTGCTCGTGTTTCTCTACGAGGCATACTGAATCGGTACACACAAAAAATGGCACGAGAAAACAATTTACGTTCTTCGTAACGACAGTATTTCTTCCCTTTATATACAGATTATAAGGGCGCTGCAGTCGCCCACGATGTGCGCAGGCGCTGAATTTGTAATCATTTGCATATCCTACTGAGGAGTATATGTGGTATAAACTTTACGCTGTTTGGTTGATCCCTTCATGGTGTTGCATTTTGCATGGCCAGCAGTGTACATTAAAGCAGAGACAGTTATGTTATAACTGTAAGTTTGCTTACATAAAGAAAAAAATCCCTGCCGGCCCGGCCTACAGGCGGAAGTAGATTTAGAAGTTAAGTATATTAATTGCACAAACAAAAACTAAATCATGATTAGATATAAATCCACTTTAACAGTTTTATCTGTCCGCTTTTGACGAGTTTTTATTTCATTTTTATATAATAGCTGGTTTTATCAGAATCATGTTAAGGCGGTATTAAAAAAAATACTTTTCCATGCTCAACAACTCGAAATTTTCTGGCACATTTTCAGATTAATTTTTAATAGAAAAAATATGAAACTTGCTGACATGATTTTTGTAAGATTTATAAGCGACATGTGTTTTTATTTTTCTTTCAATTAATTGAAACTTGATTAATAAACAATTATTTTCTCAGTAGGGCAATATTTTTCGTTTCTAACACAATCGCTTCGGGAAATTCTGTTCAAAATGCCCACTTTCACATCATTTTTTGAAATATATTCTGCCTCTATCAAAATTTTTAATTTGTTTTTACCGTAAGAATTGGTCCTATCAAAAACTTGTCTATATAAATGTTGAAGACAATATTAAGAAGATATATGATAAATTCATGGGGATTTTATATCTTGTGAATTGACGGAGTTATAGAAATTTGTTCTTCTTCACCCCCCTTTTTTTGTTTTCGTTTTAATTTTTTTTTGCTGTACGAATTGGTCCTATCAAAAACTTGTGAATGCAAAAGTTGTAGATAATATTAAGTAGACGTATAATAAAATTGATTGGATTTGATATCTTGAGAATTGACGAAGTTATGATTTTTTTTCTCCCGAAAACCCTATTTTTTGCGCCCCTTGAGCCCATTTTTAATTTTATCCAATATTTGCGATGCATAATTTTTTGGTCCTACTTTTAGAAGTACTAAAAACTTTAAACCGATTTGATGTGTACAAAAATTAAGAAGTTATGGGTTTTTTTCTGTTTTTACAAACCCCTCCCTATTTCCATCCCCTTGGTCCGATTTTGCCCATTCACGAACTTGACCGATATTTTATGCCCCTTGATTTTATGTATCAGTTTGGAAGAGATTTGTGCAGAATTGTGGAAGTTATAGTGTCCAGAAGAAAGTGATATATATATATATATGAAATCTTGGGTAACATAACTTAGATTTCTCTGTGAATTAAAGAACTACGGTCAGCCCCTTTTTACATATTAAAATACTTTGCAGAAAATAAACAGACTTGAAGTATAAGTGTATGGAATTGTGCTTTCCGTCACAGTTGATAACTAGTTGCATGTGCGAATTCCAAAACGTTCATCTACCTCAAACATTTTTTTATTGCAGAAGGTAGTTACAGATGTTAATACTTTAATATTATTAGTTCTAGACTATAACCAATTTTCACTTTTGTATTAAATTTCTGCTTCAGTCAATTAATCGGAGTAAAAACAAATTAATCTCGAACATGATATTGATTAAAATCAATAATTTTTCAATATTCTACTGTACATCAGCAGTTTCGAATAGCCGGTTTAATAGGAAACTAGTTCCCGTCGCTGGACGAGCCGCCGATGAACAATAGAACTGCGAAAAATGGAGAAAATTACACAAAATCGCTATCACAGAATCATTTTCCAGCGGAATATTTTTAAATCCAAGGATAAATTGCTGGCCATAGCCAAAAATATATTTAAAAATATTGACTAAATTCTATGGATAACTTTATACACTTTTCGATGGTACAGTAATGAAAATGGGTACAAAAAATATTATTACAGAGCCCCCTTCCGGCAGATTATTATTAGTTTTTTTTTTTTTTTTAAATTCAGGGAGGACCTGCTTTTCATAGTCAAAAACGTACACAAAAAATTTCCTTAAATACTATGCATAACTTCATACATTTTTCGATGGTACAATAATGAAAATGTCACAGACATTGTTATTACAGCAACGATTTCAGGCGGAATATTTCCAAATTGAAGCAGGTCCTGCTGGCGATTTCCCAAAACATACTCAGAAAATTTGGTTCAGTTCTGTGCATAACTTTATACACCTTTCGATGGTACAGTAATGAGAATGGTACAAAAATTGCTATTACAGCGCCCTCTTCCGGGAGATTTTTTTCAAATTCAGGGAGGGCCTGCATGCTATAGTCAAAAACATACACAAAAAAAAATTGGTTCACTTCTATACACAACTTCATGCAGTTTTCGATGGTAAAATGGCGACACACGGACAGATGGACATTTTGTATCAACATGTTTTAGTGGATCTCTGACTCCTAAAACGTGGAAATCTGTCGAAAACAGGAAGTGTAAAAAAATTTCAATTACAATACTTACTTCTATTGAAGATAAAGAAAATAAAAAGGTCATCTTCTGAAACGAATTAAATTGTTACTTCTAGTAATATTAATTGACAGTCTAAGTGGTTTGCCCGTATTTTCCCTATTTTGCAAGTCGAAATCTTGAGAGATTTTATTTTTATTTACAATAGGGGGTTCGGCCCCCTACGAGCTACGCTCGCCAACACCCGGACAGACACCGCAGACTCTAAATGCACGCTAATTTGATCGACTCTAAAAAGATTTCGAAAGATTGAATTATAATTTAAAAAACAGTGGCGATCTTCCTATAAACGGATTTCTATTCATTTTTCTTTGATTGGGGAATTTTAACGCCAAATCCGCTGCGGTACTACTTGATTGTCCCGTCGACCCATTTCGCCATATTATATAAATCGCCAAACCACTCGCCAAATTATACAAATTGACATAATTTTTATTTTAAATAACGAAAGAACAAATAAATTCATACAACATTAATAAAAATACAAATAAAACGTCGAAATAAAAATAACTTGATGATGTAGAAACGTGTAACAACATTTCAAAATAAGCTAATATAAAAGGAATTAAGTAAACAGAGTCTTTGTCTCCTGGTATTATTTAACAAAGCGAAAAGAAAGTTCTTTTAAATGAGACATTTTAAATTAATCGTTTTTAATCTGACGTAATTTTTACCAAGCTATTCTTTCTCTTTTAAATATTCACGTGAAAGTCCTTTTGTTAGAAATGAAATATTATTTGAGCTTTCCTAACAAAAATAGTTGAAAAGATCCTCTCAAAATATTAAATAAATGTCTAGCGCAATTTCTAAATTTAAATTTTTTTGCAATATTATTTTGTGTTCATTTTATGTAATAACTATAATGTGACGTACATATGACGTAATTTATCCCAAGACTTCTAACGCATGTTAATGAATTTATTATTTTACAATATCCTTTCTCTTTTAAAATTCACGTGTATACTTTTTATGACGTAATTTTTAATAAGTTCCTGCTTTTTATACGTAATTATTTAATTCTAATTTGAAAGATTTTTTCCTGTTTATAATAGTCACGTGTAAATAAATTTTAATTTGAAGCAAACATTATTGCTTGCGCTTTTTATACAGTTGGCAACAGTTTAAATTAGTACAATTTTCTGAAATCTGTAAAAAATATCTCTAGAAATGCTGAAAATTTGAATTTAAAATAGAAATAAAACCTGAAAAAATGAGTCAAAATAAAAAAAATAATGCAATGTGCACTCCGGCAAATTCTAACGCATAAAATGATCTAAAAATGATTACACTGCCATGTATAGTTTTTGCTGCTATAAAACTTTTTAGTGGAACGACTTTGTCCAACTTTAGCGTTAAATATCTCTTAAAATAATTCTTCGATTTGAAAACTGCCTGGATCAGCGTGTTTATCAAACATTTCTGTATAAAACCACCGATTTTCATATTTTTGTATGCATTGTTTTTCTTAATATTAACGAAGAAAGACCTCCGGTCACAAAAAATTCAAAACCGGCGGCGGCGGCGGCAGCAGTGACAGCGGTAGTTACTTTTTTTTAGAATAGAGAGAAACTGATAATTTTAACCTTAATTTAGATTATACCTGAACCAAATCAGCAGTAGATCTTTAACTAAAAGGCTAGAATATAGTATGGAAATTTCAAAGCTATTGTATAAAATAAGTGTATTATTTAAAAATCAAAATATGCGTAATGTTAATCATTCTTCCTCGTGCTGGACTAAACCCGCTCCACACTTCAAATTTCCGAAATAATAATGAGAATGCTATTTTTTTCATTTTGGGTTCAAACAGGATTCAGTGACGCAGCAATTAAAAATATTGTAAGGACTTAGGAGTCATTTTCAAATAAATTTCACAATTAGAATTATCAACAATTAATAAATCCTTCGTTAACAAATAGTATTTACTACCATTGGCACGGAACTGATGACTTATTTATCGTAGATTCAAAAGACACTGTATAATAGAGAATTACGATTCGGAAATTAATGAGACAATGGGGTTTTTAGGGAGAGGAATAGTCGAATTTAAACTGTGCAACCTGGTTTGAAATATGGATATTTGTATTAGTTTTTTAAAAAATGTGTTAAATTTATTTATTGAAATACATTTGCTCTAAGAAAAATGTTTTCTCTAGAAAAAATCCAATAGGAAAGAAATGAAATGTTGGTCGAATGTTTTAAATATCAAATAAAATGTGTTCAGAATTTTGGTAGCGTTATGACGCCCCTAGCTATCAGATTTGCTAATGAGACATATAATCAAAATGTATAGTAAGTTTTTATGTACAGATTGATTTTTAGAGATTAATTATAAAACAAGTAACAGCTCTTAAGTAAAATGTACTTAAGCTCCCAAATCGCTCCATTTCCTAAACCGGGATTCTCGTACAACATAACAACTTCCATATAATTCAAACGTAATTTGTATATTAGTTTACATTAGGGACAATTTGATTTTTTATTCATTCTTTTAACTCATAACCTAAAACAGTCTTAACTAGCCTTAAAGCTAACTAACTTAAAGCTAGTCTTAACTAGCTATGTAAAAAACATGAAATATCTATTAATTTTCTGCACTAAAAGTTTTGCGAATGGTATTGTGTGATTTTCACTGGTAATCAGGCAAATGTTAAATCAACTGAAATGTATGAAAACATACTTTTTAGGCAGTGATTATACTTGTATTTGTGGAAACAAAACTTTATTTATGTATCGTTTGTCAAACATGCTACATAATTAAAGTTAGTTAAATTTGTGAAAACCTTCTACAGTTTACATCACAGACACACACACACACACACACACACACACAAAAAAAACTATTACGATTTCTCACAACCTATAAAATTTAATATTAAATAACAAACTATGTATCTGTTAACTAACTGCGCAAATACTGAAACTACAGACATCTGTACATATTTCTTCCACTAACGTTTCTAAGAATGACATATTTGAAAATATAATCACGCAAATACTTAAGAAACTGAAATGTACAAAGACAGAGATTTTTTAAATCGTAATAACGTTTAATTTTCTAAGGAGATGTGGTATCATTTAGAAATATTAGAAACAAATTCAATTTAAATACCTTTTGAGAAACACGTAAAATAGTTACAGTTAGTTTAATTAATTTATGATAAAGATTATAAAGTTTGCAAGACATAAACTTACAAATAAACTATTCTAACTTATGTTAAGCTAAAAAATATATTAAATTAGCTAATTGCGTGGAAAAAACTTTCAATATCTATTTATTTACTCCACTAACATTTTTATAAACGATAGTTTGTGATTTTCAAATATAATCAGGCAAATATTTAATCAACTGAAATGCAAGAAAAATAGTTCCTTTAAATCGGAATAAAATTTCATTTTCCTAGTGGCACTGGTTACATTCAGCTACAATAAGTAGAAACGAAAATTAATTTGGGTATCTTGTCTTAAACACCAGAAATAATTAAAGTTAATTAATTAAATTTGACAGTGCAACACTAACTCAAAAATATTTTTTGATTTATTCCTATGATTTTTTACTTTGCGTTGTACTTGAGTTAAACTAATATTATTTTTAAAATATCATAATTTCGTCAATGATATTTTTCTTGTTAATACTATAGGATTATCATTTTAAAGGACAAATGTTATTTTATGCAATTTTTTGTTATTCATTTTAAAAACAAAACAAAACAACAACAACAAAAAAAAAAACTAAATATGGTGTAACCATCGAACTATTTTTTTCTATATCATATTAATATTTTAATTTATAATACACCAGCAATACAGAATTAAAAAAAACAAGGAAATATAATATGAATTTAAACATAAAAAACAACAGAGGCCTTTCTTGGGCATTAGATTTTTATCAACATATTCATTTTAATCATTAATGTGAAATAAAAAAATTGCAGCATTTTTACACGATATATTATAAAATACAGATATAATGTTCATTGCAGAAAGCATAGGGCTAACACAGGGTGTCCCAAAAATCCCTGACACATTTTAAAATTAAACATCAAATCACGTGATTGTCAAACAGGAGTGCGCTTTTGGGCTAAAATGCTTCTCAGGATGAAAAGTTTTCTTCAAGATAATAAAAAATGAATTCCGAACTTCGATCATAGATGGCGCTACTTGCCCGTATGTTTGGTTTTAAGCATGTGTTTTTTTTCTGATTTCCATATTACTTTAGATTTAAACATTTTTAGATTTATCAACCTACGCAATCAGATTTTTTGCTGAGAGTTGTTATTTATGAGTCGCGCGTCAAAGCTAATCTGAAAATCGGAAAAATGCATGTTTGAAACCAAACGTTCGGACATGTGGCGCCATCTATCATCGAAGTTTGGAACTAATTATTTTCATTAGCTTGCAGAAAACTTTTCATCGTTAGAAGCATTTTAGTCCAAATCGCAACCCTGTACGAGAATTACTTTATTTTATTTTCAATTCCAAAATGTATCATGGACTTTTGGGACACTCTGTATTTCGTAATCGGGTTCGCAGTTAATGTCGGTGTCAAAAGTGAGCGATTACAGCAAGAATTTGGTTTAAAAGTGTATGGCAGTTACAAGAATGGAGTTAAAGATATTGGAAACCACACTCGCTAAAGTGTATCAATTGACTGTGGATCCGATTAGGAATTATTCACAAGTCATAGGATAGCAGTGCCTCTAATGAAAGACAAAATAGAATTTATTTTGATTATAAAAAAAAAAAAAAACGTTCTGCATGTAAAAGTTGCGAGAAATCGATCGAATAGATGATGAGATCTAGATGTGGTAACTTTGCAGATTCTAGATAGATCGGCGTATAACTGAAGGAATAGTCCGTAGTTGAGATGCCGTCATATGTAGAAAACCATACATTAGAAAATCATGGTAGAGTGACAGCAATGATCACCACTGAGAATTTCTCCCAAAGAATAACACGACACCAATTAGCGTCGTAAGTAATTTATTTGGTAAACAGATAACAGAGTAGGTCAAAATGCCTTACGGTGATGCACAACGCTCACATTCGAAAGATGTTGATTAAGCAATTCTTGAATTCTACGACGTCAGGAGCAACAGATAGCTTTTAGTTAGAACTTGGAAAAAAGGCGAAAAAAAACTCTGATCCGATCCCGTGCATCAGAGTTTTGTCAAAACGGCGGAAAGAGACAGGAAATGACGTAACACGCCAAAAGAGCAAATCACAGAAAGACGGGTGCTTTCAGACGATTGTCTAAACTATTCGAGATAGAGAGATTGCGGCTTAAATGAAAAGAGTTCCAGCTTTACCCTTTCAAGGGCGGTGGTTCATTTTTGGACCACCTAATTTTAATCCCTAAATGCCACATTGGCACCAGAATATTGGAATAAAAATCTTCCTATTATTAAGTACGTGAACAACACTTATAACGATTTGCTTCTATCATACTATTAATACTTATCAGTGATTCGCTACGGACATTACGAATTTTTCTGAAACTACATAAAAATCGAGCTCAACATTGTGCCTTTTATAGTAACTGTGCTTTGTCTGACATTTCTTTTAACGGTGATTTTCTCTTGAAGTCTGAACATTATGGTGATCTTTTTTCAAATTAGTTTTTCCTGTATTAAACTTTTATGAACTTTTTTTTCGAACGCTGAACTCATATGAACATTAGTGAAGAGTGAATTATAATGAACATTAACACCCCATAATGTTGAACAAAGATCTGTAGTCTTGAATTTTGTTGTACATTTAAGACACCTCGCTATCGTTTTATATATTTATATTTTTATTATTACGATGAAAGCAACATCATTTGTTTTGTAAATTTTTGATTTACTGATGTAAGTACGTCAGAATAGGTGCCATTTTCTTCTTATTATTTTGGGTGCGTTCCGATATCTGGCATCGGTGATTGTTGTGGGGATTTTCCGCCGGAGCGTTACATCCTATGCCATTCTTTGGTTGGTGCTCCGGTCGGATGATCAAGTACGTGAATAAAAGCTTTTGTTTATTTTGAAATAAATGTGCTTGTAAATTCTGGTGTCAGTCACTCATTTCAGAATCTTGCGAACCTTGCCCCTGAAAGGGTTAAGGTCGTAAACTTTTTAAGGTGAAAAGTCAAGCCCAGGAACAAATGTTTCGTAGAATGGAATTTGGAAAAAAAAATGGGTTTTGAAAATATTCGAACATAAAAATTAACTTTACTCAGTATATGATAGATAGGATAGTTTATAACGTTTATGAAGGAACCTAAAGCTTTAAATTAAAGTTTTGAAATAAGATAGTATTGATATACGCGTTTTACATTAACGGGAATTTAAATAGGAATAAATGATAGATATTATTAAAAAGGAGGGAAATATTGAATATGCCGAAAAAAGAGAATTTAAGGACTATCGCGAATAAATTTTTTTATAGGGTAACTCCGGGAGAGTCGCCGCATACGGGATAGATGCTGCACCCTTTGTATTTCTTGTAATTATCGATAGATTGTCGTCAAACTCACAGTATAATTTCGCAATGAGATTATTTTAACTAGTGTATAGCGTGAGTCCAATTTCGATGTTTACTTGTAGAAATACAATCCTTAATTGGACGTAAGTGCATGATTTCACTGTCCAAACTTTTAAACACGTTATGTTTAAATGCTTTTCATACACTAATTACTAAATGCATGCATGATTTCGAAGTCAAAACTAAGTGTAGGGTTTGTATAGAGTACTGTGTGTATGGTTACGTCGTTCCCCTTAGCGATTACAGGTAACTGTGATGGCTAACGTCTGCACCATTCAAAATGGGATACGTGCCGCACTGCTATTCCGGTATACATGCCGCAGTTTCTTTTGTACGGGATGGTTAAGTGTTATTAACATTTCCTTTTCTTTTTGCACAGACTAACAATGTTAGGCATGTTATCAAGTTTACTAAAACCAAAGGAGAAAAAATGGAAAATAAAAAGTAAGAAGGGCAAGAAAGATGCAAGTCAAGGTGATAATAATGAAAAATTGGATTACACGTAACGCAGAAGTTCTTTGCAAAGGATGTATAAAAAACTACTCCAAAAAAGAAGAAGTGTAATTGGCTTCGTTGCATCATGTGTTTAAATGTAGTTGCATTGCATAGAGACTGTACTTTTTCGACACTTTTTCTGTAGATTGTAGTCGAAGAAACAGGTTTCTTAACTCATTCGGGGCCATAGGTGCATATAAGTACTTTCATAAACAGCTTACAGAATTTGTTTCTGGCACCAGTAAAAAATAAAAGTAATATTGGCTATACTTAGTTATAGAATTTTCAGGATTATTTAAGTAAAGGTAACTTTTTTAAAAAAAAGTGGTACCAACCGAATAAAATTTGTGTATAAGCCACCGGTCTCGAAAGGGTTAACAAATAAATTATTTAAACACAATTTTACTTTTTTCTTTTCCCTTTCTAGTACATTGTTGTCACGTTGTTGCTGAAATGACAATTAAAATTTAATGTAAAAAATATAGTCGATAATTTTAATAGTGAAAGTAGGCAGCAATTATTAATTTGAATCAACTAATACGTTTCATTGTACTCATTTAGTTTCATTTTGTTATTACGTCGTTAATTATAGTCCAGATATGAATATTTTTTTTAATAGTTTTATTTATAGTTTCATTCTGTTCTTATTACAAGCGCGGCATAACTACCGCACATGTGCGTCCTCTAAACCTGAATGTGCGGGTGACGAGCCGCAATGTAATGTTTTTAAAAAAAATTGTTAAAAATATTAATAATTTGTTTTGAAATTTGTTGTCGCAGTACCCGCGTTGTATATTTAACATTAAATAGCACAGCATGAATTTTTTTGTTTAATGTCCACCATGGAACTTTATACACAAATTCAAAAAAATGTGTGGCATAAATCCCGGAATTACCCTATAACATAGATATCACAGAAAGTCTGAAAAACATAGAATATGTGTAACACTTTTATTGGAAATTACACCAAAATATCGTCAGTACTGATTTATGTTGAGGTCTAACTCAATATGAATCTCCGTGCAATTCCCAGCATTAGTTCTTGAGATAAAACTCTCACGGCATATATGGGTTGAGGAAAAAGTAATTTTTTTTGTCATTTTTTTCAAAGCGAATTTATTAATATAAATTTCAAACACTAATCAATGAGATATGTGTCGTTTTGATCGATGATTTTTTGCCATTTTTCTGGTAGAACTATAATTCCATCACTGTAAAACTTCTGAGATTTCTGGGCAAAAAACTGAAACAACCCAAACAGCAAATAATCCTTGGCCGAACTTCCGCCGAAAGACCTAACTCGACTATATTTCGTCCTGGAGATCTCATTTTCTGGAGTCGGCAGATATGACTTCTTGTCCGTAAGGCAAATCACCCTTCGAGCATCGTCTCCCGACTACAATTGTGTCGGTTTTGAAGCCTTTGCGTATTAGTTTTCGATAATTTGGTCACTTGGTAATCTTTTACCGAGTACATTTCAATATCATATGATTTTTTGCCGATTAGCTAATCATATCGAATGGAAGAATTTGTACGATGGAAAAATAGTATTTACAACGTAAAACAATTCGTTTTAATTCAAAAAATAAATATTGTTAATTGGGAACATTTTCCCCTATAAAATACACATACATTTCCATATCGAGAATGTAACTAATTGAAATGTAATAAATCTTGTTTTGTTTAAAGTCAAAATATTGCTGTTAAATAATTTTACAATTAAAATTTCAATTAAAATTACAATTAATTTTCTATTGTAAGATACATGTAAAATTACTTTTAATTTTCTATTGTAAGATACATGTAAAATTACATTTAATTTAAAAATTATGTTCTTGCTTATAAGTGACTCACACTGTTGATATACAAATATTATTTTATCTTACAAAGAATAATTAACTGTAATATTCATCCCAAGATCAGCAATATTTAGAATTTAAATTAAATAAAATGTCTTACCTTTTAATTAATTACGCCCTCGATATGAAAACATATTTGTATTTTATAGCGGAAAATATTTCCGTCAAACAATATTTATTGTTTGAATTAAAACGAACTTTGATACATTTTAATTTGATAATTTTTGCATCTTACAATGTAAAATATTCTCATTTAACATTGCGTCCTAGCTGTGAAAATTCCATCATTTAAAGCGTCTCGTTAAATTTTGGTTATGTATGGAAAATTTTTCTGTTTTTTCTTTTTTTCAATATCTAAATAATTATTTTAATTTAAAGAAAATTTCAGTCATTTTTTTTTTCTTACTTTTAAAAGCTATAAAATGAAATTAATCACTCTCTGGAGAAGAAAAAAAAAGAAGATCAACTTCTTTATAATTTATACAATAACGTTATCTGATATTTTTTCCCCAAATAAATTAAATTTTTAATCAGAAATTTCTAATTCGTAACTAAGAAAATACATTTAGAGCAAATATTTTGTTGTTGTAATAGTCTAAATATATAAAATTAATAGAAAACTAAAATAAATAGTCTTCAGATATTATCCTGATCTAATTTTAATTTCAGATTTTATAATTTTCAATTTATTTATCCAGTAATTATTTTAATTAAAAAAAATTGTTCAGTCATTTTTTTTAACTTTTAAAAAGGTATAAAAATAAATTTATCACTATTTGGAAAAAAAAAAAAGATAATAAACTTATTTATAACTAGCTAACTTGCCCGGCGTTGCCCGGGTACGTAAAAAAACAGCACGAATTGCGAAAAACCTCTGAAAATCACAATAAGATATCTGGAAAAAATTTTAAATCGCTGCGCAAATTTCGAAAAGAGAATATATATATATATATTGTGTTCGAAGATTGAAAGTTGATTCAACTTCTATCAACGTCTTTCACTAATGTGGAAAAATGGTAGAAAATCGCTAAACTACACTAAAAATCACATACAAAATACCGGAAAAATAAGAAAATTATTATACGAAATCCGAATAAACATTATTGAAATGAAGGTAGAAATTACTTTAGTATTATAGGTCAAAAATGGAATGTCAAAAAAGTGCAGCAGATCGCGAAGAACCGTAAATATCGAATTAAAAATCACCTGATGACGTAACAAACACGTGTAAAATGTTTAATGTCAAGTAAATTTGACATTTACGATCACCCATTATTGGCATTTAATCTTATAGTTTGGCGATATTTTTTTTAGGCTATGGGATAATCAGGTAGAACCACAAATTATTTCTGTTCGTATTTAAAAGTAGATAAATAACTCTTCTTTATATAAATAAATAAAATAAATATTGAAAAAAAAATGCTTTTATGTATATGAAAAGTAAATAGTTTGCCAGTAAATATACGTAAAATTCACTTCACTCGCCAAGGCCATTTTCTCTAACTCATCAAAGCCCATACATTAAAAATATACCAAATACTCTTCAATCTGTTGCCTGATACTAGGTAATCACAATAATGTAAATAACTATTAAGCATAGATACGTACCGGGTTTGGCGCGATGTTTTTTCACGCCAATTTGGTGAAAACATCGTTTTCGAATACCAGTTACATATATATATTTAAATTATTTTCTATTGTTTTAAAAGGAAATAGCAATAAATAATGAAAAGTTTAATTAATATCTATAGTACAAAACAGTTTATATAACTGTAAAAAAGAAAATAAAAGTAAATAAACAATTTATTAATAAATAAACAACAATAGCCGAGTTACCATGTCAGGCAAAATAACGCCATTTTGGAGCCCATTATGTACCATGGAGCGTATATGACATCTGTGCCAACAAAACTTTCAATAATATAGTAAATATGTCATTTGATGGTGGCTTGATTATCGAAGATTATAAAATATGTGTGTATATGGCACATTTTTACACTAAAATTTAAATACTTGACTACATAGTTATAATTTTAAATCCCTTTTATATAATTTACAATTGAATATAAAGATTTACTCCAAAATGTTCTCCTATACTTAAAAAAATTATTGCTACCTTCGCCTGGCTTATTTCACGCTTCTGCCTTTGTGGCTTAAAATTGCATTGTTTGGCGACCAAGGTAATAATTAAATAGCATATAACTCACAAATAAAGCCTTTCTCCTGTAAGACATACGATGGGAAAATTACATAAAAATGATAATTAAATTGAATTAAAAAAAAAGAAGGACTAAAAGACTGTTACTTAAATTTTATTTCTTCAAGTTTTTTCAGGCACATTTTTATTAACCTGGCGAAGCGAAAAATCGCCAAATAATGTATCAATTGCTTCTTTCATACTAATTTATTTTTTAAGTTTTATAAACATTCCTTTCATATTTAAATTAAATATTTTCATTTTATAAATTTTACCTCGCATTAAAAAGGTTTTTGATTCTTTTCTTTTAATTAAACAAATAACAGTTATTTTCTTTTAATTTGCGAGTTGTTTACATTATTTTATAACGGATATAGCCATTTCAATTCATTTATCAACTATAATTTTCGGCAAAATGACCACTGGCAAAACTTTCGTTGAAAATATCAATAAAATACAATAATCTAAGCATTGTATCATGTTACTTTTATTCACAATTTAATTTACTTGGATTCCCTTAAATATAATTAACATAATCCCTTAAGTTAATATTAGTTTTTGTTGCATTAAAATAGCTCAATTTGTGGATTTTCTGTAAGAAAGTAATCCATATTGGTTTACAATGGAAGTCTATGGGAATTTGTCGAAATATTAGAGGTGTCGCCAAGTTGGTGTTACATTAGGCGACTCATTTTGGTCACCAAATTTGGCGATATACCGCCCAGTTGGCGACAAACTTAGCTGCATTTAGCGACAGAACTATTTCCCTCTACGGCAACCTCCTTATAGGTATGGAAATGTATTAAATTCTGTTCAATAGTTGCATAAAAAAATTCGCTAAAAATTCAAAAATCGCTGCACGAATTGAGAATAAACTTTCTTGAAAAGAGAATAAAATTTACTATATTGGGTTAAAAGAAAGAAACCATATTCTTCTCACTTATATGGAAAAATCGCCTCGAAACATAAAAAAGCGCTAAAAATCGCATAAAAAATTAAATAAAAAAAAATCTAATCAAAAAATCGAAAATCGGGCTTCGAGGTGCAAAACTTCATATATAGACGTACCTTTTCCCCAAAGTTTGTAGCTCTAAGTGCAGTGGTCTCTTCAGAACGCCGTCGACACACTCACTCACTCACACACAAACTTCTTTCTTTATTATTATAGATTTATACAATACATTATCTGAATTATTTTAAAATAAATTAATTTTTAAATCAGAAATTTCTAATTCACAACTAAAAAACAATCATTTAGAGTAAATAGTTTGTTGTTGTAATAGTTTAAATTTCAGATATTACCCTGATATAATCTAAATTTCAGATCTTATAATTTTCAATTTATTCATCTAATAATTATTATTTTAATAAAAAAAAATGTTCAGACTTCTGTTTTTTAACTTTTTAAATGTATAAAATTAAATTCCTCACTATCTAAGGGAAAAGGTATGATCAACTTCTTTATAATTTATACAGTAACATTATCTGAACTATTTCTAAATAAATTAATTTTTAAATCAGAAATTTCTAATTCGTAATTAAGAAAATACAGTCAGAAGAAATAGTTTGCTGTTGTAATAGTCTAAATTTCTGATATAATCTAAATTTTAGATCTTATAATTTTCAATTTATTTATCTAATAATAATTTTAATTAAAAAAATGTTCAGACATTTTTTTAAACTTTTAAAAGATATAAAATTAATTTTTTTTACTTTTTTTGGTGAAAAAAAGATGATCAACTTCATTATAATTTATACAATAACTTTACCTGAACTATTTCTAAATAAATTTATTTTTAAATCAAAAATTTCTAATTCATAACTAAGAAAATACATTTAGAGCAAATAGTTTGTTGTTTTAATAGTCTAAATTTCAGATATTATCTGATATAATCTAAATTTCAGATCTTTTTTTTTTAATTTAGTTATCTAAATCAACAAAACAGCAAATATCTCTAATCATTTTATTAACACATTTGTGCCTCAATAGTGGTTTTCTCAAATGTTTTGGTAAAATCACTTTAAAATATTGCAAAATATGTTTTGTCCATATTTATATTTAAAAAGTTTTTAAATTATATATTATGTACGATAATTAGTATTTTTATGAACTATAAAAAATATATATTTCTTTCTTTACAGAGACTAATAACGTTATAACTATTATTAATAATAAAATAAGAATAATTGTATTGCTGACTTAAAAACAATTTATTTCATAAATATCTTCAAAAGGAGATTACATAAATAACTGTCTCCTAAATGTCCAACAAAAATATGTGCCCATTTGTGCCTAGAACCCTATATTTTGGACGTTACAAAAATGCATAAAATATAGGCTTGAACATTTAATTTCGCAATTTAAAAAAATACGTATTTCAAAAAAGTCTACAAGCTAAGATTATGACTTGCGTTTTTGGATTCTGGATAGAAAAAATTCAAATAAACTTACTTTTTATATTTCGCCATCTTGAAAAATTAAAAATTTATGAACACCAAAAAAAGATTTAAGTTTACTGATTTGTAAATAATAATGTATTCTCACCAAAGAACATTTCTTGGAAAGTATTTTTTTCCCTTATATTCCTTCGATTGTCCATTTAGAAATGATGTCCTTGAAACGTGAAAACGTATTTTGAGCGGGAGGGAGATAAGATATTGTAGGGCACTGGACAGTTTTTCTCACATGACACACATCCCCTCCCTATCATCACTGCAGGGGTTATCTGTACAGCGGAAACAAACAATAACACCTCAGTGAAAAGATTCATTTTTCATTACTTTCCGATTGCCGGCCGATTACATGCATAAGAATAAAGCCCAATTAATTGACTTGTAGTAATGATACAATATCCTGCCGACGTTTTCTCACGACATTGTCTAGATAAATCGCTAGATTTTGTTCAGATGATATTATGTGAAGCTTTCCATTCGACTACACATCGTTTGCCAACAATTCTGGTATTAGGCCGAAATTTAGCCGATATCTCTTGCTACTGGGAAAGTGATTTTCACCAGACTCTTTTGAAGTCAGCTTTACACCATTAAGAGAGTTCTGCAAAGAACTAAACAAGGAGCAGTCGGACGAGGCACGGTCCGGTCTATAAAGTGGGTGCATCAAAACTTACCAACCAAGCTCTCCCAATTTCTGCCGAGTCACTAAAGATGTATGTGGTTTAGCGTTGTCGTGAAGGAAGACAACGCCTTTCCTACTGATAAATTCTTACCGTTTTTTTTAATCGCCTGCTTCAATCACATTAACTACTAACAGTAGAGAGTCGATTTAATAGTTTGGCCAAATTCAAGCAGCTCATGATGAGAAATCCCTTTCCAATCCCACCAAACACTCAGCATCGCCTTCCTTGGCGTCAATACGGGTTTTGACACTGTTTGTGAAGCTTCTCCGGGCTTCGACCAAGATCTTTTTCGCACATTATTGTCGTACATGATCCACTTTTCATCCCAAGTAATCATGGCTCGATTTCGTTTCGTTTCAGCAGCGATTCACAAGTGGAAACTCGGTCCATTAAATTTTTCACTGTCAATTCATGTGGTACCCAAATATCGAGCTTCGCTTTGCAATCCGTCTTATGTAAACGGTTCAAAACTGTTTTTTGGTCGATGTTTAGTTTCGTAGTTATGTCACGAGATGTCATATATCGGTTCATCTTGATTTTCTAAAGTATTTCATCGACGTTTTCAACGACTGGCCGGCCACGGCGAGGTTCATATTTAACATCAAAATATCCGGAACGAAAACGAGCAAACCAATTCTGACACTGGCGTTCACTTAAGCACTCATGCCCATGAACACACAAAATTTTCGATGAGCCTGCACTGCATTTTTCCCTCTCCGGAAGTAAAAAAAGCAAAATGTGGCGAAAATGACCATCTGGAATCTCCATTTTCAAAGCGCAATAATTTTTGACTGAGTAAACAGATGACGCAACCTTTATATTTAGAATGTGCTATAGACTGTTGTCTTTCAAACGAACTATAGTATGGCTTGATTGGATAAGTATTACTTGAGATATGTGACTTTAAAGCCATCTATTAGGAAAAAACGAAATTACCTTTTCCTCAACCTAATATATTCGGCATATTGCCGTCTGCGGATAGTTATTTCCCAATGTATGTTTTCAGTTGTTATGTGTTTTCTAAATTCTTTACTTAAGATATTTTGGAATAATAAATACGTGAATTATCTCTATTGCTAACTAAGAATAAAACCAAAAGAGTGAAAACAAAATGTTAGTTAGCGATGTGATAATTCATGTATTTAATATTTAATAATTTCCGGTGTAAATTTACTGCTTAAACTTAATTGAAAAATAATTAAAATTATACAATTGAAATACTTTCTCCCCTTATTAAACGACAATTTTCCGTTTTAGAATTTTGGAAATTTTGAAAGGTGTTTCATAATTTATTGCTTGACGTATGACTTTTCATTTTTTTTTCGCAATCATGCATTAAAAAGACCTGTCAGTATTTTAACTCTGATATTTTATTCATACATTCATTCCATTTTAAGGTTTCTTTTTAAATTTGAGTTTTTTACTGGTTTTCAAATTCCGAGGGGAAAAATATAGTTTAAATTATCTAACTAGTTTCTATTTCTATTCCTCTTGCCATTTTCATTTGAGAAAAGATGATTCAATAAATATTTATTTCTTATTTGATTACAAGAAAAGAAGTTCATGAAAAAAATCCATGATTAACCTTTAAGTAAACGTTTTTTTATGGCATTAGCATATTCAAAGAACCTTTAATTAATTTCATAAAATAAAAATGTTCTCGTAATTTATAAGATTCTTTTTAAAGTTAGTTTTTCGAAAACGTCGTGATTTAAATTATAGTTTAAAAACATTGAAATGTAATTAGGAATTAAAAAATAATTTGTTCGTTTTTTGGATGATTTAAGAAAATAAATATATTTTGCACCAAACATAATTTTTTAAATAATTAGTTTTTTGAAAAGAGGTGGAAAATATATGTACTTATAGCTCGCAAATTATTTCCTAAACAACTTTTTAAGGCGATAGAAAAAAAAACTATATCTTTTATAAAGGCATTTTTATTTATATCGTAAAAAGCATTGAAATGTATTAAGCACGAATGCATGATATTTCATTTGTTCATTTTAAAATTTGTTTCAATCTAATTAAACGTTTTTTATTTTTATTTTAATTCAAAACGCTTTCATTGAGTTTTATATTTTAATTTGTTAAAAAAAAATTATATTTATACAGGTCAAAAACACTTACATTTAAAAAAAAAACTCACAGCTCTCCTATTTTCTAGTACGTAATTAGTTTTTCTTTTTGCGTTCTTTTACAAGTTGCACCTGTTAAAAATATTTTTATAAATAAATATTTCTATATCACATTAGGACTGCATATGGATTAGAAGAATTGGAATTTATGAAAGATCTTTAATTAAGCTTTAATTAGTCTTTTTGCAGGCGCAAGAAATCATATGATACAACGATATGAATGATAATTTTTAACGTGTAATTTTTTTCAATATTTCCAAAGAAAAAAAGTTTCAAAATTATAGAACCATTCGAATATTAAATATACAAAGATAGCATAAATGAACGACCAGATTTAAAAAAATATATTTTCAAGACTATTACATAAAGGTGATATATGGCAAAATAGGAACACAACTAAGTTTTTTTCTTTTTACGAGGGTCGATCCAGAAGTAAGGTTCCCAAAGAACTCCAGCCCCACAGGAAGGTGCGAGACGAAATACAGCAACAGCACTGTGCGCGGCTGTTCCTGCACTCGCGATTCCCCCGGCCGCACTTTCCTGCGCCACTCAGTTTTGACTGAGCAGCCGTCTGAGATGGAGGTTACCATTGTTGATCCGGCCAAGTGCGAGATTCGTCCCGTAATTCGTTTTTTGTACAACAAAGGGTCTCCACCCGTGGATATTCGTCGTCACTTATGGCGAGAAGTGTATGTCCATTCAACACGTCCGAAAGTGGTGCAAGGAGTTTATTAAAAAAGATATTTGAATATCAGCTTCTACAAAACGGTTAATTAAGTGATATCCATGACTCCCGGACGAGAAGGGCACATCTAGTCAGAGTTCGATTTTTTTACTTTATACCTTTTTACAAAATTTTAATATTTGTACTCGTATAACTTCATTATTCAACAATTTGATTGAGTTAAAAATACTTAAAAAAGACATTTTTCCATGGCTTTACAGATATTCTGTGGAGGAAAGTGGAGTTAAACGAATCGCACTTTATGTTATTTGAAATATAAATTGGCTTCCTTGACAAATAAACCACTATTAACAAATAACTCTTACGTAATTTCTTTATCATATTAATTTTTTATATTAATTTGGTAGATTTATTAAGTTTCTATGTAGCTTAAATTTATTCTGGGTAAATATGATTTGCATATATCTTTATCTTAGTTATATCTGTATTTTAAGGCAAAAACTGGTCCATGAGTAAATTCATATTGATGATGGCAACGACCTAGTAAAAAAATTTTGGATTTTTTGAGCTTACTTAAACTTCTAAACTTCGCGAAATTAAAATTTTTAGATCATCGAATAAGAAGGAATTATACTTACAAAATGCAGTTTGTTTAAAAAGTTTTGATTTTATGGTTTTATGGTTTAAATTACTTCCGAGCAGGATTTCTTTAAAATCTATCACTGTCACGTGCAGCCCGATTGAAAAAGATTGTAACTTTTGCACTTAAAACAATCGAAATTTTACATTTGTTTGCGCGTGATTAAAATTTCTCGATTATACGTCATTTTATAACCATGACAGTACTTTAAAAAATGCCATTGATGTTTACATGATCTGGAGTTATTGTCATAATTTTTCTCGTGTAGTAAACATGACTATTTTCTAGCCATATAAAGAGAATGTATGGCACATTCTGCATTCCTTGCTCAGTCAAAAGAAAAAGGTGAATTAAAGCTGTCGTATACTTGTGGAAACTTACGGTGACATTATCCCAGTCCCAACACAAGATCAATGGTTGACCCAGGACAACCATAAACATCCACCGCAAGACCGAATCGCTTTAGGTGACAATTCTGTCTATTTGGTATGATCAGAAGGATGTTGTTTAACATGAGCTTCTAAAACTAGATGAAACCGTTAATACCGTCCATCACCATCAACGAATGATCAATTTGAACCATGCATTGATCGAAAAGCGACCAGAATGGAATACAAGAAATGGAAAAATGATTTTGCTACACGACAATGCCTCTTCAATCACACACAGAGAAAGAGATTAGAAACACCATTTCTACATTTAATAGGCAACTCTTGTCTTACCCGCCGTACTCACCAGACTTGGCACTTTCTGATTACTATTTGTTTTGATCGATGTCTTACACAATCTCCAGAAGAGTATTCAACAATTACGAAGTCGAAAAATGGTTTGATGACTAGATCACTTTCAAATTCGCACTCTTTTTTTTTTTTTTTTTTAGTGAGGACATGCACACCTTGCCAAAGTGATGTGGACATTTTGAAGTTAGCGATGGCACATACTTTGAATAAAGCATTTTATACCTTTCTCCCAAATTATATGCGTTTTTTCAAGATGTTTATACAAAATGTCTGTCTGTCCGTCTGCCCGTGTATCGCCATTATACCATCGAAAAGTGTGGAATGCCAGTAGATATTTATTTTAGAATATTTAAATTTTTTATTTGTTAAATTTTTAAGTCGCTCTTTATATTTATATGTTTTAAAAATTATCTTGCGAGGATCATTTGATTAAATAAAACTATTAGTTTAGCTTATATCGTCTCCATTTTTAAAGAATGTGGTCAAGGTTGAGGACCACGGTCATGCTCTAAAATCTTTCCTCTTTCTGGATTTAGTGCTGCCGGCACCCATTCAATGAATTGATATTTATAGTTACATGCAATATTAGAAAAGAATGCATAATTATGCTAATATAGTACAAAAGTTTTAGCATGAATATGGTATTGAATTACAAATAAAGGAAAAATATGTTGTTTGTTTACGTGTGTTGATGAGATAACTTTGTATCGTAATGTGGATAATTTAGAATATTCCAGTGATTTTCATTTATAGATGATTAAAGCTAAAAGTGTTTAAAAATTTTGTTTTAATACATTTTGTTTGTACTCCCATCTTAATTTAAAATATGAAAAGACTTTATATAAAATACAAATGTGAATTCATGTGGTTCTTCATAATTGCATATTAAGCAATGCTAGATACCTGTTACGTGTTACATACATATCACTTTAAACCTGATTAGAAACACATTTGAATTAGTTTTAAAAAACACTTATCAACAAAAAAATTATGGCCTTACAAAATAATAAAATTATTGATGATAAATAAATTATAGGTAATGTTAAACTGCAACAGTATGTTTATTTTTTTCCTTTCAATTTATTTTAATTCTCAAGATTACTTTCAAAGGTGAAATGTTCTTAGAAAATAATGTATGTTATTCTAATTTAAGTAATGTGCCTTAGTAATAAATTGCAAATAACCAATTGTAATCTTTCAAAGAATGACGAAAAAAAAATTTTTTTTTGAAATAAGGTTTTTGCGAACGCAATTCAAAATCAATTTTATGTCTCCGAAATGAGCGCTACATCACCCGATGTTACAACCATATTAAGCCAGGGGATGTAAATAGGCAGTATCAGGCTCTCACCTACTATCTTCTTAGTTCTTCCCCAAGTATAGTGTTTTTTACCATTTTCATTGTTGTTTCAATCGAAAAGTGTATGAATTTATGCATAGAATTGAACCAAACTTTTTGTGTATGTTTTCCACAAGAGCCAGCAGGTCCTCCTTCGATTTTGAAATATTTCGCCGGAAGGGAGCGCTGTAATAGCAATGTCTGTGCCATTTTCATTATTGTACCATCAATAAGTGTATGAAATTATGCATAGATTTAATCCAAATTTTTTGTGCGTGTATTTGGCTGTGGCCAGCAGTTTCTCCTTGAATTAGAAATTATTCAGCCTTAAGCGGTTTCTCTAATAGCGATTTTTGTGCCATTTTTTTTTTATTTTACCATTGAAAAGTGTATGAAATTTTGAATAGAATTCAATAAATTTTTTGTGTATGTTTTTGGCTATGCGCAGGAGGTCCTCCTTGAATTTTGAAAAATTCTGCCGGAAAGGGGCACTATGATAGCAACTTTTGTATAATTTTCTCGTTTTTTTTGTTGTTCTATTGTCCATCCGTTGCTCGTGCAGCGACGGTAACTAGCGTCCTTCTAAGTCGGCTATTCGCAAAGATCTGATGTGCAATAGGATAACATATAAAAATCGAGTCATCATATCAATAACATAACTGAGATTATCTCGTTTTTAGTCAGATTAATTGACTGAGGCAGAAATTTAAGATTTAAATCAAAGTTGGTAGAGTATTGAACTAATAATATTGCAGTATTAACATATGTAACTACTTTTTGAAATATTAAAATTTATGAGATAGAAGATAGTGTTGGGTTTGGCATACCCAACAAGTTTGAGATTAAATTGATATATTCATTGATTTGAATGTCTATGCAGATGAAAAATTGTCCTACATAAAAATGCACTGCACATAACTTGATCTGGGGTATCCCCTGTATAAATTATAATTTGTATGAATTTTAATTTATATGTAACTAATGTTATATTGTTAATTATTATCTACAATGAAGCAGATAGCTATTGCAGGAAAAAATCAAAAATTATTTTCGTTCATTAATAATGAAGCAATTAGAACCACAACATTTGCTTAAAAATACGACGGTTGTCGTTAAGGAAAATACTTTTAATGATGATATACAAAACGTATGTGATAATAATTAAAAATACTTAATTAAACTTTTTAATGAGTTTAAACTTTCAACATCAAGTTTTGCTACAGTGTCATTTAAACGCAAAGAAACCACAACTCTTAGAGGGGTTACAGGAAAATTGTTCATAAAAAATTCTAAAAAAATATATCGATTGAAAAATCTGAGTTCATAAAAAACCAAAAAAATGACCATAATTAAAAAAAAATTATGGCCATTTTTTTCTCATTCTAACCAGAAAATCAGAGTCCTAAATTTTTACGACTGCTCTTTCATCTAACCCTCTTCCCCTAACACTTCCTTTATAATGGCTATTTCATAATAATGGAAGCCATCAGTACATTAGGAGAAAATAACTCGGTTAAAGCGGAAACTCGGTTAAGCGAGACTCGAATAATCGAGATTCTACTGTATATTTCATTTTAAAAATTACCTTTAGAATATTTTTTTTTCGTGTTCTGAGGGAGGTGAAGAAACCCGTGACCCCCCCCTTGAATTCGCCATTGGTAGCAATTGAAGAGAAAAGTGTGAAGGTCCCTTTCTGCAATATTTATATTGAAATGAATGTACATGACTGATTATTCATACTGGATAAATATACTTTTCAAATAGCCCACTAGAGAAAGTCAGGTGGAATAACATCTCTTCAATATGGGCCCTATCCACAGCCGATTTCAGTGCTGGCCGAGATAGCTTTTGTTTGTTAGGGCGGTGGTTAATGCTAATAGATCAGGTGATA
This sequence comes from Maratus speciosus, assembly GCA_963932465.1. Classification (NCBI taxonomy): domain Eukaryota; kingdom Metazoa; phylum Arthropoda; class Arachnida; order Araneae; family Salticidae; genus Maratus; species Maratus speciosus. The sequence goes on from OZ010788.1 coordinate 60,972,856, forward strand.
TCCTCCTACCCTATCAGCCGAGAAAGCGACATTTCTAATTCCACTAGACTTCTGTTCTGGCGTCCTTCAGAGTCGTTCTGATTGGTTGGCACGCTCTAGATAAAGTGGCCAAACGCCCGAGCATCATTTGCACATATTCGAATATTTGTTTTCAGCTATTATTTCGTTTCTGATGCAACAGAAGTTTGATTTGAATAAATTATTTTCCATTTTTACATTATGAAACTGCTATTTTCTACTTGAAAGTATTCAAAAATACCTGTATAAAACGCATCTCCGTCATTTCCATACTAAAACCATTTTTTTTTATCTTTTAAGATAAAGTCATAAAGACTGTTTCATAAATTTTAAATATTATTTGTATTAAAAATTATTAAGAAATATATAACTTATATTAAAAATGCCGCAGTTGCAGGGAGAATTTGCATATCTAAATCATGAAAAAATATAAAATCAAACTTTTTTTTTCTTTTTTTTTTTGGGGGGGGGGGGGGGGGGGGAATACCTTCTAACTGTCCCTTGAATTTGCAACTGAATCCTCCTACACCTCTATGAAACATATCTAAAAATTTCATATTCAGTGCTAAAAAAAGAATACTTTTCAGGGTTATTTTTATTATCAGCGTTACAAAAATAAATAGATCAAAAATAACCCTTGATTTATATATATATTTTTTTTTTCATGGTTTAGATATGCAAATTCCCCCTGCAATGGCAGCGTTTTATAAGTGACAATGCGTTTTTAATATAAATTAAATATTTTTTTTTATAATTTTTAATATAAATAACATTTAAAATTTATGAAACGGTCTTTAACTTAAAATGTTTGGGGGAAAAAAACTAGTATTAGTATGGAAATGATGGAGGTTTCTTTTATACAGGTATTTTTTAATTTTCAAGTAGAAAATAGCAGTTTCATCATCTAAAAAATAAAAAAAAAAATATTAAAATCAAACTTATGTAGTATCAGAAACGAAATAGCTTAAAACAAACATCCGAATACGTGCAAACGGTGCCCGGACGTCTAGCCACTTCATCTGAATCGGTCCAGCCAATCAGAACGGCTCTAAGGACGCTAGAACGGGTTCTGAAGCACGGTAGAACAGAAGTCTAGTGGAAATAGAAATGTCGCGCCGAGAAATTCGTCTTAGGAAGGAGGCGGTATGAGTGAAACAAATCTGCGCCCATTACGTCGCCGGAAATCACGTGATCTGATGTCATGAACTACGTCCGAAGGCTGAAGAAACAAACATAAGCTATCATTGCCGGTAGTGAAATCCACCGTGGCCTATCCGTGCGGTGTTATGCATCTGGGAATTATTCAAAGGAATGCTTGCGTCACTGAAGTTGGTTGAAAATTACGCATTCAAGTTTTAAAATCTTATATATACAACATCATCTATCCGTTCTAACTTGACAAATAATTTTAATATTGCTTTTTATATAAAAAGCTTTAACAAGACATCTTTGTTGAAAACGCTGCCATGTCCATGTCGGATTGTAATTTATTCAGCAGTTTTACAGTACGATGAAAACACGATTTCGTTGAATTTCCTGTACAAACACCTTCAGAATGCAATTGTTACATGAAATTGAAGCATTCCGAAAACTAAAAAAATCTCTATTTCGGAACTGCATTGTTTGATTACACTGTACAACAGTGGTTTTGTCCTAGAACTAAAATTAGTTGATTCTAGATCAGTTTTTGGCGCTGATTCCGAATATGCTTTCCGTTTATCTCTAGGTGGTCCAGGATTTGAGAAATCTGCATATTTAAATTTATGCAAATTTAAGCTTTTTTGTGCTATTTTATGCAAATTTTAGATATAATATATGTCACATCTAATTACGTTTTCTAGATAATGACTACTTGACTATTTGCTTCAGATAAATGTCACAATTTGCATGTTCTTAACATTCATTTATCAGTTATTCAGCCTAATTTGCATATTTTTCAATGGCGTAATGTTTAAATCTGCAGTCTGGTATCTTATGTCATATCTTAGTTTTTGAGTAACAAATAATTTCTACTTTTTCAGGGCATTAACACAGGTTTGATATAAGATGCTTTTTACGGGTGTGTAATTCACTGACAAGAAGATTAACAAGGTCAGATTCATATCAGAGACATAAACAAAAATTTATATAGTCGAAAAAAAATAAGTAGTAGAATCTATCCTAACTAGTTGAAGTTTATCATACAAAGTATCATAAAAAGCTATTTCTGGCTGTTTTGACCAAAAATTAAAATATCACTTTGGTCAAAAACTAGACGTGATAGAAGAAAACAGATACAAGATTTGAAATGAGCTTAAAAAACTGGTTTAGAAACATATTAGCGTACTCGTGTTGCAAAAAAATTTGAACGTCAAGAAACATTATTAGAAAAACATGAAAAATATGCAAATTAGGTACAATATTTCACAGTCACATGTCAGTATAATCTCAGAAACAACGATTTTGTAACGTAAATTAGGTAGTAATCATAACATAAAACAAAATCCCTGTCTGATATTGCTTTATACCTTAAATTTGTAAATAATTGTATAAAATTTACTAAATTTGCATAAACTGAAATATGCAAATATCTCTCGAACTTGAGGTGCTGGGGTAAATCTAAAATTAGATTCGGAATCAGCATAAAAATACCGCATAAAACAATTAATTTCTGTTTTAGGACAGAGCAAAAGTTCAAATTTGTTTACCAGTGTTATCGGAATCTAGTGATCAGCATTTTTATTAATTTTGCAATAAAGTGTTGTTTAAGATCAATCACTGCTCGTTAAATGCGCAACCTCTGTGATCTTTATCTATCAATGTTTGTCATTTTTAGGTAGATTTCGTATGAAATACTACCTATTGGCGCCGTTCCTATGTTAGAATTTCTGAAAAAATTTGCAGATCTACACCCCTAGAGCCCAAAACCACCCTCAGTAAAAATCTTTATCTATCTATCTATCTATCTATCTATGTTGTATCTATCTATATATATCACTTTCTTCTGCACACGATAACTTCCACAATTCTGCACCAATCTTTTCCAAACTGATACATAAAATCAAGGGGCATAAAATCTCGGTCAAGTTCGTTAATGGGCAAAATCGGACCAAGGGGATGGAAATAGGGAGGGGTTTTGTGAAAACAGAAAAAAACCCATAACTTCTTAAATTTTGTACATATCGAATCAGTTTAAAGTTTTTATTACTTCTAAAAATAGGGCCAAAAATTTATGTATCACAGATTTTTGATAAGGTTAAAAATGGGCTCAAGGGGCGAAAAAAATAGGGTTTTTGGGAGAAAAAAATTCATAACTTCGTCAATTCTCAAGATATAAAATACAATTAATTTTATCATGAATCTCCTTAACATTATCTACAACTTTTATATTCACAACTTCTTGATAGGACCAAGCGAAAACAAAAAGGGCGTTTGAAGAAGAAAAAAATCCATAACTCCGTCAATTCAAAAGACATAAAACCCCATGAATTTATCATATATCTTCTTAAAATTGTCTACAACATCTATATAGACAAGTTTTGGATAGTACCAATTCTTACAGCAAAAACAAATTAAAAATACATAGCGGTTGAAGAAAAAAATAATCTTAGTAAGGGTGTATTCAAATCCAAGCTGCTTATTTTCTTACTCATTTTTTTAATTCATTTTTACTCTCAAAGGCTTCCAATTGGTACCTTTTCTTACTCAGAAACTATATAATGTACCGTAATGGTCAATTTTTTGATAGAGGCAGAATATATTTTAAAACATGCTGTCAAAGTGGGCCTTTTGAACCGAATTTCCCGAAGTGGATTGTGTTGGAAAAATCATCGTATTAAGGGAGTATTCAAATCGAAACTGCTTATTTTCTGACTCATTTTTAAATTCATTTTTGCTCTCAAACGCATCCAATTGGTAGATTCGCTTATTCAGAAACTATATAATGTACCGTAATGATCGATTTTTTGACAGAGGCAGAATATATTTCAAAAAATGATGTCAAAGTGGGCATTTTGAATGGAATTTCCCGAAGCGATTGTGTTAGAAACGAAAAATATTGTCTTACTGAGAAAATAATTGTTTATATATCAAGTTTTAATTAATTGAACGAAAATTAAAAACACAGGTCGCTTGTAAATCTCTTCAAAAATCACGTCAACAAGTTTCATGTTTTTCCTATAAAAATGAATCTGGAGTTATGCCAGAAAATTTCGAGTTGTTGAGCATGGAAAAGTATATTTTTTTAATACCGCCCTAACATGATTCTGATAATGCCAGTTATTATATAAAAATGAAATAAAAACTCGTCAAAAGCGGCCAGATAAAATTGTTAAAGTGGGTTTATCTCTAATCATGATTTGGTTTTTGCTTATGAAATTAGTATACTTAACTTCGAAATCTACCTCCGCCTGTAGGCTGGGCCGCCAGGGTTTTTTTTTATTTTAAATTCATGTTGTCTATTATAAAACATCCTCTCTATCTTACATATTGATAATGACAAAAAGTTTATTAATTTTTAAAGACTATTTTTATATGCGTTTTTCGTAAGATCATATTAATATAAAAACGTTATTAAAATGATTGAAATTGAGAGTTATCTGTCATTTTTCACCCTTTAATATACTCAAATATGCATTTTTATATAGAACTTTTCATTATTTCATAAGAAAATTGATGGCGATGAAGTGATTTTATTTTTTACTTTACACTCAAACTTGTCTGATTTTTCAATATCCTCAAGTTTTTCCCTTAAATTCTTTAGCGCTATATTAAAATTCTTCCTTAAAAATTTTCATGGTTTTTTATATTAGCCCTCTCGAATTAACATGCTCTTTCTTGCATAAAAAATATGCAGATGGAAAAAAAGTCAAAGACTTTTCGAAATAATTTTTTTTTACCTAGAACAGTTCATAAATTTTTTTTAGTAATTTCTAAATCAAATTTTATTTCTCCTTAATAGATTTTTGAGGAACATTTCATTATTTATTTATGTAGTTGAATCATTAAATGTTTTTTTCCAGTGATATTCCTATTTTTTTCAAATGTCACATATAATCAATTCTCAGTAGCTGATATTTATTTTTAAAAGTTTTTTAACAAAATAAATATTTATTTAAAGTAAATTCGGGCTTTAAAACCTTTATGTAGAAAGTTAATTTTTGTAGCCGACGTATATGGACGTGATCGACACGTCCATATACGTCCCCATGGACTAGACGAGCTCATGTCTACAGTGAACTTCGTTAATTCGGATTGCCAAGGGAGAGTATTGTTCGTCCTCACAAGGGAGGGTATTGTTCGTCCTCACTAATCGAGGTGTGCATTAAACAATATAAAAAATCCCTTTCATTGAATTAATTAAATTCGGTTTTTTAAAGAAATCAAATAGACATTTTTATGTTTAAAAAAAGATCTTTTAATTTAGTATTTTTAGTAAAAATGCCAATTAATGACTATATTGCTAATACAAAAGAAATAATTACTCGGGACAAAAAGTATACAGTTAACTCCGGTTAACGCGGACTTCCAAGGGATTCTATTCTTCATCCGCACTAATCGAACTTCGCATTAAACGATGTAAACTTTTGAGTGGTTTAAGAAAAATCCCTTGAATTGAATTAACTGAATTCAGTTTTTTAAAGAAAATAAATTGGCAACTTTATGTTTTGAAAAGTTCTTTTAATTTAGTACTTTTAGTAAAATTGCTCATGAATGACTATATTGTTAATACAAAAGCAATAATTACTCACGATAAAAAATATACAGTTATCTCCCGTTAGTGTGGATTTCCAAGGGAGAGCATTTTCCTCCGCACTAGCCGAAATCCTCGCTCCCGATTTGCTTAAAATTATTTATAATATTGGGGGGGGGGGAAATTGGGGGAAAATATTGAGGTACTCATTAATCGACAATACGTCTCAAGCGAAGACGCATTAACGAGAGCCAACTTATAAGTTTAAATTGTTGTAGTTACGTTATTTAAATATATTTAAATTATTACTTTTCTTTGAGATAGCGAAACAAGGCTCTTTACGGCATGATTTCTAATTATGCGATGCACTCCAAAATTTGGTATGTTACATGAGATGTTATTTGATACCTAGCTGTTTAACCCGTTCTATGCACGGGAGTTCATGAATTTCCTTCTAAACCAAAATTAAAAATAACTATTCGATTTCAAATTATATATTTCTACTACTAGCCCGGTGGTTAGGGGGTTGAATTCGGAATTAAGTAGGGGAAAACTGCAAATTGTTTTAATCCCTTCTGTTTAGGTCTATAATGAATATGCTGTGTTTTCCCCCTCGTACTAGGTGAGCGTTAGGAAATATGTACAGATTTATAGTCAAAAGTAAAAAAACATGTTCTTTTTGCATATCATAACAATATCTCAAAATAGCTAACTCTGTCAAAAACATTGTCAGTACAAATGTTGTGCAGCTTAAAATTCTGAGTAAAATGAGTACCTACACTCTATACTTAAGTTGAATATTAAGGTCATAATTCTACTTCAAAATTTTAGATCCATCATCAGGGGGATGACCTCAGAATTAATTAGGAGAAAACTGGAAATTGTTTTAATCCCTTCAGTTTAGGTCTAAAATGAACGTACTATGTTTTCTTCGTCGTACTTGGGTGAATGTTAGAAAATATGTACATATTTATTTTCGAAAAACACGTTTTTTTTTTTTTTTTTTTTTTAATTTCCTTAACAATATCGCAAAACTGCTAACTCTATAAAAAAACATTGTCAATACAAATGTTGTAGAGCTTAAAATTCTGAATAAAATGAGTACCATCATTAATATTTTTCTTCAACATTAAGGTCGCAATTCTATTTCAAAATTTTTCAAATCAAGAGCTTGAAGCCAGGAGAGACCAAGTTAACTTAACAATATCTCAAGTTGCGGCCTTAATATTGAACAAAAATATTAAGTGTAGGTACTCATTTTACTCAGAATTTTAGGCTCTATAACTTTTGTGCTAACAATGTTTTTGATAGAGTTAGCTTTTTTGAGATATTGTTAAGTTAACTTAGTCTCTCCTGGCTTCAAGCTATTGATTAGCGATTAAGGCAAAATTTTGAAATAGAATTGCGACCTTAATGTTGAACAAAAATATTAATGATGGTGCTAATTTTATTCAGAATTTTAAGCTCTACAACATTTGTATAGACAATATTTTTTATAGAGTTAGCTGTTTTGAGATATTGTTAAGGAAACTAGAAAAAACGTGTTTTTCGAAAATAAATATGTCCATATTTTCTAGCATTCATCCAAGTACGAAGAAGAAAACATAGTACAGTCATTTTAGACCTAAATTGAAGGGATTAAAATAATTTCCAGTTTTCTCCTAATTAATTCTGAGGTCATGCCCCTGATGATGGGTCTAAAACTTTGAAGTAGAATTGCGACCTCAATAGTCAACATAAGTATTGAGTGTAGGTACTCATTTTACGCTTACATATTTCCTAACGCTCATTTAGTTCGAGGGGGAAAACAAAGCATATTCATCTAGACCTAAACAGAATGGATTAAAACAACTTCCAGCTTTCCCCTAATTAATTCCGAATTCGGCCTTTTTTTGCTCCCCTACCACTGGGCTATACTGTGTATTTTTTAAATCAAATTTAATTTATCATATTGCTATGGCAGCAGACGATAAAACAATATCTTTGGAAAAAAGGAATAAATAGAATAAAAAGTATATTATATGCACGAACGTAATATGTATATGGTGCATTCTTACAATCTTTTAACTTTTGGGAAAAAAAATCTGACGAAATTAAACTTGCTAAAATAACATTTTAATCTAATAGACGAAGGCTATAATGATTCAAAATAAAGAAAAAATAGTCAGCAGCGAAAAAAAATTTATTTAACTGAGGTTTAAGTTAAACTTGCGAGTTTAATTTTCCTTACCATTTTACCAGTATAACTTTTTATTTTCTTCTAATTTTTAACTTATAATGAATTTGCATAGTACCCTCAGGACATTCAAATAAGAAATAATGACAATGTAGTATTTTTAGTGCAAAATTTTGATATAACATTGTCTTAAAGGGGTGTTAAAGAAGGGACGGTAATGTAAAAAAAGGGGGATGGTATAGGAAAAAAGGGACAACATGGGGAAAAAGGAACAAAATGGGGGGAAAAGGAACAAATTGAGGAAAAAAGGGACAAAATGGTGAAAAAAAGGGACGGTAAGGATGGAACCACAAGGAAACTTACCCTATTTTAGGCAGATCATGTTAAGACTAAGTGGTAGCGAAAATGTTCATTGATTTTTAGAAACAGTTATTTACATTGGATTAAATTAAAAAATAATAATAAATTTACCTCGAAAATTACAGGATTAAACCTTGCGGACGGTAAGACTACCAATAAAGCCACGGTGCTTGAAATTGATATTTAAATGCTTACTTATATTCTGCAGTAAATTTCCTGTCAAAGAATTTTAGATATTCTTTCTCTAGCATACTTCTTGCATGAGCAAAAACTTGAAAAAAATTCCGTCGCTGCATCTGAAGTGATTTTCTGTATCATTTTAGAAGAGGGATGGTAAAAAATCTAAAACCCAGGGACAGAGTTCAAAAAATAATATCAACCCTAAAAATGTGTGCAGGATAATTTTTAGCTACATATTTATGTAAAACAATAGTTCCAGTTTCAGAAAAAAATTACATCGAATTATTTTTATTGAAACAATTTTATCCAGACAGCTCCAAACTTCAAAATCAGCATCAGGGACACGGGACGGTAGATGAGTTTTCCATGTGTTTGGACCCCCAACATCGTCCAAAACTTATTTATCTCGTTAATATTGTTGTGCAATCATGCATTGGGATGTTCCCAAGGATATGAAATAATAAAAAAAAAAACAAAAAAAAGTGTATTAAACAAAAAATTATTATTCAGGGACATGAAAGTTAAAAGATTGTGAGAATGCCCCATATCTCTGATTATATGCATGTGAGACACGCTACAGCTTCTTAGTATTGCAGCGTGGCGTACGTCATATATATATCTCACATTGGTTAGAACTTGCGAGATTACGGGTTGGACATAAAAAAAGCAAAATTCGCGAAAATAGACAAATAAAAAAGAATCTATTTAAAATTTTCAAATTTTTTTCGCCAATCGTTCATGGCCCTCTACCAGCCAAAATTTCGTAGCCCTGTGCCCTCTGTTTTTCGCGTTTTTGAGGTTATATAGATACGCGCACGGATTTTAATAGGGTAGATATCGGTGAATAGCAAGTAGCGCTGTTTGAACGTCTCACATTGTCAGTTGTGGACGTGTTTTTATATTTCCCTTCATCAATTTTCCAAACTTTTTCCAAAATTTTTTTTCTTGGTCTTTATATAAAAGAAGTACACTAAAATTGCTTTTTAAAAGTAACATACAAAAACGACTGTATTTAGATTATGCCCAGTTAATTGCGAAATTTTTCATTGTATTATCAGATGTGAAATACGCATTAATATTAATTTCAAATAAAAGATGATGGGGAAAACGAAATTTACCTCATTAACCGCAGATGCGTCTTAAATTGAGACGCATTAACCTTTTATCTACTGACGGTACTTATGAGTACCACTAAAGTAACTTGTTACAAAATTCATTTAATACCTCGATTAGCAGTAATGCAGTTTAGAATGATTTACAGATGCATTATTTTACTTTGTTCCAAAAGTATTATTGGTTACACACAAAAAAAGAAATATATTTTTAAAAGGCTGATTTATTTTGCCTTTGCATCTTTTCAGCCTTCTTGGCTTTGGAGAGCGGGGGGGGGGGGGGGATTTTTCAATTCGGAAACATTTCAACATTTCTATATTTCTATTGTAAGAACATTATATTTGTACATTTCCTAATTCTACAAAATACTAAGAAAAATATTTAAAATAAAAGATTTGAGTAGGGTTATATATACTGCACAAAATCCCTATAAATTCAAGTTTAATTAATCGTTCTAAATCCTTCAATCCTTCAAAAATCCTTATAAAATTATTAAATGATTATGCGAATCTTCTAATGCAGCTTCATAAATTCCCTAAAAATGCTTTAAAAGATAAAATTTTCATTAATTCATAATTCAGTGCATAAAGGGTTAACGAGAGTTTTATGTGTATGTGTCACACTTATCACTCACTTAAAATTTCTGAAACTTTGTGTTTCCAAGTGTTTTGGCATACTGAACTGAATTAATTAAGAAAATTAAGGTGCCATTGTAAAAATCAGTATAATTTTAACATGCTTCAAAGCCTTGGGGGATAAAAAGCATCATCCTATGTCCTTTCATCACCAAATTGTCGCATAGATAAGCGAGCGGAACCGTTCGAATGTAAATTCTGCCTAATTTTCAAGAATCTTAATCTTTTGACACTAATCTAATCTAATCAAATCTAATCATGCGGCATTAAAAACCATTAAGGATCATGGTCTACAGAGCCCAGCCATATTTTCTATACAATAAACCGTGTGGTACTACATAGTATATGTCCCGGCGAAGTCATCAGCCTAACGCGGGTGCCTTGATGATTAGTTACTCAGCAGTATTGTTACTCATTTTATCAACCCCAAGGGATGAACGATTGAGCTTGCCCAGACAGCAGCCCGAAATTGAACTGTGCATCTGTAGCGTGGTTACGTATTGACCACTCAGCTACTAGACTTCTGGTAAACGTAATAAGCATTTTATTTTCAGGGACACAGCTACTATAATTTTCTTTTTCTCTGACAATATGACTGGATTTTTAATTTATTTAAGAAAAATATGTACTTTATACATAAAACAATTTATTTCGCTATTGATGCCGCACCTTTGACAGACAGAGAGAATAAGGGATGAGTTCAAAGAGCGCTTAGTTGTAAAAATCTTCTGATGATGCTAGAAAAATGTAACAAAAGTTTTTTTCTTTCTTTGAAAATTGTTTACTTCTCAGATTCTGGTTCTTCAGTGACTCATACATAATTTAAATTACACAGAAAATGTACGCCGCTTAGTCAAAGAAAAGATATGAACAGGTTTGTATCGAGTGTAGAAGACCGATATTATTTGATGAAAAAGAATAATATTTGGCGCAAATAAATGATAAACATTGGTTATGGAATTTTATTTCTCTAAAAATCTAAATGATGATTTAATATTGAATATTATATATTCATATATAATATACTTTGTAAGTGCACAAAAATATTACAGTAATTGACTTGGCTCTCGAAATGATATTTTAAAAAAGGTTGGTCTGACCATTTGTAAAAGGTTAGCAAGCTTTGATCTATGTAATAAAAATTATAAAAAGATTGAATTTTCACATGAGAACACTCACTTTTGACATCATGCTTAAGATTTTTTGTTAATGGTACCTCTAGCATCTTTCTGCGACAATCTGTGATAAAAAGGTATAAAGTGTTGCATTTTTCTCCAGCACGGTGCATATATATTTTTAAAGTTTACCATGTACATTTATGTAGTACATTCTAAAAATTAGAATGATACTTTTCTTTTTTTTTTCCTTTTATAAAAATAACTGAAGTTATAGCAATTGTTCGTTCTTTGCACATTGTACAAAAGAGTGAAATAAAATGAACTCATGCTCATTGTATAAATTCATGTTTTTACTCGTTTACTATTAAGAATTCGAAAAAGATTATTATAGTTCCAACATATGAATAATGAGTAGTATTTGAATGAAAAAAAAAATATATTTGTATTTACATACATTTTTTAAAGGCAAGAATGACATACCTTAATGGAATTTTAAAACAATGCATTACTATTCAATGAAGCACTATTATTTTAACCATTATATTCGTATTTATGAGCAAGGGAAGTGCATTTTACATATTATTCTGAAAAACAAATAGCAGCTATTTTCAAAACACTAAACCATATTAATCTTCATTCCCCCTTATTCTCAGAATAGTGCTAATATTTATTTCCCAAAGTTTTATCAATAAAATGTTACATACACTGTAAAAAAAAAATCTGTAGTTCTACAGATGTAAAGTTACATGCTTACTAAACTTTCATCTGTAACTGTACGAAAAAAGCTGCAAATCTACAAAACTAGTTTTTGTAAAGCTACAAAAATCTGTAACTTTACAAATGAATCTGCTAAAATTTCAGTAATCTTACTAAACTTTTATTTGTAACCCTGGCTGCAGTTACATGAAAAGTTCTCGGAATCCCAGTTTCCAAAAAAATTCTTAGTAACCATACAGATTTTTTGATTTTCGGCGCAAAAGTGTGTCTGTTACATGAAATTTTGTTGTTGCCGTTACATGAAAAGTTCTAGGAATCCAAGTTTCCTAGAAAAACTTTAGTAACTTCACAGATTTTTTTTTACAGTGTACAATTGTAAATTTTCCCATGTTTTAAAATAACCTGAATATGTTTCAAAACTAGATGTTATAAAAATTCTTGAATAACATATGACTTTAGTAGGTTAGCAGGTTAGCAGGTAGGTAGATTGTGTTTGTAAAAGTTAATGTACATTTTCTTAACACGGTTTTTAAAAATATATTTTATATTAATGATGATCAAAATTATAAAAAAATACATCCTCCCACCCCTCCCTAAAAAATGAAAATACTCCATATCCATACAATTTAATTTCCAAATCGTCTTAAAAAAGCGGAAAACTAGATGGTATAAAAATTCTTGAATAAAATATAATGTTAATAGATAAACAGGTTAGCATATAGTGTTTCGGAAAGTTCCTGTACATTTTCTGAACATGTTTTTCTTTCAAAAATATTTTATATTAATGACACTCAAAATAATAAAAATATACTGTCCCAAGCTCCCTAAAAAAATTAGAATACTCCATACATTACAATCTCCAAATTGTTTCAGAAAAAATAGAAATAGCCATTAAACTGAAGTTTTTGTCTTCTTTAACAAAACTTAGTTGCAAACTTAGGCACATCAGGCCGTCTTTAAAATGACAGTGTAACGAACTCTGATATTTTCAATACGAGCGCTTAATTTTGACAACATATCTTGCTTTTTTAGGCAAATGTTATCTTGAGATGTCAATAGGTAGTCATTTGATTCTAATCTATAGGAATTATGAATGTTTAAAGTCCAGGACTCAAATGTTAAATTCATTTCTAATCTTGCGAAACAGACTGTAATGACGGTAGTTTTCCCAAGAAACTACTGGGCGAAATAAGTCATAATTCGCATATTTGAAACAAAACATTCATAGATTACAGATAGTTTTCAAGAAAATAAATTTCGAAAATATCTGAAATTTTAAATTAACTTTCGAAATAAATATGAATTGTAAGCTATGAGTGCTTTGACTATAACGTTGACATTAAAGTTTGTCACTAAGTTTGTTTGTGCATTTAACATAAGTATCTTCCATCTCTGATCACTCTGTGAAAAAAAACATAACTTCTGGGTTGTGTGATCAAGGAACTCAAAAATAATGCTAATTAAATATCTGTTGATTAGTGCCAAGATATCGTACACAATATTGCACGTACTATATTTGGATACAACCCCTCATCTTTTTGCTTCCTTTTAGGAACAACGGATTTCGAGCTTATTCTATCGACGATAATTTTCAGAATTTTCAAGCTATGATTTTAAAACTTTCACAAAAGTTGCTCTATATACTTAGCTAATACATTATGGTCATTATATTTTGATTGCATTCGCGCATGCGCAGTGAAACATTTTTTAGTGAACCTGCTCATTTTCATCCAATTTTTATTATATTTTAATTCTGATTATAGAGTATTGTGTACAATGTTGTTTGTCATATTTTCTGAAAAGAACTTTTTTTATATTAGGAACTCTAGAAATTATAAGCAAAAAACTTGGCGAAATTTGGAACTGTTTTAATAAATACCTTAATTTCTCTAAGAGTATACATGCTATCATCATAAAAATTAACACAGTATATTACACTAAGCCACTTATTAATAATCTCGAGTTTGAACGCTTTTGCTACAGGTTTTACAGGTTTTTTACAGGTTTTTTACAGGTTTATCCAAAAGATGTTCGTTCCTTTTCAATTTGTTGACGGTCCCCATTGGGGTTTCGAGAAAAATGTTTCACGGAAATATATGACCTTTACTATACTTTTTACACACCTGCAGTTTCAGGTTAATTCCTCATGCATTTTTCTAGATATTTAACAAAACGTCTAAAATCCGAAGTGACTGGTCACCTTTGGCCATATAGTGTATCTGAGGTAAAAAAAAAAAAAATCGATTTTTCGGATTAGCCCTTGCTCTTCCAAGCTCCTGATATGTTCGCCTGTAGTTGTGCGGCACATATCCAACCTAAAGTCTAATTCTTCCCATACTTCAGTTAACAATTTGGGGGTAATTGAAGCAATAGCCTCTTCAATTCTGTGTCTCAACTCTGGCAAATCGTAAGGTAGCGGCGAAATGTAGACACGATCTTTTATAAAGCTCCAAAGGAATAAAATTGCATAGCTCTAACGGCTTTTAAATCTTCAGCCCAGCAATAACGCTCTACGCTCAGGAGTCGTCATTTTGCGTACGTGGCACTGCAAGTGAGTAAAACTCAAAGCAGCACTCGCGTACACTCTTATCTAAAACTGTTTGTGTTACTCTTTATTTGTGACTTTGAACCAACTCTCCAAAATGCTTACAGATGATACTATTAAAATTTATAATTGGGGCATTCTTTTATGGACACCGTGTAATTCAATGAAATACATAATAAGTTTTATTTGAATGGGAAATTATGTGTATTCAAATACATTTATACAGAAAGATATATCTTACTGCAATTTTAAAATAACTAAATATTTGAATATTAAAGCAGTGAATTATCACTTTGCTAACAAGACGTAAACCGACTTAGTGAAAAATGTCGGTTTACGTCTTGTTAGCAAACTGATAATTACTGCTTTAATATTCAACAATTTCAAGCGTAGTTTCACTGCTGAAAAGTAGTTGAAAAATTAATTAAAAACTAAATATTTATCAGCGCGATTCAAAGCAATAACTCCCTATGAGGAAAAAGTATAGCCATATGACAATTTGTCTTAACCCATTTATGCCTAGCGTCCTATTTTTGGGACGTTTCAAATTTTAATGCATTTGTATAATTTTCTTCTTCTTTATAACATGAAAATTGCATCAAATCATTATTTATAAATGTCTATCTGTAACCGAGAGATGACAGCACAAGGTGGATATTTATTTGCTTAAATGAAGGCTTTTTTCGGTGTTTATAGATTTTTAATTTTTCAAGAGGGCAAAGTGTAAAAAGTAAGTTTATTTGTATTTTTTCTATCATGGACCCAAAATCGCAAGTCATAATCTTAGCTTGTGGACTTTTTTGAAATGCGTAGTTTTTTAAATTACGAAATTAAATGTTCAAGCCTATTTTTTATGCATTTTTGTAATGTACAAAATATAGGGTTCTAGGCACAAATGGGCACATATTTTTGTTAGAAATTTAGGAGACAGTTATTTATGCAATCTCCTTTCGAAGATATTTATGAAATAAATTGTTATTAAGTCTGCAATACGATTATTCTTATTTTATTATTAACTAGCTGACCCGCCCGGCGTTGCCCGGGTCCGTGGTGATATTTAAAAATTATCCTTAAATTTATATGATTTCATACCTTTAACTCGATTTTGACTGAAATACGTACCCACTCACTGTGTGGAAAATGGGGAGAAGCTGTTAATTGTTGAGATTTGCTATCTAAATTTTTGGAAAATTGTATGCGACAGTCATGAACAAATTAAAACTTTAAAACACCCTGTACTGATGAAAAAATGAGTTAAGAGGAGAGGAGCGAGTGCTTAGTAATGTACAGGTCAAAAGCTTTAAAACGATATATCACATGAAAAAATCCATTTCCACATCCCCTTGGGGGAATGGCCCCTAATACTCTCGGATCAGAAATAGACTCCACCAATTGAGGGGCCGTGAGGAGTTTCACCTTCGGTCAAGCCTTCAAATGAGGTCGAATCTTGCTGTAACTAATTCGCAGCGGCGTCAGAAAATTTACATCTCGGGAGGTCATTTAAAAAAGAAAGAAATATTTTTGAAAAGAGGTACATATTTTACACACAAAAAAGTTTGAAGGACTCAAAACACACATTTTTTTTTCATTTTAAAAAGTTAGTGAACTATTTTAATACATTTTATAATTTCTTTCTTTCTTGAACACTTCCCAACAAAGTTGAAAGTGTTTATGCATTCAGTTTGCCTGTCCGTCTGTGCACGCTCCAACTCTGGTAAATATACTCGGATTTTTATGCAACTGATAACGGTTATTTAGGATCACCAAAGCATGTTTTGTGTTGTATATGAAGTATGTAGGATTAATAGTTCATTTACAGGGGCAGTCAAAAATATTCCATTACAATATGGTATATGGGGGGGAGGGGAAATTGTTTGCAGAGTATTTTTATGACATTGCGCTATTTCAAATGTATTGAAACTTATATAAATCACTGAATTTCACTAAGATCACGTTAGAACAATGCATTCATAGCATTTTTTATTCATTTGCAGGGACACACAAAATAAATAGGTTACAGTACTGTCTGAGTAATAATTGCTGGAGTGTACGTTTTAATATTCGGTATGCCCTTTTAAATTTAACTAATTTTTTTCATGTTACTCATATATAAATTCTATACCTCATATACAGGGGCTGCACAAAAGTATTCACGTACCATTCTCCTTATTAGAGGAACTTGCTGAAGGGGAATTTTGAACTGAAGTATATGTATTTCTTAAGTGAACTAAATTTTGGCATGCATCTGATAAAATCTCTCTATCATATACAGGGCTGCTGAAAAAAATTCAGATAATTTTCCGATTGTAGAGGGAAACAGCTGAAATTGGGTTTTGAAATGTGTTATATGTTTGAATAAGACGCAATATTTTAATTTTTCAAACGGTGCAGTTTGTTTACATTATTCTGAATGTGTTGGAGTTTTATAATCTATGCTTGACGCATTTTTTCTGTGTTTTTTTTTTTTTTTTTTTTTTTTTTTGTCTGACTTGTTATGGTCACTACAATCTAAATTCTTTAAAGGAAAGGGGGGGGGGGGACTTCCCTGTAGACCACCCAAATAGTACTACTCTAACAACATACACACTTTTTTTTTACTGTCACAGAATGAAAAAGGTCTAGAGTTTAATTCATCATTGAATATGCTTCTGTTTTTAACTGTTTATTTACCATGATGAGAAAAGTAGTAAAGAAAAAGAAAAGTGCCCAGTTAAAATAATGTCATTGACCTCACAGGCTATTCACGCTTATTGTACAATATACTCTTATTTCAAAGAATAATGCCCTTGAAAAATAAATTAAGGGGGATAACCCCCCCCCTTTATACTTAACTAATGAACCTCAAAATCTAATCAGGGAAGCGCCTTATCAGAATAAACCTATATACCAAATTTAAGCAAATCGGATAAGTCTGCATGAAAAACCCACTTAGCTAAATTATGGGGTATTAGCTTCTTTGTTCCCCCCTTTATACTTAACCAATCAACCTCCAAATCTAACCAGTGAAACACCTTATCAGAATAAACCAGTATACAAAATTTAAAGCAAATCGGGTAATTCTGCATGATAAACCCATTGATCTAAATTAAGAGGGGTAACCCCCCCCCCCACCCATAACCAATGAACCTCCAAAACTAATCAAGGAAGCGCTTTATCAGAATGAACCTAGAAAAAAATTTGAAGAAAATCGAATAATTCTGCATGCGAATCTTCTATCCATTTATATAAATTAATTTGGTGGATTAGCCCCCCCCCCCCCTCCCTTTATACTTAACCAATGAAACCCAAAAAGTAATCAGGAAAGCGCCTTATCAGAATGAACCAAGAAAAAAGAATTGAAGCAAATCAGATAATTCTGCATCAAAAACGCATTTATTTAAATTAATGGGGGAGGGTTAGCCCCTTCCCCCCACCCTTTATACTTAACCAATGAACCTCCAAATCTAATCAGGGAAGCGGCTTATGAAAAAAAACCGGTATACAAAATTTGAAGCAAATCTGGTAATTTTGCATGATAAACACATTGATCTAAATTAAGGGGTTAACCCACCTCCCCTCGTTCCTCCCTTTACACTTAACCAATGAGCCCCCAAAACCAATCAGGGAAGTGCCTTATCAGAGCGAACCTAGAAAAAAATTTGAAGAAAATCGAATAATTCTGCATGTAAAATCCATTTATCTAAATGAATGTGGTGGGGGAGAGAGAATAACCCCTGTCCCCCTCACTTTATACTCAACCAATGAACCCCAAAAACTAATCAGGGAAGCATCTTATCAGAATGAATCTAGAAAAAAAAAAATTGAAGCAAATCAGATAATTTTGCATGAAAAACGCATTTATCTAAATTAATGGGGGAGTATTAGACCCTTTAAACTTATCCTATGAACCTCCAAATCTAATCATGGAAGCGCCTTATCAAAATAAACCGGTATATACAAAATTTGAAGCAAATTGGGTAATTCTGCATAAAGCCATTGATCTAAATTAAGGGAATTAACCCCTCGTTCCCCCCTATATACTTAACCAATGAACACCCAAAACTAATCAGGGTAGCGCCTTATCAGAATGAAGATAGAAACAAAATGTGAAGCAAATCGGATAATTCTGCTTGAAAAAACCATTCATATAAATTAAGGGGGAGGGGGGGGGGTGGATTAGCCCCGTTCCCCCCCTTTTTATACTAAACCAATGGACCTCAAAAGCTAATCAGGGAAGCACCTTATCAGAATGAACCTAGAAAAAATTTTTGAAGCAAATCGGATATTTCTATCAAAAGTTACATATGTACATACAGAACCTGCGGACACATTAGATCTCAGGCTTTGATAGCGTGTGAGCTAAACAGAAAAAAATGGGGGGGGGAGGGGAATATATGAGAAATAAGGTGCAATTTTATTCCTTTTTCACTTTTAGATTATAATAAAATTCGTTTAACATAAATGCTGACATTGATATAGTGGATGGAGAAGGATTATTAAAGTATTATTCAACTCATCATTTAAGTATTTTTAATTAATTACAAAATAATAATAATTTAAAACTAAAATATTTCAATATATGAAAATTAATTTTTGATCAAAAGAATGCAAAAATATATAAGCAAAAAATAGATGAATTTGGACTTTAACCATGACTGTTTTTTTTTTTCAGACATAATAGTGAATCAATTTCATTAAGATTTGCTTAAATCACATCCTGCTAAATCGATTTAACACCAGCTTGCCATGTTTTTCTTAAATCGGAAAGCACTGAAGCTTGCAATGTTTTCTTAAATCGGATCCTGCTAAATCGATTAACACCAGCTCGCCATGCATGCAGAAGCTGCATCAATGCAAATAAATCAGTTTTCCAATGTTAGTTCTGAATCGGTATTTTGATTTAAATCGATTTAAAGCCAATAGATAAATAAATTTTTCTGATGTTATCTTTAAATCGATATAAGACTGGTGGTTAAATCGGATTTTTGATGTTTGTTTTAAATTGCGATGTAAGGCTAAAAGGACAATGGCTAAATCGTAATTCAAGACATTAGCTAAATCGCGATGTTAGTTTAAATCGATTTAAGACCAATGGTTAAATCGGATTTCCGATGCAAGCTGTAAATCATTTTAAGACCTAGGCCTACGTAACGGTAACTTAACCTAACTATCCTAGCCGTGCATATGCTTCGAAGTACTTTCCACCGCCACGGGGCACAATGTTTTATACGAATATATCCGACACAGGTCACCACCGCCTGCAGCCGGGTATAGCAGGCATGCTATGCACACTTTGCAATATCTTTTAGTTTCACTTTCCACCACCAGGATGCACTCTCTCATAAACAAACCTATATACGAATAAATCTCAAATTTTCAATCTATCCATAGATATATTACTCGATGGGGTTGTGACACAAATAAGAATTTAAGAAATTTGCTGAAATTTCTATTCGGAAATAATGGTAACCATCACTCAATTAAGACCCCAATTTCACCTATAAGAACCTCGGACAGGGCTCACTGCTGCATGCTTCACCGTATACTGAAATTTTTGTCATGTGTAGATGCTGTCACTGAAAAGTGCACTTCGCAGCTGGATTTTAAAATTTCAATGTAGATTTTTTTTATTATTATTAAAATGTGCATATGGCATTGTGACGGCAATGAAGCAGCCAGCCAATGAGAGCAGGCGGTAAAAAATATGGGATCCAGCGACCGCACTTCATAGCTTAGGGGTAAAGATAAATTGCACTATTTATGTCTCATCAGCTTTATTTTAAAGAAAAATACACTTTTGCACATTTCTTTCTATAAGATTTAATGTTATTTGCATTAATTGTGATATTTCACAATGTTTTTTTACTTTTTATGCAAAATATACAAATCACATAAGTTAGTAACAGTTGTATTCGTTCTTCGTGTTAATGGCGATTTATATATGCATAGTCGCCCAAGAATGGAATGTGTTTCTTGAACTTTACTTTCTATGAAGTAAATAATTTCCGTTCTTGGGCGATTAAGAGTCCATTCATGAGCGATTCTTATGAAACTCGTAATATATCACAAAATGTTCATTGTATAAGTATTTAGCGCACTGAGAATTTTTCATTCAGTTCTTTAACTTTTGTTAATCTTTTCTCATCTTAATGAAAACACATGCTTATTCTTTAGTGACTAAAAATATTCTTAAATGAAATAAAATGAGTTCAATAACAAATCTGAAAGAAAACAAACCGTAGACGTCACTGACAGAATTTTCTATCCAGTTCTACAATTTCTCGCATGTTACATATCATAATTTTGATAAGAAAGGAAAACATTCAGTAAAGCAAATAAATATGTTTTTATTGGGATTTCTTACGAAACTCATAATATATGGGTAAGTCTATGTGGCGAAAAAATATTAACAAAAGGAAAACCCAAATAACCTCATTCATTTTCCCTGAAGTCAAAAGTTGTTGGGTTTTATTTCCCCATTCTTGGGCGATGACAACTTGACAACATAGCATAGCATTAGAGTCCTGCATTGGGTCGGGTTACCCACTTTTACCCGAACCCGACCTGCAGTTCGGGTCGGGTCTATATTTTCCCGTTGCGAATCTGGTTTGGGTTGACTTCAACTTCTTTTGTTGTGGTTCGGGTTGGCTTTCATTGTTTCGGGTTCTGGTTGGCTTTTTGACGTTTACAATTCGGATTCGGGTTGACTCGATTTTTTAAAAGAATGTCCAAACTATTTTTTCACATTAAAATTCTATAAAAACCGCAGATCAAAGTTTCACAAAAACAAAATGCGTGCCTGTCAGTTTTGTATAGTCTTAGAATTCGTTTCTGGAAATTAATATAAACATACTTTCTCAATTACTGATACGATAATGATTGTAACGAATCCAGTAAAAAACCTATAGATGGCCGAAAAGAATTCTTGTAATGCGAACCCGACCTGCAGAAAGAAAATTAGATTCATTCCGAGCCGAAAAAACAAAATTCAGGATAACCCGATTCGATGTTTGACTCTATACAATGATCCCAACATGCTCAGAGGTTTTACTATATTTGAATGTTAAAGAATATAGATTTGTTCGTTCTTCTATGTAAAACATAAAAATTGTATTAGAGATACAATTGTAGATTATTTTTCACAGTGGCATTAAAACATAATTTACTTTTTTTGCATTGCGGGTTCAGGACGGGTTGATGGAAATTATTTTTGCGGGTCCGGATCGGGTTTCTGAAAATTATTTTGGGGGGTTTGGGTCGGGTTGACTTAAAATGGAATTTGTGGGTTCGGGTCGGGTTGTACCCGACCTGCGCAGGACTCTAATATACATCTTATACCAGACTGCATGCCCGTTCTTGGAAAAAGATGTATATTGTCATGAAACCATTTTAATTTGCAAAAATGAAGTCAATAAAATCACCATTTTGTGACAAATTGAGTTTCATAAGAATCGCCCAAGAACGGGCATGCAAATCTGGTATTTTTGCTTCATTGAATTTGGCCTAAACTTTGAACTCATATGCTTGGCACTATGAAAACATTCAATAAAGTGCAAGATATAGGTTTTTGGTAGGATTACTTACCAAACTCATAACATATGGTGTTTTGTATATGAAATAAACTAATTTCAATAACAAATCTTAATTAAAACATACATCTCATACTACATTCACAGGATTTTGCATTCAGTTGTACAATTTATAGCATGTTATGATTTCACCGTTCTTGGGTGTCTAAAAATATAGTCAATATTAACAGGAAGAAAGATAACTACAATAAATAACAGTACTCAAAAATTTCGTTCATTGAGTTACGCCTAAACTTTAAACTGATATGACTGGCACTATGAAAACATTCAATAAAGTGTAACATATGTAGAAAAGATTTTAACAAAAGGAAAAGAGCTGAATTTAAAATCCTGAGGGCGTGAAATACTTATAATATATCACCATATAATTTCGTCATATGAGTTTCATAAGAATCGAACATTAACTTCACTTTTAATTGCCCAAGAACAGAAACTATTTACTTCAGAGAAAGTAAAGTTCAAGAAACACATTTCATTCTTTCGCGACTACGCCATTAACACAAAGAATAAATACAATTTAAACTTACGTGAATTGTATACCTTGCAAAATAAGTAAAAAACGCTTCGAAATATCACAATTAATGTAAATAATATTAAATCTTATAGGAAGACAAACGCAAAAGTATATTTACATGCAGCTTACGACACATAAACATTGGGAGTTGCGAGAATGAAGTTTGCCCTTTGCCGCTGCCGCTACGATAGATCCAATATTTAACGCCTGCTCTCATTGGCTGGCTGCTTCATTGCCACGGATTGGCGGAAAGTTGTAAATAGCCTCTAACGCATAAAGTTTTAATTTAAAACAAAAAATCTAAATTGAAATTTTAAAATTCGGCTGTGAAGTACACTTTCCGAGGACAAAATTAACACATGACGAAAATTTCAGAGGCCTAGGTGCTATAATTTCGGCGCTTGCCTCGGTCAGGCAGGCAGGCAGGCAGGCAGACATCTCTTGTTTTATATATATAGATAATATTTATAACGTTATTAGTCTCTGCAAAGAAATAAATATATTTTTTTTTAGTTCATTAAAATACTAATTATAGTACATAATATACAATTTAAAAGCATTTTAAATATAAATATAGGCAAAATATATAATTATGCATATTATTCTACTAGAAATACTCATATATAGTTCTTTTACATTTTATCAAATAAATACAAAAAAAAAAATAAGCTTAATTTTTTTAGTATTTTTCCAGTTCATTTTGCAACATTTTAAAATGATTTTACCAAAAAATTTGAGAAAACAAAAATTCAGGCACAAATGGGTTAATATTCATGTAAAAGAGACAGCAAAGTAGAAGTTTCATTATTCGAAATAACAAATAGTGGTTATTTTCAAATGCACCAAATGATATTAATATTAATTTTTCAGTATTCTCAGCACAGTACTATCATTATTATTTTGCAAGCGTATTAATAATAACATTTTTTCTGCTGATTTGAAATTATTATTAAATGTTGGTCAATAAACTTAATTTCAAATACTAAATTGTTTTCAACTACCAGATGGTGACGAAAAAACCCTGTAATAATAAAGCATGAAATCAGGTAATGTTTCAAAGACATTGAAATATACTCCGAAATAACAAAATATGTTTCAAATATCTTCTTTATTAAGGATAAGCATAATTGTAAAAATGTATATTGGCGTGAACAAAAATATATTCGAGGGGGGTAAATATTTATTCTGATACAGCATAAATTCTTTTACTACTCATTTTTTCTTTAATTTATGAATTTCAGCACACTCGACTCGCGCAAATATTTCATGCAAGTTTTACAAATTCATTATTTTTCCATGTATTTAGATTTCAGATTTAGAATACAATTCAGTATGGTTCTTAAAGATACAATAATAACTGTTCGAAATAAAAATCATACAAACTTAATCCATTTTTCTTAAGATAAGAATTATATAACCTAATTCAATTTTAAAATAAACGAAATTTGTCATTTCAATACAAAGCAATGAATTACTATGTAGAAAAGCATTACTCATAAAACAATTTGTTTTCGTATTCAAGAAAAAGGGACAGTCAAGTAGAAATTTGATTATTCTGAACGACAAATAGCGGCTATTTTCTAAAACACCAACAAATAATAATTCTCATTCTTTTGTGCTGCCAGCATAGTGTCATAATTTATTCTTGAAGAGATTTTAAATTCTTTAGAAATATTGAAATTTTATAAAAAAGCAAGTTCTGAACAGGAAAGTGTTTACGAATAAATCAAAGGGCGAAAAACCATTTTACAAATAAATTTGAAAATGAGGTGTTTGATGTGTATACATTTTATAACGTTTAATATTTACACTGGTGTTAAAAATTAATAAAATTTTCAGATTTTTTCGATTATCTCCGGAACTACTGGACAGATTTAAAGGAAATTAGTTAAGTACATAGGTGGATATAATGCAAAAAACTAATCGTTCAACAATTATAATATACATGCACTGCGTAAGACTCATCAGCGTCAGAAGGTGTAAAACAGGTCTTACAATATTGAACAACAAAATGGGTTAATAGGGGATATGGTCTCTTCTTACTCTTATACAGCTCTCACTACGTGAATACCTAATAGAAATGAGGCAATTTATGAGCATCTGTGGTAGTTAGGCCCATTCCTCCAGTAACGCTGTTTTCACGCTTTGAGTAGTTCTGGGAGGTGGTAAGCGAGCTCCAATTGTCCCAAAAATATACTATAAGATTTAGGGTTGGTGATCTGTCTGTCCAATCCATCTAGCGAATATTGCCACTTTCTAGAAATTCGTCGACCAGTTGAGCTCCATCAGGGTGAGCGTTGTTGTCCATTAAATGAAATAAGAATCAACTGCATCCCTGAAAAGGCAAACATATGGTACCAAGATGTCATCCCCACGCCTCACATCAGTCACAGAGCCTTTGCTAAACACAGGGTGGTGTTGGTACCAATCCAGGAAGTGTTTTTTGTAAAACGTTTGGGCGAATTTCTTTATATTTATGTCAAACAAAATGTTAATACTTTGAAAATGTTAACTATTTTTTATACTATAAATTCTCCTAAAGACACAGGCCGTCTGTATGAAGGTATTTTTTATTTATTTATTTATTTATTTCCCTGCGGGCTACCGGGATATCACTTATATATAGCAAAAAAACCGGAAAACACAAAAACCATCTCAAAAAACATTTTTTTATAATCAGTATTTATATTAATTTTAACAAAATATGTCGTTACACCATCTAGTAAAAGACCATCTTGCAGTATATATTTGCTTTTTCTATAAATCTTTTCCAGGGTCAGGCATTAAGAGCAAAAAATTCATGAAAGATGGAAAATGCGAAAACGAATTTCACAAGAAAAGTTTTGAAATAGTAAATAGTCATTTTTTTTTAAATTAAAAGTACCATCACTCTCAAGAAGGTGCCGTGCACACGGACATATTTTTCTTTCTTTTTTTCTATCTAATTAGGCGTCTAATATCTCTGATTTAAAATGTGCATAAAACGGAACGTTTACTACCTATGCTCTTGAAAATCTACGTTTACTACGTATGGAAACGACCACAAGACCAGCGAACAGCGGAAAATTGATGGGCACATGAACATAAAATTGTTCAAATTTTTGTGTTTTTAACTATCTGCCTAAAAAAAGAGTAGTCTGAGTCGAATCCATACTTATATAAGTTCTGTAGGTTTCAAATATATAAACATCTAAAATACGGCATTTAAATATGTAAACAAACAGTGGCACGCCCCTACAGTTAAAGATACGTGTTTTTTAGCATTTTTTTTTTCTTTACCAAACCATTTAACCATATCCTTCTTAAGCAGTCAAACTACATTTTTCCTCTTCAAAAGCTATGCAAATAGATTCCTCCAACGATTCATTCCATGTGATTTTTTTTACAAAGTGTGGCTTCGTTTTCGGTTTAGTAATCGCTGATTTGTATTACTTTTGACAGTTTTCTGGTGTTTCATTTACCAAATTCGTTTTTAAATAAAGTTTTCGTTTAATCTTTTTATTTAAAAATACTTTTGTCTTTTTAATACTTGAGAAATATCGGAAAACGTAAGTTTACAGGCAACAGGAATATTCGTCGGAGTAAGAGAAATTTTCAATGGAAGAAATCAGAATTTAAATGTTATTTGGCAATTTATCATTTACTTCTGGATAAGAAGATAAAAGGGGTACATTTATGTCAGCCATGAGCAAATCTCGCCAACAGCATTTTTAAAATTGCCAATGCCTGTAGTTAAATTTCGCGTATGTAAATTAAAAACAATTATTTGCTTTGAGTTATGGCTTTTTATCATATTGTTTTTCTTTTCCGTTTTTTAAATGGAATTAGTTTAAGTCAATTCCCTCATCTTCAAACTGTTTTTTAAAGGATTGTAAAATACTTTAATAACTTAAATTACTTTCTTCTTCCTGAAACAGAATTTTTTTACCTTTTTTAAAATCGTGAAAAAAAAAAAGAAACTTTGAGCCCTAACCCAATGTAATAAATAGTTTTTTGTGATAGGTTAAATCAGAATTCAGTGACGTAGCAATTAAAAAATATTGTAAGGACTCAAGAGTCTTATCAAATAACTTTATCATCAACAATCAATTATCATCAAATTTATTATCAACAATTAACAAATCCGTCGGGAACTAATGGTATTAACTACCATTAGCTGATACGAAACTGATACTTTCTTTATTTTTTATTTAAAGGCAGTTAGAAGTCCCTATACCTACCATCTTAAACGGTATCGGGACTCTTAAAATTGGAAAAAATGAGAAAAAAAGACCATTTTCAACATTTAATATTTTAAAATGCATATGATTTTAAAACCTAATTTCTAGAGCTATGGAGATATCGGCATATTCTTTCATTTTGTACGTTTAAAAAACTGTGAGATGCAGAATTATCATTTATAGGGGGATTCAAACTGTCAGACATTTGACGAGCAGAAAATTGGCAAATCAGATTACGCGAAGGATTACAAAATAAATTTTGCAACTAGAATGAAAATTTTGGTGCCTACTTATACTTCATATTATAATAGTTATCCTGAACCTAAATAAATTTGTATTTAAAGCATTATTATAAACATTCTTGTATTTAAAGCATTTTTAAGTTGTAATTAGTTAATGAAAAATTTAGAAAATTTCAACAGTATAATCAGCTACAAACTTTTTTTTTTTTTTTAACAATAAAAAATAAATTTTAGGTTCAGTTTATACAGACTAACATGAAACATATATTTTCGAAATTTCATGAAAAATATTCGGAAGTTTTTGAGATATCGTGCGCGTTATGCCCAAAAACCTCATTTGGATAAAAATAAATTACAAATTTTGGAAACGCAGCTTCAACTATTGTGCGGGTGCAATTCTAAAAGCCATAACTTCTGCTCTAATGGGAATTTCAAGAACACAATTATATGAAAATGTTCAGAAAAGATAGGAGTTTAACATCTAACAAAAAAATAAAAAATTCGAAACTTTTAAAGCTTTAAGAGTACCGAGACCCTTTAAATTACTATACATTTTCTCCAAAAACTACCAAAGATACTCGCTTCAGATTTGTTATATATGTCGTAGGCTAATTGAGAAATCCGGCTCTTTGCAAACAGCCGGGCTAATTGGAGAATACATCTCCCTTTTTCCAATTAGCCTGATATTGTTCAGGCTTATTGCAAAGAGCCTAGACAGCGTTAGGCTAATTGAAAAATGACCACTTATTATCCGATCAGGGTGATATTTTTAGCTCACAGGCTATCAAAGCCTGAGAGCTTATGTGCCCGCCGATTCTGTATGTACGTGTGTACGTACGTATGTACGTAACGCGACAACTCTTGATAGAAAAATCCGATTTGCTTCAATTTTTTTTCTAGGTTCATTCTGATAAGGTGCTTCCCTGATTAGTTTTTGGAGTTCATTGGTTAAGGATAAAGGGGGAAAAGGGGGGCTAGTCCCCCCCTTAATTTATAAAAATGGATTTTTCATGCAGAATGGATTTTTCATTTGCTCCAAATTTGGTATACCGGTTTATTGTGTTAAGGAGCTTCCCTGATTAGATTTGGAAACTCATTATTTAAGTATGAAAGGGGGAAAGGGGGGCTGCCCCCCTTAATTTAGGTAAATCAGTTTTTCATGATGAATTATTCGATTTACTCCAAATTTAGTATACCGGTTTATTAAGTTAAGGAGCTGCCTTGATTAGATTTGGAGGTTCATTGGTTACATATAAAGGGAGGAAAGGGGGGCCAACCACTCCCACGTAATTTAGATAAATGGGTTTTTCACGCAGAAATATGCGATTTGCTATAAATTTGGTATACCGGTTAATTATGTTAAGCAGCTTCCCTGATTACATTTGGAAGATCATTATTATGTACAAAGGGGGGAAAGGGGGGGCAATTGCCTCTCCCCTTAATTTAGATAAATGCGTTTTTCATGTAGAATTATTCGATTAGCTCAAATTTGGTATACTGGTTTATTATGTTAAGGAGATGGCTTGATTAAATTTCGAATTTCATTAGTTAAGTATAAAGGGATGAAAAGGGGCTAGACACCCCCCCCCTTAATTTAGATAAATGGATTTTTCATGCATAGTTACTCGATCTGTTCCAAATTTCGTATACCGGTTTATTATGTTAAGAATCTTCCCTGATTAGATTTGGAGGTTCATTAGTTAAGTATAAAGGGAGGAAAGGGGGCCTAGACCCCCCCCCCTTAATTTAGATAAATGGGTTTTTCTTGCAGAGTTATTCGATTTTCTCCAAATTTCGTATAGCGGTTTATTATGTTAAGGAGCTGCCTTGATTAGATTTGGAGATTTATTGGTTAAGTATCAAAGAGGGAAAGGGGCTAGTGTACCCTTAATTTAGATAAATGGGTTTTTCATACAGAATTATTCGATTTGCTTCAAATTTGATATACCATTTTATTACGATATGGCTTCCTTCATTTGATTTGGAGGTTCATTGGTTAAGTATAAAAGGGGGAAAGGGGGGCAATTGCACTTCCCCTTAATTTAGATAAATGGGTTTTCATGCAGAATTATTTAATTTAGTTTAATTTTTTTTTCTAGGTTCATTCTAATAAGGAGCTTTTCTGATTAGATTTGAAAGTTTATTGGTTCAGCATAAAGTGAGAAATGGGGGAGCTAATACTCCCCCTTAATTTAGTGAAATGGTTTTTTTCATGCAGAATTATCTGATTTGCTTCAAATTTGGTATACCAGTATTTTATGTTAAGTAGCTTCCCTGATTAGATTTGGAGGTTCTTTTGTTAAGTAGAAAGGGAGGCAAAGGGGACTAATCCTTTCATTTATTTTTCGAGGGGCGTTATTCTTTGAAATAAGAGTATAATATACAATTACTGTGAATAGCCTGTGAGCTCAATGCCATCAGTTTAACTGGGCAATTTTCTTTTTAGTAGGTTTATTAACGCATAACCCTACCCAAACAGGAAAAATAAATTATAACAGACCTACCCCGATCCTAGCAAGACAAAATAATTTCAGTCTACATGCAACCCGACCCGAACCTGAGAGTTCCGTTTGAAAAAACCCGAAATCCCGAACCAAATCTGATAACCAACAAAAATATTCCAAAGATCCATAACCGGATCCGAACAAGACAAATTAGTTTCCGTGGACACGCAACGCTACCAGAACCTAAATATTCCATTCGAAATCAACCTGAAACTCGTCCCGAACCAAATCTTAACCGACAAAAATATTCCAAAGAACTATAACCCGATGCAAGCCAGACGAAATAATCTCCGTCCATCGGCAACCCGAACAGAACCTGAAAGTTCTAATTGAACTCAATCCGAAACCTGGTTGTGTTCGGTTTTCGGGTTGACTTCAAATGGAACCTTAAAGTTCGGATCCGGTTGAAAAAAAATTAAACTAAATTAGATAATTCTGCATGAAAACCCATTTATCTAAATTAAGGGGAGGGGCAATTGCCCCCCTTTCCTCCCTTTACACTTAACTAATGAACCTCCAAATCTAATCAGGGAAGCTCCTTAACATAATAAACCGGTATACGAAATTTGGAGCAGATCGAATAACTCTGCATGAAAAACCCATTTATCTGAATTAAGGGGGGGGGGGGGGTCTAGCCCCCCTTTTCTACCTTTATACTTAATTAATGAACCTTCAAATCTTATCAGGAAGCTCCTTAACATAATAAACCGGTATACGAAATTTGGAGCAGATTGAATAACTCTGCATGAAAAACCGATTTATCTAAATTAAGGGGGGTAGTCCCCCTTTCCCCCCTTTATACTTAAATAATGAGCTTCCAAATCTAATCAGGGAAGCTACTTAACACAATAAACCGGTATACCAAATTTGGAGCAAATCGATTATTTCTGCATGAAAAAGCCATTTATATAAATTAAGGGGGGGACTAGCCCCCTTTTCCCCCCTTTATCCTTAACCAATGAACCCCAAAAACTAATGAGGGAACCACCTCATCAGAATGAACCTAGAAAAAAAAATTTGAAGCGAATTGGATATTTCTATCAAGAGTTATCGCGTTACATACATACGTACGTACGTACTTACACACGTACATACAGAATCGGCGGGAACATAAACTCTCAGGCTTTGATAGTCTGTGAGCTAAAAATATCACCCTGATCGGATAATAAGTGGCCATTTTTCAATTAGCCTAACGCTTTCTAGACTCTTTGCAATAAGCCTGAATAATATCAGGCTAATTGGAAAAAGGGAGATGTATTCTCCAATTAGCCCGGCTCCTTGCAAACAGCCTAGGCTGTTTGCAAAGAGCCGGATTTCTCAATTAGCCTACGACATATACATATTATGTATAATTCCTGATAAAGTGAAGACAACTTTATAAACAGATATTCTTTGGTTTCCTTTTTAAAATCTGGAATAATAAAAATAAAAGTCTCCAGTTAAACTGATGGCATTGAGCTCACAGGCTATTCACACAAATTGTATATAATACTGTTATTTCAAAGGATAATGCCCCTCAAAAAATAAATAAAGGGGGATTAGCCCCCGTTTCCCCCTTTACACTTAACCAAAGAACCTCCAAATCTAATCAGGAAAGCTCCTTAACAAAATAAACCGGTATACCAAATTTGAAGCAAATCAGATAATTCTGCATGAAAAAACCATATCGCTAAAATAAGGGGGCTCTAACCGCCCTTACCCCCCCCCCCCCACCTTTATATTTAACTAATGAACCTACAAATTTAATCAGGCAAGCTCCTTATCAAAATGAACATAGAAAAAAAAATAAAGTAAATTGGATATTTCTGCATGAAAATATATTTATCTAAAATATGGGGAGGGGACTTTCCCCCTTTACCCCTTTTATACTTAACTAATGAACCTCCAAATCTAATGAAGGAAGCGGCACATCTGAATAAACCGGTACATCAAATTTGAAGCAAATCGAATAATTTTCTATTTATCTAAATTAAGGGGTGGGCTATCCTCGCCCCCCTTTATGCTTAGCCAATAAACCTCCACATTTAAGAAAGGCAGCTCCTTAACATAATAAATCGGTATACCAAATTTGGAGAAATCGAATAATTTTGCATGAAATACCCATTTATCTAAATTAAGAGGGGGTAGCCCCCCTTTACCCCTTTATACTTAACTAATGAGCCTCCAAATTTAATCAGGGAAGCTCCTCAACATAATAAACCGGTATACAATATTTGGAGCAAATCCAATAACTCTGCACAACCCATTTATCTAAATTAAGAGAGGGGGGTTATAGCCCCCTTTCCTCCCTTTATACTTAACTAATGAACCCCCAAATCTAATCAAGGCAGCTTCTTAACATAATAAACCGGTATACGAAATTTGGAGCAAATCGAATAATTCTGCATGAAAAACACATTTATCTAAAATAAGAGGGGGTAACCCCCTTTCCCCCCTTTATACTTAACTAATGAACCTCCAACTTTAATCAGGGAAGCTCCTCGACATAATAAACTGGTATACCAACTCTGGATGAAAACACATTTATCTAAATTAAGGGGGGCTAGCCTCCCCCCCTTTATACTTAAATAATGAATCTCCAAATCTAATTAAGGCAGCTTCTTAACATAATAAACCGCTATAACAAATTTGGAGCAAATCGAATAACTCTGCATGAAAAACCCATTTATCTAAAATAAGGGGGGGAAATCCCCCCTCCCCTCTTTTATACTTAACTAATGAACTTTCAAATTTAATCAGGGAAGCTCCTTAACATAATAAACCGGTATACCAAATTTCGAGCAAATCAAGTAATTCTGCATGAAACACCCATTTATCTAAATTAAGGGGGGACCCCCCCCCCTTCCCCCCTTTATACTTAACCAATGAATCCCCAAAACTAATCAGGGAAGCGCCTTATCAGAATGAACCTAGAAAACAAATTTGAAGCAAATCGGATGTTTCTATCAAGAGTTATCGCGTTACGTACGTACATACATAGATACATACATACAGAACCGGCGGGCACATTAGCTCTCAGGCTTTGATAGCCTGTGAGCTAAAAACCGCTTTTAAATAACGAAAAACATGCATTTTTCCAAAGAAAAGCTACTATAAAAACTTTATACAAAAGTTTATAACAAAAGTTCACTTCAGATTTATCAGGGATATGTGTGAATCATTCTGGCAAGATTCCAAATAATAATATGTAGTAGTTTCTTTAAAAAGGTCTATCGAAATTCAAAAAGCAACATTTTGAGAAAGTTGAGTTTAAGGTTCTAAGTAAATTTTTTTAACTTCTTCTTGTGCTGGAAATAAAAGTAATATGCCGTTCGATAGGTGGACATTAAACAATTTAAAATATTTAAAACGGCCTTTTTCACGAATTGACTTCCAACTTCCCTTAAGACACTGTATTACAGATAATTAAGATTCGGAAGTTAATGACACAATGGAAGGATTAGGGCAGAGGGTGCTCGAATTTAGCATGAGCTGCGTCGTTTGTACTACGGATATTAATATTAGCTAAAAATGATTGTTTAAATTAGTTTATTCAATTTCTTATTCGAAAAAAAAAAAAAAGATTATCTGTAGAATAACCCTGGTATGAAAGAAATGAAATGTGTGTTGAAAATTTTAAACATAAAATAAACTGTACTCAGAATGGCTATAGCGTGATGACGCCCGTAATTATCCTATTTTCTTATTAGATATTGAAAAATTATTTATAGTACTTATTTAGGTACATATTTTTTTTTCAGAGATAAATTATAAGAAATCAAAAGAGTCAAACAGTCTTTGTACTTAAGCCCCTTGAGTCCCTTCCTTTCTTACACAGATGCTTATAATATAATATAACAGCTTCCATATAATACAAAAGTAATTTGCACTATAGTTTACATTTCAGACAATTTGATTTTTCTTTATGTTAATTCATAACGCAAAAGATTTATTATTCACCAGCTATGTAAATAATCGTCAAATGTGTACTTATTAACTACACTAATTTTTTTACGAATGGCATTATGTGATTTGCAAACATAATCAGGCAAAGGTTCAGTCAATTGAAATGCACGAAAACATCATTTAAAAAAAATTCAATAATGTTTAATTTTCTGAGAGGCAATGATTATATTTATATTTATTACAAACAAAAACTAATCTATCCATAGTTTGTGAAACACGCAAAATGATTAAAGTTAAATAAATAAGTTTATGATTAACCTTCTACAGTTTATATTACACACACACACACACACACACACACAAAAAAAAAAAACTATTATGATTTCTCGCAACCTTAGAAAATGTATTATTAAATTAACTAATTACGTAAATGCTAACTAACCGCCTAAATAGAGAAACTACACAAATATCTACATATTTATTCCACTAACATTTTTTAAGAATGGCATATTTGGAAATGCAATCGGGCAAATATTTAAGAAACTGAAATGCGTGAAACCAAAGATTAAAAAAAAAAAAATCTCTATAACGTTTAATTGTCTAAGGATTTGGTATTCTTTTATTACATTTTTAGAAACAAATTCAATTTAACTATCTTTAGAGAAACACGAAACATAGTTACAGTTAATTTAGATAATTTGGCTGAAGTTTATAAATTTTACATTACATAAACTTATAAATAAACTATTCTAATTTATCTTAAGTTAAAAAAGCTAATATTAAATAAACTAATTGCGTAAAAAACTTTCAATATCTATTTATTTACTCAACTAACATTTTTATAAATGATATTTTGCTATTTTCAAAGATAAGCAGGCAAATATGTAATCAACTGAAAAGCACGAAAAATAGTTTCCTTAAATCAGAATAAAATTTTATTTTCCTAGTGGCATTGGTATCTTTTAGCTACAATAAGTAGAAACAAAAGTGAATTTCAGTAACTTTTGTTAAACACCAGAAATAATTAAAGTTAATTAAATTTGCGAAAGTGTTCAAATGAATCAGAAACATGTTTTTCCCTATGATTTTTTACTTTGCGTTGTACTTGATATAAACTAGTATTATTCTTACATTCTTATAATTTCACCAACGTTTTTTTTTTAGTTAATACAACAGAATTATAATTTTAAACGGCAAATGTTATTTCATGCAGATTTTTATTATTCATTTTTATAAGTATAATAATGTGTTTTAATGCATATATGTCTAAAGTATTTCAAGTATGCTTTGGTTATCACACTAATTTTTTCTACTCATTCTAATATTTTAATTTATAATAGCATTAACAATAAAGAATAAGAAAACACAATAAACATAAAGAACAATGGAGTCCATTTCTGGGGATGAAGATGAAAACATTTTATCAACATATACATTTTTAATAATTAATCTGAAATACGGGGTACGGTCCAAAAGTTCGGGGATAAGGTATAAAAAACCTTACCCTGAATAGTTCACAGGAACTAATCACAAAAACCTTCAAAGTAGTCACCTTGGGCGACGATACACTTTTGCTAGCGTTCGCATAACTTCTACAAGCACTGCTGGAAGCCATTTTTCGCAACCTGCCGTAAGGCTTCCAGCGATGCTACTTTCACCTCATATAATAACATCAAACGGCGTCTCTGTAAATTTGTTTTCATTGATGGGAACAGATAAAAGTCACACGGGGCTAAGTCCGGTGAATAGGGGGGTGTGGAAGCACATTAGTGCGAGTTCTGGTGAGGAACTATTTTACCAACTGGGATCGATGTCCTGGTGCATTGTCATGCAGAAGGTACCAGTCTCCACTCTTCCAGAACTGAGGCCATTTACGACAAATGGATTCTCTCAAACGACATAAATTGCATAAATAATGCTCCTTGTTAACAGTTAAACCTTCGGGAATAAATTCTGAATGCACAATTCCTTCAGAATAAAAAAATACCTCCATCATTACTTTCCCTTTGCTCCGATCCTGCCGCCATGGTAGATTTACCGTACACCTTTCTTAGCATTTCCAAAGTCTCGATTGATGTTTTGCCTAAGTGGTCAGGCTACACCTACTTACTAGTAAGCGAGGTACTAATAAGCGCTCAAATAAGTGCAGCGCTGTTAAAAAAAGACCTCTTTCTTACGTCGCGGAGCAAAGGTAACTAACTTCGGAAGATGACAGTTCGGTCACTTGACATGGGATAAACCAACGTGGGCAGATAGGGGAAGGTTGGGAGAATCTATTTCAAGCAGTTTAACTTTAGGTACTTGCTTTCCTCGTCCGGAATGACCGCAGTCACCGAATTTTTGGATCGTACCTCGTATAAAATTTGGAGCATTCTTACACAATAGAATATAAGACAAAGATATAATAGTACAAGAGCCGGCAGCACAAAAACCTATGTTATTAAGCACAAGAAAAAAACCTTTATTTTATGGAAGAGTAGAAGTAGCGTGTGAGATGAAATCTCAGTGTTTAAATTATGTTACTGTTTTATTTTTTTTGGCCTTATACATCGATGTTCTTTAAACTTAAACCCATATTTATTTTTGCGCGGGCGATTCGTTTCGACCGCACATCGGCAAGTTCGCTGACGTTCGGCTGCCCCTGGCATGGGATGCTTCTCCTTTGAACTTTGTACGATTGTGATGACGTCATCGGAGCAAGCCTCTCACGGCATATGCATTGAATGGATGTTGAACTTTCGGAGGTGTGTCTATTCGCCGTGTGTGGAGCAAATTAAAAATAAGCTTTTTAAATGTTTTCTTTTGGATTTGTTTATTAAGACATTAGCTAATATTTTAAATTCTCTAATATATTTAAATCTTTTCTTTCAGTAACTTTTGAAGTCCCCGTATTCTTACTATAAATTAAAAATTCTGTTAATTTTAAATCAGAATCTGTTTTGTTGGAGAGCTGTCATGACTTAGTTTTGGTTTTAAAAAGATCGCGGGCTCCGGCTCCGGTCTGCCGACGCCGATGAATGTGGAATCCGATGAAAAGCTTTTACGTAAACGATGTCTGCGATTTTAACAACTCCTGTTAAATTATTTCTGGATAATTTTTGATTTATGCTGCACTTTAATTTTTTAAAGAAATATATATCTTCAAATGGAGTAGATGCTTTTATTGGCAAGAATTAATTTATGAACGGTGACCAACGGGAAGCCTTCTCTTCTCCTCTAAAAAGATGGAATAAACGTTTAATTTACATCGTTATCTAGTCTCCTCTTCATTTATTTTGCAGACGACACGATCCAAGTAAGAAGTTTAATTTATTTCTATTTTTTTTAAAATTGCTGACCTCAAAGAACAGAGGGTTTTATTGCAACATTACACAACGCATTGTAACTAAAAAGAACTTCAAATTTAATTATACCTTTCATATCACGGCACATTATCAGTTATACCACATTTGGTGCCGCAAAAACAGTGGTTCTGAAGAAAATTTAGATTGATTTGAAGAAAATTCGTAATATTTTAGAACTTTTGTTCTCAGAATAACTTTTTGAATTTTTGTTTTTTTGAGGTGTTCAATAGAATTCAAGATTTATTCTTTTAGTGAATTTTAAGAAATATGGAATATTTTATGTAAGAATTTATGCATAACTACATATGACAATATTTTTTTAGTATTGGAAGTTTCTGTTCTCAAAAAAATTTCTTGCATAGATTTTTTCTACTTTGAAGAATTAAATTTTATAATTCTGGAATGAATTTTGTTCTGCTCCATCTTGAAGAATATAATATATTTTACTAAGTTTCCCATATTTTTTTTTAAACAATTATTTAAATTAAGATCAATTTCCTATTGAAGAATAGTCATATTTTTCATGATGCATAATTATTATTCTATTTAAATAGTTTTATTTGAAGAATTTCATCTACATATTCTTTTATTTGTAATGAATTATTAGAGAACATAATTTTTTTTTAAAAGAATGATTATTTGGTATATATATTTTTTTGAAATGAATTATATATTGTTCTTAGAAAAATTCTAATGAGTTTGAAATAGTAAAATTGTTCTCAAGAACATATTTCATATTTTAAGAGGCTATGACTTTGGGTTTTTTTAATTAAAATTTTTATGGCACTATTAAATTGCAACAAATTTGTAAATTCTATATATATTTATAAGAGGTATTATTTTTGAAATCATGATTATTGGTACTGAGAAATTTTATTCTTATGTCATACTTATTATTCTGAAGCTGAAATTCTTCACAGAAGTTAGTAGTTGCAAATATCCTATATAACATTCTTAGAGATTTCTATGCTTCTGTTCTACAAATTTCAAATCAAGATATTTTGTTTAACAATAATTTGAATACAAGAGTTTGTTCATAGATTTATTCTTATGCCATCTGGATTGTGATGTTCTATTATAATCATACAGTTTGGCTTAGTGCAAAGATAATCTGCAACTTACAAATTAAGAATGTATACATTTAAGAATATTTTCACATTTATTATACAACTGTTCTCATGTTGTTTCTAAAAGCACTCTCAGCTGACAAAATTTTATATTTGAAAAATTCATGTTGCTTCTTTTTTTTTTTTTTAATATATTCTTATGGCAAGTTATAATTTTGAAATTGAGACCTTTCCACTTCATCGTATGTGCAGACTATGACAGTTTTCAACAGACAAGATTCTCATGTTGCTCTCAGAAAAAGAATGAAAGCAGCATTATTTTTTTTTACTCTTGAGAAGAAGTAGGCATGGGGCAACTTCATTCCTGTTACAGTTATATTCTTGAAATTATTTTACATCATCTAGTTAAAAAAATCTTATGGTTTTATACATCTTTTAAAATAAGTTCTCCTATTGTCAGTGTTGTCTGCAATAATTTTAACTGTGTGTCACTGCTGTTTCGCATATTTAAAGACTGTCTCTCTACATATGCTGCTCTAAGAGTTTCTATTCCAACCTGTTAAATATATATATATATATATATATATATATATATATATATACTCACCTGCAAAAAACTTTGCTTCATTCTCAACAGTTTCTTACCTGATGAAGTTGTCCATTCACTGATGAGTTGTATCCATTTGTGCTGACCTCTTCTCTAGTATTTTCCTTGTTTGATGATAGAAGATAAATGTATTAATACTTACCTGCTTAACTCACTGTTTTATAACAATAACTTTTAAATTTATGCTTCATTTTCAACGCTGAAGTGATTATTGAAAGGGGTCATGTCATGTTTGAGTCATTTATCCTTACAATGTCTGATTCAATTCAATATCTTCGATGTTTGTCTTTAAAGCTAAGTAAGATTTACGAGTAATCTCAGATGTTTTCTCAAGTAATAGCTGTCACAAGACCTGATTATGGAAGTGTTATTGGTTTGCCTTTTCTCTTGTGAGATGTAATTTATCCTTACTAAGTGGATTGGTTGACTTGTCTGCTCCTATAAGTCAGTGTTGCTATTTTTTTGCAAAAATATTTTTTTTTTGCTAAATCAAGAAAATTTATGAAATAGTATAAAATTAGTTACTTTCAATATTGATTCTTACATATACCTGCTGCAGTTACAAAAGTTGTATTTTGATTCAGGAATTCTCAAGATCATTTTATTTTCTGCCTAAATTCCCCATATTTCAAAAATTTTATTGTGCCTTTGTTTTCATTTATGAATATACCCAAAGTCTCAAAATTTTTATGTTGTCATATGCCTCATATTTTTACACAAGTAATTAAGTGAATGAATTCTGAAGATTTATTATTAATGAAGAAATTAAAAAAAAATTTTTAAGCATCAAATCAATTCCTATACAAGATTACACAAAAAGAAATGAAAAGCACAGTTCTTAGTAACTATTTAACAGCGCCTTTTGATATAGAAGTGTTCCTTAGTGAATCTTCAAAATTACTAAGAAGTTTAAAGAAAAAGTGCTTATTGATATCATCACCTACCTACTTATGTCTCATTTTTTACCCAAGATGTGTGTGTGAATCTTCAATTTTTCACCAAATACAACATCATTTTGTCTACTTCAGTGCTCTATAATTCATCCTTTTAGTGTGTTCGAAAATAGTGATTACTGAAAGTTAATGATTAGCTTCAAAAGAAGTGAAGCACACAGATGTTGTGTTGTCGCCCAAAAAAAGTTATCGTCCAATGTTACTGTATAATGTCTATTCAACTGTTAAGTTGATGTTGCCTTTTTGTGTATGTCATCTAGAGATATGCACCTGTTTCTACATGGTAAACACGATGTTTACACCTTTGCAACAATACACATAACTGATGTCTTTTTTTGTGTACCAAAACTGTCAGCTTGTTTTTGAACACTCTCATAACATTTATTTATTTTTCATGCAAACTTTAAATTGTGTTTATAACGCTAAAGAATCAAGGATCTGTAAAGAAGGACATTGCTGTTGTTTTTGCAGTTATGGGATTGTATATTGTGCTATTTAGTGTATATAGTTATTTTTTTCTTTTGCACAAGGTGTCAGGAGCCTTGTTTAGGGAAAATCCAAGCCACCTGAAATCTTGAGTAAAACATGAGTAGTCACAGTGTATATTGTTCTATGATTGTGGATAATAGTATATTTTTTACATAATTCTCTTGATTTTTCTGCATGAAATATTTTATGTAAATGATTTATAATATTTATATTATGGTACACTTAAAATTTTAAATTTCCCATGATAGTGTCAATTTTTTTAAATCTTTCATTGTATATGAAAGCATTTATTTTTTCTGGGGATTCCCCACCCACTCAACCAAATACTTACTTATTCTTAAAACCATGGTTTCTCTGTTTCTCTATAAATTTATGAGTTTATCTTTATGCATATTTAAAAATTGTATTAAGTGATGTCTCATATTTTAAAGAATATTATATACTTTGAAAATTTTTGATGAGTAAATAATACAAAAAGTATTGGTGTTTGTTGATATATTGCTTTTATAATCTAATGAAAAGTAGTAAGAGTATATGTTTCAGCAATATAACACTTAATTCCTTTTAGACATGTCTCTCTCATATATATATATTGTTGCAACTACTTTAACTATCTGTGTTTTACATGTGAGTGGTCATTTAGTGCACGATTTGGCTACTTGTTTATGTGGAATACAGCTGGTTGTTTGAAGTCAAAATATTTAGTACTAAATTGAATTTAAAAAAAAATGATTAATTTTGTATTGTGAAAATGTTACTAAAGATATTTTTTATGTATGGCCAGTTTGGAGTAATTAAAATAAATGCTCTATTTTATAAATTATAAGTCCTAGGCGATGATCAAATACTGAAGTTATTTTGATCTTTGTTGCTTATAAAGTGCAACTTTTCTTACATGGTATACCAACTTAATGAAATGTTTGATATTGAGCTCATTATATATATGCTAATTCTGAGTAATGCATAACATTTTATATATACTAATTCTGATTTTTGTTTAGCATTTTTACTTAAGTAATACATAGGATTTTATATATGCTAAGTCTCATTTTTTTAGCATTTGTACTTAAGTATTATTTTTGAAGATAAGTTTATGACATCATACTGCAATTGCCATAAATAGAAAGATTTGTCATATTTTTTTAATGTATACTATTTGATATACTATGTATACTTTTAAAGTATTTTCTTTTTCTTCTCTCTTCCCTTTTGGTCACCACTAAATTTTATTTGCAGCAGTTTATAACTTTTGGCTTTATTTTAATATTTTAACTTTGATTTTTTTTTCTCTGTCTTTGGCATTCAAAATTTTGTCATCCCGTTTCTGTAAAAGGTTTTTATTTCATTTTACCTTTTACATCACTTGCTCTGCCAAAATTTTACTCGGTAAATGGGGGTATTGTGAGATGAAATCTCACAGTGTTTAAATTATGTTACTGTTTTATTTTTTTGGCCTTATACATCGATGTTCTTTAAACTTAAACCCATATTTAT
Organism: Maratus speciosus; assembly: GCA_963932465.1. NCBI lineage: Eukaryota > Metazoa > Arthropoda > Arachnida > Araneae > Salticidae > Maratus > Maratus speciosus. Next base: position 61,014,276 of record OZ010788.1, read on the forward strand.
TTTTGCGCGGGCGATTCGTTTCGACCGCACATCGGCAAGTTCGCTGACGTTCGGCTGCCCCTGGCATGGGATGCTTCTCCTTTGAACTTTGTACGATTGTGATGACGTCATCGGAGCAAGCCTCTCACGGCATATGCATTGAATGGATGTTGAACTTTCGGAGGTGCGTCTATTCGCCGTGTGTGGAGCAAATTAAAAATAAGCTTTTTAAATGTTTTCTTTTGGATTTGTTTATTAAGACATTAGCTAATATTTTAAATTCTCTAATAGATTTAAATCTTTTCTTTCAGTAACTTTTGAAGTCCCCGTATTCTTACTATAAATTAAAAATTCCGTTAATTTTAAATCAGAATCTGTTTTGTTGGAGAGCTGTCATGACTTAGTTTTGGTTTTAAAAAGATCGCGGGCTCCGGCTCCGGTCTGCCGACGCCGATGAATGTGGAATCCGATGAAAAGCTTTTGCGTAAACGATGTCTGCGATTTTAACAACTCCTGTTAAATTATTTCTGGATAATTTTTGATTTATGCTGCACTTTAATTTTTTAAAGAAATATATATCTTCAAATGGAGTAGATGCTTTTATTGGCAAGAATTAATTTATGAACGGTGACCAACGGGAAGCCTTCTCTTCTCCTCTAAAAAGATGGAATAAACGTTTAATTTACATCGTTATCTAGTCTCCTCTTCATTTATTTTACAGACGACACGATCCAAGTAAGAAGTTTCATTTATTTCTATTTTTTTTACAATTGCAGACCTCAAAGAACAGAGGGTTTTATTGCAACATTACACAACGCATTGTACCTAAAAAGAACTTCAAATTTAATTATACCTTTCATATCACGGCACATTATCAGTTATACCACATAGCGGAATATAATGATCCATGTCTGCCGGAAGTGAAGTGGTGCATATGCCAAAAAATTAATACCACCAGTGGTTAACTCGTAGGTTTATCATTGTGTTTGTCCTACAAACAAAGGTATGAAAACATAGAGGATAGCTGTGGGACAAATACAATGATAAAAATCTTCGAGTCAACCACGGGTGTATTAATTTTTGGCTTATACACCACTTCACTTGAAGCAGACATGGATCATTAGATTCCCCAACTTCTGCTCTCCGACAAAATAAAGGTTTTTTTCTTGTACTTGATAGCATAGGTTTTTTGTGCTGTTGTCTCTTGGACTATAACGTTCATCACAGAAAGCAGACGACTAATATTTCGTAATTAGGTTCACAATGAAACTCGGTGTCAAAAGTAAGCGATTCCAGCACGAATTTGGTTAAAAGTGTATGAAAGTTACAAGAATGGAATTAATAATAATAGCTATTATTAACTCCATTCACTATTGTTAACTCCATATAACACTCACTAAAGTCATTAAATTATTGTGGATCCGATTAGGAATGATTCACAAGGTTAGGATAGCAGTAACCCTTGATGAGTCATCAAAGCATTAAATTAATTTATTTTGATTGTCAGAAAAAAGTCCTGCATGTAAATGTTGCTGAAATTTCACGAATAAATAACAAGATATAGACATCACATAAATTTTCAAAAGCACAACATATAAGTGACATCTCCTGTATGGCAAATTACACCAAAATGTCGCCAGTACTAATTTATGTTAAGGTCTAACCGAATAAGAAACTTCGTGAAATTCCGTGCATTAGTTCTTCAGATATAGCTCTCACGGTATATTGTCATCTATAGATAATTATTTCTGAAAGTATGTGTTTAATAAGCATGTATATAATTTGGAATTGTGTAGTAAATTTCTCACACCTATATTTTAAAATTTTCAAACATTAATTACTGAATTTTTTTCAACATTGCTAACACACGTAAAATTGACATAGTGAAAAATTATCCAAGCCTGGTATCGAACCAGTGTCATGGACATCAGAAGTACAGCATTGGCGCGTAATGTCAATGATGCTGGTTCAAATCCAAGCAGCTTGTACAATCGTAGAAAAAAAAGTTAACACCCCTACTAACTCTGCAAATAAGTATAATAGAAGAAAATTACTGGTACCAAACGATTGGAAGTAAAGTCTACTTCTAAATGATTTGAATAAAATTTGCTTAGGACGCATCTACAAATAGAAATTACACCAAACTTTGTTTTTTTCAATGGAAATACCCAATTTTCACAATATATTTGAAATCTTCGGTTCAAACTATGCGTAGAAATGAATTTCAAGTCATTTGGCCTATAAGATTTTAAATTATAAACATTCAAAACATAGAGCTTCTAATGAATTGCATTTTTATATTTTTATTAATATGTCCTGAAATTAAAATCCTAATGTGATATTTTTTGTGTGTTTATAATATTAAAAAATCCAAACATAAAAACATTGAATTTGTAATTTTAAAAATTTTATAATATGAATTATGAAATTCGTATTCGAAATATATGAATTGCAACCTACATTTTTTTTTATAGATTTATATTATATACTATATATTAAGTACTGCTACTTATATTAAGTAGCAGTATAATTAAGTAAGCTACTTATATTAAGTACTGCTTTATGCAAATTCTCAATTTCAAAATTTATTCCAACTAGTTTTCGAATTATATTTAAAAAACGTCAAAATGATGGTTTAAGGATGTGCAGAAAAGCATAATTTGAAAAAATTATATTTTACTCATTTTACTGTAAGATTTGGGCAGGCATTGTTAGTCGAAACATATTAAGCGAGTGAAATGGTACTATTGGCAAGAAATAATATATTAATAGAAGTGACATAGTCATTCTGCAGCATTTCAACAATATTGAAGGGTGTAGAATTTATATAATACAAAAAAATAAAATTTGGGTTCGTTTTGATATGTACAGTGGCGGTCAAAAGTTTCCGGCCAGCATAAAAAGGTTAATTTGTAGGTATACCCATAAAAAGAGGAATCTCAAAGTGATACTTATCCATTTTATTGACATAATAATTAGAAACTTATTTATGGAATAACAAATAAATATCAATAAACTTAATTGACAGAATAAATTACAAAGGAAAGCACATGCTCTCAAAAGTTTCCGGCCATCTTGGAAACTTGGAAAAATGGTGTTATAATAGAAAGAAACAATGATCAACAATATTTACAATTAGTATTTTCTCGTCATACATTTAGCAATAAGTACTGCGGCGCAGCGACGTGGCATCGATTCAATGAACGGTTGATGAACGTCTATGATAAGTTTTATCGACTTTTTTTGCCATTTTCAGGAAAATTCTACTGATTCTACTGGAATATTTATAATTCCGCAGATGTTTATCAAGTTCGTTTCAAAGAATTTCTATTGGATTCAGACCGAGTAATTGGGCTGTCCATTTCAAAAACGGATTTTATTCGTGCAAAAGCCACTGATTGAAGAGCTTTCATGCATGCTCTGGGTCGTTATCATGCTGAAACAAATAGTTGTGACCACAATTTTTCCTCAGTAAAGCAGCAAAGGATCTTGCAAGATATCCTAATGCATTGCACTATTCATCTTGCCGCGGATTTCAAGTAATGGCCGGACACTTTTTCCAGAAGACACTATACACAGCATAACGTGTCCACCACCATGCTTCATTGTCGGAATAACATATCTTGTATCATACCATTTGTTTTTAGGTGATCGGACTTAGTGCCTGCCATCACTCCCAATAACGGTGAACTTCGATTCACCGCAAAATAGTACTTTTTTCTAGTTTTCTCTTGACTAGTCTTTGTATTGCTGGCAAACACCAGTCGAACCCGCTGATTTTTTTTTAACTTATGAAAGATTTTTTTTAACGCCGACTCTTAAAAATAAATTCTCCATAAAGTTCTATCTCACGTAAGCGTCTTACACGCTAGAGAGACTTATTTTAACAATATTTTCACTCCGTAAATCGAGAGATATTGCAGCGACATTTTTATGCGGGTCATGAAATACTTTTCTTTTGATAACACATTCCACACGAATAGTCGTTTTCCGGGGTCTCCCAGATCGTGGCAAGCGCTGAAAGCCATGGCCATCTTTATATATATTTTTATATATCATTCACAGTAGATTTCCGATCGATAACGTTGCGCTATCTCATAAGACATTTGTCCCTTTAGCGACAAACAAATCACTCGTTTACGAACAATAATTGCTGCACTTTTCATTTTTGAATTTCAACTAAGTTATCCATGTTGATTAATTAACAGACACGACCAAAATACACTTTACCGATAGCAAAAACTAACGAATGACGAATGGCCGGAAACTTTTGCAGACTCGAATTTCCAATTCCTCCCATTGCATCATCTTCAATATAATTGCATCATCGTCAAGTTCGTTAATGGGCAAAATCGGACCAAGGGGTCGGAGATAGGGAGTGTTTTTGTGATAACATAGAACAAAAGCTATAACTTCTTAATTTTAATACGTACCATAGTGGTTTAAAGTTATTATTACATCTAGGAAAAGGTCCAAAAATTTGTGTATAACATATTTTTGATACCATTAAAAATGGGCTCCAGGTACAACAAAAATAGAGTTTTAAGAAGAAAAAATTCATAACCTTGTCAATTCACACGATATTGAATCCACTTAAATTTATTATAAATCTACTTATCATTATCTACAACTTTTATATTGACAAGTTTTTGATACAAACAACACTTACATCCAAAATAAATAAATAAATAAATAAAATAAAATTAAAATTAAAATAACAAAAAGAGGGGGGGGGGGGGCAGTGAAGCAGAAAAAAATCATAATTTCGTCAATTCAGAACAACCCAAATCCACTTAAATTTGTTATAAATCTTCTTAATATTATCTACAAATTTTTATAGTGACACGTTTTCAATAAGCACAACTATTACAGCAAAATAATAATAATAATAATAATTTGAAGATAAAATTATCATCTAGACATGATTCTGATAAAATCTCTTAGAGAAAAAAGAAGTTAAAAACTCGTCAACAGTGGCCAGATTAAATTATTAAACTAGGTTTATCTTTAATCTTAAATTCTTTTTATTGGTAAAATTAGCACTTAACTTCGAAATCTACCTGTGAATGTAGAACGAGCTAGCAGGTATTTTTTTTTTCTACTTAAAATATCTTCTTTCAACTTATCAGCGGCGAAATTTCTGTTACAATATTCTGGTAGTGCTAGAAAGTGTATCATAATTTATGATTGACGTATGATTTTTCATTTTTGTTTTTTCTTAATCATGCATTGAAATACTCTGCCAATGTTTTAACTCTGATATTTTATTCAACTGTCTCATTCCATGTGAAGATTTCGTTTTAAATTTGAATTTTTATTTCTTCTTCTGGTTTTTAAATTTACGTTTTCGAGAAACAAAAATTGTAATTTTAATTATCTAATTAGTTTTTTATTTCTATTCCTCTTGCCGTTCTAATTTATAAAAATATGATTCAATAAATATTTATTTCTGTTACTAAAAGATTTTGATTACAAGAAAAGAAGTTCATGAAAAAATCTATGATTAACCTTTAATTAAAGTTTTTGATGGCGTTAGTATATTTGTATAATCTTTAATTAATTTTATAAAATAAAAATGTGATTTATAAGATTCTTTTTAAAATTATTTTTTTTTGAAAACGTCGTCATTTAAATTGGAATCTAAAAACATTGAATGCAATTAGGTATTAAAAACTAATTTGTTCCTTTTTTGGATGATTTAAGAAGATAGATATTTTTTTGGCCCCAAACATATTTTTTAACAATTAATTTTATAGAAAAAAGGGGGAAAGTATACATATATATATTTACTTATAGGGCACAAATTATTTGCGAACGACTTCTTAAGACGATATAAAAAAACATTATATTTTATTAAAAATAAATTAAAAAATACTTATAGTGTAAAAAGCATTTAAAAATGTAAAAGATGATATATATTTATAAATTAGTTTTGATCCAATTAAAAAGTTTTTCCTGATTTGAACTTAAAAGACATTTGTTGAGTTTTAACTTTTCATTTCTTCAAAAAAAGAAAAGAAAAAAATGCTTTATTTATGAGGGCCAGATACACTGACCTTTTGTTAAAAGTACTCACTTCTTTATTTTCGAGTAAGTAATTAACACTAGTTTTATCTGGCAAAAATATTTAAAAAAAATAAATATTTACATATCTTAGTCTACATATAGGTTAGAAGAATTTAAATTTATGAAAGATCTTCAATTAAGCTTTCAAGTATTTTTTACAGGCGTAATAAACCTTGTGATATAAAAGAAAAATTTAATTTCAAAGAAAGTTTTTAACGTGTAAAACTTAAAAATATATCACGGCTTGTTTTTGTCTAGAAACGATTAGAAGAGTAAAAAAATATTATAAAATATAATTAGTAATTTTTTTATTATTTCGAAAAAAATGTTTCAGAATTTCGGAACCTTTCTTATGCTAAATATCTATTCCTAAATGATTATTTATTTATTTATTTGGATGGATGAATGTATGGGATATACATACCAGTATAAAAGTTCTTACAACATGTTCTTAAGATAATATTAAACAGTATGCATTTTTATCTCATTATCCTTTGGTTAGGGGCTGTACTTATAAAACGTTATCAACTTTTTTGTAATTTTTGACCCCCTCCCCCCCTTACGATATCATACGTTATAATCTCTCGACCCCCCCCCCCCACGCAATGATATCGCTATCAATGTCTAAAAATTCATTTGATTTTTGGAGTGATTTACAAATAGGGTTACATTTATTTTTCGCATAGTTTATTTATTCACAATGAAGAGAAGTCAATAAAATACCATTTTATATATAAAATAACTTTATATTAAATTAAATAACACTTAAAAGAAATAGTTACTTTTTAAAAGAATTTAATAATAGCTTTTTTTTACATAATGCCGTCAACAGTAATAATGTCTTCTTCTTGCACTTGACCCCGCACAGGGGGGGGGGGGGGGACAGAACTTCTTATCAACAAAGCAGACAGACAAAGTATTTTCTCTTTTATTTACTAGTAAACACAAAGTATCATTTCAAACCTACTTCGCATATGGTTTTTGGAACAGCGGATTATATATGCGTACACATATGATAGAATGGAATGCCAAACGTTGGGGTATTACATATTTTGGAATTAAATAATTTTATAATCATTCAAAGATTTTAATAATAACTTTGTATTATCATAAAAATAGATAACAAACTAAAAAAAAGATAACATACAATTTTGATGTAAAGACCAAGTTAGAAATAAAAAAAGAAAATTTAGGTTGGGTGAAAAATGATATCGATACCAAAAGACAAATCCCCCCTCCCCCTATCGATATCTTACGATATAATGTACCAGACACCCCCTCCTCCCTAAAATGATAACATTATATATGCACAGCTCCTTAGTATTATCCTTTTGATCCAGTATATTTTCATATGAATGCTATTTCATAGTTAAGTTTAATTGCTACAGTTAAGTAATGGACAACGATAAGTCATAATTTGTTCATAACTATTATATTCGCCTTTAACCCGTCATAACAGGTTTGGATGTGACACCAGACCTAATAAACTGTTTTAAAGTGAACAACTCTGCTAGTTTAAGAGTGCATGATTCAGTTACTTTAACCTGGCGTAACAGGATTTAAGCGGGTGCAGTTAATTTACGACATAAAAGATCTGATTTCAACCCTACCCCTGTTATGACGGGTATTTATTAGTTGTGTTTATTACAGTTACGAAGAAAGAAAATGACATCTAAGCTTGATTGTTACCACTACTCTGAAAAGATGCTATCATAATATTTTGAATTCCGAATTTTTAATTACCAACACTCACTACATTGTAGAGGTCTCCTTCGTCAATCCAGTATTTTTTTTTTTTTTTTTTTTTTTTTTTTTTTAAATAATTGTTGGAAATATCGCCATATGAATAAAATGTTATTTGTTCAAACACATCTCTTAGCTACCAGGGAAACGATTCCGATTATTAATTCCTAATTAACGGTTGCTGATATAATTTGACGCGTACCTATATTATCCATGCCCTTGCAATTTAGACTTTGCTTGAGTTGCTTGAGGTTTGCTTTGAAAAAAACATGCACATGCACAGTCGTGGGAAGAAAAAAAAACCCCACTAACTCTTAAAATAATTATAACAGCAGAAAGTTACTGGTGCCAAACGATTGGGGAAAAGACTACTTTTTATTTTAGGGTGCCATCTATTAATCAAAATGAGACCGAAATCCAATTTTTTCAATGGCAACACCCAATTTTGATAGAACATTTTAAATCATCGGTTCAAACTATGCCAGAAAGGAAATGTCAAGTTGTTTGTATGATAACTTTTTGAATTATAAACATTCAGACTTTTAATGTCGAATTACATTTTCTTGTTTTTATTAATATCTCCTGAAATTTGAATCCCAATGTGATATTTTTTTGTGTGGTTATAATACTAAAGAAACCAACATAAATACATTGAATTTGCAATTAAAAATTTTTTAATATGAATTATGAAATTTATTTTCGAAAAAAATATGAATTGCAACCTACGATTTTGTGAAAGATTTATATTTAATTTGTCCTGCTTTATGCGAATTCTCAATTTAAAATTTGTCTTCCAAATAGTCTTCGAATTATGATTAAAAAACATCAAAATGATGGTTTAAAGGGCCGCCTATATGACTTGCAGAAAAGCATAATTTGAAATATATATATATTTAACTAATCTTTTTTTAAACATCTGGGTTGGCAATAGTCGAAACATATTTAGCGGCATATTGCAAAATTTACTACATTAATAAAAGTGACATAGCCATTCTGTTGTATTCCAACAATCGGAACCGATACAGCCCCTAAAATATTCTAATTTTAAAATAATTGATTTCCCTGAAATTAATCGTACGAATTTCAGGAAAATTTTTGTTTACTATAATAGTAATTAGGAATATTAGGATAATAAGAGTATAGAATTTATTTATGGTGTCAAACTTGAGTATTGATATTGGAAAAAAAAACAAAGTTTGGGTTCGTTTTGATATGTAGGTGTCCCCCTAAGTATATTTTATGTACATCATTTAAAAGTAGACTTTATTTCCAAACGTTTGGTATGAGTAACCTCCTTCTTGAATAATTTGTTGCAGAGTTAGTAGGCGGTGTTTTCTTCCACGATTGTACAAAATGCGTGATATCATCCTATATGTTTGATAGAGTTACGAAAAAAGGAATTTGCATCTAAGCTTCGTTGTTCATGTCTCCCCCAAACAGATGCTATTAGAATAATTTAAATTCCCAATTGTTGTTACCAATGCGCACTACAATGTAGAGGTCCTTTTCGTCCATGTAGTTTTTTATTTCGAAATATTTGTTGAAAATTTGTTGAATTGGGTTATTGTCTGTACAAAGACAGCTGTTAGCCTCTAAGGAAAGTATTATGGTTATTAATTCCTAATCAACTCCTGCTGGTATAATCTGATGCTTTCCTAATATTCTTCATGCCTATCTAACTTCACATTTCGTGTTGTTTGAAAATCGGGTTGCTATAACTTGTATAAAGTGCGTGGTAGCAATTTCTCACTATTTACCTATTTAGTAGAATAATTTTAAATGTCTTGTAAATGAACAATGTCGGGAAAATATTGCTTCAGTTTCAAATGCATGCTGCAGTGCACGATACGGTAATAACGAAAAGAAAAGGAAAAAGATTTAAATTACTCATATTTGTACATTTAAAGACTGAGTAACTAAAAAAAATTGGATAACTTTTTGCAACACTTTTCAAAATTAATTGTATTTTTTACCAGTTTATGGCGTTGTAATCTCAATGTTTGCAATAATAGGTGAATATGCACTTCGCTTCAGAGTTAGGCAAATTTGTAATCTCAATTATTCACAATGTAATTACAAGTTAATTGCTTATTCTATTTACACACATTTAAACGCAGAAATTTCATCAAATAACGGGATAGGGACGGTTCCGGCTACAGTACTGCAAGAATTTTTTTACGGCATGTAATTTTAACTATAATTAATTACAAAAAATTAAATTGTAATTACATTGCAGATAATTGCAATTTCAAATTTGCCCGACTCTGGTTCGTGTTAAATAACATTACATTACATTCGAATGTGCTATACTCATAGGAATTACATTTTGTAATTGAAGGGCAAAGTTTGAAGCCCCTCTACGTAATGTTTGTACTGAAATGAATGAATATGGATGATAAAATGTCGATACTGATTCAAATAGTCCACCAGAGAAAGTCGGGTGGAATAACATAATTTGAATTTGGGCCCTATCTACGGCCGATTTCATTGTCGCCCGAGAAAGTTTTCGTTTGTTAGGCGGAGCCTTAGGACGGAGTTCTTGCCATACATTCAGGTGATCTTCCGATCCAATCAGTCAAAAAAGACGAATCAGAAAGGGGGGAAAGTAACTACTGATTTTTCAGCTCATATCGTCGACCGGAGATGACGTGGTTTGACGTTATGAATTCCGTATTAAGGTGGGAGAAACAAACATGAACTTTCTTGGCAGATACTCGAATCAGCCGTGATCTGTCCAGGTAGTGCTATGCATTTTGAAATTATTCAAAGGAATGCTTGTGTCACTGAAGTTGGGTGAACATTACGCATTCAGATTGATAAATCTATTTTCTAAAACATATACAACATTCTCTATCCGATTTAACTTGACGAAAAATTAATATTGCATTTTGTATAAAAACCCTTAATACTAAATATTTGTTTAAAACATTGCCATGTCCGTGCCGGATTGTAATTTATTTGGCTGTATTACCGGACGATGAAAACATGAACGTTGAATTTGCCATACAAACTCTTTCAATTATTATATTATCAAAAATCTTTACATTAAATTGAAGTATTTTGAAAACTAAAAAATCCCACTTCTGAACTGTATTTTTTTATAACCGTAATCTAGTGACCAACATTTTTAATTTTCGATGCAGTGTTGTTTAAAGTCAATCACTACTCGTTAACTGCGCAACGTATTTGATCTTTATCTACCACCGTTTCGCAATTTTGTACTTTAAATTCAAGGTGTCTATTATAAAGCACCTCTCTATCTTACGTGTTTATAAAGATGAAAAGTTTAATAGTTTTAAAAGTAATTTTTAAATTGGTTTTTCGTAAAAAATATTAGTATAAGAACGCTATTAAAGTGATTGGAATTGAGAGGTATCTGACATTTTTTATCCTTTAAAATACCAAAATATGCATTTTTATAAAGCACATTTCATTACTTCATAAGAAATTTGAAGTCGATCAAGGGATTTTATTTTTTACTTTTACACTCAAACTTGTCTGATTTTCCAATATCCTCAAGTATTTCCACAAGTTTTTCCCTTAAATTCTTTAGCGCTATATTAAAATTCTTCCTTAAAAACTTTCATTGTTTTTTAGATCAGCCCTCTTGAATTAACATGCTCTTTCTTGCATAAAAAGTATGGATACGGAAAAAAAATCAAAGTGCTTTCGAAGTAATTTTTTTACCTAGATAGTTCATAATTTTTTCGGTAAATTCTAAATTAAATTTTATTTCTCTGTAATATATTTTTGAGAAACATTTTGTTATTTACTTATCTAGTTAAACCTTTAAATATTCTGTTTCTAGTAATATTACTGTTTTTCTAATGTCACGTACACTGTAAAAAAAATCACTGTATTTTTACAGCAAAAAATGCTGGCAATATGGGTGCCAGTAAATTTTGCTGTAAATTTACAGCAATTTTGTTTTTTACGGGTAAACAGCAAACTAGTAAATTTACAGCATTTTTTACAGTTAATTTTACAGTAATTTTGTTTTTTAGATTTTACAAAAAATTGTATTTTTTCAGCCTATTTTGCTGTTAATTTTACAGCACTTTTAACAAGATAACAGTAATTTTTTAGCCTTTATTATTATTTATTTTATTTTATTTATTATTATTATTATTTGTAGATATGCATCCCCCCCCCCCCCCGCCCTGCAATGTTTATTTACTTTGAAATTTTCTTTTTTGTGTTCTATGAAACACCATTTAAAAACTAAGGGCACTATAAGTGTTATCTTTATGTCTACTTATATCATTGTTTTAATAACATTTTTATGTAATAAATTCTGTTGTACAATGTAAGATACAAATTTAGTACCATAAAGCAAAATAAATAAAATAAGAAAATACGCCGAAAAAAGCAATAAATTGGAAATTTTAAACGATTGTAACTCATTGTAAAGAATTTTCCTCATGCCAATTTCAAATATACTGCGCATAACATACATTCAGAACATTCAAAATATTTAATTTCAACATCTAGTGCTAATTACTTTTTATTGTTAGATAATTATCAAAAACAAAATGCGATCTGCTGCTTTTTAGTGCTGCGATAATAGTAAGCAAACTTTTGGAATATTTTATGGATTAATAAAGTAGTGTATACAGCTTACACATAATAAATGATTTTAAAATTACATATAAAAAGTGAAAAGAAATGCTCTTAAAAAACTGGCATCTATAAAATCTGAATAACTCCTACGGAAAATCAGACCATCGGTCGTAAGACTTGTTTTGAAAATTTAATAAACTAGAATAATAAATTAAATAAATAAAAATATTTAAATTAGTACAAAAAGCGAACTTAAAGCTTTTGGACAATAAAAAAATATTATATAATTTAGATTAGTAAGGTGTATTAAAAAATAAACGATAAAATGAAATTGTGAAAAACATACAACATAGCAAAACAATGTATCATCTAAAGAATAAAGGTTTTTATTTATTTTTTTTTTTTATCTGGTACTTCGACACATAAGTACATAATAGCCAAGTCTTATGATGAAAAAAAAAAAGGGAAAATATTTTTTTTCAAATCTAAATTGAAAAAATTCTCTTTTGTTATAATTTAAGACAAAATATTTAATCCTTATACAAATGACTCAAAAGCTACTGTCAGTCAACGTTTATATACATGTGCTCAAATACAAAATTTGTATCTTACATTATATAGGAGTACTTGCCTATTTAATAGTTATTAAATCAATGATACAAATAAACATAAAAATGAAACTTACCCTGAATTTTTAAATTATATAATCCAGTATTGTATTTAAGTATCCAAAATTGCCATTTTGAATTCAATAATAAGCACATAATTCAGAATGACGCTAATACTCCTACGACAGTAACGCTAATAATAACCTGCTTTGGCTTGAAGCTGCAGTGCAGGTGGATATCTCATCTGGAATGTTGTCCGGGCGGTTTTGAAATAACAGCAGTTTACTGTAATTTACGCTGTACTTTAGTGATTCACAGGAAAATCAGCTGTAATTTCCCCCCCCCCTTTTTTTTTTTTTTTTTTTTTTTTTTTTTTTTTTTTTTTACAGTGTAGAATGAATAATCAATAAGTGACAATTATTTTTCCAATTTTTCTAAAAATATATAGATCACCTAAAAAACTATCTGAAGCTTAAACAAATAAATTAAACTAAATTTAGATTCTCAGTGATAAGGTGTTTATTGATATGTCAGTGACTTATACTTGATTTTTGAGTCGGAATCTCGAATATTACAAAGAACCATAGCGTTTCTCGGGAAATGTAAAATCTGTTCGTTGAAGTAATTCTTAACACGTTGAGTGCCACGCCACTGGTGACGACACTGAACTTTCCGTTTAGGCCGCGTCAGTCATTGGTGACTGACACTTATAGATTCTGCAACGAGAACCTTATTTCGTGGCCCAATTTGAAAGGCAGACAATATAGACTTGGCATTTTTTTTTACGTGTTAAAGGTTCCGTAAAAGGAAACATTGGAACGCACTCGCTATTTTGATTTTTAATGAAAAAAATCTTTTCACGACATAGACGAAGTATAGGTTCATTTTTAAATAGTACTACGCTATATTTTAGACACTCAAACGAGGTTTTGAAGCTAAACAATTCATAACTACCAACGAAATTATTTTAGCCTGTTTGACTTATCCAAATAAAGAAGTCTTAGAAATGTAATTGAAACCGATGAAATTTAACATGTATCGATTAACCATACACAAAACCCAAAAGTTAGACGGTGTTACTAATCAGTGTTGCCAGATTGTGAACTTTTGTAATTCAGATTATTTGACTGTAACCATTAACATAGTATAATTTGGCTTATTTTTCAGAATTTTTAATCTTTTTTAAATAGGTTAATATTTCTATTTAAAGAAAGTGGTGACAATCAACAATCTGGGGACAAAAAAGTCCCCAATCTGGCAACACTGTTACTACTGTTTGGACTAATTCTCTAAACAGCAACCTAGCCAGCGCATGACCAGTTTGAACTGTACACTTCCGAACTGAAATGAACTAATCAATTGTTGATATTAAAATTCTTTAGATGTATTGCGTCGAATGGCACTTAATTGATTTTTTATGTTCTTTTTGTTATTAAATGTATATTTTTGTACAGTAAAAACTGTTTATTATTCGTCGAATTAGAAAACACTGAGCCTACCAGATATTAGATTTGATTTGAAATGAATATTTATATTAAGTTGATTAAAATAGAACAACTATATCTACCCTATATATATACAATCCTAGTGAAACGAATTTATGAAACGGATATATGAAACGACTGAAATGAAACGAATTTATGAAAAGATTTTATGAAATGACTGATTAAACAACTGATTATGTTTCGCGGCGATTTCCCCTACAATATGGAATACTTTGCGATGAAATTAACACCAAAAATCCATATTGATCCGCAGATCTCAAAACTGGTATTACAATTTTTAAATTCGAATTAGTTTTCGAAATATTAATTTTTTTCTAATTTTAAATATTTTTTCTAATGATGGCAATTCAAATTTTAATCATAACAGATTTTTTTTTTTCATATTTTAGAAAAGGTTATTATTTTAAACAAATTTGGCAACGAGTTTGACCTCCCTTAAATGTATGCTAAGAACAATGCTTTCTTTTTTTGTATTTCATTATCAGTTTATTTAATACAAAACTTTCATTTAAAACAAAAAATTAAAAAATTAATGGCTTTCACTTCTTTCTTTTTTTTAAACGAAACGAAAAGAAAAATATTAGGCGCAGATGTTATATACGCACCGGGGTACCTAAATGGCGCCAGAAAGGCGTTATTTTGGCCTGACATGATAACCCGGCTATTGTTGCTTATTTATTAATAAATGTTTATTTACATTTATTTTCTTTTTATTTAAAAAAAAAAATTATAAATTGTTTTGTTCTATACTTATTAATTAATTTTTTTTTTTATTTACTGTTATTTCAATTTTAAAATAATAGAAAATAATAAAAAAAAAACATATGTAACTGGTATTCGAAAACGAGGTTTTCGCCAAATTGTCCTAAAAAAATCATGACAAACCCGATTAAATAATGCAAAAAATCATACATTTAATTTCAAATTCAAAGCAATATTATAATGGTACTTCTTAGTTATCCTGTCGACCAATTTCTCCAAATTATATAAATCGCTAAACCACTCATCAAATTATACAAATTAACGTAATTTTTATTTTAAATAATGAAAGAACAAATAAATTAGTATAACATTAATAAAAATTAAAATAAAACGTGGAAATAAAAATCACTTGATGGCGTAAATGCGTGTAGCTTCCTTACAGTCAAGTGAATGTGACATTTACGATCAACCATTATTGGCATTTAATCTTATAGTCTGGCGGTAGATATTTGATCGATGGGATAACCAAGTAGTACCGTTTTAATTTACCACTCGAAAAAAAAATGGTAACTGGCGCGTAAAAAAAAAGCTATTGGCGAGATTTGCACCCGGCTAACATAAAAGTACCAAGAATTTTTTGCGATCATGGCAACTTTTATTTAGTTTTTTTTTTTTTTGAAAAAATAACTTTGATTCTTTAATCAAAATGGAAATATTTCTTATGAAAAGCGGAGAGTTGTAATTTTTTATGGCAGTTACATGACTTGGACTATTATAATGTAAGTGAAATGATGGCGATAGAATAATATTTGGCGACTTATCGCCTATGTTTGGCTAACATTAAAGTACCAAAATGACCGCCTGTAATATAAAAAGCGAAGGGATCCGCCCGGAACTGTTGATATTAGTCACATGACTTAGCCCAGGGATGGCGAACCTATGGCACGCGTGCCAAACTTGTTACGCGATAGAATATTTTCGGCACAGCGGTGAAATCCTAAAACGAAATAGAATTAAGTTAAACAAAATACGCAAACTTTTACGATCTGGGCTTTTCTTTCTTTTCTTTTTTTTTTTATTATACACTGCTCAAAACAATTAAAGGATATTGCAGTTTTAGGTGGATTTTGTATCTGGTAAACTGTTTAGCTGATTGATACATGGTCGACAGACATAGTAGGTTATATGAGAATAAATTACACATGTTTGGCAGAAAAAAATGCATTTTATTGCGCATTTGTGTACTAAAGGAAAAAAACACAATTTTTGCATATGAGAAAAAAAGAATAAGAAAAGGTGTTTTCTTCAAAGAAAATCATTTTCAGTAGGGGGTATGGTTTCCACGGGCGGCCAGCAACGTTGAACACCTTTGAGGCATGGACTCAATGAGGCTATTAATGACGAGTTGGGGTATTCTGCCCCACTCTTCCAGAAGAGCTCTTTCCAGTTCTTGGAGAGTTTATGGGGGTTGTTGGCGGCCAGAAACTCGTCTTCCTAGAGCGTCCCAAACGTGCTCGATTGAATTCATGTCTGAAGAACACGCTGGCCATTCCATTCGAACGATTCCTTCCTCGAAAAGGAAATCCTCCACCAGGTTTGCACGATGTGGCCTGCAGTTATCGTCCATTAAAATGAAGTTATCTCCGATTGCTGCAGCGTAAGGGACTACAATAGGTCTGAGGATCTCATCCCTATATCGGCGACCAGTCAGAGCTCCATCTCGAATGATGTAGAGGTCAGTGCGCCCGTCAATGGAGATGCCGCCATACACCAACACTCCTCCACCGCCAAATCTGACACTTTCGTGCACGAACGCAGGATTATTCTTACTGCCACGGTCCCTCCAGATGAAAATACGCCTATTATCCGGATGCACAGAAAAACGGGACTCGTCAGAAAACAGAATATTGCTCCATTCATTTCTCCTCCAGTTGACATGCTCGGTTGCCCACTCCCTGCGGTCGCGACGATGCCTTGATGTTAATCTAACACATACCATCGGTCGGAGAGCATACAGACCTACAGCATGGAGCCGGTTTTGGACAGTCTGAGTTGAAATCGTGGTGCCTGTAGCCGAGCGAAGGCGTTGTTGGAGAAGAGTAGCGTTCATGGTTCGGTGTCTCCGAGCTGTTAACGCTAAATACCGATCTTCATTGGGCGTTGTTGCCCATCTACGACCTTGCCCTGGTCTTCGGCCTGCACATCCGCTCTCCAAAAAACGGTTCCAGATCCTGGAAATGACACTTTGTGACACTCCAATGGCTTGCGCTACTTCGGCTTGAGTTTGGCCCCCTTCTAACCTACCAACAATTCTCAAAGCTTCTGAATCTGTCAAATGACTTCGCTGAGACATCGTACTTATCGAAACAAAGCAATCACTGAATGCCGATCATCCTTGTCTTCATTCTCTTTTATCCAGTTTAAAGTCAAATTTCATTCGCTGCCGCTGAAGCGACGTTTTTGACGTCGAACTCAAAATTTGCATACTCCACAGTTTGAAAACCAGAAAAATTTGCATTTGTGATTCTCTTCTTCTATTTTCGGCAAAAAAAATTTCGTTTATATCTTTACTTTATATAAAACTTCAAATATCCTTTAATTGTTTTGAGCAGTGTATTAGAAAGCAACTAATTGAATTTATAAATTATTTCAGTGTCGGCTCAATAAGTTATCAAATTTAGAGAAGGTTTGTAGCATATCAAAATAAAAATATCACGCATTAGAAGCAAAATTCCTAGTCATGAAACTAAAGCGACTAGGTATAAAATATATAATCTTCACAATTGTTCGCTCTATTTAATCCTGAAAGTCATTATTTTAGGAAACGATACGAAAATCTTAAATACTAGAAACCCAAACCACTTTTTAGATAACCCAAATTCAGCTAGCATCCTGTTAAAAGTGAGTAGGTTGAACACCATATTAATTGCCGAAACGTCAGTGAAGGCTTACTGTGGAGACACGAAAAGTTTTGGTTTCCGTTAGTCTGTCTGTCTGTTAGTCTGTCTGTCTGTTCCGCGATAACTGCCGCAAAAAGCATCCGATCGGCTTGAAATTCCCTGGGCATGTTGATGAGCTCCCCGGATTTAGCTGTATAGTTTTGGGTTAAATTTGGTTCATTCGTTCGGAATATACAGAACATTTTATTTTGTGATATAATGCTTTTCTATGGGAAGTCAGACGATTTTCAAATTTTCATTTGTTGAAAGAAATCGCTCATATGAATAATAGATTTAAATGGTAAATTTTGGATGCTGAAATTTTTAAATAAGAGTATTAAATTATTCTTATTAGTTTGCAATTTTGTCAAAACATTTGTCAGAGCTTTTAAATTAGATAACTTATGATAGAATTTTATACATGTGTTCGAATAATATAAAACATTTTATTTTATGAATTTACTTATATTTCATTTTTTCTTTTAACCGTTGCGTAGCAACAGCATCTCATCTAAAAATATCATAAAAAATGTGAAAGTATGTATGGTTTTTTGAAGTCAAATCAAAGCAAAAGGAATGAATTAATGAATGCCTTTGTATAGATATTTGCATATAGATTTATTTAAACGCAGAAATGAAAATAGTATTTATATACTATATAGAATAATATTTTCATTTATTTATTCAACTATTTGATTATAAATGAAAAAGTTCGTTATTTTCATACAGAATAAACTGACATTATTCTGTTAAATTTTATAAACTTTATTGTTGCCAAAAAAAAAAAAATGAATAACAATTTCTCCCAAAGAGTTAATTTTAATTTGTAAGATTTTCACGTGCAAAAGAAAAATGGAATAAGCAAATAAAAAATAAAAAAAGGATATATAGGACAGGAATGAATACATATAAACATTTCACACCAAATACCACCTAAAATAGTTTTTGTAGCAGTATTTTCCCAGCACTACGAAGAAAGATTCCTCGATTTACACGATTTTACTTGGCCTTCCTTTTCTCATTCTTTGCGATTTCATTTTCGCAATTGCGTGCATTAATTGGCACAAAATTTTACATTTTTATGACTGGGATATATGTAAGGCCATACAAATAAGAAATTCCGTATTGTCTCCTATAAAATGTGATAAAGTGTTGGTTAATCATATATGTTTTTATTAAGAGGAGCAGAGCTGCCAAGCCTCCAGCGTTCTGGATACCAGTATTTTAATACAGAAAATGTTACTTTATTTAATTGAAACATTTGCGCGATTTAAAAGAACATTTTCTCTAAGATAATAGTGATGTGCAAAAAGCTTGAGACTTGGTATGTCTGGTGGGGAGTGAAATGTTTTACTTAATGCATTTATCTCTATTTTAATGCTACGTGAACAACGTCCGTGTAACAGCTTGTAGAGTGTAAAATAAATTAAATTATTAAAATAATCCTTATTACGAAAAATGAAACAGAAAGTCCGGCTAAGGGAAATGAAATGTTAGTTAACCTTTCGTAATTTGACCGGAACATAGGTTTGCGTCAAATTTCAACGGTATTTGTAACATCACGATTTTAAATTAAATGTAGATACTATTAAAAGAAAATCACAAAAAATACTTAAAGGCGCCAAATCATGTTTATCTATTTAACGATAATGAATTATTAACTGTTAGGTTTAGAAGCCCCCCTACTTTAAGGTGATTTTAGTAAGTTAATGCTACCGAGTACATTTTTTGATATTTAGATTAGATCTTAGATATAAATATTTCAGAATGGTAATCAAAAGTATTTTTTTATAAACAAAATTTATAAAGGTATTAGATTTCTAAATTAGATGTTTCAGTTTACATTTCCAAAAGTTCTTTATCCATTAGATACAGGTATTTGTGGTTAGCAGGCAAGTAAATACTGCTGTATGGATATTAGGATAACGTAAAATGCTTGACCGAATTATTGCTTATCCTTATAAATCGCAGTGTAAAAAGAAATCTAAGATATAGGGTAATCATTAACTCAATCAGTAGAAAATTACAAATGCAAAATAAATTACACAACGGGGGGTTCAGGGGGGCAGAGCCCCCCTGAAGAAATTTGCTTTATTATATAAAAATTACTAGAATAAGTAGCTCGTGAGAATTTCAGAATATCCTTACATAACATCGTGTTTAATTTAACGCTTTTAATGTCTGAAACCATCGAAATATTTTTTTCCTTTTATAAATGTTTGTGTAATTTAAATAGTTTAAATTTTGTTTTTGTAGAAAGATTAATATTACGCAAAGTTTGATAAAAACAATGAGTTGCAGAGATGACGTTGAGGCTCTTGATCTGCAGATTTACTAGTATTTGGCATAACCGACATCGCATTCAGCCTATTTTGCCGAAACGTCAGTGAAGGCTTACTGTGGAGACACGAAAAGTTTTGATTTCCGTTTGTCTGTCTGTCTGTCTGTCTGTCTGTTCCGCGATAACTGCCGCAAAAAGCATCCGATCGGCTTGAAATTAATTGGGCATGTTGATGAGGTACTCGGACTTAGCTGTATAGTTTTTGGTTAAATTTGGTTCATTCCTTCGGGAAATATAGAACATTTTATTTTGCTCTGTAATACTTTTCTATGGCAAGTCAGACGATTTTCAAATTTTCATTTGTTGAAAGAAATGGCTCATATAAAAAATGGATTTAAATGGTAAATTTTGGATGCTGAAATTTTTAAATAAGATTATTAAATTATTCCAATTAGTTTGAAATTATGTCAATATATTTGCGAGATTTTTTAAATTAAGTTTATAATTTTTGGGGGAACTTTATGCATGTTTTCCAATAATATAAAGCATTTTGTTTTATCAATTTGACAAAATGCATATTTCATTTTTTACCATTTCTTTCATCAGTTGCCTAGCAACGAATTTGGTCTTAATAATATTAGTATAAATGCGTCTATAATGTTTCAGTAAAGCCAACGTCAAAACGGATGAATTAATGCATTTGTATTTTTGCATATAGATGAATTTTAGCCCCAGAAATAAAAATAGGCAATATTTTATTTATTTTATTCAAATAGTTTGCTTAAAAATACAAAAGTTCATTATTTTCATAGAGAATAATGTGGTATTTTTTCATAAAATTTATCAATGTTTCTTTAATCGTGGCCAAGAAAATCAAAACCCTGAATAATATTTTCTCTTAAACAATTTTCAATTGAAAGATTTTGACGTGAAACAGGAAAATGAAAAAAAAAATTAAGAATAAAAAAATTAATATGGCGACATATTGGGAATAAAAAGAAAACTCTCAAGTATTTCTTAATATAACAAGATGAAAAGTTTTGAGTAAGTACGAATAGCAGATGAATTAGACGTCATTTATCAAAAAAAAAAAAAAAAAAAAAAAAAAAGATGTTGGAATAAAAAGACCTTGGCTAAAATAAAATTAACTATTATTTACGGAGGAAAGAGATAGATAAAGATGCAGTATGCCGCAAAAACAGTTTGCAATATGATGTGCGTTATCGCCCAGATTTAAATGCCATCATTCAACTGAAACAAAACAAGGATTAGATGTTGTATATTCCCGCAGCCGCCATCTTGGAATCCTGGGCGATGTTTTGTTAACATTTATCGATAAGGCAACCCCGATGAGTGACATGTTCTGGCAACCCAGTTAAGCCTAAGATGCGCATAAATCTGCTTGGGGACATTTACTTGGCGGAAAAGATGTTTTCACGCCAAGAAAAAATCCAAGATGGCGGCCGCGGGAATATATAACATCTGTTCCCAAAACAAGCAAGTGGAACAGGGACCGAATTCTTTGACTTCATCCGTGCATTTTTTCTGTAAAATGAAAATGATCTGCTTATATTTAAGCATTCTAAAGTAGCATTTCATCGTATTATGAATTAAAAACTGTATTACTAAAAATATTTTTCTTTTTTTTCTTTCTTTTTTTAAGCACGCCGTTGTGTTTCGGTCAAATGTAGCAGATTTTAGGGTTACATTTTTGGCGTCACTTCAAGAATTATTGTTTGCGTACGATTAACATGAGGATTTTATTTTAAATTTTAAATTTATTAATTTATAAAAAAAAAAAAAAAACTTATATTTATAAATCACAGCGTAAAAAAAAATCTATGATATACTATAACCATCCGCACAATCGATAAAAAATTACGAAAGTAAACTTAAATAAACTACGGAGTGTTCAGGGGGGCACAGCCCCCCTGAAGAAATGCAATTTTTGATTTAAAAAGTTACCAGAATTAGTAGCTCATCAGAACTTCAGAACATCAGTGTATAACCACTTGTTTAACACATTTAATTTCTGAAACTTTACGAAGTATTTTGTATTCTTATAAATATTTATGTAAATTGAAAACTTTAAAAAGCGATTTGTAGGAAGATGAATATTACGCAATGAGTGTTAAAAAACAATGACTTGCAAAGATGACGTTGATGCTCCTGATCTGCAGATTTACTAGTTACTTTAAGATATATGTTAGTCTAGATATTAGATGTATATTGCTCCATACTTTTAAGTCCCAATGAATAAAAATCTAGAAATTTTGATCTACTAAATTACTTTTTGGTGCTTG
Organism: Maratus speciosus; assembly: GCA_963932465.1. Taxonomy (NCBI): domain Eukaryota; kingdom Metazoa; phylum Arthropoda; class Arachnida; order Araneae; family Salticidae; genus Maratus; species Maratus speciosus. The sequence goes on from OZ010788.1 coordinate 61,036,962, forward strand.
GCACGTCATGGTCATGTAAAATCTTTTTTGAAAGAAAATGGGCACGGGGATGTAAAAAGGTTCGCCGACCCTGACTTAGCCTATTATTATAGAGATTGTTTTCAATTCTAAAAAAACAGCACAAGGAATAATATTTCCTTACGATTAAAAAATTATTTACACGTGACTTTTAAAAACAGAAAAAAAGTTTAAAATTACTATTAAATGAGTAAGTGTTAAAAGTAGGAAAATATTGAAAATTATGTCTTGAAAATTGTATTTACGCGTGAATATTAAAAGAGGAAGGAAACTTTAAAATAATAAATACATTAATATGCATTTAACCCTTTCAGGGCAAGGTACTTCTATTTGTAAAATTCTTTTGTTCACTTACTTAATAAAAGGAAAATTTTCATTTTAATATTCTGGTGACAATGTGGCATTTAAGAATTAAAATTAAGTGGATCAAAAATGAACTACAGTCCTTGAAGGGGTTAAAGCAGTAAATTGTAGTAATTGTAGTACATTGTATTATGTCAATCGTTTTATAACGCAGTTAAAAAATACCGGGAGGCAAAGACTGTTTACTTAATTCATTTTATTTTAGCTTCCTTTCAAATGTTTAACTGGTCTTCTTTAATCAAAAACGAAAACAACCATTGGATGTCTTAACAGCAACTGATTCGGCCTTAAATTTTTGCAATCAAAGGGAATTGAGTGGAAACCCGTTTACAAGGAGGTCGCTATAGGTTTTTTCATTATAATTCAATCTTCTCTAATCTTTTTAAAACCTCATCCTTTTTAATCTTATTAGCGTGTTTTTAGATTCTGCGGTGTCTGAACGGGTGTTGGCGAGCGTAGCTTGCAGGGGACAGAGACCCCTAGTTATGATATAATTTATAACAGAGATGCATTATCTCATCGAAATTCATGTGCCATGGATGTTATATCGCGTCACATAACACCTAACTTTTATAAAGAGGAAATTATGTTTTCGAAAATTGTTACCGCTGTGTGTATTAAGGGAAATAATAGTTCGTTTAAAAAAAGACGTTTAATTGAAATAAATTCTGGCTTTAAAACCTTGAAGTAGAAACACAATTTATGTAGCCTATAAGTGTCCGACACTTCCACATACGCCTACATAGATTAGATGGATGAGTTTATGTCTACAGTGCACTCTCGTTAATGCGGGCTTCCAAGGGAGGCCATTATCTGTCCGTACTAGACGAAGTCTGTATTAAATGGTGTAAACTTTTAAACGGTATAAAAAAAATCTCTTGCGTTGCATTAATTGAATTCAGATCCTTAAAGTGAATAAATAGGCAACTTTATTTTTTTAAAACGCTCTTTTAATTTAATAATTTTAGTAACAATGCAAATAAATGACAATATTGTTAATACAAAAGAAATAATTACACGGGACAAAAAGTATAAAGTGAAATCCCATTAATGCGGACTTCCAAGGGATGCTATTCTTCATTCGCACTAATCGAAGTTCACGTTAAACGATACAAACTTTTGAGTGGTATAAAAAATTTCCTTGAATTGAATTAATTGAATTCAGTATTTAAAGAAAATTAAATTGGTAACTTTATGTTTGAAAAGTTCTTTTAATTTAGTATTTTTAGTAAAAATGCAAATTAATCACTATATTGTTAATACAAAAGAAATAATTACACGGGACAAAAAGTATAAAGTGAACGCCCGTTAATGCGGACTTCCAAGAGAGGCTATTGTCCACTCGCACTGACAGAATTCCGCGTTAAACGATGTAAACCGTTGAATGGTATAAAAAAAACCTTGCATTGAATAAATGGAATTCAGTTTTTAAAAAAAAATGTTAAATACAGAACTTTATGTTTATCCTCTTTTAATTTAGTATTTTTAGTAAAAATGCAAATTAATGACTATACTATTACTAGGAATGCGATAATTACTCAGAACAAAAAATATACAGTGAAATCCCGCTTGTTCAGACTTCCAAGGGAGGCCATTTTTTGCCCGCACTAGCCGAAGTCTGCATTAACCGATTTGCTTAACATTAATTATAATATGATGGGGAAAGCGAAATCGTCCACATTAATTGGCGGTACGTCTTAAGCAAAGACGCATTAACGAGGGTCCAATGTATACGATTAAATTGCTGTACTTACATTATTAAAATTTATTTAATTTGTTACATTTATTTGTGTTAGTGACTAAGCTATCTCTTTATGGCATCGATTTCTAACTATGCAATACAACTCAAAATTTACTCTATTACATCAGAATTAGTTTGCTAATATCGGCAAACAGGTTACTTTGTTTTAATCTCTCGCGTTGTCGGTTGTGGACGTGTTGTTATGTTTTTCTCTGTCAGATTCCCTAACAATTTCCAGATCTTTCGATAAAAGATGCGGTGCCATAATTGCTTTTTAAAAGTAACATTAAAAAAGGTGACTTTAGATTATGCCCAGTTAATTATGAAAAATTTTGTCGCATTATTAGATGTGTAATACGCAATAACATTGATTTCAAATACAAGTTGATTTGGAATACGAAATTGACCCCATTAATCGCATATAGCTCTTAAGTGAAGCCGTATTGACGAGAGTTCAATGCGTTTGTGTCACACTTACTGATAACATAAAACTGATGAAACTTTGTGTTTTCGAATTTTTTGGCATGTTGAAGTAAAATAAGTAAGGAATTTAAAGTGTAAAATTGAGTTTAGATTTAACATGCACAGTCCTGGAAAAAAAGCCTCACCCTCCTTTCATCACCATATTGCTGCATAGACAAGGAAGCGGAACCGTGCGTCTGGAAATTGTGCCTACTTTTCTAATATGGCCGCACTATTTGAAATATGGCATATTTAAATCTAATAATAAACTTGCGACGCTACAATCCATTAAGGACCATGGCCTATAGTGCATCAATCTGTTTTCTTGACCTTGTGCCCAAGGTGCTATACAGCATATGTCCCGGTCAGGTAGTCAACCTCAGTTTTTAGTTCCCAAGCAAGATTGGTACTCATATTATAGACCACAATGGGATGAAAGGTTAAATGAAACTTCCCAACAGAGCAGCTCAAATTCGAATTGTGGATCTGTACCATGGAAGTGGGACGCGTTTATCTCTAAGGTACTGGGATTAGGATATTTGCATAGGGGGCGAACAAACCAAGGCGCTCGTGCCATACATAATACCCATGCTTATTTCCAGTGGCACAAATACCATAATTTTCTTGTGTCCTAACACTATGAGAAGAATTTTAATTAATGTAAAAAAATTGCAATATACTGTACTCGTATACATAAAACAATTATTTAACTTTTGGTGGCGTGTGTTTGATATTCGGATGTAATTAAGAACCATTTTAAGTACTTTAATCGGTCATATTGGACACCGGTTATTGAGTTCGAAGAACAGTTAATAGTGAAGATCTTCTGATAACGATAAAATAATGCAATGAAAGATTTTTCCTTTTTTTTAATTCTTAACTTAATGGATTCTTGTTCTTCATTGTGAATCACACAGAAATTAAATTACAAAGCAAATCTACGTCGCTTAGTCAAGAAAAATATTTGAACAGATTTGTATCATGAGATGTTTATTATTTGTTGAAAAAGATTAATATTTGGGATTACTTAATTGATAAAAATTGATTATGGAATATCTAAATGATGTGATAATATTGATTATTATTCATTCGTATATAATGCACTTTATAATTATAAAAAAAAATACTAAAATTGACTTGGAACTCGAAACAATGGGTTCGGCATAACATTTGTAAATGATTATATTTTTTAGAAAGTGTTGTTAGAGAGAAATTTACCTTTCATAAATAAATACAGTGCCAAATTTCAACCTTCTAGCCCTTCAATATCACAAAATTCGCAATATTAGAACGTTTCTTGCTCATACACCACTGCTTTTGGTAGTTTCACTGACATAAAATGTAACCTATGTTGGACCAGTGAGTGTTACCATCAACCCCTACCTTTAAAATCGGTTTGGTATTTCCTGGTATTCCAAAGAAAACTTAATTTAGAAAATTTTATTACACTTTTTGAGCATTTCACCTTTTTAAAATTTCGAATTTCTTAGAAACTGTTCTTAGAGAGCATTTATTTAAAACGTTTTTAAAACACTTTCATTTTCAACCCTTCTGACTTTTGAAACTTTTTTTATTTTTCTTAGAGAGCATTAATATCGTATAACTAACTTCAAGTTACTATCTCATTCAGTGTCACAAAAATCGCATTTTAGATCGATTTTTACCCATGCAACTAACTACCCAAGTGGTAGTGGCACCGACAAAAAATATAGCCTGTGTTCTAGCGGGGACTGTCAACATCAATTTGCAGCCATTACTTTTGAAATCGGTGTGGTATTTCATTGGTTTCTATTGAAATCGTAATTTAGAAAGTTTTTAGAATACTTTTCGAGCATTTTCACCCCTTGTAAATATTGATCTTTTTAGAAACTCTTCTTAAAGAGCATTTACTTCTTATACATAACTATCATGCCAAATTTAAGTTTCCAGGCCCTTCTGTGTCACAAAAATCGCATTTTTAAAACCTGTTTTTGCTCTTTCTAACCCCTGGGGGTAGTGGCACTATCATGAAATATCGCAGATGTGTAAGCAGGGACTGCCACCATGAATTTGATACCAGTATTTTTTAAATCAGTTGAATTTCCTGAGATTCCATAGAAGTCGTAATTTTGAAAGATTTTAGAACGCTTTTTGCTAATATGATCCTTTTAATTTTCGAAATATTTATTAGTACTGTTCATCAGCGATAATTTGTATCTTAAAAGTGTTTACCACGGCAAAAATGCAAGTTTCTATCGTTAACAATTGCATATAAATAGTAATTTAGAACATTTTTAGAACACTTTCATTTTCACCCCTTCTGAATTTCCAAATTTTTTTTTACTCTTCTTAGATAGCATTTATATCGTATAAATAACTACCATGCCAAACTTCAAGTTTCTAGCCCTTTCAGTATCGCAAAAATCTCATTTTAGAAAGATTTTTACTCCTGCAACTCCCTAGTGGTAGTGGCACCGACATAAAATGTAGCCTATGTTGGTGCAGGGTCTGTCACCATCAATTTGCAGTCATTGCTTTTCAAATCGGTTTGGTCCTTCGAGAGTTTCTATCAAAATCTTTAATTAGAATGTTTATAGAACACTTTTCAGTACCACAAAAGACGCATTTATAGAACCTTCTTTTCTCCTGCACAATTTGCCATAATTACTTTAGAATCGGTTCGGCAGCTCAAAAGATTACAACCTACAAACACACAAACAAACAAACAAACGTTATTTCTTTATAATATTAGTACAGACTAAGATTTCGAAAAAAAAAATTATAATTTTTCCAAAATATGAATAATAAGTAGTATTTTAATGAAAATATATATGCATTTACCTACATTTTTCTTAAAACAAGAATGATATATGTTAATGGAATTTTAAAATAACAAATTTGTATCATTGCAGCTCAAAACAATGCATTAATATTCAATAAAGCGTTATTATTACAACCATTTGTATTCGCATTTATGAGTAAGGGACAAGAAAATGAAATTTACATATTATTCTGAATAACAAATAGCAGCTATTTTGAAAACACCGAACCATATTAATCTTCATTTTCCCGATTCTCAGCGTAGTGCTAGCATTTATTTCCCAAGGTTTTATAAATAAAATGTTACATACAATTGTAAATTTTTCCGTGTTTTAAAATAATCTGAATATTTTTCGAAAACGAGATGGTGTAAAATTCTTAAATATCGATTAATGTTAAGAGGTTAGCAAAAGTCAGATAAGATGTTTATAAAAGTTTAGTTACATTTTTCAATTTATATATTTTTTTCAAATATATTTTAGATTAACGATAATCAAAATTTTAACAATATACAGTCGCCCCTCCACCCTAAAAAACATATCTCATACTGTTTAATCTCCAAATTGTCACAAAAAAGGCAGAAAAAGGTAATAGCCATTCGACTGAATATTCTACCATCCTTAAATGTTTGTTTCAAAAATAGACGTAAGCAGCCGTTTTTAAATTAGAAGTTTACCGAACTCTGATATTTTCATATTATTTTCAATACGTACACATAATTTTATAATTATATTTTGCTTTTTTAGGTAAATTTAACTTTGGAATACCAAAAGGGAAATCATTTGGTAAAATAGTTTAGTAATTATGAACATTTAAAATTTGGAACTCCGGACGCTAAATTCATTTATAATCTTGCAAAATAAATTGTAACGCGAAAACTACATATCAACTACTGAGTGAAATAATCTGCAAATTAGGATTCGCATGTTTCAAACCTCTAGAAATGTACTTCTGTTAAGGGAGCACACGACCTTTGAGTTTGTCGAAACGATAAAAAACATCGTCCTTTTCAAAGTACAAATAATATGCAATTAAGATTTTTTTTTTCTGCCTAAAGTATATATCCTTAATTTTATTATCCAGAAAAATAAATGTCGTATAAACAAAATTAATATTTAAATTTTGAATTAAAAAATTCATCTCACTAACGTGTGAATTAAAATCATTAAGTGCTGTGCGCATGATAAAACTCTAATTATGCATATAGAAAACAATTTTTAAAACAAATAGAATCATAACACACCTACTTCAAAATTAAAACCAAAATATACAGAATAAGTTTTGTATAAAATTTATTTTTAGCACAAAATAGAAAAGAATTCAAAAGTTTTTTTTAAGTTTTTCAAGTACAAAATTATAAATATGTGATTTTTTTAAATTTCTGCATGTAGACTATAAGGAATTATTTTAACAATTAAATTAATTTAACGTTTTTAAAATTTTTGCTGAAAAATATAAAAAATCAGCATTTGAGCAAAACTTCAAGCCATTTGCGGCAAATGAAGGAATTGTCCAAAAATCTCAATTTTTTTGTGTGAACTTAGTGCCACCAGTGGCAACTTTTCCTCACTACCCATCATCGAAAATCGAAAAAAGTACTTTTCAGCCCACCCTAATATTATAATATTCTTATATAAGCAGAAAATTTATACAGATTTCAATGAAACAAGAATTATGCACCCTCTATAGAATTATTCTGAATTATTACCTAACAATCCGTGAATCTATACAAATAGTAAACAAGAATAAAAAATCATGCAATGACATATTATCTGACAACGTTCCAAATATAAGGCTAGGTCTGATCAAAGAGGAATGATATGTTGTAAAAAAAATTCCCTTCCCCCTCTTTTCCTTTATTTTCCGAATTATTGGTATCGACCATGGAACCAATATGAACTGCTTTGAAGGGAGGTTTTTGTGAGTGAGATGATATGGACGAGTGACGTTCGTAACACCACTTTAAATCTTGAATCCTGATGAAAGCTAGGTACTTAGTCGAAAGTACTTGTTACTAACTTGTTGCTTGTACTAAAGTTTTTAACATCTTTTAAACATTTTTAATCGTTTTTTAGGCAGTGAATCGCATCATTTGCGAAATTTTACATTATACTATACTTATTGTTTGATAATTAGGAGTAATGATGCTTTTCTCACTAATTTTGTTTAAATTTTAAAATTTTATCTAGCATTATAAACAAATTAATGTGATATAAGTAGCTTTGTGGACCTGATAGATTTCTACAGTTAAAGGCTAAAAGGTGAAGACGACAATTTCTTGCTTTCCGATCATTAATTATTTTTAACATAATCATACTGATAAGGTATTCATTTGAATATTTTATTGTATAGTGATAAACGTGATAGCATATTACTTTAAAAAATTGTCAAGAATTTAATTAAATGTTAATTTTTTTAATTAACGGAATTACGAAACTATAAATATTTTTTTTTCAAACCACCTTTATATTCAAACAAAATGTAAAAAAAAAAAAAAAAATAATAATAATGACAGAATTTTCATCATAGTGAATGTTTTAACTTTATTTTACATTTTATAAACATTTTTAAAGCTATTTTAGAAAACAATTCTCAATGAATATGGCTGATTTATTTTGTACAATCTATCGTTAAGAAATTCTCAATTCTTGCCAGAAGGTTTGAATAATAATTTTGGCTATTACAATATTATATAAAGATTACTATTAAAATTTTTCTGGTGTGAACTCCAAATTTCTGAATAAAAAAATCGCCAGATTTGGCAACACTGTTTGCGGCCTGCATAATGTTAAACGTAATAGTATGTTTTTTGAAAAATATATGAAGAATGTAATTAAATGTTAATCTGTTTTTAAATTAACAAATTAAATTACAAAAAATTAAATTAACTATCGCATGATAAGGAAATATGGTATCAAAAATAAAATTTCGCAACAATTCCTCACTTTATAACATATACAAGATAAATTAAATGGCGTTATATTTTGAGAAAATTTACTTTACTACTTAATTATAAGGGAAGTTCGATTTTTTTCTAAAAATAATTTAACTTATGTGCTGTAGTTTGCTCTAAAATATGTTAAGTACTTAAAACAAATTATGTGGCTTCCCAAAAATTTTATCATTTTGGATGTTTTTTAAAGAAAATTAAAAACACTTGAATTCTTTTTAGTTCACGCCTGCGAAATTTTTGAGAAAATGTTAAAGATCAATTTATCTCTAAGCATGTTGCTTTTTGTATTAAATTTTGGTTTTTAGTTTTATATTGCTGTAATGCTCATCACTTCACATGCCTCTGGTAAATTAATAAATTATTTTTTGAAAGAAAAATCGTTTTAAAGCATATGAACATGACATACATTTCTCGTTTTTTTTTTTTTTTTTTAATATATATATATATATTAAATACTTACATAGGGTGTTCAGTCTCAACGATGTTCAATGGCAAACTCCTAGACATATCAGTTCCCTTCATAGATATATAATTCCAATTACGAAAATGTTTTAATTGAGGTAAAGAATTATTTTTAAAGCGATTTGGGTCAAGAAAAACATTTATTTAAAAATCACGAAATTTGAATCATGAATTTTTATACGGTCCCCCGTTATATTTAGTAAAAATATACTGTGACACTTACAAGTAAGACAAAGAAAAGTCCCATTCTTCTGCTATTAAAAATGACTTAGTAATAGCTGTTTATTGTTGAGGTATATTTTTTGCTGGAAAATAGGGGTCAATCACAAATTTACTAGAAATAAAAAATGTTTTTTTTTTTTTTTTTTTTTTTTTTTTTTTTTTTTTTTTTTTTTTTTTTTTTTTAATAAAATCATCAATAGAAACAGCCTTATTTCTTTATAATATAAAACATATGTTAAAATACAATTATTTTAGTCAATCTGAAACTTAATTAATAAAAAATATCGCTATCGTAATACTTACACGATGGGGGTGCCTTTAGTTAAAGTGCAGATACACGCGAAATGAATTATAATATTTTAAGCACTCCACTTTGTATACGATTCCTCAAAACATGGTTCAACTCATCTGTATTCAGTTGCAGAAAATTGGTTTAAGTAATGAAATTGAAAGTTTCATAACTCGGTCAATTTATTGTTAGCTGAATGGGACTTTTATTTTCTTACTTGTTGCTGTAATAGGATATTTTTTTACTAAATATCACTTATAGGACCAGGGGACCTTACAAAAATTTAAATTTCGTAATTTTGTAATTTTTTTTTCTTAAAAAAAACTTCTTTACTTTATTTAAAACATGTTTGTAATTGGAACAATATGTCTATGAAATATTTAATACGTGATTTATTACACTGATAACTAAGCGTAGAACCAACAGAGTGAAAAATGTCCAATTCCGGGAATCCAAACCGGAACCCTTGGAATAGCGCTCCAAATGCTCTACCAAGGGTTCCGGATAGTTATGTGGATAATGGGAATGTAGCAGTTTTTGCTACATACCCAAAATAAAAATATTAAAGCCATATTTCAACGTTAATTTACAACAAAAAATGCTGGCAGTTTTGGAATATAAATTTAAGACACATTGCACTGGTATTTTTACAAGTTAATTTCTTAAACTTACATTTTTCAGCCAATATCTGAATTCTGAAAATCATTTTTCTTTTACATTTAATAAATTTTTTATATTGCATACTATAAATACGAAAAAACATTTTTAGATGAAAAACATCAATAAAGTATTCATATAAATTTTTAAAATTTAGTAAAAACGATACTTTCGTGTTAGCCATATGCCACGAGTTAATAGCCCAAGAAATCATCAAAGATTGTTTTACTGACAGCTGCCTTTTTCATTTTGACAATTTCAGTGGTTTAAGCTTTAACCGAAAAACAATTAGATGACTATTAAATTTGTGTTTAATTATCTACTGGTGAAGTTTCCTTAATTTCCTTATGGAATATCAGCCGAAAAAAAATGGACTATTTATATTGTTATATAAAGACAGAAAACTTCGCTTAATGGTGCACAAAACACGAACTTTAATAAGCTAAAAGTTAAATTTTACGTTTCGAGCTATTTTTACAGCCGTCTTCAGGAAAAATATAATGGTTAAATGGCTAATATCTCAGAGATGAAGGTTTCCTGTGCGAGAGATAATTTGTCGAACATTGACTAAAGATATGAAAACAAAAATATAGTGGTGCTATCCAGAATTATGACTTTATGGTATTATGCCAGATTTTTTGAATATTATATCATAAATTCTCACGTGCAATGATTTCAACTGATTCTCTAATTTTACTCTCAAAAGGGTTATTGCACGGAGCTATAATTTTTGCCTCATGAAAGTTAATATAGCACAATTCATTAGCCAAGTAGAACATAGAAATAGCTGTATTCTGTTTACGTTGTTTAATGGTCCTGCAATGCTCCATAATCCTTACTGAAAGCTTACGTTTTGTCATGCCGATGTAGGCCTTTCCAACATTATTAGATAAAGCGATAGGGGTTTCATATATACCAGATTTTTGATCCATTGCGATACTGTCGATCTTATCACTGAGGATATCAATGAGGTAAGCAGGTGGAATAGCGACCAACTTTATACTACCCTCATACGTAGATGGCGACACTCCTGGTTTCTTCAATCGAACTTTTGATTTATTTGGACTAATTTCATTAATAAGTATTTCTTTTCACTGGATGGCACCACTATATTTTTGTTTTTATATTTTTAGTCAATGTTCGACAAATTATCTTTCGCACATGAAACCTTCTTCTCTGACCTTTTAGCCATTTAAAAATTATATTTTTTTTCTGAAGACGGCAGTATAAACACCTTGAAACGTATAATTTAACATTTAGCTTATTAAAGTTCATGTTTTGTGTACCATTAAGCAAGGTCCCTATGTCTTTATATATTATATTTTTTGATGCAATTATCCAGTATATGTTAATATTTATATTGTTTTAAGTGCCAACTTGTTTATATCTCGTAATAGGGATGTATGCAACTGAGATAAATATAAAAGAACCATGCTTGAAATTAGTTTAAAAATCATAAAAAATCATTAAATTAAGATACAGTTAAAAAAAATGCATTTGAAAAAATATTTTTTCCCTATTCGACTGCGCAAAAATTGAAATTGTTTGATGTCTAAAAGTTATGGGAAATGGCCGTAAAAGCGAACTTTATTGGTCAGGAGTTGATATCATCAACATGAGGTCAGCGTAACCCACGGACATGCTTTGTCTTTATAATAAAGATACGCCATTTTTTATATAACCGTTGTAAGTGTACGTCTTCTTATGCTTAAAACATGAAATTACTATCACGATTCTACAAGTAAATATGACGAATATTAACTCACAAAATGGGTTATGTTAATTATACTTTGTATTGTATCATTTCTTAAAACGTATTTCATTAACTAAAATAAATAAATAATAATAATTTTGAATCTTCCGTTGCATCATGTTGTTTAGTCTGACTTTTTATGAAATGGCCCAAATCAGTTTTTATTTTACGCTTAAATGTAATGGATTTTCTCCTATAAAATATAATTTATGGAAACAACGTAATTAAATGTTAATCTTTTTCCAAATTATTCATTTCACTTTTAAATAGATTTCGTGGATGATAAATAAACTTTTTTCGGTAGTACAACATAGATAAGCAAACATCTCATAAAATAAAAGCACTAAGAGCAATTTCTCACTTTTAACTTACACAAGAGTCATTAAATGGCATCATATTTTGTGAAAATTGTCTTTACTGTTTAATTAAAAAGTAAGTTTCGCTTTCTTCTAAAAATAAATTAACTTTGTTTGCAGAGTTTGCTCTAAAATATGTCAAGTACGTTGAGCAAAATATATGACTTTACGAAAATTTTATAGTTTAAAATATTTTTTGCAGAAGAATAGGAAGATATAAATTAATTTTATAGCACTTTTGAGACGGTTTTCAGAAATCTTTAAGATAAATATCCAACTAAGCATGTTTCTTTTTGTATTAAATGTTGCTTCACAGTTTTAGTTTGTTTTAAAACTTGTTACTTTGCCTGGTAGATTAATGTGTGAAAAAGTTCGACATTAGAAGTACACAATTAATGTTTTATATCGATTACATCAAATAATCTTGTATCGATTGCAACAAATAGTTTTAAAGTAATTTTTCTTCAATATCACTAATTCCTGTCATTGTGCATTAAAAAAACTAATGTAAATTTACTTTATTGAAATTTGTTGTAATTTTTTTTAAACTTGTGTAATGTATAAAAAACATATATTTCATAATGTTACCACTTGTTTGTCCATCATATGTTTACCATTTTATAATAGCATTAGCTTTAAGATGGCTAATATCTTGAGACATTATGATTTTAATGTTGTTTTTAAACCGGTTAATAAATTAAATTTTTCGCAACTTAAGGACCAAATTCCTCCTCATAAATATTGGGGAGTATACAACATTCAATGCCAGTGTGGTTTGTCCTACATTGGACAAACTAAACGAAAACTCCGTTACAGAGTTAATGAACACAGAAACTAAGTAAAGAAAAAAAAAGAATTACAGAAATCCTCTATCGCCTCTCATTGCTGGGGGGAGGGACAAAATTTTAATTTTAACTCAGCTACCATTATCAAGAAATGTATTACTCCTCTGGATTTAGACTTTTTGGAGGCTCTTCATATTCATAAATTTAAAGACTCCTTGGTTAATGATTTATCTAGTACACCATACATCTCAACTTTCTGGGTGGATTTGTTGTGTCACGACACATCACTTCCGCATTAATTTAATTGGCTGTTAGAACTTGACGGTCTTTTGGTATTTTGTTTTTACATTTGGGTTTTCACCTTTCATGTAGTTGGGGGGATAATGTTTTTAAAGTTTTTTACACTGAGGATGTGAGTCCTAGTACTCACGAAACGTATACGTATGATTAAATCAGCTTATTTTATTGTGTGTTTAAACGTTGTTTTTAAATAATTTATATTTCCACACAAGTTCTGCATTTACTATATATTTCATACTTTAATGGACTGGTATTTACTTATTTCAGGAATCGCAACAATTAATTTTGTCTGCGCGAATTCGAAATGATTAACCTTTAGCTTACGGGGGGATTACCGTGATCCCAAGAAAAAGAGTGTTGAAAAATACGGGGTTGGGATTACCGTCTTCCCGAAGATTTCCACCCCTCGAAGATGCTGTGCAGGAAATCATTAAGACCGTTTTGCTCAACAGGGGTCGAGCTGCGTATCGGAGAAGGGAAATTCTGTAGGGAATATATTAATTATTCTAGGGATTATCAGAGATTTTCTTCGCAGTAAAGAAACTAAACATTTTTTTTACGCAAACGACTTAAAGATGTTTCTATTCCCACTTGCTACAAATTATTCGAAGATAGTTCTTGTTTGAGAGTCATGATAGTGACACTTTAGACATGGCAGTGAATAGATTATTTTCAGTAAATTGTTTTAGCAGTCTAGTGCCGGTAATTTATCTTAAGTTTGTGTTCTTAGAATGTCAATGTAGCATTATTATTATTTTTATTTCACACTAACACACAGGATATCTTTAATTTTGTGCGTAATTTTATATATATTGAACCGAAGAAAGATCAAATGGTTATAAATATTACTATTGTAATAAAAAGACAGTAATTTTATAGCATTTTGTAATAGCATAATTAATCAAACAAAAATTAGTTTTCTTTTTTTTCTTTTGTAGATTAAGAAAACAAGTTTCAAAACTCTTAAGGGTATTCTTAAATCTAAAGGATGTACTTCGTGACGCACTTCTAAATTCATTGCGGTTCGAAAACTTGGCAGATTTTCTGATTCAGAAATTATGTAATCGAATAAAATTTTCAATGTTTTAGTAATGGCAAAAAAATTAGAAAAGTCTGTCAAAGTTCGCGTTTTGAACGGAATTTCCGGACGCGACAGCTCGGAAAAGTAAAAACCTATAACCACGCGACAAAAATCGCTTATAAATTGATAAGTAATTTATTCAAGTGGAAATGGGGCTCAAAATTATATATATATTTTTTTATTTATAGAGATTTTGTTATGATTTTTTTTTTCTGAAATATATTTTAATATAATAAGAATGTTACGTTAAAAAAAAATCTGAAATTTTTTAAATATTGTTTAAAAAAAATTAAATTTTAAAATTTTAAACATGCTTAATTTTTGATATAACTCTGGAAGTACTTAATCGATTTACAAAATTTTACACTTTTGTGTACAGAAAACGTGTCATTTTAATTTGTCTTCAGGATTTCTTAAAAAAATGATTATGAATTTTTTTTTTTTAATTTAAGTAAGAAAATGAAGTTTTTTTATGAGTGAGTTTTGCATTAATTAGCAAATTTTCACAATTATCACTCAAAATTAAAAATCCCGAAGAAAAATTTTTTGAAATTTGCATAAAAGATCTGTTGAAAATTTCATTCATATATCTTGCAAGGAACTTTAGATATATCATTTTAAAGTTGACAAATCGTGAAAAAATTCGTTCTGAGATAAATGAAATTAAAGTCGGGAACAAGAGACCTCTTTTTTTTTTTTTTTTTTTTTTTTTTTTTTTCGTAAATTTCACTTTAAATATCATTCAAAGGTACATTATATGCATTATGGCATGCATTTATCTAAAAAAAAAAATAAATAAATAAAATTTTTTTTTTGGAAAAAAAAAAAAAGTTTTGCGCGTTATCTCAGTAATTTTCAAAATACCCCCTGCACTTTCCATATCAATGAAAATCTCCAATATTTTTTATAAAAGTTTGACTTATATATATAATTAAAACTGTGCATCGAATTTTATATATTTTAATATAAAAGTAAGAAAAAAATTTCAATTTTTTTTAAAACCTTTATATCCAAATATATAAAATTCGATGCGCAGTTTTGTTTATGTATATAAACCAAACTTTTATAAAAAATATTGGGGATTTTCATTGATATGGAAAGCGCAGGGGACATTTTGAAAATTTCTAAGATAGCGAGTAAAATTCCTTTTTCTTTCTCAAAAAAAAAAAAAAAATGTATATATATATATTATTATTATTGTTATTATTATTTGTGATAAATACATATAATGTACCCTTGAGTAAAAGAAAAAAAAATTTATTTTTTGGAGAATTTTTAGCCCCGGACCCCTTAAAAAATTGGAAGACTGCATTCGATTACGGATCCCTTGAAAAGTCAGGCTTGCCAATTTCATGCCTTCACGTTATAAATGATTGACAAAATTGCGTCATAAAATTTTACGTTTGCTGAGCAGGGAACTTGAAAACCACATTTATTTTATACCCACAGACAACTAAATAATAATGTTTTATCCCGTGCGTATGAAACGGTATATTGCCTTTGCCTGTTTCAGAATATTAACAATTAGTCGAATTCAAGCATTATTTGTAAATAATTTATTCAGCAGGCATCTGGTTCAAATCAAATAATATTTATATATGCAAAACATAATAAAGATTCCATTTCCATTTCTTAGCTATTTTTAACCGACATAAAAAACGGTGGAGGTTGTCATTTTGATGCGTATGTTATTTTTATATCTATATTCACTGATTACTCCGGAACTACGCGACCGATTCATGTGGTTTTTTTAAAATTATTATTGAAAGAGGAATTCTCGAATTGGTCCTTTTTTAATTTCATCAAAATTGGTAAGGTGCTTTTCTAGAAATTCAACAACAACAAAAAAAAATTAAAATATTTAATTTTCATCAAGTGGCGTAGTGCTATCTGTTTGGCAAGAAAGTCCCTGTCATGCGATTTTTCTCCCTCTTTATACTATGTTTTAATCAATAAAAACTTTTATGACATAAACAATCAGTAATAAATAAATAAAAAATTGTAAAGCGTTTAAATTCACCCAAGATTTCTGCGGTACACTCGCTTCAGTTGAAGAACTATATTTTTACAGTGGTGAGGGGTGTACGCTAATGCAGGGTGGTTGAAAGTTCCCAGAAGAATTTTTTAATTTAATATAAATTCAAGTAATTGATGCTTTTTTGCGCATGTCAAAAATCAGTTTCTTTTACAGTATTTTTTTAAAATGCCTTTGCATTTACAGAAAAAAGGGAAATGCTATTCGATCTCTTTCTTTCTAAGTAAAAATACTTTGAAATTTAGTGAATTTAAGCTTAAAAATGAAATAGTGAATGCCTCATAAATTTAACCAGTTCGGATTTCAAGACAACCTGCCTTTTCTTTCGCCTTTTTTTTTTGGGGGGGGGGAGGTTGCGTTCACTTCCAACTTATTGATATAATGGAAAAGATCTGAACTAAAAATGGGTAGCCTTTCAATATATCTACAAATAATTTCTCACAGAGAACACCAACACATTTAAACATCACCGTTCCTAATTTATAGATTTTAAACTGACATGCCTGATGAGATAAATTGATCCACCGGCACTCGTTTTAACATTCCTCCCGGAGGCAGAGTGTACCTTTTACACCCCCTCTCCCCTTGTTTTTGTTCCCTCATATCTGGTCAGCTTATTTTTAATGTATTGTATTTATGTGTTACTTTTATTGTGTGCAGATACAGTGAGGCGTAGTCCATACTATTATGCACAAATAACTAAGAACAGTCTACCCAAAGTAAGATTTTTATGAGTTCTACCAGAAAGGTGTCTGACAATTATGATTATAATGGAATATTTGTGACACGTCAAATCATCCCCCCTTCCCACACCCTCATTCCTAGAAAAAATAAACTCTTAAGGATGCATGGTAAAGAGATTAAAATAGAGGGTTACATAATCATATTCACCGGTAAAAGTAAAATATATCGGTTTCTCTTTTGAGAAAAAATTAATTCTACGTCTGGTGAATAGACTTTTATACTGATATTTGGGCATGCAAAATTTTCAGTAAGGATATGTCAAATAGTAAATATTGGCGAAAAGTGGTCAAAATTATTCTTTTTAAAGGAGATCCCCCCCCCCCCCTACCCTTCTCTAAGAACATCAAGGTTACTATTTTAAAAACTAAAGCATTTTCTGAACGTCAAAGGAACAAAATTTGTTCCAGCTACTTAAAAAAAAAAAAAGAAATGAAATAGAATAATGGATATTAAGTAAGCTAGGAGAAGAAATTATTGGGTGAGCTGTCATATAAATTGGCGCCTCAGGTCGTGAGGAAAAAATAGCACTGAGTTTATTTAAAAACAGTACAGCGCACATGCAAAAATTAACTTGCATAACATCATTTTATTTATTTATTTTAATTTCTTATGAAATGTTTGAAGTTTTTTCTTAATTCGTTTTTCCGAATCTAGGGTTATTTTAATTATCTCCTCATTATCTCATTTTTTGCCCCTTAGAAGTTTTAAAGCAGATAATTTCTCTTAATAATCTCATTTTAAATAGAACTAATAAATTTATATTAAAAGTATTATAGTGCATAATTTTATAGGATACAACCTATTCTAAAAAAAAAAAAAAAAAAAAAAAAAAAAACAAACGAACTGCTCATTTAAATAGAATAAATATTAGTTGTATAAAGACTGTTCTCATTTCAAAAAATTTCTGGAGGCACCATACCGGAGTTTAAAATACAGATTTTTTCAATGAAATTACGTCTACTGATTAAAACATCTAAAAAATGTTTAAATATATCTATGTATTGATATGTATTGTGTTTTGATGTTTTGTGAAAATAGCTTTCTTCTGTTATTTTGGTCACTTTCTTTTGACTTTCTTTAAACAATTACCTTAAAAATACCTAACACATCTAGGGAAAATTGATTTATTCAGTCTCATTTGCTATACCAAAAAATATTTTAAACAGGAAATCATTTTAGCACAAACAAAGTTATAGGGATACTATCAACTGATATTAGGAAAACGGAGGCAACAAATTCTACTCTTCATTTGTAAAACAATTTAGGTACTGCAAGTAAAAGTGCTTGTCATATTTTTTTTATTTCTTCTCAGTTTGACTGACTACAACTTATTCTCCGTATTATCCTCCCTAATTTAATATATATTTGTGAGAGAAATCTGAAATTAAGTTTAACGACATTAAAGAAATTATAACATATGTATCTAATATTGTATGTTTAAGTATATATATAAATATTATTTATATATATCTCTCTCTATAAAAAAATATATAAAAAATAATAATATAGGAATAAAAAAATATACATAAAAATATCGTATATAATATTTTTTTGCAATTTTTTTATCTTAATGAAGACAAAAATGAAAATGCGTGAAAAAAATGTCGGCATTTATTTAATTTTACATTTTTGTAAAATTTTATAAAATTCAGCCACATTTTTTAAGGTAACATAATTATAAATATATCTTCGTAGTACAGCTGGCTGTCTTTTTCATGTAAAAAGCTCCGTGGTAGAAATTTCGCATTCCTTAAATTTTCACCTCCTGGCCTTCTTCCCAAAAATGTACACGATGTTTCAAAATACTTTTTCGTAGAAAGTCTATACCAAAGCAATTTCTTCCAGTAGAAATATGCCCGAAACTGCTATTTCTAAAGCTTTGTTATTTGTTTTATCTCTCAAAAATATAAATATAATTATTTTTCTTATTTTGGTATGCTTTCTTTAACACTTAATCTTCGCGCCCGATATGTATGAAATTTTATTTGTTTATAAAAATGTATATTTTTATATGATTTATTATGTATTTTTAAAAAACGACTAAAAATGTCTTAAAAACTCACTAATAACATAAAATGAAAAACAAATAAGTAAAACTTTAACTAAACTAAATTTACTTTTAAATAATGTACATATTGAAGTTTAACACGGAGATTATAATTTTATAGTCACAGCATTTATATTGTAACTTAATTCGTTTCACATACGAACAAGAATTTTTCAAAGAGTAAAAATGTATTGCAATAAAATTAATACTTGATTTTATATATTTAGAAATTATGCGCATAAAAGTACCCAAAAATATTAAATACGTAAATGTTTTAAGAAAATTATAATGGAATGAAATACTCACACTATACAGTTATTTTAAACTTACGCAAACTTCAAATTGCATTTAAATTAAATTCCTAAATTTAAAATAAAATGTAAATAAATAAAGAAATTTTTTATACTCTTTTTGTGTATTTAGAATTTAGACGTGTTTTTTTTTATTTATTTATTTAATATAGATTAAAAATAATTCGGTTCTTTGATGAAAACATTTCTACTACACTACTTCAAAAAAATTTTCCCAGTACCTCAATTTATTTACATATTCACCGTGAAAATATACAACCAAAATATCTTCAAGTTCTTATCAAGTACTATTCAAACGGATAAACAATTATCATTTTACAGCAGCAAATGATTCCTTCAGATTACATTCGGGGAAAAAATTCCCCAAAGGAAAACCTGACTGGTATAACGACATCCAGATGTTCTAATCATCTACGTCCATAGACCACCTGCGTGTTTCTTCGTTAGTGAAAAGGGGGATGCAGACACCTTAAACTTCCCGTAACGAAGCAACATTTTAAAGTTACAGGCCCCGTTTTTTAAAGGTTAAAATAAAACCCAAACTAAAATTTAATCGTCATATTTCATTGCAATTGCGAAAACATAGCCCCTAAAGTTTGGTTAATACAGTTTTATCTGGTCTGAAAATAATTAAATATATCTACTAATTCATACTAGTATATCTACTAATATCTACTAATATCTACTAATATATCTACTAATATATCTACTAATTCATATATGTACTTTAGGCTTTGCGGTATAACCAACTGGAATTACACCTACAGTAAATAAATCTATACTAATATTATAAAGAGGTAAAAATTGTTTATTTGTAGGAGGTAAGCTCTGGAACTACCAAACCGATTCAAAAAGTAATGGTATCAAAATGATGGTGTTAGTCCAACTTAGAACACAGGCTATATCTTATGTCCGTGCCACTGGCCAAAAGGGGGTGCAGGAGCAAAAAACGTTCTAAAAATGCGATTTTTGTGTTACTGAAGGGCCTAGAAACATGAAATTTGGAATGGCAGTTAGATATAAGATACTAATGATCTCTAAGGAACATTTCTTTAAAAAATCGAAATTTAAAAGGGGTGAAAACGCGCGAAACGCGTTCTAAATAACGTTCTAAATGGTAATTTTTACGCAATCTCAAGAAGTACCAAACCGATTTCAAAAATAATGGTGTCAAAATGATGGTGACAACCCTTGCTCGAACATAGGCTACATTTTAAGTCTGTGCCACTACCTCTAAAGTGGGTGCAGGAGCAAAAAACGTTCGAAATTGCGATTTTTGTGTTACTGAAGGGCCCAGATACATGGAGTTTGGCATGGTAGTTACTGATTAGATATAAATGATCTCTAAGAACATTTCTTAAAAATTCGAAATTTAAAAGGGGTCAAAATGCGCAAAACGGCGTTCTAAAAAACTTTCTAAATGGCGATTTTTGCGCAATATCAAGAAGTATCAAACCGATTTAAAAAATAATAGTGTCTAAATGATGGTGACAATCCATGACCCAATATAGGCTACATTTTATGCCGGTGCCACTACCCCTAAAGGGGGTGCAGGAGCAAAAAACGTTCGAAATTGCGATTTTTGTGTTACTGGAAGGCCCAGATACATGGAATTTACAGTGGTAGTTACTTATAATATATAAATGATCTCTAATAACATTTCTTAAAAAAATTGAAATTTAAAAGGGGTGAAAATGTGCGAAAAGAGTTCTAAAAACGTTCTAAATGGCGATTTCTACGCAGTCTCAGAAAGTATCCAAACTATTTCAAAAGTAATGGTTGAAAATTGATGATGACAGCCCTTGCTCCAACATAGGCTCTATTTCATGTCGGTGTCACTACCACCAAGGGGTTGCAGAAGCAAAAAACGTTCTAAATTGCGATTGCGATTTTTGTGTTACTGAAGGCCCTAGAATACTGAAATTAGGCACAGCAGTAATTTTTAAGATACAAATTATCTCTAAGAACATTTCCTAAACAATCGAAATTTAAAAGAGGTGAAAATCAGCAAAAGCGTTCTAAAAAACGTTCTAAATGGCGATTTCTACGCAATCTCGGAAAGTACCCAACCGATTTCAAAAGTAATGGTTGGAAATTGATGATAACAGCCCTTGCTCCAATATAGGATCTACTTCATGTCCGCGTCGCTACCACCTTATGGTTGCATTTTAAAAAACGTATAAATTGTGATTTTTGTGATACTGAAGGGGCTAGCAACTTGAAATTTGGCATGGTAATTACTTATGAGATGTAAATGCTCTCTGGGAAGAGTTCCTTAAAAATTTGAAATTTAAATGGGGTGAAAATAAACGAAAAGCGTTCTTAGAAACGTTCTAAATAACGCTTTCTACGCAATCTCAGGAAATATAAACCGATTTCAGAAGTAATAGTTTCAAACTGATGGTGACAGTCCCCGCTCCAACATAGCCTATATTTTACGTTGTTGTTACTACCACTTGGGAGTTACAGGAGCAAAAAATGTCTAAATTGCGTTTTTTGTGTTAAAAGGGTGCCTAAAGTTTAAATTTGGAACGGTAATTACTTCAAAGATGCAAATGCTTTCTAAGAATTGTCGAAAGAAAATATCAAATTTAAAAGGATGAAGCGAGCGAAAAGCGTTCTAAATTACGATTTTTATGCAATCGTATGAAATACGAAACTGATTTCAAACATAATGGTTGCAAATTGATGGTGATAGAACCTGCTCAAATATAAGCTATATTTTATGTAGGTGCCACAACACCTAGAGGGTTGCAGGAGCAAAAGACTTTCTAAATTGCGATTTCTGCGGTATACTGAAGCGGCTAGAAACTTTAAATATAGCACGGTAGTTACTTATAAAATATAAATGTCCTCTAAGAACATTCGAAAATAAATTCGAAATTAAAAAGGGGTGAAGCGAAGGGAAGGAGCGAAAATGATTCTAAAAGAGTTCTAAATTACGATTTCTATGGAATCTCAGAAAATAATAAACCGATTACAGAAGTTATTGGTTGCGAATCAAGAGTGATAGTCCCTGATCCTATACGGGCTATATTTTATGCGGGTGTCACTACCACGGTTGGCAGGAACAAGAAAGCCTTTAAAAATATCTAAATTCCGTTTTCTATAGAATATTAAGAAATAGCAACATATTTCAAGGTTAATGTTGGCAAATTAACGGTGACAGTCTCTGTTTCAATATTTTTCGAGACATTCTATTACAACTCTGTTTGGGCATTTTATGTTGGTGCCACTAACACCAGAGAGGTGGTAGACTGTTAGAAAAGATGCTTGGAATTTGACATGATGGTTCATTTTAAGATGTAAATGTGTTAAGATGGTTTCTAAAAAATTCAAAACTTCAAATGAATACTGAAATGAGCATAAAAGTCTCAATATATCTTCTAAATTATCATTTATTTAGATTTAGTTTTCGTTCTTCTAATAATTTAAAATCTCATTTCTCTCTATTGCACTTTTACAATGAAGTTTAGTCAAACTGTGGCTTAAATTTTAATTTTTGAATTGTTCCAAAAAGTGTTCTTCTAATAAAAAATAGTCATGCAAATATCACTTGGCATATTTCAACTATTACGCGAGCAAAGCCGCGGGGTTTGCTAGTAAATAAATAAATAAATAATTGAAAAAATTTCCGATCTGACCTGTGTCGTGCGTGGCTCCGTAAAATTGGGATACCGGAACCAACGTTTGATTCTAATCTGACCGTAATAAGTCCAAATCTAATCTTCACTAGAACCCCCCCACCCCCATACTATAAGATCGTGTCGTGTTCTGGGTAACAGTAACGACTTGATCAGATCTATTTCCTTGAACATATGCCGAAAATGTCGCAAATGCTACACTGTTCACGAAGGGGTCGTATTACCACTTCGCAAAAGAGCTCAAAAACCACCTTATAGACGATTACATCCACGTTACTGACGCTTTCCTTTGACGTAATACCGACGATCACAACACAGTGTGAGGCCACTATGAAGTTGCAGTGACTTCACAACACTACAGCAATCAGTAAACAGCCACTATTTCAATTAATTATTTTGTACTTATGCAACTATTTGGGAAATGCTGTTGTTTGAGGAATTTTCTTAAGCTGCAAATGTTGCTTGTTGCTTTGAATCAGAACCTGCTCATGGGGAAAACTTTCTTGAAGTAATTCTTATGCTTATAAATATAGTTATGGAAGACTCATTCTTAGTCACTAGTACTTTCATTTTCTGAAGAAAAAAAGTGTTGCGATACATATGGTATGTATTGAACTCAAATTATGGAAAGGGAACATAAATTTTATCGAATGAATTTCATAGGCACCTGTTACAACGTCAGATAGGTAATTTTGTTATAAATATTAAACTAACTTTATTTATTGCTTGACTATCAAATTATATAGCGCTATTCAAAGAGATTCTGTATTGCTAATAATCTCACTGAATCAGTGATATGGAGATTACAAGAATGTCTCGATAAAAACGGCTGCTGTGCATCACATTATCAGATTACTCTCCCACCTTTCTTTTTTAAATTTAAGCACAACATGTGGCTCATTTCTGAGGGTGGAGATTTTTGCCCTCTCATTTTTTGTGTACTAATCTGCCCATAATTTTATGCCACCCTTTTGTTAAAGTTCTATCATATGAAATAATTTTCCTTATTTGGCGTAATCATATTTTTTCATTTAGAAAAAAATCAGTATTTCAGTATTTTAAAATTTTGGTAGCAAGTTCCTGCAACTGGTGATTTTAAGTTTCAATAGGAGGACCAGTTTGCGTTTGGCTGATGTTTAATTTTGACGAAAGAATCTGTGAAGATCAGATTAATATGAAACTTCAGAGAGCAAAGCTAATTCGGGGTGCAAATATGAAATTATTCATTTCAATGTATTTTACAAAGTGGAATGACGCGTGAAGTGTTTTTATTATTTTTTTTCGGACGCCTGTGTATTAACGGCAAATGTTTAATATAATTCTTACATTTTAAATCTAGAAAACTTTGGTCAAGAAGATTTTACATTACTTAAACCATTATTATATCAGTAGTGCAGTCATTGAGATAATTATACTTTTTAACTCAATTTACTCAAATCTTGTTAAATTGTCTACAATATACAACTGAATGTATGTAAGATTTAATATTCCCAGGAAAGTATTTTATTCTTATTTAAAAATTCTAAATTAATTTTTTACTAACTTTAATACATTAATCAAAAATTGTAATTTTCACAAATAAATATCAGAATAAGTATAAGAAAAAAGTAAATTAAATTAATTCAGATTCTGAGAAAAAGCTTTGTAATAAAACCCATAAAATTCCAATCACATTCACGAATTCAAAAATTATTTTAATTACATATACCTTATATGTTTTAAAACAGGATAATTCAACGCTTGTAAACATTATCAAGCGAATATTGAAGAGGTTTTTACGCACATAACAATAGCCGAAACATATTAAATGAGTCAAATGGTCAAATGGACGAGTGATAATACATTAATAGAAGTGACTTAGTCATTCTGCAGCATATCACAGTTCGGTACTAAACTTCAATTTGGATACAGACCCAAAATTATGCTTATTTAAAAATAGCTAACTACTCGAAAACTAATCGTACTAATTTCATGAAAATTTTGATTTAGGCTAATTAAAGGGTGCGGAATTTATTTATGGCGCCGAACATTGTTATTGTCATTTAAAAACAAAGCTTGTGTTTGTTTTGATATATAGATGCCCCCTAAGCCAATTTTATATGCATCTTTAAAAGTAAACTTTATTTCCAATCGTTTGGTACCAGTAACTTTATTCTACAATAATTTGTTGCTGAGTTAGTAGGGAGTGTTTACTTCCCTCCCCCCCACCGCTCACGACTGTACCTTTAGCAATGCAGATACATAAAAAATAAATAATTTTAAGAACTTTTAAAATAAAGATGATTTGAAAATTAAAACTTTTTTGTACGTCAATCACTCTGTACTTGTAAATTAGCTTCATTTTGAATGTTTTAAAGCAGCCAGATAGAAATCACGGCAACCCAAAAGTAACAAAATAAAGTATTAGCATTCACTTCATATATCATATACAAAATAACAAAATTTACAATATTAACGATGAATATTTTTAATCTAATTCATGGAAGTGTGTTACAGTTGCTTTAAAACAAAAACAATATTTATTTAAATTACTTTTAGTCCAGGCAATAGATATCGTATAGGGGCTCTACCTAGCAAAATTCATGATAGTTCTGAAAAAAGGCTTACTATATGTTTTTTGGGCTACTGAATCCGAATTTTTAACTTCCCACCAAAATTTCCCCAGGCAACCCCCTCAAATTTTGGTAAAATGCCCCCCCCCCCCCAAAAAAAAGGTTTTTATTAAAAAAATCATTTTATAGTAAATTTTTTTTTATATAGTTTTAGGGAAAAAGTATCTAGAAATTCAGAAAGTAGACAAATGTTGCAACAAATTAGATATATAACATTATGACTTAGGATGGAGGGGAACGAGGGATCTGCCTCTGAACATGCGCGCGGTGCTGCGTGAACTAAGTTGCGCAATTCCACTTAACCACTCGCACGTTTACATTCGAGCTCCCATCTCCCCTTCGAACTTTCTCTATAAGGTTTACTTTAAGTTTTTTGGGTCGCTGAATCCGAATTTTTAACTTCCCCCCAAATCCCCCCCCCCGGAAACCTCCCTAAATAGTTGTTTTTAACTTAAATTTCTTATTGTTTTAGGGGAAAAGCATTACGAAATTCAGAAACTAGACCAAATTTGCAACAAATAGGATATATGACATTATGACGTAGGATGAACGGGGAGGGAGAGGGCTGCCTCTGAACATGCCTTGCGGCGCTACGTGCTCTAAGTTATGATATCCAGGCAATAGGGGATTTTACCTGGAAAAATACTAGTTCTGGATTTAGACTCACTTTATGTTTCTTGGGTCGCTGAATCCGAATTTGTAACTTCCCAGCAAAATTTCACCCGGCAACCCTCCCAAAAATTGATTTTTTGAAAAAAATTGGTTTTTGAGAAAAGCGCGCGGCGAATGTTCCGAGGCATTCCCTTCTCTCCCCGTTTATCCTACGCCATAATGTCATATATCCTATTTACTGCAAATTTTGTCTAGTTTCTGAATTTTCTAATCCTTTTACCCTAAAACAATAAGAAATTTAAGTTAATAACAACTATTATGGGGGGTTTTCGAGGGGAAAATTTTGGGGGTAAGTTAAAATTCGGATTCAGCGACCCCAAAAACTTAAAGTAAACCTTATAAGAAAAGTTAGGAGGGGAGATGGGAGGGCGAATGTAAACGTGTGAGTGATTAAGTGGAATTGCGAACCTTAGTCTACGCAGCACCGCGCGCATGTTCCAAGGCAGATCCCCTTCCCCCTTCATCCTAAGTCATAATGTCATATATATAATTTGTTGCAAATTTTGTCTACTTTCTGAATTTCTAAATACTTAACACCCTAAAACAATAAAAAAATTTTACTAAAAATTTTTTTTACTGAAAACCTCTTTTGGGGGCTTTTTACCAGAATTTGGGGGGGGGGGGGGTGCCAGGGGAAATTTGGTGGGAAGTTACAAATTCGGAATCAGGGACCCAAAAAACATAAAGTAAGCTGATTTCCAGAACTACTATTAATTTTGCTAGGTAAAATTCCCTATTGCCTGGACTATTTCGCCTATTGCATAAATTTACTATAGTTCACATGTTACGAAGTTCTCCTCTAAACGAAGCTTGTGCAGCAGTGCTGTCAGATTGGGGACTTTTTTGTCCCCAGATTGTTGATTATCACCGCTTTTTGAAATAGAAATATTCGGCCTACTTAAAAATAGATTAAAAATTCAGAAAAAATAACACGAATTATACTGTTTTAAAAAAGTGGTGACAGTAAAATAATCTGAATTAAACAAGTCCCCAAACTGGCAACACTAATGTGCAGTACCGCCTAAGTATGCGGTTCTGTTCTTTCCTACATTCTAAAACTTTAAACATTAAAAAACACTAATTGCTCTAGAATAATGTTTGTTCCATATAATCATAAAGAAATTATTACAAATAAAATGAGAGTTATATAAATTCATGCATCTATCAGAATTGAAGTTATCGTACGTATTATTTTAGACATACTATAAATTATAAATGCGTAACATATTATTTATCACATCCTGATTTCATAAATTCATATAAAAGATTACTCTCTTGGAGTTGTTATTCAGATAAGAAATAAGTGGATGACATTTTGACATGCATTCTTAAAATCTGAAAAGTTCATAGCAACAGACGTCAAAACATTTCAAATGCATCAAAGTATTTGAAGAGTCAAATAAATACCTGTCACATTTTATCATTATTTGTTTAAAATTTCAACGACATTTTGGCATCATTTCATCAGTGAAAATTTCAATTGTCAGTGTTGAAACTCTGCTATGTTTTTGAGATTTTCAAGTTATTCGTTGTGAAAATATAAGATAAAGATAAATCTTAGTTCGTAAAGGTGATCTATTTCAACTGTTTAACTCTAACTAAACATAAATATGATTAAAAATCGAAGTGTTGTTATAAAAGAGAAATTTAAATTATAAATAATTTAATAATATGCATTAAGATAACAGTTTGAAATATGCGTATAAAATTAGAATATATATATATATATATATATATATATATATACTCTCTCGCTCTCTCTCTCTCTCTATATATATATAGATATATATATGTAATAATAAAAATTTTCGCCCTTTTATCTTAGTAAAACTATTCCAAATTCTTAATATTTTTCCTTTTTTACCTATCTTTAATAATATCTGAATATTTTTTTGTCTTTTACTTGATGCATTTAAAACTGCATATTTTTTTATTAGTCTCAAACATCTTCATCCATTCCCCTCATCTCTTAAAACCCATTAAATTTCTTTTTCATTTTATTCTAAAAATAAATTATTTTTCTTTCGAACGTTTTTTCTAATAGAATTATTCGATGATGTTATTTTTTCGCACAATTATTTGCCTCCCGCCAGCCGTTGTTTGCGCAATAATTCTGACGCGGAAGCGAAAGAGATCGCATCGTCGTCATGCGCATTTCCCCCCCCCCCCCCCGGAGGTAGGTCCTATCCTATTCTGCTATCATCGCGTCCTTCCGGCATAATTTTTATGTGATTTGTTAGCTAACATGTATAGTATTCATACGCGTGAGGTTTTCGCAAGTACATAACCAGTTGTATGGGCTAGGAGAGACAGAATTTGACGATATTTGAGTTGCCTAATAAAGCCACGCCACCTGGAGTGCGTGTTTTTCCTGAATCTTCATCATTTGTTCTATTCGTAACATCTAGTGGTACAATTTATTACGTAACGACTGTCCGCACATGGATCACCTATAACTAGTGGAATTGGTGCATTATAAGATCGATTAATAAACGTTTTGATGCACCTATCGGCTTTGATTATTTATGCTTCGGGAAACATTCCAGTGGACGACAGCCTGACCTTCCACTCTTCTATCACCATTGTTCGACTGCATAAAACAATGATTTCTTCATTGAGCAAATAATGTGGGTATGCTGGTGCTTAAGATCTACATATTTATATGATACGAATGAAATCGTATCATATATATATATATATATCTGTGTGTGTGTGTGTGTGTGTAATACTAAAGATTTTCGCCCTTTTACCTTAGTTAAACTATTCCAAACTCTAATAATATCTACCTTTTTTACCAGGCTTTTAATAATTTCTTAAATCTATTAATTTTATATTTATCCTATGTCATGCCCGTTGACGTTAATTCTGCGTATTCTTTTATTTTTCTTATTCTAAAGACCTCAATTTGCTAATAACTATACTTCTTAGTAAAATCCACAGATTCATTTTATTCTTAGATATTAAATTCTTTTCTTTTCTCTTTCGAAGTTACCAATGCCATTTTACTTTTATTAAATTCATTCCATATCCCATAGGGCTTTGCGAGAACTTCGCGGGCTAGGCTGTTTTCTTAATAAAGCTTTGCCGGTAAGAAATAAGATCTGTTAGCTACGTAGCGCTCCCCCGCCTCCTCTCCGGACTTTAAGCCTATCACTGGTTCGACCTCCCCTTTCGTTTCCTTGGATTGGCCTTGCGTTGAGAGCATCCGATTGTACCTCTGCGCGTTTTTCTAGTATTTAATGTCTTAAATGCCCTTGGAGAACAGAATTTTGTACGATCTTCTGTTGTTATAAAAAATGCACATCACTAGGAGCGTTCGTCAATTAGTCGTGATGATGTTTCTGATCACTTTTACCATTCTAAAGCTATGTGACCTTACTCGAAACTGAGTACTGGTAGACTAGCGGGGTTAACTAAATTTACCTATTGTTAATAAATTATTGATTGGATTTATCACTGCTTCTGTCGTTATTCCTGGGAAAATTCCTAAGATTCCAACTTATCCTTGCCTTATCTGCGACCATGACGACTCGCCTGTACATCAATAAATTTGCTTGGTGATATTCTCGACTGCTTTTTACACTGCCTATTTTCAATATGCTATAATATCCGGTTGTAGTGTGTCATAATTAGCCTACAGCCAATAATGCTACGATTAAAATGGCATGTTTTGAGAGAATGTTACATATATATATATAAATATAAATATACACTATATGGCCAAAGTTGACCGGTCATTTGCGATTTTAGACGTTTTGTAATATATATCTGGAAAAATACATGAGGAATTATCCTGACACTGCAGTTGTGTAAACAGTGTAGTATACGGCATATACTTCCGGCATATAAGATTTTTTCCCATTGTATCAAATATCTGTTGATTAGTGCCAAGATAGCGTATCATTTCATCTATATTATAATAGTTCAAGTCATCAACAGCCATAAACAAATACGGTCTGATCCCTTCGCCTTTCATATGAAAGTTTGAAACAGATGTCATATACGCGATTTGGCGCGATTTTTTTCATACGCCAATTTGGGGAAAACACCAATAGCATAAACAACAACATCCGGCTTACCATATCAAGCAAAATAACGATACTTTGGCGACAGTTAAGTACCCGTTGCGTATATGACATTGGCGTCAGAAAAAAATCGCGCCAATATGGGGCCGTATATGACATCTGTGCCGAAAGTTTTCCATTTTGATTAAAAAATCAAATTTTTTTTCGAATAAAACTGCATTAAATTTGCCAAGGTTGCAAAGAATTCTTGGTACTGTTACGATAGCCGGGTGCAAATCTCGCCAATAGCTTTTTTTCAACTCACCAGGTAGCATTTTTTTTATTTTTCAAGTGGTAAATTAAAACATTGATATGAAGTTGAACAAATTGTTGATTAAATGTCATGGTTTGAGGCATTATTTAATATTTGGCCAGATGTCATATCGCAGGTTTGGCGTGATTTTTTTTTACGAAAATTTGGCGAAAACATCGTTTTTGAATACCAGTTACATATGTATATTTGGTACTACATAGTTATCCCGCCGACCAAAAATCTATCGCCAAACTATAAGATTAAATGCCAATAATGGTTGATCGTAAATGTCACATTCAGTTGACTTTAAGCAAGTTACACGTGTTTACGTCATCGTGTGATTTTCATTTCAACGTTTTCTTTCTATTTTTATTGATGTTATACTAATTTATTTGTTCTTTCGTTATTTAAAATACAAATAATGTCAATTTGTATAATTTGGCGAATGGTTTGGCGATTTATATAATTTGGCGAAATTGGTCGACGGAATAACTAAGTTGCACCGTATTTTTTAATTATTTTCTATTATTTTCAGAAGGAAATAAGAAAAAAATTAATTGATAACTATTGAAAAAAATAATTTATATAATTTAAAAAAATAAATAAAAGTAAATTTATTTATTATATAAAATTTACTTTTATTTATTATTAAATAAACAACAATAGCTGGGTTACCATATCAGTTAAAATAATGTCAGTTTGCCGACAAATAGGTACCCCGGTGCGTATATGACATATGTGCCTAATATTTTTCTTTTCGTTTTGTTTAAAAAAAAAAAAAGAAAGAATTACATTTTAAATGTTTCAGTTTTAATGAAAGTTTTGTATTTTAAATAAAATGAATGAATGGGTTATACTTTAAATGAAATTAATGAAATATAAAAAAAAAATACGACGGAAAAATGTTTGGCGATTTATCACCTGCAGATATTTACGATAGAATAAATATTTTTTTTCTTTTCTTTCTTACTAAGTTCAGTTTATTTTGAATAACGTTGATTTATTAAGTTATGAAATTAAGTTCTGAACAGAGCTTTCATAAGAATAAGTTTTCTTATAGGTTAATTTGAATTGGTTTTAAAAGGTAAAAATAAAAAAAGAGGAATTTTGTTTTCCGGACCAGGAGTAAATTGTGTTCTTTTGACAACAATTTTGAATTATTTTGCTAGTAAAGTAATTTTAATGAATTTTGAATAATTGTGTTCTTAGAACAAAAATAGAAAGGGTGCTTTTGAGAAGAATGTTTTTAAAAATTTTTGCTTAACGTAATATTATTTTTTTTCTTTTCTTTTCTTAAAAGAAATTGAAAGTTAAGAACTGTGTAATAATAATTTAGTTTTGTTTTATTTTGAGAGTTAACATTGAAGTTATAGAATTTTTTTGTGTTTTCTTAAAAGTATAGTAATATCGTATTACGTAACGATAAATTGAAATCATTTATATTTATATTGTATTTTGAATATATACATATTTTTTAGTGTGTTATGATTTCTGTAAAGAAGAAATACCTGAGTGTAAGGATAGGTTTGTGTAGAAAAATCTAAACTTTTGTTCTTGAAATTGAAAATTTTCAATTAAAATTTTTAACTTGAAATTCTTGTTCTTGAAAATTTTGCTTGAAATTTTAAATTCAAATTCTAGTTCTTGAAGTGGAATTTTTTAAATCAAAATTTTATTTTAGTTGTTAGTTTTGTTAAATTTAAACAAAATGGCATTTTTTGGGAAGGGCAAAAAAGAGGATCTACGCGTCCTTTGCGATGAGTTAGGCTTAACTGCCACCGAAGAAATGAAAATGGTCGATTTACGTAATTAAATTACGACGCACGCTGATTACGAGGAAGATTATACTAAAAACTTACTTATAACTATAGTCGAGAATAGGAAAACTGAACAAGAGCGCTTAGATTTAGAAAATCAACGTGTTTTCGAACAAGAACAACGTAAAATCGAACAAGATCAACGTAAAATCGAACAAGAAAATTTAGAGCGCGAACGGGCTTTCGAACTTGAAAAATTACGCCTTACCCATCCGACTTCGGCATCTAACTCGGAGTTAGAAAATAATAGGTGCACTTACAAAAAACCGCGAATCGACCAACAAAAATTGATTCCCCGTTTTCGCCCAAACGAAGATGATATGAACACCTTCTTAGTGCTGTGTGAGCGACAGTTAAAGGTCCTAGGGGTTCCGGAAGAAAATTGGGTTACGTACCTCATAAGTACTTTACCTAGTGATATCGCTAGACTCATTGCTAGGGAACCGGAAGAAAAGGCCCAGGACTACCAACACATCAAGGCGATGTTGTTGAAACGATTCAAATTGACCGCTGAAAAATTTAGAATCTTGTTCGTTCAGCACAAGAAAATTCCAGAAAGTACCTGGAAAGATTATTTTTTCGAGCTTAGAATCTGCTTTGAATGTTGGCTATCAGAGCTCAACATAACTTCATTCGAAGATTTGAAAAGTCTTATTTTATCTGACAAATTAAAGAGAAGGTGCTCCCCACAACATAGAGAACATTTCTTAGACGTTTGGACTAATTTAAATGATCCAAATGAATTAGTAGAAAAGCTAGATGCTTACGATGTTCTAAGGGTAAATACCGTAAAATCCAAAGAAGCGGAAATCCACCCGAAAAATAAAAACTGGTCAAAACCGAAAGAGAGTGTACCACCGAGCTCTTCTAATAAAACAGTTCCGAATAAATCCTTCAACTCAAAGAAAACAATCGCGTCAGACAAACCCCCGATTGAAGATCGTCCAGCCTTGAAAGGCTATGGTTGTGGTGCTCCCGGATTTATTCGCGCTAAGTGCCCTACTTGCAATCCTGGGATAAAAACTCAATCTTCTCATTTCGAGCAAATCCAAATATACACATGCTCAACCACAACCACACCTTTAACCACAGTAAACCTGTACATTAATAGGGGTCTATGGCAAAGCCTGCGTAGATACCGGATCTAGTCACAGCCTGGCTAGTGAATCATTGTATTATGTGTTAAAAGAACAAGGTGCCACGTTTCAGAAGACCTCTTTGAAAATGTCATTAGCAAACGGCCAGCGGTCAAAAGAAGACAGTTTGACAACGACTGTAACTGTAGAAATTGAAGGAAGAAAATTTCGTACGGATTTTATTGTCTTACCTGAAGCTAAAGGAAACAGAACTCTCTTAGGAAGAGACTTTCTTGACAAGTCAGGTTTTGTACCAGATGTTAAAAACAAACGTTGGTACTTCGGCGATATGCCTCATATAAAGTATGGCTTTGCAGATCTTGTTCCAAAGCCTCTTGAATGTTCTGGCCAGAAGTCAGAATTAAATAACTTGCTGAAAGGGTATGACACCATCTTTCAGCCAGGGGGAGGAACCACCCCGCGCTCCTGTGAAATCGGTACAGTCTCCATTGAGATAAATCCAAAACCAAACAAATTTGCTAAATTCACTAAGCTAGTGAAAGATTTAGTCGAACAACGCAAAAGAAAACAATATGTGGACAGAAGACGGATAGAAGGACCTCAGTATTCTTCTGATGATCATGTATGGGTAGAACTCCACCCCGTTAACAAGGCTGGTCAGAAAAGAACTACCAAATTCAGTCCTCGACGTGACGGACCTTATGTAGTGCTCACACAGTGCTCGCCTACTTCCTATGAAGTTGCCAGTTTACAAGCTCCCGAAGTTCCCTTGGGACCTTACCATACATCCGCCCTAAAACTTTGTAACAATGTTACCGACCAACTAGTTATTCCACTCAGGAAACGTGGTAGGTCAAAGAAAAAGGTTCCTGGTCCCTTGCCGAGACGTCTAAGGAACCTGAGGGGTAAGATGTAACAAATATTTAAATACCGATACACTAGATGGCAGCACACCACAGTTTACCGGGCTGCAAAATAGGTTTTCCCATAATTCATTGCGGATTAGCTTTTACGGCAGAGAGAATGTAGAGGTGTTAGATATGCAAGCCGTCTTTTTTTTTCTTCCCCGGAGATTGTTTTGAGAGAAGGAAAAATGATAAAATATTTTCAACAGATTTCTTCTGAGTTTTGGTACTGTAAATATGTAAAGTAATCATGCAAATAATATGTCTTATAGTACAGATATTCATTAAACATTACTTTGTACTAAAGTACAGAGTGGCGTTTCTTATTTGAAGTGATGAGTCCTTTTCTAAAGATTTTAGCCTCTACTTATGGAAAGTAGAATGGTTATACATTTTATTTGCGCTGTATTTGAATTTTAATTATTTACTCAAAGTGAATTTATCTCTTGAATTTTAGCATTGCTTTGTCGGTAAATAGATTAAAATGTGGGTATTTTTTAAGCGTAAAACTACTTCAAGGAATGACCTACAATTTTGAATTTCCATATATGAAGCATTTAGAAATCGAATTCTTTTAAACAATGTGTAGCTTACAGTTCGTATTTTCCTTGAAAGTAAATTAACTTCCGAAAAATAAATGAGTCATCAATACTAATTTCCTATCCGAAATCGATTGCTAGGAGCTTTATAAATAATTTATAAATTCCGTTATATCAGTAAATTTTTAAAAGAACAAATTCTTAATTATGGAATAGGTTTCTACAATTGTTTTTTGTCTTATAACTATTACCAACATAAATTTATGTGGGCAAATAAACTCAAAAAAAAATTTTTTTTGTAAGTGTGAGAAAATAATATTCTTGACTTTCATCCTTTTTTAACATGGTTCTGCACTGGAATCATAGTTCTTCAAGCGTAGGTTGTGAAGCTTATTTTCCGCCACATAGCAACACAAGAAAGAAAAAACAAAATAGATTAAGAAGAAATATGTTGAAGTTTATTGTAGTGAAGATGCGGTCAAGCGATTACATGGAAAAGAATTTGAAAAAATATATTTGGTACTAGGTTCCAATAGAGCTTTATTCAACGTGCTATATGTGGGTTAATTCGGCTCAAATTCTCAGAAAAAAATCTTTTAGCTAAATATCTGGAAATTTTTTTAAAGAAAGATATTTTTACTTAAACTCTGAGTTTGAATAGCAGAAAAATTATTAAGGAAATATAGTAATTGATAAAGGAAAAACAATTGTAACAGAACAAGAACAGAAATTAAAAGTGAGACAACCGATATCAGAAACCATTGTAACACAAATAATTTTTTTTGCCATTCTCATTTGAAATTTAACGTTTTTTTTTTTTTTTTCATTCATAGTTAAAAAGTAATATTTCGAATTTTCTCTTTTCATTACATTATTATTGTTTTTTAATGCAGTTAAAAGTTCTAGTTAGATGGGTTTTTTTTAGTTTGATAGTTTAAAAGTGAAATATATAAGCATTTGAAGCAATTAACGTAAAACAAAAATTAATTTTCAATTAAATCACATTTTGAATTTTTTTACAATAATTAAAATAGAAAGGTGTTCTCACACAATTGTGCCTATGTACTGTACTTTAGAATTTAAAATAAATATATTATATGTAATTCATGATTTATTTCTTTATATGTAGATGTTAAATATAAATTTATTTCCACAAAGTAGTAGTGTCTCATAATTTTTATGTTATGGAATAATAGAATAATAAACATTTTCAAGTTTTAGAATAGATTATTGCAATTCTCTTGGATCTTCATATACCGTATATATTTCTTATATCTAATTTCGTAATTTAAACGTTACATCTTTTTACATATACGATAACACTGGTGATGATCATTTGTCATAAATAATTTTGTTTGTCCCATTATAAAGAATTTAGTTAGTTTTATAAAGTAACATTGATTTGTTCTCTATTTTAATGAATTGTATTTAATACGTTTTGCTAAGTTTTAAAGACATAGTTTCAAAATACACAACATTCATAATACATAAATAACCTTCCCCCAATCTTTCAACCCTTCACCAATTAACTGTAAGCTCAAAGTTGATTCAATCCTGCACGGTATTCTTTTGTTGTCTATGACTCTGCGTGGTGGATAAATGTTTCTGCATGTTTAAATGTTTGTGAATCTATGTTTTACAAATAAAAAATTCTTTGATACTGTGAATAAGGAATCCAGCCCCCAAAAATGTATATTAATAATCAGCAGATTGATATTAATTCAGAATATACGTTTTATGGATCAAAGTTATTTATGACAAATATGACAACTAAAAATTTTATTATCCTTTTTAACTTTGTTTATAAAGAATTTTCTATTCTAAAATTAGACAATATTTTATTTTCTGAATATTTTTCATACTATTAAATTTTTTGTAAGTAAATATACACGGTGCAAAGGAAAGTCCCTTTAACATGAAAATACTTGCGAATGGAGAGAGCTGCAGCTATGCAAGTGAGGTAACGGTATAGTAAAGAGACTACACCAAATTTAATTAAAATGTCAGCAGCGCCCCTAGTGGCGAAATTTGGAAGATAGCCATTTCAAATCGAAAACGAAAAGAGAGAGAGGAAAATTTCCAATTAGAAAGTTTTGGAGCATCGGTTAATTAGTACGAAACAACATTTGGTTTACATGGATAAGATGAATCTTCGCCAGTATACCCAAAAAGGTCCGAAATCGATGCACTGTATTTTGTGTAAACGTTTGAAGGGAATAGCCAGAAGTATGAAGAAATACGCACAATTTATTGTATAAATATGTACTTATCTCAATAAATTTTGATAACATCACACAAAAAACAAAAAGGATAAACTGTCTCACAGTGATAAAAAGTTAATATTCAGCGATATATGCGAATAATATATGCGAAAAGTTCGCCATTGCTCACGATACACATTTGTATTCATGAGAGTAAATCTACATGCACATTTCTCAGCATGGAACATCTATTGCGAGCCTCTTCAATACGATGACATAGATTTAACCCTTTCAAGGGTTAGGTGGCTAGATGGTCTAGCCACCTAATTTTAATTCCAAAACAGACAAATGACACCAAGAATATTTTAATAAAATTTTGCTTTTGTAATGAAAGTACAAATTAGCTGGCTTTTATTTTGTAAGAAATTCGTTCGAATATTCTGGTGTCAGTCAATTATTTCATCATTTTACGAACATAGTTCTCCTGCCCCTGAAAGGATTAAAGTAACATTTTTAATGCACTGGAAATTTAATTTTTACAGACATTACAGTACAGTACAGAATAACGCCATAATTTGCAGTTGCTCACTGCTACATTTCAGAAATGTGAATATGCAAAGTAGCATCGTCGCTCATCGATTTCGGACATTTTTGAGTATACAAGTGACGATTTATCTTATCCGTGTGAAGCAAATGCCGTTTCGTACTAATTAATTGATGCTCTAAAACTTGTTATTTGGAAAGTTTTATCTGTCTGTTTTCGTTTTCCACTTGCAGTGGATATTTTCCAAATTTCGCCACTAGGGGGCGCTCCTTTTATTTGCATTAGTTCGGGCGTAGTCGCTTTACTATACCGTTACCTCATTTGCTAGCTGTAACTCTCTCCGTTCGCAAGTATTTTCAGGTATAAGGGACTTTCTTTTGCACCCTGTATTTACTA
Source organism: Maratus speciosus (assembly GCA_963932465.1). Taxonomy (NCBI): domain Eukaryota; kingdom Metazoa; phylum Arthropoda; class Arachnida; order Araneae; family Salticidae; genus Maratus; species Maratus speciosus. Next base: position 61,075,084 of record OZ010788.1, read on the forward strand.
TGAATTTCCAGTTTGTTTTCTCATAAAGTTTTGAAATGTGTTTAAATACATTTAGCAAAAATATCTGCCACGTATACGCACACCATAAGTACACTTTTCAGATTTCCGCTTTTAAGTAGAAAACATCCATAACAATCAGTATTATACAGATAATATTAAGTGTAGAGAATAATAGTACTGCATGAATTATCTTAGGTTTCTTTAAACCTCTAATGCCCATGGAAGCATTTCTGCTACAATATGTTTAGTTTTAATTGTTAGCACGAAATCTCATAAATAATGTTTATTTTAATTCACTACAAAATGATTGCACCTTTATGTAATATTAGTTATGAATTTTGAATGCAGATTGAGCATTAAATAAGAAAAAAAAGATAGTTTGAAGCAGCATGTTTAACAAAATAGACAAAATGGCATTTGCAGTGGTACGTTTTTGATTGATTTTACAAATATTTTATTGAAAAAAAAAAAAACTAAACACATATTATATATAGGTATAAAAAGTGTTATTTCTATGATATGATCAAATGAATTCAATGCAAGTTTGTTTTTTAATGGTCAAATGAGTAAGTAAAATCAAGGTAGCAGATCGGCTACCACGGATATTAGTCATCATGAGCCCATGGTAGCATTTTTGCTACCATATTATTTTCAAAGAAAATTTCTATTTATATTAGCTTTGTACTTAAGATGCTTATTTTACTTTCAATTCATATGCTCATGTTATTAAATAAATATGAAATAAATTTTTTGACATTTAAATGTTCATATTATTAAATAATTCTAAAATAAATTGGTTGAAATTTATAATTTCCATAACGTAAAGCGAGTCTGCGCACATTTCAAAAGAATAATAATAAAAAATCTAAATATTAATATTTTGCTAAAATATGCATGAATAATTTTGACTTAATTTATTTTTATGTATTTCCATTGTTATTTTGTTGTTATACTGTAACTTAATAGAACAGCAGTAATAAAGCCAAGAAAACTATTTTGCGCAATTTCAACTTACAGGGAAGGAGAGAATGCGCATATAAATAAGAGAGATTGCGCACATAGGTAGAAGAGATTGTTTTTAATAATAACTACAATTAAATTGTTAACAATAATAATTACACTTAATCGACATTGTTGAAAGGTTTTTCTGAGTAAATATTATTGTATTAGGAGTGAATATTTCAACCAAATGTTTAAATAATAAATTAAAGGAAGAATTTTTACAACAGTTAAAAAAATTAATTTAAGAAGATTACAATATCAGAAAAAGCAAGCATTACTAAGATTACGAAATAACATTAATCTAGTTGATAACATGTTTAACTTAAAAATTACTTCATTTCTATTTCCACAGTTTCATTGTATTTTGTTTGCTAACCGAAGTTGTTGTCGTCCACAATCGATGCACTTATTGTTATAAATCGTGCATCTTTCGGGCAATCGCCTGCAACAAGCAATACATTGAATCCAGTCAAGCGTCGAAGATGTCTACTGGTACAGTTCCAGACATTCAGTATACTCATCCTCATTGACCTTCGGGTTTTTTCCTTGAGTTTTTTTATCCTACTTTTTGTGGAAGCATCTTATCTTCAGCTATTTTTATTTTGTAGCGGCATCCTTCTTAAGTCTTTTTTCATGTATATTTTGTGGATCAGTAACATTAGTTGCGCTCTGTTTCCTTTTGATTTTGATGGCAATACACTACTTGGAATAGGTGAAAACTTTTCCAAAACATTGTATTAGAAAATTTATTTTAGTTAACAAAATTAATTTATTAGCAAATTAATTGTTCATAAATTAAAATGATGTATATAAATATTTAATTAAATTATTAATAAATATATTATTAATTTATGAACAAAAATATTTACATAAAATTAATTTAATACCAACTGTAATTTTAATTTATTAATAAAAAAAAAATTCTGCAAAAGTATTTTTTTGCAAATTAATTTTTTGCCAAATTTAGTTTTGATAATTATGTGTTTTTCCGAAATTATTTCAAAGCTGATTCATTCATATATTTTACACGTAATTTGCAATTCATAACAATTTAGCAATAAGCTGCGTAATCTCTCCTAGCACTTAAACTTATGGGGAAATGCGCCATCTCTCCTAAGTATCAGATGCGCAAACTCTCCTATTTTGCTAGGAGAGATTGCGCGGCCTTTTATTTAAATATGGCCACTTCTAAAATGAATTGTTGGTGTTCGCATACTTAGTCCAGGTTAGTAGTTTATAAGAAATCGTTTATGTTCAAAATATTTTGTACTAGCAAACCCCGCGGCTTTGCTCGCGTAATATTTGAAATATGCCAAGTGATATTTATATGTCCAATTTTTATTAAAAGGTACTAACTAAATTTTTATTTTATTAAAAGGTAATATTTTATTTTATTAAATGGTACTTATTACTTTTAGGAATAATTAAAAAAATTAATATTTAAAACACAGTTTGATTAAACATCATTGTTACACTGCATAAAGCAGAAATGAGACTTAAATTAATAAAACGAAATAAAACTAAATAAGTAATAATTTAGAAAATATTTTGAAACTTTTATGCTCAATTAATACGCTCATTTCAGTACTCATTTGAAGTTTTGAATTTTTTAGAAACCATCTTCTTACATCTTAAAATTAACCATCATGTTAAATTCCAAGTCCTACCACCTCTCTCATCATAAAGGGCTATGTTGAAATAGGACCTGTCACCATAAATTTGCCAACATTAATTTTGAAATTGGTTTGTTATTTCCTAATATTCCACAGAAACGTAATTTAGAAAGCTTTTAAAGGCCTTTTTTTGAGCGTTTTTTGTTTCTGTAAATCCCAGGTGGTAGAATCATCGGCATAAAATATAGCCTGTGTAGGATCAGAGACTGCTACCATTGATTCGCAACTATTACTTTTATATTTGGTTTATATTCCCTGAAATTGCGTAGAAATCGTAATTTAGGACTTTTTTAGAATTTTTCTCCCCTTCACTTCTCCCCTTTTTAATTCGAATTTATTTTCAACAATCCTTCGAGGGCATTTATATTTTATAAGTAACTATCATGTCATATTTAAAGTTTCTAGCCTTTTCAGTATCACAGATATCGCAATTTAGAAAGCTTTTAGCTACTGAAACCCTCTGCACAGACATAAAATATAGCTTATGTTTGAGCAGGTTCAATCACCAACAATTTGTTATCATTATTTTTTTAATCGGTTTGGTATTTGATAAGATTACATAAAAATTGTAATTTATAACGCTTTTCGCTCACTTCATCTTTTTAAATTTGAAATTTTCTTTCGACAGTTCATATAAAGCAGTTGCATCTTGTAAGTAAATAACATGCCATACTTCAAAGTGTTAGACACTTCAGTTATGCAAAAAACGCAAATTAGAACATGTTTTGCTTTTGCAACCCTCAGATGGTAGTGACAGCAACATAAAATATAACCTATGTTATAGCAGGGATTGTCACCATTGATTTGGCACCATTACTTTTGAAATAGCTTTGGAATTTCTTGAGATTGAGTAGAAATCGCAATTTAGAACGTTTTTAGAAAGCTTTTCGCGCATTTTCACCCCTTTTTAAATTTCCAATTTTTTCGAAACTTTTCTTAAAGATCATTTATATGTAATAATATGTACCTTGCCTAATTTTAAGTTGCTAGCCCCTATCGATCACAAAAATCGAAATTTGGAATGCTTTTTTGCTCCTGCAACATCTAGGTGATAGTGATACCGACTTGAAATAGCATCTATGTTAGAGCAGAGGCTGTCAGCATCAATTTCTTACCATTACTTTTGAAATCAGTTTGATTTTTTCTGAGATATTGGTGACAAATCGGCATTTAGAATGTTTTTAGAACGCTTTTCGCTCATTTTGCTCCTGCATCTCCTCTGGGGTAGTGGAAACAGATATAAAATATAGCCTATCTTAGAGCAAGATCTGTCACCATCATTTTAACACCATTATATTGGAAATCGGTTCAGTATTTCCTGAGATTGCATAGAAATTGCAATTTAGAACGTTTTTTACAACGCTTTTTGCGCGTTTTCACCCCTTTTAAATTTCGAATTGCTTAAGAACTGTTCTTAGAAATCCTTTATATCTAATAAGTAGCTGATACTTCAAATTTCATATTTCTAGGCCCTTCAGTAACACATAAATGGCATTTTTAGAACGTTTTTTGCTCCTACACCCCCTTTGGGGTAGTGGCACCGACATAAAACATAGCCTATCTTGGAGCAAACGTTGTCACTATCATTTTGACACCAATATTTTTTAAATCGGTTTGGTATTTCCTGAGATTATGTAGAAACTACCATTTAGAACGTTTTTTAGAACGCTTTTTGTGCACTTTCACCACTTTTAAATTTCGAAGTGTTTAAGAACAGTTCTTAGACATCATTTATATCTTATAAGTAACTTATATTCCAAAGTTCATATTTCTAGGTCCTTCAGTAACGCAAAAATCGCATCTTTAGAACGTTTTTTGCTCCTGCACCCCATTTGGGGTAGTGGCACCGACATAAAATATAGTCTATGTTCTAAGTTGGACTAACACCATCATTTTGATACCATTACTTTTGGAATCGGTTCGGTATTTCCAGAGATTATGTAGAAACTACCATTTAGAACGTTTTTTAGAACACTTTTTGTGCAGTCTCACCCCTTTTAAATTTCGAATTGTTTAAGAACTGTTCTTAGACATCATTTATATCTTGTAAGTAACTAATATTCCAAATTTCATATTTCTAGGCCCTTCAGTAACGCAAAAATCGCATTTTTAGAACGTTTTTTGCTCCTGCACCCCCTTTGGAGTAGTGGCACCGACATAAGATATAGCCTATGTTCTAAGTTGGGCGAACACCATCATTTTGATACCATTACTTTTGGAATCGGTTCGGTAGTTCCTGAGCTTACCTCTTACAAATAAACAATTTTTTCCTCTTTATAATATGACTAGCAAACCCCGCGGCTTTGCTCGCGTAATATTTGAAATATGCCAAGTGATATTTATATGTCTAATTTTTATTAAAAGGTAAAAACTAAATTTTTATTTTATTAAAAGGTACTTATTACATTTAGGAAATTTCAAAAATTACTATTTAAAGCACAGTTTGATTAAACATCCTTATTACACTGCATTAGGCAGAAGTGAGGCTTAAATTAATAAAATGAAATAAAAATAAATAAATGATAATTTAGAAAATATTTTGAAACTTTTATGCTCAATTAATACGCTCATTTCAGTATTCATTTGAAGTTTTGAATTTTTTAGAAGCCATCTTCTTACATCTTAAAAATAACCATCATGTCAAATTCCAAGTCCTGCCACCTCTCTCCACATAAAGGGCTATGTTGAAACAGGAACTGTCACCATTAATTTGCCAACATTAATTTTGAAATCGGTTTGTTATTTCCTAATATTCCACAGAAACGTAATTTAAAAAGCTTTTAAAGCTATTTTTTAGAACGTTTGTTGTTCCTGTGAACCCCAGGTGGCAGAATCACCGGCATAAAATATAGCCTGTGTAGGATCAGAGACTGTTACCATTGATTCGCAACTATTACTTTTATAATCGGTTTATATTCCCTGAAATATCATAGAATCGTAATTTAGAACTTTTTTAGAATGCTTTTCGCACCTCCCCTTCGCTTCACCTTTTTTAATTTGAATTTATTTTCGACGTTCCTTCGAGGGCATTTATATTTTATAAGTAACTACAATGTCATATTTAAAGTTTCCAGCCTTCTAGCTTTTTCAGTATCACAGAAATCGCAATTTAGAAAGTTTTTAGCTCCTGCAACCCTCTGGTGGTAGTGGAACAGACATAGAATATAGCTTATGTTTGAGTAGGTTCTATCACCAAAATTTGTCATCATTATTTTTTTAATCGGTTTGGTAATTTATAAGTTTGCTTAAAAATTGTAATTTATAACGCTTTTCACTCACTTCATTTTTTTAAATTTGGAATTTTCTTTCGACTGTTCTTAGAAAGCAGTTGCATCTTGTAAGTAAATACCATGCCATACTTCAAAGTGTTAGACACCCTCAGTTGTGCAAAAAACGCAAATTAGAACATGTTTTGCTTTTGCAACCATCAGATGGTAGTGACAGCAACATAAAATATAACCTATGTTATGATAGGAACTGTCACTATTGATTTGCAACCATTACTTTTGAAATAGCTTTGGTATTTCCTTAGATTGAGTAGAAAACGCAATTTAGAACGTTTTTAGGACGCTTTTCGCGCATTTTCACCCCTTTTTAAATTTCCAATTTTTTCGAAACTGTTTTTAAAGATCATTTATATCTAATAAATATGTACCTTGCCTAATTTTAAGTTGCTAGCCCCTACCGATCACAAAAATCGAAATTTAGAACGCTTTTTTGCTCCTGCAACGTCTTGGTGATAGTGATACCGACATAAAATAGCGTCTATGTTAGAGCAGGGGCTGTCAGCATTAATTTCCTACCATTACGTTTGAAATCAGATTAATTCTTCCTGAGATATTGCCGACAAATCGGCATTTAGAACGTTTTTAGAACGCTTTTCGCGCATTTTGCTCCTGCATCTCCTCTGTGGTAGTGGAAACAGATATAAAATATAGCCTATCTTGGAGCAAGATCTGTCACCATCATTTTTACACTATTATATTTGAAATCGGTTAAGTATTTCCTGAGATTGCATAGAAATTGCAACTTCGAAAGTTTTTTACAACGCTTTTTGCGCATTTTGACCCCCTTTTAAATTTCGATTTTTTTAGGAAATGTCCTTAGAGATCATTGATATCTTATAACTAACTACCATTTCAAATTTCACGAGTCTAGGACCTTCCGTAACGCAAAAGCCGCAATTTAGAACGTTTTTCTCCTGCACCCCCTTTTCGGTAGTGGCACCGGCATAAAACATCGCCTATGTTGGAGCAAGGGTTGTCACCATCATTTTGACGCCATTATTTTATAGATCGGTTTGGTATTTCCTGAGATTGTGTAGAAACCACCATTTAGAACGTTTTTTTTTGAACGGTTTTCGCGCATTTTCACCCCTTTTAAATTTTGAATTGTTTAAGAACTTTTCTTAGAAATCCTTTATATCTAATAAGTAGCTAATATTTCAAATTTCATATTTCTAGGCCCTTCGGGAACGCAAAAATCGCATTTTTAGAAGGTTTTTTGCTCCTGCACCCCCTTTCGGGTAGTGGCACCGACATAAAACATAGCCTATGTTGGAGCAAGGGTTGTCACCGTCATTTTGATACCATTATTTTTTAAACCGGTTTGGTATTTCCTGAGATTGTGTAGAAACCACCATTTAGAACGTTTTTTAGAACGATTTTCGCGCATTTTCACCCCTTTTAAATTTCGAATTGTTTAAGAACTGTTCTTAGACATCATTTATATCTTATAAGTAACTAATATTCAAAATTTCATATTTCTAGGCCCTTCAGTAACGCTAAAATCGCATTGATAGAACGTTTTTTGCTCCTACACCCTCTTTGGGGTAGTGGCACCGACATAAAACATAGCCTATCTTGGAGCAAGCGTTGTCACTACCATTTTGACACCAATATTTTTTAAATCGGTTTGGTATTTCCTGAGATTGTGTAGAAACTAACATTTAGAACGTTGTTTAGAACGCTTTTTGCGCATTTTCACCCCTTTTAAATTTCGAATTGTTTAAGTACTGTTCTTAGATATCATTTATATCTTATAAGTAACTAATATTCAAAATTTCTTATTTCTAGGCCCTTCAGTAACGCTAAAATCGCATTTTTAGAACGTTTTTTGCTCCTACACCCCCTTTGGGGTACTTGCACCGACATAAGATATAGCCTATGTTCTAAGTTGGACTAACACCATCATTTTGATACCATTACTTTTGGAATCGGTTCGGTAGTTCCAGAGCTTACCTCCTACAAATAAACAATTTTTTCCTCTTTATAATAGGAGTATAGATTACTGACGTTCTATAAAAATTCTGACGAACAGTTATGAAAATTCAAGCACTTACTTTGTCAAAACAAAACAAAATAGCACTGCTTTATCCAAGACGCTTGGAACAATCAATATGCACATTCATATAGACACTGCACAATCGGTCGCAGACGATTAGCCGAAAACCAAATAGCCGACAAGACATTTAGCAGACAGCACTTAGACGACAGGACGTTTAGCCGACAAGTACATTTAGTCGACACGTATATTTAGCAGACAGGACATGTAGCCGACAAGTACATTTAGACGACAGGACAAATAGCCGAAACGTACGTATAGCATACAGGACAATTAGCCGAAAAGGACATTTAGCAGACAGACAATTGGACGACCGGCAATTGGCCGAACGTGACAATTAGCCGACAGGACATTTAGCAGACAGGACAATTAGTCGACAGGACAATAAGTCGACAAGACAATTAGCCGACAAGACAATTAGCCGACAAGGCAATTAGCCGACAAGTCAATTAGCCGACAGGACATTTAGCCGACAAGACAGTTAGCCGACAAGACAATTAGCCGACAAGACATTTAGCCGACAGGACATTTAGCCGACAGGACATTTAGCCGACAGGACGATTGGCCGACAGGACGATTGGCCGAAAGGAGATTTAGCCGACAGGACGATTAGCCGACAAGAAAAATTAGACGACAGGATATTTAGTTGAGAGGACGATTAGCCTAGTTAGGTTATGGTTAGGATACTTTTAAGTTACGGATAGATTATAATTAGTTTACGGTTACGTTAAACTTATGTTACAGTTACGTTACGGTTGGGTTACAGTTAGATTACGGTTACGTCACAGTTATGTTACTTTTAGGTAACAATTAGGTTACGATTAAGTTACAGATAGGTTAAGGTTATGTTACGGATAGGTTACAGTTAGATGACGGTTAAGTTACGGATAGGTTACAGTTAGATTACGGTTGAGTTACGGAGAGGTTACAGTTAGATTACGTATCTGCTACGATTAGGTTACGGATAGGTTACAGTTACGTTACAGTTTGGTTACAAATAGGATTACGGATTACAGTTAGATTACGGTTTGGTTCCGGATAGGTTACGGTAGGTTACGGATAGATTACAATTAGGTTACGGTTAGGTTACCGCCAGGCTACAGTTAGGTTGCGGTTAGGTTACAGTTAGGTTATAGTTACATCACAGTTAGGATACGGTTAGGTTATAATTAGGTTACGGTTAGCGTACCGTCATGTTACGTTTATTTTACAGATAGATTACTGTTAGGTTGCAGTTATTTTAGAGTTAGGTTATGGTTAGGTTATGAGTAGGTTACGGTTACGCTACGGTTCAGTTACAGTTAGATTACGGTTAAGTTACGGATAGATTACAGTTAGATTACGTTTCTGCTACGATTAGGTTACAGATAGGATACAGTTACGTTACAGTTTGGTTACAAATAGGATTACGGATAGGTTACAGTTAGATTACGGTTAGGTTCCGGATAGGTTACAGTAGGTTACGGATAGATTATAATTAGATCACGGTTAGGTTACCGCCAGGCTACAGTTAGGTTACGATTAGGTTACATTTAGGTTACAGTTAGGTTATAGTTACATCACAGTTAGGATACGGTTAGTTAATAATTAGGTTACGGTTAGCGTACCGTCATGTTACGTTTATTTTACAGATAGATTACTGTTAGGTTACAGTTATGTTACAGTTAGGTTATGGTTAGGTTATAAGTAGGTTACGGTTACGTTACGGTTACGTTACAATTAGGTTATGGTTAGGTTACGGTTATGTTCCATTTCCGTTACAGATAGGTTACGGTTAGATTATGGATAAGTTACAGTTAGGTTACGGGGGATCTATGTCATTTAGTCGTAAACCAAATAGTCGACAAGACATTTAGCAGACACCAATTAGCCGACAGGGCGTTTAGCCGACAAGTACATTTAGCCGAAACGTACATTTACCCGACAGGACATTTAGCCGACAGGTCAAATAGCCGACAGGACGTTTAGCCGATAAGACATTTAGCCGACAGGACAATTAGCCGACATGATATATAGATGACAAGACATTTAGTCGACATGACAATTAGCCGACAAGTCAAATAGCCGACATGACAATTAGCCGACAGGACAATTAACCGACAGTTCAAATAGTCGACAAGTCAAATAACCGATAGGACATTTAGCCGACAATTCAAATAGCCGACCTGACAATTAGCAGACGGGTTAAATAGCCGACAGGACAACTAGCAGACATGACAATTAGCCGACAGGACAACTAGCAGACAGGTCAAATAGCCGACATGATATTTATCAGAAACATACATTTTGCCGAAAGAATTTAGAAGACACATTGATATGGGTCGGTGATATACCAACAATGTCAACCTCAATAACTCGTCACCATCATAATTCAACTTTTTAGCTCAGAGGCTATCAAAGTCAGAGAGCTGATGTGCCCGCCGTTCAGTATGTATGTAAGTATGTACGTACGTATTCACGTAACGAGGTAACTCTTGATAGAAACATCCGATTTGCTTCAATTTTTTTTTCTACGTTCATTCTTGAAAGGTGCTTTCCTCATTAGTTTTGGGGTTTCATTGGTTAAAGATAAAGGGGGAAAAGGGAGCTAGTCCCTCCCCTTAATTTAGATAAATGGGTTTTTCATGCAGAATTATTCAATTTGCTCTAAATCTGATATACCGGTTTATTATGTTAAGGAGCTTCCCTGATTAGATTTGGAAGTTCATTAGTTAAGTATGAAGGGAAAGAGGGCTTCCCCCCCCCTCCTTAACTTAGATACATGTTTTTTTCATTGAAAATATTTGATTTGCTCCAAATTCGGTATACGGGTTTATTATGTTAAGGAGCTTCCCTGATTAGATTTGTAGGTTCATTAGTTAAGAATAAAGGGGGATAGGGGAGCTACACCCCCCCCCCCTTAATTTAGATAAATGGGTTTTTCATGCAGACTTATTCGATTTGCTCCAAATTTGCTATATCAGTTTATCATGTTAAGGAGCTGTATTGATTAGATTTGGTGATTCATTAGTTAAGAATAAAGGGGGGAAAGAGGGCTATCCCCCCTTAATTTAGATAAATAGGTTTTTCATGCAGAATTATTCGATTTGCTCCAAATTTGGTATACCGGTTTAATATGTTAAGGAGCTGCCTTGATTAGATTTGGAGGCTTATTGGTTAAGCATGAAGGGGGGACGGAGGTTAGTCTCCCCCCATTAATTTAGATAAATGGGTTTTTCATGCAGAATTATTTGATTTGCTTCAAATTTGATATACCGGCTTATTCGGGTCTATGTCATTTAGCAGACAACCAAATAGCCGACAAGACATTTAGCAGACAGCAATTAGCCGACAAGTACATTTAGCTGACACGTACATTTAGTTGACAAGACAATTAGCCGACAGCGACAGTTAGCCGACAGAGACAATTAACCGACAGTACGTTTAGCCGATAGGACATTTAGCCGACACTTAGGTTAAGTTAGGTCACAGATTACGTTTAGGTAAAAATTAGGTTACTTTTAGGTTACAATTACGTTACAATTAAGTTATGGTTATGTTACGGTTACATTACGGATAGGTTACAGTTACGTTATAGTTAGGTTAGGGTAGGTTATAATTAGGTTACTATTACGGTTAGGCTATAATTAGTTATAACAAACAAATTTTTAAAAAAGTAACATTTTCTACAATAAATATTGTTTGAAATGGGGTTTTTTGACGGATAACTCCGAAAAATATTATTTTTTAAATATAAGAATTTAAAAGAGGGGATGCATGAATTAAGAGTGTACTCAGGTGGCGAAAGAGTGGAGCCACAGGGGGCAATTTTCAAACTTTTTTCGGACCAGTTATGTGATATATCACCGGAAAGACCACTTTTTCATGTTATAATTATTTCTTCTCCCCTCCCCTCAATTTAGCTCCCCAGGGGGCATTTTTCGAACTTTTTGAAATCGTAGCGTTTTCATCATTTTAGATTAGATTTTTTTACGGAGCCCTCCTATAAATATTATTTATAATATATAAAATTTCAAAGAGTGGGGGGTTATTGCAGAGGGGCGTGAGAGTTGGTGCACCGGTGGCGATTTTCCAACTTTTGCAGACACCCCTCATGTGATATATCATTGAAAAACACTATAGCCACTATTTCATATTGTACACCTCCCAAGTTCCACACCCCCACACACACACTGCTTTGCCACCCCAAGGGGGAGGGATTTTTGAAATTTTTTGAAATCGTAGCGTTTTCATCATTTTAGATCGGAATATTTTTACGTAACCCTCTGATAGATAATGTTTATAACATATAAAAAATTCAAACAAAGGGAGGGTATATTCTGTGGGGCGCGACTCCCTGGAGGGGCGCTTTTCTAACTTTTGCCGACACCCCACATGTGATATATCAATGTGATAAAGCACTGTGGTCAATTTTTCATATTATACACTTCCCATGTCCTTTAACCATCCATAATGATATCCATCCATGATAATAAATATTAAGAAGTTCTTAAAAAAAACCCCTCAACTTTCCAAAACTATCTAAAATATTCATGGAGACATTTTTATGCATAAAAACATCAAAAGAAAATCTTTTATATCTAACTTCCTTTTATCAGTAATTTATTTATTTTGTTATTTATTTTTGACTAGATAATCGTAAATTTAAGAGCTGTTTATTTTTATTCCACCCTAACATTATTTATTCCAGACAGTGTTGCGCCAACATATGCGTATTTGGCGGAAGCATGATGCAACAGTTGAAAGGAGAAATCAATCATCATGTTTGGTCATTTCTTTATTCATTTCATTTTCTTCGTTACTAACGAAAAAGAGCTATTATTTGATACCAATTTAGACGTGCTAATAAGTCTATTTTATACAAATAAAGCATATTATGGCATTAAACTGGATTATTCCTAATTTTCTCTTATTGATCAAGTTGAATTTAGACACTTTACTCCGTGAAGGATTGGATTTCTGTAGCTCCGGGGTGGGGGTGGGTGTGGAATCTGCACTTTTTGACCATTGAAAACACAAAATCTCAAATCATCCATGAGGACATTTATTCTCTGGGGAGAATGTCTCCCTCGGGTCACTCCATGAATTCAACACTGTTAATGATTTTTAAAAAAAATTAGGACTCTTTTTCTTTCTGATTTAATTAAGAAATTTAAACATTTAAACACGGAATGTAAAAAATTATTTTGGAGAAACTATTATTTGTATAATGAATGCCATTGCTGGATCATATACACCTACGTTTACAAATGAACTGAAATTTTAATAGAATAATATTAAACTAGAGAACAGGAAAACTGCTTTTTGAGAATTTAGTGTCGCCCCCGGCATTTCCATTACTTCATTTTCTTCTGATGGACTGATGGCTTCTATTATTATGAAACAGCCATTATAAATGAAGTGTTAGGTGACGATGAAAGAGCAGCCGTAAAAGTTTGAACTCTGATTTTCTGCCGGAATGGGGGAAAAATGGCTATAATTTTTTTTTTTTTTTTTTTTTATTTGAGGACTGCTTTTTCATCTTCCCCTAACACCTCATTTATAATGGCTGTTTCATAATAATAGAAGCCACCAATCCATCAGAAGAAAATAACTCGGTTAAGCGGGACTCTACTGCAGTACAAAACATATTTCAATTTTAAGACTTAAAGCACATGTTTTATTTTATGTAAAATGACGTCATTCGCATCCGCTTAAGAATTCCACATTTACGATCTACTCTTAAACATCTACAGTAAAGCATGCATAGCACATCACTATCGCGAAATAATGCACAAATGCAAAAAAATATTCCGTCATTCAAGAAAAAAAAACAAAAAAAAAACGGCGATCTAATGATTCATAGATTCTTACAATTAAATATAGTATATAATAGCTCCATTGTTTTAACAAAAATCATTCGTTTATATATTTTTTTTCAAAATAGCACGTATTTTAATTACATTTTCTTTCGGTTGTTACGAAAAAATGGCAACAAAAATATATAATTGCTATTTTAAAACTATTCTTCCTTTACTTTCTACAGAAATCGAGTTCTTCCGTTGCCAATATTAAGCAAATGGTGAATTAAAAACTCCAAAAAAATTAATATTTCAAAAATAAATGGAGATACAGTTTTCAAACAAAACGTATTTAAAAGAACTTTTTTCTCCAATACGACGGTATAAAAATTGAAAATGTGCGATGCTTAGAAGTTTAAAAAATTGCTAAACAGTATTTAATCGTAATGCTTTCTTTTACGGCTAGCCTCTGTAAGGTAACGTTATTTTTTGGACACAAAATAAGCTGGGAGAAAGAAATAGCATACCGTACCGCAGGCTAATAACATTTTGTTTTAACGTGATATATAATTTTAATTGTTTCACCAATTTTCAAGTTTATTGAGAACTTTTTACGTTTCATCCTTATTCCTCTATTTGTATTAACTTAATTTTTCAATAACGGTTTCTTTGTAATCAATAATACTCTAAAGTTAAAAAATATATGTTGAGAAAATTAAAAATATTTTTTTCAAATAATTCTAATTTAATTTGATATTCAAAATTTAAGAAAAGCATTTATCGAATTAGATATATATGGTAAGCATATAGAATTTTTCTTTAAATTTGAAGCTAGGTTCTCCTTTATATTAATAAAATTGGTTCTTATTTAATATTATTTTTTTCATTCTTGTTAATAAAGTTTGCATTTTTAGTCGTAGAATGTATCCAGCTTCAGCTAGGGATCTAACGAATTTCGTAAAGTATTAAGCAGAATATTGAAGATATTTAGAGGAATAAAATCAGGGTAATACATTTTTAGGTAGATTTCGTGATAAGAAATACTACATATTACATTTTACCAACATTTTTGCAGATCTACGCCGATCATGAAACCACAGAACACCAAACCACCCCAGTTCAAAACTTTATCTAACTATCTATCTATATATATCACTTTTTTATGGACACGATAACTTCCATAACTCTGCACAAACCTCTTCCAAACTGATCAAGGCCATACCATACAATCAAGGGGCAGAAAATCTCGGTAAAGTTCGTTAATGGGCAAAATCGACCCAAAGGTATGGAAATAGAGAAGGATTTTGTGAAAACAGAAAAAACAATAACTTCTTAATTATAATGCATATTAAATTAGTTTAAAGTTATTATTACTTCTAAGAAAAGGTCCAAAAAATTATGCATAACAGATTTTTATTATCATTAAAAATGGGCTCAAGGGGCAATGAAAATAGAATTTTAAGAAGAAAAAAAATTCATAACTTCGTCAATTCACAAGATATAAAATCCACTTAAATTTATTATAAATCTTCTTAATCTGACCTACAACTTTTATATTGACAAGTTTTTGATAGTACCAACTCATACAGAGAAAAGGGAGAGACTTAAAAAGAAAAATAAATCATAACTTCGTCAATTCACAAGATATCAAATCCGCTTAAATTTATTATAAATCTTCTTAATATTATCTACAACTTTTTTATTGGCAAGATTTTGATAAAACCAACTCTTACAAAAAAAAAAAGGAGGTTCAAGAAAAAAATATCGTATTAAGGCTGTTCTCAAATCCATAGGGGCAACTTTATGACATAAGTTTCAATTCCCTTTTCTTCGGAAACGCATGAAATTGGAAGGTGTTGTTATAAGGAAACTATGTAATTGAAAGACATTTTCCGTTTTTTTTTTTTTTTTGTAAACACAATAGATGTTTCAGAAAATACTGTCACAGTTTGAACCAAATTTCCCAACAAAAGGAAAAAAAAAAAAAAAAAAAAAAAAAAAAACACTGAAAGAAGGGAAAAAAATCCCTTGTAGTAGGTCTGCCAATTTTATACAATTACGTTAAAAAATATGTGCGTCATTATGTTAGAAAATATCAAGCTTGTTGAGCAGTGTAGTTGAGAACACAGCCTTAACATGATTCTGATAAAACCAGTTTAGAAAAATGAAATTAAAAACTCATCAAAAGCGACCAGAAAAAATTGTCAAACTGTGTTTATCTCTATTCTTGACTTAGCCTTTTTGGTGAAATTAGTACCTAACTTCGAAATCTACCTGTGCCTGCAGGCCGAGCCGGGAGTGATTTTTTTCTCTTTCTTTTCATTCTTTCTTTTTAAATGATTTTCTCAAATCCAAATTCGCTATTTTCTAACGCATTCATATAAAACCATTTTTATTTCTTACAAGCACAAAATGTACAGCTATTTTCATTCAGATACTAAACAATCAAATTTAATTTTTTAGTGTGAGACTATTTTAAGAATCCATAATCTGCTTATTTGTCATACATTTTTATAATGAGGCTCCTAAAACTTCGCTTATCGGTGAGAATTTTAACTATTTTTTTTTTTTTCATTTTGCACAAAAATATCATTATTTGATAAATTTTATAGCACAAATAATGTTCCGATACAACAGTTTGTTCAATTTTCATGATTTTTTTTGAAAAATAAACGGATATTTGCAATTGGCATTTAAAAAAAAAAATATTTTATGAACTGAGATAAGGATTACTACTGCAATTTGTTTATGTAGAAAAAGGTAAGTCATATAAACAAGGTTTTTTTAACAAATAATAATCTCTTTGTGATGTTTCAACATATTATATTAAACGTATAAAACAGTTAGACATATGAATAACGAATTAAAAATAAAAACAAACTGTGCGGTATGAATTTTTTGCTTGCTTTTTTTTTAGTTCCCTACGTTACAACCAAATTTTATACAATGCAATTTTATATCGCACTAGCTGACCCACCCGGCGTTTGCCTGGCCCATCATAATAACCTTAAATAAAACTCAAGTTTGTATGATTTTATATCCTTTGAAAATCTTTTAAATGAACCTAGTTTCGGTTGTTCCATTGCATTCCACAGCGTCTCGTATGTTTCCAACAAACGTCTTTCCGAACGAACGTGTAATCTGGGTCCTCGCTAATTAACACAGCATGTGCCGGAAGTGCTCCGCACGTATCGTAGACAATTGAAAAAAAAAGTCTAATAGTGAGCCAAACTTCGTAGTAATCAAGCCCATAGAACCGGAAAAACGAATGCATCATTAATGTTCGAAAATGTCGTTAACTGAAGTCTAAGATAAACTTTCATAATCACAGAAAGTAGTATTTTCACAGAAAGTAGCTGAATTGTAATCTAAGTTAAATAAACCAATTCCTGTTGAAATTGGGCCCTTATAACCCGAGGAAACAATTTATCCTTACGCGGTGGAAAGTTGCCTCCCTCCTCCTTTGTAAATTTCACGGTCTACTTTTAAAATTAACACGATATTATTTAATAAACAGATGAAATCCCTTTTCTAAAATTACCTTTAACCCTTTAGTGCGCAGGGACAAAGAACAGTTTTTTTATGCAAAAAACAGTTTTTTTAAATTTAAGAGATTTTTTTTATTCGTATATACCTAAATCACATCAAGAGATAAAAATAGCAATATTTGTTTTAATTAATAACAGACATTCCGTATTTAAAAAAAGCGAAATTAACCATTGAAACTTTCTTGTGTAAAGTCAGATTCTCTGGAGTACGTAATTTCTAGAACGAATTCTATCATGGGAATTAAAGGGTTAAAGGTTAAGTTTTATAAAATAAATAATTATATAAAATAAGGTATTTGGAGACATAGGTATTAAAATATTTACTGATTTGCAATATTTTAGCGTAAAACAGCCACGCAAAAGTAGTTATTATTTGTATTGCAGGTGCGCAACAGAAGAAAAGAGTTCCGTATTATATGAAAAATGTATCTCTGATTTTTTTTTCATTATTTTTCCTGAGTAATAAACCTTTCAGAGAATCATATGTAATTTTTTCGAAGCAAAATAAAAAATCGCGCATTTAAGAGTTAACGTAACGCGATTTTTATTTTTAATTTACGGATGTAGTGAGTAAACGTAAGCTGTTGCCGAAAAAGGAGATTAATATTCGAAAAAGGTGGTAGCTTGGGTATAAAGAAGGACCGGGCCCAGGGGGCAGGATATTAACTGGAATGTAGTTGGGTAAAGGAAAAATTTTTAATAGTTTTAAAGTAGCTGTAGGACGCAAGAACTATGAAGTAGAAAATTGTAATAGAGTAAGATCGTTTTTAAAGAAGCTACAACAAAGGCCCCAAGAAGGAGATTAATATTCAAAATTGGTGGTAGCTGAAGTGAGAAATTTTTTTGTCGTTCATGGAGTTGCTAGAAGACTTAAGAAGTTGTTAGAAAAAAAAGCTAATGAATCGGGTCATTTTTAAGGGAGCTACAATAAAGGGCCCAAAAGAGGCCAACTGATAGTTAAGAGCAGGGCCCTAACATGAAAATATGTTAAAAGGTCTTAGATCTTCGATTATTTAAAATTAGCCATAGAGTTATGAATTATTCCTTAGAATAATAATTTAAAGAAATGCGCCAAAAATTGGGTAAATGCTTAAATGATTGTCCTAGGGCCCATATAAAATATGAGAGTGTTGGTCCTGGGAGAAGTGTCCAATACTCAGTTTAAAAATTATGCACTGAGAAGGTGAGAAAATTAGAGGGTGAAAAATGCATGGCGCACAAAAAATTCAAGGGACCTACGGGACCCTAGGGGGGAGAATGAAGCAAGGGTCTTAACTAGGGTGTAGAAATGGGAGAATAACTAAATGAAAAAAGGATACCAAAAATGAAGATCGGATTAAAAGGAAGCAATTTATTAACAATTTAGGGCGCAAAAACTTTAAGGGGTGCTGTACCGGGTGCCAGGCTGCCAGGGTCTTAACTGGAATGTAGAAATGAGGGAATAACTAAATAGGGAATTGGCCCCAAGAACGAAGAAGATCGGATATAAAGAGAGTAAGTTATTAACAATTTAGAGCATAAAAACTTAGAGGCACAGGGGCCCCGACCTTAAAAAAAGAAAAATCTGATTGTCAGGTGCATCAGGACATGTCTTGGACTGTTCTCACCTAAATGTTCAGACTTCTACGTGCGGTAGATTTTGCTAGTCATCAAACGCAGACACACAGACACTCACACACTCACATACACACAGACAGAGCGAAACTTTCTTTTATTGGTATACGTTTTATTCAATTTTCCCCACTAAAAACTGGGTTGTCGTTAAATCCGATCTCGCTGAAAACTTATTCTACAGTTAAATACAAACACACTCTTAGTAGCTGACGAGTTATTGTGGTTTTAATGCATATGTATAAAATATTAATGATGATTGAGTAAAAGCACTGATTTATGAAATTGATGAGCTATCGATATTATAGTGCCCCCATATCAGTAACAAATAAATATTACTTCTTTCAACAAAAACAAAGGTTTATAAGGCTGGCGAATCACTGATCTTTTAATATATAAATTAAATAAATTCGATGCGCAAAAAGACAAATTTCTGAGAATGTCGTTATCAAGATTGGATATATATAATTCATTAATGACATTCGACTTAATAAAATCACAGATGATTAAGGATGACGACTTTTTGAGGTTTTTTGGAAATCATACAGAATTTATATCAAACTGATTGAAATATAAATTTAAAGAGATGGCGAAGTAACTAGGTTTTTCGTTTAGAGAGATCGTTTGGGTTAACTTGTTATTTGGATTTTATTGCGGATGTTAAGAAAATTAATTAGATTCTATTGCATAGAAGCACTGCTTTATGAGGATATAGAGTTATCAAGGTTTTAACCACAATGACCGATGATAATTGTTTAAATAAAAACATAGATTTATAAGCTTGAGGATTCATCAAGGTTTAACCGTATAACTTGTATTCGATATATAATAAAACAGATTAATGAATCTTCAAGTTATCCAGTTTTTAGAGCAAATGTATAAATAGTAATATTAACTAAATACACTTATTTATGAGGATGTCGATTTATCGAGGCTTTAACATATAAGCGTGATAATAATAACATTTTATTAAACTAGCTGGCTTCGCCCTCTATCGTGCTCATAATTACATCGGGGCCTCTAATTTATACTAACATCGAATAAAACGAATGTCGAATTCATATGAAAATTTTCGTTAGGTGCAGTAGCGTAGCTAAGTTGTTTGCCGCCCGGGATTTCATCCGTTTATTAAATAATATTGCGTTAATTTAAAAAGTAGTCCGTGAAATTTACAGAGAGGGGGGGGGGGGTGGGGTGCAACCTTCCACCGCTTAGGGGTGTATTCTTTCCTCGGGTTCTAGGGGCCCGATTTCAACGGGAATAGGTTCATTTAAGTTAGATTACAATTCAGCTACTTTCTGTATTATGAAACTTTATCTTAGACTTCAGTTACCAACATTTTCGAACATTAATGATGCATTCATTTTTCTGGTTCTATGGGCTTGATTACAACGAAGTTTGGCTCACTCGACTTGGTTTTCGATTATCTGCGGTACGTGTGGAGCACTTCCGGTACATACCGCTTTAGGTAGCGGAGACCCAGATCACAGGTTCATTCGGAAAGAGATATGTTGGGAACACACGAGAGGCTGTGGAAGGTAATGGGACTTCCGAAACTAGGTCCATTTAAAAGATTTTCAAAGGATATAAAATCATACAAACTTGAGTTTTATTTAAGGTTATTATGATGGACCTGGACAACGCCGGGTGGGCCAGCTAATGTGATATAAAATTACACTGTATAAAATTCGGTTGTAACCAGGGCTTAATTTGCGACGGAGCCCACCAGAGCCCGGCTCCGGTACTTCTCTGTTTTTAGTAAATATTTAAATATTGTTCGGAATTCACAGGAGCTCATAAATACAGGGCTCCGGAGCCCAGTGCAATAGCGCTTCCGAAAAGCCGAAGCTTAAATTACCTTTTCCTTTCTTTCCCATCTCCAAGCTTTTGCATTCTTTTTACCAAAACACTTATATGTGACGTAATGTGTCACACGCGTAGGGGATGGAGATGAAACGTACTCAATTTTTATATTAGTTTTTCGGCTTAGACTGACTCGAGCTCAATCTGTATTACATTTAAAATTTTATTTATTCATGTATTGAAAAAAAATCTTCTTTTAAAATTACGTATTATATTCCACTTCAAATCATTTTAATGCTATTTTGATCAGAATGAAGGGGAAACAGAAATCGTGTTTTTCTATTTCAAATTTATATCGGCGACGTGTTGATACGGCGCCACTCAAGAGAGTGAACAATAAATTTGCTTTCAGTTCGATTTTCTTTTGTGACAGTAGGATAATTTTTTATTGGCTGGGTTTTCTTTTTTTATTTCGATATCTAACCTGAAAAGAATATTTTCTGTTTTAACAAGCATCAGGTTGACGTTTTGTCTGTTCGAGGTTTTTTGTCTTCTATTGCGTACGAGTATAAAAATCACGTTAGTGTTTTTTTTATTTATTTTGTATCATGAACGGTACCCGCGCTAAGGCTCTGTGCACCTATACGAAGTCACTTTCCTTCGTAAGTAGAATAATTACCATGTATTGTTATTCTGATAGAAAGCAATCGAGCAGTGTTTCCCCTTTTTCTATAAAAGCATAGATTCTTTCCGATAACGTTGTCAAATTTTTAATTTTATCTGATTTTCAGGGACTCACCGCAAAAGATTGTTGTGCGGAAGGAAATGATTATTGCTTAAGATATGCACCTTTTACAGGAAATTGTAAAACATTGTTCCATTCTTCAGCATATAAATATTCATTTCTGTAAATTTCATTCATTTTTTCTTAAAAATGCATAGCTGCGAACTATCTCTTTTTTGTGTTAACACCATTTTCTAATCATAATCGTTACCCTATTTAATCGCAGAATTCTGAAATTAATTAACATAAAAAATACGCACTGATTTTTACTATTCAGAAGAAGTGATAACTAAAAAGTAGAATAGTTGACAGCTAAGTATATGCTGATAGATATATTTAGTTTTTTTATTTTGCTAAAGAAAAAAAATGTTTTAAATTTTGCAATTAATGTACGAAATATAAATATGCAGATTACAGGGGCAGGGGGAAGGGGGGTGGAACGGTACAGTTGTTGTACCGGTAGCGCAGAATATTAGGGCTCCGGAACTTTTTTGTTAGAATTTAAGCCCTGGGCGCAGTAATCTAATTGTAACGTAACCTTAATCTAACTCTACCATAAACATTACCTAACTGTACCCTAGCAGTAATATGTTACATAACCGTAACCTAACAGTAACATACCTTCAACCTAACTATAAACAAATTATCACCTAACCGTAACCCAACTGTAACCTAATTGCAACCTAACCTTAATCTAATTATAACATAACCGTAACCTAACTGTAACGTAGCTATAAACTATCGGTAACTTAACCGTAACGTAAACTAATTTTAAGCTAAATGTAACGTGACTGTAACCTATCCTGTAACCTACCTGTAACCTATCCATAATCCAACCGTAAACTATCTGTAACGGAAATGGAACATAACCGTAACCTAACCGTAACCTATCTGTGACGGAAATGGAGCATAACCGTAACCTAATTATAACCTAACCGTAACGTAACCGTAACCTACTTATAACCTAACCCTAACCTAACTGTAACATAACTGTAACCTAACCGTAATCTATCTGTAAAATAAACGTATCATGACGGTACGCTAACCGTAATCTATCTGTAAAATAAATGTATCATGACGGTACGCTAACAGTAAACTAATTATAACCTAACCGTATCCTAACTGTGATGTAACTATAACCTAACTGTAACCTAACCGTAACCTAACTGTAGCCTGGCGGTAACCTAACCGTAACCTAATTGTAATCTATCCGTAACCTACTGTAACCTATCCGGAACTTAACCGTAATCTAACTGTAACCTATCCGCAATCCTATTTGTAACCAAACTGTAACGTAACTGTAACCTATCCGTAAACTAATCTTAGCAGAAACGTAATCTAACTGTAACCTATCCGTAACCTAACCGTAATCTAACTGTAACCTATCCGTAATCTTAATTGTAACCAAACTGTAACGTAACTGTATCCTATCTGTAACCTAATCGTAGCATAAATGTATTCTAACTGTAACCTATCCTTAACCTAACTGTAACCTATCCGTAACTTAACCCTAATCTAACTGTAACCTATCCGTAACCTAACCTTAACCTATTTGTAAATTAAACGTAACCTAATTGTTACCTAAATTTAATCTAACTGTGACGTAAACGTAATATAACTGTAACCTAACCGTAGCCTGGCGGTAACCTAACCGTAACCTAATTGGAACCTATCCGTAACCTACTGTAACCTATCCGTAACATAACCGTAATCTAACCGTAACCTATCCGTAATCTTAATTGTAACCAAACTGTAACGTAACTGTATCCTATCTGTAACCTAATCGTAGCATAAACGTAATCTAACGTAACCTATCCGTAACCTAACTGTAACCTATCCGTAACTTAACCCTAATCTAACTGTAACCTATCCGTAACCTAACCTTAACCTATTTGTAACTTAAACGTAACCTAATTGTTACCTAAATTTAATCTGATTGTGACGCAACCGTAATCTAACTGTAACCTATCCGTAACCTAACCTTAACCTATTTGTAAATTAAACGTAACCTAATTTTTACCTAAATTTAATCTAACTGTGACGTAAAGGTAATATAACTGTAACCTAACCGTAGCCTGGCGGTAACCTAACCGTAACCTAATTGGAACCTATCCGTAACCTACTGTAACCTATCCGTAACATAACCGTAATCTAACCGTAACCTATCCGTAATCTTAATTGTAACCAAACTGTAACGTAACTGTATCCTATCTGTAACCTAATCGTAGTATAAACGTAATCTAACGTAACCTATCCGTAACCTAACTGTAACCTATCCGTAACCTAACCTTAACCTATTTGTAACTTAAACGTAACCTAATTGTTACCTAAATTTAATTTGATTGTGACGCAACCGTAATCTAACTGTAACCTAACCGTAACCTAACTGTAGCCTGGCGGTAACCTAGCCGTAACCTATTTGGAACCTATCCGTAACGTACTGTAACCTATCCGTAACCTAACCGTAATCTAACTGTAACCTATGCGTAATCTTAATTGTAACCAAACTGTAACGTAACTGTATCCTATCTGTGACCTAATCGTAGCATAAACGTAATCTAACGTAACCCATCCGTAACCTAACTGTAACCTATCCGTAACTTAACCCTAATCTAACTGTAACCTATCCGTAACTAACCTTAACCTATTTGTAACTTAAATGTAACCTAATTGTTACCTAAATTTAATCTAACTGTGACGTAACCGTAATCTAACTGTAACCTAACCGTAACCTAACTGTAACCTAAGTTTAACGTAACCGTAAACTAATTATAACCTAACTGTATTCTAACTGTAACCTATCCGAAACCTAACAGTATCCAAACCAAAACGTAACGGGGCTAATCGTCCTGTCAGCTAATTGTCCTGTCGGCTAAATGTCCTGTCGGCTAAATGTCTTGTCGGCTAATTGTCCTGTCGGTTAAAAATCATGTCGGCTAATTGTCTTGTCGGGTAATTGTCCTGTTGGCTAAATGTCTTGTCGGCTAAATGTCTTATCGGCTAATTGTCTTGTCGGCTAATCATCCTGTCTGCTAAACGTCTTGTCGGCTAATTGTCCATGTCGACTAACTGTTCTATCGGCTAATTGTCCTGTCGGCTAATTGTCTCTGTCGGCTATCTGTCTTGTCGGCTAACTGTCGCTGTCGGCTAATTGTCCTGTCGACTAAATGTACGTGTCGACTAAATGTACTTGTCGGCTAAACGTCCTGTCGTCTAATTGCTGTCTGCTACATGTCTTGTCGGCTATTTGGTTGTCTGCTAAATGACATAGACCCCTGCACAATTACCTGGAATCGCTGCGCGCGCACTCTACTCCTTCCCGTCGAATCTCTTTGTGCGCAATCTCTCCTACCGCGCGAACTCTCCTCGCTTTACGTTATGCAAAAAATGAAATTATTTTGTTTTTACATTTTTGAACAAAATATTGAAATTCATTTTTAATATATAAAGACAGAAAATTATGAAGTAAATCCGGAATTAGTATTTTAACTTTATAGTTCTAAGCATAAATATAAATATAAGCATAAATGTAAATATAAGCATAAATGTAAATATAAGCATAAAATCTAAATATAAAACTTTTTTTTTTACTGAGCCGTATCACACAAGTATATTATACTTATTATATTTGTTCTACGTGGTTTATATTTCACTGGCTGATCCCGCGCAGATAAACTGCGCTGTAGTTAGTTTATTATATTTTTAATTAATTGCTCTGTTTAATATGCGTTAAACTTTATTGTGCGTTTTGAATTTTTGATCACAAAAATAGGAAATTTTACAGGAAATTGCTGTAACCTTGCTTTTTATTTCTTAATTAAATTTGAAATATAATTTATTTAGAATCAAATTTGTTTCCTCCACAATATTTTAATACGCCTGTATGTAAAATTTCACGATCCTGGCCTTTTAATTGTGTATATTTTTAAATAGATAGGCTGAGATACAAAGTTTTATTTTTATAGGTATTAAATAAACAAATCACTTGTTGCCATCAGAAAAAATACCCATTGTTTTCCGATACATATTACGTTATTGTTTTATTTAGTAAGTATTGCGCGGCAGCGCAATACTTATTTATTTCCAGTGTCACTTCTCAACGTTAATTTAACATAGAAAAGCCTATGGAGTTCATAACTTTTTCATTTTTTCTTCCCACCTTTTTGTCCCTGATGCCACAGTTTTTTAATTCGTTGCTAATTCTAATAATATTATAAATTCGAAGTGTAAAAACATTTGCCTGATGTCAGGGTCAAAACGGATCATAAAATGCCTTTGCATATAGATGGATTATAATCTAGAGAGTAACATGGGCTAATTTTTATTTACATTATTCAAATATTTTTCTTAATAATTCTAAATTTCGCTTTTTTCATTGAAATTCAACGGACATTTTCTAATAAAATTTAACATTTTCCCTTCATTGTTGTAAATAATTCAAAAGCCGTAATAATAATTTGTCTATTTTTAGTTGAATGATTTTCACGAGAAACATGAAACTGAAGAAATAGAAGTAGTTTTTTTTAAGAAGTAAAAAGAAGATGAATATGACGTCATAGTGGAAATAAAAATGGCATTTTCAAGCAGATTTTTTAAGTTCAGATTGTAATATTTTGACCAAACTACAGCAACCTGCATTGCTGCACTGGTGAAACATTTTGAATTATACATAGGTGAATTGCATCACAAATTGTGATGTGATATATCGCATAAATCAAAGCCTGAGGATGATACCTACCATTAATTTTGAAATGTGTTCGTCTGAATGCAGTAGTTTTTAAAAAACTTGACATATTATATAAAAACCTAATTTGCAGAACAAATTAAAAAACCAAATTTATTTCCTAAATTATTTAAGCTCGAGAAGGGGCAGATATTAAGATATTTCATTCAATTCGTTCTACATTTAATGTTAAATTTTTGTAACAAATAAGTTAAACCAATTGAACATTAAAAAATAAAAAATGAAATTCATACAATATAATACTTTAAACACCTATATACTTAGACTCCGTTCAAATGAAATCGAAATAAATCTTAAACTTTTTTCCATTTTTGAGTTGTAAATATTTGTACTGCAGATTTTTTATTATGTTTATGACGATTTTACATAATATAATAGGATACGTGCAAAATAAAAAACTTTAAAAAAAGTCTAAGATTTATTTCGATTTCATTTGAACGGAATGTAAGTATTTAGGGTGTTTAAAGTATTATACAGTATGAATTTCATTTTTATTTTTTAATGTTCAATTGGTTTAACTTATTTGTTACAAAAAATTAACATTAAAAGTAGAACGAATTGAATGAAATATGTTAATATCTGCCCTTTCTCGGGCTTAAACAATTTAGGAAATAAATTTGTTTTTTTAATTTGTTCTGCAAATTAGGTTTTTATTTAATATACATTGTGTCCGGTCTTAACGATGTCCAATGGCTAATTCCTGAACCGTTAGTGATAGACATATAGTTCCAATTACAAAAATGTTTTAAATCAGGTAAAGAAATATTTTAAAAGCGATTTTGGTCAATAAAAACGTTTCTTAAAAAATTACAAAATTTAAATTTTTATATGGTCGCCCGGTCCTATAAGTTATATTTAGTAAAATTTTCCTTTTACACTGACAAGTAAGACAAACAAAGTCCCATTCATATAACACTAAAATTGAGCAAGTTATGAAACTTAAAAAATGCATGACTTATGCCACTTTTCTGCTCTGAAAATAAATGAGTTCGGTTTGGCTTTGAGGGATCACATACCAAGTGCTTAAAGTATTCGAAGATCTTATTTCATGTGTATCTGCGCTTAAAAAAATCGTATAAGTATTATGATTAAGTTAACACTTATTAAGTTTTAGATTGACTAAAATAACATATGTTTTATTTTGTCAGGATTTGAGACTATTTCTTTTATGATTTCTTTTAACAAAAATTATGTAATTTTTATGAGTTTTTATGTTACTTCAATGATCGTATGTATGTTTTTCCAGTTCAAAATTTGTACTGGAACTTTAACTCACTTTCAAATATGCGACCGAGAATACATTTTACATACTGGCGCAAATGCGATAACAATCTAATATTATTATGATTTTCGGTAGTTACCATACTTATTTTACAGGATAACAGAAAAAATTTCGGATAGATTACCGCCAAGAAGTTGAAGAAAAAGTTTTAGATTAGATAATACAAGACTGCGATTGTTGGGTTTTTTAACTTTTATGTATTTTTTAGCACTGAATTACCTTAATTTTTAACCATCATGTCAGGATATTTCGCAAATCATAATTTGTCAAATTTAAAGAATAACAAAAATCGGATACTATAAAGTAGAGGAGATGGTTGTGTTTTTTACCTTTTGATAATTGATTTTTATGTACTTTTTAGCGCTGAATCTGAAAATGACCTCCATTTTATCCATCACGTTAGAATGTTTTTGCAAATAGTAAATGTGTAAGGTAAAATATAGCGAAAATCTCATACTATAAAACATATGTAAAACTTTTTTTATTTTGTTTTGTTTTATTTTATTTTATTCAATAATTTATTCGATATTTATGCTTATCCTGGGATTCTTACAGCTAAACAGCTGAGTGGTCCGATGAGATGGGGGAGGAGGTTCAATTTTAACTTTTAACTTTTTAACTTTGAAGTTTACAATTTGCGAAAAATCCTGAGTTGATGGTTAAAAATGAAGGTCAATTTCGGATTCAGCGGTACAGAATACATAAGAATCAATTATCAAAGGCTTAAAAACATGACATAACCCAATTTTTGCAGGCTAGTGCAATCTAATAATATTTTAAAATAAGTATCATTTTGTAAAGAATTGAGGCTGTTAATTTAGCATCATTTTATTTAACAAAATTTGTGTTTTTTCTTTCTTCTTAAATGTTTATTACAAATTGTATATTTTGCATTAATATGTCAGAATGATTAAAGAATTCAAATTTATATCACAACGTTAATTTTACTCTCAACCATTTTTTAATATAAATTATATTTCGACTAAATTTGTGAATGACCCCCAATTTGCAGCAAAAAATATGCTCCATCTTTAAACAGCCATTTCTCGGTCAATTTTAATCGTAGAATAACGGGACTTTTTTTGTATTACTTGTCAGTGTAAAAGGAAAATTTTACTAAATATAACTTATAGGACCGGGGGACCGTATAAAAATTTAAATTTCGTAATTTTTTAAGAAATGTTTTTATTGACCCAAATCGCTTTTACAGTATTTCTTTACCTGATTTAAAACATTTTTGTAATTGGAACTATATTTCTATGCCTAACGGTTTAGGAATTAGCCATTGGACACCGTTGAGACCGGACACCCTGTATATATTTGTAATTGTGAGTTTAATTTTCTTTACACCACTTCACCCATACAACTTTTTATTTTCGTCTAAATTTTTACTTATAATGAATTTGCACAGAACCCACAG
Source organism: Maratus speciosus (assembly GCA_963932465.1). Lineage (NCBI taxonomy): Eukaryota > Metazoa > Arthropoda > Arachnida > Araneae > Salticidae > Maratus > Maratus speciosus. The sequence goes on from OZ010788.1 coordinate 61,104,074, forward strand.
GACATTCAAATAAGAAATAATAAAAATGTAGTACTTTTAATACAGAATTTTTGTATAACATTGTCTTAAAGGGGTGTTAAAGAAGGGACGGTAAGGTAAAAAAAGGGTATGGTATAGGAAAAAAGGGACGAAATGATGAAAAAAGGGACGATAAGGTTGGAACGGTAAAGAAAATTACCACCTATTTTTAGGAAAATTATGTTAAGACTAAGTGATAGCCACAATATTCATTGATTTTTAGAAACAGTTGTTAACATAGGATTAAATATTTTTTTTTTTATTTATTTACCTCGAAGTTGCAGGAATAAACTTTGGGGACGGGAAGACTACCAATAAAGGCACGATCTTGAAATCCATATTTAAGTTCTGATTTAAATTCTGCAGTAAATTTCCTGTCAAAGAATTTTAGACCTTCTTTGTCTAGCATACTTCTGCATTTAAAAAAATTCAGTGGCGGCATCTGAAGTGATTTTCTGTATAAGTTTGGCAAGAGGGACGGTAAGGATGAAAAACCCAGGGACAGACTTCAAAAAACAATATCAAACGTAAAAATGTGTGCAGGTTAATTTTTTGCTACATATTTATATAAAACAATTGTTCCAGTTTCGGAAAAAAATTAAATCGAATTATTTTTATTGAAACAATTTTATACAGACAGATCCAAACTTAAAAATCAGCATCGGGGACACAGAGTTTCCTGGTATTTGGACCCCCAACGTCGTCCAAAACTTATTTACCTCGTTGATATTGTTATGCAATCAGGCAATGGGATGTTCCCTAGTATATGAAATAAAAAAAAACATAAAAGTGTATTAAAATAAAAATTATTATTCAGGGACATGACAGTCAAAAGATTGTGGGAATGCCCCATATATGAAAACAAAAAAAGAAATTGTTTTACGTGATACCGCATGTAAAAATATCATTATTTTCACAAAATGAAATACTTTTGAAATGTGGTAAAATCCTTCCTATGTCATCCTAACCTGCCCTAGGTAGCATATATGATACCATACAGAAATCTTTAAAATCTCATTTTTTAAAATATCTTTTTACTTTATTTGACCAACAACAGCATAAATAAGACAAATTTAATTTTTCCCCACCAATTTCTTGTAGTGAGAATTAGATGGTTAATGATGCACATTTCAATTGAAATTGATGCCATTGTCAAATCGGTGTGAAATCCACAATAAGACTTAGAAAATAGGAGGTGTTTTTGTGTGTGTAGACAAAACATACCTTGAAGAGACTCATGAGTAAGATCGTTTTCTAAAAGACATAAAAACTTAAAAAATTGCCGTATCAGAGTTTCAAAATACTGTTGGGATGGAGGTAGCCATAACTATTGAATATCAGAACGGAAAATTTTAAAAGCGATTTTCACCACGTTAAAGACATGAATCTTTAGGTTCGCGTCGACTACGGAGTTTCATGCATCGGACGAGCGAGGTGGTCTCGAGCTCGCTCAAGCCGTCACTCGAGGAAAGGTGGAATCGGCCGTCCCCTTTTCTCAAAACTGTCCGAAACGGTAGTAGGAATGGCCCGAAGAAAATCTCATCACGGATAATTCCGTAAAAAAGATTTCAGAGCTAGTTCATTAAGACTTATACACAATAAGACGTTCCAAAAAGTGGAATATTTCGTTGTGAATGAATAAATAATTTCAAGATGTCTCACAAGACCTCTCTCTTTTCGAATACGCGCAAAACATTAACGGATTTTCGTATCAGATTGCGATTTGTAACGTAAGACTTGGCAAATGGTAGGAAAGTTTGTAAAGAAAAAGAGTTCGAAGAAAATTTTAGCTATTTTATCTTTTTCCAGAAACTATTCCGCACTTGACAAGTCTCATGTTGTAAACCCCTCTCTGACGCAATAATTTGTTAAATTTATGAATTTATGAAATATAAACGGACTAAATGGGACATCGTGTTTTGTTAATTGCAATGCGTGTTGTAAGAGAAAAAATTACAAATTCATCTAGAGTCTCTTATTCAACTATATAAATAAAATTTGAATTTCATTATTAAAGTGTTTTTGTAAGTGTTATTCAAATTGGGAGTGTCAACGAATGTATTTTCAAAAGAATGCGACATCCGTTACTCACATAAAGTGGTTTTACTATATTACTGAAATAATAGTGAAATTTTAGTTTTAATAAAATTTCTTATTAGAACTTTCTTATTAGGACTTTCTTATTAGAAATTACAAATTGTAATCAGAAATTCTTATTACAAATTCTTATTCTTATTCTTAAATTCTTACACATTCTTATTAGAAATACAAGAATCTTTTGCACATCAATGTTTTATAAAATGCACAAGAATCTTTTGCACATCAAATAAATTTGTATTTATACCCAAAACAAAGTCTATGTGTTATTTTACACAATTATGTCATATAAAAGCTTTTACAAGATTGATTATAATTATTTTAGTTCTCAGTCTTAAATAATTCAACTTTACTAATTTATTTACTTAAAAAAGGATTCTGACTAATAATTACCCCAGAAATGACCAAGAATTATCCCGATTTAGGGGTAATTCATAGTCACTAAAATTATAATTATTTTAATTATAAATGCATATATATTTAAGTAAGCATATTATTATACTATAGCCATCAGAGGGTGCTTATTACCAATTTGGGGAGTAATAGTTTACCTTTAATAGTTTTTATAATAATTGGATGTTGACATTTGACCAGGAAGTACCCCGGGTGACTCTACATTTTTTCGTTGTTTGTTAGTTAAAATTTAATTGAATCAAATTTTATTTAAGAGTCGCATAATTTTTTTAATCAAGTGATGCCGTTATGTGATTGTTTAGAATTCCAAAACTTTTATTGTTGCCGAAATTATGTTTGCGTTTTGACAAAAATATTTATGTGTTTAAAGTTTGTGAAGAGCAATGCGATAGAGTTAAATGCATGCAGAATTAGAATGTTCAAGCAAACATTCTGCTATGACAGAATCCGTGTGTGGGATATTATCTATAAGTACAGATGTTTAAAATACGAACAGAGAAAAATATACAGGGTGTGTCACAATTCCCTCCGGGCTTTGGAAGGCTTATAAATATGTACATACAACCAATATATTACCAATACAGCAACAAAGTTCACTTTACTGGAGTAATAAACATTATAAATTTTATTTCACAAATGTTCAATGTGTGAACCTTTGGTGATGCGGCAGATACCAAGTCTAAAGTCTAATTCTTCCCACACTCGCTTCAACATGTCACGATCAATGGTAGCAAATGCGATTGTGATCCTTTGGCGTAAAGCACGCATAAAGACATCTCCAACACGAGTAACCATTTCCACCGTAGGACCTCGACGACCAGTTCGTTGTCCATCTCACAAGCAACCACTTTTCTCAAATTTCCGAAACCACGCATGAATTGTTTTGTCCGTTGGTGGTTGCAATCCGTATTTTGTACAAAATTTTCTTTGAACTGCCACAACAGATTGACTTTTCGAAATTTCTAACAAGCAGTAAGCTTTCTGTGAGCCTGTAAACGCTATTATCTTATGTGCAAAAATTTCAAAAGGCTGTATTTCGGTTATTTTCAACTGCTATCAGAAGTAGTGGCGCCATCTACGAAAACATTTGTGAAACAAAACTTGTAATGTTTATCTCTCCAGTAAAGTGAACTTTGCTGCTGTATTGGTAATTTTTTTATAAGCTTTCGAAACCCCGGAACACTGTGTATTTTGTGTATGGGCATTGTGTATTGTAACACTGTGTATTGTGTGCATTGGTGTAGATAACATAGAACCGTGATTTTGTATAAGTATTTTGAATGCAAAATACTTCGGAAGCCTTTATTCCGATTTTACCTAACATTCATAAAAATTATGGTTTTAAAGAAAGTTCATAAATCACACTTAAAATATTATCAGTTTTAAAATTCACTTTATAACTAATAAAATGACGTTATCTTATTAAGGTAAAAATATAAGAATTTTCTTTCAAACTAATATGATCATTTAAAAATACTGTAAAAAATTTCATCTTTTTCAAACTATTCACTTGCACCTTTCTCATTTAAAACTGTGAGAAGAAAGATGCCTTGAAAAATGTCTCAAATAGTATCTGTTTCAGCTGTCAAATCGATAGAATTCCAAGCTTTGAATTTCACTCACGCTAAAATAAATAAATAAATAAAATAAAATAAAATAAAATAATGCAATTTAACAAATTACAACGACCATTTGGAAAATGATTTTTTCAAAGTCTAAAATTTAAGACATAGAAAATAGCATGGAGTTTATCATACATTACGTACGCCATGAATTAAACATTAATAGTGTTATTACACGCAATTGCAAGCGACGGAAATCGCCTGCGACTCGTACGTATTATCCACCTGAAAGTTATGTATTATCCAAGCATTGCATTGGCTGTTCGGGAAAAGGCTTTTCCATCGTCAGATTTCCAAGAAATCTGACAACCCATTTTAAATGAAATTTCATTCTTAGACTTCTAAACATCCCACAATATTACTTTTTACACCGTCGTATAGAGAAAAAAATGTACTTTTAAATGCAATTTGTTTGAAAGCTATATCTCAATTTGTTTCTGAGTTATTAGTTGGTTTTTTTTGTAGTTTTTATTACTTTTTTGTCATAGTGCCAACAGGCCTCTGTTGAAATTAAAGGGAAATACGTATTACTGTATAGACCAATCACAAAACGAATAAAATGCGGATTAAACGAATAAAAACCTTCAGATATGATTTTCTATCCTGACGAGAACAATAACCATTTTTCCAAATGGTTAAAAAAAAAAAAAAAAAAAAAAAATCGAGGATTAAGAATGTACATTTCGTCTAGAAGTCTGCGGTCAAGAACATTGCTGAAATATCACAAAGAATTGGATACATTCCAAATAATGATAAAAGCTCGTCCAATTTATGGATTTTATAACATATTTCGAAAGAAGATATCTCCTGAGTGCCACTTTGCTTACACATTGAAGTCGTCATAAATTTTCATTAGTTTTTACTTAAGATCATGATCAGCTGACAAATCATTATTCAAAATTTTATTTTCAGAAAATGTTTTATCAATAATATAAATAATTGAGTCGTTACAAAACCAAAAGTATGTTTTGTTTTTAATAATGTAGATATTGCATTCGTTTTTAACACTTTTCAAGATATTCGAAATGTGCTTAAGAATACAGTTTGTCTGTTCGTCTTTTAGACCGTCTATCAGTGCTCTAACTGGCGTAAATATAGTCGGATTACCATGAAACTGATATATCTTATTGGGGTTTATTATAGCATGTTTGGTATTGAAAATGAAGTACGTAAAGTTCATCTAATGTTGTGGTTCCTCTAAATGGATATTTAAAAAATCCGTTACATTGAGAAAAAATAATTTATGATGTACTTTAATGATATTACACTGTTTTAAACATATTCATATCTTTATTTATCATTGAGGTGTTACACAAGGTTCTTATTATCGAATATTGTGTGCATAGAATTTATCGTTCTTTTATAGGGACACATTTGACTACAGAAAAAAATGAACAATAATAGAAGTATTGAAACCTCTGAATAATAATTGTTTGAGTTTCCAGTTGTGATACACGTTTTTAAATTTAACTATTATTTAAATATTACTTGGTGTTACTGAATACTATAAATCATATACAGAGCCACACAAAATTTCTCAACAAGATCTGTATATTGGCGGAAATTCCAGAATGGACATTTTCAACTGTGCACTGCGCATTATTGAACTAACTTACAGCATACTATGTAATAAAAATACATACCCATAGATCATATACAAGTCTGCACAAAAATCGTATATTTTCCCGGCTATTCGTGTTAATAGCAGAAATTTGGTTTTCAAATGCGTTGCGGTTATGCATTAGGGTGGGCCGCAAAAAATCTTTTTTTTTTTTTATTTTCGATGATGGGTAGTGCGGAAAAGTGGCCACTAGTGGCACCAAGTTCACACAAAAAATTGATATTTTTAGGACAGTTCCTATATTTGCCGCTTTTGGCTTGAAGTTTTGCTAAAATGTTGACTTTTTAACTTTTTAGCAAAAATTAAAAAAGTGCTAAATTAAATTTATTTTGATTGTGTTTACTTGAAAAGGCATATTTAATGTGCCAAATGTTTAAATATGCTCTGATTATGCACTATTTTTGCGCTACGTGCTTTTAAAATGCACAGCTTTTAGCTTGTTTTGCGTTCGGTACCGTGAAACAACCCAAAACTCACCGCGAAGAGGTTGCTGTACTGAGAGTTCCACCCGCCCTCCTACCCACGGAATATTATATTCAAAGCGCATACCTTTTTAGGTTACGATGTCCTTCTTAGAAATAAATTTTGGCATCTTTTTTTGCGCTTGCAGTTTTGCTCTAATGAAGGCATCTCTTCCTTCACTCCCACATACTTTTGATGCAGCTTCTGTAACAATTTTGGGTCATAATAAAATTTTAAATAAAATTTCTTCAAACTTGTTAAACTTATAATTAAGTTAAATCTTACTTAAAGTAATAACACTGTTATAGTTGTTCAGATCAAACATATAAATATTTTAAGTTTTTCAAACCTAAAAAAATGTCAGGTCCATGGACGTGACACTCAGTCCACAGATATGACAATTTGATGCACAGATTGGATAATAAAAAACACACATGATGGAATTAATCGAAATGCTTGTGATAGAAATAATAAGAGAGCTTATATGGTGAATGAAATAAAATTTATTAACTTACTACCGTAACACAATTGAAAACTAAATCAATGTAAGAAATATTATTCATAGAAAGGAGAAAAATTGCAAGACAATTTACAAATCATATTGGATTCTAGACCTATGAGTTCTGAGCAATAAAAATTAGCAAAATCAACGCATATTTTTAAAATTTTCTATGTTTTCTGTAAAAATGTATTGGTTACGTTTATCTATTTCTGGCTGAAAAATTTCGAAAATCAAAAAAAAGTTTTTTTCGGCCCACCCTATTATGCATTTTCTAAATACTTCATTTAGACATCATATTTCATCTTAATAAAATATGAAGTTTTGTTATAATACTGAGAATGTGTTGGAAAGTGTTTCATAATCTATTATGTACGCATGATTTTTCGTTCTTGTTGTTTTAAAAAAAGCGTTGTTATAGAAAATTAAAACACACGCCCATTTTATAACACGTCTCTATTTAAGTTTAACTATGTTAGAGTTTGGTTTAATCGGGGTAATTTTTATTGAAAATCAATCCATGAGCAATAGAAGAAGAAATACAAATTTAGTGCATTTTATTTTATTGTTCATTAAAATACTGAATATTTATGCAAAACTGTATGCAATAAATTCAAGTTTACTAAAGCGAAATATTTTGAAATATTAAAGGGCGAACTTTCTTCGTAGAATTAATCTTGCTAATGTTTCACAAATATTCACTATTAATATTTAGGTTGAGGCTATCGAAATTCAACACCTTACTGTTTATGTCCTTTCCAGTTACTCGCAGAAATTTCAATATTAATTTCAAAGATCTTAATATTCCAAAAGTGGAACAGTAAATTTCATTCTTCTTATGCAATGCTATGTCTGGAAATTTAACATAAATATTAATATATGCATAACTTTGGTAAATTTCTATATTTATAAATATTGACAAGAAAAGAGTAAGGTGTCTTCAGACACACTTGAGTCCAAATGTATATCCATACGAATTGAGAAGCTATATTTCTGAAATTTTATGTGTGTTTATCACTACATCTATTTCACGATTTTCTATAAAATGAAAATTCCGATATATTCGTTATCGGAAAAATTTATAACGCTTATTATTTATCCGTTATAGATATTTTTAAAATTATTTTTTCTCTTACTATCTTGAAATTTCTAAACTAAGGTGGGAAAACAAATTCTGTTGTAAAATAACTTACGGGATTAATGCTAACACAGATATATCTTAGAAATCGTTTACTTAAAAAATACAAGAAAATTATGGCGCTAGACAAATTTTCTTTAAAATCGTATACTAACATATTCCTGCAGTGATGTTTCTTCCCTTGAAAACGAAGGTAGAATTTTTGGACGTTGATTTAGAAAGAAGTACCCAAAAACTTTTAGTATCATAAATACTCAAAAAGTGAACATCTATTTGGTTGGTATATTACTAGCAGCCTTCGCCAGCTACGCCGCGCTGGTGGGGTTTTCTTAAAACACATTGAATCAAACGAAATATATCTGTGAATTTTAGCATGCGTTTTAAAGCTATATGGAGTTTTACCAGTAATGTCCAACTGAATTGCTGAAAACAATATAAACGTCATTACGCCATTATATCTTTATTGGGTCATACAAAAATTAGGCTGTTAAGGACACATTTCTTTAGTTGATCATTTAGTGTAGAATTCCGTAAAGAACGATAGAACAATATGTAATATACTAAAAGTGTTCCTGAAACATTATCAATGCAAGTCTCATCAGAACCCGTTAATTGGACTTATTGAAAAGGCTAATCGTTCATAATAACTGGGTTCTCCTGATTCTAGAACTATCAGTCATAATTCAACAATCAAGCAATCTGACGACCAAGCAACACGAAGCAAATGATATTTGTTTTATACTAAATCATTCACTGAAAAATTGACTAACCGATCAAGTTCCATCGAAATCCACTTAGCAGAATCTTTTAAACTTGAAAATGTACCGAAACCTTCCCTAAAAATGATCTAATTAACAGTTTAAATACCATATAAATTCATTTATAGGAACCTTTAAAAAAAGTAGTTTGGGCTATGCGTTGATTAATCCAAAATCCAGACTTTCTTTTATGTATATATAGATATTCCTATCCTTAATACAACATTTATGCAATGGCTCCTATCTATCTATATATATTTAAAAGAGTTTGTCATGACTGATTTATAATCAATGCACAGCCTAAACTACTGAACCTAGAAGTATGAAAATTGGGGGAAAAATACTTCTTATGACAGAGGCGCGGACTAAGAAAGGATTTTTGAAAATTCCCCGCATAAGAGGGTTGAAGGGGGTCGAAAATTTTAGAACATTTGGCCAATATCTCAACAGACGTTTTTGGTAAGAGCGTGAAATTTCAGAAAACAAATCTACTAAAAAATAATTAAACGCATATTTCAGAAATTTTAGAAATTCTCCCTCTACGAGGTTAAAGGAGGGGGGGGGGGTCAAAAATTTTAGAGCATTTGGTTATATCTCAGTAGCCGTTTTAGATAGAAGTGTGAAATTCCAGAAATGATATCAGCTAACAAAAGAATTAAACATGCAATTCAGCGATTTTAGAAATTTCTCCTTCCCCTAAGGGAGTTAAATGGGTGGTCGAGAATTTTTGAACATTTGGCCATAATTCAGCACTCGATTTATATAGGAGCGTGAAATTCCAGAAAAAAATCTATTAAAAATATTTAAACATGTATTTTAGCGATTTTTGAAAATCTTCCCCCCCAAGGTGGTTAAAGGGGGGTGAAAATTTTTAAGACATTTGGCCATGTCTCAGCAGCCATTATAGGTAGGCGCGTGAAATTCGAGAAAATAAATCTACTAAACAAATAATTAAACACGTATTTCAGCAATTTAGAAATCACCCCCTAAGTGGATTAAAGGGGGTTCGAATGTTTTACAACATTTAGTATATCTCTGCAGCCGTTATAGGTAAGAATGTGAAGTTCTAGATAACAAACCTATTAAAAAATAACTAAATGATTTTAGAAATCCCCCGACCCCCCTTAGAGGATTAAACAGAGCGTGAAACTTTTACGTGGTTTCGCCTTATCTCTGCAGCCATTTTAGGTAGGAGCGTGAAATTCTACAAAATATATCTACTAAAAGAAGAATTATACGCATATTGCAGAGACTTTAGAAATTCTATCGCTAAGTGGTTAAAAGGGGGGAGGATTTTAGAACGTTTGAGTTATATCTCAGCAGCCGTTTTAGATAGCAGTGTGAAATTCAAGAAAACATATCTACTAACAAAATAATTAAAAACGCAATTAAGCGATTTTAAAAATCCCTCCTCTCTCTCCTAAGGGAGTTGAGTGGGATCAGTGGCGTGGCGTCCGGTCATCGCTGGATGCGGCGATGATCAAGCAATATTTTAAAACTCTTAATAAGCTTTTAAAACTCTACGATCCAGTTTTAGCAGAACATTTGGAGTTCATGTATAAGTGAAGGTAAGATTTAAAGTTTCTTTTTTGAACATTGAACCATTGAATTTTAGAGTTAATAATTTTTCACCACAAACTTAAATAATTGCGATGACCACCGAAAATTTTCACGCCACGCCACTGAGTGGGATGTAGATAATTTTAGGATATTTGGCCATATTTCAGCACTCCGTTTATGTATGAGCGAAAATTCCAGAAAATAATTCTATTAAAAAATATTTAAACATGTATTTAATCGATTTTTAAAAATTCCCGCCCCCAAGAGGGTAAAAGGGGGTGATAGATTTTAAGACATTTGGCCATGTCTCAGCAGTCGTTTTAGGTGCGGCGAGAAATTGAGGATAACAAACTTGTTAAAAAAATAATTAAGAAGGGATCTCAGCAATTTTAGAAATCCCCTCTCTTAAGGATATAGAAGTTGGATGTCGAAAATTTTAAAACATTTGGATACATCTCCGCAGTCGTTTTCATTACAAAAAATAAATATACCAGAAGATAAACACGTATTTTAGCGATTTTAGAAATCCACGCCCTTAGCAGTGTTAAAAGGGGGCGAGAATTTTACAACATTTGGCGATAAACAGCAGCGGTTTTAGGTGGAAGCGAGGAATTCAGGATAACAAACTTATTAAAAAATAATTAAACAGCTATTTCATCTATTTCACATACTCCCCCTCCCCTCCATAAGAGAGTTACAGGGGATCACGGAAGATTTAGGATATTTCGCCATACATCAGCAGAAGTTTTAGGTAGGAGTGTGAAATTCAAGATAACAAATCTATTAAAAATATATTTAAACACCGGTACTTTAGTGATTACTTTAGCCTATTATGTCGCTAGCATTGACTTTGAGCTGAAAAATGTAAGATTATATGAATAAGACAACTATTATGGATATTTGATTAGATATTATTTTTTTTTTATTTCATCTTTCCTAGATATATCTCGTTTGATTGAAGATTCTTCTGGAGAAACCGACTAGCGTAGCGGGCAAAGGCTAATACTGATATATAAAACTATTATTGGTAAGGTAAACTTTAATTTGAAGTATTGCTTCATGTGTGTGAGATAGCTATAATAATGGCTGCAAAAAGGCATTTTTAATGGCAAATCGGCTAAAGACATTTGTTTTATTTGTAAAGAACCAACAACAGACGTTCACGTAGTTCGATGAAAAAGTTTATTCGGAGTACTTAAGTGAAATGATTGAAAATGAAGACAAGTCATGGGCCCCGAATTGAGTACAAATACAACTTCTGCAAAATATTACTCATTTGCTCTTAGTGGTAAGTTTAATTTTTCTCTTTACTGCCTATGATACGACACATCTACTTCTGGATTATGCATTGACAGCTGTCATATATTGTGCTATGCAAAATGTTATTCATTTTGTTAAATGTCTTGTATGATTTTAATAAATATTCATCGGGAAATTATGAGAAAACCATATGCCATAGAAATGAAAGCTCGGCCTTTCTAAAAACAAAGCACTGGAAAATATGACAGTGGCGCCGAAAAACATACAAAGAATACATTTAGAAGGACTATTCCATGTGTCATTTATCCAGTTCAGTGTCCACAGACAAGAAATAATACAAATCTTATACATTTCAGCAGACACCATGAAATGGGGTATTACTGTGATAAACTAGTTGGATGTGCCAATCCCAAAACTTTTTTCTATCTAATGTCAATATTTCATTATAATTAGCTTTATTAGTATTTTTATTAGAATTAAGCATAACTTTATACACTTTTTGATGGTACAATATTGCAAATTATACAAAAATCGCTATTACAGCGCCATCTTCCGGCGGAATTTTTCCAAATTTAGGGAGGACTTTCTTGCCATGGCCACAAACAAACGCAAACAATTTGGTTCAATTCTATGCATAACTTCATACACTTTTCAATGGTACGATATTCAAAATGCACAAAAATTGCACAAAAATCGCTATTACAGCTCCCCTACCGATGGATTTTGTCCAAATTAATGGAGGACCTGCTTGTCATAACCAAATCTTAAAAAAAAATGGTTCAATTCTATGCATAATTTCATGCAATTTTTGATGGTACAATGGCGACAGACGGACATACGGACACACGGACAGACAGACATGTTGTATAAACATGTTTTTTGTGATCTCGGACCCCTAAAACGTGTAAATCAGTGGAAAACAGGAAGTCGAAAAAATTTCGATTATAATACTTTCTTCTATTGAAGATTAAGAAAAAGTAAAAAGTACAGAAAATGATGGCAGAAAACAAAAATGTATCATTTTATTGGTAAAAAGTGATTGCCTCTCCTTCAAATTAATTTCCTCCGACTGCAATGCACTTTCGCGAGCGTTTTTTCTATTTATCAAAATCAATGCCTTAAACTCTTTTAGTGAAACCCCTTCAGAGTTCGTAGAGAATTCCTTTTATCGAATTAATGGATTAAAAGGGTAACCACGAAGAGGAAATTTCCATAGTGGAAATAAGAAAAAGTCACACGGGGCCATATCAGGTAAATAAGGAGCTTGTGAAGCCGTATTTCTTAAATGTTTTTTTTTTAAACTCACGAATAACAATTGTACTGTGAAAAGGCGCATTATTGTGGTGCAAAACCCATGAGCTTCCTCGACACATTTCAGACAGGTTTGGATAAATTGCTTCACGAAAATGCCGTGAAATGCGCAAATAATAACCTTTCTTGATCGTTTTTCCCGTTGGCAGGAATTCATAATGCTGAATACCACCACCATCTTGCATTATTGTTGTATATTCTGCGAATGCATTTTTATTCTCTTATTTAAAATTGAGGATTCAAATCCATTTCATTATAATTCTAAGAAATACATAATAAGTTTTAATTGAATGGGAAATTATGTGTATTCAAATACATTTTTATGCACAGATACACCTTCCTGGAATTTTAAAAGTACGAAAAATTTATCAACGCGATTCAAAGCAATATATCCCTATGCGAAAAAAGTCTATCCATAAAACAATTTATCTTGATAATATGTAAAAGGAACAGCCTATTAAAAGTTTGATTATTCGGAATAACAAATTGTGGTTATTTTCAAAAACACCGAATGATATTAACATTCATTTTGCCGTATTCTCAGCAGAGAAATAACATTTATTTCACAAGCGTATTGTAAGTAAAATTTTTCTGATGATTTGAAATTTTGATATATATTTTTAAATACAGTTAATTTTAAATAGTAAATTGATTTCAAATATCAGATGTTGAAAAGACATTGAAATATATTCTGAAATGAAAATGTATTTTAAAATAACTTCTTCATTAACCCTCTCGATGCGGAACCCAAGATTTCCTTGGGGATACATTTTTCCGTCTGATTAACCCTCCTTGATTATTCTCGCCAGTTATTAGCTTTTTTGTAAATTTTGCCTTATTTAATCGGAGCATTTTCCCGATTAAATTACACAAATTTTTTTGTTTTGAAAAAACAGTGACAAAAGAATAAAAATTCTTAAATACACAATTTTTTAAGCTATTTTGATAAAACAATTACTCAGCGAGAGGGTTAAGGGCCAATATAATTGTAAAAATGTATATTGGCGTGAACAAAAATACATTCACGAGAAAAAAAAATATATATTTATTCTTATACATTATATAAATTCAGTTACCACTCATTTTTTCTTCAATTTATGAATTTGAACACAGTTTACTAAAATGCAAAATAACTTATACTAAAAAAGCGTACCATATAAATACATTTAAATTTACCTCCAAAAGTAATATATCCTAATGAAATTATACTATAACAAAATTTGTCATCGCAGTTTTAAGTAAATAATTATTGTGTAAGAAAGAGCTATTAATAAAAAAATTTCTTTATATAAAAGAAAAAAACTATTTGTTTATTAAAACAAATATTTAATAAATATTTAATAAATAAAAAAATTTTCAGTCTGTCCGAAAATTCATGGACATATTTAAAAATTCAATATAAAACCAAGTATTTGTCGTACAGAAGTACAATTTCGACTAAAATGCTTCTCAGGATGAAACGTTTTGTTCAAGTGAATGAAAATAATTAGTTCAAAATTTCGATCATAGATGCTGCCACTTGTCCCATATGCTTACTTTTAAACGTGCATTTTTTTTCTGATTTTCAGATTAATTTTGACGCTGTGCCGCAGAGATGTCGACTTCCATCGCTGGGATGATATAATTTATTTTAGGAAAATGCCGTTTTAGACGAAACAAAACATTTAACAGACGAAAATGAACGCCAAATATCTACCTAAACGATCTTTCTACTCACATTCCAATTAAAATGCCGCACATCTCACGTTCACAAACAAATATAGAACAAATCGAACTAATCTACACAAGTTTAATCTGAAGGATTTTTTCTTCTACAATTTTCCAGCTACGCATTTAAAACAAGACGATGGTGTGAAGGCGTCTACCTTCACATATTAATATTAATAGTTTCCCCTTCCCCCCCTTTAAAATTATGCTTTTTTAAATTCTTAAATTTAATTATCTGTCTGCGTTTGGATTCAATTTATTTTCTAACGCCCTTTTCTTTCATAAATTAAGCAGTCATTTTTCATTCTCTTTAATATTTTAACCGCAGCCCACTACATTTAAAAGAAAAGAAATAATATATTTTTCCGCCTTCTGATTTCATCCTTGTCTCTGACTTTTGATGATATGCAGAAATTAGTCAGACATTTCACTTCTATATTTTGCGACCGTTAGTTCAGATGCAATATATTAATCATTTCATTATTGGTACTCTGTCTTTAATTTGTTTTATTTCAATAATGTTCGCTTTCTGGAGCTTCAATCCCGTGAGAGTTTTGGCAACCCCCTATAGAATGTTCCTTCGCGGTTTCTGAACCACAATTCCTACGCAACCAATTGGCGGTAAATAATTCATATTACTCTTTTACGTCCCCCATTCAATTTCAAATAACGTACTTCGACCTCATGTCTTCACTCACTTTATTCTCGCCATATAGCATATGTAATTGGCGAAAAATGTATATGTACTCTTGCCAATACTCGATCATTTGGAGAAAATGTAATTGTGAACACTTCTTTCTCGACGCTGATTCTGTCAACTTAAAAATGTAATACTTTACTCCCTTTTCCAGCATTGGCGTTGGCCATGTACATCTTGGTTGTGTTAGAAACGATCCCGGTGGACAATAAGACATTCAGGTAACTCTACTTTTGATTGCTCTTAATTCCACAGCTTCCTGTCTTTTCTTAAGATAATGAACAGTTGATTTTACAGCCTTCTATTACTTATGGAATTTCATCGAAAGGAACCACCTGTGCAAGACATCTTCGTTACAGATGGCTGCCAGTTTGCAGACCGAAGGTACTTTAAAAATAAAATGTATATTTTTAAATTTGTAGCATGTGTCATATTTTAAGTGAACGGAGAACTTTTTTAAAAGTTCATATTATGGAGTAATTTCACACGTTAAAAAAAAAAAAAAAAAAAAAAAAAAAAAAATCAAATATGGGATCGTTTACAATCCAGAAACGTATAGCAGATTAGTAAATTACCAGATAATATTTTTAAAATTTTGACATAACCTTTCAGAATATGAAATATTTACTAAAATAATGATGTAAATTATTAAAATGTACACAGTCCTAAAAAACACATTCAAATCATGCAAATATTTCAAATATTTCATGGAAATTTTACAAATTCATTATCTTTCCATTTATTTAGATTTGAGAATTATACTACAATTTAGTATGCTTCTTAAAGACACAATAATAACTGGTCGAACGAAACCATATCAGCCAAATGCATTTTTCTTAAGATAAGAATGATATAGCTTAATTCAATTTTAAAATAACGGATATTTATCATTTCAATACAAAGCAATGAATTACTATGTAGAAAAGCATTATTCATAAAACAAATTGTTCTCGTATTCATGGAAAAGGGACAGCCAAGTAGGAATTTGATTATTCTGAATAATAAATAGCCGCTATTTTCTAAAACACTAGTGTATATTAATTTTCTTTCTTTTGTGCTGCCAGCATAGTGTCAGAATTTATTCTTGAAGAGATTTTAAATTCTTTAGTAATATTGTAAATTTTTCTAAATTTAAACTTTAAAAAAAGCAAGTTTCGAAAACGAATGTTTTTAACGAATAAATCAAACGATGGAAAATTATTTTACGAATAATTTTGAAAAGGAAATGTATGACATATACACATTTAATAATGTTTCGAGTCTAGTTAATTATTCAGCTTTGATATGAATAATTAACTTCTAACAGACTACCCCCCCCCCCCCCAACATCATAATTTTTATTGTTTTTTTTCCCCTTATATTATACATTTCGATACTAATAGCACATTTTTACAAGTTGGAAATTGCCCGTCAAATATGGAAAATGAGGTGCGTTCGTACTATAACTAGTTTTATAATTATTTTTTGCACCACGTATTGTACTGAATGTATAATTTTTTGCACTTCATAAAGTGAATAGTCTGTAACATCATTAAAATGCACTTCCAATAATTTTTTTCCATTCCCCGTAATGTAACGGAACACTTTTGACTGTCCCTGTAATTAAATATACATGCGATTTTCCTAAAATTTTAAATGGTTCGACAAACTTATGCAACAATTATATCTTTAAAATTTCAGACCATTCGGAAGGCTGTAACATCTTTAAAATGCATTTGCAATAATTTTTCCCATTGGACGTAATGTAAAGAAAAACTTTTGACTGTCCCTGTAATTAAACTATACATCCGATTTTCATAAAATTTGGAATGGCACGACAAAATTTTGCAACAATCATACATTTAAAATTTCAGACCATTCGGTTGGGTAGTTTTTGCTCTGTTATATGCGGACGAACAAACGGACGGACGGACTGAACGACGACTATAGGTGCTACGTATTTGTATAATTACGAACGCACCTAAAAATGTATTACTGTTAAAATTGTACATATTATCTTAAAATTATTAAGCTTTCCTGATAGTACCTGCATAAAATACTGAAAATATTTCTTTAAAGTAAGATATGGAAGTACAGTAAGAAGTGGAGTACACATACGGAAATAAATAAAGAAAAAACACAATACCTGAAGAATTTTATATTTTGAGTATAATTAAATTTAAACATAGTTAATTTGAATAGTTGTTAATGATTAATTTCTAAATGTAGATCAAGACATAGTTAAAAATTAGATGGATAGCATTTGAGTAAATTGGATGTTTGTCAAACGTTTTGAGTGCATTGTATATTCGAACAAAAAAATTAAAATTATTGCTATTAAAAAATATTAAACTATTTAGTAGCAATTTAATGTATAATTATACTAATGTTTAATATTGATAAAGAGTCTGGCTTTTCATTTAAAAATAATTATATCGTAATTTTACATTAAAAAATAGTTTTTAAATATCAAGAGTCAGATAGTCTAACATTTTTCTGCCACTGTTGCCAAAAAATAATCTTATTCTAAACAATAATTTAAAGCATCTGCTATAGAAATCTATCGCGATAAGTTCTCTTTGGAAATTAAAAAAATGTAGAATGTAATATTTTTGAAAGAATCTTATGTTTCTTTGACAATATAAAAGTAATCTCTTTCTTTGAAATTGTGGAACTTGCTCATTATATTTAACTATTTGAATTATCACATTTATGACATTATACTTAACTAGATATAAATTTTTTGTTGAGTTACACCTAAGAAAAATAACAGGATGTGTTTAAAGGATTAGCTATAATTAACGCAAGAAGTGCTTTCATAAAAATTTTTGAACCAATGTAGTTACATATTTGTCAAATTTTAAGTTAATACGTTGAAATTTTTTACTTTAATTTATACAATCAAATTCTCTAACCGTTACTGACCGTGTGTATGCAGATATTTTTTATTCTTTTAATTATTGTTTTAGTTTTCCATCCCGGTTACAGGGATATGACTTATAAACTGCAGAGAAACCTAAAACTACGAAAACTATCTCCAAAAACATTTTTTAAATAAGTATTTATATTAATTATAACAAAATATATCGTTACACCGGTAAGATACATTATTATTTTTATTTTGTCTATAACACTTCTCGGAGGCCATAGATTAAGAGAAAAATAATTCGTGAAAGATGTAAAATGAGAAATAAAAATATAATTTTTTTTTTTTTTGAAATAGTAAACATTAATTTTTTAATAAAAAATAACATCAGTATCAAAAAGTTGCCGATAACATGGACGTTTTTTTTTTATTTTTTTTCTTACACCATAGGGGCTCAGGCGATCTCTAATTTAAAATGTAGAAAAACGGAATGTTTACTAACTATGCTCTTGAAAATCTACATTTTCTCTGGACATGGAAGCGATCATAAGACCAGAATATTGCGAAAAATTGAAGCTGATTGATTAGCGTTCTATGAGGAATTTTTAATTAATATCTCCGATAATATTAATAATAATTAAAAATTAAGTTTTAAGTGCATTTGGACCTGTGTTTGCTTATCCTTACACACATTTTCAGGCTTAAATAGCGCCATATGTGCGAAAGTATTCGTAGATATAGTCAACAAATAAACTGACACAGATAAAGATACAAAATCTTTCCTTAAATAATATAGGGTACTACTTAGTTATCCAGTCGACCAATTTCGACAAATTATATAACTCGCCAAATTATACAAATTGACTAATTTTTATTTTAAATAACGAAAGAACAAATAAATTAGTATAGCATTAATAAAAATACAAATAAAACGTCGAAATAAAAATCACTTGATGACGTAAACACGTGTAACTTGCTTAAAGTAAAGTGAATGTGACATTTACAATCAACCATTATTGGCATTTAATCTTATAGCTTGGCAATAGATTTTTGGTTGACGGGATAACGAAGTAGTATCTAATATAGATACAGGGTGTTTCACAAAGAACCCCTATTTTTTTAAAGCACTAACTTGGAAACGTTGATAGATAGAAATATGAAATTAGTGGTATGCTTTTTTAAAAAAATCGTAAGAATCTTATGCATAAATCTCAAAATTTAGTTTAAAATTGTTCCGATAGATGGCGCTGAGTGCATTAAGAATCCTTCTAAAGAGAGCTCAGAAGCATAGAACGACTGGCGTCGAAGATTTCGCCATTGAAATCTGATCGCTATTAGCGTATATTGAAAATAATTCCGAAAGTGGTGTATACCGTGGAGGAACGTGTGTTTATTGTGTTAGAATACCACCGATTAAATCAGAGTCCTACTGCCACAAGGAGAAGTTTTCAAACGCGATTTCAAGTTGAAAAAGGCCCAGATGGGAAAACAATTCGTGATCTTTTCAAAAAATTTCAACAGACAGTCAAATTGGCCAATGCGTTAGTCGGAAATGTGGATCGGACCCACTCCGTCATTACTTTTGAAAATCAACGACACTTGCTGCAGTTATTTAGCGTAAGGCAGATCACGCACTAAGAAGACAGCAGACAAAGACGTAAGACAGGCGACAAGTTGTAGCTTCAAACCGGTTTCTTCTTTGTTATCAGGTGAAATGTTTCTTGACTTGCGTTTTTCTGTCGCTTGTCTGTTCAGTGTGTGATATGCTTAATATGAATACATGTCCGCAGACTTGCAGCTGAATCCGGAATCAAGCCATAACGTAAAAAATCCTGCGGAAAACATTACACATGTTTCCTTACAAGATTTAATGCCGGAACGCCATACCAGTTCGAGCTGAATGACAACAAGAGGATTTCGCCAACGAGATGCTCGGCAAGATTGATGGTTCTGGTTTCGATGTCGGCCGAATTTGGTTTACGAGTGAGGCCCATTTTATCTGGATGGAATCGTTAACAGGCACAATTGTCGATTTTGGGGCAAAGAAAATCCACATTTGACTCACGCGCGACCCACTCTATAGCCAAAAACTTACAGTTTGGGCTGCAATCTGTCGCAAAGGCATTATTGGGTTCTTTTTCTTTCGAGAAACGGTGATGACTGACGGTGATGATATTACGCTTTTGAAACAATTTGTTGCCACTCAACAAGCGTTAGACGATCGACCAGGCACGGTGTGTTTCATGCAAGATGGGGTTCGTCCGCATCGTACACAACACGTTTTTGCTTTCTGGACGAATACTTCGACGATAGAGTTATTGCGTTGAACTATTCTACACTGAAGGGAAAAGGGAAAGCGTGGCCTCCGTATTCACCAGACCTCACTCCATGCGATTACTTTTTGTGGGGTACACAAAAAGACATTGTTTACCGGAACAATCCTTCAACACTCGGAGAGCTCGAAGAGGCTATTTGTCAATCTTGTGTGCCGATGTCCGGTGACACGCTACAGAGAGTCACTGACAATTTCATTCTGCATTTGCGACATGTCTCTTGTGTAAAAGGCGCACATTTTGAATAGCTTTTAATGTGATACAGCTTATTTATCGCAGTGCCATCTATCGGCGCTATTTTAAACTAAATTGTGAGATTTATGTAAAAGATTCTTACTTTTTTTTAATAAACATACCACTGGTTTCATGTTTCTATCTATCCCCGTTTCCGAGTTACTGGTTTTTAAAGTTAGGGGTCCTTTGTGAAACACCCTGTATAATCAACCGTGCGTATTACTCGAAGTTTTGATTTAAATGAATAAGTTATACTGAATATTTTCTTGAATACTTATTTGGATAATTTAATCATTATGCGATCGTCAGATTGTTTTCTTGAAGATAATACTTTCCACAATTTCGACTAAATACCGAGTATCCCAAAAATGACTGATGAATTTTAAAATTCAATAACTTGCGAACGGTGACAGATATCTTAAAAATACTTGCAGGAGGATTATGTATGATGCCATGAGTTTTTTTACTATAATTCTTGATTTTAGTTCGAATTTTAAGCAACAGATAGCGCTGAGAGCATTGGGTACTCAGTCCAGACCCGATTTTTGGTACTTCGGGATCCAATCAATATATTTTAATCTCCTTTTTTCGCATGGGAGAAGAGAGAGGCCAAAAAATCGAGCCTGGATTTAGCGGTTATTCCTTCAGCGCCATCTATCGATGTTATTTGTAACTAAAACTGAGAATCGCAGCATAAAAACTCCTGACATCTCATATAACACTACTGCAAGAATTCTTTTAATATCTGTCACTGTTTGTAAGTTATTGAATTTTAAAATCCATCAGTCATTTTTGGGACACACGGTACTTACTATACTCATTTCAACATAAGGGCATTTGAGACATTCCTGCATGGCGTCATATGTCTTTAAAGATTTTTTTTTTATGTTTACAAAATTCGAATAGTAATTTACTGCATAAATTATAATTCAGTATATATACATATTATAACATAATTATATAAGCAGAAATAAAATCCAGCAGAAATAAAATTCAATAAAGCAAAAATTATGTGCCCTTTAGGAACTAACAATCCGTGATTCTATAAAAGAAGTAAACAAGAGTGGAAAATCATACAATGGTATATTATCTGACAACGTTCCAAATATATGGCTAGGTTTGATCAAATAGAAATGATATGTAATATAAAAAACTCCCTGCTCCCCCCCCCACCTCTTTTATTATTTTTTTTAATCGAATTATTGGTATCGACCATGGAACCGAAATGAATGGATTTTGAAATGAGGCTTTTGTGAGTGAGATATGGACAAGGCTAACGTAAAAGACAGGCTACAGCGGTGCATCCCACGTGTCTTTTTCTACAGACCACAAAAGTGACGCGATTCTCTTTTCGCACACCTTCATAGGTGTATTCGAGCATCACGTGACTTCAGCGGTCTGTAAAAAAAAAAAAAAAAAAAAAAAAAAAAACGCGGAATGCACCGTGGTAGCCTGTCTTTCTCGTTAGCCTCGGATATGGACGAGTGACGTTTGTTACACCAGTTTAAATCTTGAATCCTTGTGAAAACTAGGTACTTTGCAGAAAGTACTTAATTTTTTAAAGTCTTCTAAACTACTTTAATCATATTTTAGGTAATGAAGCGCGTAATTTGTCCAATTTTATAATATAAAATAATTGTTGTTTGATTATTAAGAGTAATATGGTGTTGTCCTCACTAATTTTGTTTAAATTAATAGAAAAAGGGTCAAGTGAGTGTATTACTCGCGCACAGTTCCGTACAACAAGCATATGAATTAGTATCTGGGTATTGCATTACTCAAATAAGTCATTAAAAGTTGTCATCTAGGCTTTAAAAACGGATGTCACATAGAGTGCGTCGCCGTGTCTTTATTTATGTCCAAACCGTCGTGTCTTTAAAGGTTAATATCTCGGCTAATTACAGACAATTGTTTTCGAAAATCATTATAAACAATCCTTTTAGACCTCTGCGACGGTAGGTACCTCCAGCGCTCCTTAACGTCTTCACTGAACACCCGCAAATCGAAATTTGTGTATAACGGAAAAAATCAATTTTCTTAAAATGTATGTGACTTAGGGTAATAGCTAAAGTTTTCCAACAAGTTTTATATTAACTTCTACTACACCTAATGTTTTCATAATTATAGTTTCAGTAGATGAAGATGGGAGGAGTGGGGAGACATAATTTTCCATTGCATTTCTGAAAATATAAAGTCTAAAATTAAAAGAAATGTATTTTTGAGTTCGGCATTTCGAAAGCTTTGTCACGATACTCCACACAATATACAAATAAAATACTTTTTTAAGTAACTTAATAAGCCTCCCTACATTTTTTCTAAATAATTGTGAATGATTAACAATCTATAAATATATGGGACAATATCCTTTATTCCTTTAGTCAATTTGAACTTTCCACATTCCATAGTTTACTAGCAAAACGGCTGTGACAGACGGTCAAACAGACACAGGAGTAATCTTATTAAGTTCTGTTAGATTTCTAAAGTTAAAGTCTAAAAGGTGAAGACGATGATTTTTTGCTTTCTGTTCATTAATTATTTTAACGTAATCATACTGATAACGTAATCATAGTGAATATTTTAGCTTTATTTTATTTATTATAGCCTTTTTTTAAAGCAATTTTTGAAAACAGTTCTCACTGAATATGGGTGATTGATTTCGTACAAACTATCTTTAAGAAATTCTCAATTCTCCCAAGAAAGTTTGAATAGTTCTTTTCTGCTATTGCAATAACTAGGGGATCCAGACCGGACCACCCAAGTTACATAATATAAAGAGGGAAAACCATCTTATATATTAATATATATATATATATTAGACTGTTCACTAACAACACCCAAAAGCATTTTTATTTGAAAAGTATCACTTTTGCATTCGAATAAAGTTATTTTTTTTAATCGTACAACAAAGATAAGCAAACATACTCTCCTAAAGCAAAAACACTAAGAGCAATTTCTCACTTTTAACTTACACAAGAGTCATTAAATGGCATCATATTTTGTGAAAATTGTCTTTACTGCTTAATTAAAAAGTAAGTTTCGCTTTCTTCTAAAAATAAATTAACTTTGTTTGCAGAGTTTGCTCTAAAATATGTCAAGTACTTTGAGCAAAATATATGACTTTACGAAAATTTTATTGTTTAAAATATTTTTTGCAGAAGACAAGAAAGATATAAATTTCTTTTATAGCACTTTTGAGACGTTATTCAGGAATTTTCAAGATAAATATCTAACTAAGCATGCTTCTTTTTGTATTAAATGTTGCTTCATATTTTTGGCTTGTTTTAAAACTTGTTACTTCGCACGTTCCTGATAGATTAATGTATGAAAATTTTCGATTTAACGCAATAAAAGTACATAAATGATGCTTGTATTGATTTACACCAAAAAGTCTTAAAGTAATGTTTTTTCATTATCCCTAGTTCCTCACATTGTGCATAAATTGTAAACAGAAAAAGTAATGCCATTTTACTTTATTACATATTTGCGTAATTATTTAAAATTTATTTATAAAAAAAATTGAGGAATGTTTTATTACTTTAATGCACAGGCATTTACTTATTTCATAAACTTTAAAATTAATGTTGTCGCCATATTTATTTGATGGCAATTATATATATATATAAAAATAGTCTGCAATGTTTGTCTAATACAGTTTTATCTATTCCGAAGTAAATCGATGATATATATTCCCTAATTCAAGTTCATTTATACATTTTAGACTTTCTGGTATTACCGACCGGAATTCTACCTACAAAAAATAAATAAAAGACAAAATATGCCAATTTGACATGGGTCTCTTCTGGTTCGGTAAAATTGAGATACCCATCCCAATATTTGATTCTGATCTAAAAGTAAAAATTCCTATCTGCAAATTCCTATATCCAAATCCTATCTTCACCAAGCAAAATACTGATAAAATAAGACAGAGTCGTTTTCTGGGTAATCGTTTCGACCTGGTCAAACCTACTTACGTAAATCTATGCCACAAATGTCAAAATACCATACTGTTTACGAAGTGGTCATACTATGAATTCACAAAATAGTCGCAGAATAGCTGAAAAACGTTCATAAAGACTTCACATCCACGTTACTGTTACTTCCCGTTGACGTAACACCGATGGTCACATCACATGCCTGACGTTACTTTTATGTTGCCATAATAATATGCAGCTAATGCGTAGATAGTCACTATTTCAATTAATCATTTCGTACTTATGCAACAATCTGCGGAATCCAGTTGTTTTGGGGCGTTTTCTTAAACGTCAAAGTTGCTCGTTGATTTTAATCAGAACTTGCTCGTGGACAAAACTTTGTTGCAGCAATTGTTATGATGAAGAATAGAATTTTGAAAGACTCATTCTTAGCCAGTATTACTTTAATTTACTTTCATTTTCTCACAGTATATTCTTTCTTTTTTTTTAGAACAGGGGAAGAGAAATATTGTCAACTTCAAGTTTCTTCTTCTATATTCTAAAAGATATTTTTTAGACAAAAAAAATTCCCCGTAATATTATTTTTTTTATTTTTCCAGTTCTTTAATCTGCTAACTATCTTTACACAGAAAATTATTTTTTTTATTAGTCGTATTTTATATGAGAAACAAATTTTAAATAACATAATAAATACGATACAATTGAATTCTAATAGCGAAATGTACATGGTGAGTTCACAAAGTTTCAAGACTTGTCTGTGAATACAAAATTTAATAAATATCTTTGTACAGCAAACTAAAATTTTTCGAAATATGACCCTTGGGCATTAACACACCGCTGCCATAGCGTTTTTTTTCATTATTTATAGGTTCCCTGGAAGTCTTGCGAGGGAGGCTGTTAAGGAACCTCGTCGAAGCTGCCTGAATCGCTGGAATCGTATCAAATCGTTATTTTTTCAGGTCTTTCTTGATCCGGGGAAACAAAAAAAGTCGCTGGGAATAAGGTCGGGGCTATAGGGGCTTGCGGCAGTTAAACTTA
Source organism: Maratus speciosus (assembly GCA_963932465.1). Lineage (NCBI taxonomy): Eukaryota > Metazoa > Arthropoda > Arachnida > Araneae > Salticidae > Maratus > Maratus speciosus. Next base: position 61,129,620 of record OZ010788.1, read on the forward strand.
TTCAAAACTTCGAAGTCTGCGAGCGGCGTGTGGGAAGGCGCATTGTTGTGATGAACAATCTAATCGTCTTTGATGTCTGGACGAACGCGCAGGACTCGATCCTTCAAATGGTGGTGCATGCCAACGTAAAACGGACCTGACCCGGCGCGTCCGGCCAGACATCAGAGACGATTGGATTTTTCTACACGACAATGTGCCCTCTCAAACGTCGTTCGCAGCCGCCAATGCTTTGGCCAAGTTTAACGTGGAAATACTGCCACAAGCCCACTTACAGCCCCAACCTCGTTCCCAGCGACATTTTTTGTTCCACCGTTCATCGCGAAGGCTTCCAGGAAGCCTGTGAATAATGAAAAAAACGCTGGCAACGGTGTGTTGATGCCCAAGTGTCATATTTCGAACAATTTTAGTTTACTGTACAAAAATGTTTAATATATTTTGCATTCTCAGGCCAGTCTTGAAACTTTGTGAACACGCCGTGTATTTTAGCAGCAGCTTTCCATTTGTTTGAATTTTAAAGTTTTTCCCCCTTTAGAAAAAAACTGTCTGTTGGTGGATGAATACTTTTCGATTGAAACGGAAAATAAATATATGTATAAATTCTAGCTTATCTATACTCCTATTATAAAGAGGAAAAAATTGTTTATTTGTCGGAGGTAAGCTCTGGAACTACCGAACCGATTCCAAAAGTAATGGTATCAAAATGATGGTGATAGTCCAACTTAGAACATAGGCTATATCTTATGTCGGTGCCGCTACCCCAAAGGGGGTGTAGGAGCAAAAAACGTTCTAAAAATGCAATTTTAGCGTTACTGCAGGGTCTAGAAATATGAAATTTTGAATATTAGTTACTTATAAGATATAAATGATGTCTAAGAACAGTTCTTAAACAATTCGAAATTTAAAAGGGGTGAAAATGCACAAAAAGCGTTCTAAAAAACGTTCTAAATGGTAGTTTCTACACAATCTCAAGAAATACCAAACCGATTTAAAAAATATTGGTGTCAAAATGATGGTGACAACGCTTGCTCCAAGACAGGCTATGTTTTATATCGGTGCCACTAACCCAAAGAGGGTGTAGGAGCAAAAAACGTTCTAAAAATGCGCTTTTAGCGTTACTGAAGGGCCTAGAAATATGAAATTTTGAATATTAGTTACATATAAGGTTTAAATGATGTCTAGGAACAGTTCTTAAATAATTCGAAATTTAAAGGGGTGAAAATGCACAAAAAGCGTTCTAAAAAACGTTCTAAATGGTAGTTTCTACTTAATCTCAAGAAATACCAAACCGATTAAAAAAATATTGGTGTCAAAATGATGGTGACAACACTTGCTCCAAGACAGGCTATGTTTTATGTCGGTGCCACTACCCCAAAGGGAGTGTAGGAGCAAAAAACGTTCTAAAAATGCGATTTTAGCGTTACGGAAGGGCCTAGAAATATGAAATTTTGAATATTAGTTACTTATAAGATATAGATGATGTCTAAGAACAGTTCTTAAATAATTCGAAGTTTAAAAAGGGTGAAAATGCACAAAAAGCGTTCTAAAAAACGTTCTAAATGGTAGTTTCTACACAATCTCAGGAAATACCAAACCGATTTAAAAAATATTGGTGTCAAAATGATGGTGACAACGCTCGCTCCAAGACAGGCTATGTTTTATGTCGGTGTCACTACCCCAAAGGGGGTGCAGGAGCAAAAAACGTTCTAAAAATGCGATTTATGTGTCACTGAAGGGCCTAGAAATATGAAATTTGAAATATTAGCTACTTATTAGATATAAAGGATTTCTAAGAACAGTTCTTAAATAATTCGAAATTTTAAAGGGGTGAAAATGCACAAAAAGCGTTCTAAAAAACGTTCTAAATAGTAGTTTCTACACAATCTCAGGAAATACCAAACCGATTTAAAAAATATTGGTGTCAAAATGATGGTGACAACGCTTGTTCCAAGATAGGCTATGTTTTATGTCGGTTCCACTACCCGAAAGGGGGTGCAGGAGCAAAACCCTTTCTAAAAATGCGATTTATGTGTTACTGAAGGGCCTAGAAATATGAAATTTGAAATATTAGCTACTTATTAGATATAAAGGATTTCTAAGAACTGTTCTTAAATAATTCGAAATTTGAAAGGGGTGAAAATGCACAAAAAGCGTTCTAAAAAACGTTCTAAATAGTAGATTCTACACAATCTCAGGAAATACCAAACCGATTTAAAAAATATTGGTGCCAAAATGATGGTGACAACGCTTGTTCCAAGATAGGCTATGTTTTATGTCGGTTCCACTACCCGAAAGGGGGTGCAGGAGCAAAAACCTTTCTAAAAATGCGATTTATGTGTCACTGAAGGGCCTAGAAATATGAAATTTGAAATATTAGCTACTTATTAGATATAAAGGATTTCTAAGAACAGTTCTTAAATAATTCGAAATTTGAAAGGGGTGAAAATGCACAAAAAGCGTTCTAAAAAACGTTCTAAATAGTAGTTTCTACACAATCTCAGGAAATACCAAACCGATTTAAAAAATATTGGTGTCAAAATGATGGTGACAACGCTTGTTCCAAGATAGGCTATGTTTTATGTCGGTTCCACTACCCGAAAGGGGGTGCAGGAGCAAAAAACTTTCTAAAAATGCGATTTATGTGTTACTGAAGGGCCTAGAAATATGAAATTTGAAATATTAGCTACTTATTAGATATAAAGGATTTCTAAGAATTGTTCTTAAACAATTCAAAATTTGAAAGAAGTGAAAATGCGCGAAAATCGTTCTAAAAAACGTTCTAAATGGTGGTTTCTACACCATATCAGGAAATACCAAACCGATTTAAAAAATAATGTTGTCAAAATAAGGGTGTCAAAATGACGGTGACAGCCCTTGCTCCAACATAGGCTATGTTTTATGTCGGTGCCACTACCCGAAAGGTGGTGCAGGAGTAAAAAACGTTCTAAAAAATGCGATTTTTGCGTTACCAAAGGGCCTAGAAATATGAAATTCGAAATATTAGTTACTTATTAGATATAAAGGATTTCTAAGAACAGTTCTTAAACAATTCGAAATTTAAAAGGGGTGAAAATGCGCGAAAAGCGTTCTAAAAACGTTCTAATGGGGGTTTCTACACAATCTCAGGAAATACCAAACCGTTCTAAAAAATAATGGCGTCAAAATGATGGTGACAACCCTTGCTCCAACATAGGCGATGTTTCATGTCGGTGCCACTACCCGAAAGGGGGTGCAGGAGAAAAAAACGCTCTAAAAATGCGATTTGTGCGTTACCGAAGGGCCTAGAAATATGAAATTTGAAATATTAGCTACTTATTAGATATAAAGGATTTCTAAGAACAGTTCTTAAACAATTCGAAATTTAAAAGAGGTGAAAATGCGCGAAAAGCGTTCTAAAAAACGTTCTAATGGCGGTTTCTACACAATCTCAGGAAATACCAAACCCATATAAAAAATAATTGCGTCAAAATGATGGTGACAACCCTTGCTCCAACATAGGCGATGTTTTATGTCGGTGCCACTACCCCAAAGGCGGTGCTGGAGATAAACGTTCTAAATTGCGGCTTTTGCATTACGGAAGGGCCTAGAATTGTGAAATTAAAAGGGGGTCAAAATGCGCAAAAAGCGTTGTAAAAAACTTTCTAAATTGCGATTTCTATGCAATCTCAGGAAGTACTGAACCGATTTCAAATATAATGGTGTAAATATTATGATGACAGATCTTGCTCCAAGATAGGCTATATTTTATATCTGTTTCCACTACCCCAGAGGAGATGCAGGAGCAAAATGAGTGAAACGCTTTCTAAAAACGTTCTAAATGCCGATTTATCGGCAATATCTCAGGAAGAATGAATCTGATTTCAAACGTAATGGTAGGAAATTGATGCTGACAGCCTTTGCTCTAGCATAGACGCAATTGTATGTCGGTATCACTATCACCAAAACGTTGCAGGAGCAAAAAAGCGTTCTAAATTTCGATTTTTGTGATCGGTAGGGGCTAGCAACTTAAAATTAGGCAAGGTACATGATTAATAGATATAAATGATCTTTAAGAACAGTTTCGAAAAAAATGGAAATTTAAAAAGGGGTGAAAATGCGCAAAAAGCGTCCTAAAAACGTTCTAAATTACGATTTCTACTCAATCTAAGGAAATACCAAAGCTATTTCAAAAGTAATGGTTGCAAATCAATGGTGACAGTCCCTGCTATAACATAGGTTATATTTTATGTTGCTGTCACTACCATCTGAGGGTTGCAAAAGCAAAACATGTTCTAATTTGCGTTTTTTGCAAAACTGAGGGGTCTAACACTTTGAAGAATGGCATGGTATTTACTTACAAGATGCAACTGCTTTCTAAGAACAGTCGAAAAAAAATTCCAAATTTAAAAAAATGAAGTGAGTGAAAAGCTTTATAAATTACAATTTTTAAGCAAACTTAAAAAATACCAAACCAATTAAAAAAATAATGATGGTAAATTTTGGTGATAGAACCTGCTCTAACATAAGCTATATTTTATGTCTGTTCCACTACCACCAGAGGGTTGCAGGAGCTAAAAACTTTCTAAATTGCGATTTCTGTGATACTGAAAGGGCTAGAAACTTTAAATATGACATGGTAGTTATAAAATATAAATGCCCTCGAAGGAACGTCGAAAATAAATTCGAATTAAAAAGGGGGGAAGCGAACGGGAGGTGCGAAAAGCATTCTAAAAAAGCTCTAAATTACGATTCAATACAATTTCAGGGAATATAAACCGATTATAAAAGTAATAGTTGCGAATCAATGATAACAGTCTCTGATCCTACACAGGCTATATTTTATGGCGGTGATTCTACCACCTGGGGTTCACAGGAACAACAAACGTTCTAATAAAGGGCTTTAAAAGCTTTTTAAATTACGTTTCTGTGGAATATTAGGAAATAACAAACCGATTTCAAAATTAATGTTGGCAAATTAATGGTGACAGTTCCTGTTTCAACATAGCCCTTTATGTTGAGAGAGGTGGTAGGACTTGGAATTTGACATGATGGTTAATTTTAAGATGTAAGAAGATGGTTTCTAAAAAATTCAAAACTTCAAATGAATACTGAAATGAGCGTATTAATTGAGCATAAAAGTTTCAAAATATTTTCTAAATTATCATTTATTTAGTTTTATTTCATTTTATTAATTTAAGTATTATTTCTGCCTAATGCAGTGTAATAATGATGTTTAATCAAACTGTGTTTTAAATAGTAATTTTTGAATTATTCCTAAAAGTAATAAGTAACTTTTAGTAAAAAAAACCTTTTAATAAAATAAAATATTACCTTTTAATAAAATAAAAATTTAGTTTGTACGTTTTAATAAAAATTAGACATATAAATATCACTTTGGCACATTTCAAATATTACGCGAGCAAAGCCGCGGGGTTTGCTAGTCATTAATATTTTAATTAGATAATAAGTATGTCCAAACATTGAAGTTTATTCCAGTTAATATTTCACATTGTTTAAATGACATTTTAATCTATTTCTAGTTTCAAATAATTATTATATATATATTTTTAACATACATTAATTTCGATTCTAAAGAAAGATAAGTGAAAAAAAATCTATGTATATATATATATATATATATATATATATATATAAATGCATAGGACGATTAATTTCCGAATATCTAAGAGGGCCTTTTTATATTATCGTTTGCATACACAGAAAAGAAATTCGTATAAAGTAACCGGTAATGATATGTACTTTAATTTTATTACAGTAAATGGATTTCTTTATATATATATAAGAGTATATATGTATACATATATATATAGTTTATGTATATTAGTGTAAATTTTAGAGTCAAGAAATGGGCAAAAGTAAAAAAAAAATGCTTTTCATATATATTTTAGTGCGTAAAATAAACATTTCGAACAACATTACAAGATTTCATCTGACAGGCTTTGAATAAGGAAAATTATGTTGAAAGAGAAAATAATATTTTATCTCTTATAACTAATCTATCAAATACTTGACATTATATATTGCTTTTTATACGATGCCAGCCTTTAATATCCAGGTCGGAAACAATGGCTACTGGTGAATGGCTACTATCCTTGGAAAATGCATTACTTTTTCCTTTGCACGGCCCTTATCAGTTAGACAGTGGTTACCGAATGTAATGGCGATTTTTTTTTTTTTTAATACACAGGTGGCTGGATAGAAAAGGCATCAAATCTCTCAGGTCTTAAGAGGGTACTTCAGTGAAGTGAAAAGACACGTTCGGTAATGGTAATCCTATGGAAGAAATTTATAAAGATATCTCGGTTGCATTTCGATGTTTTAATTTTTTTTTCTTTTTGCATTGTCTAGTTGAGAAAGATCTGTACAAAGGCCGTTTTTTGCTTTTCGATTTTGATTGCAGATTTTTTTTTTTTTTTTTTTTTTTTTTTTTTTTTTTTTTTTTTATGAGGGATGCTTTCAGTTTCGAAACCGGTTCCTTTTATGAAAGCATTCTCTTACAAAATATCTGCAATCAAAATCGAAAAGTAAAAAACGGCCTTTGTATAAATCCATCTCAGCTATACAATGCAAAAAGAATTGTTTAAAAATACGGAAATGCAAACGAGATATCCTTATAAATGTCTTCCATAGGATTAACATTACCGAACGGGTCTTTTCACATGACTAAAGTAAGCTCTTAACAACGTGTACAACGTGATTCGTAAAAAACCTCACTCAGATGCGATTATTTTACGCAAAGTTACAAGTGTTTTAATGTTGTTCACAAATAATTTTTTGGCACTTTAAATCTCTTTTTCTTAATACTGATGTTTCAGCTACATTTTACTTTTTGAAATGCTCCTTGCTATGTAATTTTTGATCAGCAATCATGAAAACTGATAATTAATAATCCTGATATTGCTTAAAAAGAAACTGTGTAGGCATCCTTAAATTCGAATTCATTAAGACAATTAAATTTGATTTTTAACTTATCATAAGATAATTAAATTGATATGGAATTCAGAAAAATATATCTGAAAAAATAACTATTTAAGGAATTACAAAACCGATACTATGTATTTGTAATAGATTTTTACGTGATTAAAATCCAAAATTGAGGAAATATCTAGAAAATTAAGTCGCAAGGAGCATTTTGGAATTTCTTTTTAAAATGTTAAAGTTTTTAAAAGATCTTAAAATTATAATACGATTGGAAATTTCTTTTAAGGTGTTCTTATTTGCAAAAAAATTCAAATCGCTATTATGAAAATTAAAAGATTTTTTTTAAACGTCCACCATTCCCTTAAGCAAGTTCTTCACAATGCTAAAAATCAAGAAGAATTCGCCTGTTACTTCGGCAGGAATTCGAAAGAATGTCTGAAATCTAAAGTTTCTACATCTGGCCTCAATGAAAAAAAGTTCTGCACACAATTGTAATGTGTAATATGTCCATGTAAAATTATAAACGCTTCTACTGTTTATTATAACATTATTTTTAACTTTTTGGCTTCCGTCTTAGTTTAAGAACATTTGGTCCCAAGTATATATGCAAGTAGGACATACAAAAATGACCTTAAAATATTTCTAATAAATTTCCCATGAGAGTATTGGTAAATAGACAAGCAAGAGATAAACAAATTTCGAAAATGAGCATGAATTTTAAAGTTATGCAAAATAATATTTTAAAACCCTTCGTTGAAGTTATAAATCTTTTTTGATTAATTTTATGTATTAATTTATTCTATAACTCATTTGTTTTATGAGCAGTTTTATAAAATTCTCTTTCATCCGTATTCATATAAATTTTACATTATGTCAAAAGAAATTAAATGTTTAAAAAATAATTGAATGATTTCTGCAGTTTCAATTAATGCAAAATCCAAAATAGTACCTTTTCAATTCCTATAAAAGTATGTTTAATTGTATATAGTTTAATTTAGGAAAGAGGGTCATTCTTCATATTTAAAATGGCCCCAATATTCATTTGTGAAAGGAGAACACGTTTTACACTTTATTTGATGTGTTTGGAAACGATAGCCTAGAAAGGTAAGTACTTTATGATTTTTTTAAGTATTCATACAATTAGAAGAAATCAATATTTTATATGTTAAATGATCGTGATTAATTGTAATTTAGATCTTCTAAAAAAATATCCGATTGAATTTTGTTTATTTTAAATAAGAAGCAAGATTTGGGATTTTTTGATTCAAAAATATTTTTTTCATTGAGAAATTAAGTAGTAAATTCGTATAAAAATTTTTTATGATTTATAATTTATATTAATTTTTATGCAAAAATAAATCCCATTATGAAAATTGTAGCTATGGAAATTTACAGATATTTCATATCATAGTTTTTGAAATACACAGGTGTTTTAATTTCTGACGATCAAAGAGAGATTTTGTATTTTATGGTTTGCATATACAGAAAAGAAACTTGTATAATGTGACGGGTAATGATGTTATACTTTTATTGTATTATATTAAATTCGTTTTCATTTTTATATTTACGTATTCTATAAATAAATAAATAAATATATATATATATATTACATCCACCCATTTGATCTATTACTTGTTTATTTAAGTCTTTTCATCGTTCAACAATATTTCGCTGGTTATTTGTATCTTTTACCTTTAATAGGTTATTGTATCATAATTTGGTGGTTTTTCTTAAGTTATATATGGATTAATTGTCCGCAATGTGCTAATGAATTAGTGGTATTGTGCTTGATTTTGTATTACAAGTTAAAGGTTCCACCTTTATTTTGTATAATGTCAGTGTTATAAATTGAAGCTAAATTTATTAATTTATTAATTTAATTTTAGTAATTGAAATAGATGATAAATTGTAATTATATAATTATATAATGGCTATATATATATATATATATATATATATGTTTTCTAATATAATAATACTGGTAATTTTTCTTGCAAGATGTTAATTTTTGTGGATAAACCCCTATCTCCTTTTTTATAACTCTTTAATAAATTAAGAAAATATGCATAACTTACGCATAGACGGCCAGAAAAAACCCCTCAAAAAACAACAGTAACAACAACAACAACAAAAACACCACATACATTTATATATATATATATATATATAAATCTTTCTCCAATTTCATTATTTTAAGTGCTTAGAAGGCGGTCTTCAATATGAAATTGTGACAAATTTTCAAATTTACAATGCGCAAACCCGATTTTGTCATCTTATTTAGACCTTACGAAATATTTTACCTACAATACCAAATGAGATGCCATTCAACGAAGTAGTTTAGGGATTATACAACCCTAACATTTTAAGCGCCTATGTTAAATTTATTGCAATACGTGTAGTTGTTTTTAACCATAACTCACAAACTACTAGCAAAACCATCTGTAACTTTAAATGCGAATATTTGAATCTTCATGACACATATTTTTATTAAAAATTGTATAATTAAAAATAAAATCAAATATTTATTGCGTATTTCATATAATTTTGCGATAATATTCGAACAAATATATCTATAGTAACTTATGTTAAAAAAAAAAATAGATTTCCGGAAGGTACCGATATGCGAAACAAAAATTAGAGCTAATTATGCCAAGTAGTTTTTTAATCATGTTTAATAAATTACACGCATTGCAATCTGTTTTTCGATGATTTGAAATGAATTTAACATTAAACCTTTAGTGCATAATTTTTTATTTTGATCGGAAGTAATCATATTTTAGTCTATTTTTGTTAATTATATACTAAGAAAATAGTGAAAAAAATTATTTATGTTTCTGTTCAACATAATTTTATAATGTCACACCTGAGTTACATTAGAAAAATTACTCAAAAATGATAAATTTAAATTGCATACTTACTTTAGAGTATTTACACTGCACATTAAGAACTATTCAACGATATAATAATTTTTATAATAATTTTAATAATTTGTAGAATTAATAATTAGTAACTTATATAGATAGAGAAAGAAAGCCAGTAGTGCACATTGTAAGAAGCATCAACAAAAAATTCTATAATTTCCAGCTATAAAAAATGAGAAAAAAACAGTTTTCATGATCTTAAACGCATATTATCACATGTAAGTAACACACGTAATGTCACCAAAACACAAATAGAAAGTGCCAAATGGCAAAAAATCATATAACTTCTGAGTTACACTGTGCATTTAAGGGTTAAGAGTTCAAAACTTTAAATCTGACGATTCCTAAAAAATTTTTGTTGCATGACATCCTGTTAGGCTCATAAGGAAAAAATTTCCTAAGAATGTAAATATGATATTATTATGATGTGTTTTTTTGTGATTTGATAATTTTAAAATTTGGTACAATGTCTGCATGAAGACGACCACCAAAGGTTTTAAAAATATTTACTCAAAGAAAAGATATTTCCCAATCAAATGACTAGTTTCTTGTTTTTCAGAAACAGTTTGCGGATTAAAATGTACGGAGTAGTTTTCTGCTCTTGGCCGTCTGCAATTTCTCTGGCCTGTTTGATCCAAAGAACTCAAAATAGGAATTAAAAAAGTTGGTGTTACTATTTTAAAAAGTTGGTACACGTTTTAATATTTTACGAACTCTCTTGAAAATGTTTATTTCATATAATTATAAGGAAATTACTATGAATAAAATGAGTATTTTATAAATTCTTGCATCTATCAGAACTGAAGCTATATCTATCATACGTATTATGTTTGAAATACTGTACATTATAAATGCACAATTAACGCATTATTTATCACATCTTTATTTCACTAACTCATGTGAAATATTACTCTCTTTGAGTTGTTATTCTCATAGGAAATAAGTGGATGACATTTTGACATACATTCTTAAAATCTGAAATTTTATAGCATCAGACGTCAAGACATTTCAAATGCATCAAAGTATTTGAAGAGTCAAATAAATACCTGTCACATTTTATCTTTATTTATTTAAAATTGCAACGACATTTTGACATCATTTCATCAGTGAAAATTTCAATTGTCAATGTTAAAACCATAGTATGTTTTTAAGATTTTGAAGTTTTTCGTTCTGAAAATATAATTTAAAGATAAAGTTTAGTACGAAAAGTCGATCACTTTCAAAGGTTTAACTCTGCTGTAAATGAGAAATTTTAATTATAAATAATTTGATAATGCTCATTAAGATGACAGTTTGAAATATGTGTATAAATTTTGAATATATATATGTATATATATATATATATATATGATGTATGTATACGTATAAATTTAAAAAAAATGTAACTAAATATAGGTTGCGCACGATCTTCACTTTTGAGAAACTCTTTACCAATATTCTACATCTTATTTAATCTCAGAAATTGTAAAAAATTAATGTTAATTTTTGCTGAAGTTTGGCAAATCATAAACAAGTTTAGTACATTAAATTTGGGCTGTATATGAATTTTAATTATTTATTCAAGGTGAATTTTGCTCTGGAATTTTAATATTTCTTTGTTGCAAAACAGATTAAAATATGGGTATTTTTTAAACGTAACACTTCTTCGTGGAATGAGTTACAATTTTGAATTACCTTATATGACATTTAGAAATAATTATTTTAAAGCTTACAATTGGAATTTCCCTCGACAGTTTATTTAAAAATGTATATAATTTCGAAAAATAAATGAGTCGTACATACGAATTTCCCAACAGAAATCGATTTCTATCAGTTTTATACACTGGTTTAAAAAATTAAGGAAAAGCAACAAAAATAGTCATTACTCAAAATATTACATGTAGATTTTAATAAAACTGAGCCACATTATACTACACATAGTAAGGTATAAAATAACATTAAAAGAAATCACCAGACGATTGTGGTGTTTCACAAATTAAAACTATTATAAAATAAACAAAATAAATGTGCCAGTTTGGTATATGAAAAGTACCTTTAAAATGGAGTATGATCACCCCTAGAAGTATTACAGCACATACAGTGATGTGTAATACTATCAATTATGCGATCGATATGTTTGCTGTGAAATGCGGGCCATTGCTCTTGTAAAGCAGTTGTAAGCATGGCATGGGTTTGAGGAGGGGAATTGAGAGCAGAGACACATCTTCCTTAAGAATACGAAACATGCTCGATGGGATTCAAATCCGGTGATGGAGCTGCCCATTCCATGCGCTGAATTGTTTGGTGCTGAAGGTAATCTTCGACGTTCCTGTGCGGTCTAGCGTTGTCGTCTTGTAACAGGAAAACATTACCTATTGCGCCGGCATAAGGGAGCAAATAAGCATCAAGAATATCATCTCTATAAACGTGAGCATTCACAGTTCTACGTGGAAAGACATGGTAATCTGTACGTCCACCCAAAGAGATACCACCCTAAACGCAAATACTGCCTCCTCAGTGTGAATATCGTTCACGAATGTTTGATGAATGATAGTGTGTTCCCTCTTTTCTCCAAATCAAACAACGCGTACTATCGCTTTGGAGGCTAAACCGGGAATCCATGGAGAGAACACGCCTCCATTGATCGGCCGTTCAGTGAACATGTGGACGTGCCCACCTTAAATATTCCCTCCGGTAACGTGAGATGGGCACACAAATGGCTGGTCGCCTCGCATAAAAACCACCTTAATGGAGCCTTCTACGTAGAGTAGATGTTGATACCAACCTCCCAGTGGTTGCAGCAAGAGAATCTCTAAGATGAGAAGAAATGGCTGTTTTATTCCTTCGACATATAAACGTAAACATCGGTCATCGGTGTTTGTCGAAGCTCTTGCCCGTCCTTGGCAGAACCTTCCAGAGGCCAAACCAGTGGTTTTAAATTGTTACTAAAGCCTATGAACAATAGAAGTACTCACCTTTATAGATCTGGCCACCTCTGTCCGACTTTGACCTTCCTCGAATCTTACAATAGCTCTATATCGCAGTTCTGTGGACAAACGATATCTCAAAGCCATACTAATAAATTGGCTATCTCAGTTTTCTTATCTCACAATCACAGCGACACCTGCAGCCGCACTCTTCAGTAAGCATTTTTATGCTCTTCCCAGATGACGCAATCCGATTGCAGCACCACTAATTTGTATTTTGTAATTTTATTCAGCATCTTTTAGTTAACAACATATGCAAATTTCATACGGATGGGTTTCTTTTAGAACGAGTTATCGTTCTTTTTGTGATTTTTCCTTAATATCTGGAAACCCGTATATATAATTTAATAATTCCATTATATCAGTAAATTTTTAAAACAACAATTTTTTAATTATGGAATATGTTTCTTTAATTGTTCATTGTTTTATAAACTAGTGGCAACATAAATTTATGTGAGCAAAACAAATTCAAAGAAAATATACTGTTATAAGTGTGAGAAAAAAATAATCTTGACTTTCGTCCCTTTTTCACATGATTCTGCACTGGAATCAAAGTTCTTCAAGCGTAGGTTATCAAGCTTATTTTCCGCCACATAGCAACACAAAAAAGAAAAAAAAAGAAAGTGGATTAAGAAGAAATATGTTTAAGTTTATTGTAGTGAAGATGCGATCGAGCGATTAAATAGAAAATAATTTGAAAAAATACATTTGCTACTAGGTTTCAATTGAGCTTTATTCAAAGTGCAATATGTGGATTAACTGGGCTCAAATTCATAGAAGTAATCTTTTAGCTAAATATATGGACATTTTTTAAAGAAAGATATTTTTACTTAAACTTTCAGTTTGAATGGCAGAAAAATTATTTAGCAAATAGTGTAATTGATAACGGAAAAACAATTGTAACAGAACATGAATAGAAAATTAAAAGTGAACCAACCAATATCAGAAACTATTGTAATATAAATAAATATTTTGCAATTCTCATTTGAAATGTAACGTATTTTTTCATTCATTGTTAAAAAGTAATAGTTTGAATTTTCTCTTTTTTCTTTACTAAATTTTCATTACTTTCTCACTGTTTTTTTAATACAACTAAAAATTCCAGCTAGATATTTTATTTTGATAGTTTAAAAGAGAAATATATAAGAATTTGAAGCAATTAACGTAAAAATAATTTTAATTTAAAATTAAATCACTTTTTGCATTTTTTAAACTAAATTGAAATAAAATTTTTCCACCCAATTGTCCCTATGCACCGTTCTTTAGAATTAAAAAATATATAAATATATATATATATATATATATATGTAAATCATGATTTATTTCTTTATATGTATATTTTAAATATAAATTTTTTCCGGAAAGTAGTTTTGAGTCATAATTCATGGATTAGAATAGATTATTGTAACTCTCTTGGATCATCATGTACCATATATATTTCTTATATCAAATTTTGCAAATTAAACATTGCATTTTTTAAAAATATACGATAACACTGATGATGATCAAATGTCAAAAGAAATTTTATTTACCCTATTATATAAAGCATTTACTCAGGTTTATAAAGTAGCATTGGTTTGTTCTCTCTTTTAATGAATGTATTTAGTACGTTTTATTAAATTTTAAAGACATAATTTGAAAATGGACAACATTCATAATGTGGGATTGCATCTTGCCCAAGGCGCCTCAGCGCTAGCTTACAAAGGGCCGCCATGAGTGATAGGAGATCGGAACTCTGCCATCTAAAGATACTCTAGCGATTGGTGACAGCGGCAACGTATGCACGCTAAAGCCAACCTTCGGTACGACAGACGCTCTTTTTGCGAATAGGAACTGAAGTGAGTTGTGGAGAAAAAGAACATTAGAATATGTTTTGGCGGTGAATGAGGATGTATGCTGAAGAATGTTCGAAAGAGACGTATATAAAGTGAGAAAGATGTGTGCATGAAGACCAAATTAAAATGTATTAATAATTATGTAAATAGTATCTTCTTGTATATATCGTGTAAATAAGTATTCTTCAATATAATTGATTTTTAAGAGAAAGTGTCTCTTATTTCTTGTATCAAAGTAGCATTTTATTGTGTCAGCAAAGAGAGTCTTCCATAAATTTCGTGCTAGATGTGGAATGAAAGCTTTGACGCCGCTGCCCACAAGTATGATGAGTGTGATAATATGGAAGAAAGTGTAATAAAAATAAAAATGACAAAATTCTTCATTCAAGGCGGATATTCTTAGTGGTGAGTACATTGTACGTAATATATTTTTTACTTCCTGATGAAATTGGTTGATATTCCTGAACTGGAACTTGCGATTAAAAATGAAAAAAACAAGCAAAATAAAGCTTTTGCACAAATTCCTTTTCGATGCAGAAGGTGAGAGATCCAATAGAAAAAAAAATAAGAAAATTTTCTGGTTTCGGTTATCAAACCGATAATTCCGAATTTAAAAATAAGATTACAAAAATTCAAGCGGAATCATCTCCAAATGATTTAATTACAATATGCAATGTACTTTGCATTTCGAATGAAGGATCTTTAGTTGATCTTACGACGCGATTAGTTACCTATTTATCAGATTTAAGCTTGCTACAAGCTAATGTTCAGAATGACAACGATACCGATTCGGAATACAAGTTACTTTTAAATAATAGTTCAGCAAGTAATGACATGGAATCATCAGAACATTTAGGTCCTTTCAAAGTCACAAAAGTAAAAAATAATGACACCTACGATGTAAAGAGAGTTGGATTTAATGAAGGTCCAATGGTCACCAGCACTTGCGCCGAGTACATGAAGCCGTGGACGGATGAAGCTTGACATCGAAACAAAGAGAAGAATTTCACCTATTATGACACTACCTCGACTACGACGCACCACCTGACTAATTTTAAACGATTTTGACAAAATTAATCCCGAAGGAATGAAAAAAAAATAAGGCGGAAAGACGTAAGGAAAAAGAAGACGAAAAGATGTAAGGAAAAAGAAGACGGACGTAAGAAAAGGGAAGACGAATCAGACGAAAAGACGTAAGAAGAAAGAAGAAAGAACGACGAAAAGACGTAGAAAAAAAGAATAAGAAGAATTTTTTCAAGAAATAACTTAAATTTTGATGAAAGATTTTACTAAAGATGACTTTTTTAAAAATAGAACTTTGGATGATGCTGTTTTTTTATCTTTCCAGGTGATCCAGCTGCTGCTTCCAGCGGACAAGGATGCATTCGAGCCTGAATATGTAGCAGGACGGCCGAGCTGTGGAATTGCATCTTGCCCAAGGCGCCACAGCGCTAGCTTACAAAGCGCCCCAGGAGTGATTGAAAATCGCAACTCTGCCATCTAAAGATACTCTAGGGATTGGTGACAACGGAAACGCATGCGCGCTAAAGCTAACCTTCGGTACGACAGAAACTCTTTTTGCGAGCAGTAACTGAAGTGAGTTGTGGAGAAAAAGAACATTACAATATGTTTTGGCGGTGAATGAGGAGGTAATGCTGAAGAATATTCGAAAGAAACGTATATAAAGTGAGATTGATGTGTGCACGAAAACAGAATTATGATGTATTAATAATTATGTAAATTGTATCTTCTTGTATATACCGTGTAAATAAGTATTCTTCAGTATAATTGTTTTTTAAGAGAAAGTGTCTCTTATTTCTGGTATCAAAGTAGCATTATATTGTGTCATCAAAGAGATTTTTCCACAATAATACATAAATAACCTTCCCCAAATCTTTCAACACTTCAACCATCAACTGTAAGCTCAAAGTTGATGCAATCCTGCACGCTATTCTTTTGTTGTAATTGATTCTGCATGATGGATAAATGTTTCTGCATGTTTAAATGTTTGTGAATTTACGTTTACATCTTGATTATGCGCGGTGGATAAATGTTTCAGCATGTTTAAATGTTTGTGAATAAATGTTTGATAAAAATATTCTTCTGCCTTGAAAGTTGCCATGCTTTAATACTGTTAATAATAAATCCAGTCCTTAAAAATTTATTAAAATCAGCAGATTATTCATAATATACATTTAAACATCAATTTTACCAATACCAAGTATGACAACTAACAATTTTATCATCATTTTGAACTTTGTTTATAAATAATTTTCAATTCGAAAACTAGACAATATTGCATTTTCTGACTATTTTTCATACTATAAAATTTTTTGGCAGTGAATCTAGTTACTGTGAAGTTGCAGTTTGTTTTCTGATAAAGTTTTGAAATGTGTTTCGATACATTTAGCAGAATTATCTGTCAAGTATACGTCCACCATAAGTACACTTTTCAGATTTCCATTTTTAAGTTGTTAACTTCCATAACAATCAGTATTATACAGATAATACTAAGTATAGCAATTAATACTACTACATTCCTTATCTTAGGTTTTTTTAACGATCCACACTGCGAATGAAACTGATGCCACTTTCAAATCAGTGTCAATTCAATAATAAGACTTACAAAATAGGTGGCGTTTTTCTGGGTGTAGAGAAAACTTACCTTAAAGAGACTCGTGACTAAGTTATTTTTCTAAAAGTCATAAAAATTTAACAATTGCCGTATCAATGTGTCAAAATACTGTTGAGATGGAGATAGCCCCAACCACAGAAGATCCCAACGGAAAAAAAACTTAAAAGATATTTTCACCAATTGAAAAAAATAAACCATTAGGCACGGAAGAACTCCTAAGTTTCATGTATCGGCCGACCGAGGTGGTCTCAAGCCCACTAAAGTCGCCACTCGTGGTAAATGTGGAATCACCCGCGCCCTTTTTTCAAGACTGTCCGAAACAGTAGTAAGTGGGGTCCCAAAAAGGAAATGATCACGAAAGATTCCCTCGAAAAGGTCTCAAAGCTAAATCAATAAGACTTTTATACAAAAAGAAGTGTCAAAAAGTGAAAAATTTCCTTGCGAATGAATGCAAAAGTTATCCCCCAAGACCTCCTCCTCCTTTTCAAATACGCATAAAAAATAACAGATTATCGTATCAGAGTGCACTTTGTAACATAAGATTTTTTTCATAGACAATTTTAGCTATATTATTTTTTTCCACAAACTATTCTACACTTTGACAAATCTTATGTTGCAAACCGAACTCCGATACCCTGGACCCCTTTTTAAAGGCTGTCCGAAACGGTCTGAAATGAATCTGATGGCGAAAGATTCCAGCGATAAGATTTCAAAGCTAATTAAGTAAGGCTTTTACGCAATAAGACGTGCAAAAATATTTCCTGCCGAATGAATGCAAAAGTTCTAGATATACCATAAGAACACTTACTTTTCAAATATACATAAAAAAATTAACAGATTGTCGCATCGAAGAGCAATTTGTAATATAAGACTTGCAAATGGTTGGAATGTTTGTAAAGTAAACAAGTTGGAAATTGCTCGTCAAACGTGGCAAATGAGGTGCGTTCGTATAACTAGTTTTATAAATACTTTCTGCACCGGATATTGAACTGAATGTATATTTTAGTGCACTTCGTAAGTGCCTATCAATTTCATTATGCTCAAAGGGCTGTAACATCATTAAAATGCACTTGAAATAATTTTTTCCAATTGGCCGTAATGTAACAGAAAACTTTTGACCGTCCCTGTAATTAAACTATACATCCGATTTTTATAAAATTCGAAACGAGTCAACAAAATGTTGCAACAATTATATGTTTAAAATTTCAGATCATTCGGAAGGCTGTAACATCATTAAAATGCACATGCAATAATTTTTTCCCATTGGCCGTAATGTAACAGAAAAATTTTGACTGTCCCTGTAATTAAACTATACATCCGATTTTTATAAAATTGGAAATGAGTCGACAAAATGTTGCAACAATTATATGTTTAAAATTTCAGATCATTCGGAAGGCTGTAACATCATTAAAATGCACTTACAGTAATTTTTTCCCATTGGCCGTAATGCAACGGAAAGCTTTTGACTGTCCCTGTAATTAAACTATACATCCGATTTTCATAAAATTAAAAATGGCTCGACAAAATTTTGCAAAAATTATATATTTAAAATATCAGACCATTCGGTTGGGTAGTTTTTGCTTTGTTATATGCGGATGGACGGACGGACTGAACGACGACTATAGATGCTTCGTATTTATATAATTACGAACGCACCTAAAAAGGTCAAAGACAATTTTAGCTATGTTATCTTTTTCCACAAATTATTCCGCACTTTGAGAAATCTTATGTTGGAAACAAACGATGCGACAGAGTGTTAATTTTTATGAATTTTTGAAAGGTGAGCGGAATTAATTGGACACCCTGTTTTGTTAATTGCAATGTTAGTACGTTTTAACAGCAAAAATTCTAAATTCATCTAGTGTCTTTTTTTCGACTTCATAAATTAAACATTTGACTTTTTTAATTAAAATGTCTTCTTATGTTTTATTCAAATTGAGACTGTATAGGAATATGTTTTTAAAAGGAAACGGTGTCCGTTACTACAAATGAACTGTTTTTAGAATATTACTGGAATAATTTTGGAAATTTCGTTTAAAAAATTAAGGCCTTTCATTTTAGGAATTAGACACAAATGTCAAAATCTTAAATGTATCCACTGGTGCTTATTGCTCTGAAAAGTTAGACACGATGAAAAATGTGTCAAAGAATATCTGTTTCATCTGCCAAGCCGATAAAATTCCGAATTTCGAATTTCACACATGAAATATTATTTTCGAAGACCAAGAATGCAATTTTGGTCAGGAAATCTGTGCTCGAGAACTTTCCAGAAAGACCACAAAAAATGGAAACATTCCAAACAATGATAAATCACACGTACGGTTCATGGATTTTACAACTTTTTTCAAATGTTCATCTCAAGAGTGGCACTTTTCTAATTTCTGATATGACAGTATTTTATTATACTACTGTATTTTATTTTATGTATTTGACAGTATTTTATTATACTTATATTATTGATACTTTAATTTAAAATATGATTTTTTCTTTCACATAATAAAATTATTTGACCCAAAATATTCGAAACATTTATTGTTCTTACTATTGATATATATGTGTTTTGATTCATATATCCTAGTGTTTGAATTTGTGTCCTGTATTTGAAATCCTAGTGTTTGAATTAAAGTTTCTTTATCTACGAAAATGCAATGTAACTAAGAACGAAAACACACAAAATCCTCTTCCGAATCCCCCATGATTCCGAAAAGCGCCCTTTTTATAATTTGAAACTACAGAAAACAATATATTCTCAAGATTTAAAGAATCATTTATAAAATCAAAGTTTCATTTGCTGCCACAGATTTTCAGAGACGTTTCCGTGTAACTTATATAGTGTATTAATCAGTTTTCTGAAACCAAAATATCTGTTTTAGGACATTAATAATTCTCAATTACACGTTTTCAGCTGCATAGTTCAAATTATTCATTCAAGGGTAACCGAATAACATTAATTTTAATGTTAATGTTGTAAATTTATCGTGCTCTTGGAAATTATGGATCAGTAGAATGGCAATTTTCAATCTTTCTGAAACTATATCTTTTCATTATTT
The DNA here is from genome assembly GCA_963932465.1 of Maratus speciosus. Taxonomy (NCBI): domain Eukaryota; kingdom Metazoa; phylum Arthropoda; class Arachnida; order Araneae; family Salticidae; genus Maratus; species Maratus speciosus. The sequence continues at coordinate 61,149,945 of OZ010788.1, forward strand.
GTCAGTTAAAATATAATTAACTCACATTTCAAGTAAGAATAACATAAAAAGTTTTATCAAAAGATGTCATCATGTGATTGTTTAGAAATCCAAAGCATTTACTGTTGCTATTATTATATTTGTATTTTAATAGCATTACATATACATATTACATTAGTATATAATATATTCGGGAGTTTGAACTTTGCAAAGAAGAGTGTGACACAGATTAATGCATGTAGAATTACAATGTTCAAGCAAACATTCTGTTGAGAACACAATCCGCGTGTACGGCATTATCTATAACTACAGATGCTTACAATACGTACAGAGATAAATATATTCTGTGCATTGTTCCAGCAAACACAGAACTGTCATTTTGTATATACACTGCTCAAAACAATTAAAGGATATTTGAAGTTTTATATAAAATAAAGATATAAACGAATTTTTTTTTGCCGAAAATAGAAGAAGAGAATCACAAATGCAAATTTTTCTGGTTTTCAAACTGTGAAGTATGCAAATTTTGAGTTCGACGTCAAAAACGTCGCTTCAGCGACAGCGAATGAAATTTGGCTTTCAACTGGATAAAAGAGAATGAAGACAAGGATGATCGGCATTCAGTGATTGCTTTGTATCGATGAGTACGATGTCTCAGCGAAGTCATTTGACAGATTCAGAAGCTTTGAGAATTGTTGGTAGGTTAGAAGGGGGCCAAACTCAAGCCGAAGTAGCGCAAGCCATTGGAGTGTCACAAAGTGTCATTTCCATGATCTGGAACCGTTTTTTGGAGAGTGGATGTGCAGGCCGAAGACCAGGGCAAGGTCGTAGACGGGCAACAACGCCCAATGAAGATCGGTATTTAGCGTTAACAGCTCGGAGACACCGAACCATGAACGCTACTCTTCTCCAACAACACCTTCGCTCGGCTACAGGCACCACGATTTCAACTCAGACTGTCCGAAACCGGTTCCATGCTGTAGGTCTGTATGCTCGCCGACCGATGGTATGTGTTAGATTAACATCAAGGCATCGTCGCGACCGCAGGGAGTGGGTAACCGAGCATGTCAACTGGAGGAGAAATGAATGGAGCAATATTCTGTTTTCTGACGAGTCCCGTTTTTCTGTGCATCCGGATAATAGGCGTATTTTCATCTGGAGGGACCGTGGCAGAAGGAATAATCCTGCGTTCGTGCACGAAAGTGTCAGATTTGGCGGTGGAGGAGTGATGGTGTATGGTGGCATCTCCATTGACGGGCGCACTGACCTCTACATCATTCGAGATGGAGCTCTGACTGGTCGCCGATATAGGGATGAGATCCTCAGGCCTATTGTAGTCCCTTACGCTGCAGCAATCGGAGATAACTTCATTTTAATGGACGATAACTGCAGACCACATCGTGCAAACCTGGTGGAGGATTTCCTTTTCGAGGAAGGAATCGTTCGAATGGAATGGCCAGCGTGTTCTCCAGACATGAATCCAATCGAGCACGTTTGGGACGCTCTAGGAAGACGAGTTTCTGGCCGCCAACAACCCCCACAAACTCTCCAAGAACTGGAAAGAGCTCTTCTGGAAGAGTGGGGCAGAATACCCCAACTCGTCATTAATAGCCTCATTGAGTCCATGCCTCAAAGGTGTTCAACGTTGCTGGCCGCCCGTGGAAACCATACCCCCTACTGAAAATGATTTTCTTTGAAGAAAACACCTTTTCTTATTCTTTTTTTCTCATATGCACAAATTGTGTTTTTTTCCTTTAGTACACAAATGCGCAATAAAATGCATTTTTTTCTGCCAAACATGTGTGATTTCTTCTCATATAACCTACTATGTCTGTCGACCATGTATCAATCAGCTAAACAGTTTACCAGATACAAAATCCACCTAAAACTGCAATATCCTTTAATTGTTTTGAGCAGTGTATATGCTTTTGCATTCAGGGTGGAAAAAAAGGTTACAAGCAGCAGCATTTGAAAAGTAATTATTGTGGAGTGAATTTTTTTTCCCCAAAGCGGAGACAGATGACGCTAGTTGTTTTACAGCGGTTGTGCGTGTAGGTACTGTAAGTTCTCAGATGCGTCAGAGCGATTGAAATGGCAAGAAGTTTAGAAAAATAGTCTCGCTTGTGCCACTTTGACAATGTTACGTGAAGCCATCCAATGCAAATGCCCTGGTACGTTGAGTGATATGTTGACATCTTCTTGTATGACAATACCAGTCCCATACTGTTTGCCAAACTCAAAAAATTCTGAAAAAGTTCAAGAGGGAAGTCTGGATTCATCCTTCATACAGCCCAGATTTGACCCCAAGACTGTTTCTTTTTTTTTCAAAATTGAAGAAAGCTCTCTGTAACAAATCTGTACAATGATCTCTCAAACTGTAACAATGTTCTCTTCAGACATTGATGTGAGAACAGCTGCCGAGAACTAGCTCAATGGGTATGAACGTGATTTCAAGCAAGCCGGCTTAAACAAGTTGGTCCTGCGTTCAGATAAATGCCTAAAAAGATTTGAATATATAATACGTGAATTATCACATTGCTAACGAAGCCACACTGTGAAAAATGTCCAAGTCGAGAATCGAACCCGGAACCATTGGAATAACATCCCAAGTGCTCAACCATTTAAGCTACGGGGACGATACCCAGCTTAGCAACTCTCACTCACATATGTTGTTAAGGATGCAACGGCAGCACAAGATGGAATAGTCTTCGTGAGCACACAATCTTCCGGCGAAACATGAGACACAAACAAACACAGCATCGGTGAACACATATAAATAGATTTGGTTATAGTATGGAAAAGTAATCGAAAGTACTACTCTTAAGGGGACCGTGGACCTTCAGTTTAGCAGAAATCGACCCAAAATTTGAAAATTAATTTTGTGCATACCGTCATTTCGCGCGTATCCGCCGCACCTCAGAAAATTCGATTTCCTACTAGAATTTTATTTAGATAAGATGTGACTTGCTTCTGCTTAGCACTTATTTGACTTCTTTTTTTCAATAAAACTTCCGGTTTGAAAAAGACTTAACTAAGCCACGGCGGATACGCACGAAATTACGGTAATATTATTCTCCAGCTTGTCCTGAGCCATTTGCGATATGCCGCATACAAATGCAATTATATTTCGCAAAGTTACAAGTGTTTGAATTTTGTACACAAACAAGTTTTCGGTCTTTTAATGTAATTTAAACTCAAAACTGATTTTTCAACGTTTTGAGATTTTTGAGATGCTCCATGCGTCATAATTTTTTTTCAAAATTGATAAAATTGATAAGGCAGAAGTTTACAGTAAAACTGTCCATGCATTTTAAAATTCGACTTCGTTCAAATACTTAAATTTGATTGTTAACTTATTAAAAAACAAAAATTTTGGTGAAAATCGATATCGAATTCAGGAAAAAATCTCAAAAAAAATTAACTATTCTAGGGACTAAAAAATCGATACACGATTTGTGTGTAATGGAGTTTTAAGTGATTAAAATTCAAAATCTAAGAAATATCTCAAAAATTATGACGCATGAAGCATTTTAAAATTTTAATTTTTTTAAATAATCTTAAAATTATAAGAAAATTGGAAATTTCTTGTAAGGTGTAATATGCTTATGGTGAAATGTATATTTTCACAAAATTTCATATCTCTATGTTGAAAAAAAAGTTAACGTCCACCGTTCCCTAAATTTACTTTTGTATTTTCTGTCTATGGTTAACAGACAGTTTTTTTATTATTCTTATAATAATTTTTTTTATCCATCCTCGTACATGCAATATTCCTCGGAAGCCTATATTTTGATTATTTAAATTACTTAAAATTCTGGTTGTAAGGAATGTTTATATGTCACACTGATAAAATTTTCAGTGATAAAATTTACTTTATCTAAAATATGAAAATAAAAATTTGTCTGTCTGTTTGTAGTTCTATACATATCCACAGTTCAGAAGCCAGAATTGTGAAATGTTACGTACATGTGTATTAAAACACGGCCGAGGCAACTAAAGTAATCCGGAAACGAAATAATTTATAGTTATTTTTCAATTAATAAAAAACCACTAATTTAACAAAAATTTCCAATCAAATTTAATTATTTTCTTGTTATAGCAGTTGCTAACAATTAGAAATCCACAATAAAATTCTTTCGACAACAACTACTTTTCTATAGCAAGATTTCCGCGTGAAAAATGAAAATGAATATAGTTTGACGAATTAAAAAAAAAAAAAAAAAGTGAATAATTCGACATATTGGAAAAATAATGGACGTCAGCAGGTGAATATACAACGGCATATGAATTTGAAAAAAGTACTGAAATATGTTAAAAACCCGATTATGGACATATTGGCATATTTTAACATTTTGAGATTCTTTGAATTTATTTTCGCCATTTTAAAATCTGTTCCATATATATACGTGTGTGTATGCGTGTATATTAGAATTTCCACAAAGGTTTCGGTCCCTAGATCTCATTCTTAGTGTTGAACTGAAATAAAGATGGTTTTACAGCTTATTTTATCGTTTGCTTTATACTGTACGTTTAATTTTGAAATTGATTTTTCAAATCAAACATTCTTAAAATTCTGGGTAACGCCAGGCACTTTAGCTAGTAACTAATAAAACGTCTTTATATCTCTAAGGTAACTGTGTTCATTTAATTTTCATTTAATAAAATGTTATGAAAAAAACTGTAAAAAATGTCCTATTTTTCAATGTATACATCTTCCTCATTTAAATCTGTGAGAGGAAAGATGCGATGAAAAATATATCAAAGACTATCTGTTTCAACTGTCAAGTCTATAGAATTCCAAACTTTGAATTTCACACACATGAAATATTATTTTCGAGGATCAAGAATGCACTTTAAGAATGAACGTCTTGAAATCTGTGGTCAAGAACATTGCTGAAATAGCACAAAGAATTGGAAACATTCCAAATAATGATCTATCGTACTTACAGTTTATGGATTTTATAACACATTTCGAAAGAAGATATCTCCTGAGTGCCACTTTTCTAACACATTGAAGTTGTCATAAATTTTCATTAGTTTTTACTTAAGATCGTGGTCAGCTGACAAAGCATTATTCAAAATTAAATTTTCAGAAAAAGTTTTATCAATAATATAAATAATTTTGTTGCTAAGAAAGCAAAAGTATGTTTTGTTTAAATAAAGATGTTGCATTCATTTTTTGGTGCTTTCGTAATTATATAAATACGTAGAACTTATACTCGACATCTGGCAAGTCCTTTTTCTGTCTATCCGTCTGCCCTCATACAAAAGCGCAAAATCTATCAAACCCAATAGTTTTTAATTTAATATATATCATAGTTGCAGAATTTTGTTGAATCATTTCGAATTTTATGAAAATTGAACCAGAACTTAAAAATATATTTTAAAAAGTTTTCTTCATGTTATTAAATCCTATCTTACGTAGTTAATTCAACGATATTCCATGATATGTAATGATTCAAGATTACTATGGCGATTACGTCCTAGTAATAAATATTGCATTCATGGATTTTTGCATAAGAATGCAACAGCTATTGTACAAAATCTGTATATTTATAAAACTAGTTATCGTACGAACACACCTCATTTGCCAGGTTTGATGTGCAATTTCCGTTTTGTTGATTTAAAAAAATAATTATTATAGAATGTTAAAAGACACGCCCATTATATAGGAGGACTCTATTTATGTTTAACCATGTTAAGTTTCGTTGAATCGGGGTTACTTTTTATTGTAAATTAATCCATGAGCAATTGGATAAGAAATAGCAGTTTAATGCATTTTGTTCGTAAAATTTATCTTGCTAATATTTCACAAATTTTCACTATGAATATTTAGGTTAAAGCATATCAAAATTCAAAACCTTACTATTTAATTCTTTCACAGTTACTCTCAGATATTGCAATATTAATTTGAAAGTTCTTAACGTAAATTTGTCTGGATGTCAGAAGTGGAATGGTAAATCTCATTCTTCTCACGCAACTGTATGTCTAGAAATTGAACATAAATGTTTATATATGCAGTACTTTGATATAATTCCCTGTAAATTTCTATCTTTATAAATATAGAATGGAAGAGAATAAGGTGTATTCAGACTCAGTTGAGGCCAAAAGTATATCCATGCGAATTGAGAAGGTAAATTTTTAAAAGTTTATGTGTGATGTGTGTTATATTTACATATATTTCACGATTTTCTATAAAATGAAAATTTCCATATGATCGTTATCAGAAAATTTTAGAACTTTTATTGTAAAACCGTTATAGCTTTTCAAAAATTATTTTTTTTCTGTTACGCCTTTGTAATCCTGATCTTTCTAATCAAAGGGGAAAAACAAATTATCTTCTAAAATGACTTACGTGATCAATGTTAATGCAGATGCATCATAGAAAGGGTTTATTTAAAATATTCATTCATTCACATTTCAATATAGAATATTATGGCGCTAGACAAATTTTCTTTAAAATCGTTAAGAAAACACATGCGTACGGTGATATTTTTCCTTGAAAATGAAGGTAGCATTTTTGGATGCTGATTTCGAGAAAATTACTGAAAATATTAGAAACCAAGAACTTCCTATTTGGTTGGTATATTTAACCTATACTCATCTTATTAATACGACATTTGTACAAGGTCTCTTATCGTACATAAAAATATTATTTCCAAGATAAACTTGAGTTTGAGGTATTGTTTCATGTTTGAGAGATTTTAATGGCTGCAAAAAGGCATCTTAATGTCGATTCAGCTAAATTACTTTCTTTTATTTTTGAGAACCAACAATAGAAGTTCACGAAGTTTGATGAAACTGTGTATAAAAATATGTATGCTAATCACTTTTAATGAAACAAAGCTAAAGATTGCTATAAAAGTGATGTTTTGTTTATTTAGTTTTATTTAGTTTGAAGGATTTTTGAAGCTTTATTTAGTTTAACGCTCGTTTTCGCACAAACGGCGAAATTTTCAAAATCATTCATGATAGAAATATTTTTGCAAATAAGTTTTAAAACAATAGCTTGGTTAATAATGTCACAAGACTTCATGCATAATGAAAATCCGTGCAAACATAAAATAAAATGAAATTGGATATTTGTGCGCGCAGATTAATTTTACTTTTGTTACTAAAACAGCATAGCATCTCTTTCCAAATTTTAGTTAACTCAAGGCACACTGAATCATTGCAAATATTTTCTTTGCGTAAAAACAGCTCTATTGATTCCAGGGTAATGGATGGTAAATAAAATCTTGACTGATAAATTATTCTGCTATTTTTAAAATCGATTTGTAAAGGTTCTTTGCTGCATGATCTGGCTAAAGCCGTGGTCTCCAGTTGTATTTGATGTCTGTTATATGTTCTTTGATTCTTGTTTTAAGTTTTTAGCTTATCATACCTATATAAAAATGCTTCGCTCCATCTTCTTTGTTCTCTGATTTTAGTTTTAAGTTTTCTGGTTGTCATGCCTATATAAAATTACTTTGCTCCATCTTCTTTTGATTCTAGTTTTAATTTTTCTTTTGCCATACTTTTATAAAACTGCTTTCCTCCATCTTCTTCGATCGTTAATCTAAATAAAGGTATTATATCCCTTTTATAGCATTTTTTTAGCTTTGAAATAGTGTATTTTGAGTACTTAGTTGAAAAGATTGAAAATGAAGACAAATCATAAGCAAATCGAGTACAAATTCAAGTTTTGCGAAAGTCTACTCATCCGGTGGTTTTTTTCTTTAGTGCCTTATGCTTCAAAAATGTATATGCCAACACTCTAAAAACGACGTTTTCAAAAATGAGTAAAAAATACTCAAATCTGAGTATGTCGCATCGTCAAAATGGCTCCGAAACAAAATTACTCAAGTTTGAAACATGTATATACTCATTTCTGAAAACATGCACACACTTAATAATGAAACATCATGTGCTCATTTTTGAGTATGCCAATGTTTCAAAAATGAGTATGAACTGACCACTATGTGCTCATTTTTGAGTATGTCCATGTTTCAAAAATGAGTATGAACTGACCTCTATGTGCTCATTTTTGAGTATGTCCATGTTTCAAAAATGAGTATGAACTGACCTCTATGTGCTCATTTTTGAGTATGTCCATGTTTCAAAAATGAGTATGAACTGACCTCTATGTGCTCATTTTTGAGTATGTCCATGTTTCAAAAATGAGTATGAACTGATCTGTATGTGCTCATTTTTGAGTATGTCCATGTTTCAAAAATGAGTATGAACTGATCTGTATGTGCTCATTTTTGAGTATGTCCATGTTTCAAAAATGAGTATGAACTGATCTGTATGTGCTCATTTTTGAGTACGTCCATGTTTCAAAAATGAGTATGAACTGACCTCCATGTGCTCATTTTTGAGTACGTCCATGTTTCAAAAATGAGTATGAACTGACCTCCATGTGCTCATTTTTGAGTACGTCCATGTTTCAAAAATGAGTATGAACTTATCTGTATGTGCTCATTTTTGAGCATGTCTATGTTTCAAAAATGAGTATGAACTGACCTCCATGTGCTCATGTTTGAGTACGTCCATGTTTCAAAAATGAGTATGAACTGACCTCCATGTGCTCATGTTTGAGCACGCCCATGTTTCAAAAATGAGTACGAACTGACCTCTATGTGCTCATTTTTGAGCATGTCTATGTTTCAAAAATGAGTATGAACTGACCTCTATATGCTCATTTTTGAGCATGAAAATACTCAAAATTTACATGTATTTTTAGGTTTAAGGTGCATTGGCGAGATATAAAATAATTACCAATCCTGCACGCCTCCTAAGAGAAAACTGGTTCACTTAATAAAATGAGCATATATTTGAAGCCTGTAAATATATTGAAACTATTTTATAAAAAATGTATCAGTCGGTCAAAAAAAAATAAATAAATAAACCGTATTAACTCTAATACAAATTATAGAAGTGAAATAAAATTGCTGTCTACTTCAATTTTAAGACTTTAAAATTTTTAATCAAGGGGTCATCTACATATTAAAATGAACAGTAACTTTATATTTTCAATATAAACCCCCCAATTTGATAACAATCGGAAAGAAAACAACTCAATTTAGCCCAATTACAAATTTTTAAGACATTTCACAATTAGTCCAAGAGTTAGTAGACATAGGACTAATGAGTTCTCAGAGTGAAAGATTTTTCTCTTAAAAAAAGTGTTTATAAAATTCGTGTTACTTATAATTCCTACCTCTAATAAATCTTCAATTGTAGAAACGTCTCTTAAAATAGTACTTCGGGTAGTTGAGTGTGTTCTTTCTAACTACATTGTCAAATTTGGAGGTTTACATTGAAAAAATTAAAAATTTGTGGTCAAATTTGGAGGTTTACATTGAAAAAATTAAAAATTTGTGTTCACCTTATCATGTAGATGAAACCCTAAGGAAAGTTTTAATAGGTTAAATTGAAATAGACAATCCATGTTGATTGATACCAGTTTCATTTCTCTATGATACTTTTTATTCAAATTAGAATTTTTTTTTTTTTGACCAACTGTACATAAAGCTTCAAATGCATGCTTGTTTTAATAAAAGCGCCAGTTTTTCTATAGCAAGTTGTTTAGAAAATTAGCAATTTCTCTATACCTCAGCATACACATTGGTCGTCCATCAGTTTATATGTGAAAGTTGAAAAAAATGTGATGTGTGATACAGTTTTATTGGTCCAGCAAGAATAATTTAGTAATGAGTTTTATCAATTATGTATCGTATCTTTAGTACTATGGTTTCTTTCATTTGTGGTTTACTTCATCAGTGCAGATGTCAGAAATACACTACACTAAATCAAACACTTATAAGTTGATGATGGAGTACAAACAGAACACAAAAACGCATCTGACGGGATGTGTTAATTTTAAAAGTTTTCATAAGAGCAATCTCATCTTTTTTCTCCAAAAAAAAAAAAAAAAATATATGCTCTGAAAATTTTTATTAAAATATATTTATTTTGCAGATTTCTAAAATCTAATGTTTTTTTTTTTTTTTTTTTTTTTTTTTTGTATACATATGATGTGAATGACTGATTTGCATAACAAAAATGCTTTTGAAAAATAATTTAAAAACCAGTTGTAAATTCAAATCATTTAAGTTTCAAAGAAGTCCCTCTGAGTCTTAATTTTAGAAATGTTTATTATATTTATATAAATAAATATTTAGTTTTTATTTGAAATTACACCCACATTTAAAAAATGGTTGGGTCCCTGGGACATTCAAAGAGTCCATTCACATCACTGTCCTTGCAGTCTATTCATTTTGACAGTCTTTCATATAATGTAGGATTTATCCAAATCCGCTAATGATTTCATGTAACATGTTCAAAATTTTATATTTCAGAAGAAATGTCCTCATTAAATTATATCATAATTGTCTTTAATATCACTTTCACCCTAGAGATTAATTTGAAAATGCACTTCTGCATTTTACATATATTGACTGAAAATGGACCAGCACCCATTATTATAACTTGTCAGAAAAATTCAAAGTGAATATTTCCTCAAATACAATCATCAATCCTTTTGAATTGACACTTCTCAATTACTAAACTGAAAAAAAAAAGAAACCAAATACAGTAGACTCTCTCAAATCCGCACAGCTTGGGACCAGAGGTTGTGTGGATTTCTGGTCATTGATTTGTTTACATTTTTTTAAATGTAATTTGAATGTAATAATGCAATCAAAATTATAATGAATGCTTGCAATATAGTAAAATAATTAAGCAAAGTAATAAACTAAAATAATAAAAATCAAGATAATTTTTAAAATGATTAAATTATTAAAAGTAAAGGTCAAGTAAATGATGTACAATTAAATATCCATAATCAAGATGAGGTACATTTTCCTTGAATTATTCAAAGAAACTTTCCTCTTAAAGGTACCCAATTAATTTATATCAAAATCATGAAAAAAGGAAGACTTAATAACAGAAAAGCTCGATTATTACATAAACATATTTGCTAAAAAGATTGTGATTACCATTGATATAAGCAAAATCTTGATTTTTTTTTCAGAAATAAATTTATGCTTCCTTCATGAAAAACCATGAGTTCAGTCATATCGAGAATTACATATTAAAATACATACGGAATGATATAAAACTAAAATTTTTTGTCATTTTGACCCTCCATCTGAAAAAGTTTTATTGTGTACATCTGCGATTATGTGCGAATTTGAATGAGTCTACTGTACTATGAAATCATTGCTTTCTTATGTAATATGTTTGATTTCAAACATTTTTATGGTATGTGCCAAAGCCAATTCTTGTTTATTGCTTCTGTGTTTTTTTAATAAATAGTCACAGCTAAAAGCAATGGGAAGTTAAGGCTATTCTCAACTGCTCTGCTCAACGAGCACAAAACGTTTTGACACATTTACAAATTCATTTTTTAACGGAAAGATATAAAATTGGAAAGCCTCACCATGGAAGCGATTTGGAATCGAACTGTGTTTTCCATTTTTTGATCAATCAGTTACCTATTGAGTTATAAGAGATTTTGATCACGTGATACGGCATTTTTCTCCATTTACTGACTGGATTTTCTTCTTTCGTTCGGAAGTTCAGTTCTAAATGCCAACTTTGACAGTATTTTCTGAAAGATCTATTGCGTTTACAAGAAAACGGAAAAAAACAGTTTGATCACATAGTTTCTGAATAACAACACCTGCTAGTTTCATGCGTTTGCGAACAAAAATGAATTAAAACTTATGTCAGAAAGTTGGCCCTTTGGATTTGAGAACAGTCTTAAATAATTTTTAAGCAAAGCTTCTGCTACTGACTATACATATTTTTTATAAATTTTCTAATTGAGCAGTTTATGATATTTGCTTAAAAATCACTCAATTGTAAACTTAAAATTACACGAGGCTCTGACTTTTATACATGAAAAGAGCCTTTCTTTTTTCAAAAAGATTACTACACGTTCTTCTGCTATACCTTAAAGTTACTAGAAACTCATTATGCCCATTATAATTAATAAACATAAAAATAAAACTAAAGTAATATCAAAATTGTTTATTTAAAATCTAACAAGTATTTTTACAATCGATAAAACACAAAGCATCAGTACAAAAATAGAAACTTAATCTCTCTCTCTATATATATGTAAAACAGTTAGTACAAAATTGCCAAGTGCTTTAAATACTACAAAACTCAAAATATAGCAGAAAGTATTGAAACCAAATTATTTGTTATGACATTTATTCATTACAGGTCAAATTCAAATCTATTATTATTTGATTTTTTACTTTTGTTCTTATTCAGTCAGGTGCTTTCGATGGCTATTCCCTGTCTTCTTGGGGGCTCTTATATTCCTTGCAGGCGTGGCGTATGTCTGCTTTCCCCCCTTTCTCGTTTGTGGGCTTCTCTGTCCGGTAAGCATGCAGTACCACCTTCCGTCCAATCTGTAATGTTCGGTTTCATTTACTGTATTTCCAAAATTACAGTGGAACGGAAGGCGGTACTGTATGTCCACTAGAGAGAGAAGCACATAAGCCAGAAATGAGGGAAAGAAGATACATTCATCCCGGGGAGAGATATATCAGCCCTCAAGAAGAGTGGGAATAGTGATTGAAAGTTTGAGGCTGAATAACAATTCAAGTTTAAATAAAATGATAAACATAAAAAGTAAACAATTTATTGCAGAGTAGTTTTGTATTAGTCTCATATGCTACCATTATCTCTGACTAATGTGGATTCTAGCAAAAAGCTACTAAATTGTTTCAGGAGATAAAAGTTGCAAGATAACATTCAAAATTTTGAAAGTAAATTAAAGAATCTTAATTAAAAAAACTTTAAACTTGACTTTGGAGTTGGGAGGGAGATCCATCAACATAAAAATCTGGCTTACAGGCAATGTAATATGATTATATATGCATAAACTCGTGCGGAAATTAAAACCGTTAATTATCATAAACAATTTATGATTAAATATGGTTCCATCGGCAAAAGGGAAACGAGTCAGAGATTCATTCGGCCCCAGGTCAGATTTTAGGAAATTTTTTTATGTAATGAGGGGCTTACCGCAGCAGGGAGACGAGACAGTTTTGTTTGGTTTGAGGTTAGTTTTTCGCTAGAGGTTCTGGGGCCCACTAGCCAGCGAAGCCAGCTAGTCCTTTTTTATATGGATCTTTTGTTCAATAATAACCTATTAAAACACAGATGCAGGTAAAAATTCAGACAAATATACATGCACATTGGCATACAATCATACTTTTGAATACGAAACTGTTACAAAGCTGCCAAAACTTTGTATTTACCTAATATATAGCTGGATCCCCTTCAATTAGTTTTAGATAAATGTCTGCTAACTTCTTAACCTAATCTCCTTAATATAAATCTTTTTTATAAAGTTATACGTAGAGAGATAAGCAGAACACCTAAGTGAAGGAAGTGGTTCAGATGTATTTGCAGTAAAAGAGCAGACACATTCAGCATTATCTGGACAGGTATAATATCAGATACATTATTAGCTATGGTAAAACATCACATGTTTCTATTTCCAAACCAGAAAGAACGCTTTTGGGATTTGAAATGGCGTCAAAATTTATGTCTAAACCAGAAAATTTTTAAATAGACCAAGATGGTCATTGAAACGAAAAGATGCTGGAATTTTATTATAATGTTATTGCTATTGTTGAACCTTTCAACAATGTAAAACTTTCTTTGTTGATTCCTTTACCTAAAAAAGTGCATTGATGCAAGAGAGTTGAGAAAAGACTGTGAAAGCAGAGACATTAAGAAAAGTATATGAAGTATGGCAAATAGATAAATAAAATGGACAAGATTAGAGTTTGCTGCCCATAGAAAAAACAGCTGGATGCAACCATAATAATATTTACATAAAATGCAAAAGTCTTTTCAAAATTTTCCTTTTAAATGTTATATTTTAATTACACAACAGTTTAAGTTAGATTTTTTTTGCCAAATTTAACAACTTTGGACAATACATTCTATGGTTATTATTTCAAATTATGAAAAATAATGAAAGCCAATCAGCTATTAAAATAGGTGTTTTACTGCTGCTTTGTATTGTACAATATAAAAAATCCCTTACCACAAAACATATGATACAACCCCATACAAATTAACAAATTTTTGGCCAACTAGAAACATAAAACTGACTGTACTACAAATATAAAGAAAACAATTAGTACTAAATTTTACCTCACCACTGATCCATAAAACTATTTCAATTGAATACTGAAGATTTACAACAATAGTTTCCTGATATTCATAACTTTAACAAAAAGAACAAAACTAAAGAAAACTAAATATAAATTTATTTAAAAAACAAGCAATCTTTTAAATTATTTCAAATTTTTCATTTGTACAGAATGGATTATACCGCAGTGTAACATACACTGATTTGTCATTTAAATCATATGAGTTTCTTATATGCAATGGAACATAGTTAAATAAATCGTTTATGTTTATTAGATTAACAGCACCAGTAGAACTTACAACATATCAGTGAAAATGGCTGTCAAAACCTAAAAACTCAAACAAATCACAAATTAAAAATGCATTATTATTAAGGACAAACATTTTTTTTTATTTTACCAAAAATAGGTAACTCATCAATGCAAGAAACAAACATAACCATATTTTTTTAATATGTTGTGCCATTATAACGAAAACCATTACACTGCATTACTTCCGAATTGTCACTCAAACCGTTTACTTCAAGTTTCAAATTATGTTCCTTTTAACTATGCATTTTTCCATATGTTGTTTCCAACACATTTGATATTGCATTGCATTTAAAATATTTCTCATGTAAAGTATGTGCAATTTATAACTGATGGCGTATGGCTACTGTTTTAGCAACATTTACAAAATTTTTGCTAGCTGATGCACATCTTTTTGAAGGATAATGTTTGCTTACATATCGCATGCTCCAATACATAACTGGAGGCCCTAGCTGCCTTATGATCCTAGGATAGTGTACTGCAAAATGCATTTTTGGTGATAAATGTTTATCTGGAAAAAGCTCTAAAAAAAGTTTGTGATGATCTGCTATATTTTCTGCTAATTCAAAAGTTTCAGGTAATGTCTGGAGCCATAATAGTATCAATTAATTTCAACATAAGATTAAATAACTCCCAAAATTCGTTATCTTCAGAAATTTTGTCACCAATTAATAAGGGTATGTTTCGAATCAAGGTCCACATTTGAGATGCACTTTGCCCATTAGAACCATCAAGATTTAAAAGTTTTTCTCTGTTTATTGACACTGGTTTAGAACTTGATTCATATTTACCATAATTAAAATTTATTATCTTATCATTTAAAAGACTAAGTGAAAATTTTGGCTTTAAAAACAAACTGATGTACTATTAAGAAGGTTTCACTAGCACACCAACCTTCAAAAAGATCGTGCATTACATCTACAATCAAATTATTTGTCACATGCCAATAACTTAAATCATTTAGGCAGCAAGGAGTTTTAACACCACATTCTGATACTGTTGTGTCACCAGAAGACACTTTATTAACATGCATGTCATGCTCAGTTTTATTACGTAGTAAACTAATATCTTCCTTTATCTTTTTATACAAAATATATTTTTTTGCTAGACAAAATCTACAACAAAAATTAGCAGTAAAGCTCTCAACAAACCCCAGCAGTTTATTCAACCCTAAATTATCACCTACCACTTGCCAAATTACAACTTTGTATATATTTCCCTGAAATTCTATACCTTCATCTGAAAGCTTTTTCAAATCATGAACAAGTCTATCTAGTATTGTCCGATAACCATATTTTTCGACATCAAGAGAATAGTGTATGTTAGTTATAAATATTGAATCTAATAAAGATTGAAGGTGCACAGGCAAATCTTTAATTTTAAAATATACGAATCCCAATTTATGTACACCGGTATGTGACCCCAATGGATTTTGTAAGCTCCACATCATCTATATACAACTCGATTACTATTGTATCCACAGAGCTTAAAATTGCATTGGAATAATAATAAAATCCATCTTGGATACTACAAAGGGTTGCATTTCTAAGACTTTTGTTTTGTTTGTATGTTTTGAAAATATGCAAAAATCCATCAATAGAAATAATTTTTTTCATTGTGTCTACTATACTTATGTATTGGCATGTGTCATTTTTAAGAATTTGGTGAGGTAGCCATCTATAAACTTTTGTTCATATTGTGTACCCAAAGCAATCTCCTTTGGCTCAACATAGCGACCACTTGCTTTAATGGCATTGACTATTTTATGTTTTGAATCAAATGTAGACAATGAAGAAGCAGCAAAATCAAATGTTGCCATCAGTGATTTTGTGTTTTTTTCACATTTCATTCCATTTTCAGTTAAAAAATTTACTGTTTCTGATTTTAAATAATTTACAGTATTGTACAGAAAAGATGAAGTACTATTGATAGATGAGATAATACTAGAACAGTAGTACACTGCTTTTGCTACATGTTTCACTGCAATATTGCAAAATATCCTTTTGAAATTGTTCATGTTTGCATATTTCTGAATCACCCAAAAAATTGATTTGAAAATATCAATTTGAGGGTAAATCATCAGAAGACAAATCACCATCTTTACTATTTATCGGCTGATTTGAAAAATTACGACTTTCTGAAATGTCTATTTCTACGTCACTAGCATGAAATCTTTTCAGATGTCTCTCATAGTTAAACAACTTCATAAATGCTTGTCTACAGCTTTCATCATAACACACATACAGCTTAAGTATACATGTCTTATGATAATTTCGAATGTGACGGCAAAGATCATGGGATTTTGAATTTTTTTTTTTTTTGCAAAGTGAACAAAACATGGCTGCAAATTTTTAAATACAAGTTGTAGCTGATAAAATATAAGAAAAAAACAGAATTTAAATGTTCTTTTAATTCAGTCTAAAAACAAGTGCAGAAATATTAAAGTCCCTCTCCCAACTCCCTATGAGAATATTTATTTCTCAAATGACAACTTACATTAAGATTAAAATATTATATTAATAGTCCTTTTTAGTTCACTGATATAGGATGTCACTTCATTTTGTTTTTTGTGCATCACATTTAGTATAAAACAGGCATTGAGAAAGTTTCATACATTACTACAGTAAGGAGATGAAAGGCTTTCCTACACCAGCCCCAAACAAATGACTATCTCAAATGAAATAAAATTTACATTAGATTAAAATATTATGACATTCAGTTAATATCTATAATAATAAAAAAAGGATAACTAGGATGAAAAGTTTCATACTGGTACAATGCAAAGTAAAAATATGATATTTACACACTTAAAAAAATCCGTTCTTTCAGTTCTCTGATACAAGATGCCATTTCATTTTGTGCATCACATTTATAAAAACAGACATTTAGAAAATTCCATACATTACTACAGTAAGGAGAAAATTCCAAGTTTAAAATATGTTATCTTAAAGCATAAATCAACTACTTTTAACATACTACTTGTTTTTATACAATGGTTTTCAAAAATTAATGTTTGTACAGGGTTTAACGTCCCAATAGCTAATACAAGCGGTTGTTTACAGTCTCCACCCAATAGTCTGTCTTCTTTCATAAACTTTTCGATGCCTTGGCACTACCTATAAACAAAAGAAAAACATTTTAAAAATAAGTGCAATAATTTCTTGATTGTTGTCACCCTGTGAACAATTTACAAAAGCAGCATGATTTAGGGCACTTCAGAAATATATACAGATTGTAAGAACTTTGTGTCGTGTAATGAACTCTTTTTGTGAGCTCCTGTAATTACTGTATCCCATGCATAAATACTACACACTTAATTTTCAATAGCAATCTTGCTGCAATAATCCAATAGCATATATCTTTCACAAGATTTGGATGTAAATACAGAATTATCAGCACTTACAAACTAAATTCAAAAATAAATAAATAATGAAAAGTGTTACATTTTTGTGGGGTAACATTTATGTAGTAATTTTAGAATTCATTACAAAATATTTTTTTAATTGAATAGTTTTAAAAACAAAAACGTGATAATTATCCTACTGTTGTTATCATATAAACCTCACAAAAATACAATACTTGATATTTATAATAATACAACTAATATTTTAATGTAAATCAACAATCACAAGAGTTATTGGCAGACCCATAACCAGGATTTTCCTTCGGAGGGGGCTCAATCTTGGAATTTTTTCTGATATGATAGCAATAATTTGCACACTTTAAAGTATGAATAAAAAAATAAACAAGGCTTAAACTAAGGTGTATTCCTCCTTATAGTATACTTGATACCCATGTCAAAAATTCTATTTTTTTTTTTTTTTTTTTTTTTTTTTTAAGTGAAATTTTATTTTATGATCAAAAAGACAGAAAACGTACTGGTGACTATTTTTATATTCTATTCGTATCATTATTTTAAAAGATAAAACTTTTTAGTACATTTCACTTGCACACATTGTCAAAGTACACTATGTGACATTGAACATGCAACACCAAGAAGTAGGAGAGGACAGATATTTATTCAAATTTCAGGATAGATGCATGTCATAGAGTTATTTAAACGATATGAAATGCGCAGCTCTCCAGTGCATGTTGAATAAGATATAACGGAAGGAACCTGCAAAATGGGCAGTATTCGTAGCTTTACTTCTGCTAGGGAAAGCATCGTAGAAATTTTGTTCTTGTCTCCCAGGACGCGTGTAATAGCAGAGAATGCCAGGCCACTGTCAACGGAGACATTTACAGCAGACAGACGATTTTACGAAGGGCATGGTGATTGGACTGAGACGGACAGGTTGGTCCATATGTCATATTCGCAGCTGAGACACATCTGTATGCATCCACAGTGCACCGCTGTGGCGAAGGTGGTTGGAACGAGGAAATGTGGAAAGTTTGAAGGGTGCTAGTGCAGCCAGAGTGACGTCAGCACATGTGGATAGACGCTTCCCCCGAAAAGCAGTAGTGAACCCGCAAGCCACTTCTACCTCCACTTTGCAGTGTGTTCAAGACACCCTGAATGTTCCCATATCGACCAGAACCATTGTAGTACTCTCATTGACTCTGTACCTAGACGTGTTGCTTCGTGTATCGTTATCCACGGTGGTCCTACATCCTACTGAGCTGATGGTATTCTCGCTTTGTATTATGGCTATATTTTCGAAATATTGTTCAATTCAACTACTGTCCGTTGCTGTCTCTCTCTGTTTGTCGAGTTTCATCATTTTCTGGCCACTCTTTCCTGGTGTTGCATTTTCAATGTCAGGTAGTGTATATGTGAAAATATTTTGGTTTGAGAAAGTGGTGCAAGACAGAATTAAAAATTAGTTACCAGCGGATATTTTATTATCAATAGAGATCTATCATCATTATCTCTATCATAATTAAAGAAAGATTTTTTAAACTTTCGGGGGTGCTTCAGCCATCTCTCTGGCTATGTGATTGTGTAAATTAAACAATAGAAGGATACATACAGACAGAAATTTGATGAAATGATCAAGAGACTGGGTCCCAGTGGGTTTTATTATTATGTGCTTAGAATTTTTGGAACCAGATTTTCTAAATACTCCTTGGTAAAGTAACATTGGGAGTAAAATTAATGCACAAAAAATTTCTGAAAGAGGAAAAAACTTTGTAAATACCAAATTTTAGATTTCTCTGAAATCATAATCTTAAAAATAACACCTACTAGCTGAACCGCCATTGCCCAGGCATATGATAATAACATTAAATAAACCTCAAAATTATGATTTTATATATTTGACTCTATTTTGTCTGAATTTATATTTTTAAATGAAAAACTTCTTGAAAAAATATTTATTTTTAGTGATAAAACTGCTTTTAAGAAGACATTTTTTCACTTGGTTTATTTCACTAGTTCTTGTCTGAATTTTTTAAGATATTCTGTAGTTATAATATAAATATGAGAGTTATAGATCCCATAACAAAAATTCGAAAACAAAAATACTGATATCTAGTTGATAAAGAACTGTGTTTTTTTTTTTTTTTTCACATCAGCTCCATCCGTACAAAACTGTGAAAAAACACAAAGTAAAATGCATGTTTGGATCTTCCTTTCATCCTAATGCACAATCTGATACTAGGCATGCATTACTGGTTGACGCAGAATAAGAGATGAGGTTTTGATGAGAGTTCATTATCATTTTTAATTAATATCTTGACTAATTAACAAAAAATTGAAAATTATCTGGTGCATTAGAAAAGGTCTTGGCATGGTTCCAAGTTACAAAATGTGCCAGGACTGAAAATATTTTTGATTCCCCCTTTCCCCCAGCTGAAGTTGAAAGGCTAAAGTATATAAAATTTAAGAATGTGTGCAAATACGTAATATTAAAAAAAATTAATCTTCATACTGCTCTAGGGAATTTTTAAAAGACAAATATGTCATGTCCTGGTGACAGCCGACGGAAGACTTGCACCCATGAGCCTTGGACTACCCTCACTCAAATTTTCAGCCTTGATGTACAGTTCGTAATTTTTTTCTAGTCATAGCGCACAGAGCAAAACTTTGTTTCATTAGAATAAGATATGGGTCAATAAGAAAAAAAATGGTTCATTTTAGGAGGGGTTGGCACGGTTGAAACCGTTTCTTTTTTTTTTTTTTTTTTTTTTTTTTGTCAAAAAAAATCATTTGGTATTTTTAGAACAAATTTAATATAACATTTTTTCTTTTTTGTAATTTAAGTGCTTTTAATTATTAATAAAAGTAATTTCTACTTTTAACACTTCATTTCAGCAGACAACATGAGACATAACGAGTCTAGATCATGTTTCCATGCATGTAAAAGGAAAAATAGCATGTGCTGATGAACATGTCTTGTCTGGTACTCTAAAAGTTTATCTTAAAACATACAAAATTAGAAAAGATAAAATAGATAATAGTCCAGGCAATAGGGAATTTTACCTAGCAAAATTAATGGTAGTTCTGGAAATAGGCTTACTTATGTTTTTTGGGTCGCTGAATCCGAATTTGTAACTACCCACCAAAATTTCCCCCGGCAACACCCCCAAATTTTGGTAAAGCCCCCCAAAAAAGTTTATTAAAAAATCAATTTTTTTTTTGTTTTAGAGAAAAAGTATCTAGAAATTCAGAAAGTAGACAAAATTTGCAACAAATTAGATATATGACATTATGACTTAGGATGAAGGGGAAGGGGGGATCTGCCTTGGAACATGCGCCGCGGTGCTGCGTGGACTAAGTTGCACAATTCCACTTAACCACTCACACGTTTACATTCGCCCTCCCATGTCCCCTACGAACTTTCTCTATAAGGTTTACTTTAAGTTTGTTGGGTCGCTGAATCCGAATTTTTAACTAAACCCCCAAAATCCCCCACCGAAAACCCCCCAAAATAGTTGTTTTTAACTTTAATTTCTTATTTTTTTAGTGGAAAAGCATTACGAAATTCAGAAACTAGACAAAATTTGCAACAAATAGGATATATGACATTATGACGTAGGATAAAACAGGAGAGAGGGGGCTGCCTCGGAACATTCCCCGCGCGCTTTTCTCAAAAACCAAATTTTTTCAAAAAAACAATTTTTTGGGGGGTTGCCGGGTGAAATTTTGGTGGAAAGTTACAAATTCGGATTCAGCGACCCAAAAACCATAAGTTGAGTCGAAATCCATAACTAGTATTAATTTTGCCAGGTAAAATCCCCTATTGCCTGGACGTAATAACTTAGTGCATGTAGCGCCGCAGTGCATGTTCAGAGGCAGCACTCCTTCTCCCCGTTCATCCTACGTCATAATGTCATATATCCTTTTTGTTGCAAATTTTGTCTAGTTTCTGAATTTCGTAGTGCTTTTCACCTAAAACAATAAGAAATTTAAGTTAAAAACAACTATTTGGGGGGGGGGGATTTTGGGTGGAAGTTAAAAATTCGGATTCAACAACCCAAAAAACTTATTTTTAAGTAAACCTTTTAGAGAAAGTTCGGAGGGGAAATGGGAGGGCAAATGTAAACGTGTGAGTGGTTAAGTGGAATTGCGCAACTTAGCCCACGCAACACCGCGCGTATGTTCCGAGGCAGATCCCCCCTTCCCCTTCATCCTAAGTCATAATGTCATATATCTAATTTGTTGCAAATTTTGTCTACTTTCTGAATTTCTAGATACTTTTTCCCTAAAACAATTTTTTTAATAAAAACCTTTTTTGAGGGGCATTTTACCAAAATTTGGGAAGGGGGGGTTGCCGGGCGTAGCTCATAGGGGGCAGAGCCCCCCAGTATCTTAAAACATACAAAATTAGAAAAGATAAAATAGATAAATAATTTTCAATATTTAGCATAAAATATTTTCATTTAAAAAATGCAGATTATTAAGAGCTGTTAATAACAAAATACAATGATCTTTAAGATTTTGTCAAGTTGTGAAAGAACATTTTCTTGATTGGGGGAGATTATTCTTAAAGAATTTTAAAAACTAACTTAAGATATGAAGTTGAATAATACAGATTGCAAAAATTGAGTGCTAGTTACAGTATTTCAATAATGCCAACCAATCTTTTTTGTTACTTGCTGAATCTAACGGTAAAAATTTTTAACTTGGACACTTGGAGTATCATCAGAAAACAAAATAACCAGAAGTATTTGTATATTTAAAACCAATAATAATAACTACAGAACATTATATTTTCATGAAAAGGCATCAAATATTTATGGATTATTATATTATTAATCAAAAGTTTCTTCATGCGATTTTCAAGGTATCAATGTTTCACTATGTAGAACAGTTTACTCTTTGAATATACAACATAGCGTTACTAATAGATAATGTTTAAATTAGAAATTGATTTCAATTTTCTACTTAATTGACTACTATTTACTTTTAATATTTTCAAGTGAAGTTATATTTCTTATAGATACAATATCCAACAATGTTTATTTTATCAACAGATATGTAGTTGTATGCAATAGCAAATTATATATTAATCTGGGTTTTTTACAAAACAGATTTTTGCCACCCCTGATTTTAGGACCCTTCACAGAATTCCATTTCCTAAAATGAATCCTCCACAGAATTATATTTCACAAAAAGAACCATTCACAGAATTGTATTTTTTACACAAGGACAACATCATAAAATTTGCTTTATTTTCTATTCTATTAAAACAGTCCTTTCACATGTATTTAAATTTTTAACTGTGTATGTTGAACGAGACATTCATACTTTTTGTGGAAGATTCATATATAGAAATGTAAATGAGTCCGTAGGTAGAAAATGCATCCCCCCCCCCCAAAAAAAAGGATCATTTTTTTAAAATGCTACTTTTATTTTCACAAGTATTAGGGGACAAAAAATCGCAAAATTTCACAAAAACACCCTGTCAAAAATGTTAATAGAACAGTTAAATTTATTTTAGTAAAAGTAATGAATTTACTATAGAATATACATTTAGAAATTTACTATACATGCACATAAATATTTACTGCATACTTTCATTGCAGGGTTCAGCTGTACTCATATCTAATTCAAGCCAATTTGCAAATTCCTCAGCTGCGGACCTTCCGCAATGCCTACCTTGTAAGATAATGGAATTTGAAACTATTCCAAATTCTGAACAAAAGCTGTCGCCTTTCCTTTCATCAAAAATTAATTTGAATTCAGAATCAATCTATAAAAAAATTAATATACAATAAGAGATGCATTATAATATTAAATACAATTATATTAATAGCTATGATAATAAAAAGATAAAGCAAAAATTTTAAGCTTTTCATTATGATTGTCACACTACATGTAAGGATAAACCAAATCTCCTAAATTTCAAAGCATTTTCAAAATATTAGTAACTTTAAAAGCATCCTACCTTTATGAATTGCTAACTTGTGCAAAACTAATGTTAACCTTGAGAGATCTAGGTAAACTGTAACTTGTATGCAGGGGTGATTCTGAGTAAAAATAAATCTTTTGAAATTCACAGCAAATTATCTCAATGGTTACAATAGAGGGCGGGGGATCCTACTCTGGGGCTAATTATGCGATCCATTGACGAAAATCGCATGTTATATGCAATTCTTTGACAAAATTTGCATTTTACATGCGATTTTTTGATAAAATTCGCATTTTCTCCCGCAATCTTTTGCTTAAATTCGATTTTTTTCGCAATCCTTTGACTAAATTCAGGCTTTTTTTTGTCACGCTTTGATGAAATTCAGGCTTTCTTCCATCATCCATTGATGAAATTCAGGCTTTCTTCCATCATCCATTGATGAAATTCAAGCTTTTTTCCATCATCATTTGATGAACTTCAGGCTTTTATCCATCATCCTCTGATGAAATTCAGGTATTTTATACAGTCCTTTGACAAAATTAGTGTTTTTTTGAAATCCTTTGATGATATTAGCATTTTTGTGTGATCCTTTTACAAAATTTGAGTTCTTTTTCAGCGATCTCTTGATGAAAAGCACGTTTTTTCCACGCGATCCTTTGACGAAATTCACGTTTTCCCCTGTGATCCTTTGACGGAATTTTCATTTTTCACTGCGATGCTTTGACAAAATTCGCACTTTCCCCATGATGTATTGATTAAATGGATTTTTTTGGTGCCCATTTGTCAAAATTTATGATTTTTTTATGTCTGAATTTTCAGACGGATGGCCGATATTTTAAAACTTTCATAACCGAAGATTTAAATTTTCGAAAAATTTAGAACAGAATCACCCGTGATTGTATGTTTTTATTTTTATTTATTTATTTTATTTTGCTAATTTATAGGGATGCACCGAATAGTGATTTTGGCCGAATGTCGAATATTCGGCCTACAGGCGAACCGAATTACCGAATATTCGGCTGGACAAATAATTTTTTATTTCAAAGGCATTAAAATATTAATTAAAAAATACATAATACTTAATACAGAAAATAACATTTGGATAAACAGGAGCTTTTTATAAGTAAACTTTATACTGAAAAAAAAAATCTACTTTGAGTTACTTAAGAATAGGATAGTTATAAACTTTTTTAATTAATAAAATTTTAAATTTCATGACTTCATCTGTGAATTAAAGCAAATGAATATTTTCTTAATTTCTAAAACAAACATTTTAAAATCAAAGAGAAATTGTGAAAAAAATTGGAAGAAAAACTTCACAGGGTCATATATACTCTTTATTTGTCCGGAAGCGACTAAAGTAAAAATAAATAATACAATCTATACAAATGATGGCAACTCAGCAAGGAAAATTTTAAATGGCATCCTAGATTAGTCTCTGAAATTTGCGATCCTAAAATCTTTCAACAAACTTTTAATGGAGATAATGTGGTCAAGAAAATCTTTTTTTTAAAACATTAATTTACTAATTTTCTTAACTTTAATTTTACAAACAGCAAATAATGTAAAATTATTATTTTTTTTATTTAAATATAATTCTATTTATTTAATTGTTCTGGATATCATTATAAGTCGACAGTTAACATTAGAAGTTGTGCAAGGTTTTTTTCAGTATTCGGTGCGCCAATATTCGGTGAGATGTCCGAATACCGAATATTCGGTGCATCCCTATCCCTACTAATTTACTTACTGTACAATAAAGTGTCGTGTAATGTTTGCATCTTATAATACAGGGTATATACAATGATCCGTTTATATGTTTAAGTTAATAAGATAACAGATACTGTATGAACATTACTGAAATTGCATTTTTTAGCAATGTCTACATGGGGTGTCCATTACTGGAAATTGACTAATTACGTGTTCCAGTAATGGACCTAAAAAATAAATGATAATAAACCTAAAAAATAAATGAAATTTTGTAAATGGCCATTAGTATATTCATAAAATTTAAAGTTTTCTATTACTATAAGTTATCTATTACTATAAATCAACCATCTTGTGCGAGTTTTAATGCATAAGCTAAAACCTTTTACAATGTTCAAATGCACAAATACGTACAATACCATGACACAAAAAACCACATACGGCCGTTTCAAAGAGTATTCTTGGATCCCCTTTCTCAGTGTGATAAAAAAAATATTAAAAGATTAAAATGGGGTCAAAGAATCCCTCGGTTATAGACCCTGGCTATTTTTGTGATTCACCCCCGCGCCCCTCGCACTGAAGAAGGAGATCCAAGAATCCTTGAAACGGCCGTATGTAGTTTTTTGTGTCATGGTACTGTATGTGTTTCAGCGTTCGAAATCCTTGGTGGTCCGCTGGTCCGAGATCACTAAAAATTCAATCGGACCACAAATTTAAAAAATTTAGTGGTCCGAAGGACCAGTAACTAACAGTAACTTTTTCCCCTCTTTGACAGGTAAACGTAAATTTTCCCATCCCTGAGAAAACTGCAACCAAACATTACAATAAGCATAAAATTTGCATAAACACTTAGTCAGTTAAAATAAATAGACGGAAATAAAAAACATAACAATTTCAGTTTTTGTTTATGTACTATTTATTTAATTTTTAGCAAATTATAATTTTACATTTTATTATGCCGAAAATTTTGGGTAACTGAAAGGAAGTTTGGTTTATATTCTCGGCGGAGGAGAGGGGGGGGGGTGTCACTCAAAGGGTTAAGGTACTTATATAATTTTATGTAGCAGTCCAGTAACGATGTCTGCAGACCAGTAAACTCTGATGTTTACTGGTCCTTGGGATCAGTGATTTTTTTTTAATCAATTCTACCGCTGAAAATAGTCAGGGTTGCAAAATCGCTAAAAAAAATGTCGGTCATAACAAAAAAGATGACAGACCATCAAGGGAGAATATGCAAGGGATATACAAAAACTCATTCAATTTCATTATAAAAATTAATATAAGGTTAACAGATAATATTAAAAATTCAAAACAATATTCTTGTATTTAATAACATTTGTTATAATACTTGTCCCCAAGCAGCATTAGCGATAAATACAAAATATTATTTTGTCTTCAAAAGCATCGGTAAATTAGAGAGAGATGGGGGAGGGGGAAGAGAAATTTGTAAAAAGCAAATAGTATAAAATTTTGTAATGATAATGATTCTGAGATTCATATAAATATTAAAATTGATCTAAGTCCAATAAAAAACAATGATGTTTTCAAAACAAAATACCAACATTTTCCAAACGTTATTTCTAAAAAAAGAGAGGGGAAAGGGAATTTGTAATATAGATAGTGAATATGAAATAGTAAAAAAAAAAAAAAAAAAATTGTGCATGCATGTGGCAGTAAGTAAAAAATACTGCATGTATGAGCACTGCATGCCCATAAAGCAAAAATTCAAAACAATATTCTTGTATTTAATAACATTTGTTAATGCTTGTCCCCAAGCAGCATTAGCGATAAATACAAAATATTATTTTGTCTTCAAAAACATTGGTAAATTAGAAAAATTTCGGTTAAAAAAAAAAAAAAATCTATTCAATATGTCTTTTAACATTCCGCTGAAGCAAGTAACTTTTTTCCCTCTCTGACAGGTAAACTTAAATTTTCCCATCCCTGACAAAAACCGCAACCAAACATTACAATAAGCATAAAAACTTAGTCAGTTAAAATAAATAAACGGAAATAAAATACATAATTAATAATTTCAGTTTTTGTTAATGTACTACTTATTTAAATTTTAGCAAATTATAATTTTACATTTTATTATGCCGAAAATTTTGGGTAACTGAAAGGAAGTTTGGTTTATATTCTCGGAGGAGGAGAGGGGGGGGGGTCACTCAAAGTGTTAAAGGTACTTAATATAATTTTATGTAGAGGGCCAGTGACGATGTCTGCGGACCAGTAAACTCTGATGTTTACTGGTCCTTGGGACCAGTGACATTTTTTAATCATTTCTACCGCTGTGTTTGTGCATTTGGAGATTTTAAAAGGTTTTAGCTTATCTATTTTCTATTACTACTCCATCAAAAATATTCAAATATTTCAAAAAAATTGAAGAATATATAAATTTATTAAATGAAGCCAGCTCATAGAATCTTCATTAAGATTTTCCCTGAAAAACTGCATAAACTTTGAAACATTATTTTCTGTTTAATGATTGATTTGATTAAGGGTGTCAATAATAATCCAGATTATAAAACATGCAAGAGGGAGTTTTGAAAAAACAAAATAATGCTAAAAGTTTATTGGTTATTTTTTTTTATAAACCAAAAACATTAAAGCGTGTCTACTACTGGCACATCTACCCTACATATTATTCAATCAGGAAGAAATTAAATACATGACAAATGCTAAAGTCAAATGTTATATGGTATTAAAATATCTTACAGAAACAACATGCATACATTTATACACTTAATAATTTCCAGTACGTATGAAAACATGTGCAACAGTACAGAATCAAATCAATTTCGAAGCTTTTTATCAGCAATTTTTTTTTTTTTTTGGTGCCTAGGGATGCACCGAATATTCGGCCTACAGGTGAAGTGAATACCGAATATTTGGCTCATCGAATACTTTTATATTTCAAAGTTTATAGCCATTAAAATGTTAAATTTTAAAACAATTTTAGAAAATATTTAAAACAGAAACTTTTATTTTAATAAAGAGCTTTTTTTCAAGTAAACTTGGTACTTTTCGGTTAGCTGGCCGGCAGTATTATGTATACATAAATATGTATACATACATATTTATATACATATATACTATGTGTGTGTATATATAAAACATATGCATAGATATATAATGTATATATACATGTATGTATGTATATATATCTTATATCTATATATAACACTGGCGCCCAGCTAACCGAAAAGTACCGTAAACTTTATGCTGAAAAAAATCTGTTTTGAGTTATTCAAGAAGAGGATAGTTATAAACCTTTTTTAATTAGTAAAATTTTAAATTTCACGGCTTCTTCTGAGAATTAAAACAGATGAATAAAATTTTCTTAAATTCTAAAAGAAACATTTTAAAATCAAAGAGAAATTGTGAAAATATTATGCAGGATCATATATTATTTGTTGGTCAGGAAGAGACTAAAGTAAAAGTAAATAAATAATACAATGTATTCAAATTTTATATGGTGGCAACTCAACAAGAATAACTGTTCTACTCCCTTTGATTAAGCAAGGAAGTTTTTTAATGCATTCTACATCAGTGTCTGGAGTGGGAAATCCTTTTCAGAGATTGTAAACGTTGTTCTGAAAATCTTAGAAAGAAACAGATTATTTACGGGAAAATATTCAGAAACTTGCATCTGTACATAATTAATTCCTATGAAAATCCTTGTGATTGGTTAATTTTCTTAAATAATACTTAACAAACAGAAAATAAATAATGTAAAATCATTCTCTTTTATTTAAATATGATTCTGTTTCTAATTATTCTGAATATCTTTTTAAGTTGACTCTTAAACTTAGAAGTTGTATACGGTTTTTAATAAAATGTTTAAAAAGTTTTTTTTAGCCGAATACTTCAATATTCGGCATACCGAATAGCTTGATAATCGGCCAAACCGAATATTCGGTAACATGGCCGAATACCGAATAGATACCGAATATTCGGTGCATCTCTATTTATAACATTAATATTTATTTTAATTCATTAATAAGGAAGATTAAGAACTAGAATAATTCATTATTTGGCTGAGATAAATACAAAAGAATACAGAATATTTGTGAGATTAAACTCTATGGGTACGGTTATTTTCGGAGAATAACTAAATATGAGAAAAAAATTCTCTTATTTTCATTCTATTAAACGTATTTATATAAAAATCGTAATGCACATTATTTTAAACTTCATAATATGCTATCAATATAAAAACAGAATACTGAATTTCAAATCATAAAGGGAAAATCTTGTTTGTTTCATTTACTGCTTTTAACAAATGTTGCAACTAACTTTAAGAGGGAAGGGGGCGGGGAATCTAAATAAAAATTGGATTTCATAAACGAAGTGAAAATTTAAGCGCCAAGTAAACATTAAGTTGATTACGTGAGTTTCATAGTCTAACGATTGCTATTATCATTTTTATATGAAAAATAAAGCATTATATATCAAAATTAGTAGTCAAAATAACAGAAAGAACAAATGAAGACAAAAACATTAATGTTACAATCATCAAAATGCCGAATGTGAAACATCGTGTATAGCTAACCCTAATCTTAAGACAACTTACAGAAATTGTGAAAACAATAAAAATATGGGAAAAAATTTCGACAACAACAAAATGAATGAACTTACTTTCAAAATTTTCGACGAATTCTTCCAAATTCCACTGCCGAAGTCTTTCGTTAACGTGATCGTCCATTTGCAACCTTGAGTAGAGCAGCAACAACAACAAAAAAAAGCCTCTACGCTTCCGCTTCTGCGATCTCACCTTACGACGGTTTTTAAATGTTCTTCCGCGGACACAATAAAAATGTAGTTCGCCACGTTTCATGTAATAAAATATTACTGACAGGAGCGCTTCATTCGAAATCATAAGAAATAGTGATTAATGTTAATAAATTGAACTACCTTGGTGAAATTTACCCCATTTAACGAATAAAAAGTAATTTTGTTTGAAACTGAGTATGGCTGGTATTTCAAAATTGAAAGCATTCGGTTTTCATATTTGAAACAAAAAGTTTCAAAATAAAATGAAAACATCGATTTACTCAGATTTGAAAGCGTCATTTTTCTCAGTGAAGAGTTCCAAAACCACATCTACTTCTGGATTATGCATAGACGGCTGTCATATATCGTGGTGCTAAAATGTGGTGTAAAATGTTATTAACTCTGTTAAATGTCTTGTATGATTTTAATAACTATTCATCAGGACTTTTTTTTAATAGAAATGCAAAGTAATGTTTAGTGGGACTATTTCATGTGTCATTTATCCTGTTCAATGTTCGCAGGCAAGAAGCAATACAAATCATACAGCGTTTCATCATAGAACATGAAATACTGTATATGCCAAGCTGTGTTGAGAGTTTTGCAATTTCTTTTTTCAGATTGCTCGATTTATATCACGTATTAGAAATAGTAATGTTTTCAATATTTAATCTATCATCTGCTTATAAATCTGTCATATCAAAAAAGGGGATAAAAATCAAACTATTTGATCGCATTTCGACAAAGAGCATTTGTATCAAATTCGTCAATTTCATATTTAATTTCAAATTCGTTGTATTCCACCGCCATCTATTCTTCTATACTGACAGTATTAATATATGTATGCGTATTTAAAACCTGGCCTTTTATTAAATTTCTTCCCCAAAGATGGCTTATTTCCTCTTTGTACGATATGCCATTTTTTACACTCAGAACAGTTTGCATTTATTAGTTTAAAACGATCTATAATTATGCGTGTAGGCAATTAACACTATCTATATTTATGCGTGGATTTTAATTAATAAAATAAAGCATAATTGCATAATTCATAAAATTAAAATTTTTCTTTTATATTTGCGTCACAAAGACGTTACTTTGACAACTTTTAATTCTGCTCCAAAATTACAGACATGAGGACTTAGTACAGGTGCAGCACAAAATCATTAAACAAATTACATCATTTTTACTTAGTTTTTCATTATAATAATAATAAAATGTATGACGTCATTTTTTGCTGATAGACGAATTTTGAAATCAATGTCCTGAATCTTCAAAAATGATGATTTTGTATGAAGTCCTAACGTCGCAAAAAGTGAAATGGGGCCACCGTAGAAAATGGCGTAATATTTTAAGAAAACAATAATTCAGAAAACTGAAACAATAAAAAACCAACAAATAAGCAAAATAAATAAATAAAAATCGCTGGGAGATTGTTGGCGTTTTATTGTTCCCAATTTTGAAACCCAAA
Source organism: Maratus speciosus (assembly GCA_963932465.1). Taxonomy (NCBI): domain Eukaryota; kingdom Metazoa; phylum Arthropoda; class Arachnida; order Araneae; family Salticidae; genus Maratus; species Maratus speciosus. The sequence goes on from OZ010788.1 coordinate 61,181,639, forward strand.
TTATCTTTCTTTCAGGAAGATTCCCAAAGTGAACTTAATTCGCAAACGCATAAATATTCTTTAAAAATACTATTAAAATCTTTACTTTAAAGTAATTGTACATGAAGTTCTCAACGTGATTGCGCACACTTTAGTAGGCAGAGAATTACTTTCACAAAGTGAAACAAGTTGATTTTTATAATCTCAGAAATAAAATTAAAAAATAAATCTACTATCTCTATGTAAAATCTTAATGAAGCGATTTATTAAATAAATAAAACGAATGATTAAACAAAATAGGCCAGTTGCGGGATTCATATATCGCTGACGATAATATAATTTTAATAAGTTGTTATAGTCACTTACAGCAACATTTTTTCTCGAAGAAATGTGCATAGCATTTTTACATTATTTACCTTACAAAATCTAAGAATATATAAAAAGAACATAGGTTAAATGCGATATTTGTAAAACAATGACGCTAATGAAATTTTCTCATGTTGTTACAATCACTTACAGAATGTTTTTTTTTTCTCGAAGAGGGTGTATATAGCATTAATAGTTTTTGTATACAGCCGTACTAAAAAATGCAATATAAGAAACGAATATATATTAAATGCGCGGTTTGTCGAACACTGACAGAAAAGCATTTTTACACCATGTCCCAAAAGTTTAGACAATCAATAAAATTTGCTTTAACATAAAAACTAATAAGGTCCAATTAAAATTCGTGAGATAGGTAATAAATAAAAGCAGTTTTGCTTATATACACACATAAATTATGATCAAAGGTTAGAAATTATAAAATATACATTAAATTATATACAAATATGCTGTCCCAAAAGTATAGACACATGTAATTTTTTTTTGTTTTACATTTATAAAAGTAACTAAAAACTTACTTTTAATATTTAATTAACACTTTATAACAACAAATACATGTTGTTTTATAGAATTACTTAAGCATTGCATTACAGATGGGGGTATTTCATACCACGCTTTGTCAATTGCAATTTTTAAGTCATGTACGCATGTATATTGCTTTCCATTTTCAAGTATTATACGAGATAAGATCTCCCATGTGTTTTCCATGGGATTTAAATCTGTACTAAGTGCTGGCCAGTATAATAGTGTGATATTGTTTTGCCTAAACCGTGTTTTCGATGATGTGGAGAAATGGATGGATGCCCCATATTGTTGGAAAGCATAGTCCGGTCCTGCTGGCAAATCCATTATTGGCGTTAAATTGGTACGTAAAATATCCTGATAATCCTCTGATTTCATTTTTATGTCCATAAATCCTAGAAATGTTTGGCCGTTGAAAGAAAATCCTCCCCAGGTCATTACGAATCCTCCACTTCGTTACTTGCTGAAACAGTTCTTGGGTTTTTCTTAGGTCATGCCAGTAAAATTTATGATCACCAAGACTGTCAAAATTCTATTTATTCTCATTACTGAAGATGGCAAAAATCCATTTTCCACCATATGACATATGCTTTCTAGCCCACTTTAGACGTGCATCTTTATGTCTCTGCTTTAAGCAAGGTTTGCATTTATTCTCCAGTAAACAATATTTGTTGAAGTTTTAATTCTTCTGTGTGCAGTATTTTTCGAAATTCGGGAAATTGATGCAATTTCACGCACAGATAAATTATCCATTGAAGCCATTTTTAATACCATTCCTTATCACGTAATTTGGATTTTCTAGCAGGACCGGGCTGTGTTTTCCAACAAGGGGGGGGGGGGGCATCCATCCATATTTCCACATCATCGAAAACATGATTTAGGCAAAACAATATAACACTATTAGACTGGCCAGCAATTAGTCCAGATTTCAATGCCATGGAAAACATATGGGGGATTTTATCTCGTAAAATATATGAAAATGGAAAGCAATATACATGTGTAAATGACTAAAAATTGCAATTGACAAAGCGTGGATGAAAATCCCCTTTCTGTAATGCAATGCTCAGTTAATTCTATGGTACAATGTGTATTTGATGTTATAAAGTATCGTGGCAATACAATTAAATATTAAAAGTAAGTTTTTAGTTACTTTTATAAATGTAAAACAAAAACAAAAATACATGTGTCTATACTTTTGAGACAGCATATTTTTATATAATTTAATGTATATTTTATAATTTCAAACCTTTGATCATAATTTATATGTGTATATCAGCCAAACTGCATTTTATTTATTACCTATCTCGCGAATTTTAATTGTACCTTATTACTTTTTATGTTAATGCAAATTGTATTGATTGTCTAAACTTTTGGGAGGTGGTGTAGAACGTTGCTACAATCAGACAGACAGGCAGAAGGTAGCAGACGGACAGCAGATAGCAAACAGACAGCCAGAAATCAAAGAAGAAACAGAGTGACAGCAGACAGATAGCCGACATAGTGCTTACTTGCAGTAGGCAGCAGATAGCAGACAAACATTTAGTAGACAGAGGGCAAACAGACAATCTACAGAGAGATAAGGCAGGCAGAAAGAAAACTGTAGACAGACACGGACAGTCAGACAGCAGGGATATATATAGCAGAAAGCAAACAGACAGCATATAGACAGCGACATAGTAAAGGCAGACAGCAGCAGACAGACAGGCAGCACAATGGTGACAGACATACAGTTGACAGGCAGACAGACATGCAGCACAATGATGACAGACATACAGATAGGGTGGGCCGAAATAAGCTAAAAAAATTTTTCGAAATTGATTTTGGCATAGTACGCAAAAGTTGAGCAATGGGACAGTTAGAACTCACAATTTTTTTTTCAATATTGCTCAATATTTAGCCGCGCCCCTCTGACATTGAAAAACAGATAAAAAAGAGAAAAATCTTTTTTTGTGAAAAAACATATTTTTAAAAATATTCCAAATTGTTTACTGGCATACAATGAAAATGTTACACAATGGGTCAGTTATAATCCACAAAATTTTTTTATCAATTTCTCTCAATATTTACCCACGCCCCTTTGACATCAAATATTGGAGAAAAATATAAATATATCGGATTTTCAAAAAACTGTTCTAGGAAAATTACTTTTCGAAATTAGTATTAACATTAATTTATTAATTAAACATAAATAATAATAATTCTATAATTATTACGTAATTTAACTTTTTATTCATTTTTTTACGAAATTATTACTAGCATATTTTTTTTATTACACGCAGACAGAATACAGATTAGAATAAAAATCTAGATATTTGAAATGTATTTAATAACTGATGAAAATGAATGTTAGGTGTTAGAATAATATTGTCCCTTGTTGCTGAATGTTGGAAGTTCTTTAATTGCTTGAAGCTTGGTAAGAATATATCCATCTCTTGCAGTGTCACCACAAACTTTCATTGCATCTTCAGATATTAGTTTAACACATCGTTCAACAGATTACGTGTGACTTCCTCAAAAGTTAGTACTGGACACTGTTTTCCTTTGCACATATCTTTCAAGTCTTGGTACTTTATATGAATTGTAAGAGGTGGCTCTGTTACAACAGTGTTTGACCATCAATTAAATTAATATAATCGGCTGCTTCCAAATTGAGATTTGGCAGCTTGAAAAACCGCAATCCACCCAAGTTCTTCGTCTTCTTATCTCGAGCGCTGAGAATGCGCCTAACTGCTACTTCCCGGATGTGTTTCCTAGGATCATGTAACATTGCTAATAATAGGTGTTCAGGATGCACAAAATATGCATTGTTTGAGAATACGTTGTAAATAATTTGCTTAACATTATCTGGAAGCTGGCGTGCAAGGGAAATAACTTTCCAGAAATGTTGGACACCATACAAGCAATTCGATTTCATTTTTATATCAAACCACATTGGAGCATACACTAGCATCACATACTTCACGAGTATCATAAGGTTTTGTGACGGTCTTGGAGTGGTAATGCATAACCGTAACAAACGGTTTCCAGTGGTCAACCATCGTGCATGACTCAGTTTACCTGGGTTATTCTCAGTCACATTAGAAAGGCAAGTGCCATCTTTTATGGCAAGACAGATGCGATGCAAATATTGTTGCTGAGTACTTAGCTTTTGGATACCCTCCAGAACCATAGGCTGAAGAGTACAGAGAATTCGATCAAATTTGACCACTGGATTTTTTTTTTTTTTTTTTTTTTTTTTTTGCAATATTTTAGAAGCAATCCAATAGGTCCAGATTATGAATACGGAACATTTGTGCAATCATCCATTTCCAGAATAAGGTGCCTTAGTTGCAACTCATTAATATGTAACATACATATATTCCATTCTAATGGTCTTGCAATGTATGTCTCAAGCAAACGTATCACTCCGCCTTTCAATATAACCGATAGGTTCTGCAAACTGATATTATACGTTTTTGTAAATGTGCTAATACATTGCGCTATTTCTTTTGCATTTTCACCAGCAATCAACGATATATGACCTAGATACTTTCTGCCGGGTTCCTCTATTAATGCTACGTGTGCTTCTGATGTTAATTTTTGATGACCAGATATTTGTTCGAAGGTATCATCTTTGCGCCCATGAAAATGCAAACTCTTAAGAGGTGTCACTTCAAATGCCCTTAAATCATTCCCCTTAGTTGTTTCCTTTTTTTTCTAGTTCCCTTCTCACTTTGTTTTTATCAACTATATATAAGTTTGTTCCTCAGGTGAAACTAAATCGAAATCTGCCAGTACTGCTGTAATAATTTTGGCCACTACTCTACTTGAGGTACGATATTATTAAATGCATTTCAAATTTATAGATTTTGTTCTGATCTGAATTCTGTCTGTGTGCAATTCAATAAAAATATGCTTAATTAAAATTAATATGAAAAATATTAATGGCAATACCAATTTCGAAAAATAATTTTCATAGCACAGTTTTTTAGAAAATCCAGTATATTTTTCATTTTTCTCCAATTTTTGATGTCAGAGGTGCACGGTTAAATATTGATAGAAATTGATAAAAAATTTGTTGATTATAATTGAACCATTGTGTAACATTTTCACTGTATGCTAATAAAAATTTTGGAAATTTTTTCAAAATATATTTTTTCACAAAAAAAAACGATTTTTCTCTTTTTTTTAGTTTTTCAATGTTAGAGGGGCGCGGTTAAATATTGATCAATATTGATGAAACTTTTTGTGAGTTCTAACTGACCCATTACACACTTTTGCACACTATGCCAAAATCAATTTCTAAAAAAAGTTCTTTTGGCCTACCTTAATGCAGATGGCAGGCAGACAACAGCAGTCAAACATATAGCGTACAGAGATCAGATAGGAGACTTCTGTCAGACAGACAAAAGATAAAAAAACAGATGGCACTCAGTCAGCAGACAGCTATCATAAAAACAGCCAACAAATTACAGACACAATGTATAGACCGACAGAAGAGATAGAATACAGACAAAGGATGTCAGACAGGCAGACAGACACGCGGTATACGAAAATGAGAGCATACATATATCTGAAAGAGTGTATACAGAGTGCTGGCAGGCAGACAGGTGGCAGATAGCCGAAATATAGGTAGAAGGTAGCAGATAGTCCGAAAAGTCCGTGGGTTAGCCTACGAAAAGTGCAGGGCAGTGCCCCTTGTATCTGCATATAAAAATAACATAATCTTATTATAAAGATACTATTATCAGAACTTGAATAAAAAAGATTGCTTCGGTAGCCCAAAAATCGTTCAATTAATTATTAACCGTCAGTTTTCAATATATAACACAAATAATATTTCATTTTGAATGGTCACTTTTCTAACCGTTGGTAAAAGGTTGAAATCCAACGTTTACTTTATTCATAAATTTAAAAATGACGTAAAAGTAAAAACACACGAATAAAATAAAACTCAACGTTTCGGTTTACTTTTCAAAACCATCTTCAGGAGTAATTTTTGTAATACACAAATCGGGAAAACAGTCTACGTGCTACATCATTTAATATATTTAAACTGGAAGAAACAACGTAAATAGGCAGCATCTGTTATTTAAAAAAAAGGAAGGGCTGGAAAAACATGAAAACATCACAGTTCTTTCAAAATGCTGACCCAAATTTCGGGTAAATCAAATCGTTTTTATGTTCTTTTAATATTTCAAAAATCGACGTTTAGTCATACCAATATATGAGGAATCTAACTCGTCATTAAACTTAAAGGGGATCTCGTAAACTCCGGAAAAAAAATTACATGGAACTGGATCAATTTTCTAACTTATTAAATTAAATAAAGTTATAGAATTAGATACCACCAATTGAATGTTGTATTTCTTGAAAATCTTTTTTAATTATTCTATGAACTAAAATAATCTATGAACTATGCTTAAGTAAGAACCATTGCCATCTTCATTCGTGTCAGACATACCCCGAAATAGTAAATATCAAGCTTAAGTTCCTCTTACAGAAGAAGGAGGGAGTTTCAGATTCCATTACAACTCCGGCGTTATCTCCAGTCAGCAGCAGTTGTTAGCGGAAGTCCGATCTAGCTCAGTACCGGCTCGCAGGAGGTCTATATTTGGAAACGGAGTTGCCAAACAGAACGCACTCGTATAGAAGGGCACTTCTAGCAAAGAAATCTACGTCAGACTACTCGTGGAGATGAGATTATGAAAAAAAATGTATTCAACCTTTCTGGGTCAAGCAACATAATACGTCGACTGGTATGAAACTCACCTGTTGTCAGATATCTGTGTAGCTAGTGACTACATTCCATTATTCTATTCAAGAATAAAATACAGAAATGCTAAATAAATCCAGAATATGAACTGCCAATCTTTCTTTTGAGCTTATTTGATCTGTTTATAATGTGCTGTAAAATAATGTGCTCATTAACGAAATCAAAATCATCTGAAAATTTTAGAAATGATGTTATCTAAACAGTGTTGCATAGTCATATTCCTGTTTTCTGAAAAATGTTGGATGTAAATTTTAAAAATGTTTAAATGTATTTTAAAATTGTATTAACCCAAAGGGGTCACAAAATCAATCTTTATCCCCTTAACTGGCGACGAAATCTGACGCTGTATCAGGTGCCTTATTTAATAACATAACTCTACAATTAAATAAGATAGCAAATAGTTTTTTTTTTGAAATAACAGTAATTAATAGCACATGTTATAAGTGTGTAAAACACAGCTCCTGTTGTGAAAATTGTCCCGTTGTCATCAAAGTTTAGCATTCCTATAATAATACAAGTATTCTCTAAAGGCATATGTATACGCCAGGGGTGGTTAAGGGGATAAAAGTTCCACATTCAAAAATACTGCATTAAAATAAGTTATATTTCTAATATAATCCATCTGAAAAATAACAAAACCCATTGCTTATAAAAAAAATCAAACGATGCATATAAATAAATTAAAGTGTAAGTGCATAGAAAGACAGTCTGAATTTTACTCATATTACTTAAAAATTTGTTAGAAAAATTAATTTATAATTTTAATTTAGAATGAACCAGTTTTAACCTTTAAAAATTATTCTTTTATAATCGCATCATCATTTCTTTAATACTGTTTTAAATTTTAAATCCTAAAAGTATCTGTAACAGATAATTTTATAAGAAAATTCATATACATTTTAATACGCAAAATTAAACTTCATGTTTCTTGTGAAGAATGCTTAATTCAAACATATTATGTTTTACAATTCCAGATATTTAAAATTTGTTTAAAATATTTATGAGGAAATATATCATTTAGAGAGAATTTGAAACTATAAAATTTCTAGTATTTGTTTAAAGTATTTATGTAAATACACGAATTCCTACTAAACTTCCTGCTGTTTTATACTACTAGATTTCAAGTGATAGGATACAAAGGAAGGGAATAAATATAAAATTTCCTAAGAACCTTCGTATTTAGAGATAAAGCTAATAATTGTTATAAAAATAATTTATCTAGATTATATAGATAAATCACATTCAGTTATTTATGTCACAAAATAGTCAGCGTTAATTACTAGGTAGTAATTGCATTTCATACCAAACATAACGGTATTCTATTATCTTTATGGCAAGGTATTCGGATTTGTATCTGCTCAATAAGGCTCAAAATAGGAAGATTCTCAGAATGTGCCGTTGGAAAAGACATAAATGAGAATTGGAAAATGTAATCTTCATATGTATGTCTGGGGACGAATCACGAGCATTAAGACATTGAGCATGATTCGTCAGATTTCATTGGCGTAATTTAAAAATTTAAATACATCAGTGAATATCCAAACATTCTCGTTGCATAAACATAACCTTAATAGATTTAGAATGCGATAGTTTTGGGAAAACAGTAATGTGCAAATGCTTTCAATTTCAGGATGTTTCTATTATTAATCGGTCTAAAGGAATCAAGTAAATACTAACAATATTATATTTATTAGTATTTTCTGTCTTATAGGTGTTTTGCAGTTAACTCTTCTCAGTATATTTGCTGTGTTTTTTATTTACTTTTATTTATGCTTCATCAAGTGATGCAATATATAAACAAATTGGCTCGCCGAAGTATTTTTATACCATGTGATGTCACATTAAAATTCTCATGTAATAACTTATTTGTTTAAATTTTTTTTCTCATTTAAGATTCACGGTTACACATTTGTGTAAATTAAAAGTGTTTGGGAATATTCTTACTTGAACTTTTTCTATATGACCCATGCACCAATAAAAGTTTTTCATGCGCAATAACTTAATTATTTTAGGCCCTTTATATATGACGATACGATATATAATATTTGGGCATTTTACATATGACATAATTATCACCTTTAAATGCGTTTCGCGGTCAGCAATTTCATTATTTTAAAGTTTTTTTTCTTTTTAAATATTTATGTGTAAATATTTTGACTTAATTTTCTATATTTTTTGCTATTACTACGTGATCCTTCAATTCTTATTTTAAAATTTTCTTCTTTTTCATTTAAATATTAAAAATTCTAATTTCAATTTCGAAATTGCGACAAAAAAGAAATCCGATAACCCCTGTCGTTTCCCCTTTTCTCTCTTTCTTCCATAAAAATTGACTTTTTTAAAAATTATGTCTACGGAATTTAGGTCAAAGTTGAAGATAAGAGAAGATTTATGGTTTCTAAAATAAACTGATTCCTTACGATCGAAATGTGAAAAAAAAGTTTTATTTTTCCAAATTTTCATGAAAAACATAATTTAATCACAATTTTGTCTTTACTATCGACTGAAATAAAAGATCATTTCAATTTCAAAAAAAAAAAAAAAAAAAAAAAAAATCCGAAAAAGAAGAAATTTAATAATCTACCCAATACCCTATAGTTTTAACATTTTCCCCTTTGAAATGTACCCTATATATAGAAATGTCATTAAAATTAGAAAGAAATTAATATTTCGAAAACTAATTAATATTTTAAAATTCTAATACCACTTTTGACACCTGTGAATCAATACGGGTAATTGGTGTTAATTTCATGGCCAAACGTTCCATATTTTTGGAGAAATAGTTGTGAAACGTAATCAGTCGTCTAATCAGTCTATCATAAATTGTTTCATAAAATAGCTTCATTAGGGTTTTATATGCTATATAGAGTAGAAAAGTTATGAATGAGAGTTATGTTTGAATATGTATTTGATATTGAAAAAAATGTATTACGATTATGCTTTCCTATACAAAGTATGTTTGTTTTGATGTGATTTATCACCTCTCACAGTTTGTATCATCTTTTTAAAATTAATATTCTATATACTGGTAAATGGGGTTACATTATTTTATCAGAAAAGGCTGCAAGACGGATGGTGACACATTCAATTACTCGCTCGCCATAACTTGAAAGAACCAATTTTGGAAAATGTTTTTGTGTAAATGCTTTTTTCTTTTTATTGTATTTAAACTACCTCAACATTTTTGTTTCACATTATTTAAAAAATATATATTCAGCTTTGTTACATTATTTTTCGAAATCAAGCATGAAATAACATACTATTTAATTTACAACGTTGATTTTATTTTTCATGATTCCTAATAATATATTACGTGTTAAGAAATTCTACTAAAATATTTTTATTAAATATGACTGCAAATCCAGTCATTCTCATTTTAAAGCACAATGTATATCTTTGATAATTTTGTTAAATTCAGGCCCAGCAATCTTTCAATTTCAATTATAAAGTCGCTGATCAATCACGAAAAATAATAACACTTGACGCACAAAATTATTGATATCTTTATTTACATATAAAAAATTCCTGTTTACAAGAAAACGTAATTTAACTCAAACTGCTGGCGTGCTTGAGTCTTAAAATCCATATCAAAATTTCATTGACAATATTCGAGTTAAATATGATTAAGAATGCAGTCATATATTAAAGTATAATTTTTATCATTTGATATTATTGCTATCAGCTATTCAAAACCATAAGACTTAAAAGGCATAAGTATTCATGCCTTACAATATGCGTGTTTGAAAGAAAAAACGCACAATTGTGCTGAGAAATCATAATTTACCTTCACTTACTTTCTTCGAATCCTAATAATTGGGGATTCTGTTTACTAAACACATATTTATGTGCTCCAAGTATTATTATTTTGCTTGGTTGATAAATGCTTTATTGATTGAATTCGAAAGATTACAGGTTGTGTAGTAATCCAGTTTTATTAAATAAAATTTTCCACAGAATTATTCATGTTAAATATGACTAAGAACTCAGTCATGCAAATTTTAATGTACAATGTATAACTTTGAAAATGTTCTGAATTTCGGATCCTGTAGTATTTAAACTTTGAACATATGAAGATACGTTTTTTCTAAAGAAAACTTTCTGTGAAAATATTTACTGTAAATATGACAACAAATTTAGAAATTCATATTTTAAAGTAAAATTTATAACGCTGATAAGTTTAAAATTGATTGAAACCTTGTAGCGTTTAAACACCAATCATAGAAAATATTGATAAATTATTCAAACTAGGATTTAATGCCAGTTTAAGGGGGAAATTATTACCTCAATTACCTCGATTCCTAATAAACGAACAAATTATACTCAGTAAATTTTTTTACAGAAATATTGAACTCACATATGACTAAGAATTCAATAATACATATTTTAAAGGACAATTTAAATCTTTCATAATGTTGTTACATACATATGCTATAATCTTCCAGCTTCAATGAATATAGCGTTCGCCAGTCACGCAAAAGAAGATTTAATGTACTAATTATAAATATATCTGCCTTCAAAATTATCAGTTTAGGGGAAAACAAAATTTACCTCACTTATCTTGCTTCGATTTCTAATAAACGACCCTATTATACCCAATAAAAATATGACTAAGAATGAATCATACATATTTAAAAATACAATTTATATCTTTCATAAAGTTGTTACATTCACACCCCGTAATCTTTCGACTTTAATCATTAAATTATTGATCACTCACGCAAAATAATAAGACTTTACGCTCATAATTATAGGTATCTATGCTTTCCAAATTGCCTGTTTATGAGGAAACTCAGTTTGCCTGAATGTGCCTGCTTCGTTTTGCCTGAAAGATATTTTCCACGTAAAGTTTAAATCACGTCAATTTGTATGAATACGTATTAAGATAATACATTTAAACATCTGATGAAATATTGCTGGGAATTTTGATTTACCATTTTCGAAAAGAGATAAATTCTGCACACATAGTTTTGCTCTAGTATCGGTTTGTGAAACAAAGAGATAATTTATGATTGTGTTTTTCGTGTGCTATTTAATTAATGCGAGTAACTTTATAATGCACTGGTCATCAAAATTAAAGGATAATGAGAAAAAAATGCTCACTAAGTTAATGTTGCAACCAATGCCCATTGCTGCAATTATTTATGTTAATTAAATACTATTGAACTTAAAAATTGCATTTCCGCGCATACATTAACGTCAGAAATATGCAAATTAGATGATTGACAATGTGGTGCGTAATTCACGAATGTTTGAATGCTAGTCTGTAATGTTGTTTAAAGTGAATGTGGTGTCTGAATGTGATCAGTATTCATTAGTTATAGCTCAAAAGCATATTTAAGTTAAGGTCAAAAGTGGCGAATAATTGGTAGAATCGAGGAAGGTGAAAAACAAATGGAGGTCGCCCAAGACTTAAATATCCCTCAAAGTGTCATATCAAACGTTTCTAGCCGCTTTTTAAGTACTGGATCCGTTGATAGACAGCTTGGTCAAGGAAGACCAAGAGCAAGAACTGCATTCGAAGCCCGTTTCTTGTCATTGTGGCTCGAAGAACCCGCGAAACGACTACAACAGATTTGGTTTGAGACATTCAGACTGCCACAGGAACTCGAATTAGCCGCTCTACTACTGCATTAAGGCTTAACAAGGGTGGGCTGTATGCGAGAAAACCAATAGTTTGTGTCCCTCTCACTTCAGCTTCCAAAGGGGCCCGTTTAAACTGTTGCCCTCGTTAATTTCAATGGAGGCAAGAAGACTGGGCTCAAGTATTGTTTACTGAAGAGTCCAGATACCGTGTGAACACTGATTCTAGACGTGTTTTGATATGAAGAGATGAAGGAAGACGCAACTTGCCCTTCCTTTGTCCGTGAAATATCCCGTTCGAGCCCAGTCTTCTTGGAGCTATTGAATATGACGGCAGCAACAGTTTAACGGCAGCAACAGTGCCCCTGGGAAGCTGGAGTGAGTGGGGCACAAACTTTTGGTTTTCTCGCATACAGTCCATCCTCGTTAAGCCTTCGTGCAGCAGTAGAATGGCTAATTCGAGATCTTGTGGCAGTCTGAAGGTCTGAAATCAAATCTTTTGTAGTCGCTTCGCGGTTTTGTTCGAGCCACAATGGCAATAAACGTTTTTCGTATGCAGTTGTTGTTCTTGGTCTCCCTTAACCAAGCTGTCTATCAACGGATACAGTGCTTAAAAAGCGGCTAGAAGCTCTTGTTATGACACTTTGAGGGATATTCAAATCTTAGGCGACTTCCATTTGTTTTTGACCTTCCTCGATTCTACCAATTATTCACCACTTTTGACTTAAATGATGCATTGAGCCATAACTAATGAATACTGATCATACTCAGACACCACATTCACTTTAAACAACACTACCGACCAGAATTCCAACATACGTCTATTGCGCACCACATAGTCAATCATCTAATTTACATATTTCCGACGCTAACGTCTGCACGGAAGTGTAATTTTGAGTTCAATAGTATTTAATTAAAATAAGTAATTGCAGCATTGGGCATTGGTTGCAACATTAATTAAGTGAGCATATTTTTTTCTCATTATCCTTTAATTTTTATGGCCAGTGTAAATTGATGAATATTTGATAGGCCGAAATTAAAGCGTTACTCCATAAAAGAATAATTCAAATTATACGCGACTTGCCTAATTTTAAATACAGTATCGTAAGTCAAATTACACTATAGTAATCAATGGGTTTATCTTAAGAAAGAAATTTGGTGGAATTTAACAATTTTACCTTTTTCTGGTTAGTGTATAACTGACACAAAAGTCCTCTTATATCGGTTTGTGAAACAAAGAGGTAAATTTATGATTGCGCTTTTCCAAGAGCTAGTTAATTAATGCAAGTAATTCCATAATACATTGATAAATATTTGATAGGCAGAAATAGAAACGTTATTTGATAATAGAAAAATTAAATTTTTGGCAGGACTTGTCTTATAACCAGTGTAATTAGTAATAAATTCATCAGAGTATCTCATGTAGCCTGTTAATGCATGGCTGTTAATATTTTGCTCTGGTATCGGTTTGTGAAATAAAGAGATAATTAATGATTGTGCTTTTTCGTTCACTATTTATATAATGCGAATCAGTTTATAATAAATCGATAAAAATTTGATAGGCGGAAATTGAAACGTTATTTTACAATATAAAAATTAAATTTATGACAGGACTTGCTTAATTTTATATACGGCATCGTAAATCAATTACACCATAATAATCAATAAATTTTCACAGCGATATTTAATGAAAATGCACCGGAGAAGAGCACCTGCACACTCCTCAGAGGAAAAACTCACCAATCAACTCTTTCAAAAACCTACACGCCAATGAGGATGAAAAGCAAAGCAAGAATAATGAAAAATAATAATTAGCTCTCCTTCCGTTCCGTTTTTGAAGAGAGAGAAAGAAATATAGAGAGATCGATATTATTCTCTCAGATCTCGCTTATATCAGTCAGCAAAAATAAATAAATAAATAAATAAAATAACCTGAATTTGTACGGATAATGACAGAAAAGGCCAAAGATCGAGAAATCAAGAGAATCAGGGCCAACCCAGGGACCCCTTTCTTTCTATCTAGCCGATGACCACGCCTCTACCTGCCGGGAAGCCCCAGCTGAACGAATTTGATACCTGGTACCGGGCCGGGTGACCGCCTAATCTCCGCGTAGCGTCAATAAACCTAACGAGTGCCTAGATCGTATCGGCAGTACCCATTGCCTAGTTGTGAACTGTGTTACGTCGGTTGCTTAACTTTTATATCTTGTTGTTTGGTACCTGCATATTGCTACTCATGTTGAACTCGTAATTTGGAACTTTAGTCAGGTAACGGGACCTTCACCTGGCAAGGCACCTCCAGAGGAATAATTCACAGGTCTCATCCGATGACCGGAAGCATAGATACATGATAGACTTAGCCTCATCATAAGATCAAACATGCCTTATTTTACTAACCTTTGACGACCATTTATAAGTAACTCTGAGTTAACACAAATGCGAAACATGAGAAAACCCAGCTCAATAATGGACTATCACTGATGTAAAGAGCTATCTGCATGAGCCGAATGATCGTAAGCAAAGGACCAACAACTACGCCAAAGATCTATTGTGATGAACCCGAACCCTATCAGCTAAGGACTAACAGTGATGACGAAGCGTTCTCTTCAGCTACAAGAATCATATCATTAGACGGTCCAGTTTTAAGTAGCCGCAAAATTTTAACCCAGCACTCGATCCTGTTTTCTATATAAAATTGGACTATCAATACAAGACTTGTGCGCGAACCAAATTATTTGTGATGAACATTTGAAATGTGTGGTCTTTTACCGCTAGTGATATAAAAACAATCTCAGAACTTTCCTCGACAAACGTCATGTAGACAAAGCGGTCTGCCTAACGCTGGACCACCGTACACCTTACCATCTAACACCGTACACGACCATCTTTCTGACGGGTCATAGCCCCATCAAGGCCTACCTAGAGAGATTTAAGTGCGCCTCTTCCAACCGGTGTGAGTGCGGTGAGGTGGGCACTGCAAGCCATGCCTACTTCCACTGTGAACTCACACGACGCTGGCACTTAAAACGCCCGGCATCTGCACCAGAAGGCTGCCTCCATAATATACTTACATGAACCATCCTACTAAACAAACTAAAACACATGCATTAAACACCTTTTTGAAATTTCAATACTAACTACGTAGCATGCCAGTAGCATGTCAGTTCAATACTAACCGCGGCATGCAACAGTTTCAGCTGCCCCTTGTCGCCAGGCAATTTTGTCGCACATTCATCCGCCCCCTGTCGCGTAGGGGATCTGTAATTTTTTTTTCGCCTTTCTTCTCTTACCTGCCCCCTATCGCGTTAGGTTTATTTTTTCACCTGGCAGGTGCGGCCCTGACACGGGATTTTATATACATACCGCCCACTGTCGCGATTCTGGCGGCTTCAGCTCTGGCTGAAAACTGTATTTTTTAAGACCTTAATAAAGACGACCGGGAGGGACACTATGCTCTACAGACTTGGTTTCTTTGTCTGAGCTGCCCCTCTTAGGCAATCAAATCCTCATACAGGAACGCCCTTAACATGTCTGCGAGATGGCGAGAAACTTTTACTTATTCTGATATTTTTATTTAAAATGTCTATCATCCAAAATTTTCGATATACTTATCTATTTTATTCAAATTTATTAATGTGTCTATTATAATGAGTACAAAATACACTTTGGCTTATTAGCCCTTGGAGTTCATTTTTGATGTGAGTCCCTTTTTTACTATATTGATATTTTATTATTTTACAATTAATGATTTACATTTTAATATAAAATCAGCAAACTATGAAAAGAATGTAAAGGAAAATAATAATAATAATGAAGTTGACAATGAATTATGTATAAAACAAAATATATTTTCAATGAGTAATAAGAGATGAAAGAATTAATAAATTCTCAATATAAAAATTAAATATATTGAATGAAAATAAGATAGTTATTGCACGATATTAGAAAAAAAGAATTATTATTGTGAATAATTTATGTGTCCTCTTTCTTCTCTTATACAGTAACAATTATTTCCTTTCAGCAAATCAAGCAAACAAACTATCTAGTAACTAATATCAGAAAATAAATAAAATAATAAATTCACCTAATCAATATTCCAAGCAATGGCATAGATGTTAAATAATTTGTACTTGGTGTTATAGCTTAATATTTACCTATACATAATTACTACTATTTTTACATTATCCAATTAAGCTGTCTCACAACTCGAAGTTGGATGATATGTTATAACTTACTGTTATAACTATATGTTACAACTACTTTTCCTATGCAGGTTCACGTCTTGTATGTTTGGGCTGTTTTTCGTCCAACGCTATCTAATATTTAAAAGTGCTTTGGAAAAACGAAGCACAATGTTTTGTAACAGTTGGTGAATAATCAACCTCTTGGCAATGATGACAGCATCCACTACTTCCGAAAACATTTTGCTACTTGAAACCTGGAAGAGGAACAAAAGAAGATGTTTCATATTTTCCAACAACTTTTAACATTGTTCTACACATAAGAGACACCATTTCGGTTCTCCATGCATTCAGTTGTAGAAATACCACATCCGGTCAGAAAAAAATGTCAAACCACTAGAGTCTAGTCAATACTTTATTGCAACAAATTGTGAACATATTCAGTGATTAAAATGTTTGCCTTGATGACAACGTTGAAGCAAGGTACACATTTTTGGCATCCTTGGAGAGGGGTGGGATGTCAGCGAAGAAACGTTAGATTCTTTGAAATTTTGCCTTTTTCAAAAATCATTGATAAAAAATAACTCCAGTTTAGCATATTTGCACCACACTTCAGTATTTGCAAGTGAACAACAACTCCGTGTTCAACTACCAGGTATACTCCAGATTCAACTTTGGAGTAGATTTTCCAAAAACACTTTGGATTTTAGTTGAAAAAATACAAATATGGTTTTTACCAGTCGCTACCTATAAAGTGCCAGCTTCTCCGGCACTACTTTGTATGTCATCATGTAACTCTACGAAATGGTGTACTTTAGTCTACAGCTGTCGAAAAGCTGGCATCAATTACTCTACAATTTGCTATCACTGCAAAGTGCAATAATGTACGAATTCTCCGGTGAATGTTGTCATCACTAGTAATTCAGCTAGCTAAAAGTCGAAAATCGATATCATGATAGAGGAGGTAAGTTCAGAAGAATTTGGCTTATTGGAGGAAGAGTGTGAATGGGTGCAAGTGCAGGAAAGTGACAATGAACAAATTGCCATTGATAATTATAACACACATTCAACATATAAAAAATTAAATTGATATGAAAGTTTTTGTATTGTATATAATTTACTTCAGATATTATGTTAAATAATAAGTGCTTAACATGAATGTTCTTGTTTTATATCTCACTCAGAAGCATTGCTGAAGCTGTTGCGGGGTCTTTTTGTTTTAGTAAACCCTTTGATTATGGAGTTTGGGACAAATGCTGTCCCAAAAATTGTGCCACGAGTGAATATAAAAAAAAAGTCGCCAGACCTAGCCAGTAATCAAGAATTACCATAATGTTCAAAATATCCAAAATAAAATACTAAAATTATTACAAAAACATCGTAAAGGCTTCAATAAATTTACAAAATACACACATATATATATATATATATATATATACTAGGGGGCTCTGCCCCCTACGAGCTACGCTCGCCAACCCCCGTTCAGGCACACCAAAATCCAAAAAGCACGCTAATTTGATCGGCTTTTAAAATATTGAATTTAAAAAAAAAAACAGTAGCGATCTCTCTGTAAATGGGTTTCCATTCGTTTTCCTTGGATTGGGAATTTTTAAGGCTAAATCTGCTGCTGTTAAGAGATACAATGGCTGTTTTCGTATTTAATTAAAAAAAATAGTTAAACATTTGAAAATAAGCTAATGTAAAATGATTTAAGTAAACAGTGTCATTGTTTCCCGGTGTTTTTTAACAGCTCTATAAGATAGTTCTTTTAAATAATTCATTTTAAATGTATCGTTTCAAATCTGACGTAATTTACACCAAAGTTTTATTTCTCTTATTAATATTCACGTGAAAATACTTTTGTTGTTAGAAGGAAATATTATTTGCGCTATCTTCGAATTCACGATAATAGTTGAAAAGATTATCTCAAAATATCTCGAGCAAATATATTTTTCAATTTAATTTGTTTGCTATATTTTTTGCCATTTTAAATATGACATAATTTCCTCAAATTACAAGTTTTAACGCATAATAATGATTTTTTTTATTTTAAGATTTTGTTTCTCTTATTTTAAGATTTTGTGTAAATATGGTTCGGCACAGATGTCATTGGCGCAATTTTTTTCTGACTCCAATTTCATATACGCAACGGATACTTAACTAGTGCTAAAGTGTCGTTATTTTGCTTGATATGGTAACCCGGATGTTGTTGTTTATGCTATTGATGTTTTCGACAAATTGGCATCGGAAAAAAATTGCGCCAATATGTATATGACATCTGTGTCTATGGTCCTTATGACGCAATTTTGCTGCTTTTAACATGTAATCATTTAATTCTAATTTTAAAACTTTTTTCTGTTTGTAATAGTCACGTGTAAATAAATTTTTAATTTGAGGTAAACATTATTGTTGCGCTGTTTATACAACTTTCAACAGTTTAAATTAATAACATTTTCTAAAATTTGTAAAAAATATCTCTCGAAATGCTGAAAATTTTAATTTAAAATTGAAATAAAACCTCAAAAAATGAGTCAAATAAGAAAAATAAATACAATCTGCACACCGGGAACTCATAACGTATAAAATGATCTAAAAATGATTAAATTCTCATGTATAGTTTTTGCTCCAATAAAACTTTTTTGTGGAACTTTTTTGTCCAACTTTAGCATTAAATATCTCTTAAAATAATTCTTCGATTTGAAAACTGTCTACATCAGCGTGTTTATCAAACATTTCTCTATAACACCACTGATTTTCATGTTTTTGTATGCAACAGTTTTTTTAATATTAACGATGAAAGGCCATGCTTAAGCATTCAAATTGGATGCCGATCTACCCGGAATATCTACGCAGATGTTCATTGGTCCATTTCCAAATCAAAACTTTCTTTTATATATAGAAGGATATATAAACTGAAAGCAAGGTGGACTGATAACGTGTTTTGTTCTCGCTTCGAGCTCATGAATACAGATTTAGGCAAAGCTTTGAAGCTTGAGCAGCTGTGAGCTTCATGTTCAACAAAAGCATTAAGTGTCCGATCTCATTTTAATCCGAATTTTAAACTTTAAAATATTTGTATAGACAACGTATTTGATAGAGATAGTTGTTTTGAGATATAGTTATGGCAATTAAAAAAAATGTTTTTCGACTGTAAATCAGCATGTAGCGACAAAAGCACGAGGGGTAGTAAAGTGAGGGGTAAATAGTACGAGGGGGAAAGTTAGTATGTTCATTAAAGACTTAAAAAAGGATTTAAAATAATTTCCAGCTTTTCCCTAATTATTTCCGAATTTTCGGGTTTCATCATCCTCTACCACTTGCCTAAAAATGCATTTAACATTTTTAAAATGCGATAAAAAGTAAACAATTCGATAAAAGTAAACAAGCAGACACATACTAAAGTTATTTTTTAGAAGAGTAATGTATGAAGTGCAGAATTACTTTACTACGGATATTTTTAATTCCAAAAATTAAGGATAGATGGTGCTGCACTATCAAACTTTAAAACTGTTTGAAATAACCTTGCAATTTCTAAATGTAAGATATTTCATCGACGTTTCAAAAGTTAACAAGATTCTATGTCTAAAGAATAGTAAATTCGAATCAATTTTTATACATTATTTTATACATTTATAATTATTTTTTTGCGGCTTCAAACAGTTGGAGAAACCGCAAACATTCTAAAGGGGCTATTTCATATTAATACAAAGTAGAGTAGAAAGTACCGACTTCTCATATTAATATCTTGCAAGAGTAGCATGAATGGAAGTTACCGTTTGCATATTATTGAAATTTAAAAAAGTTCAGTTCCTTTTGGTATACCTTTTAAAAACTTTAAATGCTTTCAAAAGGAAATGCCATTTATAAATGCTTTCAAAGGGAAATGCCATTTATAAATGCTTTCAAAAGGAAATGCCATTTATAAATGCTTTCAAAAGCGAATTCTATTTATAAATGCTTTCAAAAGGAAATGCCATTTATAAATGCTTTCAAAAATACTTCGATTCAAAATAGTTCAAATGTTTACTGTCATTACATGTGTATTCCTTAAAATTGCTTCATTTTTAGGTGCGTTCGTAATTATGTAGTTACGTAGCACGCCGTCGTCCTCTGGCTCGTCCGTCTATTCGCATATAGCAACGCAAAAACTACCCAACCGAATTTGTTTCGAATTTAATATATATAATCTTTGCAAAATTTAGTCGAGTAATTTCAAATTTTATGAAAATTGAATCAAAACTTGTAAATATATTGATGAAAGTTTTCTTCATTCAATTAAACCCTATCATACATAATTAATTCAGAGAGATCCCATGATAGGTAATGTTTCTAGGTTGGCATTGTGATTACGTCCTATTTAAGATGAGTTATATTATTTCCGTTTTACAGAATTTTATATATATAATCGTAAGAAATTTTGCATTAATTCATTCTTGCGTAAGAGTGCAACAGCTATTGCTTCAAGTTCTGAATATTTATAAAACTAGTTACAGTACGGACACACCTCATTTGCTATGTTTGACGTACACTTTTCTTAATTATTTAAATAGATATCAAATAATAAAAAAATATAAAAGGAAGAATGGAGATGAATATTTCCCTGTACGCATTCGAATTTGGATCTAAAATTTTATACCTTGTATCAAAATAATTTATCTATATTAGAAAATTACAGCATTGTATTTTATATCGCAAAATAATCTTTAAATACTCGGTAGTAATTGCATCGTATCCGCTACATAATGGTTTTCCATTATCTTTATGCGAAAGGATTCTGGATTTCATTCGCTGAATAAGACTCATAATGCCGGTATTTGCAGAATATTTCGAAGGAAAATACATAAATGCAAATAGGAATATATAATCTTCATATATATATCCCGAGGTTGAATCGACAGCATTAAAGTATTAAACACGCTTCGTCAAATTTCATTGGCATGATTTTAAAATTTAAATCTATCAGTAAATATCTAAATGGCATCACCATATAAATCGATGTAAAACCGTATCTGATTCAGAATGGAATAGTAAATTTGAGGGATAAGAATATTTGGAAATGCTTTCAATTTCAGGATGTTGTCATTATTCGTCAGTTTTATGGAATTAAATAAAATATTTATTTTTAATAGTAAATAGTTTCATAATATCATATAATATACATTTTTAAAATAGCAATAAAAATTCTTATAAGAAAAATATGCACAAAGAATATTCATATCTTAATCCTTTAATGGTTCCGAAAGAGGCCGAAACTGCAATGTTGTTTTCACTATGAATTTTTTAAATGCTAAAAAGATGATTATTCCACCATGGAAAAAAAATAAAAATAAAAACAAACTTAATTCAGTACATAAGGATAAAGCCTAGGGCTCTGGCTAACTTTTTCGAGCATTAGCAATTTGGATAATCCGAAATAAAAAACATTCGCCGAATGAAAAAAAAATAGCAAAATAAATTCATTGTGAATCAATGAAAATTCGATCTTTAACCCCTTAATGTAACCCCCTCTTTTTATTCGATATGTTCTAAACTAACCTTAGTTTTTGTAATTGCGTATGGATCAGTTATTCATCAAAATTTAATTATATGCTACAGAAACTAAAAAAAATAACTGTATTCTTAATGTCTTGTGTAATGAAGAAAAAAAATTAATCTGATTTAACTCAATAAAATGTTATGAACTAAAACTTCTAATTTCAGTTAACTCAGAATTTTAAGATATTGCATCCAATGAATTCTGACAAATTCAAACTATTAACAACAAAATGTGTCAAAACTTTGTTTACCTAGAATTCTTCGACTTTTCAATGAAGCCCAAACTTGAAAGGCAATTTCAAAATAGTACTGTTGCCTATTGGGCATATTAACCCATACTGAAAGAAATGGCACTTTTGCTTACTGCGGCTTTGGCTTATGCTAAATTGAATTCGGTTGGGTTAATGTCTCTGAAAATGATGTAAATGGTACAGTACGATTGAGCATGGTAAGTGACATCATTCGTCAGTAATGTAAATTAGAGTGTAGCCTGTACTGATACACACACAGACACACACAAAAAAAAATCAGCGCTCGTAGTTTGGCGAGTCTAATCATCCGTTTGCTCGCCAAATGAAACATTTTGTCATGATTCGGCGCAATGGCGAGCGGCAGCGAGAACCCTGATAAAGCTTAATAGTATTCACACGTACTTAATATATAAAAACTGTTCAAAATGTCCCAAATAATAATTACAATAATGCATGTATTGAATTGAAAAGTTCTGTCGATTGAACGAGTCACACCGGGTTTGATAACCATACGGTAAATATATTACCAGTGGAGAAGGCACAGCTATGCTCGTTTAAAATTATCTTTGTATTCAACCCGATTTAACAATAAATTATAGCTGTGTTATTGGTATAAAGCGGTTTATTTTATACGGTATTATTTGTAAAAACAATATTAAAAATCTGTACATATTTATAAATTGCAAGTTACTAACACATTTACAACGATAGGACACCCTTCAATACTACATTTTTAGTTGAACTCTAAGTGTTTAAATAATGTATCTCGGCTCTTAATCCGAATTTATACAAAATTCCTTCATATTCTAAAAACCAATTTTTTTCGCCGAATGTCGCCAAAATATCGCTAAATTTGGCTACATTCTTTCATTTGGCGCCAATCATGTGTTTTGACATTAGTAATCTTGATTTTCCCGTCGATATAGAAGTCGACTTTTCTGTTAAATCTCTCCAACTTCATCAATATTTCGCGAAATATCGCCAAATTTTGGACTTTGTTTTCTACCAACTGTTTCAACCTTCATTCCTTTTGAAATGCATAGGCCCGTAGTGCACCCAAAATGACCCACTAATAAAATTTTCTCGAACATGTGACCTACCCCAATGGTCTTCTCGTACTCAAAAACGGTAGGACACAAATTTTAGTCAAAAACGATACATCCGAAATAATTTATAAAAAATATTTCTGTAATTTCCAGTAAATCTATAAGATGTGTAAAATATAAAACTCATACTAATGTAAATGTTTCTAACTATTTGAAACTAAAAAAAATTATAAATATATTATAATATGCTTCATTAACATATGTTTTTGTTGATGAAAATTTTACCTCACTCCTTTCTTACAAGAAAATATCACAATTTATAAAAATTCTTTCAGTAATTTTCAGTACATTTATAAAATGTGTAAAATATATAACTCATACTAACCTACAAAAGTTTATTTACTTTTTGAAATCACCCATTTATATATTTGTTATGTTACTTTTAGCATAATATTTTAAGATTTCCTTCAAGTAAATAACGTGTGGTAAAGGTCTAGTATACGTAGGACACGCTGGTGTTTGAAGTACGCATTTTCCAAGCAACTGACTGTAAAGTAGGGGTGCAGAACCTTTGTAAGAGAAGGGCCATTTACAAAAATGAATGTGTTGTCGAGGGCCACATCAATAACACAGCGATATTTCTATTTTCCGGGAGGTGGGGAGATCTGCGGCCTATAAAAAACATGGTTTCAAAGGAGTGGCAGTTTTACCCCTTTAGGTTCCCCTATCCTGTCAACATACCTTACCCAATTCAGTTGATAAGGATATATCAACAGTATATGTTTGTATATATAACAGAGATATAGCAGTGAAAATATTCCTTGACTGTCAAAGAGGGAATTAAATTTTGTTCAATTAAAAGTGCTAAAAAGCAAACATATGCATGAAAGTGACTAGTGCCGGAAAAAATGTGAACTTTATGAACGAAGTTAAATTGACGAAACTCTCAATTTTTCTGCAGCCGATCAACAAAATTTTAGATTTTCCCGCGCCTGAACGACAAATTTCGAGATTTTTCCAGACCTTATCAATGGAATTCGCGATTTTTCCGCGACCAGTCAACGAAATTCGCGATTGTTAACTGACTGACGAAATTTTCAATTTTTTTCCGTGGCGAATTGTCGAAATTCACAACTTTTTCTCGCGATAAAATTCGGAAACTTGCGATTTTACCTTAGACGATCGACAAAATTTGCGATTTTTTTCGCGCCCGATCGACAAATTTCGCAACTTTTCCGCGCTCGATAGAAAAAATTCACGATTTTTCCGCACCCGATCGACAAAATTCGCCATTTTTTCGTGTCCGGTCGAAGAAATTCGCGATTCTTAACTGACTGAAACCCTTCGCAAATTGTCAAAATTGGAAATTTTTTCTCACGATAAACTGACGAAACTCACGATTTTTCGGCAGTCGATCAACAAAATTCGCGATTTTCCTGTTCTCTATCAACGTAAACTTGCGATTTTCCCGAACAAGATCGACGAAACTCGCGATTTTTCCTCACCAAATCGTCGAAATTTATAATTTTTTCGCTGCAAATTTGCGAAATTCACGACTTTTCCTTGCGATAAACTGACGAAACTCGCGACCTTTCTGTGCGTGATTGACGAAACACTCGACTTTTCCGCACTCGATCGACAAAACACGCAATTTTTCCGCGCTCAATCGACGAAACTAGAAAATTTTCCGCGCCCGATAGACGAAACTCAAAATTTTTCCACACCCGAACGACGACAGTCGATTTTTCCGAGCTTATTCAACGAAATTCGCAATTCTTATTTGACTGACGAAATTTACAATTTTCTCGCATCAAAGTGGCCAAATTCACGACTTTTTCTTGCGATAAACTGACGAAACTCGCGATTTTCCCGTGCTCGTTCAACAAAATTCGTGACCTTTTCGCGCGCGACCGACGAAACACGCGGTTTTTTCGCGCCCGATCGATGAAATTCGAGGTATTTTTCGACTAGCGACCGACGAAATTAGCAACTCGGGAATTTCCTACATTGATACAAATGGTATCGGCTGGGAAATTAATGAAATTCGTGATTTTTAACTGACTGACGAAATTTGCAATTGTTTTTTGCTGCAAATTGACAAAATTCACGATTTTTTCCTGCAACCTATGGTCAAGAATTTCAATTTTTGCCAATTATAAATTGACGAAATTGGCGGGCCACTTGTTAACTCATCGCGGGCCACAGGTTGTGCATCCCTACTGTAAAGTAATAAATAATGAATGCTTAAAAGTTACATGCACGTATCATTAAACCGTAATAATCAATTAACAATCCATTACCATTTGTGAATAATAATAAAACTTTTTTGATTAATTAGAGAAAAATCAGAAGGGAATAAATGCGCACTTTTACCGTGATGTATATGTATGCATGGAGATCTGTAGGAATAAGCAGGTTAGTATTCGGTACCGATCAACATATAAATCGGATTTCGGACTACCGAATCACACGTAGGCACTGTATTTTTGAGCCACCATTATTAACACAATTAGCACTCACTCTATCTAGATTTATTGAATTGGATCTTTAAAGATTTCTTAAGCACCTTTCTTCGTTTGTCTTTCTTAGTTTTTAATTAACTTAGACATTTTGTAAATGATTAGGGGCCTAGATATGCTCGCCAACCATCATTCCGAAAAAGCCGTGTTAAAAAATGCTAATTTGGTCTTCTTTAAAACGATTTAGTACTGTGTGCGTAGCCATATCCGATGGATTTTTAGATTGCATTAGACTATTAATAACACTCGATTCGTTTTGAAATCGTACTACGTGTGTAGATCGCATTGTTCTCTTCAGGATTTCCTTTTGGAGACCCTGCAAGACTAGAAATAGTCTTTCCTGAAAATGCCGAATTAAAAAACACCATAGACCAATGAATTTCTGTGAACAATGCAACTACTGCACATTCGTTGTATGATGCGGTAAAAATAGGAGAAATTTAAAAATTTATACTGCTATCTTTATGAGTGTATCTGCCCATGAACTGCATATTGTTGTTCCTGTGAAATGAGTAGTTCAATGCAGTGATTGTTGGGTTTTGCATTATACTCTAAACTTTATTTCTTCCTTTTCTATCATAGATAAAACCAGAGAGAATAATGGTGTGGAAATATTTGCTGTTTCCACACTAAGTGATTTCATTCTATTTGACATTATCTTAGATAATAACATTTGTGTCTTTTGTACACCGAATATTTTATTCACAAAACGTTTACTTTTAAAGAGAGGTTTAACCTCTTGGTGGTTTGCTTGGCACCATAGTAGTTCTAGTTTCATTCATGTTGTACATGGAATGAGGACATAAATAATACTTATTTATTGAAGCAATCAAACGTCTGTCGGTTTCATCTACTTATGTTATAACCTAAAGAATATGTCATACAGCTCATATTCAAAATATTAGAATTATTACTTTTTTTTACAAATTGAAAATATCGTTTTGTAATTTAATGTCTTATGCAAATATGCAAACGACATTTTTGTTAAGAACTTATTGTTGATTAAACTTATTTATTATCTTAAAATTCATATCATTTTTGAAAAGATTAATTGAAAAAAAATTATTTTGAAAAATCAATATATTAGAATATTTCACATTAATTCTCCTTTAATTATCACCAATTCATAACTGGGGGGGATCATTGATTAAATTCAGACGATTTTATTTAAAATCAGTATTCTTTTTGCTTGTTTGCTCTTTCGTCTTAAAATGGGGTCGTGTGAGTGATATTCCTCAATCTATTAAACTTCGTAAGGTTGATTTGTATCGGCACGGTGAAAATCAATATTATATAGCGAATTATTTACATTTTTGCAATCAAGCGTTAGTAAAATACTAACACAATATTCAAAAAATGGAAATTTTCAAAATAATCGCCGAAATGGCGGCCGAAAACCAAAAACATCTGCTAGAGATATCAGGAAATTTCTATATCACGAAATTGAAGCGCATAGTCAAGAAAAACCATTTTAAAAGTGTGCGATTCTTGCACCGAAAATGGAAAGAAGAAGGAGTTGAAGTTTCTACATCGACAACATTAAGATGTCTCCATAAATTTAAGTTTGAATCTCGTGAATCAAAAACAAAACCTCTCATGACTGCAAAACAAAAGCGTATAAGATTGAATTGGTGTAAATCAAGACGTTTATGGAGCGAAGGAGATTGGAAAAATATATTATTTAGTGATGAAAGTATGTTTTGTGTTTCATATGGTAATCAAGGTATTCGAGCTTGGAAAATGAAGCAAGAAGAATTTGATAAAGAATGCCTTAAACGTTCCGTAAAATTTGCTGCTAGTGTCATGGTTTGGTGTTGCATGAGTGCAGTAGGACATGGAAAGTTATGCATCGTCTACGAAAAGGTTAACTCTGAGGTATATCAAGAAATTTTGGAATATTATATGATTCCATTATCAGAAGATTTATTTGAAGATGATTTCATCTTTCAAAAAGATTTAGCGTCACCGCATATCTCGGTGTCGACTAAGAATTGGTTCCGCCAACGCAACATTAAGGTACTTCCTTGGCCACCAAACTCAACAGACCTTAATACCATCGGAAACGTATGGTGTATAAAGAAGAAAGAGCTTCAAGAAAATCCTCCTTCAAGTAAAACTGAGTTAGTGGCTCGTGTAAAGTCTATTCGGGCTAATATTGATAGAAATGTTTGTAAACACCTTATATATAGTATGCAAGATCGATTGTACGCTTTTATGAAAGCTGAAGGGGATGCTACATTATATTAACTACCATTTACTTCATATTTAATGAGAATTTATTTAACCCTAAACCAATAGCAGGATAAATGTTTATTTGCACTTGTAGGGATGACTACCACTATACTAAAATAATTCATTCATTCACAAGAAAGATAATGCGTCCAGCATAGATTACAAAACATTTTCCAAAACATTGAGAATTCTATCACAAAACTTCACTGTATAATATGGTGAAAGAGGGTGTCTAAGTACACAATTCTGAAAAACGCATAGCAGATTTGAAAGCCCGATGTCAGCACTTACAATTAATAGTCGATAAAGTACAGATGTGTGAAAATTATTAGAATAATTGTGAAATTTACATGAAAATCTTGTTATATTGAAGAAATAATACATTTAAAAAATATTGATACATTTAATATTTAATGTGCATCCCCTTGTTTTTTATTAAAGATTCGATACGTCTTGGCATACTTTGTATGAATTTTTGGCAATTAATTTGTATTTCGTTGTCATGATGCCAAATTTGGATGAATTCTTCTATCAGAACATTCTTGTTTGTGATGTTGCATTTCTTTAATTCAATTAAAGAAAACACTTCCATGGCCTGGAAACAATCCAGATATGAACCCCATGGAGAACCTTTTGGCCATTGTAAAGAAAAAATTAAAGAAATGCAACATCTCAAAAAAAGTCTGGTCAAATAGAATGACTCATCCAAATTTGACATCATGGCAATGAAAAACATATTAATTGCCAAAATCTCATACAAAGTATGCCAAGACAAGTATGCCATCATTTCTTTGATAAAAAACAAGTGGATGCACGCTAAATATTTAAATGCATCAATATTTTTTAAATATTTCTTTAATATAACAAGTTTTTAATGTAAATTTCACAATTATTCTAATAATTTTCACACGTCTGTACTAGAATTCTTTTGTGAAGCCCTGTATAGCATCTATAGATTTCTATATATATTATAACCTGCCGGACTGTTAATAAATCATTGGTCAATCTTATAATTTTATCAGCCCCCTTTCGAGATTTGTGTATCTTTTGATTTATTTTATTTTTTTTTTTTGTAGTTTTCATTGTAAAACAAATAATTTCTTGATGACTTTCCACGGGAAAGGAGACTTTCTTCCAAATTCTTTCAATGTCATAAGAAACTATTTCGCTGATATATTTTACTGAAATATCTTTCTTTTTCCCCTGCTTCCACAATATATCATTTTTTATCCCTAGGAAATGCTTCATTAAATCAGCATATGTGGGTGTTGGGTAACACTGTCTCTTTCAGTTGTACTGGAGTTCCAAAAACACTACAAAATGTTTCAGATGTGGTTGCAGTCATGTTTAAATTAATGTCCGTATTTTCCAGCCAAAAATAAATAAATAAACGAATTATTGATTGAAACAAAGACAACAGTCGCAAAAGGGAATCATTCCACACAATAAAAGTCATGTGTCTTCTTAGGTCATAAATAATCATAATAGTTATCAGATTAGAATACGTGAATACGTGCTACCATCTATTAGATTTTGGAGCATAAAATCGATCTTTATGCATGAAATGCCCTTTTTGGCATTGACATCTAAAAATAACATTTTAATAAAGCAATTTATTAATGAAAACGTAATTAATTACTATTAATTTACAAATTAATTAATTATTTAATTAATTATTATTTTTTGATAAAAATGGATTAAAAATATTTTAAAAAGGCAATACAAATATTCACTTGAGGTGGCACCATTTTGAGTCGATATTTCGATACAATTTGTTCCAACTAGTTTCACTAGTAGCAAAGCAAGTCTATAGTAATGTAAAACATTTTGAACAAAAGAGAAAAAAGTAGAGCAAATGTGCAATACACTACAATAAAATTGATGAAACTAATTTAAAGGATAGACAATAATTATAGTGGAGAAAATGTAGACTACCCTGCCTAATGCACACAACCAAACAAATGCTGGTAGCGCTCAATCTGGTCTTGAAAAAGACAGACACCACCGATTTGCACGTCCAAAGTAGTGTGAACCCCGTCAGTAATGGACGAGGAAATAAGTAGAAATACAGAATAGTAGCGTGTTATTTAGCAGCTGGCTGTGCGAGCAATCAGTCCGAAAGTAGGAGGTTAGAGTGGTCAAAAAATGGTAAATTCGCAGAGTAAAGATGGGAAAAGATAAAAAATAAAGAAAATAGGCTAGTTGTCAAACTGTTCAATACATAGCAAGGAGACAAAAAAAAAAAAAAAAAAAAAAAAAAAAAAAAAAAAAAGTCGTAAAATCCATTTAAAAAGTAAATTTATGGGACAATACATTTTATATCAAAAAATATATATATAATAATAAATACCAACGAAGATTATCTTTCATATTTTTAAGTAAAATTTCTTGTATGAGCATGTTTATTTGATCAAAAACTTATTTAAAAAATTGTGATAATTATAAACAGTTTGGACATACGACGCCTGAAAAGGTGTACTATTTCATAGTAAATTTCATAGCCTTCTTTGTCTCACTCTTACTATTATGATTTTCGCTTCTATTTTCGATTTCTGTGTCATTTAAAAATACACTGCAATGAGTGTGTTCAATTACTTTTTAGAGAATTTAGGGTTATGCTTTTGCTTTCTGTCCTGTTTAGCGGTAAAAATATTTTTTATTCTTCTTATCAAATGAATATAAGAACCTGATAATTTCCTATTTGTTTTGGAAATATCCCGTGCATATTCTACGCTTTAGAAAGAATATTTGATTAAAGTTTTATAAAACGTTTCATACGATCTGAAGTATTTGAAAAAAAAAGTCTTTTCCGTTCTTGTTACAAATGTAATGTAACTAAATTCAAGCATGCAATCATAGCAAGGACTGCTGACGATTGAGATACTTGAAATATTTATAATAAATGCAGTTGGGTAAAAAAAATTCATTTTTATTTATATAATATTTTATTCATTAACTGTTGGGAATCTATATATATATTACGCTAAAGTACGTGGCACAGAAATCGCGATTATTTGTTATTGTTTAATGGCAACGCCAGAGAAACGCATCTCATTGGTTATTGTGAAAGTCATTTGGCAGGATCTTAGAAAGTGAATGGGCAGGATTTAAGCGGAGGTAAATCCGGTTTACGTATGTTTCGCGTTTTTTTTTTACTTTCTTTCTTTCGCTTCAATCGTGGAACTTCACAATATCGTTAGAAATGCCCGTAAAAGATATCGGCGAATGCTTGAAAGTGAACAAAAAGACTCATTAAGAAGCATTTAAGGTGTCAAACACAGAGCATAAGCGATCGCTAAAATAGGCTTAATAACCGTCGCATGTCGTTGCTTCTGAAATCCAAATTACTGATTTAAACGTTCCGGAGCATAACTGAGGATATATAGTTATATTGGCGTGGTGTGTATATGGCGTCTGTGCCAAATAAATATTATTCAGTGTTTTTATGAATTCCACTCCAGTGTTATATTTTTCAATGACAGTACCGGCACAATTTTTGGCCGGGCAACGCCGGACGGGTCAGCTTGTATATATTAATATTATTAAACCGATTGACATCATTACAAAGAATAAAGCAGAAATAAATTATATTGCGTTTTATTTTTACTATGCAATAAAACAGGAATCAACTAGAATTAATTTATTACTTTCATTTAGACCATACTCTGTTTTAAAATGTGGACCTTAGAGAAAAAAAGTAACTGACTTGAAATTTTAATAAACAGAAACTTTTTATAACCTTTATTATATGACATTAAAATTATTTCAAATATTTCTACTCCTGGAAAATATTTAAAATAAATATATATAGAAAATCTTAACCTAATTCATACAGCTATACCTAAATATACTTCTACCGTCTTTAACTTTGATTAAAGACTTAACTTTAATTTTTTATCTCTTTAAAATAAGCCCTTAATTTTAGCTTTTATCCTTAGTATTTTTTCTTATAATTATTATGTAGTTTTAAAAAACTACAAATTTTCTTTTTCCCAATGTCTCATAGTTATGTAAGACATTAAATCAATAGACTGGGCTGATCACAGCTAGACACAACCCCTCAATGCTGCTCGACTGTTCTGCACTGTTCAGCACATCTATAGA
This sequence comes from Maratus speciosus, assembly GCA_963932465.1. Classification (NCBI taxonomy): domain Eukaryota; kingdom Metazoa; phylum Arthropoda; class Arachnida; order Araneae; family Salticidae; genus Maratus; species Maratus speciosus. The sequence goes on from OZ010788.1 coordinate 61,213,727, forward strand.
AACATGTTAGATTCCATTTAGGTTGTAATTAAATCTCGTTCCTAATACAAAAAAAAATTATCTGCCTAGTTTACTGTTATGAATTAACATATTGTTTTAGAAACTTTAGTATCACTATACATATTTTCAAATATAAATGCATTACACTCCGAACTAAATTCTTTAATACTTTCATACATTATTTTTTATAAGTATTTCAGGAAGTTTAATCCTTTGAAGTGCCTTGTGATATACAGGATCACCATAAAATAAAGTGAGGTATTTTGACTCCTTTATCTGATAATCTCTTTGGGAAATGTAACCCATTTAGTGTACATGCACTGTGAAGCATGCGGGTTCACTATCTAAATTTCTCTCTACGTATCTGCCTCTCTCTCTCTCTCTCTATATATATATATATATATATGGTAACTCTAGGATAGATGGCGATAGAGGAGAGATGGCCAGTCTAAATATCTCCAAAACTTGATTATAGATTGCAATATAAACATTGTTCGTATGAAATGGTTCAACGAGTTTATTTATTGCAATGTTAGGGCGTGTTGATTTGGAGGGCAAAAATAAAAATTCGTGATTTTTATGAATGAGGGGGTCCAAAAATTTGCCTTTTGATGTGTAATATCCTAATATAAAAGATTTTTCCTTTTTCATAAAGATTTACCTTGGTAAATTTGCGCTTGATTATAATCTGTATTGAAATTTCCGAAAAAATGGGATAACTTTATATAAACTCCAATAAAACTCAAATAATTTTATTTATATTTTACCTTTATTATGAAACGCTGAAAACACGTTGTAAAAAAAGTTAGAAGCTTTAACTAATATTATTCATAAAATCTTGCTTCGATTCATTCCTAGACATCATACTTTTGCTTACTTCATGGCCTCTAATGAACCCTTCTCGTTTCTCATGAGTATACACTTTGCCAGAAGCCTCTGTTACTTGTTTCACACACCTCTCTATGGACTGTCCATAACATGTCCACTTTTGAACTTGCATTGGCTCTTCAACAAACTGTTTTATTTCTGATATTTTGAGTTTACAAGTAAGTGGAGGTTCATATACATTTTCTGACCAGTCTATCAGTTCCAAAAGGGAAGTAGCATTTGGATTTACTGCAGGTGTTTTCCTAGTCCGAACAGATAGGTCTCCTGGTGTATTATCATGTTCATTCCTTAATTCAATTATCATCTGGCCAACAGCTTTTCTTTCTTCTTGATATTCAGAGAATAAAAGTGTCTGAAGCACCATTTCATTAAATGAAAACCACGATGAACGTTAGATTGCTGGCAAAACAGTATCTGCTATTGCCTTCTGATGTTTTACGATCTTCAATTGATAAATAATGTGGCGAAGTCCTTCCACGCAAGAGAATTTAGATTTCATTGTAAACCAGCAGGATGATACACCAACAATGTATTCCACAAGCAGATGTAACTTCTTCAAGTTGTTGACTTTATGTTCATGTTTTGAAATCCATATCCGACAAATTCAATTTGCAGATATTAACCACCGAGTGTGGCTAACAGGACCAATTTCTAATAATGCCAGATTAGTTGGAAGTACACCTGTCCTTATGGCCGGAGTTATCCTGTAACCATAAGCCTGATCTATAGAGAGACCTTTGACAACAGTGTTACTCAATGGAACCAAAGAATCTGGAAAAGAAAGTTTGACAAAAGAGGGATTTATTTCAAGTTCTATTGCAGCATCAAACATATTGCCAATCTTACCACTCCACTTGTTTTTAAACAAAGTTTTTCCATCCAACTTTGTTATCAAGTGCCGCGAAGGTAGCTCATTAGTATGAAAAGCACAAACCAACCAGATGAGTTTACGATTCAGCTCTTCTGCAACCCAATGCATGACTCCTCTTTCCCAACCAGTGTTAACATTCATTGAGCTACCACCAATAGCCTGCAAACTTTTATCAATGCTGTTTTTCTTTAAAAAATCTACAAGATGGTTAGCAATAACTTCATCAGGTGTTCTTTTCGTTAAGCCTTTGTCTGGAGTAAAATGGCAAAGATACCTTCCACCTGGCTCGCTGAAAACAGTGTAATGCTCTTTTTTCACAATACTTGGAAACTGATGACTTGAGTTATCTGTTTGTAACAGAACTTTAGTAGAATCTTGGCGTCCATCAAAGAAGATACATTCAATATTGCCTGTCCGCCATTGAACATGGAATTCTTCATCAAGTGATTTCATAAATTTTTCTTGAGCCCTTTTTACTTTATTTTGATCGACCACAAGTCTCCTGTCTCTTTCAGTAATTAATCCAGCATCCAAAAATGTAGCTGTTGTAATGGTAGCTGAGCAGGTAGACCGACACCATATCTAATACTTTGCAATGCAACATTGCGAAATTGTAATTTATTATACTGACTTGTACTTAAGTAGAAGGTACATCAGAATCATCATATGGAATCTGCAAAGGATCTTCAGATTCTTCATCTGTAAAATCAATTAGCTCTTCATCTTCTTCGGAGAAAAAACTTCATTTGTTTTTAATGTTAACTCTTCCTCCCTTTTCCGCTCATATTCCGAAATTCTTCTTATTTCATCTTCTTGCCTCTTATGCTTTTTAATTTGTCTGCTGTGCTCAGGTAGATCTGGCAATCCAATTTGATGCTGTCCAACAGATCCAATCTTCTGTCTTTGACTATTTGTATGATATTAATAAAAATTAATAAAAATACACTCAGTTGCAAATAATATTGCTAGTTTAAAAACTTTTACGAGTGAAATAATTTTTTTTACAGGTGTTATAGTATTATATAAGTATATTCTTAACCTTAGAGCAGAAGTACAAACAGAAATAATGATAAGAAAGCCCTTCTTTAGAGAAGACAATTTATTGCGATTTTTACATGAAACGGAAAAATATCACGAAATAAAAGTAGCTATTTACCAAGCAAACCAATGTAATTGCCAGTTCATGTAAATATATTTCTGAATAGCTAACCAAAACACAACTTTTTAATCCACCTCATTTTTTGAAAAAGAAAGTTGAAAAATTCGACAAGCCCTATTGCAACGTGCAGTTGTGTTTTTCGATTATAAAAAAGTAAGAGTAATTTTAATGTAAATTAAATAGGTGGTTGAATATATTTTTTGACTTGGTTATCTGAATGTTTTGCAGTACGTACGTTATGTATATATTTTACTATGTGGACTTTTAAGGCACGTATATAATCTAGTCTTTACTTCTAAGACTAAAACAAAGATGTATAATGGCTATTGATGCTTTAACCGATTTATGCCTAGCGTCCCATTTTTGGGGCGTTTCAAATTTTAATGCATTTGTATAATTTTCATCTTCTTTATAACATGAAAATTGCATGAAATCATTATTTATAAACGTCTTTATCTATAACCGAGAGATGACAGCAAAAGGTGGCTATTTATCTGCTTAAATTAAGGCTTTTTTCGGTGTTTATAGATTTTTAATTTTTCAAGAGGGCGAAATGTAAAAAGTAAGTTTATTTGTATTTTTTCTATCATGGACCCAAAATCGCAAGTTATAATCTTAGCTTGTGGATTTTTTTGAAATACATATTTTTTTAAATTGCGAAATTAAATGTTCAAGCCTATTTTTTATGCATTTTTGTAATGTACAAAATATAGGGTTTCTAGGCACAAAAGGGCACATATTTTTCGAAGATACTCTTTTCGAAGATATTTATGAAATAAATTGTTATTAAGTTTGCAATACGATTATTCTTATTTTATTATTAATAATAGTTATAACATTATTAGTCTCTGCAAAGAAATATATATATATATATATATATATATATATATATATATATTGTAGTTCATTAAAATACTAATTATAGTACATAATATACAATTTGAAAACATTTTAAATACAAATATAGGCAAAATATATAATTATGCATATTATTCTACTAGAAATACTCATATTTAGTTCTTTTACATTTTATCAAATAAATGCAAAAAAAAAACAAAAAAAAAAACAATTAAGCTTAATTTTTTATAGTATTTTTCCAGTTCATTTTGCAACATTTTAAAGTGATTTTACCAAAAAATTTGAGAAAACAAAAATTCAGGCACAAATGGGTTAAATTGGGCGACTATCAGTCCTTCAATTTCTGCAGAGATGCCCACATGAAGTCGAGGAGATATGGCCACCTTTAATCAATGTTTCAAAATTATACTTAGTGAAGATTTTAACTAAATATAATTAAAATTAAAATAAATATATAACGTTTACGTTTATAAATATAGTAATTGATATATATTTTTTTAATTTTAGCTAATATAAATATTTTAATAATAATAATAAGAATAATAATAATGATATAAGATCGATTTATTCGTTTCAGAAAATACTGAAAAACGTCGGAAATTTTCATAACAGAAACTGATAAAGATGAAAAATAAACTAAATTAACGTAATAAACATACAATTAACACACACACACACACAAAAAAAAAAAAAAAAAAAAAAAAAAAAAAAAAAAAAAACCACACGACAAGTCTAGTAGCAAAGAAAACGAAACACATTTAAGTTATCTGATTCTACAGATTGAGTAAATAGAATTGGATTAGGATGACTGTGTTGGTTGTGCAAAACAATATAATATCACAACCAAAAAGAATGTCTGTTTACAATACATAAGGTACCTGAAGTGGTTCCATGAAACGTGTATAAATTATCAAGGCCTTTGCCACGCATGTGGTAAGATTTTGCGAAAAGTGAAGTATTGAAATTATACTTCAAATTTTGAGTATTCGAGGTTTCTTCACTCATTTTTTTTATTATGAAACTGCATCTTTACACATTGCTATACTTTTTCATGATCAACTATATGAAATGTGTTTTTTGTTTTTTGCGATTTAAATTAACTTTTTCTTTCTTGTATTAGATGGCCATCTCTCCTCGGCTTTAAGGAGAGATGGCCATCTGCCATTTAAATTTCAATTGTGTTTAACACTTTTTGTTTTCAATATTTATTTATTTTTTGCATAAAATATTATGAGTATATGTATAAAAAATTTAAATATCCATCAAAATTTCTTGTATTTCCATTCTAAGAATTATTATTTCAATCTTTAAAAACTATGGCCATCTATCCTAGAGTTACCCTATATATTAGTACCAAATTTCGACAGCAGTGAAATATTGGTATTGCTTTGATAGAACTTCTGGCCATTTTCATCAGCTTTCGATGAAAACCCTCAACTGATTTGAATCGAAAACTTAAAAAAATGCAAGAACAAGCATCAACAGACAATAATAATTTTCTTTTTTTGAAACCTAGAAATTGCATCAGTTTCTGTGCTTAAACATTTCATTTTAACAGATGTATATTCGTGAGTTTCTGAACTTTGCTGTGTGATTTTAAGCATAATTAAATTTTAGTTTCAGAAACGAATACACAACGTGACAAAGGAAAACATGAAATTGTGGTTGCTAACAAAGAGCAAATGTATTGGAGTTTCTAAAGCGCCATAATGAATGCAGTTCTTGAAAATTAAAAAGATGAAAAAAAAAACAACAACATGGAAGGAGCAAGCAATTCTGTCCATAGTCAATGGCAAATACTTTCACACGTAAAAATACGAAGGAAAAAAAAGGGGAACATTTTGTATTTAATAATTTTTTTATGGGTATTTTATTCCAATAAATTTTATATAACTCTAAATTGAAATATATTTTCAATAAATAATAAATACAGTCGAATCCTGTTAAGACGCGTTTCGAGGGAGTGGACAAAAGTCGCGTACTTAGCGGGATCGCGCATTAAACGTGATTTGTATAACATTGTAGGAACTGGACTTACTTGCACATTTAACCGTCTAAATGAACATTAGAACTTTCATTTATATGTTTACGGTCGAAAATTGTGTATTTTAAGTATATCTAGATTGACATTTAATTGTATTCCACTTTAACTCACTCTTTCTTTTTACAGGTGCGACTGGAATAAAAACGGAAAATAAATATGGATTTCAAAATGGCCTTAATCGTCGATTAAAGAAAGCGTTGCAATCAAAAATAAAACAACAAAAATAATGTTCATCCTAGACTAATTTTTTATCAGTCAGAAAAATACATTAAATCTTTGAAGAACAACCCAGTTTTTAAAATCATATTCAGTACTTCTAATAATGAGTACCATTAATATAAACTGTCCTTCATTTTAATATAAGAATAAAACTATCCCCAATGATATAACGTACATTTAAAACACCTCATTAATAACATCTATGATCAACTCTAATTGCCGAAACATCAGTGAAGGCTTACTGTGGAGACCCGAAAATCCTTGGTTTCCGTCTGTTAGTTAGTTAGTTAGTTAGTTAGTTAGTCTGTCTGTCCCGCGATTACTGCCGTAAAAAGCATCCGATTTGCTTGAAATTAACAAGGCATGTTGGTGAGGTCCCCGGATTCAGCTGCATAGTTCTTGGTTAAATTTAGTTCATTGGGTTCGGAATATATAGAACATTTTATTTTGCGTAATAATGCTTTTCTATGGCAGTTCAGACGATTTTCAAATTTCTATTTGTTGAAAGAAAATGGCGCATTTGTTTAATGTATTTAAATGGTAAATTATGGATGCTGAAATTAAGAAATAAGGGTTTTAAATTATTTATATTATTTTGATATTTTGTTAATATATTTGTCGGATTTTTTAAATTAGGTGTATGAAATTTGGCGGAACTTTTTACATGTTTTACAATAATATAAATTATTTTGTTCTATATCATTTTACTTATTTGACATGATACGTATTTCATTTTTTTTCTTTTGTCAGTTACCAATAGCAACTGAATTTTATAGCCTATAAACAAAAATCACTTAAATAATCTGAATTACGAAAAATTAAGCAGAAAGTCTCGCTGAGGAAAATAAAAAGTTAGTTAATCTTTAGTAATTTAGTGTGCAATATAGCATTGTATCAAACATTAACAATGTCAGTAAAGTTACATTTTTTAATTTAATGTACATACTATTAAAAGACTGTCACAAATAAATTTTTTATAACGACAAATCGATGCGATTTAGGCAATTAACAGTGGATACGATTATGAATGATTATCCAGCAGATTTAAAAGCCTCCAAATATGTCTATTCTTGGTGATTTTTGCATGTTATTGCTATCGAGTATTTGTTTTTAAAGTAAAGTTTTAACATGTGAAAAGTGAAAAGAAGTACATTTAAAAGGCTTAAAAATATTCTTTTATAAACGGATCTGAGAATATGAGAAGAAATACTTTGCAAAATTAAAAACAATAGAATAAAATAATGCACAGATGACCCTTTTTATTAGAGCACATGAATTCATTATACTTGAAGTCTCGTCATTTTTTTTCACCAATTTTATATTTAAAAGTTCTACAGAAACGGTTTTTTTTAAATCAATATTTATCTTTAAAAAGTCGCCGATTGTGCATGCAAAACATGGAAATCAGTTTATTAATTACAGGGTATTTATATGCCTTTAAATGTACTTTTTATCCACTTTTAGCATATTATAACTTTGGTTTAATGTCAGCAAGTGATTTTCTTGAGCAATTTTATAGCATCTATTTAGACTAGATATTACATCTACCTATTATAGAAATATTGCCATTTGCATATTACGGTAACATAAGGTCGTTAATCATGTTGCTTATCCAAAGAAAATTCAAGTGTAAAACGAAATTCAAGATACACTATAACCATTCGCCCAATCTATAGGAAATTATGAATTTAAATTTAATAAGACTGCCCCCCTGAAGAAATGTATTTTTTAAACTAAAATATACAAGAATAAGTAAATCGTCAGAATTTCAGAACACCATTGTCACACCGTGTATTATTTAATGCTTTTAATTTTCGAAACCTTCCAAGAATTTTATATGTTTCTAAATATGTATATTATTAAAAAATAAGTAAAATGCGGATTGTAGGATGTTGAATATTATGCAATGTGAGTCTAAAAAGCAATCACTTTACGATATGACGTTGAGGCTCCTGATCTGCAGATTTACTAGTCATAATAATTTTTATGACGTAATTTAATTATCTGTGTAACCTGAATAACTATATTTCTCTTCTACAGTAAGAACATACACTAAGCGAGAGACAAAGAATGTTAGGAGAGGGGTTTAAAGAAAAATTGCAGTTTTACTAATTTAGCCGGTTTTTGTTTTATCCAAATATCTACCACTATTTCCGATTAGTATTTTTTGCCGTAATTGATCTGTTATTAAATAAAGTAAATAATACTATTCGCAAACAATGTATTTTATCTGAATAAAAAAAATCCATTAGATTGACACTGAAGAAATTCGCATCTTAAGCGTGATTTTTTCTTCAAAGTTTCGAAAATGTAACGCGTATTAAGCGGGGTAGCATAATAACCGTTCGCGTATTAAACGTGATATTTTTGCATTAGCCTTTCGGGCGGCGTTCAAGGGATCAGAAAAATCGTGTATAAAACGTGAGCGTCTTTACCAGGTTCTACTGTATATAGAGACTTTCGTAATTTAGATTACTTCTAACCTACTCTTTATAAAATAACCATATAATTAATGTAAAGAAGGTGAATTATATTATTTTTTCATTATGCATTAAAATAAAATGAAAAATAAATTAAAGTAAAGAGATGCAAATTTTGTAATATTTTGAACAGCAAAAACCGTTAAAAAAATCAAAAGATGTACAAAAGAAGTATTTTACTCTTCTTTTCGAAATGTCGAAAAAATATTTCAAATTGTGAACACGTTTCTTCTCACTTTTAATCGCTAGTTCTAACAGAAGACTTAATTTTCAGAACCATTGCTATATTTGTGTCGTGTATGTGTCAAAAATAACTGAGTTTGTTAAAGTTTATGACAGTTTGAACAACTTCACATTAAAGATTCTAGAAACACACGAACAACTCCTAAATAACATATAAAATGTGTAAAAGAGAAAAAAATTCAGCTGTGTTTAGTACTTTAATGTTCGTACATTTCATATTTGTGGTTCTTTTATGTGGTCTTTTCTTGTGGCCTTTAATGTAGTTCGTACATTTCATATCGGGAGGTATTTTTTTTTAGAAGGGTTTTTATTATCACAAGTTTAAGGGGTCTCAGGACTCTTAAAGCTTTAAAATTTTCGAAATTTTAATTTTTTTAGATGTTAAACTTCTAAGTTTTCTGAACATTTTGATCTAATTGTTTTCTTGAAATTCCCATTAGAAAAGAAGTTACGGCATTTAGAATTATACTCGCTCAATAGCCGAAGCGGTGTTTCCAAAACTTTGAAGTCATTTTTCTCCAAATGACGTTTTTGGGCATAACGCACACGATATCTCAAAAGCTTCTGAATATTTTTTCATAAAATTTTCAAAACATATGTTTCATGTTAGTCTGTATAAACTGAACCTAAAATTTTCTTTTTATTGTAAAAATAAAATATTTTTTAGGGGATTATATTGTTGAAATTTTCTAAATTTTGCTTTAGCTAAATACAACTTTGTATTAAAAATATAAAAATGCTTTAAATACAAATTTATTTAAGTTCAGTGTAATTACTATAATCTGAGGTATAAGTAGGCACCAGAATTTTTATTCTAGTTGCAAAATTTATTTTGTAATCGTGCGCATAAGCTGATATGCCGATTTTCTGCTCGTCAAATGTCTGACAGTTTGGATCCCCCTGTAAATGCTAATTCTGCATCTTGCTTTTTTTCAAATGTTTGAAATTATAGAACATACTTGTATCTTTCATTCACATTTAAAATTGCGCCTTAATATCAAATACATTTTAAGATATTAAATGCTGAAAATGGTCTTTTTTTTTCATTTTTTTCCAATTTTAAGAGTTTTGAGACCCCTTAAGATATGACGAGTCCTAATAAAGCATTTCCTTATAACAATGCAAATTTGAGTTTTGTGATATGTATGAAGTCATTTTTAACAATTTGCAACAAAGTTGAGAAGTGTTTATGAATTCGGTTTGTCTATCCGTCTTTCTGTCTACGCTCTAACTCGCGTAAATATACTCCGATTTTCATGCAATTGATATATGGTAATGATGTTTAGTATGGCATGTTCGGTGTTTAATAATGTATGTAGCATAAATATTTCATTATAAATGGGGAATGTTACGAATTTGTGCCAATATATTAAGAGAAAGAAACAACGTAGAATGACACAAATATAAATAAGTATAAAACGCATACAGCTGTTTCGAAACCTCTAAGGTTTCATCATCAGTGCTAAAATTAAGCATAAAATAAAAAATAAAACATTGGATTAAAGAGGGGGGGGCAGAGAGCCATATTTCTGGCTCTCTGTCTCCCCCTCTCCTTTAATTCAGTGTTTTATTTTTATTTTTATCATTAATTTTAGCACTGAGGACGAAACCTTGGAAGTTTCGAAACAGCGGTATGCGTTTTACACAGAGCCACATTTCTAGCTCTCTGTATGACACCCCCTTTAATACAATGTTCTATTTTTAATTTTTTCCTTAATTTTAGCACTGATGATGAAACCTTAGAGGTTTCGAAACAGCTGTATGTGTTTTATACTTATTTATATTTGTGTCTTTCTACGCTGTTTCTATCTCTAAATATTTTATTTATAAGGGAACTCAGAAGAATTCCATTACATTAGGGTCAACAGGAAAAAATCGTTTGCAGATTGCTTTAATGGCATTACGTATTTTCAAATTTATTAAGATTGATACAAATCACTGAACTTCACCACAAGAGGATAAATTTAGTTTAGGACATTCATGGCATTTGTCGTTCATTTACAGGGAAAAACAAAAGAAAATTGTTATAATACTGTCTTTGAACAATCATTGCTGAAAGTGCTTTTTGAATTTTGGTATGCCCTTTTACATTTAACAAATTTTTTGCATGTTACTCGTTTTGTATAGATTCTATGTCTCGTATACAGGGCTACACTAAAAATTCAAGTACCATTCTTCTTATTAGCGGAAACTGCTGAAAAGGAATTTTCAATTAAGTTATGTATTTCCTGACTGCACTAAATATTGGCATGCGTGTAATTAATAGATGCAAATCTATATATTATTTACAGGGTTGCTTAAAGAATTCTGAAAATTTTCCGATTGTAGAGTGGAGTTGCTGAAATTGGGTTTTGAAATGTTTTATGCGCTTCCAAATGATTGAATTAGACATCATATTTCAACATTTTAAACGGTACAGTTTTGTTTCAGTATTCTGTATATGTTGGAAAGTGTTTCATAAACTATGCTTAATGCATGAATTTTCTTCCTTGTTTATATTCTTTTCATTTTATTTCTATAGAAAAACGAAATTTTTAATTTATATTATAGTCTTTATCATTATTAAATCATTGTTATTTTTTTTTTTTAATGGCGCTTAAATGTAACATTTTGCAATTTATTTTAAATCCACTGACCAGATTTTTATATTCGTAGATATATTAAAGGATATAAATAGGGCACACATTTATTTCAGAGAAAGTATTACTTACTTTTTAAGCGCATGTTTGCCCATTTTTCTTATGAATAATTCAAGTTTTTGGAATTTCCAAAATCATTGCTACACAAAAATCATTTACCTTTCGTAAACACAATTTAGAATTCTGAAATCTCAAAATTTCACATTTGTCAATACGCAGTTGAAAGCAAAAACTATTTTTATGTGATCATAATGTTTATATGTGTACATAATAACAGAGTGGTGTTGTTATAAAGAAAATATAAATTTGTTTTTTCATTGTTTTAAAATCTGTTTTCGACGATTACGAATTGAAAATAGGTTATAATAGAACAACAGGTATGTGAAAATGCAGCTTATTAAAGCTTTTCAGTTACAGATTTTTTTAGCACACAGTCTATTAAAGCCTGAGAGATAATGTACCGTCAGGTTCTGTATATACGTGCGTATGTATGTATGTACGTAACGCGATTGCTCTTGATAGAAATATCCGATTTGCTTCAACTTTTGTAAGTAAGTTCATTCTGATAAGGCGCTTCCCTGATTAGTTTTGGGGTTCATTAAGTATAAAGCGGTTTGACGGTGGTTAACCCTCCTTTATTTAAATAAATAGGTTTTCCATGCAGAATTTTCCGATTTGCTTCAAATTTGGTATACCGACTTATTCTAAAAAGGCGCTTCCCTTATTATTTACAGTATTGCTCAGAAAGAGTGAGTTCTATTTTATGAATAAATAGACATAAATAAGAGTATAATATACAATTAGTGTGAATAGACTGTGAGCCCTAGGTCATCAGTTTAATTGCGCACTTTGTTTTTTTTTAATTTATTTTAAAATCCTTCACAAGGTTTTAACATGCGTAGATACATTGAACGATATGAATAATTCAACTTTATAGAATTTCCGAAATCGCTTCTTCACAAAAATCATTTACCCTTTGTAAACACAATTTTGAATTCTGAAATCTCAAAATTTCACGTTTGTAAATGCACATTTGAAAGCATAAACAATTTTTATACGATCATAAAGTTTATACTTGCATATAATAATGGAGTGTGTTGTTCTAAAGAAAATATATACTTAGTTTTTTATTTTTTTTTTTTAATCTGTTTTTGACGATTACGATTTGAAAATAGGTCGCAATAGAACAGGTATGTGGAAAACGTAACTTATTCAACTTGTTCACTTTCTACTTTGCTTAAACCTTTTTTAACGTAAAAGTAGTTTTCAAAGATATGACCATTGAATTCAAATATAACATTGGAATCATAAATTCTACTTATATAACTTATATAATATAACTTATTACCTACTATTTGATAAACAGTAATAAAATTTATAAGATTACGTTTTATTATATATGCCAAAATTTTAGCGCACACTTTTGCCTGTTTTCATTATAGATACATTTATTTTTTATCGTGCTATTAATGAGTAATTATTTGGAAATTGTAATTGTACAAGGCGTTTTAAATCTCTTTGAGAAACTTTTAAAACGCGTTAAATCTTTCTTAATACAAAAATAAATAAAGAAATAAATAAAATAAAAAATAAAAGAAAGAACATTGTCATATCTTATGCGATAAAATATTGTTTTTTACGAAGGATAACTACATATTTACTATATAATATTCTGTACGGATTGCTGGTTTTGTTTGTGTATAACATTTTTGTTAACCTTTAACTGATGCCACGCGGTCTCCCAGACCCCGCGACTCCCAGCTGTAAACACTTTTACAGCTTTTTACTTTTCTGTACTGAAGTTAAATAATATGTATAAAATACTTTTTTCATGCAATTTAATTCACATGCTCCTAAGAGAAGTACAACGATATTGTTAGAACAAAATTTAAGTAAATTCAAACATTTGAGTTATTTTTTTTATTCATTTTATTCGAGGGGTCTGAGAGACCGGATTACATCAGTTGTGTGACAAATTTTAATCACATCAGTTAAAGGTTAATCATAATGTTAACATACACGATAATTAGAAGAAAAAATCAAGAAATTACAAATTTGTGGTCTGTTGACTTTTGTAACAAAATGAATTAAGAAATATGTGTAGGGAAAGATGGACTCTAAAAAAGACAAATGATTACGAAAGTAATCCGAAATTTAATCTAGTTTTTGGTAATACAATATTAACTTTCCAAGTTACACACCAATCCGAAAAACAATCCTTTATTTTTAGAAACACCCACAAGTAATGGGTTTCATGGAGCATTTCTGAAATAAAAGTTTCTTTTGCTAGCAGTTGGTTTCAGAAACGTTTCCGAGTAATTTATAAAGTGTATTAACCAGTTTTACAGACACGAATTATCTGTTTTCAGATGCTAACAATTTTCAAGTAGCTCCATAACAGAATTTTCACATGCACGAGTAACTAAAACATAATAATGTTAACACAGCTTTTTTTACATGAAAATGTTTACTTGAAAATTGAAAGCATCCGAAAAACCGATAATTCGTGTCGGTAAAACTGATTAATGCACTGTACAAATTATTCGGAAATGTTTCCGAAAACTACGCACGAGAGAAGTAACATTTATTTCAGAAATGCTACATGAAATCTATTGCTTGTTGGAGTTTCGGAATCTAAAGGGTTAGTAGACATTTTCAGCTCCATAACAGGATATTTATATGCAAGAGTAAAAAAAAAGTGTTAGTGTTAATATTGTTAACTTAGCATGTTTTATTTAACAAAACAATGTTTTATTTAGAATTGATAACATCCCAAAACTCATATTTTGTGTGTAGAAAGTTGATTAATGTAAAAACTATACTCGGTGTTGTTTCCGAAACTTACGAGAAACAAAATCTTGTGTTTCATATATTTTTCTTTATTTTTCTCTTTCACTTTTATTTTTAATTTACTTATTTTATTTTATTTATTTATTCATTTATTTTTAATTTACTTATTTTATTTTATTTATTTATTCATTTATTTTTAATTTACTTATTTTATTTTATATATTTTTCATTTATTTTTTCTTTTTATTTCCTTTACTCCAGTCTTTTCTTTTAATTTTTTGTATAATTTTGGCAACAATTTCCTCTTCTGCGCGCACTCCGCTGAGACTGTTGTTTAACTTTCAGCTAGCGCCTTCAGTTACTTCTTTATAACTCTCCTCTGTACCCTTACTGCTCATTTGTGACTTTGTCTTCTTGTGGACTCTTGTGCACTTTGGCTGATGATGGACTGTTAAATTTTCCATACCGAAGCACGTCCTGAGAGGTCGTTTGTTTTGTGGTATTTGAATTTTATTACTTTACATGAGGACCTATTTTTTTAGAACTACTGTTTTTAAATCGATAAAACCTATTAGTTTATGAGGTTTCAGAAGATAAAGTAGAGCCTTTAGGAATTGTGGTTAACTCGAAAGAGATTTTATTACATTTTCTTAAATGCCAGTGCGACCAAAAAAAATCTTGACACTCATTGAAAACCGTAAAAAATGCAAAAAAACACTCTCCTAGTAAAGATTTATTGCCAAAAATTATATTTTTCCATAGTTTCCTTGTCTTTTATGAACTTTCCAGTCTATTAGGCATGGAAGTTGCAAATTTTGGAAATAGTGTTTGTCCATTTGAACCCACAACTTTTTTAATACCTCCTGCAGTTCCCTGACGACGGATGGGTGTGTCTCTTGAAATTTATTTTTCATGTGGTTCCAAGCATTAAGTATTAATGTCCTATTGTATTAAGATTAGGTTAGTTGCCTCGCTATTCAAGTACTGCTATATTATTATCATTTAATCCCTTTTGGACAATTTTTGTCTTATAAGCAAGTGCTGAATCAAATTGCATGATAAATTGACATCCATGAAGGGACAAAAATTGCAGTATGTGGTCTTGTTGAACTTCTAAAAGTTTTCTACCATTCATAGTGATATTTGTAAAAAGGAAACGTAGTCCAGTTCTACCCTTTTTACCACTAAATGCACACCATACCATGACACTATCTGATTCCTTTACAGTTTTAAAAGTAATCTCTGTGTCATATCGTGAGGAACCTTTAGGTTGTCTCACCATCATCGGGCCCCTTCTGATTATCATGATAATACTTTAATTAGTAAACGTTATTTTGTTAAGTATCCTATTGCTATCCAATTGTAATATTTCTTGAAATATTTAATTTTTTTTTCATGACATCAGTAACCATTTACCATTATCATATTGCATCAGCAACATTTTTTTTGCTGACTTTCGGGCTCGTCTTTTGGCAGTCTTTCTGAAGTCTATGGTTGATGGTCTTTACTGTCACATTCATTAGTAAATCTGAATGTTTAATTTTTATTTCTGCAGATGTTATTGTTAGTTTTAACAACACTAAACATTTTAATCAATCTTTCTATAGTCTTTCTTGTTCTTCCTGAACGGGTTTTTCATTTTGGTGTACTGCCACGTTGTAAATTGTCATTTGCCCTTTTTAGGGCATATAGTTTGACATGATGTTTGTAAATGTATGGATATACAATTTACAAGAACATTTTGACTTAATTAAGTGAAAGTACGAGATTACTCAACAATTGTAAGCTTTTTACGTCCCATCATGTGCACCAGAAGAAATTTTTTCTGCAGCGACAATAATAAAAAAAATCGTTTTTAATAATCCTCTATTTTAATCCACTACCAGTACTAAAAATTAAAAGTTAGAACGCTGTGTTATCACAAGCTGCAAGCGCTATCACTCCAGATGAGCAATGCGTGATAGAAACTCTCGCCCGCATTTTCTATTAATAGCAGGGAAAAATAAAATGAAACATCTAAACATTGAGATTGTGGCTTGTGTGTCAAGATTTGTTTTTCGCTGGCACTGTAAATTAAATTTGAAAATATTTTCGGAAACATTTGCCTTTTTTACAGTGTGTTAAATTAGTCTTTTAAAAGTCGATCCTATATTTCCTTAAAAGAAATTATCCTAAATCTATGTCAAACGTTCAAGAAAAACATCTAAAAAAGTACAATAAGTTTTTGACTAAGTACCTTCAAGGAATCGCAGCATAAGATTTGCTGTTCAGACAAAAAAATTATCAGAAAAATTATAAAATTCTTTTAATTTAACTGAAGAAATATATATAAAATTTAAACTAAAATTATTCACGACAGTGGCGATTTAAATTAACTCATTGTATGTATAATAAAAGGTCAAGTGCGAGTATTACTCGCGTACAGAGGGTTCCGTAGAATAAATATATGAATTTGTAATTGTATTATTAAAATAAACAGTTGCTTAAAGCCCAGGTAAAAAAATCGGAGAAAAACCTTTAAAATTTTTGAGATGTTGCAGTCATTTTGAAGGTTTCAGCGGGTATCTTTAAGGAAAATGAAAACTAAAGGTTTTCTTAAGAGAAGTATACCGCTTTTTAAAAGATTTCATACAGGTTTATTTCTGTAAGTTATCACCTCCAAATTATCTTCAATGACTTAGAAAATTTTCGTGAAATCGCTTGAGATATTTTCAGGGAAAATGAAAACTGTTTCTCATGCAGGTAATATGAAGGTTTTACTTGAAAGTTTTATAAAATTTTATTATTGCACATTATGGTATCTAAGATTTTGATATGCCTGTGTTTCCTCATTAATAATTTTAATAAATTTCTAAATTAATGTTTTAGATAATACACGGAAATCTAACGTCTTCCATCGGTACAATAAAAATTTTTTAACTTCTGAAATTATTTCAAGTAACACATTACCTCTAACACGCTCAAAAATTTTAATCTCAAAAAATTCCCCCTAAAAAGAAAAACAAATCACGAAGTTATTTCGAAGCCCTTTTTGACCTTAAATTTGTCACAATTTTTTCTAAAATTATAACCAGGAACAATATTTCACCTCAACTCTAACACGCTCAAAAATTTCAATCTCAGAAAATCCCCCTCTATAAAGAAAATAATAATCACGAAATTATTTCAAAGCCCCTTTCATTAATATTTAAAATCGTATTCAAACACGCACAAAAATATATTTTAGTTAAATTTTAGTATCTAACGATGGGCAATGGACCCCCAGTTTCCCCACCCCCTTTCTGAAAATGTCTTATTTAGTTTTTCATTTTAAGTTTTCCGAAAAGAATAAATTTTACTGTGTTTTTCTAAATCTGTCAAAAAAAAAAAAAGAAATTTTAGTTAATTAAATTTCAAATACAGAAGGAACAATGGCACTCACCCCTCCCACCATGCCGCTCTTTCGTCCAAGCGCGACATTCATAGTTCCTCTTTAAAACCGCCCCACCAGTGGTCGAGAGGTCGAGAGGTTCTGCTCTCAAAGCTCGTAGACGAGAGGTGCTGGTTTCGATTCCAATCACGCCCGTCAGCCTAATCGTTCGGAGTTTTCCGTGGTTTTCTTCGAACCTTGGATTTCCTTGCTTTCTCTTAGAAAGACGCCAGAGCACCCCTCCCCTCCCCTTTGGGCCCATATCCCAAGTGTAGATAATTGACCGTCATAAAACACACCAACAACAGCTCTTTAAAAAAGAGGAACTAAGAATTTTGCACATACTAACATAAAAGAGGCTCTTTTAATTTAGTTACTCGAAAATAATAAATTTTATATTGTTTTTGAAAACATAACAAAATATGTACAGTAAAACCTCCCTAAAGCGACCACGTTCCGTTCCAATAAAAATTGGTCGCTCTGAGAGGTGGTCTCTTAATGGAGGTTTTGTTTAAATCTAGATTTTAATTGTTGAAAAAAGGTAACGATTAATGTCACTAAAATTTATTTTTCACATTAAGAAAAAATATAAAAATTTAAGTATCAAAACAAAAGTTCATTAGAGTAAAACCTCCTTAAAGCGACTACGTTCCGTTCCAATAAAAATTGGTCACTCCGAGAGGTGGACTCTTAATGGAGGTTATGTTTAAATCTAGTTTTTAATTGTTGAAAAAAGATAACAATGTTACTAACATTTATCTTTCACATTAAGAAAAAATATAAAAATTTAAGTATCAAAACATAAATTAATTACGTAAGTTAATTGCTACAAAGTTTAAAAAATGAATACGGTTTTATCTTTTATAACTTATATCTCCAAGTCCTTTCGAAGTTCAGTAAATAAATGCTTTCTTTTTTTTTTGGGGGGGGGGGGCGGGGGAGGAATAAATAATGAAGATTTCATTAATTTGTATCTATTATTATCTATTTCTTTGAGAGTTTCCTGACAGAATAGGGCAAGGGAGTTTATTGACCGTCATTCTTAATTTGTCATCAGAATTAAATTCATTGCCTAAAAAAGGCATAAATGGGTTTAAACACTTAAAAGTTACCGGAATAATAATAAAAAAAATCTAAATTTAGTTTAGAAGTTTGATGAATAATGCGCTCTTCGGAATTATTTTTCTAATAAAACCTTCAAGCGACCAGGAGAAAACGGAATTTGTTTCATTTTCTTCAAACAAATTGGTTGCTCATGGAGGGAGTTCAACTGCGATGGTCTCTGAATGGAGGTGAAATTAGTATTGAGCCTATAGGAATAAATTTCGTTCCATGAAAAAATGGTCGTTCTGAGAGGTGGTCACACAGGGAGGTTTCACTGTAGTCACTTAAATTTCAAAATCAATCTTAAATTTCAAAATCAAGAGGGGGGAAGGGACCCTCCCATCTAACTTTTTAAAACGTCGAATTTTGTATGTTTTTCCACAACAGGCTGAAGAATTTCATGATTTGTTCTCCATGACTGATGAACTGTACCGTACGAGTTTTTCTCGCGACCCATTGATGAACTTCACAATCTTTTTAATAAAGATGAAAATAAGAAATTTTGCTTAGAAGCCACTGGCCGGTAGGTTGATTTTGTTTAGTAGCCAGTTACTAGCAAGTGAGAATAATTTATTTAGTAGCCGGTAAGTACATTTATGTCACTGAATATTTAATTTATGGGTATATTTTAGGTATGTTTATCCACTGAGTAGCAGGTATGATTCAAAATTGAAAAAAATAGGTTTAAAAAATCTGAAATTTGCAGCAAATTTTCTGAAATGTAAAGGGGGGGTTGGTAGGGGATCCCTCCTGGTACTAATTATGTATTTTTTCCAGATACTTTAACGAAATTCGCGTTTTTTCGGGATCTATTGGCAATGTTTTCATTTCTTTGGCATTCCTTTGACAAAATGTACGTTTTTTTCACGATCTTTTGACAAAATTCGGATTCGTTTTCGCAATTCTTTGGCAAAATTCTCGTTTTTTTTTTTTTTTTTTTTCAAAATTCTCTTTTTTTTTCCCCCGCGATTCTTTAACAAAATTTGTGTTTTTTGACGATCTATTGACGAATTTTGTGTTTTTGCCATGATCCATTGACGATATTTGCGTTGTTTCTTTGCTCTATTGATGATGATTGCGTTTTTTCGCGATTCTTTGACGAAATTTGGATTTTCAGCAATCGTTTAACAAAATGTGTGGGGTTTTTTTTGCGATTCTTTGAAGAAATTTTTTTTTTTCTGCGATCTATTGACGATATTTGTGTTTTTTTCCGCAATCCACTGACCATATTTGCATTTATTCCACAATCCTTTGACGAAATTTCGGATTCTTTGCGATCCTTTGATGAAATTCGGGTTTTTCCACGATCCTTTGACGAAGTGTGCTGTTTTTATTGTGATTTTTTGACAAAATTCTCGCTTTTTTGGTGATCCTTTGATGAAATTTACATTTTTTTTTTTTTTTTTTCGTAATCCTTTGACGAAATGTGTGTTTTTTCGCGATCTTTTGACAAATTTCATGTTTTTTTCTTCCCCAATTCTTTGACGAAATCCCTTTTGGAAAATCTTGTGTTTGGCTGGTACTTTCCATATTTTTAATCGTCAGTTTTTCACATTTACTCGCCGACTGGCGACTGGCGATTGTTTATTTTCATCTCTACTTTTTAAATGAACGATTAAAGAATTTGGTGATTTTTTTTCCAGCCAATGAGTGACAAATTTTGCGATTTTTCCTACATTGAATGGTGAATTTTCTTGAAAATGAAAATTTGAAATGTTCTGCAGTGAAATCCGTTGTTCTGCGATGTACCTCTCATTTATAAGCATATTCTGCTTTGGGGGATTTCATTATCTCTTACTTTTCAGACTTTTTTTTAAATTGGAGCATTTTCATCGGAGGTTTCCGATAAATATGATTTGTAATATATAAAAATTTCAAAGGGGGGGGGGGGAGGCACAATACTTGGCCCAAAGTGCGGCACTTTTCTAACTTTTACCAACACCTGTCCCTGTCGTGTAACATACTGTTGGAACGGCTTGTGACCACTTATTCATGTTATACACATCTGATATCCATGCTGCTACTTTGCTCCCCCCTGGGGGGGGCACTTTTGTAAATTTTGCTGACACCCCTCATGTGACATATCGTTCAAAAGGCCTGTGACAACTTATTCCTGTTATGCACCTCTAATGTCACTCCCCCCACTTTGCCCCACGGGGGGGACTTTTCAAAATTTTGCTGACACCTCTCATGTGACATATCGTTCAAAAGGCCTGTGACCACTTAATCATGTTATGCACCTCTAATGTCACTCCCCCCACTTTGCCCCACCGGGAGGGGGGGCACTTTTCTAAATTTTGCTGACATCCCTGATGTGACATATCATTCAAAAGGCCTATGACCACTTATTCATGTTATGCACCTCTAATGCCCGTCCCCCCACTTTGCCCCCCCCCGGGGGTCACTTTTCTAAATTTTGCTGACACCCCTCATGTGACATATCTTTGGAAAGGCCTGTGACCACTTATTCATGTTATGCTCCTCTAATGCCCCTCCCCACACTTTGCCCCCCCGGGGGCATTTTTCTAAATTTTGCTGACATCCCTGATGTGACATATCATTCAAAAGGCCTTTGACCACTTATTCATATTATGCACCTCTAATGCCCCTCACCCCCACTTTGCCCCCCGGGGCATTTTTCTAAATTTTGCTGACACCCCTCATGTGACATATCGTTCGAAAGTCCTGTGACCACTTAATCATGTTACGCACCTCCGGTGCCTTTGCCCCCCACTGGGGGGACACTTTTCTAAATTTTGCTGACACCCCTCATGTGACATATTGTTCAAAAGGCATATGACCACTTATTCATGTTATGCACCTCCAATACCCCCCACTTTGCCCCACCGGGGGGGGGCATTTTTCTAAATTTTGCTAACATCCCTGATGTGACGTAACGTTCAAAAGGCCTGTGACCACTTGTTCATGTTACACACCTATGGTGCCCCTCCAGGGGGCACATTTCTAAATTTTGCCAACACTGTTCATGCAATTTATTATAAGCATAGTTGATTTCCAGAAACGAGCCTGTACAAATCTATGACATGATACCCCCAAAAGCTAATGTTAAATCAACCAACTTGACAAATTTTGTAATTCCATTTGAGTATTTGAAGTTTATTTTATGCATAATATATATCAAATCAATGTCGAACTGGATATGTAATCATTATTATGTATTGATCTAATGCGAATTTGCACAGAAGGCTGTCCGCATGCAGGTGCAGTGATATAATGTAAAGAGAAGATACAGGATATATACCTAAAGAAAAACTGCAGATATTTCTGCCAAAATCGGTGAAGGGAAATAACAGATTTTTTACCTAAAGGAAAACAGCAGGTATTTGGAACTAAGAAGGTTAAGGGAAAATACATGTTTTTTACCTAAAGGTAAGCTGAAGGTAATTTTAGTTCCAAATACCTTCAGTTTCCCTGAAGTTTTTTTTTTAAGGTTTTTTGCTGACTTTTTTACCTGGGAGAATATTAAACTTTGTAAAAAACTATACAACGTCGGGTTTTTTTTATAGCTGTATATACTAGAAAAATGTAAATGGGTATACCATGAAAGTTCAAAGAGATATGGAACCTAAATAATATCAAATATAACTATTCTGTATAACTCACTATTTAATTATTATCCCAATCTGTTTATCATGAACTTAATTCGGTACTGACAATAAAAGCAGTGCACATTTAAACTTCATTTGGCATTTCCTAAAACTGAATTCAGCGTAGTAATAACTTTTCTTTCTACTGTGTAGCTAAAACAAAACCTTTTCACAAAGTTTAAATTTGGCATTGTGCTAAGCGCGCTTCGAAAGGAGGTAGTTTCAAAGTTTCAAAGCCGCCTTGGTCCGTGCAGCGTTTTTCCAGATAGGTTTTTAGTTAACTTTTAAAGTCACTCGAGGCGTATTGAGAGATTCACTCAACGCAAACTAGTCGAAAATCCCATAGTATTTATGTGATTCACTCTATTTAAGTGGTCCCAGGACTCTTAAAGCTTCAAAATATTAGAAAATTTAATTTTTTAGATGTCAAACTGCTATCTTTTCTGAACATTTTGATGTAATTGTTTCCTTGAAATTACCTTTAGAACAGAAGTTATGGCTTTTAGAATTATACCCGCTCAATAGCTGGAGCGGCGTTTCCGAACTTTGAAGTCTTTATTCTCCAAATGACGTTTTTGGACATAACGCACAGGATACATCAAAAACTTCTGAATATTTTTTCATGAAATTATCAAAACATATATTTCATGTTAGTCTGTATAAACTGAACCTAAAATTTCCCTTTTTATTCTTCAAAAAATATCT
This sequence comes from Maratus speciosus, assembly GCA_963932465.1. Taxonomy (NCBI): domain Eukaryota; kingdom Metazoa; phylum Arthropoda; class Arachnida; order Araneae; family Salticidae; genus Maratus; species Maratus speciosus. The sequence continues at coordinate 61,236,744 of OZ010788.1, forward strand.
TTTTAGGTGATTATACTGTTGAATTTTTCAAAATTTTGTATCAGCTAAATACAATTTTGCATTAAAAATATAAAAATGCTTTAAATACAAATTTATTTAAATTCAGGGTAATTCTTACAATCTGAAGTATAAGTAAGCACCAAAATTTTCATTCTAATTACAATATTTATTTTGTAATCCTGCGCGTAAGCTGTTATGCCAATTTTCAACTCGATAAATGTCTAACAGTTTGGAGCCCCCTATAAATATTAATTCTGCATCTTGCAATTTTTTTAATGCATGAAACGAAAGAACATACTTATATTTTTCATCCTAATAAAAATTTTGGTTTAAAATCATATACATTTTAAGACATTAAATGCTGAAATTGATCTTTTTTTTTTTTTTTTTTTTTTTTTTTCATTTCTTCCAATTTTAAGAGTCAGGAGACCCCTGAAATTAGTCTATTTTTAACAATCTGATGTTTACTGCTACTGGACATTATATTACGCATATATATCATAAAAAGTTGTTAACTAGGCATAGAGTGTTCCGCCCCTGTCATTATGTATGTCCAAACTGTCCCTATCTTTAAGGGTTAATATCTCAGCTAATTACTGACGATTTTTTAAAAATCATTATCAACAATGCTTTTATACTTCTGCTACGATAGGTACCTCCAGCGCTGCTCAACACTTTTGCTGAATGCCCGTAAATTGCAATTTGTGTGTAAGAGAAAAATGCGATTTTCTTAAAAACTATATGTGACCTAGGGTAATCGCTATAATTTTCCTTCAGGGTTTAAGTTAACGTCTACTTCCTCTAATTTTTCATAATTTTAGTTTCAGCAGATTCGGAAATAGATTGAAGGGGGGGGGGGGGGGTCATATTTTTGCTCTGCATTTTTGACGATAAAATATAATACTTAAAATGAAAAGGATTGTATTTTTGAATTCAGCGTTACGAAAACTTTCACGTGATACAAAAAAAAAAAAAAAAAAAAAAAAAAAAAAAAAAAAAAAAAAAACTTAGCTTAATTATCCCCTCTACATTTTTAGTAAATACTAGGGGGCTCGGCCCCCTACGAGCTACGCTCGCCAACCCCCGTCCAGACACCGCAGACTCTAAATGCACGCTAATTTGATCGGCTTTAAAAATATTTCGAAAGATTGAATTATAATTTAAAAAACAGTGGCGATCTCCCTATAAACGAATTTCTATTCATTTCTCTTTGATTGGGGAATTTTAACGCCAAATCCGCTGCGGTACTACTTGATTATCCTGTCGACCAATTTCGCCAAATTATATAAATCGCCAAACCACTCGCCAAATTATACAAATTGATATAATTTTTATTTTAAATAACGAAAGAACAAATAAATTCGTACAAGATTAATAAAAATACAAATAAAACGTCGAAATAAAAATAACTTGATGACGTATACACTTGTAACAACATTTCAAAATAAGCTAATATAAAAGGAATTAACTAAAGAGAGTCTTTGTCTCCTGGTATTTTTTAACAAAGCGAAAAGAAAGTTCTTTTAAATGAGACATTTTAAATTAATTCTCAAAATATCAAATAAATGTCTAGCGCAATTTCTAAATTTAAACTTTTTTGCAATATTATTTTGTGTTCATTTTATGTAATAACTATAATGTGACGTAAATGTGACGTAATTTCTAATAAGACTTGTAACGCATGTTAATGAATTTATTATTTTACAATATCCTTTCTCTTTTAAAATTCACGTGTATACTTTTTATGACGTAATTTTTAATAAGTTCCTGCTTTTTATACGTAATTATTTAATTCTAATTTGAAAGTTTTTTTCCTGTTTATAATAGTCACGTGTAAATAAATTTTTAATTTGAAGCAAACATTATTGCTTGCGCTTTTTATACAGTTGGCAACAGTTTAAATTAGTACAATTTCCTGAAATCTGTAAAAAATATCTCTAGAAATGCTGAAAATTTGAATTTAAAATAGAAATAAAACCTGAAAAAATGAGTCAAAATAAAAAAATTAATGCAATCTGCACTCCGGCAAATTCTAACGCATAAAATGATCTAAAAATGATTACACTGCCATGTATAGTTTTTGCTGCTATAAAACTTTTTTAGTGGAACGATTTTGTCCAACTTTAGCATTAAATAACTCTTAAAATAATTCTTCGATTTGAAAACTGTCTGCATCAGCGTGTTTATCAAACATTTCTGTATAAAACCACCGATTTCATATTTTTGTATGCATTATTTTTGTTAATATTAACGAAGAAAGGCCTCCGGTCACAAAAAAATCAAACCGGCGGCGGCGGCGGCGGCGGCGGTGACAGCGGTAGTTACTTTTTTTTAGAATAGAGAGATATTTATAAATGTTTAATAATCTGGAAATATGTGGGTAAATAGTCTTTATTAGTTCCCCCAAATTGAACTTTCCGCGTTCCATAGTTTACGAGTAAAATGACTGTCACAGACAGACACAGGAGTGATCTCATAATGATTCCTTTTTTACTTTTTAATTACGGAACCCTAAAATGTAAAAAAAAAATGTTCACGATTCACTAAAAGCAAAATTAATTTTTGTGCCAATAAATCTTATAAATTTACCACCACAAACAAAAAAGAAAATAATTAAATAGCTTAAAAATTTGATTAATTATAAAAAATAAAATTTATGTGGTCGTAAGTATTTACATTGTAAATAAACATTATTCTTCTGAAACAATGAAATTTGGGCTATATTTTCCTATATTTTTTAATCCTTTTAGTTTGTTAAAACAAAAACTGCTGTATAGCACATCTTGAAAGAAATATAAAACAGAAATTGAAGTGCATTAAGTAAATGCAGGCAATATATATGAAACAAATGACAAACAATAAAAAATCTAAAATAGTATAGTATAACGGAGCTCATAAAAATTCATAGTTTTGCATTGGATATCTGAGTTTATCATAAAAGTTATATTATAATATTCCTAATAATCAGACGTATTCGAATTCTTTATTCTCATGTTTATTCATATTTTCTACATATCATAATTTGTCTGCAGCAGTAAGACAACTCTGCTTTTTAAAACACTTATTTTCAAGCAATATATTCTACATGCCTTATCCTTCATCCTTGCGTCTTTCATTTTGAATTAAATTTGCACGCAGGAAATTCGTAAATTCGTTGTGGCAGAGACTGTATTGATGTCATTTTTTCATGTAAATATTCGCGTTCTTTGCATTTACAATACGGTTTTCTTTGAGATTAGCTCCATGGGGAAATTGAAAACACCAATTTTATCGCATAAGGGTTTTATTTCAAACAGTCAGGAGAGTAGGTGAGTCTACAGCGAATATGTTTTCTGTTTTAATCGGATTATTGTTCAAAAATCACAAAATAAAGAATAAATTGAATCATTTTTGAAACACTTATATTTACATAAGCGAAGTTCATCATAAAACACACACACACACGCATATACATGTAGGATTTGAATTTAAACTTAATTTATTTTCTTTATGACGAGCGTGATCATCAAAATAACTGACTCTTTGGTATGTTTTATTATCCATGATTTGAAAGCATGAGCTACGAAAATTCACCACCACGAGCACAAGGCCTGGAGATTTTCAAAATTAGAAAAGAGTCAGCCTATTAATTTTTATCATTCATGAAGCATCGACATATAAAATGTCAATAAAGGCAGTGTTAGGCCTAATTTGACTCTTCGGAAGAAAGTGTATTATATGTTAAGTGAGAAATGTAATGTGTTTGACGAAGCTACCGATAAATTTTCTTTCTGCAAATACACTGCTCAAAAAAATTAGTGGAGCAATCAAAAAAATGAAGAGAACAGTGCAAGACAGTCACGTATGGGTATAAAAAGGATAGTACATGTGTATCAATGCGCAATACAGAAAAAAAGACGCAGAAATGTTTTAAGGGAGCTTTTATTCTTTGAAAAGATCGAAAGAACATGAAAAGATGGTTTGGGGCAACAATTTGGTTTTATGTAAATGATAAAAAAAGTATTGTTTAGAAATGATGCAAGATTTTTAATATGGCGTGTGGTCTGCTTGAACAGCCAAGACTGCTGCACACCTGTTTTCCATGGATGCGATGAGGTTATCGACAAAACATTGGGTATACTGTTCCACTGCTCACGAATTGCAATCTCCAAGTCCCGGACAGTAAAAGGAGTCCTTGGTCTCGCAGCAATGCGCAGTATGTCCCAAACTGAGTATGTCCCAAACATGCGCGATCGGATTTAGGTCAGGAGAGCATGATGGTCATTCCATACGCTGTATTGTTTTAGCTTCAAGCATATTTTCCACATGACGAGCTGTATGAGGTCTGTCATTATCATGCATGGAAAAAAAGAAATCACTAATTGCTGCAACATAAAATACGCATAAAATACGACATGAGGTCTCAGTATCTCGACTGTATAACTTCGGACCGTCAAAGCGCCATTCCGAATTATATGCACGCCCGTACATCCACCTATGCTGATTCCAGCTCATAGCATCAACCCACCTCGTCTGTAATGTGATCGTTCACGAACGAATGTGGGATCATTTTGAGTTTCTCTTTCTGCCCATGCCAAATAACATCCGATGTCACATCCAGACTGAATCGTGACTCGTCTGTAAACAGAATTTGACTCCAACAACGTTGCTTCCAAACTCGATGTTCAGTTGCCCACCTTCTTTGGACCGCACAGTTGCTTCAGATCAACAGAATGCAGACCTTTTGCTTACGTGCATAGAGCCTACTCTAATCATGCCTTTTTCAGACTGTTTGCCTGTGGCCTAGAACAACTGTGTTTGCAGCAGAGTAGCATTGCCCGTTCCGTCTAGGCGAGCTGTTAACAAGATATATCGGTCATCAGTTTCTGTTGTAGCACATGACCGACCTTGCCCATGTCGGTGTCTACCATCCCATGTGTCCTGGAATGAATGTCAGAGCCTTGCATTGACACTTCTTGCGACTCCAACAGCGTCCTCTACTCTTCGTTGTGTTTCCCCAGATTCGGCTCTCCCGACAACACGTCAAGGCATGGATTTCGGTAAACCACATTGTTGTGACATTATGAAGTCACCTTTTCTCAAAACACCAGCTGAGCAATTGAATTTTACAAGTGAGACCGTGAAACAGACGTTTCTGAAAAATCCCGATTTCTGCACTTATCTCCTTTTTCTAGTTTTTGACGTCATAAACTTTAATTTGCATGTGAAATTTTCTTTATCTGTTTTCTACTACGCTTTAAATTTTGGATGTTTTAATTTACGTTACTTATCGGTGTAAATATTTGCGTAATTTTGTTAAAACCATGTGCTCCCCTAATTGTTTGGAGCAGTGTATGTATATTAAAGTTCATGTGATATTATTTCGATGTTTAGTCATCCAAATAATCCAGTAAATTAACTTTTTACATATTATCTTCCTACAAATTTATATGTATATTAGTTTTCTTAGTATACCGTTAATATATATTATTAAACCCAACATTATAAAATTTTCAGTATGTTTCATTTAAATAATGTCTAACCGGATGCTTTTAATTTTCAGCTACATATAGTTCAGACATATAATTTTCGAAATTTCATACTGCTTTTTCATTTTCTAATTTACAGATAATTTTTAAGTTACCGCAGTTGTTACTTTATTATCATAATTTTTTGCGTTATTGTGACATATTTAAAAATTTATATGTCTAATTGAAAAATATTATTTTTAAAGCAGAATTTTTAAAACACACACGACTATTCATTCTTTGATGAAAGTTGTTTGTTTGGATATGTACTATCACATCTTAAGTATTTGCCCATCTTTTATGAAACACATTGTATGTATACCGGGTGAGCAAAAAGTCCGTATAAACTTTAAATATCATAAATACCGAAAAAATAACCGAAATAAAAAACTGTTTCAAGGATTAGCATCACGGGAATTAGCAAAAGCGGTCACGAGAATTTTTTAAAGACAGAAATAAAAAATAACTCAAAAAACAGAGGACAATGGCGCTGGTTCGTGCGATTTTGGTGGAAATATGCAAATGAAATGCTTATAAGAACTTCTTTTCCTAATCCAGAACTAGTGCATCGTTGTGAGCCGTGTACGTGATCAAGGATGCTGAATATGATGGATAAAGCTTTGTTGGTGAAGTTATTTTACGTGAACTAGTTCTGGATTAGGAGCGCAAGTTCTTATTATCGTTTCATTTGCATATTTCCACGAAATCGAACGAACCAGCGACATCTGTGGGCTGCTTTTTGAGTTATTTTTTATTTCTGTCTTAAACAAATTCCCGCGACCTAGAGATACTAATTCTGCAAACAGTTTTTCATTACGGTCATTTTATCGGTTTTTATGAATTTTTAAAGTTTATACGGACTTTTTGCTCACCTGGTATAGAAATAAATATTTGGACAGAGTGTAGTTTTTGGAAGTGTATGGGGGTTTATGATCGATAAAAATATAATAAAATTGCTTTCCCTCTTGCGGATGCTCAAGGTAGTTTCTCATTTTTTGTAATGGAAGCTACCTAAAAGCAGGTTCTCTTTTCCTCGATAGGTCAGGGACAACGCAGCCCAGTTGTTAGAAGGGAATAAGAATTGTGAGTCGATGTTCATCGGTTCGATATCGGCGCGGTCTGGTCGGTTGCTTCTGTAAATTGTTTCGGATTTTTCTTCTACAAGAGCGTCATACCAACTTCAAATGACCATACATGAAACATATCAGTTTCAATATGTTTGGTACAGTGTAACATCATTAAAATACACTGTGAACGATTTTCTCTTTAGACCATAATGTAATGGCATTCTTTTAAATGCTTCTGTATATGAAATATGAATGCTACGCGCTTTATTTTCGACACCAAACACTCCATGGAAAATCTCAATAACATATATCAATTACACGGCAATCCGACAATATTTACATGGCCAGATAAACAGTCAGAAAGGCACGTCTAGATAAACCTATCTCATAAATACTTTTCATCTATTTTGGAAAGTGCTAAAAAAGAGTAATTAAACTTAACCACCGTGTCATTTAATTAAAAACTTTGAATAATGTATGTTTTATAATACTTTATTGTTATTTAAAATTTCATTACTATACATCTTATTTAAGTATTGCGCGGCAGCGCAATACTTACGCGCAATACTTATTTATTTCCAGTGTCACTTCTCAATGTTAATTTAACATGGAAAAGCCTATGGAGATCATAACTTTTTCATTTTTTCTTCCCACCTTTTTGTCCCTGATGCCACTCATTTTTTTTCTTTACTAATTCTAATGATATTATAAATTTAAAGTGTAAAAACGTTTCCCTGACGTCAGAGTCAAAACGAATGGTAAAATATCTTTGCATATGTATGCATTATAACCGAGAGAGAAACGTGGGCCAATTGTTTTTTTTGTGTTATTCAAATATTTTTCTTAATAATTCCAATTTTCGCTTTTTTCATTGAAAATCAACGGATATATTTCATAGAAAATGTAGCATTTTACTTCATTGTTGCAAAAATTTCAAAAGCCGTAATAATAATTTATTTCTGTTTAGTTGAAAGATTTTCACGTGAAATAATAAATTGAGCTAGTTTTTTTTTTTTTTTTTTTTTTCAAAAATTAAAAAGGTGAATATGGCGTCATAGTGGAAATAAAGAGGATATTTTCAGAATAAGTTTTTGCTTTGATCAAGTTTATATTTTAGTAAAAAGTTTCTAATGGATAACTATTTCTACGCTGGTAGCTAACTTAGTAAGGTAATACATAACTTAAATTTTAAAATGTATTTTTTTTCCGAGATGATAACTATTTATGCCCCAAGTTAAACTTAGGTAATAATTTTCTGATGTGTTTACATCACTCCTTGGAAGAGAATAAAGTTTAAAAATTTAAGTAAAACTTTTATTTTTTATTTTTTTCTGTATCACAGCTATAATATTGTTAAATATTTGCAGTAAGGATTCAACACAATTTACATTTACATTAATAGCGTTCCTGAGTGAGAAATAGGGTATCTAAATTTAAGTGAAGTTAATTTATTATGTTTTGATTATAGATTTTTTACTTTCAGATTGGAAGTTTTTGTCCAAATTACCGCAACCTGCATATTAGTACAGTGGTGAAATATTTTGAATTACACATTGGCAAACTGCATTTCACATTCTGGTACAATACCGCATACATCAAACACTGATGATGATACTCTCTATTAATTTTGAAATGCGTTCGTCTGAGTGCTGTAGTTATTAAAAAACTTGACATATTAAACAAAAACATAATTTGAAGAACAAATTAAAAAAAAAAAATATTTCCTACATTATTTAAGCCCGAGAAGGGACCGATATTAAGATATTTCATTCAATTAGTTCTACATTTAATGTTAAATTTTTGTAAAATTAAAAAATTAAAAATAAAAATCATACAATATGATGCTTAAAACAATCTAAAAAATTAGATTCCGTTTAAATGAAATCGAAATGAGTCTTAGACTTTTTTTTAAGTTCTGTATTTCGCATGCATCTTATCATTTTACTCACAATTGTCATAAACATAATACAAAATCTGCAATACAAATATTTTCAATTAAAAATGGAAGAAGTCTAAGATTTATTTCGATTTGATTTGATAGGACACAGGCTATATATAATACCGGTGTCACTACCACCTCGGGTTGGCAGGAACTGAAAATGTTCTAAAAAAGGCCTTTAAAAATTTTCTAAATTACGCTTTCTATGGAATATTAGGAAATACCAAAACGATTTTAAAAGTAATGCTGGCAAATTAATGGTGACAATTCCTGTTTCAACATAGGTATTTTATGTTGGCACCACTACCACTAAAGGGATGGTAGACCGTTAGACAAGAATCTTGGAATTTGACATGATGGTTAGTTTTAAGATATAGATTTAAGTGATTTATGACAAGAATCATATCAGCAAGAGCTTTCCAATTAGCCTGATATCATTTCTTCTGATCTCACAAGGAAGGTCTCCATACTGGGCATACTCAGAGTATTTTGAAAAAAATACCAATTAAACTACTTATGTATGTAATAAAGGATCAGTCAAATTTAGCGGCGGAATTACAGTAGAAAGTCTGTAAAAAAATAAAATACTTTCGAGTATTTGGCGCGAAAACACGAAAGCGTCACGCTATTTGGCGAGCAGTACTTTTCCTCGCCAAAAGCAAACGATTTTAATGCATCTGAAAATTGTTTGTTAATTGATTTTCAGAATGCATGTAAAAAGTATTTAATGAATTTAATCATAAAGAATGAGAGTTTAATAAATACATTTTTTCGTATTACATATTTATGTTGCTTGTTACTTAATTTTATTACTTTAAAAACAATTTCATCTATAAAAAATACTTTCATATATTTAAGCGTATTCCAAAATAAAGGCAAGATTCATTTAGCAGTTATTCATTTCAAACCAAGGAATTCGTCGTTTCCATAGCAACAAAATTGAACCGACAGCGCTCATTGGACTTAATTTTGAGATATTGAAACAGTTTTAATTTTGTTTTAATTCATAAAATTTGATATTTAACTTTCATTATAAATACATATATGACAAAACTATAGCTAAGTCAAAATAAAACTGGCAAAACTACAGTTATTTAAGTTAAATTTATTTAAACAAGTTCAATATGGAATATTTTTATCTTAAAGAGTATTCGACATGAAAAAGTATTTTTCGAAATTTCATTTCATCGCCAACCGATGATGAATCGCCAAATAAACGAAAATTTTATTATTTTTTTACGAACGTTCTATCGAAATTCCGCCAAAAATTTTTTATAAACATATATATCCACATGAGACGAACACTCTGTAATTTTTTCAGATTTTTCTGAATGTGCCCGTATGGAGACATTCCTTGTCAGATCTGGTTTTATTCTTTACCGGTTATGTAATCCAAATGAGCTTCGACCTGAAGTTTAAAATTATCAAAATTGTTTTTAACAAGCTTTTCGATTGTCATTAAATAAGTCGTAATTTTACAGAGCTTCTCACGCATTAAATGGGAACATTTAATGAAGAGTTTTGACACAACGATGCATAGTTCTTAATTTCGACATTGGTTTACGCAAGCATGAAAACTCAAATTAAAAATATGTTTTGCTACTTAAGGCTGCTGGTCACTCAGTTTCCGAATTTCTCTCCGTAATGTTAAGTCTATGGGTTTTTAATACATTCTTATATTTAAAACATATCATCAGAAAATTAATATTTTTAACTTCTTTTTTTTTTGTATACTATTCTCAAAGGATGTCTCTTTTTTCCTTAGTTGTCAAAATATTTCTAAAATACATTCTGAATTTAATATTTTATGTGTTTAAAGCTGACGAAATGGGAGTAAATATTTAACACTGGATATAAAATTAAGCATATATTTTAGAAATATTTTGACAACCAAGGTAAAATGTGAAATCTTTAAGAAGAGTATACAGAAAAAAGAATTTGAAGAAATTAATTTCCTGGGGAGATATTTTATATATAAGAATGCGTCAATCACACATGGACTTAACATTACTGAGGGGAATTTGAAGCTGAGTGACTAGCAGCCTTAATCCACAATGAAATAATTTCTTTTGGATCTTAACCAAATATTGATTAAACAGATAAGTATTTGAGTATGTATAGTATCTTATTTAAAACATAAAAGCATGTATACGAAAAGAAAATATTTAAAAAGCTGGACTTAGCCCTGACTATTTTTTCTCAACAGCACATACTTGGTCACAATACAGTGCAGTAATGAAGGGATTATAGGCATTCTCACAATATGTGCAAAAGGAGAAAATAAACATTATTTTTTCAATAGTAACATTTGCGTATTTTAATAATTTATTTCTAGACGCTTCAAATTTGCGAATCCAAAATTAAAGCTCATACTGCCAAGTAGTTTTTGAGTTATGATTAAAAATCTGTTTGCATTACGATCTGTTTTACAACGATTAAAATAAAATTAATATTAGGAGTAATAAACTATACGAGTACAAAACAGTTTGACACATTGGTGATATTGACAGCATGGTATCTTCCATGAAATTAATTTTACTTTAAACTAGATTTTGTGTGGTGTAGAGAAACCAATTTGTAATACATAGAAAGTAACATAGTTCTATCAATATGACGCAAATCACTACATATTCACCGCCCTTTCAGTACTAGGCGTGAGCGCTGATACCAAAATTGTTGGCAGCCGTAGGCGATTTTTTTTAACGTACGTACATGCGGCCCCCTATATTTAGACACCAGTATTTAATAAAATATTTTTTGGCTTCTATAATCTTAGAAAAATAAAAAATATATATTGGTACCAAAATTCAAGGGACCGTACACATGCTGAAAAAAATCCGCCTTCGGCTGTCCTCATTTTTGGCCTAGTATTCCGAGGGCGGTCAAATATGTTATAACCTGTATTAAAGAAAATCGCAAAAAGAAAGCCCTGTGTACTCTAGTAATATTGATGTGATTGCGCTGTACGACAAAATTTAACTAATGAAGACAATTTAATGTTTACCATGTTTTAAGGATATCTCACAAAAATACACCCCGTGGTATCACACTATAATTATAAATAAACAAATTAAAATTAAAAATATTTTTTGTTTGAAAATGCTAAATTTTAAACTAATATTCAAATTCGTAGTTCGTATTCTTTCGCATTTCTTTGCAATGTTGTTTAATGCGAAAGACTATAAAAATTTTAAGCAACATTTTATCACTTTTTACTCTTTCTTTCATTCGGCTTTTGTTCAAAGGATAAAAGCATAATTTCCTCCAAGAATATGGAAAAAAGAAAAGTCAATTTCATTTCTAAACTTTCTATTTTCATCTCGCTATTTCTTATATGCAAAAGTGTAAAATTTCTTTCTTTTTTTTTTTTTCTTTTTTTTTTTTTTATGTACAAAAAATTTCCGGAGTGTAGAAGTTGTTTTATATATTATAAAAAAATTCAGTAACTTCCGAGAGCTTTTGTCAGAAGCAAAGATTTTGCACAGTGTGAATAAATTGTTTGAAGTAAGATAAAAGGGAAAAAAAATAATTTGAGACGTTCTAATAATTCTTTAAGAATTTAAAAATCTTTTATATATCATAAAAACAACAATTTTATTTATTAGAATTTTATTTTAACTTAACAGAAATGGTTAAGAGAAACAAATAGCAGTAAAATCAAATAATGAGTATAAATTATTATAAATGTATTATGTTGTATTATACAATACGACATTATGTACTATGGAGAATAGAATGATTCTATTTAGAGCATAACGTGGTATTTTGTACCAAAATCAACTTACTGAAATTCTCTTTAGAATAGATGATAATTGAGAAAGTTGGATAGACAGAATATGATGAGATGGCAGACAAGCATTCCATTTTTCGATTATAATATTTATACGAGATTTTCATCAAGATAAACGTTTTTCAGTATAAAAATAAGTTTTTTAAAAGTTAAACAGTTTCGGAAGATAGATGAAGAACCTTCTGCATGTTATTTGCAGTTAATTAAAACTTTCTTTTAAAATTCTTCTAAAATAGAAAACATGTTATCATTATAATACCAGAGATGATCTGTTGTGAATAACTCTTGATAGATTAAAGTTTAAATTTTTCGTTTTTGAGGAAAATGTAACGTTTTAACAATTTTTTATACTGATTATATTCTTATACTGTAAAATAAGATGTTAATGTACATGATCTTCATTTTTAGGGTTCCGTACTTAAAAAGTAAAAACGGAACCATTATAAGATCACTTCTGTGTCTGTCTGTCACAGCCATTTTACTCGTAAACTATGGAACGTGGAATGTTCAAATTGGGGGAAGTAATAAATGCTATTAACCCGCATAATTTTAGATTATTAAACATTCATAAATATATTTAGTCAAAATGTAGAGGGGCTTATTAGGCTACTTGGAAAAAAATCTTTTATTTGTGTATCCTTTAGGGTATCGTGTGACAGCTTGTGTAACGCTGAACTCAAAAATACTATCCTTTTAATTTTAGGTATTATATTTTCAAAGATATCGTCGAAAATATACCGCCAAAATATGTTCCTCCCATCTAATTCTGAACTTACTGAAACTAAAATTATGAAAAAAATTAGAGGTAGTGGGCGTTAATTTAAACCTTGAAAGAAAATTATAGCGACTACCCTAGGTCACATAGTTTTTGAGAAAATCGCATTTTTCTGTTACACACAAATTTCGACTTACGGGCATTCATCAAAACTGTAGAGCAGCGCTGGAGGTACCTATCGTAGCAGAAGTATAAAAGCATTGTTGATAATGATTTTCGGAAAAAAAAATCGTCAGTAATTAGCCGAGATATTAACCCTTAAATATACGGACAGTTTGGACTTACATATTGACAGGGGCGGCGTGCTCCATACCTAGTTAACAACTTTTAATGATATATATGTGTAATGTAATGTCCAGTAGCAGTATAAAAGCATTAAACATCAAACTGTTAAAAACAGACTAATTTAAGTGGTCTCAGGAAAAATTGGAAAAATAGAAAAAAAGACCATTTTCACCATTTAATGTCTTAAAATGTATATGATTTTGAAAAACAATTTTTATTGGGATGAAAGATATTAGTATGTTCTTTCATTTGATGTATTTAAAAAATTGCAAGATGCAGAATTAGTATTTATAGGGGGCTCGAAATTGTTAGACATTTGTCGAGCAAAAAATTGGCATAACAGCTTACGCACAGGATTACAAAATAGATATTGAAACGAGAATGAAACTTTCAGTTCTTACTTATACTTTAGATTATATTAATTACCCTGAACTTAAATAAATTTGTATTTAAAGCATTTTTATATTTTTAATGCAAAGTTGTATTTAGCTAATACAAAATTTTGAAAATTTCAATAATATAGTCACCTAAAAAATACTTTTTTGAACAATAAAAAGGAAATTTTAGATTCAGTTTATACAGACTAACATGAAATATATGTTTTGAAAATTTCATAAAAAAAAAATTCGGAAGTTTTTGAGGTATCCTGCGGGTTATGCCCAAAAACGTCATTTGGAAAAAAAAATGACTTTAAGTAGCCGCGGAAACGTCCCTTCAGCTATTGAGCGGGTATAATTCTAAAAGCCATAACTTCTGTTCTAATGGGAATTTCAAGGAAACACTTATATCCAAATGTTCATAAAATATAGGAATTTAACATGTAAAAAAGTTTAGAATTTCTAAAATTTTGAAGCTTTAAGAGTCTTGCAATCACTTAATTAGAATGAATCACATGAATACCATGGGATTTGCGACTAGTTTGCTTTGAGTGGCTCTCTCAGTACGACTCGAGTGACTTTAAAAGTTAACTAAAAACTTATCTGGAAAAACGCTGCATGGACCAAGGCGGCTTTGAAACTTTGAAACTACCTCCTTTCGAAGCGCGCTTAGCACAATCTCAAATTTAAACTTTGAGGTTTCGTTTTAGCTACACTGTAAAAAGAAATGATATTACTACGCTGAATTTTGTTTTAAGAAATGCCAAATAAAGTTTAAATATGCACTGCTTTTATTGTCAGTACCGAATTAAGTTCATCATAAACATATTAGGATAATATTAAAAAATGAGTTATACAGGATAGCAATATTTGATATTATTTACTTTCCATATCTCTTTGAGCTTTCATGGTATATCCATTTACACTTTTCTAATATATACAGTTATAACCAACCTTACGTGATATAGTTTTTTTTTTCTCAAAGTCTTAGTATTCTTTGAGCAACAGTTTTTTTAATAATATAATTACAAATTCATATATTCATTCTACGGAACCCTCTGTACGCGAGTAATACTCGCACTTGACCGTTTATTTAAATTATGTTTATGAATTTTCTATACATATTCAGTAACGTTCTCTTCTAAACACCTTGAAAAATTTGCGCAAAGTACTAACACCTTTTTGCTCTTTAATTTTTATTTGGCTCATATTCCGAAATTTCCAAACTATTTCTCGTCAAAGTAAATATCTCCTTAAAATTAGTTGAAATGCACTAACATTTATGCTGTGGACGAGATAACAACTTATCTACTTTTAATAAAGTTCCTGATTTTAACTTTTCTGAGATTTTTTTTTTTTTTTGTTATTCGCTTATCTTTATCAATAACCATCCTAACTTTTGTAATTTCCCCTTTTTTGTCGTTACGGAAATTTCTTTGTCATTTCTTTTATGATTAATATGTAAACAAATCTCGCAGATTAGAAGATCTCTAAAAATATTTCATTTCTTGTTACATCAGATAACATATATATATATATATATAGATAGATAGATAGATCGAGTTCTGCCGTTAATATTTTTCTTTTTAATTACGAATTTAAATTTGTTTCAAACAGTAATAAGAGTTTTGCAGTTTTAAGGTACATTAATTATTTAATCATCTTCGATGACAAACTCTTGGTATTGATTAACGATATCTATCCTCCATGATTAAAATTAAATAAGACTTCTGATGATAGTTTGCATGTTACTTTTTTGGATTTAGATCTATTAATTAAATATAATAATATTTTAGTTAAACTTTTTGGTAAACGAGATTTTTTTAAGTTTGATAATCAATGCCACACTGGTTTTCAAATTTAAGTAAAAGGATTTTTATCAACATTAGTGTGGGGCAAGTTTATAGATTTTATTGGATTTGTAGCAGTAAAGAATTTTTGAGTTCGCAGATTTTTAAATTTACTGCTAAGCTTTTTTACCATAATTTATTTCCATATCAGTTTATTTTTCATTATGTAAATCAGCTTAAAAAAGTTTTCTGAAGTGGCAACAGCTAAGCGGCCAAACACCGTAATGGATACCGAGGGGACTGCTTGAGTATATGAAGAATGTGGACTAAAATCTTTTTAGAACGTCTGCATTTTGGTGAATTTCAAGTTGGACCTGAAGTGAACTGGAATGGAATTTATGAATATCAAGATGACGGAAAGGCTGGCCTAGCTGGGTTTACGGCCTTGCAAGCAACTCTTGCTGTTAGAAGGATGATGTGGAGTGAGTAAATATTTTAAAGGTATCAGTTTTTCAAGTCTTCGCTGGTGAAAATGGGGATATGGCTTTCTCACATGTTCAATGTTTTTAGTTACTTAATGATTTAGTTTTATAAGAATTTGTATGGGGGTTAGTCGTATCTTGCGAAACCAGTGAGGATTCAATTTCTATTTTATTTGCTACCTGTTTTTTGACGCCTACCACTTTCAGACGGCCATGAGTTGTTTGTTTATTGTTTTTTGTTATAAATGTTCATTGGTTTTATTGTTGTGTTTTGCACCCTCTTTTTCATACATTTCATAGTTCATATACATTTGATAGAGCTATATATATATTTATCTGCACAAATGAATGCACTTTTCCAATTTTTGTCTACATGTGTTTAAAAGAAAACTTCCAAACTTTAAAATTCAACAAATCATGAACTATCTATCCTAACTGTAATGATAAAATACCTGTCATATTTATCAGAAATCTTATAAATTTTGCCTATGGTAAGATAAGAAATGTTTCACATCTTAGTCAAAAGTAGACGCTGTTGTCGTTTAATTTTTAAGAATGCTGAATTTAAGCATAATGTTTTAAATTGCGAACGTCTCGCAATTTCCCCGCTTCAACATCTAAACAGAATGAAATGTAAAAACAGATGCAACTTTATACGTGAGTTTAAAAAATTTCCAGAACTATTTCGATTTTGCAGCATTTACCATTTCACTTATCACACTAGTGAAAGGTTTTAATTGCAATCCTTCAGAAATAAATAATTTAAATTTTGGTTTTCGTTTAATTCCTACAAGAGATGAAGATGAAAAAGCTCTGGTGCGATTATTTGTAGGTGTCGATTTGTCGACAGATGACTTTTTTTTTTTTTTTTTTTTTTTTTTTTTTATAAAAAAACGAATCATGAAATTGAATGTGTGTCATTATGTTACCATTTCTTAATTTAAATTAAGTTAGTTAAGATTTTTTTCTATTACCTATTTAAATTGAAAATAATATTTCTGTCAAATTTTAACAAGAAATTTACATCAATAAAATTGTAACACATTTTATTTCCATTATGTTCTGCTATATATCTCTTTTGTTCACAACAGTGGAATGATTTAATTCCTATCATTATAGAAATGTCATTAAAATTACTTAAGAATTAATATCTCTGAAAATAAATTATATATTTCAAAGAGCTATTATGGACGTCCTTTGATTCTTAAGTATATTAAGCCTTCCTTTAGATATGTAATTCATTCTTTTTTTCGCTGGATTAGATGTGAAATAAGAACACACAATCAAATTCTGATGTAATATATACCCTTTGTTACTTGCACAATGCAAAACTATTCAGGTCTCTACAGTAAGCAGTTGTTAAACTTAAACATTTCCAATAACTTTCAACTTTCAACGTTTATGACTTCGGTTCAGTTTCGAATTAAGACACTTTTCTTCGAGAGGGATTTTTGTAGCCTCGGCGAGGACATTATAGTGTCCTGGGGGGGGGGGGGGGAATTGCAGTTTCTGATCATTAAAAATACAAAATTTCGAAATGTTCCGGTGGGACATCTCATTGCTCCGGGGAAAGGGGGGAGGTGTCGCCCTCGACAACACTGCTTCGGTTTGCCTTTTAGTCTGTGTGAACGTACTCTAAACTCGCGTAAATATACTTTGATTGGCATATACATGTTATATGTTATTGAGCTTTACTATAGCACGCATGTTTTGAAAATGTAACAGTGATTTTACAGTTTGTTTAGAAGGACAAATTTACCCTTAGAGTTTTGTTTATGGCAAAAAATTGTTTGCAATGAAGTTTAATAATATTGCACGATTTCAAACATATCGGAATCGTTTTAAGAGGTCTCAGGATTCTTAAAATTGGAATAAATAAAAAAAAGACCATTTTCAACATGCAATATCTGAAAATGTATATGATTTTAAAACACAATTTTTATTGGGATTAAATATAAGAATATTTTCTTTCATTTCATGTATTTAAAAAATTACAAAATGCAGAATCAGTATTTATAGGGGGCTTCAAACTGTCAGACATTTGTCGAGCGGAAAAATGATATAACAGCTTACGCGCAGGATTAAAAAATAAATTTTGAAACTAAAATGAAATTTTTTGTGACTAATTATTCTTCAGATTATAATAATTACCCTGAATCCAAATACATTCGTATTTAAAGCATTTTTATGTTTTTAATACAAAGTTGTATTTAGCCAATACAAAATTTTGAAAATTTCAACAGTATTACCACCTTAATTTTTTTTACAATAAAAAGTAAATTTTAGGTTCAATTTATACAAACTAACATGAAACATATATTTTGAAAATTTCAAGAAGAAGTATTGAAAAGTTTTTGAGATATCATGCGCGCTACGCCCAAAACCGCGATTTTGAGAAAAATGACTTCAAAGTTTCGGAAACAACCTTCAGAAATTGAGTGAGTATAATTCTATAAGCCATAACTTACGTTCTAATGGGAATTTCAAGGAAAAAAATATATTAAAAGGTTCAGAAAACATAAGAATTTAACATCTAGAGAAATAAAAATTTCGAAAATTTTGAAGATTTAAGTGTCCTGAGCCCCCTTAAATAATTACGGTGAGCTACACTATGCTTACTGCAGAATATGGTTTTTGTGGCAAATGAGGTGCATTCGTACAATAAGTAGTTTCAAAAATATTCAGATCTAGGTGCAATAGCTGTTCCACTCTTATGCAAAAATACATGAATACAAAATCCATTACGATTACACATATTAATTTCTGTAATACGGAAATAATAGGACTCCACCATGGCAACCTACAATTATTACCTATCATGGGATATCACTGAATTAATTGCGCATGATAGAATTTAATAAAAAGAATAAAACTTTTCTTAATATCTTTTAAAGTTTGATTAGAGTTTCATAAATTTTGAAATGACTCGCCAAAATTCTGCAACGTTTATATATATTAAATTTCAAACCGGTTGGTTGGGTAGTTTTTACGCTGTTAAGTGCTGACAGACATACGGACGGACTAGACCATTACTATAGGTGTTACGTATATATATAATTACGAACGCACCTAAAAACTACAGATCAGTTACAGTACATCATAAATCAATTTGGATACTTTTACGACTAAAGATGGTGATTGTTAAATTAGGGACTTCATTGATTTTCCAAATTATTTACTTAGATATTTATACCTTATTATGGGGACCTTCTACATTAGCAGACCAAAAAAAGCACTTTTTATGATTTTTTGGGTTTTTTTTTTTTTGTAAGAAAACTGCATGATGGATCCTTTTGAAATTTTAACAGTTTATTGTAAATATCGTAAGGTATACACAAGAATGTTTTTGTTAGATTTCGTTGCTTCCTCTCTGTGTTATAAGCAAATATGTTCAACTGCTTTGGAAAATTTCGTCTGAACGGTGGGCATGATAGCGCCTGGTAGAATTATCTGAAACACAAAAATACTTTTTTTTCGTAAAGTTCGTGAGTAT
Organism: Maratus speciosus; assembly: GCA_963932465.1. NCBI lineage: Eukaryota > Metazoa > Arthropoda > Arachnida > Araneae > Salticidae > Maratus > Maratus speciosus. The sequence continues at coordinate 61,256,249 of OZ010788.1, forward strand.
TTTCGTGAGCTAGTTAAATTAAAGGAACCCATAAATTTATTAAAAAAAAGTTATGTAATAGCTGATTTAAAAAAAAAAAATGTTAAAAAAAAATCGTTCTTATTTGTTAGTAACTTTTTTTAAAATAATTTTAGTAAAAGCTTTAATTCATATCGAAGACAATTAAATAAGCTTTAAAAAAAAAATCAAGATGATCCATTGAGTAGGTTTTTATAAAGCTTGCCCCCCGTGTCAAAAAATGTGGTTGAACATATTTGTTTATAACATAGAGTAGAAGCAACAAATTCTAATAAAAAAATTCTTGTGTATACCTTAAGATATGTACAATAAACTGTTAAAATTTCAAAAAGATCCATCATGCAGTCTTCTTTCAAAAAAATCATAAAAAAGTGCTTTTGTTTTTTGGTCTCCTAATGTAGAAGATCCCTTAATATTTTGAGGTCTTAGCCCGAGTCTCTCTCGGTCTGAGTGAGCTCGCCGAAGCGAACGAAGAGTCTCTCGGGCTCATCTTTTAACTATCTGAGCTATAAAAGTACATACTATCTCCAGTGTGCCCACTAGGGTGGGCCGAAAAAAACTTTTTTTCTTTTTTTGATTCGCTATACCGCGGAAAACTTGTGTCTAGGGTAGCTTAGTAAAATGCAATAACAAAATAAATAAATTTTTACGTTTGGCGGTAGCGCATCGGGCTTAAAATTTGAGAAAAAACGATTGTGATAATTTTTCTAATTAATGGAAATAAATCAAATAACTTATATAACAAGCAGCTATAGACATATTTTAGAGGAAAAGAGTATAGGAATGATAAATAAATGAAAAAATAAGTACATTTCGCAACACATTGGCAGCGGATTATGTTTTTAAAAAAAGGCATTTTTTTTTTTTTTTTAAATGGCAAATTTTCATTGAAATAAAAACTACTTTTCTGATTGTAGTATTACCTGATCTGATTACTTTTATCTGATTGTACCTGAGTGTAATTTCACTTTGTAATAAAATATAGTCCTTTACTTGTCTTTACTATCTTTTGGAAGTTTGAAATAAGAATTGCTTGAAAAACTAGGCACTGAAGATCTCGAGAAAAGTGTCGTTCTTATAAAACCATCTCTGGACCCAAAGACGTTTTGTGATGCCTCGGTTACCAGCTTCATGCACCGTTCTACTGTTTGGGATTGACATGGGAATTGGTCAGATTTCTACTTGGCCGCTGTTTCACCTGATTCGACCTTAGACAAAATTTCTTCGTTGGTGGCTCTTCTCAGAAAAAGGCGGTGGTGACAGTGTGGTAGAGTTCCAGTGAATCATTTCGATGTAGCCTGTAGCTAGAAAAATGATTTTGAATGTTTGAAAGCACCTGATTGACTTTCTTTTAGAAGCTAAGTTTCTAACCTTCATAATTCTTCTGAAACATAACTCTCGTATATGATCCCTTTTATTTACTATCATACTCAAAAGCAAATTTTCTGGATTGCCAAAAAATGCGTTTCTCTCAATTATTGGGTCAATGACCGTCAACAAGTTTTCAAAGAGGAATTTTGACGATTTTATAACTTTCAATACATGTTCCGGCCCATTTGTGAAGTATTTACTTTTTTTTTAATACTTAACCATACAGGTACATGAGACTTCAGGAGAAAAGAAACTATAATCTTATGTTCGTCTGTTGGATTTCTAAAACTTGAATACAACTCTAGAAATCTGTTCTCCGTCGTTACCCACCTTGAGAGGAAAGTGTGCCGGGCTCAGAACAGACAAATCTTCAGGACAGCTGCCTGCTTTTGTAGTACAAATAATGTCCATTAGGTACTGCTGATCTTTGCTTAAATTTTGCCGGCCAGTTCTGGAAATTCACACTCAACACTGTTAAATTTACCACTGGGAGTTTCTAACATTTCCTGAGCTGCATGCCAATCGGACTAATCATTTTGGCCAGTCGTTTCACCATTTAAAGTTTGAAACAAATGCTGGAATGGCAACTCATTGAAATGTCAGAGGAATACACATCACCTCTTCCCACTGTAGTGGTCTTTTAAATTCTTCTTCAATGTGAATAACACCGGTTTTACACACCGTATTAGTAACAGCGGAATCACATCCAATCACATTTTTTTGTTGCCTTTACGTTCACACTTCCAATTTTACCAATACCATGCATTCTTTGAAAGTACAAGAATTTTAGTTCAATGATGGGTATATTTTTTACTTTTTCACAGTTACAAATAATAGAGACAGGACACTCACAAACCTCAGGGACCATTTTACAATTGCAGTCTAATGTCATTTTCAATTACACGCAGAGACATCAAACAGTAACAAAGATTTTTTTTTTTAAATCTTCAACTCTCTTTTTCAACTTTTACTTTCCCTTATCACGCTTAAAGGACTCCATAAGATTAGGATAACTGTCATGATATGCATTTATTAACTGAACAATTCTGTAAGGCGTTACTGTCAGTATTGAAGCTTTATCAAACACAGATATAACTTTTGGCGTCACAATAATAGAAACGTGATTTCAAGGCTAAGTTGTAATTTTCATGGAAGCAACACTTGAGAACGTCCTCATAAGTTGGAAGTTTATTCACCGGTAACTCTTTTAGGCGGCCAAATAACGGGCAGTTAAAGTCACTGCGAATAATTTCTTTGGAAACAGCCATAACACAGCAATCGAATCACTTATTAAGCGGTCATTAATTAAATCAGTCTTTAAGAAACGCGATTGAAACGCACAAGAAGAACACACTGCTAATCATAGCCGGCAAAATTCTATAATTCTAATATAGTGATCAATTCACAGGAACCGTTGTGACATAAAGCACACGCATGCGTATCGCACAGTGCATTGTGAAGTGTCAGTAAAAGCAGTATTGACGGGCTCCAATTCGCAGCAGGGCTCGTCGCGCTGGACTGCTACCAGAATATAGGGACTCATAAGTCATAATACAGATTGAATGCGTCAATTTAAGGATATTTTAATTGCTTTGCGCTACCCTAAATGAAGTAATTTTGTTTCTTTTGTTTATTATAATGTGCTTTTTCATCTTTCTTATAAAGCCTTTTCACCATAGCAGTTTTTTATCTTTTTCGTTTATAGCTTTAAAAAAAAAAAAAAACTACTGCTGTTTTAATAAATTTCACAGATTCAAGTGCGATGCGCTACCGCCAGACGTAAAAAATTATTTATTTTGTTATTGCATTTTACTAAGCTACCCTAGACACCAGTTTTCCGCGGTATAGCGAATCAAAAAAAGAAAAAAAGTTTTTTTCGGTCCACCCTAGTGCCCACGTATAACATGACCGACATTTATTTTCGCAACCGTTGGTCCTAGATGCATACTTCCAATTACAAAATGGATTAAATAAGGTAAAGAATTATTTTTAAAGCGATTTGGTTCAAGAAAAACATTTATTATAAAATTACGAAATTTAAATTTTTATACGGTCCCCCTGCCCTATAAGTGATATTTACTAAAAATTTACTGTGACACTAACAAGTAAGACAGAAAAAGTCCCATTCATCTAACATTAAAATTGATCGAGTTATGAAACTTTGAAATGCATGACTTATACCACTTTTTTGCGTTTCAAAACAGATGATTTCGACCATGCTTTTAGAGGTCGTGTATAAAGTTCAGTCGTGGAAAAAAAGTAAACACCCCCTACTAACTCCTCAACAAATGATCGTAGAAGAAAGTTACTGGTACCGAACGATTGGAAATAAAGTCTACTTTTAAATGATGTATAAAAAAATTGCTTCGGGGTCCATCTACATATTAAAACGAACCCAAACTTCATTTCTTTCAATGGCAATACCCAATTTTAACACGATATTTCAAATTTTCGGTTCAAACTATGCCCAGACACCAAACTTCAAGTCATTTGAATGATAAGTTTTTGAATTATAAACATTCAAAATTTAGTGTTTCTAATTTTAAATTACATTTTCTGAAATTATACTCCGAATGTGCTCATTTTTTGTGTAGCAGTAATACTAAAATACCCAAACATAAATACGTTGAATTTGCAATTTTTATAATTTTATAATATGAATTATGAATTATGGAATTAATACTCGAAAAAATTATGGATTGCAACCTACAATTTTTTTGATGGATTTAGATTTATTGCGTCCTGCTTTATGGAAATCCAAAATTTCACATTTTTCTTCCAAGTAGTTTTCAAGTTATGCTTAAAAAACGGCAAAATGATGGTTTAAGGGGCCGTCTATGACAGAAGTGACTAGATATTTTGAAATTTCTTATGCTATCCTGTAATCTAACAGTCTTCCACGACCGCTCGAGTGGTGCCTTGATCAAGAAGGCGGCTCTCTCAGTCAACAATCGAGTACCGAACTTCAATTTAGATACAGCCCCTAAAATGCACTCGTTTTAAAATAATTATTATCTCGGAAACTTATCGTACGAATTGTATAAAAATTTGTTTTTAGGCTAATTGAAGGGTGTTGAGTGCATTTATTCTGTCAGAATTGTGTAATACTATTGAAAAAAACAAAGTTATGCTTCGTTATACTATGTAGATGGCCCCCTAAGCAAATTTTATGTATATGATTTAAAAGTAGACTTTATTTCCAATCACTCGGTACCAGTAACTTTCTTCCACGATAATTTGTTGAGGAGTTAGTAGGGGGTATTTACTTTTTTTTTTTCCACGACTGTACTTATACCTATTTCAGTGTATCTGCGCTTTGAAAGAAATCGTACAAATATTACGATTAACTTTTATTAGTTAAGTTTCAGATTAGTTAAAATAATTGTATTTTTAACATATATTTTATTTTGTAGGGATTTGAGGCTATGATTTCTTTTAAATAAAATTATGTTATTTTCATAAGGTTTTACTTAACTTGCAATGATCGTCTTTCCAGTTTAAAATTTGTAATCGAACTTTAACTCTCTTTCCCGAGTCCGATCGAAGTTAAATTTTACATATTGACTTAAATCCTATGGCAATGTAATATTATTATGATTTTCGACGGTTACCCTCTTATACATACTTATATTAGAAGATATAACAAAAAAAAAAAAAAAAAAAAAAAAAAATCGGATAGATCTCGTCAACAAGTTTAAGAAAGAGTTTTAGATTAGATAACATAAACCTGCGATGGTTGTGTTTTAGGTAGCTTTCATTACAAAAAGCTACCTATTGCAGCCGTTCGGAGGAAAGCGGTTTCAAAAATTTTTGGTATATTTTCATCGATCATGACCCCCAGACCCCGAAACCACCCTCCGTTCAAAATTTATATCTGTCACACTGTAACTCTGTCTGTATTGTCACACTGTAACTCTCGTATTTATGAACCGATTTCGATAAATTCGGTGTGTACATAGTACATACCAATTTCTCGACCGAGTTCGTTGGCCAGCTTCATCCGCCGTTTTGTTTCAAAATGGCGGCCATTTAAATTTTTTTTTAAACATTTAATCTCTAAATGTGGTACCAAAAAAGTGAAAATGGAAAAATATTTTTTTCTTATGTATTTGACCTTTATACAAAGATTCCGGAGCAGTTTTTGTTTCGTCTATATCTTAAAAAATGGCTCAGTTATAGCATTTTGAATTTCTAGCGTGGCTGACATTTTGAAACGTCCTGAATTTTGTCACGCGATAAAAGGCGCATTTATGAACCGATTTCGATGTAATTCACTGTGTACATAGTGCATACCAATGTCTCGACCCAGTGCGTTGGCCAGCTTCATCCGCCATTTTGTTTCAAAATGGTGGCCATTTAAACTTTTTAAAAAAATTTAAAATTTGAAATGTGGTACCAAAAAATTGGAAATGGAAAAATATTTTTTTCTTATGTATTTTACCTATATACAAAGATTCCGGAGCAGCTTTTGTTTCGTCTATATCTTAAAAAATGGCTGAGTTATAGCATTTTGAATTTCTAGCGTGGCTGACATTTTGAAACGTCCTGAATTTTGTCACGCGATAAAAGGCGTATTTATGAACCAATTTGGATGTAACTTCGTTTATACATAGTACATACCAATGTCTCGACCGAGTTCGTTGGCCAGCTTCATCCGCCATCTTGTTTAAAAATGGCGGCCATTTAAATTTTTAAGAAAAATTTAAATTTGATAGGTGGTACCAAAAAATTGAAAATTGAAAAAATATTTTTTTCTTATGTGTTTGAACTTGATAAAAAGATTCGGGAGCAGTTTTTGTTACGTCTATATCTTAAAAAATGGCTGAGTTATAACATTTTGAATTTCTAGCGTGGCTGACATTTTGAAATGTCCTGATATTTGTCACCTGATAACAGGCGTATTTATGAATCTATTTGGATGTACCTTGGGGTATACATAGTACATACAAATATCTCGACCGAGTTCGTTGGCCAGCTTCATCCGCCATCTTGTTTCAAAATGGCGGCCATTTAAAAAATTTAAAAAATTTAAAATTTAAAATAAGATACCAAAAAATTGGAAAATGAAAAAGATTTTTTTCGTATGTGTTTGACCTTAATACAAAGATTCCGGAACAGTTTTTGTTTCGTCTATATCTAAAAAAATGGCTGAGTTATAGCATTTTGATTTTCTATTGTGGCTGACATTTTAAAACGACCTGATTTTTGTCAGGCGATAACAGGCGTATTTATGAACCGATTTGGATGTAACTTGGTCTGTACATAGTACATACGAATGTCTCGACCGAGTTCGTTGGCAAGCTTCATTCGCCATCTTGTTTTAAAAGGGTTGCTATTAAAAAAAAAAAAAAAAAAAAAAAAAAAAAAAAAAAAAAAAAAAAAAAAAAAAAAATTAAAATGAGGTATTAAAAAATTGGAAAATGAAAAAGATTTTTTTTTATGTGTTTGGCCTTGTTACAAAGATTCCGGAGCAGTTTTTGTTTCTGAAAATTTGTTCTTTTGGTTATATCTTAAAAAGTGGTTGAATTATAGCACTTTGAATTTCTAGCATGGCTAACATTTTGAAACGATCTTGTATTTGTCACGCGATAACACACGTATTCGCCTATTTCGATGTAAGAAGGCATGTGGATAGTATACATCAATATTTCGACCATGTTCGCTGGCCAGATTCATCAGCCATCTTGTTTCAAAATGGCGGCCATTAAATTAAAATATATATATATATATATATATTTAAAGTGAGTTGCAAAAAAATTAGAAATTGAAAAAGGTTTCCTTCTTAAGTATTTGATCTTGATATAAGGATTCAGGAGCATTTTTTGTTTGTCTTTATCTTCAAAAATGGCTCAGATATAGCAGTTTGAATTTCTAATGTGGGTGACATTTTGAAAAATCTGATTTTTTGCCTGCGACAGCACTGGTATATATCAACCGATTTCCGAAGTGAGTGAGCATGTGCACAGCAATTACTAAGGTCTCGACCAAGTTTACTGGTTAGCCTCATCCACCATGTTGTCTTAAAATGGCAGGCACTTTAAGAAATCGCCAAATTTGGAAGCCAAATATAAGTTACTTTAAAGAAAAGCAGCTTGGATAAAGTTGACTAATTTCGCGAAATTCTCATTCATTATATTGATAAAAATTAGTATTGAATCTCCTATATTCGGTTTCCACTAAATTGAGCTTCGTGTGTTTCAATAATATAAGTTGGCTTTTTTAAAATAAGGAATATGAAAGCTACCTCTTCCTCCCGGCACTGGCCGGAAGGACTTTTTAAATTTTTTAATTACTTTTTATGTATTTTTTAACGCTGATTAAAAAAAAAATTACCTTCACTTTTAACAATCATGACAGGATTTTTCGCAAATCGAATATAAGTTTATAAATGCATACTCCCAACTACAACAAGTTGGATATTGCTCGGCAAACGGGGCAAATGAGGTGCGTTCGCACTATAACTAGTTTTATAAATATTTTTTGACCGCATATTGTACTGAATATATATTTTAGTGCACTTCAATAAGAGCATATCCATTTCATTTTGTTCGAAAATCTGTAACATCATTAAAATGCACGTGAAATATTTTTTCTCATTGGCCGTCATTTAACGGAAAACGTTTGACTGTCCCTGTAATTAAACTATACATCCTATTTTCATAAAATTTAAATGACTCTACAAAAGTTTGCAAGCAATATGTATTGCAAATTTCAGACCATTCGGAAGGCTGTAACATCATTAAAATGCACTCGAAATAATTCATTCTCATTGGCCGCAATGTAACTGAAAAATCTTGACTGCTCCTGTAATGACTGTCGGATGTATAGTTTAATGTATCCAACTTTCATAAAACTTGAAATGACTCGACATAATTTTACAACAATTATATATTTAAAATTTCAGACCATTCGGTCAGGTAGCTTTTGCTGTGTTATATGCGGACAGACGGACTGAGCGACGACTATAGGTGCTATGTATTTATATAATTACTAACGCACCTAAAAATAGTTTAAATAAGGTAAAGAATTATTTTTAAAACGATTTGGGTCAAGAAAATCATTTATTGAAAAATTACGAAATTTAAATATTTATACGATGTCCAGTTCCTATAAGTGATATTTACTAAATATTTTCTGCGACACTAACAAGTAAGACAAAAAATGGGGCCTCGGTGGCCGAGCGGTTATTATACCGCGCTGCCAGCCGCCAAGCATTGAGAGCGGCAGAGGTCTGCGAGTTCGACTCTCGCTGGCTCCATTGCACACTCTTTGTGGAGATCCCGGATGTAATTTCTTTGTGTTGTAAATTTCATTGTGCTATCTCGTCCCTGTATATTGAGGATGACTTATAAGCGGACCTAGATGTCAAGCACACAATTCAGATGTATGTGTAAACAAATAAATAAATAAATAAAAAAGACAAAAAAATGCCCCATTCATCTAACGTTAAAATTGACCGAGTTATGAAACTTTCAAAAGCATGACTTATACCACTTTTTTGCAACTCAAAACAGATGATTTCGGCTATGCTTTCAGGGGTCGTATATAAAGTACTTAAACTTATTTCAAGGTATCTGCTTTTTGAAAGAAATCCTACAAATATTACGATTGACTTTTATTAATTAAGTTTTAGATTAGTTAAAATAATTGTATTTTAATATATGTTTTATTTTGTAAGGATTTGAGGTCATAATTCCTTTTAAATAAAATTATATTCTTTTCATAAGGTTTTATTTAACTTGGAATTATCGTCTTTCCAGTTTAAAATTTTTACTCGAACTTTAACTTACTTTCAAAAGTCCGATCGAAGTTAAATTTTACATACTGACTTAAATCCGATGACAATGTAATATTATTATGATTTTCGACTCTTACTATCTTATACATATAATATACATATTAGAAGATAACACAAAATAATTCGGATAGATTACCATCAAGAAGTTTAAGAAAGATTTTTATATTTGATAACATAAACCTGCGATAGTTGTGCTTTTTAACTTTTATAATTACATTTTATGCATTTTTTAACGCTGAATCAAAAACTTACCTTCCCTTTTAACCATCATGTCAAGATTTTTCGCAAATCGTAAATTTCAAGGTTAAAAAATAGTGAAAAATCTGATACTATAAAATAGATGTAAGACTTTTTTATTCAGTTTAATTTTACTTAATTTAATAATTTATTAGATTTTTTGGCTTATACTGGGTTTCTTACAGCTAAACAGCTCGGGGATCCGATGAGGTTGGGAGAAGAGTTGGGATCAATTTTAACTTTCAGCTTTTTAACTTTGAAATTTGCGATTTGAGAAAATTCCTGACGTGATAGATTAAAATGGAGGTCATTTTCGGATTCAGTGCTAAAAAATACATAAGAATCAGTTTTCAAAAGCTAAAAAACATGCCACAACCCAAGATTTGAAAGACAGTGTAATCTAACAGCATTTTAAAGCATGTATCATTTTGTAAAGAGTTGAGGCTGTTGTTTTTCATCCTTTTATTTAACAAAAAAATTATTATTTTTATCCTCTTCCTCTTATAATGTTCAGTACAAATTGTACATTTTGCAATAATATGTCAGAATGATTAAAGGTTTCAAATTTATATTGCAATTCTAATTTTTCTCCCAAACATTTCTTCAATATATCTGACAAAATTATATTTCTACTAAATTTGTAAATGACCCCTAATATGCAAGAAAAAATATACTCCAAATTTAAACAGCTATTACTCAGTCAATTTTAATCGTAGAATAATGGGACTTTTTTGCCTTACTTGCCAGTGTAACAGGGACATTTTACTAAATATAACTTATAGAACCGGGGGACCGTATAAAACCTTAGATTCTGTAATGCTGCACTAAAGTGTTTTTTCGCCTCAAACTTTTTTTATCTTAACGCTGCACCTAATTTTGACCATTTTTGTAATTAGAAGTATGCATCTAGGAGCAGCGATTGCGAAAATAAAGGTCGGTCAGGATATACGTGGACACACTGTATAAGAGGTCTTTCAGATATTATCTACGAACCTTTTATTTTGAAAATAATATATAGGTGGCACACAAAACACTACACGGAAAAAACTGTTTTGTTGAAATGACTAAATTTTGGTTCATATAGCTCCATCCAAATATTTTGGTTGGAATGACCAAATTTTGTGTGGGCTAACCAAACGATTTGTTGAATTAACGAAATAATTTGGTTAATCTAACGAAAATTTAATCACTCCAACCAAAATATTTGGATGGAGCTATATAAACCAAAATTTAGTAATTTCAAAAAAACAGTTATTTCCGTGTAGTAAGTATATAAAAATATCTAGAATTAGAGCTCAATTCGAACTTAAAGTGAATCCTATGGTGTTGTTCACTATGCAAATACGTGCTTCGAATTTTTATCACACAAAAGTAAATTTTACTAAATAATGTTTATATACAAATAAAATCCATTTTCAGATATTTATAGAACATTTGGGTAAGTTTATATTCAAGTCTGTGTAAAATTTTATGTTAAAAAAATATGTTTTTTCATTTGAAACTTAAAAAATATATATTAATTATGCTTTTCTCAATAATTTCTCGTTAAATATTAATTTTTAGTACATTTAAATCGTTCTTTCATTATAAATAAAAACAGTTTGAAGTTTATGATAAAAAATTACTTAAATACATATCTTCCATGTATTTTTTAAAAAATCATGAAAAGTAAAAAGTACCCTCAGTCCAGTGGGAGTTGCAATAGAATGCAGTTGAAATAGCTTAGACCTCAAAGTGTTAAACAGTGAAATTTTTTACAGTATTTTGAATATGAAGGAAAGAGTTTCATTGACGGTGTGATGAGTGTTTCATTGTGATCTGTTTCTATGTGTTTCATTGTGATCTGTTTGTATGTGCTTTATCTATGCTTCCCGCATGATTTTTCTTTCTTATATTGTTATTTAAGGAGTATTTCCAGAAACTTTGTAACAAATGTATTTTTTCTTTAAAGTCTACTTTTTAGTTTGTTATTTGTTATTATATTATACAAAGTCCATAAAAATTGAGAGTTTTTTTTTTACGTAGTGGCAACAACCGCGAAACTAAAAAATAAAACTGAAGACGATTTTTTTCAAACTGTTAACTGTACATTTATAAATATTCAAAACGAAGCAGAAGATTTTATTTTCCTGGTTCCGTGCTTGTTGAAAGAACTGTTTTTATTTTCCTTACAGAAATGGAGGTGATTCAGAGTTAAAAAATGAAAAGCGTTTGCCATAAAATTTATGCTATCGTTTAGTCAAAACAGCTCCAGAAATAGTTAACTTAATGAAAGAAGCTGACAAAGACAAATGTTTTGGTGAGTCCACCATTTTCAGATGGTATGGTGATTTGAAAAAAGGACGTTTGTCTGCAGAACTGGCTCATATGCTTGGCCGACCAGAAAGTGTTGTGAATGATCGACATGTTAACACTGTGTGGGCAATCTTGCAAGAAAATCGGTGAATGATATATGAGGAGATAGCAGTGTCAGCTAATAATTCGAAAACCTCGATATTTCGCATTCTACGTAACAATTTATAACATAACCAAGTTTGTTCTGATGGGTCCCTCATCACCTTACTAAAGAACAAATGCAAACAAGAATTCACCAATGTTGTGAGTGGAAACAGATGCTCCAAAATAATAAAATTTCCTAAAGACTGTAATAACAGCTGATGAAACTTAGATGCGTCATTTTGATCCCCTTCCAAATCTGCAGCAAGTGTATGGAAACACACTGCCTCCGCTAAAAATCGGACAAAGCAAATCTCCTGTAAAGGTCATGATGATTATTTTCTTTAATCATAAAAGTGTAATATATCAAAATGCTGTGCCTCCAAAACGTTCTGTGAATAGTGAATATTATGTATGAGTTTTGAAAATTTGGGACAACACATATCGAGAAAACGTCATGAACTGGTAAGGAATTGGACATTACATCACGATAATACTCTTCCACATGTCGCTACTTCTTTTCAGAAACATCTTAGTTGATGCAATACTAAAATCATGAGACATCCCTCTTACAGTCCAGGTCTAGCACCATGCAATTTCTGGCTCTTTCTGACGTTGAAGGATTAGCTCCGTGGCAGAAAATTTAATACAGATTCTGAAGTTATTTCAGCAGTACAGGTTTCTTTGAAGCAGCTTCTAGAAAAAGGCTTCGCCACTTGTTTTGAAAAGTAGGTTGAACGATGGGACCATTTCATATCGTCTGAAGGAAGTTATTTTGAAAAAGAATGATGTATTTTTTGCTGTAAATATATTTCTTGATTTTTTAGGCTTTCACTCTCAGTTTTTATGGAACGCCCTTTGTATATTAGATTTTGAATATGTCTTGCGCTATAAATTCGTATAACAAATATTAAGTATAATTAACATAAAAGAATGACATCTACTTTATTATTAAAAGCATATTTAAAATCAAATTTAAAATATTTCCGTCATTTTAAATATGTACTTATTAAAAATTTAGCTTTTTTCCTAATTTCCGCTGAATATTCATTATTGTTATTATAAATATTCTTATTCTAATGTAAGTATTTAAATTCACTTCTATAACATGGCTTTCTAACCACTGTAGTTAGTATATGATACAAATTCAATTATTTTGAAGAAAACTAATATTATTTTACGCATGAAATTAATTCTCTAAACATAGCAGAAGAGCAGAATTTTAAAAACCTAAAAATAATTACGAATATCATTAATTTGCATGCATATAAATATCATGGAATTTAATTTCACACCTTTTAAATTCTCATTAACAGAATGAAAAGCATAATTAATTTTACAGATGTCATTTCCTATAATTAAACCGGAATTTTTGAAATCGTATTTCTCCAATTTAATAATGCTTTTCTGAAGTCATTAATTCAGTACACGGCAGATATTTAATAAACGTCAAGTTAAAATGGATGAAAGAACCTCTTTTGTCATTAAACTTTAATGTGGGTTTAATAAATACTGAAATGAGTCACTTATAAATGCTCTTTTTTTACTTTATATCACACATTTATTTTGCTTTATTACATTAGTATAAGCAGTTTTTTTCTTATATTTGTTTGTTGTTTGAAAACAATTTTACGCTTACATATGAGTAGGTAACAGTTTATATGCACTTAAAAACTACTAAAATATGCACAAGTAACGACCAAATGTGCTTATCGTTCTAAAATACGTACTTATATTTTTTAATGAACAACTGCTTAACTATGAATTCAGTTCTTGCTTTCTTTACAGTTCATTATATCTTAGCATAAATAATAATTAAATAAACATTTACTGCATGGAACCAAACTTTAATCATTTTAGTAAAAAAAAAATGCATATTGTAATAAGTGTAAATCTCATTGCGAGTGATCTTTATTACAGAACATAACTGCGCATTTTTCTGAATTTGCAATTGTTGATTTCTTTCCCTTCTAAAATGCTGTTTAATCCATTTTAATGCAGTTCTCAAATCCATTTTAATGCAGTTCTCAAATCCATTTTAAATGCAGAAAATGTTCTTTGAACAGCAAACCGATGTTATTGAGGAGTCGATTGTAATTTTTTTCTCTCAGCCTTCGCCGATTATTTAGTAGTACATCTCCATCATCGTTCAAAAACGTTTTTCAAGTTATATTATAGACCGAGAGCCGGCAGCACAGGCAATCCCCTCATCGAATTCACGAATGAAATTCTAGGATTAGTTAAATTTTGATTCCCATATTAAAACGCAATCGGTCTGCCGAGTCATATCTTGGTGGAAAACACCTGAAAACCCAATTTTAGCGGCTGACTCGTAGGTTTACCATTGTATTTTCCTGCTCCCAGTCCTCCATGTTTTCATATCTTTGGGTGCAGGAAAACACAATGGTAAACCTACGAGTCAGTCTCTAAAATCGGGTTTTCCGTTGTTTTCCACTAAGATATGACTTGGCAGACCGATTGCGTTTTAATATGCGAATTAATATTTCATTAATCCGAATTTCATCCGTGAACTCGATGAGGTGATTGCCTGTGCTGCCGGCTCCTGGTCCATTAGAAAGGACAAACGTGTACGTGCGTAACGCTGACGCCACTTTAACGACGGGGGCAGCAGACGATTCCATTTCGTTTTACTGTAATTTTTTTAACTTTAAAATATCCTAGTTTTTAAATTTTTACACCATCGAATAGGGTAAAAAATATACTTTAAAATGCTATTTGTTTGAAATCTGTGTCGCAATGTGTTTAAAAAATTTGTTTTTTACTCAATTTTTATGTTTTTTAAATAATTTTCAAGCATGATTTTTTATCTCTACCGCGTGCAGACGATAAATGCGAAGTGTAATAAATCCGCCTGCATTTAAAATAACACCACAGTTAAGCATTTGTTTCCAACTTATTTTTTTAACACGAAATTAAAACATTCGTCAATCAATAAGAAAAAGAATAAAATAAAAATAAATAAAAATTTAAGATATGTAATTGAACTACGCACTTAAACTACTGAAATGAACAGAATCAAAGAGAATGATTTTAAATAGTGATCTTTTGCGATTTCATCAGCTGTTAACTCATTGCATGAAGCCAATATGAATGTATCACTTTTAATGCTTTTCAAAATTTTATTTGAACGCATTATTGCTATTTTTCAAATAAATATGATTTTTGGTATTGTTAGTCGACATTAAAAAAAATATATTACATTTCGAAAATATGTTAATTTTATTAAATAAAAAAAAATAGTGTTCATCTATATACTGCAACCCGGGCGTCCCGGGTATACCCCATAGTATCTTAAAGCTGAAATTTTGTGTAAAATACTAGCAAAATCTGTAAGACATTTGTTGCGACAGTATTTTCCACATAAAGATTAACTCCTGGAACACTTTCCCTTCTAGGAAGAGTGTTAATTGGGAAACTGTCATAATCTTCTGCATCTGAGGAATAATCAAAAAATATTTGCGCTATCAAAAGTTCAACTGCCGCATGTTTGTAAATGTAAGTAAAAAATACATCCGCAACTTTACCTTTCAATGGATCGACTTTGAAAATGAATATTTCTATTGAGTTGTACAAGCATATTCCTCTCATATTTAAATTAAACATTTTTGTTTTATATTATTATTTCTCATTAAAACTGAATTTCTTTGTATTTTTAGCAAAATCAGTAATAGTTTTTTTTCATTTTATTTTTCCGTCTGTTTGTATATTTTAATTTCTGATTGATATAAATGTTTTAATTCTTTAGCAAAACGGTAGTATAAGATACGTCACCAAGATGAGAAACATATGCCTATGGCAATCTTTTTGTCCAAAATAACAGAACTTTGCATCATAATTCTATAACTAATCTACGGAATGTTTAAGGCATTCTTTATCAAATGCTTCTTGCTTCATTCTTCAAACTCGAATACCTTGATTACCATATGAAACACAAAACACACTTTCATCACTAAATAATGTATTTTTTCAATCTTCTTCGCTCCATAAACGTCTTGATTTACACCAATTCAATCTTATACGCTTTTGTTTTGCAGTCATGAGAGGTTTTGTTTTCGGTACACGAAATTCAAACTTAAATTTATAGAGACGTCTTAATGATGTCGATATAGAAACTTCAACTCCTTCTTCTTTCCATTTTCGGTGCAAGAATCGCAAACTTTTAAAAGGGTTTTTCTTAACTATACGCTTCAGTTTCCTGTCATCTCTAGAAGATGTTCTTAGTTTTCGGCAGCCATTTCGGCGATTATTTTGAAATTTTACCTTTTTTTTTTAATATTGTGTTAGTATTTTACGAACGCTTGATAGCGAACAATATAAATAATTCGCTATATAACATTATTTTTACCGTGCCGATACAAATACACCATACGAAGTTGAATAGATACAGGAATATCACTCACACGACCCATTTTAAGACGAAAATGCAAACAGACTGCAAAAAGAATACTGATTTTAAATAAAATTGTATGAAGTTAATCAATGATGCCACAAGTTATGAATTGGTGATAATTAACGGAGAATTAATGTGAAATATTCTAATATTTTGAACCACTTGAATAAATATTCTAATATTTTGAATTTTCAAAATACTCTTTTTTTTCAATTAAACTTTTCATAAATGATATTAATTTTAAGATAATAAATAACTTTAATCAACAATAAGTTCATAATAAAAATATCGTTTGCATATCTGCATTAAAAGATATTAAATTACAAAACGATATTTTCAATTTGTAAAAAAAAAAAATTATTATTATTCTAATATTTAGAATATGAGCTGTATATATACATCTACCCTATATATATAAAATCTTAATGAAACGAATTTATGAAACGGATATATGAAACGAATTTATGAAACGGATATATGAATCTTCTGATTAAACAACTCATTTTGTTTCAAGCGATTTCTCCTAAAATATGGAGTACTTTGCGATGAAATTAACACCAAAAATTAGCATTGATCCATAGATCTTAAAACTGGTATTAGAATTTTTAATTCGAATTAGTTTTCGAAATATTAATTTTTTTTCTAATTTTATATACATTTTTCTAATGATGGCAACTCAAATTTTAATCAAACACATATTTTTTTTTTCATATTTCAGAAAAGGTTGACATGGTAACCTGGCTATTGTTATTTATTTGATAATAAATGTTTAATTACTTTTATTTCTTTTTATAAATTATATAAATTATTTTGTTCTGTAATTATTAATTATTTTTTTTTATATTTCCTTTAGAAAATAATAGAAAATAATTAAAAAATTCGTTACTACTTAGTTACTAATTTCGCCAAATTATATAAATCGCCAAAACACTCGCCAAAATATACAAATTGACATAATTTTAATTTTAAATAACGAAAGAACAAATAAATTAGTATAACATTAATAAATATATAAATAAAAAGTCGAAATAAAAATCACTTGATGACGTAAACAGATGTAACTTGCTTAAAATCAAGTGAATGTGACATTTACGATCAAACCTTATTGGCATTTAATCTTATAGTTTGGCAATAGATATTAGGTCGACGGGATAACTGAGTAATACCAAAAATGCATATGTAACTGGTATTTGAAAACGACGTTTTCGCCAAATTTTCGTTAAAAAAAAAAAAAAAAAAAAAAAAAACGCCAAACCTGCTGTGGGTATATGACATCTGGCGAAATATCACCATTCGAAAAAAAAAAAAAAAAATGCTAACTGGCGAGTTTAAAAAAAAGCTATTGGCGAGGTTTGCATCCGGCTAGCGTAACAGTACCAAGAATTTTTTGCAACCATGGCAAATTTTATGTAGTTTTATTCGAAAAAAAAATTTTGATTTTTTAATCAAAATGGAAAACTTACGGTCCCATATTGGCGCGATTTTTTTCTAACACCAATGTCATATACGGAACGGGCGCTTAACTGCCGCCAAAGTATCGTTATTTTGCTTGATATGGTAAGCCGGATGTTGGATTTGTTTATGCTATTCATGCGTTCCCCAAATTGGCGCCATTAAAAAATCGCGCCAATATGGGACGTATATGACATCTGTACCAAACTTTCATATGAACGGCGAAGGGATCAGACCGTATTTGTTTATGGAAGTTGATGACTTGAACTATTATAATATAGATGAAATGATGGCGATAGAATAATATTTGGCGACTTATCACCTGTGCCTGGCTAACATTAAAGTACCTAAATGGCACCTAGAGTATAAAAAGCGAAGTGGTCTGCCTGGAACTGTTGATGATAGTCACATGACTTAGGCTATTGTTATAGAGATTGTTTTAAAATACCGGGAGACAAAGATTCTGTATATTAATTTATATTATTTAAGCTTCTTTTCAAATGTTTAACTGATCCTCTTTAATCAAAAACGAAAACAACCATTGGATGTCTTAACAGCAACTGATTCGCCTTTAAATTTTTGCAATCAAAGGGAATTGAATGGAAACCCGTTTACAGGGAGATCTGCACAGCTTTTTTTCTGTATAATTCAATCTTCTTTAATATTTTTAAAACCCATCAGATTAGTGTGTTTTTAGGTTCTGTGGTGTCTGAACGGGGGTTGGCGAGCCTAGCTTGCAGGGGGCCAAGCCCCCTAGTAAGTAAAATAAAATTAAACAAATTTTGTTACCTCTGCTGACTCAGGAGTTACGGCAATGAACTTTTTAACTTTATTTTACGAACAATATCACTTAACAGAAGATTCTTAGGTTCCAGTAAGAGGATGACTTGAATTAAGACAAATTATATTTCTATCATACAGAGATTTTTTTAAAGATAACTAGCATTTAGTATCTCTTTGGTGGAGTAAATTGGAGAAGAGTCTGAGTTTATGAAAAGTATTATTTGAAATGAAAAGCGTTATTTGAAGTGCTGTACAGAATTATTAAGTGTGTTTAAGTGAACCTGAACGGAACTGCTGAAATGAACTGCTTTTAGAAAGTTAATAATATGCATTTAAATACAATTTTAGGGCATTGTACTTATTAACAAACTTTAATAATAAAAAGCCTTAAAATGTTTGTTGTCTCTTCACATATGATATTGCATATGGTCCGCTGTTAACTTTTTAGCATTATTTAAAAGCTTATTTGCTCATTTATAAAAGTCGTAGCTTATAGATTTTATTTAAAAGAACTATTGATACCTGCCCTGAAAATTATCTATAATACAAATTAATGAATACTAAGAAAATTTCAATTGAAATTGGAACCCCCTCCAATGTAAGTAATTTTCTACATTCAACATAAAAGATCTTTTAGAATGGATGTTACAAATGTACTCAATTTTACAGCTTTAAATATGTTCCACAGTTAAATTATAGGATTAGATATGGTTTCAGAAAGTATAATATTAACTTAAATTCAAAACCAATAGTTAAATTTAAAGAACTTTACATATAAAAATAGATCCAATTCATGATAATGAAATTTCAGAGGTATACATAATACCATTTAAACATAATGTAAAACAGAAAGAAACTCACTTACATAGGAATGATAACTCGAAAATTCAAAGGTATATTTAAAAGTACACTACAGATATCAAGAATAACAAAGCTTCAACTGATTTACTCGATAGATTTAATCAGAAGCAAGTTACCAACATAGACTTCAGAAACGCAAATATCATGGCACAAAATTTGTATTACATTTGTACAGCTCCATACTCTTGGAATCATTAGAAATTTTAACTAAAGGAAGAACACACATATAATGATATGCTCTTTTACAATAGTCCTAGATTTGGTATAAAATATTAAATATTTCTAGTGAATTTGGAACATAACCACTGAACAACCCCCCTTTTTAATAATAGACTCGTCTCCAACTACAAAACAAACGGTGATTCAAAACCTATGACGCATTAAAGATATCATCCTCCCCTAACAATGACTGTTATAACAGTCGAACGCGCTAGTATAATCAATTTTAATATTTTTTCGTATTTACGATGGTTTAAGATTTTAAAAACTATACGTAACTATTTCTACTACCTATTTATAAACTGAAATAATTTATTTTTTTTTTCGTATGTTTTATACTTTGTCAATATAAGATACTTAAATATTATTTAAACAAAATTTGAAATACCCTATTTGTAGTTGAAGCATTTCTCTGATATTTATTTTTACAAAAAGTAAACCAATATTATAACTCAATTTCTTTATTGTAACTTATAAAAATGCAATAAAACTCAAGGTTTTTTCCACGAAAACTATCATGTGTAAAATAATACGTTAGACAAATACTGTTTCATACGTTTATTATGACCCAAACCAAATCTATCCCATAGTGAAAATGGTGCTACGCCATGAAAAAATTTGTATGTTTTCAATCATTTAAAATATTCTTTATTTATTCGTTTTAGAGTACAGTCCTCTTTTTAATGCTTTCCAAAAAGTAATTAAGATTTCATGTTATCTGGTGGTCTAGACAACTAGTCGAAAAAAATAAATACTCTGAATAACGGTTACCTATGGGACCGAGGAAAAGTGCCCGCTATTCAGAGGTGGGTGTTATTCAGAGGTTTCATTTCTATAAAGTCATAAAATACTCATTGTTTTGATACATAAAAAAAAATCTGTGATTTGAAGTTGCTTTTTTTCTGCAAATATCTTTCTCCAACGGTAGTATGAGTTGGTTTGCTGTACAACTGATCATCATTATGATTTAATGCAAAATTATTTTATTTCACGAAGGTCGTCAAAAATGTGGTATATGTGATAATACTGGAAATTTTGGGTGTTTCTATAATCTCTACCATTATCCCCTTCCACAACAATTTTCTTTTCCTCTCTCCTATCTTCCACCATTTGGTTTATGAATCAAATGCCGCAGTAACTGCCAAATCTTTGTCCAGACATATACAAACTTACTGTAGTTCGTGTTAGTTATGATTTCTGTTCTAAGAATATTATCTAAATTTTCTCCACAAATTATTAATGTTTTCATTTTCTATGTCTAGTTTTGGAAAAGGATTAAGTGTTCAAGAGATTAAGTAACATTTTGTTGACATATTAAGAAAATTTTGTTTGATCTGCTTCAGATTTTGGTTTGTAAAAATAAATGTGAAATTGTCCCAGAAACTTCTCGTGACCTTTTTAGCGGCCGTTGTTCAGAATTCCTTATTTAGAGGTTCATACCAATGTTAATGCTATAGAATGTCTTTGGTTCCCTCAATATGTGTCCGGCATTCGGAGGTTGTCGTTGTTTAGAGGTGACCGTTCAAGGAGGTTTCACTGTATTTGGTTTTGAGAACGTTGTAGTTTGTAAACTTTGCCTGTTGTAATAAGAAGAAAAACTACATAAATATTTAAATAATCGGTTAACATCTTCCGGTCGCGCATCGTACTTGTAAAATTGCAACAATCGCGCTTTTTTTGTAAATTGTTTGAGTTAATTAAAACTTTAAAAATAAACATGCTTTAGTTTTTATGCTTGCTTTATGATTTAAATAACATAAATAAATTAAATTCTAATAAGTAATATAATTTTTTTCGTTCGCGCAACATCTTATAAAAAACATAAATTTACTAATTTTTCGCATATTTCACTCAACGGAACAATTCACTGTACAACTCTTAGTTTGTTTTGCTAGAACAAATCTACCAGAGATCATCAGGTGGTAGTAGTTGCACCTTGAATTCCCTACCCAACCAACCATCCAATTGTTGGATGTGGTACTTACATTATATAAAAAAGACCAGATGCACATCAATTTGCAATTCTAATTAAATTCTTATGTAAAAAAACAAAGAAAATTCTTGTCTCGAGTTGAGGTTCATGTTTCTTCAAAGGAATTACAATTCGGGAAAATCGAATCTATTGACAAAACAGTTACAAAGAAGTTAAATGTGAAGCTCAACCGGAAAGCTTGCGATCTTCAGCGAGCCCTGGGTGGTTCCTAAAATAGTTCTAAAGTTCCTAAAGTAGCAGAGTACTCGGAAATTGATGAACACAAACACAGTTCTTTTGTAGACTCGGAGTATACGGAAGATGAATACAAACCAAGTATATCGACTAAAACCTCATAAATAAAAAGCCATATTAAAATTCAAATTAGCGTTAAACAGTGATCGGTTCGGAGTTTCTGATCAGCTGAGAGCTGTCATAGCGTCAAGTGTTCTGCGAGACGTTCAGATGATAAACGACACGGATTCTTCTTATGTGGTTGATAAGTGTAAAAATAAGAGACTGTCGTATTAGGACGATATGAAAAGCCAATTCGCACTCCCCGGGGAAAGTTAGGTCTTTTCTTTGATGGACAAAAATATAATAATTTGTTCGTCGAAAAATTGAATGGCAAGCAATTTCCCAGTAATGTGAAATAAGAACACTATTCCCTTATGCAGGAATCTAGATCAACTTGTATGGGCCATTTATCTCCTTCCTCGAGTTCATCAATTGATGTAAGCCAAATCATTATTTCTTGTTTGTCTGAACTACCAATATCACGAGAAAAATTAGAAGGTGTGATGGCACTGTAGGATACACTTGATGAAATAATGGCGTCATCCATCGACTAGAAAATCATGCAGGACGCCCGCTACAATAGAACATATGCGTCCTGCATTTTAATGAGCTTCCTTTTCGCCATATTTTCCAACATTTTGACTTTCAAAGTGCAGGGCCTAAATCTTTTAGTGCGCCAATTCGGCAGCAGCTTCTTTGCTGTAAGAAACTCCCTGTGGTCTATTATGAACCCATATTTTGTTCGATTCCTGATATGGACAGGAATTTGTTGAGAAAAGAACGTCAGTATTTGTTAGATATTTCAAATTCCGTCACCTTGGGACATTGTCCAGAAGACTTGGTAAATCGGGACCTTGGTTCTTTTTCCAATTCTAGATGGCTAACCGCGGCCAACCGACTTTATAAGTTATATATAAGTTAAACTGATCCATCTGAAAACTTAAAAGAAATAGTTGGCTTCATCTTCAAATCATACATGCCTGTTTGCCATAAAATAAGCAAATATTTTACTTACATACAAAAACATGTATTTCAAGCAATCAAAACATCAAGCTCTTTATCCGACGAATTATTACAAGTTGTCGATCTAGTAATAGAACAAAATGCGGTCTTTGCACACCCAGAGAATATTCTGTTGGGAATGATTGGTCGATGAAAGCGATTGGGAAAGATTGGTCAAACATATTCTTGGCCTCTTTTACATAAGGATCTCAAAAACAAGACAAACCGTCCTAAAGAAGAAGACTGTTAGAAATGCCGTAATATCAAAGCTAAACTTTAGAGCCTTCGATTACATTGAAATTATTAATTGGAATTCCGGTGCGGTGTATCCTTCCCCAATGCTGCGGCACCTAAGTGAAGATAATGTTAAATTACTAATCAATTCTGACACTAAGCTCGTCAGAAAAATACGAAACATTCCCTGTCACACCCAGGCTGTTGAGATGTACATCAAACTTCTGACAAAGGCATGTACATGTAGCTAGAGATGGCTATATCCGAGCAACACTGAAATCTAGATTGGTTGTGCCTCATTCAAGAAATGAGGCTTTAATGTGAAGTAGACACAAAAAAGAAAAAACACAGTAAGCCAATGAATGCCAAATGATCTTTGTAAAAGGTTATAAATATAATGTAAATGCCACAACCAATAAATAGATGGTTGTTTGGTTAGGGTGTGTTTGGAATCAGTTCCACACAGTGAGTTCTGTGTCGTTTTGTTTTATTAAAACGAGCGGAGCTCCGTGAAAATTGCGAATAATTGGTAAATTTATGCCTTTTCTGAGATGTTGCGCAAACTAAAAAAATAATTATTGATCAGAAATTAGTTAATTTAGGTTATTTAAATCGTAAAAACTAAAGCGTGTTATTTTTAAACATTTAATTAACTCAAGAAATTTACAAAAAAGGCGCGATTTTTGCAATTATCCATTAACTCAATGCGTGACCGGAAGATGTCAACCGATTTTTAAAATATTTATGTCGTTTTCCTTTTTATTACAATAGGCAAATTTACCTCACTACGGTATTCCGAAAACAAAATATTTATTTTTTGCGAACCACCCTAGCTGTCTAGACCAACAGAGGACATGAAATCTTAATCAATTTTTGGAGAGTATAAAAAATAAGACTGTTTTCGATAATGAATAAATAAAGAACATTTTAATTGATTGAAAACATTGAAATTTTCTTAATATAAAATACAAAGTATTTTAACATCTTACCGTAAATAATACCTTTCACTAATAGTACAATTCCAACTACTAATTCATTCTATAGAACATGTACAGGATTTAAGATCTGGATTAATACTGAAAAATCAATTTATAGCAAAGTAAATAAAAAATAAACTTAAAACTAAAAAACCCCTAAGCGAAAAATTATAAAATAGGAGAGAGTACTCTAAGAAAGTTAATTGATTTTCATTTTTTAAACCACGTAAGGTACGGGAAAGAGTCATTACGGTAAGTGGGAGACTACGCCAGGAGAATAAAACATCCATTAGCAAAATTGATCTCTATTAGCTTTTATATAAGATGATGGTAATTATGTTTTGCATTTTGAGGAAATTACAGCTTAACAGAAAATATTTCTTCATAAATTTTGAAAATATCTATAATAAAACTGATTTATTTTGTTTAAAGGTCAATTTTATTGACAAACTTATAAATTGAATTTTGAAAACATTTCTTTGAATAATAGCATTTATATTTAAATTTATATATTTTTTCCTTTCTGTTTTAATGTTTTTAAAGAAAATACTGAAGCTCACAGTTTTACTTAAAAGGCGACAGAAATAATAATAATATACATGATACAAGTTAAAAAATATACATTTTATTTAAAATTTCTAAATACTTTCGGCCTGCAGTTCCCTCGGCCATCGTCAGAGAATTATTTCATTATTAATTGCTGCTCAATTCATACAAATACACTGTAAAAAGAAAAAACGACATTTTTACAGTACAAAGTACTGTTCATCTCACGCACAAACTCGATCACAGTTGAATGTACTGTATCTTTCTTTGGTTTCCTGACTATTTAAACATGGAAAATACAGCAGTTGCGTAAAATTAACAGTGCAATGTCCTGGCAATTTGGACGCCAGTAGTTTGTGCTGTGGTCGAAATGCGTCCAAAATTGCCAGTACATTGTACTGTTAATTTTACGCAACTACTGTTTTTTTTCATGTTTAAATAGTCAGGAAAGCAAAGAAAGATACAGTACATTCAACTGTGATCGAGTTGTGATGGCAAATTTACAGTGGTTTTTTTTTTTTTTACAGTGTACGCAACTCCGTATACGTCGTGCGTATTGTTTTTGTCGCCTTCTAAGCAAAAAAGTGAACTTTCTAAAGTTCATATTATGTATTTTGTGATTGAATTGTGATTGTATTGCATATCGCCTTATGATGTTATTTGTTTTTTAAGAGTAAAAAATAAAAAAAATAATAAAAATAAAAAATACAACATTTAGTTTATTGAGAGAAAACCAAAATGACTATAACATGATGCGTATTAATATATAGTTAATCATATTTTAAACAAACACTAAGATTATTGATAAGACATAATGTACAATAATTCAAATATTTAGGAGCCTCAATAATAAAAGAAACAATTTTATTATTGAAACAATCTTAATATCCATATCAAACCAAAATATTATCCTGGAAAAATACCGAAACACATAATATTTTAGATCTTTTATTGAAAATCAGGAAAATTCTTAAAGAGATGTTCTTGAACGTGTGAAATGTATAGGACGTAACAGACTTCACATTTTATTTAGTTACAGCAGCAATTAGGAGGCACTAAAGGAAAATTCAATAAACAAAATAATATATCGATCTTCCTGCATCAGGAAAAGCTATAAATTGCCTGTAGTTGTAACAAATGATTATACAGGCCCTGTAAAACGTGAGTGCCTATTTGTGTAATTAAAGCACATATATTCCTTAAGATTTAAACAGTTCTTTATATTTTTAAATGACATGTTTCTGGTATATAAAATGCATGATATCTAACTGCAATTTGAAAAAATGAAGAATTGGACAGTGTGCGAGAAAATCATTGTGCTGGATTTAAAAAGTAAATATATTCAACATATATTTTAGGTAGCTTTCTTTACAAAAAGCTACCTATTGCAGCCGTTCGGAGGAAAGCGATTTCAAAAAATTTTGGTATATTTTCATCGATCATGACCCCCAGACCCCGAAACCACCCTCCGTTCAAAATTGATATATATATATATATATATATATATCAATATATATATATATATATATATATATATCTATATATATAAAAGAAAGTCTGGATTTTGTATTAATCAACGCGCAGCCAAAACTACTGAACCTAAAATCTTGAAAATCGGGGTAAAAATACTTCTTATGATATAGAGTGCCACTAAGAAAGGATTTTCCAAAATTCCACCCCTAAGGGAGGTAAAATAGAGAACGAACTTTAAAAAAATTCCTTAAAAATCTGATTTTATAGTTATTTTTCAACTGATAACATATTTTGGTGTATTTTTGTACGCTGAATCGAATGGTACTAACTAAATTCTTTTAAGCCCAATAGTTCGAGAGATATTTCATATTTTTCTAATTTGGCACTATCTTTGGCGCCAAAACCTGAATTTTTCAAGTGATAATTTCTAAAAACTCATTCTTTTCATTCTGTTAAAAGAAGCAAGCGAAAAAATTCAAATTGAATAATTTTTTAACCATTCCTTTTGGTTAAATAAAAACAACTTCGTCAATTAGAAAAAAAATTCAAACACCTCAAAAACTAAAACTAAATAATAAAAAAAAAATCTGTGGTACTCTTTCGTTCTAATTTTCGTCGCGATACCATGCCAAAATGTATGGTATCCCGCCATTTATTTCAACTCTAATCGTGCAAACGATTTTTACTGCAAACCCGTGCACATATTAACATTTGCTAATTATTGAACGTGAATATTTTTAATGATGGAATTTATTTTATTCCATCATGATCTCGCAAAACTTTTTTATTTGTTATTTTTTGAATAGAAAATATTTACTACTGATACTGATATAGATTTTACCATTTCGCAGTTATCTGATGATGAGGAACCTACAATAAAATTATTTCAGAAATTAGGAATTATACATATAAAAATGTTTTGTTCAAAAAACCATGAATATCTTCATTGAAAGAATGAAATGTTTACTGCAATGTGAGACATATTTTACGTATTACGTACGCCATGCTTCAGTAGTAAAGGACATTTACAATTTCAAGACTGCAGTTTAAATTGACTATATTTTATTACTTGCAAAATATTTATTTATTCTTATATTTTAAGTATTTATTTTGGTACCCGTCGACCAATTTCGCCAAATTATATAAATCGCCAAATTATACAAATTGACATAATTTTGATTTTGAATAACGAAAGAACAAATAAATTAGTATAACATTAATAAAAATACATTTAAAACGTCGAAATAAAAATCACCTGATGACGTAAATACGTGTAACTTGCTTAAAGTCAAGTGAATGTGACATTTACGATCAACCATTATTGGCATTTAATCTTATAGTTTGGCAATATATTTTTGGTCAACGGGATAACCAATTAGTACCATTATTTTTATTGATTTAAAAAAAAATGGTAGGTAAAATTCTCTAATTTTCAAAAGTTATATTTTTTAAATGCTCATTTTTTTATCAACAATTTTTTTTTCAAATGTATCATTTCATTTTTGTGTTTACTATTCTGTTACTGTTCTGGTTACTGTTCATTTTGTGTCAACTATTACGCTTGGTGACAATGGTGTTGGCATAACAGGGAAATACCAAAACAGTTACTGATTTTATTTCAAATGTAAAGAAAAAAGGTTTAATGACCAATAAATATTTTAAATATGACTATAACTCAGATTCTACTGAACAGAATTTTGTAGAACTTACACTGTTAAATAGTAAATTTGGTTTATAAATGGTTTAATGTAAAAACCATCATTCAAAGTTACTACGGGAGTTCTAAAATTAGGTGAACTCGATTATGAAAGATTTCAAGTCAACTAATTAAATGCACAGTAAGTTAGATAATATTTCAGAGATTTTTTCAATATTTATCATATCATTCTGTGTTGTTTAGTTACGGAGCTATGCGGAAAAAGTTCTCAGTGGTACAGTAAAGAAAATTGGAAGATATACGCTACAGAGATATGGTATACTAGAGAGTATATATGCTATAGTTATGGAAGTTGAGCTGAGTTCTTTAAAAAATTCAGAAGTGATGCAGTATATACCTACCCCTACCTCCCAGAGAGTTCTGTAATCAGGTGAACGCGATTATAAAAGTTATATTTAACTATCTTAAAATATATGTATAATGCGAAGAGAAATTTCATTCCGGCCGCTTATATCTTGAGTTCTGCTGAATAGATTTTGACGGGACATACATTGTTAGTTAGATAATATTTCAGAAAAGATGTTAGTATAAAACATAACGTTCTACGTTGCTTAGTTAAATAATTATGGGGAAAGTTCTAAATCAGATGGACCCAATTTTAAAAGATTTGCTTTTTTTAAAGGTTGCACTGAATGAATTTTTATGGTATTTAAACTGTTAATTAGATAATTTTTAGGGAAGGTTTCGGTATATTTTCCAGTTTAAAAGATTCTGCTAAGTGGATTTAGATGCAACTTGATAGGTTAGTTAATTTTTCAGTGAATATTTTAGTATAAAGCACATACCATTTGCTGTTGCTTGGTTGTTAGGTTGTTTGATTGTAGAATTATAGATGAAAGTTCTAGAATCAGTCGAACCTAATTACTATGAACGATCAGCCTTTTCAATAAATCCAATTAACAGATTCTGTTGAGACTTGCATTGATAATTTTTATTGAACGCTTTTAGTATATTACATATTGTTCTATTGTTCTTTACCGAATCCTACACTATCAGATCAACTAAAGAAATTGGTCTTTAACAGTCTAAATTTTGTATGACTCAATAAAAGATATAATAGCGTAATGACATTCATATTGCTTTCAGCAATTCAGTTGGATACACCAGGTAAATGTCCATATTGCTTTAAAACGCATAATCAAATTCACAGATATATTTTGTTTCATTCAAGATTTCTTTAGAAAAACCGACCAGCGTAGCGGGCGAAGGCGGCTAGTATATATATATATATATGACATATGTCACACTGTAACTCTCGTATTTATGAACCGATTTGGATGTAATTCGGTGTGTCCATAGTACATACCAATGTCTCGACCGAGTTCGTTGGCCAGCTTCATCCGCCATTTTGTTTCAAAATGGCGGCCATTTAAAATTTTTCAAAAAATTTAAAATTTGAAATGTGGTACCAAAAAATTGAAAATGGAAAAATATTTTTTTCTTATGTATTTGACCTTTATAGAAAGACTCCGTAGCAGTTTTTGTTTTGTCTATATCTTAAAAAATGACTGAGTTATAGCATTTTGAATTTCTAGCGAAGCTGACATTTTGAAACGTCCTGAATTTTGTCACGCGATAAAAGGCGTATTTATGAACCGATTTGGATGTAACTTCGTTTATACATAGTACATACCAATGTCTCGACCGAGGTCGTTGGCCAGCTTCATCCGCCATTTTGTTTAAAAATGGCGGCCATTTAAAATTTTAAGAAAAAATTAAATTTGAAATATGGTACCAAAAAATTGAAAATTGAAAAAAATATTTTTTTTTATGTGTTTGACCTTGATAAAAAGATTCGGGAGCAGTTTTTGTTTTGTCTATATCTTAAAAAATGGCTGAGTTATAGCATTTTGAATTTCTAGCGTGGCTGACATTTTGAAACGCCCTGATTTTTGCCACGTGATAACAGACGTATTTATGAACCGATTTGGATGTACCTTGGTGTGTACATAGTACATACAAATAACTCAACCGAGTTCGTTGGCCAGCTTCATCCGCCAACTTGTTTCAAAATGACGGCCATTTAAAAAAATTTAAAAAAAAAATTAAATTTAAAATGAGATACCAAAAAATTGGAAAATGAAAAAGATTGTTTTCGTATGTGTTTGACCTTAATACAAAGATTACGGAACAGGATTTGTTTCGTCTATATCTAAACAAAATGGCTGAGTTATAACATTTTGAATTTCTATTGTGGCTGACATTTTAAAACGACCTGATTTTTGTCACGCGATAACAGGCGTATTTATGAACCGATATGAATGTAACTTGGTCTGTACATAGTACATACCAATATTTCGACCAAGTTCGTTGGCCAGCTTAATTCGCCATCTTGTTTCAAAAGGATTGCCATTTTAAAAAAAAATGTAATTTAAAATTTAAAATGAGGTATTAAAAAATTGGAAAATGAAAAAGATTTTTTTTTATGTGTTTGGCTGTGATACAAAGATTCTGGAGCAGTTTTTGTTTCTGAAAATTTGTTGTTTTGTTTATATCTTAAAAAGTGGTTGAATTATAGCACTTTGAATTTCTATCATGGCTAACACTTTGAAACGATCTTGTATTTGTCACGCGATACCACACGTATTCGCATATTTCGATGGAAGAAGGCATGTTGAAAGTATACATCAATATCTCGACCAAGTTCGCTGGCCAGCTTCATCAGACATCTTGTTTCAAAATGGCGGCCATTAAATTAAAAAAAAATTATATTTAAAGTGAGTTGCAAAAAAATTAGAAATTGAAAAAGGTTTCTTTCTTAAGTATTTGACCTTGATATAAGGATTCAGGAGCATTTTTTGTTTGTCTTTATCTTAAAAAAATGGCTCAAATATAGCAGTTTCAATTTCTAACGTGGGTGACATTTTGAAAAATCTGATTTTTTGCCTGCGATAGCACTCGTACACTGTAAAAAAAAAATCTGTAGTTCTACAGATGTAAAGTTACATGCTTACTAAACTTTCACCTGTAACTCTACGAAAAAAGCTGCAAATCTACAAAACTACTTTTCGTAAAGCTACAAAAATCTGTAACTTTACAAATTAATCTGCTAAAATTTCAGTAATCTTACTAAACTTTTATTTGTAACCCTGGCTGCAGTTACATAAGAATTTCTCGGAATCCCAGTTTCCAAAAAAATTCTTATTAACCTTACAGATTTTTTGATTTTCGGCGCAAAAGTGTGTCTGTTACATGAAATTTTGTTGTTGCCGTTACATGAAAAGTTCTAGGAATCCCAGTTTCCTAAAAAAACTTTAGTAACTTCACAGATTTTTTTTACAGTGTATATATCAACCGATTCCGATGTGAGTGAGCATGTGCACAGCAATTACTAAGGTCTCGACCAAGTTCACTGGTTAGCCTCATCCACCATGTTGTCTTAAAATTGCAGGCACTTTAAGAAATCGCCAAATTTGGCAGCCAAATATAAGTTACTTTAAATAAAAGCAGCTTGGATAAAGCTGACTAATTTCGCGAAATTCTCATTCATAATGATTTAGTATTGATGAAAATTAGTATTGAATCTCCTACATTCGGTTTCCACTTAACTGAGCTTCGTGTGTTTGAATAATATAAGTTGGCTTTTTTAAAATAAGGAATATGAAAGCTACCTCTTCCTCCCGGCACTGGCCGGAAGGACTTTTTTAAATGTGCATTTTTATAAAAATAACTTTTCACGAGGCGCGCGCGCGAAGGATAGCAATTTTTTTCTTTCATAATTTAGAAGACTGCTATAGAGGACTAGCATATATATGACAACGTATATGAAAAGGCGAGCCAAATACCGATACAGACATGTCGGTGTTGTAGCGAGGTACATTTCAATTACTTTCGAAAGATATAGGATTTTATATAAATTGCTATTTTCATCATATATCACAGGACAGTTATACTGAATTACACAAAAGCTATCAATGATGTAAATAGACATGCATATTTTTAATGATTGAAAACAAACACCAGATATATTGTATTAAATGTATTAATTTTCATAAATTACAATATTTTATTTTATATCACTTGCAGCTTTAGAACGATTTCTTTTCTTTTAGAGAATAACTAAAATGCAGATTACTATATAATTTTTTATATATTTACCAATTATTACGAGTTTACCAATAATTTGTCAAATTTGTCCTATACTTAACTGTCCATTTACTATATACTAATAGATCCAATCTGGGCTTCCCGGGTAATAGAACTTAGGTGAAAACCTTTTTTTCGAACTAACATATTTTTTTTCAATTTATTTGGCTATTTTCTTGTATATCACGTAAGTTTTAATATCATTAATAAATAATTTTAGAAAGTATTTTGTATAAAATTTTATAGATATTAATATAAATATTTATTTTTTTTGTATCATTTATTTATTATTATTCTATTTTATTATTTTGTCATGGATATCAATAAATGTATAATTTTTAGTTTCTGTGACACTTATCTGCTTAAGGTGCCGCTGACTTTTGTCTTTATTATCTACATAATTCCATTATCATTTATAAATGGATTTAAGTTTAATGAATCATATAAAAAAAACACCTGTTTGAACAATTTTCTATTTTTACAGTCTGAATCCTTGATAGTGTTGTAGCCAATGTTTCTATAGTCACAAGTACATTTTAATTGTTTCATTGGGAGAAGATTTTAAAAAACAACACACAGACGTGTAAAAAATATTAGAATAATTCTGAAATTTACATTAAAATCTTGTTACATTAAAGAAGTAATACATTAAAAAATATTGCCCCATTTAATATTTAGCGTACATCTTCTTGTTTTTTATTAAAGATTCAATACGTCTTGGCATATTTTGTATGAGTTTTTAGCATTTAATTTGCATTTCGATGATACCAAATTTGGATGAATTTTTCTATCAGAATATTCTTGTTTGTGATGTTGCATTTCTTTAATTTAATTAAAGAAAACATTTTCATGGCCTGGAAACAGTCCAGATATGAAACCCATAAAGAACCTTTGGGCCATTATAAAGAAAAAATTAAAGAAATACAACATCACAAATAAGAATAGTCTGATAGAAACACTCATCCAAATTTGGCATCATGACAACGAAATAAAAATTAATTGCCAAAAACCCATATAAAGTATGCCAAGAGAAGTATGCTATCATATCTTTAATAAAAAATAAGATAATGCACACTAAATATTAAATGTATCGATATTTTTTAAATATTTTTTTAATATAACAAGTTTTTATTGTAAATTTCACAATTATTCTAATAATTTTCACACGTCTGTAAAACTATTCTGCGAATTTTACTGCCTGTGTGTAGGTTATTCTCAATCGCACATGGTAATCAACGGGACGAAAATGAACAATAAATTTCAAAGTTTGAATTAGTGTATCTCCAATTTTTTTTTTAATGTATAACCATAAAAGTTTGATTATTAATTAAACAGATAATGCTTTTTTATTGTACTACCATTAGAAACTGACTAGACTTTTACAAAATGTGTGTGTTGTTGAAATTAAAATAGCACTTTTTTTACTCCGTCGCTCATTGCGCGCATGATATCTTGAGAACATATACATGGATTATTATGAAATTTGATATACAGGTTGGTTATAAAAAAATTCCTCGATATATGAACCCCTAGTGGCCTAACCGCTCTACGCAGATTTTTTTTAAAGAAAATATTTTATTTACGTGGTTATGCGGTTAATGAAAGTATTTTGACCAAAGATTAGATTTTAGATATGCATTTTAAATATACATATGTGCTTATTATATACAGGGTGGTCATAAAATACCCCAATATATGTAATTCTAGCGACCTAAATGCTTAACTAATTGAAAGGAAATTCTAGATATACTTATTTGAAGATATGTGCTCAAGATCTTGATGATTTAAAACCATAGAGCTCTCGTGGTTACGGTTACAGTGAAGAAATTTCGAAATTTTCGAATGGCAACACCCACTTTTTTCATGCGCAAATTCATCAGCTCATTGAAAAACCATAAATGGCGTTAGAATGATTCACGTACGATGAAAATTGCCGGCGTAAAACACTTGCAAAAAAGACCATTGCGAGGAACGTAGGAGTGGCTACAAGACATGTTTTTCAGTAGTCGATTTTTTTTTACCCTTCTGAACTGTGTAATGTTGTAATATTTGTTTTAAAATGTGTTTTTGAGTTGTTTTTGTGTACACATAGTGAAAATAAAAATGTAATCATTTGTTTTAGTGTGCTGACTATTACGTTATATAGGAACTGATTAGGATTGAGTGCCACGATATTACACGAACAATTTTAGTCATACGTGTATCGTTCCAACGCCATTTATGGTTTTTCAATGCGCTGATGAATTTGCGACGGAAAAAAGGGTGTTGCCATTCGAAATTTTCAAAAATGTTTCACTGTAACCGTAACCGTGAGAGCTCTATTGTTTTAAATCATCACGATCTCGAGCGCATACCTTCAAATAACTAAATCTAAAATTTCCTTTCAATTAGTTAAGCGTTTAGGTCGCTGGAGGAACATATATCGGGGGAGTTTCTTTATGACCACCCTGTACATAATAAGGTCATATGTATATTTAAAATGTATATTTAAAATATACTCTTTGGTCAGAAAATTTTCATTAATCGCGTAACCACGTAAATGAAATATTTTCTAAAAAAAAATTTAAAAAAAATCTAAATTTTACATTTTTAATGAATAAAAATAGTCATAACAAAAGCTTCATCACTTTAAATAATTAAAAGCAGATTATTTTAAAAATACTTCTGTTTTTATTATCTGTATCTAATTTCGTAGGAATCCATAGAGGTTTTTCTCAAGATATCATGCGCGGGATGACTTACGAAGTAAAAAAAAAATCTATATTAATTTCAACACTTCGAAAATTCTGTAAAAGACTAGTCAGTTTCTAATAGTGTATATTAAGAAGCATAATCTATTTAATTAATGGTTAAACTTTTATGTTTATACATAATAAGGTTTTGAAAATACACTATTTCAAACTTCAAATTTTTTCTTTATTTTCGTTGCTTTTAAAAGGTAAAATTCCCCTTAAATTATTCCAATGCTAATCAAAATAAGTTTGATAAGTAAATGTCATACCCAAATTGTATTCATTCTAAAAATAGACAATTGCTTCGGAATCGAAATATATATATATATATATATAAACATTAATGAAAATTTACAACTTCTTCAAAGTGTTCAATGATTCCAAAAGCGATTTTTTTATTTACAAAACTCAGAAACCATTTTTTAGAGCTTTAAAGACGAATTTATCAATGTCTTTTTGAACATTAAAGGCGTGAATTATCACATTGCTAACTAAGCGCAAACCAACAGAGTGAAAAATGTCTGAGCTGGGAATCGAACCCGGGCCCCTGGTATAGATCTCCAGCGCTCTACCATTAAGCCACAAGGACGATGCCCAACTTGGCATTTCTCACTCACATAAGTCGGCAAGACAGCTACCGCAGTTATTAGATGGAATAGTCTTCATGAGCACACAATCTAGTGGCGTGACATGAGACGCAAAGGAACCCAGCATCGGTGAATATACAAATTTAATTACTTTTTTTTCAACTACTTTTCAGCAGTGAAAATACACTTGAAATTATTGAACATTAAAGACGTGAATTATCACATTGCTAACTAAGCGTAAACCAACAAAGTGAAAAATATCCAAGTCGGGAATCGAACCCGGGTCCCTGGAATAAATCTCAGTGCTCTACCATTAAGCCACAAGGACGATGCCCAGCTTGGCATTTCTCACTCACATAAATCAGTAAGACTGCCACCGCAGTTATTAGATAGAATAGTCTTCATGAGCACACAATCTAGTGGCATAATATGAGACGCAAAGGAACCCAGCATCGGTGAATATACAATTTTAATTAAAATTGTGTGAATTCTTATAACATTTTCCGGTACTTAACATAATTTGTCCAAGCAAAAGTGACTAAATAATACTAAGTTTTTGTTAATGTTAAATCTCTTAATTTATCATTTTCTCTGTGAAACATGTGTTGGAACTCGTACTACTTTAACTCAATAATAATTCTTTATAGCTAACAAATTTCATTTTATTTAAAACACAAATTGTTGTAGCACAGAGAAACACACTTCACAAGCATATTTGTACTCATCTCACTTCTGTTCGGATTGAGATTACTGATATTTTAATTTTATGTGACGTCTCATAGATGACAATGCAAACATTCACTTGGAAATTGAAGCAATCCTAAAAACGTATGTTAGGGATAGAGAAAACGGATTAATGTAGTATAGAATATACTCAGAAAGATTAGAAAATCAGTGCCAGCAAAATAAGCTTTTTATTTATAAATGCATCTTTCATAGATCAATATATTCGTTTCAGAGGCTTCTAAAGATGAATCAACATTTGTTCTTTTTCATAGTTCATATATATAGAGAGAACAGAAATATGCTGTACAAAATAAGGAAGCCAAAATGCATTTTTAGAAAATAATGGTTGTAGGACATAAATGAATTAATTTCGAAAACAATTCTAAGAGACTTTTATATAGATCTTTTATATGAATTAAAAGTATCTATTAAGCAATGCAGCACTCTGATATCAATAATAAATATTCCATATAAAGTATTTTTTACGCAGGCGCTCTATAAGGTCAGTCTGCCTAAATGGGAGAACCCCTAAATGTGACAATGTTCTTTTACATAAAATCTTACTGCAAGAATCGTAAATAAACGTTATATAAGGAGACATACGTACTTCAGAAATAAAACCCGAAATATTTTTCTGCAAGAAAAACGGTTTCTTTAACAGAAATATCCAATCAAATACACATTATTCATTTTACATTGCCCCCATGTTTCGCAAATGCGACAAAAATTCCCGAAAGTGGCACACGATTTTTATTTTTTAACTTTGAAGATCAAATAACGTTATAAACGTCAAGAGCTAGATTGTCCGTTTCGGTCACCTCACCAGTTAAACTAAAGAAAAATCGACCAGTTTCGGTTTAGAATTTGAAGTGGACTACACATTTAGGAGAGCTTGTTTACAGCCTGTTCCTGATAGCGACGTACATATTGTTGTAAATGCGGCGAAACACTTAGAAGATTAACGAGGTAAGTTTATATGGTACATTCATATATTGTATTAAAATGATATTTAAATCAAATATGTTTAATTAAGCTGTGTTGAGTCAGCATAATCCTCCATTAATGTTTTTCTTTAACCAGGCGTTTAAATATGTGTTTAAGATGATCAAAAAAGTAAAATACACTTCTATAAAATTTT
This sequence comes from Maratus speciosus, assembly GCA_963932465.1. Lineage (NCBI taxonomy): Eukaryota > Metazoa > Arthropoda > Arachnida > Araneae > Salticidae > Maratus > Maratus speciosus. Next base: position 61,293,322 of record OZ010788.1, read on the forward strand.
TAATAAAAAAAGGTGTTATAAACGCAGTGTATATTCCAGTAATATAATATAGACACATGATTAAGGAATTTGCAATAATTTTACATAATGAAAATTCAGGAAAATCTTGTGCACATGAAAACAATTTATGTTTATTTTAATGCGGTTAAGTAAGTTAATTTTACCAACATTATACCATTCGGTAGCTTAAATGCTGTCTCTGATTAAAACGTAATGCAATTGAGTTATTCCCTGGTTTAGGAGTCCATAATTTTTGTTAGCACTTTTATAAAATCTGGTATTTTAATTCTGTTTTCACTTTTTATTCTTTATAATCGACATTTGCTTTTTTTAAATTAGAAAAAGTTAAAAAAATAAATAAAACATGTTTATCTAAATGAATATTTGTTTCCATATACGCATTTTTAACAACAGAAAACGTTAATTTTTTTGTGAAAGTGGAAGAAAAAGGAAAAGGGGGGAGGGATGCAACAGACTATTAGGCACAGAGCTTCTCTTTGGCTTAATCAGAATTATTAGAAATATTGTACGATTTTATCTATTTCTAAGGCTGATATATTTATCATGTGACATTTTATAATAAATTTATATGTAATAAATAGTCTAGTTAACAATATTATAATTATCTTGCAAATACACTTTTAACCCGTAAACTCCACACTGTGAATTCACACCGACCGAAATGTCGGCGTCTTTAATTAATCCGTATTTTTCTTTCACAAAATAAGACTTTTGATAAAATCAAATATTTCATTTGGATTCCTTATTAAATTTCGTATATGGATCATGTAGTTATATTTCATTATCACCAGATTATCAGCAAAATTATGCGTAGTTCAAATTACGGAAACCCAAATCGCACTGGTGTATAAATTATGGGTTAATATTAACGCGCGAATTCTGCGAATTTTAAACGATGTTTTCCACGACACTCATTTAAATGTACTTATCTCCGTGGGAAAGAAGGATGAGAGATTTTTATATTAGTAACGCATTTATTTATTTGAGGGTTATTTATATTGGGCATTATACGCAACATTGAAATAACAACACGGAGCTTTTGCCTATTAGCAGTGTAAAATTGACAAACAGCACGGTGCTGTGGAGTGATAAACATTTCAAGAATAATATCGTATCACCCTCTCCTCCCCCCCCTTCACATTTATGCGTATTTGTTCTGAAATTCTTTTTAAATTAATGTGACATTTAATGGAAAGTACTCATTCATTATTTAATTTTAATATGAAATTTGCTCACCTCCTCTTAATACACACACAACTAATACCCCCCCCCCTAATACACGCACACACAAACACACATGCATAAAATAAATTTTGGTTGCAGAATCGTAGTAGGTAATGGAACCTAAAACATGTTGTATACACTGCACTGCCATATCGGACACATTTATAATGGACTTTTGAATGTAAAAAACTTCTTTAAATTAAAATTTAAATTTTTACATTCAATTCCCCACCCTCCCACACACACATACACACACCCGCCCTTTTTTCCCGAATGCCATTTCAAGATTGTTTCAGAAATTTTAATATATTACCTGTCAGAAAGTGTTGATCATGTATGTCATGTATGTCATGGCTTGAATATGAAGTAGGTTTACTAAAGTTTTCATTTTGAAAGAATGAAACAAAATTACTGTCTATACACAATTTGTCTCGTTTATATTACTTCTCTCACGTAAAACAAAATTTAAATCTTAGGAAATAGGTATCTTTGTACTATGTGAGTTAATAGAGACTAATTCATCTTTTAATCAAGCGGTCTCTGAGGCCGCTCACAGAAGTTGTGTAACAATTCCTGACACAGCAGTTAAGGGTTAATTAATTCAAAAAAATAATTACAATTAACCGTTAACTGCTGTTAGAGCTGCTTTTTAAAAAAATGTTCACAGTTTAACTTGTAATTTCCAGTTTAACTATCGATACAGCGAGATTTTTCTTCATTTGAAGCCTAGTACTATTGTTTCAAATGTTTGAAAAAGCGAAATTTTATTAGAAATAGTACTGTACAAACAGTTCAGTGCAAAAACAGTATTTTATGAGTTAATCGTGCCTTTTATTCATCGTTCAATCGAATAGTTTCGCTGTCCGTTCACAGTTGTAATGGGGAAATTTTCTGTCTAAGAACTTTTTCAGATTAATTGTCGTTTTTAAAATGCATTATCACATTTAGGATTATGAACGTCTCATTTAGGTTTTAGCTGCCGTAAATGCGACAAAAATGACCTAAATGCGACAATCCTATATTGTGGTTTTATACTACAGATAATTATTAAATTTCTACAAAACAATTTAATTTTGAACTAAAGGTACAGTATTCAGTAATTTGTTGCTTAATAAAATATACATTTATATAATAAAATCCCAAATATATCCTAAATGTTACAAAACTACGGGAAATCGTGTCTCATTTAGGAAGACTGGCCTTATATTTACAAGTAAAATCCATTAAAAGAATTGCTATTTGTAACATGATTCTCTAATTGAACATTTCATTAAAGTTCCGTAAAATCTTTTTGCGATGCGGATTACGTTTCCCACCCTCCTTAATTATCGCTCTCCATTAGAATTTGTGAAAGGGTGAATTGTTATTTTAAAAGCAATTTCAAATTAGTCGCTGAAATTCTAGAATCTGCCACTGACAAAATAAGAGTTTTTATGTTTTATGCATGATGAACGTTTATTTTAAATATTATAATAGCATAATTAGATTTAAATACAGTTTTATGTATGATGTTATAAAAACAGAAAATATAATTACAGTAAACTCTCTGTAAGGTGGACTCTGTGTAAGACGGAAATCTGTCTAACTCGGATATATTTTCAAGTCCCTGCTAATCCATAAACATAGAGCAAAATTTGCCCAAGGCGGAATAATGTCTACTACGGAAAATGTTCTTGGTCCCGATTGATTCCGCCTTAGACAAAGTTTACTGCATACAATTGTGCCACAAACGCGCAATTATAAATTTTAAAGATATGCCTAAATATATAAGATAATTTGTTTTTATACAAAAATAATACAACAGTGAAAATTGAAAAACAACACAGAATATTACAACAAAATTTTTGAATATTTGATTTATTAAAAAATATTTAAATTACGGCGCTATTTTAACAATAACCGAAAATTGTTCTCCTAATCTTAATTACCAGGTCTCTGAAATTACCAGGTTTTTCTCAACCATACGTACTAATAAACTTCAATAAATCCATTTGAAATAAAAATAACAAAGACCAACTGCTGGATTCATTTACAAAGTTTATATGTATGCAACGGGAACCGAATTGTGCCATTAAAAAAATAGGAAAACAAAGTGTATTTTTATTAAAATCATGCTAGTAGGAAATAAATGAATTAATTCCAAAACAATTCTAAAAGACCTTTAAATAGATCTTTTATAGGAATTAAGCACATCTGTTAATTAAGTAATACAACCCTCCGATATCAATAATGAATATTCCACTTAAGATTTTTTTTTACGCGAACGTTCTAAATATTTACAAGGAATATCCATTAAGAGAATTGCTTATTCGTAACATGATTCCCTATTAGAACATTTCATTAAAGTTCCGTAAAATCTTTTTGCGATGCGGATTACGTTTCCCCCCTTAATTATCGCTCTCCATTAGAATTTGTGAAAGGGTGAATTGTTATTTTAAAAGCAATTTCAAGTTAATCGCTGAAATTTTAGAATCTCCCAGTGACAAAATCAATCAGAGTTTTTATGTTTTATGCATGATAAATGTTTTTTTAAATATCATAATTGAATAATTAGATTTAAATACAGAATCTATGCGTGATAGTATAGAAACAGAAAATATAAATGTACAATTGTGCTATAAACGCAAAATTATAAATTTTAAAGATATGCATAAATATATAAGGCAATTTGTTTTGCACAAAATTAATACAAAAGTGAAAACTGAAAAATAAAACAACAAAATTTTTAAATATTTGATTTCGTAAAACATATTTCAGTAATAGCAATATTTTAACAATAACCGAAAATTGTTGTCCTAATTCGAAATTACCAGGTTTTTCTCAACTATACGTAATAATAAACTTAAATTATTCTATTTGAAATAAAAATAACATTTACGAGTAAAGACCAATTGTTGGATTCATTTACAAAGTGTAGTATACACTATATGGCCAAAGGTGACCGGTCATTTGCGATTTTAGACGTTTAGTTAAATATCTAGAACATTTTATGAGGCATTAACTTGAAGCTGCAGGTGTGTAAACAATATAGCATAGGTCTTATATTTCCGCGAATATTTTTTCCCGGAAACCCCATAGGGGACGGTCAACAAATTGAAAAAGAACGAATATCTTTTGCATAACCCTGTAATAACTAATGTAGCAAAAGCGTTCAAACACGAGATTATGAATAAGTTGCTTATTTTAATGTACTGTGTTCATTTTTATGAGGATATATGTATAACTCGTAGAGGAGTTAAGGTTTTTATAAAAGCAGTCTCAAATTTCGCCAAGTTTTTTGCTTATAATTTTCAGAATTCTGAATATAAAAAAAAGTTCTTTTCAGAAAATATGACAAACGTCATTGTACACAATACTCTGCAATCAGAATTAAAAAATAATAAAAATTGGATGAAAAATGAGCAGGTATACTAAAAAATGTTTCACTGCACATTCGTGAATGCAATCAAAATATAATATGCATAATGTATTAGCTAAGTATATAGAGAAACTTTTGTGAAAGTCTCAAAATCATATCTTGAAAATTCTGAAAATTATCGTCGATTGAATAAGCTCGAAATCCGCTGTTCCCCAAAAGTAGCAAAATGATAAGGGGTTGTATCAAATATCTGCTGATTAGTGCCAAGATAGCGTACACAATATTGCACGTACTACTATATTTCAATACAACCCCTCATTTTTTTGCTTCCTTTTGGGAAAACGGATTTCGAGCTGATTCTATCGGTGATAATTTTCAGAATTTTCAAGCTACGATTTTGAGACTTTCACAAACGTTTTTCTATATACTTAGCTAATACATTTTGCAAATTATATTTTCATTGCATTCTAGCATGCGCAGTGAAATATTTTTTAGTATACCTGCTCATTTTTCATCGAATTTTTATTATTTTTTAATTCTAATTACAGAGTATTGTGAACAATTTTTTTGTCATGTATTTGGAAAAGAATGTTTTACTTATATTAAAAACTCTGCAAATTATAAGCAAAAAACTTGGCGAAATTTGGGACTGTTTTTATAAAAACTTTAATTTCTCTACGAGTATACATGCTAAACTCATAAAAATGAACACAGTATATTACAATAAGCCACTTATTCATAATCTCGAGTTTGAACGCTTTTGCTACATTAGTTTTTACAGGGCAAAAATATGTTTGTTCGTTTTCAATTTGTTGACGGTCCCCTATGGAGTTTCGGGGAAAAATCTTATCAGAAATATATGACCTATACTATACTGTTTACACACATGCAGTTTCAGGTTAATTACTCATGTATTTTTCTAGATATTTAACAAAACGTCTAAAATCACAAGTGACCGGTCACCTTTGGCCATGTAGTGTACGCATGCAGTATTAACGAGGACCGAATTGTGTCATTGAAAAAATACAAAAACCAAAATGTATTTTTATAAAATCATGCCCGTAGGACATAAATGAATTACCGTATATACTCGCGTATAAGTCGAGGACTTTCTGACAATTTTCGGTAAGCAAAGTTGAAGGGTCGACTTATACGCGAGTCAGTTAAAAAAGCAAAAACAAAAACTTCGAATACTGCAAAATTATGGCTTTTTATGTGTATGGATACAAATATAATATATAAAATATACAAATAATAATAATTTAACATTTAAAAATTTTCAATGATTTGTTTTTGTTTACTTACTACCTTTTCGCATTGGCAAGTGAAATCTTCGGTTTGATTTTTAGCAAAATTCAAGTAAAAAGTTAGGGGGTCGACTTATACGCGGGTTTTTGATATTTTCCAGAATTTGCATTCAAAAATTAGGGGGTCGACTTATACGCGAGTCGACCTATACGCAAGTATATACGGTAATTTTGAAACAATTCCACAAGACCATTAAATAGATCTTTTATATGAATTAAGCGTATGTATTAACTAAGTAATGCAACTCTCCGATATCAATAATGAATATTCCACTTAAGGTATTTTTTTACTGAAATGTTCTAAATATTTTCAAGGAATATCCATTAAAAGAATTGCTTATTCGAAAAATGATATCCCTACTAGTAGAACATTTCATTAAAGTTTCGTAAAAGCTTTTTGTTATGCGGATTAGGTTTCTCCTCTTAATTATCGCTCTGCATTAGAATTTGTGAAAGCATGAATTTTTATTTTAAAAGCAATTTCAGGTTAATCGAAAAAATTTTAGAATCTTATAGTGACAAAATCAAAGTGTTTGTTTATTTCTTATGTAAGGTGAATGTTTTATATTAAATTTCATAATTTCATAATTAGATTTAAATACAGTTTCTATGCACGCTATAATAAATCTAAAAAATATAAACATATAGTTCTGCTATGAAAGCACAATTAAAAATTATATATATATATTTAAATATATAAGAATTGGATTATTTTACAAAAAGAAGACAAAACTGAAAACTAGAAAATAAAACAGAATATTACAACAAAATATCTGATTATTTGATTTCTTAAAAAAATATTTCTATTACGGCGAAATTTTTACAAGAATCAAAAATTGTTCTCTTAATCTTACTATGACTGTTCCAGGTTTTTCTAAACCAGACATACGAATAAACTTAATTTTTTCCATTTGAAATCAAATTAAGTTTTATGAATAAATACTAACTGTTGGATTTATTAACAAAGTAAAGGGTAACACTGGGAGAGTCGCCGCATCCGGGATGGATGCCGCACCTCTTGTATTTCTTGTAATTATCGATAGTTTGTCGTCAAACGCGCAGTATAGGTCGCAATTAGATTATTTTAACCAGTGTATAGCGTGAATCCCATTTCGATGTTTATTTGTAGATGTACAATCCTCATTTTGACGTAAGCGCAAGATTTCACTGTCCAAACTTTTAAACACGTTATGCTTAAATACTTTTCATACGCTAATTACTAAATGGATGCATGATTTCGTAGTCAAAACTAAGTGCAGCGTTTGTATAGAGTACTGTGAGTTTGATTACGCCATTTACCTTAGTGATGGCAAGCAACTGTGATGTGCGACGTCTGTAGCATGCAAAATGGGATACATGCCGCACTGCTATTCCGGTATACATGCCGCAGTTTCTTTGGTACGGTATGATTAAGTGTTGTTAACTTTTCCTTTTCTTTTTTCACAGAATAACCAAGTTAGGCATGTTATCAAGTTTACTAAAACCAAAGGAGAAAACGGAAAAATAAAAATTAAAAAGGGCAAGAAAGATGCAAGTCAAAATGATAATAATGAAAGAATGGAATACGCGTAATGCAGACGTTCTTTACAAGAGATGTTTAGAAAACTACTCCAAAAAAGAGGAAGTGCAATTGGCTTCGTTGCATCATGTGTCAAATGTAGTTACTTAAAGACTGTAATTTTTCCACACATTTTGTGTAGATTGTGGTTGAAAAAAACAGGTCTATTAACCCATTCGGGACCATGGGTGCGTATAAGCACCTTCAAAAAGAGCATACAGAATTTGTTTCTGGCACCAGTAAAAAAGAAAAGTAATATTTGTGTTTATTTTAAATAGAGCATTTTCATGATTATTTAAGTAAAGGTAATAATCTTTTTAAAAAGTGATGCCAACCGAATAAAATTTGTGTAAAAGCCGCCTGTCCCGAAAAGAATTAGCAAATAAATTATGTAAGCACAATTTTACTTTTATTCTTTTCCCTCTCTAATTCATTGATGTTATGTTGTTGCTGAAATAACAATTAATATTTGATGTAAAAAAATAAGTCGATAATTTTACTAGTGAAAGTAGGCAAACAATTATTAATTTGAATCTACTAATACATTTCATTGTACTCATTTAGTTTCATTTAGTTAGTACATCGTTATAGTCCAGATATGAATATATTTTTTTAATTTATAATTTCATTCTGTTCTTATTACAAGTGCGGCATAACTACCGAACAAGTGTGGCGTCTCGGCCTCAATGTACGGGTGACGCGCCGCAGTGTAATGTTTTAGAAAAAAATTGTTAAAAAATATTAATTTATTGTTTTGTATTTTTTTGTCGAAGTACAAGTGTTGTATATGTAACATTAAATAGCACTCCATGGTTTTTTTAATTTTATGTCCACCATGAAACTTTATACACAAATTAAAAAAAATATATATATGCGGCATAAACTCCGGAATTACCCTATATGTATGCACTGTTAACTAGAACTGAAATGTACCATAAAAAATAAGGAAATCAAAATGAATTTTTAGAAAACGATGCTAGTAGGGCATAAATGAATTATTTATACATCAGAGGGATGCATTACTTAATAGATACGCTTAAGCGTATCTATTAAGTAATGCATCCCTCTGATGTCAATAATGAATATTCCACTTAAAGTATTTTTTACGCATACTTTCTAAATATTTACAAGGTATATCCATTATTCGTAACATGACTTCACTAATAGAACATTTCATTAAAGTTCTGTAAAATCTTTTTGTGATGCGGATTATATTTCTCTCCTTAATTATCGCCATTAGAATTTGTGAAAAGATAAATTATTATGTTAAGAAATTTCATGTTAATCACATTAATTTTAGAATCATCTCCCAGTGACAAAATGGTAGCTTTTTTATCATTCTTGTAAGATGAATGTTTTGTTTTCGATGTTATAATTTAATATTTAAATTAAAATACAGTTTCAATGTATGGTAGTAAAAACACAAAATTACAAATATATAAGTGTGATATAGAAGCACAATTATGAATTTTAAAGATATATTAAAATATAATAGGTATTTTGTTTTACAAAAATGAGACAGAAGGGAAAACTAAAAAACAAAATAGAATATTACAACAAGAATTGTGAATATTCGATTTCTTAAAAAATACTTTATTATGGCGATATTTTAACAAAAATCAAAAATTATTCTGCTAGTCTTACTTTGCATACGCCAGATTATTCTGAATCGTTTGTACCAGTTACCTTAAATGATTATAAAAAAAAAAGCTACCGTAAGTAAGAACCAATTATGTGATTTTATTTTCATTCTGTATAATTAACGAGAATTGAAACGACTAATAACTCAAATTGAAATAATGTCATATGCAATATGAAAATCAAAATAGATTATTTTAAATTCACGGTAGAACGACATAAATCAAATAATTTTATAATAAATTCTAAAAGTTCCTGGAGAAATTATGCATTGATCTTTTTTCAAAATTCAAAATATACGTACATTAAGGAGAACAAACTTATGATATCAATCAGGAATATTCCATTTGGAATAAACAGGGTGTTTCAAAACGTATTACCTGATTTGAAATGCGTATATTATCAAAATATTTCAACATAGACATTTAAGATTAACTTTATATAACATGGATAAGCATAAAGATTTTAACAAAACAAATTAAAGGTAAAATATCTAATATGAACTTTAAAAAGTTTGCTGTTTTACTTAAAAGGCGACTAATGAAATGTTACAATTAAAAAATATACGTTTTATTTTAAAACTTCTTAGTAATTCCAAGCTTTACCAAGCCCTTCATTGGAGAATATTATAATAATTGCTTTTTTTAATACAAATACAGTTGAAAGTAGTATTGCAGTTTCTTGGATTGAACTTAATTATAATTAGAGAAAATATATATTATTATTAACTGCATTTCCATTTATTTTATTACATTACTCTGTTCTCATACGTTAGTTTCATTTTGTGTAACTGCAAAGTCGAAGTAGCAGTGTTCCAGATTAAATTTGTGTAGACGAAATACTTAACTGCCGTATCACAAATTTTAATACGTCTCTTTGCAGAATTTTTCAGAATTTATTTTCAGGATATTGACATTTATTTCTTGATGTGAGGATGATTGTGCGGATGATTGTTCTATGTGAGGATATTGTGCGTTCGGGCGTCGTGAATTACAATTACTATGCTACTTCTACTTTCAACGCTAATAATTATTTGTTCTCTCACTTTCAAAACGAAGTGACGTATTTGTATAAATAAACAACAATTAATTATTATAATATTCTCTGATGAAGAGCTTAGTAGAACCTGAAAGTACTAAGAAGTTTTTAAATATGGAGTTTATTTTTAACTTGCAACTTCTCTTTTATTATTTTAGTTGCCTTTTAAGTAAAACAGTGAACTTTTTAAAGTTTATATTACATATTTTATGTTTCAATCAATGTGCAATATTTGCGTTTCGTTTTATGATTTTATTTGCAAATTAAAGGCACTCCAATTTTTTGTCTGACATGTGGATGCGGCTAGGTGATTTCCTTTTGCACTTACAATCCGTGTTTGGAATTGTTTGCACTTACAATCCGTGTTTGGAATTGTTCATACCACAGACTAATACCATGTGTGGTATGAATCTAAACAACAAGGAATTGTCGACGAAAATCACTCTCACAGTTGTTGTGGATTCAGACCTCGCGAAGCTTAGAACACAAAACGATTTCTGTTGTGCGGTTGCAAGCTTGACAAACGCTGAAGTGTCGGGCGCGAAGGAATAGCATTATAGCTACCAGTCGTGAAACACGAAGTTTTCCTCTTTCTACCGATACATTATTCGATCAAAACGGATTAAAAGCTTGATAATCGAGTTTTTTAAACACGCTTCATAATGACCTGCGGGGGGAAAATGCCTGGAGCATATTTTAATAATGTTACACTATTTTAGACATAAGGAAAGTTATATACAGTATTGAAGTGCACTACAAGTTGCTTACAGCACAATATGACATGCATAACAATTGTTTCTCATTCACAGGAACAAAAGATTTTGGTTATAAAACTGTTTGCCAACGATGCGTTTTTATGTTTAACTAATTTTTTTATATTTCTAAATTTTTTTATACTACGTAGTGTGTATGAGTTCTATAAATCATACACAGGGATGCACAAAATATTTTGTAAGTATCATTATATATGACCGTAAATTGCTTAGGTATGCTAAGGCAGTGTTTTGGAATATAAATAAATTCATATACAGGGCTACGCAAAGAACCGGATACATTGCGATCTATGAATAATAATTTCTGAAAGTATAATTCAAGTTGTGTTTTTTTTCAGTATATTTTATTTTACTTTGCAAAGTGTATAAAAATATGGGGATAATATAAAACGCTGAACAAAATTATTCCAACGTATTACCGTCTATTACTGGAAATTTCTGTTGGAGTATGTTCGACTGTGTTTTGCATTTTATAACTAAGCTAAATTTTAGTACACTATGTAGTTTATATAGAGATATGTGCATCATATAGAGAAATGAAAAAAAGAATTTGATTAGATTTATGGTTATAGACATAACTGCTGAAAACTGGTTTCCCCAATTTAAAAAACTTTAGACCATTTGGTTTCAGTATTTGAATTCTGTTTCACTATCCTGGGAATGTTGGACAGTGTTTCATAATTTATCCTGATGTATGATATTTCTTTCTTATTATATTATTAAAAATAATATTGTGAAATACACAACTGTGAATGTGCGTATTTGTTTGTTATTTGTGAATTAATTTTTCTTGATATACATACATATGTTGACAATTAGTGACATAACATTTTTATCATACAAGTCTGAATAAGTATTGATAGTCAGAAGGGCTTGGTGGCAATATTACTTTGTGAACAAAATTACTTTGTATCATACACATCAATCACCTTAATTTAACGATCATTAATAAAAACATGTATCTTATGCATACGTTAGATTACATTTATTCAGTTTATAGCTGTTACTTTTTTTAAAGAACTGTTATATGAGAAGTCGTAACAAAATGCAGGTTTCTAAAAATTTTCGTAATATTACACCGATAAATTAATTTTAGATTAAGTATTAAAAAGTTCTTAAAAACATAAATACAACTTTTAGAAAAAAAAAAGAAAAGAAAAAAAGCTAAAAAAACCCTGCAACACAAAATTTTGATAATAATAAATATCCCACTTCCTGCATTTCTGTTTGTTTATACATTCTGAAACATTAATAAAGAATATGCATGAATGGCATTGAGTAATCGTAACATTATTTTCACACAAGAGTATTTTATTAATTTCCTGTATACTTCTTTTGTAGAGATCTATGTTTGAAAAACTGCTGCTAATTTTGTGCCAGGGTGTTTAGCCGTGGCATTCAACTATAGCGATGTTTTAACAATATGTTACTGGTTTTAAACTTAGAAAAAGTATAAGCGCGGTCATCTATCAAGAAATATTGGCATATTTGCAGAATATTTATCAAAATATTTAAGTTCACGAAATCAACATTGCCAAAATCAGTTTTATTTCTTGTATCTAGTTAAAGCGAATCTTGTAGTATTTTTTGACATACATATTGTCTTTATCTAGTGCTCTATTTATTACAGAGGACAAGCCGTTAGTGCCGCCTTCGAGATCATCCTTTATCATGTTGACGTTCAATGACCAAAGACCATTAGTATTGGCAAAAACGCCGATTACGGAAGATTAAATATAAACAATTTGCTTAAACCTGCCAATTTTTTTTCCGTAGTCGAAACTTAGTTGGATGGTTTTCTCACGGTCGAATAAAGCTTATTTCATAAAAAATTGCAGGAATTGTGTTCAACTGATATCACCATTTTGAGTAATGAGTTTTTTTAACAGTAGAAAACGAGGTTTCTCGAATTAGTTATTTAGCTAGATCGATTTCTTGTACTCGAATTTGTATAGGGGCCAAGTTTAAGAAAATCGTTAGAGTAGTTTTCGATATATAACAACATTTTCAGTGCTGAGTTTGTTTTAATCGATCAAAAAGAATTCGATATAGCTAGATGTGTTTTTCGTGCTCCAATAAGTATAGGAAGCACGTTTTGTATAAATTGCATGAGCATTTTTCGATTTATAGCAAGCAGACGTTAAAGCTCTGTTATTGTTTTATCGTGTAAAAACAAATTTTCTTGATTTTGGGACATAGCTAGATCTTTTTCTTGTGCTCGATTTAGTCTAGGACGTAAGTTTCGTGAAAATTGATTGAGTCGTTTACGATATTATTCGTAATCGGGAAAATTGCTTGCTCGTTTAATATGTATGATAACTTATGATTTGAAATAACAAAAAAAAAAAAAAAACGTTTTCCGGATTATCTGCAAGTAAGACATAGACAAACTAATTTTAAAACAACATGGTTCGTACGGATACCGCTATTTCTCCAGGAAAACTACAAGTATATTTTTACAGAAAAAGAAATCTAGGTTAAACGCGCAAAATGTCCCCTTCTTCTAAGAAGAGATTTTCTATAAGATAATACTGGTGCCAAAAAAAATTCTGGTCTGGAAAATTCTGGGAGGTGTATGAACCATGAACAAGTAGCGGGGGTTTGATACATAGGGAGGGTCGATACATTGACAGTTTTTCTCAACAAATGGCATTAACAGGCATTCTAACGCATGTAAGGGCTTCTTTTATTTGTAGAAGCCATCATTAGCTAGACTAATCAGTGAAGAACTAACAACTTTTGTTTTAATTTTGATGATTTTGTAATGTCAATGTAATTTTTTTTAAATACTGAGTTTCTTTCATAACTCTTATTATTGTGAAGATAATATCATGTAATTTTTTTTATTTATGAAGCATGCTGTTAGGATAAGTTTTACTAGAAAGCAGATTGCCATTTTGTAGCTGCATTTATACAAAGTGATTGGAAATCCAATAAGGCATATTAGAGAGAAACGATACATTAGTACTGGTGAGAAATGATACATTAGTACTGGGGAGAAATGATACATTAGTACTGGGGAGAAATGATGCACTTGTATATTTGAAATTTAATTGATTTTTTAAGTTACAAACTTATATAGGACCGTGATATTCATTATTGTTTTACAACAAGAGCTACTGAAATTGGTAAGGAAGATTAATTGGTAAAGCTTTTCCGAAATCATTTACACTAACAAATATTTTATTTTATTTGGATTTAAAAAGACTGAAATTTATACTTTTGATCTTAAGTGTTTCGACAATACCTATTTTTTTACCCTCAACAGTTCCTTGTGATGATATATACATAACCAGTGATTTGAATATGAATCAGTTATCTACTGACATTACATCTAAAAAATCTTTAGATGAAAATGCAGGGCTGTTGCGTACCAAATTTACAATTCTCCCAAGGTCCCAAGGATATTAGACCTTATCCCAAGAAAACAGCTTCAACCACAAAAAATGGAAAACGTAAAGTAAAAGCTTTAATATTGATTGATATGCTTGTCAGAAAAAGCTTGATCAATAATTTAAAGTTAGATATAGGATTGTTTAAATTTTTTGTAAAAAATATTTCAGAAACAAAAATATTTCAATGTATATTCTTTTTAAATTTTACAAAAATATTTCAAGATTTATCATAAAAAATTGTATGACATAAAAATTGAATCGTCTGCATTTTTTTTTCAATTTACGTAACAATGTATCAAATCTCCTTTGCGAGTGTATGAATCCTCCCTTGTAATGGGGAGATTTGATAAAATAGTAACCATTCAAAATAATTGGGATATATTTTTGGGGATATAATTATTATTATTTAAATTCACTAGATTTTTAATAAATAGATAAAAGGTAACTTTATAAGAAAACAAGAAAAAATTGTTTAAAAATAGCATTCTAAGGGTTATAAAAATTAGTAAAAAAGAAGTGTGTCATATCTCCCCTACTCAAAAATCTTTTAATTCATAATATTATTACTTTTAAAGTCTTTCATTGAATTTGAAATATCTGTGAAATAACGCAACCCTTTGATATCAATAATGAATACCCCATCAATTCAATTTTTGTTTACACGAATATTCTGAAAATTTTACAAGGAATATCCATTAATGGCTTTGCGTGTTCGTAACATGATTTCGCTATTAGTGCATTTCATTAAGATTCTGTATATTCTTATTGTAGGAAGCAAACTGTTTCTCTCTTTAATTAAATCTATCCATCAGATTTTGTAAAGGAATGATTTGTTATTTTATTGGAAATTTCAAGTTGGTTATGAGATCTTTAGAATACTTTTAGATGTGGTGACAAAATGATATCATAAATTTATTTAACATAACATATCTCAAATAATAAAAATGAGAAAGAAATTATAGATTCAATATTTGCATAAGTTCAATTTTGTATTTAAAGGGACTGCACAAGTCCTTCCAGAAAAAAAGGAAAAACACATTTGGACATTCTGTCAAAGTATAGAACTACACTAAAAAATTAAAGAAAAATTATTATTCCTCTGTATCATCTCATTGCAGGTGCCACCCTATATTTCCACCCCTCCCCCTCCTCCCTTCCTTTGAAATAGACTCGTCCACTACTACTTAAGCAAATAAATTCCACGAACTTTCATCCCTCTGATTTTTTCCCCCTGGAGACCACTGTTATAATGCAGTTGAAAGCGCTTGGGGTTTTAACATCTTTCACGGTTCTTATGCTGTAGAAACCTTTTCATGTATATTTTAGCATCTTTTAAGAAAAATTTTATCAGAATTGTAACATCGTATATTTTATACGTTTTTACTTTCTTCTGTCTTTACAAAAAAGAAAGTATTGGATTCTTGAAAATTTTTGAATCCCGGTTTTCGAAGGATTTACACGTATTAGGAATCAGAGATCCAGAAAAACATGTTTTTACAAAATGTCTGTCTGTGAGTCTGTCTGTTTATCTGTCCGTCTGCCTGTCTGTATGTGACACAAATTTTGTGGGCGCTCTATCTCAAGAACTAATGAACGGAATTTAATTAAACTTTCGATTGAATTAGCTCCTGATATAAATGGACGTATTTTTGTTATAAATCGCCCAACAGGTGGTGTTGGTATGCTGCATCTTTTAAGATTACTGCAATAGCTATATCGCAAGCACTAATGCCCGGATTTTCATGAAACTTCAGATTCAGTTAGTAATTGATATAATTTACTGCTGATCACTTTTTGGAATAACTCGTCCAACATGTGGCGCTGCCATGCTGCATTATTCATGATTATTGCAATAACTCTATCTCAAGAACGAATACACGAAATTTCGTCAAAATTCAGATTCTGTTAGTCCCTGATATAAATTAGAATTAAAAAGCAGAAAAACCAACGTTAAAAATGCACAAATAATACATGAAAAGCAGCAAACAGCTGTTTCGAATCTACTAGCGAGATTCTTCTTCAGTGCAAGATACGGAAAAAGGAACAGCGTGCTGAGCAAAATGATAAACAGAGACGCACTGGCTGATATACCCGATGCGGGTAGCGAATTCGCCAAAAACAACTAATAAGACAGAAGCAGTGGAAACGACTGGGTGAACAAGTAGCCACATCTACCGGAGAAGAAGAGAAAACGAAACCAAAAAAAGGGGAAATTAAATGAATGCTTGGAAAATAAGGAGTACTAGATAAGTCACTGACTAAAGAGTGAGAATTTTTAATGATGTGGTAAGCTTCCCAAAAATCAAGATCAAGGTTAGAAGAACATTTTTGGATAATGATGGCTGAGGAAAAGTCGAACCTATGTTGAGAAGACCAAGAATGTTGAGCAATAGAAGAGCGTTTAAGCTCCTGATTTTTAACATAACCTTCATGCTCTTTTAAACGAAATCTAAGAGCACGTTTAATCTGCCCAATATAAGAAAGGCCACACTGGCATGAGATTTGGTAAATATCCCAGTTATCTAGGCTATCAACGGGGTGTTTGAGATTTGAAAAAGGGATTTTATTAACAGGAGAAAAAATAAAATTAAAATTAACCCTTCTTAAGTTTTTAGCAACTTGCTGACTGATTTTAGGGAAAAACGGTAGCACAGCTGAAGTATTAGAGTTGGAATTAGAATGCTTTTCAGAATGGACGGATTTCGCCAATTTCTTATAAATAGAATCAATTATATTTGAGGAATAACCACGATCAACAGCAATAGCTTTGAGGTAATTAAGTTCAGCACTAAGTAACTGAGGAGTGGAACAAATATTTGTAGCCCGAAAAACAAAAGTATTGAAAGCAGCGAATTTCTGGTTAGGGCGATGAGAAGAAAACCTGTGAAGTGGGAGACTGACAGCAACAGCTTTACGAAAGACGGTAGTCTGAAAGCCATTTTCACAACGAATAACAAAAACATCCAGGAAAAAAAAATTAATTTCCCTTTTTTGGGGGTTTTTTTTCTCTCCTTCTCCGGTAGAAGTGGCTACTTGTCCACCCAGTCGTTTCCACTGCTTCTCTCTCATTGGTTGTTTTTGGCGCCTTTGCTACCCGCACCGGGTATATAAGCCAGCGCGTCTCTATCTATCATTTTGCTCAGCCTTGCTTTTTATAGAACGCTGTTCCTTTTTCCTTATCTTGCACTGAACAAGAATCTCGCTAGTAGATTCGAAACAGCTGTTTGCTGCTTTTCATGTATTTTTTGTGCATTTTTAACGTTGTTTTTTCTGATTTTTAATATTGTTGCACAAAGGCTTTATTTGCTATTTTTATATAAATTAGAATTGTTTCGTTTTTGGTGTAAATCGTCCAACAGGTGAGGCTGCTATGTTGCATTTTTTCACGATTCCCGCAATAACTGTATATAAAAAACTAATGCATGAATTTTCATCAAACTTAAGATTGAGTTAGTCCCAGATATAAATTTGTCCGGACTAGTTTTTGGTGTAAATCTACCAACAGGTGTCGCTGCTATGCAGAACATTTTACGATAACTGCAATAGCTGTATCTCAAAAACTAATGCACGGACTTTCATCAAACTTCAGGTTCAGTTAGAAGTTTACATACGGTGTTGCTGATTAGATTTTGCTTTAAATCGACTAACCTTGTGGCGCTGCTATGCTGCATTTATTAGGCAGTATTAACACGTATGAGATAGACGAAAGTTTTGGGATTGCCACATTCGGCTAGTTATTTTTGATCCTAGTTCCCAAAAAAGCACTTAATATAAATTGGAAATTGAATTTTCAACAGATCGCGATACTGAGTTAATTTTTCACGCCATAGTTTTTTCTATCACTTGAGCAGTTTCGCGTCGATATTGCTAAAATTAACTTTTTAAATTTTATCAAATTAAAAGGTTGTTTATTAATAGATTATTAATTAATAGATTTTGTTAAAAGTAAATTAATATACTTTAAATTTTGTATTAGAAAATGGGCAATATTTATGTGAAGTATTATTTTTCTGTTTATTGTAGGTGTGAAAAATGTACATTTTAGTAAAAAAAAAAAATTCAATTTTATGTTCTAATATTTTTTATAATTTTTTACATGTTTAAAATGATGTTTTCTAACATCTGAGAAAATATTTTTCAAATCGGAGTTGTTGAGTCCTAAATCGTTAAATCTGGTTTTTGGTGCAATCAACTTTATTTCGCGACTTTTAGAAGAGTAATTGTAACATTCAGTTTAATTTTTTCGTAATATATGTATGTGTATTTATGCATAAATTAGTCGTAACGTTATTGAAAATGTAAATGACAAACATATTTCTAAATAATTATTTCACTAAGATGTTTGTATAGCATAAAACAAAAATTATTCCGTGAAAGTTATCTTGTATACATGAGGTCGTTCTCAAAAGACACTTTCAAATATCCCATAGAATACACTTTGTTATTTGTATCCTACTGATTGTTAAAGATATGTGTTTTGATGTATATATTTTTTTAACTGAGTGAAAAAATGTCCATGTTGGGAATCGTACTGAAGGCGTTTGGCTTAAATTGGCAATGCTCACTATATTGAGTTACTCAGAAGGATAACAAGATAACACAACAAGCCGACACAAATCACCCAGACAGCCTTTATGACAATAGCAATTGGCGGCTAGAATATGGATTTCCATTTCATATATGTGATTGAATGTTGGCACCTTGATGGCTAGCATCGTTCTCATTGTATCTTCTAATCCGGATATGCTGATCATGCTTACTTTTAATGTCTTGGAAGCGGTGATTGTTTTCATCACGTAACGCGTATTTTTCATGTACACAATGTAGCTACTGTATAATTTAATGATGATTCTGATTAATTTTTAAAATACGAACATAAATATTTTGCGTACATTTATAAATTACTTTTTTCCAAATTTTACAAACTGAATGAAGCAAAAATACGTTTTTTACGACATAATAGGTAATCTGACGAACTCATTTCTGTGGGATTTATCCGTAACCCACACCTACCACAACAACTTCTGGAGGCTTGTGCGCCTTACTCGCTTTTAGTAGAGTCAGTATTGTTTGTGCAAGTGTTCGTAAATTTTTAAAATTAGTATTTTCTTAATTATTCATAATCATCATTAAATTTACCAAAAACTGTCAAAAAAATGTTTCTTTAATTCGTCTCCAGGCTCACGGAATCTCGAATAATAAGAAATTCTTTAAAACCTTAACCACCATTGCTAAAGTTTAGAAATTTTGATATTCTTTCAAATAATTTAATTTTTTGAAATATTGAAAAGAAAAACTTTATGTTTTTTTGAAAATTCCTCTACTTGGATACGAACTGGGATCTACACGACTGGAGACAAACACCATACCACATAGCTAGTAAGCACTTATCCGAGCCAAAAACAAAATTTGACCTCCCGTATAAAGTTGTAGATAGGTATTTTTATTGTATTTTGTTTGGAGAAATTGAAAAAAATATTTCAAAATAAATCTGAACTACTTATGTACGTAATTTTTATATTCTTCAGAATCATCATCCAATAATCACATTACTGTCAAAAATACGCGTTGTGTGACGCAATCAATCACCGCTTCCAAGACATAAAAGTCAGTCGTGTCTGCATATCTGAATCATAAGAGCCAATCAGAAGAGTGCTAGCCAACTACATGCCAACATCCAGTCACAGAGCAAATGGGCATCCCCATGCTAGCCGCCTAACAAAAGCATCTTGTCTAAAATTAAGACCTTAACAAATGGTGCCACAAGTAATGGGATTCCACTAAACAATGTATACATAGATGATAAACTTTATCATTTTTAACTCGGACATACTGATAGGTAAATATATCCGATTTGACATTTTTCCCAATTGAGTGAAAAAGTATCCATCCCGGGTGTTAAACCTATTTGGATTAATTTGCCAACGATCACCCTATTGAGGTACCTAGATCGATAACTATTTAACAATTTTTCACTCAATTGGTAAAATTTCAAAACGAGAAATGTCTTTAACAATACTTTTAAATTATTCTCAATTGCAGATTCTATTTACTGTTTATTATTAAATCGATGTTACTTAAAAATGACCATTCTACATAGAAGCGGATAGTTTGCGTTCATTTTTGAACATTTAATACATTGTTGGCTGGCAATTTCCAATGAAATCTGTGTTTCGAGTCCATTGAAGCATCACCTTTCCTGAAACTCGGTTTGCTAGATAGGTTTTCGAGTTTATCTGCTAATACATATTTTGAAAATGTTTAGATTTTATATGAAATTTCATAAGGTCTAGCAAAAAATGACCAACTATTAGGTATAAAACGTAACCTTTCTGATAAAAGTTTGCTGATATTTTATTCAAGGAAAAATTCCTTAGCGGAACTAAGTATCCAGTGCACTCTTTAGTCAACAACATTTGGTTTTAGAAATACGAGCATTCTCGTGACCAATCAACAAAATGTTAACACGAAATTTTGTTTACGAAATATGAAAATGAAAATTAATTTCTCTGAAAATGAGACTAGTAATAGATAAATAAACGTTTGAAGAAGTACTTGACATTTTCTATAACAATTACTAAACGAAGCTTTTCTCAAAATTAAAATAATCAAAATTATGTACTGCAATCCTTTGATATCAGTAATGAATATTTCAACACTCAATGTACTACCAATTTTTTACACAATTGTTATGGAACAAGGAATATCCATTACTGCCTTTGAGGAATCTAAACTTGATTTCCTCGCTAGAGCGTTTCGTTGAAGTTCCGCATACTCTTATTATAAAGCGCACTATGTTTCGTCTCTTTATTAATGATATCCATTAGATATTGTGAAAGAGTGAATTATTATTTTAAAATTACTTTTAGGTTAAGCGACAAAATCATACATATTTTCTCTTTTATTAAAATTGCATACTTCTCTCAGAATCGTAACTTGATGAGGAAAGACATTTTTGTCAAAATACCTTAAAATATCCTATTTTAATTTTAAATATTTTTTAAATATAATTTTTTTTTAATAATAACACAAATGTAATAATAGATAAAAAGTAAACAGCAAAGACTGTCGCTAAAAAATATAAAATAATATTGAGAAAAAATATATAATAATATTAAGATAAATTTAAAATAATCTTAATTTTTTAAAAAATAATATAAAAAATATGTGGTAAAAACATATTATCCAGGAAATTTTCGATCTGGAAATATGATATGTACATTATGTATACATCTATGATATGTATGTAACGTAATATGCTAATGACATAGCTAAAGTTTAAAGGAATATTGATAGCGGAAAATCAGTCAAAAAGGAAATAAATTTAAATTATTTAAATATGTCTATTCGACATTACTGTCGCAAAAAATTCAGCATGAATGACTATTTATTTGAACAATTTATATTTTCTAATAAAAATAAATTTTTTATTAAAAAACCCCTCCGGCTCGTCCTACAAGCGGAGGTAGCTTTTGAAGTTAAGTGATAATTTCATCAATAAAAACTAAATCATGATTAGAGATAAACCCAGTTTAGCAATTTTATCTGAGCGTTTTTGACAAATTTTTAATTTCATTTGTTTACAAGAGCTGGTTTTATCAGAATCATATTAATGCGGTATTCAAAAAATATTTTTCCACGCTAAATAACTCAAAATTTTCTGGCACATTTTCAGACTCATTTTTAAAAGTAAAAACATGAAATTTGCTGACGTGATTTTTTGAAGCGAGCTGTGTTTTTATTTTTCGTTCAATTAACCCTTTATGTACTGAATTATAAATTCAGGAAAATTTTATCTTCTAAAGCATGTTTTGTGAATTGTTTAAACTACACTAGAAGATTTACATAATCATTTAATAAATTTTAGAAGGATTTTAGATGGATTGAAGGATTTAGAGGGATTAATGAAATATGAATTTGTAGCTATTTTGTGCAATATTTATAAACCCACTCAAATCTTTTATTTTAAATATTTTTCTTAGTATATTGTAGAATTAGGAAATGTACAAATATAACGTTCTTACAATAGAAATATAGAAATATTCCTGAAATGAAAAGTTACCCACCCCACTCAACGCCAAGAAAGCTAAAAAGATGCAAAGGCAAAAGAAATCATCCTTTTAAAAATATTTTTATTTTGTGTAACCAATAATATTGTTGGAACACGATAAAGTAATGTATCTATAACTCATTCTAAACATCATTAAAACTAATCGATGTATTAAATGAATTTTATAACAAGCTATTTTAATGGTACTTATAATTACCGTCAGTAGGTAAAGCATTAATTAGAACTTGAGTTACAAACAATTATTTTCTCAGTGCGACCATTTTTTTTTTTGTTTCCAGCACTATTGCTTCAGGAAATTCGGTTAAAAATACCCACTTTGACAGCATTTTTTGTACAATATTCTGCCTTTATTAGAAAATCAACGACTACAGAACATTATATAGTTTCTGACTAAGAGAACCTGCCAATTGGATGCGTTTGAGAGCAAAAATGAATTTAAAAGAGAGTCAGAAAATAATCCGTTTGGATTTGAGTATACCCTTAACATGGTAATTTTCCCATCAACACCTATTTTAGTTTAACTTGTTTTTTGCTGCAAGAGTTAGTCCTATGAAAAACTCGTCAATATGAAAGTTATAGATAATATTTTGAAGATGTGTAATAAATTTAAGCGGATTGGTTATCTTGTAAATTGACGAAGTTATGAATTTTTTTCTTCTTTAACACCACTATTTTTTCGTTTTTAATTTTAATTTTAATTTTAATTAAGTGTTGGCCTATGAAAAACCTGCCAATATAAAAGACAGAAGAGAAATATATATTCCTAAAATCAGAGGCAATTTGTGTCAGTCAATTAGTAATTAGGATATATGTTCTGTTTTGTATTTACGTTAAAATATTACTTAATCAGCGCGAAAAGAAGTCAAATTTTTTAGACACTTTCATGCCTGTATGCATAATAACTTTCTTTACCTAAAATTTCTTTAAAAAATTCTAGAAAGAAGAAAATGTGGTTTGAATTTACGTAATATTTAATCAACAATAAATTTTCTCTGAAAAAGTGAGCTCGAAACCTACGCTTTTCTTTTAGGTATTAAACACACCACCTCTACCGAAACCAATGACCAAAAACATATTTAACACTAGAACACAGGAATTCCGCTTTTTCTGAATTTAGTGTTGCCCCCGATGACAAAAAATATGGAACAGATGCTGTATATTCCCGCACCGCAATTTTGGATTTCTTCTTGCTGTGAAAACCCCTTTTCCGCCAAGTAATAAATGTCGCGAAGCAGCGATTTATGTGCATGTTAGGGTTAACGAAAATAAAATGTAAATAATAAAATATAAACATTGGGGTTGCCTTATCGATAAAGATCGCCAAGAAATCCAAGATGGCGGCCGCGGGAATATACAGCATCTAAGCCAAAAATATATGTATATATAAATAGTACAAAACACATTTCAATTTTAAGACTTAAAGCATACACTTTTATTTTATGTAAAATGACGTCATTCGCATCCGCTTAAAAATTCCACATTTACGATCCACTCTTAAACATCTACAGTAAAGCGTGCATAGGACGTCACTATCCCAAAATAATACACAAATGCAGCAAAAAGATGCCGTCATTAAAGAAACTCGACCAAAAAAAATTGGCTGTCTAAACATTCATAGGCCTTCATTTGTTTGTAACATTAAATGTAAATTAAATATAGTTTATAATAGCTCCATGATCAGAAATTTTTCGTTTACATTTTTTTCAAATAGCACGTATTTTAGTTACATTTTCTTTCGGTTGTTATGAAAAAATAGCAACAAAAAGATATAATTGCTATTTTTCAACTATTTTCCCTTTACTTTCTACAGTAATCTTGCCAAAATTAAACAAATGGTGCTAAAAACTACAAAAAAAAAATTAATATTTCAAAAATAAATGGAGATACAGTTTTCAAACTAATTGAATTTAAAAGTACTTTTTTTTAATACGACGGTATAAAACTTGAAAATGTGCGATGCTTAGAAATTAAAAAATTGCTATAGAGTATTTAATTGTACTGTTTTTTTTTTACGGCTGGCTTCTGTGAGGTAACGTTATTTTTTGGAGACGGCACAAAATAAGCTGGGAGAAAGAAGTAGCATACCGTAGCGGGTGCTAATAAGAAAAATCGCTTTTAAATTTTTCCGATGGGAACTTTCGCTCTTGGAACTACCTCTTTCCTTATAGCCTCGGTTTTGAAAATGCTATTGAAGGCGGTTCCACCTGTTCCGCCAGAAGTTTTTATGACACTTATTATAAAAAATGTCAGATATCTTAAATCACAGCAATGAAATATTTTTTTTAATGAATTATTTTTGATTACGTAAAACTAATCTGTAAAATAAAACATTCTTTTTTAAATTTTATTCTTCATTATTTTTTTGCAACAATTCGAGATATTTCTGTTTTGTTAAGCTAAGTTAAATTTATAGAAGAACTGTACAATATAGAGAGAAGTTAGTTCTGAAGTTCTTTAAATAGTTGAATGCATACCTTAAAATTACCGGAACTTTCCATATTACGCCTTTTAAAAGGCGAAAGATTGCATTATTTGAATACCATTCTTCAAACCAAGAAGAATGTTTCTGAAATTGTTTCTTTCTGCATACTTCTTAAATAATTTGCGATTATTTTGCAGTTCACGAACAGCAATTCTTTTCGAATTAATTATGTAGATATGAAGCTACATTGTAGGAAATAATTGAAAAGCATTCCATTCTTTTAAAATGTTATTTTTATACATTTAAAATTTTAAAATATTATGTTAATTGCTCTTATTCCATTTTATTATTTGACACGTGAGGGTAAATTCGTTTAAATTAACTTATACTAACATTAATAAACATTAAATGTTAAACATTTATAATTTGTGTAAATATTAATCTTAAATTAACAGCCTTTAATAAATAATGTTTGTATAGATAATAAGTAAAGTTGACAAATAAAGTATAATATCTAAAAGTGCATGATATTTTGTAACGTTTAATTAAATAGAAATACTTTCGTTACTAAAATTAATATGTAATGATACACGAACTAAATATTAATATTTATTACAATATTTTATTTACATTGTTATCTTGGTTTATTGGAATAAATTATAAATATGTAGTTGCATAAATGCTTAATATTATCTGAATTTCGATTAAGTTTATTTTAAATAAATTGTTTAGGCGAGTAGTTTGGTTTCATAGAATAATTTAACCAGATATACGAATAGATGTGTAAAATAAAATTCAAATTATCCAAATATCTAGTCATCAGAATAGCGAAATATTCGTATTAATATTGGGAAATGAAAAATTGCGTTTATAAAGACAATAATGATGTAGAAGAGACTGTGGAGATGTTGGACCCAATTTTACTTTGCTCGTTCATTGTATTAAATATACAATACCATCTCAACTTACACAAATTATTACAACACCCGTAGGGTTAGGACATCCTAACATCGTTACATTTGTAACATCCTAACATCTTTACATTTGTAAAATGCAACTAAAAAGTTTTTTTTTTTTTTTTTTTTTTTTAATATTATACATTTGACCGCACCAAAAGACGTATCAGCCTTCCAAAATTCAGCGGCGCTAGGCTGTCTGCATAAATTGGCAAATGATACCTAATTTTGTATTATTAAAAAAAATAATGTATACTTTACAAATATGTAACATTTATATTTCGTGTTGTTTTAGAATCAAATGTTTTGGGGTGTGAAAATCCCGTCGGTAATATATGGACACATTTTTAACTGTGTGGAAATTTTAAAAAGGTATTAAATGTTTTAAAAAAACTATTTCCTATAACTCTATAAACTAGTAAACCCACACAAATGTTCGGCGAGGTTTGACTGCATCACAAGAATTAATTAAAAAAGGTAACATACATCTGTTCGTCCGGGAGTACTTTAATTTGTTTTACTAAATGAAAGTTTTGGTACGGAACATGTACTTATTTGATCCGGCCTCCGTGTAAAAATAATGCGGCTGGATGTGATAACTTAAGAAGACCCTTCTAAAAGAATTATTGCAATATCTTTAGACCATACTGTGGTACATGTATATTATGTTTAAAATATGGTTATTTAAGATTATTTAGGTGTATTCTGTATAAAGTGCTCTGAATTGCCAAACACTTTTGATCGAATCTCCGCATTACACTCATCTCACACTCAATATATAATCCATAATTCATATATATTTGTGCATTCAGTTGTAATATTGCATTATTGCCCTCACCTAAACAATATTTACATAAGTTATGCAATGAAATACTAAAAATTCTTAATTATAAAGAAAAACTAAATTTTCTAAATATGTTCAATTGCGTATTTTACAAGAGTCAATAATCTCAGATGTAATAAATCAAACATCTTGTAATTGCTATTTTAAAAACAAAAAGTATAAAAAGGTATGAATAATGACTATAATGTATTTGTAGGGTCCACGGACCGTATAAAATTTTAGAAGTGTAATTCTTTTTAAATTAATGGTCAAAGCAATGTCATCAAAACCGAATTCTACGTATTCGTTCTTAAAAGCTGAAAAGCATAAATTTCTGTTTAAACCATCATTAATATTTAGATATTGTTGAAATGTCCGAAAAAAACAGTTAATCCAAAGTATTTATTCACGATTTAAGGTTTAAAAAAATATTTTTTATATAGCCATTTTTATTTAAAAAACGGCTATAACGATTGTGACTAAATTTTGTATTCTATCGCTTTGAATTACGAGAAGACCATTGGGCTAAGTCACTTGTTAGAGAAAATTCGATTAATGAGTCATTTTTGGGTTACTGTGGGTCAAGCTAATTTTATATAGAAAACGGCTTAAACGATTTTGAAGAAATATTATATTTTATCGTTTTCAGGCACAAGAATACCATTGGGCTACGCCGCATGTTCAAAACATTCGATTAGTGGGTCATTTTGGGTCACAATGTGTTAGGACGAGAAGATCATTGGGATATGTCACATGTTCGAGAAATTTCGATAAGTGGGTCATTTTTGGGTCACTACGGATCAAGCTAATTATGTCTAGAAAACGGGTCTAACGATTTTGATTAAAGTTTAAATTATATCGTTTTCGGGATCTAGAAGACCATTGGGTTCGGTCGCATGTTAGAGAAAATACGATTAGTGGGTCATTTTGGGTCCCTATGGGTCCGGGTCAAGCTAATTATATCTAAAACACGGTTCAAAAGATATTAACTAAAGTTTTTGTTATTCCGTTTCTGGGCACAAGAAGATCATTGGGATAGATCACATGTTCGAGAAATTTCGATAAAATAGGTCATTTTTGGGTCACTACGGTCAAGCTAATTTTGTCTAGAAAACGGGTCTAACGATTTTGATTAAAGTTTAAATTATATCGTTTTCGGGATCGAGAAGACTTTTGGTTAGGTCGCATGTTCAAGAATATTCGAGTAGTGTGTCATTTTGGGTCACAATGGGTCAGGATAATGTTAATTGTATCTAAAAAACGTCGCAAAAATTTTTGACAAAATTTTGTATCATATCGTTTTTGACTGTTTTGAATCCTATCGTTTTCGACTGTTTTGAATCCTATCGTTTTTGACTACCAGACCACTGAGTTAAGTTACATGTTCCAGCAGATTTGATTAATGCGTCATTTTGGGTCACTATGGTCAGGATCAGGAAACAGTGAAGTTTGCGAAACATTGGCGACATTTGGCAGAATGATACAATGAGAATATTATATCGAGTTGAATATTCTATGAGCTATGACCGAGCTATGCTCGGTCATAGCCGCTTATGTACATTATGCTTCAAATATGAACATTTAAGATAATTCCGTTTTATTCAGTTTAAATTGCTCTGAATTGTCAAACACATTTGTTTGAATCTCCACGTTACACACACTGAATTTATACTCCACAATTAATATATATTTGTGCATTCATCAATAATATTTTATTCATGTACTCACTTAAACTAGATTTACATAAAATTTCCTTATATTATCCTTATTATACCTATAAAGTATAAGAAAATCTTATTTATAACGAAAAACTGAGTTATTTAAATATGAATATTAAATAGGCGAATTGCTAACTATGCGTAAAACCAACAGACGGTGAAAATGTCCAAGCCTAAAATCGAATGTGGAAACTTGGAATAACGTTCCAATGCTCTACTATTTGAGCTACGAGGAAGATATCCGGCCCAGCATATCTCACTCGCATACGTCGGTAAAGCTGCAATCGCAGCACAAGTTGGAAAATTCTTCATGACCACGCAAACCTGAGGCGAAACATGAGACGCAAATAAAGCCGATTACAGGGGAACAAATATATGCATATTAGTACTTTAGTTTATTTTTTAATTAATTTTCAGCAGTGGAATTACGCCCGAAGTTTTTAAATACGTGAATTATCGCATCGCTAACTAAACGTAAAACTAAAAGAGTGAAAAATGCCCAAGCCAGGAATCGGACCCAGATCCTGGATTAACGCTCCAGTAGTCTACCATTTGCGCTACGAGGGCGATTCCCGGCCTTGTATCTCTCACTCATATATGTCGGTAAGGCTGTAACCGCAGAACGAAATGGTATATGTATAAGTTTTAATTTGTTTTTTTAGTAAATTAAAAATTATACATACAGGGTTTGTACGATTCAAGGGATTTGAAATGTTTTCGTACTAGAAATTTCGTAAAGTACTGGTCACTATATATGAAGATAGATTTTTTTTGTCATTAAATAAGCCAGATATTATTTTATGAAAATTCTTGTAAAAGGTCCTTGAACCGTACGAAGCCTGACATATATTTAAATATGTTCAATTACACATTTTACTCGAGCTAATAATCACAGATGCAGCGGATGAAACATCCCACAACTACTATTTTAAAAACAAAATAGTATAAAAACATGTGGATAATGACTATACCAGATTCTAATTAATTACCCTATCATTTAGATCACTAAATAATTAAAACAATATGTAAATACTAAAAACACTAAACGTGAAGTGCATTAAAAAGAAAAAAAATCTTCTTAAACTTTATTTACAAGAAACTACGGTGTGTTACGAATAGAAAATTGAAAACTTACTTTTTTGGAAGGAAAATTACAAAATTCCTCTGTATTTCTTTTATTTTCCTCACAAATGGTTAAGAAACAACATAAACTATGCTATGTTTAGAATATGCTTTCATCATGTACTTATATGTAAAATAAACTTTTAAATGAAATAAATGCAGTGGATCGAACCTCCCGTATTATGCAACTTTTCCAGTTTCCCCTATGTATGTATGTCATCCTTATCATCGTTAACAGTTTTAGATCCACTGTTTGATGTAGGTCTCCCTCTAGATTTTTCCATTGTTCCCTGCCCAGTGGTTTGCTCATATAATTAACACCAGCAACGTCTCTGATTTCACATATATATATACAAGGGCTTCCAAAATAAATTGAAATGCCCTTTCAGTATTTTTGTTGTAGACAAGTAGGCAGTGTAAATCACAAAATGTTAAAGTTAAGATTTCAGAGAAGCTCATCGTTATAAAATAATCCTACCGAAATGTTTAAAACACTTGAAATTTTATGAAAGAGATCTGCGGAAATGATAGCTACCTGACAATTTCTTAATGGTGGATAAATCCGAAATTTCATAAATATATCTTAACTCGGTGGGTTTTGATTGTGGAAGTATGGATTATTTACAGCTGTACTTTTCAACGCATGGAGAAAGTTTCCTAAATATAATTTGTAGGTCCCATTGACCGTATGAAAATTTAGGATGATAAATTTTAGCAAATTAATGGCCAGAACAATTTCATCAGAATTAAACGTAATGCTATTTTTGTTGTTGTTGTTGTTAAATCACAATATGCTGTTTGATACAATTTCTTACTCTCTTTTTCAAATTACTTCTATCTATTTATAGAAGACACTTAATGTATTTATATTTGTTTTAATAAAAAATGAAATATACATTTTTATGGTTAAGTATATAATCAAAAAGTCTTATTTTTCTAAACTAAATAAAGTATATTCATAATAATTCCGTAATTATGTATTTGTGTCACAAACATCTGCAAAGCATGTTTCCAAATAACAGCAAAATCGTATTACCCTGGAATATATCTTATTACGTATTATCTCTTCCGATCCATCGTTATAATCTTAGTTTTAGTTGCTTATTAGTGCTGAATTCTATTGCTACTGCTTCATGATAATATTTACTTTGAATAGTGTTAGCTGTGATATCAGATAGTTAGTGTGTGGAATAAAAAAATATTCAGAATCAATATTTTTTTGTATGGTAAAAAAGTATCATTTAAATAAAGGTAAATCTGACTGACAAAGAATCTTTGAATAATGTACAGCTATTGTATTTTAGAAAGCTTTAATTTTATTTTCTTATTTTAGCTATTTTAAGCTCATGGGACAAAAAAAAATGGTCACTCCTTCGAGACATGTCTATAATATCGCGTTACAACAACTTTGGTCATTATAACAGTATTCATTCAGCAAAAAAGGGAATTAAATGTTTCGTAGGTAAGCCCCATCCAGTTTTACGTCAAATAATTTCGCCAATTTTCATGGATACTGCAATATCGTGTATCAAAAACTTTGATCTCGATAACAGCCTTGATTCAGCAAATAAGGGTATTAAAATATCCTGCAGGTAAGCCACATCCAGTTTACATCAAGTAAATCCAAAAATTTTAAAGATGCTGTAATATCAGCATTCAAAAGTTTCAGCTTTTAAAATTTGGTAGGCGAGAGGTGCTGGATCGAATTTTAATCCCACTCTTGGGCGCTCGGAGTTTTCAGTATTTTACTTCAAATTTATTTAAAAATATGCGATAGGATACCGTTGAAGGCACTCCTTTCATCAGTTTGTACACGTTGAATAAATAATCGTGCTTAACAACACCCCAGTTCTTTGCTAATCGTTTGCGAACGTATGTAGCGTGGGTTCTATCCCCTAAAGTGCATGTCGTTAAGTATTCTTTGTTTACCTCAGCAATTGATCAGTGTGATTTCCCTTTTTCTTGATCACTCTAGTGCACTAGTAGAATAGCTTTCTCCATACGCCTTACATAACACTTCTAAAGTTTGCCCACATGGGCCTTGGTCTTTTTCTATGGCCGCTCCATTTGGAATATCTTTTAAGAAGATGTAAATGGAACAATTTAACTTTCGCAACAATTTAACAGTCTTTAACCAATTCCAGGCATGTCTTACGAATAATAAAAAATAAGCTCAACAGATACTAATTTTTGTCCATAAATACTGAAAGATAACTTGTAGCAATCCAAAAATTCTTAAATGTTTCCATTTTTTAGGATCTTTAAAAAAAATCTCAAAAATTTACAGAGCTTACACATTCGAGCGCAATTCTGAACATACACTTTTTTTCCTTCTACACCCTAAAAGAAACAGAAAATTAGAGAAAGCCTCTAGAAGTTTTATCCAGTTCAGGAAAGCTGTCACCGAGATTATTCATTACATGGTGTAAATCCATTTTCCAAAGAGAGTTATCCTATACTTCCTCAATTATAAGATCTTGGAAATCGTAGCCTTACTGTCCAACTCAAAGAAGTTAATTTATTTCATTTGAGTCAGAGGCCGCAAAGGAATAGCTGCAAACGAATTAGCAGACACACTAGCCAAAGTCGCTTAAAAAGGAGACTTAATAATCCTTCATTTCTTTCAATACACCCTATATAAAAGCACAGCTAAAGTAAATTTCAGTTTCAAAGTGGTAATTACAATAGAATATCCCAGATTTTGATCACTACATGTGTAATTTTCTTCCAACAGTTTAAAAAAATGTTTCAAATCAAAAATAGATTTCTACTTTTATGCCTAAAAATGCCCCATCCCTGTCATACTTGTACAGAAAATCGGGAAGAAAAACTTCATAATTTTGTGTATGTGGCTTGCTCTCCATTTCGCTACATTATACGCTACAATGCACGTTGACTTCTGCATACCATGTTAAAAGTATGAACAGATTTCTCTTCCCTATTGGCTGACCTACATTTTACATCGTCCAACTGTGTTATCCAATACATGCATCTAATTTAAAAAAATGGATTTATTTTCAAAAGCATAGATCCTATTTCGACGATTAAGCATAGACTTTATTGCCGATGAAAATTATATGTTGCTGTCAATTTTCTATTTTTGCTTTATTATTTATATTTAATTTATTCATTTTTCATTATGTAACATTCATTATGTGACCACTATTGTTCATTGTGTAATTATTATTGTAGATTATGTAACAATCATTATACATCATGTAATTATCATTGTTGATTATTCAATCATAATTTTATTTGTCAAAAATGTGTGGATCCTCCGGGTATTTTCTCTGGCCTTGCCTCTTGGCAGGGATTTTCAATAGTTGTTTCGCCCAACCAAGATGTCCACCCATACAACTTAATTGTACTTGGAGCTTATGACGATGTAATTAACAAATCTACGTGTATCATTAATCATGCCCAAAGTAAAAGTAAAATACTCCATTCACGAATATATTTAATTTAAACTTCATTCCTTTTTAGGTGTGTTCGTAATTATATAAATACGTAGCACCTATAGTCGTCGTTCAGTCCGTCGGTCCGTCTGTCCTTCCGTCCGTCAGCATGTAACAGAGCAAAAACTACCCAACCGAATGGTCTGAAATTTTAAATATATGATTGTTGCAAAATTTTGTCGAGCCGTTTCAAATTTTTATGAAAATCGGATATATAGTTTAATTACAGGGACAGTTAAAAGTTTTTCTTTACATTACGGCCAATGGGGAAAATTATTGCGAGTGCATTTTAATGATGTTGCAACCTTCTGAATGGTCTGAAATTTTAAATATATCATTGTTGTAAAATTTTGTCGAGCCATTTCAAATTTTATGAAAACCAGATGTATAATAAGTACAGAACTTGTGTGAAAATATAAATTATTTGAAAACAACGTTTAAACACACAATAAAACAAGCAGATTTGACCATACGTATACGTTTCGTGAGTACTAGGACTCACATCCTCAGTGTAAAAACTTTAAAAACTTTAAAAACAATATCCTTCCAACTGCCTGCACGGTGAAAAAAACCCAAAATGTGAGTCCTAGTACTCACGAAACGTATACGTATGGTCAAATCTGCTTGTTTTATTGTGTGTTTAAACGTTGTTTTCAAATAATTTAATCACATGTATAGTTTAATTACAGGGACAATCAAAAATTTTCTTTACATTACGGCCAATGGGAAAAATTATTTCCAGTGCATTTTGATGATGTTACAGCCTTCCGAAAGGTCTGAAATTTTAAATATATAATTGTTGCAAAATTATTTCGAGCTATTTCAAATTTTATAAAAATCGGATGTATGGTTTAATTACAGGGAGAGTCAAAATTTTTCCGTTTCATTACGGGGAATGGAAAAAAAAATATTGCAGTGCATTTTAATGATGTTAGAGACTATGCACTTATGAAGTGCAAAAAAATATACATTCAGTACAATATGGGGTTCAAAAAATAATTATAAAACTAGCTATAGTACGAACGCACCTCATTGCCACGTTTGACGAGCAATTTCCAACTTGTTAAAATGTAGTATTATTATCTTCATCCATTTTGCAGCGAATACGTATCATTATTTTTACTGCTTACCTGATATTCAAGCGTTAATAAAATAAACAAAAAGCAAATCAACTTTTTTATCAACAATGCAATGACGCATATTTATCTAACTGTTAAAGAAATTAAATAAAAAGAAAATATTTGATTATTTGCCTTCCCTCCTAAAATAATCTAATCGCTCTATCTTACTAATCTTACTAATCTTACTAATCTTACACTTAATCTTACTAATTTATAGTAAACACAAATAAATATTCATCTTGCAATTTCACCCTTTAATATTTTACTCTGTTTATAATAAAACGCTTCATGCATATACCTACATATACTTCATGCAGACCTATTACTCTCTGTTATTTTGCATTATATAGCGCCTATCTATTCATTTTCTATAAGTTATGGCTCTCATTCTGTTCGTTGTTATGGAATTTCTCAATATTTTCTTTGCATACGTTAAAATTTCAATTACAACTGATTGACTAAATTGAAATTCAAAGTTTATCTTAAATGTGCTATCATTTAGGGTTATTATAAGTCGAGGTTATCATATTTGACTTGGTACATTTATAAATTAAAAATCTTATAACTGTATTCATTCTTTTATTTATCATCATATGTAATAATAATTATAATATTCATAATCATATATGCATACATATATATTCATATGTATATGTAGGAATAATTATAATATTAAACATTTTATTATTAATATTTATAAAGCTTAGTTGTAGTACGGATGTACGTCATTTGCCACGTTAGACGTACAATTTCCAACTTGTTTAATATTTTTAAACATAATTTTGCCCAAGACTGATTATCAGTCAAAACGCAAATTCCTCATTTTAACTTTACTTCTCTGGGCTTTAACGCATGCGTATTTTCATCGAAAATTTTAAACTATTAACGTTTTTCTATACAGTCTTCTTAACGGATGTTTCTTTAGTTTTCGCTTGGAAAACAAATTCTAAGTAGCATATTTAATTTTATATCTCATGACGAGTTAAAATCGCATTGAAGCTCTCGAGGCTTGAATAAAATTTTAACTCTCAAAATAAAATTGAATATATATTTTAGAAATATTTGTCCAGCGATAATCAAATTTACAAGGTATTTCAATACTATATGTCAGAAATGTAAAAGCAGGTAGAGGGGACCTAAATAAGCAGATTTCATAGAGGAGCTGTTGAGATCGGCGGGTGAAAGCAATTTGCTGACTTGAATCGTCATTCTCCGCGAGGAGATTGCCGATATGCATTTTATGTATGGGGTTGCGCAAGTAAATTGCTCTCACCCATCGCATACCCAACAGCTCTCCAACTTGCCGAAGGACTATCCCATATTGAGCATAATGCTCCTTCTTCCTTTGCAGGAATTCTGCGATATCTTCCACAAGCCTGGGAAGTGCTTTTATCCACCGGTCTCAAGAACGCCGTCTACTACCTAAACGCTGCATTTCCGCAGTCATATTCCAAAACAAAATCTGCATACTTAGGTCTCCTCTATCTGATTTTACATTTTTGACACATACTTTTGAAACATCCTGTATATATATATATATATTCATCCTATGTTCAGCTATATAACTTTTGTTCCGGCTAAACTTATGATTGAAAACTAATAATTTTATTTAAAAATCATTATCGTCTAAAAGATAAAAATAAATTCGTTTGTATTTGACTTCTAATAAATACATTTATTATACTATTTGTCCATTATTTGACAACAACTGATATACACGTCCTTAAGATTAAGTATACGAATCCTAATACATATATGTCTTAAAAACAAGACCATTTACCACATTATAGATATTGTGATAATACGACGTTATGAGGGAAGTTTGACGTCATGACTGAAATTCGGCGGATATTCGGAGGAAATTCAATGTAAAATAGTTAATGAATAATTAAATTTAAAATCACATTATATTTTTTTAAGCACAATCATTTTCCATTCCATCATGTTTGTGACATTGCATTTAGTTTTACTTATATATTTATTTATGTATTAACTTTATTTTACCTTTATATGCAAGTGCAATTTAAAAAATAAACTATCTTATGTATAATGTATGTCATTAAATATTACGCGAAACATCAGAACTGATTTCCAAATAATTAGAGGCAATGCATTTTAGAATGCAGAAAATAGAAAATTCCATTTATTTTCACGCATTCAATAATGAGGATTAATACAGAAATGACAGGGAAAGTATTTCAAATAAATAATTGGTTGAACTTATTAGGTGCTTAGGACTTATTCATCAGTTGCAGTTGACAGATCTTTTAAATTATTTGAGACAATTTTAATGAGAATTTTCAGTCATGTTTTGGGGAACACGCTTATTAAATATAATATATTTAATCCTTCTGAATTTGTTGAGTAATTTATGTAAAATTTTTATTAATATTTATTGATATAAAATTCATATCTGGTAATTTCAAAAACCGGATGCACGAAAATTTAAGATTTAGAGTTTTTTCCAAGAGATTTCTAAGTATTACATTTCTAAGTTTAGCCTGTTACCTTCTTGTAAATTTTTCTAATATATGATTGCTAGGTGGAAGGTCATTTCATTTCTTTAATGTCGTTTTGTCAATTATGCATTAAATAAAGTTAAGCAAGATTTAACTATTTTTTTACAATTATAATATTATTAAAGATAAATATTTTTCTGCATACATCTTTGCTTCAAATTTCGACATGGTGGTATCAAAAACGACCGCATTTTCTTGTCATTTGTTTGCGTGTGGTTGGATATTAGATATAAAATTGTTAAAGTTTTTCTCATTGTATGAATTTTTATGAGGCATTCTTTTTAAGGCTTTTTTTATTCAATGATTTATATATGAAAAAAATTAAATTC
The DNA here is from genome assembly GCA_963932465.1 of Maratus speciosus. Taxonomy (NCBI): domain Eukaryota; kingdom Metazoa; phylum Arthropoda; class Arachnida; order Araneae; family Salticidae; genus Maratus; species Maratus speciosus. Next base: position 61,330,170 of record OZ010788.1, read on the forward strand.
TTTTCTATCTACCTTTCTCTCATAAAATTTTAGACAACCAGCACACACACACACACATATAAATATATAGGGGAGACTGGGAAGGATTGACCTATTTTTTACAAAATGATTTTTTATTTATTAAATATTGAACCTATAATAAAGTTTCATATATCATTTTATTCGCTATACAATCAGTTATTAAAATAAAATTGCGACATAACTGTAATATATAAAATTTTGAAAAATGATTTATTTTACTCATGAGAAAATAATAGGTCAAGGCTCCCCACATATGGGAGGCTTGACACCCACTTTAATTTATATTGAAATATTTGTTTCGTAAAATAAAATCAGTTTTAAAAAAGCCAGAATAACATTATGCTACATTGTTTAATCATTATTAAAAATGAGTTGAGAAAAGATGAAGTGTAAACAAACCTGCTTAGACGGCATTGAAGGCAAAGGAAAAAATGTTCCTTTTAAACACTCACTTTTTGGGATATTCGACATGGCAACAGTAGTTGCCATGTAGTTTGGCTTCATCTAATTGTGTTCATCTGGGTAAAATTTCTCCACATACCTTCCTAAAGTGTTTTGATCAATGTTGTTTATGCATAAACACTTGAACACTTACATTTTTTAAGTCTGCTGTTTTCATCCTTTCTAGTCTTTTCCAGTCTTTCTATTTATATACTGTGGATACCACTTAAATGAAATAAAAGTTGCTATCAACTTTCTAATTTATATCTCATTAAATTTTTTCTTGCTTCTACAGCAATTTTTTTTTACATCTTCCTTTAATCAATTTTAAACGGTATCCTTTCTATCACCCCATTTTGCAGTAGCTTTTCAGAGTAAATTTACATTATTTTAGAAATATAATCATTAACCCTTCGTTATGTACCGTGTTTACTAGAAAGATTTCCAAAAACACTTATTTAAAGGATCTTTGCCCATTGGGTCAACGTTCCCTCCCATTGACCAAACCACCCCACATAATCACTTTTTAAAGTATATCACATAGTTATATTTAGCCTAACTTACTGTATAAATTTTATCCCTGGAATTAAAGTTAAGTATTGCTGCATAACTTAAGCATACTTAAGCTGAAAATTCTTCACAATTGATTTTTCCGCACCTGTTTTAAGTATTTCCATGACACAAAGACTATTGTTTGAGAATTTCAGTAACTTTGGTTGCCAGCTATTGGTAAAGCTCTGAAATTATTTTAAATATGAAAACTGAAGGGTTGGTCAACCCTTCCCAGTCTCTCCTATGTATATATGTAATGTATCATTCATACTATATGTCTTTTCCTATGCATTTCGGGGACATAATTGTTTTATATTACTATAAATTTAAATTACTTTTTTGCTTCATCTTTTTAGTCTCTTTTTTAGTATATACACTGCGTATCATTTCTCAGGTCTGAAGGGGGTAGGGAGGTCTGCTCCTATTCCCAAATACGTATTAGTACCTTATTTAATAGTTGAGTTGGTAAAATGTTTCTGCGACGAATTAAGGAGAAGATTACTCTTTGAAAACCATGGTATATTGCTTCTTTGGCTTCACTCTTGTGTGGCATGATAACGCATCTTCAATTTTTTACCTTTAAAACGTATCTAATCAAAACACAATCCAAGTACTTGTATTAAATTTATGTGCAGTCGTGGCCAAAAGTTTAGGACCACCATGCAGAAACTGGCGTTTTTAAAATTGAAACCACTGATAACGTCAAAAATCAAATCGATTTTCGTCAGATGGCATCATTCCGTCTGACAGTGGAGTTACTGTAGTCGCTTTTCGTTTGAACTTTGAGTAATAAATGTCGCAGACGCATTTTATTGTCTGGATCTTAAATTTCAGTGGTAGTCCTAAACTTATGGCCACGACTGTAGAACAAATGTGTTATTCATTTCACGCAAAAGTTTAATTATGGTATTTTTAATTGAATTTTTAAGAGGAGAAACCTAATTACATTGTTGGCTGTAAGAAATTATAACAATGTAGTTTTAGAAAAACAAACTTTTTTTTAAATTATTTGCTGAAAATTCCGAAATTTTCGAAGAGTATATTTTAAAATCTCTTAATCACACCCTTTTAGTATATTCAGATATTTCTGTTTTGCTCTGTTTCATTAATAAAGGAAAATACAGTATTCCATTGAATATTTTATAAGATAAAACCCTCTCTCAAAATGAAAAAAAAAGTCATTTTAATTTCAGAAAGGTTTCCTCCTAGCAAAGTTTTATTTTGATCTCGTAGCAAACTTTCGCTGAGTAATTTTAAACTCTTTAACTTACACACAGTGGATCAAATGAAATTAAGATTAGAGAGCAACAACTCAATCGTAGTTTCTGTAATTACATTGTATAGTCATTAACAACACTTTCCTATAACCTCCATGAATCTTTTCTTTGAAAAGATTCATGTCAATGTAATAGTGTTTCCTTGTACTAACGCCCAGAATTTAATGGTAATTCAAATGACCCTTTCCGATTTTATCGACAATTTACTGTCATGTTCTTCTTTTTAAAAACAAAAATAGTTTTAACAAGATTATAACTGGTTAATCGTTGTTCACTTGCATGTGTAACTTTAGTCATAACACATATAAAATTCGGTATTGAGTGTTTTTAGATGTAAATACGACATTTTATTCTTTATCTCGTATATTTAAACAACTGAAACTCTGTTAAGAGTTTCCAAAATATATTTCACATATTTTAGAAATCTATGTCAAAATAAATACCGTAAACGTTGCACCGTTTTTAACTATCAGTGAATCAAATCTCGGCAAAGGAATAAGATATTTGTAAAGTGATTTTTGAAAAAAAGTTGTTGCTATATTCTAAAATAGTTTGAGTATAGTTTTATTACTACTACTTTAAACACAAATATATTTTTAATCTTTATTAACATTCTAATAACGATGACAAGTAATTGGAATCAAGTTTTTTTCTCGGACTAATATACTAATTCCGATTTAACCTTATTAAAAATGTCAAAAACTATCTGCTAATGTTCATTTCTTAAAATTTACAAATAAAAATGTTATAATCGTATTTGAATCTGTATTCTTTTGTTAATAAGGTCTATCTTCAGCGCGTTTAGGAGATCTTTCACTGTACTTTCCGAATAGAAAGAAAACAAAATATTAATGTAGGGTTATTTTCGACACTTTTTTACATGATGTAAAGGGCTATATAAATGTGTACACAAAGCATTACCTGAAAATCGCTGCCAATTGTATAATGATAAAAAATAATTAAGATTTTAGAGATGCGATTTAATAAATAGGACCACCGTTGCGGCTTCGAGCTTAATGGTCGTCCCGGTGGCAGCCGGATGTACTGTAACTGCCGACACTTTTTTTATGTGATGTAAAGTTGTCACATAAATGTGTGCTCAAAGTATTACATCCAAATTGCAGTCAATTGTATAATGATAAAAATAAAGCTAATTAAGATTTTAGAAGTAATATTTCAAAAATAGTTCGTTTCTACATATAAAGAAATAATAGTTACATTACAATTACTTGACTTTCTAACACTTGAATACAACTTTTGCTCGAGAAAATTTTCTGGAAAAAAGGCATACAGCATACACATGTTTAGATATAAGTACTTATAACAACAGATGCATCAGTAGAACTAATATATGTGTTAAATGCCTACACTTAAAATTAGAAGAAACTCGCAACCTAATGTTAAGGTAATCACAGAGTTCTTATTCAATTTTGAGTTTCGAATTTAACATTTTTAAATGATTGTTTTATTGTTATTTACACGGGATATCTAAAGTCAATTTCTAAACGGATATTTTCGTTCTTTTTCGATATCTTGCAGTTGTTTTCCTTGTAACACTTGTACTTACGAATTCGTTTCTCAAACTAAAAATGTCCTTAGAAAAAACGAAAACAAAAGTGGAACCAAAATCGAAAAATGACGAAGCAACTCTGTTAGAAATCGACATCAAATATCGAAAAAAAAAAAAAAAAAAAAAAAAAAAAAAAAAAAAAAAAAAAAACGAGGATTAGATAAAGAACTCTGCCATTAGATAACATTAACTTGCGAGTACGTTTTAGTTACTGGTCTCGGTTAATAGACAGTACCACCAGCTAAGTAGAATCAAAATATTTCTGGCGTCCTAATTTTGGGACGCTTTCTTAAAAAAAATTCCCATTACAAATTGAATTATGATATCCTTTCAAAACTTAGTAAAATATATCCTTAGTATTTGTTTTCAATATTTATCCATAAATGGCAGTGCATTTTTAAGAATAAAAAGGTGAAATAAATGTTTGTTGTAACGCAAAGTTGGATTTTCTTGAAATAAAATGGCGCGTAAGAAAAGGTAAGATATTTCTTTTATTTTTTTATCAATCATTTTATAAGTGGTATTATTTATAAGATGAAACATTATTTTAGAATATGTATTTTTGTATTTTTTCAGATTTCTATTTTTTTTTGCTCGAATTTGAACCTTTATATATCGTCCCAATTTTGGGACGCTAGGCACGAATGGGTAGGGGTTTTCTCCGTTACTGTCGCATTAAATGTATGTTTTATGCCATTTATTTTGTTACAAAATGGTTACATACCACTCGGATTATTATTTGGTTATAAAATTATTATTCGGATTATTATTTGGCTATTCTTTGTTATTACTGTAAGGGGAACAGGGGCTGGGCTCTGTTCAAGAACAAGACACCCACCCCTTCCTACCCTTAGCTATTGGCTTGATAAAAATTTATATCGTTATGTTTTGTACTTAGTTTAGTATTTGAAATCCTGAGGTTACTACAATATATACAGCAGAACCTCGATTATCCGACGTAATTGGGTCCGAACCGACAGCGGATAATCAAATTTCCAGATAATCGAGAATTTATCAATAATCATCTAGTTTAATATGCAACATCGTCATCGACCTGCTATTAGGACACTTTAAACTGCTTAATAAACAGCTAAATTTAAATTATACATGAAAATAATTTTATTTGTTTAGAACAGGGACGTGTACACGGGAGGGGGGGGGGGGGTATAATCTTCATGGGATCGGATCGTGCGGGAGCTCAAGCTAATTTCAATGGAATTTGAAGAAAGGGGAACCAAAATGCTTATCTCTACTCGTGGTTTGGAAGGGAACACTTGCATACACAAGGAATGTGAAAGTAAAAAAAAAAAAGTTGGAAAAAATTCAGGATATCGACCGACATCGGTTTACAGAGAGTTCCGGTTACACGAGGGTTGGATAATCGAAGTTCTACTGTACTATATATACTCGTGTGTAAAACGAAGAATATTTGAATATTTTCTGCAAGTAAATTGGGGGGGGGGGGGGGTAAACTTATACGCAAGTCAATTACATAAGCCAAAAAAAAAAAACTTTCGAATACTGCAAAAGTCTGATTTTTTATGTATATAAATAATAAAATATATAAAATATACAAATAATAGTAATTTATTATTAAAAAATTTCAATGATTTGTTTTTGTTTACTTACTAATTTTTCGCATTAGCAAGTGAAATCTTTGGTTTGATTTTGTGCGAAATTGAAGTAAAAAGTTAGGAGGTCGACATACGCGAGTTTTTGCATTCAAAAGTTAATGGATCGGCGAGTATATACGGTATATATACTCTATTAGTAATTATTGATTATTATAAATTTTTACTATATAAATTTTTACTATGCCAATGGCTAATGGTGAGGAGGAAGGGGGTCTTGTTCTTGAGCCGACCTCAATCCTCCCACCCCCTTTAATAATAAAGAAAATTTTATAGTCAAATACTAACCCGAATGATATATAACCTTTAGGAAACATATTAAATGGCATAAAACATAGATATAATGCTTAGACAGTAACGGAGAAAACCCCTACCCTTTCGTGCCTAGTGTCCCAAAATTGGGACGTTTAGATTTTTATATGCTAAATAAATATTTTTTCAAAGAGAATTTTTTTATTATTTTTTACGTTCATTTTACACCATTTACTATAATTAAGCACAATATTGAGTTTAAAAAAAAAAAAAATCAGGCACTAATGGGTTAATAAGGGGCCGCTGGTCGTTAAAAAATTTTTCTTTTAATTTTCATCATAGAGATATGACATTTTGCGGAAATACACATTTCACCATAAGTATATATAACACCTTAAAATAAATTTCCAATCTTTTTATAATTATAAGATTTTTTAAATAATTTGAAATTTTAAAACAAAACTTAAAATGCTTCATGCGTCTTGATTTTTGAGATATGCCGTCGATTTTGCATTTTAATCCATTAAAACACTATCTTTATATATCTTTATATATGTAATAACACTATATTTATTAATAACACATGGTGGACAATTGCACCATAAAATATAATAAATAAAGACACAATCTTGCGTAAAACACGAACTTTAATAAGCTAAAAGTTAATTTCTACGCTTCGAGCGGTTTCTACAAGCCTTCAGGAAAATATGATGGTAAACTGGCTCAAAGTTCAGAGACAAAAACTTCCTGTGCAAGAGAAAATTAGTCGAAACTTGACCAATGATTTGAATACAAAAATGTAATGTTACCATCTAGTGAAAAGAAATAATTATTAATGAATTGAGATTAAATGAATCAATAGGTCAATTTAAGAAACCACGAGTGCCGCCATCTACACACGAGGAACAAAACCACGTTCAACTGAGTTTTCATTCAAGTCTTGGCAACATAATACAAGCAGAAATATTGTAATTAGATGTAGAATTATAACTTTATGATATTATGCCAGATTTTTGGGATATTATAGGATAAATTATCGTTACAAGGTTTATCTTCACGTGAAATGATTTCAACTGATTCTCTAATTTTATTTTCAAAGGGGTTAATGCACGGAACTATAATTTTTGCTTCAGCAAAGTTAATATGGCAGACTTCATTAGCTAAGTAGAACCTAGAAAGAACTGTATTCTGTTTACGATGTTTAACTGATATCTTACGTTTTGTCATGCCGATGTGGACTTTTTCAACATTATTAGATAAAGTGATAGTGATTTCATATATACCAGATTTTTTGATCCATCTTATCACTGACGGTATCAATGAGGTAAGGAGGTGGAATAGCGACCAACTTTATATTATATTTCTGTATGATCTTTTTTAGCTCCACTATATTCCCACTATATTCGAAAAGCTAAAAAAGATCATACAGTTGACTTTTAGCTTATTAAATTTCGTGTTTTGTGTACCATTAAGCAAGATTGTATCTTTATTTACAGTATTTATTATTACAACAAAACAAATCTCTCTATCGATTATTTAATCCTTTGAATAGTTCATTTTTTATAGATTTTTTCTGAATTCCATGTCGATTTTCATCAAAATTTTACCTTTTAATAGGTTAAACATCAAATTTAATTCTCTTAAGGAAGTCGAATTTTAAAATGCATACACAGTTTTTTTATACGTAGTAACAGTTTTTTTCATCGTCAATTTCATGAATTTCGACCAAAAATTAAGACGCATGGAGCATTTCGAAAATCTAAAAATGTTGAAAAATTGTGTTTAAGAAAAACAGATTTAAAGCATATTAAATCGTCAAAACATTGCTTGTGTACAAAATTTAAACGCTTGTAACTTTGCAAAAAATAATCACATCTGCATAAAGGTTTTCGCAAATAGCTCAGAAGAAACGTTAGAATAATGATATGTAAAATAATAATAATAATAATAATAATAGTAATAATAATAATTATCGATTTTTGCTTAAATAAAGATCCACGGTCAACTTAAATCGAAATAAAAAAACGCGAATAATAAAAAAAAAAACATATGCCATTAACAAATTCTATTTACGCATCAGAATGGTTAATTTTAATAAATATACTTTAACTTCTAAATTACTTTAATGCTCACTAGTACATAAAAATATATTATTTAGATATACATCCTTTCTTTACTATTAAATTTACATAAACACATCTTTCATAACTACATTAGTCTTGCACACTTAAATGCAATTTATAATGTATATCATATCTAAATACAATAATTTTCAGTGAAATGAATAAATAGTTTAAATAACACTTTACAACAAGCCATAATTCAACAAATGGAAGCATTATTTATTAAAGAGAAAGCTCTCATAATCCTTATTGAAATAATATTAATAAATGTATTAGTTTGCTGTTAATTTAAAATTATATTTTAACTACAATTTTGGAAAAGTAATGTTTATACATTTAAACGTACAAAAATCAAAATTATGATTTATCTTACTAAAAAAGTACTAAAAATACATAAAATTGGTTTTTAAAACATATAAACCGTCGAAGGTGTTAAAAAGTCGACACGAAAGCGTTTTCGTCTGATTCGAACAGTCATCATCAGGGGAAAAAATGACACATTAAAAGATTTTGATAATGGCTGTTTAAGTCAGTCGGAAGCGCTTAGGTGTCAACTTTTTAACATCTTCGGTTGTTTTTATGTTATAAACCTATTTTATGTATTTTAGCACCTTTTTAATACGATAAATCAAAATTTTGATTCTTGTATTTTAAATCTATCAGGTTGATTCAAGTTTTGTTTTCTTTTCGTATGATCGGAGTGATTTATGGATTTTTTCAGCCGACTGAAAGCCACAAGGAACTTTATCGCAAAACACAGGGGTTGACTGGTGTCTAGTTTCATAGCTGCCAAATTTTATTTATTTATTTATTTATTTATTTATTTATATAATATATGTTGCTAGAAATATTCTTTTCCTAAGTATAATTTGGCGAGTAAATAAGGCAAGTATTAGTTTTAGAATATAGTGGCAACAGAAAAAAAGTTGTAAAATACGATTATATATTAAACTACCAGTCAACTAAGTGTTAAGACTCATAAAAAAAATGAATCAAATCCGTGTTACAATAAAATAATAATTACAAATCTTTGTTGTTTTAAAAAAAGAATAGCAAAATACTTTCGATTACTTTCTACTAATAAAATAATCCATTGAAAACATTTCATTTAATACAGCTTTAAGAGTACAACTAACTTAGAATGTAACATAATGTTCAAAATTTAGCAGTGAAAACTACCTCTTAAACTGTTAAAGAGTCATATTGTTGAATGCATAGATTTTAGTCTCTCATTTCATTTACAAATATCACGCGATATGTCAAGATAGTTTTTTTGTTCAATTTGAGAAATGAGGATATCATTTTGAAGGAGTTTTCAAATCTTGAGTATCTGAAAACATAAAACGTCAAAACTTTTGATACAACGTCATTGCTTTTGATAAGCCAAATAGAGATCTGTCACATTTAGAGTTTCATTTTCCGAAAGCTTTAGATATAAAATTTCCTTTATTTTTAAGAAATCAAGATGATATTTGAAATGGTAATATTTGAAGCATGATATTTGAAGTCCAAATGTTTAGAAAAAAGCTAGTAAAAAATTCAGATTTTTATTCATATCGTAGTAAAACGAAATAGGCACAGTGCGAAAACAAGGAGCTGAAGACATTTTACTATTCAGCATAGCTAATTATTTCTTACTATTTTTGAAAACACCTTCTGTCATATGAAAAAAAAATCATAAGACGAAACGCAATTTTTCACCTTGAGTCAAACATAAAATATATAAGGTGAATTTTAAAAAGTCCACTGTCTTACTTAAAAGGCGACTAAAATAAAGAAAAAAGTGTTACAAGTTTAACCCTTAAATGCCGGGTGTTGCTTTTCGGCAACATACCCAATTTAGGCTTCTAAAATACTATTAGAATACTATTGAAGCTATAATCCTTAATGTTGCCAATAAAATACATTCTAAAAATATTATTAAATCGATTTTCAACATGTAGATGGCAACACTTGTGCTGTTTAAGAATAAAGATAGATTTATTTTTTCAATTGTTGCTACACGTTCTTTTTGTTTTGTTTGGAAGCTTGCGAAATACCCTATTTTTTATTTCTGCAGTGAGCAAGTAAAATTTATTTCTTATTATAGTTCCTAAAATTCTTGTGTGTTTAATATTATAGAATTTTATCAAGGAAAATTATTTTTTCAATTAAAAACCAGTATTGCCGATTAGTAATAAACTGTTTTTCAGCCGTAAACCATACTTAAAACAAAATATGATTTTTTAAAGTATTTTCCCCATGATTTATTTTAGAAATGAAAGCCGAAACACATTATCACAATGCTTTTTGGAAAATCAGGCATTTAACGGTTAAAATATATATTTGATTTAAAACTTCTTCGTACCTGGTGTCCCAAAAATGACTGACGGATTTTAAAATTCAATAACTTCCAAACGATGACACATATTAAAAAAAATTACTGCAGGTATGTATGATTTCAGGAGATTTTATACTGTGATTCTTGATTTTAGTTCGAATTTCAAACAATAGATGGCGCTGAGAGCAATAGGCGCTCAGTCCAGACGCAATTTTTGTTACTTCGGGATCCATTCAATACATTTTAATCTCCTTTTTTCGCATGGAAGAAGAGAGAGGCTGAAACATCGAACCTGGATTTAGCAGTTATTGCTTGAAGCGCAATCTATCGATGCTGTTTGTAACTAAAACTGAAAATCGCAGCATAAGAACTCCTGGCGTCTTGCGTAACACTCCTGCAAGAATTTTTTAATATCTATCACGGTTTGCAAGTTATTGAATTTTAAAATTCATCAGTCATTTTTGTGACACCCGGTACTTTCAAGGTTTTCCAAGCTCATTATCAGAGAATATTTTAATAACTAAATGTTATTTATTTAAACAAATACTTAGCTTTGTTTTGAAAATGTGCTGCTGCTTCTACTTTCAACTCTAATAATTATTGGTTTTCAAAACAATGTGTCATATTTGTACAAAAATCAACATTTAGTTATTATAATATTCTCTGATGATGAGCTTGGAAAAGCTTGAAAGTACATTAAGCTTTAAATAAAACGTTTATTTTTAACTTTTAACATTTTCTTCATTATTTTAGTCGCATTTTAAGTAAGAGAGTGAACTTTTGAATGTTCACATTACATATTTTACCTTCTGTCATTTTTAGTTAAAGCACTCAGAACATGGACAGTAACAATCAGGATGCTTCATCATTCACCGACATCATACGAATAAACCATGAACGATTGCCTTAAACCGACATCGGTGTGTGCGAAATGAATTTATGTACAACTTTTCGCATTTTATAAATCTGGTAAGCGAGGATGAAAGTGTTCTAAAATTTTGAGTATTTGAAAGCGTCAAAACTTTTTAAAGACGTCATTGCTTTTGAAGAGCTAAATAAAAAAACTGTCTAATTTCGAATTTGATATTGTGACATCTTTAGACACATAATTTCCATTCCATATTTAAGTTGACTTACAGGTGAAGTTAAGTATATTTTAGAAATGGTTATTTTTTTTCTCAGAAAAATGCATTAAATCATGAGATTTTTGATTTATCATGCAGCAAATAGAAACAGAAATTATTAAAAAGCAGAAAACCAACGTTTAAGAATGCACAAATAATACGTGAAAAGCAGCAAACAGCTGTTTCGAATGTACTAACGAGATTCTTCTTCAGTGCAAGATAGAGAAAGACACAGCGTGCTAGAAAAAGTTGGTTTTCTGCTTTTTAATACTGCTGCACAAAGGCTTTAATTGGTATTTTAAAAGAAACTATTGTTTTAATTTCGAAAGAAAACACATTTGTATTGAAGATTTTTAAGGTGGAAATATGGTATTAACCCATTTATGCCTGAATTATTTTTCTCAAATTTCATTGTAAAATCATTTTAAAATGTTGCAAAATGAACTGCAAAAATTAAACAAAAAATTACGCTAAAATATTTTTGTATTTGTTTGTTAAAATATAAACGTACTAAATATGGCAATATCCATATGTGGAAAAATGCCTAATTATATGTTTTGTCTTAATTTATATAAATTAAGTTTTTAAATTGTATATTATATACTATAATTAGTATTTTCATGAACTCTTAAAATATATTTATTTTTTTAGAGAGACTTATAACAATATATGTATTATTAATAATAAATTAAGAATAATCGTATTTGAGACTAGAAAACAATTTATTTCACAATCATCTTGAAAAGGACTTTGCATAAATAACTGTCCCCTAACTGGCTAATAGAATTACGTACCTATTTACGCCTAGCGCCCTATATTTTCTGCATTACAAACATGCATAAAAAATATGCTTGAACATATAATTTCACAATTTAAAAAAATCTGTATTTCAAAGAAATCTACAATCTAAGATTTTGGCTTATTTATTTGATCCTTGATACAAAAAATACAAAAAAAAACTTCCTTTTTACATTTCGCTATCTTGAAAAATTAAAAATCTATAAACACCGAAAAAAGGCCTTCATTTAAGCAAATGAATATGAATTTTATGCTGTCATGTCTTGGTAATCGAAAATGACATTTATAAACAATTACTTCATACAATTTTCATGTTTCACAGAAGAATTTAAAAAAAAATTAAAATTCGGAACGTCCCAAAAATGGGACGCTAGGCTTAAATGGGTTAAACACAAATTTACGGTGATTGTTCCTATTTCTCTTTACTTATGCCTTTCCAAACTGGAGTTCCGCTTCAAAGCCAGTATTGATCATTTGTCTCGTTTCCATAATAAACAAGTAAGATATATTCGTAATTGTTTTAGATACCTTCGTAACTCCTCTATTAGAAACGACCTTAAAACCTATTCTTTCTTACTTTGAGAAACATTCCTCACTGAAGTCCCTAATGACATCGTGTATGAACTCCCAGGTTATGATGTTTAGAGTCCTTTTAACCCTTAAATGCCTGGTGTTGCTTTTCGGCAACATACACAATTTAGGCTCTAAAATACTGTTAGAATAAAATTGAAGCTATAATTCCTAATGTTGCCAATAAAATAAATTCTGAAGATATTATTAAATCGATTTTCAACATGCAGATGGCAACACTTGTGCTGTTTAAGAATAAAGATAGATTTATTTTTTCAATCGTTGCTACTTTTTCTTTTTATTTTGTTTGGAAGCTTGCGAAATACCCTATTTTGACCTGCAGTGAGCAAGTAATATTTATTTCTTATTATAGTTCCTAAAATTCTTGTGTATTTAATATTATAGAATTCTATCAAGGGAAATTATTTTTTCAATTAAACACCAGTATTGCCGATTAGTAACAAACTGTTTTTTAGCCGTAAACTATACTTAAAACAAAATGCGATTTTTTAAAGTATTTTTCCCAGGATTTATTTAAAAAATGAAAGCCGAAAAACATTATTATAATGATTTTTGAAAAATTAGGCATTTAAGTGTTAAATATAAACGAGTTAGATATACTACTGTATTAGAAAACTAGTCTCCTTTTCGGCTATTACTTATTTGTTTCATTATTACTTTCTTCTATCTTCAATAGAAGAAAGTATTGTAATCGAAATTTTTTCAACTTTCGGTTTTCGACGGATTTACACGTTTTAGAGGTCAGAGATCACAAAAAACATGTTTATACAAAATGTCTGTCTGTCCGTGTGTCCGCATGTCGCCACTGTACCATCAAAAATTGTATGAAGTTGTGCATTGAATTGAACCAATTTTTTTTTAAAGTTTTTGGCTATGGCAAGTAGGTCCTCCCTGAATTTGGAAATAAATCCTCCGGTAGGGGGCGCGGTAATAGCAATTTTTGCGCATTTTGAATATTGTACCATCGAAGAGTGTGTGAAGTTATGTATAGAATTGAACCACATTTTTTGTGTATATTTTTGGCCATTGCAAGAAGGTCCTCCCTGAATTTGGAAAAATTCCGCCGGTAGGGTGCACTGTAATAGCGATTTTTGTGCATTTTAAATACTGTACCATCGAAAAGTGTATGACTTTATGCATAGAATTGAACCAAACTTTTTGAGTATGGTTTTGGCCATAGCAAGAAGGTCCTCCCTGAATTTGGAAAAATTCCGCCGGAAGAGGGCACTGTAATAGCGATTTTTGTGCAATTTTCAACATTGTACCATCGAAAAGTGTACGAAGTTATCCATAATTCTCTTAAAAATACTAATAAAACTAATTAAAATGAAAAATTGACATGAGATAGAAGAAAGTTTTGGGATTGGCACATCCAACTAGTTTTTCATTGTTTAACCATATTTAAAAAAATAATAACTTTTCTTTTCTTTAATTCTTTGTAATTTCTAGCCTTTAACTTTTGCTATATTTATCTTATATTTGATCTTATATATTTTAAATATATAAAAATGAAAATTATCCTTTTTTTTTTGAAAAAAAAAGGAATGGGCAGATTTATTCAACATCTTGCTTTTTTGCTCATTCGGCTAAGACGAGTTATTCGACACTTTTAAACAGTTTAAACATTTTATTATATCTTAAACATTTTTATATCAAACTTTCTAGTCATTATTATATCTTAATATTTAAAGTTTTAGTAATATTTTCTCAATTATTTTACTAATAGGACTTCTTGGTTCATTTCAGCGAGCTCCGCCTCCTAATGTCGGATTAACCAATCCGTTATTATCAACCTTTTCTACACTTGTAATCACTTCTACTTCTATCTCATTGAGATAAAGACATAACCTTAACTTAATAATTCTATATATTGTTATTCTAGTACATCTATAGTACTTCGTTAGACGTTATTTTTCTAGCTCCTCTAAGATGTGTTACAGAAATGCGCATCCACAGGGAGTGTAATGACATTGCAACTGGGTATTCCATCAAAAGCATCAACTGTTTGCCTATTTATATCTTGTGTCATTTGTGGTAAAAGTATCTAGATCACAGGAAGTAAAAATTAGAACGTTTTCTCATTCAAAGGAACACAAATATAGAGGGTGTTCACACTTTTTTATAACGATTTTGGAAAAATAAATATATAAACGAAGATAAGAATTATATTTTCTAATATATTCAATCTCATAGCCGTTTTGAAGAATTATAAAATACATAAAACAAGTTACAAAAATACAGACAATTTAATTAAATAGCACTTAAAGATCATTTTAAAAAGCATTAAAAGTTTCGAACTTTTTCAAAGTTCCTTTTCAGTACTGTACACAAAATCCCGAGAGATAAGATAATTCAACTTGCAGTTGAGAGCATGTGCCACAAACAATAAAATACGTAGATGGGTAATCGAGTCAGGATAAAATGGCATTTTCCGGTTTGAGGGAACTAGCTTCAGTGAGTGGGTATTTGACTGTTCTAGTAAACTACGCCTACAGGAAAATACGGCTTTTGTATATGTTGCAAATTTATTTCATGACCATAGCCATACATCCCAAAATCTCGAAAATGATCTGTTTCTGTGGCGCAGACTACAGTTTTAGAGTTTAAGTTTCTAGAATTAAAGACATTCCTTTGTTCTTTTAATCGTATCTCCAAGGTACGGCTTAGTCTCCCCAATATATATTGCGTCACACTATTACATGGACACCATATATTATTCCTTTCCGTTGATAACTGGGGTACTTGTATTTAAAATTACAGGGCGAGCATTGTAAAGATTTCTATGAGATAAAATATTATCAAAAGATTAAAGATTATCTCTTTATAAGCGGCCTAAAACATTGGATGTGTTCTGGAACGAGTAGTGCAACAAAATCAACCTTGATATTTTTAGAAAAGGTATTTTATTTTGAAGATAATGTTGTATTTTATATTGACATTGAAAAAAGATATTACGCCTATTCATAATAAATTAAAAACAGTTACAAAAATATAGTCAAGCACGTAAAAATCATTTAAAAAAATTAAACGTTTCGATTTTATTCAAAGTTCCTTCATTAATCGTAAATAAACACAAAATCACGAGAGATAGTATAATTCAAAAACAGACAATTTAATGTGCTTATAGCTGTTTAATTAATATGCATGTATATTTAAGTGTTTTTAATTAAATATGAACAGACGTAATATCTTTTTTCACTTTAAATATAAAATACACCTTTATTTTAAAGATAAAATAGCTTTTCTAAAAATATCAAGGTTGATTTTGTTGCACTACTCGACCGCAATCTCCCAGATGTCATTTATAAAGAGCTTGTTTTAAAAGTCAAATGCACAGTAATCCTTATGAAACACGCCAGAGGACGTATGTAGATGTATTTAAATGGAATAACCGCAAGTCTGATTTCATTTTTTAGTTTGAGAAAAATTTTGCATTAGATTTAGAGGTATGGCTTGTCCTGATGGAACTTAACACAATAAAGGTTGTTTGAATAAAGTAATGGAATGCCTTTTTTGAAAACAGGTGTTAAAACATATGTCTGATAGTAATCCGAGTTAATTTTTGCTTTTTTCTACTATGCTTACTTTTAGTTGTGCGTTATAAGAGGATCGAAAATTGCCATAAAATGTTTAGCAAAACTTTCTTTACTTTTTCTAAAACATCATTTCAAGTAATTTTCACTTCTAAACATACAGTGGCGGTCAAAAGTTTCCGGCCAGTTAGTTTTTTTGATTTGTTTGACAAAACGTTTTAGCGAAGAAGAAGTTCGATTGCTCCAAAAGTTAGGAATAAGCAAATTACCTCTGACCACGTGATCATTTTGATTGGTTACTTAAGATACTTGATGCAAAAGGGAGGAATTCAAAATTCACGCGTGCAAAAGTTTCCGGCCATTCGTCATTCATTAGTTTTTGCTATCGCTAAAGTGTTTTTTTTTTTGGCCATGTTTGTTAATTAATCAAGGTGAATAATGTATTTGAAATTCAAAAATGGAAAGTTTAAGAATTTATTGTTTTTAAATGAGGGATTTGTTTGTCGCTAAAGGGACAATCCTCTCGTGAGATTGCGGCAAATTTGTCGATCGGAAAATTTGCTGTAAACGAAAATTTTTAAAAATATAAAGATGGTCATCGCCTTCGGAGCTTGCTACGGTCCGGGGAACCCCGGAAAACGACTTTTCTTGTGGACAGAATTATCAGAAAAAAGCAGTTGATGACCCGCGTTAAAATGTCGCTGCAATTCCACGCCATTTATGGTGTTAAAAGCGATTTATGGTGTTTTGGTTATTGCTGAAATAAGTCTATCTACAGTGTTAAGACGCTTATGTAACGTAGAACTTTATGGAACAGTCGTGTAACCTTTCATAAGTAAAAAAATTCAGAGGGCCCGACTGGCGTTTGCCACGGAATACAAAAACTGGACAAGTGGAAACTGGAAAAAAGTACCATTTTCAGATGAATCGACATTCAGTCTTTTTGTGAGTAATAAAAACCATTACAATCGACGACCTAAAAACAAAAGTTAAGGTGCGAGATATATTATTCCTACAATGAAGCACGGCGGAGGACACGTTATGCTGTGGGAAGCATTTTCTGGAAAATGCGCCTGTCCGTTATTTGAAATCCGCGGCAAGATGAATAGTGCAATGCATAAGGATATCTTGCAAGGTCATTTGCTGCCTTATTGGAGGAAAAATTGTGGTCGCAACTATTTGTTTCATCATGATAACGACCAAAAGCATACATCCAAGCTCGTCAAGCAGTGGCTTTCGCACAAAAAACTTCGCTTTTGAAATGGACAGCCCAATCATCCAATCTGAATATAATAGAAAATCTTTGAAACTAACTTGAAAACGTGTGTGGATTTATAAATATTCCAATTTAGCAGCATTATCACAAAAATTGCAAGAACCGTGGACAAAACTTAACATTGATGATCTACAACTGGTCATTGAATCGATGCCACGTTGCTGCGCCGTAGTACTTATTGCTAAATGTATGAATACAAAATACTAATTGTAAATGTTTTTGATCACTGTTATTTTCTTTTATAACACGATTTTTTTCCAAACTTGCCAAGTTGGCCGGAAACTTCTGAGAACATGCGTTTTCTTTTGCAATTAATTTTGTCAATTAAATTTATTAATATTTAATTTTTATTCCATAAGTAAGTTCTTAACTGTTATGCCAATAAAGTGTATAAGTATCACTTTGAGATCCCACTTCATATGGGTATACTTACAAATTAACCAAAAAATTTAGTCTGGCCGGAAACTTTTGACCGCAACTGTATGTTTACTTTTTCCCAGTCAAATGCGAACTTTGAGGTTTCGTTCATTTTATATTAATTATGTCTCTCATTTTACGTGTAGAAATATTAAAATAATGCATTTTATGCTTTTTTAAATAATCGAAAAAAAGTATTCGAAAAGGGATAATATGTAGCGTTCCTTCCATTGTTTATTTTCCAGTGACATTTTAAAGGGAGGAATATGTTTAACACTTTCCAACATAGGTGAAAAGTGTTTATGAATTTGATTTGTATGTGCGCCTGTCCGTGCTCTAACTCGAGTAAATACAGTCCGATTGCTATGAAATGGATATTTGATATAGGGCTTTGCTATGGAATGTTCGGTATTGAAAATGAAGTGTGTAGTAGTGTTTGGTTCATTTGCAAGGACACTCAAAAGAATTCCGTTACATTACGGAATATGGGGAGACATTTATATAATATTTTAATGATATTACAGTATGTTAAACATATTGAAATCGATATACAGCACTGAGGTGTACTACAAGGTTCTTACTATAGAGTATGGTTAGCACAGAACTTATCGTTCATTTACAGGGGCACACAAAATAATTTGTCTGTCGATGAAAATGAGTAAAAATTGATCTAGTTTCGAAGACAGTTTATTCGAGGAGTCTGGGACAGTTCCAGACGGAGCTCTTTGCAATGAAGGAGGCGATTCGTTGGGCAGAAGAGGACTCTGACTCCCAATACTTATTTTCATCAGACAGTTTATCAGGTCTAATGGCCCTTTCAAAATTTTATAACAATAATCACTTAGTTCTAGACATAACCTTACTCCTCCAGTCCTTAGAAAAATCGTTCTTCTTTAATTGGGTTAAAGGACATTCTGGTATAACGGGCAATGAACTGGCCGATCAGCTGGCGAGGTCAGCAGTCGATGATTTAACTTTACCACTAACATTTCTTCCATTCCCACAAACAACATTGAAATTAGAACTCAAAAAACAAATGCTACACCGATGACAACAACGTTGGTCTACAGTGCAGGTGGGTCAATACACGCGTGACTTCATACCTAAGGTCTCACAACACATTTTCATAAGTAACAGATACCTGTATCCCTTTCTCACAAATCATGGACCCTTCCAACAACACTTATATACCATAAATAAACGAGACTCACCTCTCTGCATTTGTGGATCTTATCAACATCATTACACTATATTTTACATTGCACATTAACGTCCCACTATCACGTAAAAAAGCCACAACAGATGACACTGCCTGACTGGCTAAATTACCTGCTCGACCGTCCAGTTCTCCTGCAACGTATAGCGGAATGTATGAAATTTTTAGAAGACAACGAATTTATATTTACCAATCCCCTCCCTTTCTGAGCTAGCTGAGCAAACTCATTGTTTTCAACTCCCATTTCAAACAGGAGCCCCTGTTTTGTACATATTGTAAATATTTGTTTTATTTCCTTTGGTTTGTTTATTTAGTATTTTTATTATATTTATCAGCATATGCATTTCACTTAAAGTTTTCAGCTCTAATATTCAAAAGACATGTCTTGTAATTGTTTATGCATGTATACAACATAGTGCAATTGCTGTCAATGTATGTACTGGTGACACTTGTTGTGAGTTTCAGAGTCAAAAACAGCAAACTGAATTTATTTTTCTGTATGTTATTAACTGTTTAAAAATATTGTCATTGTTAATGTATCTTACCATATGCAGTGGATTTGAGTCTCCCCCCGGGATTGCACTTATACTCTAAAGCGAAAGCTGTGTTCCCGGGGCGGTCATCCCTGTCATCCCTGTCTCACATCCCCGACACATAAGATGATGGAAGTTAAATGTGAGGGGAAAAATTGAAGCGTACGAACAATAATTGGTCAAAGCGCATTTTTACCTGTGGTATGCGTTTTTATTTTTATTTTTTAATTACTTGGTGTGTACAAATTCTATATACGAGGACTTTTCGAAAAGTAAAGATACAATGCCGCATACACACTCAAAAAAATCTTATTTGATAAAATGTTTATTACGAATTATTTGCAGCTATAAACCTTGTTTTTCAACATAATTACCGCTGTTGTCCAAGCATTTGTTTAGTCTGTGTACAAAATTCTGTATCCCATTGTCTTAGAAGTTTGCCGCCTGTTGTCGAAAACACATTTCAACTTCAATTTTGATCTCATCATCGTCGTGGAAGTTTTGCCCTGCAAGATGTATGAATAAGTGGAAGTAACTGGGTCAAAGTCTCGACTGTATGGCAAATGGATAAAACTTCCCACTTGAATTTCATCACCTGCTTTTGCATAGCACGTGACGAAGTCGAGTGCGTAGACCATTCTCTTCTTTATGTGTTCTTCCGTTAATATTTTCGGAACCCAGCTTGCACTCAATTTACGGTACCATAAAGTCACAGTCACAGTTTTATAAAGAGTTATCATAGACACTTCAGGTATGATTTTATGCAACTCTTTAATTTTGAGACGCCTATTTGCTTGAATCATTTCCTCCGGCCTTTGAAGTAGGGCATCAGAGATCACAGATGGTCTACCTGTTCTGGGTTCTTCATGAACATTGGTCCTACCACTAGAGAAGCCACAACACCATTTCTTTAAATTTTTTCGACTCATAATGTTCCCATAGACAGAAACAATTTCTTTGTGAATTTCCGCTAGACACTTCCCTTTTGCAAGAAGAAAACGTGTGACGGATCGAACTTCACATTTGGCGGGATTTTTAATTGACGCAGCCTTTCTAAGCATTTGCTACACAAACCAGGATCACCTTAGAATTGACCCACAGACTTCTAATATAAGTAGACTCCCAATCGGTAACCTTTTCTTGTCTCCTACATCTCTGCCCTCCATCACGTGATGGAAGGCAGATTTAGCGCGCCAAAGCGGTTTTTCTCCCGCCAAAATCTCCTCGGAATCTCTCTCCAGTTTCCCGCCGAAACATCGTCTGTCTGCGTTTGTCTTGAGTTGACCGTACTTTTGCTTTTCTTTTTAATTTACCCTTTAACAGTTCTTTTAAGAACTTTTTATTTTAGCTTTTAAAATGACAACTTTCGCGTCAGCTTGTAGTTTCGCTTCTATATTTACATTTATTTTATTGCGAGGATGAAATCCGAAAGTTTCCAATAAAGGGATTACTGCCAAAATACGGCACCCTTTTGGCGATGAAAGCAAAACATGTTGGAGTCAAAACCTTCCCCAGAGAACAATGGGATTGGGAGTCTACATATATTAGAAGTCTGTGAATTGACCAGTGGCTGCTAGGGAAAAGTCAAAGGTTCAAGGTTACAATCTGTGTTGCCAACGTGCTCATTAAAACTTTTTTTCTCCTATCGTCTGCGTTGTATCTTTACTTTTCAAAAAGCCCTCGTATCATATATAGGGTCACACAAAAGTTCTCATCAACATCCGTTTATTGGCGGAAATTGTTAAGTGGAAATTTTCCATTGCGCGTTTAATTACGCCGTATCATACATATCTGTAGATCATATACAGGGCTGCAAAACAAATCATGTATTTTAATGACTTTTTATGACCATTTATGAATTTTTAACACCATAAATCGGGTTTTCAAACGTGTTATGTGTTTTCCAAATTGTTCATTTAGACATCATCTTTCACCTTAGTAAACTGCAAAGTTTTCTTATATTATTCTAAGTGTGTTAAAAAGTGTTTCGTAATCTATGCTGGTACGCATGATTTTTCGCTCTTGTTTAATAATGCAGACGATAATTAAACCTTATTCCCCAAAATTGTAATATGGGTTTTATTTTTTCTTCTTTCATTTAAATTTAAATCACAGAGAAAGACAAAATGTTACAAAAATGTGTGAAACCGCTCTCTAAATCCTACACACTTATCGTCAGTCAACAACGGCGCACGCTTTTAACATTCCTGAATTTAGGACTGCGTTTTGAAGTGATTCTCAAGTCTTTGGTAAAGCAAACTGGAAGCATCAAACGGTTTGAAACACGTCATTGCTTTTGAGGAGCTAAATAGATATCTGTCGCATTCTGCATTTCATTTGTCGAAAACTTTAGACATAAAATTGAGTTTCATGTTTTAAGTAACTTTTTAAGTAAACTCAAATTGATATTTCAAATGAGTAATTGTAATGCAGATTTAGGAAAAAAGTATTTATTAAGTCATTGAAATTTTGATTTATGTTGTAATACAGCGAAGTAGAAACTGCTGTTGCAAATCAAAGAAAGTGTTTGAAAACCGGAATTTCATTTTTACTTAACAAATTTAATTATTGCCCATGTGTGTAAAATGTTGTGCAATTTATCATAAATACAACCCGATCTTCACTGCAGCGATAGAAAATTTCCACAAGTTACATAACACAAATGACTATAACAAACATTTTAAACACTTCGCTCCCATGTTTTCATGTTTTCTTAGACACGTAAAATGCCACAAAAAAAAAAGAAAACAAGGAAGGAGAATTGTGTGTTGAGCATAGATTATCAAATATTTTCCAAAACTTCCAGAAAATGTTAACAAAACTTCGCCATTAATAAGGTAAAGATGATACCTAAATAAACAGTTTTGAAAAGTGTAATACATTTGAAAACCAGATTTCAACAATTACTGCCCATAACCGAAAAGGTACTCAAGTACTTTTGTACAGTTTTGCATATGATCCATAGATTTGTATAGATTCTACATAGTATGCTAAAACATAGTTTATTTTTTTTTAAATTACGCGATGGAAATTTACTTTCAGCATTTTTTACCAATAGACAGAAACGTACTTGAATTCTTTTGTACAGCCCTGTACATTACATAAATGTTTTTTTTAATGCCACATATTAGCTGAAATTTAATTCAGGCGAAAACATGCTTAAAACTAGTGAAATCATACTTCCAGGAATTGCTATCCCCAGGTGGCCATATATCCAGTTCTTTGTATAGCCCTGTACTTGATTTTATTTGTATGGTACAAAAATCTCTTACTATACTAAATGTAGTTGAGCTTAAAAATGCATAACTAAAAAAACTCCTTTAAGCATTTTGTAGTAAACTTCAGTAAAGTATTTCAATTTCATCATATTTGAATAAGAGCAACATAATTAAAATAGTTTGCGACAGTTAAAAAAAAACGAAATCTTCTGCGTGACCTAATAAATGCTTTGCACACATTCTATAGAAATTATGTATTAGTGAACGTCAGAAATTCAAATGAATTTCAGAAATTCAAATGATTTTTTCTTCATGGACCATAATATAATGGAATAGTTTTGAGGTAGAGCTACACATAACATATTCTATAATAACCATATTCATTTCAATAATGTCTATGTTTTTCATTATGTTACTAAAATACACCGCAAATGAATTTTCCAAATAGAGTCTAATGGAACGAAAAACTTTTGAGTGCCCCTGTAAATGAACTTTCTATGACACGTATTTCATTTTCAAAATTGAAAATGCCACGGCGAACATTAATAACGTATATGAATTCCATAGCAATATTTAAGCGAATTAGATCACGGCAAGACAGACGGCCAGACAAACCCAATTCATAAACACTTATGAATTATGTTGGAAAGTGTGAAAACAATCAATGAAGTCATTTTAACGGCAATCTCTCTTTTCAAAACAATAAAAGTGAACAAAAAAAATATGTGTTTCAAGATTATATATTAAACGGCTAGTGGAAGGCGTTCTCATTAGCTTACGAGAAAGATCCAAACATATATGTTAAATAAACAATTACATTTAAAAAATCAAAAAACCCGACTGCGTAAAAAGCGAACTAATTAATTATTTCTTATCAATGTGAAACTATTTTTTCAATTCCTACTATTAGCTCACACTTTCGCTATATATATCTTGCTCAAATTTTCAATCGTTAATAAAATACTTATTATTCATCCAATCAAGCTCAAATATTTTTTTTTAATTGTATTGGATGACACTTGTTGAATGCAGTTTTTTTCAAATATTAATTCATTAATTAAATTAAATTAATTAATCTTCAATAATAGAGAGAGCCCTCTTCTAGATCAAGGCATTTTAAGCGCCGCTCAAGAGGAAAGAAGAATGGGAGAAAAAAATTATCTTATTGACCTAAATAGGAATTGACTTGAAATATTTTTTTTATATTATTTGTTTATATTACTTACCTATTTTTTTTATTTACTTGTATTGATGACTTTTAAGTTCTGTTTAATTCTTAGTTCCTATTTATAAACACTGTTTTGATGAAATATATAGATGTCTGTGATGGTTAGAGTTACAGTAAAGCTAGAGACCCTACATACACAATATCCAGGTTGTATAATATTTTAACGGAGCTTCTGACTGTAAAATAGTCATGAAACGCCGGCTTCATTTTCAAAACAATAAAAGTGAACAAAAAATTTATGTGTTTCAAGATTATATCTTAAACGGCTAGTGGAAGGCGTTCTCATTAGCTTACGCGAAAGATCCAAACATAGATGTTAAATAAAAAATTACATTTAAAAAATAAAAAAACAAGGCGAACTAATTAATTATTTCTCATCAATGTGAAACTATTTTTTCAATTCCTACTATTAGCTCACACTTTCTGCTCAAATTTTCAATCGTTAATAAAATACTTATTATTCATCCAATAAAGCTTAAATATTTTTTTTAATTGTATTGGATGACACTTGTGTTAATGCATTTTTTTTTCAAATATTAATTCATTAATTAAATTTAATTTATTAATCTTCAATGATCGAGAGAGTCCTCTTCTGGATCAAGCTATTTTAAGACCGAGAGAGTCCTCTTCTGGATCAAGCTATTTTAAGACCGAGAGAGCCCTCTTCTTGATCAAGGCATTTTAAGCGCCACTCAAGAGGAAAGAAAAATGGGAGAAAAAAAATTCTCTTATTGACCTAAATAGGAATTGACTTAAAATATTTTTTTATATTATTTGTTTATATTACTTACGTATTTTTTTTATTTACTTGTATTAATGACTTTTAAGTTGTGTTTAATTGTTAGTTCCTATCTATAAACACTGTTTTGATGAGATATATAGATGTCTATGATGGTTAGAGTTGCAGTAAAGCTAGAGATCCTACATACACAACTTACAGGTTGTATAATATTTTAACGGAGCTTCTGACTGTAAAATAGTCAATGAAACATCGTCTTCATTTTGAAAGACCTATCCAATGATATGCCACTCAATAGGTTGCGTAATTTTTTTCGTCTCTACCGCCATTTTGTATTTTACGGTCGCCATTTTGAATTTATAAAAACAAAACCTAGCCTATAACTATCAGGCCGTTAAGACGAATTGATAAATACCTCATTCATTAAAATCCATTCAACCGTTGGGATGTTTCGAGGGTATAAATAAATCCACATACTCAGATACGCGGGAAACACCCCGTAAGGCATGGTGACGTCACGACGACGTCGTTGTGAAGCCACACTGTGACTTTGTGACCGTCGATGTGACGTCATAGTGACTAGAATGTGAAGTCGTTACGGCCGCTTTAGACGTCGTTTGTGACGTTACATTGTGACCACTCTGTGAAGTCACGGTGTGACAAATTTGAGAAAAGTGTGTCATTTGCGACTACTTTGGCATTAATTTTGTGACGAACATGTGACGAAAGCGACAATGCTTTGAAGTCACATTGTGACCAATTTGTGAAATATGTGTCATTTGCGACGAACTTGTCATAAACACTGTGATGATTTCAAATGAAACTCAAATTTCAAATTAATTGCTTAAAAGGCGCAAAGGACAACATAGTGAAAAAGATACCATGCCGGGACTCGATCCCGGGCCATCAGTATAGCGCACTGACATTCTACCGACTAAACCACATGGAACGGTACCCAGTCTGGAAAATTTCTCACTATTACATGTTGGCAAGGTGACAAACGTTGCACAAGATGGAATATTTATCGTGAGCCACCGACATCGGGCAAACATGAAACTTAATTAAATCCAATAACGATTGAAATTATATTAATACTTGGAAATTTTTTCAGTGAGAACAATTCGCCTTGCATACAATATTTCAAATGAAAATCAAATTTTAAATTAATTGCTTAAAAGGCAATTTTAATTTGAAATTTGATTTTCATTTGAAATTCTGTATGCAAGGCGAATGTTTCTCTCTGGAAAAATATCCAAGTATTAGTACAGTTTCAATTAAGTTTCGTGTGTGTCTCAATATAAATATTCCATCTTGTGCTGTGTTTGTAGCCTTACCAACATGTAATAGGTAGAAATTATCCAGGCTGGGTATCGTTCCATTTGGTTTAATCAGTAGAATGTCAGTGAGTATACTGATGGCTCGGGTTCGAGTCCTGGCATGGAACATTATTCACTATGTTGTCCTTTGCGCCTTTTAAGCAATTAATTTAAAATTTGATTTTCATTTGAAATATTGTATGCAAGGCGAATGTTTCTCTCAGGAAAAATTTCCAAGTATTAATGCTCTGATGATTCTTGTCATAAACAATTTGATGAATTTTAAAGTAAAGTTTTGTTTGAAATATAAAATCTTATCTTTTTACCGTACTTTTTAGCAAAATATCGCTATTTTGGAGTCCTATTCTGCTAAAATATTTTAAATTTTTCCATTTAAAAAACAATGCTTATCAAGTGACAACTTTTTTTATTAAGTTCTAAGCTTGATATTGAATTCAAGATTGATATTAAGAATGTGTAAGTTTTTTAATGTGTGATGATTTGTCATTGCTTTATTAAATACGAACATGGAGTCTAACGGATATTAATACAACTCTTGTTTATAGAACGACATGATAAGCCCTATTTATTTAAATTTTTTATTCCCGTGTATATTGTATTTTGTGAATATGAACTAAATAGATTTCGTATGTTTTATAGGAAAAGACTGATCCGGGAAATATAAAAAACAAGTAAGAAAAATCATGCGTTAAGCATATATTATAAAACACTTTCCAACGCTTCCAGAATGCTTTAACAAGACATCGTAATATAGGGAAATAACGTAAATATCATAACTAAGTAAACATGAAAACGCATAAAACATTTGAAAAACTGATTTAAGCAGTTACCACCCATAGCCAAATATGTTTTCCAATTCTTTTCAACAGTCCTGTATTTGATCTGTAGATTGATATTTATAGTATATAATGGAAAAATTGAGTTTATCATGAAAACGCATAACAGGTTGATATTCTCTTTCAGCAATATATACTAATATATAGAAACATACTTAAATACTTTTGTACAACCCTGTAGTTTACCTAGAACCTTTATTACACGCCACTATTTAGTTAAAATTTAATTTAAACTAAAACACTCTTAAAACTGCTGAAATTACATTTCCAGAAATTATAATTTATAGACCGCAACGTATCCAATTCTTTGCGTGACCCTGTATCTCATTTTATCTATATTCTACAAACGGTTCTTAGTAAATTAAATGCAGTTCAGCATAAAAATGAATAACTCATTTAAAAACCACCTTTAAGCAATTTGCGCCCATATCCAGTAACCCTTAAGAATACTTTTGTGTAGTCCTGTATATGAATTATAGCATATATATACACCATATACTATGCATAAATATAGTGAATCATAAAAGCGCATATCATAATTAAAAATGCATTTCCAGCAATCATCGCTAATGCACAGTACTTCGGATACAATATAGTATCAGAAATATTTTGTGTGTCCTTGTAAATGCTATATGCACTTCGTATTATACATGAAATAATTCATAGTATGTAAACCTCAACGACGTATATGAATTTCATTATATATCAAATAGATTAACATTATTGAAGTACGCCACAAGCAATACCCTCCAACCCTATATCATTATGTATTGCAATTCCTTTTTTAGCCCTGTAAATGAACAATAACTATTCTTTGCATCGCACATTTGAAAGCACATTTTAGTGGGCTTCATAAATGCATATCAAATTTATTCTGTTTGAAAGCGTGTAAAATCATTAAAAATCATTTGAAATGGTTTTTTTCCCGCAGGCCGTAATGTAACGGAATACTTTTGACTGACACTGTAAGTAAACTAAACATGCTACAAACTTAATTACAAATAGGGACCGTGTTATGGTAAACGTCAGTAACATTAAAAAATTTCAGTGCAATCCGAGTGTCTTTAGGCGAGTTAGAGTGCGGAGGGACGGCCAGACAAACCGAAGTGATAAACAATTTTCAACTTTATCAGGCATGAAAAACACTTTAGTTCAATGCTTAAATATTATATTATATTTTTTAATGCCAATACTTACGTGTATCGAAAACGTAGAAAACGATTTTACAATCGAAGAAAATTTAATAACTGATTCTGAATGTCCGCAATTAAATGTTTGATTAAAATAACAAACAAGAAGAAAAAAAATGCTTACATACAATTTAAAAAATAAATATATCAATTTGAAAAACACTAAATAATTAGTATTTATAATTGTACTATTAAACAACAATAAACTACAATCGATGAATTAAATGCATTATTAGATTTAACAATTTCTCATTAATCTTTCCATAAATTCCTATTATTTTATAATTTTGGCAAATGTTAAATCTGAAAACATTGGAATGAAGATTTAGGATTTTAAATACTAATTTAAAATATTATTAGCAACGAAGAAAAAATCTTTCAAATGTTTCACTACTATAATATGTAAAAAGACATTTTTCCAGTATAATGTTAATTTCTAAATTGAAACAGTTTCGTAATATCATTATAATCCAATATTATATTTAACTCCAAAATAATAATGAAGATAAATACTATGTTAGAATAAGTCCCTGCGTCAGCCTTTTTTTTCTAGCGATGACAGATTAAGATATTTTACAATATTCAATCGGGAAATATTGCTTCTGAAAAGAATTCCATATCAATCTCAATGTATATAACGTAAAACTATTTAACTCATGTTAATAATATATAAAAGAGGAATAAAAGATTTAAATTAAATAAGACATACCTTTTATGCTCCTAAATATTTTAATAATATCCGTGTTTTATCCTAAACTGTCAGACATCTTTCTGTTATTTTTAAAAAAGAGTTGAGCTAACTTCCCGCGTCAAAAGTTCTATGATCCTTATCTGCGGTCAAATTCAAGGCAGACGATTTAGAGAAAGCAGGTTTTTCTATTGTATTATTATAATTATTATTTTTTATGTTTCATATACAACAGATTTGGAGTTTAAATGCGCAATAATTTTATCTTTTTGAGAGTGTCTATAATTAAAATTTTCTATTTGAGTAAAACACCTCCCTTTTTACCTTTTTTCTTTCTTTTTTAAGTAAAGTTTGTTTTACACGTAATAAATACAAAATACGTATCTTCTTAATAAATGAAAACGGAGTATAGAGGATAAAAACATTTTCTTTGTCAATCTCTCATTCTTTTCATATTCATTTTCGATAGAATAAAACAATTTGTAAAGTAACTTTTTTTAAAGTCATATCTCTAAAACACAAATTTGAAATACGAATACTTATATCATGAGTATTGTATAAATTTTATATATATATATTTTTTTCTGAAAATGCTAATTTTATTTTAAAAGTCTGAAAGAAGTAGAATTTTTTAAAAAATAGTTAAACACTAACAGGAAAAAATATGATTTGAATGTAAATTCTAAAGCAAGAAATGCATATATGACTAAACTCTGAAGACTCTTTCTACGTGCTCATTAAAAGCCGCAAACTTAACTATAATAGAAAATTTTTAGTTTGAAACCACAGAAGTGTTTCGAATACCACTGGTCGACAAAAAAATAAAACAACTTCCTCCCTGCAAACTCAGTATGTAAAGTATACAGATTTAATATTCCTAATTCAAAATATGTTATCCAAATAGCTCCAGCACGTACCATTTTTCCGAGAAACACTTTTATAATAATAACAATCAGTGAAGGATTATTATATTGAATTGCAATGGTAGATAAAATCGAAATCATGAAAAAAGTATACTTTCACTGTCTTAGATAACAAATTGATAAAATATAGCATGAAAATCTAGTTTGTTGATACTTGTACCCTGCATTTTCCTTTTTATGCCCCTTCCCCTCTTTTCGTGTCCGAATTTACTATTTTCTATCCACTAATATATTATCATTCCTTATGCCGCTGTAACTCGGGCCTGTTTAAAATATTTCTGTTCATTTTCAAAGATTTTTGTAGTTCATATTTTTGTCACACTGTGATTTACAATATGGCGGTTTTTTCGTCAAATATGTGACGTGACGTACGTTACATGCAGTGACATAACAGTGACGTCACAATTTTTTTTTAATTGCCAGAAAATATAATTTTACATAAATAACATATTTTGAATATTTTTTGCAGTTTTTAAAAGTTTTCTGAGAAGTTCACATCTCAGTCACAATGTGACATCATTGAGTGGTGACATTTTTGTTACAGGTGTGACGTGACCACAGTGACTTACAATGACGTCACAATGACGTCACTGTGACCATGCATACTATGAGGGACGTAACCCTTCTTTTCAGTCGGGTAATCAAGAGCTAAAATTTCTTTGAAATGTCGATTTATGCTTTAAAACTGATAAATTTCGCTAGTGATTAACTGTTTGCTATTTCCTCATAACACTTTTCAACACTTCTTTATTTCCCTCATGTTTCGGAATATTACTCTCTCAAGTAGT
The DNA here is from genome assembly GCA_963932465.1 of Maratus speciosus. Classification (NCBI taxonomy): domain Eukaryota; kingdom Metazoa; phylum Arthropoda; class Arachnida; order Araneae; family Salticidae; genus Maratus; species Maratus speciosus. The sequence continues at coordinate 61,360,792 of OZ010788.1, forward strand.
TGAAAATAGAATAGATGTAAATGAAAGTAACTTACGTTATTCAGCATGCATTTAATAAAAAAAATTAAAGCAAATTGTGATAACGATTTTTATCTTATACTAGCCGAGCTTCGTCCACTTAGATTGTGTGTTCGGGGAACCCCTCTGCCTTCTGAAGCGAATAGCAGCAATAGTGTATACTTTGATGGCCTGGGCCTGGGCGAAGTACATCCTCCTCTAAACTAAATTTTATATGCAAACAGAAAATGAATGTATAAAATACTTTAGTCTAAATTATGCGAAATAAGTAATAAAAATGTCTCCAAAACATGTAAATATAGATTTCCATCTGTAAATAAAAAGTTTATAACATAGGGAATTTTTTAACATCGTTTTATTATTTAAATGTCATGCATATTTTAAGTGTCATGCAGATTTTAAATGTTTCGTATAGTTCCCATTGTACACTGTTTTAACAATTGTACAAATATTCTGATCTTAGCAAATATAAATAAAAAAGAATTTATTAATGACCCCTTGAAAATATTCTGTGAGAGATGAGGGGGGAGTCGACTAATTAATTTAACAAGATTAGTATATTACCTGAAAATCTGCTCTGTAAAAGCAAAAGATTTTTTTTTAATATTGCAAGAGTTGTTATTAATAAATAGATGAATGGAATCATACTCCAGACGGTAACATCTGTGTGTTAAAATTGACTCGATACCACAAAACTGCGAAATAATTTCTAAATCGTGAAATTCAAATTAAAAAGGAAGTTGTAAATCAATGCAATGTTTTACTTTGGTAAAAGAAAGATAGCAATTGTAACTTTATAGTGACTAACTATTCACATTAATTTGAGATTGTTAATTTTCATTGTAGAGTGATATAATATAAATATACAAAACATTACATGAAAAATCTTTCTGGAGCAATTTTTATGTTATCTATATTTATCGTAGTAGCACGATTTAAGTAAGTAAGAAGTAAATCAACCAAAAATTTTTTTATTGGATGGTACAATAAACAAGATGTGAAAAAGAATCAATATCATCTATATAATAAAAGCGCAAAGCATTTGACTGTCATCAACAGTTCCGGGATGACCGCTTCACTTTTTAAATGTCAAATACTTTTATATTAACAGGCCGAAGGTGATAAATCGCCATATATTGTTCAATCGCCATCATTTCATTTAAAATATTAACTTATTACTCATTTCATTTAAAATATTAACTTATTACTCATTTCATTTAAAATACGTAACTTTCACTTAAAACACACGTATCAAACTAATTTAAAGGTACTACTTATTTATCCCGTCAACCGATTTCGCCAAATTATATAAATCGCCAAACCACTCGCCAAATTATACAAATTAACGTAAATTTTATTATAAATAACGAAAGAACAATAAAAATTTGTATAACATTAATAAAAATACAAATAAATCGTCGATGCAGGCTACGAAAATTTCTCAGTAAATTTACACCTAACTGCCGCTTTAGATCACAAATTATCTTTTTTTCTGTTCATTGGCCGGGATGGAGCAATTTACACATTAAAAGATCAGAAAACGCATGAAAAGACTTATCATTAACGATTGAATAAAAAAAAATCAAATAGAATACTAATTTGACATATTTCTATTAATTTTTAAAATACTGTAGTTTCTCTAATTCTTCCAGCCTCTCCTGTGATGCAAGGCCTGTGGTGGTTTACGCCAAACACGATTCCCGCCAAGAATTTTCACAATGAAGACGAAAGGTCTGGCCAATCAGATTACGAGATAGCAAAACTTGGTTGAGAAAAAAAATATGCAATGGGAATATTCCCTATGCCATTTTCTTTGGCATAGACGCCACAGCTGATAAGCTTCTTAGCGTTACCCAGGATGCGACACGTGGAGGCGGGCTTATCATTGCACCCTTTGATCTTTCGCCGCTTCCAGGATCGAACCAGGGTCCTTATATATGGAAGGTTCGAGTGCTGACACATGGACCATAGGTGGCGATGACCAACTCTTTCAAAAAACCTGTATATCTATTATACATAAAATGCATCTCCATAACTATAAGGGGGTTACCATAGGGAAGGATCCTGTTCTGTCACCAACTTGGCGATATATTGCCAAATTTGGCGATAAATTTGGTGCCAAATGTGATGCCAACTTGGCGATATCACTAATATTTCGTCAAATTCGCATAGACTTCCATTGTAAACCAATAGGTTTTACTTTCTTATAAAAAATCAACGAATTGAGATATTTTAATGCAACAAAAACTAATATTAGCTTAAGGGATTACACTAATTATATTTAAGGGAGCCCAAGTAAATTAAATTATGAATAAAAGTAACATGATACAATGCTTAGCATGCTTTCCCAAATATAAATTTTAAGGGAGACCAAACTGGTCGCCAAGGGCGGCTAGTATTTAAGAATAATCTAAAACTGGCAAAAAAAAAAAATATTAACGTTTCAAACATATCGCTATTTTTTTTCAAATGTTTTAAAATATGTAATATATATATATATATATATATATATATACATATTGTCTAATACACTTGATTTATTTTGAGTTATTCTCAGGTCACAGTGAAATCTCGGTATTTTATTATTTCATGGAATGATTTAAATGGAAAAATTTATATCATTTGTCGTTTTATATACAGAACTCTCAAGCATAAAAAATGACTACCTAAATAGAGGGAATCCGATAATCGTGTAACAAAAAAAAGATGCAACGTACTAAAGCAAGTACATTTGAATGTTGAAGTTGTAACTTTTATGTTGTAGTATTTTAACGTTGTATGCATTCATTATATAGTGAATAATTTTTATAGCCATGTGTAATGAAAATAACTGCTTTACATAATAAAGATTATCAGCAGAGTGGAAAAAGTTCAAAATCCTTTTTGTCGCAGTGGTAATTTCAACAAGCCAGTAACAGACAATTTGCGGCAGAATTTTCTATTTTTGCAGTTTCATTTTAGAAATTAACGCGCGAAAAATTCGAGTTGAGCTGTTAAAAGCATCCATTCTAATACTAAAACTAATTTTATTGAATCATAGTCATATGAAAACAAAGATCTTTAAGGATTACATTCTATGCAAGCGAACGTAATCAGTATCTGTCAAAAACCACTGCTGTTTTCAGAACGGTATAAATTGTAATAAAAAAGTTAAAATCTTTAACAACGATTTTACGCAAAAATAACGTACAGACACGACAAAAAATCCAAAAATTTTCCAGGAATCCCAGGGGATTCCTGGATCCCCTTCCTCAATGAGAAAAACAAAAGAGAAAGAGAGAGAGAATTAAAATGGGTTCGAAGAACCCCTCGGTTATAGCCATATATCTTAAAGAAATGACGTAATGGACCAGAACCAACTGAAAAAGAGTCACTGCGCATGATCCCTGCGCAGTAAAGAAAAGGAGCGATGATCATATCATTCACTAAGGAGGAAGTATGTTTATGAATATAGTCTTCGAACCCATTTTAATTCTCTCTTATTTTTTTTTCTCACTGAGGAAGGGGATCCAGGAATCCTCGAAACGATCGTATGGGAATTTTTGTCATGTCTGTACGTTATTTGTGCGTAAAATCTTTGTTAAACAATTTTAGCTTTTTTATTAAAATTTGAACAAAGTTTTATCTATGAGCATAAATTATAATTAGTCAAGGCAATAGAGACCGTACAGGGACTCTATTTAGCAAAATCAATGGTAGTACTGGAAATCGGCTTTCTAGATATTTTTTGGGTCGCTGAATCCGAATTTGTAACTTCCCACCAAAATTTCCCCCGGCAACCCCACAATGTTTGGTAAAAAGCCTCCCAAAAAGGGTTTTTTTTAAAAAAAATTCCATTTTTTTTTGTTTTAGGGGGAAAGTAGCTAGAAATTCAGAAAGAAGAAAAAATTTTCAACAAATTAGACGTATGACACTATGACTTAGGATGAAGGGGAAGGGGGATCTGCCTCAGAACATGTGCCGCAGTGCTGCGTGGACTAAGTTGCGCAATTCCACTTAACCACTCACACGTTTACATTAGCCCTACCATCATCCCTCCGAACTTTCTCTATAAGGTTTACTTTAAGTTTTTTGGGTCGCTGAATCCGAATTTTTAACTTACCCCCAAAATTTTCTCCCTCGAAAACCCCCCAAAAGTAGTTGTTATTAACTTAAATTTCTTATTCTTTTAGGGGAAAAGCATTACGAAATTCAGAAACTAGACAAAATTTGCAACAAATAGGATATATGACCTTATGACGTAGGATAAACGGGGATAGAGAGAGCTGCCTCGGAACATCCCCCACGCGCTTTTCTCAAAAACCAAATTTTTTCAAAAACATCAATTTTTGGGAGGTTGCCGAGTGAAATTTTGGTGGGAAGTTACAAATTCGGATTCAGCGACCCAGAAAACATAAAGTGAGTCGAAATCCAGAATTAGCATTAATTTTGCCAGATAAAATCCCCTATTGCCTGGACTTCATAATTTAGTGCACGTAGCGCCGCAGTGCATGTTCAGAGGCAGCCCTCACCCTCCCAGTTAATCCTAATTCATAATGTCATATATCCTATTTGTTGCAAATTTTGTTGATTTTCCCCTAAAACAATAAGAAATTTAAGTTAAAAACAACTATTTTTGGGTGGAGGGGGGTGTTCGAGGGGGAAAATTTTGGGGGTAAGTTAAAAATTCGGATTCAGCGACCCAAAAATCTTAAAGTAAACCTTATAGAGAAAGATCGGAGGGGAGATGGGAGGGCGAATGCAAACGTGTGAGTGGTTAAGTGGAATTGCGCAACTTAGTTCACGCAGCACCGCGCGCATGTTCCAAGGCAGATCCCTCCTTCCCCTTCATCCTAAGTCATAATGTCATATATCTATTTTGTTGAAAATTTTGTCTACTTTCTGAATTTCTAGATACTTTTTTCCTAAAACAATAAAAAATGGAATTTTTTAATAAAAACCCTTTTTGGGGGGCTTTTTACGAAAATTTTGGGTGTTTGCCGTGGGAAATTTTGGTGAGAAGTTACAAATTCGGATTCAGCGACCCAAAAAACATCTAGAAAGCCGATTTCCAGTACTACCATTAATTTTGCTAGGTAAAATTCCCTATTGCCTGGACTAAATCAGTTCAATTAATTTTTAATTCGTGTTTTTTTTTACGTTAGGAATGAAATTTTTAATGCCGATATCTTTAATATATATTTTTTAGAATGTTTTGCACTTTGCAATCTTTTTTTTGCGATTTTTGTAAATTTTTCATACTCTTTTTTCTTTTCGAAATAATAGTTTTGAAAAATAAACGTTCAACTAACATATCAAATGCAAAGCGATCAGGCCCGCATCTGTTTAGGACAATCTCATGTTTTGCACTAATAAAAAATAGAATAATGTTTGTAAAAAAACATAACCAAAATCCGAATATAGTGTTTTTTAATGAATAATTTTTATAGAGTATGTCAGTAAGTTACTTATGGTTTTTTTCTGATTTTTATTTGTTTTACAATATTTTAATGATCAGTTGGAAGCTTTTATTAGTAAAAAAGGAAAAATAGATGCAGTATTTTTGGTCTATCGCATATAGATGAACATAATCTAATATGGAATGGTTGTTTGGAAAACCAAAGTTATGAAGATAGGAATACAATCTGCTCCAATCATAGTTTTTTTTCTTTTTTTACATTACCAGTTGCTTTATTATAAATATCTTTATTGGGGATCTTATTTAAAATACATACAATAAAACATATGGAGATTTTCGCTTGGTCTTCTTGTCTCATTTATACTGAGGATATCTGTTTTTTCCCCCAAAATACACATTCTAGACGAGTACAGTCAATCTTTTTTTAACACTTTCCAACATAGTTGAAATGTGTTCATGAATTCGGCTTGCCTGTCTACCGTATGTCTGTCGTCTGTCTGAATTCTATCCCTACTCGTGTAAATATAGTAGGATCGCTATGCAATTGGTATATGTTATTGATATTCACTTTGGCATGTTCGGAATTGAAATTAAAGCATTATAGTTACATTTTTATTTAGAGAGACATTCAAAAAACTACCGTTACATTATGGCCTATGGAGGAAATTCGTTTACGGTGGTTTTTAATAATGTTTCACAATTTGAAACTCATTGAAATTTATATATTGATCTGGAAATACACTACAAGATGCTTTCTATAGAATTCTGTTTCGATATCATTCATCTTTCATTTACAAGGACACTCAAAATAATTCCATTACATTTCGGCCTACAGAGTGTAATTGTTTGTGGTGAATTTTATCCATGTTACATATTGCAACTGATATCTGTCTCTGAGGTGCACTGCAAGGTATTTACTGTAGAATATGATGTGCATAGCATTCATCATTGATGTACAGGGACACATAAAATAATTCGGTTACAGTACTCTCTATGAACAATAATTGCTGGAAGTTCGCTTTCTATTTTGGTACATGTTGTTAAATTAAATTTCTTAGTGGGTATAAATTCTACTAATCATATGCAGGGCTGCACAAAAGGGGAATTTTCAATTGTGATATACTTTTTCTAATTCAATTCAATTTTAGCATAGTATGTATTATATGATAAATATATAGTTCATATACAGCGCTGCACAACAATTCAGAGTTTTTTCGTTTTCGATAATAATTGATGAAATTGAGTTTTCAAATGTGTTAATTGTTTTACAAATTGTTGTTTAGACAACCTTTTCACCTTCTTAAATTCTAAATGTTTTGGAAAGTGTTTCATAATCCATTCTTAACCCTCTCGCTGCGTAATTTGTTTCTCAAAATAGGTTAAAAAATTGCGCACATTACATTTAAATCAGGTTACATCAGGGCTGTCACTGGAGACTATTTTTATATTCTCTCACCACTATTTTAAGAAAATAAATTTTGCAGTATATTTCTCTTGTAGATGTTGGTAAAGTCTATATGGAATTTTTTGCATTTTAAAAGTAGTCCGAGTTGAATTAAAGTATAGTCGTCTGTGGAAAAAGTGAATCCCCGAGGAAACTTCGAATTACGCAAATTTTGCTACTTTTACGTTGCCCGAGGGCATCTCGTGTTGCGCAAATTTTGCTGCTTTTTCGTTGCCCAAGGAAATCTCGAGTTGCCCAGTGAGAGAGTTGATACATGATTTTGCGTTCTTGTTAAAATTCAACACAGTCAACACAATGTCAACACAATGTCAATCTATACATTTTTGTGAAAATATGATACATAATTCTTGATATACCTTTTTATGAAAAATTATGGTCCTTGATATAAAGTTCAATGTTAACAGTGATTTTTTGTAACTTGAAATATTATTTAATGTGTATTAATTAAACGTACTTAAGAAAGTTTAAAACATGGTAAAAATTCCTAAACTTTCTTTTATAAAATCATTACCTAATGTGTGATAAATGTTGAAAGAAAATCTAACATTTTACAATAAAAAATTTTGTTTCATGTAACCATTATTTATATTTTATTTTCACATATAGATTTGTACATTACCAAAGATTTTTTTTCAGTTTTAAGCAGGTTTTTGAATTTGACTCCAGAAAATATTTTATAAAAAAAATATTTTAAAACATTAAAGCATCTACTTATGCTATAGGGCTTCAAACATATTGAATCAAAGAAACTTTTAAATATCAACATCATATTTTTTTAAACTTTATAACGTAAAGTGTTGTATCTCAGAAATCAGAAAAATATTTTAAAATTCTTTTGAAATTTTTGTGAAAAAAATCAAGGAATCCTCTTTTCTATTTTTCTCTGTTTTTTGCAGTTATTTTTTTATGTATCTTCAGACAGAATACAAACAAAAGGATTTATGGAGCAGCATTGTTATTATTTTTTTTACATTTTATATATCGATAATATGCCAACAATGATAGATTAAAAAATATATTATTTGAAAATTTAAAAAAAAACTTAAAGAAAGAAAGACAAGAAAAGTAAAAGAAACAAAGGAAAAATAACCGTTTTTAACTTCACGAATAAGGTAACGAGTTCATAAGCAATTCGTAACACCCTCACTGACAAGCCCGTGTTAATATGTTCACTAAGCTCCAGGTTTCACAGCAATACAAGCAGTAATTAAAGTAATATAATTCAAATGATTTAATGTATTTTTAATACATTGAACAATGATTAATACTCCCAAGGATTCCATTTATATTCGTTATTAAGTTTTTTTCATAAAATGTTCAAAGAATCATTTTTTTAAGCATTTAAAACAAAATACAGAAAAAACAACATTACAATTTTGCCCTTTTCCAAGACAGTCGGAGGGTTCGTAAGTAACTCATTAATAAACAACGCAAAAGTACAACTAAATTAAATTAAATTAAATTAAAAGCATTTAAATATCTGATACACTTTTTTTCAATTATTGATATAGCTATACATAATTGCTACATAGATGCCTATTTATAGGGAAGACAAGGAAGGGTTGACCATAGGGGAGGCTTGACCCATCCATCAGTTTTCATATTTAAAAGAATTTCAAAGTTTTATCAATAGGTGTGAACCAAAGCTACTGGAATGCTTAAAAACAGTCTTTGTTTCACACAGATAATCGAAATAGGTGTGGAAGAAATCAATCGCGAGGCGTTTTTAACCTAAAAGTTGTGTGTTTTAGAAATATTTTGTGAACTTCTTTCAGATAAAACATAGCATAGAAATTTAAGTAAGTTGGTTTTAAGTAATGCAGAAATATCGAGCTTTTATTCCAGGCATAAAGATTGTGCTGTAAGTTAAGATAACATAACAATGTGCTATTCTTTAGAAAATGGCTGTGTAGGGAGGCTTGGCCCAGTCAATGTGAGGGAGCGTTCAACAGATTCTCAAGGCTCCCTTAATTAATTGGTTTTGGAAATCTTGTTATTATACACTATGTATAATGAAATGTAAGGGTTATATATATAAAAAAATGTAAATTTATTCTGTAAATCTACCGCAAATGAGGTAATGGAAAAGAACATGTTTATTACTGATTAAAGAAAGATGTGAAAATCGCTAGAGTATCCACTGAAAGAAACGTTTAATGATATATAAATGGGAAAGCTGACCAGAATTTTGCTAAAATATTTCCCTTTAATGTGTATTTGAAATATAGACTTTTTCTTATTTCCAAATAAATTTGTTCATAAATTCCGGTACCAGTCATTTATTTCAACATTTTAAAAGTGAAAGTACTTTGCCGTTTCGTTCTCATTGGGCTACAAAAGAACGTAGCATTGATCGAAAAACTTTAGTAAGCCATTTAGACAAATTTCTCCAGGATGAATACAGTTAGATGAAACCAAATTATATGACAATTAGAGTTTTCAAGTCGAGTTTCACAAAAAAGTAGGACAAGGACACAAAAGAAATCGGGATTGTGGCTCCGAAATCTGGACATAATTATACATGAACCCTATGAAAACGGAACGTGTCTCTAACAAAATACTGTCTTAAATGTTAAATTTTCAGTTTTCCTGCTGTACAAAAATACTCGCGCTGAAAAAATCCTGTTTAAAACAAAACTTTTCTGCTCTGACTTGCGATTACGTCTAAACAGGTTCGTTTAGGCATTATATTTAAAAAATACATTTCTTTATAATAATTAAATCATGTAGCATAAAGTTATATTGCTTTTTTGAAACTGATTTTATTTCTCTTCACAAATAGTTCAATATAAAACTAAGTGAGTGAAGCCTCCCATATAGTGGGTCAAGCCTCCCATATGTGGGGAGCCTTGACCCATTATTTTCTTATGATTAAAATCAATCATTTTTCAAAATTCTTATGTATTACACTTATGTAGCAATTTTATTTTGATAACTAATTATAAACCGAATGAAATGATACATAAAACTTTATTCTACGTTCAGTATTTAAAATAAAAAATCATATTGTATAAAGTGGGTTAACCCTCCCTAGTCTTCCCTCTATTAAATAGAAAATTTGAGAAATATTCTAAGTGAATAAATGCATTTGCCGTTATTTCGATTTTTGGATTGTAAGCAACATATAATTTTATACTATAATGCGAGAAAAATTGTATGTGTATGTAAATTTTATCTTAAAAACGGCTCTAACGATTTTGACGAAATTTTGTATTTACCATTTTCGGGCATAAGACCATTGGGATAGGTCAAGTGTTCGAGAAAATTCGATTAGTGGGTCATTTTGGGTCATAATGGATCAAGGTCAAGCTAATTATATCTAAAAAATGACTCAATCGATTTTGACCAAATTTTATATCCAACCGTTTTTCGGCACGAGAAAACTATTGGGCTAGGTCACATGTTCCAGAAACTTCGATTAGTGGGTCATTTTTGGGTCACTATGGGTGAAACCAATTTTATCTAAAAAACGGCTCTAACGATTTTGACTAAATTTTGTATTCTGTCGTTTTGGATTATGAGAAGACCAATGGGATAAGTCACATATTAGAGAAAATTCGATTAGTGGGTCATTTTGGGGTCATTGTAGGTCAAGGAAAGTTTATCTAGAAAATGGCTCACGATTTTGACGAAATTTTGTATTTTACCATTTTCGAGGCCGAGAATACAATTGGGCTAGGTCACGTGTTCGAGAAAATTCGATTAGTGGGTCATTTTGGGTCATAATGGGTTAAGGTCAAGTTAATTATATCTAAAAAATGGCTCAATCGATTTTGACTAAATTTTACATCCAATCGTTTTTTGGCACGAGAAAACTATTGGGCTAGGTTACATGTTCGAAAAATTTTGATTAGTGGTTCATTTTTGGGTCACTGTGGGTCAAGCCAATTTTATCTAAAAAACGGCTCTAACGATTTTGAATAAATTTTGTATTTTGTCGTTTTCGATTACAAGAAGACCAATGGGATAAGTCACATATTAGAAAAAATTCGATTAGTGGGTCATTTTTGGGTCACTGTGGGTCAAGCAAAGTTTATCTAGAAAACAGATCTAACGATTTTGACGAAATATTTTATTGTATTGTTTTCGGGCATGAGAATACCATTGGGCTTGATCGCATGTTCAAGAAAATTCGATTAGTGTGTCATTTTGGGTCACAATGGGTCAGGGTCAAGCTAATTGAATCCAAAAAAGGCCTAAAACATTTCGACAAAATTTTGTAATATACCGTTTCCGGGCATGAGATGACCATTGGACTAAGTCATATGTACGAGAAAAATCGATTAGTGGGTCATTTTGGGTCATAATGGGTTAAGGTCAAGTTAATTATATCTAAAAAATGGCTCAATCGATTTTGACTAAATTTTACATCCAATCGTTTTTTGGCACGAGAAAACTATTGGGCTAGGTCACATGTTCGAAAAATTTTGATTAGTGGGTCATTTTTGGGTCACTGTGGGTCAAGCCAATTTTATCTAAAAAACGGCTTTAACGATTTTGACTAAATTTTGTATTCTGTCGTTTTGAATTACGAGAAGACCAATGGGATAAGTCACATATTAGAAAAAATTCGATTAGTGGGTCATTTTTGGGTCACTGTGGGTCAAGCAAAGTTTATCTAGAAAACAGATCTAACGATTTTGACGAAATATTTTATTGTATCGTTTTCGGGCATGAGAATACCATTGAACTTGATCGGATGTTCAAGAAAATTCGATTAGTGTGTCATTTTGGGTCACAATGGGTCAGGGTCAAGCTAATTGAATCCAAAAAAGGCCTAAAACATTTCGACAAAATTTTGTAATATACCGTTTCCGGGCATGAGATGACCATTGGACTAAGTCATATGTACGAGAAAAATCGATTAGTGGGTCATTTTGGGTCAAATGGGTCAAGGTCAAGCTAATTATATCTAAAAAACGGCTCAATCGATTTTGACTAAATTTTATATCCAACCGTTTTTCGGCACGAGAAAACTGTTGGGCTAGGTCACATGTTCGAGAAATTTCGATTAGTGGGTCATTTTTGGGTCCCGTTGGGTCAAGCCAAATTTATCTAAAAAACGGCTATAACGATTTTGACTAAATTTTGTATTCTGTCGTTTTGAATTACGAGAATACCAATGGGCTAAGTCACATATTAGAGAAAATTCGATTAGTGGGTCATTTTTGGGTCACTGTGGGCCAAGCTATTTGTATCTAAGAAAACGACTCCAATAATTTTGTCAAAATTTTGTATTATACAGTTTCTGGTCATGAGAAGACCACTGGGCTAAGTCACATGTTCGAGAAAATTCAATTAGTGGGTCATGTTTGGGTCAATGTGGGTCAAGCTTAGTGTAGCTAAAATAACGGCTCAAAACATTATGGCAAACTTTTGTATTATATCGTTTCTGAGCATGAGAATACCGTTGAGCTAAGTCACATGTTTGGGAAAATTCGATTAGTGGGTCATTTTTGGGTCAAGCTTGGGTATCTTAAAAAAAGGATCAACGGATTTTGACAAAATTTTGTATTATACTGTTTCCGGGCACGAGAAGATCATTGGGTTAGGTCACACGTTCGAGAAAATTCGATTAATGCGTCACTTTTTGGGACAAGTTAATTTTATCTAGAAAACAGCTTTAATGATTTTGATTAAATTTTGTTTTCCATCGTTTTAGGGTTCGAGAAGACAATTAGTCTAAGTCGCATGCTCAAGAAAATTCGATTAACCAGTCATTTTGTGTCACTATGGGTCAAGGTTTAGCTAATTTTATCTAAAAAATGGCTCAAACAATTTTGACAAAATTTCTTATTACACCGTTTCCTAGCACGAGAAGACCATTGGGATAGATCAGATGTTCGATAAATTTTGATTAGTATGTCCTTTTTGGGTTACCGTGGGTCAAGCTAATTTTATCTATAAAATGACTTTAGCGATTTTGACTAAATTTTGTATTCTATCGTTTTCGGGTTCCGGAAGAGCATTGGTTAGGTCGTGTGTTCGAGAAATTTCGGTTAGTGGGTCCCTATGGCTTAGGTTCATACCAATTTTATCTAAACAGCAAGAATTATACAGGGAGAGTGAAATATCGAATTGAAAACAAGGCTAATTTTGACCGAGCTTAGATCAGTCATGCCCGCTAGTAAAATATTAAGCGTCATTTACTTTTTCTTTTTAATATGCATATAATTTGCGCATATTTTAACTCATTTTAATAAAAGGATCTCCATTATTATATAATATATATTTGTATATATTTTTACCTATGAGATCTGTTAACTACTTAATATTTCTTTCTAAAATGCGTAATTAAAATAGGTATTTAACATGAATTTAACATGAAGCATATCCATTTATGAGATGGAACAAACATTTTGCATTGGAACATCCAATTATTTCTATTAGTGCATGACGAAAATATTTCTTAACTTAGTTTATAAGACCCAGAGACCATATAAAATTTGAATTTCGTGTGAAAAAACTATTTTCACGTGAATAAATTTTCATTTGATGAAGACAAAAATTTGAAACACCATTACAATAGGAATTGTACCTTAAAAACTACTAGATTTGGCATTAGTTTCAGTTGAGGTAAGATGAGACATCATGTTTATTTTGGAGACAATTTCCCAACAAAGTCTTTTAAAGCGAAACAAAAATCTTCAGTTTAAAATATTGCTGAAAGTAATTTTAGATGTACCTTTATATGTAATACAATGGAGTTTATGCCTAAATGGAAATTTAAAAAGAAGGTGCAGCAACAATCACATTTAGAATGTTGTCACTTTACAATTACTTTTACAATGATCCGATTAAACGTAAATTTAAGAAACACACTACTTAGGGGTAAAGATTTTACTAAAAGTTTTCTCAAATAGAATTTTTCCTATGTAGGGTACAATTTTAAGTCACGAATTGAATTTTTACCAGGGAGATACCACCTATGATTGTAAAATAATTCGACAGCAATTTTACTAAGTTTGTTTTATTTGATGTTCATCGTTAAGAACTTCGAAATTTAACAACGTAAATGAATGTAATATTCTTCTACAGATTAAAACAGACTGAAAAAACATTAAACAGATTGTTAAAATATATATATTTTTTTATTTATAACTACAACATTGAGATGTTTCGATATATGAATCTATATTCTCGGCGATATGTTTTTCATTTTCGATTTGACAAAGGTAGATACATCCTTCAGAGGTAAGCTGAACTTCTGCAGTTAACAAATATGTTTAACGGAGCGGCAAATCTTCTGTGTGATCCTTGAAAAGGTCTACTGCCTAGAATATCCGCTAACACTAATCTAGCTGTTCATCACAAAAGTACGTGGATATTTCAAACATTCACTTTTTCGCATCCCCAACATTATCAATTGTATTTCTTCATCCCTTGTGAGAAATGTGTTGTTTGGTTTATTATATATTTTGTTCAAAAACTATTCTAGTCAAATGTCTTCCTGTTCGCGGCCAGTGCTACGACATGTGGTAAGTACCGACAGATTGTTATTCCAAGCCGATTCAATCATGAAGTGGATTTATTTTTAATTTTTTTCGAACTTTCGTTCAATTTTAGTGTTTGTACTAAATGCAAGACACCAAAATAAATAAATAAATAAATAAAACAGTCTTCTATTCCATGTGTATTGTACTAAATTCTAGACTCAACAAATATAAAAAAAATAATTCTATTCCATGTGCAATAACAACAATTTTATTGATGGGGTTGACAGTGAAAGAAAAAGGTAGGTATTAACGTTATAAGATGAGCAAGATTTGTCCCTCCAGAGAAGCTTCGAAATTTGAGCTAAAACAAAACACTGGATGCTGAAATTAATAATCGCCAAAAGAAACAGTTTTTACCAAGTATTTTCTTTCACTGAATAATGCTTTTCTTTTTACCAGAAAACATTCTTTATGGACGCTTCATATGGCGATATTGTGCAAAGAAAACAAAAAATGCCGTTTAATATTTTAACTTATTAACCATTTCAACCCATCAGCTCAAGTGCATTCCAGAGTGCTACTTGCAAGAATCTGCTTAATGGTATCACGGAGATTAAATTTCCTTTGAAACCCCGAAAATTTATTTAAGATTTCATAGTGAATCAATGACGACACAAAGAATAAATACGGCAGGCAAAATGGATGACATCCAAAAAACTGTGATATACATTCCAGAAGAAAATCAAGCATTTTTTCAAGAGAATCAATCCTACCAACAAGCATCTTTAAGTGATCTGTACATACAGTATTTGAGTTCATTATTGGCACTTTTTTATTATTAATTTTTTTATCTGAATTTTACTTGAAAAGGAACGACGTTTGAATTTGATTTATTTTCTGTTTAGGAATTTATTTGCAAATAAATAATTTTTGAATTTAATTTTCATGGGTTTTTATTGATAGTCGTGGTTTTATACGTATTTATTTCCCAAATTCTGCAAGGCTAATTATACTGTTTGATGTTAAAATGGGACTTCTACAAAGATTTTAATTAAAATACATGCCAAAGTAAATAAATTTAATATTTTTTGACATTCGCCAAAAGGATAATTTTTACTGTGAAATAATGTACACATATCTTGGATCCTAAATTAAATGACTTTTTATAGTCAATTATTTTTCTTCATTTGTAAGATTTCAAAATTGGCTGTAGTCTTCTTCTAAAATCAAATGCTTCATATGTATAAGCAAACTGTAAGTATTAAACTTATACATACAAGTGGATAAACACGGATTTAACAGAATATAGATAAAACTTTTATATATATAATTTTTTATGTTAACATCTTTTTTTTTTTCGTCACATAGTGGCATAATAATGAATGGTGTATTTTTCATGCGGCTTTTGCTATAGTATATTTTTATATCGTTAAAACACGTTGTTTGATAAAATTAATGAAAAAAACATATCAGCAGATAATGTCAAAGATTGCTGTGAGAAAGCCTCGCACAGATCTACTGCTTTTTTTTTTTTAAATGTCCACTAACAATACTAAAAATCATATTTATATGAAAAATAACAATAATTGGTTCAAATAAAGTTTTGAAACCTTTTAAAAACGATATTTTCATATTGACCTCACGCAAGGAGTTAACAACTGAAGAAACCAAAAATCGCTATTTACAATCAACCTTTTTGATTCTGTTTATCAGTGGAACGAAAAGCGAAATTCGATTATATGTTTAATTTTTTGTTTTGTTTCTATTTTATAGTTTTATTTATTGAATGGTTTAATTTCGTTACGGAATGTAAGCTGAATCACATGATCAGCCATTTTAATTAATTTTAGTGCAAACAGATTTACCTTTCGTAATCTTCTATATGCGATACGCTGTAAAAAACATCTATAAAGTTACTAAAGTTTTTCTAGGAAACTGGGATTTCTAGAACCTTTTAAGTAACGGCAACAACAAAAACTTTATGTAACAGACACACTTTTGCGCCAAAAATCAAGAAATACGTAAGGTTACAAAGTATTATTTAGGAAACTGGGATGTCTAGAACTTTTCATGTAACTGCAATCAGGGTTACAGATAAAATTGCTGTAATTTTAGAAGATTCATTTGTAAAGTTTCCAAGTTCTGTAGCTTTACAATAACTAGTTTTGTAGATTTGCAGCTTTTTTGTATAGTTACAGATGAAAGTTTAGTAAGCATGTAACTTTACATCTGTAGACTACAGGTTTTTTTTTTACAGTGTAGTGATAGATTTGAAAATAAAATTATGCTTGAAAATTAAAGTTGTAATTAGCGGCAGTTAGCAGCAGTAAATTACGATACAGTTTTTTTAAAAAATGCGATATAGTTTTCAAATAAATTACATTTAAATTTATTAATTCAAATCAATAATTTAGAAAAATTGAAAGTACCTCTTTTGTTCGAGTGGAGTCTGAAGTTCTGGCTAGTGAAAATATATCCGGAATTTTTTTCATCTATGCTCTACAGACTTCACTGTAAAAAAAAAAAAAATCTCTAATTCTACACATGTAAATTTAGCGATATCTGTATGCTTACTAAAATTTTATCTGTACACCGTAAAAAAAAGAGGTAAATCTTCAAAACTAGTTTTGTAAAGCTACAGAAATCTGTAGCTTTTCAAAAAATCTACTAAAATTAAGCCATCTTACTAAAATATTATCTGTAACCCTGTTGCAGTTACATAAAAAGTTCTAGGTAATCTTACAAATTTCTTGATTTACGGGACAAAAGTGTATTTGTTACATGAATTTTTGTTATTACCATTACATAAAATGTTCTAGGAATACGAGTTTCCTAGAAAAAGTTTAGTAACTTTCCAGATTTTTTACAGTGTTGGTTCGCTAGTCTGAACAGTCACACACGGGCACTGACAGCAAAAAAATGCAATTATATGAATACAGAAAAAATAAGTGAAATAAGTGAAATGTTGCCCTCTTAATTCAAACAAGCGGTAGTTATGAACAAAGACAAGTATCGATTTCCGATCTCGAAAAATGTGTTTACATTTTGAAAAGTACCCTTTACAGAAACTCCAATTTAAAGTATTTTAATAATGAGGTTATAAGTAACTGAATAAGATAATTTAGGTTAACAGAATTATGTTGAGATTTCTAGAGATTAATTCTGCAATTCCAACATTTTCTGCTGTTAAAATAGCATGGTGAGCATTTTATACATGATATTATATGTTTATTTTTCTTTGGAAAGTCGCAATAGATAGCTTCTTACTTTTCGTAATCGAAGCTACCTAATCAATATTTTTTAATTTGATTTTCATAAGTGGAAGTTATTGTTGATAAAATTAATTTATTGTTATTTTTAACCTCTTCTTTTTTCATTATTCTTATATGTTCATTATGTACTTTCTTTGTTTTCACTACGATGACCTTAAATTTAAAAATGCTTTCCCTGCGAATATATTTAATTAAATACTTTGTCAAAAGAACACTTGATTACTACATAGAATGAACGTATTTGTAATACGTAAAATATAAAATCCATCTAATTTCGCATATTGCATAATGAAAATTAATGTCGACTTCGGAAATATTTTAAATAAGTTAGTTGAAATTATTGGGTATTTCATCACTTAATTTACTGGTTGATGGTGACAAAGCTTTTCGTTCATTCGAGAATAATTTGATGACTATTTTCAATTGCATGACGTACATTAATTTATTAAAATAATTTATATTAATAATCATTTTATCATCTCCGTGATGTGAAATTTTAATCAAAATTATTAATATTAATGCAACATCTATAAATTATAATTTAATTATAAATGAATGAAGCGTAACCATTGTCAAAACTTTATATTGATCATTTATATATAACAATATTAATCATATTAACTGTAAGTATTTCCAATTATCCATTCACCGAGAAGTGCAATATTTTATTATGTAGTAAACTTCTTTAATAATAAACAGATGTCATTTAAGGCCTATTATTATTCTCCTAAAATTGAGATGACATATTGCATAAGACGAATTGTATGAGTCCAATATAGAAAAGAAAAGAAAAATGTGAATAGCATAAAAGGATAAAAGATAAATGTTATTAAAAAAAGAGGTAACATGATGATGTAAGTGTAAGGGTAAAGCAAGCATTCTGAATGTCACTCGACATCTTATCCTTGGGACATGACGCTGAAATACATTATTTTAGTCTGTTATATTTCAATATTCTCTCTAATAGTTTTACAAATATAGTGGAATTCTGAATTCAAAATATCTACCAGACTTTTAGGTAGATTTCGTATGAAATACTACGTATTGGGGTCTCTCCTATGTTGAAATATCCCTTCCGGCTCGGCCTACAGGCGCAGGTCGATTTCGAAGTTAAAAGCTAATTTTTTTATTTTAAATAACGAAAGGAGAAATAAATTAGTATAACTTTAATAAAAATGCAAATAAAACGTCGAAATAAAAATCACTTGAAGACGTAAATACGTGTAATTTGCTTAAAGTCAAGTAAATGTGATATTTATGATCAACCATTACTGGCATTTAATCTTATAGTTTGGCGACAGATTTTTGGTCGACGGGATAACCAAGTAGAACCAATATTCGTATTTTTTGCATTACAATTTCTCAATTTGTTTATTTTCTGTAAGCAAATAAACCCTATTGGTTTACAATGGAAGTCTATGGGAATTTGGCGAAATATTAGAGATATAGACAAAATGGCGTCACTTTTGGCGACTAGTTTCGGTCGCCAAGTGTTTCGCGCAATATATATATATATATATATATTTCTTATCTTTCACGTGGAAATCTTGCAATAGAAGTGTAATTGCTGTGGTAAGAATTTTATTTTGAATTTTTAATAGTTGGCAACAATATAAAAGAAAAAAAATTAAATTTCCTTTCATTTTTTGTAAGAGATTTTCTAAGAGACATTTTTCTTTATCGAATCATGTTAAGGCGGTATTCAAAATTTTTAACCCTCCCTCATTTCTACTGCCTTGGGCCGATTTTTCTCATTTGCAATCCCCGCCGAGATATTAACCATCTCAATGTGTTTGGCGAGTTTAAGCACGATTCGTGCATAATTGTGTTTTTTATCGTGCGGACAAAATTTAGTATATACATAAATATATATATATATATATAAACCTTTTAGGTGTGGGTGGTTTTGGGTTCCTGGGGTCATATAATGAAAAGTTATGAAGGAATTTTTCAAGAGTCGTACCATGGTAACGACTGCAATAGGTAGTGTTTCTTACGAAATCAACCAAAAATGTGAATAGGATAAAAGGATAAAAGATAAAACTTAAACTAGTCGGATGTACCAATCCCAAAACTTTCTTCTATCTCATACATATTAATACTTCAAAATCCGCTATCACACTGCCAAAATTAAATGGCAATCTATGCATCTCATGAGGATTCTAAAGATATGAAATTCCGTGCGTTAGTTCTTGAGATATGACTATCGCTGAAATCGTCTAAATTCAGCAAAATGCTGCCTAGCAGCGCCACCTATTGGGTGATTTATACCAAATCCCAATCAGCAACAATTTATGTCAACGTCTGACTGAATCTGAAGTTTGGAGAAAATCCGTACATTAGTTTTTGAGATAGAGCAATAACGAAAATCGTGAAAATTCCTGCATAGCAGCGCCACCTATTGGGTGATTAACACCAAAACCCAATTAACAACAACTTGTGTCAACATACAACTAAATCTGAAGTTAGATGAAAATTCGTCCATTAGTTCTATTAATAGAGCTATTGAGGCAATCGTGAAAAAGGCAGCAGAGAAGCGTCACCTGTTGGGCGATTTACACCAACACATAATCAGTAGCAAGTCATATCAAGGACTAACTGAATCTGAAGTTTGATGAAAATCCGTGCGTCAGTTCTTAAGATAGAGCTATTGGGGAAATCGTGTAAATCCTGCAAAATTCATCATAACAGCGCCACCTGTTGGTCGATTTACACCAAAACGTAATCATCACCATCCATATCAAGGACTAACTAAATCTGAAGTTTGAAAGAAATCCGTATATTAGTTCTTGAGATAGAGCTATTGCAAAAATCGTGAAAAATGCAGCATAGCAGCGCCACCTGTTGAGCGATTTACACCAAAAACTAATCAGCATCAATTTGTATTAGGGACTCACTGAATGTCAATTTTTATTAAATTCCGTGCAATAGTTCTTGAGATAGAGCCCCCACAAAATTTGTGTCACATACACACAGACAGACAGACTCACAGAGTCACAGACAGACATTTTGTAAAAACGTGTTTTTTGGAATCTCTGACCCCTAAAACGTGTAAATCCGTCGAAAACCGGAATTCGAAAATTTTCATGAATCCAATACTTTCTTCTTGTAAAGATAGAAGAAAGTAAAAAAAAAGAGGTAACATGATGATGTAAGTGTAAGGCTAAAGCCAGCATTCTGAGTCACACGACATCTTATCATTGGGACATGACGTTAAAATACATTATTTTAGTCTGGACTGCGCTATTTAGCGTATTTATTCGTGCATAATGCGACGCACATTTCGTTTTAAATTTTTTGTCTGAAAATTGGAGTGAGCATTACATAAAAAGATATTAAACAGAAACATAATTTTCAGAACAAATTAAAAAATAAAACAATTTATTTCCTACATTGTTTAAGCTCAAGAAGGGACAGATATTAAGATATTTCATTCACTTAACTCTACGTTTAATGTAATTTTTTTTAATAAAGAAGTTAAACCAATTGCACATTAAAAAATAAAAATAAAATTCAAATAATATAATACTTTAAAAACCTTCAAAACTTAGATTCTGTTAAAATGAAATCGAAATAAATCTTAGACCATTTCCTTTTCTAAGCTGTAAATATTTGTATTGCAGATTTTATATTACGTTTATAATGATTATACATAAAATGATAAGGCATGTCTAAAATACAAACCTTTAAAAAAGTCTAACATTTATTTCGATTTCATTTTAACGGAATCTAAATTTTTAGGTTGTTTAAAGTATTATATTGTGTAAATTTTACTTTTATTTTTTAATGTTCGATTAGTTTAACTTATTTGTTACAAAAAATTAACATTAAACGTAGAGCTAACTGGATGAAATATCTTAATATCTGTCCAATGTAGGAAATAAATTGTTTTCTTTTTTAATTTGTTCTGAAATTATGTGTTTCTTTAATATGTCAAGTTTTTAATAACTATTACGTTCATACGAGCTCTCAGACGAACTCATTTCAAAAAAGTCCTTCCGGCCAGTGCCGGGAGGAAGAGGTAGCTTTCATAATCCTTATTTAAAAAAAGCCAACTTATATCATGCAAACACACGAAGCTCAATTTAGTGGAAACCGAATATAGGAGATTCAATACTAATTTTTATCAATATAATGAATGAGAATTTCGCGAAATTAGTCAGCTTTATCAGTTAGCTTGAAATAAAGATTATGACCATTTTTAATTTTACGAGAGTCTTAAATTATTCTCAGCAAGTATTTATATTGAAAGAAAAGAATAATATTTAATGATTTAAAGATGTAAAATGTTGAATTGTTTTGGAATATAAAATTATTAAGCGCAAAATATTAGATTGTATATTGATAACAAATTATGTTTCAAAAAGGTACTTTTATGAAACTAATATAAAAATGAACTTATTGGGTGTTTAAAAATAGCATATTTACGGGAAAAAAATAAAGGATTTTCTTTTGTGTATCCAAATTTATAAAATCCTATCAAAATTAATTATAATTATTATATTTCAATATGCAATATATTTATATGTAACTTTCTGTTGAAAGAAACAATCACAATTTTTATTCAATCCGTTATATATTGAGGATTCAATTCCTTGATTGTTTTTATGGGTAACTAAGAAAAAATACAAAATTGTACGTGAAGTTAGAAAAGTTTCTAAGAAAATAAACACTCAATGAACTTTATGACTTTCTCGCATATTTCAATTATTTTATATGGTTTTTCGTTCCAGTACAGAATAATAGTATTTTTCTGTTTAATGACGAGTAAAATAAAAATAAACCTTGCATTATTTTTCCTTCGAATGAAAATTTTTGAGATTTAATTAAAAAGTTTTACATGTATGGATATGTATTAGAAAGACCCCATTCATTACTTATGTCGTTTATTATACTGATGACATTTGAAAAAAGTCCTTCCGGCCAGTGCCGGGAGGAAGAGGTAGCTTTCATAATCCTTATTTAAAAAAAGCCAACTTATATCATGCAAACACACGAAGCTCAATTTAGTGGAAACCGAATATAGGAGATTCAATACTAA
Organism: Maratus speciosus; assembly: GCA_963932465.1. Lineage (NCBI taxonomy): Eukaryota > Metazoa > Arthropoda > Arachnida > Araneae > Salticidae > Maratus > Maratus speciosus. The sequence continues at coordinate 61,383,422 of OZ010788.1, forward strand.
TTTTTATCAATATAATGAATGAGAATTTCGCGAAATTATTCAGCTTTATCCAAGCTGCTTTTCTTTAAAGTAACTTATATTTGGCTGCCAAATTCGGCAATTTCTTAAAGTGCCTGTCATTTTAAGACAACATGGTGGATGAGGCTAAACAGTGAACTTGGTCGAGACCTTAGTAATTGCTGTGCACATGCTCACTCACATCGGAATCGGTTAATATATAGGAGTGCTGTCGCATGCAAAAAATCAGATTTTTCAAAATGTCACCCACAGTAGAAATTGAAACTGCTATATCTGAGCCATTTTTTAAGGTAAAGACAAACATAAAATGCTCCTGAATCCTTATATCAATATCAAATACTTAACAAAGAAACCTTTTTCAATTTCTAATTTTTTTGCACCTCACTTTAAATATATATATTTTTTTTAATTTAATGGTCGCCATTTTGAAACAAGATGGCTGATGAATCTGGCCAGCGAACTTGGTCGAGGTGTTGATGTATACTATCCACATGCCTTCTTACATCGAAATAGGCGAATACGTGTGTTATCGTGTGACAAATACAAGATCGTTTCAAAATGTTAGCCATGCTAGAAATTCAAAGTGCTATAAATCAACCATTTTTTAAGATATCAACAAAAGAACAAATTTTCAGAAACAAAAACTGCTCCGGAATCTTTGTATCAAGGCCAAACACATAAAAAAAATCTTTTTCATTTTCCAATTTTTTAATACCTCATTTTGAATTTTAAATTTAATTTATTTAAATGGCAACCCTTTTGAAACAAGATGGCGAATGAAGCTGGCCAACGAACTCGGTCGAGACATTGGTGTGTACTATGTACAGACCAAGTTACATCCAAATAGGTTCATAAATACGCCTGTTATCGCGTGACAAAAATCAGGTCGTTTTAAAATGTCAGCCACAAGAGAAATTCAAAATGCTATAACTAAGCCATTTTTTTAGATATAGACGAAAGAAAAACTGTTCCGGAATCTTTGTATTAAGGTCAAACACATACAAAAAAAAATCTTTTTCATTTTCCAATTTTTTGGTATCTCATTTAAATTTCTTTATTTTTTAATTTTTTTAAATGGCCGCCATTTTGAAACAAGATGGCGGATGAAGCTGGCCAACGATCTCGGTCGAGATATTTGTATGTACTATGTACACACCAAGGTACATCCAAGTCGGTTCATAAATACGCCTGTTATTACGTGAGAAAAATCAGGACGTTTCAAAATGTCAGCCACGCTAGACATTCAAAATGCTATAACTCAGCCATTTCTTAAGATATAGACGAAACAAAAACTGTTCCCGAATCTTTTTATCAAGGTCAAACACATAAGAAGAAAATATTTTTTCAATTTTCAATTTTTGGTACCACATTTCAAATTTAAATTTTTCTTAAAATTTTAAATGGCCGTCATTTTTAAACAAGATGGCGGGTGAAGCTGGCCAACGAACTCGGTCGAGACATTGGTATGTGCTATGTATAAACGAAGTTACATCCAAATCGGTTCATAAATACGCCTTTTATCGCGTGACAAAATTCAGGACGTTTCAAAATGTCAGCCACGCTAGAAATTCAAAATGCTATAACTCAGCCATTTTTTAAGATATAGACGAAACAAAAACTGCTCTGAAATCTTTGTATAAAGGTCAAATACATAAGAAAAAAATATTTTTCCATTTTCAATTTTTTGGTATCACATTTCAAATTTTAAATTTTTAAAAAAATTTTAAATGGCCGCCATTTTGAAACAAAATGGCGGATGAAGCTGGCCAACGAACTCGGTCGAGAGATTGGTATGTACTATGTACACACCGAATTATATCCAAATCGGTTCATAAATACGCCTTTTATCGCGTGACAAAATTCAGGACGTTTCAAAATGTCAGCCACGCTAGAAATTCAAAATGCTATAACTCAGCCATTTTTTAAGATATAGACGAAACAAAAACTGCTCCGGAATCTTTGTATAAAAGTCAAATACATAAGAAAAAAATATTTTCCATTTTAAATTTTTTGGTACCACATTTCAAGTTTAAAATTTTTTTAAACATTTTAAATGGCCGCCATTTTGAAACAAAACGGCGGATGAAGCTGGCCAACGAACTCGGTCGAGACATTGGTATGTACTATGTACACACCGAATTACATCGAAATCGGTTCATAATAACGGGAGTTACAGTGTGACATAGGTCAGATATATATATACATATATATATATATATATATATATATATATATATATATATATATATCAATTTTGAACGGAGGGTGGTTTCGGGGTTTGGGGGTCATGATCGATGAAAATATACCAAAATTTTTTGAAATTGTTTTCCTCCGAACGGCTGCAATAGGTAGCTTTTTTGTAAAGAAAGCTACCTAATTAACGGAATTTACCATCATTAGGGTTTGATCGCGTCCCAATTTGTTGTGTAATTTATCAATGATTAATCCAAAATATTTCATCAAAGCAATAAAACAGGCTGTTGTAGTTTGGACAAAAACTTACAATCTGAGCGTAAAAAAATCAAATTTTATTTAAATTTAGCTACCCCATTTTCCACTCGTGAACGTTATGAATGCAAAAATAGTGTTAAATCTTTAATTCTAATATTTAACAACAGTATAGCGGTTATACAGAACACACAAAAAACCGCCATTTTTACTTAATTTTTTTTACACCATTTCTCGCAGGGGACGATGTAAACGCAAGAGGAAATTGTTGCTAAGATTAGCTTGGAGCATTTATTTTGCGGCAACACCAGTTGTTTCTGTACCACACAAAGTTACAAAAGACCTCGAGGAAATATTTTAGATAAAAAAGCCCATAGACATGACTTTAAACGTCCCTATCTTTTTAAAAATTTGCAAATAATTATTTTTTATTTCTTGTTGATACAAAAAGAAATTGCCTACGAACAATATATCTATTATATATTGTTAGGAATAAAACACTAAGTTACTCAGTGACACCATTTTTAACGAACTCTTCGCAGTGAACTGTATATTTCTTTATTTTAAAACAATAATTGTTAAGAGTGAAACAGTCTCTCTGGCCGTTTCCAAATCAAACATTCCATTATCTCAATAACAACAACAACAAAAATTCAGTGTTTCCACTCACTAGTAACTAAATTACAATCTATCGTCAACACGCAGACGATTGGAATAATAAATAAAATTACGGCGCTGACACAGCGCCCTCGTACGAGAGATTTTAATTACGATCAGTAACATACTCCCGACCGTTGAAACCTGCAGGTTTCAAAACTACTCTAATATATAATATAAAATTACATAATACTACATATAACAATGCAAAGATATAATTAATAACAAAGGAAAAATGGCTAAATTACTTTACATTTGAATACAATAAAACATACTATAGAAATTAAACAACAAAATATATTCAAAATATACCAAATATATACATTAAAGAAATTAGTTTCCATTAATTGGAAGGGGGCAAATACTTCTCACATCTCTCTTTATTATTCTACCGTTAGGTAGACGAATGTTCACTACTCGAACTTTTTTGTCCTTACCGAGAAATATCTCGGAAATCCTACCTGTTGCCCATTTTGTGCTGAGCATATTTTCATCTTTGATCAATACGAGAGAACCAACATTTATATTGTTTTTATTTATTTGCCATTTATTACGTTGCTGCAAGGTGTTCAGATAGTCTCGCTTCCATAATTTCCATATTTGCTGGCTATATTTTGTTATTTTTTGCCAGTTGCTAAGTTTGTTTTCCGAAATTTCAGTGAGCTGGGGTTCAATAATAGACGTTAAGGGCCTACCTATAAGAAAATGACCCGGTGACAGAGTCTCGAAATCGTCGAAATCTGATGACAATGGGGACAGAGGTCTTGAGTTCAAAACACTTTCAATTTCTAGAATTACTGTCAGAAATTCCTCTAAAGTGAGGTGCGCGTTACCAATTACACGTTTTAGATGGAATTTGAATGATTTAACCCCTGCCTCCCAAAGACCACCGAAGTTCGGCGCTTTCGGAGGAATAAATTTCCATTCGATATTTTCCCTTGCAAAATAATCAGCTAATGCTTCATCTGGGTGTCTAACCAAATTGTGAAGCCTTTTCAATTCTAAGTTTGCCCCTACAAAGTTTTTTGCATTGTCAGAAAATATTTTTGAACACTTTCCCCTTCTGCTAACAAAGCGCTTAAAACAAGCAATGAAGGCTGCAGAAGTGAGATCTGAAACGAAATCTAGATGAATAGCTTTGGTGCAGAGACAAACGAATATACATACATACACTTTATTATATGTACCTTTCCTTTGAGTTTTGAATTTAATGTAAAAAGGGCCACAATAATCAGTTCCAATAATGGAAAATGGAAATGAAGGTGTAACACGCTCTTTGGGCAAGTCACCCATAACTTGACTCGCTAATACAGGCTTGTTTTTAAAACAAGTGACACATTCATATGTTATTTTGCGACAGATGTTTCTACCATTAGTTATCCAAAATTTACGACGAATATGGTACAACAATGTTTGTGATCCTACATGTAAATACTTTAAATGAAAATATCTTACAATAATTAAAGTAAGGGGATGCTTACTTGGCAGAACCATAGGATGTTTTTCATTTGTTGTCAAATATGAGTTACCCAATCTACCCCCAACTCTTAAAATATTACTTTCATCTAAGAAACAATTTAAAGAATTTAGTTTACTTTTATTTGGTACCGAATTACCTTTCTGAAGACATTTTATTTCTTCCTGATACTCACTTTGTTGAACCATCTTTATCAGTGATAATTCTGCAGCATTCAATTCTTTAGAAGTAAGATGATCTTTCACTCTATTAACATTTCGAAGGTTATGAATAAATCTAAGCACATAACATAAAATACGAATGATAGTTATATAATTATTACTAACACTAATAATATAATCTAATAAATAATTTTGATCATAAATAGCTAGAGTAACTAAAGAGTTATCATTTTCACATTTAACTGTTTTCTTTAGTTCATCAGAATAGTCATCTGGCGAATTTTGGATGTTGCAGTCATTAGTTGGGAGAACAGTTTCTCTCAAAAAGGGGGGACCTTTAAACCACAAATCCTTTTCTAAGAGCATATCAACACTGACGCCTCTGGTAAGGAGGTCGGCTGGATTAGACTTTCCCGGACAATGAAACCACGAATTGGAGTCAGTCAAAGATTGAATCTCGTTGACACGATTCGCTATGAATGATTTCCATCTTTTACTAGAACCTCTAATCCAGTACAAAGTGATTTTCGAGTCTGTCCAGAAGAACACATCTGATGGCTTCTTATGATCTACTATTTTCTTGACTGCATTACCTAGTCGGGCAGCAAGTAAAGCTCCCAATAGCTCTAATCTTGGTAAAGTGATTTTTTTAAGAGGTGTAACTCTACTTTTTGAAGTCACAAGGTTAACTTCAATAGCATTTTCTTTTACAATTCTGAGGTATATGACAGTGCCGAAGGCTTTCTTACTAGCATCGCAAAAACAGTGAATCTCTACCACATCTGAATTTTCTTCTTTCGTTGAATTTAGCACAATTCTTGGAATTTTTAGGTCGGAGAGGCGTGGGATCTCAGAACACCATTGAAGCCACTTTTCTTTAACATCTATTGGTAGATCTTCATCCCAAGCAATTTTCCTCAACCACAGATCTTGAAATAGGCATTTCATGCGAATAGTATAAGGAGTGAGCAAGCCAAGAGGGTCGAATATTTTTCCAATAGCACGCAGGATGAAGCGCCTGGTGTTTTCATTTTTTGATAACATTTCTAATAAGCCTTTTACATCTACGATAAAGCAATCTTCACTCGTATGTCAAGACATTCCTAGAACCTTTGTTGAGTCAAATCCTAATTCAATTGGGTTGTGTAGAGGCTGAGTATCAAACCCTTCTTGTTTCCATCGCTCCATCAAATCGTTATCATTAGTTGACCATTTTCTGAGTTTCATACTTGCCTCGCTCATAATATAAACAGCATTTCGAGAGATTTCTAACGCATCTTGCAAGTTGTCAGCACCAGCGATGAAATCATCAACGTAGAGGCACCTATCTAATAACTTTGTTGTTGTAGGATATCTAACTTGAAATTTCTTGATATGTTTTCTTAGAGTAGCAGCAAGAAGAAACGGGGAAGCATTCATACCAAAAAGAACTCGGTTGAAGCGATATATTTCTATACCTCTATCTCCAATCCATAAAAACCTCACTGCATCTCTGTCTTTCTCCGCTAGGGATATCTGCAGAAAGGCTTTTTCTATATCACCTATCAATGCTATTTTGTTTAATCTAAAATTGATAAGTAGATCGAATATGTTTGGATTTAGATTTGGACCTGGCCAAAGACAATCATTTAACGATAATTCGCCAACATCGTGTGAGCTGGCATCGAAGACTACTCTCATTTTTGTTGTCAGGCTTTGTCTAAAGACAGGTTGATGTGGAAGATAAAAAAGTGGTTTCTCCACTGGCTTGTGCGTTTCCGTTATTTTTTCTATGATTCCTTTATTTTCATAATCTTTCAAAGTCTCACAATATTGAGCACGAAGCTCTAATTTTCGCTTCATTTTCACTTTAAGACAGTTTAGTCTATTATTGGCTATTTTGAGATTGTCGTTCATTTCTCGCCAATCTTTTTTCCATGGTAAGGTAACTTCGTAACGTTTATTTTTATAAGATACAGATTTTTCGAATATTTCTAATGCTCTATCTTCGTCAGTACATGTGGGATCGTCTTTTATCCCTAATGTTTCTAACTGAAAGAATTTTTGAACTTCTTTTGTCAAATCTTCATAGTTACAAACAAGCCCACAATGAGTATTTTGCGTGATTTGATTGTCAGGATTTAATACGCTTCCACAGGCAATGAATCCAAATACCGAGTTTTGGAATTTTAAATTAGAATTGGGGACTTCAATTCGACCGACTTCTAAAAGATCATAAAATATTTGAGCTCCCAAAAGAACATGAATTTTTCCAGGTTTGTAAAATTCTGGATCCGCTAATTTAATGTTATTAAGGTATTGTTCTGTTGGAACGTAAATCCGATTTACTGGAATAGTATCCGATATTTTTGGTACACAAAGAAGTTCTATTTCCGCCTTAAAATTTGAATTGTTCGAAATTAATGTTTTTACCTTGGAGTTAATATTCACGGAGATGCCATTTAATCCTGAAACCGCAACTTTTATTTTTTCTTTCTCAATTCCTAAATAATCAGCACACTGAATCGTAATGAAATTACTCATTGATCCAGCATCAATCAAACCTCTTAACGGCTTAAATTCACCAAATTTATTTTTAATATAAACAATGACAGTTGATAAGATGCCAGAACTTAAATAATTCATCTCACAAACAGATGTACCTGAAAATACTCTTTCGTTAGAAATGTGAAATGTTGCAGCATTCGGGTCTAGATTTGAATGCGCTATGATTTGATTCTGGTTTTGGATATTGCAATCACTGACCTCGGGTTTTGAAATAAATTCATTTTTTCTATCGCTGTTTTGAATTTGCTTTTCATTTTCATTCTCGAAATGCAGCAAACTCGAATGTTTTTTCATACATTTCCGACAAGAATAAGTAGATTTACAATTTCTAACCGAGTGGAATTTTAAACAGTTAAAACAAATATTATTTTTCTTTACGAATTCATATCTAGAAGCTACTGAAAGATTTAAGAATTCTGGACATTTGTGCAAACCGTGGAATTCATTACTCTGACACTTAACACATTTAAATGTTTTTGAGTTTTTACCATTAGATGTAGATACCATACTAGCGATTCGTTGTTGAGCATTGCGTTTAGGAGTTACATTATTTATAAGAGGTTTGGAAACTTGCAGTGTTCTCGCTTGTCTTTTTAAAAACTCTATTAATTCTTTTAATTTTGGTAGCTCGTCTTTTTTTTGTTCACGTTCAAACCATAATTTTGTGGACCCATCTAATTTCTGCCACAATATATAAGTTATTATTGTATCCGCAAACCCTTCGATTTTTTGATCGAGAATTTCTAGAGATCTGATACATTCACTGGCGGTATCTGCTAAATTAAGAATAGCACTAGGTGCTTCACTTTGTATTGAATTAATGGACATTAATTTTTTAATGTGAGCAAACACTTGTTGTCTTTTATTGGAATATCTTTCCTCTAATAAGGACCACGCTGTTTGATAATTATCATCTGAAATCGTTATACTTTGTACAACTTTTGCAGCTTCAGAATGAAGCGAAGATTTCAAATATGATAACTTTTGAGCACCCGAAAGTGCGCTATTATTGTGAACGCTAGATTTAAAAAGATCAATAAAATATATCCAATCCTGTACGTTTCCACTAAAAGAAGGTAGATTAATCGTTGGAAGTCGAACTTCCGTTACACTATTCTCTTGTTTCGGCTTTGATTCCTTAAGAACATTTATTTGTTTTTGTTTCGCTCTTTTAATTTTTAACCAAGTTTCATCTAACTCTTTTTCAATCGATGATTGTTCATCGATATATCTATCAATTTCCTCTTCATCGCACAATGAATAAATTTTATCAAACATTTCTTTCAATTCTGTATTGAATTGATCACATTTCGTATTTACAAGTTCTAAAGAACATTCATCAGTGTCACTTAATTTAATTTCACTCACAAATTTAGTAATTTTACATTTTAAAACTCTTTTTTTTGTCAAAATATTTTTTAATTCAGTAGACATGTTAAAAAAAAAGTCCTACCTTATTCGAAGAAACCAAGTCTCGTCGCTGATTCTTGACTCTAAAAGCAAACGATAAATCCGTTTACTTTGGCCTCGAAGGACCAATTTATGTTAGGAATAAAACACTAAGTTACTCAGTGACACCATTTTTAACGAACTCTTCGCAGTGAACTGTATATTTCTTTATTTTAAAACAATAATTGTTAAGAGTGAAACAGTCTCTCTGGCCGTTTCCAAATCAAACATTCCATTATCTCAATAACAACAACAACAAAAATTCAGTGTTTCCACTCACTAGTAACTAAATTACAATCAATCGTCAACACGCAGACGATTGGAATAATAAATAAAATTACGGCGCTGACACAGCGCCCTCGTACGAGAGATTTTAATTACGATCAGTAACATATATATAAAAAAAATGTTTGTGTGTAACGCTGACGTCATATTGACGATGTAACCTGCAAAATAAATTTCACTTATTTGAAATTTATTTAACTTCTAAACGTCGGACAATTACAATTTTTTACACCGTCTTAAAACAATAGAAACAAATCAGAATTTCGTTCCGGCTAATATTCCTTAACGAAGTTAAAACTTCATCGATAAATAAATGAAAGAAAACACAAATAAATCACAAAGTTAACACCTTTTTAATGGAACTACGCGCTCATCTGTAGATAACTGATAGTCATATTTAAAAATCAGTATTAAAAAAATATGTTTCAACTTTTTTATGGCATATTCACCTACTTTCTGTATTTACACATATTAATGTTTCTCGTATTACTAACAAATGTTTCAAATATCACTTTTATTTCCATTATGACGACATATTCCTCTTATCTTTAATTCTTTAAAAAAATTATTTCAATTTCTTTTTTTGCGTAAAAATCTTTCAGTTGAATATTAATTTCTGTAGACACAACTTTATGACGGCTTTTGAATTTTTTGAAACAATAAGAAATAATGTTAAATTTATAGGAAAATATCCATTGATTCTCAATGAAAATAGCGAAATTTGTAACTATTAAGAAAAATATTTGAATAATTTAAATAAAACATAGCCTGTGTTATTTTCTGTGTTATAATACATCCATATGCAAAAGCGTTTTATCATTCGTTTGGACCCTGACGTCAGGCAAAAGTTTTTATATTTTTAATTTATGATATTATTAGAATTAGCAAAGAATAAAAAATGTGTGGCATCAGGGAAAAAACGATGGATAGAAAAACTAAAAAAAGTTACGAGCTCATAAGCTTTTCTATGTTAAATTAACTTTGACAATTGATCCTGGAAATAAATAAGTATTGCGCGACAGCGAAATACTTAAGTATGAAAATTAAATACACATTGCACATAATTTCTCTAAGTCACAAGTTAAATTTGCAATACAATTATACGGGAATCTATTTAGGATTATGGTAATGGAATGTTTAAGGCTTCATTTCTAGTCCTTTGAGTTTTATCCATGTTAATCTTTAAGCCTGTGATTTCATCTGCAGTTCTGTTTTCGTCTTTGTTTTAAATTTCATCTGCCCAGTGTCGCTCCATCGTGTGTTTTTCATTATATACTCCTTGTCCTCTGAGTTATAACCCATGTTCACCATTGTGTATCCATCTTACAGTATTTTAAGTTTTATATGTGTTTACTTCAAGCACTTGTCCCCATCTTTTGATAAGTATTTATAGTACATCATCTTCTAGTACTATATACTGTCGGAATGTCATTTGCCGTTGTGTTATCGCCATTGGTTTTATTATCTTCTCACCAATGTTTATCTAATGTTTACCACCCTGCCCTCTGTCGTACTTACCGAAATGCACAGTTTCGAATTAATTTTTTATTTTTTAAATACCTTAATAAAAGGGATCGCAAGGGTTATCATGCTTCACATATTTAATTTCCTAGTCTGAGAAGTCCCTATAGAGCACTAAGAGTAGTACTATACAATTATCTGAATACAAAAGTAGTAAGTGAAATAATGCTTTCTTAACTCTAACAAGCTGTAGTTATAAGTAAAAAAAGTATCCATTTTCAATGTCAAAAATTAGTTTAAAATAGTTTTTACAATGTAAAAAGTTATCATTGCAGAAATGTTAATGTTAAAATATTTTAATAAGGATGTTTTATATGACTGAATAACTAATTTAGGTTAACAAAATGTGTCGGGATTTCTAGAGATTGTTTCTCATATCTTTGCATTTTCTTCTGTTAAGATAGCATGATGCGTATTATACATATGTATATATGTTGTTTTGTTTTCCTAACAACACGAGCTTTCAATAAGACACTGTATCCAGCAAGTGATATTTGGAATAAAATATATGAATACCGAATAGTAAGTGAATGACGTACGTACAGAGTAGTAAGTGAAATATGCAAAATACTATCTTCATGACTCTAACGAGCCGTAGTTTGTGTATTATGAGAAAATAAAATATCGTTTCAGATATCTATAAATATTTTAAAAGAATATTTACAATGAGGAAAAAACACTCATTGCAGAAACGTGAATCTTATAATATTTTAATCAGGGTATATTATGGGATTAAGTATGGCAGTTTAAGTTCCAGAAAAAAAAGTGTCATTATTTCCATATTATTTCTCAAATTCGTGTATTCTCTACTGTTAAAATACATTATGCGCATTATTAGCGAGTGCACTTTCTTAATGATTAAATACAGCAGCCTAGGTGGACTCTGTCAAACTATATATTTGTTTTACTGTAAAAATATTAATATAATTTGTCATGTTAAACCTGATGTTAAAATTATAAAAAAATTAATAAGTGTTATGTATAATATACTAACATGTTTTCGCCATCACAAAACTTTATCATTCACGTCTTTAATATACAAAACTTTATTCTATATATATCAAATCGTCTGGAACGAAATCTAAATGACAATCTACACGTTCTTGCGATAGAGTTATGACGGGAAAGGTGAAATACGGATCATAGCAGCTGTTCGGCGATATGCAAACACACCTAATACAAATCTATTTATGTCAAGATCTACCAGAAAATGAAGTTTGGGGAAATTCCGTGCATTTAATTCATGAAATACACGAGGGTATTCCAAGACCGTGCCTGACGTAAGGGTGGTTGTAGTTGTTTGAAAAAAATGTTGGTTAAAAATACGTAAGTTTGGTCAAAAGTACCAATCTTATTAAGCTTAAATTTGAAGTTTGAACACTCTACGTGGTTCATTATTTTTTCACAGCCATCAATAGCGAATGCTCTCGATGAGTTTGCAAACATGGAAAAAATTGGTTTTCGTTATTTCATACAATGCTCACATTAGAAAGGTCTGATTCTGACCAATATCAAAGTCAAGCTAGATTGTAATCTGGGGTGGGGGTGTTTGCTCTTTCGTTTATAACAATAAAATATAGAGTGGCAGAAATTAAACGAAACCGTACGAGCTGCCAACACGAACATCGCAGTGTTCGATCAAATGAGGCAAGCATGCCAGAAATGGTGAAGAATTTCCGCAAAATTGTAATGGATGACTCTTGAATGAAATTTCATGAGCTAGCAGACATGATAGACATATCAAAAAGTGCTGTACATCGCACATTGACTAAAGTATTCAAGATGGCTGTGCTCAAGATGGATGTCGCGTTTGCTCACAATGGAACAAATACAGCGTTCTGAAGATAGTTCAATCGATTGTTTGGCGTTTTTTCACAGCAATAAAGCCGTTTTTTGGCGTCCATTCATAACCATTGATGAAACATGGGTCCATCACTTCACACCTGAGGCCTAGGAATAGTCAGAACAGTGGCCTGAAAGGTAAGAATCGATTCCAAAGAAGGCGAAGACAAATCCATTTGCTGGTAAGGTCTCGGCATCAGTTTTTTGCTCATTGAATAATTTTCATTGATTATTTTAAAAAAGAAAAAAACAATCCAGGGTTCGTACGCATCAAGAGATTTAGAGGATTTTAGGTGTTTTCGTATCAGAAATTTCGTAAAGTACTGGTAGCTATATCTGAAGATAGAATTTTTCATTAAATAAGACAAATATTACTTTGAGAAAATTCATCTGAGAAAAAAAATCTTTGACTCATCCTTGAAGCGTGCAAACCCTGCAATCAACGAGAGTATCATTCAAAGTTATTGCAGCGTTTAATTGATTTAATCAAGAAAGAACGACATCATTTGCTAAAAAATGAAGTGTTGTTTTATCAAGACAATGCACTTAATACGTCTCTTATCACGAAGACCCAAATGAACGAGTTGGGGTTCGAATTGGTTCCTCACGCAACTTACCCGCAGATATAGCCCCATCGGATAATTTTCTTTTTCCAATGTTGAAAAAATGACCCAGTGGTAAACGATTTGCAATCAATAAACAAGTGGACTCTGCGGTTGACGTCTATTTTGAGGAGATCAATGGCTCTCACTCTAAACAGGATATGGAGGCTATTGAACATCGCTGAGAAAATTGTATCGAGCTATAAGAAGTCTATGTTTAGAAGGAATGATAATTTTCCCCAAATTGTATATGTTTTCTTTGTTAGGTCTGGTAATTAATGAACTTCCCTCGTAGATATCTCGAAAGCTGCTGCATATCAGCACCGCCTGATAAGCATTTTACACCAAAATCTATTCAGCATATATTCATGCCAAACAATAAAAGAATATGAATTTTGGGGAAACCCCGCGTATTACTTCTTGAGATATAGCCGAAAATGTGCAAAAAAATTGCATAGCAGCGCTACACATTGAACGGTTTACAACCAAATCTAAACAGCGAATGTTAATGCCGAAGTTTAATAGGATATGAAGATTAATGAAATCCCGTTCATTAATACTTGAGATACAGCTATTTTGGAAATCGCGAGAATAGCGGCGTCACTTGTTGAGGTATTTTCACCGAAACCTAATCACAACCAATTTACGTAATTATTTAACAAAATCTGAACTTTGATCCCTTCCGCCCCATTAGGCCGAATAGTCGAGAGTTTACAGTATATATATATCTTATTTTATTACTCTAATCAGCGTTATTTGTGTATAAATTAATAAATGCTTTGCTAATTTATAATATAATTGACTTTTACAAAGAACGATCTTTTACTACTGTATAACTACTGTATAACTAAGTTAACCTAGTGTGAGAAAAAAAGTTTTAGTTAGTGAGAAAACAAGAGATTCTTACATATATTTTAAATCTCCAAATTTGGACAGAAAAGAAAAGAAAATATCTATTTGACTGAAATTTATGTCTATTATTAATTTATGTATTAGAAAAAGCTTAGGATGCCGACTTTAAAATGAAATTTTGCCAAACTTTAAGTTTTTCAATAAGAATACCTAATTTTGAAATCTATTTTGGCTTTTAACAAAAATACCAAATTAAAAGTCCTTAGTACCAGTAGATCGAGAATTATAAAGGTTTAAAGTTTCGAACTGCTTATGTTACATTAATTTATAATCATCATAAAATGGATTGCAATGTGGATAGTTCTTCAAGCATACCTCAAAAACTATTTGGCAGAATCAGGTATAAATTTGCAGTAGCATGTTTGAAGATCCTAGAAATTAATTTCTTTTTAAAAATTTCATAGGTTGAATTTCATATTTTTCTCGAAAATTAACTTCGATAAAATATATTTTCGAAGATATTATGAACTCTTTCCCTCTCGGAATATATATGTATATATATATATATATATATATATATATATATATATATATATATATAAAGACAAATTTCTAGACGCTTTAAATATGTGAATCTCCAGTTACAGCTCATTTCGTCAAAAACATTATGAGTTATGCTTTAAAAATCTACCTACATTGCAACTTATAGTCCTACGATTACGAATGGAATTATATTAAGAGTTTCAAATTTTAAACTTTCATAATTCCAAAACTACTTGGCTAAATTAAATCCCGTCTGACACCCGAAAGTAAAATTCACAAAATGTTCAAATAAAATCTCAAAATTAGGTGTTTCCATTGAAAATTTCAGATTTTGGTACAATTTCAGTATGACAACGTACACTTAAGTTTAATTTTAACATAAATATTTAAGAGCCATAATTTCTAGATTCATGTGTATTATTGTATTATTATATTGTAACTAGGAGGCTCTGCCCCCTGCAAGCTACGCACGCCAACCCCCGTTCAGACACCGCAGAATCTGAAAATCTAAAAATCTAATGGGTTTTAAAAATATTAGAGAAGATTAAATTATACTGAAAAAGCTGTGCAGATCTCCCTGTAAACAGGTTTCCATTCAATTCCCTTTGATTGCAAAAATTTAACGGAGAATCAGTTGCTGTTAAGACATCCAATGGTTGTTATTGTTTTTGATTAAAGAGGATCAGTTAAACATTTGAAAAGAAGCTAAAATAAAATGAATTAAGCATTCAGAGTCTTTGTCAACCGATATTTTAAAACAATCTCTATAACAATAGCCTAAATCATGTGACTATCATCAACAGTTCCGGGCGGAACACTTTGCTTTTTATACTCTAGGTGTCATTTTGATACTTTAATGTTATCCAGGCACAGGTGATAAGTCGCCAAATGTTATTCTATCCCCATCATTTCATCTATATTATAATAGTTCAAGTCATCAAATGCCATAAACAAATACCACCTGATCCCTTCGCCTTTCATATGAAAGTTTGGAACAAATGTCATATACGCCCCATATTGGCGCGATTTTTTTCCAACGCCAATTTGGGGAACGCATCAACAGCATAAACAACAACATCCGGCTTACCATATCAAGCAAAATAACGATACTTTGGCGCCAGTTAAGTACCCGTTGCGTCAGAAAAAAAATCTTGCCAATATGGGGCCGTATAGAAAAAAATGCCGGGTGCAAATCTCGCAATATCTTTTTTTCAACTCGCCAGTTTTTTTATTGTTCGGGTGGTAAATTTAAACATTTATTTGAAGTTGAAATTAAATGTCATGGTTTGTTACATAATTTAATATTTCGCCAGATGTCATATACTGCCAATATTCGCCAGATGTCATGCCAAAAAAGCACGTTTTGGCATGATTTTTTTTTTTTTTTTTTTTACGAAAATTTGGCGAAAGCCTCGTTTTCGAATACCACTTACATATGTATTTTTGTACTACTTAGTTATCCCGTCGACAAAAATTCTATCGCGAACTATAAGATTAAATGTCAATAATGCTTGATCGTAAATGTCACATTCACTTGACTTTTAGCAAGTTGCACGTGTTTACGGCATCAAGTGATTTTTATTTCGACGTTTTATTTTTATATTTATTAATGTTATAGTAATTTATTTGTTCTTTCGTTATTTAAAATAAAAATTTTGTCAATCGATAAAATTTGGCGATTTATATAATTTGCGGAATTGGGTGACGGAATAACTACTACATTGTACTGTATTTTTTAATTATTTTCTGTTATTTCCAAAAAGAAATAGCAAAAAAATAATTTATTGCAATAGAACAAAATAATTTATATAAATTTAAAAAAGAAATAAAAGTAAATATACATTTATTATTAAATAAACAACAATAGCCGGGTTACCATGTCTATCAAAATAATGCCATTTGTGCGCCAATTAGGTACCCCGTGCGTATATGACATCTGTGTCTAATATTTTCTTTTCGTTTTCTTTTCGTTTTTTTTTTTTTTTTTTTTTTTTTTTTTTTTTTTTTAAAGAAGTGAAAGCCATCAATTTAAATGCTTCATTTTAAAATGAAAGTTTTGTATTTAATAAAATGATAACGAAATACAAAAAAAGCATTGTTCTTAGCATAGATTTAAAGGAGTCCCAACTGTCGCCAAATTAATTTAAAATAGTAACCTTTTCTGAATTATGAAAAAAAAATTCTGTTATGATTAAAATTTGAGTTGCCATCATTAGAAAAAATGTATTTAAAATTAGAAAAAAATTAATATTTCGAAAACTAATTCCAATTTAAAAATTCTAATAAAAGTTTTGAGATCTGTGGATCAACACGGATTTTTGGTGTTAATTTCATCGCAAAGTATTCCATATTTTAGAAGAAATCGCCGTGAAACAAAATCAGTTGTTTAATCAGTCGATTCAAAGAATCGATACATTTCAGGCGTTTCATATATTCGTTTCATAAATTCGTTTAATTAGGATTTTATATATACGAGTTAGAATCCGTCGAAATTCGACGAAGTAAAATGTTAGATAGGAACTGTCAGATCGAATTTATAATAAACCTACAAAAATAATTACAATAAAAAATTCATCGAACATTGGTTGTCTCACTCTTAAAACAAATAATATTTTTAACCTAAAATTACCAAAATATTATTTCCACAAACTTCAACTGCTTAAATTATTGAAAAATTAAACTCTATTGGAATACGTAATCAAATGAGTAATTATGATGAATTTATCGATTGAGACTTTGTTTGTTTTTATGGGATGAAAAATCAGTAAAACAGATTTCGCTTTGTCACATCATAAAATTTTCCCCAGTGAAATCTAAATTGTACGTTATTTGCACATTCCCATAATTTACATACGCACCACTCAAATTCACAATTTGAAAGTATTTTAACGCGCAGTAGATTATTAATGAATGCATTTCTAAACGTTTGTTCGATACAACTTTTCATGTGAACATTCGCACAAACTTTAAGTTCTAATCTCAATATCCGCGAAAAAAAAAAAAAAATTCTGAAATTTGGCTTTAGTTGTCACTGTATTGGCCATTTAGTATTTGTCAAATATTTAGTTTTATCAAAATAAAAGATGGTTTTGTTTTAAATATGACATAATTTTTACTCACTGAATCATTTTGCCTATCGTCTCAAACTCAGTATCAGCGTAATGTAAAAATATTGAAATGTAACTGATTTATATAGAAGAATGCGTGTTTTTTTTTATTTTTTTTTTATGTCTGACATCATTTTCTGTTCAAAAATTATAAAAAAGTTACTTTTATTTGTATTGTGAAAATGGCATCAATAAGGATCAATAAGCATCAATAAAAATAATAAACCATGACTATTTTCCCTTTACTTTCAATATAAATGGGGTACTTCAGTTGCCACAGTTACAAAATTTGTATTAAAAACTACAAAAAAATTAATATCTCAAAAATAAATTGAGATACAGCTTTCAAACAAATTGCATTTAAAAGAGCATTTTTTTCCTTATACGACGGTGTTAAAATTTAAAATGTGCGATGTTTAGAAGTTTCAAAATTTGACGTAGATATAATTGCAAAACCGAAATTTTAATTCAAATTTCAAAGCGTTGCCATTCGCAAAATGACGTATGCGTTACGTATGTTTGTCCTTTATAATATAGATATGTTTGTCCTTTATAATATAGATAGGGTAGATTTGGGGATTAAAATGCATGGAATTCTCTCTTTTTGGGGGGCCGAATGTACATACATTTACCAATTATAGATATTTATAAATGTACCATTTAACTGTCTATCTATGTAAACACCAGACAAATGTACTCAAAAAATCAATATTACAAACGTTTAAATAAAGCCTTGAGAGGCACACATTGTACAATGTATGGTGGTAAATCAAGCTGCTTTTTCTAATGTGTAAAAGATGTATTTATGGCAAACATTCTTGTAAAGTATTTCTAAAATTTGTTAGCAAATACACTGCTCAAAACAATTAAAGGATATTGCAGTTTTAGGTCGATTTTGTATCTGGTAAACTGTTTAGCTGATTGATACATGGTCGACAGACATAGTAGGTTATATGAGAATAAATTACACATGTTTGGCAGAAAAAAATGCATTTTATTGCGCATTTGTGTACTAAAGGAAAAAAAAACACAATTTGTGCATATGAGGAAAAAAGAATAAGAAAAGGTGTTTTCTTCAAAGAAAATCATTTTCAGTAGGGGGTATGGTTTCCACGGGCGGCCAGCAACGTTGAACACCTTTGAGGCATGGACTCAATGAGGCTATTAATGACGAGTTGGGGTATTCTGCCCCACTCTTGCAGAAGAGCTCTTTCCAGTTCTTGGAGAGTTTGTGGGGGTTGTTGGCGGCCAGAAACTCGTCTTCCTAGAGCGTCCCAAACGTGCTCGATTGGATTCATGTCTGGAGAACACGCTGGTTATTCCATTCGAACGATTCCTTCCTCGAAAAGGAAATCCTCCATCAGGTTTGCACGATGTGGCCTGCAGTTATCGTCCATTAAAATGATGTTATCTCCGATTGCTGCAGCGTAAGTGACTACAATAGGTCTGAGGATCTCATCCCTATATCGGCGACCAGTCAGAGCTCCATCTCGAATGATGTAGAGGTCAGTGCGCCCGTCAATGGAGATGCCACCATACACCAACACTCCTCCACCGCCAAATCTGACACTTTCGTGCACGAACGCAGGATTATTCCTACTGCCACGGTTCCTCCAGATGAAAATACGCGTATTATCCGGATGCACAGAAAAACGGGACTCGTCAGAAAACAGAATATTGCTCCATTCATTTCTACTCCAGTTGACATGCTCGGTTGCCCACTCCCTGCGGTCGCGACGATGCCTTGATGTTAATCTAACACATACCATCGGTCGGCGAGCATACAAACCTACAGCATGGAGCCGGTTTCTGACAGTCTGAGTTGAAATCGTGGTGCCTGTAGCCGAGCGAAGGTGTTGTTGGAGAAGAGTAGCGTTCATGGTTCGGTGTCTCCGAGCTGTTAACGCTAAATACCGATCTTCATTGGGCGTTGTTGCCCGTCTACGACCTTGCCCTGGTCTTCGGCCTGCACATCCACTCTCCAAAAAACGGTTCCAGATCCTGGAAATGACACTTTGTGACACTCCAATGGCTTGCGCTACTTCGGCTTGAGTTTGGCCCCCTTCTAACCTACCAATAATTCTCAAAGCTTCTGAATCTGTCAAATGACTTCGCTGAGACATTGTACTCATCTAAACAAAGCAATCACTGAATGCCGATCATCCTTGTCTTCATTCTCTTTTATCCAGTTGAAAGTCAAATTTCATTCGCTGCCGCTGAAGCGACGTTTTTGACGTCGAACTCAAAATTTGCATACTCCACAGTTTGAAAACCAGAAAAATTTACATTTGTGATTCTCTTCTTCTATTTTCGGCAAAAAAAATTTCGTTTATATCTTTATTTTATATAAAACTTCAAATATCCTTTAATTGTTTTGAGCAGTGTATATATAGTTTAAATTTAACCAAATTAATTAAGTTTTTTCCTTTTGTTTTGCTTAAGTAGTTAAAGTTTCTTTGTTCAAGTTTTTATTAATTTAGTATGTTTCGCCCAATTTCCGTTGTAAATGTGTTTTTTTACCATTCTCATTGACTGAAATGTTATTGATAAACAAAACCAAAAATCGTTTACCCAATACTGTGCGATAAACAACTCCAATGTAAATACATACCCTATCACTTCATCGCTAGAATTATAACTACTGATTGTATCTTTTTTTGTCTTTCACCACATGTGTTCTATCGATCAATAAACATGTTCTAAATTTGGAAAACAACTATACAATATAAGATGATTACAATAAAAGAACTTAACAATATAAGATGAATATTAATAAGTTTATATAAATTTAACCTGTTAACATAGAAATAAATTTCACCTAAACTAATTTTTCATACAGCTGGTCATTCTATCACCAAAATGTCTTTTCTTTCATATACGAATGTGTTCTATACATCTTTTCTTCAAAATGTTTTTTCTTTCACATACAAATGTGTTACTGAATACTTCAGCTGTAACATATTTTTATCTCCAAGCACGCGTGTATTAATAATTAGTTACATAACTATATTTCGCCGCTACATGAAATATTTGTCTTGCTTCAGCATGACATAAACCCTTCTTTGGAATGAGAAATAGTGACATGGACAGGCGTATTTTTGAAGATTAGTGTTTGTAACAAAACAGATTTTCATTGTGAGATACTGAGTGTGTGTTATTAGATAAAGCAAGCTGAAAGCTTCGTTTTCTATTCTGTTCTTGTTTTTCTCAGATTAACTGTATTGCAAACACATTATTTTTGGCAACGTCATCTAAATATTTTCCGTGTATTATTAATGCGTAAAAGGAAATTGTATTTAAATTGTAATGCTTCCCTGGTGACTATATTTATATTCCATTCGTACCACTATTTTTAAAAAATAAGCTTAGTAACAGATTTCCCTTGCACATATCGTCTAAGTGTATGTAAAAATCTGCGAGATGGAATTAAAAATTAGGCGTCAGTGGCAGACCTTGTAAACAAATTTTACGAATTTATGATGTTATTTGTTTGTAATTTTCGCCAGTTAGAATATCCGTATTAGAAAGTACAAAAGCGTCCGTCAGTTAACTCAAAATAACACTATATGTGACTACATGCTCTATCGAGTTCGTTTAACCGTATAGACAGTGTGTCCCAGGATTATTCAGACAAATTTTAAGGTGAGACAGGGGACATCACAAGGATACAAATTTGTACAGCAACTCATGGTCGGAAATGGCTTCGTTCGACGTTAGGTGGTGTTGTTCAAAAGACCCACGCTCTCCGCATTTAAGTAGCATAGATTTCTTTCTTTGAGTTGCACTGAAACGTGTTGTGTACGCAACGCCTGTGGATTCCGATATGGACTTGGTTGCAAGACTCGTCTGAGCTGCTGAGGATATCCAACAAAATACAGGTGTATTTGATCGAGTTCGCAAAGCCACAGTCCGACGGTGTAATGCATGTATCACTAGCAATGGTGGAAACTTTGAAAATCTTTTGTGACATTTTCACATATCATCTAAGACAGCACATTTAATATGTTTGACCAATAAATTATTTTAGATAATCTCAGTCTTGTGTCTCTTCGTTTCTTGTACCGGTCATACTACTTTCTCGTGACACTTCCGACCTTGGGTTGGTAGGCAAATCTGAATGCTTGTGATGTCCCCTACCTCCCATTAAAGTTAGTCCCAATAATCCTGCGATACACTGTATATTCGCTTCTAAATATATCATAGCTTAAATTTTTATGCCATTCCATCCAGAAAATTTTATAGATTTAGTACAGTTAAGCTATTTTTTTTTGTTTTTGTAGTTACATTTCAAACGAGCATTCTGATTGGCTGAAATTTTATTCATACACTAAACCAGAAATCATTTACGCAATATTGTGTGGTAAACAACTCTATTCCTCCAATCTGAAAACATAACCAAACATTTCACGCTAGATTTATAATCACTCATTGTATCCTTACTTATATAAGTAATATGGATAATATTGTATAGTGCAATTTGAATTTTTGATAGTCTAGGTAATATTGTTAAAAAATGAAATATAAAGTGCTCATTACTTAATGATCCTTATAGAGTAAGAAAAACAAAGATATATTTTTATTATGAAGTTCATTTGGAAAAAAACATGAACGATTAGTGCCTGAGTAGCGGTTATATATTGTTAAAAAAAAAAAAAACTGCCACCAATATTTTGGAAAAATATTCTTTGCCTTTAATAAATTCTAAGATTGAATAATGAAAAAAAAAACTTTAAAAGTGGTGCCAACTGGCCTTCTGTCAATTCATAATAATTTTGAAAAAAAAAAATGTATGTTGAAAATTAATTTCTTTTACAGTTCATGAAATGAGGTATGTCAAGGATGGGTTGTGTGTGTGTGTGTGGGGGGGGGGGGGTAAGACCTTAACAGACTACAACAACATATTACATTATAGACACACTTTTATCCCTCCCGATTAATTATACACCAAAGAAATTATTGTAATGAAGTGGCATATTTTCAACTATAAAATACCAAATTACATAAATAACCTATCTTAAAAAATCGATTTAAATTCTAATGATCAATAAAGTTAACATTTTCTCAGTTTACAAAAATAAAACTCCTGTGGTCTTGTATTTTATTTTCCAGTTGGATAATTAAAAGAAACATCCAGGTGAGAAATTCTGTGTAAAACATGGTACTATAAAAGCGTCGGATATAATTGTTATATAACAATTTTGAATGGAAATGAAGAAACTAGTTAAAAAATTGCTCTTTTGGCTAGCATATGTTCAATATTTTTTAAAAATACATTAAAGGCTTTGTTATCAAATTTTCTTTGTTAACTGTAAATTTGGTTATTGCAGCTGTTTAGGATTCTCAATATTTATAAAAACTAAAGCAACTATAAAAAAGAAATTTTTTAGGTGAATATGTCTCTATAAAAATATTTAAGGTTGAATATTGTTGAACGTTCATTTGCTAACAGCAAATTTGAAATTTGTTCTGTTCAAAGGTGATGAGCAGATAAGGCTCAGTTATGCCTCCATTGGAATTATCTTTTAAGGCTGTTCTCAACTGCTCTGCTCAACAAGCGCAAAAATTTTTGACATATTTACAAATTCATTTTTTAATGGAAAGATATAAAATTGGAAAGCCTGACCTTGGAAGCGATTTGGAATCGAACTGTGTTTCGATTTTTTGATCAATCAATTACCTATCGGGTTATAAGCGATTTTGATCACGTGACACGGCATTTTTCTCCCCCTACTGACTGGATTTTCTTCTTTCGTTCGGAACTTCAGTTCAAAATGCCCAGTTTGACAGTATTTTCTGAAAGATCTATTGCGTTTACAAGAAAACTGAAAAAACAGTTCGATGGCATAGTTTCTGAACACCTTCTAGTTTCATGCGTATCCGAACAAAAATGAATTCAAACTTACGTCAGAAAGTTAACCCTTTTGATTTGAGAACAGTCTTAAATGTTTTGATAAAATTTAGGATCTAAATGCATTTTGTTCTGTAAAAATTATTCTTTTTTAATTATTTGACTTTTAATAAAAATTGTTTTTAACTTAAGTGTATGTTAAAGTAAAACATGTATGAAAGTCAGGATGGTGTTATGAGAACATATTTTAAAAAATAAAATTTCCTAGACCTGTTCCAAATTTTACATAGTATAATTTAACATATAATATGTGAAAACAGTTTATAATATAGACTTTTTTCAGATAAACACTTCAAAACCAGTAAATTTAGATTCTAATTTTTATCAAAATATTTTTTAGAAGAAAAATTTTCTGCCCCCCCCCTCCCCCCAAAAAATCATTTACTGAACTTTTGTGTGTGTGTGGGGGGGGGGGTGGTTAAACAATATAATTCCGACCAGCTTCGGTCTAGTTTTCATCCATGATAACAAATAGCGGCATAGATGTGGCTAATTTCTGGCTTGCATTCATTAATGATGCCCATTGATGGCACAAATGTGGCTAGCTTCCGGCTTGCATTCATTAATTATGCCCATTGATGGCATAAGTGTGTCTGGCTTGTGGCTAGCTTTTATTTAAAATGACCCTTAATGGCATAGCTGTGGCAAGCTTTTATTCAGGACTGCCATTAAATGTGTAATTGTGGCCAGTTTGCGGCTTAATATCAGTTTTAGATGACCGTTAATGGCTCGTTTGTGGGCAACTTATTGTACTTGCGGCCAATTTCCTTCCGGCCTTATTGTGTCCGGCGTGACACTTTTTTGACGGAGCCGTTACGGCCAATGATAGCGGGCCGCCATCAGACACTTTCGGCCAAGGCTAACGAACCCATCAGTGGCTCACAAGTTCTGTGTTTGTTGGGATGTTTCTATAAATGTCTTATATCAAACATAACCTCTGTACTAAATTTGGAAACACACTGAATATAAAATTATTAGCTATCAGTTTATATAAATATTGCAGAAATTTAATCTGTTAGAATACAAATAAATTTTGCTTTCACTACTTTATCATATCTCTTGTCTTACTATCAGGAAATATATTTTTATTTTATATAAGAATGCACGTATGTCACAAAATGTTTCATCTGTGATATTTTTTCATGTCATAGCAGGTCTGTATTAATAATTAGTAACATGACTATCTTTTGGTTCTATAAAAAATATTTGTCTTGCTACAGCACGACATAAATCTTTCTTTGGAATGAGAAATAGTGACACAGACAGGCGTATTGCTGAAGATTAGTGTTTGTAACAAAACAGATTTTTATCGTGAGATTCTGAGTGTGTGTTATTACAGAAAGCAAGCTGAAAGTGTTGGTTTCTATTCTGTGCTTCACAGAATAACTGTATTGAAAATACCTTAATTTTGGAAAAGTCATCTAAACATTTCCTTCATATAATCAATGGGTAAAATATTTAGATATATCAGATATAGTTTTGGAATTTATTTATGATGCAATTTGTTTGTAAATTTCATGTACACTGTAAAAAAAAATCTGTGAAGTTACTAAAGTTTTTCTTGGAAACTTGGATTCCTAGAATTTTTCATGTAACGGCAACAACAAAATTTCATGTAACAGACACACTTTTGCGCCGAAAATCAAAAAATCTGTAAGGTTACTAAGAATTTTTTTGGAAACTGGGATTCCGAGAACTTTTCATGTAACTCCAGCCAGGGTTACAAATAAAAGTTTAGTAAGATTACTGAAATTTTAGCAGATTAATTTGTAAAGTTACAGATTTTTGTAGCTTTACAAAAACTAGTTTTGTAGATTTGCAGCTTTTTTCGTACAGTTACAGGTGAAAGTTTAGTAAGCATGTAACTTTACATCTGTAGAACTACAGATTTTTTTTTACAGTGTAATAAAAGATCTGTATTATAAAAGCACAAAGGAGTCTGTTAGTTAGCTCAAAATAGCTCTATCCCTTTAAGACAGGGTTTTTTTTGGTAGAAATTCAAAGATTGGGTGGTTTCCCCTTATCGATAGGATCGTGATAGAAAAAAAATATTTAAAAAAATACACGATGTCAGGTTATGCCAAGGGAGGACCCACACAATTGTGTGGGTTCAGCCTTAATGCAGCCGTATGTGGGCTAAATCTACACAATTGTATAGTTTGGATTATGTGTGCAAATATCTAAAAGTAAAAGTTTAATAAAAAAAAAAGTTGTTTACTGAGATTGTTTTCATAAGCCACTATGAAAATGTTTGAAACAATTTTTGTTTTTGAACGGACCACTACAGTTTCATTTTCTGAGACGTGCTGAATACTCGCAACACTCTTGAGAGACATTGACAAATGGTACCCCCTTCACTCCGCTTGGATTGTGCCTCATCCTTCAAATTCCTTTTGTTTAGTTTTCCAGCAGCGGTATTTTGTTGAAATACCGATCGAAGTACATAAAACTAGATCTGAGCCAGATTAAGGACTACAGCAGGTCCCAAGCCTAGATCCTTGTGGATCAGATCTGTACTTTCCCACTCGTATACTTCAAAATTTAAAACTGTCTCAGATGATGCTGTTACAACAGAGTGTGGTTTGTTTTTTATATACTGCTTTACTGAGGCACGTCCTAAAAAAAGGAATCGTCTTCTCATCTAAGGAAAATTTTCCCTTATCTTCTGGTAAATTCAAGGAGACACTACGGAATCTGTCGAGCATTTGCTGAACTTTCCATAATTTATTATGTATTCCTGGTGGTTTACTTGCTGTGTTGACAAAATGGAATGAATTTATCAAACTTAAAAATGTATCTCGTGGTACGCATATAATTCATATAAAACTTAAAAATCATATTTGACATCTATAACGCAGAAACATATAAGTTCGTTACATGTGCCTATTATATATCTAATATTATAAATTTTAAATAGAAATCATGAATAGTACAGTAGCTCTCAATAGTATTTTTACACCGTTATATTCGCGATGGGAATAGTACAAACTTTTAATTTAAAATTAATCCGCTTTAAAAATATAATTAATAAAAAATAAATTGCTAAAAACATAAGTTTAAAAAAAATCACTTAAAAATAAAAATTTTATATATTAGGAATTGTATCTATTTTGGAAATGGTAAATGCCAGACCTGCACAATTGTATGAGTCATTAGTTTTTCAACTTTTGTAAAGAATTTAAAAGAAATTACGGCAACACATATTTTTGTCTATTACTGTCAGGTGATATGTCTTTTTAAAAGCAGAAAATCTAACCCTATATTCTAGTTGGTTCCCTTTAGTTGGGTCTTATCAAAATATCTGAAGCCAATTAACTCATATAAATGTGCAGATTTGGTTTTAAGTCTCACAAAATAGGAAATAGTCATTGTCTTTTACTTTAGTATCCCCCGCACGATTGTGCGGGTTAGGGTTTAAAGGGCTACATATCAGCTAAGGCTTTACCAACTTCTTTGAGCGTATGTATATTCACCTGCAAAATACCTTTATCGATTTGATTCGTTGTCATCTCAAAAGTCTCTTCTAAAACCTTTTTTGCCGAATGTTTCCCTGACTAAATTAACTGTTCTTAATTTTTTTTTAAAATCTAGAATAGTACCCCAGTTTGCAACATGCAAATAGCTTACTTTCTTTTGCATTAGTGTACGTCATCATAATTTCTAAAAAGTCAATAAATTATTTTTTTAAATTGCGTTTTAACGAAGTCAGTCTTCTTTTTCAGGGATGTTTGACCTATTGTAAGCGATATTTGACTCACTAAATCATAACTTTATCTGTATAAATTTTATTTAGTGAATTGTAATTTATTTATGTACGGTACTTGTTTAACTTCTTTTACTGCATGACATTTTGTAATCGAAAATTCTTATTTGACCTAGCCATTATATAAAGTAATCATAAGCAAAAGGTCAATATTTCATATTACTAAAATTAAAGCATAATTACTGAAATAAGTTCAGTTTCATTTTTTGTTGAAATTAAATCGAATTATTAAAATACGTTTAATTGCACTAGATGATAAGGGGTAGATTTGTCCCACGTCAAACATCGCACAAACTCAGTAGGTCAAAATGTTCAAGCGGCTGCTTACAGAAAAATAAATATGTCTCATTTCGTTTTAAGAATTTATTTCTCTTTTAACTGAGACTTTTATATTTTGTGAAGAGTGTATTAGTTTATTTTAAAATGTTTAAAAAATGAACTATGTTTTTTCATTCATTTGACTCCAATTGTTTACAATATTCCATCTTAGAAGTTGAAAACATACGAAGATAATAAAATCTTCATTAAAATAAAAGGAGCATAGCAAATATCTTAATGCACGCAGTCTATAAAATTATAATCCTGAAAATATCTTAATTTTATTAAAATAAAGTATATCCCATTATTTAAAAGAAATAAAATCCTCTAACATAATACATAGAGTTCATAATATAGAAAATAATACTTGTCAAGTACAATGATTTAATTAGTTTAAATGTCTTCCTTTTTTCAAAAAAATGCAATACCATGTGAGTATCATAAAAATACCTGCACTTTTGTCTTTATTAGCAATTACCTTCATTAAATATAAACTTAAAATCCAGGAAAAAGTATGATATGTCATACTTTAAGTATTTTTTTAATCAAGATCTGGTTTGAAGGAATATGCAAAAATTTAACACTAAAATTCACCTCTTGAAACGTGAGAATTTCATTAAAATGTAGCTTGGTAAATGTAGCTCGGTAGCATGTTTTAAAATATAGCACATCTCCTTTATAACTTTTTTAAATGGACAAATCATCTGTTCAACAAAATATGACGAAGTTAAAATTTAAAACACCCTAATATAATGCTAAATATACCATTTTTGAATATTTAGATAAATATTTATTTGATTTCTTTTAGAAGTTTCAGATGACGGTTCTCGATAAATTTTAAATCAAGAAAATGCAATTTTTTAATTTTGCGATTGAACTAGGCAATTCAAATTTGGAGTATATGAAAACGTGAATGTCAAAACTTTTGAAATAGGTCATTGCTTCGGAAATTCCAAATAATGATATGTAACATTTAGATTTCCCTTTTTTTAAATGTGTTGTAATAATTTTTCAAGGTTTTTTTTAATGATATTATTGAGACATTGAACAAACTTTATTATCAATTCAATAAAACATTCAGAGCTGAATTTTGTAAACTTGTAAAGTAGCAATTTAACATGATAATAAATTATCAGCACTTAAAGTATCTGATTACAATGAGTGTTACTCATTCTAATCAGATATGCCCAAGCCATATGATTTTTTGATATGCCATATGATTTTACTTCCATGACCATATAAACTCGACATATACAGTGGTGGCCAAAATTGTGGACATTTTTTGAAATTTTCATGTTTTATAACTTTGCATGCTTATAGAACATATTTATTTTCACTTAAATACCAATGTTTATATATCAAATTCAGGGAACTTTAAGGTAGAATTTAATACAAAAACATAATTAAAATATCTACATTACAAAAATGTTACATTCACTTTAGTCTATAATACAAACACAATTAGTCATGAATGTTGAAGTGTATTTAATAAAAGCTTCCTCGCCAATCACAATGACTCTTCTGAGAACCATTCAAATATTAGTAGCTAAACTGTAGTATATTTTGATTTGTAAAAGCGGTATTTTGCTGGCATGAATTTTGCAAAAGGGTGAATACTAGTGTAACTAAACAGAATAATGAATTAAAAAAAATATTTCTATTTTTTTCTTAATGCAAATAATTTAAAACAATGTCATCAACAACAAGAACTGATTTGACACCTCCAAATAGAAGCACAATTGTCATATTGAGAGAAAATGATCTCTTTTATGCTGAAATTGTAAGAGAGGTAAGTGGATCAGTCACTTTATCTGGCGTACGAAATTTCTGCGTACGTTATGCAGAAACTAAATCAGTGATAAATAAGGCAAGATCAGGCCGAAAAAATGCACAAGTGCTTCTGACGATAGAAAGATAAAAAGGATATGTCTCAAAGATAGGACAATTTTGTCAGATGCTGCTATATGTGGAATGAATGCAATGGGTGTATTTCATTTACTTCAAGAACAATGAGGAGAAGATTAGCAGGTTTTAGACTGAATGGTTGAATTCCGAGGAAAAAGTCATTTTTAAATCTTCAGCAACGCAAGAAACGTGTTCGGAGGGCAAAAGAACACATTAATTGGTCAGAAAATCAGTAGAAGCAAATAACATGGAGCGATGAGAGTAAAATATTGCTCTTTGGTTGTGATGGGCGAAAATATGTGAGACGCAGAGTTGGGGAAAAGCTGTATCCTGATTGTATTGAAACAACTACAAAGAACCCAACAAATGTAATGATTTGGGCCTGTATGTCTGCAGATGGTGTGGGTCGAATTCAAGTGATTGATAGCATTCTGCATGCAAAAAAAAAACTACATCTGAACTGTCCTGGAAACAAAATTGATACCTTCCCTCAGGGAGCTTTTCCCCAATAAAGCACCATTTATCATTCAATAGGATTCAGCTTCATGCCTTAAAAATAAAAGCATACAATTATTACCCTGGCCAGGAGACAACCCTGATCTGAATCCTATAGAAAATTTTTCTGGCAACGTTTGAAAATCCTTCTACAAGAAAAGCGTCCATCTAATAAAATGCAACTTATTGAAGCTATAATTGATACTTGTCATCATGTGATTAAAGAGGGTGACTCCAAATACTATTTCACTCATTGAAAAGACGCTGTGAAGCTGTAATAAAAAACAAGGGTTATCTTACTAAATATTGAATGTGTAAGTGTAACTTTAAAATGAAACCTAAGATAGATCTTATTTTTTGTAAGCGTAATTTTTTTGTAATGCAGATATTTTATTAAATTCTAAATTAAATTTCCTTGAATTTCATATATAAACATATGCATTTATGTGAAATTAATTATATTCTTCAAACACACAAAGTTATAAAATAAAAATTTCAAAAAATGTCCACAGTTTTGGCTACTACTGTAAATGTTCCATATATATTCGAAATATTCGAGTATAATATCACTAAAAAATATATACGGGTGAATTTCGGTAGTCAATATACAAATATCGCTTTCAAGGAAAAGGATATAAAATTTTGTTTATTTTGTATATCTAAGAGAAAATCGGGATCTTACGGTCTCCTGAGGAAATTTCAACCGTATAAATCCAAATCAAAAGCTGTTGTGTTCAGACAAACAAGGTGTCATTATTAATGTTTTGAACTAGATATTAATATCCTTAAAATACTCTAAACTTTTAATGCATTAAAAAAATTATTATACAAAATGTTCCAACTGACCAGAATTACCCCTAGTGTGAGCTAATTTCGTACAGTATGTAATTGTGTTGAAACAATGAATTATGGAAATCAAAAGTACTAACATCAAAGTTTTCTTTATTTTTCTTATATTTGTTACAATACTGTAACAATGGGTTTACTATATTAGAAGAAGACAATATAAATATATAGTTATATAAAATTAGGCGAAATAAAACTAAATGGTATATGTAAAGATCAAAATTCATGATTTAAGGGCAATGATCAACAAATATTGCACCTATCATAAGATTAAAGTATTATATAGATTTTATATATTATTTTCTGGTTCTTTTCGCATACTACTCCGGACCGACTGAATGTCATTTTACTGAATCCATTCCATGTATTTCGAACGTTAAACCAAAACACAAGTTAATGTGCAGAGAATAAGTAGATATATTGTTAAATATAGTACACATACACACTATAGCATGTGTATGTAGCACGCCATATACAATAATTTGTAGCTAAATGAAATCGGAGGGCTTATCGTGATGTAAAGACAATTCTTTCTTAGATCCAAATACGCAAATAAAAAATTCTCCGCAAGTTTTCAATGTAACATATTTTGATTTTGAAGTTCAGAAGATTTAGAGATGGGAAAAGTAATCACTTTCCGTCAAGAGTGTCCCATCTTTTCATAGAAGCTCGCTAATAAATTTCAATATACTATTAAATTTGCAACTTATAACTATAAGCTGTTACACAGTATATAGTATTATATAGTATAGTATTATATATATAGTATCATTTTCTTTATTCTACAGTCCTAGCCTTGTATTGCATATTCTTTTTTGCCGTTATTATATGCTGCATAAAACCATTTATTTTCGGATAAATAAGTAAATCACTTTTTTTTTATTATAACGTTTGAGCGAAAATAAGCCTTAATTTGAATTTTCAAGTTGGGAAGGGGGGGGGGACGCATAGTGACTTTACAGAAGTTTTGTTGGGACGTGGCTAATAAAAGGGTTAGGAACCATTGGTCTAAGGTATCTTTTGTGTAAAAAATTAGTATTAGACCCTGCTTTCTTATCGAAGAAACACTTTTTACTTTATATATATGTTTGACTTTGTATTTCAATCAAACCTCTAAAAACCCGCAATACCAACCCGATAACAGGGCATAAAAAAGAAAACATTTAAGACGTTATTTTCAGTTTAGGATATTTTTCTATTAATAATAAAGATACTATAAGATAATAAAGATAAATAAAGATAAAAGAGATAAATAAAGATAATAGAGAAAATAAAGATACTTTCTCTAAGTGTTCTGCTTATATATATATATATATATACTTCTTAAAAAGCTGTGTTATAAGGCAGATTTATATTCTCTAATATTACTAACTCGTCTAAGTAAGTTACAACTTATTTGTTTAATAAATTCGAGCTATTTATGCTCAATGTGACCGCCATCGCCCGTAATGTATGCAAATGCATGTCCGTGCATGTGCATTGCGTTTGATGTTAGGTACATTGAGTATGCATGACACTGCCTTATAATGCGATACTCATTTTTACAAGTCATTTGATGTATTTATACCGGTAATTGTTTGTTAAAAAATTAATGCATCGGAAAATCTAATACATTTAGTTTTACATGTAATATGCGTTATCATACTAAATAGAACATACTTTACACTTTATTAATTGACTTTTTTCTCTCTCTCTCTTATTGCTTCTTAGATAGGGTCAATATCTTCCCAATTAAATTAGTAAGGGGAGCTGCAATTCCACTCATGTGATAGCACAATATCGTTTTGGCATAGGTAGGGACTTGTCCAACAATTCTAGCTTTTCCCGGTATTTGTATATTAAGAGTGTATTTGTAGGGTAAGAGATATTTGAGTGTAAATTGACTTCACTTTGCACCACCCGTACATAGTAATTGCGTACATTACGGAAAATAGGTGTTTTTAACTTAATATTTGAATTTAATATTTGAAGGGATTTCAAATGTGGATAAATTAGTAAATATTTGAGCAGGCAGAAACCGACTTTACTAGCTTTATATGCTATCCATAGTAATCAATTGGTAAAATGTTAGACTCACAAATCTATTTACAGTCTGTACTACTTTTATGTGAACTGGTTCTAAATGTATAGATGTCTGATCTTTATTAATGTAACTATCAATTAAAAAATAAAAAATAATCAATGTGCTTTATTTGAATGTAGAAAAACGTGGTTATTTTCCCTGTAATTATTCTTTATTTTTTAATCTCATTTTTTATGAAGAGATAACTATATTTTTATGCTTGCACTTTTACTCACATAAAATGTGTAAATATCAAATTCACAAAAAATTCCAACTACCTCATATCACGATTTTTTCATTTATGAATTTCCTTTCAAAGATTTATATGATAAAACAAAAGTTCTATGATTGTAGTAACTAATTTATTTTTTGCTAATTTGTATGCATTGAAGTGGTACAATATATTTGGAGTTAGATTATTTGAATGTACATTTTGATTTAATTTTTAATATGAATATCATCTTCATCTGATTGTCTTTTATTCGGAAACTAACTAAGGCGAAAAAATTTCTTCACATATAGAATGTCGCAAACCACATGTATTTTTTTTTTCAGGGCACAATAAATTTTTATCTACTACTCACTTATGAATTAAAGAAGTTGCTCAGAAAGAAGTAGATTTAAGAGACACAGTTTGCAAATATACTTTTTAATGGAATGGGTCTGTTAACAATTCAAACAAACTGCTGTTGAATTTGAGTCAAGTTTGACTTGTTATTATAAAGAAATATTTATGAACTTTTTTAATCATTGGTTTATGAGTAAACAGTAAGTCAAGTGTGAAGTCTTGTTATATAGTTCATCGGTACCTTGTTGTTCTGCCCTCTTGTTGAGTTACACTTGATATAGACAGGTGCGAACACGGGTAGACGCCTGAGATGTAGATCTTAAAAGGAAAGACACAATCCAACATTAAAAGCTTCTGCTTTTTCAGGCCCGGTTGGTAGAAATATTTCTGACGTCTTATACCCTTTTCAGAAGTTTAACCCTTTAAGCGTCCAGCAGAATTTTTCATGTGTGATTAATGATTCATAAAATAACAGCTATGAAAAGTATTTGAATGAGGCTCTGTTTATGATTAACATAAATATTTATTTATCATATGCACTATACAAAAATACATTAATACCAATTTTGTCTTGTATTAGCCCTTGAATTCAAAAGTTATGTGGCGAAAATACGGTTGGGACGATTAAAGGAGTTTAAAAAACTTCCTTCAAGAGTAATTGATGATCCTGTATATGTCTAACAGCCTTTCATACCTGCGGGTCGATAAAATGAGTACCAATCTTGCTTTGGAACTAAACACCGAGGGTTTGCGTTAGACTGACCACCTAGCGGGACGTATGCTACATAGCACCTCGGTGCCCAGGGTCAAGAAAACAGGAATGGGCACTATTGGCTCTGTCCTTCATGGATTATATAGCCACAGAGTTTAGTTTAGAATATGTCTTGAGGGGAGGTGTGAGCACAGTGCAATTTTTTTGGCACTTTTTTGATAATCTAAGGCAAAAATATGTCCTTAATTTTCTTGGAATTACTCATAAGAGAAGCAGCATTGCATCCTATGTCTCTCCCCGATATGTATGGTCATTTAAACATTTACTTTTATTTTAGTTCTTTTTTTAACGAGCACAGAAACATTTTTGCACAATTGATCCTAAATATGGTGCTGTTACTATAGTGCAAGATATTATTTAATTAATAGGGATTTTTCAGTTAATATTAATGTGGTAATATATTCCAAAACAGTATTAGTATGATTTATGTGAATACACTAACCCTTAAATGCCGGGTGTTGCTTTTCGGCAACATACCCAATTTAGGCTCTAAAATACTATTAGAATAATATTGAAGTTATAATGCCTAATGTTGCCAATAAAATAAATCCTGAAAATATTATTAAATCGATTTGCAACATGTAGATGACAACACTTGTGCTATTTAAGAATAAAGATAGATTTATTTTTTCAATTGTTGCTACTTGTTCTTTTTGTTTTGTTTGGAAGCTTGCGAAATACCCTATTTTGTTCTGCAGTGAGCAAGTAAAATTTATTTCTTATTGTAGTTCCCAAAATTCTTGTGTGTTTAATATTATAAAATTTTATCAAGGAAAATTATTTTTTCAATTAAACACCAGTATTGCCGATTAGTAACAAACTGTTTTTTAGCCGTAAATCATACTTAAAACAAAATATGATTTTTTAAGTATTTTTCCCATGATTTATTTAAAAAATGAAAGCAGAAAAACATTATTACAATGATTTTTGAAATATCAGGCATTTAAAGGTTATGTAACGTCAATCTTTAGTAATTTATAACTTTCTGTTCCAAATAAAAAAACACTCGGTCAACAAGTTAAACAGTTATAATAAATGTAAAATGTTAACTCTCTAATGTTAAAATAAATTTAAAATTTTTCATTCATAATTTTTGCAATATTTATATTTTATGCTGATTTATTTTTTTTAATTTATTTAGTAAAACCATAACACATAAAAAATTTGTCAATTCATACATTTTAGAAGCTATTATGAGGGTATCATAACCATAGTAGACCAAGTCGATTTAAAAAACAAAATGAGATAGTCTATGTAGAAGGTGCATAATACCTGTTTTATCCACTCCCACAGTGAACAAAGTCAGTTTTCTTATACTTTCTAATATATGTCATATGTTTACAGACTTTGTTTACTGTGAGAGTGGATAAACAAATTTTATGTACCTTCTACATGGATTATCTCATTTTTTTTCCAAAATGGACTTGGACTACTATGGTTGTGAGACCCTCATATGTCATATTCGAATTTTTTAGTTGAATATTTGCAAAACCTGTGTAGTATAAGGAATCTCTTTTTGATGAAATCTGATGTGTAGAAGTTTAAAATATGCGTATATTAGGATCCACAGCCTTAAAAAAAGAAAAAATCTTCAACCTGTATTTTTTTGCCGTTAGTTATTTTTTTTTTTAAATTTTCAGTTACAAAACAGCAGTAGATGAAAAAGTAAAGTCTTACATTCGATTGGAACATTTTATCGATCCACCAGATTGGTAAAATGTTAATATTGTTATTTAAAAAATGAAATATTTATACTGGATACATTATTATCATGCTTCTTCACTTAAAAAATGCATTTCTTTCACATTTAAATTCCAATATTTAATTTCATTTACAAATATCACCCAAACTGTCTAGATAGTATTTCAATCAACAAAATGTGGATATCGTTTTGACGGGTATTTCAAATCTTGAGTATTTGAAAAGATTCAATGTCAAAACTTTTGAAACACGTCAATGCCTTTGAAGAATCAAACAAATACACGTCACATTTAGATTTTCAACTTTTTTCAACTATTTTTATTTTAATTTCTGTTTTCTTTTCAATGCATTTTAGAATGATACGCATTAAAAAAATAAAATATTCAACAATAACACGATGGACTTTCAGTTTTATATCCAAGCATTAAATATTTATTTTGTCATGTGTGCCAACATGACGCTTCTTTTCAAGCCAAATAAATGTGTTTTCTATCTGAAATTTAAGTAAATATAAAGAAAAACAATTAAATAACACATAGAGAAAAGAAATATTTTATTAAATAAATTTCGGGCTGAAAACATGTTAACTTAAAATGAAAAAATCGGAAAAAAGGCAACTTTTTTATCTGAATGACAATGCAAAATAGAGATCACTAATTTAACTGGGCTGGTCACTCAGCTTCGCAATTCTTCTCCGTAATGTTAAGTCTATGGACTTTTGATGCATTCGTATATTTAAAATATCTTCTCGGCAAACTCACATTTTTATCATCTTTTTTCTGTGTACTCTTCTTAAAGGATGTCTCTTTTATTCTTAGTTTTCAAAATATTTCTAAAATCTGTGCTGAATTTAATATTTTATGTGTTAAAAGCGGGTAAAATGTGAGTGAGACACTTCATATAAAATTAAGTCTGTACTTTAGAAATATTTTGAGAACTAATAAAAAAAAGACATAATTTAGGAAGTGTACACAAAAAATAGAAATTAAAAATATTAATTTCCCGAGAAGATATTTTAAATATATGAATGCATCAAATGCCCATACACTTTACATTAGTAAGGGGAAATTGAAAGCTGAGTGACCAGCAGTGTACGTTTGAAGTTTTATTTATTTGTAACTATTATTCTAAAAGAATTTGAAAAATAAAGTGAAGTGATAATTAGAGTTCTACCGAATATTCGGTTTCGTTTTTGTTTTCGACACAATATCTGAGTTTCTTCGAACATTTGTTTTAATCGAAAATACTGCCAAACGTTCGGCATTGACCGAAACTGGCGGAAACTATCTTAAATTCTCGTTACTTTCTTCGTGAATTTCCAACATTATTCTCAATTTGAGCTTTTCTGGCTCAATTGAGACCCTGCTTATTTATTGTTATGCACTTCACTTTTTATAATTATCAATTATCACTGACTCAAGACGTGAGTGCAAAGTATAAAGAATGAATATATGACTAAACTTTGAAAAAGCCTCTCATGTGCTATTAAAATTTACAGACTTTAACAGTGATACAATTTTTTTTAATTTGAATACAGAATGAAGCTATTCGAACGCGCTGTAAGAAAGGTGTAGAATAAAAAAAAGTTAATAAAACAGCTGATGATTATTTACAAAATTCAAAGCGTTTTTTAATTAGACGAATTATAGGGTAACTTGAGGTGAAATGCCGTGTTGTATAAGATTCCGTATCACGTAGTTTTCATATGCGCAGGCACTATATGGAAACGCCGCTCAGTTGAAAGGAAGAAGCTTCCCTACTGATACTCTAATTTCCGTTTGCGTTCTTAAAAAAAAATAAGTGGTGATTTTTTATTGCTATTTCGTTTTAACATTTCAAGTAAGTGTCCAAAATCTTTAACGTGCCTACTTTATTTGCGTGTATAATTCTTAGGTTACGTAACAAAGAAATTAATCTGATATTTTAAAGAGTACTTGTACCTGGCCTTTCTGCAAATCATAAATGACGGCCGGCTCCCGCTTCTTCACGTCGGTTGGGTGACCTGCGTTCTGCCGGATACTTTGGGGTGAGTTGACGAAATTTTTTGGGGTAAGATAACGGTTATTTTCCTTGGAGGACAAGTGCCTGGTTGTTTCTTCATTTTTTAAGTTACGGATGACTATTAAATAATTTATCAAAGATTTTAATCAAATAATTTAAATCAGTGATTAAATCGTGATTTTATTCAACTGATTAAAAATAATCATTCACTAAAATTACAAAAATTATAAATGTTTAAAATGACATAAAGAAATATTAAAGTCTAAGGTGAAATTATAATTTGAAAATTTTCAATTCTTGAAAGCTCTCTGTTGAGTTGTCTACATGACAGGACAGATGTTATTACCAGTTAGGTTATCTGAGCGAAATATGTTCACCGGTTCTGGGCCCAGTTAGCATAAACGGTAGAGCATTGGGATAGTAAGCCAAGGATCTGGTTCGATCACCGGGCCTGGGCATATTTTCGCTCAGTTGGAAATATTCAATTCGTATAATAATTATAATTTTTAAATTCTGAATCTCAGTTGCATCAGGAGAGACTTTGGGCTATTCTCACAAAACATTTGAACCTCGTGCGTGTCGTAGATTTTACTAGCCATCGGACGCGTGCACACACACAGACAGAGCGATAATTTCTTTTATTAGCATAGATATAATTGTTTAAGACAGTTTCGTTGTTGATTTCAGCTGAAACTAGGAAGATAATAGGAACTCAAATCTTGTTTCGTTCAGACCCTAATAAAAATATAGCGGAGATGACAAATTAAAAATAAACCCGTATTTTGCCTCGATTCTGGAAGCTTTTACGTTTTCTTCAGGAATCATTTGGTGAAAAATAAAAAAAATTCAAAAC
Organism: Maratus speciosus; assembly: GCA_963932465.1. Lineage (NCBI taxonomy): Eukaryota > Metazoa > Arthropoda > Arachnida > Araneae > Salticidae > Maratus > Maratus speciosus. The sequence goes on from OZ010788.1 coordinate 61,422,123, forward strand.
AATGTTTGTCTAAAGTTTTTGTGAATTATTTTTTAATTAAAGGATATTTTGCTGCAAATAAACTTTGGAAAAGGAAATGTCATCTCATAAAACATTCTTCATATGGAAAATATTTCCTGAAACACAGTATACTGAATTGTAACATAGAATTCTTAAGCACTTCCTCTATAACAGTAAATATTTCAGTAAACAGTAATTTGTTTTAAAGTAGAAAGAAATTAAAACATTTATCTAATATAGATTAATGTGCTACATAAAAATAACTCACGTGGAAAATACTCTAAAACTTGTGCTTTCGATTATGTTCAAAGAATTTATTTATAAACGCCCCCTTTTAGGAGGCAATGGCAGTTTCGGCGTCCAATGTAAAACAGCTGCTATTCAAGTACCTTTACCTCGGGAACTTCTTAAGAGATTTCTATTTTTATTATACTTTTTAGTTTTGGCAGTAGGTAAACTAGACATTGAGCGTTCGTTAGCAAATGAAAAGAATGCAGTAATTTTGCTTCTAAAATTCTAGGTTTCTTATTATTTTTTTTAACTTTACTAAAAAAATCAATTTCCCAGATTGAAAAAAAAATTTGAAATGCAATTATTATAACACAAAAATGAATTATTGAAATCGCTTCAGTAATTTTCGAGAAGCCGTTACATCGCTATAAATTGTCTTCCATAGGATTTCGACATTGCTGTTGTTCTTTAATACAATTTATATTCTTATTTAATATTTCGTTGCAAAGAAATTTGTAATATTTTTAAAGTACATGTAGATTAAATTCTTATAGAGCAACGGAGTTTATACCTATTAACTTCTGTATTTTTCTATAAACATTCAATAAACTTCTTGGAAAAAAAAATAAAGTTCGTAACATTAATCTAATTTAAATCAAAACAATAAAGTAAAACGTTGAATTTATGAATGGAAATGAAATTTGTTTGTGGAAGTTTTAAAATTAAATAAAACGTCTGAGAATAAAACGTAAATATTGTTTAAATTGAAATGTTTTGTGGTTTCAAAGATATTAAAAATGAAACATTTTGATGCGTTTTGTGGACAAAAATAAGTAAAATGTTTAACAAATGTTTTCAAAGAGCATTTTAAAAATGTATAATATTTAGAAATTTTTAAATCTTGGAGAACTATTTAAATTTCAATCTTATGTTCATATTTGTACATTATGTTTTCATGAAGATTGAAAATATTAATTACTTTATGATATGCGATATTTAAAAAACTCAATAGATTTAATTTATTTCAGAATGTCATATTTCGAGTACTGAATGTCCCACAAGTTGTTTCACATTTCAATAAGTCATAAAAACAAATGACAGTTTCCCATATCTACCGTGTGCATTGTTGCTGAAATGTTCAAATGTAAAAAAAATAAACAGAGCAAAATTTCTTTGAACCGTTTTTGTTACAGACATTCCACTCTTTTTTAAAATGAGAAAGGACTTATGAAGCACTTGAAACACTATTTTTGCTCTTACCCATAAACATTTACTATATAAATAGACTCATAGTGTAAAACGTACGGCATGTTATTTTTTATTTTTATGAAAATTTTAATTGTAAACATATTTATTGGATTATTTAAAAAAAAATCTTCCTTTCACATTTACGATAAAACATTTCACTCTTACACACCTCTTATAATGCAAACCGGAAAAATATTTTAAACTAGCTTTTCTTTCTTTTACATTTATTACAAAACGTTTGAGTCTTGGACAAATCAAATATAGAGCAATCCGAACTGCGATAATGACATAAGTTTTTTCCTTTTATGTTTTATTTAATAAGATCATTGTGAGAGAGCTAAGTCCATCCAAATCAAGAGTAGCAGCCATATTGTTATTCAATATGAATAATTCAATAAACAGGCCGCATTTCTAAATCTGTGTTAGGCTAGGTTTACATCTGCCTAGAGCTTCTCCAGGTTCTTTTATTTGTCATTATTACGTCAATGTTTTATTCACTGTAGAAAGCATATTACAATATGAAATTTTCTAAGACCCATTAAAACTGAAAGAATTTCTAATAAATTTGAAAGTTTATACGACTTCAAGATAAAGCATTTAATTCTAGAGAACATTTGATGTACTGCAGAGATCTTAAAACAGCGAAAATGTTTTCTGCTGAGGACGTGCATTCCGTTTCATTGGTGGATGCGTAGAAATTCAAATATAGTGAAAAGCTGTGATGCGAGAAAGTGTGTCAGCCAATCAGATAATGCGATGACACTAATTTACCGTATATGGAAAATAAAAAAATATAATAAGTTATGAAACATGTGCAAAAATTTTAGAACACCGTCTCCGTAAATTTAAAAACTAAGCTTATAAATGAAAAATATTATTCTAAATGAATGAATTTTAGTATGAAAGAACTAAAATTACAGTCTTAAAAGAGTGGAAATTTGGCATGGGGAAAGTAAATGAAAAAGCCTTTTTAGGTGGAAATGAGTAAAATAAATGGAAAATATAGAAATTAAAATTATTGTTTTATCCCCTCCTCTAGAAAAAAACCGCAGTAGACATGGAGACTTCAAGGTCCGCTAAATGAGAAATTCACCCCTTAGGTTACAATATTGGCAGACATCAGATATATGTATATCTAACACTGGCGCCCGGCTAACCGAAAAGTACCTTATATTCTTTAAATGCTTAAGAATAAAAGTCTTTGATAATTTGGAGATCATTCACTTGTTTAACCCCTTAACTGATTTGCCCTAACAAAAAGAGTTTGCTATCTTCCATACAAAAAGCTTTTGAATACCACTTAATTTTAACTGTAATCTTTGGTTTGTTAAATGGCATAACTTTTTCGATTGTACAAAGCCAAATATTTTATTAAACAAAAAGTGGTGCCGAGTCCTTATTTTTAATTTAGTGTGTCAAAAAAAAAAAAAAAAAACAAAAAAAAAAACACCAGTTAATCTGTTAAAACAGTTTAATTTTTTTTAAATCAATAAACTAAAAAAGAGGACAAAACCCCATTTTTTCCGTACTAAAATATCTGGCTTCGATAATTGCAAAATGTCCGCCAATTATCAAATCAAAAATTATAATTAAAAATTAGTGGTGTCCAAAAGCTTTTAGTAACGAGATAAGCAATTTCTGTTTTACATCTATATAACTGAATGTTTTTTGGATTTGGATCAAAACCAATAAATGACTGCACTGGTGCTTATTTCCTCATAAAAGAAGAGTTATTTTCATTTGACTTTGCGAAATGCGTTCCAGAATGGGTATCCGAGAATGTAAGAAATCTTCATAATTAATTAATTTAAATGCTTTACAATAAAAATTTCTGATAATTTGTAGATCAATCAGTTAGTTAAAGGTCTTCAATCTGTTACTGCGTAATTTAGCTTATTGATAATTAAATAGATATTTGAAGGGTGTTAGTAATTTTACATCCGTATTTGCGAATCTAAATTACCAGCCCCCTAAAGTATCAGTTTCAGAAGAAGGTCTTCTTCTATCATCTAGGGTGTCTTTTTGTTTGTGAAAAATCAGTGAATGTGTATTCGCAGTATTATTTTACCCGAGGGACCAAACAGGTTATATTTATTACTAGCTAAAGCTCCCGGCGTTGCCCGGAATTTGAAGAATGTTTGTTTTGAAAAATCAATTTTAAAATTACACATAACGATACACATAACATATTACACAAAACAAACAATTAAAAAAAGCAGTTAAAATATGACAATATTTTTTATAATTGTGTTTTTATCATGTTTCAATACGTTTTTTCAAACACATATGATGTTATATACTCACCTGCTGAGGTCCGTTTTATTGCCAATATGACGTAATATTCACTTCTTTTTAAATTCTCCAAACTATTTATTTCATTTTCATTTTTCGCGTGGAAATCTTGCAATCGAAAAGTTATTATGTAATATTCACTTTTTTAAAAATCCGTCATACTATTTATTTCATTTACCTTTTTCACGGGAGAATTTTGCAGTAGAAAAGTTATAACGTAATATTCACCTTTTTTTAATTTCGGTAAACTATTTATTTCATTTCCATTTTTCCCGTGGAAATCTTGCAATAGAAAAGTAATTGTTGTGGTAAGAATTTTATTGTGGATTTTTAATTGTTGTCAACTGCTATAACGAAATATGTTTAAATTTGATAGTAAATTGCTGTTAAATTGGTGGTTTTTTATTAAGTAAAAATTAACTATAAATTATTCCGATTGCGGATTACTTTAGTTGCCTCGGCCGTGTTTTAATACACATGTACGAAACATTTCACAATTCTGACTTCCAAACTGTGGATTTTATAGGATTACAGACAGACAAATTTTCATTTTTATATATTTAATTTCGTGAATTTATGTTATTTATAATCAAATTGATATTGTAGGGAAATAGTAATTTTTGATCCATATTTGTGAACCTAAATTACCAGTCTCCTAAAGTATAAATTTGAGGAAAATAGCCTCTTCTTGTCATCTATTGTGTCATTTTGTTTGTGCAAAAGCAATGAATGAATATTTGTAGTGTTAATTTAATGTCAGACCTCAATAGGTTAATATAGAATACAACTGAGCAGTGACCCGGAGCCGAAAAATTTTTTATGCACCAGCTTCAACTCCGTTCCCAAATAGAATACTGTGGCTCAGGCTCCGAAAACCGCTCCAACTCGGCTCCGACTTCGCACTTTTGAATTGCAAATTTTAATTTACACAGTTAATTTTTTGCTCACAAATTCTTCCTTTACCTTCATTAAAGATCTGACAAAATGCATTTTGCTTCTCCTCAAACTTGAAATGCTTGTTCAGAAAATCTGACATCTTTTAGCTTTTACTTTTAAAAAAGAAAGTTTGGTTGGATTTTAAACACAAAAATCTTAAATTTCTTCTACGCTTTTCAGACAACCAAAATTGTACAACTACACATGTAAACAATAGGCCGCCATATTTGTTTTCAAATAGTCTTGTCACTTAGCTCAAGTAGAAGGTAGAAATGAAGTAGCTTTACCATGTCTTTGTGAGGAGTTTTCCATCTATAATTAAAAAAACCCTAAAAAATGATATAATTAAAATACTATAATGAGGAAATTAAAATATTTTAAGCTTAGAAATTTAAAAGACTGAAAAAAAGATTTAAAAGAATATTGAAAAACTAAAGGAGAACTGGAGCAGGGGAAATTTTAGAGCTCCAGCTTCGGAGAGCTCCGGTTTCGGGCTCCAGCTCCAGTTCAGGTCTCTACAATTGAGTTAGAGTCATCATAATTTTTATTTAATAAAGAAATTGTTTAAAATATTCTAAACAAAATTAACTTTTCAAACCAAATTAAAAATTTAAAGTTATAATTAAATGTAAGTTGAACAATTCATGTAACACCGAGAGCCAGAGTTGGGCAAATTTGTAATTGCACTTATATGCAATGTAATTACATTTTATCGCATGGAATTAATTATAGGTTAAAATTACCTGCCGTAAATAATTCTTGCAGCACTGTAACCGGAACCGCACCCATCCCAATATCTGACGATTTAAAAAGATTTTATACCGATTTAAAAAGGTATATTTTTTATTATACAAATATTTGAAATATTTTCGTGTAAAAATGTTTATATGTCCAATATTCTATGTACATTTTGTCATAAAAGTGCATGAAAGATAATATCTTGCCTCATTACAATAGTTTCATTCTTTATTCATATTAATTAAAACTGCATTCAAAAAAGGATATCACAGGTGGAAATCTCTATAAAAATGCATAATTATGCATCACAGTTGTTAAGCTGTTTTCCGTTAAACTGAAGTTTTGTGTAAACTAAACATATAAATATATTTATATAAAGTATTTTTTTCTAATCAATGCAATTTATATTTGCCAAAATCTGTACTTAACATAAAGATTCAAAAAGAATAATTCTCCAATAAAAAAAAATAAATTATAAAATAACGGAAATTTAAAACATTAACTTAATTTGAATCAAAATATTGAAGTGAGAAAAAAAATTAGGAATGGCAAATCAAATTTATTTATCCAAATGCTAAGAGAATAAAATGAAGTAAACGAAAAAAAAAAATTACTTTATACAAAATGCTTTTAAAGTTTCATGAAAATTGAAGTAGAAGTTATTATTCAAGTCTTATTTTTCTAGAATTTTCCGGAGAGAGAATGTAGAAATAATTTAATTTATTGAAGTATAACGAGTGTTTTCAAAAGACATTTCTAAACTGCATACATTTATGAATTTTTATTTTTCTATGAAAACTTTATATTCTATTTTTTCGCTTTTCTCCGAACTTATTTTTTATTCAGTTTAAAAGCAATGATGATTCAAAATTATGGGATTTCGAATTTGATTCTATGTATTTGATTTACGTTAACATTTTGTTGTATCTGTAGAATTCTTTTCCTTTCTTTATTTAATTTGTTTTAGCAATTGTTTGAAAACATTATTCATAAAAATATAAATTTTATAATTCATATGTGTTAGACTTGATTACTAATGTTCGGAGCATTAAAACGTTAAATTCTGCAGCACGTACTTTCTGAATAAAAAATATGTCTTTATAACAAATGTAACAAATACATGCTAATCCATAATTTGATATCTACATTTCTGATATTATTTCGTTATTGTTAAAATTCTGTTCATTGTATTCTAATTCGTTCTTGTGTATTAAATGCGATAAAACATTTCGAATGATTTTTTCAGTAACTTCCAGGATTAAAAAAGAAATGGGAAACAATTGCGTCATTTATTGACACCGTCATTAAAGCCATGTAGAAGAGAAGTAAAAACACAAAGAAATTTTAGAGACAAGGTACTATTACTTTCACAACAGATTTTTTTTTTAGTTTCCAAAAATCGTTGTTCACTTTTGGGCGGCTGCCAATAGGACCAGTAGAGATTTTTAGAAATGCATAATATTGTTGGCAATGACCGGCGATATCGAACGCTAGTTTTTATTGCCTTTATATAAATTTTAAACGTTTATACAATAACACACATATAATTAATACATAATTTTAATATATAATTTAATTTACAATTAATTTACACAATATAAGTTATACATAATTTTTAAACATTTTATGTTACATAATTTTAATTTTTATATCGTTGACGCTCAAATAGGCAATTTGGCTGAAGATTCAATTACGGAAGGTTAATTATAAGATCATATTAATCCTAAAACATGGCACTCAAAAGAAATCTTTCAACGAAAAAGTAAATTTTATTTTTCTGGTATTTATCATTTCTTTTTTCTTATATTTACTGAATATTAAATAAAGTTGATATTCCCGAGTATTCCAATGTAATTCATTTAAATTTTTAGCAGCTCTTTTACACTTTTACTTTTACACTTCTACTTGCGTTCTACAACTGTCCTCACTATACCAAAAGAGGGTATAACATAATAAAAATTATTTTCTGCCTGTACCGGGAGAAAAAGGTAACTTCCATATTCCTTGTTTTTAAAAATTCAGCTAAGTTTACCCAAACACAGGAAGCCGAAAGGGGTGTAACCCCGTCAATACTGAATTTTAATGAGAAATTCGCCAAGTTAGTCACATGTATCCTAGTTGGCTTTGCTTAGGGGGATTTATATGTGGCATGACAAATTTGGCGATATATTAAATTGATTGCCATAAACATGATTTTAAAACAACATGACGCATGAAGATGGCCAACGAACTCGGTCGATACCAGGTCAAACACTGAGAACAAAAATCCTTTTCATTTTCCAATTTTTTTGTACCTCTTTTTGAATTTAAAAAATAATAATAATTAAATATCCCACATATGGATTGAAGCTTGAGGGATGAAGCTTGCTAACAAACTCGATCGAGACCTTGGTACGTCCTGTATACATGCGCAGTAAGTACGAGAGTTACAGCATGACAAAAATCTGATTGTTTCAAATTGGCAAAAACTCTAGAAAATAGTTTGCGGTGTATTTTAATGATATTGCACTATTTTAAAATTACTGAAATTTATATACAGAGTGTTTACTTTAAGAGGTCACAGTACATATCCAATCAAACAACTTTCATCGAAGCATACACGTTCGGAATTAAAACGCAAAGGTGCTAGAGGACGCCGAAGATATTTTGTTATACGAGGCAAAAACTTTGAAGGAACGATTAAGTGTCAAAAGAAAAGTTTAATGACATGGGATTACAATATGTGTTCAAAAATCTGATCGGCAGTGTCTATGCATACGGTGCCAATGCCTTCTAAGAAAGGATTGGCAAACTTTCAGAAAAACATCAGGCATCTCGCGTACTTCCTCTTCAGCAGTCGAAAGTCTGGCGACGAGGTCTGCCGAAAATTCACCCGGAGTGTCATACATAAAATCCTTCAGCTGTCCCCACAAAATAAATCGAGATATGAAAGATCTGGCGAGCGCGGTGGCCAAGCTACATTTCCACCTCGCCCAATCCATCTGTTGGGAAATGTTCTATCTAGATAGTTTCGCACGTCTCGTAAATAACGGGGTGGTGCTCAATCTTCCTGAACCACATTACTCGCCGGATGTGTGGGGGAACGTCGTTCAACATATCTGGCAGCACCTGTTGAAGAAATGGGGAGTTTTTTTACTGTCAAGGACTTCTGGCAGAAGATAAGATCCGAGTAGGTGGTCTCTGATTTTTCCAGTTGAAACATTGATAGAAAAGCGTCGCTGATGATCATGTGGATAAGTGGCACATTCATTTCGTACATAAATATTGATTGCTGATGTTAAATGCATCTTCATGTGTGAGGATACGTCATCTGTAAAAAAACAGAGTTACCCCAAAATGTGCATTTACCGCGTTCTGCTGTAGAAACCGGCGGGCGAATCCCACACGACGAGGATAATTCTTTTGAGTCAGTGCCTGGACTCGTTGTGCATGATATGTATGCGTACGTTCATCCTTCAGTACTCGCCATGTCATGGAGTCTGATATATGAAATTGCCTAACAACTGCTCGTGTACTGGTATTTTGCTGAACAGACACCATATCCACAATGGTGTCTTTCACAACTAAAGCTCCGTCTGTCTTTGAATGACGTGCATCCAACCAGGAAGCGAGTAAATATCCCGTATTACAAAACTGCCGGTGCAAGAGCTCAAATGTTTTACTGTTGGGCAACAGCCAATTGTGAACCCGCCCTCCGTACACTCGTTGAGTCTATGAGCCATTTCTATTAGCAGTTCCGTAGATAAAATGCATTTCACCATTTTTCCTATTAGTGATGGACAACTTCTTCCTATACGTTCCTACCGCGACTGTCAGTTGCACACTCGGATTAGCGGCTTTTATGTATTAATAGAAATGGAGCTTTAAGGTTTGCATGAACCAAGTTTCCTATTCTGTAAATAGTCTCCTGTGCCAGAACTTACATATTGTATTATTTTTTCTATGTGTAATAGTGTAATCCAGCATTGTATCTTATATGGAAAAAAGGGGAAAACTTCTTTTAACTCCCATTGTTTTTATTGTATCAGTAAGTCCTATTAAGTGGATTTTCCACATTTGGTTCAGATCTGGACTTCTTTTGTTTAGGGTATTTTTATTGTTTTTTACTTGTCCACCAATGTATAATACTGCATTATGAAGTTTGTTTTTCTTCCCTTCAAAATCTGTAATGTACATAAGATTGTATAATGATAAGTCCAGCACACTTGGGATATAACTGGGCTGCCACTTGCAACATTGTTGTATAATTTTGTAAGTTTTAATATGTAGGGGTCTTATTCAACGAAGGTTTTTTCGGGCAGCGGCCCGCGATGATGGTAGTTATTCTGCTGGGCGGGGCTTGTTGAGCTAAAACAATATTGGTAGACCTCCCCGCCTGGTCTGAAACTGAAACTGTGCCTGCATCTTTGCGTTTTATTTCCGACCATGAATTATTCGATGAATGTTGTTTGTTTGGATGTGTACTATCACCTTTTAAAGCTTTGCCCATCTTTTATGAAACATCCTGTATGTTACTGAGGTGTACGACACGTTGCTTGCTGTAGAATATTGTGTCCATAAAATCTAACTTTCCTTTACAGGGACACTCAAACTAATTTGGCAATAGAAAATATTGAACAATAATTGAACTATTGAAGACTATAAAAAATAATTAGTAAAGGGAAAATAAAAGGAAGTACATTTACAGTTGTGGTACTCATTTTTAAATTAAACGTTTTTAATATTACTTGGTGTGTAACTATATGGCTACACAAAATTTCTCAAGTAAATTTTCCTTTATTCATGGAACTTGCTGAATGGAAATTTTGAACTATGCCATTCGTTTAACTGAACTAACATTTAGCATACTATGTAGTATACACAGAAATCTATAGTTCATATACAATGCTGCAACAAAAAAATCGGATATTTTTACGCCTATTAAGTGTAATAGCAAAAATTCGGTTTCCAGATGTGTTATTCGTTTTTGAAATTGTTTATATAGAGATAATCCTTTAAACTTAACAAACTGCGAAGTTTTGTTAAAGTATTCTGAATTTGTTGGAAAATGTTTCATAATGTATGGCGGACGCTTGATTTTTTTTGTTAGTGTTTTACCATGTACTCGGAGTTAACGTTTGTCCAATTATTGTATCAATCTGTATAATAGACACATTTCAGAAAAAAATAAACTATATCATCTATTTTCTTAGTCTAAATATAAGTAAGAAATAGAAAGAGGTTAGCAGACTTAAGATGAACTAAGGGATTTACGAACTGTAGAATTTTGTTTACAAAAAAAATCGGGTATTTTTACGCCTATTGATGGTAATAGCAGAAATTGAGCTTTCAAATGCGTTATGCGTTTTTCAAATTGCTTATTTAGAAATCACCTTTTAAATCTAATGAACTGCGAAGTTTTGTTACAGTATTCTGAATTTGTTGGAAAGTGCGTCATAATGTATGGTGGATGCTTGATTTTTTGTTAGTGGTTTACCATGTACACGGACTTAACGTTTGTTCAATTATTCTATGAATATGTATAACAAAGACATTGCAGAAAAAATGTAGACTATATCATCTATTTTCTTAGTTTAAAGATAAGTAACAAATGGAAAGAGGTTAGCAGAGCTAAGATGAACTAAGGGATTTACGAACTATATAATTTTGTTTTTAATTGATTTTATTTTGATAAAAGTGCTACGTAAAATGAGATTTGGCATTGAAATAGAGAATATAACAATCATTCGTTGCAAATTTAAATATACTTGTATTTTACAATTTTGACCAAATAATTTTTTTTTTTGTATATAAAAAAAAATAAATAAATAAATAAATTACATGAGAGCTACAGTTGTAATACAGAATAATGTTATCACTTCTTGTAAATCTAAATTTATGAACCATAAATCAAAGCTTATTATCATCAACATGACATATTACAAAGATAATTTGATCTGTCAATAACCTTAATTTTCCTACAACAGTAATTTATCATTACGGATCTTCAATAATTTAAAGTACAAATCTCTTTTCTAATGAAAGCAGAGTTATTTACATCATCATCATTTAGGTCTGATTATATGCATGTAAGGCGATCGCATTAACTTTCTCATTGAAACGAATATTGCAGTTTGCGTAAAACGATGCTATAAATATTCATGAGAATTATACTTAATGGACTGATATGAAAGTTAAAGGGCAAGAATTATTCGAAGAATTATTGTAGGTATTCTGCGTCTAAATGTTGTATTAAATGCTTTTAGTATTTTAGTAATTTTCATTTCACTTTAACATACGGAATGCCATAAAATTAACCCTTTCTGACACAACAATCCACATTTAAGAAATTCTTACTCAATTGTTAGAATTAATTTTAAGCATATATATATATATATATTTAATAGAACATAAAAATACAAAGTTAAAGACTGTAAGGTACTTTTTTCATATCCACAAGAAACAGAAAATTTCACATTTCTCATAAATATTGTCAATTTTCTAATACAAAATTGTAACGTATACTAACTTAACCCATTTGTGCCTGAATTTTTGTTTTCTCAAATTTGTTAGTAAAATCACTTTAAAATATTCCATAATGAATTGGAAAAATACTAAACAAAATTACGCTAATTTTCTTTTTTTTTTGTATTTATTTGATAAAATGTAAACTTACAAAATATGGGAATATGCATAATATTTGTAATTGTATAAAATGCGTAATTATTTCTTTTGCCTAAATTTATATAAAATAATCTATTAAATTGTATATTATATATTATAATTAGTATTTTTATGAACAACTAAAAAATATATATTTATTTCTTTTCAGAGACTAAGAACAGTATAAGTATTAGTAATAATAAACTAAGAATACTATTTGAGGCTTAAAAACAGTTTGTTTCATAATCATCTTGAAAAGGACTTTACATAAATAACTCTCTCCTAAATGGCTAAATAAAAATATGTACCCATTCGTGTCTAGCGTCTTATATTTTGCATGTTACAAAAATGCAATAAAAATAGACTCGAACATATAATTTCACAATTTAGTAAAATACATATTTCAACGAAGTCAATAAGCTAACGTAAGCTTATGACTTATTTATTTGAATCTCTGGTAGAAAAAACACAAATAAACTTACATTTTACATTTCGCCATCTTGAAAAATCAAAAATCTACAAACTACTAAAGAATCCTTCATTTAAGCAAATAAATATCCATCTTATACTGTCATCTTTTGGTAAGAGATAAAGACATTTATAGATAATTATCTCATACTATTTTCATGTTGTAAAAAAGAAGAAAATTATAAAAAAATTAATAAAATTCGAGACGTCCAAAAAATATTACACTAGGCATAAATTGGTTAAACCTGTACAACATTCATTTTTGGACGTTCTTAACCTTTTCAAATTTATAAAATTTACAAAGTTCATTTTGAAAATAGCTCTGTGAAACTGATCAAAATTAAATAAAACTTTGGCATGAAAAGATAACTTCGTATCGCCGTCTGTTGAAAATTCTATGAACTATTTATATTTTTGTCTAGGCTGGAATATAACAGAAATATATAAAATTGCCTTTTAAAGCCGATTTTATAAGTAACAATGATGTTTCGGTATGATACACATATGCGAAGCGGTGCTGCAAAGGGTTAAATAAAATACTTTATGAATGAATATTGTATTCAAATATGTAAACAAACATTTTACCGGTTCATTCTTGCTTTTGTTTTCGACAACGTTCCATTGCGGGATTCTATATAAAAAAAGAGCTAACTTTCGTCAAAAACAACAGATATTTATGAAAATTGAGCTCAAACGTATGCTAGAAAATAATGTAATTATTTTGTTACCAAAGATAATTAGTATGTTCTTGTGTAGTATTATATTTGGACTCGTGTGTCTCCGTAGTTCCAGTTTATAACTTTTACATTAGAAAATTAAATCATATATTTATCAGAAAATTTTTCGTTGTTAAGTGTGAGAACTTATTGTCCCGAAAAACAGCCTTATCTTGAAAAGTATCTAAAAAAGGCAGACACAGAAATTGCGGTTGGACCACAATAAGAAAAGTTCTTATGTTAGTATTATGATACAAGATAAAATAACTGTTTGACTTAATGATGAAATTAGTCTTATTAAAACTTAATTATATATATTATTATGTTCAATGCAAAATATCTCTAGTCTTATATCTAATACTAGATTTACCGACAAATTTTCACTGAAAGGTCGGTCTCGCATTTGTGTCTGAAGTACACATTATTATGCAAGTTTTTATTTCTTCAGTTTTTATCTTTCGGAAACCCATCATTTTGACGGCTTCCGGAAATCTAAAAATAATTTTCATATCGGAATGCTAAAAGTATTTGTTGTCAACTGTTTGATATTTTCTAATGTAACTAAAATATCTATTAATTTGGTATTTCACCAAACTAGTAGGTACTGCATGTTTGTGTGGGTAATATTCTTGGTTAACGTCGCAATTGGTATATATAGCTGATATTCAATTTAATAGGATCAAAATTAGACACGGTGTGATTAATATATACACAGTGTTGGCTACCGGGAAAAAAGTGAGATAGTGCGCTAGAACTATATTGTATGTAATTGAAAATTTTACGTAACGTACTTAATTACAAACGAAAAATCAGTGTTGCCAGATTGAGAAATTTGTCCCCATTTTGGGGAATTTTGAATGTCTAGGGGAATTGTTTGGGGACAAGTAGTTCGTGGGGAAATTTTTGGGAATTACAAAAATTTTGGGGGAAAACTTAGAGATTTTTTTTTTTTTACTATTTTTCGTAAAATTTTCTTTTAGTCCTGTAGAGAAACTGGATCTGTATCGAACTCAATTTTGATTTGAAATACAGAAATAGGAAATATCAATCATTATTGTCTTGGATGCGGTTGTGTTCGTTGTTTACTACAGTAGAGTTTACACATATTACAGATGCATGGGACTCTAAAGTTTTAAGCAGCTTAAACCTGCACGTGACTAAATCTGAACGACTTTAACGAAAAATTCCTTCGCCGCACTTTAAAAAAAAATTTAATTTAAATATGTGGAAAGCAGATATTTTTCTCTTATGATATACAAAAGCACATCGATTGATACAGCGAAATTACTTTGCATTATAATTGTGCACTTCAGTATAGGGATGATAAAAAAATTAAAACAGCGTACCATCTCGTATTCATTCAAATCCCAATTGATAAGAGATTGTCTAAAGCTATAGAGCTAATGTAACGATAGTTCAACATTGTTATACAATACTTTTAAAAACAAACGTAAAATAGCTTGTCATTGCAAAATTTATCTCTCATTCTCTTAATGTAGCTACGGAATATGCATTCAGCCCAGTTTAAAAGTTTGTTTTTTGTAAATGGGGAATTTTTTTTTTTTAAAGGCTAGATTTGGGAAAAATTTTTGAGTTTAAATTACTTAAATATTTTTTATAGTGGTAAATTGAAAATTTAAAAATTCCCTTTTTGAGTAAAAACGGAGTAGGGGACTTTTGAGGGAAAAAACACTGATTTGGGGGAAATTTCAGAAATTTTGAGGAAATTGACTTTTGACTATGTGGCAACACTGCGAAAAATTCCTATTGGTCAGTTTTTCATTAGAATTTTTCTAATGCCCCGATGTTGAAATCTTTTGAATTTGTTATCACCTTATTCTTAGATGGCAGCATTGATAAAGCAGTAGATTACTCCTACAACACGGTGTTCCTCTGTAATGTTTTAATCCTTTTGAAGAGAGAAGTTGCCAATAACACATCTACCGAGGGTCTCCTAAAAGCGACAAAAGAAGGAAAGAAACAAACAGTCCAAAACAAGTTCACTTGGAAAAAATCACTTAGTATATCGTGAATGAACTGAAACAATATAATGAGAAATAAATTATAAAAATTTTTAATGTGCCAATAAAACAAGTTCGGTCGTGAAAAAGGCAGTGGCCGTTATAAGTTTAAAATCTATTTAAATGCATTTTAATACTTAAAACATGACAAAATTAGTCTGATTTATTTTATATGCACATTATAATTCTTTCTGTAGACAATTGGGTGTATAATCATCTAAACATTTTATGCACGGATGCAGAAATGAATTCGAATCTATCACTGTACAAGAGCAATTATTGATAGAAGTGTATTTTGTTAAATTGTTCGGGTTTCACCGAAATTAAATTTTAGCCCGAGGAAAAGATCGTTTACCCCTAAATTAAACAATAACATTATCAATTTTGGGCAGATATTGCTTACTTTTGAAATTCAATAAAGTTTTTAGATAATTTAGGTTTTAGTATGTTTTTGTACAGTGCTTAAGAAGTAATTATTTTAATTTATACTTGAACACGCGACTGGTTCTCTCTAACTCAATAAATTACACTCATTAAACACACAATCTAAAAATGTGAACTGTAAACTTTAATTAAAACGTTAAAACTCTCTTGGTTACTCATTCGACAGCGATCGCCGCGAACACACACGATCTCACTGCTCTCAACTGAAAACTTACAGTATAAAACAGTCACTTTGACAGTTAAGAAGAGAAAAAGAAACAGACCATTTAAACTCCGAAATGTCTTTGGATGTAGGAAAATTCAAGATCATTTGCGAAGTTTCTTACGATGCACGAGCAACTGCGAAGCACAAGGTCACTTACCGAGGTGTTGTTTGATACTGAGTGCGATCGAAAATGTATTAAGTAAATATTTTCGAACAATACTTATGTGTTCTAACTTTCCTAAATATACTCAACCATCATTGACATCGGTTTCTGCACATGACTATCTGCTTCATACCTCAAAAATACTCTAAAAACCAATGAAAGATCATGCTCTGTGTCAGTGTATTATTCACAATGTGGTGCGCTACAAAATACTACAAACGCGTAAAATAGTCACCGCTTATCTATCCTCTCAGCAGATGGAATGTATTCACAACAGTTGGAATTGTGTGCTTCTCTTTCTCGATAATTCTATAAACAACGGTCGATAATGTGGCGTGGGTGATAAAGGCTGCCCTTCGACGACCTGTCCATGTACAGGAGTCGCTTTGACGTATATTTCAAGACATTGCACCAACTCATTACCACCTCTTTCGTCATAACCACATTTGTGAGGAAATATTCGCAAATAAGGCAGACTTACCGTAAGCATGCCATTGGCTTCTTTCAGTATAAAACACTCGTTTTGTATCCCCATGGCATTGAAAATCTTGCTTACAAAGGAAATATTTCAAAAGCTGCTAGATGACGATGGTGATTGCCTTGAGTACTAAACGTACAGAAAATTATGCATACGTTTTTATTTCAGAAGATCAAAAATGACACGAAATTCTGTGGTTATCTTATGCAATAGATACATTCAGCTAGATAAACTTCATTTAAATGATAAAGTCAGTCCTACTATTACATACAATAAGTACAATTTAATATCTTTTTTTTTATTAAGGTTTTATAATATAATAGTTAAAGATGTAAAATAAATTTTTATTTCATTAAATTCCTGTATTTTAATCTAATTTGTCTTTGCTCATATTCGTTTATTACATAAAAATTAAATATATATATATATTCGCCTCAAAATATAAACGTAATATTAAAACATTATTTTAATTTTAATGAAAGCAATTAAGTAATAGATAAATTGAATATACATATATATATAAATATATAAACTAAACTTAGAAATGAACATAGAGATTCATTTAAAAGAAATGTATAGCGGCTTTTTCGAGAATCAAAACAGAATATTTTGCTTAAATCTTCTTTTTCAAGTAATTTGGAAAGAGGGGATGTTAAAATAATTTAATTTGTCAAAGTTTAATGAATGTTTCTACAGTCTGCACTGTGAAAAAAATCTTTCAAGAAAATTTTTTATTTCATTTTTTCGTGAATTTTTCGTCCCCATCTTGTATATTTAATTACATACAACCAAAAAAGATTCGAAATCGTACTATTCATGGTTTAATTCGATTATTTCCTTATGGATATAAAGTTTTTTCGCTGCACGTTGTTCAAACCGGGTTGTTTAAAAACGGAATATATAAACGAAACATTTTATAGTTCTTGTAATTAATGTCATCTTTTCGCTGATTACATATTCATAAGATTTTTTATAGAAAACGGAAGAAATCATTATATGCATTATTTTATAACTCTGATAAAAAAATAAATATCGACGAAAGTCTAACGATAATAATAAGTTTTAAAAAAATAAGATATCCAGATTACTTTTGATTTTCGTGTGCTGAAATGTTAAATTAAAATTGCAGAAAATTTATAAATGTTCATGAAAGTGAATGTGGCTAGCAGAATTTGCTTGTTTGTGTATGTGTCGTCCGTCCACTCGTTGCCTATTTTTCGCATGATGTTCTATCCTTTTGTTGATTTCCTCTAATGAAGTTGACTAAGGTGGTTTCTTTCACAATGCACAATACCAAGCAAGTATGAGTTACCATAAGTGATTGCTGTTGTCAGAATCCACTCCATAAATCTTAATTTAAATGTTGCGCGTGGCGTTTGGTTAATTTTTGCTTGTTTACTTATTTTTTACAAACTAAGAAAATCCCATAAAATACCACTTTTAGTATGATCACCTTTATATGTTGCTATTACATGTACATTCGTGGGAAAAAAAAAGTAAACACCCCCTACTAACTCCTCCAAAAATTATTGTAGAAGAAAGTAACTGGTACGGAACGATTGGAAATAAAGTTTGCTTTAAAATGATGTACATAAAATATGCTTAGGGGGCAACCTACATATTAAAAAGAACCCAAACTTCATTTTTTTCAATGGCAATGCCCAATTTTAATGAGATATTTCAAATCTTTGGTTTAAACTATGCCAAGACACCAAATTTCAAGTCATTTGAATGATAAGTTTTTGAATTATAAATATTCAAATTTTAGTGCTTCTAATGTTAAATTACATTTTCATACTTTTATTAACATCTCTTGAAATTATACTTCTAATGTGCTAATTTTTTCTGTAGCAATATTACTAAAATACCCAAACATAAATATGTTGAATTTGCAATTTTTTTAATTTTATGATATGAATTATGAAATTAATATTCGCAAAAAATTATGAATTGCAATCTACAATTTTTTTTTTATCGATTTAGATTTATTTAGTCCTTCTTTATGGAAATTCAAAATTTCATATTTTTTTTCCAAGTAGTATTCAAATTATGCTTAAAAAACGGCAAAATGATGCTTTAATGGGGCGTCTATGATAAAAGTGACTAGATATTTTGAAATTTCTTATACTACCTTGTTATCTAGCAGTCTTAAATGACTGCTTGAGTGGCGCTTAAGATGCCTTGATCAAGAAAGGGGCTCTCTCGGTCAACAATCAAGCGCCGAACTTTAATTTGGATACAACCACTAAAATACGCTCGTTTTAAAATAATTAATTTTCGGAAACTTGTAGTACAAATTGCATACAAATTTATTTTTAGGCTAATTGAAGGGTGTAGAGTTCATTTATGCTGTCAGCATTGTGTACTGCTATTGAAAAAAAAAGTTATGGTTCGTTTTAATATGTATATGGCCCCCTAAGCAAATTTTATATGCATCATTTAAAAGTAGACATTTTTAAAAATCGTGTGGTACCACTAACTTTCGTCTACGATAATTTTTTTGCAGAATTAGTAAGGGGTGTTTACTTTTTTTTCCACGACTGTACAAACAACATTATACAACTATCTTCACTATACAGTGCGGCTGCTAAAGTCCGTTCTCACCCCAACAATTTCTGAACGGCAAAAGCTATAGTCATAAAAATGAAGTCTAGGGGGGCTAAAGGAGCCATGCACTACTGAATGAAACCGCCTACGGTGCCACCTGGTGGAAAACTGCGGAGTTAGCATTCCCATCTCGAAAACGGAAAGAGATAGGGGGGGGGGATTATTTACAATGTTGTAGAGCATCATCCATTTAGTACGGAAAGATACCTTGTGGACATTAATACGAAGAACAGAAAGATTAAAACTCGCATCTGTTTTGTCGTGATTTCTTACACTGTGACGTGACAAAACGACCTTAGGAAGTAAAAAGTACTAGTTCTAACATTATACCTTTATTTGAGAAGCTCAAATTTCTCACCGTCAGCTACAAGTCACCTTTGTCCAAAAGATGATCATTTCGCCTTCCGTTCAAGTTTCGTGACGTCGCAGTGTAGGAAGCGAGGCTATCGAAAAAGACAGGCTACCGCGGTGATCCCACGCGTCGTTTTTATAGAGCGCTAGAGAGCCGTAATACTTTTTTCGTACACCTTCGTTGGTACATTCGAGCATCACGTGACTCCAGCGGTCTGTAATAAAAGATACGTGGAATGCACTGCGGTAGCCTGTCTTTCTCTTTAGCTTCGGTAGGAAGCCACAACAAAACAAATACGAGTTTTAACCGTTCTATTCTTCGCATTAATGCCCATAAGGTGTCTTTTCGTACTAAATCGATGATGCTCTACAAATTTGTAAATCCCTTTTATTCGCTATCTGTTTCCGTTTTCATGATAGGAATGATTAAACCCCAGTTTTCCATCAGGTAGTACCGTGGGCGGTTTCATTTAGTAGCGCACGGTAACTTTATTATACCTAGAGCCCACTTTTATGACTATAGCTTTTTACCTTTCAAAAATTTTTGGCGTGACAACGGTTCATTAGCGGCACACTGTATATTGTAATATGATACAAAGTTTCCTTTAACGATGCTCAATAAAAAAGTTTATGTATAATAGATGAAAATAAATTTAATTAATTAGCTTTACACATTGAAATATTTCACAGTATATTCAATTATTTTATGGAAAAACACTTTTAGAAATATTTAAAATAACTTTTTTATTAAAAAATATTGAAAAAGCAATTCTAAAACCCTAAGTTGTTATTAATATAAATATTCATAAATAGTTTTAAATATGCAGAATCATTACAATTGAGAAAAACGTCACAAAATAAGAAAGATTTTTAATGAAAACAAAGTTATTCTTTTAAATATCAAACTGTAATGTTTATTAGAACAGTTTAAATCTTCTTGCACCATAATACCTATAATTTATGCAGTTTTATATTTTATTCAGGAAAAGTAGTTCTTCGGAAAAAAGTTTTCTAATCCATTAACATTCTGAAACTTTTTGAAAACTTCTCTTTTCGTTTCATTTTATTTATACGTAAATATTTTTTTCATAACAAAGGTATTAAAAGGATATTAAATTCCTTTTATGCGGAGATGATAGTGAAAAATATATATCTTGATTGATGGCAGATGAATACGCCTTGTTGTTTTCTTTATTTGATTGCGCATTATAAAACTATTAAGGCTTTTGACCCGTTTGGACATTTTTATCGGCATATTATACTGAACCTTAAGTGGCAATATACAGTGGTGGCCAAACTTTTGGACATTTTTTGAAATTTTCATGTTTTATAATCTTGTGTGCTTATAGAATACATTAATTTTCACTTAAATACAAATGTTTATATATCAAATTCTAGGAAATTTAATGTAGAATTTAATAAAAAATAGCAGAACTAAAATATCTGCATTACAAAAAAAGTTACTCTCACTTTATTCTAAAATACAAACACAATTAGTCACGAATGCTGAAGTGTATTGTAATAAAAGCTTCCTAGCCAATCACAATGAGTGTTTTGAGAACCAACCAAATGTCAATAACTAAAGTGTAGTATATTTTGATTTGTAAAAGCGGTATTTTGATGGAATGAATTTTTCAGAAGGGTGAATACTAATTTAACTAAATAGAATGATTTTTTAATATATATTTCTATTTTGTTCTTAAAGCAAATAGTTGAAAACAATGTCATCAACAACAAGAACTGATTGGACACCAACAAAAAGAAGCAGACTTGTCATATTGAGAGAAAATGGCCTGTCTTATGGTGAAATTGCTAGACAGGTTATTGGATCAGTCACTTTATCTAGCGTACGAAAGGTGTGCTTATGTTATGAAGAAACTAAATCAGTGATAAACAAGGCTACATCAGGCCAATAAAAATGCACAAGTGCTTCTGACGATAGAAAGATGAAAGGATATGCCTAAAGATAAAAGCATTTCATCAGATGGTGTTAGATGTGAAATGAATGCAATGGGTATTTCAGTTAGTTCAAGAATTATAAGGAGAAGATTTGCAGGTTTTGGACTGAAAGGTAGAATTGCGAGGAAAGAACCATTTTTAAATCTTCAGCAACGCAAGAAAGGAGTTTAATGGGCAAAATAACACATTAATTGGTCAGAAAATCAATGGAAGCAAATAATATGGAGCGATGAGAGTAAAATATTGCTCTTTGGTATTGATGAGCGAAAATATGTGAGACACGGAGTAGGAGTAGAGCTGCATTCTGATTGCGTTGAAGGAACTACAACGAACCCAACAAGTGTCATGATTTGAGACTGCATATCTTCAGATGGTGTGGGCCGCTTTCAAGTGATTAATAACATCCTAAATGCAAAAAAATACATCGAAACTGTCTCGGAACCAAAACTGATACCTTCCATCAGGGATCTCATCTCCAATAAAGAACAATTTATCTTTCAGCAGGATTCAACTCCATGCCATACGGCAAAAATATGCAAAGAATGATTCAAAAATAAAACCATACAATTTTTACTTTGGCCAGAAAACAGCCCTGATCTGAATCCCATAGAAAATTTGTGTCCACTTTTGAAAATCCTTGTACAAAAAAAGCGTCCATCAAATAATACGCAATTTATTGCAGCTATAATTGATTCTTGGTATCATGTGATTAAAAAGGATGAACACCAAACACTAGTTCCCTCAATGTAATGACGCTGTGAAGCTGTAATAAAAAATAAGGCTTATCCTGCTAAATATTGAATGTATAAGTGCAACTTTAAAATATAACGAAATCTTAGACAGATCTCATAATTTGCAAGCGTACCTTTTTTGTAATGCAGATATTTTAATTACGTTTTTTTAATTAAATTCTACATTAAATTTCCTTGAATTTAATATATAAACATTTGTATTTAAGTGAAATTTATTAAATTCTTCAAGCACACAAATTTATAAAACATGAATATTTCAAAAAATGTCTACAAGTTTGGCCATCACTGTATGTTATATTTATCAAAAAAATACATTTTCCTTCTATAACCTATTTAATTAATTGTCACTACTGGTGAAGAGAAAATTGATTAGAGATGATGCTATCAATTTAAATTTCAATATTTTAATATTTTAATATAGTCATTTTCTGTAACAGAAAATGTTTAGAGTGTTTTTGCTAAAGCATTAGTTACGGTTGTTCTCATATCCAAAGAGCTACTTTCTGACACATTTTTGCATGGAAATGGTATGTGTTATTCTTCATAAACATATAATCGAATGAGGTTTTCTATATTTTTTTGTAAAAGAAGATCTTTCTGAAATTACTGTCCAATTTAACGGTTTTAATCTAATTTCCGGGTGCTCGGGAGAAGATAAAACCTGTCGTAACGTAAACACAATCGCTTGTAATTTATGTATCAAAAAATGTGAAATGCCGTTGGACTACAATTCGCTCCAATAGTACTTCCACCTATTTAATGCCTTTACGTTTAAAAATGAGTCATAAAATGTGTCAGAAAGTTTCGTGATGTTGAACAGGGAATTTAAGAACCGCCTTAAAAACTTCAAAATAAAGTGATGTTTGAGTACACAAAATTCCATCATTTACTTACATTAGACAGAATTTTTAAGAGATATTGTTTATAGCGTTTTCAGTGCCATTAGCTAACTTAGACGCTGCAGTCTACTTAAGTACGGCCAGAGCAGCCCTTTTGATTAGTTCGTAAGTTAAGTTTTAAATTTAGTAAAGTGCATTCAATTTGTCTGTGAGCTAGTGGAGTCCAAATTTGATTGCCATAGTTAGTTTTTGATTGCTCCACTTCAAATTTATCTTCTTAGTCATTTTAAATAAATAATTGTTATTTTTGCATGCAGTTTTATGGACACCTTCTCACGTGACGTTTCAGACGTCATGTTACATCAGGAACTGTTATCACGGTAGCCCAGTTACAGATTTTCGACTGAGGCGCTCCTAAAAGTTTTTAAAGAGATTTTGTTATTCCGGAACCTTTTTAACAAAATCTAACAAATTTTAAATTGATCTAATCCTCAGCCTCCCCCCCCCCAAAAAAAAAAAAAAAAACTTAAAATAATTTCCAATTGAATAAAAGTTTTTTTCTTTAGAAAATTTATAAAATAGTAACTAGGGGGCTCTGCCCCCTGCAAGCTACGCTCGCCAACCCCCGTTCAGACACCGCAGAATTGAAAAACATGCTAATCTGATCGGTTTAAAAAATATTATAGAACATTGAATTATACTGAAAAAATCTGTGCAGATCTCCCTGTAAACGGGTTTGCATTCGATTTCCTTTGATTTCAAAATTTAAGGCCGAATCAGTTGCTGTTAAGACATCCAATGGTTGTTTTCGTGTTTGATTAAAGAGGATCAGTTAAACGTTTGAAAAGAAGCTAAAAATAAATGGAATTAAGTGTACAGAGTCTTTGTCTCCCGGTATTTTAAAACAATTTCTGTAACAATAACCTAAGTCATGTGACTATCACCAAGAGTTCCGTGCGAACCACTTCGCACGGCACTTTTTTATATTCCTGGTGTCATTTTGGTACTTTAATATTAGCCAGATACAGGTGATAAGTCGCCAAAAATTATTCTATCGTCATCATTTCATCTATATTATAATATTCCAAGTCATGTAACTGCCATAAATAAATACGCTCTGATCCCTTCGCTTTTCATATGAAAGTTTGGCCCAGATATCATATACGGCCCCATATTGGCGCGATTTTTTCCGATGCTAAATTGGGGAAAAGATCAACAGCATAAACAACAACATACGGCTTATCATATCAAGCAAAATAACGATACTATGGCGCCAGTTAAGTACCCGTTGCGTATATGACATTAGCGTCAGAAAAAAACAGGGTCAATATGGGACCGTATGTGGCATCTGTGCCGAAAGTTTTCTATTTCGATTAAAAAATAATAATTTTTTTTTTCGAATAATACTACATAAAAGCATTGTCGCAAAGAATTCTTGGTACTGTTACGCTAGCCGGGTGCAAATCTCGCCAATAACTATTTTTCAACTCGCCAGTTAGCATTTTTTTTTCGAGTTGTAAATTGAAACATTGCTTTGAAGTTGAAATTAAATGTCATCGTTTGTTACATCATTTAATATTTGGCCAGATGCCATATACGCACCCGGTTTGGCGTAATTTTTTTTTTACGAAAATTTGGCGAAATCTTCGTTTTCGAATACCAGTTACATATGTATTTTTGGTACTACTTAGTTATCCCGTCGAACAAAAATCTATCACCAAACTATAAGATTAAATGCCAATAATGGTTGATAAATGTCACATTCACTTGACGCAAGTTACACGTCTTTACGTCATCAAGTGATTTTGTATTTCGACGTTTTATTTGTATATTTATTAAAGTTATACTATTTTCTTTGTTTTTCCGTTATTTAAAATAAAAATTATGTCAATTTGTATAATTTGGCCAGTGGTTTGGCGATTTATATAATTTGGCGAAATGGGTCGATAGAATAACTATGTAGTACCGTATTTTTTAATTATTTTCTATTATTTTTTTTATTTTTAAAATTCCAGAAATTTATAACTTTTAGACGTATTCAAGGAGAAATATCTCCTTTTATCAAATAAAATTATCGTTTACTTTTAAATATGACGTCATTTTCAGTCGCTGAAATATTTTGCCTATTGACTCAAACTCAATATCAGCGAAATACAAAAAATAGTGAAATATAACAGCATCATCAGGGAAATTGTGTCTTTTTTAAAGCGTAACGTCATTTTCTGTTCAAATTTGTAAAAATATATTTTTAATTGTAATGAGAAAATGGCATAAGTAAGAATATAATCAATAAAGATAACTAATCCACTTTTAATAGAAATGAAGTACTTCAGTTGCCACGATTAGAAAATTGGTATTAAAAACTATAAAAAAATTAATATCTCAAAAATAAATTGAGATACAGCTTTCAAACAAATTGCATTTAAAGGTGCATTTTTTTCTGCGTACGACGGTGTAAACATTTAAAATGTGGGATGTTTAGAAGATTAAAAATTTGCTGTAGCAAAAATTGCAAAAGCGAAATTTCATTTCAAATTTCAAAGTGTTGCCATTCGCAGAATGACGTATGCGTTACGCACAGATATGTTTGTCCTTTATAATATAGATAGGGTAGATATAATTCCAAATACGTATGGGAAATTTAAAAAAAGTGGTAATTTTTCTATAATCAAAAATTTTAATTAGAATTAACTTTTTCTATTATTGCAATTTTAAATATTTTAATCACAAACTCCTAAAAATGTATGTTAGTGTCGAAAATCGGTATATCGATAAGCTGTTGACAGCCCTCAAAATTTCACATATAAAAAAAAAAACTACAGTAGCGCTCAAAAGTATTTTGACAAAGATAATAATTGACTTATTTAAAAACTATAATAAAATACAAAAATCAATCATTTATTTTATTTAACCATATTCAATGTTGTACAGAAATATTTGCTAGAAAATAATGTGAAACCCGTAAAAAATCAGAAAAATTATAAATCAAAAGTCTATTCCCATTACATTCATTTTCATATTAGACACAATGATTATCAAATATTGTAACGTGTCAGTCGACGTGGCATTTAAAAATAATCACAATAAGTCAATGTAAACACTAATCGAAGCTATAGAGCAACTGACGCCTTCAACAATAAAATACAAATTAATTGTCAAAATACTTTTGAGCTAAGGAGGAATCATATTTCTTCGGTGGCGCCGAATGTATAAACAAACAAGTTGAAACTTGATGCCTTTGAATAACCGCAGTCATATTGTTTTTAATGATAGAGAATATATTTTCTTTTATATTTTTATATTAAAAAAATTAAGGGCTAATATAATAGTGTCAAAATACCTTTGAACGCTACTATAAAATTTTTCTTAAAATCTACTCAATATTGCAAAAGTCAACACTGATATTATTTTTAAAAGCTCATATTAAATAATTGTTTTTTATATTTTTATAAAATTTAGTGTGTATAACTTGATAGGAAAAAAACATATTGTATATTATTTTTTAAAAACACGTACATTTTTATTTTTGCAATTATGATTTATTGCGATCGACATGTTATAAGAATTATTAAATATTTCAAATTTAGTTAATTTTATTTGTCAAATTTCATGTGAATGTGTCACACGCCCTAAAAAATATCTTTTGGAATTTTTACTGTTCCTTTTAAAGATTTTTCGTACATTATTTAATTTTTCTGGCGTTAAGTTAAATATTAAATGTACAGATGTAGACTAGAAATTAGTTACTGCTGTTTTTTTTTCAGATTAACGAGCCGAAGATTTGAAAAACGAACGAGAAAAAAATTATATCGTCAGAGGCCGAGCATAGTGCCGAAAGCGCGCAGAGAAAATTTTTAATGCCATTTTATATTTCTTTCGAGACTAATTTTCTAATTTAAATCATGTTCGTACATTGAAATATGTAGTAATCCTAAATTCTCCATCATTTATAAAGTTTCCTGATTTTCATGTACCTAAACACATGCTTAAAATAAAATATGTTATTTATATCCAACCAATGGCAGAAGTATGTTGAATCCATAATTCATATTTATCTGTATGATAAAGACCAAACGCGTCGGTGCGTAACGCTCACGTCAGTTTGATGTTGGCAACAGCAGACAATTAAATTTCGTTTTTATTGCAATTTTTTAAACTTCTAAACATCGCTCATTTCCAATTTTTGCACCGTTGAATAGAAAAAACAATTATAAATGCAGTTTGTTTCCAAACTTTATTGCAATTTGTTTAAAAACTGTATCGCAATTTACTCATTTTTTATGTCTTTTAAAATAGTTTTTAAACATGATTTTTTTTAAATCTTTCTCTTTTGCTCGTAAACAATTGGGAAAGATAAACTCATTTGCACTTAAGTTAACATAAATAATTCAGTTTTGTTTCCGTCTAACATTCCATAACGAAGTTAAAACTCCATCAATAAAATAAAATAATAGAAATAAAATAGAAGTTTAACAAACTTATATAATTGAACTACGCACTTAAAGAACTTAAATGTTCAGAGATAAAAAAAGACCGCTGTAACTAACGAAATCTTCGTGATTTCTTCGACTATTAACTAATACGAAAGTATCCCTTTTAATAAATTTAAAAAAAAATTATTTGAATATCAAATTCATACTTTTCAAATGAAAATGTTTTTTGGTGTTGTTAGCGGACAATCTAAAAACATACATTAATATAAAAAATGGTTTTCCCTTATATTCTGTAATCCGGCTGGTCTGGGTTGGATCCTCTAGTTCTTTCAAAATATAATTTTTCAATTATGGCAGAAATAAATGAGTTTTGTTTTGAAATAATTCTGAGAAAGGATTTCAAACAGAAAGCGAGGATAGAAAAAAGATGTCATACGCTTCGACTACGTAACTAAACACAGGGCGTTCAAACGCTTCAGAAACTTATATAATATTACTTCTCCTTACGTACCATCAATAATTAATTTAATTCCCTTTTATTAACACTTTCCAACAAAGTTGAAAAGTGTTTATGACTTCGGTTTGTCTATAAGTCTGTCCGACTGTCCGCGCTCTAACTCCCGTAAATATACTCGGATCGTTCTGCAATTTTTGGATGTTAGTAACCTCTACCATAGCACGAATCCTATATCAAATGAAGTTTGTAGCACGTTTAGTTCATTTA
Source organism: Maratus speciosus (assembly GCA_963932465.1). Lineage (NCBI taxonomy): Eukaryota > Metazoa > Arthropoda > Arachnida > Araneae > Salticidae > Maratus > Maratus speciosus. The sequence continues at coordinate 61,450,370 of OZ010788.1, forward strand.
CAGGGACAGTCAAAAGTTTTCTGTTACATTACGGCCTATGAGAAAAAATCGTTTAAAATGATTTTTAATGATGTTACATGCTTTCAAACATAATAAATTTGATATGCATTTATCAAGTGCTCTAAAATATGCATTCTGTAGAATATGCGGCGCAAGGAATAGTTATTATTCATTTACATGGCCACACAAAAGGATTCCGTTACATAATGATATAGGGGTGGAGGGAATTTTTTCCGGCGTATTTCAATTATGTTAAATTATTTCATGTATAATGAAATTGATATACGTCGCTGAGGTTTACTATAAGTTATTTCATGTATAATGCATGCATAGCAATATTTACAGGGACACACAAAAGATTTCAGATACTATATTGTATCCGATGTACTGTACATTAGCAATGATTGCTGTAAATGCATTTTTAATTATGGTATGTGCTTTTATGTTTCACTATATGTATGCATTGTATATGGTGTGTATAAATGCTCTAATTGATATACAGGGCTACACAAAAGAATTCGTAATGGTTACTGGGTATGATTGCAAATTGCTTAAAGGTGGTTTTTAAATGAGTTATGCATTTTTACGCTGGACTTAATTTAGTTTACTAAGAAATGTTGGTAGAATATGCATAAAATGATATACAGGGTCACGCAAAGAATTGGATACATGGCCGTCTATAAATGATAATTTCTGGAAATGTGATTCCAGTAGTTTTAAGGGTGTTTTACTTTGAATTAAACTTTAGATAAATAGTGGCGTGTAATAAAGGTACTAGGTTAACTACAGGGTTGTACAAAACTATACAAGTATGTTTCCATCTATTAGTATAAATTGCTGAAAGAGAAATTTCAACCTGTTATATGTTTTCTTGCTAAACTAAATTTCTCCATTATATAGTATCTATATCAACCTAGAGATTAAATACAGGGCTGTTAAAAAGAATTGGAATACATATTTGCTTTGGAAGGTAACTGCTGAAATCAGTTTTTCAAATGTTTTATGCGTTTTCTAAAATGTTTAGTTAGTTCTCTTTTATACTTTATTTCCTAAATAACGAAGTTTTGTTAAAGGATTCAGGAAGTGTTGGAAAGTGTTTCATAATCTATGCTTAACGCATGATTTTTCTTACTTGTTTTAATTCTGAAAGGATTGAAAAATACTTTTGTATATATTAGACCAGGGTTGTCAATCAGTCGCCCGTGGACGCCATGGCGCCTTTTGAGGATTTTCTTGGCGCCCTTTCGAATGATCCTCATTACAAATAGTTCTTAAAATAAAAAATCAATTTTCAAACATACTTTTTTAAGGGGTTTCGGGACTCTTAAATCTTCAAAATTGTAATTTTTTACGATGTTAAACCCCTATATTTTCTGAACATTTTTATGTAATTGTTTCCTTGAAATTACCATCAGAGCACAAGTTATGGCTTTTAGAATTATATCCGCTGAATAGCTGAAGCGGTGTTTCCACAACTTTGAAGTATTTTTTCTCCAAATGACGTTTTGCACGATTTCTCGAAAACTTCTGAATATTTTTCATGAAATTTTCAAAACATATATTTCATATTAGTCTGTATAAACATAAACTAAAAGTTTCCTTTTATAGTTCAAAAAAATATTTTTTTAGGTGATTATACTGTTGAAATTTTCAAAATTGTGTATTACCTAAAATGAAGTTTGTATTAAAAATATAAAAATGCTTTAAATACAAATTTATTTAGTTTCTGAATAATTATTACAATCTGACGTATAAATAGGCAACAAAATTTTCATTCTAGTTGCAAAATTTATTTTGTAATCTTGCGCGTAAACTGTTATACCAAATTTCTGCATGTCAATGTCTTTCACTTTTGAGCCCCCTATAAATGCTAATTCTGCGTCTTGCTATTTTTTAAATACATGAAATAAAAGAACATATCTATATCTTTCATCCCCAATAAAAATTGCGTTTTAAAATCATATACGTTTTAAGATATTAAATGTTTAAAATGGTCTATTTTTAATTTTTTCCGATTTTAAGAGTCCCGAGAACCCTTAAAATCATTTGTGTTCGACATAAATTTTATTATAGGCGGAGTTAAATTTTAGACTACTTTCTCTACAACATAATTTGATAGACCCCGCTCTCAAGAAAATGTAATTCTAAACTTACTATAATTTATGCTTTTTTCTGTAGTTATTTTTCACATCGAGCTCTGCTTAGTAGGGAACTTATAGCTCACATTCTTCAGTGTATGTGCATCTTATAAGGCGTCTGCATATCATAGTCCTCACCAGTGATGCATCTATGGCCTTTTTTTATATTAAGAAAAATCTAAATTCATACTCGAAATTGCTAATAATAAATTGTACTTTATTTAATAGACCGGGAGGCGGTAAAATCAAATATTAGTATAAATTAATTATAGCTCAATGAGAGAGAGATATTAAGAGAATTCAAATATCAGTCATGTTTTGTAAATTCAAGCTTTTTTCTTCCCTTAATAGGATGCCTTCAGTTTTGCTATTTAATATAATAAAAAAAAAATTTAGTTACGTTTTCAAATATAACCCCAAATAGACCCCACGCTCATGCTGAGTCTATCGCCTGTATAATGTAGATAATATATTCATTAGTATTGTTTTCAGTTTGTCTTTTTTTTTTTTTTTTTTTTTTTTTTTACCTTATTCAGAAATGTACTATGGAGATTTCAATCGATGAAAAGTGCCTGAAATATAAAAATTTAAAGAATTCAATTTCTCAATATATATTTAAAATATGTTTTAAATATTTATTTTTTATATTTAGTAACAAATGGTCCTTTTTCATAAATTCTTTCTTTTCATACTAATATCAATATTAAAAATTGTATAGCTTAATTGTTCACTGAATTGAAGAGCAAAGATTTTATATTAAATTTTAATTTTTTCACTTGCGTTAACATTGAGCAAAATAAAAAAATATATATAATTCTGAACTAGTGAAATCGATAAAAAAACTATTACTTTTATTTTAAAAATACGACTGAGGACGCCACTTGAAAAGGATTTATTTTAAAGGGGGGGAAAATCTGTATTTATTACAAATTTCTGTTGTTTTAACGCATTTAACCATATATCTGTTTACAAATTTGTCTACGTAAAATGGAGCAATCCGTCAATTTGTGAATGAATAAAATTTTCATTTTGAGCCCGAACCAGAAGACTGGTATAAAAATTGAGCCCGAGCCGTTGTAGAGCCCACGCTCATGCCGAGTCTATCGCCTCTCTAATGCAGATAGTATATTTATTACTATTAGTTTCTGTGCTTTTTTTTTATTTTTGTTTTATTCTTATTTTATTTTTTTGTATTCAGAAATGCACCATGGATATTTCAATCTATGAAAAGTGCCTGAAATATCAAAATTTAAAGAATGCACTTTCTCAAAATATCTGTAAAATATATTTTGAATATTTATTATTTATATTTCCTAACAAATGGTCCTTTTTTATAAATTATTTCTTTGTGTACTTATATCAAATTTAAAAATTGTAAAGCTTAATTTTCCACTCAATTGAAGAACAAAGGTTTTATATTAGATTTTAATTTTTTTGCTTGCGTTAACATTAAGAAAAATTAATAAAAAATTATAACTTTGAACTAGTTAAATTGATAAAAAAACTATTACTTTTATTTTAAAAATGCGACTGAGGACGCCACTTGAAAAGGATTTATTTTAAAGGGGAAAAAATCAGTATTTATTACAAATTTCTGCTGTTTTAACGTATTTCACACACAATATATCTGTTTACAAATATGTTTTCATAAAATCGAATGTGTCAATCGAAATCCGTCAGTTTGTGAATGAATAAAATTTTCACTTTGAGCCCGAACCAGAAGACTGGTATAAAAATTGAGCCCGAGCCGTTGTAGAGCCCACGCTCGTGCCGAGTCTATCGCCTTTCTAATGTAGATAGTATCTAACAAAATCATCGCTGTGAAAAAAGGGAGCCTAGTTCTGTAAAGAGAATGGCAAAAAAAGAAGTGATATCTAAGTGTGTGCCAAGTTCAAATAAAATTCACTCAAACTTACCTACTGAAGTATTATAGCATTTTTTTAAATTGTTTAGAAATAAAATTTATTGATAGCATATTAATAATAAATCTAGAACTTGGCAAGTTTTTACCTAAGAGTCATTTATTTTTAATAATGATATTATTATATCAAATCTTGTTATTTCATGATAGCCTTAATTTCTGTGAGCTCCTTCCCCTTGAAGCGCGGTGGGATAAAATATATCCCACATAATTTTACAGCAAACAGGGACATAGCCACAGATATTTTTTAGAGGGGGGGGGGAGGAGAATTCGAAAATTTCCCAACGTGAAAAAAATTGCTCCAATTTTCGACTAAAATGATATGCACAACGTGTGTAATAATTATAATGATACTTTTGCATAAAAAATTACTTTCCAAAGAAAATTTCTGAAACTGAAAACATAAAAATTCTAATTATGGGTTTATTTACTAAGAAAATAAACACGCTTTTCACTTTCTTCTATCTTTACAAGAATAAAGTATTGGATTCGTCAAAAAAATTCGACTTCCGGTTTTAGACTCATTCATCCGTTTTAGTAAGTCCTGAACACGATTCGACTGTTTTTAGAAAATATCTGTCTGTCTATATGTGACAAATTTTGTGGGCGCTCTAACACAAGAACTAATGCACGAAATTTAATAAAACTTTAGAGATTCACTTATACAGTCGAACCTCGTTAACGCGAACACTCAAGGGAAAACTTTTTTTGTTCGTATTAAAAGTAGTTTGTGTTATCGGAACTTAACTACATTACATACAACTGGACGAGGCAATCGGAAACACTTCGTGTTAACGAGGTTTGACTGTACCTTGATAAAAATTGGTGCTGATTTCTTTTTAGTGTAAATCGCAGAAAAGGTGGCACTGCTATGCGGCATTTTTCACAATTTACATGATTTTAGCGATAATTATATTTCAAAGACTATTGCACGGAATTTGATGAAACGTCATATTCTGTTAAACCTTGACATAATTTGATGCATATTAGCTTTTTTATGTATATCATATAGCAGGTGGCGCTGCTATGCAGCTTTTTTCACGATTTTGCAATAGCTGTATCTCAAAAACTAATACACAGAATTTAGACAAACTTCATATTCCACATAAGTAGCACTTCCACATAAATAGATCCTTATTAGGTTTGGGTCTATATTGTCCAAAGATATCGCTTTTGTGCACTTTGAGCAAGGAAATTTGGTTGCAGACATCTAAGAGGCTGGGTGCCAAAATTCAATGATTTGTTTGAAAAATGCTATGCTTATATCTCCTTTTTAAATGCACATAATTCAACAAATCTATAGCTTTAGAGTTTGTTAATATAGGCAAAGAATTGTCATTTAATTTTGGCACTGTGATTGCAAATTTTGAGGCATTAACATGTATGGAGTAGAAGAAAATTTTGGGATTGGCATATCCGACTAGTTTTTACTTAATATTAATTCTTGTGGTCTTCAAAGAAGCCCACCTGTTAATAACATCGCTTAGTTTAATAAAATTCCCTATTTCACTTTCATATTTTAAAAGCGTTAGACTGTCAAGTCTGTCATCCCCATTGTAGCTTGCAATATATATATATATATATATTTTTTTTTTGACTAAAGATTCTTTCATTAGATGCAACGCCATAAAGATAAGCTGCTGTGAATGTTAAGGTACGAGTATATAGTTTGACGGCGTGAGCCAAATACTCTTTGAATTTCATGACATGAGTAAACGGTTTGTTAAGTGAGTTGGGATTTGGTTTATTTCTATTTGACCCTGCAAGTCATGTACATCCGGTTTCTCATATCCAGGTGGAAACATTATTAACTTTTCCCTTGCACAATTGTAATTTTAATATGGAATGCATGGCTGCAATATTCTCTTGATATAGGGAACATCGTCATTTAAGCCCATTACTAAATTCACGAAATTTTCTTGTATTTCTTATAATTATTTACTGTAAAACTTATGTGTATCAATGTCCATTGCTGTGCTATTATTTTTATCTATTGTCTTTGGTGAAACCGTTTTTCTACGGTGCTTTCGGAACTCAGATTCTCCAGTCACATTCTAATATTCATAATTGTTTGTGAGCTTGTCTGTAAGGAAATCTTTATTTCTTCAAAATTTTATTCAAGTGCAACGTGTCAGTGTTACAGTGCATGTCGATTTTTTCTTCAGTTGATGGACTGCTTTCATGGTCATATTTCTGTTCCAAATTAAAATCGTCCATTTGTTACCTTTTTCATCCTCGAATGGATTTTTAGATGCTCCAAAATATTGCACGAAAACTCTTTTCCTATTATGAAGGGTTTCTTCGTGCTGAGATTTATAGTAACTTTTTAGAACAGCTTTAAGCACAGAACACTGTACTTTTGGTTTAAAATTTTATAAACACGTATGAATATAAACGAACAGGACTGATATATATTTCCGAACACAAATAAAAGTAAAATGTGACAAATTTATCTAAACTAACGACTTCTTATATCCGCATTTGCTCATATAGAGAATTTTACTTGACAGCGAAGGGTTAACTAATTTTTGCGGCAAAAAAATCACGAGAATGAGTAAAATATTATCCAAAAATCGCAAAATTATTCAAAAAAGTTGTGAAAACTCATCAGATCTTCTTGCCATAGCTGTGTTTCAAGTAGGTGACTGCATTCCTTTCTGTTGTGCTACAAGTGATCTCCAATTTTCAAAAGAAGCTGCAATCACTTTGGATTCAAATAGCTGGATTCTCTTTTGGGAGCAGAAGGGGAGGTAGGGTGAAATTGTTTGAGAAAGGAGCAAAGTTTCGGAGGAAATAAGGGAACTGGCTAGTCAGTTATTGATGGGCAGGAGTAGAGAAATTTAGGTCTGGTAGATGTACAATATTTTTGTAGAACTGAAAAATACAATGATAGATTGAGTGTGGCTGATTTCTTCTTGAATTTCTTTTGATAATTTAACTTGTTTACTGTTGTAGTACTCAAAATAATCACCAAAACAATAAAAATTTCATAATTATTTTACTATTACTTTTAAAAAAGAAAATGCTTCAAAAATCTAGAATTTCACAACTCTAAGCTCAAATTTCTCAACTTCACATATATTGGGGGGGGGGGGGGAAGCTCCCTCCCATACCCCCCCATGGCGACACCCCTGACTGCAAAATGCCACATTGATACCAGAATTCAGGACTAAAAAGATTAACTTTATTAAATACGTGAAAAGAAGATTTTACCCATTTTGATTTTTTTTCTTTTTAATTCTGGTGTGATTCAATCATTTCAGCATTTCACGAATAAAAGTTATTTGCCCCTGAAAGGGTTAAAGGGGTGCAGTCTCTAGAGTGATGACCAAGAACAAGAGTAAGTATATCTGTCTCTTTGTCAGGCATCTTAGTCAGTTTGCATTGAGGTTTAGGAGGGTGGGTGCTAGAGTGATAACCAAAAACGAGCGGGAGTGTATCTGTGTATTTATTGGTTTATCAAATCTTTAACATGAGTCATTTGTTTATAATAATAACTATATTAATTTTTTTGTAATGTCATTGAAATTAATATTAACATCACCATTTTATTAAGACATGAAATTGATAGGCATAACATTTATCAAAAACTTGCCAAGTTCAAGATTTATTATTAATATGCTATCAATAATTTTTATTTCTAAACAATTTTAAAAATGCTATAATACTTCAGTAGGTAAGTTTGAGTGAATTTTATTTGAACTTGGCACCCACTTAAATGTCACTTCTTTTCTTGCCCTTGTCTTTACAGAACTTGGCTCCCTTTTTTCACAGCTATGTTTTTTTTAGATATCATTACTTTTTGTAAAGTTACAATATATTTAGACAATTTAATTAATGCTTTTTAATGTGTTTACATGTGACTATTTTATTCACCAAGCAACATTCAATTTTAATTTTAATTTCTAGAACAAACTATTTGGCTGTCAATTTGCGGCAGAAATCAATATTTTAATACTGCTACATTGAATTCATGTCAAACGAAATGTATTGGTTCGAAATTTTTATTCTTTCTGAAACAACAATTCCTATTAAATTCCTATATTAAATTTTCCTATTAAATTTTCCAATTAAATATCGTACAGCAGGACCTGCTTTTTTGTACTGAAAGTGAAAAATAAAGTTATGTGCTTATGCCACACTGTGTATCATTCATCCATGGGTGACGGCAAAGAGGCAGTGCAGAGGAAGGACATTGCCCCTCCCTAGATTTTCAAATTTAATTAACTATATATCCTTTTCTCTGATGATTTTGAAAATAACAAGTGGGTAAGTGTGATCACAGATCGCACAGAGGGTTTCGTTTAATATTCCTTTCAAAACACTTTATCCTTTTAAAAAATCTGTCAGTTCCACATTTCGCAACCAGGGGCGCACTCTATTCCAAAAAAAACTCTATCCGAACGAAACTCCGTTTTACATACTATCCGTAGATATATTAGTCGAGGGGATTGAGCTCATAGCACCTGAGACCCTGGCGGTAAAAAGTGGAACTAAAATATGTAAGGCTATGGTGCATAATATGAAAGAATGGTCAAAGGGGTGTCGGCAAAAGTTGGAAAAGGGCTACCCGGTTGAAAAGGACGGAGGTTAGAAAAATGGCTTAAAATACACAAGATATAGCTTGGAGGAGTAAATAATATAAGACTTTTTGAAAATTTTATGATTTGTCGTGTGGTCTGGGGTATTCAGTTATACGTATGCAAAAAGTCATGTCTCCAACTTAATTAGGGGCTCCCTTAGAGAGAATTGCTTAAAATACATATGTGGTAGCTCAAAGGGTTAAGCGTAAGACTTTTTCAAGATTTTATGACTTGACGTCTGGCCTCAGGTGTTCTGCTATAAGTATGCAAAATTTCAAATCTGCAATTTAATAAGGGGCTCAGTTAGAAAGAATTGCTTAAAATACGTATGTGGAAGCCCAAAAGGTTAAATGTACGACTTTTTCAAAATTTTATGATTTGTCGCATGATGGTGTTCAGCTATAACTATGCAAAATTTCACGCCTCAAACCTAAATAGGGTCTCACTTAGAAATAATTGTTTAAAATACACAAGTGGGAGCCCAAAAGGTTAAATGTACGACTTTTTCAAAATTTTATGATTTGTCGTTTGATGTGAAGGGATCAGCCTTAAGTATGCAAAATTTCACGCCTCCAACCTAATTAGGGGCTTTATTAGAAAGAATTGTTTTAAATACACATGTGGGAGCCCAAAGGGTTAAATGTACGACTTTTCCAGAATTTTATAGAATGTCCGTTGATGTGAGGTGTTCAGCTATAAGTATGTACAATTTCAAGTCTCCAACCTAATTAGGGGCACACTTAGAAAGGATTGTTTAAAATACACATCTGAGACCCCAAAGGGTTAAATGTATGACTTTTTCAAAATTTTATGATTTGTCGTATGATGTGTGGTATTCAGCTATAAGTATGCAAAATTTCACGCCTCCAACCTAGTTAGAGGCTCACATAGAAAGAATTGTTTAAAATACACATGTATGATCCCAAAGGGTTAAATATACGATTATTTCAAAATTTTATGATTTGACGAATAATGTGTGGTGTTCAGCTATAAGTATGCAAAATTTCAAGTCTCCAACATGTATAGTTTCTGATAACGGGCTCTGTGGCGGACAGAATATCTCAATTTGTTGAATTTCTGTAAGCAAGTAAACTCAGGTAAACCCCCAGTAAGTAGATAGGTTTACAATGGAAGTCTATGGGGAATTAGGCGAAATATTAGAGATATCGCCAAGGTGGCGACAGTTTTGGCGACTAATTTTGGTCGCCAAATTTGGCGATATATCGCGATGTTGGCGAGAAACTTGGCGGTATTTGGCGACAGAACAGCGTCTCCTCCTACTGCAAATTAAAATTTCGCCTAATAGACGTAATGTTAAAGTAAAAATGGACACTTCAGTGGGTAATTCATTGATTTTCACAATTTTTTATTTTATTCCTTAGTTTCATAGTGTAAACGAACTTCGCATCGAATTTGAAGTCTGTAGCTGCAGTAGATATATGAGATATTTTTGATGAGTGAGTGAGTCAGTCAATCAGTGATAAAATTATCGATTATCAGACATTTTCAAATGTCATTATCTCGGAAACTAATTATGCGATATTTATAAAATTTTGGATACTAGATAATTAGGGTGGCCTTACTACACATTTCGTATAACAAGTACGTAGGTATAATAGATTTTCTATAGTAGAACATTGAAATTTGACGAAAACTGCTCGAAATGGTTCGTGTAATATAACACATGGCTATGTCAGGCGAACTTGGCTGACACACTGCCGTGTGTCTAGACATTCATTACTATTAGTTTCTGTGCTTTTTTTTTATTTTTGTTTTATTCTTATTTTTATTTTTTTTTTTTTTGTATTCAGAAATGCACCATGGATATTTCAATCTATGAAAAGTGCCTGAAATATCAAAATTTAAAGAATGCACTTTCTCAAAATATCTGTAAAATATATTTTGAATATTTATTATTTATATTTACTAACAAATGGTCATTTTTTATAAATTATTTCTTTCTGTACTTATATCAAATTTAAAAATTGTAAAGCTTAATTGTCCACTCAATTGAAGAACAAAGGTTTTATATTAGATTTTAATTTTTTCACTTGCGTTAACATTAAACAAAATTAATAAAAAATTATAATTTTGAACTAGATAAATTGATAAAAAACTTTTACTATTATTTTAAAATGCGACTGAGGACGCCACTTGAAAAGGATTTATCTTAAAGGGGAGAAAAATCTGCATTTATTACAAATTTCTGTTGTTTTAACGAATTTCAACAACAATATATCTGTTTACAAATATGTTTTCATAAAATCGAACAATCCGTCAGTTTGTGAATGAATAAAATTTTCACTTTGAGCCCGTACCACTTTGAGCCCGCCGGTATAAAAATTGAGCCCTAGCCGTTGAGAGCCCACGCTCGTGCCGAGTCTATCGCCTCTCTAATGTAGATAGTATATTCATTACTATTAGTTTGTGTTTTTTTTATTATTATTATTTATCTTCTTTTTTTTTTTTTTTTTTTTTTTTTTGTATTCAGAAACGCACTATGGATATTTCAAGCTATGAAAAGTGCCCGAAATATCAAAATTTAAAGAATTCACTTCCTCAAAATATCTGTAAAATATATTTTGAATATTTATTATTTATATTTACTAACAAATGGTAATTTTTTATAAATTATTTCTTTCTGTACTAATATCAAATTAAAAAATTGTAAAGCTTAAGTTTCCACTCAATTGAAGAACAAAGGTTTTATATTAGATTTTAATTTTTTTACTTGCGTTAACATTAACCCTTAAATGCCTGGTGTTGCTTTTCGGCAACATACCCAATTTAGGCTCTAGAATACTATTAATAAGCTAGAAAAAGCAAGGGGTCGCCGGGTAGCTTCATCGCCCCGAGCCCTCCCTTCCCGCTTTTCGGTGTCTTTAATTTGTGTAATTTCCCTTTTAAATTTGTCCGGTTTCAATTTTTGATTTTTTTTTTTTTTTTTTTTTCATTCTGGCTTTCGCTAGAGAGTCTTTCATTCGGGACGTGGCTGGGCACCTGGGAATCTTGCTTCCGCAAAAGAGTCGGAGTAGAGTAGAAGAGTAAAGGGTTGCGGACGAAGATGGGCCGCTGTAGAAGAGTAAAGGGTTGCGGACGAAGATGGGCCGCTCGCCGCGGCGGTTGAATTGTATATTGAAGCTATAATGCCTAATGTTGCCAATAAAATAATTTCTGAAAATATTATTAAATCGATTTTCACCATGTAGATGGCAACACTTGTGCTGTTTAAGAATAAAGATATATTTATTTTTTCGATTGTTGCTTCTTGTTCTTTTTGTTTTGTTTGGAAGTTTGCGAAATACCCTATTTTGACCTGCAGTGAGCAAGTAAAATTTATTTCTTATTATAGTTCCTAAAATTCTTGTGTGTTTAATATTATGGAATTTTATCAAGGAAAATTATTTTTTCAATTAAACACCAGTATTGCCGATTAGTAACATCCTGTTTTTTAGCTGTAAACTATACTTAAAACAAAATATGATTTTTAAGTATTTTTACAACGATTTATTTAAAAAATGAAAGCCGAAAAACATTGTTACAATAATTTTTTAAATCAGGCATTTAAGGGTTAAGCAAAATAAAAAAAATTATGTAATTCTAAACTAGTTAAATCGATAAAAAACTATTACTTTTATTTTAAAAATGCGACTGAGGACGCCACTTAAAAGGATTTATTTTAAAGGGGAAAATAATCTGTATTTATTACAAATTTCTGTTGTTTTAACGTATTTCACCCACAATGTATCTGTTTAAAAATTTGTTTCCGTAAAATCGAACAATCCGTCAATTTGTGAATGAATAAAATTTTCACTTTGAGCCTGAACCAGAAGACTGGTATAAAAACTGAGCCCGAGCCGTTGTAGAGCCCGAGGTCGTGCCGAGTCTATCGCCTCTCTTATATAGATAGTATATTCATTACTATTAGTTTCTGTGTTTTTATTTATTTTTTATTTTTATTTTTTTGTATTCAGAAATGCACCATGGATATTTTAATCTATGAAAAGTGCCTGAAATATCAAAATTTGAAGAATTCACTTTCTCAAAATATCTGTAAAATATGTTTTGAATATTTATTATTTATATTTACTAATAAATGGTCTCGTTTCTCTAAATTATTTCTTTATGTACTAGTATCAAAATTATAATTGTAAGGCCTAACTGTCCACTCAATTGAAGAACAAGGATTTTATATTAGATTTATTTTTTTTTCACTTGTGTTAACATTAAGCAAAATTTTAAAAAAATGTAATTCTAAACTAGTTAGATCTAAAGAAAAAAACTATTTCTTATATTTAAAAGTCCTTCCGGCCAGTGCCGTGAGGACGAGGTAGCTTTCATATTCCTTATTTTAAAAAAGCCAACTTAGATTATTCAAACACAGAAAGCTCAATTTAGTAGAAACCGAATATAGGAGATTCAATACTAATTTTTATCAATATAACGAATGAGAATTTCGCGAAATTAGTCAGCTTTATCCAAGCTGTTTTTCTTTAAAGTAACTTATATTTGGCTGCCAAATTCGGCGGATTTCTTAAAGTGCCTGCCATTTTAAGACAACATGGTAGATGAGGCCAGTGAACTTGGTCGAGACCTTAGTAATTGCTGTGCACATGCTCACTGACATCGGAATCGGTTGATATATAGGAGTGCTGTCGCATGCAAAAAATCAGATTTTTCAAAATGTCACCCACAATAGAAATTGAAACTGCTATATCTGAGCCATTTTTTAATTTAAAGACAAACAAAAAATACTCCCGAATCCTTATATCAAGATCAAATACTTAAGAAAGAAACCTTTTTCAATTTCTAATTGTTTTGCACCTCACTTTAAATATATATATATTTTTTAATTTAATGGCCGCCATTTTGAAACAAGATGGCTGATGAATCTGGCCAGCGAACTTGGTCGAGCTGTTGATGTATACTATCCACATTCCTTCTTACATCGAAATAGGCGAATACGTGTGTTATCGCGTGACAAATACAAGATCGTTTCAAAATGTTAGCCATGCTAGAAATTCAAAGTGCTATAAATCAACCATTTTTTAAGATATCAACAAAAGAACAAATTTTCAGAAACAAAAACTGCTCCGGAATCTTTGTATCAAGGCCAAACACATAAAAAAAATCTTTTTCATTTTCCAATTTTTTAATACCTCATTTTAAATTTTAAATTTAATTTTTTAAAAATGGCAACCCTTTTGAAACAAGATGGCGAATGAAGCTGGTCAACGAGCTCGGTCGAGACATTGGTATGTACTATGTACAGAGCAAGTTACATCCAAATCGGTTCATAAATACGCCTGTTATCGCGTGACAAAAATCAGGTCGTTTTAAAATGTCAGCCACAATAGAAATTCAAAATGCTATAACTCAGCCATTTTTTTAGATATAGACGAAACAAAAACTGTTCCGGAATCTTTGTATCAAGGCCAAACACATAAAAAAAATCTTTTTCATTTTCCAATTTTTTAATACCTCATTTTAAATTTTAAATTTTTAAATTTTTTTTAAATGGTCGCCATTTTGAAACAATATGGCGGCTGAAGCTGGCCAACGAACTCGGTCAAGGTATTTGTATGTACTATGTACACACCAAGGTACATCCAAATCGGTTCATAAATACGCCTGTTATCACGTGGCAAAAATCAGGTCGTTTCAAAATGTCCGCCCCGCTAGAAATTCAAAATGCTATAACTCAGCCATTTTTAAAGATATAGACGAAAAAAAGCTGCTCCTGAATCTTTTTATCAAGGTCAAACACATAAGAAAAAAATATTTTTTCAATTTTCAATTTTTTGATACCACATTTCAAATTTAAATATTTCTTAAAAATTTAAATGGCCGCCATTTTTAAACAAGATGGCGGATGAAGCTGGGCAACGAAATCGGTTGAGAAATTGTTATGTACTATGTACAAACCGAATTACATCGAAATCGGTTTATAAATACGACTTGTATCGCGTGACAAAATTCAGGACGTTTCAAAATGTCAGCCACCCTAGAAATTCAAAATGCAATAACTCAGCCATTTTTTAAGATATAGACGAAACAAAAACTGCTCCGGAATCTTTGTATAAAGGTTAAATACATAAGAAAAAAATATTTTTCCATTTTCAATTTTTTGGTACCACATTTCAAATTTCAATTTTTTTTTATTTTAAGTGGCCGCCATTTTGAAACAAAACGTCGGATGAAGCTGGCCAACGAACTCGGTCGAGACATTGGTATGTACTATGTACACACCAAATTACATCGAAATCGGTTCATAAATACGAGAGTTACAGTGTGACAAATGTCAGATATATATATATATATATATATATATATGGATATATATATGTATATGGATATATATATATATATATATATATATATATAAATTTTGAACGGAGGGTGGTTTCGGGGTCTGGGGGTCATATGAGCGATGAAAATATACCAAAATTTTTTTAAATTCGCTTTCCTCCGAGCGGCTGCAATAGGTAGCTTTTTGTAATGAAAGCTACCTAAAAAATGCATTAAGGACGCCACTTCAAAACGATTTATTTTAAAGGAAAAAAACTGTATTTATTACAAATTTCTGTTGTTTTAACACATTTCACCCACAAGATATCTGTTTACAAATTTGTTTCCGTAAAAGATTTTTGTTACACCCTTTCTATTTTATTGTTTTGTAAAGTCAGCGGAATTTTTATTCTTTTTTTATATACCGTAAATTTAATATTGAAAATAAAGCTGTTTTCTTGATCAGATAATATTCTTAATTTAGCTTTAAAAATATTTTATCTATTTACTAAACATATTTCAATCACATTCAGACAAAAACATGAAATTATATATTTTATTTTAGTTGTTAAAGTAAAACTTGATCGCTTTAAAAAACAGTGTTTAAAGTAGTAATCAAATATTTTTTGATTTCTTTAATTTAACATACATGCAAAACAAATTGTTTTTATTTTCATCTGGTCTTTTTTTTCAATAATTTAAAATTGTTCGTATCATAGTGGGTAATTACTATTGTTAAAATCTTCTTCCAAATTTTAAATCATTATCTCATTACTTTAAAATATTAATAAAAAGATATATTATGAAATTCCTTTTGAAATTTTATTCGAAAACTATTACAGCAAATAATTTTCTAAAATAACTGTACTCACACTATAATTATCGAAATATAATTGACTCCGTCTAAAAATAATTCCATTAATCTTGGAATTTCCCGCTTATCTATTCTTATTCATTCCATTTTTCAGTTGAAGAATTTTTTTACTAAACTTTATACCATGAGACGTTTCTTGTTGTATATTTATGATTTCAGTTTTTACTTTTTCCACTCTGAGGAAAGTTTTTAAATGGTCTTATAATTTACAAAATATCCAATTTGACGCGTTGTAATTACAAGACACAAGATTTATAAAATCATGTCTGTGTGTTAAAAATTTGTTTTTAAAACAATGCGTTTTTGGCATGATGTGCATTATAGTGTAATTATCTAGCGTTTAATAAAATATCCAGAAGGATAGTTTATATTTAACGCATTTTTTGTTGCATCCTTCATTATGCTTAAACGTTTGAGTATAACGACATGTGAACTAAAATTACACAAGAAGAAATAGGAAAACATTATGAGGCGTTTCATTTTGTGAGAAATTATTAAAAAAATGTCATAATAAAAAAAGGTAACAATATCAATAATAATAATAATAATAATAATAATAATAATAGCAATTATTATTTATATGCGTTTTTTGTTAATTTTATATGCATTTTTTATTGAAACTTACAGGGATAACAGGGATGGTTCCAGATTTTTAATTTAAATAATCATTATTAATAAATTAAAGGTTTGTCTGTTTCTCTCTCTCTGTGTGTGTGTGTGTGTTTCTTTGTTCGCGATATCTAGGCAAGTTTATCTGTCGTAAGTTTCGCAAATTTGTTTCCGGATACAGGTTTCACAGCATTGGAGGATTAGTTTTCCCATTTTTTATCATCAGCTATTTTGTTATTTTATGCTGAAGGGTTCAATTCGGATATTTTCTCGATCTTTCAAGGCCAGTGGCAGTTTTCGATATTCACACAAAAGCAATCTAAATTCAATATTTTTGCCAGAGATAGTAAATTTGGTGCTAAAGTTTATTTGAAGTTTGTACAGTGATATTTGAGTTATCTGCGATATTTTAAATTACTCATTTCGCCCGAAATGATTTGTTTTTCATTAACCAATTTCTATTTGATATTTTATTTGTCCAATCTTATTTTTTAAACAGCTGTTACGAATAGACTTTAGGGAATCGTTTTCAAAAAAAATATTGAAAATAGATCTTAAAATTAATTATTAAAGAGAGTAAGTTCATCGATTATTTCTATGAAAGAATATGAAGGGATGGCAATTTTTGAGCGTTTGTTTCCAAAATAACACCTTTTATGATCAAAATCCTTTACTAAAACTAGTATGTTTTAGCCATCACAAAACGTTCTTCTGTATAAATCACATCAATTAAATCATTTAAATAATACAAGAAATTACGTCAATTTAGCACTAATTCATACCAAATTATATCTGAATTTGATGTTTGATGAAAATTCATGCATTAGTTCTTGAGATAGAGCTATAGCGGAAATTGTGAAAAATGTAGCAAAGTTCACCTATTGAGCGATTTGCACCAAAACACAAACAGCACTAATTGATATCAAGGTATACCTGAATCTGAAGTTTGATGAAAATTCGTGAATTAGTTATTCAGATAGAGCTATAGTGGAAATTCTGAAAAATGAAGCATAGCAGCGCCACCTGTTGAGCGATTTGCACCAAAACATAAACAGCAGTAGTTCGTATCAAGGAATACATGAAACTGAAGTTTGTTGAAAATCCAAGCATTAGTTCTGGAGATAGAGCTATTGCAGAATCGCAAAAATTGCAGCATAGCAGTGACACCTGTTGAGCGATTTACACCAAAATGTATAAAACGTCAATTCCTGTCAAGGTCTAATTGAATCTGAAGTTTGATGAAAATCCGTGCATTAGTTCTGGAGATCGAGCTATTGTGGAAATCGTGAAAAATGCTGTATAGCAGCGCCACCAGTTGAGCGATTTACACCAAAAAAGTAATCAGCACCAATTTATATCAGAGGCTAACTAAATATTAATTTTATTAAATTCCGTTCATTAGTTCTTGGGATAGAGCGCCCACAAAATTTGTGTCACACAGACAGACTCACAGACAGACATTTTGTAAAAACACGTTCTTCAGGGTTTTTTTTTTTTTTTTTTTTTTTTTTTTTTTTGTTTCCGGCGCGTGAAAAGCAGTGAAGTTCGCTTGGGAAAACATGCTAACGT
This sequence comes from Maratus speciosus, assembly GCA_963932465.1. Classification (NCBI taxonomy): domain Eukaryota; kingdom Metazoa; phylum Arthropoda; class Arachnida; order Araneae; family Salticidae; genus Maratus; species Maratus speciosus. The sequence goes on from OZ010788.1 coordinate 61,468,352, forward strand.
ACGGAAATGGAGATATATTTATAGTAATCACGTGAGATGGTACTGTTATTTTAGGTAAATTTAAGGTTATTACATCCCACATTCAAAATATTAGAATAATTGAGAAAAGTAATAAGAAAAAAGCATTTTTCATTTATTTATATTTGCCACAAATAAATGCAATTACATTTCTCTTTAGATAAGATTTTAACAATTACAAAATATAAAATACCGTACAATAAATTAGGTATGCAACTTTCTGAAACACATCAAAATATTAGAATGAAATTTAGATTGGTTCAAAATATTAGAATATTTTATTTTACGTAACAATATCACCTTATGAATATGAAGTAAATGGTAGATAATATTTTGCAGCATCCTCTTTAGCTTTCATAACAGCGTACAATCTATCTTGCATACTATATACATGGTGTTTACAAACATTTCTATAAATATTAGCCAAAATACACTTTATACGTTCCACTAACACAGTTTTACATGAAGGAGGATTTTCTAGAAGTTTTTTCTTCATTATTGTCGGAGCACAGCTCCGGCTTCCATACAAAAATTACACTTATTGTTAACACGATAGCGTCCAAAATATTTGTCGTATCGATACAAAAAATTAAATGGAGGTTGGTAGTGCCAAAATCTCGGTGCGTATTGAAGATCATAAATATTCGTCAACCCTAACGGCATTAACCCCTTGGGGACGAACGACACGTATACGTGCCGCATGAAGCGCTCAGAATCCATGTTTTTTCACACCAGTAAAATTTTACTGTAAAATTTGCCTTATTTAATCAGCGCATTTTCTCGATTCAAGAAGACACAAATTTCTGTTTTTAAAAAACGGTGACAAAAGATTAAAAATTTCGTAAAAGGCTCCGGTCCCGAAGGGGTTAAGTGTCTGCTCAAAATTTTCCCATAGAGATAACATTGCGGGTTTAAATCTATATATTTCAAAGATAAGGCTTTTTTTTTTTAGACATCTACCTTGAGCTTTTTTCGGAACCAATTTTAATAATTCTTTTTTTAAATGAAACCTGTTTCTTTGTAGATTTGCGGCACTAGCTATTTTTTATAAATATTCCCATTTTTATATTTAAATTTAAAATTTAAAAATTTTCTATGATTTTTTTTTTCAAAATGGTAGCAATTGGATTACTTCCATAGTTGTAAAGAAAAGAAAAATTAATAAAGTATGTTTATCTTTATTGATGCCAATTTCTAATAAAATTAAAAATTAACTTTATAAAAAAGGGGAACAGAAAATGACGTCACGCTTTAAAAAAACACTAAATTTTTCCTCAAAAAGTTATTAAAATTCAATATTTTTTCACTCCACTGAGTTTGAGATGCTATGTGAAATGCTCCAATGAGGCAAAGTGACATCATATTATAAATGAAAACCATCATTTTCTCTGATAAAACGAAATATTTTACTACGAACGCCTCTAAAAGATATAAATTTAAGGAATTTTACTCGCCGTTACGGAGATTAGAATCACAAGTAAAGAAAGAGAGCGAATGATCACATGCAAAGTCGTAGTTAATAAACTTGATTTCAAGTTTGGAAATATATGTATTAATAACTTATTGCGTACTGCGATATTTTTGAAATGGTGAATGCAAATTTGAGAGATGCGTATGTAAATTTTCAGACGATGAAAATGACGTTAAATTTAGATTTCACGTGAAAAATAATTCTATGATTGGCTCATGGGGAAATCATTTTTGCTGATTTTCAATCGGTAATTTCAAACATAAGAGCCTCAATGGGTAATTTCATCATAATTAATTATCTTGGTTAGGTAACGTATACAGGGTTCGCACAGCTTTAGCACAAAATTTTTACAGTACTTTCAAAGTATTTCACTGCAGAAAAATATTGAATAATCTGCGAATAAAGGCCGTGATTGCAAATTCTGTGTTTTAAAAATTAAATGTAAAATTTCTTATCATTAATAGTGGTGCCAGAGTCCTTGGAAATTCCAAGGAGTGTGCGAACCTTGCGTATACTAATACATTTTAATATAATACGTTGAACAGTCGAAGTTTATGGGATTAGTATTTTGTTAACCTTAAATTAAAAATAATATTTGTTGAGAGTAAGTGCTAACTAGTGAATGAGTTCCTTTTTAAACAATTTCTTTCGTCAAAATACGACGTGTTTCATCTCGTTATTAAACAAAACATTAGCTCCATTGTTATAAATTATGCATTTTAACCTCATCCGAATCGTTATAGCGTCGTCAATATTTGTGACCTGAGATATAGATTGACTTTCAGAAGTTTTACTTTCTACGTCAGTAGCGATCACTTTTTTTTTTTTTTTTTTTTTTTTTTTCAGTGCGAACCTTTTATTCTCCATGACCTACCAAATTGATTCAATTCATTTTTAATTTTAAATTAAGAGAAATGAAAAGAAGTCGAATACGGGGAATACGATTTTGGGTCTTAGCCGCAAGGCTACGAATAATAAATAAAAGAAATCGAGAAAATTATAACAAGGTTTTGTAAGGATCAGGGTATTTTCGAGGAGAGTTCCCGGTATTTTTTTATAGAAAACGAAATCTAGGCTATACTGGTGAAATTTGGGAACAGATGTTATATATTCCCGCATCCGCCATCTTGGATTTTTTTGGCGTGAAAACGCCTTTTCCGCCAAGTAAATGTCACCAAGCAGATCTATGCGCATGTTAGGCTTAACGGGGTTGCCAGAACATGTCACTCGTCGGGGTTGCCTTATCATTAAATGCCAACAAAACATCGCCGAGAAATCCAAGATGGCGGCCGCGTGACTATATAACATCTAAGCAAATTTCGCATTCTTATAAGGAGAGATTTTCTGTAAGAAAATAGCGGTGCAGAAGAATTTCCTGGTCACAAAATTCCAGGAGTAGTACGAACCCTGATATAATGTCATGTATGTATTACTTATATGTATGTATTCTTATGTATGTATGTTTATATTCAGACGTATGCATGTTTGTATTGGGAAATTTCTGCAATCGGGTTTGTAGACAATTTCATAATTTAGCGAGCGTTGTTTGATGCGCAAATTTAACCATTTGGTGGAAGACCCAATTACAGAAGGTTACTCATATTTTTTTTTCACTGTAAGTGAATGTGCTGCACCTGAAATGAAAATGGACATTCTCCGTAACCTTCCAAATCGGTGCAATTCATTTTGAATTTTAAATTAAGAGAAATGAAAAGAAATTGAATACGGAGAATACGATTTCGTTTATTAGCAGCATGGCAACGATTTCATAATTTAATGAGCTTTGTTTGATGAGCAAATTTAACTATTTGGTAGCGGTCCCAATTTCAGAAGGTTATTAATTTTTCTTTTTAATTCATCGTAAGTGAATGTGCTGCAACTGAAATGCAAGTGAACATTTTCCATAACCTACCAAACCGATGAGATTCACTTTGAATTTGAAATTAAGAGAAATAAAAAGAAATCGACTACGGATAATACGATTTTGGATGTTAGTTGCATGGTAACAGATTCAGTATTAACCGCATGGCAACGAATGATAATAAAAGAAGTCGAGAAAAATATAATGTTATGTATGTAGTACTTATATTTATGTATTCTTATGTATGTTTTTATTCAGAGGTATGTATGTTTGTATTAGGAAATTTCCGTAATCGTGTTGGTAGAAAATTTCATAATTTAGTGAGCGTTATTTTATGCGCAAGGCCATTTGGTAGTGGTCCCAATTACAATAGGTTACTCATTTTTTTAAAAATTCACCGTAAGTGAATTTGTTGCAACTGAAATGCGAGTGAACATTCTGAAGTGAATGAGATAAGCATTATTGGCCTAGATGTACACTTGAAAACACAAATATGTAGATAACAAAATAAAAAAGTCCTAAAAGCGTAAAGAAAAGGTAGCTTACTTATTTCTTGATTTTAAGATTTTAGCTACTTTTACGGAAAAACACCAAGCTAAAATGCGAAGAACCCGATTAGAGAAGAATCATCAGTGCTGAATTTCAGTGGAAATTTCGCCAAATTTGGCAGCTACAGCCAAATTCGCTGCATTTATATCAAAAAATTTTTGGTCGCTAAATTTGTCGTCAAATCCAAGATTGGCGAAAATTTTGACGTTAATGTATATGACTATATAGTTTTATGCTCATAATCAGAAAATGGATACAACAGTGACAGATAATTCGTGAGGATTTCTCACGAATTATCTTTCATTGTTGTCATGAACTGCACTAAAAGTCATAAATCATTCCGTGATTTGTTTTTTAACCTGTTGCCTAGATGTAGTATACATTTTAAGAAATGTACATATTTTTATATGTGTAACATTATGCACAAAAGTTTCGAAAATGGCGGTTAAAAGAAAGCAATTTAGATGAAAAGAGTTATTCAGCGTAATTCTATGTGGAAAAGTCACATAAAAATAACCCAGCTGTCTACGAGTAATTGCGCGAATAACGATATAACAATAACTCAAATGAACAAAAGTATCAAGTTTGATAGAGGATTATAGCAGATTACCCATGTGTGCGTGTTACATACGTGTTACAAACCCTTCCCTTATACCATACTAAATACATCTGGGCTATGCCAGACATGCAACTCTTTGAAGGTTTCTGTCGTTAGCTCGATGGATCCAGTTCCAATTTTTGATTGTCTCAAAGATCGGAGCTACATGAAACAAATCAAAATCGCTCAACATATCCTCGGTGGTTATTCTTTCTCTTTACCGTAGACTCTCTTATTCAATGAATTCTCTTTACTTTTAACATTTCTGAATTATTTTAAAGAACAACAAATCACGCTGCATGAAAATTTTGATAATTCTGACATCAGATTTACAGATGAGCAGCAGAAAATACTTTAGTTATGCACAGAACAGCTTTCGTCATTGCAAACAAAAGTTACAATTTTCCCTAAGTCAACTTTTATTATTGGAAAAGCAAGAGCTGGAAAAAGTAGGATAATCAAAGACATTAGTAAAACAATCATACAGCAGTTAGAATCAGAAGCTGTCATTCTTTTGGCACTAACAGGTACTGCTGCGCTTAATGCCGAAGGAAAGTTAATTCACTCAGTGCTTAAATAACCACCGTGTTTTAAATAGTTCCCTGATTTAAAAAGTCAGGAAGAAAGAAATCTACAACTCAGCATGGATACAGTATTATTTATCTTTATTGACGAATTTTCAGTTGTCGTCTTACGGTTGAACTTGAACAAAGATGTCGCAAAGGTGCTTTGTTTAAATCCTTGGAGGTATTAGTTAGTTACATCACGTAAAAGACATCTCTCTATATAAGATACATTCTATAACAGACATTTTGGCTCTTTGCAGACAAAAAATGCTTAGAGCTTTTGAAAATTGCTTCACATTAACAAACTCATTGAGGCAAAAAGACTCTATATTCGCTTTGCGTGAGTCAAGTTTCAGACTACTTTCATCCCTTATGCAGCGGTGGAAAGCTACACTGCTTCCGGCTCAACTTGAATGAATTCAAGATGCTATATGTCTTTTTTCCAAAAACAAGCAAGCGAAAGAACATAATTAAGAAGTACTTCTTAAATCAAAGTGGTCAATGACAAGAATGTTAGCAGACCACAATAATTAAAATTAAGATGTAGTGAAGATGATCACGTGTTTGGACTTCAGGCTGGACTTTTTTCCGCAGTTGGATGCAGAGTTATGTTACATACCAATATCTGGATGGAGTGGGGATTGATAAGCGGTGTACTGAGTACAGTAAAAGATACTGTCTATGACCCAAAATTTCAACCCCCAGACTTGCCACAGGCTATAATGGTTCATTTTGTTGATTATCATGCCGTAGCATTTGAACATTACCTGAGGCAACTGAGACTGAATTAAACACTAGAAAATGAGGATTCAACGGGTGTTATTTCAAATTTAATTTTGTACTATTAAACAGTAATCATGAAAATTAAACTTTTTTTTAAAATTTTAAAATGTTATGTGTTAAGTTTATACGACTCCATGCTCCGATATTTCGGCCTGACGGATACTAGTATGCCATACGTTTTCGATGGGATTAAGGTCTGGTGAGCTTGGAGGTTTAGAAAGTACTTTAATTTTGCGTTGGCGGAACCAATTCTTAGTTGAAACCGAGGTATGCGGTAACGCTAAATCTTGTTGAAAGATGAAATCATCATCAAATAAATCTTCAGATGATGGAATCATGTAATATTCGAAACTTTCTTGGTATATCTGAGAGTTAGCCTGTTCGTATACGATACATAACGTTCCAGATAGTTCTGCACTCATGCAACCCCAAACCATGACACTAGCAGCAAATTTTACAGAACTTTTAAGGCATTCTTTATCAAATGTTTCTTGCTTAATTCTCCAAATTCGAATATCTTGATTACCATATGAAACACAAAACATACTTTCATCACTAAATAATATATTTTTCCAATCTTCTTCGCTTCATAAACGGCTTGATTTACACCAATTCAATCTTATACGCTTTTGTTTTGAAGTCATGAGAGGTTTTGTTTTCGGTACGCTAGATTCAAACTTAAATTTATGGAGACATCTTAATGTTGCCGATATAGAAACTTCAACTCCTTCTTCTTTCCATTTTCGGTGCAAGAATCGCACACTTTTAAAACGGTTTTTCTTACCGATACGCTTCAGTTTCCAGTCATCTCTAGCAGATGTTTTTGGTTTTTGGCCGCCATGTTGGCGATCATTTTGAAATTTTTTTAAGTATTTTACTAACGCTTGATTGCGAACAATATAAATAATTCCCTATTTAGCATTGATTTTTACCGTGCCAAAACAAATCAACCACACGATATTTAATGGATTCAGGAATATCGCTCAGACGACCCATTTTAAGACGAAAAAGCAAACAAACTGCAAAAAGAATACTGATTTTAAATAGATCGTCTGAATTTAATCAATGATGCCACCAGTTATGAATTGGTGATAATTAAAGAAAAATCAGTGTGAAATATTCTATTATTTTGAAACTCTTGAATAAATATTCTAATATTTTGACTTTTCAAAATAATTTTTTTTGAAATAATCTTTTCAAAAAAAAGATAATAAATTTTAAGATAATAAATTTTAAGATAATAAATATGTTTAATCAACAAAGAGTTCTCAATAAAAATATCGTTTGCATATTTGTATTAAAAGACATTAAATTATCAAACGATATTTTCAATTTGTAAAAAAAGAGTAATTATTCTAATATTTTGAATGTGAGTTGTATATGTATATATATATATATATATATATATATACCACATTATGTTTAAAATGTATTTAGCAGACCCAGAATCTCGGACCATAATTAAACTGAGAATAAACAATAAAACATCAAAGAAATATCGACAGATACAAACTGAATAAGAAAAACAAAACCAAAAAGCTATGACCCCCACGGCAGTGGGTATTTAATGAAAACTGAGAAATGTAATATATTTGAAGAAACTACCAAAGAAGCTTTCTAAAATTATCATTATACAATTATATTAAAATTCACATGTTGTTATTTCAACGTCTAGTTATTCGAATTGTCCAATAAATTAACTTTTCATACATAATCTTCCTACATATATATATCAAACAATATGAAACGAAAATTCGAGTTTGTCTTAGAGGCGTCCGCCTATGTTTATGTGTATAGCATCATATGTAATGTATATAAGTACTAGGGGGCGCTGCCCCCTGCAAGCTACGCTCGTCAACTCCCGTTCAGACACTGCAGAATCTAAAAACACGCTAATCTGATCGCTTTTAAAAAGATTAGAGAAGATTGAATTATACTGAAAAAACATGTAGCGATCTCCCTGTAAACGGGTTTCCATTCAATTCTCTTTTATTGCAAAAATTTAAGGCAGAATCAGTTGCTGTTAAGACATCCAATGGTTGTTTCCGTGTTTGCTTCACAATCTGTTGTCTGTTATATCTAAAATATGTCGCCAACCTATAAGATTAAATGCCAATAATGGTTGATCGTAAATGTCACATTCAGTGGACTTTAAGGAAGTTACACGTGTTTACGCCATCAAGTGATTTTTCTTTCGCCGTTTTATTTGTATTTTTATTAATGTTATACTAATTTATTTGTTCTTTCGTTATTTAAACTATAAAATTATGTCAATTTGTATAATTTGGTGAGTGGTTTGGCGATTTATATAATTTGGGGAAATCGGTTGACGGGAGAAGTAGTACCGTTAAAACATTGCTTTGAAGTTGAAATTAAATGTCATGATTTGTTGTATTGTCATATACGCATCAAGTTTGGCGTGCATTTTTTTTTTTTTTTTTTTTTTTTTTTTACGACAATTTGGCGAAAGCCCCGTTTTCGAATACCAGTTACATATGTATTTTTAAATTATAATCTGTTATTTTTAAAATGAAATGACAATAAATAAGAAAAAAGTTTAATTAATAACCATAGAACAAAACAATTTATAACATTTGTAAATTCAAATAAACATTTACTAATAAATAAGCAGCAATAGCCGGGTTACCACGTAAGGCAAAATAACGCCATTTTGGCGCCAACTAGGTACAGCGTTTCATATATGACATCTGTGCCTAATATTTTTATTTTCGTTTCGTTAAAAAAAAACAGAAAGAAGTGAAAGCCATTTATTTTAAATGTTTCAACTTTAAATGAAAGTTTTGTATTAAATAAAATGATAATGACTACCAATTGAGTTATGAATAAAAGTAACATGATACATTTCTTAGCATACATTTAAGGGAGGCCAAACTGGTCGCCAAATTAGTTTAAAATAATAACCTTTTCTAAAATATGAAAAAAAAAATTATCTGTTATGATTAAAATTTGAGTTGCCATCATTAGAGAAAAGTATATAAAATTAGAAAAAAAATAATACAGTCGAGTTTCTCTATAACGAAACTCCGTACATCGAAATTTCTCTATATAACTAATTTTTAGTAGGAACGGTCCCCTTTTCCCATAATCTTACTAAAAACAGTCAAAACAAAGTAAATATAGCGAAATATCTATCTCCATATAACGATTTTTTTCATAAAATGTTCTTTATTTATTTAGTTTTAAAAAAAGCTTCCAAATCACATGGAATCAAATTTTCCATCTCCGATACCTGATTTATCGTTCAGTGCTGATTTTTTTTTTTTTTTTTTTTTTTTTTTTTTTTTTTTTTTTTATCTTACTTTTCAATTTTGAATCTCCTTGTTATTTATGTCCAACGAATTCATCTCCCCCCTCCCACGAGACTTCCAGCATCCTTCTTAAAACAGTGTCAATTGGATTGTTACACATATAAGAGCGGGATCAGAGAGGCAATTGAAGTTTAAGGTGAATGAAATCGAAGATCATTCAGAAGGTTAAATTAGAAAAATAAACTCTATTTTAATCAAGCACAACAAGAGGATATTCGTAATATTCACTGCTAGAAAGCTCTCGAGATCCACTGGCATGACACGTGACCTGATGTGCTCCAAAAAAGGGGTCGGGAAAGAAGGCGTAAGCACGCTATTGGTCGAATGGAAAATTTTCCCTAGACAGCGGCGCTGCAGCCACGAGTGCAGATCACTGTCACCATTTAGATCACGTTTCCATCCATCAAACTAAAGCTCTCAGCTCTTACAGTTAGAGTAGATGTTTATTTATTCTGGCTTTCTTTAGAGTGAAAGATTCATAAAACTTAATCTGTTTGAGTGCGTTTTTTTATTGCTTCTGCAAAAAATATCTCCTAGGAGCTTCATAACACTCAGTGATAAAGTGAAAATTTTGAAAGAAATAGATAAGGGATTGGAAGAAAAAAGATGGGGCAAAAAAGTTTGGGATTCCTGCAAGCACTTTGTCAACAATCATAAAAAATAGAAAGTCAATCACCGAGCAGAATTCGGATCTTGGTTCGGCGCGAGAAAGAGGACGTGCCAATACGAGGATTTAATAGACGAAGCAATGTTTAAGTGGATTAAAGGGATAAGGGACCGGAATCTACCACTTTTGGGACCAATGATTTTAGAAAAGGCTCTAAAATATGCTTCATCTCTTGGGAACTCTGACTTCCAATCCAGCATTGGTTGGCTGTAAAAAATCAAGAAGAGACATGGGTTACTACAGAAAACTATTTGCGGTGAAAGTGAGGATTTTCCGGCAACAGCATGTGAGGGATTTTTAAAGTAGCAGAAATTCTAAAAGAATTCACTCCTGAGAACATTTTCAATGCTGACGAAACAGGTATCTTTTACAAGTGTCTTCCAAACAAGACTCTGGTGTTTAAAGAAGATAAATGTTTTGGTGGCAAACAAAGCAAACAAAGGATTACAATTATGTTGTGTGCTAATATGACAGGGAAATTAAAATTAAAGATGCTAGTCATTAGGAAAAGTAAATCTCTTCGGTCTTTTAAAGGTGTGAAGTCCTTAGAAGTGGAAAAAATAGATAGTGGACTATGATTTAAATAAAAAGCCCTGGATGACCACTGAAATTTTTGACAACTGGTTAGAAGCACTTGACAATCAAATGAGAAAACAACGCCAAAAAATTGCTTTGCTTATTGATAATTGTCTAGCTCACTCACAAAACTGTGGAGGAAAACTGCAAAATGTAGAAGTTATTTTCTTACCACCCAAAACTCAGACACCAAACTCTGAAACTCTTGACACAAAAAACTCCCAAAACTCTTGCATATCAAAACTGCAGCCATTGGACTTGGGAATAATAAAAAATCTAAAGGTGCAATAAAAGAAAAGAATTCTTAAAGAACTGATCATAGCTACTGAAAAAACTGGTTCCACCCAAGACATAATTAGGCTTAGAAAGTGTATTGAGGAACTTTATAAAGCATGGAAATTTGATGTAACTGAAAAAAAAAAATTAAAATTGCTTCAAAAAGGCCGACTTTTCTAAATTTGAAAATAATGCGGATTCTGAGGACGAAGATGTTGCTTTAGCAGACTTAAAAGACTTAATGGAAATTAATTAAGGAACGCGGAAATGTCGAAGAAAATGTTACTCTCTCTGATCTTTCGGAAGTGGATGACAATCTCACTATTGCACAATATCCTACAGATAGTGGTATTTTAAGCAGCGTTATGAACAATGATGGTGAGAGTGATAATGAGCATGAAAACGAAAAGGTACAAGAGAAAAAACATTCACGCAGTGAAATGATGAATTTTTTTGATCTTATAAAGAGAGGACTTTAAATGAAGGAAAATGTTCCCGATATAATTTTTCATTCCTTGCTAAAGTGTGAACGTTTATTCAAGAGTGTTACAATTTTGAAATCAAAACAGTGAAAAATTACAGATTTCTTAGTCTAAAATTAATGTAAGTTTTCCTTATTTGATTTTTATTATGCTTTCAAATAAATGTCTGTTCTCTTTTTTGAAAATGTTTAAATAATTAAGAAATACAATGTTAGGTTAATATTTATAGTTAAACATTTCAAATTCTTAATTAAACACCTCGAAAATAATTTTAGTTCAAAATTCACACATTAAATAAGAATTTTTACTCATTCTCTATATAACGAATTTCTCTATCTAACGATTTTTTTACTGGAACAATGGATTTCGTTATATAGAGATTCGACTAGAGATTCGAAAACTAATTCGAATTTAAAAATTCTAATACCAGTTTTGTGATCTGCGGATCAATACGGATTTTTGGTGTTAATTTCCTCGCAAAGCATTCTGTATTTTAATGTCAAAAACTGTTGTAAGTTTTCGTAAAAATCTCAAACAAATTTTACTTCACCCTTTCATATCATATAAATAAAAAACATACATTTATTTTACTTAAATAGGTGTCACAGATAAAAATCAAAATATGTTGACATGTTTCGGTTTAATAGTAAAAACCGTATTCATAACATACACATAATCAATAGAAAATGAATGACACTGGGTACCAAAAAATACTCTAAAAACCAAACACATAAAAATGCAAACACTGCGCCCTCTATGATCTCAAATAGCCTCCGCTACCGCGGCTCCCTCTACCAGACTCACTTTTTAAGTATTTATTAAGGAATTCCAACCATAAATTTGGAATATCAAAGGAAAAAGAATCATTACTCACAGTATCCCTCCTAGAATATATCTCAATAGATTCACGGATGATTGACTTGCGGTATAAATCTACTATCCCTGAAGCAAATATTAACCCCCCTCTTTAAAAACAGCCTTGATAAAGCAGTCTTATCCCTACCAAATTTTATATCAGATTCATGCTCTCTTCTCCTTATCCCAAACTTCCTACCTGTCATACCAATATAATAATTAATATCCCCCTCTTCATTCTCATATGGAATTTCATACACACCCGCGAGATCTTCCTGTGCAACCGGATCAAAAGGTCTGTACAGAAGATGTTTCAATTTAGGAGGTGGTTTAGCAACTAATTCTAACTTAAACTTCATTAATTTACTTTTAAGTCTCTCAAAATTACCCTTTATATATGGAAACGATAACCTTTTAAAACTACTAACCTCCCCCCTCTCGGACGCCTTATCAACCAAAGAACAACTAACCTATGAATGACCTTTACACTTATAATTTTTAATCAAATAATTAATTTTCTCCCTATTGTAACCATTTACTTTAGCAATATTGAAAATATAATTCAACTCCTCGTCCAAAAAATCCTCTGAACAAATATTAAACGCACGATTAACCATGAACCTGAACGTTGAGAATTTATTCCCAAAAGGTGAATACGCTGAATTTGGAATAATATGCTGACTACTAATATCCTTCCTATAAACTTTTCTTTTTAAAAAATACCGACTTATTATTTGGACAAGCACCTACTTATTATTTGGAAAAAGCGTTCGTACTCATTTTGAAGGAGTTATTGCCGCCATCAGATTATGTTGTGGACTCCACTGCAGGTTTTGTTGAAAGCATTAGGACACTTGAGATTCCTCATGACTGTTTATTAGCGAGTATGGATGTTAAATCACTTTTTCCATCAATAGACACTTTTCAAGTTTGTCGTGAAATTAATAAGAAAATTGACAATGCAGAAATGTATAATGATAGCATAAAACGTACTTTGAAAGATGGATTGCAGTTGATTGTACAAAGTAACTATTTTATTTTTGACGGTAAAATTTATAAGCAAAATATGGGTGCCCCTATGGATCTCCTATATCGGGTTTGTTAGCAGAGTTTAAAATGAGACCTTTTGAAGAGAAGATTTTTGTAGAGTTTGAGAAAGTTCCTAAATTTTGAAAGTGGTATGTTGATGATGTGTTTTTAATTTGGGAGGGGGGGGTTGAGTTTTTTATTGATTTTGTTAATGGAGTTAACAAATTATATGAGAATATTCAATTTACCTTTGAATTAGAAAATGATCGTGCTCTCTCATTTTTAGACGTGTGCATTATGAGAGAGGGGTCTTTTTTAAAAAGAAAAGTTTATAGGAAGGATATTAGTAGTCAGCATATTATTCCAAATTCAGCGTATTCACCTTTTGGGTATAAATTCTCAACGTTCAGGTTCATGGTTAATCGTGCGTTTAATATTTGTTCAGAGGATTTTTTGGACGAGGAGTTGAATTATATTTTCAATATTGCTAAAGTAAATGGTTACAATAGGGAGAAAATTATTTGATTAAAAATTATAAGTGTAAAGGTCATTCACAGGTTAGTTGTTCTTTGGTTGATAAGGCGTCCGAGAGGGGGGAGGTTAGTAGTTTTAAAAGGTTATCGTTTCCATATATAAAGGGTAATTTTGAGAGACTTAAAAGTAAATTAATGAAGTTTAAGTTAGAATTAGTTGCTAAACCACCTCCTAAATTGAAACATCTTCTGTACAGACCTTTTGATCCGGTTGCACAGGAAGATCTCGCGGGTGTGTATGAAATTCCATATGAGAATGAAGAGGGGGATATTAATTATTATATTGGTATGACAGGTAGGAAGTTTGGAATAAGGAGGAGAGAGAGCATGAATCTGATATAAAATTTGGTAGGGATAAGACTGCGTTATCAAGGCTGTTTTTAAAGAGGGGGGTTAATATTTGTTTCAGGGATAGTAGATTAGTGTTCGTTTCGAGTTTATGCCGCAAGTCAATCATCCGTGAATGTATTGAGATATATTCTAGGAGGGATACTGTGTGTAATGATTCTTTTTCCTTTGATATTCCAATTTTATGGTTGGAATTCCTTAATAAATACTTAAAAAGTGAGTCTGGTAGAGGGAGCCGCGGTAGCGGAGGCTATTTGAGATCATAGAGGGCGCAGTGTTTGCATTTTTATGTGTTTGGTTTTTAGAGTATTTTTTGGTACCCAGTGTCATTCATTTTCAATTGATTATGTGTATGTTATGCATACGGTTTTTACTATTAAACCGAAACATGTCAACATATTTTGATTTTTATCTGTGACACCTATTTAAGTAAAATAAATGTCTGTTTTTATTTATTCTGTATTTTAGGAGTAATCGCCGTGAACCACAATCAATTGTTTAAACAGTCGTTTCATACAATAGTTTCATAAATTCGTTTCATGAAATCCGTTTCATAAATTCGTTTCATTAGGAATTTATATATATGGTAGATGCATAAGGACGTGAGTTTCAAAACTCGCCGTATCAAAAAAAAAAAAAAAAAAAAAAAAAAAAAAAAATCGAATTTTGAAATTACGAAAAACCTCTGGCTGCGTCCTTTGGATTTCATTGTAAATCAAGATTTTACAAGGCCAGAAATACACGTTTTCGACTTGATAAGAAACTTGATTTTTTTAAAATTTTGGATAAGGCGAATTCTGAAACTCACGTTTTCATATATATGAAAGATTGTATGGACTTACAGGTAGAGTAGGGACTCGTATCACACTATTCCAAACTCGTATTTCCGTTACAACTTTAAGAATAATTTATATTATGATGCAAAAATATCCACTGAATAACTTTGATGTCATATGGTCGGTGGCAACGAACAAAGATTTCCAAATATATACAACGTTTTCGTCTTTTTTCGTCAATTTAATTATTTCTAAGCATCGAGCACTTTCAATTTTTACACCGTGGAAGAGGTAAAAGTGTACTTTCAAATGTAATTTGTTTGAAAACTGTGCCTCAAAACAATTGTTTTTTATTGTCTTTAAAATAATTTCTAAGCATGATTGTTTTAACCAATCTATCGTGTGAAGCTCGATTATGGAAGTTTATCTCCGTTGCACTTAGAACAACGAAAAAAGTTTAGCTCTTATTTCTAGCTAATATTATCTAACGACATTAACACTTAGGAAATAAATAAATAAATAAGATAATATAAATAAAACAAAATTTAACAGAATCGAACTGTATGCTTAGACACTCAAATAATCACAATAAAAAAAGGCTGTTAAGAAGTACCATAATCTTTGAAAATTTCTGGCTATTTATCTCTGGAACGAGAATAATAGTAAAGTTTCTCTTTCAAAAAATTTTATGAATTTATTTGAATACAAAATTGATATTTTTCATATAAAAAAGTTTTGTGATGTTGTAAGTGAGCAATATAGGGTGACTGCACCAGTAGTTGATATTTCTCCAGTAGTTGATAATTTTTTTTAAATATTGTACCATTTTAGACAGAAATGAGTTTTACACGTGGCACTAGACATAATATTTTTGTTTGAATGTTGGGGCACTTGTTGTCACATTGTTGCCAGCTGCCTGATGTAAGAGAAGCCATTTTATGAACTCTTTTTTATTAGAAAATGTAAATTTTTGTTTTACATTAGTTGGAGACATTTACGGCAAGTTACAATAACCCAGTTCGATCTTTCTTATTTCAAATAATTAATTATATATGAATTATTGTCAATCACAGTTGAAGCAAAATATTTTAAAGATTAATTTTTGAATTTTCGACTGATTTCTTCGATTGATTAAGTACTGGGGAAAATTAAAGAAACCATTTACTTATAATTTTGTTGCTATTTAGTTTCAGAAGCTCAGCCTTGCTTTTTCTAGCACGGTGTGTCTTGTCCTATCTTGCACTGAAGAAGAATCTCGCTGGTAGATTCGAAACAGCTGTTTGCTGCTTTTCATGTATTATTTGTGCATTTTAAACGTTGGTTTTCTGTTTTTAAACATTCATTAAGGGTTGTAGCAATTATGTAAGTTTACTTTTAAAACTTAAAAGGAAGGAAATATAATAAAAACCCGTAGCTCTGAACTTATTTGATCAACTACTGGCTCGGTCACCTTATAATCCGTTATAGTTTTCAATAAAAGGTTTCTACCCATGTTCTATACACAAGATATTATTTTCTGTAACCTGGAAAATCCATGTTGGAGCATCTGGTTAATATAATGTAGCAAAGATTTGAACGGACGAGATTGTTTGTCTTATCTGCATTATGATAATACAGGATGGCCCTAATTTAAGAGCACGTGTATGAAAGGCTTTGCAAGTTAAACTATTTAGAATATTTTTAAAACTTTTGTATTGATGTTGTTTAAGTACGAGTTATGTTGTTTAAATAACGAGCTATGTAATAAAAATGGTTACTTTTAAATTTTAACGATAGATGGCACTTAAATGTTCGGGTTGTTTTATTAGCAAATATTAGCAACAACAAAAAATAAACAAATTTTAAAGCAATAGTTTTTGAGAAAACGTTATACTTTCACGGCAGTGCTATAATGACTATCATTTTAATAAAAACACTTTAATATGTGATATTTTTCTTTAAAATGTTTAAAATATTTTCTGTTAGTAAATTCTACATTTTTCTATTATGTATAGCGCCGTCTGTCTTAATTATTTGTTATTATTTCTTTATTGCAGGTATTTCCGCATGCTCTAAACTGAATAAATACAAACTGTTTTGTAACTATTTCAAATAGTTTAGCTTGTAGAGCAAACACGTAGCTTTAATTATGGCCACCTGGTATTTCAAGATATGATAGAAGTGTCGTAATTTGTTTTACTTCAATCATGTGCATTTATAAGTAAATTTTAAATTATTTCTTATAACTTATACGATATCCTTTTTATTGTTTTTCCGTTTTTAACCTTCGCTGCTGGAATCTAAAATAAGGGATTGTGACAGAACTCTCAAGGACACAAAATCTTTTTCACCCACAAAAATATTATGTCAGTTTCTTTTTAACAATAAAAGCATTTTTCTTCAATATCATTTATATACAAAATATGGATGATAAATATACTCATAAACAAGTGGGTGATAAAAATACACATCGCTTTCCGAGCTATTGAGATGAAAAATATACATTAAAGGATTTTCAAACATTGAATTTCTCAGAATTATTCATATATACAGATGGGAAAGCACATTTTCGTGTAAGGATACAGATGGGAAAGCACATTTTTGTGTAGGGAACTAAATTTCGATAGAACAAGGAACTGATTTATATTCTTTAAGATTTCTATGAAACCTCAGTATATATAAAACATTGCATTTGAAAGAAAACCTGTTGAGAAAACTGAAAAAAAGTAAATTTCGCATAAAAATGGAATACATACATTTTTAATATATATTACATTCTATTTAAATAATTCGATAAAAATGCAGATTATATTCTCAAAGGGATACATTAACAAAAATGGTCCGATTAATAGGAAAAAAAAAAGAAATTTAAAAACTCTCATTTGGTACTATTTGAATCATTCTTTTTTGTTGCGTTATTATTATAATTTATTACATCTAATGGTGGTCCGAGGGTCAAACTTTTATTTTATTTATTTATAAGCCTTTTTAATGATTTCCCTCCCTTTAAATGTATATTTCTATAAAAACTATTTTTCAAACATAAAATTTTTGAAAAACTTAAATTGTTATTTTTTTTTATATAAAACTTATTTCATTTTTTATATACATATCATAAACCATTTACCCAATTTGTTAATTTTTTAACTATTGAGGCTTGAAAAAGTTTATTGTAAATTTTTCTTCATGATTCATAAAAATGCTACTTACAAAAATTATAATAAATTTAAAACTAAGAAAAAGTGGATATTTTTAAGTGATTTTTTAATTCGAAGAATATATTTTCGAAATTTCTACACGGAATTGAAAATCGTGAAGACAACTTATTAATAACATAACATACAAACTCTGTACAAAATTCACACACATATATATACATATATTGGAAGAAGGTTTAGATATATCCCTTTAAACATGACAATTTATGTCAAACTCCATTCTTTGATAAATGGACTTAAAATTTTAGTTAGGACAAGGGCGAAACTGGTAGTACAATATCGGCTGTTGTAATCATGATAGCAATACGCGGTTAGCTTTATTTAATTTATTCAACTTTGTAGTATTTTATTAAAAAGAAAAATATATAATGCACAATATTTAGAATTTTGTCCCTCCCGAACCACTTAAAATTTGCTTGAATTGGGATTTAAATAATTGCTTACTTAGTCACATGCATCTTTTTGCAAGCAAAAAATATTCATGGGTATATTATTTCCCGCATGTAGTTTGTCCAACATGTACTTTATACAGTCGATGTTCTCGAATGTAGTTTTTTTCATATATGTAGAGATCATTTGTATTTGTGTTATGAGCTCATTGAGATCGTTATAATACACAAGATATTATATTAAAAATGTCTGTTGTATCTTATAGCTTATTCCACATGAGGTTTACTTTTATGTTCAATATTGCTGTATATAGTATATGCTTTCCGAATGCAAAAATTTTTCTTAATATGCCTTCAGTCATAAAGTAAATTTTAATTAAAAATTATGTATTTAAAACAAATACACCATGCTAAAAGGTACAAACATTAAAAATACAATAAAACATCAACGTTTCATTTCGCAACTGCGAACGTCTTCAGGATGATATGAAACACACAAGTCTAAAATTTTAAGAATGGAGGCAAATATCTCCGAGTCTTTGACGATCTTGACTAGAGCGCGCAGCAATCGTCATCAAGTTGCAAAAGCAACCATTGGAGAAAACCATTCCAGCGATGTAAAAGGTAAATGTTAATAGACCAACATTACTTCAAAATACAATGCTTAAAGTTTACCCATCAAGTTCTGATTAAAAAATTATGTCAACATAAAAAAATATATATAAGGCTTCGATTTCGCTATGAAATTCGGGCGTTTATTTTCTGTTTGTAACAATTACCGGCATAGTTAAAATGTAATTATGAGTACCCATCTCTCCGTGCTCTAATTCTTCTAAATATATTCGTATGGTCATGTAATTGATATTTTTTATTGAGGTTCACAATAGTGTGATCGCATTTGAAAATGAAGTGTGTAGCCTTTATAATTCCTTTTCAGGGCCACAAAAATGAACTCAGTGACAATAAGATCGTTTGAGAAAAAATCTTTCTATGGGCATTTTGATAATTTACAGTAATTTTGTTGAAGAAAAACTCGGTTTATATAAATTTTCTTTCTGGTTTAGGTATCTTGATTATACTTTTTTTTATTCCCTCTGACCTGGATCTTTCTAATTCCCTCTCATTTGTACATTTTGTTCATCCTTGTAATCAATTTAATCTGGAAGTCGAAAAGAACAATTCTCTTCCTTTCCTTGATGTCTTGGATTCAAAACACTCAGATCGGTTCTCTTATTCTATTTATAGAAAACTATGTATCTCTCCCTCCACATGCTCTTTAAAACCATCCTCCTCAACAAAAAATGGCGTCCTTTTATACTTTTGTTTTTAGTGCGTTACGTATTTGTTCTGATACTTCTGCTGTGAATAATTTCAGAGCAGAAATTTTATATCTCAAATCTCCTGTCTTTCTAGTGGTTATAATCCCTCTTTGATTGGTAAAACGCTGAATACATTTAATAATTCTAAACGTCTTCTTTGTGATTCAATCCTAATTCTGATTCTTTCTGAGTCAATTCAATTCTGATTCCTCCTAATTTTACGCTATCGTTCTGCTATTTTATTCTCCTCTCTGTTTGAAAATTTCTAAAATCATTTCTCCTTTTTAATTTCAAATTTATCTTCAAACATATTAATAAAATTAAATTATCTTCTCTCACAGATCCTACTCCTACTGAGAACACATAGGTCGTTTATTTAATTCCTTGTTTTTGTAATTCAGGTTACATTGGTCAAACTAAGATAGTATTAAAGTTTAGATTAAACGAGATCCAGAGGTACATTTCAAATAAAGAAATATCTACATCTTAGATTGCCTCTCACAGTTGGACTTCCAATCGCTGTTTCAATTTCTCCATAACCAGAATTATTTCTTCTCCTGCTTTTTCCTCTCACTTGATTTTCTCGAATATTCTTTTATTTTTAAAAACTCTCATAAACTTTTCAAAGTCTCTCATCATCTCCTTTCCTCTGTTATGCTTAGAAATTAGTTTTGTAATTATCTTTTCGTTCTTTACTTGTCTTCTTTCATTTTTATGTTAAAAAAAACTTTTGTTCATTTGTTTTTCTTTCTCTCTTTTATTATTATAATTATTTATTTATTATGTATTTTTTTAAATTTAATTCTTAATTTTATTTTAATTTTGTTTATTTCTTCTTTTCCTTTTCTCTTTTTTTTTATTTTTTTTCTATTTTTTTGGCAACACTTTTCAATTTTGCATATGCTCCTTCGTGGTTTGTGTTTACCTGACAGATAGCACCCGTTCTCGCTCTCTTTCTAATCTCTTCTCTTTCCCCTTTCTATTCATTTCTGATTTTGTCCCTTTGAGGGCACGCTTTTAAAGTGCCTGTTGACAGGCTGTTAAATTATCCAGCTCGAAATGCAACCCGTGTATTGTTTTAATTTATGGTAATTTATACAATGTTTTATTATGTTAATTGTGATTAATCGCCAGTTTTTCGGTGCTGTATCAACTATATTAAAGTTATTTTTAGAACGTTTACTCACATACCATTACCTGCGATTCATTCTTTTGATCTGATTCATATATCGGAACAAATACTATGATCAATAAGGTTAGCTGGGTGAAATAGATCCTCCAGATTCGTCCGGGATAGATCAGTTGGTAGAGCATTGGCAGCTTCAGCCAAGAGATGAATGATTCAAATCCTGGCCTGGACATTTTTCGCTCAGTTAGAAAATTACAACTCATATTAAAGTTGCTGTACATCACACAAAGGTTTTCTACACAGTATACAGTAAATAGCATTTATATTTCGTTTACAAGAATGCAGAAAATAATTCTCTTACATTATGATATATGGACAGAAAATACTTTTTAGTAGATTTTTTAAAGACTCCTTTAAACACGATGAACTTGATATACAAATACATAATTGTGGTGCAATACATCTTCTCTATACATTGATGAGTGCGTAAAATTTCCCATTTATTTAAAGAGACATAAAACAGAATTCGATTACATGATTTAATATATGTGATCAATACTGGATGTGTGTTCTCAGATATGACATGCACATTGTAGTGCACATTATTACATCTTGTCAATTCGATTATTTTTGAAATGTTCCAGTACCATCTTAATACACTGCCATCTTTCACCACTTTAGAATATAACAGAATGCATAATGTCAATACTGTAATGGGAATCTTTTGTGTACCCGTAAAATAGTGTAACTATTATGCACGCTTTTTTAATGTAAGAAGTCCTACAGCATACCAAAACAACGCATATAATTTACTTCGGAATCCAAATATATTTAAAGAAGTTAGAGCGCAGTCAGACAGCCAGACAGATGGTAGACATATGAAACAAAGTCATAAACACTTTCCAAATATGTTTGAATGTGTTGGAAGCAGCATGGGTCCTAATTCTGGATGCTTTCAAATACCTTGCTAAAACTGGGGTGCCCCTATATCAGAGAGGCTAAATTCGCACAGGGCTCATGCTTACACCTACCTTGCTCAGATAGGTTCTATTCAAACTATAGTAAGCGTACGATAATCGCCTGGAGAAGCTCGATTAGACGGCCGTGACAAGTTAACAAACATGACCTTGGCGATAATGGTGATACAGTTTTGACCAAAATCGTCTCAGCCAATCAAATTTTTATCCCGTCATTCTGTTGCCATCCACATATAGATGTACCGTAATAAAACCAATATTGTTGTAGAAAACCCTATAAATGTTTTGTACAATTTTTTCACCCCTATTTAGGTTTCTTTTCTGAAAAACTGTGAAAGAAGTAAAAAAATTATTGAGCCTAATATTACTATGATCTTTTAAGGGTTTTTTTTTTCGTTTTATAATACATTTTTTTCCTTTTAATTTATATTTTTATTTATATCTGTATTATATTTTCATTAATTTTTTAAATCTCAAATGCTTCTCAATTAATTTTCACTCTCCTTTTACTACAGTGATTTCTTCTCTTGCATTAGAGTAATGTAGTTTCTTGTATTTTCATAATTATTTACTTTTACTTATACAATGCATATCATGGAAACTGTGGCTACTTGTTTGTATTAACCTAATGAAGAAAATCGTGTGTTGTTTTCTAGATAACAATGATCGACATATCTTTAAATATTAATTTTATTGTATTTTAACAATTTTTAATGAAAATTGTGCCAGTATTTTTTATTCTAATTTAATTTTGCAATGAATCGCATATATTTAGATCAGAAGTGTTCAAGCGTCGGTCATACTCGGGCTGCATTAATAACAAGTTGGAAATTGAGCGTCAAACGTGGCAAATGAGGTGGGTTCGTACCATACTTAGTTTTATAAATATTCAGGTCTTAATGCAATAGCTCCTGCACTCTTATGCAAAAATGCAAGAATACAAAATTTATTAGGATTCTACATATTTAATTCATAATACGAAAATAATAAGACTCCGTCAAACATAGGACGTAATCAACATGACAAACCTAGAATCTTATGACAAACCTATCATGGAATATCATTGAATTCATTACGTATGATAGGATTTAGTAGAATAACGAAAACTTTTATTATTATCTTTTGAGTTCTAATTTGATTTTCTTAAGACTTGAAATTACTCGACAAAATTCTACAATGATTATATAAATTAATTTGAAAGCGTTCAGTTTGGTAGATTTGCGCTGTTATATGCGGACAGACGGAAAGACCAGATGACGATCATAAATGCAACGTAATTATATAAATACGAATATTTCTCTATAGGTCGTAATGTAATGGAATACTTTTGAATGTCTCTGTAAATAAACTCTGAACGTTACGTGCATTTTTTACAATACCGAACATGGCATAGTATATCTCAATAACATATAACAATTACAGAGCAATCCAACTGCATTAATGCAAGATAGATTTCGGACAGACAGACGGACAGACAAACTGATTTCTTAAACATTTTCCAAAATGTTGTAAAGGGTTAAAACGTATAATCGTTTGAAATTTGACTTTTAGAAATTTATACCAATAGACGGTAGCATACCTGAATATTTTTGTACAGCCCTGTATATACCCCAGTATATGTACATGCCACTATTTAGCTAAAATTTAATTAAGATTAAACACGCTTAAATATAGTGAAATCAAACTTCCACAGATGGATTATCATCCATAGACGGCCATGTATCTAATCCTTTGCATGGCCCTGTATGGCATTTTTTTCTATTTTCTACAAACATATCTTTTGGTATACTAAATGTAGTTCAGCGTAAAAATCAGCGTTATGCATCACTCATTTAAAAACCACCTTTAAGCTATTTTCGTTCATACTCGGTAAACTTTACGAATTCTTTTGTGTTATCCTGCATATGATCTACAGCATTTATACACACATCGTAATATGCAAAAATTTCGTTAAACGTAAAAGTTCATAATACAACTAGAAATGCACTTCCCCATCGCTAATATACAGTATTAGCGATTACAGTATAATAAGCGAAATATTTTGTGTGTCCCTGTAAATACTATGCACTTACAGGAAGTAACTTGTAGGATACTTATAACTAGTAGTAACTTATACAGGAAGTAACTTATAGTTAACATTCTGCAACGTATATAAATTACATTATACGTGAAATAGTTTAACATAATTAAAATATGCCGTAAACAATGTTTCCCCTATAACATTATGTAATGGAATTCTTTTGTGTGGTTCTGCAAATGAAAAATAAATATTTTTTGCACCGGACATTGTTCTGAATGTATATTTTAGTGCAATTCATAAGTGCATATTAATTTCATTCTGTTCGAAAGGCTGTAACATAAAAAAATACACATTTTTTTTTTTTTTTTTTCAAATTGGTCTTAATGTAACAGAAAAATTTTCACTGTCCCTGTAATTAAACTATACATCCGACTTTTATAAAATTTGAAATGACTCAAGAAAATTTTGCAACAATTATATATTTAAAATTTTAGACAATTTGGTTGGGTAGTTTTTGCTCTGCTATATGCGGACGGACGGACAGGCAGATATAGGGATGGACCGAACAACGACTATAGCTGCTACGTATTTATATAATTATGACCGAACTTAATAATCGCTATCGTTCTCCTTGAACTATCGCAGTATGTAGTTCTTTTTATGTGACGAAGTAGGCTTTTTGGAAGATACTATTCAAAATAAATTAATCGAATATTTTAAATATTAGATTAATATACTCCTATATGAAGATAATAGAAATCTATTAAACATGTAAAATATGTTATTAATAACTCATAAAAATATAAAATTAAATATAAAATATAAAATATAATATTTAAAATACTCCTATAGGAATATAATAGGAGGCTATTAAACATGTAAAATACATTATTAATAAAACATAAAAATATATTATTAAATTAAATATAAAATACTAAATACAAAATTTATTATATATTATTCTATTTAAATTTAAATATATTGAACATATTTTAATAATTTAAGTATATTTATATACAGGGTTAGCATGAATTATTCATCGGGTTTCAAGACATA
The DNA here is from genome assembly GCA_963932465.1 of Maratus speciosus. Lineage (NCBI taxonomy): Eukaryota > Metazoa > Arthropoda > Arachnida > Araneae > Salticidae > Maratus > Maratus speciosus. The sequence goes on from OZ010788.1 coordinate 61,493,156, forward strand.
TTTATGTACATGTATACGACGTACAAAGACGGGTGATACGTGAAAAGATGCATACACTAACCAAGTTCCTGGTACCTACTAGAAATGTTGAATTGTGTGCCCTTTTTAGCCTCCAAACATCTCAAGGTAATCTAGTTCCCTCCATATGTTCAATAGCCTGTTTCTGTCTATATCTGTTACATCAGTAGTGATACGTTCTTGCACGAGAGCCACGAAACGGGCTTTTAAACTTGGTGAGTGTATGTATCTTATCATGTATCAACTGTTTCTCTAGGTCGTATACCTCTTAATACACAGTGCTTTGAAACCCAGTGAATCATTTAAGCTAAACCTGTATATTAAAATTCATAGAATTATATTAAAATATGAATTAAAAATTATATAATGTTTACAAGTAATTTTTTTATACTCAATCTGGTGTCGAAATGGACTGCGCTTTCTTTGACATTAAGCCTTTTTATATTTTTAATATGTTTATAATGAACTAAATTAGATAAGTAGATGAAAATATCATCAACACAATTTTGGAAAACAAGATACAAATTCGGGAATTCTATTTTCATCTTAAAAATATATTACTATTATTAAAATATTCTCAATTTTTTATCTGACTTTGCTTAATTTGCTTCTGCCATACAAATATCTTTGTAATCTAAGACAGAATACATTTAAATTTCTTGTTTGAATAAATAGATTTTAAAACTCATCCTAAGAAACTACAAAATAAAATTAAATACATTTAAGTATCATACATACACAATTGAAATACGTAGTTTAAAATCCCATTTTGCATTTGAAATAATTCATACAATTGAATTTTTAATGTCATTGTACCTGTTTGAATCTAAATATAAAGTACAACATACAGAAATATAAATATATATGTTTATTTTTATTTATTTGTTTAAAAATTTACAATGTATTTCTTGAATAAAAGAGTGAGTAAAGAATCCCATTACTACCAAATAATCTTATTAATTTAAAAGTTCGGTAACATTTTTTAAAACAAGTAATAATATTTTTTATCGCTACTCATCGAAGAAAAATATTTTCTTGTTCATGTTTTAAGCCTGTTACATTAACGAAAGAGATACTTTCAAATAAATTATAATTCTCATATGTTTTAGTATTAATGTTAAATTTTATCATTATTTGAACAATACTTCCGATATTAACTGAACTTGTGTCATTTAGAAAATTGAATTTTAAAATAGTTAAAAATATTATATATAACTTCCTGTATCAAATCCTGAGAATGTAAAAAACCTAATTACTACCGAATATTCTTATAAATTATAAAAATAGTCATTTCTTTTAAGTCATTAATGGTAGATTCTGATCATTCGCGCTTAGTAGAAAAGTATTATTTTGTGATATTTTAAGCCTATTATATCAGTAATAGAAATAATTTGGTTCAATAAAACAATTGGTTTTATTTGGTTTAATAATAGAATTATACTTGATATTTATTTGACAAGAATTTCTCATATAAACCAACAAGTTAGATATTCAAATTTGATTTTTTTTTTTGTATTAATTCAAGCTGTTAAAAGTATTTTTAAAAGCCATAGAAATATTTTATATGCATCTGAAAGCACGAAGAACTGTTTTTAAATAGATAAGATAAATCCCAATAAAATTTACAAAGGAGTGTACTTTTGTAAACCATATCCTGAAAATTCTTTTTTGCTAACATCATTTATTAATTCCAAAATACGTATCAATAATACGTAAAAGTATTATATTACGATTTTGCTTTCCATTTGTTCGACATTTATTTATCGTCTGCCAAGTCTCACAGCGAGCATTTTTGTGTAAGTTTAATTTCTAAAAAATTGCAACGTTCCTTTTTGTTGACATGTAATTTATTCTATTCGAAGATATAGTGAAGCTAAGAGGGTTTATTATTAAAAGCGTGTGATACAGTTCATTTTTATATTTAATGTGTTTTTGAGTTATTGACGATTCCGTGTTTTCCTTAATTTACAACCAGCGCACTATCAGTGTTTCGTAGAAAAGTATTATTTTGTGATATTTTAAGCCTATTATATCATTTATAGAAATCATTTGGTTTAATAAAAGAATTGGTTTTAGTTGGTTTAATAATAGAATTATACTTGATATTTATTTGACAAGAATTTCTCATATAATCAATTCTTTTTTGCTAACATCATTTATTAATTCCAAAATACGTATCAATAATACGTAAAAGTTTTATATTGTGATGCTTTACGCCTGTTATCCCTTCGATAAAAAACATTTTAAGTACTACCTTTTATTTTGTTTATTATTAGAATTGTCCTTTATATTTATTTGACAAGTGTTTGTTATAATAAGTGAAATCAACTTGTTAGATATAGAAATTTAATGATTTTCTGTATTAACTCAAGCTATTAAATCTGTTTTTACAGTCATAGAAATACTTTGTGTATATCTCAAAGTACAAATAGCAGTTTTCAAATAGATAAGATAAATCCTATTAAAATGTACAAAGAACGATTTCGTAAACAATATTCTGAAAATCTCTTTTCGCAAACATCATTTCTAAATTCCAAAAATCGTATCATAATGTTTTATTTTATGTATCATAATTATAATGACAAAAGTGCAATACATTTAACTAATTTAAGGTGCGAATAAAAATATATGTTCATAAGAGAAAACACCATTATAGATATCATACATTTATTAATTTAAATAGTACTAAAATGCATTTTTATGCACGATTGAAAATACGCACAAGGATAATAAAACATTATTTTGTTTTCATTTTTTAGTAGTACCGTGTATCTTCGCCAGATTAAAACCCATTTTAGGCCAAGCATAGAAATTTTATAAAATGTGGTATGATTTTCATTGAAATATGCTTAAATTACATTCATTAAGACAAAAAAAAGTTTCGTGCATGAAAAATAATATTTTATTTGAGAAATAAAATGCATTCGGCATTTTCATGCATTCGGTGAATGGTGCGATAACGCACCATTAAATTAAAAATTAATATATTTTTTTAAATTTTTTACGACATTTGTTTTATTATTATTTTATTTACAGAGCTTCCAACTTTAATCCATTATAAAAACATATGATTAATCTGAAGTGGAATAATTATACATTTTCAAAAAGTCGAATTTGTCAATAACCGTTTCAATTTTAAAAGACTAGCGTATTTTGAAAATTTCTCAACAGAAAGTGTTTACTCGAATTGAATTACTAATATTTTATAGATGTCTCCAGAACCCTTAAAAATAGCAGAAAAATAAAATTAGTGAAGTATATTCGTCACAGTATTAATAAAAAATATTTATTGAAATGGTGCGTTTACGCTCTTTTCGCCGAAAATGGGTTAAAAAAAAAAAAAAAAAAAAAAAAAAAAAAAAAAAAAAAAAACATTAAGTCTTTTAAAACAGGCTGCTGTTTATATCGTTTCACGAAATATTAAAGATGATATTTTAGTTATAAAATTATTCCTGTACATTATAGTTGAAGTTAAATATTACGAATTTCAAATAGGGGAGACCGGGGCTAGTTGGCTACAGGGGTAAGTATTTCTACAGGGGTAAGTAGTCCTCATAAATCGCCTGTTTGTGGGTAGATTGCGCAACCAGTCACAGAGTACCTTTCATCTTGCTTTTTACAATCCTCATTGTAGCTTTGCAGCGTTACCTACGTGCAGTGGACCTTTATTGCGATTTTTCTGTTTTTTGCACTCATAAGTAATTTTTTGTTTCTTCATTCTTTTTCTAATTTCTAATACTTATCTTAATAGTTGCGATTTAACTTGTGCAGTTTTTCTTAGTGTATGATTAACATTACCTACCTCATATGTGATTTACTTGGATTATTTATGCTAAGATGGTTACATGTCTCTTTTGTGAAGAAATTTATTATGGGGCTAGTAAGGGCATTGAACACGGGGCAAGTTGCTCGATGTCTGGTGTGTGCTGGTAGCTTGAAAAACAGCAAACACCGAGAAAAGTGGTTGCAATGCAAGATTTTGGGCACACGAGGCTTACCCAAACAAATACACTCGATTGTTTATTTCTGACAACTGTAACTCTGATGATGATATCGAGTAGGATAGAAGTTACTCAACATTAATGTTTTATTCATTATTTTTATGTCTGTATAATTTAGAATTTACGTTGTACGGCGATAACGGCTTTGTTTAAACTTATTGGTATTAATGAAATTGATTTCTCTTAACTGCGTGTCTTATTTGAGTTTAATTTAAATTTTTATAAAGTGTGTGCCAACTTACCTCATAGGTATAGGCAACTTGCTCCGTGACCGGGTAGGTTGGCCCACAATTTTCCTTTTATTTTAGCTTCCGCTAAACATAAACTACAAAAGCTACAAACTCAAAACCGGGTATTTATAGCCCAATGCTTGTTCTTTAAAAGTACAGTTAAAGTTTCATAAAAAACTTAAAAACTTAATAAAAATCGATAACTACACACTTTGAGTCTTCCTGATGCTTTCATAGTAGAAGGACGTCTTCTTTGCGCCTGGCGAAGAAAGACTCAGATCTTTCGAAAGGCCTAGCGCATTTAATAATTTTTGATGATGTTTTAAGAAGTTTTTTTGTTCTTACTCCGTTCAAATGTTGATATATATCCATATATATATATATAAAAGATTTTTAAATACAATACATTTTCAAAAAATACATCTGCTGCAAGTAATTTTCCGTGTAAATGCAATGAACCCAATCTAAAAAAATATATAAACAATGATCATGGACATATAATCACTGGAAATCTTAATATTGTTAATGATTTTAAATTGAAAAAACTAATGGGTTATGGTACTAAATATAGACTTCCATCTAAATTTACTGTTAAATCTATTATCGAACAATTTACATATGATATAGATATTTTTATATATAAAATTTCAATCTATTGCAATAAACCTATTGAATATATTAATCAATGGAAAATATTAGTAATTGAAAAAATAAATATGGCTTTAAAAAATAATATTTATGATTTGGTTTCTATTAACACAAAGCATTTTTTCCGACAAATTACTAAATTACAAAAAAAACTACGTAATTACATATGTAGACAAATCTCCTAATAATTATGCAATCATGTGTAAATCTTATTATCACTAACTTCTTACAACCTGTATTTCTTCTAATAAATCTTTTCAAAAAACTAGTGAAAATGTAATTGTAAATAATCGTAAAATTCAAAGTTATTATAAACTATTAAATATTATATCTACTAACTTTAATTATCCTTATTTAGTTCCCAAATTTCATAAAACTCCAATTAAATTTAGGACTGTAACTATTGGTTGCAATATATATAATAATAAAGCCAATAAACTTCTATTAAAAATTCTTAATCAATTATATGTACTTACTACAAACAATGATAATACACATTGTATAAAAAATAGCTATCAACTGGTCAATATTTAAAAAAATCTTCATTGTGTTTATAATATAACGACATATGACTTCAAAGATCTTTTTAATAATATAGACTTATTAGATTTACATAATATTATAAATGCATTATTTAAAAAGTACTATAAAAAACTGGAATTGCCATATAATATAGATATCGCTTATTTTAAATCTTTAACAAACTTCATTATCTATAATAATTATATATTGCAAGATAACACATTATATTTACAGCATGTCGGTATACCACAAGGTGGTTGTATATCCATACTGTAAAAAAAAATTTGTAAAGTTACTAAAATTTTTCTAGGAAACTGGGATTCCAGGAACTTTTTATGTAACGGCAACAAGAAAAATTCCTGTAACAGATGCTGTTACAGAAATTTTTGCTGTTGCCGTTACATAAAAAGTTCCTGGAATCCCAGTTTCCTAGAAATATTTTAGTAACTTTACAGATTTTTTTTTTACAGTGCAGTTTATTATCAGACTTATATCACTATGAACGTACTTTTACTAATAATAATCTCCATTTATATCGTTATATTGATGACATAATTTTAATTGCCACTGATCAATTTAAAATTTCTCAATTTCCAGTTGATTATCCCACTAATTTGGAATTAACGGAAAACCTCTTATCTAACAATACAATTAACTTCTTAGATCTTAAAATTACAATAAAAGACAACACAACAATAACAGATTTATATGATAAACGTAAAGAATATAAATTCAAAGTTAATACATTTACAAATTTTAAATCTTGTCTTCATCATTCTGTATATCGAAATTTAATACTTAATCTTTTATATAGAATAAAATGTTTATGTTCTTCTAATCTAATTAACAATAATATTAAAAAACTAATTTATGAAGCATTAAATCATGGTTTTCCCAAAAAATTCATATATTGATTAGTATACAATTAGTACTTACATGATCTTAAAAAAAAAGAAAAAGAAAGAAAAAAAATAACACATGCGTAAACAAAATTACAAAAAAATTTATAAAATAAAAAAAAACATTTATATAAAAAATCAAAAATTGAAAAAATAATAATAAACTATTACTATACGATGATTGGGTGGGAAGATGTTAGAGTACGGAGGAGGGTGGAGCTGTCTGGATAAAACGCAATCGCTAATTTATGTGTAAAAAGATGATGGGGCTTTTGTATTATAACTACATTTCTGTTACGCATTTTATATGGATGTTGATTTGATGTTTTATATGTAATTGGTGACATTTCTTTCTTTCTTTTTTTTAAATTTCAATTCATATTAAATTTAGCTTATTTAATCAAATTCAAAATTAACTTGTTTTTAAATTTTAGTCTAGTCAGGACAATGTCATATTAATTAATAATAGTATACCATCTTTATAGAGATTAATATGAATATAAGTTTATTTGATATAACTAATGTTATAATGTATTAAAATTGGGTAATTGATTTTTATTATTATTCCTCTATACTTTTTAATATTGTTTTATTTTCGACTTTGTATTCCATGATTAATTAACGGTTTAATGTGTTTGATTGTCACAATCATATTTTTTAGCTTTTTTTTTTTTTTTTTTTTTTTTGGCTAATATGAAGATAATCCACACACTATATTTGTAATGTTTAGGCTATTGGAATTTTAGAATCTGACAATATTCTATAAACATCCTTTTTTTTCCTGTTCATTTTATTAATTTATTATTTTTTTAATTTAATAGTAATTCTTAAAATTTTATATTTATATTATATATAATTTATTTTAAGTTATAGCATATAGCTATATTCTATATTATCAATGTTATAAAATTATTTACTTTCTCAGTGTAGATTAAATGGGTTTGGTAGAATATATTGAAAGCATTTTATTAACATTTAATTAATTTAATTTTTTTTAATAATAATGTATAGTAGATTATTATTTATATATTAGGATTAGTGTGGTAATGCAGATGATATATTTTAATTTCATTAGCTTTTATTATTTTCTTATTGTGACATTTGAATAATAATAATTGTTTTTAAAATAATATAATAGATGGCAGCACTAAAAAATTGTTTGCTTTTTAAAGCTTCTACTAAAGTAATAATTTTAATTTTTTACACCAGGTGGTATTAAACGCTGTATATTGGCAATATTGTAAAATTGAAATTAAACAATTTAAAAATTTGTTTTTGAGGTATTTTAAATAATGTAATTATTTTCTATTTATATTATATTAATTGATTTTATCACGGTATTTCAAAACGAATTAACTGAATCCATAGTTTTAATTTCTCTGTTAACTTAACTGTTTTATTCACCTTAATCTGATCATGCTTGGACACCATGTGCAGGAGGATATTTTGAAAATCAACTGGGTTTTTATTCGGTATGTTGCATAATATTTCTATTTTTTATGCTATAAATTAAATATTTAAAGGGTTGTATTGTTTTTTCCATTTCATGCCATTTGATAATGTTCTGTTTTGATCTTGTAACTATTCTTTTGTTCGTATTGGTTGTTTGGGTACAGGAGAAATTTTTTTTTCAGCTTTTAGCTTTTTTCTCACAGAAAACAACCGATTTGCTTATATCATTGAATTCTGTACTCTTGAAAACGTAATTCAATATATATAAGTTTTTCAATTTTTTTTTCGGTATCCATATTCTTCTTTTAGGTAGCTTTCATTACAAAAGCATATACTATTGCAGACGTTCGGAGGAAAACCATTCCGAAAAATTAGGTATATTTTCACCGATAATGACCCCTAGACCCCGAAACCACCCTCCGTTCACAATTGATATATATATATATATATATATCTGATATTTGTCATACTGAAACTCTCGTATTTATGAACCGATTTGGATAAAATTTCGTGTGTACATAGTACATAAAATGTCTTGACCGAGTTCGTTGGCCAGCTTCATCCGCCATCTTGTTTCAAAATGGCAGCCATTTAATTTTTTTAAAAAAAATTAAAATTTAAAATTAGACATTGAAAAAGATTTTTTTATGTGTTTGGGCTTGATACAAAGATTCTGGAACATTTTTAGTTTTGTCGATATCTTAAAAAATGGTTGAGTTATAGCACTTTAAATTTCTAGCGTGGCTGACATTTTGAAACAACCTGATATTTGCCACGCGATAACAGGCGTATTTATGAACCGATTTGGATGTACCTTGGTGTATACATAATGCGTACTAATGTCTCGATCGAGTTCTTTCGACAGCTTCATCCGCCATCTTGTTTCAAAATGGCGGCCATTTAAAAATTTAAAAAAAAATTAATTTAAAATGAGGCAGAAAAAAATTAGACATTGAAAAATATTTTTTTTCTTATGTGTTTGGACTTGATACAAAGATTCTGGAACATTTTTAGTTTCGTCTATATCTTAAAAAAATGGCACAGTTATAGCACTTTGAATTTCTAGCATGGCTGACATTTTGAAATGATCTAATTTTTGTCACGCGATAATACACGTATTTATGAATCGATTTGGATGTGACCAAGAATGTGCATAGTACATAGCAATGTCTCGACCGAGTTCGTTGGCCAGACTCATCCGCTATCCTGTTTCAAAATGGCGGCCATTAAAAAAAAAAATTAATTTAAAAGTGAGTTACAAAATAATTAGAAATTGAAAAAGATTTTTTCCTTATGTGTTTGAGCTTGATACAAAGATTCCAGAGCATTGTTTGTTTCGTCTATGTCTTAAAAAATGGCTGAGTTATAGCACTTTGAATTTCTAGCATGGCTGACATTTTGAAACGATCTGATTTTTGTCACGTGATAATATGCGTTTTTATGAACCGATTTGGATGTGACGAGGCATGTGCATAGTACATAGCAATGTCTCGACCGAATTCGTTGGCCAGCTTCATACGCCATCTTGTTTCAAAATGTCAACCAATTAAAATTAAAAAAAAATTTTAAATTTAAAATGAAGTACAAAAAAATTATAAATAGAAAAAGATTTTTTTTATGTGTTTGAGCTTGATACGAAGATTCCGGAGCATTTTTTTGTTTTGTCTATATCTTAAAAAACAGTTGAGTTATAGCACTTTGAAATTCTACTGTGGCTGACATTTTGAAATTATCTGATTTCTGTAACGCGATAACACGCGTATTTATGAACGGATTTGGATATACCTTGGTGTGTACATAGTAAATACCAATGTCTCGACCGAGTACGTTTGCCAACATCATTCGCCATCTTGTTTCGAAAGGGTTGCTATTTAAAAAAATTAAATAGCGACCATTTAATTTTTTTTTAATTTTAATTTAAAATGATGTACAAAAAATTAGAAAGGGAAAAAGATTTTTTTCTTATGTGTTTGACCTTGATACAAAGATTTCGGAGCATTTTTCGTTTCGTCTGTATCTTAAAAAATGACTGAGTTATAGCACTATGAATTTCTAGCACGGCTGACATTTTGAAACAATCTGATTTTTTTCACGTGATAACACGGGTATTCATGAACCGATTGGGTTGTGACAAAGCATGTGCATAGTACATAGCAATCTCTCGGCCGAGTTCGTTTGCCAACTTCATCCGCCATCTTGTTTAAAAAAGGCGGCCATTTAAAAATTTAAAAAATATTTGTATTTAAAAAAGGTACAAAAAATTAGAAATTGAAATTTTTTTCTTATGTGTTTGAGCTTGATACAAAGATGCCGGAGCATTTTTTGTTTTGTCTTTATCTTAAAAATGGCTGAGATATAACAGTTTGAATTTCTAATGTGGGTGACATTTTGAAAAATCTAATTTTTTGACTGCAACAGCACTCGTATTTATCAACCGATTTAGATGTTAGTGAGCATGTGCACAGGAATTACTAAAGTCTCGACCAAGTTCATTGGTCAACTTTGTTTCACCCATTATGTTGCTTTAAGGGGTCTTGTACCTTTTAAACGCGACGAAATTTAATGAAAAAATTCAAAGTTTGAATTAGTCTATCTTCAAAAACCTTTTATGTATAAACATGAAATTTTGTCTATCGATTAAACAGATTGAGCTTTGTTATATGCTGTCATTAGAAATTTATTAGCCTTTCAGAGAATTTGTGTATTATTGAAATCAAAATAGCTCTTTTTTTTTACTCCATAAGTCATTGCGCGCATGATATCTTGAGAAAGTATGTATGTATTGTCATGAAATTTGGTAAAGATGCTAAACATATATGTGTGTTTAAAATGAACTACTCGTATGCCAAAATTATTTCATAAACTATATAAAAAAATATTTTTGTAAAAAAAAATAAAAACTTTGTATTTTTAATGAATAAAAATAGTCATAACTAAAAATATTACCATTGTAAATTCTTAAAAGTAGTTCATTTTAAGCACACACATTTGTTTAGTACCTTTACCAAATTTCATGACAATCCATACATACTTTCTCAAGATATCATGCGCGCAACGACTTCTGGAGTAAAAAAAGAGCTATTTTGATTTCAACAATACACAAATTTTGTAAAAGGCTGATAAATTTCTAATGGTAGCATATTAGAAAGCACAATCTGTTTAATCAATAGACAAAATTTCCTGTTTATACATAAAAAGGTTTTGAAGATATACTAATTCAAACTTTGAAGTTTTACGTTAATTTTTAACGCGTTTGAAGGTACAAGACCCCTTAAAATGGCGGGCACTTCAAGATATCGCCGAATTTGGCGACCAAATATAAATCACTTTAAATAAAACCAGCTTTGATAACGTGACTAATTTCGCGAAATTCTCATTCATATTCAGTATTGACAAAAATTGGTATTTAATTTCTATAATCGGGTTTCACTAATTTTAGCTCCGTGTGTTTGAATAATATAAGCTGGCTTTTAAAAATTAAGGAATATGAAAGCTACCTCTTCCTCCCGCACTTGCCGGAAGGACTTTTTTAATTTGTTGACGGTCTAATAAGAGATGGGAAAATCCTCACGGAAATGTATGACCTGTAATATTTTGTTTACACACCTGGAGTTTCAGGATAATTCCTCATGTAGTTTTCTAGATATTTAACAAAACGTCTAAAATTGCAAGTGGTCGGTCACCTTTGTCCATATATTGTATTACATTTGCTTTCTCTTTGAAATTAATATAGCTGCTATTCTAATACTACAATTCTATGAATATTCAATAAAAGATCCATAATAATGATAATAAAGATCCAAATAAAGATCCATAATAATAATAAAGTGACAAATAAAATATAAGCTGAAGATATTAAATTAATCTGTTTATTATACAATTAAAAACATACCAATGAAATAATTTTAGATATATTTTTTATCTATAAATGTTTTTCTTCTAAATATTTGTATAAAATTTTGGCAGAAATAAAAAATTTCAAAGCATGCGTTTTATTGAAATAATATTTAATACACAATTTCAGAATCTTTTTCATGAATATCATTGACATCATATTTGTGTCACCGTATCAAAAATGGTTGTCAAATAATGATGAGAATTAATTTTAAAGACTAAAATGCAAGAAAGTGCGTGAGAAATATGGTAAGAATAAAAATTTTATGTGTGATTACTAGAATTCCAAAACATATTTAAATAAATTTATTAATCCTTTTTTTCCCTAAATTGATTAACACTTTTCCTTTCTTAAATAATTTAATTTAACCTTTTTTATCTTCTGTTAACGCTATTTGTTTTGGAAGTAAATAAGTTTAAAATAAAAAAGAAAAGTGCCCAGCTAAACTTATGGCATTGAGCTCGCAGGCTATTCACACTAATTGTATATTATACTCTTTATTTTAAATAATAATGCCCCTCAAAAAAATAAGTGAAGGGGAATTAGCCCCCGTTTCCCCCTTTATACTTAACCAGTGAACCTCCAAATCTAATCAGGGAAGCTCCTTATCATAATAAACCGGTATACTAAATTTGGAGCAAATCGAATAATCCTACAAAAAAACCCCATTTATCTAAATTATGGGGGTGGACTAGCCCCCCTTTATCTTTAACCAATGAATCGCCAAAACGAATCAGGGAAGCTCCTTAACATAATAAACCGGTATACCCAAATTTGGAGCAAAGCGAATAATTCTGCATGAAAAACCCATTTATATAAATTAAGGGGGGTGGCCTAGACCCCTTCCCCCTTTATCTTTAACCAATAAACCCCCAAAACTAATCAAGGAAGTTCCTTAACACAATAAACCGGTATACCAACTTCGGAGCAAATCGAATCATTCTGCATGAAAAACCCATTTATCTGAATTAAAAGGGGTGGACTAACCATCCTTTTCTCCCTTTATCCTTAACCAATGAACCCCCCAAACTAATCAGGGAAGTTCCTTAACATAATAAACCGGTACACCAAATTCGGAGCAAATCGAATGATTCTGCATGAAAAACCCATTTATCTGAATTAAGGTGTGGACTAACCCCGTTTTTCCCCCTTTATCCTTAACCAATGAACCCCCAAAACTAATCGGGGAAGTTCCTTAACATAATAAACCGGTATACCAAATTCGGAGCAAATCGAATGATTCTGCAAGAAAAACCCATTTATCTGAATTAAGGGGTTGGACTAACCCCGTTTTTCCCCCTTTATCCTTAACCAATGAACTCCCAAAACTAATCAGGGAAGCGCCTTATCACAATGAACCTAGAAAAAAATTTTGAAGCAAATCGGATGTTTCTATCAAGAGTTATCGCGTTACGTACATACATAGATACATACATACATACATACATACGTACATACATACATACAGAACGGTCGGGCACATTAGCTCTCAGGCTTTGATAGCCTGTGAGCTAATTGTTGGTTAGTAAAAATATAAGATTCTTCATGAAGATTTGGGAAATACCTGATATGTTTAATGGATCTTGAAAAAATTATAAGTGTTTAAAGGATTTATTTTGTTGTGCTCAAAAACTACTGTTATTTTTAATGGTGGAATTGTAAAATTTACAACACAAATATTTTCCCTAATGAAAACATAATGCAATTTTATTAATCTTTTTTGGTGTTTAAGAAATTTATCATCCATGCTTTCATTATCTTTTCTACAAATACACTTTTTCAAGAAAAGTTAAAAGAAAATTATATATAAATATGTTTTATGGAAATAATATTCAGTGCTTCATTCAGATTGTTTCCTTAGAAAAAGTTCTTGATGTCTAGTAAGAATTATAAAATATATAAAATCAAAAAAATATATATAAAATATATATAGTTTAAATATATCTTTCTGTCAATGCATTTTTGTGTTAGAAAATCATTTGTATTTTTTAAAGGAAACTAAGCATAAACGATTTTTTCTAATCGAAACAGGGCCTAAATTTAATAAACCTTTTTTCTTTTAAATAACTTTAATGATTAATTTTCCTCTTAAATAATTTTAAGTAATCTTAAGTATGTCTTCTTTTCCGTACACAAATTTTCTTTTGTTGATATTTATTGAAAATTTAAAACGAAACAATATTTGAAAAAAATATTAAAATAATATTTAATGCTGCATTTAAAATTTTTGGATAGTAAAATTGTTTAAAGATGAATGCAGATTTATTAAATCTATAAATATCACCAATAAACCAGTGGTTAGGGAGTTGAATTAGGAATTAATTTGAGAAAAGCTGGAACTTGTTTTAATCCCTTCAGTTTAGGTCTAGAATGAATATGCAGTGTTTTCCCCCTCGTACTATGTAAGCGTTCGGAAATATGTATGGATTTACATAAAATAAAACACTTGTTTTATTTAAATTCCCCAACAATATCTGAAAACAACTAACGCTATCAAAAACATTGCCAATACAATGTTGTAGAACTTAATATTCTGAGTAAAATGAGCACCTACACTTAATGTTTATGTTGAAACTTAAGGTCACAATTCTACTTCTATGATTTAGCCTCGTTATCAGGGGGTTGAACTCAGAATTAATTAGAGAATATCTGGAAATTGTTTTGCTCCTTTCAGTTTAGGTATAGAATGAACGTACTAAGTTTTCCCCCTCGAACTAAATGAACGTCCAAAAATATGTGCATATTTTTAGTCAAAAAGCACGTTTTTATTAAATGCATTAACAATATCTCAAAACAGCGAACTCTATCAAAAACATTGCCAATACATATATTGTAGAGCCTAAAATTTTGAATAAAATGAGTACCCAGATTAATATTTTTGTTCAATTGTAAGACAGCATTTATATTTCGAAATTTTTCCTTAAATGCTAATCAACTTGAAGTCAGGTGAGACCAAGTTGCCTTAACAATATCTCAAAACAGCTAACTCTGTAAAAACATTGTCAATACAAATGTTGTAGAGCTTCAAATTCTAAATAAAATTAGTACCATTATTAATATTTTTGTTCAACATTAAAGTCACAATTCTATTTCAAAATTTTGCCTTAATAGATAATCAAGAGTTTGAATGCACAAGAGAGCGAGTTATCAATCCGCTCTTACCTCCATTTGTTATATACATGTATATTTTTAAGTTTTTGAGACCTTCACAATGCTTTTGTAATTATGTTAGGGATTTATTTTGTATTTTTTTTAGTAATACTCTGAGCAAAACGAAGGCTAATACACAGCGCAATATTACTTTCGGGCCACATACAGCTACGATGGATATTAACGCCATGGCCTACTAAAAGAATGCCTAATAAAAACCTTTCGTTAAGCATAACTCAAAAAATATTTGTCGGATTCCGTTTCTGATTGCACCAGAAGGTACCTATGAAGGTAACCTACTGAATGCACCTACTACCAAAAATAAGTTCCAAACCGTTTAAAAATTATATTATAAACTGATAAAAAAGCACAATTTATCTCATACGTCACTGAAATTTAGTGTACGTCATTTTCACTGGCGGGATGTTTTCGTAGAAAATCGGATTATAGCACATGGAGCAAAGAAAATATGCACGCACCATTATTACAGTATAATAAAACCTATTTAAACAGGAAGATAAATATGGAATTTTTTTCTATTTAAAAGGAAAAAAAAACAAAAGATCTTAGTATTTGATAGTTTGCGATACTCTCTGTAACAAAATTTTTCAATCACAATTAGTGTCTTTTATATTTCGCGTGTGCAAATTAGAAACAGTTCTTTGATGATAAAATAAAACTTTTTGACTATGGCATCATTTCGTCTTCTTCCGGCAGATCGGCATCCAATTTGAATGCTTAAGCATGGCATTTCTTCGTTAATATTAAAAAAACTGTTGCATACAAAAATATGAAAATCGATAGTGTTATAGAGAAATGTTTGATAAACACGCTGATGCAGACAGTTTTCAAATCGAAGAATTATTTTAAGAGATATTTAATGCCAAATTTGGACAAAATTGTTCCATTAAAAAAGTTTTATAGGATCAAAAATGTACATAGGAATTTAATCATTTTTAGATCATTTTATGCGTCCGAATTTCTCGGTGTGCAGGCTGTATTTAGTTTTTTAATTTGAATCATTTTTTGCGGTTTTATTTCTCTTTTAAATTCAAATTTTCAGCATTTCGAGAGATATTTTTTATATAATTTAGAAAATTGTATTAATTTAAACTGTTGCCAACTGTATAAACAGCGCAAACAATAATGTTTGCTTCAAATTAAAAATTTATTTTACACGTGAGTATTATAAACAGAAAATATAAAAAGCAGGAACTCATTGAAAATTACGTCATAAAAACTATATTTACACGTGAATTTAAAGAGAAAGAATATTGTAAAATAATAAATTCATTAACATGCGTTATGGCGAATTCTAAAGGTGTTATTACACGAGGAGTCAAAGTCGCTTCAAATTTCAGGCGTCTCCATGTTATTCCTATGACTCCAGGGGATTCGCTCTGAAGGCAAGCAACTTTTTTCTGTCGGAGCGTCTTTGACGCCTGAAATGAGGCGAGTCGCCAGTAACAGCCAATCAAATGCTTGGAAATCTGATAATAGAAAAGCCTTTTCGGGAACAGCCAATGAAATGCTTGGAAAATAGATATGTTTCAGGAAATCTGACGAGCCGTGAGACGGCTTTTGTCGCTAGACGCTAGGAATTTCAAGCGACTTTGACTCCTCGTGTAATAACACCTTTAGAATTCGTAAATAGGAGAATTTACGTCACATTACACTTATTACGTAAAATGAACAAAAAATAATATTGCAAAACAGTTTAAATTTAAAAATTGCGCAAGACATTTATTTGATATTTTAAGATGATCGTAATATTTCATTTCTGACAAAAGTATTTTTACATGAATATTAAAAAGAGAAAGAAAAGATTGGTGAAAATTACGTCAGCTTATAATTGTCAGATTCAAATTATAATTCAGTCTTCCGAAATCTTTTTAATGCCGATCAAATTAGCGTGCTCTTAGAGTCTACGGTGTCTGAACGGGGGTTGAGCGTAGCTGGTTGGGGGCAGATCCCCCTAGTATAAATAAATAAATAAATAAAAAATAAATATAGGGAGAGTGTGAACTAATAGTAGGAATTGAATTATGTCAATATGTATAATTTGGCGAGTGGTTTGGCGATTTATATAATTTGGCGAAATTCGTCCACGGGATAACTAAGTAGTACCAAAAAAAAACTTCATGATAACTTTAAAATGTCAGAAATTTTTATAAAATAATCCTTAGGAAGATTTCAAATTAGTAGGATCATAAATCTTAATTTGCTAAAATCAGGATTAGTTCGGTAGGTGGAAAAGCACACATGCTCCGAAGTCAGACTTTTTTTTAGCATAGTGTTAGTAAACGAAATCTATATATATATTACGCTATTGTACGCGGTACTGAAATCGCTATTATTAGTTAATTCTTTAATGGCAACACCCGAATGCCTTGATGAAACCAACCTCGTTGGTTGTTGAACAGCATTTAATGCATTCCCATACCTATAAGACGGGTTACCATAGGAAAGTTAGAAATAAACGTAAAACGTTCTAGAAAGTTTCTAAATCACGATTTATTTGGAATTGTTAGAGAAAGAAATTTTGAAATTTCACATGGCTATTACTTTTAAGTCGTAAATGCCGCTCAGTTTAAAAAAAAATTAAAAGAATGCACCATAAAAAAGATCTAATCTGCAATTTCTGTGATACTGTTGGGTCTAAAAACTTATAATTTGGCATGGCAGTAACTTATAAGAACTAAATGCTCGTTATAGAAAGAATTCAAACTGCAATGCACGCATGAGAACGAATTCTAAAGAAACCGAAATTAAGAAGACTAAATAAAACGGACAAAGTTCAAAAAGTGATCTAAATAACGAAGTACATGGATTTATTAGGAATATAAAGATTAAAATTTGCATGAATCTTGCTTTTAAGACGTAAATACTCGCAATAGAAGAATTTCTAAAAATTTCGCTATGTCAAATGATGCAGGAACGAAAAAATTTCTATTTGTCTTTTCTGTGCCACTGCTGACCAAAAAACTTTTTATCGGGTTGAAATTTTTGGACAGGATACTTTTAAGATGTAAATGGTAAAATGACTAAGAATGGCTTCTAAAAAATACAAAAATTCAAAAGATGAAATGAATGAAAACCGTTCTAAATTACCATTTATTTGCATTGTTCGGTATAAAAACTTTAAATATTTAATAAAACTACACCCCCCCCCCCCCAAAACATGCAACTTAAATCCAACATCCAACAAAACGGGTAGCTACTTATCTAGTATTGAATAAGTTGTGTAAACATTGAATAAATGTCGGTATGAAATAGCGAATAGTTTACACGAAAGTACTTCTCAATATGTTACTTCACCGGGGTTTTCTCTCTCTCTCGCCAAAGCCCCTAATAGAGGAAAGTGTCTTTTTAAATTTGATATGCAATTTTTATTTCAGCTTCACTAATCTAGAGATTTAATCATAAGGTCATTTTCTCAATTGCCATTATACATTTTTTTTATGTATAGTATCTTATTCGGGTAATTTTTTAAAAATCCGGTTAATATTGACGTATTTTAGCTTGCATGATTTGTTGGAAAAATAAGTAATTACTCGAAATGGCATTTTCACAGCTCAAAGGTTATGCAGAAGAAATATTCCAGATGTGTCATAAATTACACTGCAGTCAATGCCGATTTTTTTATTTAATGATTCTAACACGTAATACAGCTCACCATGTCGAGAATATGTTTGAAAACAAAACAATACAGCGTATGTAGTGGCCAGCCTGCACTCATCATTTAAATCCGATTGAGTATATCTGCAATACACGTGAACGATGCATTGGATGCCTCTGTTGACGGATTCGGAACTTTGATATATCACTTTTTTAAGAGACAATGCCCTAAACTGTTATCGACAACCTCATCGCATACATGAAAACAGATAGTCAAGAGTATTAACTGTTCGAGAGGGCCACACACCATATAAAAGTCCTTCATTCTTTTCAAACATAATTTTTTTGACATTCAGAGGTACTCAAATTAGCGCGGAACGTCCGTTTATGTTTTTGATATCATTTCAAGAAATAAAAATTCCGATATAAGATATTTTAGTGTTTTATTTTCTCTATTATTTTTAATATATTGCACACTTCCAATTTTATACCCATGCACGGCTGTCTTGTAGGTTTGCTTCGCCATTTTTTTAAAACAGTGTATATTATATATATAGTGAATACAGTGTAAGTTATATTATTACATTATTATGTAATTCAACTGTTCAATTAGCTCATTTTCATCATCTGAATTTGTGGCAGGTATGTTTGATAACTATCAGACTTTTATTTTTCCCGCGCGCAATAGTGATTCGAAGGCGGTGCACTGTGTACATTGGTAAGAGAGAGCTTAATAGGCATGACTCAGTTTTTTCCACGAATTCGAGTGAGCCAGTCGTTGTCTGCTTCCATCGAGTGAGGTTTTGTTATACGTGTGCGTCGGATTTTGATTTCTCTCAAGAGGGCTGAACGGGTTGGAAAAAGGTACTGCATAAAATTTTGTCAAAGCTTGGTGATCCTGAAAGCGAAACAATTCGTAAGATTCATCAATTCTCCAGTTCATTCATCGCATCTGATTCAGACTTTCTTGGCAAAATGTGGAATTTCAGTGTTCGCCAAATTCCATATTCTTCAGACATGACTACTTCTGGTTGCTTCCGAAATTGAAGGTGACATTAAAATGATCACGTTTTGTGAGTAGAGATGAGATATATAGAATGCGACGGCGGAGTTAAACACCATTCCAAAAAAAGCCTGCTAGATGTATTTTCTGCAGTGGAAAGAACGGTACCTAAATGTGTGGAGGCGCAAGAGGCCTACCTCGAAATAAATAAGGGTACCAATGCTGTCATGTAACTTATGCATTTTTTTCGTCCAATGGTTGAATATTTTTCAGACAGGCCACATATTGTCAATTAAAGATAGCACCTCATTTTCTATTCTTGTCACGAGTCATTATTAAATCTATGTTCTCACTAACATCGCTCAGACAAATTCCTCTGAGGGAAGTCCTAGTATAGTAGTTATCGAAAAAAAGATACGTGATGACAGTTCTTTTACATGTCATTTTGCAACTCATAAAGCCAACCTGAAACCATAGTTTTAAAAGAAATTTTTTTTGTAACTTAAAGATCATAATACTTTTTTTTCAATATTCCGAAGGTGTTAAACTTTTATGAATTTAACTTAAGATGCTCTATACTAGTAGAAAATCAAACATTTTTATTAGAACCACCTTAGCCCTTTTTGTAAAATATCGAACTTTAAAAATCGTGCTATTTGTTGACCTCGAACTCCTCTAGCGACAAAGCTGCTGCACACTCATTTGTTTACACCTCCTCCAATCCTCGCACTTTATTTTCAACCAGCCTTATTTTAACACATATGCACTGTTATTCACTCTGTATACGTCGTATTAATTACTACTCATACTTCAAATACAATATCGGAAATAGTAAACAACATACATTTTCCGTGATTTAGGAATGATTTTTGAAATGTGATAAAAATCATGAAAAAATGCACTTTCTAAGTTATTAATTTATTCGCAGCGGTAAAAGCTTACGTAGCAGGGAGGGGAAACTTAGTACTTTCATTTTTGATCTATGTCGAAGTGATTAAAACAATTTCTAGCTTTCCCCTAATTAATTCGGAATTCGGCCTTTTTTCCATCCCCTATCACTGGACCCGTAATCAAGAGGTTAAACCATAATTCTCAAAATATCCGAAAAAAAGACCTAAAATAATTTCAAGAACATCGTAAACGCCTCAATAAATTAAGATAAAATAAATGTCTATAAATATTAAAAGCAGGGTGGACTGATAACCGAGTCTGTTCTGCCTTCAAGCAATTAGCGATTTAGGTTAAACTTTGAAATAGAATTTTGAGCTTAATGTTCAACAAAAATGTTCATTGTAGGTACTCAATTTAATCAGAATTTTAAGACCTATAACATTTTTATCGACAATGTTTTTGACAGAGTAACTTTCTTTTGAGAAATTGTTATAGTAATAAAAAAACCCCTCTTTTTTACTATAATTTTTTAAAGTTCCGTACTTAAAAATTGAAAATGAAACCATTATAAGATCACTTCTGTGTCTGTCTTTCTGTCTGTCACAGCCATTTTACTCGTAAACTATGGAACGTGGAAGGTTCAAATTGGAGGAAGTAATAAAGACTATTAACCCATATATTTACAGATTATTAAGCATTCAGAAATATATTTATGAAAAATGTAGAAGGTCTAATTATGGTACTTGGAAAAAACAGTGTTTTCTTTGTATATCGTGTGGGGTATCGTGTGAAAATTTTGCAACACTACACTCAAAAATAACATTTCTTTTAATTTAAGGTATTATATTTTCAGAGATTTCGTGAAAATGTAGTGCAAAAATATGTTCCCCCCCCATCTATTTCCGAATCTATTGAACTTAAATTTATAAAAACATTAGAGGTAGTAGCTGCTAATTAAAACTTCGCAGGAAAATTATAGCGATTATCCTAGGTCACGTAGTTTTTGAGAAACGCGCATTTTTCCGTTGCGCACAAATTTCGATTTACGGGCATTCAGCAAAGGTGTTGGGGAGCGCTAGAGGTACCTATCGTAGAAGTATAAAAGCATTGTTGATTATGATTTTCGAAAAAAATCGTCGGTAATTAGCCGAGATATTAACCCTTAAGTACACTGACGGTTTGGCCATACATAGGCGGCGCACTCTATGTAACATCGGCTTTTAAAGCCTAATTAACATCTTCTAATAATATATTTGTGTAAAGCAATGTTCAGTAGCAGTATAAAAGCAATAAACCTCAAATTGTTAAAAACACACTAATTTAATTAGAATGAATTATATAAATACTATTGGATTCGCGATTAGTCTGTATTGAGTGGATCTCTCAATACGTCTGTGTTTATAAAAGTGAATTGGAAAAAACAGTGTTTTCTTTGTATATCGTGTGGGGTATCGTGTGAAAACTATCTGGAAAATGCGGCACGTACCAAGGTGGAGTTGCAAGTTTGGAAGCTCCTTTCGAACTGCACTTAGCACAATACCAAGTTTAAACTTTGAACAAGGGTTTTTTTTAGCTACACTGTACAAAGAAAAGATTATTACTACGTTGAATTTAGTTTTATGAAATGCCAAAAGAAGTTTAAATATGCATTACTTTTATTGTCAGCATCGAATTAAGTTCATCATAAACAGATTAGGATAAAATTTAAAAAAGAGTTATACCGAATAGCACCATTTGATATAATTTAGGCTTCATATATCTTTGAACTTTTATGTTATACTCATTCATACTTTTCCAGTATATACAGCTATAACCAGACCTACGTTGTATGGTTTTTTACAAAGTCTTATTATTCTTTTAGCAACGATTTTTTTAAATAATACAGTTAATAATTCATATATTTGTTGTACGGAACCGTATGAGTGCGAGTTACTCGCACTTGACCGTTTATTATAGTTTACTATAAATCTATATATATTTTCTAACAATCACCATCTACGAGAGAGGATATTCATTCTAGACCTAAACTAATTGGATTAAATCAATTTCCAGCTTTCCCCTAATTAATTCCTAATTCGACCTTTTCCCCCTCCCTTACTGATCTACTATATGTTTAAAGGATCTTGTTTTATGCTGTTTGTGTACGAAAATCACTATTATTTTTCATCGTGTATATATATATATATATATAACCCGCTTTAAATAAATTTATTATTACACTATTTTAAAATAAGTCTATTACCTATTTTCATTTTCTGTAAATACATTTACATTTGAGTACATTTTCAGAAACTTTTTAAAGATAGAGTATTTTAGAAAAATAAATTTTATATATAGTGCTTCAATTACATTTATTGGTTAGCAAACGTTTATGATACTTAGAGAAGATTAACAATATCCATTAAATGTTTCAAGGAACTTATTTCTCTTTTTATTTGTTCGAAAACAACTATTATTTTTCTCATGTCGTTTCTTTACAATTGAAAACTCAAATATATTTTTTTCTTTTCAAAACAGTCATTTCCAATCATTTCTTTTGAGTTGTTTTTTTACTCATGTCCGTGGATCACATGAGGTTCCTCTTTAATTTGAAATCTACAATTCTAATTATACGATTTTATAAATATTTATCAGAAATTATCTGAATGACTGAAAACAAAATGAAATTGTAAGAAATATGAGAATAGTATAAACGATTGTTGATATTGTATTATTATTATATTTTTTAAGTAATATGACGAATTTCGCTTCGGCTAGTAAATATGACTAGTAGAAATTATGAAAATGAGGTTTTTAATAAAGTATTTCCAACAATCTGACAGTGGAGGAAAAACAAAATTACAATTAACAATGTTTTAAAGTTTATTATAGATGTGGAATAATTAAAAAAAGTTAAGTTAATGGATAGAAGTGGGTATATATATAATTTTAGCTGAGTTAGAGTCAAAGTTGTGATTCATCTGGCAGAAATGTTTTGCAATGGCAGATTTATTAGTTTTTTATTAGCCCCCGGTACGGTATGCTATTTCTTTTTCCCAGCTTACTTTGTGTAGTCTCTAAAAAACAACGCTAACTTACAGAAGCCAGCTGTAAAACAAAGCAGTACGATTAAATACTCTATATCAATTTTTTAAACTTCTAAGCATCGCACATTTTCAATTTTTTTAACGTCGAATTCGGGAAAAAGTGCTTTTTAATGCAATTTGTTTGAAAACTGCATCTCCATTTATTTTTGAAGTTTTTAGAGCTACTTGCTTAATATTGGCAACGGAAGAACTCCATTTCTGTAGGAAGTGAAAGAAAAATAGCAATTATATCTTTTTTTTTTTTGCCATTTTCCCATGAAAACTGAAAAAAAAATAATTAAAATACGTGCTACTTTGAAAAAATATAAATGAAGGATTTCTGATAAAACATGGAGCTATTAGAAACTAAATTTAATTTTAAAAATTCATATTAATAATACAAACAGATGAAGGCCAGTGAATCTTTAGATAGCCCATTTTTTTGCCGAGTTTTTTGAATGACGAAATCTCTATTTTTTTGGATTTGTGTATTTTTCAGCGATAGTGACGTCCTAAGCGTAAATACTGTAGATGTTGTTTAACACTGGATCGCAAATGATGAATTCATTAGCGGATGTGGATGACGTCACTTTATGTAAAATAAAATCGCGTGTTATAAGTCTTAAAACTGAACTACAGTAGAGTCCCGATTATCGGAGTTTCCGCTTTCACCGAGTTGTTTTCTTCTGGTGGACTGATGGCTTCCATTATTATGGAACAGTCATTATTAATGAAGTGTTAGGTGAAGATGAAAGAGCAGCCGTAAAAATTTGAAACTCTGATTTTCTGGTCAGAATGGGGGGGGGGGGAATTACCATAATCATTTTTTCCCCATTCTGACCAGATAATCAGAGTTCTAACTTTTTACGGCTGCTCTTTCATCTGCACCTAACACTTCATTTATAATGACTGTTCCCTAATATTGTAAGCCATCAGTCCACCAGAAGAAAATGTACCATTCCAAAGGTATAAGTTCGATTAACTCGGATAATCGAGACTCTACTGTATCTATCTATCTATCTATCTATGTATATATATATATATTTGTCATCGGGGGCGACACTAAATTCTGAAACAGCAGAATTCCTGTTTTCTAGTTTTTTAATTACTTGTATTCTTTAATACGAAATTTTAAACTAAGTTTTGTTTGTGTTATGTAGAAAGACCGCAATGACAGGTATAGGTAGTCAATGAGTAAAATAACACAATGGAATCCCCGAGTTTCCAGTGAGTAACTTTATTGCGGGGGTGAGAATTATTTTGAAATCATATCACTGTTAGAAATTTGCAGCATTCTGGTGGGTCATTTGACCGTTTTTTTCCGAAAACGATTACACAACCGTAATTTAAATACTATTCTGACCATATTATTGGCCGTTTTATGGTCAGAATAAAATTAAATTATGGTTATGAAACCGTTTTTTCTAAAAATGGTCGAATGACCTGCTAGAATGCTGCAAAATGTTTAACAGTGTATTGTCTAAAAATTTTAGAAATGGGAAAGCTGGATTTAGGAAAGTGAGTTGTGACTGTTAGCAGTTGAACCATATCTTTGACTTTAACGCATGTAAAATTATTTCTAAACCCATTTTTAAACATGAACATGCCATTCCATTTCGATAAAAATCATAAAAATCTTGTTAATTTTGACTTTTTATTTTTCCAGTATCAGATTTTTGGAAAATGTTATGTAAAAACTTTTTTCTTCATTTCTAATAGCATTTTTCACACTACTAAATCCGTACCCTATCCAATTTTCCCATTCGCCGTCGCCCGTAATTTCTTGTATTTCTATTGGTTATTAAACCTATATCTCGAATCCACTTCTTTTCGACATAAAAAAGTGAGCAAAAGTGTTTTATTACGTGTGTGTAGTCTATGTGTGTTTAGGAGAAAAAGTGTTTAGTATTTTAACGTTGCATTTCCAATTTTCAACTAATTAGCAGAGAAATAGTAACACCGTATAATTATATACTTATATATATATTTAGAGAGACCGTCTACAATGCATAATTAACTAAATATAATTGACGCTATGTCAAAGAATAACGAAATTAAACTTCCGCTTCATGCTTATCTAATCCCATTTTGAATAATTTTCAGTCGAAGTATTTTGTTTTAAATCTCTACTCTGTTGACATACTTCTTTGCTTCTTTATATGAAACTTTCTTTAAGTCTCTTAAAAGCCATATTTTTAAAATAACATTATCTTTTCCATAATATCTAATTTAATGCACCCTTTAGTAAGGATACATAATTTGCGGATACGTCATTTTGGGCTCAAATTTAATTTTTAGAAAAAGCATCTGGGTGTGATGTGCCTTTTGCTATAATTACCTCTTCTGTAATTTATTTAACGAAAGAGGAGGTCTTTAATATTTTTTTTAATTTACGTCAAGATATAATTGCATTAAAATATCAAATAAACACAGTTATAAATCTATATTTATACTAATATTATAAAGAAGTAAAGTTTGCTTATTTGTAGGAGGTAAGCTCCAGAACTACCGAAC
This sequence comes from Maratus speciosus, assembly GCA_963932465.1. Taxonomy (NCBI): domain Eukaryota; kingdom Metazoa; phylum Arthropoda; class Arachnida; order Araneae; family Salticidae; genus Maratus; species Maratus speciosus. The sequence continues at coordinate 61,519,062 of OZ010788.1, forward strand.
CGATTCCAAAAGTAATGGTATCAAAATGATGGTGTTAGACAAATTTAGAACATAAGCTATATCTTATGTCCGTCCCACTGGCCAAAATAGGGTGCCGGAGCAAAAAAAAAACGCTCGAAATTGCGATTTTTGTGTTACTGATGGGCCCAAATACAGGGAATTTGACATAGTAGTTACTTAATAGATATAAATTATCTCTAAGAACATTTCTTAAAAAAATCGAAATTTAAATTGGGTGAAAATACGCAAAAAGTGTTCTAAAAAACGTTTTAAATGACGATTTATACGGAATCCCAAGAAGTACCAAACCGATTCAAAAAATAATGGTGTCAAAATGATGGAAACAGCCTTTGCTCCAACATAGGCTACATTTTATGTCGGTGCCACTACCCCCAAACGGTGTGCAGGAGCAAAAAAACGTTCGAAAATGTAATTTTTGTGATACTGAAGGGCCTAGAAACCTGAAATTAGGCAGGGCAGTTATTTATAAGATACAAATGATCTCTAAAAACATTTCCTAAAAAATCGAAATTTAAAATGGGTGAAAATGCGCAAAAAGCGTTCTAAAAAACGTTCTAAATGGCAATTTTTACGCAATCTTAGGAAGTACCGAACAGATTTTAAAAATAATGGTGTGAAAACGATGGGGACAGCCCTTGCTCCAACATAGGCTACATTTTATGTCGGTGCTACTACCCCCAAAGGGGATGCAGGAGCAAAAGAATGTTCGAAAATGCGATTTTTGTGTTATTGAAGAGCCTAGAAACATGAAATTTGGAATGGTAGTTACTTATAAGATATAAATGATCTCTAATAACATTTCTTAAAAAATTCAAATTTAAAAGTGGTTGAAATGCGCAAAAAGTTTTCTAAAAAACGTTGTAAATGGCGATTTCTACGCAATCCTAGAAAGTAACCAAAGTATTTCAAAAGTAATGGTTAGAAATTGATGATGACAGCCCTAACAAAGGCTCTATTTCATGTCGGTGTCACAACCACCTAGGGGTTGCAGAACAAAAAAAAATGTTCTAAATTGCGATTTTTTGTGTTACTGAAGGGTCTAGAAGCCTGCAATTAGGCATGACAGTTATTTATAAGACACAAATGATCTCTAAGAACATTTCCTAAAAAATCGAAATTTAAAAGGGGTGAAAATGAGCGAAAAGCTTTCTAAAAAACTTTCTAAATTGCGATTTCTACGCAATCTTAGGAATTATACGGAACCGATTTAAAAAATAATGGTGTGAAAACGATAGTGACAGACCTCGCTCCAACATAGACTGTATTTCATATCGGTGCCACTACCCCAAAGGTGGTGCAGGAGCAAAAAACGATCTAAATTGCGTTTTTCGTCATACTGCAGGGGATAGCAACTTCAAAGTAGGCTCTAGGAACCTGAAATTAAGCAGGATAGTTACTTATAAGATATAAATGTTCTCTAAGAACATTTGCTAAATAATTCGAAATGTAAAATGGGTGAAAATGGACGAAAAACATTCTAATACATTCTAAACATTCTAAACATTGTGATTTTTATGCAATCGTATGAAATTTGAAACCGACTTCAAACATAATGGTTGTAAATTGATGCTGATAGAACCTGATCAAACATAAGCTATATTTTATGTCGGTGCCACAACCCCTAGAGGGTTGAAGGAGCAAAAAAGGTTCCAAATTGCGATTTCTGCGGTACTGAATAGGCTGTAAACTTTAAATATAGCATGGTCGTTACTTATAAAACATAAATTACGAACAGTCAGAAATAAATTCGAAATTAAAAAGGGGTGAAGCGAAGGGAAGGAGCGAAAAGCATTTTAAAAGAATCCTAAATTACGATTTGTATGGAATCTCAGGAAATAATAAACCGATTACAGAAGTTATTGGTTGCGAATCATGAGTGATTGTCCCTGAACCTATACGGGCTATATTTTATGCCGGTGTCACTACCACTTGGTTGGCAGGAACAACAAGAAAGCCTTTAAAAACATCTAAATTCCGTTTTCTATAGAATATTAGGAAATACCAATCGATTTCAAGGTTAATGTTGGCAAATTAATGGTGACAGTCTCTGTTTCAACATTTTTCGAGATATTCTATTTCAACTCTGTTTCGGCATTTTATGTCGGTGCCACTAACACTAGTGAGGTGGTAGACTGTTATACAAGAAGCTTGGAATTTGACATGATGGTTAATTTTAAGATGCAAATGTGTTAAGATGGTTTCTAAAAAATTCAAAACTTCAAATGAATACTGAAATGAGCGTATGAAATGAGTATAAAAGTCTCAAAATTCTTTCTAAATTATCATTTATTTGGAATTAGTTTTAGTTCTTCTTATTAATTAAAATCTCATTTCTGTATATTTCACTTTTATAATGAAGTTTAGTCAAACTGTGGCTTAATTTGTAATTTTTGAATTATTCCAAAAAGTGTTCTTCTAATAAAAAATAGTCCTGCAAATATCAGTTGGCATATTTCAACTATTACGCGAGCCCCGGGGTTTGCTAGTAGATTATAAAATAGTATTTTTAGGTTATCAGAAAAGTTCCTTTTTATAAAAAAAACAAATCGTCTGTGATCAAAAATAAATTTTAATCTATTCTATTTTGAGATTATCTCGAAAGTCCTAAAAAATAATGCATAAGAGCCACACTTTTTGACAGGTATACACCTCAGCCTAAAAAGTATCTATGTGAATGTCTAACAAAATAATAATTTTAATGAAAGGCAGTTTATTTGTTCTTGAGACACAGATGTCACAGAAATCATGAATAATTTAGCAAAGCAGGGCAACCTGTCAGGCGATTTCGAGAAAATTTATTTCAAGTTAAAACTGCATTACAATGTGAAGAAAACGTAGTTTTAAATATATTATAAACTAGTATGTTTCGGCTATAACAAAAGTTTTTTCTATGAAAAACAAATAGCCGGCAATCAAAATTAAATGTCATTCTATTCAATTTAGAGCTATAGCTACAGCGAAAATCTTGAATAGTACATAAAACCTATTGGGCGCTAATACACCCAAACCTAAAAAGGACTTATTTCTGTCAATGTATAACAAAATAAGAAGTTTAGTAAAATGCCGTATATTGTATCTTGAGGTATAGCTGTCGTGGAAATCTTGAAAAATTCAGCATATAGCAGTTCCACCTATTGGGGATTTACTTCACAAACTATCAGTGTCTATTTATTTAAGGTTTAACATAGTATAAAGTTTGATAAAGTTCTGTTTATAAGTTCTTGAGATTTAAGTAACGCAGGAACGCTATATATAGAAAAAATATAGAAAATTAGCGCCACCTGTTGAACGTGTAAATCCGTCTAAAACTGTAGTCGACATTTTTCACGAATCTAAAACTTCCTTCTTGTAAAGATAGAAAAATGTAAAAATATAAAATATTCCAGAATGAAATATTATTACACGAAATATGGAGGAATTTTGATACCATTTCTAGTCACCATTCTACTACACTCTATTTTAAATAATAGTTAAAATAATAAAATAATGTAACAATGAGAAATTTTATTAGTTTTGTATTAATCAAATTTTATTACTTTTGTAACAAGAGCTAAAATTTTATTTTAATTTTTTCCGATTTATGTATTTTCGGTAATTTAAATTTTTATGTAGAACTTCTTAAACTTTTTTGCGTAAAATAGTTCAAAATCAACAGACTTACTGAGACGTAACTTATTGAAATTAGTCAGGTTCTAAAAATAAGTTCAATATTCATGTGTTAATTCCCCAATTCACTAAACATTCGAAATGTCACATATTAAAATATCAACGTAAACACGTCTGCTATTTATGATGCGATGCGAGATAATACAACATATTTATTTATCTAATGGATATTACTAGAAAACTTTGAGAACAGACGTCTATTATCGAAAACGCAACGAAGTTTTATATCAAGATAGTTTTCAGACTTGAGTTTTCTAATTTAAACAAAGTATTGAATTAATTCTAAAATTTTGTTTCGGTTGTCTCTAGCGTTTATCGTTTAAGACACGTTTTGAATATTTTGGAAAATTTTGCAATTAGACAAATTTATTTTTAAATCAATAATACAAATGAGGTAATCAATGTAGAATAATTTAAAAGTGATTTTTAATACCCTCATTAATATACTTCGATTGATTTAATGAGGATATAAGAATACACTTCAAAATGTTTCAAGAATTAAAACTCGTATAAAATTGAACTCGACTTTAAAAGTTTTGTGCAAAAAACAACGTGTTCTGCGCTTATTGGGTTCTTTCCGATATTAATTTCATTTATTTGAAGAGTGTCGCTGGTTGAATATTTCTCTAAACAACTTGATGCAAATGTCATTATAAGTTTTAACATCTAGAAATTCCAAATTAAAGTTTGTTTTCAGTTTTACATTTCTTTTAAAGTTATTTATTAAAGTAAATAATAAAAAAAGCGTTTTCGTCATTTGAACATTCTTAAGATCAAAAGTCACCAAGCCCTTTCGAATTTAAATGTTTCATCGAATATCTAGAGAAGTACTTTGCGAATTCTTATGGAAATTCAGAAATGTAAAGAACATGTCTGAGCTCATATTTTTTATTGAAAGTTTAGTCACGAGTGTAATTAAGGGATCAACAACAAATTCAATGATAAAATAATATTTCGATCAACTTGTGCAATGAAATGCTTGAAATGATCTGTAACAGTGGGAAATGATTATGTGGATGCTGTACAACACCTGTGTCCATTTGTGTAAGAATAGTATGTATATTAGTAGACATATAAAAGTTTCTTTTAAAATATTACAATTATTCAGTTTTTTTTTTTTTTTTTTTTTTTTTTTTTCTTTTTTTATAGCATGCAGTACTAAATATAACGTGACTTGCTGTACGTGCCTGGATTATTCTTTCAATATTAACAGTATTAGTAATTTTTTAATTAAAATAAACGCAAATCTTTTTTAATATACTCAATGGTTACTTGTGTTTGTCTTAGTTTAAGACTTATAAAAAAATAAAAAATAAAAAGTAAAATAAATAAAATAAATAAATAAAGCAATTTAAAAAATTGCAACGACCATTTGGAAAATGATTCTTTCAAAGATTAAAATTTAAGGCATAAAAAATCGCACGGAGTTGATCATACATTATGTACGCCATGGATTAAATATTAACATTCCTGCACCCATCATGAACAAATTTTAAAAGAAATTCCAGTTTTAGAATTTTCGGTACTGTGAATTTTAAACTTCTACGGAGCTGGTCATACATTACGTACGCATTGGATTAAACATAAATATTCCTGGACCAATTTTAAATGAAATTTCATTTTTAAACTTCTAAACATCCCACAATATTACTTTTTATATCATCGTATAGAGAAAAAAATGCATTGTTAATTGCAATTTGTTTGAAAGCTGTATCTTAATTTGTTTCTGAGTTATTAATATTTTTTTGTAGTTTTTATTACTTTTTAGTCATGGTGTCAACAGAAGTATCCATCTCTGTTGAAACTAAAGGGAAAATACAGATTACTGTATAGACCAATCAGAAAACGAATAAAATGCGGGATTCAACTAATAAAACGCTTGAGATATGTTTTTGATTTCTTACCCTGACCGAGGACAATAACCATTTTTTCAAATGGTTAAAAAAAAAAAAAATCCAGAAATCAAAATCTTAAAAGAAGTCTGTTGACACCGGTTAGAATTAGTGTTAAGCTATTTCAAAGCGTTTTCAGCATAATAAATTTCATAGGTAAACATTCTGATGTGATGATGGTATAATGGTCAAGTACATCATAAGTTCTCATCCATTTCTGAGGTAAGGATTGTTTAATGTAAATATACTCACTTTATTAAACGGTGCTTAAAATATTGATATATGTATTTTAAGTCTCAGATGAAACGTTGAAAAGAATCAACCTATAGCGAGAAGAGTGTAGAAAAGGCAATACTTTTAAAAATTTTCTGGAAACTATAAATGTAAATAAGTATATGAATAGTAAATTTAAGATGAAAATTAAAAAAAAATTCTATCATTTGCAAATAATGTAGAATAATAATAATAATAAAAAATAAATATTTGTGGCTTAGGACTGCCTTCATGTTAGTTTTAGGGTTAAATTGGCACTGCTGACACCACTTTCACATCAAACATTGAATTTCGAGCCAAAATTAGCTTCCAGTTAAATAGAAGCAATAAAACAAATAACAAAAAAATTCTCTCCTTCTCTACCCCAAACAAACCAAAGAGTCTCAGTGAAAATATCTACATCCCATCTTTTCATTTATGTAATGTCAGAAAGTGAGACGTATGATGTACACTATCCGTTATCACCAAGTTTGCTTTGTAAAATTTATTTATTACGTTATTACCACAACGTGTAGCGGTCGAATATACAATGTCGAATACCACCGCACAAACTTCGCTTTGGTGTGTTTTTGAGTTAGTCACAACGTGTAATGGTAGCATTTTATTTTCGAAATAACCTTTTATGGTGTTTCAAACTGACATATAAATACATAAAGTATCTTTAAATGTGAACTCTTATGTCAGTAAATACGCAACGCATGTTTTTTAATGTAACTATATCAAGTTAACTTTTTATTAGTCAGATAACGTTTTTCTATGTTTTTGAAACATCTGAAAGTATTCATAATTAACTTTTAAAAATGTGGGTTGAATAATCAAAGTGTGCATAATTGACTCTCTGTTATGTTGCTGTTGATATAACTTCATACGCTACAAAGGAATATTGTTACTTTAAATCAGTTTAAATTTTTTAATTTGTTTATATATAAAAAAAAATCATTAGTGATTCTGATTTCAGCTTTCGTTTTGAATACTTGCGCTGATCCCCACTACAGAAAGGAAATACAACTGAGTGCACTTAAAGCATAAACTATAAAATTGCTCTTAAAAATTTTGAAGTTGTTTTCGTTAATCCCACTGGAAACTTAACGGGCTCGAGATGCCTTCCAAAAGAAGATAATAGATATTTCCAAATGAACAACATTTTACATTTTTCTTATTATTATATATTATGCCTGCATAATTAAATAAATCATATTCAGAATATATAATACGAATAGACTTTCATAATTTCATTATTTCTAAACACAATTCTAAAAGTAATTTCAAGAGGAACTCTGTATCAATGAAAAATGTAAGTAAGTAACATATAAATATATTACTGTTTAAATTGATTTTAACATTCCAAGACTTTGAAAACCAAACAAAATCGGGTATGGGGTTATATGAAATTTTACATTATTGTAATGCATTAATATCCACATTGAATCTTATAGAAATGATGTGTGATACTATATTAACATTTTATTGGTGTTTTATAATATTTTAGTGCGTGTTTTAAAAAAAAACAGACGTGTTAACTCTCTGCATTACCAGAAATGTTTTAAAATTCTTTGTTAAAAATGAATTTTAGATGATGCTGATAATTGAATTGTTAGTACAGATGATTCCTGAAACATTAATCAACGAAACAGAAAATTGTATGTGGAAATTATCTGTGATTAAATAAGATAATGGAAATGTTGGAACAAAATTAGCTTGGATATGACTTCCGTTTGTCTTTCTTTGAGACGCTTTTGTACCTTTGACAGTGATGTATTACATTAACGCGAATGTCTTGGGATCTTATTAGAAAACAAGTACATTTATGAATGTATACTTAGGAAATATCATAATAGATAGCTAGAATGTGATAAATATAACATTTAATAAATTTAGAAAACGTGAATTTTTGTATACCATGCAGTTCTGACTCTAAAAGATATGACTCTTTCCGAAAAATTGTGAAAATATAAATTTTTAATGTTACATTTAAATTTATTGTCGTCATTTATTAATAAAAATAATACAATGCTTTTAATACTTTTAATAAAGCTAAAATTTTACAATTTAAAAACTATACATTTAAACGAAATTTTCGGATTTTATTTACGGTGAAGAATCAGTTAAGATTAATTTATAATTTATACTATGTGCTACAGAAAAATCACATTAATGAATACAGCAAATAATAATTTTGAAACATTCTCACGTACCAGAAAATATTCCCTTTATTTTGCCGATGGGTGTAGAAATTACAACTGTTTGAAGCAATCCATTTAAATAGCTTTACAGAACAAAGTTTTTTCTGGAAATGAATTCCGTTATGTAATACATTATTAATGCTACGTATGTGTAATATTCTAGACATGAACATGAAGATAGATCTTTTTAAAATATAACCTGTTTGCAATATTTACCCATTTAATCCCTAATTAATTATTATTAATCACAAGAATTAACTATTATTAATGATTTATATTTCATTATTTTTAAGTATGAGCAGAATATAAATTATTAATTTATAAAAAGCAATATCTTTCGTCTAGCGAATATCGTTTCTGATATATAACAGAAATTAAACTTTTATTCATCCAATAAATATATTTTTTCCCGTAATTGTTTAATTTTCAGCAGATATAATTTATTTTCTAAACTTCCCTGATCGATTTTGATCATTTTCATGCAAAAAATAAAGTGTAAAAAAAAAAAAATAATAATAATTTTCCGCGTCTCCGCTTTTTTTCAGAAAGGGCACCATTCTCTTTTACGAATGATGTTGGAGGTCATTTTTTTCATCCGTCTTCTGAGTGTAAGACAACAAGTTGAACGACTCATGAAATATTTTCGGAAGTCCTTTTGAATAGATATAATCTACGAACAAACCAAACCAAGTCGTGCAAGTTTGTAAAGAAAGCCATTAGCATTCTTTTCAACTTCAAATGTTGCCACTCGCCGAACAAACTCCGTTCTAAAACTAATTATCGGCAGTTAACTATCGTAATATTTAATCCAGCCACCCAAAAAAGTTTCTGATTGTCTAAGACTTTTACCGCTTTTCAGTTAAATTTTGAGGTGACGCTAACTGGAACATTTTCCATACAATTAACAACTTTTCTGTTTTCTTTTTGAATTGGTCTTCAGGCTAAACTAGTCGAGATTCGGCTACCTGAAATAAATCAATTCCATTTTATTTATTACAGGCAGGGCTTAATTTGTGCCGGAGCCAACCAGAGCCGGGCTCCCGTACTTCTCTGTTTTTAGTAAATATTTAAATATTGATCGTAATTCACCGGAGCTCATAAATACAGGACTCCGGAGCCCAGTGCAATAGGGCTTGCGAAAAACCCAAGCCTAAATTACCTTTTCCTTTCCTTCCCGCCCCACCAGTGGCCGAGAGGTTCTGCTCTCGAAGCTGGTAGACGGGAGGTGCTGGGTTCGATCCCAACCGCGCCCGGCGGCCTAATCTTTCGGAGTTTTCGTGGTTTTCTTCGAGCCGTGGATCTTCCATGCGTTAATACGGATTAGGTTCCCTTAGAAAGACCCCCACGGAGGGCACTCCCCCCAGGCCTATATCCCTCGTGTAGATAATTGGCCGTCAAAAATCAACCCAACCCTTTCCTTCCCATCTCCAAGCTTTTGCATTCATTTTTACCAAAACACTTATATGTGACGTAATGTGTCGCACACGTAGGAGATGGATATAAAACGGACTCAATTTCTATATAGTTTTTGGGCTTTGACTAACTCGAGTTCAATCTGTATTACATTTAAAATTTTATTTATTCATGTATTTAAAAAAAAAAAAATCCTCCTTTAAAATTACCTATTATATTCTATTTCAAATCATTTTGATCAGAATGAAGGGGAAACAGAAATCGTGTTTTCCTATTCCAAATTTATGTCGGCGATGTGTTGATATGGGAAACAATCGAGCAGTGTATCCACTTTTTTTATAAAAGCATCGATTCTTTCCGATAACGGTGTCAAATTTTTAATTTAATCTAATTTTCTGGGAATCACCACAAAAGATTGTTATGCGGAAGGAATCGATTATAGTTTAAGATATGCACCTTTTATAGGAAATTGTAAAACATTGTTCCATTCTTCAGCATATAAATATTAATTTCTGTGAATTTCATTCATTTTTTTCTTAAAAATGCATAGCTGCGAACTATCCCTTTTTTAACACTATTTCCTAATCATAATCTTTACCATATTTAACCACAGAATTCTGCAATTAATTAACATTAAAATTAAGCAAAGATTACTATTCAGAAGGAGTGATAACTGAAAAGTGGAATAGTTGACAGTTATGTATATGTTGATATATTTAAAATTTTTATTTTGCTAAAGAAAAGAAATTCCTTAAATTTTACAAATAATGTACGAAATAGAAATATGCAGATTGGAGTGAAAGGGCGGGGGAGGTACGGTTGTTGTATCGGTACAGCAGAATTTTAGGGCTCCGGTACTTTTTTTGTTATAAAATAAGCCCTGATTATAGGTTTTTTCCTCTTAGTAATTATCCAAAACAGCGTAATAGGGAAATTTGGAAGATCCTTGCTTTTTAATGGTCTGATGATGGCGAACCACTTCTGCTCAATTTGACAGCTTTGCTTTTGCACAAGATTAAAAGTATGTATTCTATCAACAAAGAGATGACGCACTATTACGTATTGATTTAGAAACATAAATGCTACAGATATTCCTATCGAATACATTTAGAATAACTTCAAAGGGTAATATAAATTTATTTTCTCTCTCATAATATATTGTAAAAGACAGCTTCATTTGCTGATATCCAGTTTTTTCATATTATGAAGTGGAAGTGTATAATAAACAGACAAATTGAGCGACAAAAGCAATATATTCAGCTTTATTCTCTGTGCGAAATTTATCCAAATAAACTATAAAATATCATTGAGTTATAGAAACTATTTTTGGGAGTACAAGTGAAATATACATCTTATTTGGATGAAAAAGAATAGCTGAGCTCAATCCATTATTTGCTATTAAGCTACACTTATTCTATAATTTAAACTAAATGATATATCTACTTTATTCTGTTTGATAGAATAAGTATAAAATACATTGGCAAAATATTTCGTAGAAGAGCATTTTTATGGAGTTTAATTATTTAAAAAATTAATGTAGTAGAAATTTTAGTATTTGTTCATAAAAAGTATATTTTTATAAATACAGTTGGATAATGATATATTCTACAAAGGTGTCTGATCAGATTTTCCTAATTTCATATCATTTATTTAAATATTTTACTAAATGTAATTTGTTAATTACTTATATGTGTTCAATGTTTATTCCATTTTACATAATATATAATTATAATGTGCAGTTACATTTTAATCGGCATGTTATATGAAAAGAAGTGTAACAAGTATAAATTTATAATTAAATTGAGACTGGTTAAATTGAGAAATTAAAAATACATTTAAATTTATGAAGAGAATGATGAATCTTTTATTTTGAATATTAACGATTTCTCCAAAGATCCAATGAGGTTAAGCTGATCATGAGGATGATTAAGGTTAAATCTATTTTTTTTTTCTTATTTAGGGATCGCAATCTATTAACTCTTTCAGGGGTGAGTAATTGCATTTCTCTAATGTTGAATTCACACCGGAACATTCGAAAAAAAATTCAAAATAATAAAAAGCAATTTTTAAACTTTTTCCCACTAAAGTTAGAAAGGCAAATTTTAATTAAAAATTTCTGGTGCAAATTTTAATTGAAATTAGGTACGATATAATATATTCCACGCCCCTTGAGAGATTAATATTAAAATGAACAAAAACAAACATATAGGTTTAATGAACAGCTACGCAGGTAAAGGAAGGTTGAATGTAGTTTTTGAAAAAAATTGAATTTTTAATCGATATTTTAAAACGAAATTTATTCTACTATATACTGTTAGTCAAAAATTCAAAACTACCATTTTTTTCACCAACCTAAAGGATTTATCAACTTTTAGTTAAATCTTGATAAATGGAAACATTGTAAAAAAGAAAAAAAAAAGAAAGAAAAAAAGAGAGTAAAAATAACATTTTTACATGTATATGATATATGTTATCTGATAATGATAAACTGCAAATAAACCTTTTGTTTTCAAGGAAATATTTTGTCTTGTTCTAAAAAGAAAATCACAAAACAAATGTTTAGATATTTCTAATCTCATATCCAATATTAGTAAATAAATATTAGTAAATAAACATTTTTTATCATTAAGAAACAGAGTTGCTCATTCGTTTAAAGTCCGAGAAAAACGGTGCGTTAATAATGATAAAAACTCAGCAACTGCGGAACCTTTGTTGTTTTTGGAGTTTGATCTGTTTTCATTTATTTTTATATGTCATTCATCTTGAGTAAAAATTCAATAATACATTTTTTTTTCTATCAAACTAATGGATTTGTTAACATTTAGAAGAATAGTGGAAGATTCCATACTGCTCACTATTACATCCATTTGTTTAAATAAAAACTACATATTTTTTGTGCATTAAATGTTGTAGTATGTAGCTATGTACATATGATATAATATTCATGTAAGCACATAAAGATATAAAAATATAAGATTTATGTAAGAAAATAACTGCATGTAAAGAAAGAGAAAATATACTCCATCTGGCACCTAACTAACGCTTACCAATAATACAGTTTTTTATAATTAATTTCGTTTAAAAAATATGTTTCGAGTCCAATAATAAATTTTATACTCAGAATCGTGCATTGGAATTGCATTTTTAACAAAAAAAAATTAAGCATGCTTACATGAAAAATACATTTAAATTAAAATTCCCATTAGTGAAAGCTAAGAAAATTTTAAAGTAAACCTTTAAATTTTAGTTATTATATGAGCTTGATGGTCTTCTTCTAGTTATGCATGTCAGTTCCTACGAAGAAGTGTTAGGCGCGAAAGTTTTAACAGTTGAGATTTACATTAAGTTTTCTTGGTGTGTTATGTTAAGTATGTCAACTAAGGCAATCACGATCCATTAAAAAGATTTTTACATTGCAGGAAGAATCCTAATAAGCATGCTGTATATCTGCACAAAGACGCTTTCAAATGAAACAAACATTAATTTATTTTAGTCTAGAATTTTATGAAAAGTATTTCAGAAAAAGAAAAGTTATAATACAAATACATTTTTTGCTTAATATTAGAGTATGCAGTACATAATTTTCATTTAAATATTTTAACTTATTTTAATTTTTTTTTCAAAGTCTCTAAATATATCCTGTTTTAGTATTATACGAAATTTTTTGTATAAATATTCGAACAAAAACACGAAATTCTGCAGGAATTCGTTGAAAAAATCAGCTTTTATTCATTTCCATTTATTTTAATGTTGCCATTTTTTTTCTATTCCAGGAACACTGTTTTTAGGTTAAGACTGTTAAAATATAATGCAAGAATCTATCTTTATTAGAATTTTCATTCAATTTTCCTTACCGAAACTGTAGGAACACTGCGTTAAAATTAGTGTATAAGTTATTGAACAGAACACCACCCGGAATTCTGTAGAAATGCGTTGTCAGAATCTTTTTTTATTACAATTTTCGTTCAACCTTGCCATTCAGGTACTCTAAAAACGCTGCCTAAAAACTAGCTTGTAAATTAGTGAACAAAATGCTTGGCGGGATTCTGTAGAAATGCGTTGTAAAAATCTGCCTTTATTAGCAGTTTTTAACTTTGTCATTCTAATACTCTACAAACACCGCATTAAAATTAGCGTTTAAAATATTGAACAAAACTCAGGGCTGAATTCTGTAGAAATGCATTGTAAAAATCTACTTAAATTAGCATATTTGTTCAATTTTGTCATTCTTATATGCTAAGTATTTTTAAGTTATGCATAACAACTTGCATATAAATTAATGAAAAAAAAAAAAACTACGGACGAAATGTTTTTGAAATAAGTCTTAAAATTTTGCTTTTGTTACTAATTATTTTTAATTTTTGTCATTCTGATACTTCATGAACACTGCGTTTAAATTATATGCGATGGAAAATCACAACAGGGCAAATACTGGATGTATTTTGCCATAATTTTTTAAGAGCCTATTTTAGCTAATTAAATGATATTTTCCAGGTAATACACCAAAATAGAACAAAAAAAAGAAATCTCCTTGTTATACAATATCCAGTGTTAGATCTATTTACGGGAATGCCCTTTCGAACAGCCTTCTCACATTACCGAGGAAAAACATTGATGCGATACTTGGCTTGTCTGGTGCAATCTTGATCTAAAATTTCGAGCTTTACACCTAAGCGGTATGACTGGTCTTAAGCCTTTGTTAAAGACGGTATATATTTCAATTATTTAGGTAAAATAAACCATGAGAAAACTCTATATGTTATATGAAACATTGCCACAATATGTAAACTTTAAATGAAATACAATATTAACTAAACCATAGAATAAAATATTTAAACGTAATGAACTAACTCTAATAAACACAACATAACGAACTTAAACTTGAACAAAATCAACCGAAGAAATAAGACAAAATAACAAATGAACCAAACATGGAAACAGGCTGCGTGGCTTATGACCACGCTATGCAGAGTTAAAACTAAAATACAGAGAGAGAGATGCATATATATATATATTATATATATATATATATATATATGTGTGTGTGTGTGTGTGTGTGTGTGTGTGTCTTGCTCTCTGTATCTATCCGTGTATATATTTATTCGTTCATTTACTTATGTTATTTTCATTAATTCTACATAGTTCCATATATTTCTATTATAATTGCAAATAAATTTCAAAATTCAGCAGCATTTCGTTTATTTCCAATTCAATTTATATCGATGGGGTCTTTTTTATTTGACTCACTAAATGTGTCGGTTAAAGCTTTTTCAACACAATATTTATTCCAAATTAATCCATCTCATTAATGAAACTTATTATTTGTCTCAGAAACACCAAAAAAGCTTTAAAAACTCAATAGAATTCAAATACACAAACTATTTTTTAGCCCTCAACTTTCTTGAATTTCATAAATTTACAGAAAATGAATAGTTCTACATAAAAAGACGGATTTGAATTGAATGGTGTTATAATGAGGAAAGTCATTAAACATAAAAACACCTAGCATCTATTGAAGAAGCCATTTATTAGCTATTTCTGAAAATTTCGTTTTTAAAATGTTTAAACAAAAAGAAAATGAAATGTAGCATGATTATATTGTTGTAACATTTCATGTGCTTTCTTTGGGAAAAATTGTGTTTTTAAACTTTTATTGTACAAGTAAAATTCCTTTGGAATACACTTGTTTAAATTTAAAAAAGGAATGACTCATTAAAGTAGCATTTTTTATAAGTCTTTATAATTTTGTTATGCTTAATATGATTTAAATTTGTGATTATATAATTCAAAACCCGAAGTATAAAGAGTAATTTAACTGGAAATTATGAAAAAGATATTGTTCATAAAATACATTCTCGAAAATTCAGTGAATGCCTTATTATTGTTGATCAATAGGTAATAATACACAAATCATTAGTTTTAGGAATATCCTTGCAATTGAAATAATGTTTATAATTTTCCAGTTCAACATCTTAAAAATCATTTATATTAATAAACTTTTATAAATAAAGCAAATGAAATCAAAGTTGATTTCCTAAAAATTACAACAAGAGTAAATTTAAATTTCACTCCATTGTCAGATTGGAGTGGATACATAGGAAGCTTCGTTCGCTTTCGGCTTTCCACGTTCAGTTGTTTATTGTCAAAAAAATCTTAATTTTTTGTTGTATTTTTAGCTTTATGTGTAATGAACATGTTGTGGTGAATTGGCTGAATTAGAACCCTTCTCAGCTCGTACATAAACAAAGTTCAAATATACACATGATATCTTCGTTATTAGAACAAATAAGTTAAGGTAAAATATAAATAAAAATTACAATGAAATGCGAATTACTCTTACTTTGCTTAACAAATTCTGCTAAAAAAAAAGAAAAAAAACACTCCACATGAATGTATAATTTCACACTACATATACACCATTAAGATGTTACAACATCACTCTCCAGAATCCGAATCTAACTGTCCAGTCTCTTCCAATGAAACTAACTGACCCCTTTCCAACCTTTTTTTTCTCTTGTCCCAACTAGGGGCCTTACGAGATCTTCTCCCATTGGTCCGTCCCTCGCAATTTCTTCAAGTAGAAATTTACACTTTCACACACCCTTGAACTTTTCTCAAGGAGATAGATAAACTTCGTTGTCTCTTCCCCGAATTCTTTAAAACAAAAGACTATTGTACTATCCGGAAATACTTGCTGAATGCGTACAGGTCTTTGAGTGTCGAAACACGATGTCACAATATTATAATATTTGTTTAATTTAATTCCAGTTGTACGTCAGTAGCAGCCGTAGAAATTAAGATACTTTCAATATCGCCTACGGTAACGATGGAGACAACACGCGAAGAGCAATATGAAATTTTGCTTTCACCTGAAGGAATCATTAGCCGAAAAGATATAGAATGTCCCACGAGGCAAACGGGGAGTCTGTTCTTCCCTAAAACCCAACTAGAAGATTGTTTAAAATGTTTGAGAAAATGAGGAAATCAGCATCAAATAAATACTAATTCCACAGTCAGGGCACTTACAGAAATCGGCAAACAACCTAGCTGAAATTGTCAGAAAAGATTGTCCAATACGTAAACTATTAGAAACATTACATTTATCATTCGATGCCATTCACATGTTCATAATAGAAACACTTAATGTGAGGCATGTTTGTGCGCATTAAGTTCCAAGACTCCTCATTCCCGAACAGTAGGATGTTCGCGTGCAGGTTTGTTCCCAGTTAAAGTGACGTTACAGGAAGAGTAAGGATGATTTTAAAGGACCAGTCAATATCGTCTCCAGCATGACTTGGAAGAAAAGAAAAAATGATGGGTTAAGTACATTGCATCAGATCGGGACTACTTTGAAAAGGACTAAAAGAATCAAGGAACGAGATTACAATCCCGATCTAGCTCAATATTTCTTACCTCATGTTGTTTCCACTTAAAACTGTACCCTTTCGATTTTAAACGGCTGCTACTGACGTACTACTGGAAAGATTTAAATACAACTTATGCATTTCAGATTAAAAATAAATTTGCTTACAATATGTAACGTGAATAAAGAGAAATGTGATAATTCTTTATCGAACACTCTACCTTTAATGTCAAGAAATGAATGGATTGTAGTTAAATTCAAAGCACGACATTAAAATCATACGTCCATTAATAATCAAAAGAATCTCATTAATGCGTAATGCATTTGTAAACTAGTCGTTGGGGGCCACCGTAATACTTAATCATCATGGATATAGATAATATAAAATATGAAAATAAAACATGTGATATTTTCTAAGCATTGTACCATGTTACTTTTATTCATAATTTAATTTATTTGGACTTCCTTAAATATAATTAATATAACCCCTTAAGCTAATATTACTTTTTGTTGCATTAAAATATCTCAATTTGTTGATTTTCTGTAAGCAAGTAAACGCTATTCGTTTACAATGGAAGTCTATGGGAATTTGGCGAAATATTAGAGATACAGCCAATTTGGCGTCACATTTGGCGACTCATTTTGGCCGCCAAATTTTGCGATATACCGCCAAGTTGGCGACAAACTTGGCGGTATTTCACGATAGAACAGGGTCCCCCCTACGGTAATTCCCTTATAGTATGGTGAAGCATTAAATGCTTGACATGTACGATAAGCCATTATTGGCATTTAATCTTATAGTTTGGCGATAGTTTTTGGGTCGGCGGAATAATCGAGTAGTACCGAATTACGTAAAAGAAACATCCTTACAACTCGAAAATTATAATCCTATTAACTAACAGTTTACTGCGTCGGATTAAGCGTCTCATTTCTAATTAAAATATATCTTTGATTTGAAATTTGAATGAAATACAGGGTCATGAAAAATCGAAGAGTTTGAAAAATAGAATTAGAAATGTGTCGGCAACTAATTATCCTATCGAGTTCATTCATGATGCAAAATTTATGCTTTTTATTGTCTTTTATATTCACTCCTTAAATTAAACAATTTCGAAAATTTTTTTATACCTTTTATCAGAATGAATAATTCAAGAGTCCGAAAAAAATAGTTACGGTTAATCGAGGTTATTGATATTTAATAGGCTTCTTCCCATTATTACTCCCTATGTACACACCAAATTTCAAGTCTCTGTCTTAATTTGTTCGGGAGATAGAGCGATTACAGACACTCAGACATACAGACGAACGGACAATTTTTTTTTTCTAAAAATATGTTTTTCGGAATCTTCAATGTCTGAAACGTGTAAATTCGTCAAAAAAATTTTCGATTTTTAAAACGATTACAAGACTTACCCTATACTACGTATGATGGGTAAGTAAAAGAGACTTTTAAATTATTCTATAATATTTTTACAAAAATATTGTCCTTTTCTAAAATACATTATAGTTTTAATTTTTGTTATAACGATACAAACCAAAATTATTGTTAAATATAGAAGTAACAAATAACTAATCCATAGCTAAATTAGACAAAGTTTTAAAGAATAAAATAAAATTCAATGTTTTCTTTTTAAGTAATGTAAATTGACGTGTAAAAAATATTAAGCCTAAAATGATAAATGTTATTTAGTTTTGCTTGGATGTTTAGTCTCGAGGAATTAAATTAATGCCAAGAAAGAATCAAATTTAGGATGAAAAGTTTGTTAAGCTACAAGTGTTAAATTATATATCGAAATGATTTGAACTAGCATCTGTATTATCAGGGGACATTATGGGAATTTAAATGAAAGTTAAACAAAAAGAATGTGATATGAATTTATGGCAGTGTTTTAATAGAAGACAAATTCAGTTTTCTATAATATAATGCAAAGATATGCATCGGTTACATTTATTTTTCTGTTGTTATTTCTTTTTACAATTTACTTAATTCTTATTATGGAAAAAGTAAAACTTGCCACAAACTATCATAAAGAACAATTTTAATAAAAAGGCTTATACATATATTATATTGCAACTATCACAAATGAAGTTGTTAAAATAATATAACGTATTAAAGAATTCAGAATTTAAAAAACAAACAATCAAAGTAGATTTATGAACTAATTTGTCAATATTTTTTAAAGATTGTCATTAATTTATCAGCCTAGTTGTTTAATTATTTTTTAATAAACAATTAAATACATAATATCAAAATGTTAGAGCACCTAATTTTGCGGTATATTTAATCCAAAGTTTTAATTTCCGTATATTTCCGTGTATAAGCCGAGCATACGACTTTTCAGTGAAAAATCGTCCAAAATTGGAAACCTGTATATAAGCCGATGTTAACAAGAGGTGATAAAACATTTAGCGAAAGAAAACTTAGCACTTTTTTGTGAATAGTTCATACAAAAAATGCACACTTTGAAAATATTGATCTCTCCTATTCTGTCTTCACGCGCTTTAATTGGGTTTCGCTTATCCTGTTACGACTCGCTCATTTATAAAAACAATAAAAAGTTACAAAAAAACTTTTCTATGAGATGGGATATTGGTAACTATGATCCCCGATTATTTTACCTCTATTTTTCAACCACTGGGTGTTTGTTTAAATAAGCCATTTAAAGACATGCTTGCTCGAAATGAACTGAATGGAAGTTTTTTGGGTATGCAAATGGGACAAATGGTGATAATTTTTTATATGATATCATCACTATTTGTGAAGGGATGAAAGAAACTTGGCTTGAGTTACCACAAGAAATCTTCATCCGATCTTTCAAAAATTTTGTATCAGTAATGCGATTTTAATTTTTTAGTAGTTTTCCAGTTCATTTTGCAACATTTTAAAGTGGTTTTACCAACAAATTTGAGAAAATAAAAATTAATGCACATATGAGTTAATATTGGAGAATCATTAAATTAAAATAAATTATCGAAGATAAAAGTATATCTCCATAGCGCGGGTTGTTTTATCAGTTAGCTGGATTTCAACGATCATTAATTTCACTATTTCGCAAATTCAGATATTTTTTTCGTTTGATATCTAGATATGGATGTAAAAAGTATAACTACAAAGGTGCTTGTTTTGAGTTCTAAAGATAAACAAAAAGTGGTAGAGCTCTTACATAAATTTAATAATTTTTTGCAGGAAGTCTTAAAAGAAAGCGTTATGTTAGTTGCTTTATTTTAAGACTTTTACATTATTTCGATTAGTTATTATTCGATAATTCATCATTGACTATCATTGGATGATACTAGATATTTATTGGATAATTTTAGTTTTCTGAAAAAATCCGCAATTTAAAAATAATGTTTGCCTATCATTTTAAAAATATTGAGATATATATACACCGGTACAAATAAAGGAGACTACTATTATTGTATGAGAAAGCATTTTGACAGTTATATTTTTACTGCACCACATATTTATTTCAACGTTCTAGTTAAAATATTTAAGACTGTGGTTGTGATATTTTGCATATTTATTTTTAAAACAACAGTATTTTCCTTTACCATATAAAAAAAATGCGGCATGTTATTATCAATAAGCATAACAAAACATAGCAAACATACAATTTTGATTTAATGTTATCCCACTATTGTGGAATAATACTTCAATTATTTAAATCTTCAATAATTTCTCTAGCAATATCTTACAAGGCGGAATATTACCTATACCACTTAATTTTAAACCATGTTTGTATCAAACTTTTTAAAATAAATGTTATTTTTATAACTTTCATAAAAAATGAAGTTGTAAAATTGCATTCTCTAATTATGAATCAGAATTTATCGAATATTCTGTTGTGAATACAATGTTACAGAAACCCAGTTACTTGCCACCGATTCGAATACTCGGGTTTTCTTTAAAACTATGTGCTGCTCTAATTTCTTTACTAGGGATTTCCTCTCTTTCCCTCTCTGTCTATATATATATGAGGCATTCTCACAATCTTTTGACTTTCATGTCACTGAATAATAATTTTTTATTTAAAACACTTTTTGTGTTTTTTTTTTTTTTAATTTCATATACTAGGGAACATCCCATTGCCTGATTTCATTGCAATATTAATGAGACAAATAAGTTTTGAATGATGTTGGTGGTCCAAACACCAGGAAAACTCATCTACCGTCTCGTGTCTCTGATGCTGATTTTTAAATTTGGAGCTGTCTGTATAAAATTGTTTCAATAAAAATAATTCGATGTATTTTTTTCTGAAACTGGAACTATTGTTTTATATAAATATGCAGCTAAAAATTAACCTGCACACATTTTTAGGGTTGTTGTTAGTTTTTAAACTCTGTTTTAGATTTCTTACCATCTCTCTTCTAAAATTATACAGAAAATCATTTCAGATGCAGCCACAGATTTTTTTTTTCAAGTTTTTTCTCATGCAGAAGTATGCTAGAGAAATAATGTCTAAAATTCCTTGGCAGGCAATTTACTGTAGAATTTAAATCAGCATTTAAATATCAATTTCAAGCATCGTGGCTTTATTGGTAGTCTCACCGTCCCCAAGGTTTATTCCTGCACTTTTCGAGGTAAATTAAAAAATAATAGTAATTTAATCCAATGCTAACAACTGTTTCTAAAAATCAATGAACATTGTGGCTATCACTTAGTCTTAATATGATTTTCCTAACAATAGGTGGTAATTTTCTTTACCGTTCCATCCTTACCGTCCCTTTTTTCCAATACCATCCCCTTTTTTACCTTATCGTCCCTTCTTTAACACCCCTTTAAGACAATGTTATACAAAACTTCTGTATTAAAAGTACTGCATTGTTATTATTTCTTATTTGAATGTCCTGTGGGTACTATGCAAATTCATTATAAGTAAAAATTTAGAAGAAAATAAAAAGTTATAGGGGTAAAACTGTAAGGAAAATTAAACTCGCAAGTTTAACTTAAACCTCAGTTAAATAAAAAAAATTTCGCTGCTGACCATTTTTTCTTTATCTTGAATTATAAATGCATTCGTGTATCAGATTAAAATGGTATTTTAGCAAGTTTAATTTCGCCAGATTTTATTCCCCAAAAGTCAAAAGGTTGAGAGAATGCCCCATATATATATATATATATATATATATATGATTTATGATTTTGGGAGCTTCGGTTCGTAATGATTGTTCGTGTAAAATTTAATAATTGTTTTTGTGTTGTAAGTTCTACAAGTTATGTTTATAGTTGTTTAAAATGTTTATTTTTATCTTGTATTTTCGGCCTGATTTCGTTGTCTCCCGTGTTCGAATTACTAGATTTGGAGTGGACATTTTGGTGGAAATGGCGCTGTACGGTTATTGCTATTGTATTGTTTGAATTAAAGCGTTTGTTTGTAGATAATGGGTGTGAAGTTTCATTTTTAAAAACAATTTTTTTCACGAATTTAAAAACAATATGAAAATGAAAAATATTAATGAAAATGGTACCGGCAAGATATGGTTTTATAAAAAAGACCGTAGTACCCGGTCGGCTCCCAATTGTATGGTATGGGGTGGATCGTTAGACTGCAATCATGACTTAGGCTATAATGTTGGTTATAGTGGCGAAGGTGTAATGATGATTGTTGTTGCTACGGGGAGACACGAAGTAAGGTTAATGTTTATATAAATAAAAAAAAAAAACAAATAAAAATTTTAAGATAGATGAAAAATATATTAAAAAATGTATGTTGAATTGTTCTTTGAAAAATGATAGTGCCAATTACACTGACTATGGAAGTTTGAGATATAAAACAAGGATTTTCTATAACAGTAACGTGGCCCAAAATTTAAAAAATGGTGGTAGAGGTGAGAAGAACATAGTCAAATATAAAACCAAATGTTTTTATAACAAAAAACTAAAGGGTGAAGATGGGTTGGGCGAACTGAATTTAAAAACTTGTACAGATAAACGTTGTAAAGTGTGTGTATGTGCCGGGGGTATAGTAGAGGTTAATGATAATGGAGAGTACTTAAAATTCTGCAAGGTTTATAATTGTGTATACAGACTGAGATGTAGAGTTTGTAATATGTCGTACATAGGACAAACTTCAACTCCTTTGAATATAAGAATTGACAACCATAAGACAGACATAAGAAAACAAAAAAGTGGTAAGGAGGAACAAGAGATTGAGATTACACATTTTGATAAGCATGGAATTGATAATATTGAGATTTCTATTTTGAAAATTGTTCCTAATAAAACTGAAAGATTAATCAGTGAAAGAAATATGATGGTAAAGTATGGCACGGTATACCCATATGGAATGAATGTAAAGTTCGATCAAAGTAATGTAATAAGGAATTTTAGAGAAAAATTATTGGATGTCTCAGTCTATGAAAGGACAAAACATATAATGGATTATGACAGGGATAAAAATCATAGGACAAACGTTGAATTAAAGAAATTAAAATGTTGCAAGGATGTTGAAAAAGTTATCGAAAATTACAACTCAAACGATAACGAATCAGTAATTAAAAACATTATATTTAATGTCAAAAAGAAAATGATACCAAAACTTTTGAGGAATTTGCATAAAAAAACGGGTAACAACAATATTGACATGGCTCTAGATCTATTGAGATTTAGAATAAGAAAACAAAATTTAGATAGTTATGTAAAGAGCATGTATAAAAAAGATGCCGAAAATAACAAAATATACTGTGTTTTGGAGTACATGGGGTCACATCTAAAAGGGGTTAACATTAATAAAGTTTTAAATAAGTATAATAGACTGCTGCCGGATAAAAATATAGAGATTTTTAAGGCTTTTAAATATGTTAAACCGATGGGCAGACTCATATATAATTATACCGACTATGCAAAAGGATTTGAAAAAAAGTATCGATAATAGTGTTTGCTATTGTCACGAAGTAAAATTCAACGAATATATAAATCGAACATACAGACACGTATTAACGGGTAGTTTGGATATTGCACATAATAAGAAATTGAGTGAAATCATGAGATACGGGACGAGATACAGGATTAAGAGAGTATTAACAAGAAATATGGCAAAAAAACGCTTGAATATGAATTTGGATATTTTTATTCAAAAATTAGTTTATAAATACAATTTGCCTGCTAGCGTTTTCGAGGAATGGAAGTATTGTATTTTAAAAGATTTGTGTAGAAATTTTGAGAGTAACTCTGAGGGGGTTTCGGTAAAATATTATAAGGATTTGAAAGAATCTATAACAGAATTGCAGAATAAATTTATAATTACGTATATAGATAAAGCTAACACAAATTACGCAATTATTTGTAAAACATTATATGGTAAATTACTCAGGGAGGCCTATGGTAATGAAATAAACTATGAAATAGTCAAATCAAGTAAACAAGTTATTAGTAATAGAGTAAAAGCATATTATAAAAAAATTAAAATAAAGCAAAATAGTACTAGTTTTCCATATTTGGTAATGGTTCCAAAGTTTCATATAGATCCGGTTGTTTTTAGAGCTATTACATGTGGTTTCGGTTCATATTTGGAAAATTGTAATAATAAATTGTTGAAATTATTAAAAGAGGTTTTTGATGAAGTATTGAAAGATAAACCGGCCTGTATAATAAAAAACAGCTTTGAGTTAATTAAACATTTAAATCTAATGAAAAACATTTCAAGTTTAACAGGGTATGATTTTGAAGATTTGTATAATAGAATAGATTTGGACAATCTTAAAATAAAAATTATGGAGTTTTTCAGTAAATATAATTCCTCAACTATCGGACAGGAATGGTTTACTAATTTGTTTAACTTTGTAGTGAGTGAGAACTACTTATATGACGGGAAAATTGTTTACAAACAAGTTAGAGGCATTCCAATGGGGGGAAGTTGTAGTTCGATTTTAGCCGATATCTACTTATATATGTACGAGGGAACAAATGCATATAAATGAGGATATGAGGTGCTTTCGTTACATTGATGACGTTTTAATAGTCAGATGCAATGATGTGAAAAAAGAAAAAAATTGATTGCTATCCTAAAGGTTTAAATTTGAAATAGGAGTCAAAAAGTAAAAACATGGTCAATTATTTAGACATTAATATCGAGATAAAAAATGGTGAGATAAAAACAGATATATATGATAAACGAAAAAGCTTTAACTTTGAAACTATAAAAATCTTAAATTTTGGATCAAATGTGCATATCTCAATATATAGAAATATTTTTATTAACGGGTTAAACCGTATAGATAGATTGACATCAAATACCGGGGAAAAAATTGAAGAACATTACAAATGGTATATTCTGGCATTGCACCATGTCTATCCTGAGAGATTTTTGAAGAGTCTGCTGCGAAATTTCGTAAAGTGTAAGACTTATCGCAGAGATTTAGAGGTAATGTGGATGCGAAGAGAGGAGTAACTGTGGCTTTGACTGTTCAGGGTTTGCGTGCACGTTTGTTTGAGGTTTCACGTTCAGTTGTTGGTTTTCGATTGGTCTAGGCAACTCATTCGATTTGTTAGGTTTTTCTTTTTGTTTTGACAGGTTGTTGGGTGAGCGTTGTGCACATAAAAACTGGTTTTAACCCCGCAGTTGCATGTCGCAAGTGCATGCCGCCTGTCTCCATGAATTCAATTTCTTCTGGTTTTAGTTTGAATGTTTTTAAAGTTTGCCGTTTTTAAAGTATGTTGCTTTTGAAGTTAGTTGTTTTTAGTTATTTTGTTGTTGTCATTTGGTTTAGTTTATTTCTTGTTGGATCAGTTCCGTAGTTTCGAATTTTCGGTTTGGTTTTTGGATATATATATATATATATTAATCCGTATGAAACGAAAATACGAGTTTGTCTTAGAGTCATAAACGTTTATATATAATATATAATATATAATATATATAGAGAAAGAAACAGTATGGACTTATCACACTAAGTAAATTCGAGTTCCCATTAGAATTTTAAGAGTAATTTATACTATGAAGCAAAAACATGCCAGTGACTAACTTTGATGAAATATCGTCCGTGGCAACAAACAAAGATACCCAATAATTTCTTCTTATTTCTCAAATTTAATTATATCTAAGCAGTACTAATTTCAATTTTTGCACCGTGGACGAGAGAAAAATGTGTTTTCAAATGTAATTTACTCGAAAACTGTGCCTCAATATACTGTTTATTGTTGTTGTTGTTGTTGTTTTTTGCTGTCTTTAATATAATTTTGAAGAATGATCTTTTAAACTTGTTTATCTTGTGAAGCTCGTTTATCGAAGATTCTTTTGCACTTAAAACAAAGTAAACTGTGTAGCATTTACTTCCAGATAATAGTACATAACGATATTAACAATTCAAAAATAAATTAAAAAGAAAATTTAGAGATTCGTAATCGAACTGTATGCTTAAACATTCAAATAATTACGTAGTATAATATTTGGAAATTTTTGGCTATTTACATCTGGCATGTAGATAATTAAAAAGTTTCGCTGTTAACTAATTTCAATACAACGGGCGTTATGTTCTGTAATCTGGGAAAGCCATGTTGGATCCTCTGGTTAATATAATGTAACGAAGATTTCATCGGACGAGATTTTTTGTCTTGTGTGTAGTATGATAGTATTGGCTGGCAATAATTAAAGTCCACGTGTTTTAAGGACTCTGCATATTTAGCTATTTTGAATATTTTAAAAAGTTTTGCTACTTATGCTGTTTAGATCATGCGGAAACAAGATATTTAATAAAAATGGTTAGCTTTAAACCTTACCGACAGATGCCGCTTAAATGTTAGAGATTTTGTTTAGCAAATACTGTCAAAAATAACTCATTTTAAAACAATATCTTTTGAGACGACGATGTTCTTTCATAGCAGTGCTATATTTACTATCATTGTGATAAAAACACTTTATTATGTGAAAATTTTTCTAAAAAAGTTTTTAAATTTATCTGGTAGAAAATTTCACATTTTTCTATCATGGCGCTATATATAATAGCGCCATCTGTCCTTTTGTTTTATTATACAAAACATATATCCGCATGCTCTAAACTGAATAAATATCAAACGCTTTGTAAATATTTCAACTAATTGAGCTTATAGAATCCTTCAAACTGGGGACTTTAACTATGGCCACTTGGTATTTCAAGATATGACAGAAGTGTTTTAATTGGACTTATTTTAACCACAGACATTTATAAGTAAGTTTTCAATTCTTTCTTATAACTTATGCGATATCTTTTTCTTTGTTTATTCTTTCTAATAACATTCGCTGCTCAAATCTCAAACAAAATTCTCAGAAAACTCTTAAGGACACATAATATTCACTCCTCCCCCCCCCCCCCCAAAAAAAAAAATATATATATGGCATTTTATTTTTAAAACAAAAGCATTATTACACAAAAGAATATTTTTCTGCAATATCATTTATATACAAAATATGGATGATAAATATACTGATGAACATGTGGGTGATAAAAATACACATCGCTTTCCGAGCTACTGAAATGAAAAATATACATTAAAGGATTTTCAAACATTGAATTTCTCTGAATTATTCATATATACAGATGGGAAAGCACATTTTTGAGTAGGAAACTAGATTTTGATAAAACAAAGAGCTGATTTATATTCTTTAAGATTTCTATGAAACCTCAGTATAGATAGTATATTGCTTTTGAAAGAAAACCTGTTGAGAAAAACTGAAAAAATTATACATGTTTTCAGTAAAAATATGAAATATTTTCCTCTTTTTTTTTACAGTAATACATTGGTATATTCTTACAAAACTATTCAGAAATATAAAGGGGTACGTTTCGTGTTTAATGTAGGTTTCAGCGGCTTGTGTTTTGACGCAACAACTTTCACGAAGTAAATTTTAGCATAAAAATTGAACACATACATTTCTAATATGCTATATTTTATTTAAATATTTCGTCAAAAATGCAGATTATATTCTTAAAGGAATACATATAAAAAATGGAGAGTGTAATAAGAAAAAAAAAAAAAAGAATTAAAAAAAATCTCATATGGTATTTTCTAGTTGGATTATTCTATTTTATTGATTTATCTTATGGCGGTCCGGAGTGCAAAGTTTTATTTTCTTTATTTACAGGCCTTTTTTAGCGTTTTTTTCCCTCGAATGTACCTTTCTATAAAGACTATTTTTTAGACAACGAATTTTTGAAAACTTTAAACAAAATTATTAAAAAAAATTAAATAAAAATTTGAAATTTACTTCATTTTTGATGCAACTCATGAACCACTTGACCTATTTCATTACATTTTTAAATTATTGTTTGCTGAAAAAAGTTTCTTGTTAATTTGTCGCCAGGATTCATACAAATGCCACTTATAAAATTTATAATAAATTTAAAAATAAAAAAAAGTGGAATTTTTCAAAGGATTTTTACTTCGAGGAATATATTTTCAAAATACTTACAAGGAATTAAAAATCATTTTACAATTTATTAAGAACATAACATACAAACTCTGTTAAAATTCCATATTTGTATAAAGCAATAAACTTTAGATATATCTGTTTAAACATGACAAATTATGACAAAATCCATTCTCAGATAAGTGGACTTAAAATATTAGTTATGGGCTGGTCTGAATTGCTAGTACAAAAGAACAATTGTTATATCACCGGATGTGGTCATGGTCGAAACACGCGGTTTGCTTTATTTAATTTATTTAACATTGTAGTATTTTATTAACAAGGGAAATACAAAATACATATTTTTAAGAATTTTATCCCTCAGACCACCTTAAAACTTTCGAGAATTCAGATTTAAATTAATTTTCAACTTTGTCACACCATAAATCTTTCTGCAAGCAAATAATATTCACCGATATATTATTTCCTACATATAATATGTTCTATAAGTACTTTATATAGCTGTAATTCTCATATGTAGTTTTTTCCAGATATCTAATGCTCGTATTTGTTTTATGATTTCATTGAGATCATTGTAATGTATACGACATTACAAGAAGAATGTCTTCTGTATATTGCAGCTTGTTCGACCTGAGATTATCATTAATTATCATCATTACTGTATATGCTTTCAGCATATGCAAACATATTCCTTAATATGTCTTCAATCATGTACGGAATTGTACTTCATGTACTTCAATCATGTAGTCGGAAAGTAAATGTTTATGCCTCCATAGTCTGGTGTTGTTTAAAATTACGATACCTGAAGTTTAACCATCAAAATTCTGTTTAACTAACCAGTCAAGTACTAGTATTATTCGCGCACATTTATTGAATGCCCGCAAATCGAAATTTGTCTGTAACGGAAAATTGCGAGTTTCAACTAATTGACCTAGGGTAATCGCTACAATTTTCCAACAAGGTTTAAATTAAGTTCTACTGCCCCTATTTTTTCATAATTTTAGTTTCAGTAGATTCGAAAATAGATGTGAAGCAACATATTTTTGCATTAAATTTTCAACAATATCTCTAAAATGTAATACCTAAAATGAAAAGACATGTATTTTTGAGTTCGGCGTTACAAAACATTTTCTCCTATACCCCACAACATACAAAGAAAAGATTTTATTTATCAAGTAACTTAATTAGCCCATCTACATTTTTCCTAAATATATTTGTGAATGGTTAATAATCTATAAATATGTGGGTGAATAGCCTTTATTACTTCAGCCAGTTTGAACTTTCAACGTTCCATTATTTACGAGAAAAGTTGCTGTGACAGACGGGCAGACAGACGCAGGAGTGATCTTATAATGGATCCGTTTTTCCTTTCAAATACGGAACCCTAAAAATTAGGTGAACATTAGAAAATCTGGGGTTTCGATTTTACTATAAGATTTTTGGCGTTCACTTACTATTTTTAACACTTTTCAACAAAGTTATAGAGTGTAAAATTCTTGGTTTGTCTGTCTGTCTAGCCATAACTCCATGCTCTAACTCTCCTAAATATATTCGAAATTTCACGTAGTTGATAATTTTTATTGATGTATACTATGTCATGATCGCTCTTGAAAATGAAGTGTCTCCTTTATAATTCGTTATCAGGGACACATAAAATTACTCCGTAACATTAAGATCGTTCGTAAAAAAATCGTTCTAGACACATTTTGATTACGTTAAGGTAATGCAAACATATTAAAGTTTTTTTGGAACCTTTACTGGAGTTCCATTACCGGGGATTTATTCTATTGAGCTGATCCACGTATCAGACTAGATGCTATGTACAATAAGGTTAGCTAGGTGAAGTAGATCCTCTAGATTCGACTGGGCTCAGTTGGCAGATGATCAGTAGTCTTTGCCAAACATCCCTGGTTCGAAGGACATTTTTCACGCAGTTGGAAAATTATAAGTTAGGGAAGACCGGGGCGGAATGGGGTAGCGGCGTATAACGGGATACGGCATTTATTTCTCGCCAGTGCCTCTAGAGAAGCACGGCAAACTTCACGAGCCGCAGTTGCATGCAGGACGTTAGTGAGTAGCGTTTGTCTGATTGCTGGAATTCATTAACTCACTTTGGCAACTTTTAGCTATAAATTGTGTATCTTGCTGTAATATTTGGAATTTTTCAAAGCAAGGTAAGCCTTCTTTCCGTATTTTGTTCCCAATTAACTTTAATTCCATTGAATTAATCATGTTTTTAAATATATTTTTTGATGCTGCAATGATCCAAACAACAATGGTTAATGGTAGCCAAGTGATTTTTTTCAAATTCTAACGCGCGGGGCAGATAGATATGAGTACCCCATTTCGCCCCGGAGTTTTGCTCTGTTTATATAACACACATATAGTATATATATAATATAAAAAATATACAATAATATATATATATATATATATATAACTGCAATGGAATTCAATAAAGTTGCAGTTTCCCAGTTTTTTTTATTTATTGATTAAAGTTATCGACGAAAACAAACTAACTGCAACAAGAATTCACAACACCGACGAAAGCGGCGTAACTGTTATACCAACACAGCATTCATGATTAATTGCAATGAAATGGCAGCGTCAAGTTGGTGTTTTGACACTTCAATCACATAAAATAATTTATAATATTCCAAAAAACATCCCACCCTATTCTGTTCCTTGCATAGGGCAGCATGGTGTTGATTGAATTACTTTTATTTTTATTATTATTTTTTTATTACATCTTAACTTTTTTTACAACTTTGTATACTAAAGTTTATTTGAAAATATATAAAAAATTGTTTCTTAATATAGCATAAAGTTTTTTTAGTATCTTAGACCTAAAACCTTGCTTCAAACCTTAAGTATCCCCATTCCGCACCGGTGTCCCCAATAAAATTTATTTACCAATTAGAATAATTGTGTTGAAATTAATCTAGTGTAATTATGTATCCAACATTTACTGGAGTTACATTACCTGCAATTTATTCGGTTAAGCTGGTTCAGATGATGTGATCAAGAAGTTTAGCTGAGTGAATTAGATCCCCCAGACTCATCCGGGATAGCTCAGTTGGCAGAGCATCAGTAGCTTGAGGCAAGAGATCATTTGGTTCGAATCCTGGCCTGGACACTCTTCGCCCATTTTGAAAATTGCAACTCAAATTAATGTTTCTATACATCACTAAGATTTTCTATAGAGTTTAGAGTAAATAGCAATTATATTTCGTTTACAAGAATGTCGCTTACATTATGATATATGGACAGAAAATCGTTTTCAGTGGGTTTTTTCAATACACTTTTAACTCTCTAAAGACCAGAGAGCAAACTTCCCTTATGCCTCAAAAGACCAGAGAAACGGCCCACAGCCTTTGAAAATTTCGCCCCCATCTCATCTGTCTAGTGTAAATCAGTGGGTGGGATTTCTGTTCAGAAGTTCACCGCCTGTGTTGAGAGGGAAAATGCGACAGGATTTTTTATCGGGGTTGTGGGCAAAGGGAAAAAATATCCATCACGGTTATCAAAGGAAGTAATAGTTAATTGATGATGCTATAGTCTGACTTTTCTCAGCAGTGCTCAAGTAATTAAATGATAAAAACATCTAAAATTGTATTGTCTGTGGCAGATTCCTTTCGATTATTTTAAAAAGAAGTGTTTTTGTTCATCAGAAATAATGACAACTTGCTACATGGCAATTAGATGTGTTAAATTTAGGCTGTATGAAACCAATGTAAAAAAAAAAAACTATGTAAAAAAAGAAAGAAAGAAATGAATGAAAATTGGAAATAAATTTTATTTCTTTCTACATTTAGAAAATATTTATAATATTAATTTAAAACATGGAATCGTATTGCACTGAATGTAATTTAGACAAAAATTGCGAAATTTACCTTGCAATCTTTACAATTGATACATTTACTTTGCAGTTTTCGCAATAAAAATGCACATTTTTAATAATGCTATTTTCATTCGCGAAAGTTTTTGCCTTTTAGAAATTCACTCACTAATTTTTGAGCCGATTTAATATATTTTGTATCTTTATTAATTGGTCGCATTTGTAAAATAATATTTCTCTATTACCAAGTACGCTTTGTTTTAAAAATCACGAAAATTTTATTCGAGTAAGTATGCGCTTTTACGACGATTAATTAGCATTATATTCATATTACAAGTACGTTTCCTTTTTTTTCCCTCACAAAATGGCATGAATAAATATTTAATAATCATTATTATTTCCTCTCGCCCTTAAAAAATAAAATGAAACTGTTGCAACCATTTCAGTTTATTAAGAAAATATCATTAATAAAATTTTTGAACTCATATGTAATGTTGAAAATAACTTTTTTAATTTGTAGAGCTATTTTGAGATAGCTGTTCT
Organism: Maratus speciosus; assembly: GCA_963932465.1. NCBI lineage: Eukaryota > Metazoa > Arthropoda > Arachnida > Araneae > Salticidae > Maratus > Maratus speciosus. Next base: position 61,551,599 of record OZ010788.1, read on the forward strand.
CTTGCAAATAAATAATGTTTGTTTAGAATCACAATTCATGCTATTTTCCCAATCAAGGTATAAAGGAGTGCATCTATAGGAAATACATACCTAAACTCAGATTATACTATATGTATGCTTAATGATGCTATATTAAACATGATTATTTATGACTATTTAGCCCATTATTAGTGCTTTATTACGCATGATTATTTATGATTATTTAGCATATCATTTATGTTATATTAATTTATACATAAAATTATGTTTTCAGGGTTTAATTTTGTAAGGTGTAATTCACACAAAAACAATTTTATGTGAAAAAGTGCATGGTTCAAATATTTTTTGGCTCTTCAATCCAAGAACATATACACTGCAAAGATGATTTTGAAATGTGTGAGATGATGAGATCAAAATATTTTGATGTTTAAATTGAATCCGGATGATACACATGATTAAAAAATGACAAATTAAGGAAAATATTTCTTTAAAGGCATTTTTTAAATCAAGAATTTTAATAAATTTAAACACTTTATTATTGTTAAGACATTAAAAATACAACTTCATTGTATCTCTTATCTCATATAAAAGCTTTGCTTAATTTTGTTTTTGTTTTTTATCTTGTGATGCAGCGCGAACCGTCATCTGAAGGAACCTTTAACTTCATGTATCTCAGAATGAATTTTTTCATGATTTGCCAACTTTGAAACATATATCTAAAATGTCTTATAAAGTATTTGTATGAAATTTTCAATAGAGTTTCTGTATTATATTTCTAATAAATTGTCTTCAGGATTTATTATTTTGAGTGAGAATTACGAAAATATGCTAATTTATGCAAAAGTTACGCGTGAAAAAAACTTTATTTTTTTCACTTTAAAATTTATTATGAACTTTATAAGTATTATTTTTAAGACTTCTGACCACAAGTTAAAACTACACATTATCTGTATACAATAGGGCAAAAATTATGCAAATCAGGCAAGTGGTTCAAGAGTTATATATATAAAAAAATTAAACATGTTTAAATTCTTAAATTTAAAATTTTTTAATGTTTTAAAGTTTTCAGTATTTTTTACATGCAATAAATTCCTTACATAAACACATATTTCACACACACACACACACACAAAAAAAGGAAAAAAAAAAGATATTCAAAAATATCAGGTGCATTCTCACAATCTTTTGACTTTCATGTCCCTGAATAATAATTTTTATTTTAATGCACTTTTTTTTTTTAATTTCATATACTGGAGAACATCCCATTGCATGATTGCATAACAATATTAGCGAGATATATAAGTTTTGGACGATGTTGGAGGTCCAAATACCAGGAAAACTCCTATACCGTCCTATGTCCCTGATGCTGATTTTTAAGTTTGGAGCTGTCTGTATAAAATTGTTTCAATAAAAGTAATTCAATGTAACTTTTTTCCGAAACTGGGATAATTGTTTTATATGAATATGTAACAAAAAATTAACCTGCATACATTTTTACGGTTGATATTATTTTTTGAACTCTGTCCCTGGGTTTTTCATCCTTATCGTCCCTCTTGCTAAACTTATACAGAAAATCACTTCAGATGCAGCCACATACTTTTTTTCAAGTTTTTCTCATGCAGAAGTACGATAGAGAAAGAATGTCTAAAATTATTTGATAGGAAATTTACTGCAGAATTTAAATCAACATTTAAATATCAATTTCAAGATCGTGGCTTTATTGGTAGTCTTACCGTCCGCAAGGTTTATTCCTGCACTTTTCGAGGTAAATAAATAATAAAAAAAATAATTTAATCCAATGTTAACAACTGTTTCTAAACATCAATGAACATTGTGGCTATCACTTAGTTTTAACATGATTTGTCTAAAAATAGGTGGCAATTTCCCTTACCATTCCACCCTTATCGTTCCTTTTTTTCCTATACCGTCCCCTTTTTTTACCTTACCGTCCCTTCTTTAACACCCCTTTAAGACAATGTTATGCAAAAATTCTGCAATTAAAAGTACTACTACATTTTTATTATTTCTTATTTGAATGTCCCGTGGGTACTATGCAAATTCATTATAAGTAAAAATTTAGAAGAAAATAAAACGTTATAGTGGTAAAATGGTAAGGAAAATTAAACTCGCAAGTTTAACTTAAACCTCAGTTAAATAAAATATTTTTCACTGCTGGCCATTTTTCTTTATTTTGAATCATTAAGGCATTCGTCTATCTGATTAAAATGTTATTTAAGGAAGTTTAATTTCACCAGATTTATTTTCCCCGAAAGTCAAAAGATTGTGAGAATGCCCCATCTACACATAAAGAAACAGAATTTTGTGCCCCGCATTCCTTAGTATTATTAGCATGCCAAGTAGACGTAAAATTCAACTGTTTTCAACTTTCAGGTATACTAAAATATCAAAGGAAGAAAAAAGTCTTCCTTTTAAATGCCATTTTGTTATTAACCACAAACGGTTGCAGAAGAAAGGGTGATAATTGTAGTTGTAGAAGGAGCACTTTTTCGCCTTAACTTAGCCTTATGATATCCAGTTGCTCCTTAAAAGCTCTGAATGCTGTTTTAATTTAATTTTCTTGATTTTTTTTTTTTTTTTTTTTTTTTTTTTTTTCAAGCAGTTTAAATCTTTAGAATGTATTATCTTTTGGTTCCGACATATTTTAAAGACAGATTTCTTAAACATCCTTGTATTATTTATTTATTTTATTTATTATTATGAAAAAAAAAGTTAGAATATGTTATCACATAGTGGCTGGTTAATTCTGTTTTGTAATTCAATGTCGTCATAGGATTAAAAAGTCAAATAAATTTTATTGTGTCATTAGGTAAATAATTCCCTTATAAGATAAGCTCTGATAAGATGAGAGGAAATTTTTTTAACGATGAGATTTTTAGAGTTAAGTAATTTAAACTGCATTTAAAAAAATAAAAATATTCCAAATTTCTCAAAATTATTGTGAAATACACACCTTGCACTTATTAAAAGAAGTTTTGTATTTTCTTGGAGAGGAAACTCTTTTTTAAAAAATCATAATCCAGAAAACAATGGTAATATCTTTGTAATCATTAAATTGTCAAATGCAAGAGTTTAAAATTATTGTCTTTTATTTCAAAATGGTAGTGGTGAAACAATTAAAAGAAAATTAAAAATTCATCTAATAATAGTCTATGTTTTATCCATGGATATGCTTTCACGTCAAAGATACAGCTTAACAACAGCTTCATTTAAAGTAGGCATTTGTCTCAGACTTTTATTTCAGTATACAGTTTTTTTTAATTTTGTTATTCATATTAGTTAGAAGGATGCAAAAAGAAAAAAAATAAAGCAAGCCTATTTTTATTTGAATGACTGATTTCTTCTAATAGAAAAAATAATGCTTCATTGGGGTATTTGTGTGCGTAATATTACAAATATATATATATATATTCTCATTCCTTCCAAATTATCAAAAAAATTTTTTTTCTTTTGAAAAAGAATTGCAGTAACATTTATTAAAAATAACGTCTAACCTTTAGCTTCTGTAATGCATTTATTTAAACACATTGACAGTATTCACGTAGCAGCTCACACATATCTACTTTAGTTATCAATTTATAAATTAAAAAAAAAAAAAAAAAAAAAAAAAAAAAAAAGAAACATATTTCTGATATTTTTTTTTTCAAATAAATTTATGAAAGACTTGAGGTTTTTAACCGTATGACATGTTGACGCAGCATAAATGTTATATTATAATATTATACAAGTATTATAATGCGTTTAAATTTGTATTTGACTTTGGCAGAAAATTAACAGATTAAACGATAAACATTATTTCTGGTTTTGCGAGAAAATTTTTGTTAACCAGTCAAGCGCACATCCATGGGTGTCATGGAGTATCATGACGCCCATCTAAACGAAGAAAGATACAAAAATACATTAAAAAAATTATGTGAAGTTAGTTTAAAGACAATCTCGCCCAACACCGCAAATTTTTCTGACGCACAGAATGTAATTAAAATGGAAATATATAAAACTCGTTCTTTAATCGTCAGCAATCGATCAGCGTTTTTCACTTTTTTATATATTTTATGCAGCTTCAATTATAACTAATTGCTCCCTTTTAATAATCTTTTCGTGACTGTAGAGTCGCAAAAATCAAACAAAACAGCTAGCTTTTTTTAAACTTATCTGAAAGATCTTGCAATCTTGAAACTTTATTCGATTTCTTAGTATCTGAATATAACTTATGAATTTTATACATTTACGAATATATCTCCAAATGTTATTAATTTACGAATATACCTGAAAATTTTATGCATTACGAATGAAAATATAACTTTGTTATGTGTCATGAAACAGAGAATTTAGAATTGTAGCAAACATAAGCTATAAGAATTTATATTATAGTTATGAGCCCCTCACTTTCCGACAAATAGACATGACCCCCACCCCCCGCTCTTTTTTGATAGAAAATTGGATTCGTCCTTGTAATGAGTACTGCAAGAACACCGTATTCGAGAAAAACTAAGGAATTCCATTCTGTGATGCGCACTGCATGGGGTCCAATCGGCCGTCTTCAAAAAGATTTTTGATAAAAGAGAAGAAAGTGAAAACAAATAGGTACTTCGCTTGGAGCCTTTCTCCTTACAAAGCGTGGGAAAAAATGTCACACGGCTTACATTTTGTTTGAATAGTGATTCACTAAAAAAAAGGAAAAAAAAAAACATTTTTTTCATTTTTCTTAAATTTTATGAATGAATAATTTCAAGATTGATAACTTTTAAGAGAATTCGAATTCATAAATTGTCGAACAATTTATATAATATTTTTGCATGAACATTTTATGAAAAATTAACAATATTACATTTTAAAAATAAATTGATGTTTCTTTATTGATATACTTTATCTGTAAACAAAATGTAGAATGTGATCGAACTAACTTTTATAAAATTTATTTGGATTTATTTATTTGTTATACAAGGGGAGTCTGCTCCATAAGATATCGCTTACTCACATCCAGATCCAGAACGATCGAAAAGAAGGTAATTTTTTATGTTTCAAAAACAGTACCTGATTACAGAAAATTGAATGATATTATCAAGAACGTTGGGGATCTTCTGTTATCTTTTTGCCATGTACATGGATATTTTTCAGTTCCCAAGGCCGCATCCACCACTATCATGACACCTGACAGCTGTTTTCGTGATAAAGTAAGATAAGTTTCAAATTTCAAAGTCAGCTTGTAGAAAACAGTTAAGTAAAAACAATGTCGCTTCTTCTCAGACTTTTATAATAAAACTACAGACAATCCTATTCCTTTGGCTCAATGCTATAAGAAATGAATGTGTTGAGGGGGGAAAAAAACCTTCAGTACCGCGCTATTGAAAAACACTGCAATTAGATGTTTATGCTTATATTATATTTTACCTCTAGTTTTAGATATTTTCAGGAAGTGGTATAGGATATACATGAATTCTTTTAATGCAACTTCATACATATTGTTCCATATTATTTATAAAATGAAAGTTGTTTATTTTAAATAATAAGCATATATAAATTTTGTAATATGTATTTATCGAATAATAATTTGTACAAACAAAACCTAAACTATTTTTCTATTATTACTAACTATTTTATTTAGTATTAGATGGAAAAATTTAGCAGATATTCTTATTCAGATGATAGTAATTTGAAAAACGTTTTCCTTTTTACTTATAAAAGCAAGACTTCTGAAAGAAATTTTTATCGAAATAAAAATTTCGAAACTATTTTAGAAATACAACTGCAGGAAGAAGGTCATCAGTGAGCAATTGAAGATTTGATAAATTTATTGCTAAATGAAAAACACTATTGATTGAAACGCATTTAAATAATAATTTTTACATAATTTTACATATAAACTGGACTTTGTAGATTTGACAGAAAGATCAGCTTTGTTGAACGTAATTTTTTTCTTTTTCTTTTATTATCATTATAAGATAACAAAAGAAATTACACTTTTGTTATTTTTTAGAGTTATTTTCATGTATTCACATGCACAGATGCAATTTGAATATGGTAGACTCACTTATTTATTGTACATTTGTCTTACTTCTATTTATTCCTGTGTGTTTTTCGTTTATAAATACTTATTTACATGATTGCACTAATTTAGAGCTTACATAAATTATAGATTTTACACAATCAGGTTTTTTTTTTTTTTTTTTTTTTTTTTTTTTTTTTTGCAATAACAGTTATTATAACATATTTATTTTCCTGGTAAATATTTCTGCAGTCTTGAACACCATAAAATTGTTTACGCATTGTAATAAATTTATCAGGCATTATGATAAAGTGTCGAAATTCTGATACAGTGCAAAATATTCATGATTTTACAAAGAAAAAAAAAAAAAAAAAAAAAAAAAAACTTTTTACATGCTTACATCAAGATTAAATGGTATATACCCCCCCCCCCTCTTTTTTATGACGTCTACTTGCATCTAAAAAAGCTCTCAGTATAAAACGCTAATATATTTTAAGTATCTTAATGCAAGAATATATTAAAGCCACATAATTTCAATGAATGGTCACATAATTTTATAAGAAACAGTAATAGTTTTTATAAGAAAGTTTGCGCGGCATTGTAAAATTTACTGAAAAGTTATTGCAGTCTATAAAAACAGTTATTTTAGCAGTTAAAGTAGTGTTGTTTAAGATAATATTTAAACGACAAATATTCTTAATCAAAATAAGAATCACTAATAATAATCATCTCCATCTTCCTGAAGTTAAAAACAAATGTTTTTAGAATTAATGCAAGCATGTTAAAGCTATGCATAAACCCAGATAATAAAAATTATTATTCTCGAGGCAAAAGGCCTTTCTTTTTCTTAAAATGGCATAAATTATAATGAATAATTTTTGCCTTATTTAAAAATTAATTATTATTTATCTATATATATATACCGGGTGTCCCAAAAAGGACTGACTGATTTTAAAATTCAATAACTTGCAAACGGTGACAGATATTTAAAAAATTCTTGCAGGAGGGTTATGCATAAAGTCAAAAGTTTTTTTACAGTGATTTTCAATTTTAGTTCGAATTACAAACAATAGATGGCGCTGCTATCAATAGACGCTGAATTCAGGCTCGATTTTTGGTACTTCGTGGCCCGGATAATACATTTCCATCTCCTTTTTCAGCATGGAACAAGAGAAAGGACCAGAAATCGAGCCTGTATTTAGCGACTATTGCTTACAGCGCCATCTATTGTTTGTAATTCGAACTAAAATCGAAAATCACTGTAATAAAACTTTTGACTTTATGCATAACCCTCCTGCAAGAATTTTTTAAATATCTGTCACCGTTTGCAAGTTATTGAATTTTAAAATCAGTCAGTCCTTTTTGGGACACCCGGTATCAGGTGTCGATTCAGGTAAATTTTGGGGTCTCTTTTTCAGACACTTCACACGCATACATAAAAAAAAAAAAAAAAAAAAAAAAAAAAAAAAAAAAGAATAATAATAATAATAATAATAATAATAATAATAATAAAAATAGTAATAGTAATAAAGCCCATCACAAAATTACTTTTAATAAAATAGTTTCCCTCACAAAATTCCTTTTTTATAAAATAGCTCGATTCACAAAAATTCAGTTCTATAAAACCACACTCTTCATTAATTATTTTCATTTTATTAGGTTTGGCAAACAAAACAAGTTGTTCAAATTTGACATTTGGATGGCTTAATTTCATCTTTCATTACATTTTTTTTTTTTTTTTTTTTTTACAAAATTATATTACATTTTACAAAAACAACTTTTATTCTTCACAATATGGATAAAGAAACGAAAAAAAATGCATCGACTTATATATACATGTATATTATTTTAAAAAAACTTAAGAAACATTAAATCGTAAGATATAATTTCTCATTTCATGAAAAAATATCTTTATATATATATATATATATATATATACATACATATATATAACGCGTAATTTTCGTTAAATGGCTGTAACAATTTTTAGTTTAAAAAAAGCTCTTTTAATGGAAAAATCTCTTTACAAGTTTAGAGAATTTCCTAAAATAAAACTTTTTTATCAATAAATTTATATCGTTTTATGCATTTAAAAAACATGTATTAACTATATTAATCCATACAGACTTTTTAATATAATAAATACATATAGATTTTTTTTTAATCTAATAAATACATATAGATTTTTTAATCTAATAAATACATACAGATTTTTTAATCTAATAAATACACACATTATATTAATTTTAGAAAGCTCAACTAATTAAGAAATCAGCGTATATTTAATAGTTTGTTATGCTTTACAATATTCAGCTAATGAAAGTTTTCCATTGAAAAAATCCCTGCAAAACTACCGCTTTTAGGGAAAGTCAGCATGAAAGAAGGACTGATTCTTATCGAAATAGAAAGTAGGAACCACCTGACAACCAAACAATTGGCAAATTGATTGGAGTAGCTACCACCCTTCTGGTAAGTGGGGGTAGGAATGACTTTCCATTTTCGGCCGGCGGCTTCGGTCGTCTGCTTGGCCGGCCGTTTAGGCCGTTCTGGTCGCCAGAAGGTTAAACATATAGTAGGAGAGCTGTTGAACATTTTTGAGTAGGTATTTGAGACACCCTGAAAATTTGTGCAACACTTCTTTTGTAATGGCTGAATACAAAATCGAATGTCTGGCTGAAGGATCGTGGCCCAAACACTGTACCAGACACGTGTCAAGTGCCATTTTTTGACTACTCAAAAAAGGTATTTGAAGCACGCTGAGATTGAGGCAGAATAATATTTATGCTTAGAAAAAAATATTTTGAAAATGACAGACACTTTAATCGGCACAAAAACTGTGCCAGCCATTTTTGGCAAAGTGGCACTTGAAACGTGTCTAGCACAGATTTTGGGCCGACGAAAATCTGCATTAGATGCAGAAAAGAGATTTTTACTGGATTGTTTGTTTTTTAAAAATATTTATTTGAATCGTTCATTTCATTGTATTTTTAAAAAAAATTCTTACAATATTCAGACAGAATTGGAAATTATTTTATGATCTATGTCCTGATGGATGATTTGTCGTTCTTGTTCTAAACTAAAAGAGTTTAATCGCAATCATCAGTTTTAGATTTTATTTGCTAATGGAATTTCAACAAAGTCTGTTTAAAACTATGTATCAGGAAATTATTGGTGAACTTTTATATTTAGCCAATAGAACACGTCCTGATATATTATTTGTCTCAATTTAATCACGAACCAGAGAAAATACATTACATTTTGGCTAAAAGAGTATTAAGGTATTTAAAAGGTACAAAAGACAAAAAGTTATTTTACAGCAACGAATTTGGGTATTTAAATAGTAGTTCAGATGCTAGTTGGGGAAATGGAGAAAATGGAAAGTCTTTTTCAAGGGGAGTTGTATTGTTAGGAAAGTCATTAGTATCTTGGAAATGTCGTAAACAAAAAAGTGTTAGTCTTTCTACATGTGAAGCAGAATTATTTTCTATTTCAGAAATTTGTAAGGATATAATATGGACTGTAAACTTATTGTCTGAGTTCAATTGCAACCAATTTATAAAAGATGCCATAATTTTAAGCACTGATAGCCAAGCGGCAATACAGTGTATTAAATGTACAAAATCCTCAAATAAATCTAGGCACATGAACTTAAGATTTCATTTTGTCAGGGATTTATTGTCAGAAGGTATTATTTCACTGGAATATGTTCCAGGTGAACATATTATTCCTGATTTCCTTACAAAAGGTGTAAATGAGGATAAGTTGTTATATTCTATGGAAAGTATTTCATTATTATGATATGTGTAATTACTGTATGTAATTTGTGTGTAATTTTTGTATATATATGTATATCTATTTTTTTTTTTTTGGAATTGTTTAAAGAGATGAAAAAAATGTATCTCTCGCAGGAGGGGTGTGTTGGGTTTAGAGGCGAGCGAACATTTTTTATGCACATTATACCTGCGCACTGCCAGTCTTTTCTCCCGACACACTCAGTCTTCGTACGAACGATAGAAGTGTAGACGTAAAAACTTCCTCTGTGTGAATTTGTTATGAAAAAGTAATCTGTGTGAGAAATTTATCTTTAAATTAATTGTTTTGTGTCTGTGCAGTGTTTTCGTTTAATAAACTATTTGTTCTGTCAACATCCACGGACTTAGTGATAATTAATATTAGTGAAAGAACAACAATTTTGATAACTGATTGTATAACGAATAAAATGATGTATAAAACTTTATTCTACGTTCAATATTTAAAAAATAAAAAATCATTTTGTAAAAAGTGGGTCAACCCTCCTTAGTCTCACCTATAGAAGTGGGTTTAGAGATAATTTTAACTGAGTTAAAGTCAAAGTTGTTGTTCATCTCCCGGAAAATGTTTTGCAATGGCAATTTCTTATTTTTGAATATATTGCTTGTGTAATTTAAAAAGAAATTTTAAACTACGTTTAGTTTGTGTTGTGTAGAAAAGACCGCGCACTCATAATTAATGCTATAAATATCCAATGAGTTAAATAACTCAGTAGGGTCTTTGAGTTTTCAGAGAGTAAGTTTACTAACGGAAATAAAAATAATTTTGAAATCATATTGTCTAATAATTATAGAAATGGAAACCTGGGTTTAGGAAAGTAAGTTAAAACAATGCTGCTAGGAGAAGAACCATACCTTTGTGATTAACTCAGGTAAAATTATCTCTAAACCCACTTCTATACATAAACATAACTTTTTTGAAGCAATACATATTTATAAAAATCATAAAAATGTTGTTTATTGTGACTTCGCATTCTACCATTATCAGATTGTTTGAAATATTACATAAAAGCCTCTTTCTCTTAATTTCTAAGAGCATTTTTTCACACTACCAGTTCCATTCCCCAACCAATTTTCCTATTGGCCATCCTACCGAATGTACTGTAATTATGTTGGCTAATAAACCTATTCCTAAAATCCTCTTCTCTTCCACATAAATAAGCAAAGTGCCATAATTCTTTACACTGATGCAGGTACGCTCAATGCTACCGAAATTAGTCTTCTTCAAAATAAAACGTTCTTGTTGTAATAGCGTTCTTTTACATACTTATACAGTTTTGCACCAAGTATCATCTTAATTCTCATAAGTTCTTTCTAACTCTGGTATAGATATATAAACCGGTTTTCAACATGTTTGTGAAACTTTATTTGCTCACATTTCCATGTATAGAACTAGGGGACTCGGCCCCCTACGAGTTACGCTCACCAACCCCCGTTCAGACACCGCAGTTTCTAAAAGCACGCTAATTTGAGTGGCTTTAAAAAGATTTTGAAAGATTGAATTATAATTTAAAAAACAGTGCCGATCTCCCTATAAACGGGTTTCTATTCATTTCTCTTTGATTGGGAAATTTTAAGGCCAAATCAGCTGCTGTTAAAAGATACTATGGCTGTTTTCCTCTTTGATTAAGTAAAACCAGTTAAACATTTCAAAATAAGCTAATATAAAATGAATTAAGTAAACAGAGTCTTTGTCTCCCGGTATTTTTTAACAAAGCGAAAAAAAAAGTTCTTTTAAATAAGACATTTTAAGCGGGCTCTCATGCCAAGTATACAAGTCGTATGTTTGTTGTTCAATAAATAAATAAATAAATGAAAGACACTAAATATATATAGAAAACTATATGTAAGAGAAACGACACATTCACCTTAATACTTTAAGTTAAAACATGAATACATTAAAATGATTCTAAGTTTTTATTACTAAAATAGGTGCTAAAAATACAATTAACAGGTTTTAAAACATTAAAACCAGTAATCAGATGGCAAAAAACTTCCCGAGCGCTTTCGACCAAGCCCTGGTCATCATCAATGGGGTGAAAAATGAAGGTCTTCTTCATGATCTGAAAATGATTAAATTCCGATATATAGTTTTTTTTCCTATAAAACTTTTTTAATGGAATGATTTTGTCCAACTTTAGCATTAAATATCTCTTAAAATAATTCTTCGATTTGAAAACTATCTGCATTATCGTGTTTATCAAACATTTCTCTATAATACCGCCGATTTTCATATTTTTGTATGCAATATTTTTCTTAATATTAACGGAGAAAGACCTCCAGTCACAAAAAATTCAAAACCGGCGGCGGCGGTGACAGCGTAAGTTACGTTTTTTTTAAATAGAAAGATTATCTCTGTACATATGTCCATGCACAGAATCAAATACACTTATGCACATACATACATACATATACATATAATATAAAGTATATAAATATGCACACACATATATATACAACACATACATACATACATACACATACATAAACACATATATATATTAAACAAAAACCTAATTTGCAGAACAAATTAAAAAAACAAAATTTATTTCCTAAATTGTTTCAGCCCGAGTTAATATTGTTGTATATATAATATAATATAATGTTAAATTTTTGTAACAAATAAGTTAAACCAATTGAACATTAAAAAATAAAAATTAAATTCAAACAATATAATTTTTGCGTTTATCTTATCATATTATGTACAATCGTCATAAACATAATTCAAAATCTTCAGTACAAATATTTACAACTTAAAAATGTAAAAAGTCTAAGATTTATTTCGATTTCATTTGAACGGAATCTAAGTATATATGTGTTTAAAGTATTATATTGTATGAATTTCATTTTTATTTTTTAATGTTCAATTGGTTTAACTTATTTGTTACAAGAATTTAATATTATATTGTAGAACGAATTGAATGAAATATCTTAATATCTGCCTCTTCTCGAGCTCAAACATTTTAGGAAATAAATTTTGTTTTTTTAATTTGTTCTTCAAATTAGGTTTTTGTTTAATATGTCAAGTTTTTTAAGAACTACTGCATTCAGACGAACACATTTCAAAATTAATGGAGGGTATCATCATCAGGCTTTGATTTGTACGATATCGCATCACAATTTGTGATGTAATTTACCAATGTATAATTCAAAATTTTTCACCAGTGCAGTAATGAATATTGCTGTAGTTTGGACGAAAAATTCCAATCTGAACTTAAAAAATCTGCTTGAGAATGTCATTTTTATTTCCACTATGACGTCATATTCATCTTCTTTTTAATTCTTAAAAAAAAAAAAAAAAAAAAAAAAAAAAAAAAACTATTTCAGTTTCATGTTTCACGTGAAAATCATTCAACTAAAAATAGGAAAATTATTATTACGGCTTTTCAATTATTTACAACAATGAAGGAAAAATGTTAAATTTTATTAGAAAATGCCCGTTGAATCTCAATGAAAAAAGCGAAATTTGGGAATTATTAAGAAAACTATTTGAATAATGTAAATAAAAATTAGTCCATGTTACTCTCTAGATAGTAATCCACCTATATGCAAAGGCATTTTATGATCCGTTTTGACCCTGACGTCTGGCAAATGTTTTTACACTTTGAATTTATAATATTATTAGAATTAGCAAAGAATTAGCAAAGAATTAAAAATGAGTGGCATCAGGAACAAAAAGGTGGGAAGAAAAAATGAAAAAGTAATGATCTCCATAGGCTTTTCTATGTTAAATTAACATTGAGAAGAGACACTGGAAATAAATAAGTATTGCGCTGCCGCACAATACTTAAATATAATATAAAAAGAGGCAATCTATAGTTGTAGCTCTGCAGCCTTACTTCACACACTATTATAGTATACATTGTTTCTTTATATATATATATATATTCATATTTCAGTTATGTATAAATTTATTAGTGCATAGTGTGTTTGAATTTTAATTCTTTTTTTTTTTTATCTAATTATAACAAAATTAATGAAACCGTATAATGATATACTGTATACATAATTTTTTTAGAGACCATCTACATGGCATAATTAACTAAATACAATTGACTATGTCTAAGAATAACGAAATTTAAGTTCCACTTCATGCTTATCTAATCCCATTTTAAATATTTTTCAGTCGAATAATTTTCTTTTAAAACTCTACATTATTGCCATAACGCTTCTTTGATGCCTTATTTGAAACTTTGAAATTTTGTTTCCTTCAAGGTCCTCATAATCCATACTTTTAAAATACATTATCTTTACCGTAATATCTAATTTAATGCATCCTTTAGCAATGGATACATAATTTGCAGATACGTCAATCTGGGCTCAAACTTCATTTTTAGAACAAAGCATCTGGGTGTGATGTGTCTTTTACTATAATTACCTCTTCAGTAATTTATTTTACGGAGAGGAGTTTTTTATTTGATATTTTAAAATTTATTTCAGGATATAACTGCATTAAAATGCCAAATAAACGCAGTTTAAAATATATTATAAACTAGTATGTTTCGGGTATCGCAAAAGGTTCTTCTATAAAAAACAGATCGTCTGCAATCAAAATTAAATGTCAATCTATTCGATTTTGAGATATAGCTATAGTGAAAATCTTGAAAAATAATGCATATATATAAAAACGACAGCTGTTGGACACTTTACACACAAACGTGAAAAGGATCTATTTACGTCAATGACTAACAAAATAAGAAGTTTAGTAAAATACTGTATGCTTGATCTTGAGATATAGCTGTCGCGGAAATCGTGAGAAATTCAGCATAGCAGCGTCACCTGTTATGCAATTTTCACAAAACGTATTTACTGTATGTTTATATCAAAGTCTATCAGAATATGAAGTTTGATGAAATTCCGGGCATTATTTCTCGAGATGTATCTATCGTGGAAATCTTTAAAAGTAAAGCATAGCAGCGCCACCTGTTTTGAGATTTACTTCAAAATCTTTTCAGTGTCTATTAATTTCAAGATCTAACATATTATGAAGTTTTATGAATTTCAATGCGTAAGTTCTCAAGATCATCTATCTTAGGGATAAAGAAAAATGCATCATAGCAGTGCACCTATTAGGCAATATTTACATCAAAACTTAATCAGCACCGATTTACGTTAATTTTTAATGGAATGTGAAGTTTGATGAAATTCCGTGTATAATTTCTTGAGACAGACCGCCCAAAAAACTCATACAGACAGACACATAGACTCACGGTCAGACATTTTCTAAAAACACTCAAATTATGTTCAGGACCTTCTAAAATGTATAAATCCGTCGAAAACCAGAAGTCCAAATTTTTTCATTAATCTAAAACTGTCCTCTTGTAAAGACAAAAAATAAATAAAAGTTTAAAATATTCGTCAAAGGTATGTTACTGCACGAAATATGAAGGAATTTTGAATCCATTTCTTTTCACTATTCTACTATACTCCGTTTTAAATAATAATTTAATAATAAAAATATATAATCATCAGAAATTTTATTATTTTTACTTTTAAATTTTATTACTTTTATAATAGTCGCCAAAACTTTATTTTAATATTTTAATATTTACGTAGTTTCATTAATTGAAATAATTATATCGATCCCATTAAACTTATTTGCATAAAATAGTTATTATACATATTGAAATCAACAGACTTACTGATATGTAACTCCTTCAAAGTTCGCGGGCTCTAAAAACAATTTCAATAATAAATTGTTACATTAATTCCAAAATTCCCTAAACAAGCGAAATGTAGTGTCAAATATTGAAATATCAAAGTAAACATCTATGCTATCTATACTAAGATACGAGATAATACAACACATTTATTTATCTAAAGGATATAACTAGAAAACTCTCCTAACGTACGTCTATTACAGAAATGCAACGAAGTTTTATATCAGGATACTTTTGAGACATGAGTTTTCTAATTTGAAGAAAGTAATTAATTATGAAATTTTATTTCAGTTCTCTCCAGCGTTTAATATTAAAGGCAAGTTTGGAATATTTTAGAAAATTTTCCAATTAGACAAATTTATTTTTTAAATTAAAAATAGAAATAAGAGATCAATGTTTACAATACATTAATTTTCTTATTTCTGTTTTTAATTAAAGGAGATTTTGAATACAGAGAGGCGTCCTTCATTTCTCGATTGTCCACGGTATTTCGCTGTTGACAGTCAAGAAGACTGAAAGAAAAAGAATGAACTATAAAATTGCTCTTTTAAATTTTGATGTTGTTTTGATTAATCCTACTGGAAAAGTAGCGGGATAGAGATGCCTTCTAAATGACGATAATAGATATTTTCTAATAAACAAAATTTTATACCTTTCTTGTTATTGTACATCATGTCTTTATAATTAAATAAATAATCGACAGAAAAATAATAAAAAGGGACTTTCTAATTTCATCACTTCTGAAAACAATTCTAAACATAATTTCATGAGAATCTCCGTAGTATGCCCATATGCTATTACAATGAATATATTTATTTTTTTTATGTCTTGAATATTTCTGTTTAAATTGCTTTAAACATTTCAATAATTTGAAAATCGAGAAGATTCGGGTACGAAGGTATATGGAATGTAACAAATCTAGTCTAATATATTAATACCTCTATTGAATCTTATATAAATAGTGTGTAATACAATTATGGTGTTTCTAGTTTAAATTTAAATTGTATAGATGGCAACATAAACATTTCTCCCGAATTCATGAAAGTTACTTACTCCGGGGTGCACTTTCTAGATTTTTCGGACATCATTCGTGCCCCCCGGATGGGCAAATTTGTGGGAGGAGCTTGGAAGGTGCGTAGCATGAATAAGGGATCACAGGCCTTTCCAACAATATGTTACATGTGGGGGACGGCAAAAGTTAGAATAATGATCCCCTTTGGGTCTACTCTCGTGCCTCCTGGAATACATTCTCTCCCCCCCCTTCATCTTTTTGAAATACCGTTTGCAGAAATGTGTTACTGTGCATGGTGACTATATAGAAAATGACTAATAAAATGTAGCAATTTTATAAATTTCACTCAATTATTTAAGTGTGAGGGCAAAAACTTATTGATACACCCTCGTATATATACACTGTAAAAACAAGTCTGTACCTCACAACAAAAGATGCTGGCACACCGGCTGCCAACGTAGTTGCTGTAAAATCTCTCAAGTCTGGTGAATGTCGCGTTGCTATTGCCTGCGTCGTGCACGTGAAAGGAAGAATTGGCTTTTTACTTCACTTGTTGCTTCACTTTTCTTTCACAACATAAGTGCTTGAATTCGATTTCTCATCATCGGTATTTGAAAAATTACAGCTTAAAGTGTAGGAAAAATCGCTGTATTTTTACAACAAAAGGTTCTGACACTCCGTCTGCCAACACAGTTTCCGTACAATTTACAACCCACTGTTTTTAAAAGTGCTCTAAAATTTTTCATGTCTGGAGAAAGTTGTTTCGTTTAGCTACATGGTGCACGTGACAGAAATAATTCGACTTTACTTCACTTGTTGCTTGAATTCGCTTTATCAGCACCTGTTCTTTAATTGAATTTCGCAGCATTGGTGCTTGAAAAAATACAACATAATATTCAGGAAAATTCGCAACATTTATTTACAATGTATACACACACACACACATATATATATCTATTTATATAATTCAGTAGTGACAATTCTGGTGACGATTCCGGGTTGCGCGAATCCTCGGAAAGGAAAAAAAAACACATCGCGACCATGTTAGGCTTAAGCATTCTGATGCCGTATTAAAAATCGAAAAATTGCTTTATTTAATCTACATTGAATCACATCTTTTTTTCTTCATTTTCTCTAAACCTTAAAAAACTAAACAATTATAATGTTTTAAGTTCTAAATTAAAAATAAGCAGCTACCAACAACATATTAGCAATATAAACAAATGAACCGTTGCCATTCAGAAACACAAGTTCCAAATCAAGAAACAGATGAACGACTCTTTGACGATTCATTAAAAAAATACGGTTAACATCTGATTCTGCTTTAAATATATTTTTAAAAGCATATTAAAGCCTTTAAGTAATTTGAAATGCGTTTTTCATTATTGTTTACATTTATCAGCAGTAATTGTATTTACGACTGTTTACATTTACAAGCAGTCAGTTCACGACCTACATATAAAAATATTACGTAATTTATTGAATAAATATTTAAAAAAAGTATTATCAATGTTTTCAACAAATATTAATAGTTTTAATGATTATCGTCATTCAATTTAATGATTATTCATCATTATTCATATGAATCATTCAAATGAATATTGATTCATATCAATGATTTATATATTTCACTCTTCTGTAGTGACAACAATGAAACGTTGTTTCTTTAGGAAAAAACGTGCTGTATTTCGCCGCTATTCGATTTGATCTATCTGCAGTTATTCTGGAATGCTTTAAAACGATTTTTTTTTTATTATGTATTTTCCGAATGAATCGCTTTCGGAAAGAAGGCACCAATTGACCATGAAAAGAACTGCACGTCGCGGAAATCAACGGATTTCTCAGTTTGCCTGATAAACTCAGCTGAGTTTACACCGAGCAGAATTAAACACCGATGGGCACAATTTTTTATTTATTTTTTATCTAAACTATGCATATTTTAATTTCCTGTTCATTCAGATTTTTAAAAGCATTTATCACTCACAGGAACGTTTCATTATAATAAAGAGTTAAAAATGAAAATTACTTTTTTTTTAATTTTACTAAATTTTTGTACCGTTAAAAAACATAGCTTTGTGTATATGTATTACTTTGAATGATGCACATAATGGTGTTTAGTTTTGGCCAAATATATGAATAAAATTTTAAAGTTTCATTTAAAATTAAAAAATAAACATCTGATTTTTTAAAGAAATTCCACATGTATTTTGTTTTATTTTTAAGTTTCTTATTTTACCTATGCATATTTTAAGCTGAATTTAATATATTTCTGGGAATTATTTTTTGCTGTTTCAAAAATGCAATAGCTTTTTTGTTTTATTTCAAACTTTTATTTCAACTATGCATATATTTTAAGTTTATGTGCAAATTATAGTTAAAAGCATTTACAAACGTGCCACTTTTCAGTGAAAACATGAAATTCCACTTTTTCGCACAATTTATCATCCCTGGGATTGATGCAAATCTGTATTAAATTTTGTTGACATTTTTAGGACGGGAGGGGGGTAGCAGTATTTGAGGAAATACAACAAAATGCGAGTACGAACAGCGCCAAATTGAGTTTATTTCTATTCCTTTCGCATTTGACCTTCTTTTTCCCATGACCTACTGCGCATTTAGTCCATGTATAGAAGCAAACAGCATGAAAAAAAACAAAGCCAGGAGCTTGCAACTATCGTCTGACTGCTTTGCCCGAAGGATTGCGAAAATCATCAAAAGATCGTTGAAAAATGGTGGTTTCGTCAAATGAATGTGAATTTCGTCAAAGGATCGCAGAAAAAAAAACACAATTTTTCCCAAAGTGTCCTTTAGAACGCATATTTCGTCTAAGGATCATGTAATATGTTAATTTCGCCAAATAATCCTGGAAAAAACATGAATTTCATCAAATAATTGCAGAAAAACTCGTTATTTCATCAAAGTATCACGAAAAACGTGAATTTCGTCAAATAATCACGGAAAAATATGATTTTCATGAGAGGATCACAGAGAAAACGAGAATTTCATCGAAAGATTGCAAAAGTGCAAGTTTCAACATAAGATCCTGATAAAAAAAATATAAATTTTGAAATCGGGAGATCTTGAAGCTTATTGGTTCATTAGTATCACGTGAACCGTTAGTCAGCTAAATTTTCTGTTACATCACTAATTTGCCGCATACATTCGGATGCACCTGTGCTTCTGTTAACGTATTTTGATTGTAAGGTAAGTCTCGCTTGCTCTGCTGTTTATTTCTTTTTGTTTTTATTACTATTTTTGCATTAGCTGTTTAAAATGCGCCCTTTATTGGCCAATATATCGAATTTTACATGGTTTATCATTATAGTGAAGGAAGATTCAGCCAACGGCTGCCGTAAAAATTCAAGTCTGAAAACATCGAGGGTGTATTACCAAACGTCAATCAAAACTTAAATTTAATTCAGTTAGAAGAGAAGTACCATACCTTGAGGATGTTTCAGACCCTGACTAGGATCCGTTTTTCTAAACATTAAATTATTGATTTTTTTTTATTTTTTATTTTAACTGATTGTTTGTTTTTTGTGTAAATATTTAATTTTTTTTTGTATGAAACTCTCCTTTTTTTCTGAATCGCCGTCTCATTTATTGGTATTTATTTATATTTATCCTTTTACTTTTATTTTATATTTAATAATTTTTTTGGCAGTTGTGAGCGATATTTTACCTGCATTCGTAACAATTTTTTCAAGATGGCGGAAAAACTTCGTTTTTGAATCTTTATGTTACTTATAAATCCATGTTTTTACACCATTTTCTATTTTTTGGAAAAATCATTGATTTATAAATAACATAAAGATTAAAAAATGGTGTTTTTTCGACATCTTTAAAAGATTTTTGGCACAATTATTTTCGCCAAGCGGCACAGGATGCGGAACTGTTCCCTGAATTTTGTCAAAGAAACGAGAGAGGTGTAATTCGTCAAAATGGCGCAGAAAAAACGCAAATTTTGCAACAAATCCCGATAAAAACACTGATTTCTTCAAAAGACTGCGAAAAAAACACGAATTTCATCAAAGATGTGCGGAGAAAACGAGAATTTCGCCATAGGGTTGTTACAAAAAGCTCTTTTTTTTTCGTGCTTGAGGTGGTTCATATTTTCTTCTTTTGAACTTTGACTTTTGCAAACACAATTTTTTTAATGCTTTTGATGACTTGCCAGAATAATCATGCATATCAATCACCTGTTTAATTGAGTCTGACTTAATGTTGTAAACTTAAAATAACACTTTCCCGTCATTTTTGACGGGGGCATATGCTAGTATGTATATATAATTTTAATCCTCATAAGGTAGTACATTGGACTACATGTTTTAAATAACATTTACTTTTTTTGGTGTTTGTTATTTCATAATTGATTGCCATTTTTATTACTTTTCAATGGTATTATTGTACAGAAAGTTTATATATATATATGTGTGTGTATATGTGTGTCTCCCTCTCTGTTTCTATCCTTATGTATATATTCATTCATCTATTTACTTTATTTTCAGTAATTCTTCATATTTCTATTATATTTCTGTATCAATTGCAGAATTCAGTAGCTTTTAGATTATTTCCAATTCAATTTAAAACGATGAGAGTATTTTTTCTTCACTCATTTAACTTGTCAGTTAAAGCTTTTTCAATAGAATATTTATTCAAAATTATTTCATCTCATTAAGGAAGCTTATTATTTGTCTCAGAAGTGCCAAGAAAGCTTTAAAAAGTCAATAGAATTGAAATACACAAACTTTTCTTTAACCCTCAACTTTTTTTAAATTTCATGAATGTACATAAAATGAATAGTTCTACATAAAAAGAGGGATTTCAGTTGAAAGGGACTATAATGACGAAAGTCATTAAACATAAAATCACCTAGCATCTATTGAAGAAGCCATTTATTAGCTATTTCTGAAACTTTTGTATTTAAAATGTTTAAACAAAAAGAAAATAAAATGTATCATGATTATATTGTTGTAATATTTAATGTACTTTCTTTGAAAAAAGTCGAGTTTTAAAACTTTTTCTGTACAGGTAGAATTCCTTTGAAATATACCTGTTTAAGTAATAAAAGAGTGAATGAAAGCTCATTAACGTAGCGTTTTTATAATTCTTCATAATTTTGTTATGTTTCGATAAATATAAATTTGTGAAATTGGTATTGAATATTAAAATATTTAATCATCGTCGAAATGTATGAAAAGTAATATAACTGAAAATTGTGAAAAAAGTTATTGGTCATAAAATACATTCTTGAAAATTCAGTGAATGCATTATTATTGTTGCTGAATAGGTAATAATCGCTGAATCATTGATTTTCGAAATATCCTTGCAATTGAAAGAAAATGTTTAAAAGTTCCTCATTCATCATCTTAAAAGCCATTTATATTAATAAACTTATTTAAATAAATGTTATGAAATTTATGTAGGTGTTCTTGAAATTAAAACAAGAAAAAATGAACAAAATAAAACCATATAAGTTACAGTTAATCAATTTTGAAGACTTCGAACCCATTAGCGACTTATGATGCTTTAGGGTTCTTTATTGTATTCCAAATAACTTCTAAATATACGACAGCTGTTCAACAATGAATGGCCATAATTTTTGTTCGCATTATGTTTAATCGAGAATTCGTTACTGAAGCGCAGCAAAAATGTGTGAAATTTAATGACCTTAAAGTAGAGCTGGAAATAAGTATTAAGAGAATTCTGAACAAAAACATATCTATACTAATATTATAAAGAATTACAAATTGTTCGTTTGTGTGATTGTTCGAGGTAATGTCAGGAGCTACCGAGCCGATTTCAAAAGTATTGCTAAAAACACTATTGTGTTAGTCAAACCTAGAACATAGGCTACATCTTATGTCCCTGCTACTAACCCAAAGGGGCTGCAGGATCAAAAAACGTTCTAAAAATGCGGTTTTTGTAATTCTGAAAGGCCTAGAAACATAAAATTTGGATTGGTAGTTACTTACAAGATATAAATGATCTCTAAGAACATTTCTTAAAACATTCGAAATTTAAAGGGGGTGAAAATGCGCAAAAAATGTTCTAAAAACGTTCTAAATGACGATTTCAACGCATTCTCAAAAAATAACGAACCGATTTAAAAGATAATGGTGTCAAAATGATAGTGACAGCCCTTTCTCCAACATAGGCTATATTTTTTGTCGGTGCCACTTCCCCAAAGGGGGTTTAGGAGCTAAAAACGTCCTAAGATGCGATTTTTGTGTTACTGAAGGGCCTAGAAACATTAAATTTGGAATGGTAGTTACTTATAAGATATAAATGATCTCTAAGACTACTTCTTAAAACATTCGAAATTTAAAGGGGGTGAAAATGCATAAAAAGCGTTTTAAAAAACGTTCTAAATGGCGATTTATACGCAATCTGAAGAAGTAACGAACCGATTTAAAAAGTAATGGTTTCAAAATGATGGTGTAAGCCCTTGCACCAATATAGGCCATATTTTATGTCGGTACCACTACCCTAAAGGGCAGGAGCAAAAAACGTTCTAAAAATGCGACTTTTGTGCTACCGAAGGGCCTATAAAATTGAAATTTGGAATGGTAGTTATAAGACACAAATGATCTTTAAGAAAATTTCTTTAAAAAATCGAAATTTACAAAGGGTGATAATGCGCGAACAGCGTTCTAAAAACATTCTAAATGTACTCAGAAACTCAGAAAATTCAGAAAGTAGCAAACCAATTTCAAAAGTAGTGGTTGAAAATTGATCATGACAGCCTTTGTTTCAACATAGGCTCTATTGCATGTTGGTGTCACTACCACCGGGAATTTGCAGGAGCCAAAAAGTTCTAAATTGCGATTTCTGTGATACTGAAGAGGCTAGAAACTTTAAATATCACATGGTTGTTACTTATAACATATAAATTCCCTCTATGAACTGTTGAAAATAAATTCGAATTTTAAAAGAGTTGAAGCGACGATTTCTATGCAATCTCAGGAAATAGTAAATCAATTACAAAAGTAATGGTTGCGAATCAATGGTGACAGTCTCTGATTCCACAGAGGTTATATTTTATGCCAGTGCCACTACCACATCGGGTTGGCAGGAGGAACAACAAATGTTCTAAAAAAGCCTTTCAAAACTTTCCGAATTACCATTTCTATGGAATATGTTAGGGAATACCAAACCGATTTCAAAATTAATGTTGCGAAATTAATGGTGACAGTTTGTGTGTCAACATAGGCGTTTTATATTAGTTCCACTGCCACCAGAGAGGTGGTAGATTGATAGACAAGAAGCTTGTAATTTGAGATGATGATTATTTTTTACATGTAAATGTGTACTATGCGTATTTCTATGGAATGTTAGGAAATACCAAACCGATTTCAAAGTTAATGTTACCAAATTAATGGTGACAGTTTGTGTTTCAACATAGGCGTTTTATGTTAGTTCCACTGCCACCAGAGAGGTGGTAGACTAATAGACAAGAAGCTTGGAATTTGAGATGATGGTTATTTTTTAGATGTAAATGCGTACTAAGAACGGTTTATTCAAAACTTGAAAGGGATTCTGAAATGAGCATAAAAGCTTCAAAATATTTTCTAAATTATCATTTATTTAGTTTTAGTTCTTTTTATTAATTCTCATTTCTCCCAAATGTAATAAAGAGGTTTTGTTAAACAGTGTTTTAAATAGTAATTTTCGAATTATTCCTAAAAGTATAATTTTTTAAATAAAAGTTATACATATGAATATCACTTGGCATATATGTCCACTATTACGCGAGCAAATCCGCGTGGTTTGCTAGTACCCTATATAAGTAAAATGTAGGAAAAATATACTACAGTTAAATTTCAGTGCTAAGTTATTCCTCTCATGGCTAACAATCATGCATGCCTATGTACACTATGCCTTTATACACCCGCCTATTACGACTACTGGAAGACCGTTGTTAAGACAGTTGGACTACGGAAGTACAGACCAGAAAAGTTTAAAGCAAATATGGGGTGTATAATACATCGATGACCAATATGACTTCGAGCTTATTTATTGCTCTCGTCGGTTGCCGGGAAAGGATGGAAAGTGGATTGATGCCTATATACAATGCAGAAGTGCCTAACCGTTTATTGAAGTTTGTTGTGCACAGGTTTTTTAAAGATTGACTTTCAAAGATTGTGATATGTTATCGCATCATTCTAACTGATGTCCGTAGTTATTTGCATTATAAATGATTGAATATCGTACTTCTCGTATACATCTTTAACGACAACCTCTGATCCATTTCTCTGTATCCATTATAAGTAATTTTATTACTTTTCTTTTACTTATTATATTTTTTTTTCTTTCTGTTTTATATTATTTCTGTTTTAGATTTTATATTACATTCAACATTTGCTTTGGTCAGAAGTATATATTATAGATTATATTATAGATTGTCATTGAAACAGTTACTAATACGAATATTATAGGATTTTTTTAAAGATATTAAAATGTCTTAAATACGAGTAAGAGCAATAAACAAAAACATGATCATTTCTATTCCATAGAGACATTCCTTCCATAAAAGAGAAAATGTAAGAAAAGGAACATTGACCATTAGAACAAAATATAGCTACATACGACATCTCCATTGACAAATATCCGCTTTCCTTAAGAATACCAATGGTAATTAATGCATTCAAATCTATTACTACTGTGAACTACATTATTTCTAAATTATTAAACACATTGTAAAATTTAAACCGAAGCAGGACTTCCTCCAAAATTGCTTTTCGGAACCTGGTCTTGTACAGGATACCACAATTAGCAAATAGTTTTCAGCCGACCGTAGGAAATGCACTCCAATATCCTTAAAGCTTAGTGTTACAGTTTGGATTTCCTTTCCCTTCCCGTTCCCCTTGTGCGTAATTGAGCAATTTTTAAGATATCAAGATTCTTTCATTGTCAGATTGGAGTGGATACATAGCAAGATTCGTTCACTTTCCGTTTTTTGCGCTTCAATTGTTTATTTTCAATAAATAATAATTTTATGTTGTATTTTTAGCTTTATGTGTAATGAACATGTCACAATATTTGTCTCATTTATTTCCAGTGGTACGTCAGCAGCAGATGTAGAAGTTTAGACACGTCCAATATCCCCTACTATAACGATCGAGGGAACACGCGATGAGGCACATGAAATTTAGCTTTCTCCTGGAGGAAAATCAGCCGAAGATTATAGAATGTTGCAAGAGGCTTACGAAAAGTCTGTTCTTTACTAAAGCTCAGCTAGAAGACGGTTTAAAATGTACAAGGAAACGAGGCAAACACATCAAAGAAAGGCGGACTTCATAGTCATTACGCTTACAGAAATCGACATTAACACTATCACTGCTATTGTCAGAGACGAAAACTATTAGTAATTCTGCAGATGTCATTTACGATCACTCAAATGATCGTAACATATAGCCTTAACATGATACATATTTGTGCTAAGCAAGTATCAAGACTTCTCATCCCAGAGCGGCAGGTTGTTCACGTGCAGGTGTGTTCACAGTTAAAGTGATGTTACGGGAAGACCAGGGGTAATTTTGAAGGATGAGTGAAAATTAGCTCCCAGCATGACTTTGAAGAATAGAAACGAATATGGGATAAATGGGATATCAAATTATGACTACTTTGAAAAGGACTAAAAAACATGGACAAGGAATGAAATTACAAACCCAATATAGCTCCATACTTCTCAGTTCATCTCATGTTGTTTCCACCTAAAACTGTATGCTCCCAATATCACACGGCTGTGGCTGGGGTACTACTGGAATGATTTTTAAAAAATGTAACTTATTCATTACATATTAAGCTAAGAAGTCAACTTAAAAGTAAATTTCGTTACTGTGGCATTTAAGAATTAAAATTAAGTGGTCCAAAAATGAACCAACGCCCATGAAGGGGTTAAATAAATTGCTCAAATATTGTAAAAGTCACTTATAGTGTATGAAACATCGAATAGCTTGCTAGAAAATAAGAATAAAACATCTACTTTTTATTTTCCTTTATTCGGTGGCGCTAAACTTTCTTTGCGTAGATTTATCTTTATTTGGTGGCAACATCTTTTAATTTTACTTCGCTGCATACCTGTCACTTAATTCTGTAGCAGTAGTTGCTAAATAATATTTCCTTCGAAAAAAAAATTCAGAACTTTCCCACCAGAAATATTGTAATGTATGCATTCGAATGATATAAACATTGCACACTAGCTACTGCAGAAATCGTGAAAAATGCAGCATAACATCGTCACCTTTTATGCAACTTACACCAAAACATAATCAGGAACAACTTATGTATGTTACTGATAGTACATGTAACTGAATCTGAAGTTTGATGAAAATCCGTGCATTAGTTCTTGAGATAGAGCGATTGCGAAAATATTGAAAATTTCAGCATAGCAGCATTATCTGAGGGCGATTTACACCCAAAACTAATCAACGTTATTAAATAAAGACAATTTTGACAATTCTTTATTGAGCAGTAACACTTTAATTACACAAAATGATTGGATTTAATTTAAATTCAACATATGGAAATCCTACGTCTATTAATTACCGATAGAATCTTATTTATGCGTAAAACACTTGTAAAAAGTAGCTTTTAAATTATACTATAATACTTTTTTTAAATGGTATCCTTTCTAAAATGCATCATAGTTCTAATATCTGTTAAAATGATACAAAACAAAATTATTGTTAAACACAGAAGCAACAAATAACAAATCCATAACTAAATTTTTCAAAGTTTTCATGAATAAAATAAAACTAAATTCTATCTTTTAAACTAATTTAAATTGACGTGTAAAAAATATTGAGACTAAAATGATAAATGCTATTTTATTTTGCTTGGATGTTTATTCTCGAGAAATTAAATAAAAATAATGCCAAGAAAGAATCAAATTTAGAATGGAAAGTTTGTTAAGATACAAGTGTTGAATTATTTATCGAAATGATTTGAACTAGCATCCGTATTATCAGGGGACATTATGAGAATTTTAACGAAAATGAAACAAAAAGAATGTGATTTGAATTTTTAGCAATGCGTTATTAGAAGACAACTTTAGTTTTCGATAATGTAATGCAAAGCTATACATTCGTTACATTTCTTTTTTATTTGTTATTGCATTTATTGTTACAATTTACTTAATTGTTATTATGGAAAAAGAAAAATTTGAGATAAACTAGGATAAAGAACATTCACTATCTAAGATTTTTAGATAAAATTGCTTATCGATATATTATGATGCACACATGACAAATGAAGTTATTAAAAATATATTAAGTATTAAAAGAATTCAGAATCTTTGCGAATAAAAAAAAAATCACTGTAGATTTCAGAAATAATTTGTTAATATTATTTAAAGTTTGACATTATTTTACCAATCTTGTTATTTATTTATTTTTTAAAGAAAAATTTAAATACGTTATATTAAAAGGTTATTAGACAGCATTTAATTTCGCAGCATATTTAATGCAAAATTTTATTTATATACATTTATATACACAGAAAATATTTTTAATTAAATAAGAAACATTTCACTCGAAAATGATTCTTCTAAAATAAATTTCAACTATTGCATTTAAAATACAAATTAAGTTGCGTCGAAAGATGGGAAACAAAAGCAGTAAAATAAAAATATACTGCTACATATGTTCATTTTCGAATGGATAAAAATAATAATAAATATATTCTTTCATACTATACACAAGAAAAGCAGACAATACAATTATATAATTCTTATATATTTTGCTTAGGGAACTGTACTTGAAAAATTCAATAAAAACTTTTTTGAAAAAGAATCAATTTTAAAAAAGAAAATTGCTAAATCGACAAGTGTTGAATTATTTATTTAACTGATTTGACATGCTTTCATTTTCTCTTGGGAAACCATGATAAATTTGAGAAAATCGAAAAGTATCTGTTTTTTATGTATAATTTTTCTGATAAATATTTCTAATATAACTTGCATAATATTTTTTATGTCTAACTTAGCAACATTATAATTAGCAAAATTTTACAGGAAAAAAAATTACATTAAACTTTCGCTTTACTTCCATTGAAGCGCTTTTCATACAAGTAAAGGCGCATTTTACAAATTTGATCTAATAAATAGATCTATCGGTTGTTTGAATTTTTTTTTTCGAAATAAAAATTTTCTTTTTTTTGCTTCACTACTTCATTGCAATGTTAAATGTATACGTAATTTTGAAAAAAAAAATTTCGTATTTTCAGAATATTTTTGCAACATTATTTTAAGTACATAGTGGAATGAATGTTTCAGATAAATGAATATGCAGTAATGTAATAAGATCAATATTTGAATTAAATTGGGAAGATTGAACTTAGTTGATAATTTATTCCGCTGTTGTTTTTCAACACTCACAACTATTTCACCAATGGCAGCAAGCTGTGAGCTGTGTAGCTCTGGCTCGAATATTTCTTTGTTTTAAACACTAATTTTAACCTTTGCACTGTCGATGGAGCGTTAGTAGTTCCAAAATAGCTGACAGCACTCTTTTGTACATACATATTTAAAATTTACTATTCTTATTTGACCATTTATTTCTTAATGAATATTTCAGTTAATTACAAAAAAAATCATAATTCCGATTTAATAAACTACTTAAAATTCTGAAAAAAATAATAAACTTAAAATAAAAACTTTTGATAGAATGAAATAACAGATATGTTTCTATCAGATTCTTTCTTCGTTATTTGTAACATATGTGTATTATTTTATGTGTAATACATAAAATAAGAATGGGTTTAGATTTAGTTTGAATAGAAAACGATTGAAGAAAATGTTAATTTTTATTTCATTTTTTATTATTGTTCACTGTAAAAAAAACCGAGCAGTAGTCCTGTAGGAATCGGAAAAATAGTTACCCTTATCGTACCGGAAAATTTTCCGACCCAGCTCGGAAAAAAATCCGTAAAAAAAGGAAACATTCATTAAAACGGTACTTTACAGACTTTATTCCAATTTTACGTATTTTATTCAGATTTTACTGATTTTATTCCGACCTGGGTCGGAAATTTTTCCGGTACGATAAGGGCAAATATTTTTACGATTCCTACAGGAAATCTGGTCCTATTTTTTTTTTTTTTTTTTTTTTTTTTTTTTTTTTTTTTTTTACAGTGTTGAACAGTTAAAAATACCAATAGATCGTGGCTTTCGCACTGCAATCATTAAATTTATTTCTTAAATACATTTTTCATACATTTTTAGTTTACTGCATTTTTAACAATAAAACAACTTATTTTAACGAAATGTTAGACTAATATGTCAAAATCCTGTTCAAAATCCTTTCGTATTCCTTTCCATCCCATACATTTTTGTGCGTGCTGCATGCGCATATAAAAGGGATATTGACATCAGATATAATATGTATGATGATACTTATCCTATAAGCATGACGAGAATTCAGTATGCAATGTCAGATATGGGCAAAAAATCCTACTGAATGATATCGCGTTCATCGTTATATGCACCATATTTGTTAAGGTGAAAGTGGGATTTCATAATCACGAAAATGTAATAAAAAAATCCATTTTATTTATTGGATAATTCTGTAAATATATGCTGAAATTTAACTCATTCAAAAGACTCTTTGAATTCCGACGCGTTTTCACAGAGATATAAGCTTTTATAGTTGTAAAAAATGTATATATTCATACAGTTTTTACTTTACTTAAATTGCCGATTTCTCAAAATAAAGAATTTCGCATATTTCTAACTTTTAAAACGTTCCATCCGCATTCCTAATTATCAGAATCTTTTGAAATTTATACTGTTTATCCTCTATTGAATACTAAATAAAAAGTTGCATTTCAGTGGTATATTCGTGTTGAAATTCATATGCATATTTTTAAGAAAAAAACAAAGCATAATTTAAAAAAATATTTTTCCTGCTTATACATTCAGCGAACTTTTACAATTCATGTCAACTTCCATTGTAATATATAATATGTATCTCATAAATAAATATTCTCATATTTTATGCAAAATAAATGCGCATGGGACACTGTAAAATGTGACAATTATTCTCTATTTTTAAATTTTAAATATTAATTAGTTAGAAAACTTTTAGGTAGCTTTCTTTACAAAAAGCTACCTATTGCAGCCGTTCGGAGGAAAGCTATTTCAAAAAATTTTGGTATATTTTCATTGATCATGACCCCCAGATCCCGAAACCACCCTCCGTTCAAAATTGATATATATATATATGACCTATGTCACACTGTAACTCTCGTATTTATGAACCGATTTGGATGTAATTCGGCGTGTACATAGTACATACCAATGTCTCGACCGAGTTCGTTGGCCAGCTTCATCCGCCATTTTGTTTCAAAATGGCGTCCATTTAAATTTTTTTTAAAAATTTAAACTTTGAAATGTGGTACCAAAAAATTGAAAATGGAAAAATATTTTTTTCTTATGTATTTGACCTTTATACAAAGACTCCGTAGCAGTTTTTGTTTCGTCTATATCTTAAAAAATGGCTGAGTTATAGCATTTTGAATTTCTAGCGAAGCTGACATTTTGAAACGTCCTGAATTTTGTCACGCGATAAAAGGCGTATTTATGAACCGATTTGGATGTAACTTCGTTTATACATAGTACAGACCAATGTCTCGAAACAGTTTGTTGGCCAGCTTCATCCGCCATCTTGTTTAAAAATGGCGGCCATTTAAAATTTTAAGAAAAATTTAAATTTGAAATATGGTAGCAAAAAATTGAAAATTGAAAAAGTATTTTTTTCTTATGTGTTTGACCTTGATAAAAAGATTCGGGAGCAGTTTTTGTTTCGTCTATATCTTAAAAAATGGCTGAGTTATAGCATTTTGAATTTCTAGCGTGGCTGACATTTTGAAACGTCCTGATTTTTGCCACGTGATAACAGACGTATTTATGAACTGATTTGGATGTACCTTGGTGTGTACATAGTACATACAAATAACTCAACCGAGTTCGTTGACCAGCTTCATTCGCCATCTTGTTTCAAAATGGTGGCCATTTAAAAAAATTAAAAAAAAAAATTTTAAATGAGATACCAAAAAATTGGAAAATGAAAAAAAATTTTTTGTATGTGTTTGACCTTAATACAAAGATTCCGGAACAGGTTTTGTTTTGTCTACATCTAAAAAAATGGCTGAGTTATAGCATTTTGAACTTCTATTGTGGCTGCATTTTAAAACGACCTGATTTTTGTCACGCGATAACAGGCGTATTTATGAACCGATTTGAATGTAACTTGGTCTGTACATAGCACATACCAATGTCTCGACCGAGTTCGTTGGCCAGCTTCATTCGCCATCTTGTTTCAAAAGGGTTGCATTTTTTAAAAAAATGTAATTTAAAATTTAAAATGAGGTATTAAAAAATTGGAAAATGAAAAAGATTTTTTTTATGTGTTTGGCCTTGATACAAAGATTCGGGAGTAGTTTTTGTTTCTGAAAATTTGTTCTTTTGTTTATATCATAAAAAGTGGTTGAATTATAGCACTTTCAATTTCTATCATTTCTAACACTTTGAAACGATCTTGTATTTGTCACGCGATACCACACTTATTCGCCTATTTCAATGGAAGAAGGCATGTGGATAGTATACATCAATATCCCGACCAAGTTCGCTGGCCAGCTTCATCAGCCATCTTGTTTCAAAATGGCGGACATTAAATTAAAAAGAAAAATTATATTTAAAGTGAGGTGCAAAAAAATTAGAAATTGAAAAAGGTTTCTTTCTTAAGTATTTGACCTTGATATAAGGATTCAGGAGCATTTTTTGTTTGTCTTTATCTTAAAAAATGGCTCAGATATAGCAGTTTCAATTTCTAAAGTGGGTGACATTTTGAAAAATCTGATTTTTTGCCTGCGACAGCACTCGTATATATCAACCGATTCCGATATGAAAGAGCATGTGCACAGCACTTACTAAGGTCTCGACCAAGTTCACTGGTTAGCCTCATCTACCATGTTGTCTTAAAATGGCAGGCACTTTAAGAAATCTCCGAATTTGGCAGCCAAATATAAATGACTTTAAATAAAAGCAGCTTGGATAAAGCTGACTGATTTCGCGAAATTCTCATTCATAATGATTTAGTATTGATAAAAATTAGTATTGAATCTCCTACATTCGGTTTCCACTTAATTGAGCTTCCTGTGTTTGAATAATATAAGTTCGCTTTTTAAAAATAAGGAATATGAAAGCTACCTCTTCCTCCCGGCACTGGCCGGAAGGACTTTTTGCTATTTAACACGAAATTTTAAATATAACTATTTATAATTTCCATTAACAAGTTTTTCAATTTTCAAATAACTGCATTAAAAATTTAAGCATTTGATTTTTAATGTTCACTGTCCCCTTAAATCTAGTATGAGATGTAAGATTTGTGCAGAAAAATTCCATTCAATGATAATTTATTCATCGCTGAACATATAGGCTACATATTAATTGAGAAAATGGATCTTGACAACAGAAATAAAATACATGATTGTAGTTGTTAACAATTGTAATAAAATAGATTGGAAGATATATACGTTGTTTATAATTGTAGAAACTTTTCCCGACATGTTAGAAGCATTTAAGGAATTTCAACTTAATTTCCAATTTGCTCACCGTTTTGGAAACTTTTCTCTTATATTCAAAGACTTTTTAATGAAAAATCTATCTCAAACCTCAGAAACTATCGGGTTCCAGCAATTAATAGAAATATCAATTCTAAAATGTACAAGGAGCAAATGGGCTATTTTATTTAAGAAATATTTGTATAAACATCCTAAACCTTTTATCTTCTGACGTTTATGTTTGACCATTCCTAAAATATCTTTAAAAATAATGGAATGGTATACCAGAATCGTGGTTAATGTGAAAGTTACATTAAATGTTTGCAAACATTTCTCAAATATCATAGACTTTTCACAATGTGAAGCTGATTCTTTTGAATTATTATAACTGTCGTTGATATTTAAATTTAATTTTAAAATGCGTCTGTATACAAAAATAAATTAACCCTCGACTACTGAAAAAAGTGTATAGTAGAATTTATTGTTACGTCTATTGTACACATGTGTTAATACATATCTTTACCAAAATAAACTTGAAATATTAATTGATAACGAGCATACTATAAGACAACATAATAATAAAAAAATAGAAAGAAAAAAAAATATTGTGACGATTAAACACTTATTTTAAAATCTTTAGTTTCTGAAACAGCGATGAATGAGGTAATTTTCGAAAGGTCCTGAAAGCGGCTTTTGACATACTTATACTTATATATTGTTAAAACACGTTGTTTGATAAAAATTATTACAGTTAATCAAAAATTAAGGATTTTACGTATAATAAAATAATTTCAACGTTTGCTGTAAGAATGCCTCGTCCAACAGGTCCATTTTTTGTGCTATTAATAACTTTATTTTTTTGTTAGAGAGACTTTTTACATTTAATATATTTTTTAGAATGACCGCTAAAAATTCTAAAAATCATATTTATATGAAAAATAGCAATAATGCGTTCAAATGAAGTTTTTATAAGTGATATTCTCATATTGGTCTCACTTCATTAGTTAACAGCCGAAGAAATCTCCAAATATCGCTATTTACTATCAGCCTTTTTGATTCTGTTCATTTCAGTGAATTGATCCCGAGATTCGATTAGATATCTTAAATTGGTGTTTGATGTTTTATTGTTTATTTATTGATTGAAGAATGTTTTAATTTCGTTATAGAATATAAGCTGGAATCAAATGATGAGCCATTTATATTAATTTAAAAGCAAACGGATTTATATTTCGTAATCGTCTGCAAACGATAGATATAGATTTGAAAGAAAATCATGCTTTAAAATTATTTTAGAAACAATAAAAAATTAGTAAATTGCGATACAGTTTTCAAATAAATTTCGATATACACTGTTAAAAATTGTACAACATTCTCGCAGGTCATTCAACTGTTTTTTGAAAATACGGTTTCATAACCATAATTTAACTATCTTCTGACCATAAAATGGCCAATAATGTGGTCAGAATAGTGTCAAATTCACGAATGTGTAACCCTTTTGGGAAAAAACGGTCAAATGACCTGCCAGAATGCTGCAAATTTTTAACAGTGTAGATTTCAAACAAATTGCATTTGAAAGTACATTTTCCCCTATTCGACTGTGAAATAAATTGAAAATGTGTGATATTTAGAAGTTTAAATATTTCGATAAAAGTTAAATTTAATCATCTGCTGTTGTCAACGACAAAATGACGTCACGGACACGTATGTTCTTGATAATATACTAAAAGAATGATTGTTTTCCGCTGCGATAAACTTGTCTTCGCAATCGGAATGTTGTCGAAAATACTTTTGAATTTCATCAAACATATTCCTGTATAAAACTGGAATTTTTCTTGAATCATAAAAAAAAAAATCAAATCCAAAATACCTTCAAAAATACCGAAATTTTCTTAACCTATTATACTGAACCATTTTTGAACCACAAAGAGGAATATCTAAAAATGTTACATTCTATAATGGAAGAGTTCATTTTTTGCTAATACTTTTTAAAATTCTTTTCTCATAATTTATGTAAACAAAAATGTTATAAAAATGTCACCAACACGAATATCAGTCTTTGAAAAGACAGATAAATCTTTTGAACTTTCTCTGCTGGCATAAAAGCATTGGGGAAGCTTTCAGAAGCGTATATGCGTCTCGTTTAACCCATTGCTTTAAAAGGATTGGATGACATAGCGTTACTGTTATCGCTAGCGGAAATACTCAAATCAATTTTTTGGGTAACGTTTAAGAATATAGAAAAGAATAAGAAGTGCATTTCTCCGAACAAAGAACTATTTTTGTATGGAATCAATGTGGGGGTAAAATGACAGTTTTTATTTTCCACAATGGAAAAAATTCTGCGAAAGTGCACTGTTTAACATGTCTTTATGAAATGCATTAACACAGTACGGTTTGTTAGCATGAGTATTTTTTGTCTTTTCTAAATTTATTTTAAGTTTGTTTGTAATATTTAAGGATTGTAAGTGAAGTACGTATGGAATTTTTTTTGTCTTACATTATAATACGATCAAAAATTGTGTGTGTGTGTGCATGTGTGTGTATGTAAATTTTATCTTAAGAACGGCTAAAGCGATTTTGACTAAATTTTGTATTTTACCATTTTCGGGCACGAGAAGACCACTGGGCTAGCTAATGTGTTCGAGAAAATTCATTTAGTTGGTCATAATGTGTCATAATGAGTCAGGGTTAAGCTAATTATAACTATAAAACGGCTCAATCGAGTTTGACTAAATTTTATATCCAACCGTTTTTGAGCACGAGAAAATTATTGGGCTAGGTCACATGTTCGAGAAATTTCGATTAGTGGGTCATTTTTGGGTCACTTCGAATCATGCTAATTTTATCTATAAAACGGCTCTAACGATTGTGACTAAAT
The DNA here is from genome assembly GCA_963932465.1 of Maratus speciosus. Classification (NCBI taxonomy): domain Eukaryota; kingdom Metazoa; phylum Arthropoda; class Arachnida; order Araneae; family Salticidae; genus Maratus; species Maratus speciosus. The sequence goes on from OZ010788.1 coordinate 61,587,504, forward strand.
TTTGTAATTTACTGTTTTGGATTACCAGAATACCAATTGGCTAAGTCACATGTTACAGAAAGATCGATTTGTGGGTCATTTTTGGGTCACTGTGGGTCAAGCTAAATTTATCTAGAAAACGGCTGTAACGAATTTGACGAAATTCTACTTTCTATCGTTTTCGGGCCCGAGAATACCATACGAGAATACCGAGGTCGCATGTTCAAGAAATTTCGATTAGTTGGTATTTTGGATCACAATGGGTCATGTGTCAAGCTAATTGAATCTTAAAAAAAAACCACAAAACATTTTGACAAAATTTTGTAATATACCGCTTCTGGGCATGAGATGACCATTGGGCTAAGTCACATGTTCGAGAAAAATCGATTAGTGGGTCAGTTTGGGTCACTGTGGGTCAAGCTAATTGTATCTAAAAAATGGACCAAACGATTTTGACAAAACTTTGTATTATGCCGTTTCTGGGCATGAGTAGTCCATTGGGCAAAGTCACATGTTCGAGAAAATTCGATTAGTGGATCATTTTGTGGTCACTGTAGCTCGAGTTTTTTGAGCATGAGAAGACCATTGGGCTAAGTCACATGTTCGAGAAAATTTGATTAGTGGATCACTTTTGGGTCACTGTCGGTCAAGCTAATTGTATCTAAAAAACGGCTCAAACGATTTTGACAAAAAAATTTTTTACATTGTTTCCCAGCTCGAGTAGACCATTGGGATAGGTCACATGTTCGATAAATTTAGATTAGTGGGTCCCTTCTGGGTTACTGAGGGTCAAGCTAATTTTATCTATAAAACGACTTTAACAGTTTTGACTAAATTTTGTATTCTATCGTTTTCGGGTTCGAGAAGAGCATTGGTTAGGTCTCACGTTCAAAATAATTCGGTTGGTGGATCATTTTCGGTCACTATGCTCAGGATCATGCCAATAGTACCTAAACAGAAAAAATGATACGTGAAGAACAAAATATCGAATTGAACACAAGGCTAATTTTGACCGAGCTTAGCTTGGTCATCCCAGCTAATTATGTTATATTTGAGTCAATATATATATATATATATATATATCAATTTTTCCTTAACAATCTTTAACATGGAAATTAATAAATAAAATTAACCATATTTTATAAAACACTTTCCAATCTGTACATAAATATAATTTAAGATTATAAACACTTAAATTAAGTATTCAGTGCTGTTTGGACTGCTTGTAGTCCCTTCTGATGTAATCCTACATTTAAAAATCTTGTAACTATATTTTTTAAAGGTTACAAATGTATAGGCGGTGAGGAATAAATATTAGAGAGAAAAACTATTACATAATCTAAATATCCATTTTATATATTTTTTTAATTAATATATTAATTTTTATCACAAATATAAACTCTTTTCCTGAAACAAATAAGCTTTGTTTAATTCACGTTTGAGGATATCAGCATATATATAGGCGATTTTAAATTTTTATTTTAATAAATGTTCTCTATTACATAGATTGTATAAAGGTCTACTAATAAATATATCAATTATTGCAGGTAGGAAAATTGTAATGCATTCATCCAATTTTAATTAATGGATCAAAAATCTTATTATTATTTTTTTTTTACTCTTTTTTAAGTAATAACAAATTAAATATCAAATTGTTTCGTCAATTGATTCCGCTTGCTTTATGTATAACGCACATAAAAATAATGTTCCCCCAAGAAACTACGAAATTCAAAATTGAATAATTCATAAATTGTGTTAAATATAAATACACCTTACATATAATAGTTATAAAAAAAATGTTGCTTAAATTTTATATACAAATGTTTTTTAAACAGTTTAAAATTAAGACAATAGATAATCCCGAATTGTTTTTATCTACTCAGGAGTCAATATTTTTACTTCTTTTTTTCTTGTGTACTCTTCTTAAAGGATATATCTCCTTTTTTTCTAGTTGTCAAAATTTTTCTAAATTACTAATAATACTTGTATATACTTAATTTTACCCGAAGTGTTAAAATCTTAATCATAGTTCGTCTGCTTTTAAATCACAAAATATTAAATGAATCATACATTTTAGAAATATTTTGTGAACTAATAAAACAATAAACATATTTTGAGAGGAATGCAAAGAAAAATGGAGTTAAAAATATCTAGACACAGGGCAGTGTGTCAGCCAAGTTCGTCTGACATACTAGTGTGTTATATTACACGAGCTATTTCGGGGTGTATTCGCCAAATTTCAGCACTCTACTACTGAAAATCTATGTGACCTACGTACTTATTATCGACATACGTAGTAAGGCCATCCTAATTACCTAGAATCTAAAATTTTACAAATAACGCATGAATAGTTTCCGAGATAATGACATTTGAAAATATCTGACAAACGATAATTTTATCTCTGACTCACTCACTCACTCAACAAAAATAGTTTATATATCTACTACACCTACAGACTTAAAATTTGGTGCGAAGTTCGTTTACACTATAAAACTAAGGAATTAAAAAAATGTAAAATCAATTAATTACCCACTTGGTGAGGGGTCCATTTTCACTTTAACATTACGTCTATTAGGCGAAATTTTGCCAATAAGGTGAAAAAAAAAATCCGGGCTAAACATACAGTAAGCATATATATATATATTTCACAAGCATGATTTGCCATCTCGTAATCTGATTGGTCAAAGCTTTCAGCGTCAAAGTGACTTCTCTTGGCAGGAAGGAATTGTGTTTGCCGAAAACCATGAAAGTAGAGAATTTAGATACGATGGACTGACAAAGAAGTAAATCTTCCGTATTTCAATAGACTTTTTCTTTTTTTTTTTCTTTTTCTTTTTTTTTCTTTTTTTTTTTTTTAATTCGTTTAAATTAGGGGTCGATGGCAAACGGGATTTCTACAGAATGAAGATAATTTCCAATAACTAATTAGAAGGGGGGAGGGTGGGCGGGATCATATACGTTTCGATAGTTTTCTGATATTTAAACACTTTCCAACAAAGTTGAAAATTGTTTATTGTTTCGGTTTGTCTGGTCGTCTATCCGCGCTCTATCTCTCGTAAATATACTCTGATTACCCTGAAACTTTTGGATCTTATTGACGTTTACAGTAGCAATAGGGTTCTGTGACGTATGCAGATAAATTGTGCTTTTTAAAGAGTTTTTTCTATATAATTTTTAAACGGTTTGGAACTTATTTTTCATAGTAGATGCATTCAGTAGGCGACCCTCATAGGTACCTTCTGGTGCAATCAGAAACGAAATCCGACAAATATTTTTTGAGTTATGCTTGACGAAAGGTTTTTATTAGCCTTTTTTTTTTTTTTAGTAGGACATGACGTTAATATCCATCGTAGTAGTAAAGTGTCCGGACAGTAATATTTCGCTGAGTATTAGCCTTCGCTTCGCTCAGACAATTATAGAACAACTGAATTGAAACGCATAAAAAGTTTTTAAAAACTACTAAGGATACAAAGACTGACGTTCATGCCCTAATTAATATTTTTGAACGCTAAGTGCGTTTTTCATCCGTTTTCAAAAAATATTCGAATACAATATTCTACACCTTTTTATCTTAATGTATCTTAATGTATTCTCTTGCATGTATCTTAAAAATCGAAGTGTGAGTCGCATATATGCCTTATGTTCAGCCTCTGTTTACCAAAGTATCGAAAACAATTACAAACGTTAAAAAATGCATCTGTATAATTAGAGTGAAAAAAAATACGCATAAAACAGTCATTTTACTTACCAGATGCACTATTATACAATCAGAGTTTGAAACTGGGGATGATTTGCATATGTGTATAAGTAATTGATATATTTTGTAATTAAGGAGATAATAGCATTATCCTTTACAACGTCAATCGCCATGCAATTTCCAAGATGATCACCAATACAATAAACTTAAGACTGCCCATTCTAAACTGTGTATTAAATGGCAACTTTGTGTAATTTTCCATATGTTAAAGTAAGCATAATATGATGCTAATTTAGTTATGTAATATGTTGAATGTAATATTGTAGACGGAAACTGTTTAGGAAATATTGTGTAATCGTTTTTTGTCATTATATACATCACACCGAAATTCAATTTAAGTGGCTACACACAGGAGATATATGAGCTATTCAACAAAGTTTAAATTCAAAACTATTCATATTTGAGTTTTTTATAATTATAAATTTAAAAGAAGCTGTTCTCTTTCATGTCGTTTAAACATGTTAGTAAACCTAAATTTTCCAATTTTGGCAGAAAAAGTTATTATATCTTTTGCTAATATTTTATAAGTAATATTTTTTTCTGTAATATTAGGTAAGAAACCTGGTGTAATAGTAATATTAAATCATTAAGATTTATTTTGTATTCTATAAAAAAATTGATGCAAAATAATTAAAATCAGAATAAAATTTATTAATTCATATAAAACGAGAACATTTTCTCACCGAAGTGCAGTTTGAACAATAAGTCGGGTCAGCCAAACCAAAAAATACATTTTTAAAATTTCCTTTGATAGGTGGCGCTGCGCGCTATTAAAAGACATAAAAATATTGAGGATTATATAAAATGCATTAATTTACTCTTGAAAACGCAGCACAGAATATACCAATCTTCAATTTAAATAAAGAAATGTTTTGTAACAGCATTATTTTCAAAATTTTGTAATAACATAGGCTGTAATAGTGACACCTATCAGTTACAGTCAATCAGGGTAACTTTGATCAGCATTTTCTCTATTTTCATATGCCGCACTCTTATTTGAAGAATATTGTCGCAACTAGGGGCATAAAAGAGAAGAAATGATCCTAAATTATTGTTTGACTATAAAAAATTAAGGAATAATAAGGATAAAAGCAATAAAAATAGATTGTTAGCCTGGTTCAAAGTTACCCAGCCATTTAGGGTAACTTTGCACCATATGATAAATTTTTATATAAAATAATTAATTATAAAAAATGTATTGTTGTCACGACAACTTTAAACACCAAAATATGTATTTCAGATACGTAAAGACTGCGAATTTACATTTCTCAACATCACAAGATTTGTATAATTTATGATATTACAACAAATACCAGGCATAAGAAAAGCGGAAGAAGAGAACCATGAACATTTAGAAATACAAAAAACCTGTTTATTGTTCATATAAAACATAAAAATGCAGTGAAAAACAATTTTCAATGTTTTAACTCTATAATATATCCATAGTTACAGTAATACATACAAGTACTAGTATTATTCAAACAAGAATAAAAAACGTCGAACGTATGAAATGTCAAATTTGAGTAGCTCCGCCCCTAATCACACCTCTAAATGAATTTTATGTATTTTACACATATTTGTAAAAATATTTGCATGTCATATCTAATGCACACTTTCGGCATTTATATAAAATATACGTGCAAATATGAGAAATTTTCGACAGTAGCACCTATAATCAGTAAATTATAAGCATCAGTGTGTCTTTGAGCCGGCTCAAAGTTACCCTGAAAATGCGGTAAAATGCTAGTGCCTTCTTATATTACGTTTTATTAACTATTAATAAATAAATAATCACAAAATATTAACACATTTACAACATTTAGATAATAATATGTCTGATAAATGGGTATATTGTTACTTACTATGAAAATTTAATTGGATTACAACAACTTCAAATCAGCATTCAAAATTAACTTGAAAACAGTACTTCACAAAAATAGTTAGATGATGCAATTGATTGCGCATAATGTTGCTAATTTATTTTCTAAAATAAAGAGTAGAAATCACAGTTTAGAACCTTGCCTACAGAGCACAGTTCTGGATTTTATTTAGTCTTTTAGAGTCAAAAATATTGGAAAATATGAGGTGGTGCAAAGTTACACCCCGTGGTTCAAAGTTACCCTGATTGACTGTAATCTTTTTTGATATCTGAAAACATGGGTTGAATGCAGTTGACACTCAATATTTTAAACGTCATTAAAAAAATAATTAATAAGATGCATTTCTTAGAATTGAATGTAATTAAACAAAAGCTAAAAGGCGTAACATGAACATAAAACAGTGTTATATAAATATTAATTTTTGTCAGAAATATTACTAAGGATAGCTAAATGTAATTTTTAAGAAGTATAATTAATTACATAAAAAATACTTCATTTATAAAATATTATTTTATATAAATTCAATGCTCCGTAATAATTATTTTCTAAAATTCTGCTTGGATTCTTTGTGTATTAGTAAATAATAATGCTTCCAAGAATTACACTGAAATGAAAACTATTTTATTTATTTTTAATGTTTTTATACATTTTTTTTTTATTTGGATTGAATTCCGTATGTCTTTATTTATTATTATTTTTTGTTATTGTTCCTCTTTCGACAAATATTTGAGATTATTTATTCAAGTACAAATACACCTTTTTTATTACTATATTTAAGGTAGGACTGTTTTATTACTATCTTTTCTGTAAATACTATGTGTAAATTCATATTCGTTTTAAATGTAATATAAGAAAGTTATGTTCTTTTATTTGTTTGAATAAATGAATAAGTATTTATTTATAAGAAATGGATGAAATCACTGAAAATAAAAGAAATAAGTAAAACTAAAATAATGTCATTAAATATTTATACAAAACACATTATTTAAGTTATATAGGAAATAGCTCACTGTAGTTCTGAGTTCACTTAAAAACACAGGAAAAGATATTTTATTGCTATATTTTACTGTGCTTCAGTAAAAGTATTCCTTTAATAAAATCCTAGTTTATACACCCTTTTGTCCATATTAGATGTACCGGTTGATCCAGAAGTTCCGGAGTTTTCAAACGCTAATAATTAGTAAACTATAAACAATAGCAAAATGCGGTTTTCACAGAAATGCTAAGAAACTTGTGGGATTTTTTTTAATGAAAATAAATGTTAGATTAGTTACACTCTTTGCCAACATGTGGCGCTAAAATTGATAGTATTGTTTTGCTATGGTATGATACAGCTCACTAAAAAGAAAGAGTGTCCAAGGGTTACAACTTTTCAGTATGATGCCCATCACTTATAAGTGAAACGATATAAAACAGCCCTCACAGCATTAAAGTGCAGTTCAGGAGGTATCTCTGAAACTATCTATAGCATCTTTCAACTTGGTAAATGACATAAGTTGATCTCTGTATACATGGCACTTCAAGTAGCCTCATAACCAAAAGTCACAAGGAGTAAAATCTGGAGATCTTGGAGGCCATTGGTGCTGAAAAGCGCAGAGCGACACAGGGCACAGGTACCTCCAAATGTAATCCTCAGAATCACCGTTCCAGGAGAAGCAATGTGGGGAGGCGCTCTATCCTGCATGAATGTTAGGGAATGGATCACTTTTAACTCTTGCAAGTGAGGGATGACTTCTTTATCCTCTAAAAGCACTGCATACCTGTCACCTGTCATGGAAATTTTTTGCAATCTACCTCCGGAAATTTTCCTCGAAGAAAAAAAGGCCAAAGATAAAAGAAGCTGTAAAACCGAACCATACTGTTACTTTTAGGTCATGAAGAGATTTTTCCACCATCGCTTGAGGGTTTTCTTTTGCCTATATACATATCCTAACATAGCAGTTACAGATGAAATTTGGTATCAAAATTCCTTTTAAATGCAATTTCTTTAACCTTCGAAAAAGGATTTGAGCATAAACGATCCTTAACGCCAAAACTGAGCAATATGCTGGGAAAGATGTTGCGCAATGAACTCATCTGACTCTATAAAACATGGTATAGATATTTTCGATGTTGTACAGCAGCGCAACCTGTTGCTAAATTTTTTTTATTTAAAAAACTTTCATTATAAACATAAATTCCACAAGTTTCTGAGCATATAACTGAAAACCGCACCTTTCTATTGTACATAGTTTTCTAATTATTAACATTTCAAAACTCTCGGAACTTCTAGATCACCCGGTACTATAAACCTACCTAGATACACCATAACCTAGATTAGTAACCTACTATTCGTTACACACACATGTCAAAAATGACATCCGTGAAATAAGTATAAATATTTTATTGGTCCACATTTTGCACAAATAACAGCTGTAATGATTCTTGATATTGAAAGAATAATTCTGCAGATACTGTCTACACCAATTTGAAGCCGCTCCATCATTAGTTGTTTCCGGAGATCTCTGATATTACTATGTTCTGTACCATTCTGATTTACTTTCTATTCAAGGTCTAGATTCAAATCTCGACTGGCTAGGAAATACCCAATGAGTTTCTTGGAATGTACGCCCGACCAGTCAGTAACAATTTTGGTTTGGTGCACGTCACAAATATCATCTTTCAACAATGATTTATTCATAAACGGATTCTGACAAAGGTGGTTAGATAAAGATTATACCTTCTTATCTAAAATTTGAATGAAGTTTCTACTGATTTAATATCTTTGTAACTTCAGAAATAGTGTTTACTTCAGATTATTCAAAACATCCCCGACATATCAGAGACTTGCAACATAGCTTGAAAAGTGTCGTCATAGAAAGCTTCATACAGCCTTCGATGCAATCTATGTCTAAAGTAAGAAAAACCTAGAACTGTACAGGTAGAAACAATACTAGTCTGACAAGAAGACTAGTTTCTATTTTTCTTTCGCCCATTGCACACATACCTTTTTGTGTTCGTGTATTATCACAGGTGGGTGCTGCCGTGGTATTCTGTTTCATGTATCCATATTATAGAATTTCCCTCAATGTTAGTTTTGAAATTAGAATTTTTGGCACAAAATTGAAGTTTTACAACAATTGTCAAATTTCGGGGAATCCATTTGTCGTAACTACTCGGGAGAACTTTTCACCATCCTTATTGCTGACTATTTTTGGACACTAAGCATAGTGATTCGATGACCACTGTGTTAATTTCTATTGCCTAAAAGTAAGTTTTACGGTACTGTCTGATACATCAGCAAATACTGGCACATGTAGTTTGGATATATCACTATTTACTTTTGTGTTTAAAATGTAAATTTGTTTCGAAAAGGAAAATAATATTTCTAAGCCTTTTTCAAAACTAAATACATACATAATTATAAGCAAATGTCATTAAGTATGATCAAAAAACTTAAAAAAGCGTATAAACTAGAGTATTGAATCAAATAATACGTTTGCTTAGAAGTCATCTTTCATTGACCTCTTTTAATAACTTTTCGTCATTTTTTATTTTATAAATGGAAGAAATTTTAAATCTTTACAATATAAACTCTGCCGGGATTATATATTTTTAACATTATTTGTATTTTATTTGTTATAACGGTTAAAAAATTAAACTCACACACAATTTCACTCCAAAATTTTTACACAAAATATCATAATATTAAAAAAGAAATTTACAAATGTAAATATTGAAATCAATTTACATTAAATAGAAGTAGAAAAAGCTAAATCTAAGATAAATTAATTTTCTGTTTACCTTAAGTCTATACCTGAAAAGATCTGTCAAAAACTTCTGAACTTGATCGAATTAAATTTTCAATACCGCCTGGTTATTAGAAACAAGTCGAACATGCTATAAAATGAAATATTTTCGAACAGCTAGTTTGAGTTAATACCACAATCTGTTCAACAAATTGACGAGTGTTCTGTCGTCATTTCATAAAGAACTATCGCAGTTACATCAGTTTTAACATGTTTGAATCATTATTCCATGCTCTTATGCGTAGTGTTTATATTGATGGAGATTTGTATAGTAGAAGCCACTTAATTCAAAATTATTGCAAACAATCCAAAACTCCAAAAGCTATCGGGGGAGCGTATTTAATTAATTGCACGAAATGTCTTAAAAGGACATATAAAGCGACTAAAAATATATGCGTAAGGCCTAGGTATGCATTAAAAAGTATATAAAATTATGTTTGGAGGATAGAAATTTCGAAAATCTACCGAAAAGCGGGCTACACCGAAAGACAACAACAAAGGAAGATATAGCGAGGACCATGGAACGCCAACTCAATGCGAACCATCATAAATACACTGTAAAAAAATCTGTAAATTTACTAAAGTTTTTCTAGGAAACTGGGATTCCTAGAACTTTTTATGTAAAGCCAACAAGAAAAATTCCTGTAACAGCGTTTATTACATGAATTTTTGTTGTTGCCGTTGTTGCCGTTATATGCCAGGGGATTTTGAAGAATGTGGTCTCTATCGATTCGTCTTAACCGTCCGATGGTTATAGGCTAGATTTTGTTTTCATAAATTCAAAATGGCGGCCGTAAAATACAAAATGGCGGTGAAGAACGAAAAAAACATTTTTACGTACCATATTGAGTGACATATCATTGGATAGGCCTTTCAAAAGAAAGACGATGTTTCATTGATCATTTTACACTCAGAAGTTCCGTTTAAATATCACACAACCTGAAATTTGTGTAGGTAGGATCTTTAGTTTTACTGGAACTCTAACCACCAGAGACTTCTATAGGTCTCATCAAAACTGTGTTTATAGATAGGAACTAACAATTAAACACAACTTAAAAGTCATCAATACAAGTAAATAAAAAAATAGATAAGCAATATTAAAAAAAAAAAAAAAAAAAAAAAAAAAAAAAAGTTTCATATTGATGAGAAATAATTAATTAGTTCGTTTTTTAAGCTGTCGATTTTTTTATTTTTTAAATTTAATTTTTACTTCTTACAACAACTATCGGAATATTTAAAATGCAATTTGCTAAAGTAAATGTTGAAATCAAATTATATCATGTGCCTATCAAACTGAAGAAGAAATACCCGAAGCTCTGAGAAATTTATTTTCAATTTACGTTAAAGCTACGCCTCAAAAGATCTGTCAAAACTTCTAAAGTTGATCAAATTCAATTTTCAATATTAGCAGGTTACTATACGCAAAATAAACAAGCTATAAAATACAATATATTCGAATAAGTAGTTTGAGTTAATAATAAACAACTGTAATTCATTAAATAATTTTTGCTATCAAACCTGTAAAAGCTATTTCTGTAAGAACACATTTTTATCTTTATAAAAAATACTAGCAGGCTGGTCAATTTTTCCAAATGAACACTGGTGATTTTGAACTTGCATTTTAAACAATATGGATCTTCAGCTGGACCTTACTCATTGCTGAAAACGATGCGAACGCGTTATGATATAATATTACCTTAAGCGTTGGACAAAATTTAGCTATTAAGAAGTAATTATTTTAGTTGATTACTAACAATGCACTTTTGGTAGGGTAATGAGACCGTTATGACAACAGGAATTAATAGCTCTATAACTAATAACATATAATGAAATGTTATATACTAACAACATTCCTGAAACGTCATGTAACAGTGCCACTTGTATCAAAATACGTTCTGCAGATTTTTTTAAAAAAGGCTAAACATTCATAATCAGATTCACTTAATTTTTTAACTTTTTTTTTGCTCTATGACTAAGTAGCGTTGAACAATATGTATACACTAAAACCTTTCCAAAATTATTGATTATCTAACCACTTGGGCACAGATGTCATACATTCCCCATATAGGCGCGATTTTTTTCTGACGCCAATGTCAGAAAAATTGCAATACGCAACAATACTTAACTGGCGCCAAAGTGTCGTTATTTTGCTTGATATGGTAACCCGGAAGTTGTTAATGCTGTTTATGTTTTCGCCAAATTGGCGTCGGTAAAAAATCGCACCAATATGGGGCGTATATGCGTATAATATATGCACCAATAGAAGCGTATATGACATCTGTACCACCATTTGTGGTATATCCTATCAAAGTATTATAAACAATCGGAATGAAATGCAAATTTCCGTTTTAAATATATAGTAGATGATGATGATGCGATTTTGTGTAATACAATTCATCGTGAAATTTTCGCTTCAAACATAAACGATGCTTTCAACATTATAGCTAATACACCAATATCCGAATACGGAAGGTTAACTTGGATTCCTATGAGCCCAAAGAAAAGTGAATATGTGGCTTTTGTGATACTTTTATGTTAGCCGGGCGCAGGTAATAAATCAACAAAGATTGTTTTCATACCATATTCTTATATTTATTATTTTCATTTGAGATACAAATCTTTCAATCATTTCATTTAAAATGCATGCCTTACACTAATTTCACTTAAAAAACTGAAAAGATAAACAATAACGGGAAATAATTCCATAATTAAAAACAAAGATTTATTTTTAATTTACATACGCAAAATGTAACTACTGCTACTGGCAATTTTAAAAATGCTATTGGCGAGATCTGCGCACGGATGTTATAAATGTACCCATTTTTTCTTCTTATCGAGGAGCAAATTATAAATCGCCAAATATTATTCCAATTTCATTTTCTTTCATTGAAAATAATTTTTAAGTCTTTACAAATATTGCTTTCATATTTAAATATTTTCGTTGGTACTACTTAGTTATCCCGTCGACCAATTTCGCCAAATTATACAAATTGACATAATTTTTATTTTAAATAACGAAAGAACAAATGAATTATTATAACATTAATAAAAATACAAATAAAACGTCGAAATAAAAATCACTTTGTGACGTAAACACGTGTAACTTGCTTGAAATCAGTTGAATTAGACATTTACGATCAACCATTATTGGCATTTAATCTTATAGTTTGGCGATAGATTTTTGGTCGACAGAATACCTAAGTAGTACCTTTTCGTTCTATAACGCTAATTTCTTAGTAAAATTGTTTCTTTTATTTTACATAAAATCACAAATTTTTTTTTGGTACTACTTAGTTATACCGTCAACCAAAAATCTATCGCCAAATTATAAGATTAAATGCCAATAACGGTTCATCGTAAATGTCACATTCACTTAACTTCAAGGAAGTTACACGTGCTTACGTCATCAAGTTATTTTTATTTCGACGTTTTATTTGTATTTTTATTAATGCTATACTAATTATATGTTCTTTCATTATTAAAATACAACTTATGTCAATTAATGTAATTTGGCGAGTGGTTTGGCGATTTATATAATTTGGCGAAATTGGTCAACGGGATAACTAAGTACTACCATTTTTTTTATTAAGATGTTCGTATTTTTTTTTTCAAACTCATAGAGCCGTTTTTATTCTTTATCCAAAAGAGTTAATTTGAATTTTTTTCGTTGCTAGAGGATGTAATGTTAGATATTTTGAGGTTTAGACGCCAAAGACACCTCCAAATTAGAAAAAATATGAAAAATGTCATGAACTGTTGGACTTATAAGAATTTACTTGGCACCAATCGATTCAGCATACAAAAATACATTAAATTATGCATTCCTCCCCTTGCAAAAACGCCGGGCACAGATGTCATATTCGCTCCATATTGGCGCGATTTTTTTCGGTTGCCAATTTGGCGAAAAAATCAACAGCATAAACAACATAATCCGGGTTACCACATAAAGTACTTTGGCGCAAGTTAAGTACCCGTTGCTTATATGATATTGGCGTCAGAAAAAAATAGCGCCAATATGGGGCGAATATGACATCTGTGCCAAACGCCGTTAGGGGTGATACTTTAGAAAATCCTTTCTTAGCGATACTATATAGATATGTCATTTGGCGGTGACTCGATGATCGAAAATTAGTCCAATATCATTTGAAATATTACATAACAGATGCGAAATTACGAAGAAAGACGAAGAAGAAATGACGAATTACAAAAGACTTGCATTTTCTTTTTTTTCAAAATGTTGAATTTTTCGATAATAATAACGCATGATTGTATAAATTTCCTTAACCACTTCACCGGCGACAGGTATGGGGAAACAGTGCTTTTACCCCCGATTTATCTCGGGGCAGCCGGTGAAGTGGTTAAAAACTATCTTCATTTCCTAGATTTCGAAGGTGTGAATTTTTCTATAAATGATATTGGCGATATGACTTAAGAAAAAATGAAATAAACAATAGATAATATTTGCTTAAAAAAATGGATAATATTCATTGATCTGAGTTCGAGTTTATAAATATCACATGCTTTCGGAATTACGGTGAAAAACATTTAAAAAATATATGAAATTATTTTACAATATGCATGTGTGGCAGAAATTCGCACTAAAATTTAAGTATTTGATTCCATTTTTAAAATATTAACTGATATCTATATAAGTTACAATTGAATATAAAAATGTACTAAAAAAAAAAAAAAAAGATCTCGTTCACTTGAAAAAACACCATTTATGAGAATATCCTCAAGCTAGTGTCACACTTATGCATTTTTGACATAAAATCACATTGTTTGGCGAAGAAAGTAAAAAAAAAAAAAATCGTAAAGAAATAAATAATAATTACACATGTGACTCGCAATTACATCTGCTTGTTTCTTCTATAAGTTACGTGAAGGGGCAATTAGATAAAAAGAAAAAGAAAAGAACAAAAAGAAAAAAAAAAGTCATTAAAAATTCATCTAATCAAATTTTCAGATTCATTTCTATAATCTAACGCAAGCGATAATGAGCCAAATATTGCGTATCAATTGTAATCTTTCTCATTAAATTAATCTTTAAGCATCACAAATATTTCTTTCAGGTTTAAATTAAATTAAAAATATTTCTTTTAGGTTTAAATTAAATATATTCTCTTTTTTTAACATAATCCCTCATTTAAATGGATTTTTATTTCTTTTTTTACAATTAAATATCAGTAATTATTTTTTCATTTATTTTCTAACGGATACAGCGATTTCAATTCATTTGTCGCCAAAAAATAACCTCTGGCAACCTTTTCGTTCAAAATAGCAATAAAATGCGAAATTTATTACCAAAATTCATAGTTATCCCTGTATATTTTACTCATAAACCACCACGTGAATATTCTCTATCGAATGACACTATTTGCAAAAAAATCCACCGGGTAGTTTTTGAAAACATTCAGGCGGAAATTTTAGATCTTACTGCTTTATAATATACTAACCGATTATGCCCGCTGCGCTGGCCTTTTTTTGCACACGAACCTTAAATCACACGAAATAATGAATTTGATCTAATTTGACCTTATATTTTAAAGCAACATGGATCTACACCTGGAATATCCTGTTGTACTATCTTATGCGTTGGACAAAATTTGGGCTATTCAAAAGACCTCTTTTAGTTTATCAGTTATAGTGGAGTCTGGTAGGGGAATGAGGCAGTTATGGCAACAGGAGTTGAAATATCTTTAGTCACCACAGTACTAAATTACTGAACATTACAATGATTGCAGAGAATAACCATTAAACTAAAATAATTTCCGGGTGATTCATATTCGTTTGTTAGTTCTTGGGCTCCAGACTTCTCAGCTTGACGAAATGCGTTGTGTGTAGCTTGAATAAAACTTCACACTGCATTACGTTATATTTCGCAATATGCATCTTCTCCTCGCAGGTCTATTACAGTTTTCCATCTTCAGATTCCAGAAGGTAAAAATACAGTCAAAAGTGTAACAAATTATTAACCATCATATTCAAAAGAAAAATAAAGAATAAAAAACGTAGATTTTTAAATCTGAATTGTTTGAATAAAAATAAAAGAACATAATTTTCATTGCCTTTTCATTTTATAGACCAGTTGCAATCATGTAACCATTAACCTGGAAAAATCCTTGATGACTGATACTTATAGAAAAACAAACATTTAGTTTGCATTTAATAAAATCTTCCGTAATCGTAATAAGCCAAGGTTAGCGCAAACATTAGAAGTGTTTGCAACGATATAGTTACAGATGCAACACATTTAGTTAAAAAACAAAGTTAATTACGCACCAAACTACTTTTCATTACAGTATGTCAAATTGCTATTGACAAAATTATAGATCTTTTGCCAACAAAAGCCCATATCTTAAATACAACTGACAATGATAAAGCGTTAGTTATGCAAAATGTTTAGTAAAAATCCTTTTCATGAATACTTGAACCGAAGACTTTCTTTGCATTTTTCTAATGAACATAAAAATACAGAGAGATAAGGAGACTTACTATTTCCTTTATATTTAAGATTAAATTATTCTTTGATATGTTGCCTAAGTAATCCCGATATTGAAAATAATCGTTTATTTGTCACTAAGATTAATTTATAGGACAGTCTTTCAGACGAAATTGCTTTATACTGATCTAAATTTTGTTTAATCAGAATAGCATTTTTTTCTTATATAGGCTAACTGATAAATTGACAAACATTTTTCCATGCATTGGTAATAAAAAGTTTTTCAGTAGCTTGCAATTATTACTTTTTTCGTGACATTACAATAACAGAAGATGAAAAATATATAATACTGAATTTTGTTCGTATGCTCCGTAATAATAAATTATAAATATAATAATAGCTAATTACAAAATCCCTCTAATATTTTGTAATCGGGTACACCATCCACAGTCTTCAATCATAAATCAATCTTCCAAAAATATAGAAAAATGCTCGAATTGGCGGGTGACCAGATTACGGAAAATAAGCCCAATATATTTTAAATACCTTCCTAAAAGAATAGAAGATATGCAGAAAAAATTAAAAAGAAATGGCGAATGAAAAAGAACATTGAAAATTTATTTCAGCCTTTTTTTTAAATGTCGAGTTTATTTTATAGTAATAACGCATATTTGCAAAAACCTCCTTAAGAATAATTCGATTTCCTAACTTTTGAAGCCATGAATTTTCTGCACAGATGTCATATACATACCCATATTGGCGCGATTTTTTTCCGACGCCAATTCGGCGAAAACATCAACAGCATAAACATCCGGGTTACCATATCACACAAAATAACGACACTTTGGCGCCAGTTAAGTATACCGTTGCGTATATGACATTGGTGGCAGAAAAAATCGCGCCAATATGTTTTTTTTTTGTTGTTTTGTTTTTGTTTTGTTTTTTAATGTGTGAAATTAAATATTTTTTACAATATGTGTATGTGTAACAATCATTTACGTTGAAATTTAAATATTTGAATTCATTTTTATACTATTAACTGCTATTTATACAATTTACATTGGAAAATAAAAATTTACCCTCTCTCATACACTTAAAAAAAATAAATAGAAAACATTATCGCATCGTCTGAAGTCACGCTTATGCCTTTTTGCTTAAAATCGCATTGTTTGGCGAAAAAAGTAAAAACAACAGGCACAGATGTCATATTCGCCCCATATTGGCGTGATTTTTTCTGACGCCAATGTCATATACGCAATGTATACTTAACGGCGCCAAAGTGTCGTCATTTTGCTTGATATGGTAACCCGGATGTTGTTGTTTATGCTGTTGATGTTTTCGCCAAATCGGCGGCGAAATAAATATCGCGCCAATATGGGGCGAATATGACATCTGTGCCAAACAACATTTTAAATAAACAAATATCATTTATATAAACCATTTCCTACAACTCATAAGTAAAGCCATT
The DNA here is from genome assembly GCA_963932465.1 of Maratus speciosus. NCBI lineage: Eukaryota > Metazoa > Arthropoda > Arachnida > Araneae > Salticidae > Maratus > Maratus speciosus. The sequence goes on from OZ010788.1 coordinate 61,604,818, forward strand.
TTTAGAGCTATTTCTGCGAGTTTCTCCGGTAAGACACATAATGGGAGTGAGATAAAAATCGAAATAATTTAAAAAAATAGTACTGAGATTTTATATAATCAAATTTTTGAGTTGAATTTTTCTGTAGTACTTGATTAGGCACAGATGTCATATATGCACCACGTTCGCACGATTTTTTTTTTTTTTTTGACGTCAATTTGGCGAAAAACCTTGTCTTCGAATATCAGTTACATATATATTTTTAAAAAGAGAATAGCAATAAATAAAAAAAAAGTTTAATTAATAGCTATAGAACAAAACAATTTGTATAATTTTTAAAAAGAAAATAAAAGTTAATAAACAATTTATTAATAAATAAATAACAACCTCCGGTTACCATAGCATTCAAAATAACGACACTTTGGCGCCAGTTACGTACTCCGATGCGTAAATGAGATTGGCGTCAGAAAAAAATCGCGCCAACGCGGTGGGTATATGACATCTGTGTCCTTGATTATCCCGTCGACAAAAAAACTGTCGCCAAACTGTAAGGTTAAATGCTAATAATGGATGATCGTAAATGTCACATTCACTTGACATTAAATATGTTAAACGTGTTTGTTACGTCATCAAGTCTTTTTAATTCGACGTTTTATTTGTAAATTGATTACTGTTTTATTAATTTACATGTTCTTTCTTTATTTAACATTACTGCAAAATTTGACATTTTTATTCTTTAAGCTGATATCTAACGTTTACATTAATTTTATAGTTATATCTGTCTACGTTTTTTGGCTAAATAAAGAGCATCAGGTTCCTTGCAATTTTCCGTTATCATTGATATTTATTGCGTGTTCTTTAATAAATACGATTATTACATTTAAAATACTTACTTCTTATTCACAAATACTATATCTTAAAAATATACCTTTGTTTCTGGCTTAATTTAATAATTCTGCATATAAATACGTAAACTATTAATATTATTTTGTCCGAAATTATCTAAATAAATCAAATTTTATAATTGGTATATCGCTTTACGCAATAAGTGAACGTCATCATTAAAGTAACACTGTTCTTTAATGATTTTTTAAAATTAAATTAATTATTTTCTTTCTTGAAAGTTTAGAGTGGCAACATTCTTCCATGTGTTTAATTTGGCGAATAATTTGGCAATTTGTATAATTTTGCGAAATTGGTCAGAGGGATAATGAAGTAGTAATCATTTTTCTTAACCTGGCGGAAGCGATAACGCGCCAAATATTGCATGAATTGAAATATTTAATATTGAATTAATTTTTAAGCATTACGAATATTCCTTTCATGTTTAAATTAAATATTTTCGTTTATAATATTTTCCCTCATTAAAGCGGTTTTTTCTTTCACTGTTTAAAAATTAAATATTAGTAATTATTTTCTTCTTTTGTTTGCAAGACGTTTGTATTGTTTTCTAACGGGTATAGCCATTTCAATTTATTTATCAAAGATACTTTTCGCCAAAAGATAATCACTGGCCACCTTTTCGTTCAAAATAACAGTAAAATACGAAATTTATTATCAAAAATCATAGTTATCCCTGTATATTTTCTCATAAACCACCCCGGGAATATTTCCTATCGAATGATACAATTTGGAAAAAAATCTACCGGGTAGTTTTTGAAAACACTCGAGCGGAACTTTTAGAGCTTACTGCTTTATAATATACTAGCAAAACCCGCGGCTTTGCTCGCGTAATATTTGAAATATGCCAAGTGATATTTATATATCTAATTTTTATTAAAAGGTACTAACTAAATTTTTATTTTATTAAAAGGTACTTATTACTTTTAGGAATAATTTTAAAAAATTACTATATAAAACACAGTTTGATTAAATATCATTGTTACACTGCATAAGGCAGAAATGAGACTTAAATTAATAAAACTAAATAAAACTAAATAAATAATAATTTAGAAAATATTTTGAAACTTTTATGCTCAATTAATACGCTCATTTCAGTATTCATTTGAAGTTTTGAATTTTTTAGAAACACTCTTCTTACATCTTAAAATTAACCATCATGTCAAATTCCAAGTCCTACCACCTCTCTCAACATAAAGGGCTATGTTGAAATAGGAACTGTCACCATTCATTTGCCAACATTAATTTTGAAATTGGTTTGTTATTTCCTAATATTCCACAGAAACGTAATTTAGAAAGCTTTTAAAGGCCTTTTTTAGAGCGTTTGTTGTTCCTGTTAATCCCAGGTGGTAGAATCATCGGCATAAAATATAGCCTGTGTAGGATCAGAGACTGTTACCATTGATTCGCAACTATTACTTTTATATTTGGTTTATATTTCCTGAAAAAGCGTAGAAATCGTAATTTAGGACTGTTTGAGAATGCTTTTCGCACCTCCCCTTCACTTCACCCCTTTTTAATTCGAATTTATTTTCGACAGTCCTTCGAGGGCATTTATATTTTATAAGTAACTACCATGCCATATTTAAAGTTTCTAGCCTTTTCAGTATCACAGAAATCGCAATTTAGAAAGTTTTTAGCTACTGCAACCCTCTGGTGCACAGACATAAAATATAGCTTATGTTTGAGCAGGTTCTATCACCAACAATTTGTTATCATTACTTTTTTTAATCGGTTTGGTATTTGAAAAGATTACATAAAAATTGTAATTTATAACGCTTTTCGCTCACTTCATCTTTTTTAATTTGAAATTTTCTTTCGACTGTTCATACAAAGCAGTTGCATCTTGTAAGTAAATAACATGACATACTTCAAAGTGTTCCCTTCAGTTATGCAAAAAACGCAAATTAGAACATGTTTTGCTTTTTCAACCCTCAGATGGTAGTGACAGCAACATAAAATATAACCTATGTTATAGCAGGGACTGTCACTATTGATTTGCAACCATTACTTTTTAAATAGCTTTGGAATTTCCTGAGATTGAGTAGAAATCGCAATTTAGAACGTTTTAGAACGCTTTTCGTGCATTTTCACCCCTTTTTAAATTTCCAATTTTTTCGAAACTGTTCTTAAAGATCATTTATATGTAATACATATGTACTGTACATATGTACTGTAATACATATACAGCAGAGGCTGTCAGCATCAATTTCCTAACATTACTTTTGAAATCAGTTTGATTCTTCCTGAGATATTGGTGACAAATCGGCATTTAGAACGTTTTTAGAACGCTTTTCGCTCATTTTGGTCCTGCATCTCCTCTGGGTTAGTGGAAACATATATAAAATAAAGCCTATCTTGGAGCAAGATCTGTCACCATCATTTTAACACCATTATATTTGAAATCGGTTCAGTATTTCCTGAGATTGCATAGAAATTGCAATTTAGAACATTTTTTACAACGCTTTTTGCTCATTTTGACCCCCCTTTAAAATTTCGATTTTTTTAGGAAATGTCCGTAGAGATCATTGATATCTTATAACTAACTAGCAAACCCCGCGGCTTTGCTCGCGTAATATTTGAAATATGCCAACTGATATTTATATGTCTAATTTTTATTAAAAGGTACTAACTAAATCTTTATTTTATTAAAAGTTTTTTTTTATTAAAAGGAATTTATTACTTTTAGGAATAATTCAAAAATTACTATTTAAAACACAGTTTGATTAAACATCATTATTACACTGCATTAGGCAGAAATGAGACTTAAATTAATAAAATGAAGTAAAACTAAATAAATGATAATTTAAAAAATATTTTGAAACTTTTATGCTCAATTAATAAGCTCATTTCAGTATTCATTTGAAGTTTAGAATTTTTTAGAAACCATCTTCTTACATCTTAAAATTAAAGATCATGTCAAATTCCAAGTCCTACCACCTCTCTCAACATAAAGGGCTATGTTGAAACAGGAACTGTCACCATTAATTTGCCAACATTAATTTTTAAATCGGTTTGTTATTTTCTAATATTCCACATAAACGTAATTTAAAAAGCTTTTAAAGCCCTTTTTTAGAACGTTTGTTGTTCCTGTGAACCCCAGGTGGTAGAATCACCGGCATAAAATACAGCCTGTGTAGGATCAGAGACTGTTACCATTGATTCGCCACTATTGCTTTTATAATCGGTTTATATTCTCTGAAATTGCATAGAATCGTAATTTAGAACTTTTTTAGAACGCTTTTCGCACCTCCCCTTCGCTTCACCCTTTTTAATTCGAATTTATTTTCGACGTTTCTTCGAGGGCATTTATATTTTATAAGTAACTACCATGTCATATTTAAAGTTTCTAGCCTTTTCAGTATCACAGAAATCGCAATTTAGAAAGTTTTTAGTTCCTGCAACCCTCTGGTGTGGTAGTGGAACAGACATAAAATATAGCTTATGTTTGAGCAGATTCTATAACCAAAATTTGTCATCATTATTTTTTTAATCGGTTTGGTAATTTATAGATTTGCTTAAAAATTGTAATTTATAACGCTTTTCACTCACTGCATTTTTTTTTATTTGGAATTTTCTTTCGACTGTTCTTAGAAAGCAGTTACATCTTGTAAGTAAATACCATGCCATACTTCATAGTGTTAGACCCCTCAGTTGTGCAAAAAACGCAAATTAGGACATGTTTTGCTTTTGCAACCCTCAGCCTCAGATGGTAGTGACAGCAACATAAAATATAACCTATGTTATAGCAGGGACTGTCACCATTTATTTGCAACCATTACTTTTGAAATAGATTTGGTATTTCCTTAGATTGAGTAGAAATCGCAATTTAGAACGTTTTTAGGACGCTTTTCGCGCATTTTCACCCCTTTTTAAATTTCCAATTTTTTCGAAACTGTTCTTAAAGATCATTTATATCTAATAAATATGTATCTTGCCTAATTTTCAGTTCTAGCCGCTACCGATCACAAAAATCGAAATTTAGAACGCTTTTTTGCTCCTGCAACGTCTTGGTGATAGTGATAATGACATAAAATAGTGTCTATGTTAGAGCAGAGGCTGTCAGCATCAATTTCCTACTATCCTGAAATCAGATTCATTCTTCCTGAGATATTGCCGAGAAATCGGCATTTAGAACGTTTTTAGAACGCTTTTCGCGCATTTTGCTCCTGCATCTCCTCTGGGGTAGTGGAAACAGAAATAAAATATAGCCTAACTTGGAGCAAGATCTGTCACCATCATTGTTACACCATTATATTTGAAATCGGTTCAGTACTTCCTGAGATTGCATAGAAATCGCAATTTAGAAAGTTTTTTACAACGCTTTTTTGCGCATTTTAAATTTCGATTTTTTTAGGAAATGTCCTTAGAGATCATTGATATCTTATAACTAACTACCATTCCAAATTTCACGATTCTAGGCCCTTCCGTAACGCAAAAGCAGCAATTTAGAACGTTTTTCTCCTGCACCCCCTTTGGGGTAGTGGCACCGACATAAAACATCGCCTATGTTGGAGCAAAGGTTGTCACCATCATTTTGCGCCATTATTTTTTAGATCGGTTTGGGGTTTCCTGAGATTGTGTAGAAACCACCATTAGAATGTTTTTTAGAACGCTTTTCGCGCATTTTCACCCCTTTAAAATTTCGACTTGTTTAAGAACTGTTCTTAGAAATCCTTTATATCTAATAAGTAGCTAAAATTTCAAATTTCATATTTCTAGGCCCTTCAGTAACACATAAATCGCATTTTTAGAACGTTTTTTTGCTCCTGCACCCCCTTTGGGGTAGTTACACCGACATAAAACATAGCCTATCTTGGAGCAAGCGTTGTCACCATCATTAAGACACCAATATTTTTTAAATCGGTTTGGTATTTCCTGAGATTGTGTAGAAACTACCATTTAGAACGTTTTTTAGAACGCCTTTTGTGCATTTTACCCCTTTATATTTTGAATTGTTTAAGAACTGTCCTTAGACATCATTTATATCTTATAAGTAACTAATATTTCAAATTTCATATTTCCAGGCCCTTCAGTAACACATAAATCGCATTTTTAGAACGTTTTTTGCTCCTGCACGCCCTTTGGGGTAGTGACACCGACATAAAACATAGCCTATCTTTGAGCAAGCGTTGTCACCATCATTTTGACACCAATATTTTTTAAATCGGTTTGGTATTTCCTGAGATTGTGTAGAAACTACCATTTAGAACGTTTTTTAGAACGCTTTTTGTGCATTTTCACTCCTTTTAAATTTTGAATTGTTTAAGAACTGTTCTTAGATATCATTTATATCTTATAAGTAACTAATACTCAAAATTTCATATTTCTAGGCCCTCCAGTAACGCTAAAATCGCATTTTTAGAATGTTTTTTGCTCCTACACCCCCTTTAGGGTAGTGGCACCGACATAAGATATAGCCTATGTTCTAAGTTGGACTCACACCATCATTTTGATACCATTACTTTTGGAATCAGTTCGGTAGTTCCAGAGCTTACCTCCGACAAATAAACAATTTTTTCCTCTTTATAATAGGAGTATAGATGACTAGCTGTTACCCGTGACGTCGTTCACGTAACATAAAAAGAAGAAGAAATGAATTCATTAAGCAAAGCATTTCCCCTTCCGATAATTAAAAACATATATAATAAACCAATTCTTTATCACATTTTCCAGTAAACAATTTATTTATATATTATGCTATTGTACCTGGCATAGAAATGGCAGTTATTTGTTAATTGTTTTACCCCTTAACGCTCGAATTAAATTACGATTGAATAATTCAAATTGCTTATTGGCACCACTTTTATGAAAAAGAAATATTCACCTTATTTAATGACAGGTAAAACGATACTAAAATATAGCCAATTCCACTATTTTATAAAACTGGTGGGAATGAAACAATTTGAGAAAAAGACGCAGCGCGAGAATATCTCGGGAGCGAGAATTAAGGGATTAATAGCGATGCCCAAATAAAACGCATCTCATTGGTTATTGAATGCATTTGTTATTGAACATTGGTTATTGTTTGGTTACTATTGGTTATTTAATACATCCCCATACCTATAAGGGTGGTTACCATAGGGAGGACCCTGTTCTGTCGCCAAGTTTGTCGCCAAAAGTGACGCTAACTTAGCGATATCTCTAATATTTCGCCGAATTCCCATAGACTTCCATTGTAAACCAATAGGTTTTACTTGCTTAGAGAAAATCAACAAATTGAGTTATTTTAATGCAACAAAAACTAATATTAGCTTAGGGGATTCTATTAATTATAGTTAACCCTCTTGCAGCCTAAGGTGAAATCAGGGCTGTCACTGGAGACTATTTTTATAGTTTCGCACACTATTTTCAGAAAATCAATTTTGCAGTGTATTTTTCATGTACATGTTGTTAATGTCCATATGGAATTTTTTGTACTTAAAAAGTGGTCCGAGTTGAATTAAAAAATAGTCACCAGTGGAAAAATTGAAAAACCGAGGAAATCTCGGATTGCACAAATTTTGCTACTTTTACGTTTCCCGAGGAAATCTCGGGTTGTGCAGCGACAGGGTTAGGGGAGTCCAAGTAAGTTAAATTATGAATAAAAGTAACATTATAGAATGCTTAACATGCTTTCCCAAACATAAATTTTAAGGAAACCAAACTGGTCGCCAAGGGCTGCTAGTATAAGATATTTCTTTATCATAAGGTCATTGACATAACTCAGGTTTATACGCTGAACCAGGATGTCAGTTTATATCATGAAGTAATAAGAAAATGGCACAGATGACATATACGCACCGGGGTACCTAATTGTCGCCAAAATAGCTTATTTGGCTTAACATGGTAACGCCGGCTATTGTTGTTTATTTATTAATAAATTGTTTATTTACTTGCGGTCAGTGTCTTCTTTTAACCTATGTTGCGACAGTTCAGGTGATCCACATTCCCTCCTTGAAGCCAAATAAGCAGCGTTATAATGGTGACGCAGTTGGGACTTTTCAGCTGTATCAGCGTCTCTAAGATTAGCCTGATGATCGGCTTGTTCATGTCTACGCAATTCTGCTTGAGGAAAAGTTTCATTAATTTTTGATATTTTCAATGCTCTTGCATTACGTAAATTTCTCGATAAATTTAATTTCACTTTGATGACATTCCTCTCTTTAAATTTTTATAACATTTTAGATTCAGTTAGACATTGTATTAAAAGCTAAGGCATATTTATCTCAATCTATCATACTTCACAAAAAACTATTATCCAAAAGGGCTTAGATGCAGCATATTCCCGCGGCCGCCATCTTGGATGTTTTGAGATTTCTTGGCGATTTTTTGTTGCCGATGTTTTACATTTTATTTTCGTTAAGCCTAACATGAGCATAAAACACCGCTTGGCGACATTTACTACTTGGCGGAAAAGGAGTGTTCACGCCAAGAAAAGGTCCAAGATGGCGGCCGCTGGAATATATAACATCTGTTCCTAAAAAAGAGCACTAAAAAGAGCTACTTTTTAAAATGTCAACAAATATTTTACCCTTATAAAGCTAAAAGAAATGTAGAATTAAAATTCAGCTGCCACACTACGATTTACAAACGTTTCTCCAATAAAAACATCTATACTGAATGTTACTTAGATGACACAATCATATTAAACATTTATGTTCTTTGAACGAAAATGTAAATTCCTTTAAAAATAAAGTAACTGTTATTTAAATTTCCTGGAATGAACGTTTAAAAATTAACACTCACAAAAAATTGTTTTATTCAGGTAATCTAGTTAACTTTTTACTTTTTAAGAATGAAAATACATTTCTTGCTAATCATTACGTCATTTTCGACATTTATAATTTTACTGTGCATATTATTGACATTTGCTCTTCAAAAGTTTTTTTTATTTTTAAATTTTAAATTAAAAATTCCATCTTTATGTTAACCGCGCGCAGACGATAAACCGTAAGCATTCATAACAATTTTCTTTAAATAATAAGTATTGATACCATAACACATCTCATTTTATTTCAACATCAAAGCATATCCGTTTTATTTTCCATATATGACGTCACATTTGCCTTCTTCCCGCACTTACTCAAAACCCATGTACCTTGTATTATTAAAAATACTTGAAAATTTCCGTTTTAATCTTTCAATTGGAAATTAAATTATTATTCTGGGTTTTTATTTTTTGGAAACGAAAAAAGGAAGATGGTTAAATTTTAACAGAAAAATGTCAATTCATTGTGTATGAAAAATAATGAAATTCTGTATTATTAAGCAAAATATTTGAATAAAATAAATTAAACATAGCCTATGTTCATTTCCGGGTTGTAATCCATCTATAACCGAAAATACAAAAGCATTAATTCATCCGTTTAGACGCTGTCTTCATTCAAACATTCGGACACACATTGACATTTATAATATTACTAGCAAACCCCGCGGCTTTGCTCGCGTAATATTTGAAATATGCCAAGTGATATTTATATGTCTAATTTTTATTAAAAGGTACTAACTAAATTTTTATTTTATTAAAAGGTAATATTTTATTTTATTAAAAGGTACTTATTACTTTTAGGAATAATTAAAAAAAAAATACTATTTAAAACACAGTTTGATTAAATATCATTGTTACACTGCATAAGGCAGAAATAAGACTTAAATTAATAAAACGAAATAAAGCTAAATAAATAATAATTTAGAAAATATTTTGAAACTTTTATGCTCAATTAATACGCTCATTTCAGTATTCATTTGAAGTTTTGAATTTTTTAGAAACCATCTTCTTGCATCTTGAAATTAACTATCATGTGAAATTCCAAGTCCTACCACCTCTCTCAACATAAAGGGATATGTTGAAATAGGAACTGTCACCATTAATTTGCCAACATTAATTTTGAAATCGGTTTGTTATTTCCTAATATTCCACAGAAACGTAATTTAGAAAGCTTTTAAAGGTCTTTTTTAGAGCGTTTGTTGTTCCTGTGAACCCCAGATGGTAGAATCATCGGCATAAAATGTAGCCTGTATAGGATCAGAGACTGTTACCATTGATTAGCAACTATTACTTTCATATTCGGTTTATATTTCCTGAAATAGCGTAGAAATCGTAATTTAAGACTTTTTTAGAATGCTTTTCGCGCCTCCCCTTCACTTCACCCCTTTTTAATTCGAATTTATTTTCGACAGTCCTTCGAGGGCATTTATATTTTATAAGTAACTACCATGCCATATTTAAAGTTTCTAGCCTTTTCAGTATCACAGAAATCGCAATTTAGAAAGTTTTTAGCTACTGCAACCCTCTGGTGGTAGTGGAACAGACATAAAATATAGCTTATGTTTGAGCAGGTTCTATCACCAAAATCTGTCATCATTATTTTTTTAATCGGTTTTGTAATTTAAAAGTTTGCTTAAAAATTGCAATTTATAACGCTTTTCACTCACTTCATTTTTTTAAATTTGGAATTTTCTTTCGACTGTCCTTAGAAAGCAGTTGCATCTTGTAAGTAAATACCATGCCATACTTCAAAGTGTTAGACACCTCAGTTGTGCAAAAAACGCAAATTAGAACATGATTTGCTTTTGCAACCCTCAGATGGTAGTGACAGCAACATAAAATATAACCTATGTTAAAGCAGGGACTGTCACCATTGATTTGCAACCATTACTTTTGAAATAGCTTTGGTATTTCCTTAGATTGAGTAGAAATCGCAATTTAGAACGTTTTTAAGACGCTTTTCGCGCATTTTCACCCCTTTTTAAATTTCCAATTTTTTCGAAACTGTTCTTAAAGATCATTTATATCTAATAAATTAGTACCTTGCCTAATTTTAAGTTGCTAGCCCCTACTGATCACAAAAACCGAAATTTAGAACGCTTTTTTGCTCCTGCAACGTCTTGGTGATAGTGATACCAACATAAAATAGCGTCTACGTTAGAACAGAGGCTGTCAGCATCAATTTCCTACCATTACGTTTGAAATCTGATTCATTCTTCCTGAGATATTGCTGACAAATCGGCATTTAGAACGTTTTTAGAACGCTTTTCGCGCATTTTGCTCCTGCATCTCCTCTGGGGTAGTGGAAACAGACATAAAATATAGCCTATCTTGGAGAAAGAGCTGTCATCATCATTTTTACACCATTATATTTGAAATCGGTTCAGTACTTCCTGAGATTGCACAGAAATCGCACTTTAGAACGTTTTTTTACAACGCTTTTTGTGCATTTTGACCACCTTTTTAAATTTCGATTTTTTTTTAGGAAATGTCCTTAGAGATCATTGATATCTTATAACTAACTACCATTCCAAATTTCACGATTCTAGGCCCTTCCGTCACGCAAAAACCGCAATTTTGAACGTTTTTCTCCTGCAGCCCCTTTGGGGTAGTGGCACCGACATAAAATATAACCTATGTTGGAGCAAGGATTTTCACCATCATTTTGACGGTATTATTTTTTAAATCGGTTTGGTATTTCCTGAGATTATGTAGAAACTACCATTTAGAACGTTTTTAGAACGCTTTTTGTGCATTTTCACCTCTTTTAAATTTCGAATTGTTTAAGAACTGTTCTTAGACACCATTTATATCTTATAAGTAACTAATATTCCAAATTTCATATTTTTAGGTCCTTCAGTAACGCAAAAATCGCATTTTTAGAATGTTTTTTGCTCCTGCACCCCCTTTGGGGTAGTGGCATCGACATAAAATATAGCCTATGTTCTAAGTTGGACTAACATCATCATTTTGATACCAGTACTTTTGAAATTGGTTTGTTATTTCCTGAGATTATGTAAAAACTACCATTTAGAACGTTTTTTAGAACGCTTTTTGTGCATTTTCACCCCTTTTAAATTTCGAATTATTTAAGAACTGTTCTTAGACATCATTTATATCTTATAGGTAACTAATATTCCAAATTTCATATTTCTAGGCCCTTGAGTAACGCTAAAATCGCATTTTTAGAACGTTTTTTGCTCCTGCACCCCCTTTGGGGTAGTGGCACCGACATAAGATATAGTCTATGTTCTAAGTTGGGCGAACACCATTATTTTGATACCATTACTTTTGGAATCGGTTCGGTAGTTCCGGAGCTTACTTCCTACAAATAAACAATTTTTTCCTCTTTATAATAGGAGTATAGATATGATATGATTCCGACGGAATATTTTTTTTAATAATAAGTGTATATTTTTTGTTATAACTTCAAAACATAAGCAGAACTTCAGCAGTTTCAATCAAAATTTTTTCACACCAACTACCTCAATATTCAGAATGCAATTTACGAAAATAAATATTGAAAGGAAATTATATCATGCGCCTATCAAGTTGAAGTAAAAAAAGTACCTCAAGCGAAGGAAATTTCCTATTCAGTTTACCTTACGGCTACACCTCAAATGATCTGTCAAAAACTTCTGAAATTGATCAAATTAAATTTTAAAGCAGAGCTGTTTTTTAAGAAGCAACATGTGTTGAATAATTTATACAGTAAATTGTGTTATACGTTTGAATTATCAAAGAAATGTTCATAAACGATCATTGAAAAGATTGAAACTTTAAAAGGTGATAAATTAAGAAATACTTCATATTATTAGATATGAAACTTTTAAGAGAAATTCTTTCTTAAAGTATTTGATACGATTTCATTTATTATTAGTATTTTTTTTATTAAGTGCAGAAATAATGTGCATCCAGTATGAAAATCGCTGATGCCGATTTTAGTTTTTTCAAAGAAAATACTATAAAGATATTGGTAGTAGATGCAAAAATTCTGTTAATATTTTGTATGAAATACATACTGTTTTGATTTTGTTTTCGTATTTAGTTAATGTAAAGGAAATAGCTCAAGTGGAACTAACTTTTCAACATAACATATGTAATGAATAATATTAAGGAAAGTGCGGTTTGAATTGACAGCATAGCCAGAATATCGATTCTTTTTTAAAGTTAAAATTAGTCTGAGAACTGTACCTCAGTTGAATTCATCTGGCTGCTTTGCTGTACTATGTATTTTTTAAGTTTTATAATCTTTGTTTTGTGTATTTTTTTAACTTGCTTCATAATGTTCACAGCTAAATTTAATCATACTTTTTCATGCAACCAGTTTTTGTAACCTTCGGCATACGGCTCCCTCGTGATACCAAGTTCGTTTGTTACTACATAGTTCGTGGAAAAATCGCAGGCATAGGTTTGCCGTAGGCGACTAATTTTTTATTACTATTTTTTCGAACACTATTTCGAAGCAATAACATTTGTTGTTTATTTTTAAGAAGTTCATATGTGCAGACAAACTAAATATAAACTGAACGCTCTGTTTACATGAAAGTGATAAAATCGAGCAGTACGTGGAGGGCTATTAAAGTATAATCGTATCTCTTTTTTCCGTTTAAAAACGAAGAATTATTGTTAACTAAAGAAGGGTTTATCAGTAATTAAGGTGTTTAACCCCTCGAAATATCGGGTCTTGTTCTATCGTTAATCAAAATATATTGTCATTTTTGCTTCCGATATTATAGAGTTAAAATAGTTTACATTATTAACAATGCATTTTTAAATTATGCTACATTTAAATTTGCCGTTTGATCTAGTTACTTTTTTGTGTGTGTGATTCTTTAAATGAAATGTGTAGAAATTTAATAAGAGTGCATGCTAAATACTATTAGATAAAAAGCTATTTAAAATAACCATCAATTACAAAATGCATCCTAAATTACAATAGAACATTAGGAATTCTTTTTATTTTTCGAAAAATGTAATTGTCAATTACTTAAAATTTTTTATACTTAGCACAAATGCACGATAAAAATTATTTTTATATTTTAACTAAATTCATGCTTTTGTTTATTTATAAAACTCATACATGAAATATATTTTTTAAACTTTTCGAGATATCACGTAACATATGATATCGTAACAAACACGTAACATACGACTGTTCTTACACACAAATCCATATATATGTGCATATTGTATGTCAGGAATTATTCGTTTCCGCTTTGAATTAGATACATTAAACTGTTTTACATCAAATACATTTCAAAGACTTTTTTCATCTGATTTAAAATTTGTATATTCAGGTGTAACATTATTAAAAAGAACATAAGTTAAATTAATTTTACAATGGATATATGTAAGCTGCTATTGCAATAATTATATGTGCATGAAAACTTTCATATTTTATTGCAATAAAAGTATTTCGTCAAGAGCTACAATTATTTTAACTCTAATAATATTTTAAACGAGTATTTTTTTTACAGTTTTCCAATTGAAATATTTCTGATATACATTTTCAAAAAAGTTACAAAGGTAAATTTTACATTGACTGTAGATTTATATATTGCTATATTATTTTTTTGAAATTTTGAGAATAAATTACCTTTAGTATTTTATTTTTAGAAGGTCATTCCTTTTTAGGGTAATAGTAATTCATAAACAAATATGTAACCTATTATATGGTTATCATGTTACTATGGATTTAGCAAAACTACGCCTCTTTATCGCTGCTTGTAGAATGAAAATCTCGCACAGCATTTAGATTGAAAAATGAAGTAATCCGTTCGCTACAATAGCCTTCTATAACCTTCCATTAGCCACCTATTTTTCTTCTAAATATAACACTCACAGTTTATGCAGTGCTTGAACCAAGAAAATGCAGTTGTGGATTCTACACCCAGTAGATGTCTCCCTTCAACATAAAGGATTATCCTTAATAGATCTTCACCTACGTTGCATGGTTGTAAGTAGGTTCAGACAATCATAATGTCAGGTAGTATATTTTACTCACATTGGTCCTAGTAAACTCACGTTTATGCAGTACTGGAACCAAGAACATAAAGGCAAAAACAAGAGGAAGTATCAAAACCCAGAGGAAGAGATTAAAGAGATATAAAAATACTCACAACTAGTGAGATTGTTTGTAACATAACTCTTGTTCCATTACATATAACATAGTTTGGTAGAAATATGAGGAAACGTATGCTTTGCGTACTAACTTAATTCTGAATTAGTACTTATAACGTTTTGAAATATTGCTAAAATTATGCGAGGAGTAACACTGAAGTTATTGAAATAGCGGCAGACGATAAGCGGCAAAAAATATTTGTTGAACACTTAAATTTGAGCATTTTCATATTTATAGGCGATACTTTGTGATAACGATTGCAATTCAGCTTTTGCAGAGAAAATTTTGAATAAATAGAAAAAGTGTTGACACGATAGCGTTATTACTTTTTAGAATTTTAAATTGCTTCTAAATCAAGAGAATGACTTCGAGATCTAAACTTAGCTTATGAAAATGAAGCTCTATTTCGTCGCACTGCAGTCAAATGGTTTATAAGTTTTAAGAATATGTAAATTCTTCCCTAGATCAAGAACATGTTCATTGTGATTGTAATCCAAGAAAATATGACGGCCGTACCGAAGATGTTAACCATATGCTAATCGCTGTACCAACAAAAATTATAATTAGTTAATTTAACATTGGATCCGAAGCTATACGTAAATTTATTCACGAGGGTCTGGATATGACAAAGTAATTTGTGTTTAGATAATTTTTTATCCACAGTCGTTTGTCATACCCATATTATACTTATATATTTCACCATATCATATTTTCATGTATTATTACCATAGTAGAGAGCTATCACAATACAGACATCTTTTTTTATTATATGTTGTTCAAGTTATTAAATACATGACACACTATTTTTTAATTAAAAAAATTCCTTATATTGTTTGTATACATTTACATCAAAAACAATTTTTATTCGTTACTTTTCATCGAAAACATATACTCTAACAGTTTTAAAGTATGCTACATATCAATATTATACAGTACCTGGCGTATTATGTACAATGCAGTGTCTATACTGTCTAGTTCAATTTCACAAAAAAAAAAGTTTTTGCCACCATCATCGGAGGTTTCCTCAGTTTGAAATGATGATGTTTTTGCTTATTTGTTATAGGCATAAGATCTTATAGCTTTCTCTCTTTTTTCCTCTCCTCTCTTTCATTTTTCCCTTTCTTCCAGCATTAGTCGCCAACGGCTGTCGATAGCTGAATGTGCGATGTCGTTGCATATATTTTCATTTTCTACGCTGATTTCCACAGCTTTCCTCATTAATGTGTTGTGGAGGTTTTCATACACTGAAAAAAAAAATCTGTGAAGTTACTAAAGTTTTTCTAGGAAACTTGGATTCCTAGAACTTTTCATGTAACGGCAACAACAAAATTTCATGTAACAGACACACTTTTACGCCGAAAATAAAAAAATCTGTAAGGTTACTAAGAATTTTTTTGGAAACTGGGATTCCGAGAACTTTTCATGTAACTGCAGCCAGGGTTACAAATAAAAGTTTAGTAAGATTACTGAAATTTTAGCAGATTCATTTGTAAATTTACAGATTTTTGTAGCTTTACAAAAACTAGTTTTGTAGATTTGCAGCTTTTTTCGTACAGTTACAGGTGAAAGTTTAGTAAGCATGTAACTTTACATCTGTAGAACTACAAATTTTTTTTTACAGTGTAATTGGCTGTTTTTACTATGTTAATTGAGTATTGTTTTTAAGGTTTTTATAATATTTGCTCTGGAAAGGGCCGTTTCTTGGCTATTGTATTTTAGATCGCGTATATGCTCTGTAAACCTTTCATTAATTTTTCTCTTAGTCATCCCGATGTATGTTATTTCTTTATTTTCGATATTAGAAGATTTAATTCTATAAACCTCCGCTGATTGTAATTCCTCGTATTTTTCGACATCATTTCTCATCACCTTAAATAGTGTGATCAGAACTTGTTTTCCTATTTTATTTATTTTCCGTTTTATTTTTAATGATAATCCATCCATAAATGAGATTGGGGGGGGGGGGATGTAGGTGTATTCTTGCTTATTTTGTGCGGGTTGGATCCAGCCAACTCTTTCTTTGGCTTTTATATATTGTTTTCCGTGGATGGCCAGCATTAAGTCATATTTTTTAAATTCTCCATTAAGAAATTTTTTTCGTCGAACATATATATATATATATATATATATATATATATATAGCTCTATTAATGTGAGTAGCTAATACTTCAAGTTTATAGTTTATGGGTAAACTGCTTAATGAAGAATTGAAAATAATTGAAAAAAAAAATAAGGCTTAATACTGGCCACCCACGAAAAATAATATATAAACTAATTAGAAAAGTCAAAGAAACAGGTGACTGGATGCAAACTGCACCACGTAAACAGGAATGCACCCCCCTTCCATTTATGGATGGCTTATCATAAAAAATAAAGCGAGAAGTAAATAAACTACGAATGCAAGTTCGGATCACACCCAACCCATCCGTATTTAAAGTGATGAGAAAAGATGTCGAATAATACAACGAATTACAAACAGCGGCGGTTTATAGAATTAAATCTGCGAATACCGAAAATAAAGAAATAACATACATAGGGATGACCAAGAGAAAAATTAAAGAAAGGTTTAAAGAGCATGTTCATGATATAAAATACAATAGCCAAGCAACGGCCCTTTCAACAGTAAATAATAATAAAAAAAACAACTTTAAACAGCAGTCAATTAAAATAGGAAAAATAGCCAATTAAGGAAACCTCCACAACACATTAATGAGGAAGCTATAGAAATCAGCTTAGAAAATGAAAATGTGTGCAATGACATCGCATATTCAGCTATTGATAGCCGCTGACGACTAATGCTGGAAGAAAAGGAAAAACAAAAGAGAGGAGAGGGAAAAAGAGGGAAAGCTATAAGATCTCATGCAGAACTGCAAATAAGCAAAAACATCATCTTTCAAACTCAGGAAGCCTCCGGTGAAAGTGGCGAAAACGTTTTTTTGTGAAATTGAACTGGGCAGCGTAGACTCTTAATTTTACATAATACGCCAGGTACTACATAATATTGATATATAGACTATTTTAAAACTGTTAGAGTATATGATTTTTTTATGAAAAATAACGAAATATGTTTTATAAAAATTGTTTTTAATGTAAATGTGTACAAACAATATAAGGATTCTTTTGAATGAAAAGATAATGTGTCTAGTTTTTAATAACTTGAATAACATCTAATAAAAAAAAAAAAAAAAGATATATGTACTAAGATAGCTCTCTACTATAGTAATAATGCCTAAAAATATATTATAGTACCATGTATGTAATTTTTGATTAGGTATCCCGTAATTTAAAAAAAAAAAAAAAAAAAATCAGTAAAGAGACCCTACATATGATAGTGGGCAGCGCATTATACCTAAAATAGTAAATGAAGATGCAGCATAAATGCCGTTTTTTATGTTCCAACAGTGCAAGAAAGTAAATAATGTTTTTTTTTTTTTTTTTTTTTTTTTGAAGTTGACGTAAAAAAATAATGTGAAAACCAACATTGAAAAAGATAATGTTTATCGTCTTTTTCAGAAATACACTGCTAGTCAAAGTCGAAAGTACAGATGCACAGAAGACAATAAAAAATAACTTGTACACCACTTAATGTCTTCTAGAAAATCTTCGAGAAGTGATTTTAGAGGAAGCATTCTCTATGACAATGTATCGTCTCATTCACTGAGGATTACAGTAGAACTTCTTGAAAAAAAACATCGAGGTTAAAGAACGTCCGCACTATTTTCCTGATAATGCTATGTGTGACTTTTGGATATTTTTTAATCTAAAAAAATACGTGCTCTTGTTTACATTATGAAGATGAGATTGCTAAGGCTACCAAAGCATATTTTTCATCTATTCCAAGAAATGAATTACTCGATTAATCTTTGGAAACAATGCCAGCAAATGTCCTTTTATCTTGGAGGGATCTATTTTGATCAGTCCTAGTTAATCAGTCGGAGTTAGTTTAATTTATATCCCTTAGCCGAATCTCAAAAATTTCAGTTTGACCCTCGTATTAACGTTTCTTATCATGCTTTTGTTAGCATTTTGTACTCTTTTTTCGTAAAATTTAAGATAGTAGTGTTTTATAAGTTGATATAACATAATTCGGCAATAGTGAAAGTGTCAGTAAAAAATCTTGGTAAATATCCTGAATTATGAAAGATTGAAGAAATATTATTTTGAAATTAATAATAAGCTTTAAATAATTTGTTTGCGGTCATCTCTACAATAAGCTTTGCTTAATTAATACATTTTCATCATTTTTTACCAAATACACTTTCTAGAGTATGAAAAAATTTAATACTAATCTTATTTTATAAAGTTTTCGATTTTTCCCAGTAAGCAAAGTTTGGTTTTATTTAATTTTTACAGATAAAAAGAACTTATTTTGAATTTCTGTTTCAGACATGTTTCAAAATTTGCATAGAAAATGTTAAATTCAAGAATAATGTTTTGAAATTATATGACATTCTCAACAAATCTTTTTCAGAAAAATACATAAAGAGATTGGTATCACGAATATTCTATCAGTGAAAAAACTGAAAATACATATCCATTTACTCCAGAAAAGGTATTTCGAAAAATGCATTCCACGTATGCATTCCGCTGTAAGGTATCCATTACGTGTGCTATGAATGTATTTTATATAAAACATTAGATTTGTTTGCCTTTTTTTGGAGAATTTGAAATTATTTTGCAATAAATATATATAGTTATAATTAATGTTAAAAAGAAATAAAAGAAATTTTGATACAATAATTTTTTTTATTTTCTATTTAGCGATATTAGTTAAGGAATTATTATTTAAATTTTAAATTCTTAAGAAATGTTTCAAACTTTTTAAATTTCAACTGTGAATTTATATTTTATTAAATTTGGAAAATCCTTTATTCCGACTAAATTCTATATATAAATATTTTAATATTAAAGAAAAATTGATTATATGTAACTGAAACGTTAAAGGTTGGAATTAATTTTTAATATGTAAAATATGAAGGCAGATTTAAAAGCGCATTAGACAAAATGTAACAGAAAATTAAAGTACACTGTAAAAAAAATCTGTAAAGTTAGTAAAGTTTTTCTAAGAAACTGGGATTCCTAGAACTTTTTATCTAACGGCAACAACAAAAATTTATGTAACAGACACACTTTTGTGCCGAAAATTAAAAAATCTGTAAGGTTACTAAGAATTGTTTAGGAAACTGGGATTCCTAGAACTTTTTATCTAACGGCAACAACAAAAATTTATGTAACAGACACACTTTTGTGCCGAAAATTAAAAAATCTGTAAGGTTGCTAAGAATTGTTTAGGAAACTGGGATGCCTAGAACTATTCATGTAACTGCAACTCGGGTTACAGATAAAATTTTAGTAAGATTACTGTAATTTTAAAAGATTCATTTGTAAAGTTACAGATTTTTGTAGCTTTACAAAAACTAGTTTTGTAGATTTGCAGCTTTTTTTGTACAGTTACAGATGAAAGTTTAGTAAGCATGTAACTTTACATCTGTAGAACTACAGATTTTTTTTTTTACAGTGTACAGGAAGGACAGAAAAGTAGTATAAACTGAAAGAAAATATTAAAAAAACAAAAACAAAAATGATATAGAAGTGGAGTTTGCACTCAGATTACTGTCTGAAAGGGGAAATTTTGTAACAGTAAAAACAGTTCTATTTTAAATTACACCGTTACCAATATCGGGTGCTAGCATGGTTATATACCCTGGAAGTATGCAATATGCATATCAGAATAACCATAAAATAACTTATCACTCGGTCGATTCTGCATTCGGATAGTCATCAATTTGTAATGCAGAACAAACTACTGCAAACCAAAATCTTCATTTTTATAAAAATCTTTTTATGGTCGGAAATTTCAAAGGTAGGAGAAATTCGTACATTAATTTGTCTTATATAACGAAAAAACGAACCCGTGGCTATACGATCCATGAAGGATCAGAGCCTACAATGTCCAACCCTGTTTACTTGACCCTGGGCCCTGATGTGCTGTATAGCGTATGTACTGATCAGGTGGTCAGCCTAGCGCGAGACCCTCGATGTTTAGTTACAAAGCAAGCTTGCAAGTACTCATTTTATCGACCCCGAAGAGATGAAAAATTGAGTGAACCTATACCATCCGGGAATCGAAGTCGGGACCTGTATCGCAGCAGATACACATGCTGACGACGAGCTACGGAGCTTTTTCATATATAACTAAACTGATTAATAAGTCGAATACGGTGCCTAGTCATTTGCCAGTTTGCTTATAATAACCGCATTTTTCATATTTACAAATTTTTGATGTTGATAATAAAATCCGAGATCCAGACATAGTTTCAGTGCAAACTGTTTTTCTGTGTCCCTTTTTTTATGAGTTTTAAAGTTTATGATCTACATGTAGTTTTTATGTGCTTAAACAAAAAAAAATTAATAGTATAAATAAATTGTTTTATAATTTCAGAAAATCAATTAAAATCAATTTTATTATTTGTTTATTAAATTAATCAAAAAATTATACATAATTTAAAAATAAAATAGGTGTCATTCTTTCTTTGGGGCAATCTTCAATGTTTTCCATCAAATATATTAAAACTTCTTATAATGACCAGGCACAAAACTATATATACATATTTAAATTTACTACATTTAACAAACATTTAGATATTTCATAAATGGAAGTAATTTTATTATATTTATTGCGTATCAGAATAATGTAATTAAAGGTCTGCAGAGGCAGTTATTATCAATATCGTGTCTCGTTCCGTTCTAAAAGACTGTACGCACAGTCCATATTATTTCTTGTTTTTCAATCTAATTCTGTCCAGCCGAAGTAAAAATTAATTGAAAATTACTAAAATAAAATCGCATTTTATTAACCGACATTATTTTATAATTAAAATTCAATACATGTATTCAGATGATATGTTCACAAGTCAAGGAATACGGAATAACAACATTAACAACCATTTAGACAATTAGCATTAACGGGAAAATTATGAAACGTATAATGAAGTTTAGAAAAAAAAAAGTATGTTAAAAACTACAGTTAAACGATAACTTTAAAACTCTTTACAGCAAAACAAGCAAAATATTTTCTAAAACATATATATTTAATTTGTTAACCAAAATATATTTGTAACGATTCTGCGAAGAAAATTTTAAATATAGAAAATTATTTTCATTAAAGAATGGGTTCCCCTGGCCCTGCACGAATCTGTAGAAAAAATGCCTGAGCGAGCCTGAGTCAGGCACGGCACTTTTCTAATGTCTTGATTGGGATTCGTACGACCGCATGCCCGTGTAGACCTGTAATTTGGAAGAGTCAATTTTACTTAAAATTTAAGAAGAAGAAAGTAAGCGGGAAACATAAAATTAAAATTCCCTAAATTTATATTTCATCAAAAACCTCATCATCATCCAACAACTTTTTCGGGCAGACATATTTGCCTTCGATGTGTGGAAAAGAGCTTCTCTCTTTAGGCCATATTTAACACGTTTATACACTACATACATGCAGTTATTTACTTTTTTTCTTTAATATTTTCTTTGTTAGGAGAATTTTCCTTTTCCTAAAATAAATACAACAACCATTTCGAGTTCTCTTTCAGGGAAGTTTCAAAATTTGCATATCCTTGGTACAAAGCTGTATCTAATACTCTGAAATCGTATTCCGCACCGTGTCCTTTTCAGAAAAATGGGCAAAAATATTGATATCACGTATATACTACTGATGCATAAATTGAAAATGCAACTTCCTTTTACTTCAGAATGGATATATCAAAAGACGCATTTCACGTGAGGTAACATTATGTATGCTATGAATATCTTATATATTCTGCTCGACGGAACGCTTTTTTTTTCGTAAAATTATAAAGATTGTCGAGATATCCTGGAGTTGTATTAAAATACAGTTTTAGTTCAAGTTACATTAGAAAAATTTGATGTATTAAAATTATTAGTATGACGAAGCGATGCTGTAATTTAAAAATAGCTGTTCCAATTAAAATATTAAAAGAATGAACTATCGTATTTTACAAGTAAGATCTTTTTTGAGGAGTATAAAGATATTTTGAGATATTTTAGTGTGCATTAAAACACATTTGCCCAGTATCCGTTGCAAGAGAAAAAAAATCATTAAAGTAATGTTTCTGATGTAAAAATTTCACCGTTTTTTTAAACATATATTTTGGTAATTAAATAATCTTAGAAATTAAATAGTAGAATATACATTCATAGAATAGGTTTTAATTGTCAGCGAATGCTTGGTTAAAGCATTTTTTATTTATTTTTTAAATATATAGATTCACGCTATTGGTTGTATGATTTCGATTTTTTATTTGCTTCTATATCCAAAAGACGATATTTTATGAGTGGAAATTGTGGATTTTTTAATTTTGGTGAATTTAAACTCTTTGGGTGTTCTGAATTTTTTTTCCTATTTTAGGACTCATGCGATGCCTCTCTTTTATTACACAATTTTTCTGGCACTGTATTAAGTATAAATGCACGTAATATCATAAAACTTTATGTTTAGCAAAATTTTGACATATAATTGGTGCTGATTCAAATTTTGTGATTATCGTGCTACAATTCATACTCTAGTACTAACAAAATGCTGTAATGCTGTGTTTTTCACGACTTGCATGTAATCTTAGAACTATTGAATAAAATTTCATCAATTGCAGTTAATATGTAAGCTATTTTATAATGAAAACTATGCTGATATGATTTTGGTTTTAATAGCTAATTATGTGGTCTGCAGTGAACCATCTCTCGGTTTCTATTTTGTAGAACTTTACGAAATTTACATTTTATGCTGTTAATTAAAATTGCATTTGTTGCTGTAAATATGTCCTTGTTTACCTAACACGCGATTTGTGTTTCATTTTATTTTTCAAAATTGAAACTCAAATTCTCTTATTCAATTTATGACTAGAAAATAATAGAAAATGAATATATTTGTTTATTGATATTGCTTATCGCCTATAGTCACACTGCCTTTTTAAGCCTTAGTGATAGGCAATTGATCAACAAGAATTCTAAAACCGAGAAAAATCTATACTGTGGAAAAAAATTGTTGAAGCAGTCATTTATTCGTTCTAAAATATATACACAATTGTTTTATCGAGAACTTAAAAACTACAATATCTAAACTTTGCGATTATTCCAGCAGAAAATGCGATCGCAGTGACGGCCGATAGCTAATTTTATTCTGCAGTTGGAAAAAAATTGCTGAATGAGGTCTAAGGGAATACTGGTGAGAGACTGTGGAATAACTGAGAGAAATATAATACAACTTCAGACATTATTTGTAACGAAAAGTCCAATTAATCCTTCTATATATATAAAAAAAAGTTTTGATTTGGAAATGGACCAATGAAAATCTGCGTAGATATTCCGGGTAGATCCACATCCAATTTGAATGCTTAAGCATGGCCTTTCATCGTTAATATTAAAAAAAACTGTTGCATACAAAAATATGAAAATCGATGGTATTATAGAGAAATGTTTGATAAACACGCTGATGTAGACAGTTTTCAAATAGAAGAATTATTTTAAGAGATATTTAATGCTAAAGTTGGACAAAATCGTTCCATTAAAAAAGTTTTATTGGACCAAAATCTATGCATGAGAATTTAATCATTTTTAGATCATTTTATACGTTATAAGTTCCCGGTGTGCAGATTGTATTTACTTTTCTTATTTGACTCATTTTTTGAGGTTTTATTTCAATTTTAAATTCAAATTTTTAGCATTTCGAGAAATATTTTTTACAAATTTTAGAAAATGTTGTTAATTTAAACTGTTGCCAGTTGTATAAACAGCGCAAACTATGTTTACTTCAAATTAAAAATTTATGCTACACATGACTATTATAAAAAGAAAATATAAAAAGAAAGAACTCATTGAAAATTACGTCATAAAAACTATAATTACACGTGAATATTAAAAGAGACAGAATATTGTAAAATAATAAATTCATAAACATGCGTTAGAAGTCTTAAATAGGAGAATTTACGTCACATTTACGTCACATTACTCTTATTATATAAAATGAACAAAAAATAATATTGCAATACAGTTTAAATTTAAAAATTGCTCGAGACATTTATTTGATATTTTAAGATGATCATAATATTTCATTTCTAACAAAAGTATTTTTACGTGAATATTAAAAAGAAAAAGAAAAGTTTGGTGAAAATTACGTCAGATTATAATTCTCAGATTCAAATTATAATTCAATCTTCCGAAATCTTTTTAAAGCCGATCAAATTATCATGCTGTTAGAGTCTGCGGTGTCTGAACGTGGGTTAACGAGCGTAGCTCGTAGGGGGCAGAGCCCCCTAGTGGCATAAAAAATAAGAAAGTGTATACGACATAAGTTTACAACATAAACTTTTTTCATGGAATATAAATCGATTTTTGAATATCACTATCAATGTATCAAGTAACTTTAGAGTTTATCTAAATTCAAAATCGTTATCTAAAACATAATTTAATTTTCATAAAGAAAATTATGCATGTATTTTTAACACTTTCCAACGTGGTTGAAAATTATTTATGAGCTCAAATTGCCATATAACGAATACATGTTATTGACTTTTAATATAGAATTTTATTTTTATTTTACAATAGGTGTGTAGTATTCAAAGTTCGTTTACACGGACACAAAAAAGACCTCCTGACATTACAGTTCTTTGCGGAAAGGACGTTTGCGGTACAAATTAATGATATCATACATAATGAAACTGATCTCCATCACTGAGGTAGATTACATCATGCATTCTATAGATTATAATAGAGAAAGTAGAATTTTAGTTCTTTTTTTTTTTTTTTTTTTTTTTTTGATACAAAGAAAATTCCACTACTTAATGGTCTGTGGAAAAAAAAATTCTGCAGTGTATTTCAACGATGTTGCACTACTTTTAGCATAAACAAAATCATATGCATCACTGCGGTGCACTAGAAGATGTGTTCTTATGTACAGTGTCAACGAAAAAGTTGTCCCTGACTTCGAATTAAAATAACTAAGCCCTCAATAAAGATAAACCATTTATTTTTACACTCTTAGATTGGAAAAATATGTGAGGTTCTTTTTTTAAACATTTTGAAAAATGGTTATTGTTGTCTGTCAGGGTAGGAAATCAAACACATATCTGAGGCGTTTTATTGGTTTAATCCGCATTTTATTCGTTTTCTGATTGGTCTATACAGTAATCTGTATTTCCCTTTACTTTTAACAGAGATGGATACTTCTTTTGCCAGTATAACAAAAAAGTAATAAAACTACAAAAAAAAAATTAATAACTCAAAAGCAAATTGAGATACATGTTTCAAACAAATTGTATTTAAAAGTACATTTTTTTTCTCTATACAACAGTGTAAAAAGTAATATCGTGGGATGTTTAGAAGTTTCAGAATGAAATGTCATTTAAAATTGGTCGTCAGATTTCTTTGAAATTTTGGAAATCTGACGGTGGAAAAGCCTTTTCCCGAACAGCCAATGAAATGCTTGGATAATACGTAAGTTTCAGGTGGATAATACGTAAGTTTCAGGAAATCTGACGATTCGCAGGCGATTTTTGTCGCTTTCAATTTGTACGTGCAATAACACTATTAATGTTTAATTCATGGCGTACGTAATGTATGATCAACTCCGTGCGATTTTTTATGTCTTAAATTTTAGTCTTTGAAAAAATCATTTTCCAAATGGTCGTTGTAATTTGTTAAATTGCTTTTTTTTTTACATTACTTTGAAAACTTTAATATGAGCTTTCCCTGTTGCAAGGCAAACCTCTAGGTGGTAGTCTATCTCCTTCCAGATGCGATTTAAGTTGTTTTAACCAACGAACAATGGTTTTGTTTGTAACTGGATAATCTTCATACATGCGTCGAAAATTATGTTGCCCCACACATTTAAACTCGGCTTACCACAACACGCACAGGGCTTTTTCCTATACACTCACCATGATTGTTGTGAACTGACTGATGAATAAAATGACATCACGTCATAAAATGGTGTCGGCACATGCGCGCATTTACGCTAAACGCAACGCAATCACCACTACCAAAACTTCTTCAGATTTTCTACAATTTTACGTTGGTTTCGTACTGATTGATTGCATATTTATTGTGGAATTTCTTTTTTAAGGCTGTTCTCAACTGCTCTGCTCAACAAGCGCAAAACGTTTTGAGACATTTACGAACTCCTTTTTTAACGGAAAGATCTAAAATTGGAAAACCTGACCATGGAAGCGATTTGGAATCGAACTGTGTTTTCCATTTTTTGATCAATAAATTGCCTATTGAGTTTTAAGCGATTTTGATCACGTGACACGGCCTTTCCCTCTCTCCGTACTGACTGGATTTTTTCCTTTCGTTTGGAAGTTCAGTTCAAAATGCCAACTTTGACAGTATTTTCGGAAAGATCTATTGCGTTTACAAGAAAACGGAAAAAACAGTTCTATGACATAGTTTCTGAATAACAACACCTTCCAGTTTCATGCGTTTCCGAACAAAAATGAATTAAAACATATGTCAGAAAGTTGACCCTTTGGATTTGAGAACAGCCTTAAATAAAGGACACCTTTTTGGATGACACTGTATTGTGGATGGAGTGGCATTTATCGTTCGTTTACACAGACTGGAAAAATATTAGGTTAGAGAGTTAACTATGAGCAATAATTGCTGGAAGTGCGTTTACAGATGGTTTGCTTTTTAAATTGAACCAATTTTTGCTGTATTATGTGGTACAATTAATTTATATAGATCATATATAGACAGCTACACGAAGGAATTCACGCAGATTACTGGATTTGGTCAACATATGGTGAAAATGGAATTTTAAACGTATGTGCTGTTTAAAAGTTTTGTTTACATTAATCCTTGCATTGTATAAAAAAATATAAATAACTATCTTAACGATATTCTGACAGTGTGGAATGCATTTTATAATCTATGCTTTACGCATGATTTAGCATTCATGCTTCTATTTAAGTATTTTTTTTTTTTAAACCGCAATGCTTTCTTCTATGTTTATACTTTTACAGATTGAAGTAGAACAAAATCTATTTTTTTGCTCTTTTCAAAATCTGTTGCTTAAAATATTCTATCCTAAATGATTTCCTTATGGAAAGTATGCAAAAGTAATATTACAATTTTCGAATTCGATACGGATACTGTTAATATTTATTCCATACAGAACTTTCGAAATGTTTGCATTCTATTTCAAATTCAAATCCGAGGATATTTTAGCATCAATAGACGAATGGACTTTTGAAGTAAAAAATAAATGAAATGGAGAACAGAAATAAGATATATACAAAAAAAAATATATATAAAATGTACCATATGCTGTAAAAAATAGTTGCATCTATCCGAAAGGTTATGCAAGTTATGCAGATTTATTGCTTTACTGCATAGTGCAACATATTGCACACGTACATGTTCTTATATACAGGGTACTCACTAAAGTTCTGCTTCCCCTATTAACTTCAATATTCATAGTCATAAACATGGTGTATAGTAGGTATGTGCTACGTGATGAGACCATCTACAGCGTCACCTAGAGGCAAAAATCGGAGTTAGAGTTCCTACCTTGGAAATGATGCGGGATATCGGAAAAAGATCAATTAGAAAATTACGGGAAAGTCTTCTAAAACGGGGATGGCTGCTCAAATGAACTACATTAGAATTAATAAGGATAAATGCTGCCATCTTACGATTCAACATGTTACTATAATTCAGGGTTAATTATATGCAATTTTGAATTTTGCTAGTGACAATTTTCACTAATCTGTTGTTTTCCACAAAAGTTTCAAAGTTTTACAGTCTTACTTTTCGATTTTCATCGTTGGACTGTATTGGAATGATCAAGTCATCTTTGAACATTCGATTTCGATAAATAGAGCAATGATTCTTCTAGATTTGCATTACATTTTGACATATTGCTTGTTAAATTATCTTATATCTAAACAAGACGACACCATGCTTTTTAGCATACGTCATTGTGAGCTAAAACGGTGACATTTGAAAAACCAGTGATATCATCTCATGAGGAATATAAACGATAATAATGGTGCTTGCATATTGAACTTTACGCATACTCAAAGGACTAAGAAGGGTGTATTCAGTGTTGCAGCTGTGGAGGTTGGATACATGAAATCTGTTAAGTGTTAAAGAAGGGAATGATAAGCACATATGGGACAAATTGATTTTTTGGGACGGGGTGTAGCAATTTAGTTCCTGTTGAAAACAATAGTAACAATGATAATTTGGTTTGTATACTTTTTCGGTATTCATAACATCATTTTTTGCGGTCTAAATAAACTTGTGCAATAAATTTTTGCATTAGATTTCAAATTTATATTATTTCATATGAGTAACCTATTTTACCTAATCGGTTGTCCAAAACAGGGACTTCGCGCATTTCACACAAAAATATTTTTCATGCCTACCCTAAGGATTTACTTAACGGTCGAATCGGTTGTCCAAAACAGGGACTTCGCGCATTTCACACAAAAATATTTTTCATGCCTACCCTAAGGATTTACTTAACGGTCGAATCGGTTGTCCAAAACAGGGACTTCGCGCATTTCACACAAAAATATTTTTCATGCCTACCCTAAGGATTTACTTAACGGTCGAATAATGACTGTACACTTTGCTGGAGATTTTTAAAGGCTTGAGAACTGCGTAGTTTTGCTATACCTCTCCGCTGCCATTCCAACTACTTAATATAAGAGCGCACAACATGGGGAGTACATGGGAGGAAAAACACCTATGAACCTGTATTTCGTCCATTTAAGGGTTCGCACTCTAATTTTTGTGCTGCAAAAAATCGTATAAAAAATGAATAAGTATAGATCAACAGAAAATAATGTGTACTATAAACATATTTCATAAATTTTGCATCGAAGGTGGAGGACTCTACGAACAGAAATTTCTAGACCGGTGTAAGACCCGACCCGTTTATAATTTTGCGGACTGGACCTTTTAAAATTCAATTAAATATGCCAGTCCCCACACCGAACTGATGCAATTTCTACAAAAAATTCCTAAGTTTACTCAAATACGATCTGAATAAGTATAAATAGACAGAAAATAATATGTACTATCAAAAATAATTCGCAAATTTTGCATGGAAGGTGGAGGACTGTACAGTCCAAAATTCTCGACTGGAGTACGGCCCAGCTCGTTTATAATTTTGCAATTTACTGCCAGGCCTGGTCCGTGCAAAAATTAATTAAATCAGGACGTTCCCGCACCTAACCGATTCAATTTCTACAAACAAATTCCTATTATTCTTAAAATACAATTAAGATTCCTTTAATGAATACCGCATACATACCTATGGAAAGAAAATTGAATATATTTTAGGTTAGTACATGCTTATAAGCCATAGAATACAGAACAGCAACATCGATGATCACTTAAAAATTTTGACTATTACATAAAAAAATTAAAAATAATAATGTGAATAATACTAATTAATGCAAAGGAAAATTTTTGAAAATTTTCGTCATAATATTTGAAGCTGTATAATAAAAAATATAGATATTTCAAAATGTTTGTGTATAATTTATTAAAGTATATTTCCAAAAACATTCCGTTAAAAGAAGTTTATTATAGCTACTACTTTTTTTGCAAAAAACATTGCTTTCTCGACATCACGCGGTAACAATTTCGTCGAGTTCCGGTCCAGTCAGAGTATGTCGAATAAAATGTAAGCCTGACCCCGGCCTGGCACGAGTCTAATGAAAAAAATAAACCCGGGACCAGATACGATGTAACTGTCCGAAGACGACCTTTAAGCTGCATATTTTATATTGGTGTTGCATATCCAGCAGCGAATTCATACTTGTTCTCGTCCCAGTCATGTCCATTGAAAATTGTTCCTATTTCATCAGCTTAGTTTCCTTCTTTTAAATTTGTTATATCGGACCGATGGGCTACATTACTTTTTCTATCTGCTCGGTTGCTCCGCTAAATTTTTTTATCAGCCCGAACCGTCCTGCTTATATTTTTATCGGCCCGGCCTGTTAAAAAAATTGTTTTTAATCTGTCGGCCCGGCCCACGCTCGTGCAGACTTTTAATTGAAGGTCTTCTCTCACATGGATCATTGCACCAACTTTCAATTTTTAAATCGACTCCGAGATTTGACCTCTAATTAAATCTTTTCTAACAAATCATGCTGAAATAATAGTATAGTGATTATACTAATATACTGATTGGCTGTATTCAATAGTATACGGATTATAAAAGAGAAAAATAAATAGGGGTTTATAGATAAATATAGAGAAAAAAATTAAGATATTGCGCGAATAAAATACAACTTACGTGCAATTACAAACCGCTAAAATTGTATTAAAAATGTAAATATAAAATAAGATAATTTTTACATGACATTTCAATTAAATAAAGTTTACACAGTTTTCCTTATTATTTTTTAAGATTTCCTTTCTGTTGATGGAAAAGACTACAGTAGACGATATCAAAATGAGCAATTTTACTGGTGATATTTATAGTTCAAAACATTATTTAGCTAATGCTTCGTATAAAATAGTGAACAAAAAAACGTTAAAGGCAAGATTTATTTTTCATTCTAAATTAAAAATAATCGAAAATCTGAAATTAAGAAAATTATCTTTTGGCATGTGATCCGTAATAATTTGAGTAACGTATGTACCATAAGTGCTGATAAATAGCCTGAATTCAATAATGTTTTTTTTTCAAAAATTTAAAATATCAAAATTATACTTAAAATGTGAATAGTTTATTTATTTTTATTCTTAACACTATTCTAAGTTTACTTTATAATACATTTTGTAACAGGACAAAAAACATGCAGCGACGTGTTAATCTATCGTGTTTCCAAAAGAATACAGATATTTGAAAAATAAATCTTCAAGATTTAAAGTTTAGTATTTTCGTCTGGGATAAAGATTTAAAAGAAACTGTTGCTAAAAATATTTTTATTCTAAATGTCATCTTCTTGCATGTTGCGTGAGAGTAACACAATAATATTCGAATTTGAAACGGATGCATTCTATGCCTATTACGCAAAAAAACTTTTATTTTCCTTCTATTTAAATTTCAAATCCGAGGCTATTTCAGTTCCAATAGGCATACACACTGCTGAAGTAAAGAAAAGAATCTTAGAACAAAAAAGAAAATAAATACAACACCTCTTCCAAATATTTTATACTCCAAAAATTCTTTTTTTATAGCAAATAAAAATATGTCAAAACATTCGGAGATGTCTATTTTCTATTAATATTTCTATATTGCTTATAAACATTAAAAGTATTGTCTTCTAAACATTTTAAATAAGAAAGTAATATTAGCAGTTTTGAAAAATATGACTGATTTTTTTTTTTATTTTATTTTTTTTTTTTTTAACCATTTGGAAAAAAATGGTTATTAATGGTTTGGAATTATTGTTCTCTGTCAGGGTAGGAAACCAAAAACATATCTGAGGCGTTTTATTGGTTGAATCCGCATTTTATTCCTTTTCTGATTGCCCTATACAGTAATCTGTATTTTCCCTTTACTTTCAACAGAGATGGATACTTCTTTTGCCACTATGACAAAAAAGTAATAATAACAACAACAAAAAAAATTAATAACTCAGAAACAAATTGAGATACAGCTTTCAAACAAATTGCATTTAAAAGTACATTTTTTTCTCTATACGACGGTGTAAAAAGTAATATTGTGGGATGCTTAGAAGTTTAAGAATGAAATTTCATTTAAAATCGGTCGTCATATTTCTACGATGGAAAAGCCTTTTCCCGAACAGCCAATGGAATGATTGGATAATACGTAAGTTTCAGATGGATAATACGTAAGTTTCAGGAAATCTGATAAGTCGCAGGCGATTTTTGTCGCTTGCAATTTGTACGTGTAATAACACTATTGATGTTTAATTCATGGTGTACTTAATGCATGATCAACTCCGTGCGATTTTTTATGCCTTAAATTTTAGTCTTAGAAAAAATCATTTTCCAAATGGTCGTTGAAATTTATTAAATTGCTTTTTTTATTTATTT
Source organism: Maratus speciosus (assembly GCA_963932465.1). Lineage (NCBI taxonomy): Eukaryota > Metazoa > Arthropoda > Arachnida > Araneae > Salticidae > Maratus > Maratus speciosus. The sequence continues at coordinate 61,637,604 of OZ010788.1, forward strand.
CATTTATATATATATATATATATATATATATATATATATAATGTGCTAGTGCATTTAAGATTTCTTTAAGATTTTAAGTATTACAATAAACAAGAGCGAGAAATCATGCGTCCAGCATAGATTATAAAACACTTTCCAACACATCGAAAAAAACAGTAATGAAACTTCACTGTTAAAAAAAAAAAAAAAAAAAATCCCTGCCGGCCCGGCCTACAAGCAGAGGTAGATTTCGAAGTCAAATACACTAATTTCACAAACAAAAACTAAATCATGATTAGAGATAAATCCACTTTAACAATTTTATCTGGCCGCTTTTGACAAGTTTTTATTTCATTTTTATATAATAGCTGGTTTTATCAGAATCATGTTAGGGCGGTATTCAAAAGAACACTTTCCATGCTCAACAACTCGAAATTTTCTGCCATAATTCCAGATTCATTTTTAATTTTAAAAAAATTATGAAACTTGCTGACGTGATTTTTGAAGAGATATATAAAGGACCTGTGTTTTTATTTTTTGTTCAATTAATTAAAACTTGATATATAAACAATTATTTTCTCAGAAGGACAATATTTTTCGTTTCTAACACAATCGCTTCAGGAAATTCCGTTCAAAATGCCCACTTTGACATATTTTTTTTAAATATATTCTGCCTCTATCAAAAAATCGATCATTACGGTATATTATATAGTTTCTGAATAAGCGAATCTACCAATTAAATGCGTTTCAAAGCAAAAATGAATTTAAAAATGAGTCAGAAAATAAGCAGTTTGGATTTGAGTGCATCCTTAATACAATGATTTTTCCAACACAATCTGCTTCGATAAATTCGGTTCAAAATGCCCTTTTTAACAGCATTTTTAAAAATATGTTCTGCCTCTATCAAAAGACAGACCATTACGGTACATTATATAGTTTCTGCGTAAAAAAATGTACCAATTGGAAACCTTTCAGAGCAAAAATGAATTGTACAATGAATCGGAAAATAAGCAGTTTGGATTTGAGTGCATCCTTAATACAATGATTTTTCCAACACAATCCGCTTCGGTAAATTCGGTTCAAAATGCCCTTTTTAACAGCATTTAAAAAAATATATTCTACCTCTATCGAAACATCGACCATTACGGTACATTATATAGTTTCTGAGTAAGAAAACGTACCAATTGCAAGCCTTTCAGAGCAAAAATGAATTGTAAAATGAGTCAGAAAATAAGCAGTTTGGATTTGAATACACCCTTACTAAGATGATTTTTTTCTTCAACCGCTATGTATTTTTAATTTGTTTTTGCTGTAAGAATTGGTCCTATCCAAAACTTGTCTATATAGATGTTGTAGACAATATTAAGAAGATACATGATAAATTCATGGGGATTTTATATCTTTTGAATTGACGGATTTATGGATTTTTTTCTTCTTCAAACCCTCTTTTTGTTTTCGTTTTTAATTTTTTTTGCGGTACGAATTGGTCCTATCAAAAACTTGTGAATATAAAAGTTGTAGATAATGTTAAGGAGATTTATAATAAAATTAATTGGATTTGATATCTTGAGAATTGACGAAGTTATGAATTTTTTTTCTCCCAAAAACCCTATTTTTTGCACCCCTTGAGCCTAATTTTAACTTTATCAAAAATCTGTGATACATAAATTTTTGGCCCTATTTTTAGAAGTAATAAAAACTTTAAACTGATTTGATATGTACAAAATTTAAGAAGTTATGGGGTGTTTTCTGTTTTCACAAAACCCCTCCCTATTTCCATCCCCTTCGTCCGATTTTGCCCATTAACGAACTTGACCGAGATTTTATGCCCCTTGATTTTATGTATCAGTTTGGAAGAGATTGGTGCAGAATTACGAAAGTTATCGTGTCCAGAAGAAAGTGATATATATATATATATAGATAGATAGATAGATAAAGTTTTTTACTGAGGGTGGTTTTGGGTTCTAGGGGTCATGATCGGTGTAGATCTGCAAAAATTTTTCAGAAATTTCAACATGGGAACGATCCCAATAGGTAGTATTTCATACGAAATCTACCTAAAAAAGATGATATGAGGGGTCCACAACCATAGTAGACCAAGTCTATTTCGAAAACAGAATGAGGTAGTCCATTTAGAAGACGCATAAAATCTGTTGTGTCCACTCCCACAGTAAACCAAATCTGTAAACAAATTCAAAATATGAGAAAGCATGTGAAAACAGGCTTGGTTCACTGTGCTAGTAGATAAAACAGATTTTTTGCTCCTTCAAAATGGACTACCTAATTTTTTTTTTATGGACAAGGTCTACTATGGTTTTGAACCCCTCATATGTTTTTAAACAGTTTACAAAACACATAATAAATTTAATAATCCGTCTTCAGCAATTACCGTTCATATTCAGAAAAGAAGTCGAATTATTTTCTGCATCCATGTATATGATCTAACAATTTTAGCACATACTACATAGCATGCTGAAATTCAGTTCATTTATTAACGCATAACACAGATGAATATTAATGTTTACCAGTTTTTACCAACAGACTGAAATAGACTGAAATTCTTTTGTGCAGCGTTGTATATTATGGAGAGATATTTATAAACACCCCCATTTCCTGCTCGTCAAATGTCTGACAGTTTATTGCTCCCTGTAAATGTTAATTCTGAATCTTGCAATTATTTAAATACATGAAATGAAAGAACATACTTATACCTTTCATCCCAGTTAAAATCATGTGTTAAAATCAAATTCATTTTAAGATATTAAATGTTGAAAAGGGTCTTTTGTTTTTCACATTTTACAATTTTAAGAGTCTTTGGTTCTCTAAATATAGTTCAGCAAGAAACTGCATAAAACAATTAAAAATCTCTCTTGAGCCATTCACGTATTTAGGAAATAAGATTCATAAAATCCTTTGTAAAGTCTTGTATATAATACACTTGTTACACACCACGTAATATGCATAAATTTAGTTAAATTTAGAAACGTATATCACAATTGAAAAGGCACTTCCATTAAATATAGCTCTTAGATAGTACTATAACAGAGTTCTTTATGTGTCCCTGTAAATGATCGATAAATGATATGCATATCATATTTCACATTAAGTATCTTACGTTGTACTTCAGTAACTATTATAAATTCCATTATGTTTGAATTAGTTCAGCATCATTAAAATTCCCTGCAAACTGTTTTACCGTGTAGATAATTGTGTTATTGAATTTTTTTGTGTGACCTTGTAATAGAATGACAAAAGCGTTGGACTAGAGAAAGCATGTATTGAAACACTTGAGTGAAGCATAACATTTTTGTTATGTTTGAAATAGTTTAACATTAAAACGCACTTCAGACGATTTTTCTCATTGACTGTAATATGAATGAATACTTGTGATTGGTCTGTTAACGAAATTTAAATACCACACATTTATTTCGATTACAGAGCATTACTATAGTGAACATCATATATCAATTAATTGGCATTTCGGGTATATTGGCGGGCAAAGCGAAGTCAAAAACTGTTTTGAACTTGTTGGAAAGTGCTAAAAACAAATACGTTTTCCTCTTTTCTTGCTTTACAACAATTAAAAGGTATATGTATTCGTGTATAAGACGCACACTTTGTTTTTGAACATTTATAGGCTGCATTAAACATCAAACATTTCCGAGAACTATGTGAAACTATAAATTATTTCTCCAAGTCATTTAAAACAGTCCGTGGATACTGCGGATTAAATTAAGAGAATACAGAAGCAGTAAGTAAAATATGTAAAATGTTGCACTTTTGCTTGTAGTTTTTTTATATTATTATTATAATCAAATACCTTATAATTTCTAGCATTTATGGTTTATGCAAAAAATATAGGAATAAGTAGGAATTTTATGTTAAATGAGTATAATATTATTTTGCGACAAAATGAAGATATTTTTCTATTGTAACTGTAATGCATTACTATGAAAATTGCATAACCTAAGCGTCGCAAATCCGTTACTTAATCATGCAGTTACTGATTTACTTCTGGGATTTTTACAGAGTTTTTCGGTAGCTATCCGCTTAGAGAATGGAGCTTTTTAATTATTTTTTCCTCATTTCTCCATAATTTCATACAAGAAAAGTGAACATCGAATTTTTAAGTTCCAGATGCGTCGGCGTTTCTTTTTTTTTTTTTTTTTTTTTTTTTTTCGTACTGTAAAACAAGGAATTATGAAGTGGCAGTGTTACTTCACCTTATTTCAATTGTATCGTGGACTGTCAGAAAATAAAATAAGCGCATATAGATGTTACAGAATCTGGATTCTCAACACTTCGAAGTCTTGGTAATTAGTAATATTATTCATTATATTTTTTACGTGAATAAATTTTTTAAACGAAATTTTCAATCTGAGAAAAGGAACATGTTTAAACTGTAAGCTTTTGGTTTTTAATAAGAGGGGGAAATACACAAGAGTAAAAATGGGAATTTAGGTTGGAGATTTTCTTTCTTTTTTTTTTTCTTTCTTTTTTTTTTTTTTTTTTTTGTCCTTATCAGTGTCAGGAATGTCACAAAAAATTTTCTCAAACGATTTTAATAAGAGGGGAAAATGCGCAAGAGTAAAAATGGGAATTTAGGTTGGAGATTTTTTTTTTTTTGCCTTATCAGTGTCAGGAATGTCACATTTTTTTTAAAATTCTCGGTTGCCTTTTTGGGGGATAAAATAATATGATGCGCGTTGTACACGAGACACGCATATTTCTCAACACCCCCCACCTCCTCCTCACAAACGCACACACAGAAAAAAAGAAAAAGAAAACCAGCAATATTTATTAAACACAATTGCGTATTCTAGATGAGTATGTACAGTAATTTGTTTAAAATAAGAAATATCTTCATCGTATTAAAGATTTTATGATAGAAAAAGGTTTTGCACATTTCTCAGACTTCAGAAATCATTTTTTTTTAAATAAGACTTATTATTTATAATTACTATTATTATAATCAGTAAAATTTTAATTACGGATATTTACTGTGTCTTACACTTTCATATTCAGAATGAGATATATTTAAAATAATAAATTACTTTATTTTAAATCTTTAGAAGTGGCATAGTGAAAACTATAACATGCGAATTTGAAACTTTGATTCTTATGACATACAAAACTTTTAAAATAATTTCCATCTATTTGAAAATTTCATCCGAGAATATTTTAGTGTCAATAGACATAACAGTTCCGAAGTAAAGCAATAAAATCAGAACCGAAAAATAATAAATGAGGTTTCCGCATTAAAATTTTTTGTCATAAAAAAATTATTTTATTTCTCTCAAATGAGAATATATAAAAATAAAATTCTTCACGAGGATATAGATTACTCTGACAATCCGTCGTCAAAAAGTTCTCAAAATATGTGTATCATTTTTAAATTCAAATTGATGTATACACAATCACACTTATCTTTACAATGTAACATATATATTTGTTAAAACGTTTGTTTCGTGTATACATATTAACAATATTTATTTAAAATAAGAAAATTATGTACAGCAGTTAAAAAAAAAAAAAAAAAAAAAAAAAAAAAAAAAAAAAAAAAAAAAAAAAAAAGGCTCTCAAATTTTATTTCTAACTTCCTAAAAATATGCAGGATGTAGCCGATTTCGACGGACACATTCAGAGGGGTGATAGTGGATCAATAGAATGAATAATTACCATAGAATATAGGGTCGAAAACCACTTACTTAGTCAAAAATACAGGGTCTTTCTACCTAATTGAACTCGGATTGATGGTAATAATTTTAGGAAAAATAAAAATATTGCAATAAAAATACATGGATATGTGCCTTTTTTGGTATGAAGTGCGATAACATCACAAATTAATTCGGGTAAATCAGGCTGCTCACGCAATCCATGATATTGTATGAACTGGTAATTCCAGTCCAAAATTTGAAGCGTTAAATGCATACTGTTGGTGCGTACAATGAAAACTTCTACCACTTTTTTAATGCTAACATATTTACATAAAAACAGAGCATGCCTATTAATTTTTCATTATAAGATACTTCTGTTTTTTGAAAGTTATTAACGGTAACCCAAGCTAAATTAAAATACAACACTCCGAATTTTTGATTAAATAGGTTGTTTGCGACAACTTGATCCATTTAAATTTTTGCTCCTCTTAATGCTTACTATCACCTTCTAAATTTGTCGGTCAAATTCGGCAACACCCTGCGTATTTAATAACACTTACTGTTAGTGAATTTAAGTATATTTCACTTAATTTTTATTTGACAAATATTACATAATATTCTTATAATATGTGAAATACTATATAGTCCAGGCAATAGAGACCGTATAGAGGCTCTACCTAGCAAAATTCATGGTAGTTCTGGAAAAAGGGTTACTATATTTTTTGGGTCGCTGAATCCGAATTTTTAACTACCGACCAAAATTTCCCCTGGCAACCCCCCCCCCTCCCAAAAATTTGGTAAAATGCCCCCGAAAAAAGGTTTTTATTAAAAAAAAAATCAATTTTTTATTGTTTTAGGGAAAAAGTATCTAGAAATTCAGAAAGTAGACAAAATTTGCAACAAATTAGACACATGACATTATGACTTAGGATGAAGAGGTAGGGGGGATCTGCCTCAGAAAATGCGCGGTGCTGCGTGAACTATGTTGCGCAATTCCGCTTAACCACTCACAAGTTTACATTCGCCCTCCCATCTCCCCTCCGAACTTTTTATATAAAGTTTAAGTTTTTTGGGTCGCTTAATCCGAACTTTTAACTTACCCCCAAAATTTTTCACCATGACCCCCCCCCCCCAAATAGTTGTTTTTAACTTAAATTTCTTATTGTTTTAAGGGAAAATCATTACGAAATTCAGAAAGTAGACAAAATTTGCAACAAATAGGATACATAACATTATGACGTAGGATTAACGGGGAGGAGGAGCTTTCTGTAACGTAATGCTTTCTTCCCTAAAACAATAAGAAACTTAAGTTAAAAACAACTATTTTGGGGGGTTTCGGGGGGGGGAGAAATTTTAGGCGTAAGTTAAAAATTCGGATTTAGCGACCCAAAAAACTTAAAGTAAACCCTATAGAGAAAGTTCGGAGGGGAGATGGGAGGGTTGGTTGGTTGGTTGTATTTATGTCGGCCAATTATCTGCACGTGGGATATGGGCCCTATGGGGGGGAGTGCCTTCCGTGGAGGTCTTTCTAAGGGAACCTAACCCGGAGATGGGAGGGCGACTGAAAACGTGTGAGTGGTTAAATGGAATTGCGCAACTTAGTTCATGCGCACCGCGGCACATGTTCCGAGGCAGTCCCCCCTTCCCCTTCATCCTAAGTCATAATGTCATACATCTAATTTGTTGAAAATTTTGTCTACTTTCTGATTTTCTAAATACTTTTCCCCTAAAACAATAAAAAAATGATTTTTTTAATAAACACCTTTTTTTTAAGGGGGGGGGGGGCATTTTACCAAAATTTGGGAGGGGTTGCCAGGGAAAATTTTGGTGGGAAGTTACAAATTCGGTCTCAGCGACCCAAAAAACATAAAGTAAGCCGATTTCCAGAACTACCATTAATTTTGCTAGGTAAAATTCCCTATTGCCTGGACTAATAGCATTTCAAAGTACCGGGTGATCCAAAAGTCAGGACGGAATTTAAAAATGAATAATTCGAAAACGAATCAAGGTACAAAGATACGATTTGCACCAAATGAATGGAAAAGAAACCGTATTTTGTGTGGCAATGAAAAAAAATAGTTCTGTTGGCGACCAACAGATGGCGCTATAGGGTTTTATTGCACCAAAAGATGATTTACAAATGAAAAAATTTTGAAAAATTACAAGTCAGCTTAATTACAGCTATTTAGTACCGCAGTAAATGTTCAATGTGCTTTCCATCATTCAGAAATACAGCTGTGAGACGAGACACCACACCGTTTACAGCATTTAGTAGCATTTCTTTCGTTATGGCAGACACATTTTGGCGAATGGCATCTTTCAGTGCTGCTAGTGATGCCCGTTGGTCGCGGTACACTTCTGACTTCAAGAATCCCCACAGCCAAAAGTCACAGGGTGTCAGATCGGGAGATCTTTGATACAATGCTTGATCAAAGTAGTGACTGATAATGCGATCCTCCCCAAATGTTGAGCGTAGCAGGTGTTACACAGGCAGAGCAATATAAGGTGGTGCTCCATTTTGCATAAAGGTGACTGTTTGGAGTGCCTGTCGCGCTCGCAGTTCAGGAATAATGTTGTTCTGTAAGAGTGGTACATATCGCTGGCCAGTGACAGAAACTGTTTTGAAATCCGTCTGTGTGACTTCGTCGAAAAAAATGGACCAATTATTAAATCAGCTGTGAAGCCACACCAGACTGTCACTTTAGTCTGTTGCAAGGGTACCTCAACAAATGCATATGGATTATCTGTGGTCCACACTCGACAATTGTGGGTGTTACACAGACACAGTGTTAACAGCGCTAGAGAGTGTGAAATGCGCTTTATCTGTCCAAAGCAGAGTATGAAGCCAGTCGTGCAAATTCGCAAAATCTCGGCGAGAGTCGAAGTCAAGAGGTTTCAGTTCTTGGTTGTGTTGCAACTTGTAGGGATACCGTTGCAAAGTTATTCGCAGTGCTTTCCAGACACTTCCGTACGACACTCCTGTCTGCCTCGAAACTTCTCGAACACTGCACTCGCCATGTGCAGCAACAGCCGACATGTTTTGCACCGTCTGCTCCACTGTCGTGGCAACAGCAGCGGCTGTTGAGGGACGTCCACTTCTTTGACGTGACGCCAAAGAACCCGTAGCTTCAAATTTTTTCACATTTTGTTCAATGCAGAAGACGTTATTGGTCCTTTGCTATCTCGCATACCCTTCATGTAGCGATATGCTCGCAATGCCACAATGGCGCTTTCCGAATTCTTGTAATACAGATTAACTAAGAGGGATTTCTCAACTATGGACAGCATTTCGATGCATACAATCTTCGACTACCATTACCTGCTGCAGTTGCTCCTTTTTATATCGTTTGTTGCTTTGCATAACCTTACATCAGAAATCCGACAGCGCATCTGTTTGTTGCCAACAGAACTATTTTTTTCGTTGCCACGCAAAACCCGGTTTCCTTTCCATCCGTTTGGTGCAAACCGTATCTTTGTATCTTGATTCTTTTGCGAATTATTTATTTTTAAACTTCGTCATGACTCGCAAAGGCCAACTCTTAAGCAATTACTTTGAAAATTTGATTTTCATTTGAAATATTGTATTCAAGTAGAACGTTTCTCTCTGGAATAATTTCCATGTATTAATATAGTTTCTATCGATGCTGGATTTAATTAATTTTCGTATTCGCCCCAGGTCGGGGGCTCACGAAAAGTATTCCATCTTGTGCTGCGTTTGTAGCCTTGCCAACATAATAGTGAGAAATTTTCCAGGCTGGGTATCGTTCCATGTGGTTTAGTCGGTAGTACGTCAGTGCGCTATACTGATGACCCGGGTAAGAGTCCCGGCATGGAATCTTTTTCACTATGTTGGCCTTTGCGCCTCTTAAGCAATTACTTTGAAAATTTGATTTTCATTTGAAATATTGTATGCAAGGCGAATGTTTCTTTCTGGAATATTTTCCATGTATTAATATAGTTTCTATCGATTGAAATTTAATTAAGTTTCGTGTTCGCCCCAGGTCGGAGGCTCACGATAAATATTCCATCTTGTGCTGCGTTTGTAGCCTTGCCAACATAATAGTGAGAAATTTTCCAGGCTGGGTATCGTTCCATGTGGTTTAGTCGGTAGAACCTCAGTGCGCTATACTGATGGCCCGGGTTCGAATCCCGGCATGGAATCTTTTTCACTATGTTGGACTTTGCGCCTCTTAAGCAATTACTTTGAAAATTTGATTTTCATTTCAAATATTGTATGCAAGGAGAATGTTTCTCTCTGGAATAATTTCCATGTATTATCTTCACCACTCATTCATTTCCACTAAGTTGTGCGTAGTTTGTTTATGACTTGCGAACACTACGCGAGGATAAAGACTCTCTACAAACTGCTTGGATACTGGAGGCGTGGCTAAAGAGCCAGTTGCCGAAATGAAGTGATACGTTTGAAAAGAGAACGTTTTTCATGTTTTGGAAAGGAGAACTGTAGATTAGAGCAATGAAAAAAATGTTATTTTAAGACGCAGACGAAAGACTAGAATTACAAATTATGTTTCAAGCCGTTTATTTAACGGAAAGTACACATATTGTAAATATCTGTGTTTAACGTATAATACTTACAATTAATTCATTCAAGTGTTATTTCATTTAATTCAGAATTACATGCCCTGATCCTATATATATATATGGAAATTATCTGAGCAACAAAACATAAAAAAAGACATTTTTTTGGAAGATCAGATAATAGAAATTCTAATAATGTTATTATTTCTAATTTTTATTATTGTCATCTAATAAATTTTTAAATAGAGATCTAATTTATTATAAAGCATTAAAGACTTAATTAAAAACACAATTTATTTTTATGTTGAAAATTTAAAGTAAAACATTCCGCTTCCGTGTTCTTTTACCAAAACTGTATCATCCAAAAAGGGATAAAAGACGCGAACAAAAGAATAGGTGAAACTATTATTACAAAGGATAAACTTTAACTTATACAGCCAAAAAGAACTACAAAAATCACAACATGGCTTCCAAGAAGGTCGTTCGACGGAGTCAGCGATAGCCGAACTTTTCTCATTTATAAATCTGCTCAAAGAGAATAACAATTATATTTCCCTAATATCCCTAGATTTCAAGAATGCATTTGACCGACTACCCTGGCCAGAGACCTTAGAAGAATTAAAATTCCCAAAACTAAAACAAGCATTAATAAACATAGTAGCATCCTTTCTTTCAACAAGAGGAGCAATGCCGAATTGGCTGTCAAAAACGATCCACTGGTTTAGAAGGGGTTGCCCACAGGGGTCTTGTTTTGGACCTTTTATTTGGAGAAAATTCCTGAATAAATTACTGAGAATATTAAGGAAACATGGCTTTAAGATAATAGCATATGCCGATGATCTTCTTTTAATTATTTTTGGCCAAACAAGAAGACAGTTGGAGCAGATGGGAGGAGAGATACTACAAATAATAAGTGATTGGCGAAACAAACGGATATGAAGTTCTCATATGACAAATGTGTAGTATTAAATCTTCTCAGACCACGTTTCCTGAAGAGAGGACCAATATATAAATTGGATGGACACTCCCTTAAATCTGAAAATACAATAGATTACTTGGGCTTAACATTGGATAAAACACTGTCTTTTCTTCCGCACCAGAATAAAAAACGTATAGAAATTAATAAAATATCACCAAATCTTCTAAAATTTGCCGTTGCTTATGGAGGCCTTTCGAAGCAAATTTTAAAAATCTGGTACTTACAAATATTAGAAAAAAATATCCTATGTCGCTTCCTGTTGGTTTCGACACCTATCAGTCTCACACGGCTACAGGCTACTATCGGCAATTCAGACACAATGCCTTTTGCTCCTGTCGAGAGCTTATAGAAAATCATCAACGGCAGCTTTGAATGTATTGTGTGGCATTCAACCATTGGCGATCCAATTAAATACATTAGCAATTTCAGGACAGGTCCTACGTTTGGGAATTCCAATAGAGGACAACTTTCCAGTCTTCTATCAACCGAAAATATCCTCATCCATACCTTTCTCACATCAAGATTATCTTTTACTACAAGAAGGAGTTCCATCCACTTCAACAATAAATATATACACTGACGGCTCAAAATCAGATGCTGGCACAGCGTATGCTTTCTGTGTTTATAAAGAAGGAAAATGCATCCATACTCATCAAATAAAGTTACAAATATCAAATTCAATTTTACAGGCTGAACAACTCGCCATATTAGATGCAATATTATGGGCAGACTCCTCAGGAAACGGGAACTTCGTCATTTACACAGATAACCAGTCAAGTCTTGCATTATTGGAGAACATTTTTAGTACAGATTTTATCACATCAAAAATTATAATAGCCTTACAGAAAACATCTAAATCAATTAAATTTCAATGGATACGAGGACACACAGGTGTTAAAGGAAATGAACATGCAGATCAACTAGCCAAAGATGCTATAGCAAATATTAAGGTCCGAGAAATATTTCATCCATACCCAGCTTCACACGTTAAAAAGAAATTGAAAAAAGAATCCATAGACAAATGGCAGCAACAGTGGGATTATGGTACCACTGGCAGATTTACTTTCAAATTATGTCCAAAGGTATCAACAGACTTAATGTTAGTACATAGAAACTTGTATATCTTCTCAACTAATCATGGACCCTTCCCGTCAGACCTATTCAAAATAAATAAAGCTCCGTCGCCACTGTGTACCTGTGGTGAAATTGGTAACTCCCTTCACTATGTGCTCAACTGTCCATTAACATCAACCCTCCATATCCATAAATCAACCGCAATAGAACATCACTATTGGTTCAAATTTGTGCTGAAATCACTAATGCTATATACTAAAATAATAGAATGTGTGCGGATACTAGAAAACAATCAACTAATTTTTCAAAACCCACAAATGCCAATAGTTGAACAAGATTAGCACTAATGAACAGAAACATGAACTTCAGGCCAAACAGTGCCTAACTAAATCGAGAATATAAAATTTAGAAAACTCTTGTACATAGAACAGCCATACACTCAGGTTATCCATAACCTAAAAGTTATCTCACAACAAACACTTGAACTCATGATAACAACTATTAAACTAATGCACCTGAGAATATGTAGAGACTTAAGAACATTTTATTCATCTGCTGCTACTCATAATTAATCAATCATATTCGTGTTGAAAATAATGCACATTTTCGTCTGTAAAGCGCTCAGCTCATCTGTTCTATTATTACTTTTATTATTACATTTATAATTACTACTATTATTATTTTTACTATTACCTTTAATTCTTATTGTTAAAATTATTGTTAAATAATATTGTTTTTTTTTTTTCTTCTTTTTTAATAAACTTGCAACGCGGGATCTGGTAGGCTATGCCAATGGTGGGTTATCCCGCGTTGTAGAAAATGTAAAAAATGTTTGTCTGTGTGTTTGTCCGCGCGACCTTGTGTTTCTATACTCTCAACAATTGACTTACTTCAACAAGAAAACAACTACATTTCATTAATATCATTAGACATCCAAAATGCTTTTGACAACTTACCTTGGGACGCAACAATCCAAGAACTGGAATTTTTGGGGTTGGAGGAGCCATATGTTAATATCCTGAAATCCTTTTTATCTCACAGAGGAGTGAAACCAAATTGGCTAGCACAAGAAATTCATTGATTTAGGAAGGGGTGCCCACAAGGTTCATGCTTTGGGCCCTTCCTATGGAGAATCTTCCTAAACGCTCTCTTACGCCATTTAAAATCGTTAGGTTACATAATAATAGCTTATGCAGATGACATTTTAATTATATTAAATGGTAAAACAAGGCGAGAATTAGAAAAATTAGGAAAGGACATCTTAGATTATATTAGTAGGTGGATGTCAAATCACAACATGAAAATATCTTACAATAAATGTAAAGTTCTCCACCTTAGAAGACCAAAATTTTTGAAAAGAGCTCCAACACTCAAAATTGACAAACATTCATTAAAAAGTGAGCCAACTTTAGAATACTTAGGTATCGTTCTGGATAGTACGTTGTCGTTTCTCCCCCATTTACGAAAGAAAAGGCAGAAAATTACACAACTTTCGCAAGACCTATTGAAGTTTGCCTCAGCTTACGGAGGGGTAAACAAATTAATTCTGAAGATTTGGTACAATAGTATCTTGGAGAAGAAAATCACGTATGCTGCAGCAACTTGGTTTCACCGGATAAGCAAAGCCCATGGGCTTCGTCTGATCTCATCAATACAATACCAATGCCTGTTATTAGTTTCACGTGCCTACAGAAAAACTTCGGCGGATGCCCTTTGTGTTTTAACAGGTATTCTGCCCTTGGCACTTCAACTTGAATATATAGCAACAACAGGAAGAGTCTTACGTCTTGGAATCCCGACAGGAAATCAAGAACCAATATTTTACCAACCAAAAATTAAGTCAGATCAAGTTGAACCATTTAAAGAATATTTCTTTCAAATAGATCCAGAAAATACTCCACATGTAGAAATAAACATTTATACGGATGCTTCCAAGATGGAAGATGAAACGGCATATGCCTTCTGTGTGTATCAGAGAGGAGAGTTAATCCACGAGGATCAAACTAAGTTAAGTAAAGAAAATACTGTTTTTCAGGCAGAACTCCTGGCCATAGAAGAGGCTGTGCTGTGGATTAGGAACTCCCCTCATAAAGAAGTATTAATACACTCGGACAGTCTCTCAAATCTCTTAGCAATAGAAGATGTTTTTTCAAAAAATCTCATCGCAGTACAAATTATCAAACTACTCCAAGAAACAAGAAAAAAGATCTTCTTTAAATGGGTCCGTGGACATGTGGGTAATGTGGGGAATGAGCATGCAGATTCTTTGGCAAAAGAAGCAACCAAAGCCACATCACATTCCAAATACAAATTCTTTCCCAACCCTCCTTCTTACTTGAAGAAGCTTCTAAAATCATCTCTACACGAACAATGGCAGACTCGCTGGGACTATGGTACCACAGGACGGTACACATACGCTTTAGCCCCAAAAGTCTCGGAAAAGAGGATCCTGCTGCATAGAAATCTTTTTCTGTTTGCCACTAACCACGGCCCTTTTTCATCATATCTTTATAAATTTGACAGGGTTCCTTCTCCATTATGTGTATGCGGTCAGCGAGCTACATCATTGCATTATATCTTTAACTGTACCCTTACATCATATTACCATATAAGAAAATCTCCAAAAATTTCTTTGTCTCAGTGGTTCTCAGTGGTTTTGTCAAATCCATCATTTTGTCAAAAGATAATTGAATGTATGAAAGTTTTAGAAAACAACCATTATTTGTTTCAAAATGTTTTGCCATTTATAGATGATGATGAGAACGTATCTTAACAAATATACAGATACCACCAATTCAAAATAAACTTTTAGCCACAAACAACACGATTGAACTATAATTGAACTGTTGCAAGAACAATAGACTTTTGAACTTTTGTGTGTGTATATAATTATATAATATTCATCATAATTATTCACTATTTTACCTATTTTTTATATTCTACATTATTTTTAAAATTATGAATCTCTTTCTAATTTAGTATACATATACGTAGCTTTTATTGTATTTTTGCAGAACGCCCAGCTTTGCAGAGTAATTGAGCTTTTGCCGCTCCAACAAGTTTAAAAATCCTATTATCTATTATCTCATGATCTTATTAATTACAAATATCTAAATTTCTCTCGTAAACGCACAGTAAAAATTGGGCTTTCCATCGTGTATATATTGTACTTATATTGTATTTAATCTTAATATTCTCAATTGGCTTTCCTGTAGGTCCCTTCGGGCCTTTTATTTATTATTATAATTATTATTATTTTTTTTTTTTGTGTGTGTGTGTGTGTGTGGTGACGGCGGTAGTAGATGGAAACCGCTGGGTGGGGCTTGTGAGTGCTTAAGCCATTTGGTAGGCCTCCTCACCTAGCTGACCCTTCTCTGGGGCTAAGGAACGCATCGTATCGGGGGAGGTGTCTTTCGAAAGGGGGTGACCAGAGGGAGACATTTTTGCCATCCGCTAAGCCCCCCTTGTCCCCCCGAAAGAAAAAACCCTACTGGGGCCCGTATCTCCGCTTCCAAGCGTCCGATTGGTAAGAATGGGGTACCGTTCGACGGGGTTCGACCTCGGGGTAAAGACCTCCACCCTCCCCCGCTGGTCCCCATCCCCCCCCAAATAATTCAAATATTGTGACCCATCAGCAGAAGAATGGATCCAGTGCTGTAAATACCAAGAGTGGCGGCATAAGGAATGTTCCAATTATGAAAATGGTATTTTTATTTGTGACTATTGTTAGCTGCACAACTAAACAGTTCAACATTACGTTACAATCCATTATGCTTAGTCTGATGCTTTGTAAGACGTAAAAGCACAGTTATCGATTGTTAAACCATGTAACATATTCAAAAAATAAAATATATTCAACCTTTTACAGTGTTGTCATCTTGCTCCAAGGCCAAAGTCATGTTGCCCCAGCACTGGGGTAGGATGACGATTTGTTAATGTTATGAAAAAATAAAATTATCCTTTATTTTTTTTTATTTGAAAAATTAAATGGTAATATATTTAATATTGCAAGGAATACTCTAACAGTTCATGTAAAATTAATTTTACTATACTTAAAAATGAATTAAAAAAACAACAAAAATTGTTAACATAGTCATCTTCTCCCGGTCTCCCCTACATTTTTTTGTTTTCTTTTAAATATCTCTATAGAGTTGGGATATTCATGAATGCACACCATGTATTTTCTGCCGAACAAACATTCTCTTAAGTGATTTGCGATCATAGAGCTACAATATCCAAATATGAAACGGATACATTTAATCCTTGCTTCAAAATTCTATTTGAAGTGCAAATACCAAGATACTTTGGAATCAATAGACATCTACACTATTGTAGTAACGGAAGGCATTCGAAAGAGAAAAAGCAAAGAGGTACAAGTCTGCTTAACATATATCTCTTGCCGGAAAATTCTTTCATCTGTCTCAAATAAGTATGCATCAAAACACGATTTGAACATGAATATATTTTCTGCATGATCCACTGTAAAAATATTTAAAATCTGTATTATTTATTATGTTTTAGATATTTTTAGATACTTTTTACTTTCTTCTATCTTTACAAGAAGAAAGTATTGGATTCATGAAAATTTTCGAATTCCGGTTTTCGACGGATTTACATGTTTTAGGGGTCAGAGATTCCAAAAAACATGTTTTTACAAAATGTCTGTCTGTGACTCTGTGAGTCTGTCTGTCTGTCTGTCTGTCTGTCTGTCTGTGTGTATGTGACACAAATTTTGTGGGCGCTCTATCTCAAGAACTAATGCACGGAATTTAATAAAAATTGATATTCAGTTAGTCCCTAATACAAATTGATGCTGATTAGTTTTTGGTGTAAATCGCTCAACAGGTGGCGCTGCTATGCTGCATTTTTCACGATTTTTGCAATAGCTTTATCTGAAGAACTAATGCACGGATTTCGATCAAACTTCAGATTTAGTTAGTCCTTGATATGAATTGATGATAATTACGTTTTGGTGTAAATCGCCCAACAGGTGGCGCTGTTATGATGAATTTTGCAGGATTTACACGATTTCCATAATAGCTCTATCTTAAGAACTAACGCCGGGATTTTCATCAAACTTCAGATTCAGTTAGTCCTTGATATGACTTGCTACTGATTATGTGTTGGTGTAAATCGCCCAACAGGTGGCGCTTCTCTGCTGCCTTTTTCACGATTGCCTCAATAGCTCTATCAATAGAACTAATGGACGAATTTTCATCTAACTTCAGATTTAGTTGTATGTTGACGCAAGTTGTTGTTAATTAGGTTTTGGTGTTAATCACCCAATAGGTGCCGCTGCTCTGCAGGAATTTTCACGATTTTCGTTATTGCTCTATCTCAAAAACTAATGTACGGATTTTCTCCAAACTTCAGATTCAGTCAGACGTTGACATAAATTGTTGCTGATTAGGATTTGGTATAAATCACCCAATAGGTGGCGCTGCTAGGCAGCATTTTTCTGAATTTAGACGATTTCAGCGATAGTCATATCTCAAGAACTAACGCACGGAATTTCATATCGTTAGAATCCTCATGAGATGCATAGATTGCCATTTAATTTTGGCAGTGTGATAGCGGATTTTGAAGTATTAACATGTATGAGATAGAAGAAAGTTTTGGGATTGGTACATCCGACTAGTTTTTATTTGTATACGCATTTAATGTATTTTTAGTTTTTTAAATGAAATTACGCTTTTAAAAGATATATATAATACGTATAATACAGTGTAATCTCCCAACAGCTGATAGTGGAGGAATCTCTCTTGAAATTTTAAAAATGAAGTTTATTAAATATTAACTGATATGTACAAAATTATTTACATTTGAAAAAAACTATATATATTTTTTTCTGTTATTTAAGAACATAATATTCTCCACCAAACCACTCATATTATTTCTTAAAACAAAACCAGTATTTACTCGGATGCACTACCCGCATCAAACGCATATCAGAAACCACCACTGACTCTTTACTCCTCTCTTCACTTCAATTCACCTCCGATTGGAGAGTTTGTCTCTTCATTTAAATTTGCTTAAGTAAGAAAAAAGGTCGGAAGGAGATTTGTTGCATGACATACAGGGTGTCCATATTTAAACGACTCTATTTTAAAGTTGTCAACAAATGAAGCTATTCTACAGAAAATTGTGAAGTTTTGTGGAGGACATAATGAATGGATGGGAATTTGTTTGAGCAAAAGAAAAAATAAATAAATATTTTGTCGCCAGAGTGCGTTTTGTAATGAATTGCGCATTTAGCGTACACGTAGAACAGTTTGCATAGTTTATTACAACAAACATATTCCACATCGCGACAAATATTTTTGGCTACCATCGAGAATCGTAAGATAGCATATTACACATTTGATCGCAGTGTGTTCTGTTAAATGCTAAGAACATGTTTTGTAATGCTGTCTTTAAGATCAATTAATTATTGTTGTAATAAAATCTGTAAACTCTTGTAAATGTATTTGTAAAAACGCTGTCTGACGGCGAAATTTTGAACTATTTTTTTCGCTCAAACAAATTCCCATCTCTTCATTATATCCACCACAATTTTTCACAACTTTCAGAAGAGTAGTTTCGTCTGTAGGCCGCTTTAAAATAGGATCATTTAATTATAGAAATCCTGCATATATGTGTATATAATTTTAATATTGGTCTTGTGTTTAAAATTTTATTAAGAACAAAACTGCCTTGTTACCCTTTTGGGAATTTGTTGCTCAGAATATTTTCATCCTAATATGCATTCTCATGAAAGATGTGTGATCGTAACACTATAATATCCGAATTTGAAACGGATATGTTGAATGCTTTTTCAACACAAATCTTTCAAAATATCTGCTTTCTGTTTGAAATTCAAATCCGAGGATATTTCAGTTTCAATAGGCATATGCACAACTGAAGTAAAAAAAGGAATTCGAGAAAGAAAAAGGAGTGAAATGCAAAACCTTTTCAAAATATTTTATGCTAGAAGAATTCGTTCATTTTTCTCAGATTCGTAAATGTCAAAACATTTTTTACAATGAAATATATATTTCAGAAACATTTCTGTTACGTATATAATTTGTAACAATGTTTTAAAAAGAATATCAAGTAAGAATATTACATTATGAAGAAGATTGAAAAATAAATTTAATTTCTATTTTTATAAGCATTTATTAACATTATTTTTGCTGTTAAAATGTTAATTCTATAAAGATTAATAACTTGACAAACTCATTCCACTGTTTTTTTTTTTTTTTCGAATACAGCTATTAATTTCTTTGCTTAAAAATGAAACACTTCATAATTATATATAGTATTTATACTAGTTAGTATAAAATTAGTAGTTTTTTTCGTTTTTGTCGGCATTTTATAGCATTCTATTTAAAACGAAATCTTAGAATTTTCTTTTAAGATATAGTCGTTTTACATTAACAAGAAAATTTCAAATAAAGTAGTTTGAAGTTATTTTATTAATATTCCTTAGATTAGAATTTGCCAGATCAAGCAAAGGTTTTGAATCACTTTCCAACGCATTCTATTTACTATAACAACTCTCCATCATTTAATAGGCAGAGACATATGTGAATTCTTTTGTATAATTCTATGTATAATCTATATATTTGTATATATAAGAAATTGTACGTTAATGTAAAGGAATTATTTTGTGTACCCCTGAAACAAATTATAAATGCACCACAATTCATTTTCAAAATTAAAAATGTCATTGTAATTCTAAATAACAATTATAAATTAAATGACAATCCGCGAAAAATTACGTGAGTTGCTGCACGGGCAGATAAACGAAATGCATAAAATTTTTTTAACTATGTATCAAAGTCTTAAAAAACAGCTTATTAGACAGTATAAATTTTATTTTGGGGAATATATTATATATATATAATAATAATACCAACGTACAAACACACACACTCATATGTATCAACATATTGTAATCATGTAATTCATATGTGCTTGTCTCGTCTCATAATTGCGGTTCTATATTTTATTCGCAAATGTACTTAAACGGTCTCAGGGCTCTTAAAGATTTAAAAGTTTCGAAATTTAAATTTTTTTAAATGTTAAACTCTTATCTTTTCTGAACATTTTGATATAATAGTTTCCTTAAAATTCCCATTAGAACAGAAGTTATGGCTTTTAGAATTATACCCGCTCATTAGCGTTGCCGAAATTTTGAAGTTATATTTCTTCAAATGACGTTATTGGGCATAACGCGCACGATATCTTAAAAACTTTTGACTATTTATTCGTAAAATTTTTAAAATCTAAGTTTCATGTTAGTCTGTATAAATTGAACCTAAAGTTTCCTTTTCATTGTAAAAAAATATATATTTTTAGGCGATTATATTGTTGAAATTTTCTAAATTTTGTATTAGCTAAATACAAATCTACCATATATATATAAAATCCTAATGAATCGAATTGAAACGAATTTATGTAACGATTCTATGAAACGACTGATTAAACAACTGATTACGCTTCACGGCGATTTCTTCTAGAATATGGAATACTTTGCGATGAAATTAACACCAAAAATCCGTATTAATCCACAGATCTCAAAACTGGTATTAGAATTATAAAATTAGAATTAGTTTTCGAAATATTATTTTTTTTCTAATTTTCAATACTTTTTTTCTAATGATGGCAACTCATATTTTAATCATAAAATATATTTTTTTTCATATTTTAGAAAAAGTTATTTTAAATTAATTTGGTGACGAGTTTGGCCTCCCTTAAATGTATGCTAAGAAATGCATCATGTTACTTTTATTCAGAATTCAATTTGTATTTCATTATCATTTTATTTAATAAAAAACTTTCATGTAAAATTGAAACCTTTAAAATAAATGGCTTTTACTTCATTCTTTTTTTTAAACGAAACGAAAAGAAAAATATTAGACACAGATGTCATATACGCAACGGGTTACCTAATTGGCGCCAAAATGGCATTATTTTGCCTGACATGGTAACCCGGCTATTGTTGCTTATTTATTAATAAAAGTTTATTTGAATTTATTTTCTTTTTATTTACAAAAAATGTTATAAATTGTTTTGTTCTATAGTTATTAATTAATTTTTTATTTATTTATTATTATTTCATTTTAAAAATAACAGAAAATAATTTAAAAATACATATGTAAAAGGTATTTGAAAACGAGGTTTTCGCCAAACTGTCGTAAAAAAAAAAATCATGCCAAACCCGGTGCCTATGTGACAATGCAACAAATCATGAGATTTAATTTCCACTTCAAAGCAACGTTTTAATGTTATTACTTCTCCCGTCGACCAATTTCGCCAAATTATATAAATAGCCAAATTATACAAATTTACATATTTTTTTTTATTTTAAATAACAAAAGAACAAATAAATTAGTATAACATTAATAAAAATACAAATAAAACGTCGAAATAAAAATCACTTGATGGCGTGAACATGTGTAACTTCCTTAAAGTCAAGTGAATGTGACATTTACGATCAACCATTATTGGCATTTAATCTTATAGTTTGGCGACAGATTTTTGGTCGATGGGAAAACCAAGTAGCACCGTTTTAATTTACCACTCGAAAAATAAAAAAATGCTAACTGGTGAATTGAAAAAAAAAGCTATTGGCGAAATTTTCACCCAGCTAACATAAAAGTACCAGGAATTCTTTGTGATCATGGCAACTTTTATGTAGTTTTATTCGAAAAAATAATTTTGATTCTTTAATCAAAATGGAAACCTTTCTTATGAAAAGCGAAGGGATCAGCCCGTTGTTTATGGCAGTTACATGACTTGGACTATTATAATATAAACGAAAGAATGGGGATAGAATAATATTCGCCGACTTATCACACCTGTAGCTGGATAACATTAAAGTACCAAAATGGCCGCCTGGAATATAAAAAGCGAAGGGATCCGCCTGGAGCTGTTGATGATAGTCACATGACTTAGGCTATTATTATACAGATTGTTTTCAATTTTAAAAACAGCGCAAAGAATAATATTTCTTAACGATTAAATTTTTTTTTCACGTGACTATTAAAAACAGAAAAAAAAAACTTTAAAATTACTATTAAATGAGTACGTGTTAAAGGCAGGAAAATATTGAAAATTATGTCCTGAAAATTGTATTTACACGTGAATATTAAAAGGGAAAGGAAATTTTAAAATAATAAATAGATTAATATGCGTTTAACCCTTTCACGGACAAGGCACTTCTATTCTTAAAATCTTGAAATCAGTGAATTGCACCAGAATTTACAAACAAATTTCGAATTACAAAAATGCTTTTGTTCACTTACTTAATAAAAGGGAAATTTTCATCCCAATATTCTGATGCTAATGTGGCATTTAAGAATTAAAATTAAGTGGTCCAAAAATGAACCACCGCCCTTGAAGGGGTTAAAGCAGCAAATTTTAGTAATTGTATTATGTCAATCGTTTTATTACGCTGTTAAAAAATACCGAGAGACGAAGACTCCGTTTACTTAATTCATTTTATTTTAGCTTCTGTTCAATTTTAACTGATCTTCTTTAACCAAACACGAAAACAACCATTGGATGTCTTAACAGCAACTGATTATACCTTAAATTTTTGAAATCAAAGGGAATTGAATGGAAACCCGTTTACAGGGAGATCGCTACAGGTTTTTTCAGTATAATTCAATCTTCTCTAATCTTTTTAAAACCGATCAGATTAGCGTGCTTTTAGATTCTACAGTGTCTGAACGGGGGTTGGCGAGCGTAGCTTGCAGGGTGCAGAGCCCCCTAGTAAGAAATATAAAAATGTTTTAAATATAAACTTATTTAGAATCAGATTAATTATTAAACTTATTTAGATTCAGATTAATTATTACAATCTGAAGTATACGTAGGCACAAAACTTTTCATTCTAGTTGCAAAATGTCAGTTTGGAGCCCCTGAAAATGTTAATTATGCATCTTGAAATTTTTTAAATAGTACATAAAATGAAAGAACATACTTATATCTTTCATCCCAATTAAAATTGTGTCTTAAAATCACACACATTTTAAGATATTAAATGTTGAAAATGGTCGTTTGGTTTTTCATTTTTTGCAATATTAAGAGTTCTGAGACCCCTTAAAGCTTTCTGATTTTTTAAATCCCATTTTTTCATTCAATTTTTTTCTGTGTGGGTTGGGGAGTATATACTATAGATAAAGTATTTCATCTCTAGCTGATAGCTCGTTCAAGGATGAGATTGTACATGTTTTGTGAAATCTATACTGGTTTCTTTATAACAATTTGACGAAAAATTTAACTATTTTTTCATTTTTTAAGAATTTATGATAGCAGGTATCAGTTTCATCTTTCATTTTCCGCTTATTTTTCTATGATAAGGTCGCCGATATATATACTCGTATATATATATATGAGGACGTGAATTTCAAAACTCGCCTTATCCAAAATTTAAAAAATCGAGTTTTTTCTACCAATCTATTCTATTGGTAAAGCTGCACAGAAAAAACACTATAATCTGTAAAAAAAATATTTTTTTCCTTTATTTTTGGGCTCTTAAAATATTGGTTTGGTTTCAAAACTTGCCTTATCCACTAGGGAGTTGGCAACAAAACTAGCTTTATCCTTGGGCATGCGTAAAACCAACGAACGGCTAGCTTATCAGCTACTATTACGGTAATTTTCATTCATTTCTCTGTGACCTGTTGCTATTTTCGTTTAAAGATTTTACCTGTTCTATTCATACAAACTAATTAAATAAGTTTTACAGCATGTCTTATGTGTAATGGGCAGTGAATAAACTCTTGCATTTTGTAGTGGAATTGTGAAGAATAGAAAAAGAAATACGAACACATGGGCTAGTAAAGAATACACGCAAAAGAAAATTAAAATGTAAGTTAAAAATGGGGAATCGCTTTCTATATTTCTTACTGTCAGAAGATGTTAAAAGATTTAATTTTTATTCTCAAGCATAAACCTAAGGCATTTCCGGGCCTTTCAAAGGTATTACGATAAGGTACTATATAAAGACTAAGAACCATGGCCATCTTCAAATTTGTGGAAGTGTATTTCGGAAGATTCTTGGAATATCAAAATTCAGAGTGTAAAAGTTTTGCTAGAGGCATGTAAAACTAAACTTTCTTCTTAAAAAGAAGAGAGAGGGAGTCCCCGTGAAGCAAGAGAATCTTAAGGATGTCCACAGATTGTTAAAAAAACATTTTGATGAAAACTGGTCAGAAATGGAAGTGCTTACTTTCTATAAAAATATTATTTCTAAGGAATCAGAACAGAAGGAAATGTATATATATATAATATTATATGTTATATAGATTATATTATATTAAATTCTTTTTATAAAAAAGTTATTTTAATTATAAGCTATTTATGATAAGTTTTATTTGATTATTGATAAGTTTGCTTTTGTATAATAAAACGTATTACTAAATTTTAATCATACTTATTGCTCCCGTAAGGTTTATTTTTTAATCCAAAATATTATCATCCGATGACCAAAAATAGAAACTATTAATTTTTTTCAGCAAGTATGGTAGAGATTGGCAACAAAACTCTTCTTATCCAAAACTTTTTTCAATTAATTAATTAAATGAATTAAAGTAGATTTTCCAATGTAACACGATGATATCACAGAGCAACTAGCTATAAGTATACAAAAAAATGGAGGTATTCGATGCATGGGGTCACAGTTACAGGTTTTTCGCGATTTCCTAAAATTTGATTTTTTGGATAAGGCGAGTTTTGAAACTCACGTCCTCATATATATACTTGGGAACAAGTTATTCTTTAACTGAAGCTAATTATTTTTATTTTTTTTTTATGAATTGCAATTTTGTAGTGTCAATAGCGATGTTAATTTTTTGGCTTTCAGATATATCGACGATTTGATAATTTTGAACTGTGATCGCGATTTTTTGGTGATATAATGTAACATCTATCCTGATATGCTGGTTTTGAAAAAAACAAATGATAATAATAGTGCTGCTGATTATCTCGATTTGAAAATAAACATTTCAAACGGTATACACATATCAATCTACAATAAACGGGATAACTTTAATTTTGAAGTTAACCAACCAGTTAATTGTAGTTCAAATGTCCATAAACGCGTTTACGTCAATTGGGTCAGATTTTTCGCTACTATAAACTCTGTTCGAATAAAAATTTACTTTTTAAAGAACTTTTTAATTTAACCAGCATTTTGTATTATAAAAATAATATACCTTTGAATATCATTAATAAATATACTAGTTTTACAGACAGTCTTCATTTTGAGGAGTTGCTATGCGATTGACAGTTAAGGATTTATATTACTTAAAGCCTTTTTTGGACGGTTTTACAAGGATGTCTGCAATTGTGTGGCAACAGGCATGGAACGAGCATGGACAGATTATGGATCACTGGAAATTGGTTATTGTTTTTTGTGGCTATGTGGCTCGGACATGGGTAAAATAATTTTATTGTTTCAATATACATTACACATACGTTTTGAATCAGTTGTATCTTTGTCAGTATGTACTTTTGTATCAGTATGTACTGTTTATTGTGGCGTCGGTTCAGGTGGGGGAGTGTTCGCGATATGCTTTCAATTGTTTTTATGCATTTGATTTATACTTTGCGACACTCTGGCCGAAACCCACCGCCACTACTGAATAATAGTTTGTTGTAAATTGTAATTAGTCTGAAACATTGCTGTGCTTTTTTAAAATGCCCACCGCTGAAGAGGCCACAGCCTTTTTTTTCTTTCTTTCTTTCTTGTTTAGGTTATCTGTTTAAATTTCTTGGATGTTTTTTGGTTATTCTTAGTTTATTTATGGTGCAAGATTCTGGGTCTGAAGAATGCATCTAATACATAATGTGCTATATATACTCGTATATATATATATATATATATATATATATATATATATATATATATACAGGGTTTGTTAGGTATTTCAGAACATGTGTTATAGATGAAGTATCACCCTGTGTATCATAGTTACAAACCTCCTTCTGTTATATGTAAAGATGTCAGAAGCTAGACGAACTGAGGAAATGAAGAAGCATGCTGTAATTGCCTCATTGGCTGTAGAACACTTCAATTTAGAGATTGACATATTCTTGAAACTCGCCTGGTTACATGTCGTTAATGTATGGAGAGAACTGAAGACTGTCAAGTTTCATGTGGCAAACGTGTTATGCAGGAAACAACATTGTTATCAATATGAAATCATCCAAACATCAGAATTTGTTAGTGAACTCGATGAAAATCCTACGAAGTCGATAAGAGCACGCGCTAGGGAGATGCAGATTAACGAGGCCGCAATCTAATGTGTGATTCATGAGACCCTTCGTTAGAGGTCATACGTGATGCGAAGAGTTCAGTTCTTGCCCGAGAGAACTAGGAACAAATCTGACCAGAGACAAGCACCTCTTTAATAAGCTGAAACATCAAGAGGAGCCAGGAATGCTCGTGTTTCTTTCCAATGAGAAAAACTTTACCCAGGCCAAGAAAGTGGACCGCAAAAGGAATGGTGATGGTATAAAATCCTCGAAGAGGTTTTGACAGGCACGTGCAGGAAATTTCCAGCTTCACTGATGATTCTGGGTTGTCTTGAGAAGTGAACACGATTTGATACATTCACATTTTTTCTTCAAGGTGCCAGAGTCAACGCCATTGCTTGTACCGTGGTGTTAAAGCACTAAATTATAGTTTTGTAAAACGTGTTATTTTACAAAACTTGAGGCCGTATTTTTTTAACAAGAGTTTGCACTATCCCATATGGAAGACAAAAATAGATGGCTGAAGCATTTATGACGATGTCATCCTCAACTTACCCCCCCCCCCCCTTCTAGCTACTCAGATATTAACCGAATGGCCTATTACGTATGTGGCGTAGTTGAGAAGGACTTCAATAGTCATCCACACAGTGATGCTGCGGTCCTCAAGGTAGCCTTTGCGTATGCAGTGGCGAATGTTCCCAACACTCATCTGATCATTACATGCAGTCAGCTTTGACATCCTGTAGAGGCGGTTATTGCTTTGGCAGTGATTTCAATGAATGATAGCATTCAGTGTGTATGTGGTCGCGTATACAGAACGTTAAAATTAAAAAAAAAATGCTCTATTTCTAGTGTATGTTCCTGTTTTAAAGCAGGCGTTGATTTGTTCTCAAATGTCTGACGCACCCTGTATACATAAATATATATATATATATATATACTAGGGCATATTTCATGTGCTTTGAAACAGCTGAATTTCCTTTAAAACGTAGAAGTGTTTTTATCTTATGTATGCTTAGTCAGTATTTTCTGTTTTCGAAACCTGCACATCTCATTTACGGTCCTTTTGCTTAGACATGGGAAAGTTTCAAACATATTATGGTCTAAGGATTTTTAACCCTTTGCGGCCCAACGTCGTCTCTGACTCGACATCATCTTTCTTTTTAAAGCACTTTCTATTGATACCAGTGTATAAAATAAACGTAAAATTTGTCTTATTTAATCAAGAAAATTCCTCGATTAATAAAATAAAGTTAACTATTTAACAAAAAGTGGTGTCAACCGATTAAAATTCGTGTAAAAGCTGGTGGTCCGGGAAGGGTTAATCTTTTAATTGTGATGCACGAATTAATGAAAGAAAACTAGTATATTATTGAGGTTTACTACATAAAATTCTTCTTTAAAAAAATGTAATTTAACTTTTATCGTTATTTTGCTGGTATACACAAAAATCTGCATTACAGGTACAACATTTGTCTGTCAGAGGCTATTGAATGAAATATATTTTAATGGAGTACGATTTGAACTCCTTCATTTATTGTCTCTATCCAATTCTTTAATTGTATGCGAAATTACGCCTGTTTATTCAATGAGAAATAAAATAATTGAATAAACATAAAACAACTAAAATGTTGAAGAAATGAGTTAAATTTAAGTACAAATAATGCACGCGCAATAGATTATACATTAAAATTGATAAAAAACTTCTTTTTACATGGTATGTATAATCCATATGCAGAGAATTATAGAAGCATGCCGTCGGTCTATAAGGTAACTAAAATAGTACATATTAATATAGTTATTATTTTAAAATATGCAGAAGCTTAAAACATTTCTTAAGAAAAATACAGGGTGTCCAGCGAATAAGACCCTGATTTCAAAATTAAATATCTCAAAAACAAAGATCAATAGAATTATGCGGACAACGGTTTGATTATTAGCTAAGCTATAAAAATGTTATACAGAAGTTTCAAAAATTAGTTACAAAAACCGCTAACAGATGGCGCTGTAATCGCAATGCCTATAAATTGTGTTTTGAAGTCCAGAGTACTAGCGTCTCATTATTAGATGGCTTCCTATGGCAGAACGAAAATTGGGAAAGGCCACTTTTTCGTTGGGGTGATGTGCAGAAGAGGAGACATCTGGTCAAAGCTTTAATTTTAGAGAATTTCAATTAATAGAATTTTCAATAAAATTTTTAGCAATCATTATATAAGAACTTATTAAAATATTTTATTTGGGTAATGTGCAGAAGCGGAGCCATGTGTTGTCAGAATTGAGATTTGTTTCAAATTTTGTTATAAGCTACTTCGGTCCGGATACCAGTATCTCTGTGGTATGTCTTTTCTCTCCTAATTGGTAGATCGTGGAATCGAATCCAAGGAGAGGAAGATTTGAAAAAAAAAATGGAAATCTTTACTTTTTAATGTTTATTTAAACTGTGAAAAAAGTTTGAATTAAAAAATACAAAGTTTCTGGTTTTAAAATTTAATTAAGCTAAAAGAAACCCCTGTTTTCAAAATCAATGAGCATTTTTAATAATGATTCATAAATCATTTTTTTTTATTATAGAGAATAGTTTGAATGAGAAAATTCAAAGTTTCTATTTTTTAAAACTTAATTAAGTTAAAAAAATAATTTTAATTTTAAAAACTCGTTTTCATTTTTTTTTTATCACTGAGCACAGAAATATGTTTCAGATTCTAGCGATAGGATCCGAAGTGTTGGAAAGGAATGCAGCATCCAAAATACTTTTGCTTTGACGTTGATGATATGACTTATCATCAATTCCTTTTAAAAAGGAAATAATTTAAAGCATAATTTCTGTCTCGAAAACTTTGTTTACAAAGAAAAGAAATATATGTGTAGTGCAAAAACCAAAGTATTTTGCCATGATTTAAAAATAAATGAAAAGTGCAAAATTACTTTTTTATTTATAATAATTCAGGTATAAACAATAATACCAAAATATTATGCCATGATTTAAAAGTATAAAAAATAAATAAAAAGTGCAATATTATTTTTCTAAATATATGCATTTTGATTTAAATAATTATATGGCATAAAAAATTGAATTTAATGAAATATTTCAATAAGTTCTTATATAATGATTTCTAAAATTTTTATTGAAAATTCTATTAATTGAAATTTTTTAAAATTAAAGCTGATGCAATAATTCTATGACCAGATGTCATTACTTCTGCACATCACCCCAATGAAAAAGTAAACTTTCCCAATATTCGTTCTTCTGTTGGGAGCCATCTAGGAATGAGACACCTGTGCTCTGGACTTCGAAGCATAGTTTACAAGTATTGCGATTACAGCGCAATCTGTTAACGGTTTTTGTAACTAAATTTTGAAACTTCTGTATAAAATTTTTACAGCTTAGCTAATGAACGAACCGTTTACAGCATATTTCTACTGATCTTTGTTTTTGAGATATTTAATTTTGAAATCAGGGTCTTATTCGCTGGACACCCTGTATTTTTCAATGCTAAACTTTACAGACTAGTTTTTAAACATAAAATCATGACTGTTACAGGAATGGCTATTAAAAGAGTCGAATATTTCTTTTTCCTTTTTTGAAAAATGAATTACATTTTGAGTTGTAAGCGATTATTGTCTGTTAATGAAAGTTATCGGGCCGTCACGAATAGAAATTCGACTGAAAACTCCAAGTTTGTGAAATTCTGTTCCTATATATTATTCTATATTTGCTACATAAGTACTCCTGTAAGTTTCATGTGGTTACGAATAAAAATGATTTCAGGGAGGTGTCATAAATTAGCTAGTTTGGATTTGAGAATCTTCTTTAAGAAAGAAAAGCATAAGCTGGACTAAAGTTCAATAAAGATTAGAATGTTCCCACAAGAATAACGATTATAAATATATTTTAATGAAAATTATTTTGAATCTTGTATGTGGAAATGGAAAAAATCCTAAAAAGGTGTTTTCAGCTATGTTTTAAGAAAACCTTTGGTGAATTACAAACAGTTATAAAAAATTGCAATCCGTATACGTCTCAACAAATCTCATGAATTTGAATGCACTTTTGTAATCTACTTTTGAAACTTCTAAGTTTAGAGATCCTTAACATCTTGATGGTGGCGTTCTAAATATGACCAAGGATTCATTAATTCTTAAAAGTCTCAAAACACCCTTAAAATATAACGACGTCTCATCTTCCTCATAGTTATTGCTCATCATGCCATCTGGAATGACAGGTTAACAATAGTTCTGGTAAAAAGGAAAGGCTTGGTAGATTTTAAGACATTTACGTTCTTTTCAGAAGGGATGTCATCTAATCGATAGTTAATCTTATCTACTTGTGGCAACCCTATGTGTTTATTTCCTCAACTCAAATCATCTCGCAAGCTAAGCCTGCACAGCACGTTCGGGACCCCAGACTATAATTTATGTTCAACTAGTACAATGTAGTAATTCGCTGTGCTCTGCCCTGCCAAATCAACAAAGCTAATTAGCAATTAAGAACAACCAAGAAGCAAATACCGTTATGTTGCTAATCACGCGGTTCACCGCCATGTTGCAATCTGACGAATTCCGCTCCGCGGCCATTATATCCACAATACCGACTCGGTTCATATTCGACACTGCTATTTGTCCGTATATTTTTCTGGCATGAAATATTAAATATTCTGAAACATATATGAAGGCGATTGCTATCTCATAGAAACATGGAATTCTTATTTAACTCGTTTGAGGTATAGCGTCATATTAAAAGAATATTTAGTTTCATAAAATGTTATTTTGTTTTAACAATTTGTTTTGTTATTATCTCCATGCAATATTTATAGAATGCTAATCCTAATAATATTATAACTTTGAAAGTATGAAAAAGTTTGAAGTTAGCATGAAAACGGACGATGAAATGCTTCTGAATTCATCATCAATTCTATTAATTTTTTATAATGTGCAAAATGTTTGCTTAAGTTAATAATATTCAAACATTTTATTTGTTTATAATGCACAAAAAAAAGTTATGAAGACAAAGCCTACTCTCAATCAAACTAAACAATATAATATTCTATTTCGTTTGTAATACTGTGGCATTTCAAAGAAACAAATGTGAAAATTCATTTCAAATGGCAGTAATAGTAGTTACTGCAATGTTAACCATGCTAAAAATGTACATGATTCAAATGCCCAGGAGTGATGAGGTTTCCGGATTTATGCAAAATATTTTTTAATAATATGCGCATAATGAAAATTGGCAAAAAATATTTTGCAATTTCGCTTTTAATTCTTCGAACACAAAATAAGTATTTTTACACTATTGACATTTTGTTGGAGATAAATAGAATGTACAGCAATATTTTTGGAAAATTGATGTTTCATTACAAGTATATCTGATGACACTTTACCAATATTGGTATTTTTGTTTAACTAATAGCGATAGCAATCAGCGTTAAAAATTAACCGTATTATTGCCTGCAATATATATACCAGAATTTTTAAATAATATTTTTGCTTTATTTAATGTCTGACTTTCGTTGATAAATTAAAAGGAAAATTAATATTTCAAATGTCCGGTAGATATTTTGAATTCGGTATTCCACTAAACTGGCAAGACCGCTAGCGATTTTTGCAAATATTAGCAAAATATAACCAACATAACTCATATTAGCTTTCAAGGTAATTGTGTTCCTGAATTTTTATTTTCAAACAAATGATTTTGAATGCGATGAATATTATTATTAGGATAAAATAGTAATTATAAAAAATCAAAAGACACAATCACTCTTGTGTTTTTGCATCAGGTATATTTTTATTAAGGTTAACATCGCAGTAACTATTATTAATGCAATGTTAAATTAATTTTTCCAGTTTTATTTTATTTCACAGTATTATAAACGCAATAGAACATTACATTGATACATTTGATTGCATGTAGGTTTCATTTTTATACATTTTACTTAATGTTTTATAACGAAATAAAATATGTAAATTTTATTAAGTTAATTGAAAATTTT
The DNA here is from genome assembly GCA_963932465.1 of Maratus speciosus. Classification (NCBI taxonomy): domain Eukaryota; kingdom Metazoa; phylum Arthropoda; class Arachnida; order Araneae; family Salticidae; genus Maratus; species Maratus speciosus. Next base: position 61,670,069 of record OZ010788.1, read on the forward strand.
GCGGAATGGAAAAAATAATGTAATGGATAAATACAGCGGAAATTAATTAACCGTCTCCCTTAACTTCTCTGGTTCTGCGAAAGTTGCGCCACTTAAGACGCAAGGCACAGGGGACGGAAGATAAAAGGGGTCAGATTTGAAAGTTCGTTCGCCAAGACGCATACATATGTTAAAGACGCCGAATTTCTTATTTTTAGAAGATCTGAATTCTTATTACGTCGTTTGTAGGCCGTCATTTAAGGTACTGTAAGTATTTATTTCTTATACATGTCATGTATTTTACGTTGGTAAAATGCTGACAGTATCATACTGTGAGTTTTAGGACACTCAGTTCATCTTACGGGAAATGAAGCTCCGTCATATTGGGAAGTAGCGTGGTCCCAATATCGTCCCCCTTGCAGTTCTTATTTTCGTCCCGGGGACGAAATTAGGAGTGCTTTTTCATGATATTTTTTTTATTTTTTCCTCGTGTTTGGATGGCTAATGTATTTGCTATGTTATTCTTCCACTGATAATTAATACATTTCTTTGTGCCTTATATTAATGTAAATTAAATTACTTATTCATTTAGAAATAAATTTTGATTTAGTTATAAGTTTAGCCTCGACGTGTTGGATTTTTGCGGGGGCGAAATTGGGACCATTATTTTTTTCCTTTGCATTTTTTAGATACTTTTGAAAAAACAATTTTTCGCATTGTTAAAATTTTTTGTGCAATATTTGCTTATGTTTCTTAATGCGTGAGTAGTTAATCTATGTAAAATCCAAATTTGGTAGATTTTCACTGAAAATTACAACTTCCAAGGGCCTAAAAGTGACTGGGGGACGATAATAGGGCACCTTACCCTAATATTATTAAATGCAACATGGCCATAATAACAAAACTAATTGTTCAAGCAAAATAATACTCAGTGAAAAGACATGTCATCTTAATAGGGCGCGATACCCCTACCATGTAAATTAATAAATCCATGTTTCTATGTGATAAAGATCGAATTCGTAAGTGATTTAGAATATTTGAAAGTACGGAGAAATATTGGTACCTTACTGGTAAAGGTATTGTGAATATGTCCGCGGCCAGGATCGAAACATGTTCAGCTAGATATCCAACCGGTAAGTTCGGGCTTTGTCAGCAATAAAAAAGAAAATGCTCGTCTTGAAATTACTAATAACTACGTAAATGAAATTTCTTTGGCAATGGTGGGTTTAATTTAAAACAATTAACTAGTAGATTAAATGGGTACATAAAATGAAATAATGTTATAATACCTAAATAATTATTAGAAATAAAATTAACCGCTGATGGACAAATATGTGTTTTTCATATTAAATGTGAAATTTATATAAAAATCTTTTCCTGAATTTAGGAAATATACCTACAAAAATTTAATGTTTATTTATTCAAATAAATATATAATAATGTTAACTCATTGATGTATGTACTTTTGATCGAAATTAAATTATAATGAAAAGGTACTGCAGAATTAAGCACCATTAAAACTCTAATTTCAAAAGAATCTAAATACATGTTTTGCGAACTAAAATGTTTCGATTGACTCTTTTTTTTTTTAAATATGTAAATAACTGAATATAGAATTTTACTACAGAAAAATAGGTTTCCTGAATGCAGTGTTAAATTGGTTTGATTTTAATAATCTGATACCCCCCTCCCCACCTTTTTTTTCAATCCCCAATATATCTTATAAATCGAATTTAAATTAATAATTATGCTAAAATATGCGGCATTTTAAGATAAAACATAATAAAATAATTCAAAAATCTATAATATTATTCGCATATTTCTGTTACGTATGTGTGGAGAATTTATTTATATTTTCGATTTTTTATTATAATTATGATTAACGATTTTAAATTTTATTAAATATAGAAACAAAATTGAAATAAAATTTCATGTGTAAAAGTAAAATATTTTGTCAGGAAAAAAAAATCAATATTTTAACTGGATAAAAAGACTTTGATTTCCCTTTTTTCGAATTTTTTTTTGCCTCTTGAAAATCATCCTATTTCTCATTGTTTTTTTTTTTTTTTTGCACAAATACAATTTTTATACTAGACATTCAACACTCTCAACAAAGATAACAAAAAGTATTATTTAATAAGAAAAATACATTTTCTAAAACAAGACGAATTAAGGAAACGCATTTTCATTTCTGAAAATTACAAATTTCGTTTACCATTTTTATCATTCATTTTCCAAAAAGTCTTAATATATATTTTCAGATAAAAAGACTGTAGTTTAATAAAAGCTCCTTTTTTAAAGATTGTTTTTTAACAAAGATAAATTTTATAAAATCTTTGTGTATTTTTCCATTTACATTTCATTCAAAGAAAACTCAAATACTAAATAAATTACAAAAATATGTGAAACAGTTTAAAGTAACGAAGGACGCCTTTTTATAAGACACAGGTGTTTGGTTTAGTTACACTGTTAGAAATTCCAGATATTTTTGTAAGTAATGAAGAACAGAAAGTTAGAAAAGCATTTTTGCATATTAATAAAGTAAGAATTTCCAGAGTATTTGCAAAAGGAAAAAATAGCCTAAAATTTGGATAGAAGAAAATAAATGCCACTTATTAGCCATGAGACAGTAAGAATATTTCGTAAAACAAATCAAGCGTGATCTAATACCGTAGGAAAAAATATAAAATTGTTTTACTTCAAAAGAAGATCTATTATTTTTAAAAATATACCCAATTTTGTTTTCGGTATTCCAAAATGTCAAACTCTTTCGTTTCTGAATATTGAAACATTCCATTTTACATAATTTCGTACTTTTTACAGTATAATTCTTATATTTTCAAACGATTCTTATAAAGAATGTTTTCAGTTTCAATAATCGTTTAAGTCTAATTGCCGAAACGTCCGAAAACGTTCTTTTAGTACCCGGATTTAGCTGTATTTTTTTTTTGTTATATTTGGCTCATTCGTTCGGAAAATATAGAATATTTTATTTTGCGCAATAATGCTTTTCTATAGCAATTCAGACGATTTTTCTATTTTTATTTGTTGAAAGGAAATGGCTCATATAATTGAAGGATTTAAACGGTAAATTATGGATAATAAAATTTCCTAATTAGAACCATGCATTATTCAAATTACTTTTACATTTTTTGTATACATTTTTAAATTCGGTGTATAACTTATGGAGGGATTTTATATATGTGTTCCAATAATATCAAATATTTTCTTTTACAAATTTGCTTTTTTTTAAATGCACGTACTTCATTGTTTTAATTTTCTTTTAACTATTACCTAGCAACGGAACTACACCTAAAAATATGGTAAATGTCTAACTCTATGGTATGTCTAACTGTTTGGAGTCAAATCAACGTCAAAAGTGATGAATTAATGCCTTTTGCGTTTTTACATATAGATGGAATTTACCCCAGAAATAAAAAGGACGTGTTCGATTTATTTTGTTCAAATAATTTTCTTTTAAATTAAAAAGTTCATTATTTTCATAAGAAATAAATTGAGTTTCGGACTTGCTTTCTCTGCGCTAAAAAAAAAATCCTAAATTTTTCTAAAATGCCAAAAATCGCACATTTGAGGCTTTGCTATCTCTGATGGGGCATGAGATAAAAATTTGAAGTTCTGGTTTCTGACAGTATTGTATGGTAGTGTTATGCACAAGAAATTTCAGGATGAAGATTTGGCTACAAGATGAGATTTGGCAAGGGCAGCATGTCAAAACAATACTGCCAGACTAATATTTTGTTGAAGTATTTATTTCAGAGTGTCACTTAAATTTATATTTTTGATTATCTTTAAATAATAGTAACTGAAAATAAAGCCCTTTGCAATTAATTAAGCTTAGCAATTAATTAAAAAAATAATTATGCCTAAGGCCATACATTTTATATGGTTTCAGTAATTTTTGTTGTAAGTAATTTTAGTAACTAAAAGAAGCCTCAGCACTTTTACACACACACAAAAAAAAATTATACAAGACCTGAGACAAAAACAGAATAGGAAAAGAAAAAAGCTGTTAATGTTGTCATATGTGTTGAGACATGATCAAACGTGTCAAAACACATTCTTGCTTGTTGGTTTAAAAATCCCAATTTTGATCTTTCTGAAAATTTTATTTGTAGGAACCAAGTCTTGTCATCACTTGATAACTTGATTGAAGATCTTGACTCTGCTGGCTGATAGAAATAAACTTTGAAATCACTATCTGCAAGTGTCACTTCATTAATAATTCCTAGCTTACTTCTTATGCAAAAATGTCATTTTTCTGCAGTATAAATTTTGAAAGGGCTATGGATATGTTTATTTTCTGAAAATTACTTGAGGTTGAAGCATGGTAACATCGTATAATGTGTCATTTACAGGAGCATACTTATGGTAGGAACAAGTTTCAGGGGCTGGCAAGCATCATTAAAATTGTGGGGGTTTTAAACTAACAAGCAGGAATGTGTTTTGACAGTGTTTTTGTTTGTTTTGTCTCAGGTCTTGTATAAAAATATTTTTTTCTTTATGTAAATATGCTGAGGTTTCTTTTAGTTACTAAAATTGCAACAAAAATTACTGAAAACATACAAAATGTAGGCCTTAGGCATAATTATTTTTTTAATTAATTGCTTAGCTTTGCAAAAGGCTTTACTGTTACTATTATTTAAAGATAATCAAAAAAGTAAAATTAAATGACACTCTGGGATAAATACATATCTGAGACTACGACAAATAGTTTGGCAGTATTGTTTTGACATGTTGCCCTTGCCATATCTCAGCTTGTAGTGAAATCTCCATCCTGAAATTTCTTGTGCATAACACTACCATACAATACTCTCAGAAACGAGAACTTCAGATTTTTACCTCGTGCTCCACCAGAGATATCAGAGTCTCAAAAGTGCAATTTTTGACATTTTTGAAAAATTTGGGATTTTTTTTTAGCGAAGTGAAAGCAAGTCCCACATCAGGAACTTGGCGTGTGAGTACAAGTATTTTCAGCCTATTTATAAGAAAAATATGTCATGTTGACAGTTTTCCTTGCTAGAAAAATTTCCTCTTGTAAACGGACAAATTTTGGAAAGAAACTGAAATTTTATGCTTAAATTTTTCCAATAAGCATTTAGTTTCGGAAACTACTTTATTACCGAATTTTTAGCCCAATGTATTCTGTACAAATTGATTTAATCCGCACTTGAATTGGAGAAATAAACGATGAATTATATTTACAATTTCCTAAACCCTTCATGTGAGAAAATTGCTGCAGATGATAAAACAAAGATTGCCGCCATGGACAAACAAAAATCAATAAAATTAAAATAATAGTCACTTTGAACTTCCATCATGTTACGGTTGTTGTACAAAAACTTTCAGAGTTTTTAAAAATGGTCGAGCAACCAGTGCTGGACCACATGAAATGGATTGACCCTAAGAATTAAACCAAACTTCATATATGTGTTTTAGCTATGGCCATCAGGTCCTAGTTGAAATTGGGGATATTCCGTCGAAGGAGACGCTGAGATAGCGATTTTTGTGCCGTTTTTTATTGTATAATAAAAGGTGTACGAAGATATGTATAGGACTGAACAAAACATCATGTATATTCATATGTAAATTTCACGTTTTTGATTATTGCTGTTAATTCACAGTTGAAAATGGGAATATCTATGGGAACTCTAAAAGGGACCCGGTGGTAGCGAACTGAGTGCGATTTTTACGACTTTTAACAGTTTAAGTGAACAAGCCATGAATATTTTTTTTACGAAATTTTATATTTAGATGTGACATCGTAGGTCGAGGTTTGGATACAATTATAGAAATTTCGGACTGAATGTAGCGCTTTGATAGAGAATTTTCTCCGATATTCGAGACGGGTGTGATAGCTGTTGAAAAGAAATTCATATTAAATCATCTAATTGTTCAGTATAGGTTTAAATTGCATATTTTCAATAAATAAAAATGTTCACATTTTTTGATATATCATAGGTACCATATCAAACTACCCAATGTGAAAGCAGTGTTGCAGCGGGCAACTTTTTTTTTTAAATTCAGGTTTCTTAATTGACGCCACTTTTCAGAAATGGTAAAATTACCTTTGTTTTCTCCTTAATTTTTCATCGGTTGGTTGATTTGTGACGGCCGATTATCTACACTAGGGATATAGGCCCGAGGGGGAGTGCCCTTCGTGGGGGTCTTTCTAAGGGAACCTAACCCGTATTAACGCATGGAAATCCATGGCTCGAAGAAAACCACGAAAACTCCGAACGATTAGGCCGACGGGCGCGATTGGGATCGAACCCAGCACTTCCGGTCTACCAGTTTCGAGAGCAGAACCTCTCAGCCACTGGTGGGGCTAATTTTTCATCGAATATGGTTAAATAAGACGAATTGTCCTATTTCAAAAAGTGGTGTCAATCAAGAAATCTGAACATATTGAATGTTCATGTTTAATGTTTCATGTTCATGTTTCATGTTCATGTTTCATGTTCATGTTTCATGTTCATGTTTCATGTTCATGTTTCATGTTCAATATATCATTTTTCATATTGAATAGTTTGACATGGTATAGGGGATAGTTTGACATGTTTTGAGGTTATTACCCCTTGTTTACACTTCGTTGCGAAATTTTATTTCTCCCTTCATCCACGCTTTAAAAAATATTATTGGCAAAAATTTTGAAGTCTAAAAAAAAAAAAAAAATAGCAGATATATTATCTAATCACTTAGTTTTTTAAAATGCATATTAAAAAATTACGCTATTTGAAGTACAAGCATGTATGAGATAGAAGAATGTTTTGTGATTGCCACATTCGATAAGTTTGTAAAGGGTTTTAGTTTGTAAATATGTAAAGGGTGCAATACTTCAAATTTTAAAAATAATGTTGTTTACTTTTCTTAATGTTACTAATGGGATTTTTTTTAAACGGCAAAATTTCTTTGTTTTAATTATGCGAGGCAGAAAAAGCTACGAGAAATATAACAAAAACAGATTCTTTGAAAAATGCCGGATAAAGAAAAGTACATCGCACATTAACGAAAAATAAATAATAAAAAATGTATTCCGTATCTAATGTGGAAGACAATTTTTATTACGTTTTTTTAATATTTATTCATGCATAAATTTTTATAAAACCCATCCTGACTTTAATTTCTTTCACACTTTAAAAATTCTAAATTCACACTCATCTTTTAGATAAAATTTCTTTTCTGCAATTTAATTTTCTCTCCGCCTTTTCGGAATCCCTTGTGAATAGAATAACATCATAGAACCTTTTACAGACTGCTTTATATCCTGAGAAAGTTTACTTAATCTTTTTTTCATCTTCGGAAAATGTTATTTTTATAAAAAGAAATAAAATACCTTTTTTAAACTGACATTTAGCAAAGGTATTTCTGTATACTTTATTAACATTTTAATATATAACAGAATATTTTTTAATTGTCTTATTGATTAAAAATGAAGAAGCTCTATATCAGTGTTGGCAGATTGGGGACTTTTTTATCCCCAGATTGTTGATTGTCACCGCTTTTTTGAAATAGAAATATTCGGCCTATTTAAAAATAGATTGACAATTCTAAAAAATAATGTGAATTATACTATTTAAAAAAAATGGTGACAGCCAATTAATCGGAATATAAAAAGTCCGCAATCTGGTAACACTGCTCTATATTGTAAAACAAAACATGCCCGTGAGCAGTGTTGCCATAGGGTTACTTTTTTAAAATTCAGATTTCTTGATCGCCACCACTTTTTGTTTAAATGAGAAAATTTCCTTTGTTTTCGGCATAATTATTGTGTCATTAAATAAGGCGATTTTTAACATTTCAAAAAGTTGTGCCAATCAAGAAATCTGAAATAAAAATCGTAGCCCAGAAAGCTGACATCCTATGAACGGTGATAACACTTTACCAAGAAATTTTGCTTTTACTACAATTTATATAACGTCTGAATATTGCAGAACTTTACATCGTCTAAAATGAAAAAAAAAAAAAGAATCTAGTGCAATTTTTTTAGGAAAACTGTATATCAGTTTACGGACTTTTTGTGGGTTTTCACGAAACGAAAATTATAAAAATTTTGGTTGCTTACATTACATATGTCTCATAAAAGGAGTTTTTGTGTCAGTATCTTTGTTTTGTAACATCTTATGTAATTTCAGATACAGATGCAATTTGTCCGTGGTTAAAAGGTAAGTGAGTATTCCTTTAAGGAAAATATAAAATCTCCTTTACAACGAGATTTTTATTTAATGAAATTACAATTTAAATCGTTCACACACTCATACGCGAATTCTAAAATACCACAATTACTGAAAATTGCAACTATAAAGTTAAAGTGAAATTAGAGGTTTTGACACTTCCCCTTAAAAAAAATATGCTTTTCATTAAAAAAATTCATGAATAAAGTGTTTATCAGTATATCATTTATTGAATAAAACCGAGTTTAAAGTGACAGTTCTGAAAGTTTATGTCCTAAAGTAGGGGTTCTCAAACTGTGGTACGCGTACCATAACTGGTACGTGAAGCTCTGTTTACTGGCACGCAAAATTCCGATACTGGTACGTGAAATAAAATAAAAAATACCGCACGTGAAATAAAAAACAGCTCAATCTCCCACCTCGTTCTTCATTTGTTAGATCATCGTCTCTGTGTGGTGGCTACTCTCGGTTATTACTGTTTTGACAGCGTTCTGCTTTCTCTTATTTTAATGTAATTTCAAAAAGTATTTTTAGATAAATGGAACTAATGCTTCGGTAGGTGTAGAATTGGCTTTTCATCCCCCCCTGAAAAAAAAAAAGGAAAAGTGTTCTTCTATTACTATATTGTATGTGTGTATATTATGTATTTCAGCGAACCTCGATCTCGTATTAATAAGTAGTATATTTTCAGAAGGTATGTGAATTTCTTATATATGTTACTCATTAATTCATTTTTCTTATGTGTATTTTACTGGCGATGTGAGCATAGTATTCATATAACAAAAAATAGATGCCAATGTCTCGTTAAGTATTGCAGCTTTTTTTCTACCAAAACACTGTATTTTGATAATATAGATATTACTAAAGTGTGCTACCTTTTTTTAAAATTTTTAATATCAAGCAGCCAATCTAAGAACCAATTTAATTGCCGAAACGTCAGTGAAGGCTTACTGTGGAGACACGAAAAGTTTTGGTTTCTGTTAGTCTGTCTGTCTGTTAGTCTGTCTGTCTGTTCCGCGATAACTGCCGCAAAAAGCATCCGATCGGCTTGAAATTCACTGGGCATGTTGATGAGGTACCCGGACTTAGCTGTATAGTTTTTGGTTAAATTTGGTTCATTCGTTCGGGAAATATGGAACATTTTATTTTGCTCTATAATGCTTTTCAATGGCAAGTCAGACGATTTTCATTTGTTGAAAGAAATGGCTCATATGAAAAATGGATTTAAATGGTAAATTTTTGATGCTGAAATTTTTAAATAACATTATTAAATTATTCCAATAAATTATGTCAATATATTTGCGAGATTTTTTTAATTAGGTTTATAATATTGGGGGGAATTTTATGCATGTTTTCCAATAATATAAAGGATTTTGTTTTATCAAATTGACATAATGCATATTTCATTTTTTTTCCTTTTCTTTCTCTGTTGCCTAGCAACGTCCTAATGATATTAGTATAATTGCGTGTATAATGCTTGAGTAAAGCCAGCGTCAAAACAGATGAATTAATGCATTTGTATCTTTGCATATAGAAGGATTTTAGCCCAGAAATAAAAATAGGCAATATTTCATTTATTTTATTGAAATATTTTGCTTAAAAATACAAAAGTTCATTATTTTCATAGAGAATAACGTAACATTTTCCCATAACATTTACCAATATTTCTTTAATTGTTGCCAAGAAAATCAAAACCCGGAATAATATTTTCTTTTAAACAATTTTCAATTGAAATGTTTTGTCGTGAAACAGGAAAATGAAAAATAAAATTAAGAATAGAAAAATTAATATGGCGGCATATTAAAAATAAAAAGAAAACTCTCGAGTATTTCTTAATATAACAAGATGAAAAGTTTTGAGTAAGTATGCATAGCAGGTGAATTAAACGTCATTTATCGAAAACAAAGATGCTGGAATAAAAAGATCTTGGGTAAAATAAAATTAACTATTATTCACAGAGGAAAGAGATAGATGGAGATGCAGTATGCCGTAAAAACAGTTTGCAATACGATGTGCGTTATCGCTCAGATTTAAATGCCCTCATTCGGCCCAAACAAAACAAGCACGTGGAACAGGGACCAAATTCTTTGACTTCATCCGTTTTTTTTTTTTTTTTTTTTTTTTTTTTTTTAAGGACGTCGTTGTGTTGTGCCGAATGTAGCGATTTTAGGGTTACATTTTTGGTGTCACTTCAAGATTTATTGTCTGTGTACGGTTAACATGAATATTTTATTTTAAATTTAAATTTTATTAATTTATAAAAAATCTTATGCTTATCCTTATAAATCACAGCGTAAAAAAAATCTAAGATATACTATAACCATCCGCACAATCAATAAAAAATTACGAATGTAAATTTAAATAGACTACGGGGGGTTCAGGGGGGCAGAGCCCCCCTGAAGAAATGCAATTTTTGATTTAAAAAGTTACCAGAATAAGTAGCTCATCAGAATTTCAGAACATCAATGTACAACCACTTGTTTAACACTTTTAATTTCTGAAACTTTACGAAGTATCTTGTATGCTCATAAATATTTATGTAATTTGAAAACTTTAAAAAGCGATTTGTAGGAAGTTGAATATTATGCAATGAGTGTTAAAAAACAATGACTTGCAAAGATGACGTTGAGGCTCCTGATCTGCAGATTTACTAGTTGCCGTAACGTCAGTGAAGGCTTACTGTGGAGACACGAAATGTTTTGGTTTCTGTTAGTCTGTCTGTTAGTCTGTCTGTCTGTTCCGCGATAACTGTCGCAAAAAACATCCGATGAGCTTGAAATTTAATAAGCATGTTGGTGAGATGCCCGAAATTAGCTCTATTGTTTTTGGTTACATTTGTCCCATCTGTTCGGTAAATATGGAACATTTTAATTTGCATCATAATGCTGTTCTATGGCATTTCAGACGATTTTCAAATCTTCATTTCTCGAAAGAAAATGGCTCATTTAATTAAAGGATTTAAATGGCAAATTACAGATGCGGAAATTTCCCAATAATGGTCTTTAATTATTCCTATTATTTCGAAATTTTGTCAAGACATTTGTAATTTTTTTTTTTTTTTATTAGTAGTATATCTTTTGGTAAAATTTTATACATGTGTTTCAATAATATAAACCATCTTGTTTAAAAATTTACTTATTTGAAATAAACGTTTTTATTTTTTCCCTTTTCTTTCAGTAGTTACCTGGAAACTGTATATTTCAAGATTTATCGTCTGCGTACGGCTAACGTAAATATTTGATTTTTAATTTAAAATTTATTATTATTTTTTTAAACTTTTGAAAAGCAAATAGATAGCAAATGTCGCCAATATCGCAACATTACCAATATCGAAAATGACATTATAATTAGTGGAAAATAATTAGTTCCATTCTTAAAAACTAAAACAATAACTAGACCGCATGAATAAGAACATTTTTGTCAAGTGTTAATTTTTAAAGCCGCTACACTTCAGAAAATATTAATTAAAATTATTTTCCTTTTAAACAGAAAATTGCACTTTAGTTCATAAAACCTAAATGTTTCAGATGATAGCATTAAAGTAAAATCATATTCTTCTATCAGTATCGAAATGAAAGCTCGGGAACTCGAAGTATATTGAATATACGTTTGTAAATCGTAGTTTGGCAACAGGATTTTAATTCCACATTTCTTTTAGCTTTAAAGTTGTACAATTATTTTGTCATTTTAAAAAAAAGCTTTCTAAAATAGTTTTTTTACAACGTATTCTTGTAAAGTCTGGTAAGAGATCCATATCCTATTCTGTTTTCTGGCGATAAATGTTTCAGTCTGGTTGTTGCGATCACCAGCATTTGGGGTTTCTTTTTTAACCATTTGGAAAAATGGTTATTGTCCTCGGTCAGGGTAGGAAATCAAAAACATATCTGAAGCGTTTTATTAGTTGGATCCCGCATTTTATTCGTTTTCTGGTTGGTCTATACAGTAATCTGTATTTTCCCTTTACTTTCAACAGAGATGGCTACTTCTGTTGCCACTATTACAAAAAAGTAATAAAAACTACAAAAAAAAATAATAACTCAGAAACAAATTGAGATACAGCTTTCAAAGAAATTGCATTTAGTTTAATCCATGGCGTACGTAATGTATGACCAGCTCCATAGAAGTTTAAAAATTTACGGTACGGAAAATTGTAAAACTAAAATTTCTTTTAAAATTTGTTCATGATGTGTCCAGGAATGTTAATGTTTAATCAATGGCGTACGTAATGTATGATCAACTCCGTGCGATTTTTTATGTCTTAAATTTTAGTCTTTGAAAAAATCATTTTCCAAATGGTCGTTGTAATTTGTTAAATTGCTTTTTTATTACTTGAATGCTACTGGTGGAAAAGTAATAATTTTAGATACATATTTTTTAACCACTTGGAAAAATGGTTATTGTCCTCGGTCAGGGTAGGAAATCAGAAACATATCTGAAGCGTTTTATTAGTTGAATCGCGCATTTTATTCGTTTTCTGGTTGGTCTTTACAGTAATCTGTATTTTCCCTTTACTTTCAACAGAGATGGCTACTTATCAACTTATCTACTTTTCAACAGAGATGGTCTATACAGTAATCTGTATTTTCTTTCTACTATCAACAGAGATGGATACTTCTGTTGCCACTATGACAAAAAAGTAATAAAAACTACAAAAAAAAATTAATAACTCAGAAACAAATTGAGATACAGCTTTCAAACAAATTGCAATTAAAAATGCATTTTTTTTATATACGACGATATAAAAAGTAATATTGTGGGATATTTAGAAGTTTAAGAATGAAATTTCATTTAAAATTGGTCCAGTAATATTAATGTTTAATCCATGGCGTACGTAATGTAAGACCAGCTCCGTAGAAGGCCAGGAAGACCAGCTCCGAAAATTGGGAAAGGCCACTTTTTCGTTGGGGTGATGTGCAGAAGAGGAGGCATCTGGTCAAAGCTTTAATTTTAGAGAATTTCAATTAATAGAATTTTCAATAAAATTTTTAGCAATCATTATATAAGAACTTATTAAAATATTTTATTTGGGTAATGTGCAGAAGCGGAGCCATGTGTTGTCAGAATTGAGATTTGTTTCAAATTTTGTTATAAGCTACTTCGGTCCGGATACCAGTATCTCTGTGGTATGTCTTTTCTCTCCTAATTGGTAGATCGTGGAATCGAATCCAAGGAGAGGAAGATTTGAAAAAAAAAATGGAAATCTTTACTTTTTAATGTTTATTTAAACTGTGAAAAAAGTTTGAATTAAAAAATCCAAAGTTTCTGGTTTTAAAATTTAATTAAGCTAAAAGAAACCCCTGTTTTCAAAATCAATGAGCATTTTTAATAATGATTCATAAATCATTTTTTTTTTATTATAGAGAATAGTTTGAATGAGAAAATTCAAAGTTTCTATTTTTTAAAACTTAATTAAGTTAAAAAAATAATTTTAATTTTAAAAACTCGTTTTCATTTTTTTTTTTATCACTGAGCACAGAAATATGTTTCGGATTCTAGCGATAGGATCCGAAGTGTTGGAAAGGAATGCAGCATCCAAAATACTTTTGCTTTGACGTTGATGATATGACTTATCATCAATTCCTTTTAAAAAGGAAATAATTTAAAGCATAATTTCTGTCTCGAAAACTTTGTTTACAAAGAAAAGAAATATATGTGTAGTGCAAAAACCAAAGTATTTTGCCGTGATTTAAAAATAAATGAAAAGTGCAAAATTACTTTTTTATTTATAATAATTCAGGTATAAACAATAATACCAAAATATTATGCCATGATTTAAAAGTATAAAAAATAAATAAAAAGTACAATATTATTTTTCTAAATATATGCATTTTGATTTAAATAATTATATGGCATAAAAAATTGAATTTAATGAAATATTTCAATAAGTTCTTATAGAATGATTTCTAAAATTTTTATTGAAAATTCTATTAATTGAAATTTTTTAAAATTAAAGCTGATGCAATAATTCTATGAACAGATGTCATTACTTCTGCACATCACCCCAATGAAAAAGTAAACTTTCCCAATATTCGTTCTTCTGTTGGGAGCCATCTAGGAATGAGACACCTGTGCTCTGGACTTCGAAGCATAGTTTACAAGTATTGCGATTACAGCGCAATCTGTTAACGGTTTTTGTAACTAAATTTTGAAACTTCTGTATAAAATTTTTACAGCTTAGCTAATGAACGAACCGTTTACAGCATATTTCTACTGATCTTTGTTTTTGAGATATTTAATTTTGAAATCAGGGTCTTATTCGCTGGACACCCTGTATTTTTCAATGCTAAACTTTACAGACTAGTTTTTAAACATAAAACCATGACTGTTACAGGAATGGCTATTAAAAGAGTCGAATATTTCTTTTTCCTTTTTTGAAAAATGAATTACATTTTGAGTTGTAAGCGATTATTGTCTGTTAATGAAAGTTATCGGGCCGTCACGAATAGAAATTCGACTGAAAACTCCAAGTTTGTGAAATTCTGTTCCTATATATTATTCTATATTTGCTACATAAGTACTCCTGTAAGTTTCATGTGGTTACGAATAAAAATGATTTCAGGGAGGTGTCATAAATTAGCTAGTTTGGATTTGAGAATCTTCTTTAAGAAAGAAAAGCATAAGCTGGACTAAAGTTCAATAAAGATTAGAATGTTCCCACAAGAATAACGATTATAAATATATTTTAATGAAAATTATTTTGAATCTTGTATGTGGAAATGGAAAAAATCCTAAAAAGGTGTTTTCAGCTATGTTTTAAGAAAACCTTTGGTGAATTACAAACAGTTATAAAAAATTGCAATCCGTATACGTCTCAACAAATCTCATGAATTTGAATGCACTTTTGTAATCTACTTTTGAAACTTCTAAGTTTAGAGATCCTTAACATCTTGATGGTGGCGTTCTAAATATGACCAAGGATTCATTAATTCTTAAAAGTCTCAAAACACCCTTAAAATATAACGACGTCTCATCTTCCTCATAGTTATTGCTCATCATGCCATCTGGAATGACAGGTTAACAATAGTTCTGGTAAAAAGGAAAGGCTTGGTAGATTTTAAGACATTTACGTTCTTTTCAGAAGGGATGTCATCTAATCGATAGTTAATCTTATCTACTTGTGGCAACCCTATGTGTTTATTTCCTCAACTCAAATCATCTCGCAAGCTAAGCCTGCACAGCACGTTCGGGACCCCAGACTATAATTTACGTTCAACTAGTACAATGTAGTAATTCGCTGTGCTCTGCCCTGCCAAATCAACAAAGCTAATTAGCAATTAAGAACAACCAAGAAGCAAATACCGTTATGTTGCTAATCACGCGGTTCACCGCCATGTTGCAATCTGACGAATTCCGCTCCGCGGCCATTATATCCACAATACCGACTCGGTTCATATTCGACACTGCTATTTGTCCGTATATTTTTCTGGCATGAAATATTAAATATTCTGAAACATATATGAAGGCGATTGCTATCTCATAGAAACATGGAATTCTTATTTAACTCGTTTGAGGTATAGCGTCATATTAAAAGAATATTTAGTTTCATAAAATGTTATTTTGTTTTAACAATTTGTTTTGTTATTATCTCCATGCAATATTTATAGAATGCTAATCCTAATAATATTATAACTTTGAAAGTATGAAAATGTTTGAAGTTAGCATGAAAACGGACGATGAAATGCTTCTGAATTCATCATCAATTCTATTAATTTTTTATAATGTGCAAAATGTTTGCTTAAGTTAATAAGATTCAAACATTTTATTTGTTTATAATGCACAAAAAAAAAGTTATGAAGACAAAGCCTACTCTCAATCAAACTAAACAATATAATATTCTATTTCGTTTGTAATACTGTGGCATTTCAAAGAAACAAATGTGAAAATTCATTTCAAATGGCAGTAATAGTAGTTACAGCAATGTTAACCATGCTAAAAATGTACATGATGCAAATGCCCAGGAGTGATGAGGTTTCCGGATTTATGCAAAATATTTTTTAATAATATGCGCATAATGAAAATTGGCAAAAAATATTTTGCAATTTCGCTTTTAATTCTTCGAACACAAAATAAGTATTTTTACACTATTGACATTTTGTTGGAGATAAATAGAATGTACAGCAATATTTTTGGAAAATTGATGTTTCATTACAAGTATATCTGATGACACTTTACCAATATTGGTATTTTTGTTTAACTAATAGCAATAGCAATCAGCGTTAAAAATTAACCGTATTATTGCCTGCAATATATATACCAGAATTTTTAAATAATATTTTTGCTTTATTTAATGTCTGACTTTCGTTGATAAATTAAAAGGAAATTAATATTTCAAATGTCCGGTAGATATTTTGAATTCGGTATTCCACTAAACTGGCAAGACCGCTAGCGATTTTTGCAAATATTAGCAAAATATAACCAACATAACTCATATTAGCTTTCAAGGTAATTGTGTTCCTGAATTTTTATTTTCAAACAAATGATTTTGAATGCGATGAATATTATTATTAGGATAAAATAGTAATTATAAAAAATCAAAAAACACAATCACTCTTGTGTTTTTGCATCAGGTATATTTTTATTAAGGTTAACATCGCAGTAACTATTATTAATGCAATGTTAAATTAATTTTTCCAGTTTTATTTTATTTCACAGTATTATAAACGCAATAGAACATTACATTGATACATTTGATTGCATGTAGGTTTCATTTTTATACATTTTACTTAATGTTTTATAACGAAATAAAATATGTAAATTTTATTAAGTTAATTGAAAATTTTGCGGAATGGAAAAAATAATGTAATGGATAAATACAGCGGAAATTAATTAACCGTCCCCCTTAACTTCTCTGGTTCTGCGAAAGTTGCGCCACTTAAGACGCAAGGCACAGGGGACGGAAGATAAAAGGGGTCAGATTTGAAAGTTCGTTCGCCAAGACGCATACATATGTTAAAGACGCCGAATTTCCTATTTTTAGAAGATCTGAATTCTTATTACGTCGTTTGTAGGCCGTCATTTAAGGTACTGTAAGTATTTATTTCTTATTCATGTCATGTATTTTACGTTGGTAAAATGCTGACAGTATCATACTGTGAATTTTAGGACACTCAGTTCATCTTACGGGAAATGAAGCTCCGTCATATTGGGAAGTAGCGTGGTCCCAATATCGTCCCCCTTGCAGTTCTTATTTTCGTCCCGGGGACGAAATTAGGAGTGCTTTTTCATGACATTTTTTTCATTTTTTCCTCGTGTTTGGATGGCTAATGTATTTGCTATGTTATTCTTCCACTGATAATTAATACATTTCTTTGTGCCTTATATTAATGTAAATTAAATTACTTATTCATTTAGAAATAAATTTTGATTTAGTTATAAGTTTAGCCTCGACGTGTTGGATTTTTGCGGGGGCGAAATTGGGACCATTATTTTTTTCCTTTGCATTTTTTAGATACTTTTGAAAAAACAATTTTTCGCATTGTTAAAATTTTTTGTGCAATATTTGCTTATGTTTCTTAATGCGTGAGTAGTTAATCTATGTAAAATCCAAATTTGGTAGATTTTCACTGAAAATTACAACTTCCAAGGGCCTAAAAGTGACTGGGGGACGATAATAGGGCACCTTACCCTAATATTATTAAATGCAACATGGCCATAATAACAAAACTAATTGTTCAAGCAAAATAATACTCAGTGAAAAGACATGTCATCTTAATAGGGCGCGATACCCCTACCATGTAAATTAATAAATCCATGTTTCTATGTGATAAAGATCGAATTCGTAAGTGATTTAGAATATTTGAAAGTACGGAGAAATATTGGTACCTTACTGGTAAAGGTATTGTGAATATGTCCGCGGCCAGGATCGAAACATGTTCAGCTAGATATCCAACCGGTAAGTTCGGGCTTTGTCAGCAATAAAAAAGAAAATGCTCGTCTTGAAATTACTAATAACTACGTAAATGAAATTTCTTTGGCAATGGTGGGTTTAATTTAAAACAATTAACTAGTAGATTAAATGGGTACATAAAATGAAATAATGTTATAATACCTAAATAATTATTAGAAATAAAATTAACCGCTGATGGACAAATATGTGTTTTTCATATTAAATGTGAAATTTATATAAAAATCTTTTCCTGAATTTAGGAAATATACCTACAAAAATTTAATGTTTATTTATTCAAATAAATATATAATAATGTTAACTCATTGATGTATGTACTTTTGATCGAAATTAAATTATAATGAAAAGGTACTGCAGAATTAAGCACCATTAAAACTCTAATTTCAAAAGAATCTAAATACATGTTTTGCGAACTAAAATGTTTCGATTGACTCTTTTTTTTTAAATATGTAAATAACTGAATATAGAATTTTACTACAGAAAAATAGGTTTCCTGAATGCAGTGTTAAATTGGTTTGATTTTAATAATCTGATACCCCCCTCCCCACCTTTTTTTTCAATCCCCAATATATCTTATAAATCGAATTTAAATTAATAATTATGCTAAAATATGCGGCATTTTAAGATAAAACATAATAAAATAATTCAAAAATCTATAATATTATTCGCATATTTCTGTTACGTATGTGTGGAGAATTTATTTATATTTTCGATTTTTTATTATAATTATGATTAACGATTTTAAATTTTATTAAATATAGAAACAAAATTGAAATAAAATTTCATGTGTAAAAGTAAAATATTTTGTCAGGAAAAAAAAATCAATATTTTAACTGGATAAAAAGACTTTGATTTCCCTTTTTTCGAATTTTTTTTTTGCCTCTTGAAAATCATCCTATTTCTCATTGTTTTTTTTTTTTGCACAAATACAATTTTTATACTAAACATTCAACACTCTCAACAAAGATAACAAAAAGTATTATTTAATAAGAAAAATACATTTTCTAAAACAAGACGAATTAAGGAAACGCATTTTCATTTCTGAAAATTACAAATTTCGTTTACCATTTTTATCATTCATTTTCCAAAAAGTCTTAATATATATTTTCAGATAAAAAGACTGTAGTTTAATAAAAGCTCCTTTTTTAAAGATTGTTTTTTAACAAAGATAAATTTTATAAAATCTTTGTGTATTTTTCTATTTACATTTCATTCAAAGAAAACTCAAATACTAAATAAATTACAAAAATATGTGAAACAGTTTAAAGTAACGAAGGACGCCTTTTTATAAGACACAGGTGTTTGGTTTAGTTACACTGTTAGAAATTCCAGATATTTTTGTAAGTAATGAAGAACAGAAAGTTAGAAAAGCATTTTTGCATATTAATAAAGTAAGAATTTCCAGAGTATTTGCAAAAGGAAAAAATAGCCTAAAATTTGGATAGAAGAAAATAAATGCCACTTATTAGCCATGAGACAGTAAGAATATTTCGTAAAACAAATCAAGCGTGATCTAATACCGTAGGAAAAAATATAAAATTGTTTTACTTCAAAAGAAGATCTATTATTTTTAAAAATATACCCAATTTTGTTTTCGGTATTCCAAAATGTCAAACTCTTTCGTTTCTGAATATTGAAACATTCCATTTTACATAATTTCGTACTTTTTACAGTATAATTCTTATATTTTCAAACGATTCTTATAAAGAATGTTTTCTGTTTCAATAATCGTTTAAGTCTAATTGCCGAAACGTCCGAAAACGTTCTTTTAGTACCCGGATTTAGCTGTATTTTTTTTTGTTATATTTGGCTCATTCGTTCGGAAAATATAGAATATTTTATTTTGCGCAATAATGCTTTTCTATAGCAATTCAGACGATTTTTCTATTTTTATTTGTTGAAAGGAAATGGCACATATAATTGAAGGATTTAAACGGTAAATTATGGATAATAAAATTTCCTAATTAGAACCATGCATTATTCAAATTACTTTTACATTTTTTGTATACATTTTTAAATTCGGTGTATAACTTATGGAGGGATTTTATATATGTGTTCCAATAATATCAAATATTTTCTTTTACAAATTTGCTTTTTTTTAAATGCACGTACTTCATTGTTTTAATTTTCTTTTAACTGTTACCTAGCAACGGAACTACACCTAAAAATATGGTAAATGTCTAACTCTATGGTATGTCTAACTGTTTGGAGTCAAATCAACATCAAAAGTGATGAATTAATGCCTTTTGCGTTTTTACATATAGATGGAATTTACCCCAGAAATAAAAAGGACGTGTTCGATTTATTTTGTTCAAATAATTTTCTTTTAAATTAAAAAGTTCATTATTTTCATAAGAAATAAATTGAGTTTCGGACTTGCTTTCTCTCCGCTAAAAAAAAATCCTAAATTTTTCTAAAATGCCAAAAATCGCACATTTGAGGCTTTGCTATCTCTGATGGGGCATGAGATAAAAATTTGAAGTTCTGGTTTCTGACAGTATTGTATGGTAGTGTTATGCACAAGAAATTTCAGGATGAAGATTTGGCTACAAGATGAGATTTGGCTAGGGCAGCATGTCAAAACAATACTGCCAGACTAATATTTTGTTGTAGTCACCGGTAACTATTTATTTCAGAGTGTCACTTAAATTTATATTTTTGATTATCTTTAAATAATAGTAACTGAAAATAAAGCCCTTTGCAATTAATTAAGCTTAGCAATTAATTAAACAAATAATTATGCCTAAGGCCATACATTTTATATGGTTTCAGTAATTTTTGTTGTAAGTAATTTTAGTAACTAAAAGAAGCCTCAGCACTTTTACACACACACAAAAAAAAATTATACAAGACCTGAGACAAAAACAGAATAGGAAAAGAAAAAAGCTGTTAATGTTGTCATATGTGTTGAGACATGATCAAACGTGTCAAAACACATTCTTGCTTGTTGGTTTAAAAATCCCAATTTTGATCTTTCTGAAAATTTTATTTGTAGGAACCAAGTCTTGTCATCACTTGATAACTTGATTGAAGATCTTGACTCTGCTGGCTGATAGAAATAAACTTTGAAATCACTATCTGCAAGTGTCACTTCATTAATAATTCCTAGCTTACTTCTTATGCAAAAATGTCATTTTTCTGCAGTATAAATTTTGAAAGGGCTATGGATATGTTTATTTTCTGAAAATTACTTGAGGTTGAAGCATGGTAACATCGTATAATGTGTCATTTACAGGAGCATACTTATGGTAGGAACAAGTTTCAGGGGCTGGCAAGCATCATTAAAATTGTGGGTGTTTTAAACTAACAAGCAGGAATGTGTTTTGACAGTGTTTTTGTTTGTTTTGTCTCAGGTCTTGTATAAAAATATTTTTTTCTTTATGTAAATATGCTGAGGTTTCTTTTAGTTACTAAAATTGCAACAAAAATTACTGAAAACATACAAAATGTAGGCCTTAGGCATAATTATTTTTTTAATTAATTGCTTAGCTTTGCAAAAGGCTTTACTGTTACTATTATTTAAAGATAATCAAAAAAGTAAAATTAAATGACACTCTGCGATAAATACATATCTGAGACTACGACAAATAGTTTGGCAGTATTGTTTTGACATGTTGCCCTTGCCATATCTCAGCTTGTAGTGAAATCTCCATCCTGAAATTTCTTGTGCATAACACTACCATACAATACTCTCAGAAACGAGAACTTCAGATTTTTACCTCGTGCCCCACCAGAGATATCAAAGTCTCAAAAGTGCAATTTTTGACATTTTTGAAAAATTTGGAATTTTTTTTTAGCGAAGTGAAAGCAAGTCCCACATCAGGAACTTGGCGTGTGAGTACAAGTATTTTCAGCCTATTTATAAGAAAAATATGTCATGTTGACAGTTTCCTTGCTAGAAAAATTTCCTCTTGTAAACGGACAAATTTTGGAAAGAAACTGAAATTTTATGCTTAAATTTTTCCAATAAGCATTTAGTTTCGGAAACTACTTTATTACCAAATTTTTAGCCCAATGTATTCTGTACAAATTGATTTAATCCGCACTTGAATTGGAGAAATAAACGATGAATTATATTTACAATTTCCTAAACCCTTCATGTGAGAAAATTGCTGCAGATGATAAAACAAAAATTGCCGCCATGGACAAACAAAAATCAATAAAATTAAAATAATAGTCACTTTGAACTTCCATCATGTTACGGTTGTTGTACAAAAACTTTCAGAGTTTTTAAAAATGGTCGAGCAACCAGTGCTGGACCACATGAAATGGATTGACCCTAAGAATTAAACCAAACTTCATATATGTGTTTTAGCTATGGCCATCAGGTCCTAGTTGAAATTGGGGATATTCCGTCGAAGGAGACGCTGAGATAGCGATTTTTGTGCCGTTTTATATTGTATAATAAAAGGTGTACGAAGATATGTATAGGACTGAACAAAACATCATGTATATTCATATGTAAATTTCACGTTTTTGATTATTGCTGTTAATTCACAGTTGAAAATGGGAATATCTATGGGAACTCTAAAAGGGACCCGGTGGTAGCGAACTGAGTGCGATTTTTACGACTTTTAACAGTTTAAGTGAACAAGCCATGAATATTTTTTTTACGAAATTTTATATTTAGATGTGACATCGTAGGTCGAGGTTTGGATACAATTATAGAAATTTCGGACTGAATGTAGCGCTTTGATAGAGAATTTTCTCCGATATTCGAGACGGGTGTGATAGCTGTTGAAAAGAAATTCATATTAAATCATCTAATTGTTCAGTATAGGTTTAAATTGCATATTTTCAATAAATAAAAATGTTCACATTTTTTGATATATCATAGGTACCATATCAAACTACCCAATGTGAAAGCAGTGTTGCAGCGGGCAACTTTTTTTTTTAAATTCAGGTTTCTTAATTGACGCCACTTTTCAGAAATGGTAAAATTACCTTTGTTTTCTCCTTAATTTTTCATCGGTTGGTTGATTTGTGACGGCCGATTATCTACACTAGGGATATAGGCCCGAGGGGGAGTGCCCTTCGTGGGGGTCTTTCTAAGGGAACCTAACCCGTATTAACGCATGGAAATCCATGGCTCGAAGAAAACCACGAAAACTCCGAACGATTAGGCCGACGGGCGCGATTGGGATCGAACCCAGCACTTCCGGTCTACCAGTTTCGAGAGCAGAACCTCTCAGCCACTGGTGGGGCTAATTTTTCATCGAATATGGTTAAATAAGACGAATTGTCCTATTTCAAAAAGTGGTGTCAATCAAGAAATCTGAACATATTGAATGTTCATGTTTAATGTTTCATGTTCATGTTTCATGTTCATGTTTCATGTTCATGTTTCATGTTCATGTTTCATGTTCAATATATCATTTTTCATATTGAATAGTTTGACATGGTATAGGGGATAGTTTGACATGTTTTGAGGTTATTACCCCTTGTTTACACTTCGTTGCGAAATTTTATTTCTCCCTTCTTCCACGCTTTAAAAAATATTATTGGCAAAAATTTTGAAGTCTAAAAAAAAAAAAAAAAAAAAAAAAAAAAAAAAAAAAAAAAAAAGCAGATATATTATCTAATCACTTAGTTTTTTAAAATGCATATTAAAAAATTACGCTATTTGAAGTACAAGCATGTATGAGATAGAAGAATGTTTTGTGATTGCCACATTCGATAAGTTTGTAAAGGGTTTTAGTTTGTAAATATGTAAAGGGTGCAATACTTCAAATTTTAAAAATAATGTTGTTTACTTTTCTTAATGTTACTAATGGGATTTTTTTTTAAACGGCAAAATTTCTTTGTTTTAATTATGCGAGGCAGAAAAAGCTACGAGAAATATAACAAAAACAGATTCTTTGAAAAATGCCGGATAAAGAAAAGTACATCGCACATTAACGAAAAATAAATAATAAAAAATGTATTCCGTATCTAATGTGGAAGACAATTTTTATTACGTTTTTTTAATATTTATTCATGCATAAATTTTTATAAAACCCATCCTGACTTTAATTTCTTTCACACTTTAAAAATTCTAAATTCACACTCATCTTTTAGATAAAATTTCTTTTCTGCAATTTAATTTTCTCTCCGCCTTTTCGGAATCCCTTGTGAATAGAATAACATCATAGAACCTTTTACAGACTGCTTTATATCCTGAGAAAGTTTACTTAATCTTTTTTTCATCTTCGGAAAACGTTATTTTTATAAAAAGAAATAAAATACCTTTTTTAAACTGACATTTAGCAAAGGTATTTCTGTATACTTTATTAACATTTTAATATATAACAGAATATTTTTTAATTGTCTTATTGATTAAAAATGAAGAAGCTCTATATCAGTGTTGGCAGATTGGGGACTTTTTTATCCCCAGATTGTTGATTGTCACCGCTTTTTTGAAATAGAAATATTCGGCCTATTTAAAAATAGATTGACAATTCTAAAAAATAATGTGAATTATACTATTTAAAAAAAATGGTGACAGCCAATTAATCTGAATTTAAAAAGTCCGCAATCTGGTAACACTGCTCTATATTGTAAAACAAAACATGCCCGTGAGCAGTGTTGCCATAGGGTTACTTTTTTAAAATTCAGATTTCTTGATCGCCACCACTTTTTGTTTAAATGAGAAAATTTCCTTTGTTTTCGGCATAATTATTGTGTCATTAAATAAGGCGATTTTTAACATTTCAAAAAGTTGTGCCAATCAAGAAATCTGAAATAAAAATCGTAGCCCAGAAAGCTGACATCCTATGAACGATGATAACACTTTACCAAGAAATTTTGCTTTTACTACAATTTATATAACGTCTGAATATTGCAGAACTTTACATCGTCTAAAATGAAAAAAAAAAAAAGAATCAAGTGCAATTTTTTTAGGAAAACTGTATATCAGTTTACGGACTTTTTGTGGGTTTTCACGAAACGAAAATTATAAAAATTTTGGTTGCTTACATTACATATGTCTCATAAAAGGAGTTTTTGTGTCAGTATCTTTGTTTTGTAACATCTTATGTAATTTCAGATACAGATGCAATTTGTCCGTGGTTAAAAGGTAAGTGAGTATTCCTTTAAGGAAAATATAAAATCTCCTTTACAACGAGATTTTTATTTAATGAAATTACAATTTAAATCGTACACACACTCATACGCGAATTCTAAAATACCACAATTACTGAAAATTGCAACTATAAAGTTAAAGTGAAATTAGAGGTTTTGACACTTCCCCTTAAAAAAAATATGCTTTTCATTAAAAAAATTCATGAATAAAGTGTTTATCAGTATATCATTTATTGAATAAAACCGAGTTTAAAGTGACAGTTCTGAAAGTTTATGTCCTAAAGTAGGGGTTCTCAAACTGTGGTACGCGTACCATAACTGGTACGTGAAGCTCTGTTTACTGGCACGCAAAATTCCGATACTGGTACGTGAAATAAAATAAAAAATACCGCACGTGAAATAAAAAACAGCTCAATCTCCCACCTCGTTCTTCATTTGTTAGATCATCGTCTCTGTGTGGTGGCTACTCTCGGTTATTACTGTTTTGACAGCGTTCTGCTTTCTCTTATTTTAATGTAATTTCAAAAAGTATTTTTAGATAAATGGAACTAATGCTTCGGTAGGTGTAGAATTGGCTTTTCATCCCCCCCTGAAAAAAAAAGGAAAAGTGTTCTTCTATTACTATATTGTATGTGTGTATATTATGTATTTCAGCGAACCTCGATCTCGTATTAATAAGTAGTATATTTTTAGAAGGTATGTGAATTTCTTATATATGTTACTCATTAATTCATTTTTCTTATGTGTATTTTACTGGCGATGTGAGCATAGTATTCATATAACAAAAAATAGATGCCAATGTCTCGTTAAGTATTGCAGCTTTTTTTCTACCAAAACACTGTATTTTGATAATATACATATTACTAAAGTGTGCTACCTTTTTTTTTTAAATTTTTAATATCAAGCAGCCAATCTAAGAACCAATTTAATTGCCGAAACGTCAGTGAAGGCTTACTGTGGAGACACGAAAAGTTTTGGTTTCTGTTAGTCTGTCTGTCTATTCCGCGATAACTGCCGCAAAAAGCATCCGATCGGCTTGAAATTCACTGGGCATGTTGATGAGGTACCCGGACTTAGCTGTATAGTTTTTGGTTAAATTTGGTTCATTCGTTCGGGAAATATGGAACATTTTATTTTGCTCTATAATGCTTTTCAATGGCAAGTCAGACGATTTTCATTTGTTGAAAGAAATGGCTCATATGAAAAATGGATTTAAATGGTAAATTTTTGATGCTGAAATTTTTAAATAACATTATTAAATTATTCCAATAAATTATGTCAATATATTTGCGAGATTTTTTTAATTAGGTTTATAATATTGGGGGGAATTTTATGCATGTTTTCCAATAATATAAAGGATTTTGTTTTATCAAATTGACATAATGCATATTTCATTTTTTTCCTTTTCTTTCTCTGTTGCCTAGCAACGTCCTAATGATATTAGTATAATTGCGTGTATAATGCTTGAGTAAAGCCAGCGTCAAAACAGATGAATTAATGCATTTGTATCTTTGCATATAGAAGGATTTTAGCCCAGAAATAAAAATAGGCAATATTTCATTTATTTTATTGAAATATTTTGCTTAAAAATACAAAAGTTCATTATTTTCATAGAGAATAACGTAACATTTTCCCATAACATTTACCAATATTTCTTTAATTGTTGCCAAGAAAATCAAAACCCGGAATAATATTTTCTTTTAAACAATTTTCAATTGAAATGTTTTGTCGTGAAACAGGAAAATGAAAAATAAAATTAAGAATAGAAAAATTAATATGGCGGCATATTAAAAATAAAAAGAAAACTCTCGAGTATTTCTTAATATAACAAGATGAAAAGTTTTGAGTAAGTATGCATAGCAGGTGAATTAAACGTCATTTATCGAAAACAAAGATGCTGGAATAAAAAGATCTTGGGTAAAATAAAATTAACTATTATTCACAGAGGAAAGAGATAGATGGAGATGCAGTATGCCGTAAAAACAGTTTGCAATACGATGTGCGTTATCGCTCAGATTTAAATGCCCTCATTCGGCCCAAACAAAACAAGCACGTGGAACAGGGACCAAATTCTTTGACTTCATCCGTTTTTTTTTTTTTTTTTTTTTTTAAGGACGTCGTTGTGTTGTGCCGAATGTAGCGATTTTAGGGTTACATTTTTGGTGTCACTTCAAGATTTATTGTCTGTGTACGGTTAACATGAATATTTTATTTTAAATTTAAATTTTATTAATTTATAAAAAATCTTATGCTTATCCTTATAAATCACAGCGTAAAAAAAATCTAAGATATACTATAACCATCCGCACAATCAATAAAAAATTACGAATGTAAATTTAAATAGACTACGGGGGGTTCAGGGGGGCAGAGCCCCCCTGAAGAAATGCAATTTTTGATTTAAAAAGTTACCAGAATAAGTAGCTCATCAGAATTTCAGAAAATCAATGTACAACCACTTGTTTAACACTTTTAATTTCTGAAACTTTACGAAGTATCTTGTATGCTCATAAATATTTATGTAATTTGAAAACTTTAAAAAGCGATTTGTAGGAAGTTGAATATTATGCAATGAGTGTTAAAAAACAATGACTTGCAAAGATGACGTTGAGGTTCCTGATCTGCAGATTTACTAGTTGCCGTAACGTCAGTGAAGGCTTACTGTGGAGACACGAAATGTTTTGGTTTCTGTTAGTCTGTCTGTCTGTTCCGCGATAACTGTCGCAAAAAACATCCGATGAGCTTGCAATTTAATAAGCATGTTGGTGAGATGCCCGAAATTAGCTCTATTGTTTTTGGTTACATTTGTCCCATCTGTTCGGTAAATATGGAACATTTTAATTTGCATCATAATGCTGTTCTATGGCATTTCAGACGATTTTCAAATCTTCATTTCTCGAAAGAAAATGGCTCATTTAATTAAAGGATTTAAATGGCAAATTACAGATGCGGAAATTTCCCAATAATGGTCTTTAATTATTCCTATTATTTCGAAATTTTGTCAAGACATTTGTAATTTTTTTTTTTTTTTTTTATTAGTAGTATATCTTTTGGTAAAATTTTATACATGTGTTTCAATAATATAAACCATCTTGTTTAAAAATTTACTTATTTGAAATAAACGTTTTTATTTTTTCCCTTTTCTTTCAGAAGTTACCTGGAAACTGTATATTTCAAGATTTATCGTCTGCGTACGGCTAACGTAAATATTTGATTTTTAATTTAAAATTTATTATTATTTTTTTAAACTTTTGAAAAGCAAATAGATAGCAAATGTCGCCAATATCGCAACATTACCAATATCGAAAATGACATTATAATTAGTGGAAAATAATTAGTTCCATTCTTAAAAACTAAAACAATAACTAGACCGCATGAATAAGAACATTTTTGTCAAGTGTTAATTTTTAAAGCCGCTACACTTCAGAAAATATTAATTAAAATTATTTTCCTTTTAAACAGAAAATTGCACTTTAGTTCATAAAACCTAAATGTTTCAGATGATAGCATTAAAGTAAAATCATATTCTTCTATCAGTATCGAAATGAAAGCTCGGGAACTCGAAGTATATTGAATATACGTTTGTAAATCGTAGTTTGGCAACAGGATTTTAATTCCACATTTCTTTTAGCTTTAAAGTTGTACAATTATTTTGTCATTTAAAAAAAAAAGCTTTCTAAAATAGTTTTTTTACAACGTATTCTTGTAAAGTCTGGTAAGAGATCCATATCCTATTCTGTTTTCTGGCGATAAATGTTTCAGTCTGGTTGTTGCGATCACCAGCATTTGGGGTTTCTTTTTTAACCATTTGGAAAAATGGTTATTGTCCTCGGTCAGGGTAGGAAATCAAAAACATATCTGAAGCGTTTTATTAGTTGGATCCCGCATTTTATTCGTTTTCTGGTTGGTCTATACAGTAATCTGTATTTTCCCTTTACTTTCAACAGAGATGGCTACTTCTGTTGCCACTATGACAAAAAAGTAATAAAAACTACAAAAAAAAATAATAACTCAGAAACAAATTGAGATACAGCTTTCAAAGAAATTGCATTTAGTTTAATCCATGGCGTACGTAATGTATGACCAGCTCCATAGAAGTTTAAAAATTTACGGTACGGAAAATTGTAAAACTAAAATTTCTTTTAAAATTTGTTCATGATGTGTCCAGGAATGTTAATGTTTAATCAATGGCGTACGTAATGTATGATCAACTCCGTGCGATTTTTTATGTCTTAAATTTTAGTCTTTGAAAAAATCATTTTCCAAATGGTCGTTGTAATTTGTTAAATTGCTTTTTTATTACTTGAATGCTACTGGTGGAAAAGTAATAATTTTAGATACATATTTTTTAACCACTTGGAAAAATGGTTATTGTCCTCGGTCAGGGTAGGAAATCAGAAACATATCTGAAGCGTTTTATTAGTTGAATCGCGCATTTTATTCGTTTTCTGGTTGGTCTTTACAGTAATCTGTATTTTCCCTTTACTTTCAACAGAGATGGCTACTTATCAACTTATCTACTTTTCAACAGAGATGGTCTATACAGTAATCTGTATTTTCTTTCTACTATCAACAGAGATGGATACTTCTGTTGCCACTATGACAAAAAAGTAATAAAAACTACAAAAAAAAATTAATAACTCAGAAACAAATTGAGATACAGCTTTCAAACAAATTGCAATTAAAAATGCATTTTTTTTATATACGACGATATAAAAAGTAATATTGTGGGATATTTAGAAGTTTAAGAATGAAATTTCATTTAAAATTGGTCCAGTAATATTAATGTTTAATCCATGGCGTACGTAATGTAAGACCAGCTCCGTAGAAGTTTAAAAATTGACAGTACCGAAAATTGTAAAACTGAAATTTCTTTTAAAATTTGTTCATGATGGGTCCAGGAATGTTAATGTTTAATCCATGGTGTACGAAATGTATGATCAACTCCGTGCGAGTTTTTATGTCTTAAATGTTAGTCTTTGAAAAAATCATTTTCCAAATGGTCGTTGTAATTTGTTAAATTGTTTTCTTTTTATAATTCATTTTTTTAATTTATAATTTTCGGGGGTGTTTTTAAACGATATCTTTGTGTAGATGGAATTTTGCGTAAATATATTTTTTATGCATTTTTACATATTTTAAGATGCGTATAACATTAATGTTTATAATAAAATATTATGTTTTATTTTCACATTTAGAATAAATATATAGAATAGAAAATATATAAAATTATTAAAATATACATAGGTATAAAGTACTTATATATAATATGTATTTATATATGTTCATCTACATAAATCATTACATACATAATAGATATATAAATAATACATATGGAATGTTTGTAATACAAAAATAGATGTTTACAAAAATTTAAAAACCATTTTTTCTGCCATCTTGAAAAATATAAGATGCTAAAACGACCTTTTGTCGCCATTTCGGATTTCTTCGCCAACCGTGCCGACTAGAACAGGATACGGAACTTCTCCCAGCCTCGGTTTTTTCATTTTACGAAGAAGATTCGTCGATTTCCACGATTCTACTTTGCCCGCCTTTTTTCATTGGTTGCAATTTCATTTTGGCAAATGTTTATAATATTTAGCACAAATTTGCCACTTTTTATGGCTGTGTTATGTCAAAACCCCTACAAATAAGAAATTCCTTAATGTTTCCTATAAAACGTGACAAAGAGTTGTTCAATTTTGATTTTAATTATTGGGAGTGAAATGTTTTGCTTAATTAATGCATGTATCTTCCTTTTAAAGCTACGTGAACAAAGTCAATGATAACAGCTGGTAGTCTATATATATATATATATATATATATATATATATATATATATATATATATATATATATAAAACATTCAAATAATCCCGGTTACGAAAGATTAAGCAGAAGTCCTGCTTGGAGAAATAAAGGATTAATTAATCTTTCGCAATTTGGTCTGAAACGTAGGTTTGCGTCAAAAATGAACAATGTTAGTAAAATTGTGGTTTTAATTTGAATATGAATACTATTAAAAGGCCATCACAAAATGTACTTCATAGCGCTAAATCACGTTTGACATTTAGTCAAATGACACCGACACGATGATGAATGATTACACATTAGGTTTAAAATTCTCCAAACATGCCTATTTTTGCGTGATTTTAGTAATCTTATGCTATCTAGTAGATTAAGATGTATGTAAATAAGATCTTAGATATAAATATTACAGAACAACAACGGAAACTATATTTCGGAAAAAAAATTGTAAAAACATTAGAGTTCTAAATTAGATGATTCAGTTTACATTTCCATAAGTTCCTTATCCATCAGATGCAGGTATTTGTGGTTGGCAGGTAAGTAAATATTGCTTTTTGGATATTAGGATAACATGAAATATTTGTCCAAACTGTTGCTTATCCTTAAAAATCACTGTATAAAGAGAAATCTAAGATATAATATAACCGTTTGCACAATCAATAGAAAATTACGAATTTAAATTTAAATAAACTAGGAGGGTTCAGGTGGGCAGCCTCCCCCCCCCCTGAAGAAATGCACTTTTTCATCTAAAAGTTTACCAGAATAAGCAGCTTATCAGAATATCATTGCATAACAACATGTTTAATTTAACACTTTTAACCCTTACCACTCCCTGGCTCCGCTGCGGAGACATCATCTTTCTTTGCAAAATTTGTTTTTGGCACCAGTAATAAAGGAAAATAAAAGTTACCTCATTTAATCAGAGCATTTTTGAAATTGTGTACTTGAAGGAAACTTCTTTTAAAAAAGTGGTGCCGCTCGAATAAAATTTGTGTAAGTGACGCCGGAGCTTTAAGGGTTAATTTCTGAAACTTTTCGAAGTATTTGTTATTCTTATAAATATTTATGTAATTTGAAAAAAAATAAATTGCGATTTGGAGGAAGTTGAATAATACGCAAAGTGTGTTAAAAAGAACAAGTTGCAAATCTGACGTTGAGGCTCCTGATCTGCAGATTTACTAGTAATTTAATCATGGAATTAAACACAGTACATTTTCTGCTCAGGCAGAAGCACAAGAGATTGGAAAAATATTTCATTTTAGACATATTTCGTTTACATGGGTTTTTCTGTATGCTAGCTTTTAGTTTTTTACCTCGGGTACGCGGAAGTATGAACGTCTATTTACCAGTACGTCATCCCAAAAATTTTTTGAACCCCTGTTCTAAAGTTTTGGGAAACTTTCTTTTCTTATAAATACATTTTTGATCTCCAAAAATTAAATTGCGAGTTGAAGCGTTTTAAAAAATATGCAAAATTAGATTAAAATACAACAACTTAAAGAATCGACGTTGTGGAACTGGTCTGCAGAATAATTGGGAATATCTGTAAATTGTTGACTTACTGGTGTTTACAATATCTTGGAAAATCTAAGCAAAAAATGTCATTGCAGTACACGCGCTGAAAAAATACTGTAATAGTATTAGATAAGGTTCTAAAAATAAACTGTCAAGAAAATAATTTTCTTTAAAATATTAGTGTTTCTTTTACGAAGATAAATCGTTATTTCTTTGTTATAAGAATATCTCCGAAGTAAATGACGCCCCACCAGTGGCTGAGAGGTTCTGCTCTCGAAGCTGGTAGACGGGAGGTGCTGGGTTCGATCCCACTCGCGCCCGTCGGCCTAATCGTTCAGAGTTTTCGTGGTTTTTTTCGAACCTTGGATTTCCAAGCGTTAATACGGGTTAGGTTCCCTTAGAAAGACCCCCACGAAGGGCACTCCCCCCTTGGCCTATATCCCTCGTGCAGATAATTGGCCGTCATAAATACAACCAACCAACCGAAGTAAATGACTAAAGTAAATATACCAGGATTTAAAAAAAGTGCTTCGCACATGGACGAGAAGGAGGGGTGCTGAAAAAATATTTTCCGTATATAAAGTAGAAGTGATTTTTTTTTCTTTTTTTTTTCATTCATATACTTTCACAAAACTCTATTTCTGGTTTTAACGTCTGCTGCATTTTATAACTTTATACGTTCACACCCAAAATTCATTTTGTAAAAGAAAAAGAAAAAAAATCCTTGATCAAAGAAGATTTACGACCATATGAATGGTGAAGATGCAAATATCACATTGCCCACTTTCTTAAGGTATTGAGCTGTTCATATCACTGTGTATGTCTTTTTCAGGAAAATCGGACTGTAATAGTGATTTTTACTAATGAACATATTTTGGCTGAAAATATATGCTGAAAATCTCGGATGAACCAACTTGCGAGCCAAAGCAGAAGTAAATTGCGTTAATGTTTAATGAAGTAGGAAGTAATGTAGAAAAATGTTTCACTAGTTTAATGGCAGTTAAGAAGTTAAGCCATGTCTAATAGTAAAATTTTTTCACAAATTATTTTTAATAAATGTTTTTTTTTTTTTTAGTTTTGAATTTTATTGTTTATTACCCTTCAAAATAACATAATGATAAACTAATATTCAGAATATTTACTCTTTTTTGTTCTTGTTGCTTTAAAATTCACAACTATTTTGGTTTAGATCTAACATTACTCATAAATTTTCGCTGAAAAGCTCACATTTTTCATATTTAAATTTATTTTCTAACTTTAAGGTGCCTGCCTACGTACGGAGCAATTTTTTCCACAAAAGCTATTTAATTATTTTTTAAACATATTTTTACTAAGATTAGGACTAGAAAATGTGAAAAAAAGTAAAAAATATTTCATTCATTGATAAAAGTTTGGTCAATGGAGGAATTTATAGTGAAATTTAGTGAAATTTGGACCGAAACGCAAAACGCTCTAAAGGAAATTATTATGTATCTTAATTTCCTTTTTACACTTCCTATTTATGACATTGGTGAAGGCAATGAACTAAAATCTAAGAGATCTTTAAGTATTTCAAAACTTATAACATATCGCACCTGTTTACATGTTAATTTTCATAAAATTCATCGATGTCATTCCACAAAAACATCCATAAAACAAAAAATATTTATTCTAAATTTAAATCTTTAGTTCATTGCCTTCACAATAGTGTAAATAATATATATTTTAAATTTCATAGTAATATTCCAATAACTTTTTGAGAAATCATGTTTTGCGTTTGGAATTTCACCGAAAATTACATTTTCCAAAAAATGCATTTAAAGTTTAGATTTATGTTTTACTACAAGAATTTACAGTAATATACATCTAAATTTCATGAGCATATTATTTACATTTCTTATTATTAAACAAATGCATCCAAAATCGCGAAATTTCTCCAAACATACGACCCTTTAAAAGCAATTTAAAAATTTAAAAATTTTAAATTTTAAAGCCCTTTAAACAACACTTCCGGTTTGAGTGACAGCTGTTGAGTAGTTTTTAAACCGCTATAACTCCGGCTCTATTTATCGTACAATAAAAACAAATACAGTTTTGGAAAGGTAAAAAGTTGGTCTTTAATAAAATGAAATAAAATAAGTTTGACAATTTTGGTCGAAAATTGCATTTTCAACGTAGTCAGATACCAACTTTAACAGAAATACTACAGTTTAGGATTATCTGCAAGTAGTTGTTATTGCAACAAATATATTGCAAGAAACATTGTGCCAATATATCATGTTTATTAATAATAATCAGTTATTTGCATTTTATGCAAAACTAGGTTAAGTGGAGAATGTGAATTTTGCATCTACACCCTTCGTATAATAAAACCTATTATGAGTTACCCACAAATCCTAAAAGCCTTTCTTTATCTACAGAGACTATAGAAACCATCGGATTTCTGGATTTAAAGAACAGTTTCTGACACAAATGTTCCTTTTGCTGACTGCAGTTTTCGGAAATGTTACAAATTAGTGTTATAGTG
The DNA here is from genome assembly GCA_963932465.1 of Maratus speciosus. Lineage (NCBI taxonomy): Eukaryota > Metazoa > Arthropoda > Arachnida > Araneae > Salticidae > Maratus > Maratus speciosus. The sequence goes on from OZ010788.1 coordinate 61,705,028, forward strand.
TATTAATAAAATTTCTCAACATGGTGTCAGCACGAGGTATTGGTTTTCGGAAGCTATCAATTATCAAGTGCCCTTTTTCATGTTTAGGAAACATTTTCAACAGACAAACGTGCGAAATAAACAGCGTAACATTAATACTATTTTGTTTTTTCTTGCATGCATAAATTATGCTACGCAACTGTAAAATGTATAATAAAATAATTATCTAGAAGATGTTGAATGTATCTTAGAAATATTATTTTATGTTATAAGTTCAATATTGAAGCACACCCATCCTAAGGCAAATGAAGCTTCGTAAATAACCACTCCAATATCTAACAACGATACTATATCTAATGAAATGAACACGATTTCTCGTAAATGGTTCAATCAATTTCAATGTAACTAAGCATATACACATTTATTAGTTACAGAGAATTAATAGCGTGGACCGATTTTTCAAAATTCTATCTGTGGCCCGAGAACTTAAATTTTCTAATGAAATCCTTCCGTGGAACGATCTTGAGTAGCAGGAGTGGGCATTTCTTGGAAAAAATCGGCGCAAGTAGCAATATATTTATTTATATTTATTTATTGTTTATTTTTGCAAAACGTTTTTGATATGCCAAGAAACCTGTCTCTAATTTTTACTGTGTATATAAGCTTTCTCTTCCTAAATTCAAATTCGAGTATTCTATATTTTCCCGCCAGAAATTGGAGCTATTTTTTCAAATTATTGATAAGAAAATATAGGAAAGAATTATAGTGTCTACATGGTAATGTTTATTAATTTTACATATGAGAATAGTTTTTATATTTTTCTCAAAAAAATATATAATTTCTTTTTCATTTGTAATAGCATTTAGGTAAAATATGCAAAATAAATTAACACGTTCGCTGCCGCAAAAAGTAAGAATTTTCAAATTTCTTCTTGAAAGTCGTTTGCCACCACAAATTCTGAAAGATAAATTTCGCTTTACCAATACAGCGAAATTTCTGCCAAAAAATAAGATATTTTTTTTATTTTAAATAATGGTGAGAAAGTAATAAATTAAAGCCACGAATATTAAAGCTACGAGTATACTCGTAGCCAGCGTGGCAGTCAATGTGTTAATAAAATAAATAGACATAACTATTAGATCTTCTTTTAAGAAATCTGGTTTAAAATAAAAAGTCCTTCCGGCCAGTGCCGGGAGGAAGAGGTAGCTTTCATATTCCTTATTTTAAAAAAGCCAACTTATATTATTCAAACACACGTAGCTCAATTAAGTGGAAACCGAATGTAGGAGATTCAATACTAATTTTTAGCAATACTAAATCATTATGAATGAGAATTTCGCGAAATTAGTCAGCTTTATCCAAGCTGCTTTTATTTAAAGTAACTTATATTTGGCTGCCAAATTCGGCGATTTCTTAAAGTGCCTGCCATTTTAAGACAACATGGTGGATGAGGCTAACCAGTGAACTTGGTCGAGACCTTAGTAATTGCTGTGCACATGCTCACTCACATCGGAATCGGTTGATATATACGAGTGCTGTCGCAGGCAAAAATTCAGATTTTTCAAAATGTCACACACGTTAGAAATTGAAACTGCTATATCTGAACCATTTTTTAAGATAAAAATGCTCCCGAATCATTATCAAGGTCAAATACTTAAGAAAGAAACGTTTTTCAATTTCTAATTTTTTTGCACCTCATTTTAAATATATATATATTTTAATTTAATGGCCGCCATTTTGAAACAAGATGGCTGATTAAGCTGGCCAGCGAACTTGGTCGAGATATTGATGTATACTATCCACATGCCTTCTTCCATCGAAATAGGCGAATACGTGTGGTATCGCGAGACAAATACAAGATCGTTTCAAAGTGTTAGCCATGATAGAAATTCAAAGTGCTATAATTCAACCACTTTTTAAGATATAAACAAAAGAACAAATTTTCAGAAACAAAAACTGCTCCAGAATCTTTGTATCAAGGCCGAACACATAAAAAAATTCTTTTTCATTTTCCAATTTTTTAATACCTCATTTTAAATTTTAAATTACATTTTTTTTTAAATGGCAACTCTTTTGAAACAAGATGGCGAATGAAGCTGGCCAACGAACTCGGTCGAGACATTGGTATGTACTATGTACAGACCAAGTTACATTCAAATCGGTTCATAAATACGCCTGTTATCGTGTGACAAAAATCAGGTCGTTTTAAAATGTCAGCCACAATAGAAATTCAAAATGTTATAACTCAGCCATTTTTTTAGATATAGACGAAACAAAACCTGTTCCGGAATCTTTGTATTAAGGTCAAACACATACGAAAAAACTCTTTTTCATTTTCCAATTTTTTGGTATCTCATTTTAAATTTAATTTTTTTTTAATTTTTTTTAAATGGCCACCATTTTGAAACAAGATGGCGGATGAAGCTGGCGAACGAACTCGGGTTGAGTTATTTGTATGTACTATGTACACACCAAGGTACATCCAAATCGGTTCATAAATACGTCTGTTATGACGTGGCCAAAAATCAGGGCGTTTCAAAATGTCAGCCACACTAGAAATTCAAAATGCTATAACTCAGCCATTTTTTAAGATATAGACGAAACAAAAACTGCTCCCGAATCTTTTTATCGAGGTCAAACACATAAGAAAAAAATATTTTTTCAATTTTAAATTTTTTGGTACCACATTTCAAATTTAAATTTTTCTTAAAAATTTAAATGGCCGTCATTTTTAAACAAAGTGGCGGATGAAGCTGGCCAACAAACTCGGTCGAGACATTGGTCTGTACTATATATAAACGAAGTTACATCCAAATCGGTTCATAAATACGCCTTTTATCGCGTGACAAAATTCAGGACGTTTCAAAATGTCAGCTTCGCTAAAAATTCAAAATGCTATAACTCAGCCATTTTTTAAGATATAGACGAAACAAAAACTGCTACGGAGTCTTTGTATAAAGGTCAAATACATAAGAAAAAAATATTTTTCCATTTTTAATTTTTTGGTACCACATTTCAAATTTTAAATTTTTTTAAAATTTTTAAATGGCCGCCATTCGAAACAAAATGGCGGATGAAGCTGGCCAACGAACTCGGTCGAGACATTGGTATGTACTATGTACACACCGAATTACATCCAAATCGGTTCATAAATACGAGAGTTACAGTGTGACATAGGTCAGATATATATATATATATATATATATATATATTGATATATATATATATATATATACATATATATATCAATTTTGAACGGAGGGTGGTTTCGGGGTCTGGGAGTCATGATCGATGAAAATATACCAAAATTTTTTGAAATCGCTTTCCTCCGAACGGCTGCAATAGGTAGCTTTTTGTAAAGAAAGCTACCTAATACTTTGTACATTGGCAAGAATTAAAGGAATAAGGTAAAAATTTAGTATCTAATGTAAAAGAGAATTTCTTTTGTATTTTTATATACGCATCTGAGCACAAAATTGTATAAAGATCAATTTCTAAGAATAATATTTGAAACAATTTTTAAATTCAAAATTCATACTCATCCTTTAGTTAAACTTCCCTTACTTTACTTTTCTCTCCGCTCTTTCGGAATCCCTTGTGAATAGAATAATATCTGAGAACCTTTTACAGACATTTTTCTACTATAAAGGAAGTTTACTTTTTCTCGATTATATATATTTTTTTTACATCTTCGATAAATTTCTCTTTTATAGAGTAGATGTAAATTTGTTTTTAAAGTGTCACTTAATATATATGGTTGTGTACTATATAAACTATTGAATTATTACGGTAATTTTTTAAAGATAATTTATTATTTAAATATTATTTAAATACATAAAATATTTATAAATAACATTTAGTTAATATAAAAGGCTTTATTTTATTAAGTTAGTTTTTATAATATAATTTATAGAAAATAAGTTGAAACTGGTGTGAAACACTAAGAAAAAAAGATCTTCTTAAAACACCATTTAACACCGTCGCGCATGTAAAAGTTTTTGTTTGCGTTTTAAGAAGATCTTTTAGTTCTCAATATAGTTAATGGTTCGTGCTTTGCTGTACAGTGTTATTTTCAAGTCTCTGTTATAGTAAAACTGAATTATCAGTAAGAACAATAAAGTATTAAAAACAATATTTTTAAAAGATATAATTTATTAGTGCTAGTATTGAATTCGACAGAAAAATTTTATTCTTTTAAAAGTTGATATTGTTTTAATTTTACGACAGGAGTATGCGGCAATGTCGTTATTTTCATAATGAGATTTAAGTAAATCTTCAAAAAAATGTCAGAAGAAAATAGAATGCCTGTTCAAAAAATTCATTGGTCCTGAATGAGAAACTAGTCGGATGTGCTAATACCAAAACTTTCTGCTTTCTCATATATGTTAATATTTCAAAAAGTTTTTACACATGTAAATACTTCAGTGTTATTTCAATATTACATCAACTTTGATTTTCATTTTACGATTCTGCATCATTTTACTAATCGACGTAAAAACGAGTTAACCCTATCGCTGCGCAACCCCAGATTTTATCAGGGATGCATTTTTCCCTCCTAATTAACCCTCCTTGATTATTCCCACCAGTTATTTTTTTATTCTAAGTTTTGCTTTATTTAATCGGAGCATTTTCCCGATTAAATTAGATAAAAAATTTTGTTTTGAAAAACCGGTGACAAAAGAATAAAAATTCTATAAATACGCAATTTTTGAAGCTATTTTGATGAAACAATTACACAGCGAGAGGGTTAATATCAATCATAATATTTAACACTCAGACGACCAGAAGTTTTACTCAAGTTTTATACAAATAATTTACATCGGAATTTTTATTTAAATCTGTTTAACATATTTATTTAACATTTTTCTTTTTTGGGTTTTTCAACTTATTTTACAGAGCAATTTCTGGTACCAAACCGAAATATATTCACATGGTAGGGACCAAAATGACCTCTCACGGTCTTTTTAGTGTTAATGAAAGGAATATTTCATATATTCTGTTGTACATTCGCAACTTGAGAATCACCACGTTAGCTGGATGCGAATTGCCCGTCGCTGCATTAACAGTAGATGTACAGTCGTGGAAATAAAAAAGTAAACACCCCCAACTAACTCCTCAACAAATTATCGTAGAAGAAAGTTACTGGTACCGAACGATTGGAAATAAAGGCTACTTTTAAATGATGTATATAAAATTTGCTTAGCGGCCATCTAAATATTAAAACGAACCTAAACTTCTATTTTTTCAGTAGCAATATCCAATTGTAACAAGATATTTAAAATCTTCGGTTCAAACTATGCCTAGGCGCCAAATTTCAAGTCATTTGAGTGATAAGTTTTTGAATTATAAACATTCAAAATCTAGGGCTTCTAATGTTAAATTACATTTTCATATTTTTATTTATATCTCTTGAAGTTATACTCCTAATGTGCTAATTTTTTGTGCAGCAATAATATTAATATACGCAAACATAAATACGTTGAATTTGCAATTTTTATAATTTTATGATATGAATTATGAATTATGAAATTAATATTCGAAAAAATTATGAATTGCAAGATACATTTTTTTTTATAGGTTTAGATTTATTAAGTCCTGCTTTATGGAAATCCAAAATTTCATATTTTTCTTCCAAGTAATTTTCAAATTATGCTTAAAAAACGCCAAAATGATGGTTTAAGGGACCGTCTATGATAGAAGTGACTAGATATTTTGAAATTTCTTATGCTATCCTGTAATCTAGCAGTCTTCAATGATTGCTTGTGTGTCGCCTTGATCTCGGTCAACAATCGAGTACCGGGCTTCAATTTGGATACAGCCCCTAAAATACGCTCATTTTAAAATAATTAATTTCTCTTGTGGAAACTTATGGTACGAATTGTATAAAAATTTGTTTTTAGGCTAATTGAAGGGTGTAGAGTTCATTTATGCTGTCAGAATTGTGTATTACTGTTGAAAAAACAAAGTTATAATTCGTTTTTATATGTAGATAGCCCCTAAAGCAATTTTATATACATCATTTAAAAGTAGACTTTATTACCAATCGTGTGGTACCAGTAACTTTCTTCTACGATATTTTTTTGCAGAGTTAGTAAGTGGTGTTTCCGTTTTTTTCCACGACTGCACAAGAAAATATATGAAAAATCGCTGTTACAGTACTCCCTTCTGGCAGATTGTTACCAAATTCACGTGGGACAGGGTGGCTATAGCCAAAAACGTACATATGAAATTTGGTTCAATTCAATGCATAACTTCATACACTTTTCCATGGTACAAAACTGAAAATGGCACAAAAATCTGTATTACAGCGTCCCCTGCCTAGGGAATATTTCCATATTCAATGAGAAGCTGCGGGTCATAGCCAAAAACATATGCATAAAATTTGGTTCAATTCTTTGTATAACATCAGACACTTTTCGATGATGTGAAGAGGACTCAGGAACATACGGACTGATAATTGTATAAACAAAATTTTCGGATTCTCTGCCTCTAAAACATGCAAATACGTCAAAAACTGGACAACATTGACAGCATTAACATCAACATTAAAATTAATATTATTTTTTTAATCTTACATGTATAAATTCAATTAAGCAGGTGAAAAATGTTTAAGGGATATTTAATACCATCCTGTAATCTATTTTCTGATTTGAGAAAATTTATAAATAAACTATAAAAAGTACTCGGAATCGTTCGCGAAAATCTCTTGGAGTAAAACAATTTGCTTTTATAAATAATTCTTTGAATCTGGAAAAATTATTACTTTCTGGGATTACTGAATCGTGAGCAATTTGGAGAGGTTATTGTATATTTCCGTTACCATTAAGAGGGACCTTAAAAATAAATTTTCTATTTTTTGTAAATTTTACTTTATATATTACTCAAAGTTACCTTATAAGCATTATGGCATGCATTTATTACAAAAAAAAAATTAAAAAAAATGTTATTTTGGAGAAAAAATGGAATTTTACGCGTCGTTTTAGAAATCTCCGAAACGCCCCATGCGCGTTCCATATCAATGAAAATCCCCTATATTTTTTATAAAAGCTTGGTTAATATATATCAATAAAACTGTGCATCGAATTTTATATATTTGAATATAAAGGTTAAAAAAAAAAAAAAAAAAAAAAAAAAAAAGGAAAAATTTTGAAAATTTCGAAAAAATTTCAAAATTTCAAACTTTTTCAATTATTTTCTTTTTTCTTTTGTAAATTTCACGTTAAATATTACTCAAGTGTGCATTATATGCATTATGGCATGCATTTATCACAAAAAAAAATTAAAAAAAATTATTTTTTGGGAAAAAATGGCATTTTACGCGTCGTAGAAATCTTCGAAATGCCCCCTGCGCATTACATATCAATGAAAATCCCCAATATTTTTTATTAAGTTTTGTTTATATATATAAATAAAACTGTGCATCGAATTTTATATATTTGAATATAAAGGTATGAAAAAAAAATTCAAAATGTTTTGAAATTTTTTCGTAAAAATTAAAAAAATTTATTTATTTTTTTATTTTTCTAACCTTTATATTCAAATATATAAAATTTGATGCACAGCTTTATTTATATATATAAACCAAACTTTTATAAAAATTATTGGGGATTTTCATTGATATGGAACGCGCATGGGGCATTTCGAATATTTCTAAGACGACGCGACGCGTAAAACTCCATTTTTTTGTGATAAATGCATGCAATAATGCATATAATGTACCCTTCTATAATACTTAAATTGAAATTTACAAAAGTAAAGAATTGATTTTTAAGGTTTTTTATGATCCCTCGTCCCCTTATATGTGTATTATAAAGGGCAAAAGTATCCATGCGCAACACTGACGTCATTTTGACGGTGGCAACAGCAGACGATTAAATTTAGTTTTTATTTTAATTTTTTTATTATTCTAAACAACGCGCATTGTCAAATTTTACATCTTCCAATATGGCAAAAACGCTAATTTTAAATTCAATTTGTTTGAAAACTGATCACAGTTTACTCATTTTTTATGGTTTTTAAAATAATTTTCAAGCAGACATTATTTTTAACGATCTCTGTCGTATGCAGATGATTGCGAAAGATAAATCCATTTTCACTTAAATTAATATAAATACTTCAGCTTTTGTTTCTGAATTATATTCTATAACGAAATTAAAACTCCACCAATAAATCAATAAAATACAAAATGTAAATAAAGCACAAATGTATGTCATGTAATCGAACTCCGCGTTTAAACCTCTGAATTATCAGAATCAAAAAGGCTGTTGTAAACAACGATATTTGGCAATTTACTTTTCTTTGGTTGTTAACTCGTACGAGGCCAATACTAAATATCGTTTTTTATAAATTTGAGAACTTTATTTGAATGCATAATTGCAATTTTTCATATAAAAATTATTTTTGGTATTGTTAGTAGACATAAAATATAATAAATATAAAATAATCTATTAGAGCTTTCATTTAAAAAATACTTTTTTTTTTATACCTATATTCTGTATCCCAGGAGACGGTTTATCCCCTTTTTATATTAAAAAATTGTATGTCTAATTTCACATCACATTAATTCTATAAATAAACTTTCCACTTTACAAATTACATTTATCTCCGCCTTTTAGAAATCTTTTGTGATTAGAGTAATATCTGCCAACCTGTTATACAATTTTGTCTGCCCTATCGAATGTTTACTTTATATATTTTTTTAATCTTCAAAAATGTTCTGTTTATAAAAAGAAATTTAAAATACTAAAAATAACACTAAGTAGGTGTTTTCCGGAATACATTATTATTATTTATGACACATATTGTGTTTACGAATGATTTATTTACCCATTTGTTCCCAAAATTTTAAGGCACAAAATTACATTTGCACTTTACCGATACAAGCCTTTAGTTTATAATTTATTATAACTATTCCAGAAACACTCGAAACACGCAAAATTCACATTGCTCAAGAGCGAGATCCTATTTCAGACCGAGAAGGATTGACCCACTGCCCTCCCTCCCTTTAACTTGATGACGTCATTGCGAGATCTGATATGCTCCGTTTTGCTAGGACTGGTCACGTGGTCAGATGGCTGAAAAATTGGACATCTGATGTAGGCGTGACGTCATATTCTGGACGTTTCAAAGATTACTTGGACGTTGTACGTCTTCCAACTAAGGTAATACTAATCTTAGTTGGAAGAAGGAGCCCAAATCTCTTATCTGATTCTCTAAACGTCCAAAATGGCGGCCATTCAAGATGGCGGACGTGCAAGGATTATGCAATCCAAGATGGCGGCCATCTAAGACGTTGGTCGTCCGGGGGATATAAAATCCGAAATGGCGGACGCCCAAGATGGCGTCGGTACAAAGTCCAACTAGTTGGTTTTTTTTAATATAGCAAGCTGAAAAAAATTATGTTTTAATTGATTAAAACACTATAAATAAACACAAGTTTTGAGTTCAAAGTGCTGCTGAATGTTTTAATTTATAACAACTAGGGGGCTCGGCCCCCTACGAGCTACGCTCGCCAACCCCCGTCCAGACACCGCACACTCTAAATGCACGCTAATTTGATCGGCTTTAAAAAGATTTCGAAAGATTGAATTATAATTTAAAAAACAGTGGCGATCTCCCTATAAACGGATTTCTATTCATTTCTCTGTGATTGGGGAATTTTAACGCCAAATCCGCTGCGGTAGTACTTGATTATCCCGTCGACCCATTTCGCCAAATTACATAAATCGCCAAACCACTCTTCAAATTATACAAATTGACATAATTTTTATTTTAAATAACGAAAGAACAAATAAATTAGTACAACATTAATAAAAATGCAAATAAAACGTCGAAATAAAAATAACTTGATGACGTAGACACGTGTAACAACGTTTCAAAATAAGCTAATATAAAAGGAATTAAGTAACCAGTCTTTGTCTCCTGGTATTTTTTAACAAAGCGGAAAGAAAGTTCTTTTAAATGAGACATTTTAAATTAATCGTTTTTAATCTGACGTAATTTTGACAAAGCTATTCTTTCTCTTTTAACCCTAGAACTACCGGAAATTTTACTCAAGTTTTATAAAAACATTCTACACCAGAATTTTTACTTAAAACTATTTAATTTGTTTATTTAACTTATTATTGTCTGATTTATACATTTAGTTTGTTTTGAAGAAATTTCTGGTTTGAATAAATATTTTGAATGTACATGTCGGGTCCAATAGACCCGTCTGGTAGACGGAAGGTTAAATATTCACGTGTATGTTTTTATGACGTAATTTTTAATAAGTTCCTGCTTTTTGTACATAATTATTTAATTTTAATTTGAAAGTATATTTTCTGTTTATAATAGTCACGTGTAAATAAATTTTTAATTTGAAGCAAACGTTATTGATTCCGTTGTTTATGCAATTGGCAACAGGTTAAATTAGTACAATTTTCTAAAATAAGTAAAAAATATCTCTCGAAATGCTGAAAATTTGAAATTAAAATAGAAATGAAACCTCGAAAAATGAGTCAAATTAAAAAAATAAATAAATTCTGCACACCGGGAAATTATAACATATAAAATGATCTAAAAATGATTAAATTCCGATGTATAGTTTTTGCTCCTATAAAACTTTTTTAGTGGAACGATTTTGTCCAACTTTAGCATTAAATAGCTCTTAAAATAATTCTTCGATTTGAAAACTGTCTGCATCAGCGTGTTTATCAAACATTTCTGTATAATACTACCGATTTTCATATTTTTGTATGCATTATTTTTCTTAATATTAACGAAGAAAGACCTCCGGTCACAAAAAATTCAAAACCGGCGGCGGCGGCGGCGGCGGTGACAGCGGTAGTTACTTTTTTTTAGAATAGAGAGAAATTTAAGATTACAAAAAAATTCAAAAAATTTCATTTTTCTACATATTTTCCTTGAATGTACTGTCTAAATGACATCTAACATACAAATTAAATTGCACAGGCAGGCCCTCTGCAACTGAGACTATCTGATCTTTATCTTCTTTTGTAAACAATTCACGCAGTGTGCCAAACCAATGGTTAGGGACTCTGAAATGTCCTTGGTAACAAATTTCATTCAAATATGATCCCACATCTTTGGCTGTAGGCACAGTAGTCACTATCTCACAATCAAGATAGCGGCGAACCAAACCAGGTACAGAACTAGAGAACAGCAATTCTGCTTTTTCAGAATTTAGTGTCGCCCCCGACATTTCCATTACTTCATTTTCTTCTGGTGGACTGGTGGTTTCTATTATTATGAACTAGCCATTATAAATGAAGCGTTAGGTGAAGATGAAAGTGCAGTCGTAAAAAGTTTGAACTCTGATTTTCTGATCAGAATAGAAAAAAAATGGCCATAATTTTTTTTATTATTATTATGGCCATTTTCCCACTTTTTTACGACTGCTCTTTCATCTCCACCTAACGCTTCATTTATAATGGCTGTCTCTTAATAATAGAAGCCAGCAGTCCATCAGAAGAAAATAACTCGGTTAAGCGGGACTCTGATAATCGGGACTCTACTGTAGTGCAAAACATATTTCAATTTTAAGACTTAAAGCACATGCTTTTATTATATGTAAAATGACGTCATTTGCATTAATATAGATACTCAAAATTAAATATAGTTTATAATAACTCCATGTTTCATCATAAATCATTCATTTATATTTTTCTCAAAATAGCACTTATTTTAATAATTTCTTTTTGATAATTTGTATGAGAAAATGGCAACAAATTGATATAATTGCTATTTTCAACTATTTTTATTACTTTCTACAGAAATCGAGTACTTGAGTTGCCAAAATGAAACAAATGTCACTAAAAACTACAAAAAAAAAATAATATTTCAAAAATAAATGGAGATGCAGTTTTTAAACAAATTGCATCAAAAAGTACTTTTTTTCCCAATACGACGGTATAAACATTGAAAATGTGCGATGCTTAGAAGTCTTTAAAAATGCTGTAGAGTATTTAATCGCACAATGAAACATCGGCTCTTGTTTTACGGCTGGCGGCAACGTTAACGTTAACAAGGTAACGTTATTTATTGGAGACAAAATAAGCTGGGAGAAAGAAATAGCATACTGGGGGCTAATAATGAAAAGTCTTTACTCCTGTAGAGAAAATAACAATACTCTCAGAATGAGGATCACTGGTTAAACGTTCATCACTTGGTTTATCTGGTTTGTAATGAGTATCAAGATCCCATCTCAAATAAAACGGTGTTCCTTGAAATCCTTGTATAAATCCTATAGTACATTTACGCTCCTCATTACGCACTTTGTACTTGTCAGTCAGAGTCTAATTTAGACATTCCATGTGAACAGTGTACGTGAATGAGTTAATTTCACGTAGCGATACCGCTGCAGGTTGCTCTTGAAAAAAGCGTTGTTGCAAGCACTAGGAAGTACATCAGAATAAAACTTTTGTACATTATCATAAGCGAGTGTTTGTTTATCTTTAAAGCTGTATTTAAGCTTATAAATATCACAATCATTCACACTAATGCGAGCACAATTCAGCCAACGAACTAAAGGGTTAGATAATCCATTGCTCATGTAGCTCAAGCAAGGAGACCACCTCCTTTCCTTCCGCCACCTTTTAGGTTTTGGATTTTTTCGGCGATCACGCCTAACTGGACGTCCGTATTGATAAACCATAGTTCCGCAAAGCGATTATGGTTCGCAAGCTTAATCGAGCCATTTGCTCATTTTTTAGCTTTGCTGAAGACCAAATGACGATAAGATAGATCACACATAACAAAAAAATAAATAATTAAATGTCCCCTTTATATACCCTGTTTTTATCTAAAGAGGCACTTAACACACACTCTAACATTACGCAGGCGATCAGCAGTTTTTATGCAAACGAATCAAACATACTATCGCTAAAAGCTCCATTAAGCCTGACTAAGCCAGACTTGATTCCAGAAAAACTCGAAACACGCACAATTCTCAAGTGCGATATCCTATTTCAGAACGAGCAGGACTGCTCGGTCCATTTATCTCCTTCATCGTTCAAAGTTATTATTATATTTCTAATAACATAAAAATGATAGCCAAAGTAAAATTAAATTAACAGAAATAAAGTTGTTTTCATTACAAAATTCACATTTTTGAATTCTTCAGAAAGTTGCTTAATAATTTTACATTTTTAAGTAATGATATTTAACTCAAATGCCAAAATAAAGTAAATAGAGTACAATTAAAAAAAATAATTCTTTGCACTTTAAAGATAAAATAAAGAACAAAATTGTTTTAGTATCTAAAGCAACAAAAAAAAATTTTTGACATCCGGGCTGGAAATCTCTCGCAGATTTCATACATGCCCGGTTCAAAGAGATAGCTTAATTACGAGCTGAGATATTAATTATTTATTTAATTAATCGGTTTCATTTCTCTCTAATGAATAGAATAAAATGGCGGCACGTGCTTTTTTAGCCACGAAATAATTTAAATTAGGAAATCTATCAATTTGCGCGAGGTTCAGGTCTATCAGACAGGTATACCTTTCGAGGGGAGGCAAAAGCGTGCTTCGCCCGTATCGCATATTTTTTATTTGTTAGGTTTGTGTCAATGGAAAGGGGGAGGGGGGAAAAGGAAATATTTTTGATTAAATATCCGGGTTAGTTCGCATTACAGATATTATTATGACGTGCTTCGCCCGCTATCGGATAATTTCAGTGCGTGATAGTTTAATTAAAAGCTGAGATATTAATTATTATTTAATTAATCTGTATGTGTAGTGGACAATAAGGTGAGTTTTGGATCCTTTTTAGGCAGACTATTCAATTCCAGCATTGCCAACAACGTATTTCCTTAAGAGTTGAAGAAAATATTGTCTCTGGGGGTAATACATTATTATTTAATTAATCTGTATGTGTAGTGGACAATGAGGTGCATTTCGGATCCTTTTTAGGCAAACTATTCAATTCCATCAATGCCAACAACGTATTTCCTTAAGAGTTAAAGAAAATATTGTCTCAGGGTAATACATCATTATTTACTTAATCTGTATGTGTAGTGGAGAATGAGGTGCGTTTTGGATCTTTTTTAGGCAGATTATTCAATTCCCGCAATGCCAACAACGTATTTCCTTTAGGGTCCTGTCCCTGCTGGCGAAGACACTCACGAGCTAATGCTAATCCTATGGAGAGGGATTTTTCTAATATCTCGTTTGCAATTCGACATTTTTAAATAATTTTTTTGCATTGGATAGCCGAGGTCCGTCTCTACAGCGCAACTTGGTTTCTTTTTCGATTTTGGTTGCAGATATTTTTTAGAATGACACTTTCATTTTCAGAACCGGTTTTGAAAATGAAAGTAACTTTATTAAAAATATCTGCGACCAAAATCGAAAAAGTAGCCAAAGTGCGCTGTAGAGACGGACCTCGGCTATCCAATACAAAAAAAAAAAAAAAATTATTTTAAAATGTCGAAATGCAAACGAGATATTAGAAAAATCCCTCCCCATAGATTAGGATTAGCTCGTGACTGTCTTCGCCGGCAAGGACAGGGAGTTGAAGAAAATATTGTCTCAAGGGGTAACGCATATTTATTACCATCAAGTTAAACCTAAAAATTATAATACTATCCTTATTACAGCAGCTACTCCTTCACTTTAAAATTTTCCAAAAAAATCCCAAATTTGAGGGTCTGCCAGGGAGGGGCGGGGGAACCGTACCTCCCCATTATACACCTTAAAATTTCGCTCATTCTTTTTACTATCGTTCTATAACAATTTGTTAGTAGCTACGAGGCACACCTGGGGCTGTGCCCCTACCCTATTGGTTACTCACTCAAAAAGGGCTGATTCTTCAGTTCACTCCAATCTTTAACAGCTTTTAACTTTGCTTCTATTGGAGCCACAGCGGGGGGATTGTTCCCAGCCTGGCACCCCTGTTCCAACTTGTATTTTTCGGTTTTCCACATAGGACAGAAGATAGGGGCGGGGGTGGGGGGGGGGAAGTCATTTTTGGATGTAGCATGTCTACTGAAAGCTTTCACCTCACAGATCTCAGAAATAATGTTTAAAATTTTGTTTAGTCATTTTGGGCCACGTTAAACGTCCAAATAATGGTTTTCCTCCAAATTTACTTTCATCCTCCTGCACCGTTCATTACAGATATTAAAAGATTAGCGTTTCTGACCTTTTTAGATGTCCTTTTTTGAGGACTATGATATACTCAGATATATGCTATTTATTAAACATACAAAAGTCAAAATTTTAGTTACCACTATTTCCGAATAGTACTTTCAGAACATTTCTTAATTTCACGCTTAAGACCGCCACCAACTCGAGTAACATATCCAGTGATAGTTTGTTTAACCGATTTTCGTTCAGATTCGCTTTGTTAAGAATAGAGTGCGCTCCCTGGTGGTGGAATGCGGAACTAACAGAATACTTGGTTAAGAACACCACCATTACGACTCATGTATCTACGGAAAGGTTGCGTGAAGGAGTTTTCTTCAGATACGCTTTTGTTACGAATAGAGTGCGCTCCCTGGTGGAGGAATGCGTAACTAACGTAACTCAATTTTGTTAAATTTAGGAAATATAACAAGTCGATCTGTTTGAAACTTTAAGATATTTTATAACACATAAGATAAATTTTATAAAAAAAGACCGCGTGAAATTTCAGGCATGTGGAGGTAGGGGGGAGAGACGAAATGCCAGTTTTTGCAGTGCGTGCGTAGCACGCCTGCTATACGGTGCCGTAGGCAGCGGGGACCTGGTTCGAGGTTCTTTCGAGCGATATTGCCATTTCACAAGAATTTGTTGTGCGTGCGCAGCACGCCTGCTATACGGTGCCGTAGCCAGCGGGGACCCGGTTCGACTTTCGTTCGAGGGCGATAGGCTTTTTAAAAAGAGTTTGCAGTGCTTACGCAGCACGCCTGCTATAAGGTACCGTAGGGAGCGAGGACCAGGTTCAACTTTCGTTATAGCGAAAGGCTTCTTTAAAAGAGTTTGCTGTGCGTGCGCAGCAAATATACGGTACTATATGCTATACTGCTACTGGTATACTATACTGCTATACGGTGCCGAAGGCAGCGGGGACCGAAATCGCCCACTCGTGGACAGCCTACCGTGAGGTATAGGGACAATAAGTCCACGAGGGGAAAAAGGGGCTGCCAGGCAGCGCAAGCAGGGTGGCGCACATTTATTACAACATAAAAAGCATGTTACAAATACTGCCTTATTATTGAAGGCAGTGCGGACACATATGTATAAATAAATATTGAAAAATATTTACAGGTTAAATAGAATGTAAAAAAAGATTAAGGTTTAGCTATAGTCTTAGAAATAAAAGAAAAATGTTTGTTTAAAATGTCGTAATTTTCTAGAAGTCTCTGGAAGTTGCCTGCGTTGAAAAGAGTGTTATTCAAATTTTCTCTCAATGTTTTGTTTCTGTCAAAATGGAAATGATGTTTCATTATGGGGCAGTTTCCAAAGATATAGTGTGTAGCGTTTCCAATACTCTTTCTGCATAAACAAAGTGGTGAGTCTCTTTTTTTAATTTTATGTAGAAATGATGGGAAACTTCCATGACCAGTGATATAGTTAGGTAACGTAGGGCGATCACAGATGAACTGTATGTCAACTTTATTAATTATACTGTAAGTATCGCGACCCTTTGTCGACTGAGTCCATGAGAGTTGCCATTCATCCAGAGTTTTTTGCCTAAATATATACTTGAATTTGGATTGTGGAAGAAGCAATTCCTGGCAATCGTTGTATTGGTTGTTATCTATAACCGCCTTCGCCAGAGAATCGGCTCTTTCGTTTCCCGGGATACCTATGTGAGATTTAATCCATGAGATATAGAACTTTTTGTTAGGGAAATGTAGTAAAAGATTGTAGATATTATAAATTATATAATTGCGTGGAAATGCAATTTGAAGGGCGTCATAGGATGAGTGGCTGTCTGTAAGGATAAGAATTTCATGATGAGAAGAGTTAATGGACCATTCCATTGCTTTGTAAATTGCGAATAATTCAGCTTGGTAGATCGAGTTATCTACATGAAGTTTAACTGCATAATCATATACGAATGAGTTTTTAAGACAGACTGTAAATGCACATGCTGCTCCGTCGTTCATGACAGAACCATCGGTATATATGGATGGGTCATAGATTTGGAGTAATTTTTCGTATTTTTCCTCCAAAAAGAAGAGGTTGTTTATCTTGTAATATTGAGAAAAGTCGGAGGTGTTTAGTTTTGACATAATGTGGTTGCTGTTAATGATTTTGCCATTATGGTTATATGATCTTCTGCCTTTAATTAGTTCGTAATAATGATAATCGTTCTTGAGCAAAGTATCGATTGGGGGAGAACCAGTAAGTACACAGAGAGCGTCAGAGGAAGTACTTCGATAGGTCTTGATAATGCTTAAGAGAGCTGTACGTTGTACTGACTTTAATTTTCTTATCCCATGCGAGTTGAGGCTTGGAAACCAAATTTCATAAGCGTAGCTAATTTGTTTTAATATGACGGTGTTGTACCAAAATTTCAGTATACTTGAAGATATTCCTCCTTTATGAGATTTTAGGCTTTTGAATCCGTTTAAAAATTGAGTTACCTTTGTTTTAGTATGAGTTAGATGCTCTTGAAAATTAAATTTTGGATCTAGTATAACGCCAAGATAGGGAATAGTATTTTCAAACTTGATAGTTTTGTTATTCAATTTGAAAATTGGTCGACGTCTGTTAAGAAGAAAGCGGCCAAAAAGCATGGCCTTTGTTTTAGTTTCCGATATTGTAAGGTTGAAATTCCTGCATAAAGTTGAAAAAATTTCGATGCGTCTATTAGCAACTTGCTCCAACTCAGGTCTGGAGTCTCCCGCAACCTTAATTACGAAATCGTCAGCATAAACTATCATGTCTGATTCTATTTTGTAGAACTCCTTTATAATAAAATCTGCAATTAGCAACCAAAGAAGGGGACCTAAGCATGAGCCCTGAGGGCACCCTTTAAATGAAATGAACCATTCTACAACGCTTCCTTCTTTTAAACCAATATATCGATTGGAGATGTAATTTTTTAGTAAATGTTTTAGATATAGAGGGAGAGGAGAATTATCGATTATTTGGGAGATAGTATTCCAATCTATCGAATCAAACGCTCCCTCTATATCGAAGGAAAGAATACCACAGTATTTCTTATTTTCTAATGTATTTGTGATAGAGGATTTCAGTTCATTTAAGGCATCTATTGTGCTTCTTGATTCGCGAAATCCAAATTGCATTTCATGGAGAAAGGAAATATCTTCTAAAAATGTCATTGCACGCATCTTGATTAATCGTTCAAGGACTTTTCCCAGCATAGGGAGAAGGACTATCGGTCGGTAAGATTTTAATTGCCGAGGATCTTTATTCTTCTTTCGAAAATAAATGACAATGCCCTTCTTCCATATGTCTGGGAAATGGGCAAGGGAAAAGCATTTGTTGTATAGTTGAAGCATTAATTGTGGGAAAGTTTTGATCAAGTTTTTAGTAACCCTTGCATCGATCTTATCGAAGCCAGGGGCTTTGTTGTTCGACTGTCTTGATGCGCAATATTTTAGTTCTCTATAGCTGATTAGATATTCATTTATATCACTTTCTGATAGTGGCTCCAAATTTTCAAATGAATGTAGATTTTCAGGGATTTCTTTTCCAAAATGATGGCTTAAGAGTTGGTGTTGAATGTCTCTAAACATGTCAGTTGAATTTGATGTGTCAAGAATTGAATGTATTAAGTCGGTACTTTTGAGGTATTTGCCCTTTACAATTTTGAAAGCGGTTCCGTATGTTGTGGATGTTGTCTCACAGAAGGATTTCCACGAATTTAATTTTGCGTTTTTGATGTTTAATTTGTATTTAGCTCTCTCTTTCTTGTAGCTAACTTGGTATTGTACGTTTTCAGGATTTTTATTTGATCTTTTCCGTAAAGCGTTTAATCGATTTCTTTGTATTTTGAGATTATCTGTGTACCACTTTGTATTTACTTCATATGACTGTTTTTTCTTTTTGAGAGAAGATTCCATGATTTCTTGTAGAAGCTCTTCAAATTTGTGGGTCCATTCATTCAAGTCATTAGGACTTTTGACCTCGCTGAGAGTTGTCTGTAGATTGTCAACATTAGGAGAGAGTTGGTTGTTAAATTTTTTGAAATTCTCAAATTTAGTTTTAAATCTGTATTCATTTCTTAGAAGTGGATCTATAGATAAATCGTATCTTATGTACAGATGGTCGCTGAGGGAATCATTGATGTCGTCTACGTACCAAGAATTGAGATAGTTGCGTGCTTGGTTTCCACTTAAAGTTAGATCTGGAGTACCTTTCCTAGGCAGCGGGGACCGAAATCGCCCACTCGTGGACAGCCTACCGTGAGGTATAGGGACAATAAGTCCACGAGGGGAAAAAGGGGCTGCCAGTCAGCGCAAGCAGGGTGGCCGGTTTGACTTTCGTTTGAGCGCGATACGCTTTTTTTAAGAGTTTGCAGTGCGTGTGCAGCACGCCTGCTATACTGTGCCGTAGGCAGCGGGGACCCGGGTCGAGGTTCGTTCGCTTCGAGATTTTATGAAAAAGGAGTGGTTCATGAAAAGGAGGGGCCCGCTAGCGGGTGAAGCCAGCTAGTCTTATATTATTTACCCCTCTGGCCTCTAACTTGTGTATTTTAAGGAATTTTTCTAACCTCCGCCCTTTTAACCCGGGGAGAAATTTTCCAACTTTAG
The DNA here is from genome assembly GCA_963932465.1 of Maratus speciosus. NCBI lineage: Eukaryota > Metazoa > Arthropoda > Arachnida > Araneae > Salticidae > Maratus > Maratus speciosus. Next base: position 61,724,718 of record OZ010788.1, read on the forward strand.
CCGACACCCCTTTGACCATTCTTTCATATTATGCACCATAGCCTTACATATTTTAGTTCCATTTTTTTCCGCCATGTGCGCCTACTTATCTCGGGTGCTATGGGCCCAATCCCCTTGACTAATATATCTACGGATAGTATGTAAAACAGATTTTCGTTCGGATACAGGTTTGTTTAGAATCAAGTGCGCCCCCTGGTTGTGAAATGTGGAACTAACAGATTTTTCAAAAGGATAAATTGTTGTGAAAGGAATATTAAACGAAAACCTCTGTGCGATCTGTGATCACACTTACCCACTTGTTAATATAATTAGATTAGTAAAATCTACGAAACCAATCGTTAAAATAGACTATCACAAAAAAAAATATTTTTTTCACATTGTCGAATAATTACCGTAATATCCGTTTTCAAATCTTAATATTTCATAATCAAAAGTTGGATTAATTTCGGTTGTAATACGCGTGAGCGACTGATGTAAATCCTCTTTTTGCCGATATCTTTGTCTACTACTTCTTCGACAGCTTCTTCGCTATACAACATTTCTCTAATTTTGTATTCTACATCGATCATAAGTTTTGCTTTCTCTTCTATCATTGTCAGTATTCTACGATGCTGCCATCTAGATATTTTTAAAAGCATATTTATATTATTCAACATCAAAAATAATTTTTTTTCAACAATAACAATAATTTTCTTTCAATAATAACAATTTTTCATTCGGAACAAAAAATTCTACTTACAAATTTCAGTCTTTTCGGCGGAGGCCAGAAGTTGGATTTGAATGTAAATAACTCTTAATAAGAATCCTAAGATTTAAAATATTTCAGTATCTATAAACTGTTAAAACTCTACTCAATAACATTTAAAATTTCTAAAGCGAATATATTTCTACATTAAATATTATTAATGACTGAAGAGACTGAAAATATTCTTCACATTACGTTTATTGATAATCTCCCTCGGACAAAGACAAAACTTAACTGTTGCCAGATGTTAGTGAAATATAATCACAACCAGTTAAACAATTATATTGATTCACGTGACTGATACATGGATAAAACAAAAAGTTAAAACAGTCATTTCTTTACACTAGGCAAGAATTCGGTGAGTAAAAATTACTCTGTAAGTAAAAGGGAGTTAAGATTTTCTGTATTTAAAGTAGAAGTAAATTTTATTACAATTATCAATGTATATTCGGGCATAAAATTTTATTAATATCAATTTCTTATTTAATTCTGTATACATTTTACAAACTATAGTTCCACATTCATTTTTTAGATAAACTTCACATTCTTCAAATAAATTTATCTCCTCCTTTCTGGAATCTCTCGTGAATAGAATAAAAGCCTAAGAACATTTCACCGAGTCTTTTCTGTTCTTGCAATAGTTTACTTAATTTTTTTATCTCTAAAAAAACATTTTTAGAAAATTTATTTTAAAAAGTTTTTTTAACAGCCATGCAGTGTTAAAGACTAAAGTTATTATTCTTTATAAATCTGCATTACGTATATGATAGGTATCTCACATACCAATAAACCATTTAGAAAAACTTCATTTATTAAATTTATTAGCTAATAACGCCATTTAAAATAAAGTAAAGCCGTAAAATTGTTTATCAACGAAAAGATAATATTGAATCCATATAAATCCATATATATATATATATATATATATATATTATGATTTTGAATTTCTCAATGGTTTACATTTAAATAAAAAAAAAATTAAACCTATATGACATCATTTTGTAATAGGGTATAATTCATGGAGGAAAGAGATTGATAGAGATGCAGTATCCGTAAAAACGGTTTGCAATATGATGCACGTAATCGCTCACATTTAATTGCCCTCATTCGGCCCAAGCAAAACAAGCACGTGGAATAGGGACCGAATTCTTTAATATCATCCGTGTATTTTTTCTATAAAAGAAAATTATCTGCTTATATTTAAGCATTCTAAAGTAGCATTTCATTATATTAAGAACTAGAAACTGTATTACTAAAAGACTTTTTCTTTTTTTGCGAAAACACGTAGTTGCGTTTGGGACGAATATAGCGAATTTTAGGGTTACATTTTTACTTCACTCATAAACACCACACTTCATCTCTATTCTTTCTCTTTACTCTACGGATGTAATTATCGCCTGCATCGTGAAAAATTATCGCTTAAAAAAGGAAAAAAAAGAAAGAAACTAAGGACAGAAGCTTACCTGTTTGCACCTTACGAGTATAAATACTCTTATTCGACTGTTTTAAAATTGTATGAAAAGCATGTTTTTAATATTTCTACACGTAAAATAAGTCACATAGTTAATCAAAAAGAAAGAAAGCTGAAAGTTAAAAAGGTAAAAAATGGTACATTAAACAAATGTACGTTCACCTCTTATTGTATCTAAATTTCTTAAAATTTTGAAAAAATAATGCTATGGTTATTGAAACAAACATAGTTAAGTTTTTCACGTAAGCATGCAATAGAATGTATTGCATGCGCAGTCTGTCTAGTAAATTAAAACTTGAATTAATTAAACCATTATTTTTTCCATATAGGTAAAGTTCACATGCGTAAATTCATAGCACTAACTCAGGTTATCGTAGGATTCTCGACAGATAATCGAAATATGGTACATTTTGTAGCCAATGCGTTTGCGATACATGTTATCGTACATGAGGGTATCACAAACCATAATCTGTTGCAAAGAGAAATATAATATTAATATAATTTTTCTTCATGCTACATAGCCAAAGTAAAAACGTTTCCTATAAAGTTTAATTATATTCCGATTAGTGTTTAATTTTCGTTTGTAACATTAATAATATTCTTTGCTGTAAAATGTCGCTAAAATGGAAACAATGGATCGAAGTCTATGAATTTGTGCCTTATGAAGTGAAATAGCTTTATTCGATTACTAAATGAAGGTGTGAAAAACATGGTTTTAATATTTCTACACGTAAAATAAATGACACAATTAATAAAAAAGATAAGAAACTTGAACGTTTACATTTCATTGGGAAAAAGTAAAAAACGGTATACCCAACGAAGGTACATTCACCGCTTATTATATTTATAGTCGCATCTCATTTTTAAAAGTATTATCCTACCCTGCAAAGAACTATCAAAAAGTTTTTAAAAAATCTACATTTACTGTAAACAAAATTATAATTCAAGAAATTGTAAACATAATTATGAAACCTGATTTATAGTAAATCAAAGCGAAAGACAGGATTATCATCACCTAATGCGAAAACATGTTTCTCAGAGTAAAAATATGCGCAGATTGCAGTTTGAAAATATGGTACTTTCTAGTATAAGGGTCTTGGCTTTTTAAAAAAATACTTGTCATAATTCGGGCTTTAGAAAGTAATATGTGTTGCAAAACGATATAAATAGCTACGAAGTAAGCTTAGTGATTTTTTATGATTGTTTAAATATAATATATAATTTATATATATATATATATATATATATTACAAAAATTAAAATTCTTTCGCCAAGGTTAACATTATTCTATATAAAAATCCCCTTTTACTACTATTCCCCCTTATTAAAATAAAATCCTATTCTTAAATTAATCTATTAATCACCATATGTAAAGGTATAAGATTATAATCCATCTAATAATATTATTCCAAATTGCGTAAATGTAAAAAGGGCGCTAACTACTTATATTCCTTTACTAAAAGCCTTCTATTACTTAAATCCCTATTAAAATTCCCTATTATTTCCCGTTATATCAAACCCCTATAAATTCTTTATTTAATTGCTAAATTATCATAATTCGTAATTTATCCCGTGTAAAAAAAACCTATTTAATTAAAATCATTCTTTTATTAAAATATTAAGGTATCTACTATAACATGTCACTGCTGTAAAACGTATTCCGCGGAAATAAATTAATTTTCCTTTCCTGTCAAAATTATCGTCTGACTGGAAAAATCTAATTTTAGCTGCAATCTCGATGTCAGGGATTAATTTGTGTTTACGCCTTGTGCATCTGGTTTGAGGATAGAGAAGGTTCTACAACCCGATTCCCGCAAGGTGCGAAAGGAATTCGAACGTTCGTTACGACGTCACGTGAAAACGTTCTTTCGTATCGTATCCTAATTCGTATCTGGCGAAAAGTGCTATTCTGGGATCAGATTTTCGTACATTCGAAAGCGATTACGGATGCTATACAGCGTCCGAAAAGGCGGTGATAGCTCCTCCCAAATTTACGTCAGTTTTACAGATTACGATGATTGATATCACGATATAACCAATGGGAATCCATCATTTATTAATCGAAGTAATCATTATCGTATCGTAGTTTCATCCTAAAGCGTGTAAACATAAAGCTAATGACAGTTTAGTAGTGTTTGAAATTCACAATTTTTGCCGTATAAGATAATTTAACATTACAGTCTTAATTATATTCCTGTTATAATGAAAAGGCTGCTGTTCCAGAGTGTCCGCATACTAAGGATCTGAGTGTGACGAATTTAATTTAAAAGAACTCAAAACTTTTGCCTGAATACATATTGCCTCATGTATGTGTTGATTAAACGCAACATACTTTGGCAATAATGATTCAGTTAGGTATTTCTACAAATGATCCTCCAGTACCAGGAAAAAGATAACTATAAAATTGTTCTATGCCAGTATACAAGGAGTACTTGTTCCACAGTTATACTACAGACCTTAATAGGTAGGAAGCCAGCAATATGCATTTTTATTATTTATTTTAAAGCTGAAAAATCTTACTGTTATAGGAGAAAATTTTAATTTTAGCGTTGTTTAATAAGAGAATTTTTTGTAGTTTAGATGAAAAAATAGAATGTGAGAATTAACATAATATACAAATGATCATAATTATCTACAAAGCTAGTACTTAAGTTATCTGTTTTGTTGAATTTGTACATTACTTTATTATTATTCATTTAATGCTTTATATAATTAATATCTGTTTGATATAATGCAGATTGATGTCTGAAGATAATATACATTGAGCTTTCATAAATCTTACCATAATTTTTTTTTCTCTCTTTTGAAAGTCATAATCATATAAAACAAATAAATGTACTTAAAATTTTCAAACTGAAGAATCCTGAATTTCAATGGCTTGTGCATTTTATAAATATAAAGTATGAACTTTTTTTTTTCGGTAGTATACAGAAAATGCAGTTTTGACCAGAAAACCAGAAGGAAATTAATTTATTGTTCCTTCAGTATTCCACAATGTACTAGAAAGTAATGTTTCCCGAAACAAATTGAAGATTTTATCTTGATACTAAAGTTCGTAAGCTTCTGTAAGTGAAACTATTAAGTGACTAATATGTGTATGCTCAGGGGTGACGAATTACATAAATTTACTCACCACTCATGAAGTGATTTTTTGACGGGAAATGATTTTTTTTTTATTCATTCATTATATTTAGTGTTATACCCAAATATTCATATTTTACTTAGGTTGCAGGATTCATTCATTTAAATCAGCTTGATTTTAACCATGATTTAAATCAACTGATTAAATGAAATATTGATTTAAATTAACTTTTCAGCAGTTTTTATCAGAAATCTATGTCAAGATATTTTGTAATAAATATGTTTGTCCAAATATACATTGCAAATTTAAAAGTGGGATAGCCTTTTTGAATTTTATTTAAATTGAATATTACATTTTAAAATATAATCATAAATAGGGAATAGGAAAGATAAGGATATTTATATAGTGTAGGATATTTGTTAAATTGCAGCTAGCATAAGTGAGGGTTCCATATCGTTACAAGACAATTTGTTTTATTTATTTCATGATTTCAAAAGTAAAAGCGAATTCACATTTTCAAATCTCTGTTTATATTGCTCTACTTTTTTTTTTACTATACTAACTATATTTAATTTTTATATGCTTAAATTACTTCAAATTTACCAAGTGAATGAGTTTTTTTTTTCAGATTAAATAAGCTTTTCTAATTATTAATTTAATTTTAATGATTTAGTAAAGGGCATTTTACTTTAAAATTAAATTTTTATTAAAAAAATCATAAACCCTACTAAAGAATCAAAACAATTTACATGGTGAATAGAATGTATTACAACAGAATGCAATTCTGAGTCTTAAATGTTTCAATGGGAGGAACTTAAAAAAAAAAAAAAAAAAAAAAGAAACTTTTACTATTATCAAAGTATTTCTTCTAATGTGATTAAATTTATAAATAAAATGCCCCCCACCGAAAAAAAAAAAGCTTTTGAAATCTACCTTTGTAAAAAAAAAAAAAAAAAAAAAAAAACATAAGTTAGCTCTTTTTCTATTCTTTTTTTTTCATTTCATTTCTTAAATTTGCATTTTAAAAACAGATAATAAAGAAATGTATTTAATTTAAAATGCTTATTTTCATGAATCAAACAAACAAAATGAATAAAGTTATGTATTTTGTATGTTTTTTGCTTAACCTTGTGATGAAAATATAAATTACTATATTTAATTTAAGATTTAATTTAAGATTCATGAAGACTCGTGAAAAATCAAGGAATAAACGCAGTGAATATATATGTAAGATAGAAAATGCTTGCAAATTGTATTTCTAGAAAGCTTTAAATCGGTATTTCAATATTACAGCACACCAACCCCCCCCCCCCCCCCTTTCATCCAGCCTAACATTATCTTTACATGTAAACAAATGTTTTGTCAGCCCTTTTCATCGTATTAAAATAGTGATTGATAGTTCTGAAAGTCAAAATACTCATTTAATGCAACTTGTTTTTTTTCTATATATTATATATAACTCTAATAAAAGGCATATTTTAAAATGTTAAAGGTTTTAATAAAACCTCCAAAAAATTCACCTTTATATAAGTATTGGAGCTGTTTACCTTTATGCAGAGATAATCAGCAGAAGCTTTCAAAGTTGTTATTTGTTTTCATTTGTAATTTAACTTTTATATTATCTTTCATATGCAAAATACAATATTTTGCAGCAGTTCAAGCTATTATGTTTTTTTTTTTCGATTTTTTTTAAGTGACATTAATAAAAGCATATTTTTATTTTCTATCATAATTTTTCATGTTAATATATAACTAAGCTCTTGAAATCTATTCTTTGTTAAAAATAAATCACATAAGTTAGTTTTTTTCTTTTCTTTCTCTTATTTAAAATTTCATTTCTCAAATTTGCATTTTAAAAACAGACAATAAAGAAATGTATTTAATTTATAATGCTTATTTTCATAAATGAATAAAGTTGTCCTTTTTTTTCACTTAACCTTGTGATGAAAATACAAATTATGTTTAAGATTTCTGTAAAATATCAAGTAGTAAAGCACTGAATACATTTGTAAGATAGAAAATGTTTTCAAATTGGTTTTTGAGAAAGTTTTCAATCACTATTTCAACATTACAGCACACCAACAACCTCCACCCCCCCCCCCTTCACACCCCTTACCAGCCTAACATTAAATCACATGTAAATAAATGCTTGTCAGCCCTTTTCATCTTATTAAAATAGTGATTGATAGTTCTGAAAGTCAAAAGACTCCTTAATGCAACTTATTTTTTATTTTATATTACATATAACTCTAATAAAAGGGTGTATTTTCAACTGTTAAAGGTTTTAATAAAACCTCCAAAAAATTCCACTTTATATAAAGTAGCAAAGCTGTTTACCTTTATGCAGAGATAATTGGCAAAAGCTTTCAATGTTATTATTTTTCACGGGTAAAATTATTTTTATATTATCTTTCACAAGCAAAATACAATATTTTGCTGCAGTTCATGCTTTTATGATTTTTTTCTATTGATTTAAGTACATTAATAAAAGCATATTTTTATTTTATATCCTTTCATTTTAATATATTTCATGTCATTATTTATAAAACAATTTTCAGCAATTAACATATATGCTTCATTATAAAAGCTAAACTGACTTATCCACAAAATAAATAAAAATGATATATGTATGTTGTATGTGACATGCAGTAATATAGTTGATTGAACATGATGTTCACATTGCTTGAGGATAAAATTTGTTTATTGTAAATGGGTGGCAAGAATGTAAACAAGTACAGATTTAATAGTGCAATTGATATATTGAGATACTTAATGTAAATACTTTAAGAAAGGCTAAAGAGTAAAAACTATTCACAGTCATTAAGGTAAGACTGGCAATATAAACAGTTGCTTAAACAATGTTTAAATAAGATGTGCTGACAAAAGTATTGACTAAGTAACTTGCTACATGTTTTCAAAAACAGTAAATAAAAAAAAGGAGAAACTAAATGTAAATGACACCCCCCCCCCCCAACCCACATTTCTCTCAAAAAAGAAGCATTTGAAATCAATTCTTTATATATATATATAAAAAAAAATACATTTCAAATGCTTCCCTTTTTTAAAATAATAAAGAAATGTATTTCATTTTTTATATTTATTTTCAAAAGAAAATAATAATAAAGTTTTTTTCGATGAAAATAAAATTACTATTTCTATTATTATTATTATTATTATTATTATTATTATTATTATTATTTAGATTTTCTAGGAAACATCAAGAGTTAAGAAAAATTTAAATCTCCCAAGATGTATTCATGAAATAAAATGCCTGCAAGTTTAATTTTTAAAGCTTTCAATCACTATAGCAACACACCATAACCAACATTCTTTTTTCTTTTATTTTTACAGGGACATCAATTAATATTTATTTATCATGCATCTTATTAAAATAGTGGTTGAAAATTTAAAAAGTGATACACATTCTTTTAAAAAACTTAATACCTTCTTCTTTTCTTTTTCTTAATATTATAAATCTAATGTAAAAAGCATATTTTCAACTGTAAACAAATTAAAATGAATAGCTTTTTTTAAAACTCCATTGAACTTTACTCGCCTGTTTTACTATGCAATTTATTATACAAGTAAGTCATTTGTCTGCTTTTGATATTACTTAAACAATTTCTATAAAATCAAGAAGAATTATTGTTATTCTTTTTTAAAACACTGTTTTAAAGTTCAAACTTTCTACTTTTACAGCAGTCAAAATTTAATTTATGTATATTTATATTTGTTTCATTAATGTATAAAGCACATGAATAAAAGTTTCACATTCTTAATAAATAAACATTTTTAAAATTTTCTCCAAAAAGGGTAGTAAAACTTTCATAAAAAGCAATTTTCAAAGAATATAAACCACAAAAATAAAGTTAATCAGCAAGCAAACAACTTTAATCAAAGATGCTTAAAAAACACTCATAGATTTTTTTTTTTTTTTTTTGTCTGAAAATTTTATTCATGTAGGTATGAAGTTGATTTTGCAACTGTAGTAAAAAAGATTTTCACTGGTATTTTAAATTTTAGATTATTGTTACTATAAAATATGCTATTAAAAACTTTAATAATTAAATTCTAGAATGTATTTAGTATTCAGTTTTTGCCTTGATATTTTATTATTGGAAATGCATAAATAATTAGTAACAAAGCCATTCAAATTTTGTAATAATAGTACTAAATTGCTATATTTTTGAAAAGATGATTTCATGAACTTTATTTATTTTCACATTTATTAAAAAGTAATTCTCACACACTGATTGATATTTTAATAAAATTTGAAGAAGATTATAAAATTTCTGTAATTTGTTTAATATATGTGTACTTTAAAAGCTAACTTTCAAAAAGAAAATAAAAATGCAGAAGTTGTGTAAGACAGCAATAGATGCAGGGTTGAGGTATAATTATATAACAATAATAAATAAATAAAATGAAGCAAGAAAAACATTTTATTCTTCACCATTTTTCAAAAATACAAGAAAGTAACATATATATTTTTCTTACACATACATATAACAATTTCAAAAATTATATTAATATTAAAAGTTCTCAGTTTGATGTATACCTCAGTACAAATTATTTCATATTCTTGTCAACTTTAATGGGAAGAGGTACATCATACAGCAGATTTTCAGCTAAGCATTCATCAAAGCCTAAGGTTTTATATAAAATTAATAAATAAAATTGGATATTAATAGCACGTATTTCTTGTGACAAGTATTATGTTTAAAACTATGTAGCACGTAACAATTCTTTATTAATTAAATAAACTCTCTGTTATATTTATTAATTAAACTCCTTGCATAACTAAATGCATTTGTAGTAGAGCATCAGCTCCAAATCCTTGAACCTTGAAATTTAATTTTTTTTTTTTTCAATGACTAAAAGAAAAGATAAAATTTATTTTACCCATTTGACTTTAAATAATTAAATATAGATAAAACAGTCATAATTTAAAGCAAAGTGTTTTTATTTATTATAATAATTATCATTCATTTGTTGAAAAATCCACCACTTACCTCCCTTTTGGATTTTGATCAGAAGGTACCAATGCTATCAAAATATCTTAGATTCTTCCAATTATTTAACAAATTTATCTCCATTTAAAAAGAATTCTACAACTTTAAAATCATTTCCAAACATCGTTTTTTTGTTCTTAAAAATAAAAGTATTTTTTATAATGTACATAATTTATTTTAAAATAAATAAATAAAAATTAAAACCTCTCCACATCAAAATAACTGAGTAGACGCTCATTTTTTACCAAATGCAATACAAATGCAATAAAAAAGTCCCAACATAGAAAAATACTAGAAACTTACTTATTAAATGTCCTATCATATGTAAACAATCATAAAAGTTGCGTCTGAAATGGGCTTTTCACCCTCGTTTCGCCTACTTTGAGATGGCGAAAATAGCATCCGAAAAAATGTAAACATCCGAAATAATTTTTCGCATCTAATCTTTCGCCAAATACGAAAAGAAGCGGCCCAGAATACCGTTTTTCCTTTTCTACGCCCCTATGACGTCAAAGTGATGTCACGAAGGGGGGTGTTCCGCCAAATTTTCGTACTCGGACGAAGCCGGAATTCGACTGCAAGAGCAATATTTTCGCACTCGGAAGTTGATTTATTAGGATATCATGCCACCGGAAATAGTAATTAATCCCTCTTAAAAGCAATATGATTGGAAAAGAGGAATCAGCTGACTGTATTGTAACGTTGAACCTATGCAGTTTAAATACGGACGCACAGCCAGATACATTGTGTAGAAGTATGTGAAAAGATGTAGTGTAGAAGACAGCGAGAATAAGTGTGAGAGGTCGGCGTCGAGATAGAGTATTTTGTAAGATTCCGCAAGTCGACGTGAAGTTTTTTTTTTTTTTTTTTTTTTTTTTTTGTTCACTATTTTCAATTTTCACCTGTAGGTGAATCAAATTTTTATCATAGATTGAATGGTGCATTTCTCCACAAAAAACTGTTCTTGAACATGTTAAATACATTTGTAACTTAGCTCAGTGGACTGTTTCTCCATTTATTTTCATCTATGTTCCTCTTCGCATGACTGACCGGCCAAAACCTGTGTGAATTTATTCGGAAAACCCGGTAAACATCATTTTCGCCATCCTCTACTTTCATTATACCATATATATATATATAAATATATATATATATATATATATTATTGTTTTTTATATAGAATTTTCTTCTGTCTATATATAAAATTAGACAACTTACTTGTTTTTTTTTAGATAAATTGTATAAATATCCAAAACAATTGCTTGTATATATGAAATAGTGAATAGGTTGTCAGAAAAGAAACATGAAAAATTTCCTTCTCTTGCCAAGCTCAATTTCGCTATTTCACCAAGGTTGCTTCACTGAAAAATCACAGATATTTTTTTTGCGGGCGAAAAATGGAAATATTTAGATACAATTTATAGGACTTGAATATATATATATATGATTGCAATAAAAAAAAGATTAATTTTCTGCCGAAAAAGAGCAGAAAAGGACCTAAAATGCTTCTTCAGTGAAAAGAAGAGAAGTTTTGATAAATGTTTTATGGTTATTGCTTGATTCTATTATAACATAAAACTTAAAGTAAAGAAGGCAGAAAAATATTCAGAATTAACTCGGATTAGTATAATAAATAAGTTTTAACACCTGTGTTTATAGAATCCGTTCCACAACTTTACCAAAACAATCTTCATTATGTTAAATTCAATCAGGATAAGTCTACCTGATATATCTGTAAATCTAATGATATATTTTTAGATGTAATTAGAAATGAAACGGCAATTGAGACTATTCCATTTAAAAGGATACAACCCAATTCCCGTACGTATCGTATCTTCTGTGGATGGCTGTGCCTTTGGACTTAAAAATGTGCTCTTTATAAGTGGTATCCTAAAATATTGGATGAAGGCTGGATGATTGTGGTTGAGGACTAGAAAAGAATGAAACTAGATATCCTTCAAGGACCCAACAAAAGTCCCCGTACTTATCGTGTGTTGTATGCATTGCTGTTTTTCTGAATTTTAAATTAAGTTCATTATAAGTGGTATAGCAAAACATTGGATGAACTCTGGAACATTGTGGTTGAGGAGCGGAAAAGAATGAGGCTTGATATCTTTGAAGGATTCAGTCGAAGTCTCCGTATGTATCGGGTCTTCTGTGTACCACTGTGTCTTTGGACTTTAAAATATGCTTATATAAGTGGTATCCAAAATATTGGGTGCTTATGGTCGAGGAGTAAAAATTATGAAGCTTGATATCCTTGAAGAATCCAACACAAGTCCCGTACTTATTGTGTGTTGTAAACATGACTGTGTTTCTGAATGTTAAATTAAGTTCTTTATAAGTGGTATCCCAAAACTTTGGATGAACTCTGGAACATTGTGGTTGAGGAGCGGAAAAGAATGAGACTTGATATCCTTGAATGATCCAATCTAAGTACCGTACGTATCGTGTTTTCTGTGTATTACTGCGTCTTTAGACTTTAAAATATGCTCTTTATAAATGGTATACCAAAGTATTGGATGAACTCTGGATGATTGTGGTCGAGGAGTAGCAAAAACTGAAACTTGATATCCTTGAAGGGCCCAACCCAAGTCCCGTACTTAACGTGTGTTTTGTACATTGCTGTGTCGTTGAATGTTGAATTAAGTTCTTTATAAGTGGTATCCCAAAACTTTGGATGAACTCTGGAAAATTGTGGTTGAGGAGTGGAAAAGAATGAGACTTGATATCCTTGAAGGATCCAGCCGATGTCCTCGTACGTATCGTATTTTCTGTGTACTATTGTGTCTTTGGACTTTAAAATATGTTCTTTATAAGTGGTATCCCAAAATATTGGATGAACTCTGGAACATTGTGGTTGAGGAGCGGAAAAGAATGAGATTTGATATCTTTGAAAGAACCAGCCGAAGTCCCCGTACGTTTCGTGTTTTCTGTGTACTGTCTTTGGACTTTAAAATATGTTCTTTATAAGTGGTATTCCAAAATATTGGCGGAATTCTGGAACATTGTGGTCGAGGAGTAGAAAAAAAGGAAACTTCATATCCTTGAAGGACCCAAACCAAGTCCCCGTGTGTTGTGTGCATTGATGTGTCTTTGAATGTCAGTATCTCAAAATATCAGATGAACTGTGGATGATTGCGGTCGAGGAGTAGAAAAGAATGAAACTCGATGTCCTTGAAAATTCTATCCTAAGTCTCCGCACATATCGTGTATTCATTGATTTACAGTGTCTTTAGACTTTAAAATAAGCTCATTATAAGTGGTATTCCAAAACATTGGATGAACTCTGAGAGAATGTGGTCGAGGAGTGGAAAAGAATAAAACTTCATATTTAAGAAACTCTTTTTTATCTGGAGAATCAATATGCAATATGACATTTTAACAAAAGGGGTATCAGATTGAACATATTAGAAAATAAAAAATTTTCCTTTGTTTATACATTTCTTTTCCAAAATCATTTCAAAATATTTGCGAACACCCTGCGTGTTTCCGTTTTAATTGCAGTTGTAGTAGAAAACTTAACGATATTGAGAAAATTAGCTATACAAATATTCGATCAAACAACATAACTATTATTTGAATACACGTCATCATTAATTGCCGCTTTACAACGCCTTCTCATGTAGCGAACAGAGTCTAGCTCCGTTGCTGTCTTAATATGAAACCAAAATTCCTTTATTGTTTCAGTTAACTTGGTTTTGTAGCATGGTTGTTTGCGACAAACACATTTCTTTAGTTGTCCCGGTATAATTTCAATTAATTTAAGAGCTGGATTACTTTTATTGAACATGTCAGTTGTAGGATCTAGTTGAAATCACTTTCAGCATATAAATCAACATGAAATTGAGTTAAATTTTTGCTGTAACAGAAGAACTTTATAATCTTATAAAAGATCCCATACGGATGGCTTCAATTTTCTTTCAAGTGTCCCATTTATGTCATTTTTGGAATTCATATTCCTAAAAGTCAAATAAACTCCACTTTTCGATATCACTCATTAAAATATCCAAACACCAACTAGAGGTTAAATGGTAAAATAGAGGTTAAATTCGGTTATTCTTATTAATTAATACAAGCAATGTACATTGTAAAAATAACCTGAAAATATGCATGATGGCGTTTTAAAATAGAGAAAAAAATTCATGAATAAGCTATACTTATTCTTGAAATACATAAAATCCGATCAAGACATAAAATAAAATTTCAAAACACACTTCTTTTTAGTACGTTGATCTGAAAGCTATTACAGTTTTTTAACCTCAAACCTAAAGGAAGGCCCTAGTACGTCATAAAACTCTGGAAGATAGCGTCATATTTAACCCTTAAATGCCTGATTTTTCAAAAATCCTTATAATACTGTTTTTCGGCTTTCATTTTTTAAATAAATCATTAGAAAAATACTGAAAAAAATCATATTTTGTTTTAAGTATGGTTTACGGCTAAAAAACACTTTGTTACTAATCGGCAATACTGGTCTTTAATTGAAAAAATGATTTTCCTTGAAAAAATTCTATAATATTAAACACACAAGAATTTTAGAAACTATAATAAGAAATAAATTTTACTTGCCCACTGCAGAACAAAATAGGGTATTTCGCAAGCTTCCAAACAAAATAAAAAGAACAAGTAGCAACAATTGAAAAAAATAAATCTATCTTTATTCTTAAACAGCACAAGTGTTGCCATCTACATGTTGAAAATCGATTTAATAATATTTTCAGAATGTATTTTATTGACAACATTAGGCATTATAGCTTCAATATTATTCTAATAGTATTTTAGAGCCTAAATTGGGTATGTTGCCGAAAAGCAACACCCGGCATTTAAGGGTTAACCTAACCACTTTATACAAACTGATTTTCAAATGTGTAATTGATCTTACTTATCATTCCCGAAAAGTGATGTCATTTAGTATGAGGCGAAGGTAACTGAACAATGCCCATTCAAGCTGAAAAGCAAGGCAAAGTGATTACAGAAGATAGCCGCGCTGTTATATTGATATCATTTAATCTTACGTAACCTGGTAATATTTTTTAAACAGGGCCTACTTGTATGTTTTCAGAATCTGCGAAGCCATATCCGGGTTTGGCGGGCATAGCTCGCAGGGGGCTGAGACCCTTATTTTAATGTATATTTTCAGAATGCTCACTAACAATACTAAAAAAATTCATGCGAAAAATGGCAATTATGCTTTCAAATAAAATTTTGAAATTTATTAAAAGCGATACTTTCGTATTGAACTCGTGTGAGAAGTTAACAAAAAAGGGAGTTTAAACAATCAATGAAGAATTCACTTATGGCATCAACCTTCAGCCTTTTTTAATGTGATGATTTTAGTGAGTTAAACGCGTAGTTCGATTACATGTCTTAAATTAGTGTTTTATTTATATTTGATTAATTAATTTATTTATCAATGACGTTTTAATTTCGTTATGGAATATAAAAGTGAAACAAATGTTGAGCTATTTATATTAAAATAAGTGGAAACAGATTTATTTTTGTAAATCGTCTGCACGCGATAGAGATCGATTTAAAAAAAATTCATACTTGAAAGTTATTTTAAAATTATAAAAAATGAGTAAATTTCGATACAGTTTTCAAATAATACGGTTTTGAAATTAATTGCATTTGTAATTACATTTTCCCCTATTCAAAGTCGCAAAAATTGAACATTTTTTAGGTTTAGAAGTTTAAAAAGTTACAGCAAAAGTGAAATTTAATCGTCTGGTATTACCACTGTCAAAATGACGTCAGAAAGTTTAGAAAATTTTCGAAATAAATCACTAAAGTAAATAGAATGGCAGTTAAGAAAACATAATTTGCACCTTAAAAAGAAAAAAAGATGTGGATTTTTATTTTCTAAAGTAGGATAGAATTTTTATTTTGTTTTATTTTATTTTTTAAAAATGTGTTTCAGCATTAAAAAATAATCGTATTTCTTGATATAATTTCTTTCGCATTTTCTTATTTCTAAATTCGCACTCATCTGTTGGATGGATCTTCTCTTTTTTTTCAATTTAATTTCCCATATTTTTATTTATTTATTTATTTATTTTTTGTACATTTCTCGTAAATAGAAGAACATCTGAGAACGTTTTAGAGACTTTTATTTTTATCCTTTCAAAAGTTTAATTAAGTTTTTTTATTTTCTTGAAATGAGATTTTTCTAAAATGAATGTAAAAAGATTTCTAAACTTTAGGTGTATGACTTTAAAAATTAAAATTCACAATTTTTTACAGGTGACTTTTTAATTACATGGAAGGGGATTAATTCGTACAGTGCAACATATGCTATACAATATATGTATATGTTGCAACATATGCAAATAATAAATAGTTTAGAAGTTTGCAATGCCTAAATTACTCTATTATGTTTAATAACATTAAAATTACAGGCTAAGTGATATTAACTGGCAGGAATACATTTTTCTGATTTACATTTTTAAGATAATGTGTATATATATAATGCGCTTTAGGAAAACATACGGAAAAAAAAAAGGAATAATTTATATTTACTGTTTTTTTTTTTCAATTTTTTGTTTGTTTGTTTGTTTTAACCTTTTTTTCACAAAGATGTGAATTTTATTTTATAATACGCGTAACGAAAATCTACAAAATAAATGACTAAAGTAAATACGATTACGGTTTTAAAAGAATATATTTACACTTTAACGAAAAAGAAAAAGTGGAACACAAAAAACCTTCAAAAAAAGTATTTATGTTTTATTTTTTAATATTCATTTGAGCATGAACTTTGAAAAACACTGCTTTCGAATTTAATTTAAGATAAATTTTGAAATTCTAAATTCACAACTCCGTTTTTTATTTAACCTTCATTTCTTCAATTTCGTTTCAACTTTTCGAAATGCTTTGTGAATATCATAACATTTGAGAACATCCTACCTTCAATTTATTTAATATTTTTGGATTTCAAAACAGGATATTGTTTCAAATAATATATCTACTAAATTGTTGACACGTTTGTATGTACTACATACGACACTGTGTACTTCAGTGCATTCTATAGCTTTAAAAAATCCCCTTTTCGAAATACTTTGTGGATAGAATAACATTCGAGAACATCCTAGCTAAAATTTAATAAATCTTTTCCATTTCCAAAACAGGATTTGTTTTATTATAAAAAGTATGTAAAGTATAGATACAAAATATTTGATAAGTTCTTATGTACTACATACGTCACTGTGTACTTTATTGCACGTTGTCGATTTATAAAATCGCCTTTTTGAAATGCTTCTTTGGATGAAATAACATTTGAGAATATCCTAGCTAAAATTTAATTAATCTCTTTCATTTACAAAACAGGATTTGTTTTATCATAAAACGTATGTCACGTATATCTACTAAAATGTTAATACGCTTGTATGTACTACATTTTTTGTACTATTACTTCTAGTATGTCACTATATAGGGTAAAGTGCTCATATTCCGTCAACCTTAACTTCTCCGCTTCTGTGAAAGTCGCGCTACTTAAGACGCAAGGCACAGGGGACGGAAGGTACAAGGGGTCAGTAGTGAAAGTTTCGTTCGCCAAGACGCATACATAAATTAAAGGCGGCTAATTTCCTATTTTTAGAAAACCTGAGTTCTTATTACGTCGTTTGTAGACCGTTATTTACTGTACGATAAGTATTTATTTCTTATTCATGGCATATATTTTACGTTGGTAAAATGCTGATAGTAGCATACAGTGAGTTTTAGGACACTCAGTTCAACTTACGGGAACTGAAGCTCCGTGGGAAGTAGCGTGGTCCCAATTTCGTGTCCCTTGCTGTTCTTATTTTCGTCCCGGGGACGAAATTAGTAATGCTTTTCCATGACATTTTTCTTTTTAACTTTTCCTCATGTTTGGATGGCTAATGTTTCGTTACATAATTCTTCCACTGATAAGTAGTACATTTCTTTGTGCCTTACTTTAATCTAAATTAAATTACTTATTCATTTAGAAATAAATTGTGATTTAGTTATAAGTTAAGTCTCGGCGTATTGGATTTTTTTGTGGGACGAAATTGGGACCATTTTTTTTCTTTGCTATTTTTAGATACTTTTGAAGAAACAATTTCTCACATTGTTAAAAATTTTTGTACAATATTTGCCTATGTTTCTATGTGCGTGGGTAGTTAATCTATCTAAAATCCAAATTTGGTAGACTTTCACTGAAAATTACAACTACAAAGGGCTAAAAGTGACTGGGGTACGATAATAGGGTACCTTACCTATACTTTAGTGCATTGTATAATTCAAACTTTTAAAAATCACAAATAATTTTGACATGCGACTGTTTAATCAAATAAAAATGGTTTGCTTTTACAGTGCAATATATAAAAAAATAAGTACCATTTAAAACTTTTAGTACTAAATTACTCTTATTTTTTTTAATAACTCTAAAACGGTACCTCGGGTAAAACTTTTAACAATAATAATGTTTAGCCATTTCTTCGTTTTTTTATTTTTCAAAGATGTGTCTCTTAATTTCTTTTTTTTTTTTCAAATGTGTTTTATGAAAATCCTCAAAATAAATTACCGTTATTAATCTTTTTAATTTACAAAACAGGATTTGATAATATAAATCGTATGTAATGTATATCTACTAAATTAATGATACGTTAGTATGTAGTGCATTTTATGTACTACTACTTCTAGTATGTTACTGTATACTTTAGTGCATTCTATAATTCAAACTTTCAAAAATTGCAAAACAGTTTAACATGCG
Organism: Maratus speciosus; assembly: GCA_963932465.1. Classification (NCBI taxonomy): domain Eukaryota; kingdom Metazoa; phylum Arthropoda; class Arachnida; order Araneae; family Salticidae; genus Maratus; species Maratus speciosus. Next base: position 61,743,762 of record OZ010788.1, read on the forward strand.
ACTGTTTAATCAAATAAAAGTGGTTTATTTTTACAGTGCAGTATAAGAAAACAATACGTACTATTTAAAAATTTTAATACTAATTACTCTTATTTTTTTAATAACACTAAAATGGTACCTCCAGTAAAAGTTTTAACAATAATTAAGTTTAGTCTTTTTTTCGATTTTTATTTTTCAGAGATGTGTCTCTTAATTTTTTTTCCAATGCGTTTTATGATAATCTTTAAAATAATAACCAAAGTAAATAGAGGACGGTAAAATAAATACATTGCATCTTTAAGAGAAAAGGAGTACAAACAACTTTTCCTCAACTGTGAAAGATAATTTAATTTTGATTGTATTTTTTATATTTATTTCCGCATAAACATTTATAAAAATAATATTTCTCGCTTTAATTTAATATATATTTAAAAATTCTAAATTCTCACTTATCTTGTAGATAAACTTTCGTTTTCTTCAATTCAATTTAACTTCCGGCTTTTAGATATGCTTTCTGAATAACTCTAAGTATATTTTACAAACTTTATTCTTTCCTCTAAAATTTTATTTCTTTTTTTTTTTAAATAATGTTATTTTTATAAAACAGATGTTAAAATTGTTCACTAAATTCCATGCAAATTCCAGTGTTTCTTCTTAAGCTTTCAAATTCCAAAAACATTTTTATAGGCAAATGTTTAATTAAATAAACACGAACATCCTAAAGTTCCGTAACGAAATTAAAACACCAATAATAAATAAATAAAATGATAAAAATAAAACAGAAATTTAACTCATATGTAATCGAATTAAGCGTTAAACACTGAAATAATAAGTATAAAAAACGTTTCTTAAAATAATAAAATTTATGACGAATTCTTTGTCTATTAACCGCTAGCATGCGTCGAATACGAAATTGTTGTTTTTAGTAAATTTCAAAATATTTCTTGAATACAAAATTGATATTTTTCACGCGCAAATTTTTTTTGTGGTTGCTGTTAATATGCAATATAGAATATATAGTAATAAAAGTTATAAAAAATACTATTTTGAATTAATAATTATTTTTACCAACAGTCTAAAAATAAATTCGTTAATTTAACCTTTAAAACAGATATACTGATGATATAAAAATGATTTGTCTATATGTATAAAGTTGCGTATTATCAAGTACACATATTTTCAAGATATACATTGTTTTGTGTATTTTGATGATAACACTTTAAGTTGCTGCTGAAGTGTACACAAAAGTGATCAGATAACTCTGAAATACACAGTTTAATTTGTATATTGCACATGAGAACACATGTTTCTGTATAATATGCAAAAAAAGTAGATTTTAAGTATACTTAGCTTAGTCTTATAGTTTTGAGATGTAAATTGTGAACTAAATGTTTATAATAATTCGTAAGACAAAATTACTTGAAGAACAAACTCATGTACTTGATGCGTTTTTCTCTTTCTAGCAGATATGTTTTCAACCTTTATGTACTGATTTATGAATTCATGAAAATTTTATCTTGTAAAGCCTTTTTTGTGAATTTTTGAAACTACATTAGAAGACTTACATAATCATTTCATAAATTTTAGAAAGATTTTAGAAGGATTGAAGGATTAAAAGGATTAATTAAATTTGAATTTATAGGGATTTTGTGCAATATTTTTAACTTTTATTTTAAATATTTTACTTAATATTTTGTAGAATTAGAAAATGTACAAATATAACGTTCTTACAATAGAAATATTTCCGAATTGAAAAATTCCACCCCCTCCCCTAACGCCAAGACATGTGAAAAGAGGCAAAGACAAAATAATCATCCTTTTAAAAATACGTTTGTTTTGTGTTACCGATAATGCTTTTGGAACAAGATAAAGTAATGCATCTTTAACTCATTCTTAACAACATTACTGCTAATTGATGTAATAAATGGATTTTATAACAAGTTATTTTAATGGCACATATAAGTACCGCCAATAGATAAAGTGTTAAGACCATAAAGTACTGTAGGGAAGCAAGGGGATGAATGGGACAAGGGATGGATGGGGCATTCTCAATATTTCAGGTAATAAACATTTACTTTAAATTGCTTCCTATCCCCATATAATGTTCTACCACAGTGTGCTTCAGAACTAAAAGTAGGACCACATTGCGGTTTTCATTTTACTTCAAAGTTGAATTTTCTGAAATCTCTGCTTAAAAGCAAGTTTTCTTTACATTTAAAGATGTGAAATATCTTATACAATATAAAAAAATAAGCTATGTTGTAGTTATTTATTTTACGGTTCAATATCAATAATTAAAATGAATGAATAGTAACCATTGTGACACAATAATTTTTGAGGCAAAATGGCTGAGAAGGGAATATATGGATCATGGGGGTGATTGGGAAATTTCAAATGGGGATTCACATTCAAACCCAGAGATGTTGAAAATTTTATTTATTAACTAAATAATATTATATCGGTTGATAAATTAATAATTTACGTTAATTAATAGTATTAAATAGTATTATATGAGTTGTTATTCTTTAAAATTTCTGAGTGTTATTTATTGTATTGTAATAATTATTAAAGGATTATCAAAAAATTGGTACTAAAACTTAATCAAAATAGATAAAATTGTTAAAAATAGTATATGTTTATTGATCAAATGGGGGAAATTATATTGAATTTTGAAATGTTGCACAAATAAATCCCCACCCCTAACATATTGGGTCAATCGGAAAGTCGTGTCGTGTTGGGAAAATCAATTCGAACCGAAAAATTCTATCATTCAATTATTAGACCTCGATTCCGATAGCTAATGTCTAATAATTACCGGGCAGAATTTTCCGGTACGAATTGATTTTCCTAACATGACACGACTTTCCGATCGACCCAATAATTTCCGTTCTGCATGTTTCTAAGATACATTTAATTAATATTAATTAATAAGTTATGATTGAAAATTATTATCTATGCCACATTTAAAAGACATTTTGTACTTTCATTTTAAAAATAAAATGCCTCAAAAGTGAGAAAAAAGAACAGATTGTTAGCCGAAGTCTTCATTAAAAGTTAAAAGTGCAATAAAAGAAGTTATTGAAAAAAACATATCGATTCGTGCTGTAAAATCATATATTACAAATATAATTACAGTTAAGGTTATAATTATAAATTTTAATTTTGTAAAATTGAATACAGGGAGGAAAATCTTTGTGTCCCATCCATACTTATTAGTGTCCCATTCATCCCTGCTGTGGGGATGATTGGGACAGGGAGGAACGTTTTTTTTATTTCATAATATTTTTCTGAATAAATAATAATCTAGAATAAATATTGTCCATATATGTTGTGAAATACCTAATGTATGAAATGTGATATATAATATTGATAATAACTTAAATAATAATAAAAAAAAAAATTGTGAAAATGTCCCATTCATCCCCCATCTCCCCTATATTTTATTTACAAGAAACGGCATGGTCTGAAATTATATTTACTGTCATACCTCTATTAAAGCTCTTTTGAAGCACTGAAATCGCATAGACACTATTTATGACAGAGCCTGCATAATCTGAATAATACACTTTAAAATAAAAGTTTGAAAAACAAGGAAATCATGACTTCAGTACTATTTCTATATTTTATCGGAATTTGTTTTCTATCAGTTTCTGTCGTCACATTTCAAGGATATATGTACATCAAGAGAATAAATTCTGCATTTTATTCAATCTACAGTAAAAAAGCAATGCTTACAGGAATGCGATAAGAACTAATGAATTGCAACTTTTCAAAGTTGCACCTTAAACATTCAGCTACGATTACACAAGATAATTTATCAAGTATGGATGTTTATTGAGTGCACATAAGTAAACATTTTTCTGTACAATATTCGGTTCTTACATATATTTCTGTGTAATATTCTTACATATAATTCTGTGTAATTTTCTGTTTTCACACATTGTGTAAAATTCTTACACGTATTTCAGCGCAATATGCACAAGACACAGAAATTTATAAAATAGGGGAGAGTAGAGGAATTTGGACCACTTCATTTATTTTCAGGTATAACTCATTTCATTATTTGAATATCTGCAAAATATCCAATCACTGCAAAAACAAGTAGTGCTAAAACAGTATTTTCTTTTTAATAATATTAAAATTTCACTCTATAGTCCAGGCAATAGGGAATTTTACCTAGCAAAATTAATGGTAGTACTGGAAATCGGCTTTCTAGATGTTTTTTGGGTCGCTGAATCCGAATTTGTAACTTCCCACCAAAATTTTTCCCGGCAACCCCGCCAAATTTTGGTAAAAAGCCCCCCAAAAAAGGTTTTTATTTAAAAAATCAATTTTTTTATTGTTTTAGGGAAAAAATATCTAAACATTCAGATAGTAGACAAAATTTGCAATAAATTAGATATATGACATTATGACTTAGGATGAAGGGGAAGGGGGGATCTGCCTCGAAACATGCGCGCGATGCTGCGTGAACTAAGTTGCGCAATTCCACTTAACCACTCACACGTTTACATTCGCCCTCCCATCTCCCCTCCGAACTTTCCTTATAAGGTTTACTTTAAGTTTTTTGGGTCGTTGAATCCGAATTTTTAACTTCTCCCAAAATTCCCCCCCCCCCGAAACCCCCCCCCCCCCCCAAATAGTTGTTATTAACTTAAATTTCTTATTGTTTTAGGGGAAAAGCATTACGAAATTCAGAAACTAGACAAAATTTGCAACAAATAGGATACATGACATTATGACGTAGGATAAACGGGGAGAGAGGGGGCTGCCTCGGAACATTCCCCGCGCGCTTTTCTCAAAAACCAAATTTTTTCAAAAAATCAATTTTTGGGGGGGTCGCCGGGTGAAATTTTGGTCGGATTTCGACTCACTTTATGCTTTTTGGATCGCTGAATCCGAATTTGTAACTTCCCACCAGAATTGCAATGGTGTCCAATGGCTAATTCCTAAACCATTAGACATAGACATGTAGTTCCAATAGCAAAAATGTTTTAAATGAGGTAAAGAATTATTTTTAAAGCGATTTAGGTCAAGAAAAACATTTATTTTAAAATTACGAAATTTAAATTTTTATACGGTCCTCCGATCCTATAAGTGATATTTAGTAAACTTTTCCTATTTCTCTAACAAGTACGGCAAAAAAAGTCCCATTCATCTAGTACTAAATTTGACCGAGTTATGACATTTTCAATTTTATGACTTAAACCACTTTTCTGTAACTGAAAACAGATGAGTTGGACCAAGCTTTCAGGGGTCGTACACGAAGTGCTTAAAGTATGATAAAGGGCGTCCACTCCAAACGATGTTCAATGGCTAATTCCTAAACCGTTAGTCAAAGACATATAGTTCCAATTACAAAAAGGTTTTAAATAATGTAAAGAAGTATTTTTAAAGCGATTTAACTGAAGGTGCTGCGCCCGTATAAATATTACGGTAGTGTTAATTTTTAGTAATTAACTTTCAGATTAGTTAAAATAATTGAAGAAGTGAGTTTCAAAACTCACCTTATCGAGAAAATCAAATTTTGGCAAATCGCGTAAAACCTTTAAATGCGTCCATTGGTATTCATTGAAAATTTGGAGATTGTAGTGCTTGATTGGTACAGTTATACCAATAGAATAGATTGATAGAGAAACACGATTTTTTAAATTTAGGATAAGGCGAGTTTCGAAACTGACGTCTTCAATTGTATTTTGACTTTTATTTTCTTTTTTTCTTTTTTTTTTTTTTTTTTTTTTTTTTTTTTTTTTTTTGTAAGGAAATGAGTGTGCTTTTTTGATGATTTTATTTTAAAAAGTTGTATTATTTTTATAAACTTTTAACTTACGACGTTCGTATGTATGTCTTCCTAGTTCAAAATTTGTATTCGAATTTTAACTCACTTCCATATATCCGATCAAGATTAAATTTTGCATAATCATGTAAATCCAATGACAATGTAATATTAATATGATTTTAGGTACGTACCATTTATATTTATTTTACAGGACCACTCCAAAAATTTCGTATACATTATTACCTACAAACAGAAATTTTAAAATAAAAATCAGTGACATTTATGTAAGGCACTAAGATTCACAATGTAATTTTTCCAAATGAAAGTGCGTTTATATTTTTTATACAGTGCCGCACAAAAGATGTCAGATACATTACGATGTATGAGCAGGGATTGCTTATTATACATTTTGATGATATTATGCTTTTTTCAAATTCAACTTTTTAGTTCTTTATAAAAACTTGTTTGAAAAAAAATATTTTAGCGACCAAAATTAAAATGCAATTTATACTTGCTAAACAAAAAATAAATATTAAATGGACTGAAAATTTTCCTGTTGGACAAGGACAACGAGGTAGACAACTTTATTTGTACAATAGATGTGCCAAAACACTTGCGGCCTCAAATCATGCACATACAAATATTTTCTAAGGTTTAAAATGCATATTTTTTCCCAACCATGTTTTACCAATTTGTAATCTGATTGGCCAGAGGTTTCGGCGTCAAAGTGACTGATCTTGGCGGTATTCGTGCTTGGCAAGTGCAGAGGCAAGTGTTTGATGGCAAAAGTGATTTATATTCTTTTGAAACTTGCTTAGCGAGAAGTACGGCAAAAAAAAATATAAATTGTTAAATGTTAAAGTTTAATAATTTAACATATGTTTTGATTTAACAGTATTTTCCCCCTAATTTTTAATTAAAAAAAAAATACTGCTCTAATGAATATTTGCTGAGGGGAGAGACAGTGGAATTTTCAGAAGGGGTATTGTAAAAATAATAATAATTATTATTTTTTTATCATTACAATAAAAGGACAAATGGAACAAGATCTTAAAAAAAGAAAAGTTAATTAAAAAGAGAGAATGTGGGTGGTTATATGATGTCCGAATTTAATGGATAAATCTGTGCTCTGTTAGAACAAAATATTAAAATATTGTAACAATTTTTGTATGTTTATTTAAATCATCGAAGTAATGGCACAGGTAGATTCATATAATTCAAATAATTGATGTTTAATGTAAAAGAAAATAAAAGTGATATGAGGATCATTTTCAAAAAGGGACATTTTAATTTCCTTAACATATTCAGAGCAGCCATTCAAAAGTTATGTATAAAAATATACGCATAAAAAACAACAAAAAAAGTTTTAGATTAGGTAATCTAACTATGTATCATTTTCTAAAGAGTTGTGACTGTTGCTTTTATAATCATTTAACAAAATTTCTGTTTTTTTTTTTTTTTTTTTTTTTTTTTTTTTTTTTTTTTTTTTTTTTTAGTACAAGTTGTATATTTTGTTTTAATATGTCAGAATGAACAAAAATCTCAAAATATAATTGTAATGTTAATTTACTCTCAATGTTTAATGTTAAATTTTATATCTGACGATTATTTTTATTTCTAGTAAATTTGTGACTGACCCCTATTTTGCAGCAAAAAAGATACTCCAACTTTAAACATCTATTACTCGGTCAGTTTTAATCGCAGAGGAATGGGACTTTTTTGTATTACTTGTCAGTACAGTAGGATATTTTTCCTAAATATCACTTATAGGACCCGGGGACGTTATAAAAATTTTAATTTCGTAATTGTTTAATAAATGTTTTTCTTGACCCAAATCGCTTTAAAAATACTTCTTTACCTCATTTAAAACATTTTGCAATTCGAACTATATGTCTATGACTAACGGTTTAGGAATTAGCCATTGGGCACCGTTGAGACCGGACACCCTGTATAACAGTGATATTTTATGTTTTCCTTCTGTTCATTTAAATCAGTAAAATATGCGAATAGAAAATGAGAAAAATTAATATCAACAAACACTTTAAAAATACCATATCTCTATATCACTGCAAACGTATAAAAAGAAAAATAAGGATGAAAAATGTAAAATTAAAAAGAACTTTTAGACACTGATAAGAAATTTATTAGGTGGAGTGGGGTTCAAGGAATGATAACGTATGATATTGGAGGGACGGAAGGGTGTCCGAAATTGCCAAAAAGTTGATAAACTTATATATTTACAGCCCCTAACAGCTTCACCTGCACATTCGACTAGACCAGCACTTCCAAACCTTTTTTTCTTTCACGTACCCTTTTCTTGGGCTGTTTATTTCGGAGTACCTCGATTTCTTAAAAACACGCCCCCTTCAATCCCCTACACTCAGTTAGATAACGAAAACATGCATTTTTTATTAGTAATATTCTTATCATAACCATTTAATAAATCGTTACAAATTACATTGTCATTCTAACATTTTTGTGAACTTATTAACTATTTTTATGATTTCCGCCATTACCGATATTATTTTCACGTACCACCAGCAGGCCCGCCACGTACCCCCAGGGTTACGCGTACCCCAAGTTGACAACCGCTGGACTAGACCGTCGGATTGATATTATTACGCGAGAAGGATGCGCAGTCCGCCAAAATAACATAATGTTTACTAACACGAAACTAACCTATAGGGAAGTGGAATGTAATGAAACATTCTCTTATTTTGGCGCACTGCGAATCCTGCCCGAGTGGAAATGTCAAAAGTCGACCAATGCATTGATAGTAGCGTATTTCCGCAAATGCAACAGGGAAAGTTACGAATATTTAGCAAGTTGCTAGCATTATTCTTTTATAACTCAAAAAGCGCATCTTCGATTTTAACGAAATTTTTTTTCTTAAAAGTACATACTTTGAACTTTATTCTGTAATTTTTTTGTTGGTGTAAATATAAAATTACTACACCAATAAATTTTTTTAAATATTTTTGTTCATTTTTCTATGTTAAAATTTGTGTAAAATTCTGAAAAAATATATAATGTGAACTAACATATTCTTCAATAATTGGCGTTGGTTTCATTTTTTTAATTTTGTACTTTTTGAGAAAAACGTATTTGAAAAATAGTAGCGCCGGCGCATACTTCCCCGATTATCTCAGGGACAGTTCAAGGTCGGAGGCTAAAAACACCCTATATTGTATTCTCAGGGTGAGCTTTATTACCACACATGTTATTTCAAGCATCGGCCGTGGGGGCCATTTTGCTGTGCTTATCCGGCTGGACCCTTTCACTTTGGTAATTTGTAAAATTAAAAGTTCAAATTGTCGCGTTTAAGTTGTGTTTCCAACACTCTTTTAAGGTTTTAGAGATAAATAAATCGTGATTAGAGGTCAAGGTTAATTTTTTTTTAATTTGAAATCAAATTTTATTTTTCATATACATACGGAGGTGACACATTATTCCATGGAGGTGACAGCCTTTAATAGTAGTGATGAATATAAGTTTTATTGTCCATTTACTAGACTGAAAAAACATTTATGGTTGCGATATTAGTCTGGTTAATTGTTTAAGAGGTATGATATGTTATTTCAATGAAATACAGATACCCAAATAACACATGAAAACAAAAACTGGATTACAATACAGGTAATGAAAATATACTCTTGAGTAACATGTTAATAAAAAAGAAATTTTTTATTAAACAATGTTGCAGTTTTGAAGGATTAAATCAAAGGTATGTTGTAACCTATTGTTCACTTTTGACTGTTCAACCACACAAATCAACTCTTCATCTCTAATGATTTCTTCTGGCTCTTTACTGAAAACAAATTCGTTCTTGGATCAAGAAGATTTTGCAAAATATTAACTTCTACGCAATCTTCAACTGTAGTCCTTTTTGCTAAATACAGCTTAACAGGACACTAACTGGAATCTTGTGCATACTGCGGTACTTCATTATTATTATTTTTTCAGAAAGAACAAGTAGAAAGGCTTCCTTTGACTTTTGAGACTTCTCATTTTTTTCTAAATTTTTCTCAATTTGAGTATTTCAATTCTGAACTGAATTCAATACATTTTCTGACTTTAGAAAAAACATTTTCGACTTTCAAAATTTTTTGTACCCTCACTTTTGTACTATTTTTTTTTTCTTTTACTTATGTTGTGTTGATATATTTTCTTATATTTATCTTTTTCTTTTTTTTTTATTTCAACTTTTCATAACTTTCATTTTTAAGCTCTTTTCAAGCAATTTTATTCTTCTGTATGCCTTTGTTTTGTTTCTGTTAACAATTTTTTACCCGATTGGTACCTGCTCTACCTATCACATCTTTAGCATTCGCAATAAGATTGCTTATACTTTCTGGATCATCATCTGTTTCTGGAGTAGTAGAATTTAAAAGAACTTGCTGTAATTTTTCTTTATTTGCTTTCTTCTGTCGACTTTTCTTTGTCCATTGTACCCAATTCTTTATTTGCGCACGTTTCTGTTGTTTACTCAGTTGAGAAATAGCTTTAATTTTTTCCTTATTTTTTCACCCTGTAATACCTTTTGCGTTACTTTTTCTTACATTCTTCATACAATTCTGAATTTTCTTTAATTTTATCCCTTCTTTTCTGATCTGCTTCTCGTTTGATTTTTCTTTTCTTCTGTACAGAAATCTTTTTGCTTTTTGGTCGAGCCATGATAAAAATAAATATATTTTTAAATATTAATGTCCAGTTAGATAAAAAATAAGTAAATTAATAGATATAGTGAAAATGTAACACTTTAAATATATGAGTGCAGACTGCCCTATTTTTTTAATATATTAAACATTAAACAAATATTTTGTGTGTTTTTTCATTTATGAAATTGCATAGAATACAAAAACTGAAAATTTAAATTTAGTTCTTTTTTTTAAGTTTAGGATATCAGGAAATTCAATAAGAGGCTTTAAAATAAAGTTTAATTAAATCTAAAATTTAATCTGCATTGAAAGAAATACTGAAAGGCACTAATAAATCAAAGTTATAAAAATTAAAAATTTCAGAATTAAAAATTTTAGAATTAAAAATTTTCCGTTTAAATTTTTTTATTAATATAAAATTATCCCAAAAATAAAAATATAGATTCAGTAATTAAAATTATACTTTAAGCAGCATTAAAATATTATTTACATCAATAAATGTCACGTCTATGGATCAATGTGACCTTCATGCTACAGCAGTGGCATGGAGGTGACATTTTGAGATTTGGCCTTATATTTTCTAAACTATGCACAACGTTAACATAATGCCTCTCGGATACAAAATTAAATAAAGCAATTTAAAGATACTTATCAACAGAACTCTGATACTTTTAAAACTGACATAATTAAAGAGGTCATGGAGTTGACATCCAATTAAAGTACCTATGGCAATTAAAAGTTTTTAAATTAAAACTAGATGAAATAACCACTTACCACGATTCAGAAATATTCCATTTAAAAAGTAGCTTAGAGTAGTTCATTTTAATTTCAAATTTCTAGATTATTCTGCCATTGAGTAGATTTTTATATAACTATAACTGATTTGTCATGGATATAGCTATAATTCTGGGGACAGAAGTGTCTTGGTCTGTAATAAAAAAAAAATATTCAAAAATTTCTTTTAAAAAGTAAATAAAGAGTATTCATTTTTTTACTTAGTATATTTTATAAGGTTCTTTTCTTTTAGCTTATGGGATACATTCAAGTTGTAAAGTAAAAACAGGCATGGAGGGACATACCATGGAAGTGACATTCAGTATGATTTTAATTTTATTAAAATAGTATTAAATTTCAAATTTATTCTAAAGCATTTTTAATACAAGTTTTAGATGTGCCTTCATAGATTATCTATTTAATTGAACAATTTTTTGCAGAAAAGTACAAAAAAATTGACCTGGACTCAAATTTACACTTAATTTCAAAACTACCCATTTAAATTCCTATTCAACTGCATATAAGTTTTTCACAGAGATTTTCCTTTTTTTATTTTTTTATTTTTTTTTTAATCATGGGTTTTACGAAAACCTACACTGTGAAAAAAATCATGTAACGTTACTCCATTACTTGTCTGCCACCATTTTATTGAGTAAGTTAACCGATATGACTGGTCTTAGGTTATACTAATGTGTAATATTACACCATTTATATCAATTTAAATTACACCATTTATATCAATTTAAATTACACCATTAGATAAGTTAAATTACTCTTTAAAATTCGAGACAGCATGTTGCTACCAATTTTATGGAGTAACGTTACAATTTTTTTACAGTGTACAAAATATGTGACTAAAGTAAAGTGGCTCTATAAGCACCTAAATGAGAAAATGGAAGAGTGAAGATTTTCCCGTATCTAAGAAGAAAAAGAATATTTATTGTATTTTTATATATTTTTCCAAGCATATTTTTTTTAAAAGCCTATTTCTACTTTAGTTTATTTATTTATTTTATTTTTTTTATCCTGAATTCACACTCATCTTTTAGATAAACTTTCTTTCTTCAATTTAATTTTCTCTCCGCCTTTTCTAAATCCCTTGTGAATGCAATAACATCTGAGGAACTTTTACAGACTCTTTACTATCTTATCAAAAGTTTACTTAATCTTTTTACCTTCAAAAAATGCTATTTCGATAAAATGGCTAGAAAATATTTCTTAAACAGACACTTAAGTGTTTTCAAAAACGCATTACTAATATTTAAAAATACAGACTATATAAAATATTTCTTCACCTGTAACTGTTTCACTGCGTACTTTATTAACATTACAACATTCGAAAAATCATTTTATACGTTATTTTTATCGAAATAGAAAAGAAATCATTATTACGGTGCAAACAATAAATAGATTTGAAGTTTATTAGCGCTAAAGTACAATTTGTTTAAAATAATATTAAAATTGCACTCAAAGTAATAATTTTAAAGTTAAATTTCTCCTCAACTGCAAGATTTTTTTTTTTACAAAGATGTTACGCAATTTCTTAGATTTTATAATGAGTTTTAAGAACAACTATAGATTGAATGGTTAAAGTAAAGTGCCGATCTAACTTTATAAACAAGAAACTAGAATAATGAAGATTTTCTTGCACATAAAGAGGGAGTTTATTAATATTTAAAAATACAGATTATAAAAAGTATTCCCTAAACTGTAGATATTTCTCTGTATACTTTATTAATATTGAAATATTCGCAAAATGTGTTTATATGTTACTTTTTATCAAAACAGAAAATAAATTATTCTTATGGTGCAAACAATCAATAGTTTTGAGCTTTCTTAGCACTAAACTACAATTTATTTTTAATAATATTAAACTTCCACTCTAAGTACTAATTTTAATTTTAATTTTCTATGTAAAAGCAAGATTTTTTTTTGCAAAGATTCTGCGTCACTTCTTAGATTTTATAATAGGATTTAACAGTAGAAACGCCGGCAATTTTACTCAAGTATTATAAAACCTATTTCAAACCAGTAGATTTGTATAAAACTACTTAACTTAACCCTTTAAGACCGTCCCTGATCGACCGTTAGACCGTTAAGATCTCCCTGAGTCATCTCTTCCACAAATGCCGGAATCGAGTGATTGTGCTTGTTAACAGAAATTATATTATATGAATTTTATCAACATATAGTGAATTATCAGTTACAAATTTCAGTTATATCATTGTTTTCAAAAAAACTAAAAAAACTGCCCAGTATTAAAGGGTTAAGGCAATGGGGGATAGAGGTCTGGAGGAGGAATGCACACTTGACCGGAAAAAATGAAAAAAAAAAACCCAACTATTCTAGATTCTTTTAATGGCGGCATCTGGTTGGAACAGAGTATTATAAATTTGGCAGGGGTCAAAATGATCCCTTATGGCGTCTCTAGTGTTAAATAAAACCTATAGCATGAATGACTTAAGTAAAGTGCCGATCTTTCTACATAAAAAGGAAACAAGAAATAGGAACAATTTCTTGCACATAAAGAGAAAGATAATATTTATTGCATTTTTAAATACTTTTTCAAAGCAAAAATACCAATAAAAGTCTATCACTATTTTAAATTATTTTTAAATCCTAATTCACAATCATCTTTTAGAAAAACTTTCTTTCTTCAATTTAATTTTATCTCCGCCTTTTCGAAATTCTTTGTGAATGCAATAAAAATCTCAGAACTTTTAATATACGCTTTACTATCTTATGAAAAGTTTACTTAATCTTTACAGTTTCAAAAAATGTTATTTTCATAAAATAGACAAAAAATATTTCTTAAACAGACACTTTAATAATAAAATACGTTTAATAGCGTGTTTCCGGTACGCATTATTAATATTTCAAAACACACATTATAAAAAAGTAATCCCTAAACTGTAGATATTTTACTGTGTACTTTATTAACATTTATCCCTTTAAGACTGCGAATTTTTTTGGTAGAAATTGAAAGTTTTGGTGGTTTTCCCTTATCGATAGGATCGTATTTGTTTGAAAAAATATATATATAAAAAAAAAATACCCTATGTCAGGTTATTCCAAGGGAGGACCCTCCCAACTGTATGGGTTCGGCTTTAATGCAGCCGTTTTTGGACTAAAGCTACACAATCGTGTAGTTTGGGATTATATATGCTAAAAATAAAAGTTAAAAAAAAAAAAAGTTGTTATTTATTGAGATAATTTTCATCAGCCACAATGAAAATGTTTGAAATATTTTTTTTTTTTTTTTTGGACAGACCACTACAATTTCATTTTCTGCGACGTGCTCAATTCTCGCATCCCTATTAAAAGCCGTTGAAAAATAGTGTGCCCTTCGCTCCGTTTGGATTCTGCTTGATCCTTCAAATTTCTTTTTTTTCTTACTTTTTCCAGCAGCGGTATTTTGTTCAAATACCGATCGAAGTACATAGAACTAGGTTTGAACCACAGTAAGAACTACAGTAGGCCCTAAGCATACATCCTTGTAGACCAGGTCTGTACTTTCCACTGGTATACTACAAAATTTAAAACTATCCCAGATGATGCTGTTATCACAGAGTGTGGTTTGCTTTTTACATACTGCTTTACTGAGGCACATCCTAAAAATGAATGGTCTGCTCATCTATGGAAAAATTTCCCTGATCTCCTGGTAAATTCAAATAGAGACTACGGAATCTGTCAAGCATTTGCTGAACTTTCTATAATTTATTATTCATTCCTGGTGGTTTACCTGCTGTGTCGACAAAATGGAATGAATTTATCAAATTTAAAAATCTATCTCGTGGTATGCATATAACTCCTATAAAACTTATAAATCATATATGGCATCTATGACTCAGAGCAGAAGCATACAGTTCGTTGCATGTGCATATTATATATCTAATACTATCCATTTTAAATAGAAATCATGAACAGTGCAAACCTATTAATTTAAAATTAATCTGCTTTAAAAATGTAATTAATAAAAAATAAATTGCTAAAAACGTAAATTTAAAAAAAATCACTTAAAAATAAAAAAAATTATATATTAGGAATTGTAACTATCTTGGAAAGGGTAAATGCCGGACCCACACAATTGTGTGGATCATTTGTTTTTCAACTTTTGCAAAACCTAAATAAATTTATCAAGGACAAAATCAATTAAAATCATGAAAAAAATATGTGAAAAGTAAAATTAAATCCAAGCAATCACTAAAAATCATAATTAAAAAAAATTACGACAGTACATACTTTTTGTCTGTTTCTGTCAGATGATATAGTCTTTTTAAAAGCAAAAAAATTAATTATCTATTGTAGTTGGTGCCCCCTAGTTGTGTCTCATCGAACCATAAGAAGCCAATTAACTCATATAAATGTGCAGATTTTGTTTTAAATCTCACAAAAATAGAAAATAGCCTTTTTCTTTTACTTTAGTATCACCCACACAATTGTGTGTATCGGGGCTTAAAGGGTTATACATTCCCAAAATGTTTTCATATGTTATTTTTTATCAAAGTGGGAAAAAATCATTCTTTCGATGCAAACAATGAATAGTTTTAAAGTTTATTAGTACTAAAGTATTACTTATTTTAAATAATATTAAAATTGCACTGTAAGTAATAATCTTAATGTTAAATTTCTATTCAGTTGCAAAATTTCTTTTTTACGAAGATGTTACGTAATTTCTCAAATTTTATAATGAGTTTCAAGAAAACCTATAGAATGAATAATTAAAGTAAAATGCCGATTTTTCTATATGAACAAAAATTTGGAATAACGAAAAATTTTTTTCTACATATAGAGGAAAAGAATATTTAATGAACAGTTTTAAACTTTATTAGCACTAAAGTACTATTTATTTTAAATAATATAAAAATTGCACTCTAAGTAATATTCTTAATGTTAAATTCTATTCAGTTGCAATATTTTTTTTTTTTTTTTCAAAGATGCTACGTAATTTCTCAAATTTTATAATGAGTTTCAAGAAAACCTATAGAATGAATGATTAAAGTAAAGTGCCGATTTTTCCATTTAAACAAAAATTTGGAATAAGTGATATTTTTTTTGTACATATAGAGGAAACGAATGCTTTTAAATACTTTTTCAAAGCAAAAATTTTATAAAAGACTATTACTACTTTCATTTCTTTTTTTAAATCCTAATTCACACTCATCTTTTAGATAAACTCTCTTTCTGCAATTTAATTTATTTCTCCTCCTTTTCGAAATTCCTTGAGAATGCAGTAACATTTGATAACCTTTTAAAAACTCTTTACTATCTTATCAAAAGTTTACTTAATCTTTTTAATTTCAAAAAATGCTATTTTCATGGAATGGATAAAAAATATTCTTTAAACAAGTACTTAGTATGTGTTTTCAGGTATGCATTATTAATATTTAAAAATACTGATTATTAAAAAGTATTACCTAAACTGTATATGTTTCACTGTGTACTTTATTAATATTTAAACATTCGCGAAATGTTTTTGTTACTTTTTATCAAAAAGGGGAAAGAAATAATTCGTACGGTGCGAACAAGAAATAGTGATGATGTTTATTAGCACTAAAGTACAATTTATTTTTAATAACATTAAAACTGCACAAGGAAGTACTCCTGAAGGCGCATGTTCAGGATATTTTGAAAGAAATGCTAAAAAAGCTACTGATTTATGCAATAAAAGGTCAGTCAAATTTAGCGATAGAATTCCACTAGAAAGTCTGTAAAGACAATAAAATGCTTTCGACTACTTGACGCGAAAAGACGAATGCGCCACGCCAATTGGCGAGCAACATTTCCTTTCGCCAAATATAAGCTATTGTACTGCATTTTGAAATTGCTAGTTAAATGAGCGTTTACATGCGCAGTGCTTAATGAATTTAAATGTAAACAATGAAAGAGTTTATTATTTTTTCTTTAAGTTTTTATGAAGTATACAAGTTGCGTGTTCCTGAATTTATTTAATTTTACACACGGTTTGACTGGCTGGATAATTTGTAAGTGTATTTTAAACGTAACTGTCCGATTGAGAAAGGTCTCCCTATATATTTCGATATTAAATAAGACGTTGTTTCCATGGCAACAGTACTATTCTCCTGTTGTCTCCGACACAAACAATATTGAAGTCAAATTGACAGTGCTCAGATAAGAATCGGTACTTAATTTTGAATTTGAAGCAATTTTAGCCATTAAATTTTGTTCTAAAACGTATAAAACGATCCTTACATTTCATTATAGATATATATAAATAAGTATGACAAATTCTTAATTAGAAAAGTGTATTTATTTAAGTTAAACTTACTTAAATAATTTCAGCATGAAAACTTTTTTCCTTGAATTTGACAAAAAAGCATATTATTTTTAATTTTGTTCCGTTTTCAACCGGTATAAATTTCCTAATAAACGAAACTTTCATCGATTTTTTACGGGCGCTATATCGAGATTCTGCTAGAATGTTTTTTTTTTTTATAAACATACGTACTCACATGAGAAAAACATTGTATTATTTTTTTCAGATTTTTCTGAGTATATACGTATGGAGACCTTCTTTGTAACATTTACGTAACTTTAATAATTTTAAAGTTACGTAATGCTAAGTAATTTCTTAGATTTTATATAGAGTTTTAAGGAAACCTATAGAATGAATGAATAAAGTTAAATGCCGATCTTTCTTTATGAACAAGAAATTTGAATAAGGAAGTTTTTCATGTACATACAGAGTAAGTGAAGGTCTATTGTGTTTTTAAATACTTTTTCGAAGCAAAAATGTCTATAATGTCAAAAATGTCTATTACTATTTTAAAATATTTTTTAAATCCTAATTCCCACTCATCTTTTAGATGAACTTTCTTTCTTCAATTTAATCATCTCTCTGCCTTTTCGAAATCCCCTGAGAATGCAATAACATCTTAGAATCATTTACAGACTCTTTACTATCCAATCGAAAGTTTATTTAATCTTTTTATCTTCTAAAAATGTTATTTTATAAAATGGATTAAAAATATTTTTAAACTGACATTTAGTATGTGTTTCTCAGTACGCCTTATTAATATTTAAAAACACTTGTAAAAATTATGCTCTTAACCGAAGATGTTTTGTTGTGTACTTTATTAACATTAAGAAATTGAAAAAATGGTTTTATGTGTGATATGTATTTTTATTTTTTATTTAAAAATTATATATATTACACAGACAAATATACAAACAAAAAATAGTGTTCATGTTTTTCAGTTATGAGTTACTTTTCTATTTTAAAGAACACTTTAAAGGAACCCAAAGAGAACGTAAAAAAATTAGCTTGTTTTAGAAAAATAATTTTTATATTATTCAAAAAGCTATCTCGAAAATTCTACATTCTAAATGTGCTTAGTTTATAAAACTGTGTAAGCAATTGTCTTATTGACGTTTCACGCTCTATTTTTTTTTTCTTTCACTGTCTAATTTAAATAAGGTATTACTTATAATATAGGAAGTATTTCAATAAAATTGTCCAAAAAATTATAGTTTTTTGTAAATAATATTTCTAATTTAAAATTCGTGTGTATATAATTTTCTTTACTCTTTAAAATATCATCAAGTTGAGATAAAACAGGAAAAATAATCGCTTACCTGTTCTAAGTAGCGCAGCGATCCCCGATGCCTTTAGTTGTAAAGCCGAGAAACATCTTCCTTTGCTTGGTAGTAATATATATTTCATAATTATTATCTAGAGTGTAAAAATAAGATAATATTACTTATTATTTGTATTACTATGATTATCTCTGTTATTTATGGTGAAAGTGATGGACCCTACATTCTCTCAATAATTTAATGAGATTCTTCTGGGTTAAAATATTACAGGAAAACATAAGCGCCGACAGAATAAAATCTTCTCGGAGCATCTTTTTAAACACACCATCTTACAGAAAAACGAAAAGAGTTCTGAAGAATATATAAAAGATAGTCAAAGTTCACATGCAGGTGACGTCAACGCAATTATAGCATGTACATTGTAGACGTAGAAAAGGCGAGGCCAAACCGCAAATATGTAGTCCTCTTGAAGCTAGGAAAGTTTTAAAGTTAAAATAGATCACAGAAAGGTTTTTAGGTTTTATTTGCAGGGGTTATACAGTTCAACACCTCCCTTTAACGCCTGAAGCAATGAGTCATATGTTCAGTATTGTTTCGCTGAAAGACAAACTTAGGCTTGGCAAGGAGATTCGTAAGTAGATCCGAGGTCATTAAATCAGTGTTAACGTAGCGGAGCTTATTGTTTCTTTGTCCACTAAGTGTCTTAAGAGATTATACCTCAGATCTATATGCTTGGTCTTGTGATGAAATTTGTCTGACTCCGCAAGTTTTATTACGGACTGATTATCATCCATTAAACTTATCGGGCACTGATGTGGCATGTCCAGTTCTGTTAATAAATTTATTAACCATGAAATTTCTTGCGTGGCACTGGAAGCGTATATGAATTCAGATTCTGCTGAAGGCATTGCTAAACACTTTTAACGTCTTGATGCCCATAAGATCGGGTTGGACCCCAAGAAAAATAAATTTCCGGAAACAGATTTCCGATCGAGTGGGTCGTTTGCCCAATCAGGGTCGGTGTATGCCCTCAAGACAGATTCTTCCAAATTGGTATGCGTTAATTTTAGATTGATAGTAGTTATTAAATATCTAATTGTTCTTTTAATGGCTTCCAAGTCCTTTGTTCTGGGACGTTCATTTCTACGACATAGGATGTTAACGGCTGCACTAATATCTGGTCGGGAAACGGTTGAAATGTATAGTAGTCCGCCGACCGCCTGTCTATAGTTTACATTATTCGGTAAGAGATTTTCATCATCATTTAATTTAATTTAATTTAATAGCCCGCTTCCATAGGCGTATCGGTTGGTTTTGAATTTTCCAAGCCAAATTTAATTACTAATTCATGAATTTTGTTAATATGATCTAGGGTCATTGTATTTTGATCAGGCCGATTAATGTTTGTACATAAATAATACTTAGCATCGCCTAAATCCGTCACAGGGTATTCTTTCTTTAACTGACGTATTAGTTTATCAATATTTTTATCTTCCCCCGCAATGAGGAGATCGTCAACATAAACAATTACATAAATTGTTTCATTATTTGTGGTTCGTTTGTATAGACACTTGTCAATCGAACTTTGGTTAAACCCTAATTTTGTTAGCGCATCATGTATCTTTATATCCCAAGCTCTCGCTGCTTGCTTTAACCCGTATGTCGCCTTTTTAAGTTAACAAACCTTGTGTTGAGATCCGGGGACTACATACCCTTTAGGTTGACGCTTGTAAACTTCCTCCTTTAACTCCCCATATAGGAAGGACGTCTTGATATACGTACATGTGTCTAAGACTTAAGTTTTTATGCAATGCCATTGCTAAAAAGCTTCTTATAGTAGTGTGAGACGCAACGTATGCGAAAGTCTCATCGTAGTCAATCTCGAATTTCTGGGAGAAACTCTTAGCCACTACCCTTGCCTTGTATTTATCTATTTGACCCTGACTGTTGTACTTCGATTTAAATACCCATTTGGTACGATGACCTTTGTCCCTGGTGGGACCTCAACTAATTCCCAAGTACAATTTTCTTTGAGTGAATTTATCTCGTCCAACACAGCATTTATCTATTTTTGCCTTTCCAGGGGATTTTCCATTTTCAGTATATCATTTCAGCACTTTAGCTCTTTTATCATTACATCATTTATTAAAAATACGAATCTGTCAGGGGTAACCCCTCTATTAGATTTGTTAGATCTACGTGGTAAAATCTGTGGGTACCTGATACATCTGTGTTCGCATTCTGATTTTGCATGTGGTGTCATTATTTTCCTCGTCAATCAGTTGTAATTTTGGTTGCGTATTTTTATCGCTTAGTATTTCTTTATTTTCATTTGACGCATTATTTTTAACTGAGTCATAATTCTCATCCTCTAAAAAATTTACTGTCCGACTTAGAACTATTTCCCTTCCATATGTGCAAATTTTAAAAACTTTACTTCTATTGTCGTATCCGACAAATATACCTTCTTGCGCGGTATCGTCCAGGTTTCTCCTATTTGTTTTTCGAATCTATGCATATGCGCGGCAACCAAAAGTGTTAATGTTAGAAAGTTCTTTTTTACGACCGGTCGATTTTTCATACGGAGTCCGATCGCAGGATGAAGTTAGGAGCCTATTTTGAATGTACGTCACTTTACATATCGCTTCACCCCAGAAAGGAAGACCGCTTTCCTTAAGAAGACAGCGTCTCATCTCCACTAAGGTGCAATTTTACGCTCTGCAACCCCATTTTGAGGAGAAGAGTACGGTACGGTGAATTGATGAACAATTCCCCCACTTTTCAAATAATCGTCGAATTCCTGACTCGAATACTATTCCCACCCACCCCTCCGTTATCGGACCGAATGACCTGCACCTTTCTGCCAAATTTTTTAGCAGTCATTGCTGCATTATCTTTAAATTTTGAAAGAACTTCATGTTTGTTTCTTTGCAAATATACAACTGTAAAACAACTGAAATCGTCAACGAAGGTTAAAAAATAATATTTCCCCTAACCGTCGCTGTTTGCATAGGGCCACACAGGTCACTGTGGACCAGCTAAATTGCTTTCTTAGCTCTAAAACTAGCGTGTTTGGGGTAAGGCTTATTGGTTAGTTTTGATGCAAGGCAGACTTCACATTCATTACCGTGCTTACAGTTATCAATTTGAATCCCTGATGCCATATTTTTATCAACTAATTCTTTTATGCGGTTAATATTTATATGACCCAACCTTACGTGCCACTTATGTAAGCAATTTTTCTTTTCACAGTGATTTATCATATTTACATTTTTAATTGAATCAGGTTTCAGATTACTTTCATACAAATTGTTATTTATATAACCCTCAAGGTATGTTACGCCTTCGTGAGTTATTTTACACATTTTATCTTCGAATATGGTTACACAACCATTTTCGGTAGCTTGTTTTATAGAAATTAGATTAGTTTCTATCTCCGGAACATATAAAAGATTTTTTAATGTTATGATTTTACTCGTATTATCTGACATAACAGTGTTTAATTTCACACATCCGTAACCGTCAGAATGTAATTCTTGACCGTTTGCAATAGTGACATTTGATGTATCATAATTGAAGTCATGGAATTTATTTTTATCATTGCAAATGTGGATTGAAGACCCTGAATCGACAACTCAGAAATTTTTCGAACAATTACCAGCGAAAAATGTTAAGTTTTTATCCGGATGTTTTTTTCCTATCAAAAGTTTTATTTTTAGAAACATTCTCGCCTAAGTTGTCTTGAAAGCATACAGCTGACCTGTTAGGCATATTATTGTTTTTATTTCCGAAAATTTTCGGTCTTGATTTTTCATTTTTTTTTATTCTTTAATTTCCAACCTTCATCTATTGTGTGAGAATTACAATATTTGCAGAAATTATTAATTTTATGTTGCGAATATTTCACTTTTAAGGCAGAATGGTTGATTGAATTTTCAACATTATTTGGTCGTTTATTGTATTTGTCGATTAACTTTCCGGGAATAAAATTTGGTGTTAGTTCCTCATTATTTCTTGTCTCAAGAGTACATATTAATGTGTCATAGCTTGGAGGTAGGAAAAAAGCAATAGAGCCGCCAGGTGTTCATCATTTATATTTTCACCAATGGCAGTTAATTTATAGTGAAGTTGATAAATATTAGTTAAATGTTCTATCATGTTGCCGTTTTCGGCTAACCTGCTAGAATATAATTTTCTTAGCAGATATAATTTATTGCTTAAATTTGTTCTCTCATGCACATTCTTAAGTGCATTCCATACTTCTCGTGCAGTTTGTAGGTTTTTAGTATGAATGATTTGATTATCATCTATTAGCAAATTTATAATTGCTTTGACTTTACGATTTTTATTAGTGAATTCGTCGTTGACGGGATTTGGGGGTTCATTTATTATTAGATCGTAAAGATATTCTTTTTGTAGATAGTTTTCTACGCAAAATTTCCACACATCGTACTTGTCGGAATTCAGTTTTTCTATGACCGTGTCATTAAGAATGCTCATATATATATGACAAAATCTTATATAATATTATTATTTCAATAATGCAATGAGTAATAGTAAAATATTTATATTTCAAACAATAATGTACACACTTTAAATTGTAATTTAGGACTGTCAGATCTATATAATCTTTTGTAAATAATATTTCTAATTTAAAATTCGTGTGTATATAATTTTCTTTACTCTTTAAAATATCATCAAGTTGAGATAAAACAGGAAAAATTATCACTTACATGTCCTCAGTAGCGCAGCGAACCCCGATTCCTTTAGTTGTAAATCCGAGAAACATATTCCTTTGCACAGTTGTAATACATATTTCACAATTGTTATCTAGAGTGTAAAAATAAGATAATATTACTTATTATTTGTACTATTATGATTTTCTGTGTTATTTATGGTGAAAGTGATGAACCCTACGTTCTCTGTATAATTTAATGAGATTCATCTGAATTAAAATATTACAGGAAAACATAAGCGCCGAGAGAATAAAATCTTCTCGTAGCATCTTTTTAAACACGCCATCTTGCAGAAAAACGAAAAGAGTTCTGAAGAATATATAAAAGATAGTCAAAGTTCACATGTAGGTGACGTCAACGCAATTATAGCATGTACATTGTAGACGTAGAAAAGGCGAGGCCAAACCGCAAATATGTAATCCTCTCGAAGCTAGCAAAGTTTTAAAGTTAAAATAGATCACAGAAATGTTTTTAGGTTTCCTTGCAGGGGTTATACAGTTCAACATTTTATGCTGTCAAAAAACAATTAGAATGCATGAAAGCTATAATAATTTTGTCTATAAAATAAATGTATATAATTACATTCATTTATAAGCTAAAGCATTAAAATCATATCCCTTATGTGAGAGACATATTAATCTAGGAGATGTTAAATACCATGTTCCCATTTAGAAGATACCCATTATTCAGAAGCTTAATGGTTTTCAGATTAATGTGTTTTGATACGAAGAGGATGAAATTTGCAGTCCCTATATGTCTGAAAAACGGTGTTGGTGTTTTAGTTATTTATGACGGCCAAATATAAACATGAGGGATATGGGCCCGAAAGGGGGGCGTTCCCTCCGTAGGTGTCTTTCTAAGGGAACCTAACCCATATTTACGCAAGGAAATCCAAGGTTAGAAGAAAACCACAAAAACTCCGAACGATTAGGCCGATGGGCGCGATTGGGTTCGAACCCAGCACTTCCCGTCTACCAGATTTGAGAGCAGAACCTTTAGGGCACTGGTGGGTCCTGAAAAACGGAGTCCGGACGTTATAAATTTATTACTAGTTGCTGAGGGTGAAAAGTAACGCTATTGTCTCTTTAGAAGTCTTTCAAGATCTTTGGGTGTCTTCACCAAGAATAATGGAGTACAGCTCTATTGTTATAGATATTTAGATAGATTTTTAAGATAAGACCTATTGGATGTGCATTTTGAATATTGTCGCCGGCATGTGGCACAGGCTATAAACATGCCCAGTGAGAAGAGAACATATTACAATTTTTTGGCATTCATATGCAACACCCTATCTCCTGTACCTTTTATGCTAACTTTCAGAATCTTCTTATACTTATTGCACCAGTCACACTCTCTTCTAAAGCATCATATATTGAAAAAACAACTTATCATTTTCCATGCGTGAACGCTTATATCCTTTTTGGACCCGATAGAAGATGTGTGAAGAAATTAAAAATATATCTGTGTTAACCACTTTTTGGCATATTCTATGATATGTAGATAACCTTTTGGAGGGTAAAAAGGGATATTTCGTGGCATGGCTTCAAATAGATGTATATAGTTTACACGAGACTTATCAGACTAATATTTCACGTTTGTCTATTTTTTCTAAATTTTTTCGTTGTGATATTGATGCTCAGATGGGTTGTTCTAAGTTAAACCAGAGGTTCATGCCGGAACAATTTGGATTCTATGGAAGTAAAGAAAAAAAACAATTATATTTCTTGAACCATTTTACATCTGTACGGAGTTTGTGGTAGGGAGCTTTATCCTGTTGTAAAATGACATTGAATTATAGAAAGACGATGGACTAGATGTCAGACCAATATTGCATATTCGCCTGTGTTTTCTAAATACTGTTGTGGTGATAATGATGCTACGATGCTTTATTCCAAGTGAAACCACAGTTTCTCAGCAAGATTCATGTCGAAATAATATGAATCTATGGAAGTAAAAAAAGACATTTCTCGTATTCCCTGAAGATTTGAGATCTGTACGGAGTTTCTGACAGGTAGCATTATCCTGTTGTAAAATGTCATTGAAAAGAAGAGATTGAGAGAAGAGATTGAGAAAGGCGGTTGACATGATGGGGTGTAACAGATTTCGCATAATTTTTAATTATGTGAAATCATTGAGTTTTTTTGCATTACAACTGTAGAAGAAAGCTTGTTCCATGAAGCAAATACCCAAGCTATAACTCTCCCACCATGAGCTTTCTTATTTTCAACAGCTCATTCAGGTAAGAATATTTCCTCCTTTAAGCATCGACAAGAACTTACCCATCCGCATGATGTGATGATAAGAATTGCTGAAAAATCTGACCTTGTTAGGTAGCTTCAATTCGAAAATGTAAAACGCTATCTGTTTTGCAATCATCCGGATGAAAGGTAATACGGGAAATTTAGGTATAATTTCCCCGATTATGACCCCCATTAACCGTTCCAATGTTGATATATATATATATCATACATACTGATCCTGTTGCAGTACAGATAAGTAACGTACAACGATGAATGACTTACATTGCATAGGAGTTTTTGACCACATCTGATAGTGCATACTGAATTTGTTTGTACTTTTACGTTAAGTATCATGATACGTACTATGATTGATGTCAACATCTCCTTTTCTATGCAAGTATAAAACGCGCAAGGATGAATGGCGGTATTATACGAAAGGTTTTCGGAACAGGATTTTGGCATATTACACTCATATTTCGCTAAAACAATTGTTTGATTAAACAAATTGCACTTCATTATGAATTAATGAAAAATGTATCAGAAAATAAACTCAAAGACAGCAGTGCGAAAGCCTCGCATGGATCTACTGGATTATATCTATACATATATATATGTGACGTTTTGACGGCAAGTAGTTTGTATTGTCGAAAAAAAAAAATGAGGGTTTCCATTCCTACACAACACAGGTAGCAGCCGATTGGTTTTAAAATACTAAAGAAAAATGAAGAATTAACATAAGGCAGTCGCTTGGAACATTATTCACTTTATTTACACACTCTCGATTAAATATAGGGAAGATGCTCTCTCCTTCCATGGTAAAAAGAATAAAGTCTATTCTTCCTGTCACAATTAGTTTAAAATCACTCCATCTCTTGACTGCGTTCTAGTCTTTAATCCGTTAATATCTAACATCTATCACCCATTACGATACCGTTGCTTCCTCATTCTACTCACATAATAAACAGTATTCATCCAACATTTTACTACCTCCATCGAGCAATCACATTGAATATCCAGTTTGCTACGACTGCAATCCACCACGTTCACCTCTGCATGCTAAAAACTGAAAAACTTCTAAGCTCACAGCCCATCTACTCCTATATGCTATATGCTTTATGCCCTCTCTCTGGTTCCCGCCATTCGTATTTATACTCTGCTGAAAAGATTGTTCTAGAAACTTCTTATATTCTCGCACCAGCTATCTAAAGCATAAACAAATGTTAAAATCTGTAGTCGAGATTATGCAAAAATAACCCCTTTTTCCCTCTTCAGACGATAAAAGAAATGAATTTATGTCTGCGAAGTTTTAATCTTTGAAATATTTTAATTACACCTGGATATTTTAAATAAAAGAATAAATTGAAATAAGTAGGTTTTTTCTTTAAGACAGAATAATATTTTAGCAGTTAAATAAAGATTTAAGGGGAATATGATATACCGGGATTTAATAGCGGAATTTAATAGGAATTTAAATAATAAAAGTTTTATTAAAGAAATATAAATGAGCCATTTTTAGATTTACGCAATTTGGAATAAATATGAATTAAGAACTTAGAGATTAATAGACTAGGGTTTTAATTTAATAAGCCGGTATAATATACGGAATATTACTGAAAAAGGAAAATTTACATAAAATACTTTAAACTTGGCGCAAAAATTTAAATTTTGTAATATTATCCCCCCTCCCCAAAGACTTTGTATGAAATTTGTGGTTAATTAACTACAATTTCAGACAACAGACTTTTAATAAAATTGGAAGTTGATTTTTGAATATTGAAAATTTTAGAGACGTCAGCGAAGAGATGGAAAAGTAAAATTTAGCAATGCAAGAGAAAATAAAATACTAAGAGCATTTAAATTTAGCTGAGAGCATTTCCCCTGTAAAAGAATACAAATAATGGTTACAACATCACTTACCATTTGTAAGTGCATAGGAAAATGTAAACACAATAATAAATAAAGAATAAGTATAAATACAATAAGAAATAAATAATAAGAAATAATAAAACTATAGTAATAAATAACAACAAATTCTTTTATCTTATGGAAATTTAGCGTATTTCCATTTCTCTTATCACAAACATATTTCCAATCCATTAATGCTTAACACTTTATTTACTTCAAGTAAAATTTTAAGTCCCATTGGCTTAATCAGTTCGTAGGTCATAAAAGTCCTTTAGCAAAAATAGTGATACAGTCCTTAAGTAAAAAGTTCAGCTGCAATAAATATTTTTTACTAAATTTGTTTCGACTACTCTACCTACTAAACTCTTTATATTATGTTTAAATACTATTTGTCATCACAATAGTAGTTTTATTTTAATAAACAAATTCCTAGTAGTTATTCAACTACCTTTTAACATTTGTTTATCAACTACTTTTTTGAGCTCCTTTTCCCATTTTAATTGGGACTCACCATCTTTTAAAACTTCTCACTTGTTTTAGTAAATATCATAACTTTTCACTTATAAGTTATGTTCTCTTTTTCTTTAATAAATAATGAATCTTTCAATAAATAATATAATACTTTCAATTCATAATCATAATAATAAAATTCTCAAAAGTATACTTGAATAATAGCAATAATAATACTTAATAACAATATTATATTCTAAGAAAATATCACAGATTGTTTACTTATTGACACGGAAAATAATGGTTGAGGATAAAAATAATACATAGCAATTAAATTATTTTCTTATTTTTTATTTGTATAAAATAGTATTTTTGCCAGTCGAAACATTAAAAAAATAATAATAATAATTATTCCAAAGTCCAAATAAATTTAACTCTAAATATTTAGAAAGTGGACTCTCAACCAGTATTTTTTTACAATAATTTATCTCTCTGATACTCTTGATGAATAGACCTGCATTTGATAAACTTAGAATGGTAAAATAAAGAAAATAAATAGGAATAAAAGATAATTTGTTTATGTACTTAATTTTCCATTGCTACACAATCACTACAAAATCTCATCACAATTATCAATTTTCTATGCTTATATTATTATAATAATATTGTCAATTCTTACTATTTTTGTAAACAAGTGGTAAAAAATGGAATAAAATAAATATAGTTTATTTTGATATAAACTGGATATAGAATTAAAAATATTTATCTTTATTTTTCAACATCAATCTGAAAATTCCCAAAATCAAATACACATCCTATGCCTGCATAGATTGTCTACTTAATCCCAAAAACTCCCAAACACAAGTAATATCCTCGTGGCGCCCCAAGGTCATACCTGGTAATGTTGAAAACTATTTGATGAAATAAAAATAAAAAATCTAAAGAATTAGAATTAAAAATATTGCGAAAACATTTTGGGGAATTACGAACTTTCCATAATCCTGTTGCACATTACAATCATTTCTATCATTCTCAAAAAAGTCCTGAGTAGTCATATAATTTTCACAACTAGATGGTAATTCGTTATCATTCTTACATAAATTCAAAGTTTCACTACTCTCATTAGCTGTTATTACATTATCATTATTATATAAATTCAAATTCTCATCATAATCAACTGTTACTAAATCATTCTCTTGTTGCACTTTATTCATATCTACAGTATGAAAATGAAGAGATTTCTCATTATGTATGGATATACTCTTATTTATAATTTTCCTTCCTTGTTTTACAGTACAATTTCTACAATCTATAGTTAAATTAAATTTAGAACATTCCCTTAAACCCAAAATAGCATATTCCAAATTAGTATTACACACTAAAAAATTAATACATTTGGTAATTTTACCCACTTTTAGAGAAATTTTACATTTTTGATTTATTTTTAACACCCCTTTTGCCTGACCAATAATAACTGTAGGTATAGTTTCAATTTTAGCATTTAGTTCTTTAACAAATTTGAGGGGTAATATTGCCGTAGTGGATCCAGTGTCCACTATACATGGTAAATTATAACTATTGGTACATCCATACACAATTAGTTGTCAAATATTAGGAATAGTAGGTGGTGAATTACTAGGAAGAGTATCAGAGGATGTTGCATCATTCCTAAATAAACACTCTTGTTCCCAATGATATGCATTATTTACACCTTTATTTGTACATATTCTACATGGTCTAGAAGGATATGGTTTCTGAAAGTAATTATTTTGAAAATTTCTAGACCCCTGATTTTGATACTGTCTTTGTGGAATCCAATTCCTAGGTGCATTATTGGGCCTATTTGGCTGAAAATTAGGTCTACTTGGTTGAGTCCAAGGCCTAGGTGGGTGAAATTGTTGAAAATTTTGTCTAACTGGTTGTTGATTTACTGTTTGGTTTGAAATTTGAGGAGTGGAAACTTCAACAAGTTGCTTAACAAGCCGGTACCATTCAGTGGTACTATTTGGAGGGTTTACATTAATATTATTTCTATACTCTGGTTTTAATCCATCTGTCAACCCTTGTATTAGAAGAGTCTCACAAAGATGGAGTTTCCTCCCAATTCCTACTTTTTTGTGAAAATAATTTTCTAAATTATCTAATTTATCTAATTTTAGAGTTGAGAAATCAGAAAAATTTGGAACATTTAGTTCAATGAATTTTTCTATCAAGATTTTTGAAATCTGTTCATAACTAGTACAATTAACACAATCATTGATATAGACTTTTAGTGCTTCACCCTTTAAATACTGTGGAATAGATTTAAATTTCCACTCTAAATCTTTATTTTCTCTAGTACACATATCATCATAATAATTTAACCAAGCCTGGATTTCCATTCCAGTACTAGGATCAAAATTGACTAATTTTGGTTCAGCCATTATATCAGTATTCATTAAAATAAAAGAAGCACTTCTATTCTCTTTAATACAACCTGACCTTAACAACATTTAAACCAATAGAGTTCTATTTTTCATAATAGATTAAGTACTCTTTCAGACTTTAATAATAAATAAATAAATAATTCTTATGACTTCATAATAAACTTTACAATAAATAAATAAATAAATAAATACTCTTCATGAAATAATAAATAAACCTCATAAATAAATAATAAATAAATCTCATAAATAAATAATTCTCATACTTAATAATAAATAAATCTCAATAAATAACAAGCAATAACAAAAATAATAATATAAGAGGTGTAAAAATATTTTGAAAAGAACTCACTCCAGTCATCTTGTCTCACAATCACCAGCACTATACATTGCTATTCACATTGGCGATGTAAATTTTTAACTTTCCGGCACTGATCTTTAGTAACTATCATAAGCTATCGTGTACCAGTACCAATACACATTTGTAATTTTGGAGACACACTCGTTTTTATTGCCGTCACTTCTAAATCCTGTCGGACTTTTCTTTTCTCTGTGACGTTTTGACGGCAAGTAGTTTGTATTGTCGAAAAAAAAATGAGGGTTTCCATTCCTACACAACACAGGTAGCAGCCGATTGGTTTTAAAATACTAAAGAAAAATGAAGAATTAACATAAGGCAGCCGCTTGGAACATTATTCACTTTATTTCCACACTCTCGATTAAATCTAGGGAAGATGCTCTCTCCTTCCATGGTAAAAAGAATAAAGTCTATTCTTCCTGTCACAATTAGTTTAAAATCACTCCATCTCTTGACTGCGTTCTAGTCTTTAATCCGTTAATATCTAACATCTATCACCCATTACGATACCGTTGCTTCCTCATTCTACTCACATAATAAACAGTATTCATCCAACATTTTACTACCTCCATCGAGCAATCACATTGAATATCCAGTTTGCTACGACTGCAATCCACCACGTTCACCTCTACATGCTAAAAACTGAAAAACTTCTAAGCTCACAGCCCATCTACTCCTATATGCTATATGCTTTATGCCCTCTCTCTGGTTCCCGCCATTCGTATTTATACTCTGCTGAAAAGATTGTTCTAGAAACTTCTTATATTCTCGCACCAGCTATCTAAAGCATAAACAAATGTTAAAATCTGTTGTCGAGATTATGCAAAAATAACCCCTTTTTCCCTCTTCAGACGATAAAAGAAATGAATTTATGTCTGCGAAGTTTTAATCTTTGAAATATTTTAATTACACCTGGATATTTTAAATAAAAGAATAAATTGAAATAAGTAGGTTTTTTCTTTAAGACAGAATAATATTTTAGCAGTTAAATAAAGATTTAAGGGGAATATGATATACCGGGATTTAATAGCGGAATTTAATAGGAATTTAAATAATAAAAGTTTTATTAAAGAAATATAAATGAGCCATTTTTAGATTTACGCAATTTGGAATAAATATGAATTAAGAACTTAGAGATTAATAGACTAGGGTTTTAATTTAATAAGCCGGTATAATATACGGAATATTACTGAAAAAGGAAAATTTACATAAAATACTTTAAACTTGGCGCAAAAATTTAAATTTTGTAATATATATTTATGTGATTTTTGCCATGCTGCAACTTTCATATTTATAAATTAGTTTGGATGCATTTACGAAGTTCTTGGCCGAGTTTGGTGGCCAGTTGTGTCCACTATCTAATTTCAAAATGACAGACACTTAAAATTTTCAAATAAAAGAAATGTACGAAAAACTTCAAAAGGTTTTTTCTTTAATTTTTTGCCTCGAACCAAGTATTACGAAACATTTTTCGTTTTGCATCTATCTTAAAAAATGGTTGAGATACAGAAACTAAAACATAAAATGTATCTATCAAAACATATACAGTTGGAATTTCACATTCACCTTGAACTAGCATATCGAAATAAAATTAAAGAAACCTGCTAAAATGGTGCTTTAATAAGTAAATATGTCAAAAATATAAAAGATGTTATTACATAATGATATAGTTTTAAAAACTTAAAAACTTTCAAAATTTCGCTTTCGATCAGACCTTGATCATCATCAGGGAACCTTTGACTGCGTGATGGAAATTACTAATAGTACTCTGTTCTCGGCTGGACAACCAGGTGAGTCTACTTTACAGTGGAGCGAGGAAGGGGGGTGAGAGTAAACATTTCTATCTAAGCTTAACAATACATCTTCTAGTTTAAAAACGTTAACAATATACACGGAATATTATATGACATATTATCATATATAGCTTATTATCTTTTATTAATATTTCTATGGATTCTTTTATTAACGAAATGTGATAATGGGAGGTGGGAATAATGACTCTTGCTTCATCAAAACGAATATTTAAATTTTGCTGCAGTATAAATCTTGCTAACACTATGTTTTGTGTATTAAACTTAATATCACTTACGTGTTCTTTCAATCTCTCCTTAAATTTCCGTTCGGTCATTCCAATATATAATTTTTCCTATTGTATTTCAGTTACCAATGGAGTTACGTAAATACCTGCGATTTCATCATTAGGAATAGGGTCAATCTTGCTGTGGATTAAGTCTTTGAGTTTTCGTGTTATTTTAGCTTCAAGATTAATATTAAAATTTTTTACCGCATTCTTACATTCTCATTCAAACCAGGAACATAGCTAAAATCACAAAATTTAAGTATATTAACTGGATTGTTCTTATGTGCTTTATATTTCATTTTGCAGACCAGTTTATTAATAAACTGAAGGGGGAAACCATTTTTCCTCTTAAATTCAAGGACAATTTCCCAATTTAATGACAGACAGAAAGAACAAGTAAATGGTATTAAGTTTAATAAACAAACCACAGCGTTATCAAGACATAACCTACAGCGAAATTGAAATATTAGATTTGATGAAGCAATGCTCGTTATTCCCACATCCCATTATCACATTTCATTTCTAAAAGAATCCATAGAAATATTAATAAAAAATAATTAGGCTATTAATGGTAATATGTCATGTAACATCCAGGGTATCTATATATTTAAAACGCTAAGCGTTTTCTTTCGACAATCCGTGAGAAGAAACCACTGCATAAAAATAAACCAATCTTTTTTTAAATGAAAGATATTTGGCCCCATACTTGTTACCGTCCATTCGTTTGTTCAAATATTTTATTAATTAGCCATAATTTTAAATTAAAATTCTACAGTTGCGCATGCGCAGTATATAAGTACAAATCTCCCTTTGGAGTGACGCGCCGTACATGTGCAAAAATCCTCGCTCAGTGGAACTGTCACATCACAGGAAGAAGTTGTTTTAAGTTCGTCTGCTATTCGATCTTACTGTAAACAAGCTTTTCTTTATTTCATAAAGTTAATATTATTTGGTTCTTTCAGCATTATTAACAATTAAAAAATTTATTGTGTCTATATTAAGAGCTAGATACAGTTTATTTCGGGGGTGTCATATTGTTTTGGTTATATTACACACAGAAGATAAACATAGTGATTTGAGGCTCCTCTGAGGTTACGTCTGGTGATCCGTCTTATGAATTGCCAATAGTTAGACACCAAGATTGGGAAAGTAGCATATTAAGTTGTAGCTATTTCCTTGAAAAAAATAAGGTATCATAAATGTTAAAACGCAAAACTATTTCTGTAAGATCAGAACTGAAATTCAAGAAATGTATTCGAGACATTCGTATGCGTCAACAGATTTTCGAACCTCTTCAATTTAGAAGAAAGCAAAACGAGTCCCGCTAGCGTAGCGGGTTAACGCAGCACTTTTTAAGCTCAGAATTTTTGTAGAGGACGCAGGTTCGAGCCCAAGCATGGCAAAATGTGCAACATTTTTGTCGATAATTCATTTCAATAATGACATATTTTACTAGGAAGAGAAGTTGTAGGATTTTTAATTTATTATTATTATTTGAATGTTTTATAATTAACTAAAATTTAACACTCTATAATATTTTGAAAAAATAATGATTTTATATTTAAAATGTTTAAACTAAAATATTTTTCATCTAATTATCAATTAAATAAATTGAGCTGATCTAACATTTTCGTTATATTTTCTCACCATTATCAAGAATATATATGTGTGTGTATGCCAGAAAGAAAAGTTTGTCATTCATTTGCGTAAAAAATGAAACGGAAAGAAAATAAATATTCCTATAAGAGCTGTAAAAGAAATTATCTTGATATCCAGGTATAATATTTGAAAAATGCTTATAAATGTAAAATAAAATTCATGTAATAAAAAATATATATTATAAATTGTTAGCTGCTTCAAGTTTCAAATTTAGGTTTTTAGAGAATTAGACAGATAAAAATAAAATTCATGGCAGCTTTAAATGGCCGTGTGGTTTTAATAAATAAATAAATAAATGAAAATAGATATTGCTATTAAAAAAATGAAGCCGTAGTAAGTAAAAATAAACTCTCTATCCGGTGTTTTTAGGTAAATAAAAAGCAAGCATAATTAGTTGTAAATTATAAACTTAAAATTCTTCCACTTCATTGAATAGGTTAGAGTGGCTGCACCATCTATCGCCTTAAAGAAATAAGAATCACTTATGCAATATAGAAATTCGTCACGTAATTCGTCATTCAATAATTAATTTAAAAGCAACTAATTATAAATTCAAGAAATTATCTAAAGAAACATTCAAGTTATTTACCGTCAAATCTTGACGACACTAACTAGTATGATTAAAGTTTTTAAGCTAGAAGAATATTATTAAGCTTGGATACAAATGTTTACTGCCTCCCTCCCCTTCCCCCTTTCTTTGTAAAGTAGACTCACTCGGTTGTTCAGCCGAGGACGGAGTACGATTGGGAATTTTCAGTACGCAGTCAAAGCTACCCTGATGACGATCAAGGTCTGATCGAAAGCGCTCGGCGTGAAATTTTGAAAGTTTTTAAGTTTTTTAAAAACTATATTATTATGTAATAACATGTTCTATATTTGTGACATTATCAACTTATTAATTAGCACCTTTTTAATAAGTTATTTTAATTCTATTTCGATATAGCAGCTTGATATTCAATATTAAATTGTCATAAATGAAGCCAACATGGATATAGCTGACTAGTTAGTAAAATCCTCATTCAATTCATTAATTCAGTATTGACGAAAACTGGGATGGAGTCTTCTATAATTGGGGTCAGTGCAGTTTAGCTTAATGTGTTTGAATGAAATTAACTGTTTTTTTTTTAACCAAGGAATACGGAGGATGCATTTTCCTTCCAATATAGGTCTCATGTACTTTACCTCTCTTCAGTCGTCCAACGGGGATAGCTACATGCTTACAGCATGTTTTGTATGTCGATGAAATGCAGTAAGCTTTTCATATAGGTATGCAATTTCCGAAGTGCTTTAACACAGATATCTTGCCGTCACAATCTTTCCTTTTTCAAAATCCTGTAGATTCTTAATATCCGCCATGTTGCAGCAATACGAACTGCAGCTCAATTCGAGCGAGGTCTCAGGCTTTTATATACCAACTAAAAATGCATTCATTCCCTTTTTACTCCCACTCCAGACAACTTCATCTGCACAATACAAAGATGGTTTTAATCTCATAAGGAAGAGAAGTATTTGTTTTCAACTGGATAAATCATCTTTAAGGTTAGAGTAGCAGTGTTCAGGTTTTTTCCAAAAGAGCGAAAAATGTCCAGACCAGGAATCCAACCTGGATACCTTGGCTTACCGTGCCGGTAAATTATTAATTACCGCGTCAAAAAGTTTCGTGTTAATCTCATGCGTGATGCAAACTAGTGCCACCTAACCTTCGGTAGTTTCATTAAATTACTCTAGAAATACATAGATATATATACTTTTGATTAATAGCTATAAGAAAAAAAATTCCGAATAACATTTAAGTCCTCAACATTGCTTACCGAAAACAACTTACTCTAATGTCTAGGGAGAAAAACTAATACCAAAATTTACTTTTAATTCTTTGTCGTAATTTTATTTTGTATTCTAAGTAAATCCATTTAGTTACTAAGTACTGTACAGGGATACTTTATAAGAAAAATAATTATATGAAAAATAAGTTTAAAATCTTCTACAAAAAAGGAACAGCAATGTTTGTTTTGATATCAGATTGAAAAATTCCTACTTAAAATAAAACTGCAATTTAATTTTAATTAAAAACACCAGGAAATGTAGAGGAAATGTCATGAAAATACAGTTAAGTCATGGTCATCTGTAACTTTTTTTTTACCTTAATTTAATCATTAAAAATAACCATCTCTTTACGAAAATATCTTTAATTAATGCAGAAATTAATTATTACCATTTAAAGTTCTTTATAAATTCCATATGCAAAAGAAAAAAGCTGCAGCAATTTAATACTTTCTAACCTTAAGCCATTTTATTAATTTAGAATTTGTTTTTCTTCATTTATCTATAACAATAAGAAGAGTAGCAAAGATTTATTCAAATAAGGAATATAGCTTATCGAAAAAAGTTTTGATGCAGTATTTTGAAAGAAATTTACAACCAAAATTTACTTTTAATTCCAGCCTTAATTTTTATTTATACTTCTTAAAAATTCATTTAGTTATTAACTTCTGTATTTGCAAACTTTATGAAAACATAATTATACAAAAAAATAAAAAAGGTTTTGAGAAACGTCTTCAGAAAGTCAGCAACGATAACTGCTTCTTTATAAGAATAAAAAATTCAAATTGAAAATTAAAGAATTTTTAAGAATGAACTAGATATTATCAATTTTTGTTGGCAAATATATCTTAGAATTATTTATTTATCAAATTATCACAACTTTTCGCTTAACATAATATGATTTAAGAGGGACATATATATATATAGATGAAAACATAAGACAAAGATATTGGTATTACTTGCACTCTGGACTCAAAATATAAAAAAAATAATAATAATGCATCACGGCATAGACTATGAAACTCCAACACTATCGAAATAGTGTTATGGAATTGTATTTTTCTTCATACAATGAAATGAGATATATAAATAAAGATTAAAAAAAAAAAAAAAAACAACGCAGCTAAAATTCATTTTCAGCAATTGTTATCCATGCATGCGACTGTTCCGTGCAGGCCTGCATATTATCTGCACACCTCGTAACTAAACACTAAAAACAAGTTACGTTTTTTAATACATATCACAGCTGAAAACACACATCCGGCAGTTACGGCACATGTCATTCATATAACTGAATTATCTTGAGTGTTTCTGTAAATAAACGAGTAAATCTTAACTTGTACTTAATAATATAAAGAATATATTTCTTAGTGTACCTAAGCAATGTATATCTAAACCATTATGCCATTGAATCCCGATTATCGGAGTCTCGCTTAAGCAGTTTACGCTTAACCGAGATACTGAAAAAAATGACATTTTTTTCATCGTGACCAACCAATCTCAGTTCGAATTTTTTGCGACTTCTCTTTCAACTTCACCTAGTACAGTGACAATTATGGTTTCTAAACCCTAGGTTCAGGAATTTCAACTTCAATAATAATGTAGTCAAGGTTACATCAAAGCGAATTGTTTGCCACCAAATGTAACATCACTAATACAACCATTACATCAATGTGTTCTTCAAAACTTCAAAAAGATCTACTGTTATAATCTATTGTGGAAGATGATTGAAAGTTTCGAAGAACAAGGAGATCCGACACGGTGGTGGCGGAAGGTATACCGTATACCGTCTGGATATTTTAAAGCAACTCCGTATAACCCCTGTTAGTAAAATAAAGCTATAGAGTATACTCTGCTCTAGCGTGCATTTTCTGCGTTTAGCGTATATATTCTGGTTTTTTATTACTACTCTACTAATTATAGAATACCTGAAACAGATCGCACTGAAGGATGTTGCGTACTAGATTTGAGAATATAGGTGAAGATGTTAAACAAACGACTCTGCAGAAATCGAGGCGGAATATTATGGCACCTGAACAGTCAATTGATGGAAATGAAGCTGGTGATGAAGAAAATTTTTAAAGCCTGGAACAAAGAATTCCTGTTTCTGATTTTTCTTATGACAAAGATATTGCTGAGTGGATAAAGGCAAATCAACAGCAGGAAATTTCAGATGACATTATTACAGACATGGTTGAAAATGGCGAACAAGTGAGCAATGATGATATAACAATGACCATAAGAAGGAAATGACACATTCCGAAAATTTAAGTTCCATTGAAAAAATAATTGACTGTATTGAGCAGCAAGAACAGGCTACATCTGTAATTCTAAAATGACACTAAAATAATAGGGTACATTGCAGCAAAAAAATATTATAAAACAAACAAAAAATTATCACGACTTCTTCAGATAAACAATTTAATTTCTCACTGAATTGGAAGAGAATTCCTAATTTCTTATAAAAATGATGACTTTATAAAATTATCTCTGAAAATTCATAAGGACTCTAAGTATTATCATAAAACAAATAAACCAGGTGCAAACTCGTATTTCATTTCCTTAGTTAGTGACGATTTATATACATTGGGTTTAACCCTAGAACGCTCCTCGTTCCGTACCTACGAATTAGTCCCTCGGGTCTAAAAAGACTCATGCATGTTTCGCGCTTAAATTCGGCAGTCTGCAAGTAATAAATTTATTATTTTAATAACAGTTGACGAATACTAAAACAAAAAATAAATTATGACACTAAAAAGATGAAATAAAAGTAAAAAGTACTTACAAAATCTTGTTTACAGGTACATCCAAAAAACACAAATGAATCTTTCAAATATTTAAATGATATTATCCCTTATAACAGTTATGGCAAACTGTATTCATTTCCTTTTTGCATGTAAAGCAGTGGCATGTTACACACTTGAATGTACATTTATTGTCTGTTTTTTCGCATAGGTGACACCTTCCTTGCTTCTTAGCAATTTCCAATTCAGCTGAAGTACTAGCAATTTCTTTGCGGATTCGCTTCACACTTTGAACCATCTGTTTTGCTCCTTGCCCTCTTGGAAGATTTTCTCTGGTCTCCTACAAGTTTTTCAGCCAAGTTTTCCAAAAAAATTCTTCGTCTATAAGGACAGTCTTTTTTCCATGATTTATTTATTTTGCAATAAAGTACAAAAGCGTTATATGCAGATATGTCTATAATATTACAAAATACACTGCTCAAAACAATTAAAGGATATTGCAGTTTTAGGTGGATTTTGTATCTGGTAAACTGTTTAGCTGATTGATACATGGTCGACAGACATAGTAGGTTATATGAGAATAAATTACACATGTTTGGCAGAAAAAAATGCATTTTATTGCGCATTTGTGTACTAAAGGAAAAAAACACAATTTGTGCATATGAGAAAAAAGAATAAGAAAAGGTGTTTTCTTCAAAGAAAATCATTTTCAGTAGGGGGTATGGTTTCCACGGGCGGCCAGCAACGTTCAACACCTTTGAGGCATGGACTCAATGAGGCTATTAATGACGAGTTGGGGTATTCTGTCCCACTCTTCCAGAAGAGCTCTTTCCAGTTCTTGGAGAGTTTGTGGGGGTTGTTGGCGGCCAGAAACTCGTCTTCCTAGAGCGTCCCAAACGTGCTCGATTGGATTCATGTCTGGAGAACACGCTGGCCATTCCATTCGAACGATTCCTTCCTCGAAAAGGAAATCATCCACCAGGTTTGCACGATGTGGCCTGCAGTTATCGTCCATTAAAATGAAGTTATCTCCGATTGCTGCAGCGTAAGGGACTACAATAGGTCTGAGGATCTCATCCCTATATCGGCGACCAGTCAGAGCTCCATCTCGAATGATGTAGAGGTCAGTGCGCCCATCAATGGAGATGCCACCATACACCAACACTCCTCCACCGCCAAATCTGATACTTTCGTGCACGAACGCAGGATTATTCCTACTGCCACGGTCCCTCCAGATTAAAATACGCCTATTATCCGGATGCACAGAAAAACGGGACTCGTCAGAAAACAGAATATTGCTCCATTCATTTCTCCTCCAGTTGACATGCTCGGTTGCCCACTCCCTGCGGTCGCGACGATGCCTTGATGTTAATCTAACACATACCATCGGTCGGCGAGCATACAGACCTACAGCATGGAGCCGGTTTCGGACAGTCTGAGTTGACATCGTGGTGCCTGTAGCCGAGCGAAGGTGTTGTTGGAGAAGAGTAGCGTTCATGGTTCGGTGTCTCCGAGCTGTTAACGCTAAATACCGATCTTCATTGGGCGTTGTTGCCCGTCTACGACCTTGCCCTGGTCTTCGGCCTGCACATCCACTCTCCAAAAAACGGTTCCAGATCCTGGAAATGACACTTTGTGACACTCCAATGGCTTGCGCTACTTCGGCTTGAGTTTGGCCCCCTTCTAACCTACCAACAATTCTCAAAGCTTCTGAATCTGTCAAATGACTTCGCTGAGACATCGTACTCATCGAAACAAAGCAATCACTGAATGCCGATCATCCTTGTCTTCATTCTCTTTTATCCAGTTGAAAGTCAAATTTCATTCGCTGCCGCTGAAGCGACGTTTTTGACGTCGAACTCAAAATTTGCATACTCCACAGTTTGAAAACCAGAAAAATTTGCATTTGTGATTCTCTTCTTCTATTTTCGGCCAAACAAATTTCGTTTATATCTTTATTTTATATAAAACTTCAAATATCCTTTAATTGTTTTGAGCAGTGTACAACAAATGGCCAACGGTTTGTCTAATTTTTGTAGCGTATGTAGCTACCTTTTTGTCCAGTGTATCAACTGCTCTCTTAGTTTTATTATAATCAATGATGATCTCTGGGTTTCTTTGAATACTTCGTTGAATTTTCTCATTCTTATGCAATGTGCTTTGAAGAACAACACATTTAAATTTTTTTGGCATGTAAGACACAAGCGTTGTATCTTTAGTAAACGCAAATGTTTAACTGTATCCTTCTTTTCCTTTTGTTTCTAAAATTTCTGCAGGAATAGATGATTTATTTTTTCGTATTTTATCAATCATTGTTATATTTATTTTTAGCAACATTTGACCTAAAACTTAAGATGTAAAGAAATTGTCACAAGTTATATTATGTCCTCGTAAACCATATGACATAGTCCAAAACTACTCTCAATCATTGGTTTCTTTCGGGTACATTTCCTGGTTGTTTTCCTAAATATGGCTGGATATTCCATACATAACAAATGTCATTATCGCACAAAATCCAGAATTTTATACCCTATTTAACTGGTTTGCTAAGCATGTACTGCCTAAAAGGACACTTACCTCTATAAGCAATAAGTTGTTCAT
This sequence comes from Maratus speciosus, assembly GCA_963932465.1. NCBI lineage: Eukaryota > Metazoa > Arthropoda > Arachnida > Araneae > Salticidae > Maratus > Maratus speciosus. The sequence goes on from OZ010788.1 coordinate 61,785,526, forward strand.
CAATCGTTACATATACTTCTGGATTGAAAAAATTGGGTAAAGTTTTTACCCATTTATCTTATAATTCTCGAATTGCGGCAAATGTGTCATTTGATCTTGTTCGTTGTCGAGTTTCCCGGTCATCAAATCGTATTACTCTTGATATTATTTTGAATTTCTTTAGACATTTTTGCTCTAAACAAATGTCTTCCCTTGAACTCATCCCATAGACTTGTTGTTGATTCATTGCTTGATTTGTACACACCTGCGAGTTCTAAAAGGCCTATGTATGCATCCAAATCTACGATATTTAGATTTGTCCAATTTTCTTCATATACGCGTTTTCACTCTAAATAGATATAATTTATTATCATGGTTTTCAAATTACGGGGAAAAAGCAGTTCAAATGCTCTTTATTCGTCTTCTATTCGTGGTGTTGAAAATCGAGTTGGGCCAGGCAGGGGCGGACTGGCCCACCCCGCTAACCCGCGATCGCGGGGTGGGCCAAACTGGTGTAGTGGGCCAAAAAAAGTAATTTGAGGTTTTGTTTTAATAAAACTAAAAAAATAATAATAATTCTGAAACTGAATTTTTCTTTTCCTTTTCTTTTCTGTGAAGTGTTTTTTTTTCCTTGATAGGGTAAGTCCTAATTTATCCTTTCCCCATTCCATCAGCAATATTTGGAAGATCTGTGCAAATTACTCATTTTGTATAGAAGACGAGAGATAGGGGATAAAGTAAAAAGCACATATGGTCAGTGAAGGATGGGAAGTTTTTTGGTGGGATGGGTCTAACTGTCGACATTTGAGTAGTAACAAAAGACAGTCAAGGATTAGCTTACATATCTAGGGATAATCTACAGATCAAGGATCTTGGGAGGCAAGAATTATCTTATAGAGAAAAACGAGAGGAGGTAGGGACAGACTTGAATAGTAGAGACGTTAAACACTGCAATTTTTTAGATTTATTAATACTGCTATGTAAATATGATCAAATTTTGCACGGTCATATAGCACATGCTATCGAGAAAGAAGATCTTCAGAAAGTATGAAGAAGGCTAGAATAGAGAAGAAAGAAGAACAAAATGAAAATCCTAAACGACATGGAAGAGGTTCGTTGATTAAGTTCAAGTCCAAGTCATTTATAAATCAGTTAATCGCTCATCTTTCCATTCAGATCCAAATAAACATTGCCGATGAAGTAAAACAGTCAGGTTCATCCAGTATTGATATAGATTTCATACAAGATATATCGCTAATGGAGCATTTGGTGCTTTGTGTTTGTTATGTGCAGCATGGTAAATTGAAGGTTAGTTTTTAAAATTGGTTGATATACCAAAACAACGGGGAAAACCCCCCATCTCCAAATAAAAGAAGAACTTAAAATGTTAAAACTCCTTTTCACAAATAGTTAGCACTTCTTTTGATGGTGCAGCAAATAATAAGTGAGGGATATAAATGTCTGCAGGCGCAATTGAAAAAGGACAATCCAGATATACATCATGCGCGTTGTTATACACATGTGCTAAATTTGCTTCTGTCAGATGCAACAGAATGTTGCAAATTCGCAAAGGACTTCTTGGGCTTAAATCAAACTACAACTGTTTTTATCTCCGAGTAATATAAACGAATGCAAGCGTGGACTTTAGTGAATAAGAGGTGTGTAGGTGGAAATAAATTTCTTCGACGATTACAAAAACTATATCCTACTAGGTGGTGGATTAAGGATCTAGCACATAATAACATGTTTGACGAGTCTATAAAAACTTTTAAAGATCTACGTAAGGTTTCAATATTGCTTAATCCATGGGGCACACGCAGATAAATCTCACCCCAATCACATTTTTTTCTTAAAAAAGGATAATTTTTTTGAGGACCCTTCTGACCTGCCTTGTACCCTTCAACGTCAAGGTCGAGAAAGGGTGGGTGAAGCAATGTCTTTTCTTTGTTTGCTAGGCGAGGAAATACACCCCTCTTGGGATTAAATAATCCCGCGCGTGTACAAACGTTTCGTTTTCAATACCTTCATTTCTGCGATAACACACACAAAAATAATTTTAATGAAAGACTAACATAAAAGCTACTTGTATAAATTGATGAAAGGGTATTAATTGTAATTAATATCGATTTTGTGAAATAATTCATCTTTTAAGGTGCAAAACAAATCGTTTTCATATTTTTTTTTAAAAAAAAACTTGTTTTTTACAGAAACTGCAACAAAATCTGAAAATAAATATGAAAAGCATGATTCTCCCGCCAAAGAAGTAGTCTTGATGCATGTTACAGTATAGAGTTGTAGATTTGTTTTTAAAACGCATTTAGCCAAAAATATAATGGGAGACAAAATGGGGTGATATTAATCCCACGCGCGTAGTAAGGTAATGGACAGGAGCGTGTGTGCTGACGGGTTAAGACTTACAAGCTATCACCAAAATGGACGAATTCCTGTCACATGTATAATTTTCGGCATGATCACTAATTAATAATTGCTGCACGTTTCATTATAGGTTAATAGCAACCATTTTCAGTAACCTATTCAATATATCTACGGTCACATCGAAGTATATACAGATAAGCGACCTGGACTAATTAACTGCTGCGAACAAAATCCAATCTGCTACACCAGAAAAATAATTTTGATATGGTTCTGAAAAATGCTTCTGAATTTGCGGAACATCTTCAGAAGCAACTAATAGAAAAGGAGTACACCACTGAAATTGAGAGTTTCCTACCGGAAAATAGAGTATTTATAGCGAAACGTCGATGCGGTGAGTATTCTCACGATAAAACAAGAAGTATTATCGGATCTCCGTCAGAAATATTTCAGGTAAACCTTCATAATATCGTCTTGTACACAGCTATTCATCAGTTGAATACACGATTTACTGGAAAGGACTTGCTCATGAAAGACATTGAATGGTTCGATCATCGCCACTTCAGTGAGGTTAAAATGTTAAATGAACTTGCTGAAGAAGCTCTTAGTACTCTGTCTGACTTGGCAAAAGTCAAGAAAGACTATGACAGAAAAGAGTTACTGTAATTTTCCTATGTTAGTAATGTTTCCTAAGAGTTACTGTATCACTATGCTGATTATAATCAGTCAGTATTGCAGCAACAATCTCGACGTAGTGACCTCTCAGCCGCTTACAGCAAAGAAACGAGCGATTCAGAAACACGCATTAAAGATTATGAGAATCGGTTTAAAGTTAATAAGAAATGTAAAAAATTGTCTAGCTTGTGCATTAGAATTATTTTACGAGTTAAATGCCTATGGTTGTATTTTTTCCAACCTCAGATAGCTTATAAGTCAACTTTATCATGCACTTACGTGTCTTGTGAACGAGTGTTCTGTAAACTTAAAATTATAAAGAACTGCTCCCGTTCATAGCTAGGACAAGAACGTTTAGATGATTTTAGCCCGTTCAGTGTTCAGTTACCTTTAGATTACGATAATACATGGAGGCGCCTCAAGCATTGTCCAGATATCTGTTTATCTAATTAGCTAATAGTGAGGGTAGAAAACAAATCATTCAATTTTCAGGTATCATATTGATATTTTAAACAAACATTAATCAATGTACAATGTATATACATGTTGATAATTTAAAATAACAAAATAAAATGTGCAAATGAATATAATGCTATTTTAAATAACAAATTAATCAATGTATGTGTGTCAATTTTAACAGTACTAACTCTTTCCAGTCAATACTAACACATTCCAGAATAAAATTTACAATGTAGTATACAGACAAGTCTAAGGTTTTTTTTCAAGGCATAGTGGTTAGTCCTTCCACGCAAAGGTTCCTGGGCCCAAACTCCGGGTGAGGTATGGGTGTTCCTATGTGTTGTCAATGTACATAGGTTAGGTACATATGTTGCCAATGTACATAGATCAACGATGCCCTATTCCCGATGGGAGCCTCTTCACAAGTAGCCAGAATCTATTCTACGATATTGTTGGGTGATGCTGACCGCGTAATTAACCCGCCATTGGACCAAACATTTTTTTTAATACAAAGAATAAAAATATCTGAACAGAATTCCTGTAAGGAATTTAAAACGTTTTTATTGTTTAAAGTTTACGTATTCAAAAAATAAACAAAAAATTAAGCAAGTTAACCCCAACCCCACCCCACAAAAGATTTTTTTTTTTACGACAAAATTACTACCAATTGAAAATAAACGATTACAAAGATGCTAATATGCATCGAATTGAAGTTAAGTCATCTTCATTAAGTAAGAGCAGAAATCACAGAAATCACCCACTCGTGGACATCCAACCTTGCGGTATAGGAGCTAAATGTCCACGAGGGGAAAAAACCCATATCCCCCATCCCACAAAACCCCCAGACACCGGAACGGGCCCAGAGGCCTCAGCAGGATGGAAGACCCCTCTTTTTTGAAATTTCACTTAGGATGTAGTACAATCTTCTCACAAGAGATACCCAATGTTGCATAAGCTGGGCGAGCCCAAATTAAACAATGTTTTGAAACTTTGGATCTTTTATGTATGGATATTACAGATCATCAATCAGTTATTGTGAAAACTACTTGTGAGTAGAAAGAATATGATTTATTTAAAGTTTAATAGAAATAGCTTAAAAGCTTGAAACCTTGAAGCCTGAAATTTAAGATTTGAAATTTAAAAAACTAATTCATCAAGGAGTTTAGAATTAAATCTTAAAAAGTCATAGAAGTTTTGATAAATCTTAATAAATTCTTAATACAACTAAATAAGTAATCCATTTAGGATAAAACAGATAATTAAATCAATGCAAGAATTTGAAAATTTGAATAATATTTAAATTAGATATTAAACTTGCTGAATTTAATTATGTTCCTGAGTGATGACCTGTTAAACAAATTTGAGATATAGATCATTGATTATTATTAATTTTAGAGTTCTAAATTCGAAAGTCTTTGCATTTCACAGTTCATAAAGTTTGTTTCACAATTTTGAATCATTATATTTTAAAGATCTAAGGATTATATTTCATAGTTCGTAGGAATTATTTTACAATCCACTATAAATTTGAAGATTTAATTCACAGTTTGAGGATTTAGATCACAGTTTGAAGATTTAGTCATATATTTCACTATTTTGGATCAAAGGTATTATATTTCTTTGTTCTTGGGCATTATTTTACTGAGCAAGGCACTACAGCTTTCTGTTTGAAGACATATTTTACAATTTGAATACATATTTCGCAGTTTGAAGATTTGAAAACATATTTCACAGTTTTTAGACATACTTCATTTTTCACAGTTTTAAAATTTAAAGATTTGACGATTTTGTCAAAGTTCCGAAATTTAGTCTTTTTGCAAATCAAGATATTACTTAACTATTTTCTGAATAATCTTGGTTGTTTAAGGCATTTTATTATTTTCTATAATATTCTATGACACTGTTTATAAAATCTTTTTTATGAAGGAATAATGTTTATTGAGAATATTGTAGTTTTCATTTAGCGCTGAAAAGTTTGCTGGATCCAGTAAATTTTTTTGGAAGTTTTTCCTTAAGGTTTTGCTTTTATTGAATTTGAAATGATTAGGTAAAAGAGAGCAATTCCCAAAAATATAATGTTGTACTGTTCCTCTAGCTTTGGTGCAGGAGCACATGTCCGAATTTAATTTGCCAATTTTATGTAAACATGCAGGAAAACTGCCATGGCCACTAATATAATAGACTGGCGATCTTGAAATGCAGATAAATTCTTTGTTTACTTTATCTAGAATTTTGTATGTATCACGTCGTCCTTTTTCTGAGTGTTTCCAGATGTCTTGCCAGTCAAGGATAATTTTCTCCCGTATATAATTTTTTATTATTCAATCTGGGTATGGTATATATTGAATTTCATCGTAGTGGTCGTGCTTAATTGCGTTTTTAGCCAAGGTGTCTGCACGTTCGTTCCCAACAGTTCCTATATGAGCTTTTGTCCATGCTATATTTATTAATTTTTGCGGGATTTTTTTAATTTCTGTATAAATCTGTCTTATGATTATATTTCTTGGGAAAATAATTTTGAGGGCATCTAATGAAGATGTGCTGTCTGTCAATATAAGAGCTGATGTGAATCTGGAGGTTGAAAACCATTCTATAGAATTTAATATTGCTTTAAGCTCTGCCTGATAGATTGAATTATGAGGATTTAGCCGTGCAGCACTATAATGGATAAAAGCATCGTTTAACATTACTGTAAAGGCACATGATGTCCCCTGCTCCATTAAAAAGCCATCTGTATATATCTTTAATTTGTTGTTACGAATCTGTGACTCCGTTATTTCTTCTATTATATTCAGGTTATTGATTTTGTAGTAATCCGGAAAATCAAACGTACTTTCCTTCAACATTAAATTATCCTTATTTATTTTCATTGATTGAATTATTAAATTTCTTTTTCCCATTTTTGTCTGGTATGCCATGAATTCATTCTGGATTTTCGTAATGATTGGTGGTATTCCTGTTAAGACATTTAATGCTTCGTGTGAGATACTTCTGTAGGTTTTGATGACACTCATTAAACTCATTCTTTGTATTGTCTTTAATGTTCTAATACCACGACTGTTTAAATTAGGGAACCAAATTTCATGTGCATACAACATTTGTCTTTCCACTACCGTCGTATACCACATCTTTTTTATTTTTGGATTAATTCCTTTCTGGTAATTTCCCAGAAATTTGAAGCTGGTCACGAACTGAGATATTCTTGCCTTTAAGTCTTCTAAGTGAATTTGAAATTTTAATTTTTGGTCAAAGATAATTCCTAAGTATGGTAGTGATTTTTTAATTTTAATTGTTTTATTTTTTAATTTAAAAATTGGATGTCTGTTATTTAATAGATTTCTTCCAAAGAGTATGGCTTTTGTTTTTTCTTGTGAGATGTTCAGGTTTAGCCTGTTACAAATTTCTTCAAAACTTCGGATCTTATCGTTAGCATCTTTTTCCAAGCCAGTTCTTGTATTTCCCTTTACTAAGACCACGAAGTCATCTGCATAGACTACTAGTTCAGGAAATATTTTAAGTAATTCCTTAATAATGAAATCTGCCACTATTAACCATAGAATCGGGCCTAAACATGAACCCTGCGGGCATCCCTTGAAATTGCGAATCCACTGAATGAAATCAAAATTGTTTGCTCCAATAAATCTTTCACTTATATAGTTTATGAGTAATTTTTTTAAATATCTAGGTAGTTCTGAATGTTCAATTAGTTCCGAGATCATATTCCAATCTATTGAATCAAAAGCTCCTTGGATATCAAATGATATTAGTCCTACATATTTATTTTGCTGGAGAAGTTCCATTATTTGATCTTTTACTGATTGTAACGCCGTTAGTGTGCTTCTCTTCTCTCTGAAGCCATGTTGCTGGTTTGCTAAGAGATTTCTGTTTTCTAGATAAGTTTGTGTACGAATTTTTATGACTCTTTCTAACACCTTACCCATCATTGGGAGTAAGGTTATTGGTCTGTAGGACTTTGGAATTCTTGGGTCTTTATTTTTGTTTCGAAAGAATATAACTACTCCTTTCTTCCACGCCGTTGGAAAATGGCCAATCTGAAGACATTTATTGTAAAGGAGTAGCATCAGTTTTGGATATCGTTTAGTTAGATTCTTTATTATTTTTATGTCAATTCTATCATACCCTGGTGCTTTTTTAGGATTTTGTTGGCTGATAACATATTTGAGTTCCCTCATATTGATTTTAATCTTGTCAAAATCTTCATTTGTAATAGGGTCCCGATTTATTCTCGAGTGGATTTGCTCTGTATCTGGATTCCCAAAATGATGATAGATTAGATTTTGTTGTATATCAAGAAATGAGTCCACTGTTGCTGATGTTTCTAGTGTTGTGTGGAATAAATCGGTATTTTTTAGGTATTTTCCCTTCATTATTTTGAAAGCTGTGCCATATACACTTGTGGTTTGTTGACAGAATGAATACCACGAGTCTTGTTTAGCTTTCTTGATATGTAGTTTGTATTCAGCCAATGCTTTTTTATATTCTTTCCTGTACTGTTGATTTTCTAAGTCTCTTCGAAATCGTTTATGTAGTGCGTTAAGTCTACTACGCTCAATTTTGAGTTTGTCTGTGTACCAGTTGATATTTAGGTCTCTTTTTTGATTTTTCTTTTTAAGTGTCAAATTCATTAAATTTTCCATGTGTATTTGGAAGTTGTTTACCCATGTATCTAACTCCTCAGGAGTTGGTGTTTCTTGAAGTGTTGTCCATAATTCTTCTTCCTTTTTATCAAATTCTTTGTTGAATTTTCTAAAAGTTTCATATTTGGTTTTAAATCTGTACAGATTTCGTAAGAGAGGTTCTAATTTCAATGTGGAGTTTATGTATCTGTGATCACTTAATGATGGAAAGTCCACTTCTACTGCCCAAGAGTCGAGTAAGTCCTTCGTACTTAATCCACATAATGTAAGATCAGGGTTACCTTTCTTCTTTCCCAAGAAAAAAGTTTTTCCTGCTTGTGGGTCATTCACTATTGTTAGATCTCTATTTGCAAGATAATCTAGTAGGATTTCACCTTTTGCGTTATTTCTGCTGTAACCCCAGGCCCTCAGATTGGCATTAAATTCGCCTCCTAATACTAGATTAGTACAATTGTGAATGATATTTCACCAGTCCTCAAAATCTTTAGCTAGATCTCCTTTCAGCTTTGAGTATTGCGAAGCAAATTTAAAATTTTCTAACTTCGTTGTTACATTTATAAATACACTATTATCTGTTTGCAGAATCTTATTATGTACAAATAAGGGGTTGGCGATCAATATTCCCGCTGTTTTTAATGTTGATTGATATAAAGCCCAAGAAATCGGGAGACCAGTAAAAGAGTATTTGCTTCTATGGTAGTCCTGGATTAGTGCTATGTCAATATTGTTCTGGTTCATGTATTTAATTAATTGAAAATTTGCTGCACGACAATTATTCAAGTTTATTTGGGTTACTTTTATATCTTGATGTAATGGTGTACCACCAAAGAAGTACGTTGATTGCGATGATGAAGCTTGGTTTTGATTATAAGTGCCTCTATCGGCGACTGGGAGGCAAAGCCTCCCTTGTATATTTTGGATATGTATAATTATGGTTCTTTCTGTTCGAGTTTTCGAAGGTTCGCATTGTTATAGTTCTTGTTTCTCCGTATCTATCCTTTACTTCATCCTCTTTATATTTTATCTGATTATCACTTCTTCCATATCTGTTATTTGTATATTCCTTACTTTTTGTATAATTGTTGTCATATTTATTGTCATTTTCATATCTATTTCCTCTAATTCTGTTTTCAGAAGGTTGGTTTCCAATATGTTGGTATTCTCTCTTATAGTTTCTTCTTGACATTTTTTCAATTTCGTCTTTGTTTTCTCTTGTTAGAGTCTTCATATTCGGAAAGATTTCTTTTGATTTGTAGTATTCTTTCAGTCTTTTGTCTTTTTCATATTGGAAAATGGGACATCGTGGTGAATACGCTGGGTGATTGACATCGTTTTTATTGTATCTTATACAATTTATACATTTTGTTACTTTGTCTTCGCATCCACTAGTTTCATGTTTCCCCGACACACTTGGCACACCTTGTCCGAAATTCGCACTGTGATTTGACATGTTTATTAAGTTCTTGACAGTTTGTGCATCGCATTACTCTTATATAAAATTCAACTCTAAAGACTTCATAAAAGAGTTTTACTTTACCCATTTTTACCATTTTCATACAGTCGGCTGCTGGCGCTTCGACTACCCAATTGTTGTACAATGTTTTCTGAATTTCTATTGATTTAAGTATGGTAAACGTTTCTAAATATTTTCTTTTAGTTAATTCATCTTCTAACTCTTCTTTAGTGATGTCTTTATTTATTTTCAGTAGTAATATTTTCATCGTTCTTTCTTCCGGATGTATGATTGTAAAGTTGTCTTGTTTAGTTTCTAGTAACTTAGATATTGTGTCTATTTCTTTTTCTGAGGATTTTAGCTCTATATTATTATTCGTGGTTTTTCTTATATTCTTGATTTCCGGAGGTTTGTCTGATTTTTTAGCCTCTTCTCGTATTATTTTTGAGACTTGTGAAATTTCCATATTCTCGTTCGGTATCAGAATGAGTTTTTTAATTTCTTTTGTTTGCATCATTGGTTCTTGACGTGACCTTTCATTTTGAGGGTGTAATGCTTTTATTATTTCATCTAATTTTTTAGCTTGATCTTTAAACTGCTTCTCCATGTTTTCTAACAGATGTTTCCTTAACTGTTCAGTTTGGTTCTCTTGAGATTCGTAATAGATAGATTGTAAGGTTTCTGTTTGTTTTTCACAGTATTGTTGTAGTTTATGAAGTTTCCCTTGCGTTTCGAATTTATATTGTTCCTGGTATGTCTGGAACGATGTGAACTTATTCTTCGAATTTCGTACTGTTTCTAATTCATTTAGGATTTTATCATGATAACTGTTTAAGGTTTCAGTGGGGTCTTGTGTGATTGAGAATATTGTTTTAATTGTTGCCGTTACTTCTATTGTTATTTTCTGCATGTCTAGCTGAAGAGTTGATTGTTGTTTCGGTGAGGTACTGTTTTATTTCTTGTAGATTGTTAGAAAATTTGTTACGTCTTTGTCATTCCAAGTTTTACGTCCATGTCTAATGAACTCTTTTTCGAGTAATTTGTGTCCTCTTGTTATTTCTTGTTTCGAATTGTCTAATTCCTCGTTTTCTTCGTCATCACTCCCTGCAGAAACTAATGAGTACTCATTTTGTGAATCCTCTGTTTGTGTTGATTCGTCTGATTTCCTTTTATCTTCATATTGCTTTAGTTCGTTTAAATACTCCTCTATTCTATTTGTTCCTTTTTGAGAAGCAATTCTTGCTCCTTTGTTTCCAATTCTTCTTTCTTTTTCTTTATTTGTTTGTCTAGCTCTTCTAATTTTCTTGTTTTGATTTTTAATTCCTTTTCTGATTTCTTATGTTTATCCTCTAGCTGGTTTATTTTCTTTCTTGCAGAGTAACTGTCCGTCCTAAGTGTGTGGATCATGCTTGGTGTAGATTCCAATATCATGTCTTCTTCCTCTATCAAGGAATTTGAGGTATTCTTTCCAGTATAAGAATCTTCTAGTTTGTTGATTTTTGAATTTTCTATTTCTTTACTCAATAAGTTATATTCGTGTGTAATAAATCTATGTCTTAATTCCTCGTGGAAGTCATTCTTCAATTTTTGTAGGGTATCTTTTTTGTCTGTTTGTTTCTTTTTATAGAGATCTGCGTTCTGAGTGAGACCTCTAAGTAGTGGGTCCTCTTCATCAAAAGTTTCACTATCTTTATCTGTCTGGTTTTCATCTTTGTCATCTACTGTAAGAATATCTGATTTGTTGGACATCAACTTGATTTTCTGCTCCAGGGCATTTTGATAATTTCTGGCTTCTTTATCGCTGCCTGACGCCTTACGTTGATAAAACCTTTCCATCAAATCGTACAGTTGAAAAATACTAACGTCATATTTTTGCACATCTTTGTATTTATACAGTAGCCTCCCTCTTGATGGTGGCAGGGAGCTACCGAAATTTTTCTCGGACATAATGAAGCTTCTTTGTTTTTCTTCAACAGATATAAGCACGTGTTAGTCTACTTTCCTCAGCGGACCAACTTAATGAAAATTTCTATCCCTAAGAATTAGATTCTTGAGACGTAAATATATATATATATATATAAACTTTAAGGATATAGTTGCTATTTAAATACTATTATTAGAAAGCAGGTTGAGGAATCACCAGCCGCCCACCATATATCATTGAAAGAAAGGTAGTTAGGAAAGATAAAGCAAAAACCAATGGTCTAGACCATTGAAAATAACTAAGAAAAAACAATTTGGAATATTGGGCAATTTAGAATATTAAAATAAATTATAAATAAATAAATAAAAAAATAAATGATAGAAAAAATTAATGCTAAATAGTAAAAAGAAAATGGGGTACATGTTGCCACGACTTCCCATGCACACGGTCCCGTCTCAGCCTGAGACCGACCAGACTAATTCAGTAATATAATTCAATAATATAGCTCATAGCTGCTATGTTGTAATATTTGTTATTTTATACAGTTTGATTATAATGATGATAAAATAAGTAATAATAATGAATATAATAATAGAATATAATAAATGAACAATATATATACAGTATATACAGAGCATTATGATTGGTGCAATTTGTTTAAATAATTAATTACAACATATATACAATTTGTTCCTTTACAAGTCGCTACTCGCACCTTACTGACGAGAATTATTGGAGCATACTACAGTGAATTCATAATTTTATGGTCACTCTTTGTTATAGACTAGACCACCTTAGCACTGCCTACAATTTCAAATTTCTGAGATTTCTGAAACTGTCTGAATTTATAGCAGAGCCCAAAGCGTTAGAGAGTTTATTTAGTTGAGGAGTTGGTGGTCAGGTGCCATTTGTACAATTATATGCAGTATTCAAATTTAAAATTTACTTACCTCTATTCATGTGAAAGGGCCGTGCAGCGCCTGTTGAAGATCACCCACCTTGGACAGTCACATGGTCCATTCTAATGATGTAAGCTTGATTATAAGTTCCTTATTAAATAATCAACTTTTTGTACAAAAATCTAGAGAAATTTCGTGCTTTTTCGGAAATTTAAGTGAGGGTGTGGGGGGGGGGGGGGGCAGGTCAAGCTCGTAAGGACCTTCAGTTTGATAGATCACATTAAGTAAGAGCAAAGGGTCGTGTTGATTGTCAGTATTCAAACATTTTAACAATGGGTTTCTCGACTCGTGGTCCAATGTATATGTCCAGCGGGGTGGGCCAAACTATGCCAGTCCGCCCCTGGGGCCAGGGGTTATTTTAAAATATTACTGTTTTCTAATCGACCAGCACTTGGATATGGATTTGCATTCCACGTTATTTTTTTCATCTCTGGACTTCATTATCTCAGGTACTTCATGTATAGTATCTATCTCTACATCTGATGAAGAATAATTATCAATATATATATGATCCTCTTCCTCCGATACAGCTTCCTCCACATCAGACATTTTTTCATCATCTGTACAGCCTTCCGTGAAAGAAAAATAAAACTTTCATGTAACGAATAAAAAAATGCACAAACGTTCTCCTCAAATAAATATTCGAACTGTTTCTAAAAGGTAAACTTTATATCTAGCTGAGAGAAAACAACAAACAAAATGAATTTTCGCTATGACTTGTCTGGTGCCAGATGTCTCATAGCTTCATTCCCACCCCGATAATTCTACCTCATTTTTCCCCTTGCATTTTTTTGCAGCTGTATAGCAGAAATAAAACAATATTGGCGTTTTCAAAAAACTATGTGAATGTATTTGTATGCTTGGACAAAAAAGTCCCGAGGGACAGATTAAGGTGTTTTTTTTGTTGTGTTAAAGCTAAAAGTCCCATTAATTTAAAATTTTAGTATGTGTTAGTTGAAAACAAATCAGGAAAAGTCATTATTTTCCAGAAAATTCGTATGAGGAGTTTATGAGTAACACAAGCTGAAACATGTGTATGGGTCTAAAAAGTCCCGAGGAGCTTTCTAGGGTTAACAGAGTTTTTTGTTTATCCGAGCTCAGATTGGTTCATATTAACTCGGATAATCGAGACTCAACTGTATTTGGAATAGTATATTCTAATTAAAATACACTACAAACGATTTCACGAAGCGATCATAATGTAATTAAATTCTTTTGTGTGTCTTTGTGAATGAAGGATAATTACTACTTACTCATTAAACTATGGAAAGCATGTTGCTTTTCACCTCAATGATACATATAAATTTAATTATGTTTGAAATAGTGTAACCTGATAAAAATGCACTGGAAGGGATTTTCACCATTAACCACAAATATACGAAAATACTTTTGAGTGTCCCTGTAGACGTGCTATAATTGTTACTTTTTCTAAATTTTATGGAAAACAACTTTTTTCTCCTCAGTATTGCATGAGATGTAGCAGAAAACTTTAAATGTCTTGGTAAATTAACTATAAACGGTACACACTTCATTTTCAATTCCGAACATGCATCTAAAAACTTAACGGTATATAGTACTACTATGATAAAAAAAAGTATCAGGAATCATTCATTTAAAAGACATCTATAGTAGATATGGTCTTCAAGCTTTTATCATGCATTTTTACGACTTCTATAAACATCTGGCAATAGTCAGGAATTTGTTACATTTTATCGTCTGTAAATAAATATGATTTTAATGAAAAATAATTTTCACTTTGCTAATTTTCTAAGAAAGAACGTGCATTAAATTTTAATTTTGCAATGAAATTTCTGCTGCAAAAGCATTTGAAATGTTGCAAAAAGCTTTTAAAGACGACTGTTTATCGTAAACAACAATATCTAATTGTTGTAAAAAGTTTAAAGATGCTAGAGAATCCGTCATAGATGATCCACGATCTGATAGATTTTTCACTTCGATTAATGATGCATATATTGATAAGGTAATTGAGTGAGCATTGGTGCTTCGTGATTGTCGTTTAACAATAACAGACATCAATGAACAATTTCTTATATCATTTGATTCCTGTCAAGGAATTTTAAAAGATAATTTAGGGTTGAAACTCTTCGCTTCAAGTTTTTCTGAGAAGTTTGAATTTGTTCAAAAAACAATAAAGTTCTCAAGTGGCCGAGAAATGCTTTCTCAATGCTATTCCTTTCTAAAACCCATTATAACCGGTGACAGAAACAGCTCAAAAGTCAAGTGAATGGCTCTTGTAAGGTAAAGCAAGACCGAAAGACTACGTCAAAATCGCTCAAAAGTCGAGATAATGTTGACTTTTTTTCTTTTTTTATTGTCGTGGTGTTTCTTGTTATGAATTCCTACCAACTGACTAAACAGCCAATAAAAATTATTTGAGTGTTTAGGGCCGCTTGCGTAAAGCAATTCGTCGAATGCGACTTAAAATATGGCGCGAAACCCCTTGGATTTTGCTTCACGATAATGCGAAATCTCATAATTGTTATGCATGTTTTGACAAAAAATTTAAAAAATACGATTTCACAAGTTCCGTATTCACCTGATATGGCACCGTGTGAGTCGAGTTTCCCCTATTTCCACGGTTGAAATTATCTTTTCGTGGTCACCGTTTTAAGTCCATTAATTTGATAAAAGATAATTCTCTACGAACTCTGAAGGGTTTTCGCTAAAACAACTTTCAGGCGTGTTTTGATGATTGGAAAAAACGTTTACAGTTGTGCATTGCAGTCAGAGGAGATTGCATTGAAGAAATTGAAATACAGTTTGACTAATAAACTGATTACCTTTTGTTTTGCGCGACCATTCCGGGTACTTTTTTTATATACTGTATAAATTACATGGCAATCCGAGTACAATTACTCGGGTTAGAGCACGGCTAGGCGGCAAGACAAACGGAATTTCGCAGACACTTTTCAAATATTTTCAAAAGAGTTAAAATGTGTTAAATGAATCGCTTATCTACGATGTTGATATTTTTGACTCTATTAACAAATACTCTACAGTACGCTGCACTATATATTCATACAGTGCATCGAGGACTGACTTAATTTCTTTTCTCTATTTTGGTCAAATAAGGTCTACCATAGACTTACGTAACCACAAGTTAGGTTATTTTTTACGGTTTTTAATATTTTTTCAGGCTACTATATTCTTTGAAATGTTTTATAGTTAGTTTCAATTTTATTATTTACTCTATTAAGTCATTAATATTTTCAGTTATAGCTGCGAAATGCCTTTAAGTGAAGGAAAAATTAATTACCACGACATGAAATCTCATGTTATTTTTATATGAGGTATAAACAGCTAATGCTTCCTAATACTATGCAATTTTATTAACTAAGTTAAGAAAAGATAGGTTTTGTTTTATTTTTTTATCGATAACCATAAGAAGAAAAGTGACAAGGGAATACTTAAATGAACAACATAGCTTATCAGAAACTTTTAATGCAGTGTCTAGAAAAAAAAAATCCGGAGGAATTTACTGCCTTAATTTTATTTCTTATCCTGCAAAATTCATTAAGTTACTAAGTACTATACTGGTATAGTTAATGAAAAAATAATTTTACAAAAAATATTTCAAGAAACAATTTCGGTAAAACAAACCAATAAGTTCAGTACCATATTAAAAATTCTAAAAGGAAAATCATTTTTCACAAATATGAGTTATTCCAGATATACTGCTGGTAATACGTTTTTGCTTACTGGTTTTACTTTTAGAGAAAATAGATGACATGCGAATAACAATACGCTTTTTTATGTCGAAAATAAAGATGTCACCATTTCTACAATCGCCTTCAAGTTTCCTATTTTATTTTACTAAAATTAAAGAAAAAGGTAAAAATATACATAATTAGAGGAAATTTTATTTTTCAAGCATCGCCTAAAATTATAAATTATTCAAATAAATCGTTAGATATACTAATTGAATTTATCTTTATTATAATATGGTAAAAAACTTCGAATTATATTGCGGAAGTATTATAGCAAAATAATTTTCAACGTTTTAAAAAACTATTTATTTGTAGAGAATAAATTAGAATCAATGAAATGAATCATGTAACGTGGTGTTTAATTAAAACGGATGTGAATAACC
This sequence comes from Maratus speciosus, assembly GCA_963932465.1. Classification (NCBI taxonomy): domain Eukaryota; kingdom Metazoa; phylum Arthropoda; class Arachnida; order Araneae; family Salticidae; genus Maratus; species Maratus speciosus. Next base: position 61,802,117 of record OZ010788.1, read on the forward strand.
GCCATATAAAGTCTCGTGTTAATTTCACATGTGCGGTAAAAATACTAAAGCCTTCTAAACTTAGGTAATTTTATTATCTAAGATTAGAAAATCTTTTTTATTTTATTATAAATATATGAAAAAGAAAATTCACAAGGGAATAGATAACTACTGATCGTAGTTTAATAAAAAATCTTAATGTAACCTCTAGAAACAAAATATGCTATCGAAACAAGCTTTTATTTCTTTACAGAAATTTTACTCCCAATTCAATTAAATTCACTAAATTACTAATAATTGTATAGGGATACTTTAGGAATAAAAATAATTGCATGGGAAAAGTGTTTTGAGAAGCGCTATCAGAAATGCAATAACAATATATTTTTTGGTATAAGAATTTAAAAAAAAATTACAAAAGGAAATTAATTTTGTTGATTAATAAATGCTAATACAAAATCTACAATTTATGAATGATGCAGTGAGTGAAAAAAAAGTAAATACCCAATTTTCATAAATTAAATATTTTATTGCATTTAAATTATCAACTTGTGTCTGTATTAGTAATGCTGAAATAAGTATTTTTTGTAAGAGTTTAATACATCATAAAAATTAATCAAAAATTAATCAAAAGAAATAATTCAATTTAAACCAAATATATATCCATTTTTGCGCGTGAAAAGTAAGTAAACATAAAATGTTAGTTATAAAAATTTAGTGTAGAAAGAAAAATTCTTCTTAATTAATAGCATTATACTTGACGCAATATAATGTAAATAAAAAAAACGTTAGCGCCAGAACTTTATATCGTAAAGCATACTAGATTCGGTAGCATTTAGCGTACCATTCCCATTGCAAAGAATCTATTTAACTGCAAGAAACCAATAAATATTCAAATGCAAAACATTGCTGGGAGATGAACCAAATTTTTGACTTCAATTTAGCTACAGTCATCTCTAAGCCAACTTATATACATGAACTTAACTTTCTTGAAGCATTTCATATCTATAAAAAATAAGAAAATGTTATTTGTTTTGAATTATCGCGACTCCCCCGTTATGAGATTGTTGGAAATATTATATAAAACATATTTTTCTAAATTTCTTACAGCATTTTTCACATTTTTGGTTTCTTTCCCTATGCCAATTTCCTATTGGCTGTCACCCGTAATTTCTTGTTTTCCTATTTGTCACTAAATCTTTCCCTTCAATGCGCTTATCTTCTGTATCTTTTAGAAAATTCCTGCCATTCTTTGCACTGAGGGCGGTACGCTGAATGCTACCAATACTAGTATACAGTGTCATCGAAAAATAATGACTAGATTTTAAATAAGTGTCACTAAAAAACTGTGAAAGGTAATTTATTGGTTTTAGCCTTATAATGTGCGGCAAAAATAATTTTTTTTCATACCTTAGTATGTTTCAATGTGAGCACGTTCGGTGTGAACCAAGAGCAGATGTGTGCAATGTGAGCACCAGGAGCAGTTTGACCTGGATAAGTTCTCCGAAAAAGCCGCTGTACACTGACTATTGACTTTGACTCCACATACCAAATCACGCATTGTGCTTTTTGTTGAACGGTCAACATCGTACTGTGCTTTTTGTTGCACGGTTAACAGCGTACTGGGCTTTTTGTTGCACGGTCAACACCGTACTGTGCTTTTTGTTGCACGGTAAACATCGTACTAAGCAGCTGCAGTCTGGCGCGTCGGCTGACCTTGACGACTGCGAAACTAATCGGCGCACAACACAGACACGCAAACGAATTCTGGTGAACTAAAACCAAACTTGCATTTTCCAGTTATCGTTTAGTGACAGAATTACTCATTTAACATAAAAGGTTTCGACGTTATGTTTTTTTAAATCTGGGCATTATTTTTCAATGACCCTGTACTTTAAGATATAAAGCTGTAGCGCTATTAACGTTATTGTTTTATTTATATTAAAAATATTCTTATTAATTATTGTTTGGCCTACTTATTTGGATTATAACACGTCCTTTAACTTTCTACGGATACATTGCACAAAATGTTTGTTATCTCGAGATTTTAGGGGATCATTCTATGTATGATTTATGCACCACTTTTTTATTTCAAATGGTTCTCTGACAAGATTTTTTTCTAGAGCTTTGCGAAAATGTAGAATTTATTTAACGTATCAGTACTATAATAGATGGTCGAGAAATTTAGGCAGTAAATATAGAAACAACTTCTTTATTAATTTCAATTAGTGCGTTGGATCGTTTTCGTGTGGGGAAACCCAGTTTCCCGACAAACACGATTCCCTACCCTTTGGGACAATCTGTTCTGTGAAGATGGTTAATTAATCCTTTTTATGCATTGTAGGCTCGATGAAAAGTAGATCTGTACACCTGTTGCTGCCTTACATCCGTCAGACCAAAATCGAGTTACTATGGTCTGAATTACAGACATTTCATTGAATTCTATTTGATTTGACAGCCATAATACCCGCAATTTCTTGTACCAAAATTTTTCAATTTGCTTCCATGACCGAGGAGAATATTTCTCACCAGATTTGAGTACTTATTTAAAAGATTTCTGGTGAATCGCACATGTGGGGTTTTTTTTTTCTTTTCTTTTCTTTTTCTTTCTTTACATATTTATATATTTTTGTGTTGATAATCCCTTCCAGGCAAGCTATGTCTGCCAAAAATTATTCTTATATGCTTCTAATAACTGATAACGGCTTGATATTTCTGGAAACTTTGACTGTAGTTAAAACTGGATTCTCTTTGAACTCTCTTACCACAGTTTTCATGCAAATATTAATCAGCTAATCAGCTAGATCTTTCTCTCTACTGTAAATCCATAATTTACATTCATAGTGGATTTTTAAAATATATATAATAGTGAATAAATACACATATCTTTACTTCAATTGTAATATATAATGATGAAAACACGCAAAATTCTACAATATCTTTATAAAATTTGAAAATTGGTGTTTTTGCCATTTTTTTGGCAAAATTTCAGCGTAGACTTAATCAACCAAGTATATTTCAATTTACTTGGTACTACAAAGTACTATTACACTTACTTGTGCACTGAACTAGAAGTTCTACAATATCTTCAAACTTTTCTAAAATATTTCAAAATCTGTCAAAAATACATGTTTTTAATAAAAAAAAACATTTTCTTTATATTCAAGTGCCTATAAAATAATTACTTTATAAGATAGAGCTTAGATTCTAGCTCAGAACGTAGTGAGTAATATGGAAAGCCTTTTAACAAAATTTCACTAAAATTTAAAAGTTTATGGAAAAGGGTTGTCCATGTTGGTTCTTTTTTGCACTATGAATATTTCACAGGTTATTTGTGTCAACTGTCATGTGTCATGCATGTATGAACTGTCGAATGTATTCCATTTGTAATTATGGACATTGTGCAAGGGCACACACTGCTCACCAAATCATCAACTTATTGAACGATAAATTTCGAGATCGCGTAATTTCAAGAAATTCTGATATGAATTGGCCGCCAAGATCGCGCGATTTAACCCCAATGGATTATTTTCTTTGTTGGTTTCTGAAAAGTAAAGTTTGCGGCAATGGCCTCCGCAAAATCCAAGACCTCAAACTTAACATCCGGGATGAAATTTTGGCCATGGATCCGCTCATTCTGGGAAAAGTCATCGAAAATTTTGATGTTCGGATGATGGCACGTAAGCGGAGTCGCGGTGACCACATGTGCGATATTGTGTTCCATACATAAATGGAATAGACCCGTCTTCCATGTTCAAGAAAGAATTTCGATTTTCGCCTCATAAAAACTGAGTTTCTTTGGATAATAGAAAAAGAACCAACAAATGGACCACCCTTTACATGGGAATAGTGTAAAAATTCACTTTTCAGAAACTGCATTTAGAGAATTCTAATATACATTACTTTTTTTCCCATAAAATTAATCTAGAAGTGTCAAGGAAGGTTTATAAAAACTAAACAAAACATGATTAGAAACATTATTTACATTTCTCGTGTCTTTTCTTCTTACTTCTGGTATTTGACTCATTACTTTCTGTTTATTAAATGAAACTCCTCTTCTAATAATCGTAGGAATAAAATTAAAACAGACTTGGAACCGTAAAAGATTACTCTTTCAAACGAATAAAAAAAAAATTCGAATATGTGCACTAAAACAACCATTTTAATGTAGGCATGTATCTTAAAACACACAAATTCAGCGTTTTTTTTGTGTGTGTTTTTATTGCTCTTCTTTAGCATGTGCATTTAGTTTTCTAAATTATTTCTCTCTTTTAGTGAATTTTAGTGTTATTTTTCGCATTTCTGTAATTGATTGATTCCACATAGGGTTTTTGAAAATTTCTCGAAAAGTACAAAAACACATGTCAAGAACAAAGTTTAACAGATATTGTTAGATTAAAAATAATTCATTTTAAAATTTTGTTATAAGAAAATGGTTAAATTGATAGACAGTTTAAGAAAAATTTCCCAGTGTTTATTTGCTTTTGATGCGTAAAAATCTATTTACGTTTGAATTCAGGAATTCATACTTGTATTTTGTTTTTGCAGTGTGTTTTTAATAAGCTTCTTCTATAAAAATATCAATTAGTAATATTATTAATTTAAATTGATCTGTAGTATTTTAAAGTAATATATATGCAATGAAGCACTTACACTATGAAAAATCGATGTCTACTGTTTTTAACGCTAAGTGTAGATATTAATTTCCTTTAAAGGTGTTACTATTGAAATAAATAAAACATGAAAATTGGACGAAATATAACAATAATAAAGTTGAATTTACTTATCTTTTTGTTATCTATAATCTTTATTATGCTATATAAATACTTACAAAAATATGTTTCATTAATGCAGAAATTATTTTCTACAATGTAACGTTCCTTGTTAATTTCGTATGCGCGATAAAAAGTTCTGAAGCAATCTAAAGTTTTTCGCACCTAATTTAATTAGATAAACTAAGCTCTGAAGATATATTTTTATATTTTATTAAGCAGATTTGATAAGAAGAAAAGTCGAAAGAGAAATAGCGAAATGTTGAACGTAGCTTATTGGAATTTTTTTTTTTTTTAATTCAGTTTTAAGGGGAAAAAATCTGTGTCAAAAATTTATTTTAATTCTTTGTGGTGTATTTTTTAGGAGAGTTATTAAATTACTAAGTACTATACATTATATAAAATAAGTATTTAAACGGAAACTATGTTTGGAGAAATTTCTTCAGAATAACAAAAACAAAATGTATTTCAATATCAGTAAAACTAACTGCAGTGTGAAAATTTGTTTTCTTTTAAATATGTGTCATTACAAATATCGGATGCATGGGTGCCTAATACAATAATTTGGAATATTATTTTTACATTAGCATAAACTTTAGAATAAAAAGGGGAAAAATTATAATTTCCTGTAAAACCAGTATTAAAAAGTCTTATAGAATACAATATTTACACAGCAAAGTTTATAATTTACAAAATCGTGTACAATTAAAACGCTGCTTTCAATGCACTTAAGCGAAATGCACACTCCTTGAAAAAAAAAATCACCGCCTACTAACTCTTGTGCAAATCATCAAATAAAAATATGGTACCAATCATATACTCATAACGTTTACTTACTAATTCAATGCGTAAATTTAGTTTGAGGATTTGTCTAGCGATAGAAATTGTAACAAACTTTAATGTTTCTAGTACTATCTCCTACTTTTGATAACATATATTTGGATTATTCGGCTAATTTTACCTTTGGATATCAATCGAGAATACGAATTATGCAGGCATAAAGTTTGGAACTCCTTTTAATAAATGCATTTTTATTAATTGCAATCCAGATTGCAATAGAAGTATTTTTTTAAGCATAACTCATAAACTAATTGCCAAAATGAACTTTAATTTTGGATTCACACAGTTTAAGCTTCCAGAAAAAGACTTTTGCTTTTAGAAAAGTGTAGGTTGAAATTCAAAAATTAAATTCAAATTATGTATTCCTTTGAAATTCGACAAACTACATAATTTTGCTGGAATCATTGTAAAATGCCATTTATAAAATTAAAGGCGGCCGACGGACAGTAAAATGTGATTAATCGAGACAATTCTGAACTTCGCGAACTTACCACTATTGCCCAACCAATTTCTGTTTATTTGTATAACTTAGGCGAATTCGTCAATGAGAGTATGGTGCGAAGATCTGTAATATGGACTATTATGATTTTCACGAAATTTTTCAATTTGGGCATGCATGCAGAACTTTATGTTCTACAATTGTCCATTTATCTTCATTTTACAGAATTTCAGAAAATAACATTTCATATGGAATGTACTATTGAAATCTTTCAACTTATGTCGAATAAAGTAAAGAGAATACGAAATAAAAATGATTAAATTAGTTAATACAAAAACAGCAACAAAAGAAATTATTTATTTACCTATTGGCATAGCAGATTATATGCAATTGTTTCCACTTTCCTTTTAATTTTTTTAAAACAATGGAATTGATTTATCTTCTACTATTTCGGAAATTACATAAGCAGCTATAATAAATTTCAAAGGACAACTATCTAAATTAGGACAACTTGAATGATTAGAATTAACCGGTGTTCTTTTTAGTCTATAATTTAGCTTACAGTTGTAGTAGTAGTTGTAAAATACAAACAGATAGTCATAAAATATTATAGTTCCATTAAAAATTTTTATTATGATGAAGCTGCGAAATGAAAGTTTGGATACGATCATTGGAAGGAAATTTATGGAAAATTTCAAAAAATATTTTTTTATAAGTCAGAAGTTACAATGGATTATTCATCAATATTTTATTGGACTACAATGAAGATTTGCTTCGTCTTCATTTCAATAAAAATATATGTTTGTAACGATAAAGTATGGCTACAAGTCTGAGACATTATCGAAGTATCAAGAAGAAAAAAATATTAACTGCAATTATGCTTTAAAACAACTATTTACTGAAACAGCACTCTGCCATTACAAATACACACAATCATGATTGGAACTGCATACAATGTAAGTTTAATTTAAAGGTATAATTTTAAATCTTTTTTTCAGGTAAATTTAAGCACTTACAAATTAAAATCATTTAATGAATACAATTATAGCTCAGATAACATGATTTGAAAACATGCATAAATAAAAAAGCGCAAAGATCTTCTCTCTTTCAATTTTCTGTTTTATGAATAAACGTTGCAACAATATTGCCTAGAATAACCACTAGTATTATTTCTTGTAACTTTTATTAAGTTTGTGGCATAGTCTAATGCTTTTACAACGAAACTATGAAGAATATGGATCTGAACTTATCAACTGAAAAATAATATGCGAATTTTGTGTGTTTCATAACTTCTCTCTCCACGTGTAAAACGTTAAGTAATGTGCTTTTACATTTTAAAAATCTTTGTTTTAAATATGTTATAGGTACTATAACGTAAACATTTATTATAACGTAAAAATACACATAAATGATTGGAATCAAATTATGGACGTATAATACAGTGCAACCTCTATTATCCGAGCTAATTGAGACTGTTAGTACCTCGGATATCGAAAATCTCGGTTAATAGAAACTGTGTATAAAAACTCGCCATGCTTGCGATTTTTTAAATAATAAAAATAAATATATGTAAAGTTGTGTTTCACAGCTTAAAAAATTTAAAAAGGAAATCAACTACTAGTAGTAAACTTTAAGAAGCAAATTGAAAATCTTACGAAAGTTCACACGGCCACTGGAAACAAAGCATTGTTCGCTGTTGACTTCTCAAGGTCCAATTTTTCTTGGGAATTGAGTGCTTTTGGGGGCAGAAGACCCTGTATAGTATGGTGAGTGAGCTAAAAGGTATGGTCATTTTCAAGGCTCATTCAAAAGAAAAAAAATCCGACTTTGTTATCGGCTCGGTTAACAGAAACCTCGATTAATCGAAGCTCGGTTAATCCAGGTTCTACTGTACATTTTTCTATGTGTACCCTGTGCATTTGCTTAGGATATTAACTCTGAAAATGATTAGTGAAAAAATACAAACATTACATGCATCGCGGTTATCGGACCCCCCCCCCCCCCAACCACCACACCTTGATTGTAAGAACTTTTTTTTATTATTTAACGAAATTTTCATTTTTTCATCGGAAATTTCAGGAAATTTTCCCGAAGTTTCTGTGATTAGAGTTGAATAGGACATACATGAAAATTGCATATCAAAAACGGTTTGCAGCACTGTAGTAGAACTTTTCATTGTCTTGAAAACACATCAGTTTAATTAGCAGAATTACTGATCATTTTTAAAATAGATTACTGATTTTTTATTGTTTTAGGATGAAAAATGAAATGAGTAAATCAAAGGTCAAAAAATGTGCACAGGTTAATTCTCTTGACCATAACTGCTATTATCACTTATCGAGTACTACGTTTGATTAAATAAATAAATTTTTCAATATTTTTTGTAAAAAAGTATTTTTTTAATGCAGGCTTATGAAAATAACTTTTGTATGATGATTGTACCCGAATAATGTATAAGCACGAAAATTTGCCTCCTGTATCATTTCAGGAAATGCGTCAGAAACACGGAATACACCAAAAATCATATATTTTCAAAAACTTTAAATAAGAACTAATGTAAAAATGCACAGGAATACATTTCATAAATATTTACAGAACGCCTCTACTACGTTTTCTGTATCTCGTGGTGATGGCAGTCTTAGCGAAAACGGGGGATTATACTAAATATGTAGAGCCCTGGATTAAATAATTACTTTGTAGAAGTGCTTTTATTTCAAATATATATACTTGCTATTTTTTACCTGTACCAGTAATAGTCACTAATTATTTGACCGATATGTGTTATACAAAATCTCATTTAGAAACAGAGATTACATTCTAGCCTACACAAACGATTAAATTGGAGGCATTTTTCAAGAATTATGAACTATGTAATATATTTTTTTCGTCAATTTATCTTGATATATATATATATTACTTATGTATATATATTCATAAGTACAAGCTGTGAAAATTCGCGGCATCTCATTTAGAAAGTAAAAGAGGCTGGATATAAAACTACAAAAGTATTAAAATCGATATTTACGTGGGAAATTTCCCTGGCCGAAATTAAATTTTGGGCTTAAATCTGAGATAATCCTCTCAAAGAAAATAAAAGTAAATACAGTATTATATGTCTATATATAGACCTAAACATTCTAGAAAACTTCTTTAACTTTTAAGATTTTTTTAAAAATTGTTTTAAATTTAATCCGCGTAACACTTTAGAAGAAACGAGTTTAAAATCCTTAGCTCTTTTTTTGTTTAAGTTGCATTAACTTAGACGGAAAGAAAAAAAAAATGCAACATGTCTTTCAAAGTCGCAGAAAAAGAAAATTTAGTTTATTAAATTTCAAAATCAGAAAGGGGGTATATCTCAGAATCAGAAAGGAGGGGGGGGGGATAATAAATTTATTGTGTTTTTAAAAATCGGTCAAAAGAAAATTCAGCCGATTAAATTTCAAAATCCAGGTAGCACTTTTTCATTTAAGAAATATATTTATAACGATGGAATTAAAAAAATATATAATTGATACCACTCCCCCTCACTAAAAGTACTAAAGTGTAAAATTTTAAGGATAATTTCGAATTGATATAATTTCCCCAAAATTTCCAACTTTCTCAGCAACAAATTAATCAAACCATATTCTAACGATTCGGAAAGCAACGAAATTATTTTAATAAACTATATTAATCAAGTCTTATTCTGATTATACATCAATCACAAATAATACATAAGTCCTGATATTTGTTTAACAATTTGCCAATTCTTAATTTTATTCAAATAATTATTCAAGCTGTCACATCGGTATCAGGTTTTGACTATGAAATATCCATTTTTATAGTTCCGTACTTGAAAAGTAAAAACGGAACCATTATAAGATCACTCATGTGTCTGTATGTCTGTCTAACACAGCCATTTTACTCGTAAACTATGGAACGTGGAAAGTTCAAACCGGGGGAAGTAATAAAGACTATTGACCAACATATTTTCAGATTATTAAACATTCACAAATATATTTAGCAAAAATGTAGAGGAACTAACTATGTTACGTGAAAAAAATCTTTTCTTTGTATATCGTGTGAAAGATTTCGTAACGCTGAACTCAAAAATATCCTTAAAAAAATTTCGTTTAATTTTAGACATTATATTTTCAGAGATATCGACGAAAATCTAGTTCAAAAATATACCTCCCCCCACCCCACCCTCTATTTCCGAATCTACTGCAACTAAAATTATGAAAAAATTAGAGGTAGCAAACGTTAATTTAAACCTTGTAGGAAAGCTATCGCAATTACCCTAGGTCACATAGTTTTTGAGAAAAGCGCATTTTTTCGTTACACACAAATTTCGATTTGCGATCGTTCAACAAAGTTTGAGGAGCGAGGTGCCTATCGTAACAGAAGTATAAAATCATTGTTGATAATGATTTTCGAAATAAATCGTCGGTAATTAGACACCCTTAAAGACACGGACGGGTTGGACATGTATAATGACAGGGACGGCGTACTCTATGTACCGTCGGCTTTTAAAACCTAGAAAGCAACTTTTAATGATATATACGTGTAATGTAATGCCCGGGAGCAGTATAAGACCAATAAAAGCCAACTCGATAAAAACAGACTAAATTAATTAGAATTGATCGCATAAATACTATGGGATTCGCGACTAGTTTGCATTGAGTGGATCTTTCAATACGCCTCCCCTGTTTTTAAAAGGGAAATAAAAACCTATCTGGAAAATGCAGCACGGACCAAGGCGATGTTGCAATTTTGCGACCTCCTTTCGAAGCATGCGTAGCACAATCTCAAGTTTATACTTTGAACTACACTGTAAAAAGAAAAGATTATTACTACGCTGAATTTAGTATTATGAAATGCAAAATGAACTTTAAATATGCACTACTTTTATTGTCAGTACCGAATTAAGTTCATAAAAAAATAAAAAAATAAAAACAGATTAGGATAAGATTTAAAAAAGAGTTTTACAGGATTGCAATATTTGATATTATTAAGACTTCATATCTCTTTGAACTTTTATGGTATAACCATTCATACTTTTCTAGTATATATATTATACTACATTTTCTACTGCAGCTATATCCAATCCTACGTTGTATATTTTTTTTACAAAGACTTATTATTCATTTAGCAACGACTTTTTTAATAATACAGTTAATAATTCATATATTTATTGTACGGAACCCTTTGAGCGCGAGTAATACTCGCACTTGACCAATTATATATTTATGTTGTCTGATATGATGTTTAGTATGATACTTGGAAAATTTCTGTATTTTATCTTTAATGGCAAAAAGTATACAGGGAGGCCAGAATTAATCAGTCTTTTGGTCATATAACCAGTTGTAAAGCGCCAGATACTGTAAAAACAAATGGTAACTTTCCATGTAAATTCCAGGAAGGTTTCGCTTTTTCTCAGGTTTTCAGAATAATTTAGCTCTTTCCTGTGAAATTCTGGTTTTCATATCTGAAACGTTCCTGAACAAAAGTTGGCAACAGCAAAACGTTGCGGCCACCATTTTGTTACTTTGTTGTTGTTTTACGTTGCTCGTGCGCGAGTGTCGAAAACGAATTCCTTATACGAATGTCAAAAAATCATTGTGGAATGCGAATCTATTTATATAAAATCCAAGTCTCTGTGTGTCCCTCACTATTCCGGTAGGACCGCCTCATTGAAATGAGTAATTGTTGAAAAATATTAATGCAGTAGCGCCAAATGTTAGCCAACTTGGCAATAGCTGGCTAATTTGGCGAAATTCCCATTTAAAACCATTAATCTTTCACAATGGAGGTCACCGAAATTTAATTTAAACTCCACTCTTTTAAGATATTTTTTCGAAATCTATGGGTGAGAATTTAAAGTACATCTTTACATCTTCCTCCCGATGCTACTAATAAAATAACCGCCAATAGACAACGGTGTACTGTGTGAGCTCCTAACTGCGCGATTTTAATGTGCTTTAGGTACTTTTCCAGTATAGGTGCCTTGGCGAACGAGGAAATTTGGTAACATATTTTCCGGGAACCTATTCACTGTTTCATTTTATATACACACGCATTTTTTTCGATATTTATACGATTTATTTAACATAAAAAAGCCGTTTCTCTAATTTTATACAGAAACAGATTTATTTGTACATAAAAACATCAATAATATACATATAAAACAAACAAAAACGCTCATCAAATTTGTTTTCATAGCTGTTTATATGATTTGACAACAAATCTCGATATTTTTCCGTTATACGGACACCATGCCAAAATGTATGTTAATGCGCCAATTATTTCAAAATGCTAAAAGATATTTGTAATTTTATGCCAGCAGTTTAATATGAGTTTTATTTTATTGCTTTATTTTATAGGAGTTATTTGTTCACTTATTTTAAGTATATATTTGTGTTTTAATGAAATAGTTCGTAAAAGTTTGGAATTTTCAAATGTTATATTTTTTAAATGCTCACTTTAGTATCAACAATGGTTTTTCTTTTATTTTTCAAATGATTCAATTCACGATTTTGCGCCAACTATTACGCTTGGCGACAATGGCGTCCGCATAACGGAAAAATAACCAAATCTCACTTTCTAATGCCCAAATTCACACCAAGCTTTTTTTTTTAAAAATGCCAAAGCCCCTACAGTGGAAAAGTACCAAACTGTCTATTATTTTGCGCTATCCGTGCTATAGTTTGTACTATATGCAAGGGGAGTGGAGCGAAGAGTTTAAACATTAAATATTAAAGTTTCGACACAGATGTCATATACTATTGGCGCGGTTTTTTTTCTGACGCCAATGTCATATACACAACGGGTACTTAACTGGCGCCAAAGTGCCGTAATTTCACTTGATATGGTAATCCGGATATTGTTGTTTATGGTGCTGATGTTTTTGCGAAATTGGCGTCGGAAAAAAATCGCGCCAATATATGATAACGTATATGACAACTGTGCCAAAGTTTCTATAAAGTTTCTATAAGACCAAAGTTTTTATAAGACTAAAAAATTAAGAATTAAATAAATGCAAAATAAAACTAAAGAAAAAAGAAAAATCATGCGTTAAGCATAGAATATGAAACACTTTCCAACACATCCTGAATGCTTTAACAAAACTTCGTTATTTAGGGAAATAAGGTAAATAAGATAACGTTACTTCTTAGATATCCCGTCGACCAATTTCGCCAAATTATATAAATCGCCAAATCAATAGTAAAACATTAAAAAAAAAAATACAAATAAAACGTCGAATTAATGGTTTTATTGGCCATTATTGGCATTTAATCATACAATTAATTAATTAATGGCAACCATTATTGGCAATTAATCTTACAATTTGGCTGCAGTAATTTGGTCGACGGAATAACTAAGAAGTACCAAGATAACTAAGTAAACATTTTAAAAAACGCATAAAAAATTTTAATAATTGATTACAGCAGTTACCGTCCATAGCCAATAGTACCGATATTACACGCCAGTATTTAGCTAAAATTTAATTTAAACTAAAACACTCTTAAAACTACTGAAATCACATTTCCAGATATTATCATCCGTAGACGGTTATGTATCCAATTCTTTGCGTGACCCTGTATACCATTTTATCTTTATTCTACAAACATTTCTTAGGAAACTAAATGCAGTTCAGCGTAAAAATGCATAACTCCTTTAAAAACCACCTTTAAGCAATTTACTCGCATACTCAGTAACCCTTAAGAATTCTTTTGTGTAGCCCTGCATATGAACGGTAGCATTTATACACACAGTATAGTATGCATAAATGTAGTGAAACATAAAAGCACATATCATAATTAAAAATGCATTTCTAGCAATCATTGCTTATGTACAATACTTCGGAGAAAAGTTTCTTGGCGAGAAAGAAGTTTGCCAACGTATTTCCTGGCAACCTATTTGCTACTTCATATTCACAAGCAATTTTTTCCATATGTATACAATTTGGCACAGATGTCATATACTGCCATATTGGCGAGATTTTTTTCCGAAGCCAAATTGGCGAAAACAAAAACAGCATAAACAACATTCGGGTTACCATTACAAGCAAAATAACGACACTTTGGCGCCAGTTAAGTACCCAGTGCGTATATGACATCGGCGTCAAAAAAAATCGCGCCAATATGGGCGTATATGACATCTGTGCCGACAATTTAATATAAAAAAAGCTATTTACCCATTTTTATAAAGAAACAGAAGTAATTTTTGCTTAGATGTCATATACGCATGGGGGTTGGCGTGATTTTTCTATGACGCCAATTTGGCAGAAATCTCGCTTTCGAATGCCAGTTACTTATATATTTTTCAATTATTTGCTATCATTTTGAAAAGGAAATAACTATAAATAAATAAAAGTTTGAATAATAACTATAGAACAAAGCAATTTATATAATTAAAAAACAAAAAAATAAAAGTAAATAAACAATTTATTAATAAATAAAAAACAATAGCCGGGTTACCATAGCAGGCAAAATAACACCATTTTGGCGCCAGTTAGGTATCCCGGTTCATATCTGAAATCTGTGCCGTAATTTGTGTATAAAAAAAATTATATATATTTCGAAACGATTTTTTTTGTATATAAGTGCATATATAAACAAAGATAAAAGTTCATTAGATTTGTTTTCATAGCTGTTTATATATTTTCGCAACATATCTGACTTTCTGATGCCCGAATCACGCCAAGCTTTTTTAAAAAATGCGCTATAATGGAAAAGTACTTAAATAAATAATTAACAGAAATAACAAATTATACAAACTAAAACTTTTTGTTTCGAGATCAAAGCATTGTTTTTAATTTCGATTAAAAATACATATATCCTTGGATAACTTCAATTGAAATTAGGTTCACAGCTTAATATCTCATTCCATAAACCTAAACAAACACAAGCGATTCATTCATCGTGAAACGTCAAAAATATTAAATCATTGAGGTAATCATTCACAAAGTAAGTTCTCCAACAATCAATGGGCAATATTATAATGACGTCATAGTAGGTAAAATGGTGGCGGTATCGTTTGTTTATGGTTTGTAATCACAAAGATTTAATTTTGCAATGTCTCTTAGTTACATTATTTTATTGTCATATTTATGAGCTCAGAACAAAAGCCTATTTTTTCATTATTTAGTTATTAAAGACGGAAAAAAATCATAAATGCATGATTTGAAAATTTTAAATAATTTTCTTTCTTAATACTAAAAAATAACATCGGGAAGTAACAGCGGGTTTAAGTTAAATAAGTTTAACTATTTAATTCTTCCGTCATTTTTGACGGGCTACCTTTCTAGTAAATTAATAGAGGACATAATCCCTTCGGTCCCTATTGTCAAGATCTTTCAGATGAAAATGAAATACCTGTGTGACTTCGCTAAGAGATTATCCCCCGTACCTGTCTGCGGAATGTTTAACGAACAGCACGTGTAAACAAAATACGCCTAGTATTTGAATTTCCATTAAGACTGCATTTTAATTTAATTTAAAAACTTTTGTCTAACTAGAGATTCTATGATACCTTAGTTGAATTAAATTAAAAGAGAAATTAATCATTTATAATGAACATCCTTGTTAGACATAAATGTTTCTCCCCGCCCCCCCCCCCATTTAAAGGATTGTAAATTAAATGAAATGGATAATCGTAAAAGAGTAAGTGGCTATAAATATAATATTCTATCTTGTTCCGCTAACATTTTTATATGCTATATTAGTTTTAGAAAAAAATTGGATTTAACAAATATGGGTCTTAATATTATTTATGTTTTAATGAGTTTCCATTTAAGAATTATACATTTACCTCTAAAATTTGAAATTAGTATTAATCCATATTTACGCTATTGTTTTCTGTTGTTTTTTTTTTCATTTTTACTCTGACTATATAACATGCAGTTGTACAGTTTTATTTGCTTTAGCTCAGTGAGATCTTCTTTTTTACGCAGCTTATTTGCTTATAAAAAAATAAACTTTAATAATACTTATTTATTTATTTATTGTGATAAATAAATAATGGTTTCATTTTTTAAAGTAAAGCTATTGTATAGTAAAATTTTAATTATTCTAACACTCATAAATATTTATTTTATTGTTAAAACCCACACTCATTTAAGCTTTTTTTTATATTGTTAATTTTTTGTCAAGTAAGTTTTTCTTTTCTTATTTAAATTTATATATTTCACGGCGATAAAGATATAAACGTGTGCACATTATGTATCAATAAAATTAAAGTGTAAATTTATGTATTGTTTTTCATTTAATTTTGCTTGAGTTGAAATATGCTATATTTAAGTCTGAATAACGGCTATTCTTTTTCAAAATGAATGTAAGCATATTTATAAAATTCGACATAAACTTAAAATTATCCAGTTTCTTATGTGATTTATTGTTAAAAGTTTACTATTAATTTATAACTGAAACAGAGCTTTAAGAAATTGTTGTAAATATGCAAAAAGAAAATTTGCAACTACATAGTACACAACTAAGATCATAATGATTGTTATACTAAATGACATGTGTTTTTTTGTTTGCTTTTTAAGTCTTGAATGAAATATTATACACAATTTTAACAAATTTAATTATCACATGTGTTTATATGTTATATTGAAGCAAAGAGACATGCAATTTTTTCAGATTTTTATAATTACCAGCTGGCAAATAATTAAATATGAACGGGGAAATTTAATATTATATTTTAAATTATGTATAAAACTATTAAAAATAGTTACTTCTGCCAATAAAAAATACTACTAATTCTTGCATCATAAAATGATTACTACTTACTTCCCAAGCTATTTTAATTTTTATACCAGAATAAATGAGAATAATAAAATCATACATAAATAATTGTTTTAATTTCACCTTAGACAAAAAATAAATAAATAAATAAATATGCTTCGAATGTTTGTTTATGAAAATCTGTCTGGATTTGTGTTTGTGCACATTTGCCTTGAATTATAAATGAAATATAAAAATTTATAATGATTATATCGGATATAGAAAAATTCAGGAAAAAGAAAAAAAATGTCTTGTTTACACTATTGAAGGAGTGAGGAATTATCCAATTGCCTTTAATTATATTGGATCTATGAAAACATAACATAAAAAAATAATCCCATATATGGTTTGAATGCTATGTCTAAAAATGTAAATCATAGCAAACGCGGCAGCGTTAAGCTATAATATGATTAAGAAATAGAAAATGCAAACGACTTTCTTAAATTTCTGGCGAACCAGTTGACGTACGACAATGATTTTTCTTTTGAAAGATAGAACTCGACGAGACGAATAAACTGATAGCATTTAAAAAATTACTGTAGCTTTCAGTAGTTTGTTATTTAACCTTAAACGAAAAAAATGAAGACACAAAATTCAACAAAGTGTAGCTAACGTTCCAGTGGGTGGATTAACTTCGTTTTTGTTTTGTTTTGATCCTCTTGTTAAAACTTAGAATAGGTTTTTTTTCATCTTTGTATGTTTGACGGTCGCTGAGAAAATCGAATTTGTCTTTTATAATGTCTCCATAAAATTATAAAAATCTCTCCTTTTCATTTTCTAATTTTCTAATTCAATAACTTATTTCGTGTTGCCACTCCCTAAAAAGCAGTACAATAATTTAAAAAAAAAGGATAACACGTGTACTTTTGTTTTCATAAGTCAATAATAATTGAAATTCAACTGACAGATATTTGTATTTTTGAAACCGACGTCAACCTAAGCAGATAATGCATAATTTTCATTATATATATAAACTTTCTTGATTAATATTTTGAACTGGAGTAATAGACACAATGGAGCACAAACGAGTTGATAGAAAAGAAAAAAAAAACAAAAAAAAAAACAGGGTAAATCCCAAGCTTCTGTTCAGAAGCTAAATGTAAGTTTTTTTTAATTATCATCATAACATCCTGACTTACAGAAGCGATAGGTATGCAGTAATATAAATACTTCACATACTAAGCATACCTTAAAAAATACCATTCCATGAATTTTAAATAAGGGAGAGATGTCATATACGCACCAGAGTACATAACTGGCGCGATAATGCATTATTTTACCTGATACGGTAACTGAGCTATTGTTGTTTATTTATCAATTATTTTTTTTATTTACTTTTATTTTATTTATTAAAAGTATATAAATTGTTTGGTTCTATAGTTATTAATTAAACTTTTCATTATTTATAGTTATTTCTTTTTAAAAGAATAGAAAGTAATTAAAAAATATATCTGTAACTGCTATTCGAAAACGACGTTTTCGTTAAATTGGCGTCAGAAAAAAAACCCGCGCTAAACCCGTTGTGTATATGACATCTGTGCCTTAAATAATTATGGTTTCGTTTAACTTTAGGCACTTTTGCTTGAGATATTGTCGAAAATGTACAGCAAAAAGATACGGTACTACTTGATTATCCCGTCGATCAGTTTCGTCAAACTATTCGTCAAATGATACAAACTGACATAATTTTTATTTTAAATAATGGAAGAATAAACATATTAGTAAAACATTAATAAAAATACTAATAAAAACTTGGGCACAGATGTCATATACGCTCCATATTGACACGATTTTTTCCGACGCCAATTTGGCGAAAACATCGTTCATATATCATCTATATCCGGGTTACCATATTAAGTAAAATAACAACACTTTGGCGCCAGTTAAGTACCTAGTGCGTATATGACATTGGCGGCGTCAAAAAATCGCGCCAATGTGGGGCGTATATGATATCTGTGACAAAACTTGAATTAAAAATCACTTGATGACGTAACAAACACGTGTATCGTGTTTAATTAATAACAATAGAACAAAACAATTTATATAAATTTAAAAAAGAAAATAAAAGTATATAAACAACAACATTCGGGTTACCATATCAAGCAAAATAATAAAACTTTGGCGATAGTAAGTACCACTGTGCGTATATGACATTGTTGTCAGAAAAAAATCGCGTCAAGGTGATGTTCATATGACGTCTGTGGCGAATCAAGTACACTTCGGAACGTTACTTTGAAATCGGTGAGTTTCATCGCCAAAATCGCCAAGATGCTTAATGATCATCGCCATCGAATATATAAATAATGCCATATTTGCAAACTTATAGGTCAAAATATAAGGGGAACCTCGGTTCACAACCACCTCTGTTTATGACCAGTTCGGTTTATGTCCAACTTCGATGATCAAAATTTGACTCGGTGGGCGTGCAATATCTCGGTTTACGACCAAGGCTGCCGAATAGTTCAGTTGGCAACCCTTACATAACTGTTGTTATTAGTCAAGTTTGGAGTAAGGTGTGCATATCAGAGAGCTTTGTGTACCTTTATTACTGTCAAAAAAAATAACTTTTTGTTTTACTTTTACTCAGGTTTGCGCTAATATTAGCTCTCATTATGGCTTCTAAGAATGAAAAAGTGCTTTGTGATAGCAGTAATAGAAGCTTAAGCGAATTACTGTTCAATAAAAGAAATTGTAGCAAAACATGAGAACGGTGTTAGTATAACCGGTCTAGCTAAACGATACGATGTGGACTCAGCCTTCGATTTCCACGAAAATCTATATATATATTACGCTATCGTATGCGTCACAGAAATCGCGATTAGTTGTTAATTGTTTAATGGCAACGCTCGAATGAAACGCATCTCATTATTTATAGAAGAGCATTTAATGCATCTCCATACCTATAAGAGGGGGGGGTTACCATAGGCTGGACCCTTTTATATCGCCAAACACCGCCAAGTTTGTCGCCAACTTGGCGATATATCGCCAAATACCTGTAGACATCCATTGTAAACCAACAGGGTTTACTTGTTTAGAGAGAATCAACAAATTGAGATATTTTAATGCAACAAAAAATAATATCAGTTTAAGAAATTATATTAATTATATTTAAGGGAGCCCAAGTAAATTAAATTATGAATACAAATAACGTGAATTTGATTAAAAAACACTGGACCTCTTAAAACAGTGTGCATTACTTGGTTAAATAGTGCATTATTGTGCGAAATAAGAGAAAAGTATTGGGAATATTTAAAAGCAACACAGGTTTATTTATATTCAATATATAATTATCAAAAAATTTAAATGACTAGTATTAAAAAATGCTCTGACGAGCACCAAAAAAGGGTAATATGTTTTTTAAGTATGAAAAAGGGTTTGACAAGTGCTTCTAATTGAGCATGAAAAAGGACAAGGGGTCCCTTTTTGGCTGCAGCTCACTGTCAATGCCAACTTTGAAAAAATCATATTTGCGCTTTTTCCGTATAAAAAAAATCAGCCACAGTTACGATAAAAATGTGTAGTGTAAAGACACAGACAGTAAAGACGCCGCCTGATTAAATATGAACGTAAGGCGACTTAGTACCAAAAAATCTTAGTTCCTGCAGCATATTACACCCATGCAGTGCCACCAAGCACGCCCGCAGTGTAGAACTGTACAGAAAACTGATTTGTAGTGCAGTGCAGACTGTTGCAGCACTCTGCACAGGAACAATTCTACATGTGCACGCATAACAGTATAATGGATTCATTGATTGCTGAAATTATATCCAAGTGGCTGTGGCTGTAAGACGTACTATGCAGTACAACGGTGCATATGTAAATTATAAACGAACATTAGACGCATACACCTTTAATACGGAAGTACAAAAGCACAGTGTGAGTGTGCGCTGAGGTTCAGAAGCATAATAGGAATGTACAGTGTAGTATAATTTGTAGAGAAATAATGGTACACAGTGCACTGTACAAAGTTGCATTGCAGACGCATGCGCAATACAATAGTAGGAGAGTGGAATTAAGATGTAAAGCACGACGGAAAGTTTTACTAAAGTACTGCGAATTTATTTTATATGTTATAAGCGCAAATATAATTTTTTCAAAGTTGGCATTGACAGTGAGCTGCAGCCAAGAAGGGACCCCTTGTCCTTTTTCATGCTCAATTAGAAGCACTTGTCAAACCCTTTTTCATACTTAAAAAAACATATTAGCCTTTTTTGGTTCTCGTCAGAGCATTTTTTAATACTAGTTGACTAAATGATTCATAAAAAGCTTCAACTATTGTCTAAAGCAAAGAAAAATAAATCAATATTTTCAAATCTTAAAAATGGATTAATATAATATCTTGGCATCATATCAAATGAATGTTAAAAACAAAAAACGATGTATAGTATATGAAATGTTCCTGCATTGTAAAAAGAAATTTAGAAATGTTCCTGGAAATTAATGGGCAGTTGGGTTGTCCATTATTTATACGAAACGTTTCTGGAAAATAACAGAAACTTTTTTGAACACTTCTCAGACGTTCCATAGAAAAAAAGGTAAGCTTTCTGTGAAATATCAGTAATGTTTTGTTGTCAACAGAAACTTTCCTGGTATTTCGCAGGAAGCTTTTTATCATTTCTGTGAAAAGTTTTTAAGTTATACAGTAAAGTTCCAGTCATTTTGAAGAAATGTTTCTTGCAAATAATGGGCAACGCAGCTGCCCATTTTTTTTCCCAGGAACGTTCTGGATTTTTTTTTTTTTACAGTTTATATCGGTGTGTCTGGAAATACATTTTTTTCGATTAATCCGTTTCTCCGTATGTTAAATAGCATGTGCACACAATTCAAAGCCTTTATACTGAGTAGTTCCTTCGGGGGGTCGAAGTAGGGTGTTTTAATTCTGGCTCCCCGTGTACTACCAAGCACTCTATAACCAGTTAGGGATGACTGAATTTTTCTCGTGTTTTAATTGAAAACCTTATTAAAATGCTGATCTCTGATAATGAAATCTGATAGTGAAAGGGAACTATCAACTATAAATGCCGTATTCTGATCTCTTTGTGCTCCTTCGCAAGACATTTTATTCTCTTTGAGAGCTGTACGTTCATAACTGATAAATGACAGAAAATTTAATGCCCCTTCAAGAGGAATATTATGTTACTCTTGAGGTATGTACCACCTACGTTGTTGGCTGGAACTGAGGTAGCAGTTTGATTCTGAGTCCCTAGCATATACAATTCACAACACCAGTAACTGTTCATAGTATATTCCAGACAAGTCATTTTATGTGATGTGCTACAAATTCAGCACACTTGAACGAGAGAAACTTCCACCATCCACGCATTTAAAAGTGATTCAAAATAGAGCATTAAAGAACATAAGTTTTACATACATAAGGAAGAAACAAAAATACCGTCAAAGTTAAAACTTTGCTGGAATATGAACCAAACCTTTAACTCATTTGAACTAAACCAACTTTTATACTTAAAGTTAATATTCTTGAAGTATTAAATATCTAAAAAATCACAAATATATTGTTAATTGCGATTTCGCTACTCCACAATTTTCAGATTGTTTCAAATATCATGTAAAAAAACATATTTTCTTAAGTTTTAATAACATTTTTTTGAATTTACGAGGTTTTTTCCGTATGCTATTTCGTATTGGTTGTTTCCCGTAATTTTATGCTATTCTATTGGTCAATGAACCTATCCCTTGAATTCACGTCGCTTTGTATATGTACAAATTTCCACTTTTCTTTGCACTAATGGCAGACGGTATGTTGAAGGCTACCGGCACTAATCTGCCATTAGTTAGAAAAATGCTAGAGCGTAAAGTGTTGTTTTATCTGGCAATAACTAAATAGAAAATTTATAAATACTATTTTTTTTCCTAAAAATTATACTTAAAGCGTAAAATTAATTTAATTGGTTAAAGATACAACTTTAAAAAGTTGAAATCCCCAGTTAAAGCTTACATATAAATTTATTATTTAAAATTTTGGAAATACACGTGTATCGCTTTTTCTATAAATAATAATAATAATAAAGACATAAAAAATTTGTATATATAATTAATAGCTTATGAATTTTCATTGCGTTAACAAGCAAAGTAATTAAATGCGTATTAATTTCAATCATTATAAGAAAAAATGGTTTTAAAAGAGTTTCCTTTATAGATTAATTAAATCTAAGATTTAAAAAAATAATTACGTAAAAATTTATAGTTAGGAAAATGTATAAAAACTGATCTTAGAAAGAGTGTCCCTCAGTGAGTTATGCAATTTTAACTTTATAAAGTAATTTAAATAGTAATGTGCTACTAATTAATTTTACGCTAATTTAGTCTACAGAGATCCTTAATTAAATGTAATTTCATTGAAAAGTAAATTTGAATGGATCCTTAAGTATTCATTTTTTACCGTCTTGTTGATTAAATATAGTACATGTAGTTCTATTTATCGATCACTAAAAAATTCAACAAAAGAACAATAACATTTTTGAAACGTTATAATGAAAAAATTTATAATTTCTTGGAGCTTTTTTTAAATTAGGTATACTCTTTAGAAATATAAAGAATTATCAACTGACTTTCATCAAATGAAGTTATACATTTCGTTCATATCTTTTTTTATGCACTATAGTCACAAATAACTATTGATCGAATGGTGCGATTTCATACTTATTTTTACTTTATTCTTTCTATAATAGAATAAAGTATTGTAATAGAAATTGCTTTTTCGGCGTTCTGTTTTTTCGACGGATTTACATGTTTTAGGTGTCTGAGAACTCCATAAACACGCTTTTTCAAAATGCCTGTCTGTCCATGTGTTAGAGTGAAGTCTTTTTATTATCGAAAAATGTATGAAGTTATGCATAGAATTGAACCAAACTTCAAGTATATGTTTTCAGTATAACCATCAAGTCCCATTTGAAATACCCTAGAAGGAAGAGCTGTGATAGCGATTTTTGTTCGATTTGAGCAACGAGCTCAGTAGCTGTTTAAACAAAGTTAAATCACCCAATTGTCTAATCTAGGTTTAATTTTCTTATTTGTAATAAGCAATTGTTGTATAGAAATTGATACAACATGGTTTGTTATTAATTTAACCAATTAAACATATTTATGCACGATCCAATTATAATAAAAAAATAATTAAATTGATTGAATAATTAATTAATACATAAAATAAAAAATAAAAAAATACTCCAAATAACAGTTTATTTAAATTAATAAATATTATATGTATATAATATATATATATATATATATATATATATATATATATATATATATATATATATATATATATATATATATATATATATATATATATATATGTATGTTGTTTGGTATTGGTATGTTTAAAAAAAATAAGGAACACGAATTTTGTATTTATTTTATAACAATATTGAAATTTAAAATTGTAAATATTTATATGTGTAAAATAAAACAGTGTAATAAAAATAGAAATAAGACAGACTGAAAATAGGCAATTAGAGGTAACGTAAACAACACTGACGCTATAGTATGACAGAGGAAGTATAATAAACGAAGACAAAATTTACGGCATGGAGCAATAAAAATATCACATACGAAGGATAATTTATGACACTCATGAGAAGTCAGAAACAAGGGGCAATAAAAGTAATGCTATGCAATGGAGAAAAAATAGGTACTCCCAATGTACGGCGAATTACGAAGTACTAATAAGGAAGCAGGAGTAATATCCAATAGAAGATATAGCCCTGTGTTCGAATAAGCCCTCCCAAAAAATTGGAGCTTAAAAAAAAAAAAGTAGAGCTGATTATTAAGTCCTGCAACACTCCTCCATGAAGGTGGAAAATTTTTAAGACTCATCTTCTCTATGCCCGAACATGAGACTCCGCAAAGCTCCACAAGCACCTTAGCAACATATAATTTTCACCAGAATGAATCTGACGGAGATAGAAGGGATCTGAAACACCCTTGTCATGAGCGGGTGTTTGATTCACCCTTTTCATGAAGAATTAACCTGTTCTCGTGCATAGCTTACTATGATAAGAAGAAAAGTGACGGAAAAGTCCGAACGATTGTCTAATATCGCAACTGAGGATCGAACTTTATAAAATGTACGTCTCCCATCAGCTCACTACGAAACTACATAATCGTGATGAATGATCTCTATAAAACTTTGTGTGATTCAGCAGCTTCCCAAGGAAATTACGGATTGTGATGCCTCTGAGCTTATATATATATATATAAAAAAAACTATAGTGGATCTAATGAACTCGACGTGCCTCTGAACTTATGGAAAAAAACTTCAGTGCATCTAATGATCTCGACGTGCCTCTGAACTTATAAAAAATAACTATAGTGCATCGAATGAATTCGACGTGCCTCTGAACTTATGGAAAAAAACTTCAGTGCATCTAATGAACTCTACATGCCTCTGAACTTATAAAAAATAACTATAGTGCATCGAATAAAGTCTACGTGCCTGTGAACTTATAAAAAAAAACTTTAGTGCATCTGATGATTAAAGAACCGGTTAAAGAGATGTTTGGGTGAGAAACTTTTTACATATTTACTTCCATTATTTTTATGGCTATTGATTTAATATTTTTATGGTGTGTGTAAATTATTCTTGAAAAACTTGTTTTGTAGTCAAAAATTTGATTGCAGTTAACATTATTATCACATTATATATTTTGATTAATTATTCAATCAATTTAATTATTTTTTTATTATAATTGGATCGTGCATAAATATGTTTAATTGGTTAAATTAATAACAAACCATGTTGTATCAATTTCTATACAACATTGTTTCTACCCTTTTTTTTTTAAAAAAAAAATCTATGTACACCTCAAAATAGATACTGATACTACATATATATATAATATTTACAAAATGTCAATCAAACCTGATGTATACAGTATTTTCTTGAGATTGTTCCACATACTCCTGTAAGAACACTTGAATAATATAATACAAAATATAAAATAGTATATACAATTTTTTTTTTTTTTTTTTTTTTGCATAGGGGAGAAATATTTACTCCAATATAAAATGGCTATTACAATATTAAAATACTGCAAAAAATGCTATATTAATTTAAGTGAATATCATTCGCTAAAATATTTTACGAATGCAACGCGCACCGAATTCAACTAAAAATCTGCACAATTATGTGACTTAAAGGTAATAAAGATTACTTCAATAACTGGCCATTAAATAAAATTTGTAATGCGCTATTTACATCCCTACAGTATGGATACGACGTAGAACAGTGTTTTTACAAAAATTTAAAAACCAAAGTGTGTTAATATATATGTACATCGCGCTCTGCATGAAAACATATTCTATCTGAGGATGCGTTTTTCATCTCAGCAACTCTATCCAGAACATCCACTTAAAACTTTCTCCTCGGACAGAATGTGCGGAAAAATTCCCTTTAAAATCCCTGAGTGATTTCCATATGTCTTTGACAGTGACAATAATCTCGTAACAAGACGTACTGGTCAGTACTATCACGCCAAACAAGTCTGTGTGTTATGGCGTCCAAATCGTCACAACAGCAATATTTTTCAAATTTTTTTTTCATGTATTACCCGTTAATTAAACTTCGTTACGATTTTTTTTCGTTCCCCTCTCGCCTATGGTTTTGAAACATTCATTGAGGAAAAAAAAAAAAAAAAAAAAAAAAAAAAGTAGTGTAATATGAAAAAATAACAGATGTATTAACTGCTCACTTTTTTGTTTATTAAAATTTCAGTTAATAAAATTACGCTTTTTGAAGTATTAACATATACGAGACAAAAGAAATTTTTGGGATTGGCACATTTGATTAGTTAATTGCAAAGGTACTGGTCTGTGAATGGTCCCATTTTCATATCATTAGAATCTAAATAACATACATATATTTTTAAGTTTTTTTTCTTTCCTATTTTGGCATTAACTTTCGTAAGAATTAAAGAATCGCCATGAAATTTTAATATAGTGTTAAGACGCACAACACAACTTCAAGTTTTTAAAATAGACGTCACATCATGCCATTTTTTTTTCTAAGAGTTACACCACAAAAGAATTAGAACACCGTCTACTGCGCGCCAAAATAAGCCACAATGACAATGATGAAATTTAAATTACGTGTAAATATGGATGTTCTTCATCAGGTTGGGGAATCTGATATTTTATCCGAATCTGATCCCACACGTGGTTTGACATGGTTTGGGTTAGAAATAACATTTTTCGTTCCGGTAGGGTTTTGTAATCGTGTAGGATTTTGTTTATGTAATTTGTGTTTTTCTAAAAGAATGTCCACAATACAGTTTAATATGAACGATCTATGTATTTCAATATAAATGAGTATATTAATATTTATTTCTCCAAATAGGATAAACTTTAATCGTAGAGATGTTATTGCAAAGTATTTTTTATAATTGCACTAAAATATGGATTAATATATGAAAATACAAAATTCTCCAGCGTAGAATTGACTCCTGAGTACAAATTTTGGTTCCAGGTTGGTATAATCTGATTTTTGTGGGGCTTTCAGTGAGATAACAATAAAAGTTTGTGCAAAAGCACGAAGAACATAAACAGTCCCTTGAAGTCTGTTGTTTTTTATTTTCTGTTGTTCTTAAAAATTTCTTGTCTTTCCAACTTCTGAATTCTTCATGTATACATAATGTAATTTGATAATTTCCATGCAGGATACATAGTGTGAGTAAAATATTTTGCATGTGGAATGTCAATTTCACTACAGTCAAACTTGCAAGCTTTCTATCTCTACTCTAAAAGTAAGAATCTCAAGTTAAATTTAATATACATACTTAATAGAAAAAATATTGTTAAGAAACATTTTATTAATTATTTTTAAAAATGTCCCCCGTCGCAACCCTAACGCCATATTGCCTGTAATAACACCTGTTTAATGAATTTAGCTTTTAGTGAAATTTTATTTGTTTCTAAACATCACGCAATTTCAAATTGTATACCGTCGAATGGGAATTTTTTTTTAAATGGCATGTTTGAAAACTATACTAAAACATAGTAAGATTATTCAGAAACCTTTTCCGATATTAGATAAGACAAGATAAGACGTTTTCCACGTTCAATAAACAAAACAAAAAAAAATTCAAAATATTTTTAGAATGACTGCAAAAGTGCTAATTTGTAAAAGTATTATTTGTACAAAGTACATCATGCACATCTGTATTACAGAAATTAACTGTTTTGAAAAATACCATGTTAAATCAGCATTATATATATATATATAGAGAGAGAGAGAGAGAAGGAGAGAGTGATAGAGAGATGCGGGAGAGAGAGAGAGAGTAAGCATGAGTGAGAGAGAGGGAGACAGATGTTCAATTGTCCTCCAAATTCCCTGTTTAAATAAATAGAGAAAAAAAAAACAGGTGTTATTCATTCTTGCAGTACAAGCCCTATGTGCTCATATGTTTAACTGCTTGTACATAATAACTAATTATTATTAATTTCTTCTTTTTACAAAATTTTGTTTCTGTGCTTACAAATTGGTGGAATAAACTGTCAAATTTTTTTTGTGATGGTTAAAAATGGATCCATTTTGAAGAGGCTATAGTTAATGCTTTCGGAATGAGCTATTGGCAATGATAAAACTGCATCCCATGAGTACTAGCGTAAAATATTTTAGGAATATCATTAATCAGGGCAAGTTCAGTGAAGGTTAACCAACGCAAAGTCATGTGACACATAATAATAAAAGCTAAAGGATGATTTCAAGGGGAAAAGGGTAGAGCATACGTTTAAAAGCCTATCTTACTAAAAAATTCAATCAGCTAAAAGTTTTCTTTAGCGTGGAAACCGAAATTTAAAAGATAATTTTTAATTTTATTTTGTTAGAAATCGATCTATTTCAATGACTTTTTTATATTTGGTATGTATCCATGCATATAAGGAATCAAGTCATTATGAAAATAGACGAAATACAGAACTAGTTCAACCCTAATTTAGAAAGCATACAGATTTTTCCATTATCTAAAATGAGTTCTGAAAGTACGTTTGGAGTGACGCACAAAACACCTTAATTTTCATCATGATAATGTCCAAAATACTGAGCCATTTCGAAGCTTTTGCGGACAATGCATCGATCTTGCCATTATCTTGGATGAGTTTGTAAGTTAAGTAAACTTATAGAGTTCGTTTACAGGGAAAAACATAATCAAAACATATGCAAAATTTGTCATTATTTTAATTTTTTAAATCCTTACCATTTCTAACGACCAGCTTAGTGGAAAAAAGATGTTATTATACATTTTCTTAAAATTTGTTTTATTATATCACATGGTAAAACTAAAATACTTAAATTCTATTTAGTTTCGAAGATATGAGGCAGTATCTTTTAATATTTAACATTTTTATTTTTAATTATTTAAATAGCAAAAATAATTTGTAATATTTAAAAAAATTGAATGTTAATATTCTTTTCTAAGAGAGTTTAGTATCACCAATTAACAATCAAATAGAATTAAATAAATAACTAAATTACAAGAAAAATTTTTCACTTCAATTTTTTTTATTCTAATTTTTGTTACATGGCATCTTCTTCCACACAGGTCATCAATTACGTTGCTGTGAATTATGTGCATTTCATGTAATGTAATTTAAAGTACTCAAATGTTAAACAAAACTAAGTTTTTCAAAAAAATATTCATGACTTAATTACGATTACTTATACTTGTAAGATACTGCATAGTATTGTTTGTTTTCGGATAGTAAAACCCTTCGCACTATTACGCATGCCTCAAGTCTGCTTAGATTTTATCAAAATAGTGGTGAGTGGAGTTTGTTTAGCTGCATTTTTTAAGAATACGCTTTTGGGGAAATAATATCAAATTATGTACAACCGTTTTTGTAGTTAATATTAATAAAAAACGAAAAGGCTTAATTTTTTTTAAAGTTATACAACATTTTTGCTTTTCGCGAAACAAAATAAATTTTTATTTTTTAAATTGATCGTTTCTTTTAAAACAGGAAGCAATTTATTCAAAGACGGAATTGTTTTCTCCGTGACATAAAAATTGTGTACAGTTTGTCTAATAACGCTGCAATCGAATTCACCTATACCTGTTTTTTCAAAGACATTATTTTAAACTCTTTTTTCAGGTGAACAAAAAACAGGATTATGCTCATATCCTGCTTCTCGGCCAATCTTTTTATTAGTATTACTAGAATCCCTGGCAATTTGACTGGCTCGATTTGTAGAATGAGCTGTCGGAACAATTACTTATCCTTTTTCTGCTTTTTGATCACAAATTGAATGGCATTATATATAATTTTCTTACTACCACTCTTGAATGATATATTTCTATTCGAACTAGCCATTTGAACAGTAAATATAGAAGATTTAATTTGAATTAAAATGAGATATTAATAAAATTTTAAACTTTTGACGGAAATAAAAAATAGCAAAGAAGTAAGCACCAATCTTGATGACAACGCAGACGAGAACGCCGAAGAAGAACTTCGAAAAATGCCCATCTCAGCGTAACACCTTTTTGGATAGTAGAATCGTCCCAGAGTGGTAGGCGCGGTTTTCGAAAACGAAGAGTATCTACTTATCACATCCACTATCTTATTGGTCTACTATTTTCTTATCTGTCCTCAATTAGGACAGCGCATTGATTTTACCAGCATTGCGGAAGATTTCGTCCATTATGTAAGTAGCGTTTATAAAAATTTTGCATGCACATACAAAACAAAACACAATAAAATATGCAAAATATTTTATCTGCATAACGTCCAACTATTGAACCCAATCGAATGTTATTTGGATAGTATATTTAGCTTGAAAGTGTCTTGAATGAGTTTCTTAATCAAGTTTGTAGCTCTAATGTTCGTGCACAAGGAGATAAAAATCAAAAAGCATGCAAAAGTTGTCATCTCGATAACGTCCGAATTGCTGTGTCAATTTGAACTTAATTAGGACAGTATACAGTTAAAAAACAAGTATCTAAAAAGTATATAAATCAATTACTGTTTCGAATGTGTCGGAAGGGCTTGTTCATACCTTGGTAGGACCTTCAAACACCAAAGTATCAACAAATCTGAGTGTATATATACTACTTACCTAACTTTCATCATTACTTAAATTTCCCTTTGTTTCTAATATAAAATGTAAAGGTTATATTTTTTGTACATTTTTAATGAGAACATTTTAGTATTTTATGTAAATATACTCAATGTAATTCTAAACTAGATTTTGAAGCCATATCGACATGTTACAAAGTATGCGAAATTGTCGTAATTACGTATTAAAATGACAGAATGGATCAAACAATATTTAAATTAACCAATTATAAACTGAAGGTGTGATTATAAATATTCATGAATATCCAAATACTGCGACTGTTTTGAAACAAATTTCAACTATACAGAAATCCGCATCTCTACATGATATGTTACAATGGTGAATAAGCATTGAGATAATATCCTGATGAAATGGTGTATTTCCACACGGGATAGCATAGTTGATTTGATTCACCAAATTACAATTATAAATTGTTATTTCCTAGACAATAAATGTTGCATGATATACCTAAAATATATTTTTAGAATATCTTAAAATATTAAAAGATATATGTATCACTTCATTATAATTTATTATATCTAAAAAAATTTTTTAAAGGGACAAGAAAGGCTTGAAATGACAGAAAATGTATCTATTATTATTAATTTAGATAATATTTAAACCTTCTAAGAATATAGTACACTGTTAAAACTTAGCAACAAACTGTCTGGTCATTTGAACGTTTTTATTGAAAACGGTTACATAACCGTAATTTAACTTTATACTGTCCCTGTTATTGCCCACACTGTAAAAAAGAAAGGTGCTGGCCCCCGACTTCCAACACAGTTGCTGTAAAATTTGGAATTCGTAGAGAAATGAACGAAATGTCATCGAAACATGGCAAAAATATTTTGAAGAATGGTACTTTCTAGAAATCAAATGGATAATGTATTAGTGCTTCAAGCTAATATAACGATTCCCGGGACTTTTCACTACATGTAGCATTTATAGTGTAATCAACGGATATCTATATCAACGTAAGTTTAAAGAAAATAAAACCTTAAATTAAACAAACAATGTTTTTAAAAAACTTATCTCCCTAAGAAATCTTACAGATTTTGTCTAAAAATCCGTTTTTGAAGACACTCTAGAAAATAAACTTCTTCACAAACAGAAAAAAATAATTATTCCAAACCGATCGTCGATAGTCAACAGTTAATAAGCTAAGTTTACTCACACAGTTTACTCACAGTTTACACACACAAAGACACTCGTCCGTTATTGTTAACCGTATGGGATCATTCTTCTGAAATATCTTGTTTGCATTTAATATTATCTTCTTTTTTTTTTTTTTTTTTTCATTGGACATATGAGGTCGATTTCTAAAAATGCCCTTTTTACTTTTTCGATTTTGGTTGTAGTTTTTTTATGAGGATACTTTCACTTCCGAAACCAGCTCTAAAAATGAAAATATGAAAATGGGCTTCTATATAAATCTTCTACATTATTTACATATGTCGCGATTTTAACAGATATAGCTTATTCATTTGAATGCTTTTATGTGTGCCATTGTAAATGCTGTAAAAAAAAGATAAATTATTCTTAATCTAAAAATATATAATACAACCGCAAACGAAAAGATACAGTAACTTATTCAGAGTTACCCGCTATTCGGAAAAGCACTTTTTATCATGAAAAAACTAATGTATAACTGATACATTAAAACTTAAACTAATATATTTCCGATATTTAAAGAAGCATTAATAAAAACAAAGTTTATTTTTCTACCACGTACTTTGGAAAATTTTCAGAGTAGTTTGCATAGTTTAATAATCAATTTTCTCAAGCTGGCGTATAGGTTTTTGCGATGCTATCAATTCTTAAGTAAACTTTTTAAACTTTAACTGACACATTAAATTAACAGAATTAGCATTAATATTAAAATTAATATTATTTTATAAAACTATATGACAATCACTTGAATACTTCAAACTAAGTTAATATTTACTTAAAGCGATAAAATACTTTTAACAAGGCAAAAAACCGTTATTTATTGATATTAGACATATGTTTCATTGTTAATCTTGAAAACAATAAGTTAAAGTTAAACAATGAAACATATGTCTAATATGAATAACTAAATGAATTTTTTTTTTTGCCTTGTTGAAAGTATTTTATCATTTTGAGTAAATTTTAACATAGTTTGTTATACTACTTAGTTAGACTTGCATAAATAAATTCAGTTACGTTGCTTAAAACCTTTATTTAAGAATTGATAACATTCTAAACACCAAAAATCCGGTTTTAGAAAATTTTTTAATATGCTATAGAAAAATAAACTAAACCTGTGTCTATACGATCCATGAGGGATAAGGGCCTACAGGGCCCAACCCTGTTTACTTGACCCTGTGCAGGTGCTATATAGCACATGACTCGGTTCAGCATAATGCAAAACCCTGGGTGTTTGGTTCCCAAGCAAGTTTGGAACTCATTTTATAGACCCCGGAGGGTTAAAAGATTGATTGAACATTACCCAACCGTGGGTCGGACTCGCGACCTGTAGCGTGGCAGACAGGCGTTCTGACCACTCCGCTACTGGGCTAAAAAAAATTCTCGGAAACGTTTCCGAAAATCAGTGGCTTTGATTTTACGAGGAAAAGTCAGTAAGTAGGTCACAAACCGATATGAGAGGTCGGAAATTAATAGTAAATTGTTTCCAAATATGTCAATAGGTGGTAGCATTGACCAACTGTAAGATGCAAACTTCGAACTTATGAGACAACAATTCTACAAGATGAGCAGGGGCGTTCAAAAGCTGTTGACGAAGAATGAACTGGTCGTCCTGTTGAGATTGCAACAAAAGAATCAGTCGGAAGGTTGAGGAAAAGGTTTGAGCTGACAGGCGAACAACAATAGACAGCATTTGCAACTTCAACAGGGTGTTCACATGGTTTAGCCTAGAGTCTGCTGATGCAGACGTTGAATGCGAGGTACACAGATGGCTGAGAGTGCAGTCCAAAGACTTTTATGCTGTAGATCTTAGAAAACTCATAAAGAGATGGCACAAATGTATCAATGTAAATGACGATTATATAGAGAAATAAACATGCCCTTTAAGTGTGTATCTTGATTTCCCTTTTGGGGGGGGGGGGGGCTTTTGTGACCTACTTACTGACTTGCCCTCGTATAAATGCTTTGTTAAATCTCAAAAATATATCTATTTCTGAACATAAAGTACTTTTTTCGAAATGTTCGATAATCCGGAATAAGTTATTGTCTATTTCCGTACTTTGTATATTGCATTTTCCTAGATTCAGAAATATTTGTGTTCTTTTTACAGTGTGTGCATTTTAAGTTTTATATTCATGCGCTACCATGCACAAACAATTGCTTGAAAACAACGATATCAAATTAAATTTTTATTTTTAAAATTGAGAACTAACAAATATTACGCTCATTACCAAATCTTTCAAGTTAAATATTGATCTTTTAATTACTGTTGCTACATCAAGTGTTTCTAACAAATATGTTCATTATTATTTTTTCTTTCAATGCATGTGGATTGATGTTTCACTTATTTATTAAGTGACTCCTTTTATAGAATTAACTAAACTAACGAATTCATTCTAGAATAATTACTTCAATAAAATAAGAAAAGGGGTAATTGAGAAAAACGGCTTACACGTGAGCAATGTCCATTACACCTCATTAACTTAAAAAATATCAATAGTTGATATTATACATACCAACTATTAACAATATTAAAATATTTTCATTTGAAGTTAATTAGATGAAATAGAAACAATTCGCATTTGCTTCCTTTTACCCTGTAGTTAATATAGAAATCATTTAATGATGAATAACAAAAGATAAATATTACATTGGTTTATAAAACAATGAATGGAAAATGTTAAAATGATAACCTGTTAATGAAAAATAAATTTAATTTCATTTTTAAATTCTAGTTTTAGCTCAATAAAAATGGATAAGAAAAAAATCCGAATATATTTTATTTATGACGCCTAGTCAGTTAGAAATATTTGAAGGAATAAAAATGTGAAGACTTAAATTGAATCGACAATATCATATAAATGTTTAAACAATAATTTCTCCAATGTTTTACACAGGAAGTTTTAGAAGATAATTTAATTTACTTCAATTTCAGCAAAAGTTTTCCAAAGAAATTCTAATTTATTGAAATAATGTATGTTTCTAACAATGTCTTAAAAAGGATTCATTTATTTACTTTTTCATCAAATCGCCTTATGTTTTTTTTTTCCTTTTTTTTTACAGTTTGCAAGCTATACAGTAATATAAAATAAAAGTTTCAGAACGTTTCTTCCATTAAACTCTTTAAGTATTGGTTTCTTATCTGTTTAAAATTAATTGAATACATTTTTATATAAATATGTGCATAAAATACAAATACAATATTTTTAAAAGTATTTAATGCATAGGAATATGCTTTAACAGGACGTCTTTACCCTGAATTTCTTATGTAAAAATAGGTGAATATGTATTTAAAACGTGTAGTTATTAATACAGATATTTATTAAAATTATTAGAAAAAATAGCCATTGTTATTCATTACCGATTATAATATATCATTTTTAATCATGTATAAGTAACGTTGTTTGCTAAAATATATTAACTATAATACATCGTAATTTTGCTACTTTTGTAACATAAATTTACATAAAGATACAATTTTAACATTGCCGTTTTAGCTTTTTAATGTTTTTTTTAATTTATTTAAATGGAGAGTAGATAGTTCCTATTTAAATGTTTGATTAAATGTCAGCAAAATATTTTACCAGATTTCTTTGCTTATATAAAATAGAACGATTAATAACTACTTATTAAATATATTTTTTAAATGTTTTGAGATATTGCTCATCTAATATATTATCCTCTTTTCAAAAATAAAATATTCAGATCGCTGGTTCTATAATGGAATAATTTCCTATATTTACTATCATTATTCACAATGTGCATATTCAAAATAACAAATGGAGCTATGATATTGATTGAATAAATTGTTATTCCTACAAGATCACAACAAGAATGTAATAAAATACGTGGGTATGTGCATGAACCCGTTATATGTACAACAAAAAGATTTCGTATGAAATTAATCTTTCCTCTAAAGATAATATATTTATATGCACATTATTAGCAGGTTGAATTTTTTAACACGTTCTCTAAAGGACATGAAAATATATTCCTAAAAAAAAAAGCATTAAAGTAGTACAAAAAATAAAATAAACATAACTTTTTAAACTGAAATTTACATAAACATGTCATTTTAACATATTTGTTTTCTAATTTCGGTATGTCTTTTCTTAATTTGTAGGCAGTGTTGAATTGTTTTACCCTTTTTTTTTCATTAAATCTAGTAGTTTACCGACTTTTTTTACTTATATAAAACAGAACGATTAATAACTATTTGTTAAATATTTTTTGAATAATTTTGATTTTTTTTTCTCACATAAAATATTATTTTTGTTAAAAAGTATTTCTTTTAGTATCTGATATCTCTAACAGCACCATTTTCTTATTTAACCATCATTATTCACAACGTGTATATTCAAAATAACAAATGAAGCTAATATCTCAGCTTGAATTAATTGTTCTTCCTACAAGATCACTACGACAATGAAATATAAATCCGTGGACGTGTGTTTTAACCCGTTAAGTGTAGAACAAAAAGATTTTGCAAGTAATTAATCTTTCCTCTAAAGAAAGTGTGTTTATATTCACATTATTTATAGCTCTAGATATAATAATAGCAAAATTAAATGAGAAATTGCGCCGTCTCAGAAACCGTTGGTACCATTGAATATTAGCTGAAATTTTTATCACGTTCTCTAAAGGACATGAAAATAAATTCATAAAAATCCTAAAATGCATTTAGGTAGTTTATAAAATATAATAAACATAACTTTTTAAACTGAAATTTACGTAAACTTGCAATTTTAATATGTTTGTTTTCTAATTTCTTTTATGTCTTTTTACTTTCTTCTAACTTTAGAAGAAGAAAGTATTCGATTCGTGAAAATTTTCGATCAGAACTAATGCACGGATTTTCATAAAACTTCAGATTCTTGTAGGCCCTGATATGAATTAGTGCTGATTAGTTTTTGGTGTAAATCCACGAACAAGTGGCGATGATAGGCAGAATTTATTACAATTTTCTCTATAGCTCTATCTCAAAAACTAATGATGGATTTGTATAAAACTCCAGATTTAGTTACAAGTGTACATAAGATGCTGCTGATTATGTTTTTGTGTAAATCAACCAACCGGAGGCGTTGTATGCTGCATTTTCAGGATATATATGATTTTATGGATAGTCATTTTTCAAGGAATAATGCACGGAATTTCATATGTTTAGAATCCTCCTTGTCATTTAATTTTGGCCCTGTGATAGATATTATGAAGTATTAACATTTATGAGATAGAAGAAATTTTTTTGGGATTCCCATATCTGACTAGTTTTAATTTGGAAGCAGTGTTAAAAATGTATACAAATATTTTTTATTAAATCTTGCATAAATATTTTACCGACTTCCTTTGCTTATATAAAACAGAACTACTAATAACTACTTGTTAAGTAATTTTTTAATAATGTTCCCTTTTTTCTCATATAATGTATTATCTTCTTTTCGAACAATTTCTGTTAGTAGCTGGGATCTCTAACAGCACAATTAGTTAATCTACCATCATTATTCACAATGTATATTTTCATAATAGCAAATGAAGCAATTATATCAGCTTGAATAAATTGCTCTTTCTACAAGATCAAAACTTCAATGGAATATAAATCCTTGGATGTGTGCACAACAAAAGGATGTCGCATGCGATTATTCTTTTCTCTAAACAAAGCGTATTTATATGCACATTATTATTAGCTCCAGATTTAATAATAGCATTATTAAATGAGGAATTGCGCCGTGTCAGAGAGCACTGGTCAGAGAGAACTTTTTATCACGTTCTCTAAAGGACATGAAAATGTATTCATGAAAATCCTAAAATGCATTTAGTGCATAAAATAAAATAAACAAACCCTTTTAAATTGAAATTTACATAAAGTTTCCATTTTAACAAGTTTGTTTTCTAATTTTCTGATTGACATATTTTTTTTTTTTTAAATGTCAATCACAAAACTGGAAAACGAACTTGTTAAAATGGAAACTTTATGTAAATTTCAGCTTAAAAAGATTTGTTTATTTTATTTTATTTAGTTTAAAATGTTTTACAAATATTTTTTTTTATTAAATCGTGAATAAATATTTTGCAGATTTCATTTGCTTGTATATAAATTAACTGTTAATAACTACTTGTTATATATTTTTTGAATAATTTTGATTTTTTTTTTATTTGCCATCATTATTCACAACATGAATTCAAAATAACAAATGAGGCAATTATATCAGCTTGAATAAATTGTTCTTCCTACAAGATCACTACAACAATGGACTGTAAATCCGTAGATGTGTCTATGAACCCGTTAAGAGTAAAGCAAAAGGGTTGAACATGCAATTAATCTTTCCTCTAAAGAAAGTGTATTTATGAGCACAATATTTATAGTTCTACATTTAATAATAGCATTATTAAATTAGGAATTGCGCCGTCACAGAAAACATCGATCATCGGTATCAGTTGAACTATTTCTCTCTTTCCTTAAAGGACATAAAAATATATTCGCAAAAATCCGAAAATGCATTTGTGTAGTACATTAAATCAAATAAACATAACTTTTTAAACTGATTTCCATGTAAAGTTTCCCTTTTACATATTTGTTTTCTGATTTTGTATGTCTTTTTTTAATTTGTTGGCAGTGTTGAATTTTTTTACAGTTATTGTTCATTAAATCTTCGACAAATATTTTACCGACCTCCTTTACTTATATAAAATAGAACGATTAATAACTACTTGTAAAATATTTTTTTTAATATTTTTGATTTTTTTTTCATACAATATATTGTCCTATTTTCAAAACAAATAGAGATCGCCAATTCTCTAATGGAACAATTTCCTTTATTTACTATCATTATTCGCAATGTGTATATTCAAAATAACAAATGAAGCAATTATGTCAGCTTGAATAAATTGTTCTTCCTACAAGATCACTACTACAATGGAATATAAATCCGTGGATGTGTGCATTAATCCGTTAAGTGTACAACAAAGAGATTTCGCATGCAATTAATCTTTCCACTAAAGAAAGGGAATTTATATGCACATTGTTAATAGTTCTAGACCTAATAATAGCATTATTAAAAGAAGAATTGCGTCGTCTCAGAAAGCATCGGCGTCACTGAATACTAGTTGAACTTTTTATCACGTTCTCTAAAAGACATTTTAATATTAAGAAAAATCCGAAAATGTATTTAAGTAGTACATAAAATAAAAAAGTCCTTTCGGCCAGTGCCGAAAGGAAGAGGTATCTTTCCTATTTCTTGGTTTTAAAAGTTTGCAAGTTTTACTCGAATCTAATTATACTCAATTTTTAAGAAGCTAAAATGCGACAAACCCATTAAGAGAATATTCGTCAATATTGAATTTGAATGAGGATTGCGTCAATTTAGTAAGCTATAGCCAAATTGGCAACCTTTATGGTTACATATTATTGGTCGCCAAATTTGGCGATATTTCGCCAAGTGTCACCAAGCTTGGCGAGAATTTGAAGCTAACGGATATTAATAATATTTAAGCATTGCCCGTAAGTGCACGTAGAAAAAGTCGCCATTTAAACAAGATGGCGAATGAAGCTGGCCAACGAACTCGGTCGAGACATTTCTATGTACTACGCATAAAATTAATATCATTCAAATCGGTTAATAAATACGAGAGTTATCGTATGACAAAAATCAGATATGTATGTATGGGTATATATATATATATATATATATATATCAACTTGTCAATATTTTAAAAAATCTTCTATGTGTTTATAATATAACGACATATGACTTCAAAGATCTTTTTAATAATATAGACCTATTAGATTTACATAAAATTATAAATGCATTATTTAAAAAGTATTATAAAAAACTGGAATTACCATCTAATATAGATATTGCATATTTTAAATCTTTAACTAACTTCATTATCTATAATAATTATATATTGCAAGATAACACTTTATATTTACAGCATGTCGGTATACCACAAGGCGGTTGTACTTCCAGTTTACTCTCAGACTTATACTTATATCATTATGAACGTAATTTTACTAATAATAATCTACATTTATATCGTTATATTGATGACATAATTTTAATTGATACTGATCAATCTGCAATTACTCGATTTCCTGTAGATTATCCCACTAATTTGGAATTAACGGAAAACCTTTTATCTAACAATACAATTAACTTCTTAGATCTTAAAATTACAATAAAAGACAACAAAACAATCACAGATTTATATGACAAACGTAAAGAATTTAAATTCAATGTTAATACATTTACAAATTTTAAATCTTGTCTACATCATTCTGTATTTCGAAATATAATACTTAATCATTTATATAGAATAAAATGTTTATGTTCTTCCCCTCTAATTAACAATAATATTAAAAAACTAATTTATGATGCATTAAATCATGGTTTTCCAAAAAAATTCATATATTCATTAATATACAATTTGTACTTTTCTTACATTATCTTTTAAAACAAATTAACACATGCGTAAACAAAATTACAAAAAAATTATAAAATAAAAAAATATCTATAAAAAATTAAAAATTGTAAAATAATATAAAAAAATTATTATAGGTTGGTTGGGTGGGTAGATGTTAGAGTACGGAGAAGGGTGTTGTTGTCTGGATAATACGCAATGGTTAATTTAAAAAAAAAAAAAGAAAAAAAAAGGGGGGGGGGGCTTTTGTATTATTACTATATATTTTTGATACGTATTTTATATGGATGTTGATTTGATATTTTATATGTAATTAAAGAATTTCATTAATACTATAATTAGCTTAATTGTTGATTAATCTTATTTACAATCATTTGTTATTAAATTTTAATTTACTAATTTAATTTAATTTACTTATTTAATTTACTATAATTTACTAATTCATATTAATTACTAATAGTATGCCATTTTTATAGTGATTAATATACATATAAGTATATTTAATATAAATAAAGTTATACTGTATGTATCAAAATTGGGTAATTATTTTTATTATTATTCCTCTATTCTTTTTAATATTTATCTATTTTCAATTTATTATCGGTTTAATGTTTTTGAATGTCCCACATTCATACTTTTTGGATTTGTATGGATGTATGAAAATAATCCACACTCTATATTTGTGCTTTTTAGGTAATGGGAATTTAAGTATCTGTTAACCTTCTATATACTTCCATATGTTTTTTATTTCCTGTTCATTTTATAATTATCTTATATATAATAGATTTTTAAAAAAATTATATTATTTTTAATAATTTATATTAATTATTACTGAATTTATTTTGTTTTATAGCATTTAGCTATATGCTGTATATTATCAGTGTTCTAGAATTATTTAAATTCTTAGTTTAGCTTAAATAAATTAGCTAATAGAATATTCTGTATGCTTTTTAAATTTTATTTACAATAGTTTTTTTTTTTAAATACATAGAGTGGTTTATATTAGGTTTATAATTATCTATATATAAGGATATGTTTGGTATTGCTGTTAAATTTTTTTTACATTCAAATGCTTACAAATGTTTATCTTGTAACATTTGAATAATAAAAGTAATACTAGATGGCAGCACCAAAATTTGTCTTTTGACGATAAGTTCTAAATTTTAATTTTTCTAGCTCCATTTCAGTTATAATTTACTACACCAGGGGGAATTTTTAGCTAAATGTTGACGCTATTGTTAAACTGTTATTAATTAATTTAATAGTGCATTTTAAATAATGTAATTACTTTCTATTTATTTTATTTTATATTATATTAAATGTATTTAACATGGTATTTCATAATTTATTTCAAAACGTATTAACTGCATCCTTTGGTATCAATTACTGTGATTTCTTAACTGTTTTATTCACCTTAATCTTTATGATATTTTGGTAGCCATGTGCGCGTGGATATTTGTAAAATACTGAAATATTAATCGGTATGGTGTTTATTATTTCTATTTTATATCCTATAAATATTTAAATCGGTTTTATTGATTCTTCCATTTCACATTATTTGTTTCTATTCTGTTTTCATTTTTAAACAATTCACTTGATTTTAATGGTTGTTTGGGCACAGGGGAAAATAATTTTTAGCTTTAGCTTATTTTTCTCACAGAAAACACCATATTGCTTATATCATTGAATTCTGTGCCCTTGACAACGTAATTCAATATATAAGCTTTTCCATTATTTGTCGGTGTCCACTTTTTTCTTTTTCTTCCATAATAAATCTTATAATAAATTAATTGAATTTTTTTTATACTTACAGCTTTAATTCATAATATTACGGTTTTTGATGGTGGTAGGTTATGTTTAATTAATGGTTATATATATATATAAGTCACATTTAAAGTGAAGTTGGTTTCGGAGTCTGGGGGCATGATCGGTTAAAATATACCAAAATTTTCCGCAAGTACTTTCCTCCGGGCGGCTGCAATAGGTAGCTTTTTACTACTTGTAATAAAAACTACCTAATACATATAAATTTTTAAACAAAACACAGATTGTATATTCTGTAATTAATAGTGCAGGCAATAGGGAATTTT
The DNA here is from genome assembly GCA_963932465.1 of Maratus speciosus. Taxonomy (NCBI): domain Eukaryota; kingdom Metazoa; phylum Arthropoda; class Arachnida; order Araneae; family Salticidae; genus Maratus; species Maratus speciosus. The sequence continues at coordinate 61,844,659 of OZ010788.1, forward strand.
ACCTAGCAAAATTAATGGTAGTTCTGGAAATCGGCTTACTTTATGTTTTTTGGGTCGCTGAATCCGAATTTGTAACTTCCCACTAAAATTTCCCCCGGCCACCCCCCCCCCCCCCAAATTTTGATAAAAAGCCCCACAAAAAAGTTTTTATTAAAAAAATCAATTTATTTTTGTTTTAGAGAAAAAGTATGTAGAAATTCCGAAAGTAGACAAAATTTTCAACAAATTACATGTATGACATTATGACTTAGGATGAAGGGGAAGGGGGGATCTGCCTCGGAACATGCGCGCGGTGCTGCGTGAACTAAGTTGCGCAATTCCACTTAACCACCCACACGTTTACATTCGCCCTCTCATCTCCCCTCCGAACTTTCTCTATAATATTTACTTTGAGTTTGTTGGGTCGCTGAATCCGAATTTTTAACTTCCCCACAAAAGTTTCCCCCCCCCCTCCCCCCAAATAGTTGTTTTTAACTTAAATTTCTTATTGTTTTAGGGGAAAAGCATTACGAAATTCAGGAACTAGACAAAATTTGCAACAAATAGGATGTATGACATTATGACTTAGGATGAACGGTTAGGGAGAGTGATGCCTCGGAACATACACTGCGGCGCTACGTGCACTAAGTTATGAAGTCCATGTAATAGGGGATTTTACCTGGCAAAATTAATACTAGTTCTGGATTTTGACTCACTTTATGTTTTTGGGGTCGCTGAATCCAAAATTCTAACTTCCCACCAAAATTTCACCCGGCAACCCCCCAAAAAATTGATTTTTTGAAAAAATTTGGTTTTTGAGAAAAGCGCGCGGGGAATTTTCCGACAGCCCCCTCTCTCCCCGTTTATCTTACGCCATAATGTCATACATCCTATTTGTTGCAAATTTTATCTAGTTTCTGAATTTCGTAATGCTTTTCCACTAAAACAATAAGAAATTTAAGTTAAAAACAACTATTTGGGGGGAGGTTTGGAGAGGAAAATTTTGGGGGAAAGTTAAAAGTTCGGATTCGGTGACCCAAAAAACTTAAAGTAAACCTTATAGAGAAAGTTCGGGGGGGAGATGGGAGGGCGAATGTAAACGTGTGAATGGTTAAGTAGAATTGCGCAACTTAGTTCACGCAGCACCGCGCGCGTGTTCCGAGGCAGATCCCTCCTTCTCCTTCATCCTAAGTCATAATGTCATACATCTAATTTGTTGAAAATTTTGTCTACTTTTTTTGATTTTTTTAATAAAAACCTTTTTTGGGGGGCTTTTTACCAAAATTTAGGGGGAATGCCGGGGGAAATTTTGGTGGGAAGTTAAAAATTCGGATTCATATAGTAAGCCTTTTTCCAGAACTACCATGAATTTCGATAGGTAGAGCCCGTATACGGTCTCTATTGCCTGGACTATAAATTAAATATATAAATTGCCACTATATTCCTTGAGGAAAAACATTTTGCTTATAATAAAGTCGCCGTAAAGACGTATATCTATTATAATGCATTAATTTTTCATATATTTATTATAAAATCATTAAAATGTATCATTTTTTTTATGAAACATTATCACAGCATTTAAATTAACACAAAATAATGAATTATGTCCTAAATTAAGCCGTTCCTACTTTTTTTTTAATTTATATATTCCGGGGAATAAAACTGATTAGTACACTTTAAAATACACTATCCAAATTATTAATTTATTGCTGTTTGGATTCCCGAATGAATTCGGTATTTTTTAATAAAAATTCCGCCAAATTGGGAATACCGATTGTCATTTCTGGCCCTACATTGACAAGTGATTCTGATACGTCTTTGGATAGCTTATCGCTCCCAGAAGTTTGTATACTCAGCAGTTTTAGATAGAAGCGTGAAATTCCAGAATATAAATCTATTAAATTTAATTAAACACGCATTTCAGCGTGTTTAGAAATTCCACACCAAAAGGGGGTTAAAAGGGGGAGTCGAAAATTTTAAAACATTTGCCATACCTCACCATCCGTTTGAGGTAGGAGCGTGAAATTCGAGAAAATAAATCTACTAAAAAAATAATTAAACATGTATTTCATCGTATATAGAAATTCACCCTTAAGGGGGTTAAAAGGGGGTGTTGAAACTTTTAGAACATTTGGTCATATCTCAGAATCCGTTTTAGGTAGAAGCGTGAAATTCCAGAAAATAAATTATTAAAAAATAATTGAAAACATTTTTCAGTGATTTTATAAATTCCCCACCCTAAGGGGTTTAAAAGGGGAGCATTTGGTATATATCAGCAGCCCCATTAGAAGCGTGAAATTCAAGATAACAAACATACTAAAAAAACTAGATTACTTTAAACTCCGCTTGCAAATTATAATACCAATTTGGAAGCTTTTCCGAAAGTCAGTGGCAGTAAAGTGTTTTTTTAAATCTCTACAGTATATTTCTAAAAATAAAGAACCCTCTTCGGAATCGGGGATAACTCGGAAGAGGTTATTGCATATTTTTGTTTGTGGTTATATTATAATTTCTATATTAAGAAGCACTTGTCTTTTTAAAGTGTAGACACTTACAAGGAAATTATTACTTTTTTTGCTAATGTCCCAAAAACTGTTAAAAATCTGCAGCTTTTACTACGTAGTCACTCCACGGTTTTTATAGAATATCGATATTCTGACCAATAAGAATGCTCCATAATATAGTCAAGTAAACGTTTTCTATAAAAGCGATGGAGTGACCATACAGCAAAAGCTGTAGATTTTTTACAGTGTAGCAGGTTTTTCAATTCCTATTATTAGCTCACACTCTCCCTATATTTATTTATTTATATATTTTCTTCAAATTTTCAATCGTTAAAAAAATGCTTATTATTCATTCAATCAAGTTCAAATAAATTTTTTTAGCTTGTAGTGGATGACAGTTGATGTTAATCCAGATTTCTTTTCAAATATTAATTCATTAATTAAATTAAATGAATTAATTTTCAATAATCGAGAGAGCCCTCTTCTTGTTCAAGCATTTTAAGCGCCACTCAGGAGGAAAGAAGAATGGGAGGAAAAAAAATCTCTTATTGACCTAAGTAGGAATTGACTTATTTTTTTTTTTTTTTTCAGAATTACTAGTATTTTTTTTAAAAAAAGAACAAGTGGGAGCTCATGTAAATTATCTTTGTGGTTCAAGCTATAAATATTAAACTGTATTCTTTTAAATTGTAATTTTTTTTCAGTAATGTGGTTTACATTATAACTAATGACTAAGCAGATAATAAATTCAAACTGAAAATTTATTTGTGTTTCGTAATTTAATTCTGTGACTGACTTGAAAATGTTACCGCTACTTTTCTAAAAATAAACATATTTCATGCAACTCCATACCGATAAAAGTTATTAACTGTTAATCATGATGAAACATTTCATACCATACACATACGTTTTAGAAAAAAAAAATCGAAACATTAATAAATTATGAAGTGGATAATATTTTATATTGTATTCTTCAATTTGTGGCGAAAAGTGAAAAAAAATCAATGTTAAAATGGCATAAAATGACATTTCAAACTCAGTTTAAATGCTGATTAAAATTAAAATTTTAAGGTGTTTATTCATTTTAAAAAATGATAAGAACTTGAATAATTTTGGTATTTTTTTTACTTTTTATTTACAAGCAATTTTCTATTCTATAATATTCCAAAAACATTCGTCGCAATATCGGTTCCTCTACTAACAACTACACTTAAATTTATCACCATATCATACGATATTTCTTTGAATTTTTCTGAGAACTATTCCATTTCATATAAACTTCCGTCAGTTTTATTTATTATTTTTTAATCCAGAAATATTTATATAAACATAATTTATATTTTAAAAACTACAGAAATAAATTGTCTTAAATATACAAGATTGTGACATATTAGAGCATTTAAATAATTAATCATCTTGAAATGTGCAGTAATAAAACTTTTAGAGCAACAAAACCATTTTTTGATAGATTTTTGACCGCTTTCCAAAATCTTGACGTTTTTGAAAAGTTTTGACGTTCGGTGTTATCAAGAACTCAGGCTATGAAACTGTATGTCAAACGTCACTCATGCATATTTCATATTTAAAAAAATAAAATAAAATAAAATCTCCATCGGGATGCGTTGCATGATTCAGTTAAAATCGAGAATAGGAACTGAAATATTTGAATACTTATCAAATATAGAAGGTTTTTATGTTTGGCAGATTTTAAATAAATGTTACAGGGTACATATAAGAATTCCTTGTAGCTCATTTTGTGCACATGGTATACGCTAATTTCACAAAATGAAGTTACTGACAAATATAATGAATAAGTGGTATTCTGAGAAACAAATAAAAATTTAAATAAAGCGTTTAACATTGCAAAAATTTCAACAAAAACCTTTATAGTATTTAAAAGGAGAGATATAATAAAAATTTAGTGCGAGGAAATATTAAGAGAAAATTAAGAACGTAAAAGATAAAATGAAAATAAATGAATTCCGGAGCATTTTTTTGTTTCGTCTATATCTCAAAAAATGGCTGAGTTATAGCATTTTGAATTTCTAACATGGCTGACATTTTGAAACGTCCTGAATTTTGTCACGCGATAAAAGGCGTATTTATGAACCGATTTGGATGTAACTTCGTTTATACATAGTACATACCAATGTCTCGTCCGAGTTCGTTGGCCAGCTTCATCCGCCATCTTGTTTAAAAATGGCGGCCATTTAAATTTTTAAGAAAAAATTAAATTTGAAATGTGGTAACAAAAAATTGAAAATTGAAAAAAATATTTTTTTTATATGTTTGACCTTGAAAATAAATGAAAATAAATGAATTCCGGAGCATTTTTTTGTTTCGTCTATATCTCAAAAAAATGGCTGAGTTATAGCATTAGGTAGCTTTCTTTACAAAAAAGCTACCTATTGCAGCCGTTCGGAGGAAAGCGATTTCAAAAAAGTTTGGTATATTTTCATCGATCATGACCCCCAGACCCCGAAACCACCCTCCGTTCAAAATTGATATATATATATATATATCTGACCTATGTCACACTGTAACTCCCGTAATTATGAACCGATTTCGATGTAATTCGGTGTGTACATAGTACATACCAATGTCTCGACCGAGTGCGTTGGCCAGCTTCATCCGTCGTTTTGTTTCAAAATGGCGGCCATTTAAAATTTTTAAAAAATTTTAAAACTTGAAATGTGGCACCAAAAAATTAAAAATGGAAAAATATTTTTTTCTTATGTATTTGACCTTTATACAAAGATTCCGGAGCAGTTTTTGTTTCGTCTATATCTTAAAAAAGTCCTTCCGGCCAGTGCCGGGAGGAAGAGGTAGCTTTCATATTCCTTATTTTTAAAAAGCCAACTTATATTATTCAAACACACGAAGCTCAATTAAGTGGAAACCGAATGTAGGAGATTCAATACTAATTTTTGTCAATACTAAATCATTATGAATGAGAATTTCGCAAAATTAGTCAGCTTTATCCAAGCTGCTTTTATTTAAAGTAACTTATATTTCGCTGCCAAATTTGGCGATTTCTTAAAGTGCCTGCCATTTTAAGACAACATGGTGGATGAGGCTAACCAGTGAACTTGGTCGAGACCTTAGTAATTGCTGTGCACATGCTCACTCACATCGGAATCGGTTGATACATACGAGTGCTGTCGCAGGCAAAAAATCAGATTTTTCAAAATGTCACCCACGTTAGAAATTGAAACTGCTATATCTGAGCTATTTTTTAAGATAAAGACAAACAAAATATGCTCCTGAATCCTTATATCAAGGTCAAATACTTAAGAAAGAAACCTTTTTCAATTTCTAATTTTTTTGCACCTCACTTTAAATATATATTTTTTTAATTTAATGGCCGCCATTTTGAAACAAGATGGCTGATGAAGCTGGCCAGCGAACTTGGTCGAGATATTGATGTATACTATCCACATGCCTTCTTCCATCGAAATAGGCGAATACGTGTGGTATCGCGAGACAAATACAAGATCGTTTCAAAGTGTTAGCCATGATAGAAATTCAAAGTGATATAATTCAACCACTTTTTAAGATATAAACAAAAGAACAAATTTTCAGAAACAAAAACTGCTCCAGAATCTTTGTATCAAGGCCAAACACATAAGAAAAATCTTTTTCATTTTCCAATTTTTTAATACCTCATTTTAAATTTTAAATTTAATTTTTTTAAAATGGCAACCCTTTTGAAACAAGATGGCGAATGAAGCTGGCCAACAAACTCGGTCGAAACATTGGTATGTACTATGTACAGACCAAGTTACATTCAAATCGGTTCATAAATACGCCTGTTATCGCGTGACAAAAATCAGGGCGTTTCAAAATGTCAGCCACGCTAGAAATTCAAAATGCTATAAATCAGCCATTTTTTAAGATATAGACGAAACAAAAACTGCTCCCGAATCTTTTTATCGAGGTCAAACACATAAGAAAAAATATTTGTTTCAATTTTCAATTTTTTGGTACCACATTTCAAATTTAAATTTTTCTTAAAATTTTAAATGGCCGCCATTTTTAAACAAAATGGCGGATGAAGCTGGCCAACGAACTCGGTCGAGACATTGGTCTGTACTATGTATAAACGAAGTTACATCTAAATCGGTTCATAAATAAGCCTTTTATCGCGTGACAAAATTCAGGACATTTCAAAATGTCAGCTTCGCTAGAAATTCAAAATGCTATAACTCAGCCATTTTTTAAGATATAGACGAAACAAAAACTGCTACGGAGTCTTTGTATAAAGGTCAAATACATAAGAAAAAAATATTTTTCCATTTTCAATTTTTTGGTACCACATTTTAAGTTTTAAATTTTTTTTCAATATTTAAATGGCCGCCATTTTGAAACAAAATGGCGGATGAAGCTGGCCAACGAACTCGGGCGAGACATTGGTATGTACTATGTACACACCGAATTACATCCAAATCGGTTCATAAATACGAGAGTTACAGTGTGACATAAGTCAGATATATATATATATATATATATTGATATATATATATATATATATATATATCAATTTTGAACGGAGGGTGGTTTCGGGGTCTGGGGGTCATGATCGATGAAAATATACCAACATTTTTTGAAATCGCTTTCCTCCGAACGGCTGCAATAGGTAGCTTTTTGTAAAGAAAGCTACCTAAAATGGCAGAGTTATATTAGGTAGCTTTCTTTACAAAAAAGCTACCTATTGCAGCCGTTCGGAGGAAAGCGATTTCAAAAAATTTTGGTATATTTTCATCGATCATGACCCCCAGACCCCGAAACCACCCTCCGTTCAAAATTGATATATATATATATATATATATATATATATATATATATATATATATATATATATATATATATATATATATATATATATATATATATCTGACCTATGTCACACTGTAACTCCCGTAATTATGAACCGATTTCGATGTAATTCAGTGTGTACATAGTACATACCAATGTCTCGACCGAGTTCGTTGGCCAGCTACATCCGCCGTTTTGTTTCAAAATGGCGGCCATTTAAAAATTTTAAAAAAATTTAAAACTTGAAATGTGGTACCAAAAAATTAAAAATGGAAAAATATTTTTTTCTTATGTATTTCACCTTTATACAAAGATTCCGGAGCAGTTTTTGTTTCGTCTATATCTTAAAAAATGGCTGAGTTATAGCATTTTGAATTTCTAGCGTGCTGACATTTTGAAACGTCCTGAATTTTATCACGCGATAAAAGGCGTATTTATGAACCGATTTGGATGTAATTCGGTGTGTACATAGTACATACCAATCTCTCGACCGAGTTCGTTGGCCAGCTTCATCCGCCATTTTGTTTCAAAATGGCGGCCAATTAAAATTTTTTTAAAAATGTAAAAAGTGAAATGTGGTACCAAAAAATTGAAAATGGAAAAATATTTTTTTCTTATGTATTTGACCTTTATACAAAGATTTCGGAGCAGTTTTTGTTTCGTCTATATCTTAAAAAGTCCTTCCGGCCAGTGCCGGGAGGAAGAGGTAGCTTTCATATTCCTTATTTTAAAAAAGCCAACTTATATTATTCAAACACACGAAGCTCAATTTAGTGGAAACCGAATGTAGGAGATTCAATACCAATTTTTATCAATACTAAATCATTATGAATGAGAATTTCGCGAAATTAGTCAGCTTTATCCAAGCTGCTTTTAATTAAAGTAACTTATATTTGGCTGCCAAATTTGGCGATTTCTTAAAGTGCCTGCCATTTTAAGACAACATGGTGGATGAGGCTAACCAGTGAACTTGGTCGAGACCTTAGTAATTGCTGTGCACATGCTCACTCACATCAGAATCGGTTGATATATACGAGTGCTGTCGCAGGCAAAAAATCAGATTTTTCAAAATGTCAACCACGTTAGGAATTGAAACTACTATATCTGAGCCATTTTTTAAGATAAAGGCAAACAAAAAATGCTCCTGAATCCTTATATCAAGGTAAAATACTTAAGAAAGAAACCTTTTTCAATTTCTAATTTTTTTGCACCTCACTTTAAATATATATATTTTTTAATTTAATGGCCGCCATTTTGAAACAAGATGGCTGATGAAGCTGGCCAGCGAACTTGGTCGAGATATTGATGTATACTATTCACATGCCTTCTTCCATCGAAATAGGCGAATACGTGTGGTATCGCGTGACAAATACAAGATCGTTTCAAAGTGTTAGCCATGATAGAAATTCAAAGTGCTATAATTCAACCACTTTTTAAGATATAAACAAAAGAACAAATTTTCAGAAACAAAAACTGCTCCGAATCTTTGTATCAAGGCCAAACACATAAAAAAAATCTTTTTCATTTTCCAATTTTTTAATACCTCATTTTAAATTTTAAAATACATTTAAAAAAAAATCGCAACCTTTTTTAAACAAGATGGCGAATGAAGCTGGCCAACGAACTCGGTCGAGATATTGGTATGCACTATGTACAGACCAAGTAATATCCAAATCGGTTCATAAATACGCCTGTTATCGAAAGACAAAAATCAGGTCGTTTTAAAATGTCAGCCACAATAGAAATTCAAAATATTATAACTCAGCCATTTTTTTAGATATAGACGAAACAAAACCTGTTCCGGAATCTTTGTATTAAGGTCAAACACATACGAAAAAATCTTTTTCATTTTCCAAATTTTTAGCATCTCATTTTAAATTTAAATTTTTTTTAATTTTTTTAAATGGCCGCCATTTTGAAACAAGATGGCGGATGAAGCTGGCCAACGAACTAGGTTGAGTTATTTGCATGTAGTACGTACACACCAAGGTACATCCAAATCGGTTCATAAATACGTCTGTTATCACGTGGCAAAAATCAGGGCGTTTCAAAATGTCAGCCACGCTAGAAATTCAAAATGCTATAACTCAGCCATTTTTTAAGATATAAACGAAACAAAAACTGCTCCCGAATCTTTTTATCAAGGTAAAACACATAAAAAAAAATATTTTTTCAATTTTCAATTTTTTGGTACCACATTTCCAATTTAAATTTTTCTTAAAATTTTAAATGGCCGCCATTTTTAAACAAAATGGCGGATGAAGCTGGCCAACGAACTCGGTCGAAACATTGGTCTGTACTATGTATAAACGAAGTTACATCCAAATCGGTGCATAAATACGCCTTTTATGGCGTGACAAAATTCAGGACGTTTCAAAATGTCAGCTTCGCTAGAAATTCAAAATGCTATAACTCAGCCATTTTTTAAGATATAGACGAAACAAAAACTGCTACGGAGTCTTTGTATAAAGGTCAAATACATAAGAAAAAAATATTTTTCCATTTTCTATTTTTTGGTACCACATTTCAAATTTCAAATTTTTTTAAAATTTTTAAAGGGCCGCCATTTTGAAACAAAATGGCGGATGAAGCTGGCCAACGAACTCGGTCGAGACATTGGTATGTACTATGTACACACTGAATTACATCCAAATCGGTTCATAAATACGAGAGTTACAGTATGACATAAGTCAGATATATATATATATATATATATTGATATATATATATATATATATCAATTTTGAACGGAGGGTGGTTTCGGGGTCTGGGGGTCATGATCGATGAAAATATACCAAAATTTTTTGAAATCGCTTTCCTCCGAACGGCTGCAATAGGTAGCTTTTTTGTAAAGAAAGCTACCTAAAAATGGCTGAGTTATAGCATTTTGAATTTCTAGCGTGGCTGACATTTTGAAACGTCCTGAATTTTGTCACGCGATAAAAGGCGTATTTATGAACCGATTTGGATGTAACTTCGTTTATACATAGTACATACCAATGTCTCGACCGGGTTCCTTGGCCAGCTTCACCCGCCATCTTGTTTAAAAATGGCGGCCATTTAAATTTTTAAGAAAAATTTAAATTTGAAATGTGGTACCAAAAATTGAAAATTGAAAAAATATTTTCTTCTTATGTGTTTGACCTTGATAAAAAGATTCGGGAGCAGTTTTTGTTTCGTCTATATCTTAAGAAATGGCTGAGTTATAGCATTTTGAATTTCTAGCGTGGCTGACATTTTGAAACGTCCTGATTTTTCTCACGTAATAACAGGCGTATTTATGAACCGACTTGGATGTACCTTGGTGTGTACATAGTACATACAAATATCTCGACCGAGTTCGTTGGCCAGCTTCATCCGCCATCTTGTTTCAAAATGGCGGCCATTTAAAAAAATAAAAAAATAAAAAAATTTAAATGAGATACCAAAAAATTGGAAAATGAAAAAGATTTTTTTTTGTATGTGTTTGACCTTAATACAAAGATTCCGGAACAGTTTTTCTTTCGTCTATATCTAAAAAAAAATGGCTGAGTAATAGCATTTTGAATTTCTCTTGTGGCTGACATTTTAAAACGACCTGATTTTTGTCACGCGTTAACAGGCGTATTTATGAACCTATTTGGATGTAACTTGGTCTGTACATAGTACATACCAATGTCTCGACCGAGTTCGTTGGCCAGCTTCATTCGCCATCTTGTTTCAAAAGGGTTGCCATTTAAAAAAAATTAAATTTAAAATTCAAAATGAGGTATTAAAAAATTGGAAAATGAAAAAGATTTTTTTTATGTGTTTGGTCTTGATACAAAGATTCCGGAGCAGTTTTTGTTTCTGAAAATTTGTTCTTTTGTTGATATCTTAAAAAATGGTTGATTTATAGCTCTTTGAATTTCTAGCATGGCTAACATTTTGAAACGATCTTGTATTTGTCACGCGATAACACGCGTATTCGCCTATTTCGATGTAAGAAGGCATGTGGATAGTATACATCAACACCTCGACCAATTTCGCTGGCCAGATTCATCAGCCATCTTGTTTCAAAATGGCGGCCATTAAATTAAAAAATATATATATATTTAAAGTGAGGTGCAAAAAAATTAGAAATTGAAAAAGGTTTCTTTCTTAAGTATTTGATCTTGATATAAGGATTCAGGAGCATTTTTTGTTTGTCTTTACCTTAAAAAATGTCTCAGATATAGCAGTTTCAATTTCTATTGTGGGTGACATTTTGAAAAATCTGATTTTTTGCATGCGACAGCACTCCTATATATTAACCGATTCCGATGTGAGTGAGCATGTGCACAGCAATTACTAAGGTCTCGACCAAGTTCACTGCTTAGCCTCATCCACCATGTTGTCTTAAAATGACAGGCACTTTAAGAAATTGCCGAATTTGGCAGCCAAATATAAGTTACGTTAAAGAAAAGCAGCTTGGAAAAAGCTGACTAATTTCGCGAAATTCTCATTCATTATATTGATAAAAATTAGTATTGAATCTCCTATATTCGGTTTCCACTAAATTGAGCTTCGTGTGTTTGCATGATATAAGTTGGCTTTTTTTAAATAAGGATTATGAAAGCTACCTCTTCCTCCCGGCACTGGCCGGAAGGCCTTTTTTGAATTTCTAGCGTGGCTGACATTTTGAAACGTCCTGAATTTTGTCACGCGATAAAAGGCGTATTTATGAACCGAATTGGATGTAATTCAGTGTGTACATAGTACATACCAATCTCTCGACCGAGTTCGTTGGCCAGCTTCATCCGCCATTTTGTTTCAAAATGGCGGCCATTTAAAATTTTTTTAAAAATTTAAAATTTGAAATGTGGTACCAAAAAATTGAAAATGGAAAAATATTTTTTCTTATGTATTTGACCTTTATACAAAGATTTCGGAGCAGTTTTTGTTTCGTCTATATCTTAAAAAATGGCTGAGTTATAGCATTTTGAATTTCTAGCGTGGCTGACATTTTGAAACGTCCTGAATTTTGTCACGCGATAAAAGGCGTATTTTTGAACCGATTTGGATGTAACTTCGTTTATACATAGTACATACCAATGTCTCGACCGGGTTCGTTGGTCAGCTTCATCCGCCATCTTGTTTAAAAATGGTGGCCATTTAAATTTTTAAGAAAAATTTAAATTTGAAATGTGGTACCAAAAAATTAAAAATTGAAAAAATATTTTCTTCTTATGTGTTTGACCTTGATAAAAAGATTCGGGAGCAGTTTTTGTTTCGTCTATATCTTAAGAAATGGCTGAGTTATAGCATTTTGAATTTCTAGCGTGGCTGACATTTTGAAACGTCCTGATTTTTCTCACGTAATAACTGGCGTATTTATGAACCGACTTGGATGTACCTTGGTGTGTACATAGTACATACAAATATCTCGACCGAGTTCGTTGGCCGGCTTCATCCGCCATCTTGTTTCAAAATGGCGGCCATTTAAAAAAATTAAAAAATAAAAAAATTTAAATGAGATACCAAAAAATTGGAAAGTGAAAAAGATTTTTTTTGTATGTGTTTGACCTTAATACAAAGATTCCGGAACAGTTTTTCTTTCGTCTATATCTAAAAAAAAAATGGCTGAGTAATAGCATTTTGAATTTCTCTTGTGGCTGACATTTTAAAACGACCTGATTTTTGTCACGCGATAACAGGCGTAATTATGAACCTATTTGGATGTAACTTGGTCTGTACATAGTACATACCAATGTCTCGACCGAGTTCGTTGGCCAGCTTCATTCGCCATCTTGTTTCAAAAGGGTTGCCATTTAAAAAAATTAAATTTAAAATTTAAAATCAGGTATTAAACAATTGGAAAATGAAAAAGATTTTTTTATGTGTTTGGCCTTGATACAAAGATTCCGGAGCAGTTTTTGTTTCTGAAAATTTGTTCTTTTGTTTATATCTTAAAAAATGGTTGATTTATAGCACTTTGAATTTCTAGCATGGCTAACATTTTGAAACGATCTTGTATTTGTCACGCGATAACACACGTATTCGCCTATTTCGATGTAAGAAGGCATGTGGATAACATACATCAACACCTCGACCAAGTTCGCTGGCAGATTCATCAGCCATCTTGTTTCAAAATGGAGACCATTAAATTAAAATATATATATATATTTAAAGTGAGGTGCAAAAAAATTAGAAATTGAAAAATGTTTCTTTCTTAAGTATTTGACCTTGATATAAGGATTCAGGAGCATTTTTTGTTTGTCTTTACCTTAAAAAATGGCTCAGATATAGCAGTTTCAATTTCTATTGTGGGTGACATTTTGAAAAATCTGATTTTTTGCATGAGACAGCACTCCTATATATTAACCGATTCCGATGTGAGTGAGCATATGCACAGCAATTACTAAGGTCTCGACCATGTTCACTGCTTAGCCTCATCCACCATGTTGTCTTAAAATGGCAGGCACTTTAAGAAATCGCCGAATTTGGCAGCCAAATATAAGTTACTTTAAATAAAAGCAGCTTGGATAAAGCTGACTAATTTCGCGAAATTCTCATTCATTATATTGATAAAAATTAGTATTGAATCTCCTATATTCGGTTTCCACTAAATTGAGCTTCGTGTGTTTGAATGATATAATTTGGCTTTTTTTAAATAAGGATTATGAAAGCTACCTCTTCCTCCCGGCACTGGCCGGAAGGACTTTTTTGAATTTCTAGAGTGGCTGACATTTTGAAACGTCCTGATTTTTGTCAAGTGATAACAGGCGTATTTATGAACCGATTTGGATGTACATTGGTGTATACATAGTGCATACAAATATCTCGACCGAGTTCGTTGGCCAGCTTCATCCACCATCTTGTTTCAAAATGGCGGCCATTTAAAAAAATTTTAAAATTTAAAATTTAAAATGAGATACCAAAAGATTGGAAAATGAAAAAGATTCTTTTCGTATGTGTTTGACCTTAATACAAAGATTCCGTAACAGTTTTTGTTTCGTCTATATCTAAAAAAATGGCTGAGTTATAGCAATTTGAATTTCTATTGTGGCTCACATTTTAAAACGACCTGATATTTGTCACGCGATAACAGGCGTATTTATGAACCGATTTGGATGGAACTTGGTCTGTACATAGTACATACCAATGTCTCACCGAGTTCGTTGGCCAGCTTCATTCGCCATCTTGTTTCAAAAGGGTTGCCATTTAAAAAAAAATTAAATTTAAAATTTAAAATCAGGTATTAAAAAATTGGAAAATGAAAAAGATAGTTTTTATGTGTTTGGCCTTGATAGAAAGATTCCGGAGCAGTTTCTGTTTCTGAAAATTTGTTTTTTTGTTTATATCTTTAAAAAAATGGTTGAATTATAGCACTTTGAATTTCTAGCATGGCTAACATTTTGAAACGATCTTGTATTTGTCCCGCGATAACACACGTATTCGCCTATTTCGATATAAGAAGGCATGTGGATAGTATACATCAATATCTCGACCAAGTTCGCTGGCGAGCTTCATCAGCCATCTTGTTTCAAAATGGCGGCCATTAAATTAAAAAAACTTATATTTAAAGTGAGGTGCAAAAAAATTGGAAATTGAAAAAGGCTTCTTTCTTAAGTATTTGATCTTAATATAAGGATTCAGGAGCATTTTTTGTTTGTCTTTATCTTAAAAAATGGCTGTGATATATCAATTTCAATATCTAATGTGGGTGACATTTTGAAAAATCTGATTTTTTGCCTGCGACAACACTCGTATATATCAATCGATTCCGATGTGAGTGAGCATGTGCATAGCAATTACTAAGGTCTCGACCGAGTTCAGTGGTTAGCCTCATCCACCATGTTGTCTTAAAATGGCAGGCACTTTAAGAAATCGCCGAATTTGGCAGACAAATATAAGTTACTTTAAATAAAGGCAGCTTGGATAAAGCTGATTTCGCGAAATTCTCATTCATAATGATTTAGTATTGATAAAAATTAGTATTGAATCTCCTATATTCGGTTTCCACTAAATTGAGCTTCGTGTGTTTGAATAATATAAGTTGGCTTTTTTAAAATAAGGAATATGAAAGCTACCTCTTCCTCCCGGCACTGGCCGGAAGGACTTTTTACAAACCATGCCTCACAACTTGTCTATACATATACATATATGCATTTATAAATTGTATATTTCATATATATAACCATTTGTGATGGAATAAAGTTTTAGCATGCAGAGGTACATGCTATTTTAAGAATGTACTTTGTCTTAAATTTAACATAATAAAGATCGAAAAAAGAAGAAAAAATATATTTTATTCTTTACAACTTAAGGCACAAATTTACCACAAAATTTTCTCAGCTATGGAATAAGACACAAGAACTAATAATCAAAACAAGGAAAACAGTAATAATAACGGAAAATTATTCGAAACTATCAAAAGCATTGCTTCAGACTTTGGCGTTTTCTGAAAAAAGGGCTCTCTTCATTATGATTCTCGTTTCCTAAATTTCAATTTTTAAACATCTTATCTTTAAAGATTTTTACTGACACACATGTTTATTATAATATAAATGTGTGTTTTAAATCTCTAACGCAATTTATCGATTAATGAGGATTTTTATCTCATGTTTGATAAGACGATGTTTTGCTTTCAATCGAAATAATCTTTAAGAATCCCGAGCGTATTGCAACTTGGTGAAGCAATTTTGCCCAAATTTTTACACCTACTTACATCAGTTATGATACCACAGAAATTGCAGTTTAAATGTTTCAACTTTGCATGCAATAATTATTCACACGAGAAATCGAAAATAAGAAAAAAGTACGTTATTGTTACCTTTATTATCCATACGTATTTTTTCTGACGGATAAAATTGGGTATTTTCTGTTAAATGCAACGTTCCTATCACCATGGAAGCTTTTCGACTCTTTTATTTTTGAACTGTATTTTAATATTTTAAAATGTTTCTATTTGCTGCGAAAATTTATAGTCTTATGAATTGAATAACCGGAGTTAAAAAAAAAAAAAATGTAAACATTGTACACAAAATATACAGCATGCCTTTATAGTTCCCCGTCACCCTCTTAATTTCGGAACGGCTGCTGCTATATTCATTAAAGTGTTGTCTAGGTATAGTAAAGTTGTCATGCGCTACTGAATAAAACCTATTTCGGCGCCACCTGGTGGAAAACTGAGTAGCTAGCATTCCTATCTCGAAAACGGAAAGCGATTGGGAAAAAATTCTTTACAAAGTTGTAGAGGATTGTCGATTTAGCAGGAAAAGACACCTTGTAGACATAAATTCAAAGAATAGAACGGCTAACACGCGCATTTCTTTTTTTTTGTGTGATTTTCTACACTGTGACGTGACAAAACGATCTTAAAAAAGAAAAGAAACAACTAGTTATAACAACATATCTTTATTTGAGATGTTCCAACTTATCAATGATATCCAACTTATCAACTTACGCAATGCACATTTGGATGCACATTTATACGAAAGATAATCATTTCTTCTTCCGTTCAAGTTTCGTGACGTCACAGTGTAGGAAAGCACGAAAAAATAAATACGCGTTTTAGCAGTTCTATTCTTCGCATTAATGTCCACAAGGCGTCTTTTCGTACTAAATCGACGATGCTCTACAACTTTGTAAATCACTTTTTTTCCTCTTTCCGTTTTCGAGATAGGAATCCTAACTCCGGAGCTTTTCATCAGGTGGCTCCGTAGGCGGTTTCATTCAGTAGTGCATGGCAACTTTAGTATACCTAGACATCACTTTTATGAATATAGCAGCAACCGCTCCGAAGTTAAGAGGCTGGCAATACTGAATTGAGCATACTTTATATTCCAGACAACTTTCAAAATGCTTATTAACACACAATTATCTGCTTAAAAGACGTCCATTTCAATAACATCACATTAAAAATATTAAACTATTTTTATATTATAATATTTTTCTTAATTTTATGGTAAAATACTTATAGATGAATGTAAGTATTTTACTTGTATTTATATCACTGTTATAGCTGTAGTTTATTATAAAATGTAGGGAAATCGTTTCGCGAAATTTTGATGCGACAGCCGTTAAAAAAATATAATTTTAATTTCCTCAATATAGTAAGGATTCTGAATCCTAAGGAGGAATGACTCATTTCTGTGCAGTCATAAATAAAATGCTTCAATTTCATGTATGAAAATGCACGTTTTCCTTATACAATTACTCGGTTAAAACAACAGATTTGGACATTTAGCCTATTCAATTGTTTCACAGATTTGTTTATTCATGGAAGTTAAATTAATTTATCTGTGTGATGTGCAACTTTGATTTTAATCTAAACTAAATATAAAAGGGAAAAATACATCCCTTTAAACGATCACTCTAATATGTTTTGCATTTATTATGAAATTGCTGATGGAAGCATTGTGTCTTTCTTTGTTTCGGGTCGACTAGTTTTTTATTCATTTTCTGCGCGCGAAGATTGGGTTTACTGCTAGTATTGAAAAAAATTTTTTTTTCACAGATTAGGAAGTGGTGGTCTAGATTCCGGTAGTATTATAACAATAGTAATAACCATAGCACTTAGAGGTTGTTTTATTCTCAATTATAATAAGACTGATTTAAATAACTTGCATATCTATTTCTACACCGTATATTTGAATTATTTCACTTCAAAGTAAATTAAATAAAGTTTCGTCATTTAAATTTCATTATTATGAGAATTTGGATTACAACTGTTTTTTGTTTCTATTTATTTTAGACGTTATGCAATTTTACGAACTGGAAAATTGAAATTCCTTCAATAAAAATAAACATCAAATAACTAACTATTTGATTTTTTAAAACAAAAATTTGAGAAGTATTTAAAATTGTTCCCACTCGGGGTGCATTTTTGCATTTCTTTGTAACAGAGCTTTGCTCACCTTAATTATTCACATTTAAATTTTGCTTCATGCTGTTCCAAACAGGCAAAAAATTCGAATTCTTTCAGGTAATTTTTATATATTTTAATTTTTGAGAATTTATTCGGGTAGTTCTATATTTATAGAATTTTTTTATGATAAAGTAAATTTTGTTAGAATACCACAACATACTTAAATTGAGATATTGATTTCAAGTATATGATGGTATAAAAGATGGGAAAATATTAATGTAAAATAAATATGATTTATGAGGGAAAAAAAACAAACATATGATTAACTTCCGAAAGCACTATAAGTAACACTATTTTGGATCGAAGTACGAAACTTTTTTACGCATTTTCGCCATTATTCTGATAATTTTTCATAATCAATTTTGCTTTCTTTACATGTTTTTATACCAAATCCTTTTTATCCATGTACTCGTTAAGTAGTTTTTTAGATATTCTGCCAACATTTTTCTTACACATTCCAAGAGGTTCTCTAGATTAGTTTAGTTATATGTTAATCAATCTTCCAAGTAGCTAAATGAATATATATTAATAGATCTAGAACTGTCATTATAGTATAAAAAGAAAAATCCAACGTTACTTTATTTTAGTAATTATATAATTCAACTGAACTATCTCTTAGATTTAAACCAGGCTTTAAAACTTGAAATTTCATTACAATTATTTCAAACATTTACTTACTGTAAAATTATAATAAAATTGAATGTGAAGCATCCGTTTATAAAATGAAATACATATTTGAAATAAAAGTTTAAATAATGTCAATCAAAACCTTAATTTTTCTTCTTTCCTTGATAATTTCTCTGAATATTAAAACATGTGCAATTACTTGAACGCCAGACTCAAAAAAAGTAAAAATGTTTTCCAAAATGAACTTTGATGCAATCGATAAAGATTCATTGTTGCTATGATAGTCAGTATTCATAAATCAATTTTAAGTTAGTGTAAAACATGTTCTTTAATTAATTGTAAAATAAATGATTTTTTATTATCATCTTAATAGATCTTCAATGATGATGTGCCATGACATTCTGGGACATTGGGGATAACTATTCGTAAGGATAATAATCCTTAATAATAAAGGACAATAATATTTCACATTGTTATATTAGTGCTGTTTGCTTTTTACTGAATTATCAGTGAAAAATATATGTACTATTGTCAAAATAGTGCACATAAAATAATGATAATATACTACGTTAAAAATTTTCACTGAGTTCATGCTTAAAACAGAAAACTTTAAAAGCGTTCTATAAAAAGTAAATATTGCTATAGAACAGAGAAAGAGAACAGGCACACTTTTATGGATGTTAAAATAATCATTTTTAATTGCTAAATCATAGAAAACATGTGTTAATTAATATAATCACCCCGAGGTTCTGAAGAGATTATCGCTGGGATAAATGTTTCTTAAAATAAGAAGTTTGTTAAGTATTTTTAACAAGCATGTTATGTAAAAAATAACTTTTCTTTTTGCTAATGTTGCAAAAAACCTAGCATCATTTTGTTTTCAGAATTACTAGTATTTAGAAAAAAAAACAAGTGGTAGCCCATGTAAATTATGTTTGCGGTTCTAGCTATAAAGATTAAATTGTATTCTTTTAAATTGTAAATATTTTATTCAGTAATGCAGATTACATCATAACTAAGTAGATAAAAAATCCCAGCTGAAGATTTATTTATGTTTTGTAATTTATTTTTAATCAGTGACTAACTTGAAAAATGTTGCCAACTTTTCTAAAAAATTATATCTTTCATACAACTCCATACCAATAAAAGTTATGATTTCTTAACCATAAAGCAAACATTTCATACCATACTCATACGTTTTTAAAGAAAAATACCCTTAAAAATTGTCATAAATTATGATGCGGATAATATTTTATATTATATTCTTCGATCTGTATGGCGAAACGTGAAAAAAGAGATCAATGATGGCATAAAATGACATAAAATGGCATAAAATGATATAAAATGGCATAAAATGACATTTCAAATTGAGTTTAAATGCTGATTAAAATGAAAATTTTAATGTTGTTATTCATTTTAGAAAAGGATAACAACTTGAATAATTCTGACATTTTTTTATTTTTATTTACATTCAATTTTCTATTATATAATCTTAAAAAAATTCATCACAATATTGGTTCCTCTACTAACTACTCTCTTAATCTTATCACAATGTCAAATGTCATTTCTTTGAATTTTTTCTGAGAATTATTCAATTTCACATAAATTGTTCAAATCATCAAATGTTTTATTTGTGCAGTTAACATCCAGAAAGGTTTATATAAACATAAGTTATATTTTAAAAATTACAAAAACAAATTTTCTTAAATATACAAGTATGAGACTTATGTTACAGAATTTAATGATCAATCAACGTGAAATGTGCAGTAATAAAATTTTGATCTAAAGGTCTTAAAAACAAAAACGCTTTTGATAGATTTTTTAACCGCTTTCCAAAATCTTGACTTTTTTGAAAAGTTTTGACATTCGCTGTTATCAGGAACTCAGGCTATGCGCTGGATGTCAAAATTTCACTCATGCATATTTCGTATTAAAATAAAAAAGCTCTATCGAGATGCGTTGCATGATTCAGTTTAAATTAAGAATAGGAACTGAAGTTGAGACATCAAATATAGAAAGTTTTTATATTTGGCAGTTTTGAAATAAATGTTACAGGATATACATAAAAATTACTGACAGATATAATGAAAAGATGATATTCTGAATACAAACAAAAATTTAAACAAAGCTTTTTACATTGCAAAAATTTAAACCTACAGCTTTATAATTATTTAAGAGATGTAATACAAAACTGATGTGTGAAAACATTAAGGGTAAATTCTAGAAGAAAGTGAAAGATAAAATGTAAAATTAAAAAATACATCATGATAAATTACATTTAAATTCATTTTTTTAAAACATATCACCCAAATTATGTATACATAGATACATGCATTTATAAATTATATGTTTCAAATATATAACCATTTACCATGGAATAAACTTTTACGATGCAAAGGTTAGCTCAGAATGTTCTTTCTCTTAAATTTAGAATATTAACCCATTTGTGCTTGGCGTCCTAATTTTGGGACGCTTTCTTAAAAAAATTCCCATTACAAGCTGAATTATGATATCCTTTCAAAACTTACTAAAATATATCCTTAGTCTTTGATTTCAACATTTATCCATAAATGGCAGTACATTTTTAAGAATAAAAAGGTGAAATAAATGTTTGTTGTAGCGCAAAGTTGGATTTTCTTCAAATAAAATGGCGCGTAAGAAAAAGTAAGATATTTCTTTTATTTTTTTTTATCAATTATTTTATAAGTGGTATTATTTATAAGACGAAGCATTATTTTAGAATACGTATTTTTGCATTTTTTCAGATTTCTATTTTTTTGTTCGAATTTGAACCTTTATATATCGTCCCAATTTTGGTACGCTAGGCACGAATGTGTAGGGGTTTTCTCCGTTACTGTCTATGCATTAAATGTATGTTTTATGCCATTTATTTTGTTACAAAATGGTTACATACCATTCGGATTATTATTTGGTTACTAGATGGTACCCGTCAAGATTTGACGGTAAATAACTTGAATGTTCCATTAGAAAAATTCTTGAATTTTTAATGAATTGCTTTTAAATTGTGAGAAATTTCTGTATTTCATAAGTGATTCCTATTTCTTTAAAGCGATAGAGGGTACAGTCAGCCAAACCTATTCAATGAAGTCACAGAATTTGAACTTTATAATTTACAACCAATTATGCTTCTTGTTACCAGAAATTTAACTAAAATTAGTGCATAGAGCATTTATTTTTATTTACTATGGTCTCATTTCTTTCGAAAAAAAATAGCAGTATTTTTTTTATTTATTTATTATGATTTTTTAACTACATGACCATTAAAAACTGCCATGAATTTTATTTTTATCAGTCTCATTCTCTAAAAGCCCAAATTTGAAACTTGGTGCAGCATATAATTTTTATTGCTTGAATTTTATTTTACATTTTTATACATTTTTTAAATATTAAACAATGGATATCGAGGTAATTTTTTTAATAGTTCTTATATGAATATCTTTCTTTCTTTCCGTTTCCTTTTTTTAAGGAAAAGATGGGCAAACTTTTCTTTCTGACACACACACACACATATATATATTTGATAATGGTCAGAAGATCTAACAAAAATTGTAGATGAGCTCAATTTAATTGATAATTACATTAAAAATACTTTAGCTTAAATTTTTAAATATAAAATAATAATAATTATTGTTATTTTAAATATTGCTCAGCGTTAAATTTTATTTAATTATAAAGCATTCAAATAATAATAATAATAAAACAGAAATCATATAACTTCTGCTGCTAATAAAATATAACATTATTGAAATAAATTATCGCGAAAAATATTGCAGAAATCATTTTGCCGGGCGTTGGATTCGAATCTGCTATCAACTACAAAATATCCGCACTTTAAACTGCTGCTTTAGGCCTCTCAGCCACAGAGAACTCGTTCCTAATTCCTCTAAATTGAACCAGGGTTGATGCAGGTGCAGATGTCCCGAAATGGGTCTACTGAAAATTTTACCTTTGCGTTTTAATATATATGATGGTTTTATAGTTTTTGAAGGTTTTAAAAAACTGAAGAAGGATAGATGTTATACAACGTAGGTTAAATAAGGCAGTTGTTCGGCTTATAATACGACATCGGAATGCTTAAGCCTAACATGGCCGAAATAAAATGGCTGATTTTAACGAAAGATTATCAAGATCCGGATGAGTTCACTCCGGAAGCGTTATACACTTTGCGCCATTATATATATAATAAAATTATTATTCGGATTATTATTTGGCTATTCTTTGTTATTACTATAGGGGGAACAGGGGCTGGACTCGGTTCAAGAACTAGACACCCACCCCTTCCCACCCTTAGCTATTGGCTTAGTAAAAAATTATATCATACCGTTATGTTTTGTACTAGTTTAGTACTTGACACCCTGAGGTTACTAAAATATATAAAGCAGAATCTCCATTATCCGACGAAATTGGGACCAAACCGACAGCTGATAATCAAATATCCGTATAATCGAGAATTTATCAATAATCATCTAGTTTAATATGCAACATCGTCATCGAACTGCTATTAGGGCTATTTGAACTGCTTAATAAATATCTAAATTTAAATTATACATGAAAATAATTTTATTTGTTTAGAACAGGGACGTGTACACAGAAGGGGGGGGGGGGGTGAGGAGAGTATAATTATACCGGGATCAGATCTTGTCGGAGCTCAAGCTAATTTCAATGGGATTCGAAGAAAGGGGAAACAAAATGCTTATTGTCTGAGCACAGCTCCGGCTTCCCTGCAAAAATTACACTTGCTGTTAACACGATAGCGTCCAAAATATTTGACGCATCGACACAAAAAATGAGCTGGACGTTGGTAGTGCCGAAATCTCGGTGCGTATTGAAAATCATAAATATTCGTCAACCCTAACAGCCTGAAATTTTTTTCTGACTTCAATGTCATATACGCAACGAGTATTTAACTGGCGCCAAGGTGTCGTTATTTTGCTTGATATGGTAACCGGGATGTTATTGTTTGTGCTGTTGAAGTTTTCGCCGAATTGGCGTGGGAAAAAAGTCGCGCCAGTATGACATCAGTGCCTTTTAAATATAACAGCCTCAATGGGTAATTTCATCAAAATTACATATCTTGATTAGGTATAATAAATTATACAGTTTAATTTTTTAATATTTTGAACAGTCGAAGTGTGTGGAATTAGTGTTTTGGTAACTTTAAGACTAAGTAGTAACCTATGTATGAGTTCCTTTTTAAACAATTTCTTTCGTCGAAATTCGACGAGATTCATCCCGTTATTAAATAAAACATTAGCTCCATTGCTGTAAAATATGCATTTTAACCTCATACGGATCATTATGGAGTCGATGACCTGAGATATAGATTGCCCCCCCCCCCTTTCCCTACATTCTACGTATGTAACAACCACTTTTTTTCAAACTTTTCATTCTTTGTAAGCTTCCAAATCGATGCAATTCATTTTGAATTTTAAATTAAGAGAAACGAAAAGAAAATCAGATACAGAAAATACGATTTTGGGCATTAGTCGAACGGCTACGAGTGATACTCAAAGAATTGGAGAAAAATATAATGTAATGTATGCATTACTTATATGTATGTATTCTTATGTATGTATGTTTGTATTCAGACGAATGTATGTTTCTATTGGGAAAATTTCGTAATCGGGTTTGTAGATAATTTCATAATTTACTGAGCATTGTTTGATGCGCAAATTTAACAATTTGGTAGCGGTCCCAATTACTGAAGATTTTTCAATTTTTTTAATTCATCGTAAGTGAATATATTTCAACTGAAATGCAAGTGAACATTCTGAAGTAAATGAGATAAGCTTTTTTTTTTTTTTTTTTTTTTTTTTTTGTCAAGATGTACACTAGAAAACAGAAATATGTAGATTACAAAATAAAAAATTCCTGTACGGGTTGGAAAATTTAGCTTCCCTATTTCTTGGTTTTAAGATTTTAGCTGATTTTACTTGAGAACACGAAGTTAAAATGCGAAGAACCCGGTTAGAGAAGAATCATCAGTACTTAATTTCAATGGAAATTTCGCCAAATTAGTCAGATACAGCCAAACTGGCTTAATTTGTGACGACATATATGTTTGGTCGCCAAATTTGGTGATAGTTCGTCCAAATGTGGCGATGCTTAGCAATAAATGCGACGTTAATGTATATGACTATGATCACTTATGCTTATGGTCGGAAAAATGGATACAACAATGAAAGATAATTCGTGAGAAATCATATTCACTAAAAGTCATAAATCAATCCCTGATTTCTTTTTAATCTGATACCTAGATTTAGTGTACATTTTAAGAAATATACATATTTTATATGTGCAACGTTATACACAGAAGTTTCGAAAATGACGGTTAAAACAAAGTAATTCAAATGTATAGAATTATTCAGCTTAATTCTATGTGGAAAAGTCGCAGAAAAATAACCCACATGCTTTCGAATATTTTTAGAATAACGATATAACAACAACTCAGATGAATAAAGGATCAAGTTTGATAGAGGAGTATAGCAGACTATCTATGAGTGTGTGTTACATACGTGTTAAAAACCTTTACCTGTTGCCATATTAAATAAGTGTGGGCTGTGCCAGACAAGCAAGTCTTTGAAGGAGCTTTGAAGTTTTCTGCCGCTAACTCGATGGATCATGTTCTCAAAGATCGGAGCTAAATTAAAAAAATCAAAATTTCTCAAATACATCCGGGGATAATTCTTTATCTTTACCGTAGATTCTCTTACCCAATGGTTTCTCTTTACTTTTAACATTTCTGAATTATTCTAAAGAACAACAAATTATGCAGTATGAAAATTTTGATAATTCTGACATCGGATTTACAGATGAGCAGCAGAAGATACTTCAGTTATGCACTGAACAGCTTTTGTCTTTGGAAACAAAGGCTACAAATTTCCTTAAGCCAACTTTTATTATTGGAAAAGGAAGGGCTGTAAAAAATACAAAATTCAAAGAAATTAGTAAAACGATCATAGAGCAGTTAGGATCAGAAGCTATCATTCTTTTGGCACTAACAGGTACTGCTGCATTTAATGTCAAAAACAAGGTAACTCACTCAGTGCTTAAAGCACCAACGTGTTTTAAATAGTTCGCTAATTAAAAAAGCCAGCAATAAATCTACAGCTCAGAATGGATACAGTGACATTTCTCATTATTGACGAATTTTCAATGATAGGATGTCGTCTTATGGCTGACCTTGAACAAAGATGTCGCGAAGGTAAAATAGATAGGCATTTAGCCTTTTAGAGGCTTATTTGTTTAAATCCTTGGACGTATTAGGTAGTTACATAGCGTAAAAGACATATCACTATGTAAGAGACATTCTATAAAAGTTATTTTGGTTCTTTGCGGACAAAAAATGCTTAGAGATTTAAAAAAATGTTTCACATTAACTAACTCATTGAGACAAAACGACGATCAGCAGACACAGTTCCTAAAGACTCTTAACTCACTTTTCGTGAGTCAAGTTTTAGACTACCTCTCACCCCTTATGTAACGATGCAAAGATGTACTGTTTTCGGCTAACATGAAGATTTGAAGATGCCACATGTCTTTTTCTCAAAACCAAGCAAGCTAAAGAATATAATCAAGCAGTACTTCTTAAATCAAAGCGGAGGCCAATGACAAAAGTTTTAGCAGATCACAATGATTAAATAGCAAGATGGAGTGAAGATGATCACGCGTCTGGACTTCAGGCTGAACTTTCCTCAGCAGCTGGATGCAGGGTTATGCATTATGCTACATACCAATATCTGAACGGAGTGAGGATTGGTAAACGTAAGTACGATAAAAGATATTGCCTATGGCCCACGATTTCAACCTCGAGGCTTGCCACAGGTCATAATAGTTCATTTTGTTGAGTATCACGAGCCATTTCTAACTGTATTTTTTTTTTAAACAAACCTATTTGTAAATATTGGAAAGAAGAAAAAGCCTCATTCTCCCGAAGTTAGTTTCCTTTAACTGTTGCATACCTTACCACCATACACAGATCCTCGAGTTTAACATTGTCAAAAACTGCTTTAGATATTCATCTAAAGGTGTTGTCACATAAAACAACTTGTGTCATTTTTATTGTATTTTGTCATTTAGAGAAAGTTCTAATGGAAGCAATTTTCGCTAAGTACAGGCTTTACTCAAATTGGAAGTATGGGAGCACTTGCTGACAGATTAGCATTTGTGCATTACCCGAGGCAACTGACGACTGAATTAAACACTTTAAAATAAAGTATCGACGATTGTTATTTCAAATTTACTTTTATACTATTAAACAGTCATCTAGAAAATAAAACACTTTTTTTAAATAATATCTTTTAAGTTTACACGCCTCCATGCTCCGACATTTCGGCCTGACGGATACTAGTATATACTCGTGGTTTGGAAAGGAACACTTGCATACACAAAGAATATGAAAGTAAAAAAAAAAAAGTTGGAAAAAATTCCGAGTAACGACATCGGTATACAGAGAGTTCCGGTTACACGAGCGTCGTATAATAGAAGTTCTACTGTACGATATATACTCGTGTGTAAAACGAAGAATTTTTGAAAATTTTCTGCAAGTAAATTGGGAGGGGGGGGAGGGTAGACTTATACGCGAGTCAATTACAAAAGCCAAAAAAAAAAAAAAAAAAAAAAGCCTTCGTATACTGTAAAAGTTTGATTTTTTATGTGTATAACTAATAAAATACTATATAAAATATACAAATAATAATAATTTCTTATTAAAAAATTTTCAATGATTTGTTTTTGTTTACTTACTAATTTTTCACATTAGTAAGTGGTGTAATATTTGGTTTGATTTTGTGCGAAATTGAAGTAAAAAGTTAGGAGGTCGATATACACGAGTTTTTGATTTTTTGCAGAATTTCCATTCAAAAGTTAATGGGTCGGCGTATATGCGAGTATATACGGTATATATACTCTATTAATAATTATTGATTAGTATAAATTTTTACTGTATCAATTTTTACTATACCAATAGCTAATGGTGAGGAGGAAGGGGGTCTTGTTCTTGAGCCGACCTCAGCCCTCCCCTCCCCCTTATAGTAATAATAAAGAAATTTTTATTGTCAAATAATAACCCGAATGATATAGGGTCAGGTGGGGGAAAGTGGTCATAAAAACAGGCTTTTCAAACTTTCAGAGGATATAATCATCAGAATTTCTGTGATGTTTTCTAAAATTTTGGGTGTTATTTTACATTACATTACTCTAGAGTACATCCATATCCCTTTCAGAAATATTTTTGGGGAATAACACCTTTTTATAGCATATTTTTCCAGGCATGTTTTTATGACCACTTTACCCCAGGGGGTGGGGTAAAGTGAGTAGTGCATGGGGTAAAGTGGTCACATTGAAAAAGTGTAATAAAAAAATAAACTAATGAATAAAAAGTGACATTTTATTATTTACAAATATTTTAAACAACCTTTATAATAAGTTATCTGCCATTTTATTTTATTAAAGTGTAAATTTGTAATGTTAAAATTGTTTGTTGTTAAAATTTGGTTCTTCAAGGATTTTGATCACATCTGATTCTGGAAAAGTATAATGATTGCCAAATTTGGATTTTTTTTTAACATACTTTAAGAAAAATAATCATGTTTTTCCCAATTGCTTTATTGATTTCTTCATTTCATATCTTAGCAACACTCAAGGTCCTAGAGATATGGTGTGAGATGTCATCTTTAGCGATTATAAATGGATTCAAAAGAGAATGTTGACTAGGGATATTTTGTCGTTGTTTTTTTCCTTTTGGAAATTTAAGCAACTTTTAAGTATCCCATTCCCCTTGTTATTTTTGCAGATATAATGCAAGTGTTTTTTCTGTCAATACTACTCTGATCTTGGACTGAACACATTTCCTTTTCCTTTAAAACTATGTCTAACAATTCTATTCACATCTGAAATGAGTGCAGATAATGTTGCCAATGTAGATTATTTTAAATTGTTGTTACATATTTTGCAGTCTGCTTTCTTGATACTGTTTCTTTAAAATTCCTTTCCAGGTTTTTTTTAATGGGGGAAAATACACCTAGATCTAATGGTTGTAGACTATGACTAGTATGAGGTAGCAGGCAGAGTATTATAATATGATTGTCGATAGCTATTTTTCACAGCATCATAATTCATTTATGTCCATCACAATCATAAATAAAAGGGCAGGCTTTTGTAAGCTTTCGGTGTACTATCTACTTAAAAAAATGATCCATCCAAGATTCAAGTACAGAATCCTGCATCTATCCAGATTCCATGATTCATACAATGCTCCTGCACGACCACCCTTTATCCATAATTCATATATACTCACTCATAAACGGCGAATGGAAGAATGTAATAACCACTAGCTGATATGCCAAAAGGAACACTAAACATTATCTTTCCTTATCCTTTGATTTCTGAATTTTATATAATGCATTGCATTGCGTACAATTTTTTAAACTGAACTATTTTGGCTATCCATATCCATTCCAGCCTCATCAACATTAAAAATTCTTTCAGGATTTTCTTGTGGACTATTTTCTTATATAATACAAGTATGGGTATTAGAAAAAGTAGTTAATGTGTTGGTTGTTAAATTAGTTGATGTAACCTTTGCAAGCAATTCGGGTTTACACTTAGTTAATTCATTCACTATTCTGAACCTATTAAAAATTAAACCTAACCCTTTTTAACCCCCATATTATAAACTATTATTAAATAATAACTATTTGCAGTTAGTTTTTAATAGTTATTAGTATTTAATAAACTGGCATTGTATATAATGAATAATTTAACCCAGATCAAATATCTATAAGTTAAGCCTAACCCTATGACCACTTTACCCCATGTAACTAAAACTATTATGAAATAAAATCTGTGATAAATATAACTTAGCTATAAATGAAAATATGTTCTTGAGATATGTGAAAAGCTTTCTGAACTGCCAATTTAACAAAATTTGGGATAAACAAAATGCAGCAGAAAAGTTAATTAAAGAGTTAAAAGAACAAGGTGTAACAAAGACAGACAAAATGAGTGCTCAGTGGCTCAAACATGTTACTAAAAATGTTTTTTTGAGTGAGAAACTTTGATCAATACTTAATAAATCTAAAATTAAAAAAAAAATTATTCAAATTTCTATATTAGTCAGGATTTTAGCCCTTTTTATGAATTATGACCACTTTACCCCGCCTGACCACTTTACCCCACCTGACCCTATAACCTTTTTGAAACATATCAAATGGCATAAAACATAGATATAATGCTTAGACAGTAACGGAGAAAACCCCTACCCATTCGTGCCTAGTGTCCCAAAATTGGGACGTTTAGATTTTTATGTGTTAACTAAATATTTTTTCAAAGATAATTTTTTTATTATTTTTTACGTTCATTTTACACCATTTACTATAATTAAGCCCATTATTGAGTTGAAAAAAAAACATCAGGCACTAATGGGTTAAAGATCGAAAAAGAAGAAAAAATATGCTTTTCTTCGTTTGAAGGTAAGGCAAAAATTTACCACTAATATTTCTCAGCTGTAGAAAAAGACATGAGTACTAATAATTAAAACAACGAAACAGTAATAAAGAAGGAAAATTATTCGAAACTATGTACACAATTGTCTCAAACTTCATCGTTTTCTGAAAAAAAGAGGCCTTCTTAATTATGTTTCCCGTTTTCTAAGATTTCAATTTTTGACCAATTAATTTTTAATAATTTTTACTGACACATTTTTCTGCTTTATAATATAAATGCATCTTTTAAATCTCTAAAGAAATTTATTAATAGAGATTTTTTCGTGTTTGATAAGACGAACTGTTTGCTTTCAATCGATCTTAAATTTAGGAATGCATTAATTTCAGCACATCGCATTTATACAATTAATTACATGTGAATTTAATCGCAATTAATTACATGCATTAATTTCAGCACATCGGGGCTCAAAATCAGTACAAAGTATTTTATTGTTCCCTTTAATATTAACAAATATTTGTTCTGATGGATAAAATTGCGCATTTTCTGTTAAACACAACATCTTTAACCATGGAAACATTTCGACTTATATTTGAACTGTATTTTAACATTTTATAACATTTCTATTTGGTATGCAAAATTATAGGATTATTCTTCGTATAAATATAAATCATTTTAACCGGTGAAGCACATGCGCGAGTACTGCTACTTACTCGCTTCCAGTGCCACATACGCAAAATGGTGACTCCTGAGCATAAAGCCTTATTGCTTTTCTGAATATTTAAAATTGTTAGACCCATGCGATTTTTTACTTCGGGGTTTTATAAAAGATCGTGTCTACCTAATGATTTGCTAGAGTTGAGACACACAATTGAAGATGCTACACTGTAAAAAAAGGGACTAAAAAACGAAGATTCTACTGACAATCAAGACGCCAGTATTATTTCCGTATTTTAACGAAAAATTTCCCCCTAAATTCCAGAAAACCGGAAAATGTTCTGTAATTTATGGAGAAAAATTTCGATAAAAATACGTATTTCTGGAATTTCTGGAGGGAAATTTCCGTTAAAATACGGAAATAGTACTGGCCTCTCGATTGCCAGTAGAATCTCCGTTTTCTAGTCCGTTTTTAGGGTTCCGCTCTTAAAAAGTAAAAACGGAACCATTATAAGATCACTCCTGTGTCTGTCTGTCACAGCCATTTTACTCGTAAACTAAAGACCATTGACCCACATATTTTCAGATTAATAAACATTCATAAATATATTTAGTAAAAAAAGTAGAGGGGCTAATTGTGCTACTTGAAAAAAAAATATTTTCTTTGTATATCATGTGGGGTATCCTGTGAAAGCTTTTGTAACGCTGAACTCAAAAATACATTCCTTTTAATTTTAGGTATTATATTTTCAAAGGTATTGTTGAAAATGCAAAGCAAAAATATGTCCCCCCCCCATCTAATTTCGAATCTACTAAAACTAAAATTATGAAAAAATTAGAGCTAGTAGACGTTAATGTAAACCTTGCCGGAAAGTTATAGCGATTACCCTAGGTCACATAGTTTTTGAGTAATTAGCATTTTTCTGTTATACACAAATTTCGATTTACGGGCATTCAGAAAAATTGTTGAGCATCGCTGAATATACCTATCGTTGCAGAAGAATAAAAGCATTGTTGATAATGATTTTCGAAAAAAAATCATCGGTAATTAGCCGAGATATTAACCCTTAAAGGTACGGTCATTTTGGACATACACAAGGACAGGGGCGGCGTACTCTGTGCCTAGTTAACAACTTTTAATGATATATATGTGTAATGTAATGTCCAGTAACAGTATAAAAGCAATAAACGTCAAATTGTTAAAACAATACTAATTTAAGGGGTCTCGGGACTCTAAAAAGTGGAAAAAATGAAAAAAAAAACCCATTTTTAACATTTAATGTCTTAAAATGTATATGATTTTAAAACACAATTTTAATTGGAATAAAAAATTGCCAGACACAGAATTAGTATCTATAGGGGGCTCGAAACTGTTAGACATTTGTCGAACAAAAAATTGGCATAACAGTTTACGCGCAGGATTACAAAATAAATATTGCAACTACAATGAAAATTTTGGTGCTTACTTATACTTCAGATTGTAATAATTTCCCTGAACTTAAATAAATTTGTATTTAAAGCATTTTTATATTTTTAATGCAATGTTGCATTTAGCTAATACAAAACTTTGAAAATTTCATCAGTAAAATCACCTAAAAAAATATTTTTTGAACAATAAAAAGGAAATTTTAGGTTCAGTTTATACAGAATAACATGAAATATATGCTTTGAAAATTTCATGAAAAAATATTCAAAAGTTTTTGAGGTATCCTTCAGGTTATGCCCAAAAAACGCCATTTGGAAAATAATGACTTTAAAGTTTCGGAAACGCCGCTTCAGCTATTGAGCGGGTATAATTCTAAAAGCCAAAACCTCTGTTCTACTGGGAATTTCAACGAAACAATTATAACAAAATATTCAGAAAATATAGGAGTTTAACACCTAAAAAAATTATAATTTCTTAAATTTTGAAGCTTTAAGAGTCCTGCGACCACTTAATCCTTTCAGACACGGAGTAATTCTGTTTATAAACTTATGAAATAATGAACTGACACCAGAATTTATAAACGAATTTATTAGAAAATGCGAACTTGCTTATTTTCACGTACATGATAAAAGGAAAATTTTAATTAAATATTCTTGGTGCCGTTTGTCTGTTTTGGAATTAAATTTAGGTATCCGTTTTTTAAGGGCATCGCCCTCGAAAGATTTAATTAGAATGAATCGCATAAATACTGTGGGATTCGCGATAGTTTGCATTGATTGTATCTCTCAATAAGCCTCGAGTGACTTTAAAAGTTAATTAAACAACTATCTGGAAAAACGCGGCCCTGACCAAGGCGGCGTTGCAACATTGAGACCTCAATTCGAAGCGCGCTTAGCACAATGCCAAATTTAAACTTTGAACAAAGGTTTTGTTTTAGCTACACTGTAGAAATAAAGGTTATTACTACGCTGAATTTAGTTTCATGAAGTGCCAAATGAAGTTTAACTATGCACTGCTTTTATTGTCAGTACCGAATTAAGTTCATCATAAACAGATTAGGATAATATTAAAAGAAGAGTTATACGAATAGCTATATTTGATATTATTTAGGTTCCATATCTCTTTGAACTTTCATGGTGTACCGATTTACACTTTTCTAACATATACAGTTATACCCAATTCTACGTTGTATAGTTTTTTACAAAGTCCTAGTATTCTTATAACAACCTTTTTTTTTATTAGTTGAATCTGCATTTTATTCGTTTTCTGATTGGTTTATACAGTAATCTGTATTTTCCCTTTACTTTCAACAGAGATAGAAACTTCTATTGCCACTATGACAAAAAGTAATAAAAACTACAAAAAAATTAATATACCATTGAAACTGGAACTTTATTTTATGGACACCCTGTATAATACTTAAATTTCAATTTAAAGAATGCCTTTACACATGACTGTTAAACACATTAAAAAACTTTAAATTAATAGCCAAACTATCACGTATTACAAGCAGGAAATCTAAAAAACTATATCATAAAAAATGTTCTCTTTAGAGTGAAATATTTTTTTTTTTTTATTTGACGAGAATATCGTTGAAAAAATCTAATTTTAATTTCCACATTATAAAAGGAGTTCTGAATTTTAAGAAGAAATGAGTCATTTTCGTGCAGTTATAAATAAAATGCTTGAAATTCATGTATGGATATGCACGTTTTCTTTATAAAATCGACAATTACATCGACCGATTTTGACATTTAACCTATTTAATAGTTTCACAGTTTGGTTTATCCACGGAAATTAAATCACTTTACCAGTGTGATGTGGGACTTTGATCTTAGTAAAATATATAGTTAGATATAAAAGTAAACAAGTAATATAAGAAAAAATTAAGTCAATTCCTACTTAGGTCAATAAGATCATTTTTTTTCTCCTATTCTTCTTTCCTCCTGAGTGGCGCTTAAATTGCCTTGATCAAGAAGAGGGCTATCTCAATTACTGAAAATGAATTAATTTAATTTAATTAATGAATTAATATTTGAAAAAACTGAATTAACATCAAGTGTCATCCACTACAAGTTTTAAAAAAATTATTTGAACTAAATTGGATGAATAATAAGTATTTTATTAACGATTTAAAATTTTAACAAGATATATAAGTATAGCGAGAGTGTGAGCTAATAGTAGGAATTGAAAAATGCCTAGTTTAAACAATCATTATAATATGTTTTACTTTAATTATGAAATCGCCGATGGAAGCGTTGTGTCTTTATATGTTTAAGGTCAATTAAAATTTTTATTCATTTTCTCCCCGCGAAGATTGGATTTGTTACTAGTATTGAAAAAAAAAAAAACTGTTTTTCACAGATTAGGAAGTGTGTATAGATTCCGGAGGTATTAGTATTATCGCAATAGTAAGAAACATAGCGCTTAGAAGTTGCTTTATTTTCAGTTATAATAAGACTGAATTAAATAACCTATATATCTATTCCTACACTGTACATTTGAATTATTTCACTTCAATGTAAATTAAATAAAGTGTCGTTATTTAAATTTCTATATTGTTCAGAGAATTTGGATTACAACTCTCTTTTGTTTCTATTGATTTTAACAGTTAGGGGAGAGTAGCCGAATTAGGACCACTTCACATATTTTCAGGTGTAAATCTCCTCATTTTTGGAACATCTGCAAAATGTCGATAGACGTGGTCAATCTTATCATCTATTAACTAAATAAATCTTTAGACCAATATCTTTTTGAAAATCTTAACTTGTATTTTAATTTGAAAAATTTGTCAAAAGTGGTCCAAATTCAGCAACTGGTCACCTAAGTTGGACCCCCAGTTTCCTAAATTGGACCTATAACTAATTTTATTAAAAGAAAAGTTTGCCATTAAAACAAGAATAAAACAAAACAAGAGCATTGAAATATAGTGAAATCAAATGTCAGAAAGTAAGAGTAAATGTTTTAAGTGGAAATGTATTCAAAATATAAATCAAAGTTATTTGTAATTAAGAATAGAAATTATGAAATTAATTACCAGTTACTTGAATACCATGCAAGAAGTAATGCAAGGCTTACACATGAACTTTTTTTTAATTTTTTTATTCCAGCGCATATTTGGAGATCTAAGCACTGAATCATTTCTGCTGTTCTATTTTTCTTATAAATTAGGCATAATTAATCATAATTATCTTGATTTTTCTTCTTTTTCTTCTTTATAATTCTGAATCATTGGATTCTGAATCTTTTTTTTTTTTTCCAAGAGACGATTTTTTTTTATTTATGTCTGTAATTCTTCCCTCCTATCTTTTTGTTTTCAATTGAATTGCGCCTGATTTTTTAAAACTTTTATGTTCCAATTGCTTTTGTGCTTTGATACGTTCATTTTTGTCTCTTTTTTTTTTTCATTGTATGGTTTACTTTATATGGCGAAGATATTAACACAGTTTCTTTTTAGCTAACTTTGTACTTTGACTTAACTGATTTTAGCAAGGGAGATAACATTGGAAATGATTTTTTGGCTTTTTTTTTTGGGGGGGGGGGGATGGAGTGTCGTAGATGCACCCTTCTTGAAATTCCTTACTTACTTTTCAAATTTATGATCATATATCTGGTCCAACTTAAGCAGCTCAAATTGGTCCAATTAAGGCAACTCGCCATTTTTTAAAACAGATTATCTCAAGACTAAGAACGAAAGCAAAAGCAAACAAATTCGCGGGGAAAATATACACAATAAACACATGAATTTAGGTATGTATATGAAAGTATGCAAACCTATCTTTGTTTTAAAGTATACCCTTACGTTTAGAAGGAAACTATTAGACCAAAACAGCTAATTTTAGGTTTTTTAAAATTGTCAGAAAACAGCACGTGGCATGCTGGTGCTTTTTCTAATCTTAAATGACGTCATTCTCATGAATAGGCTTTCATCTATAGATGGCATCTCTTTCTGTAATTAACGGCAAAATTGCAGCGGTCCATTTAAAGCGGCGTCCAAATATGGCTACTCTCCCCTATGCAATTTACTATTTTTTGTTTGTATTGATTTTAGCAGTTATGCAATTTTGTGAACTGAAAAATTGAAATTCCTTCAATAAAAATAATAATCAAATAACTAATTATTTGATTTTTTAATGCAAAAATTTGACTAGTATTTAAAATTGTTACCACTTTGGGGACATTATTATATTTCTTTACAAGTGATCATCGATCACCTTAAATGTTCACTTTTAAATTTTGTTTCATGCTATTTCAAACAGACAAAAAATCCGAATTCTGTCAAGCAGTTTTTCCTATATTTAAATTTTTGAGAATTTACCCGGGTATTTCTATATTTATAGAATTTTTTTTATGCTAAAGTAAATTTTGTTAGAAACCATAACTAAATTAAAGTTAAGATATTGAGTATATCATTCAAGTATCCTTCAAATATATCGTTATATAAAGGATGTTAAAATATTAATGTTAAATATGATTTATGAGGAAAAAAAACATGTGATTAACTTCCAAAAGCACTATAAGTAATACTATTTTGTATCGAAGTACGAAACTTTTTTACACATTTTCACCATTATTTTGGTAATTTTTCATTATCCATTTTGCTTTCGTTACATGTTTTTATAGCTAATCCTTTTTATTCAGGTATTCGTTAAGTAAATTTCTTGATATTTTGTTGCCACCTTTTCATTCTTTTCATGAGATTTTCCCGATTTGTTTAGTTATGTGTTAATCAATCTGCCAAGATGGTAAATGAATATAGATTAATGCATCTAGAAATGTTACTATGGCATAAAACGAAAAGTCCAACGACACATTATTTTTCTAATTATATAATCCACTGAAACTTCTGTTAGAATTAAACTAGAAATTTAAAACATGAAAATGTGTCATGGTTAGTTCAAATTTTTATTTATATCAAGATTATGATAAAATGAATATTTCAATGTTTCTTAAAATAAGCAGTTTGCAAAATATTTTTAACAAACATGCTATTTTGAAAAGCGATATTAGAAATCTAATCTATCTGGTATATAATCAGATAATAAATTTTTATTCAAGTTATATTTTTTAAAACATTAATCAAATTGTTAAAGTCAATCTTCTCAAAACAGATATCTTCGTTTTATATCCGCAGTAATAAATTGATTAGAGTTTTAGAAAGTATACTAATATTCAGTTCAGTTAATAATATGTACGTTAAAATTATAAAAGAAATGCTTTTTAATTATCAGAATATATATGGTAATTTCATAATTATGAAATCTGGACTAGGGTGTTAACGTCACTTTGCAAGTAATTTTTATTTTAATGTTAGTTTACATAACATCTAATGTCTTACAATTTGGAATTCTATGTGTAATGTTATATATGTTTAATAAGCATAAACTATTTCTCATAGATACAGAAAATATATAAGGAATTCTACAATAAACTCAATCTCATACAAAGATGTTCTTGAAACGTTTTTTGTCGTATTCTCTATAAATAATTTTATCCGTGGTGAGTGGCCTCTGCCTTTTTGAAACACCGTATCTGTGTAATTTTAGATTCAAAATTTGCAACAATTGCATCATTTTAGATTATAAATGTAGCTACGAGTGTGCTTTACACTGTTATTTTAAAAGCTGGATATTTTAATACCATGTACTCTTACTACTGGTAATTTCATTCTATCCATATTTACAATAGGTGGAGATGGGGTAAAACAGATCTTTTCAGATTTTTTTTTTTTTTTTTTTTTGCTTTTGAAATTTAAAGATCAATCCAAATGAAAACATTCCCAATATAAATTTATTCTTCATATTTATTTGGTAATTATCTCAAATCGTAAATCTTAATTGTTTGTCAAAGAAAAAATATATTTTAAAGACCCATGAAACAACAACAAAAAAATAATAATAAAAATTTACAGGTAGGTGTTATACGCAGGGTATACATATGTAAGCTGAAGAATTAAGATTTTTAAATTAATGAACAAGCGAAAAAGACTTGATTATTTCAGTGAACGAGAGTACGATTCCAAACGCTTTGTGGGATTCAAGCAGTTAGGATTGACAGTATCATATATCCTCCCTTTGCATTTGCTTATTATCTGTATGTTTGTACAGGTTATTACAATTATATTGTATTTGTATGCTACATATACCATCAAGGTTTATTTTCAAAAAAGGGGATGCGCATGATATGGCAAATATACTAAAAAAAGTCATAGGTCTTAAGGCCAATGTTAGACGGGCGTCTTTTTGCCTGCTTTTTTGCTTACGTATTATCCATTCACAATGCTATGGGATTATTATTGATAATACGAATGGTGATACGTTTATTGATAATACGAATGGATAATACGTAAGTAAAAAAGCAGGAAAAAGATGCCTGTCTGACATTGGCCTAAATCACAGGTTCGCGCTATGAACCAGATCTTGTTATATTCCCGAATGTACAGTAAATTGAACCAAAAAGCATAAAGAGACTTTGGTTTATCTCACAAACGAATTTAGTAATTTTCAAGATAATCAGATCTTTGGTAGTGGACTTTGCAAACGTGAAAAACAGTAAAACCCCGTGAAGAACTGTTCGTGTCTTTACAAACCAACCGCAAATGAAGTTTCGTTATTTATGAAACATATAGCATTTCCTCTTTCGCAGATAATATTTCTAACCATATTCCATCACACTAAAACACATTAAACACTTTTATATGTTATAAATAGAACAGGATAATGTACAGAAACGACTTTCGCTATCATATGTATATTAATAAACAGCTAACTATAAATAGGAAATTTAACTATGTAGGTTTAGATTGATAGTTACTTTCCGAAATATTACATAAATAAAACTTTTATTGGAAAGTATATATATATTAAAATAGTACAGAAAATTTCCTTCTTGTAACATTTCATAAAAATTTCTCTTCGTGTAATATTTCGTAGAAATTTTCCTTCGTGAAAGATTTCATTTTGTATAGTAATTGCTTTCTTTTCTGAATTCACTAATAAATAAAAAAAAATATTTTATTACGGATTTTGTAAACAAAAAAATATATATACAGATATATACATTTTTAACAATTCTGACGTTCAATTGTCACTCAATTTTATGACATTTTATTCAATCCGTAACTTTATCTTAAAAAGATAAATTGATGGATAACTCTATCTTTTTAAATTTAGAACGCATACATTTCTCTGAAAAATGAAAATTCTTTTCGAAATGAATTCATTAAACTCAACATGTTAAATGTATTTTAAAAGTCTATTTTCAAAACTACTAGTAACATTTACTATAAAATTCATATGCAAATTATGTGTCAACAAGTTAAATAAGCATATGTTTATGGTTTAGAAACCTGCGCAACCAATTTTTCATTTTTATGAGTATTAACTATTTCAAGGCAAGCAACACCTGAATACATATGCTGCTTAAATAATTACAGTACATATATATTATATACATTAAATATACCGGGTGTCTCAAAAATGACTGATGGATTTTAAAATGAAATAACTTTCAAACGGTGACAGATATTTAAAAAATTCTTGCATGAGTGTTATGTAACATGTCAGGAGTTATGCGATT
Source organism: Maratus speciosus (assembly GCA_963932465.1). Lineage (NCBI taxonomy): Eukaryota > Metazoa > Arthropoda > Arachnida > Araneae > Salticidae > Maratus > Maratus speciosus. Next base: position 61,884,578 of record OZ010788.1, read on the forward strand.
CTCAGTTTTAGCTACAAATAGCATCGATAGATGGCGCTGCAAGCAATAACTGCTAAATCCAGGCTCGATTTTTCGGTCTCTCTGTTCTTCCATGCGAAAAAAGGTGATTAAAATGTATTGAATGGATCCCGAAGTACTAAAAATCGGGTCTGGACTGAGCGCATATTGCTCTCAGCGCCATCTATTGTTTGAAATTCGAATTAAAATGAAGAATCATAGTACAAAAACTCCTGACATCATACATAATCCTCCTGCAAGAATTTTTTAATATCTGCCACCGTTTGGAAGTTATTGAATTTGAAAATCTATCAGACATTTTTGGGACACCCGGTATATACTACGAGATCTTGTTAACCTAGTTCTTACAAATCTCAGTAGCATTATGATTGTGAAAAAACAAAGTATGATCCACAGAAAAAAAATTATAAAAATGTAGCACATACAGTAAAGAAAAATACGAAGTACAAAACTAAAAACAAAACTGAAAGGGAAAAAAATACAAATATAAAAAGCATGAGATGAATCAGAAAAATTCTCATCAATAAGACCTGCCACAGAAAATCAAGAGTCAAACGTGTTTAAAAAAAATAGACTAATTACTTCTTACTGCTAATAATTTCGTTGACAAGAAAACGTTTCAACTTAGATTAATATTCTATAACGATATTTAAAAAATCTGTTAACAATAATCATTTGTTTTCTTAGTAGGAAATGTACAGTTAAAGTTCAGCAGGTGGTAGGAGGTTGAGTGTGGTGGTGCCACCACCGGTCCATCGGAAGTAATGGCGCGGCGTTGCGATCATATCATGTGCTGAGATAAGATAAGACCCGTTAGCGTAATATAAAACGAATAAGAATTAAATGTGGACTTCATTAAAATAATGTAATTAAGAAGAAAGTGAAAGAGGCATTATATTTGACAAGTCATGCAAATATAAATATTTTTGTTTTGATTACATACAAGTTTCAAAGTATGTGCATATAATACATATGTGCCTATAAGTTTTAAATACTTGAAAATGACATCCAGATAACATGCTTGCTACCTCCAGGGTATTAATCTTGCAATGTTTTCGTTTTACAGATAAAAATCGCGTTTTAACTTAAACGTTTCTGATAAAAAGATTATTTTCTATAGCAGTCAGTTTTTTGCTGATCAAAATATGCTGACATTATTACTGTACTACCAATAATACACTGCTCAAAACAATTAAAGAATATTGTAAGTCTTATATAAAATAACGATATAAGCGAATTTTTTTTGCAGAAAATAAAAAAAGAGAGTCACAAATGCAAATTTTTCTCATTTCAAACTTTGGAGTATGCAAATTTTGAGCTTGACGTCAAAAACGACGCATGAGCGGCACCGAATGAAAATTGGTTCTCAACTTACTGAAAAGCAAAGCTAAAAACAATTATAGACATTCATTAAATGCTTTGTTTAGATGAGTGCGATGTCTCAAAGAAGTCATTTAATCGAATCATAAGCTTGGAGAGTTGTTGTCTGGTTACAGGGGGGGGGGGGGGAACACAAGCCGAAGTAGCAGAAGTTACTGGAGATTAACAAAGTTTGATTTCCAGGAACTTGAACCGTTTTTTGGAGACCGGAAATGCAAGCTGAAGACAAGGTCAAGGTCGTAGACGTGCAGCAACGCCCAGTGAAGATAGATATTTAACGCTAACGGCTCGGAGAAACCGAAATATGAATGCCACTCTACTTCAACAATACTTCGCTCGGCTACTGGCACCACAGTTTCGACTCGAACTATCCGAAACAGGCTCCACACTGTAGGTCTGTATGCCTGAAGGTCAATGGTATGTTTTATGATCACAGCAAGGCACAGTGGCGCCCGCAGGGAGTGGACAACACAGCATGTGAGCTGGGGGAGAAATGAATGACGGAATATTTTTTTTCTCTGACGAGTCCTGTTTTTCTGTTCATCCTGATAATAGGCGTAATTCATCTGGCGGGAACGTGGCACTAGCAACAATTTAACGTTCGTGCAAGGAAGTGTCAGATTTTGCGGTGGGAGAGTGGTGGTCTATGTTAGCATCAACATTGATGAGCGCACCGAGCTCCACATCATTCGAAATGGAGCACTGACCGATCAAAGATATAAAGATGAGATCCTCAGACCTATTTTAGTCCTTTACGCTGTAGCAATTGGAAATGACTTCATGTTAAATGGACGACAGTAGCAGGCCACGTCGTGCTCACAAAGTGAATGATTTCTTTTTTCGAGTAAGGAATCATACGAATGGATAGCCACCGTGATCTCCGGACATAAACAAAATAGAGCATGTTTGGGACATTCTAGGCAAACGAGTTGCTGGCTTCCTACCATACCCACAAACTGCGCAAGAACTGGAAAGAGCTCTGCTGAAGGAGTGGGACAGAGTACCTCAGCTCCTCATTAATAGTCTCATTAACTACATTCCTGAAAGGTGTTCAACTTTTCTGGCCTCCGTGGTAAACATATACCCTACTAAAAGCGATATTCTTTGAAGGAAACACTTTTTTTATTCTTTTTTCTCATATGAACAAATTGTGTTTTTTTTTTTTTTTTTCCTTTTGTAAACAAATGCTCGATACTATGCATTTTTTACTGCTAAATATGGGAAATTTTTTTCTCATATAGGCTACAAAATTTTATACATGTTATCATTCTAATTTGAGTTTTAACCCTTTCAGGGGCAAAGTACGTCTGTTGATAAAATGTTAAAATGATTGAACGACACTGGTATTTATGAAAAAAATTATATGAAACTAAGTAAAAGCTTTTCTTCGCGTACATTATAATAAGCATAATTTGATGTCTAAATTCTGGTGCCAATGTGGCATTTGGGAATTAAAATTAAGTGATATATATAATATACTGGTGCCCTTCATGAGGTTAAAATGTTGTTATTTATCATTAAATGCGCGTCTTTAAACATATCTTATGTACATTGATGCAAATTAATACAGAATTTAATAAACGCGTTTTATTCGAAATTCTCTATTTATCCTTTCATTATTATTATTATTATTATTATTATTTAAGCCCATTGCCTTTATTGTAATCAAACTGGTTCATGTAGAATATAACCTGGCGAGAAAAAAATCTCATTTAAAAATCATTTAATACGATAATTTTATTTACTTACGGAAGTTTGACCTCTATTCTGATTTAGAATTGAGATAATTAATATGTGTGTAAAATAATTCGATGTGTAAACTGCAATTAACCAATCATGTCATTTTCGATTTTCACATCACTTCAACATCTTTTAATCTAAATGCAAATGCGCTAGGAAATATTTAGGAGATTGGAAAGAAGTTTGAAATATCCACATATCCAATATAATTCAAAAATATTTGATGTTTAATAAAATTATTTAATTTATTTAATTTCAATTATTTTAAATATGTTCATTTCTTTTGGATTTATGTATTGGTAATATATTTATTGAAAAACTTAATTAGTATACACTTTTAATCCGTATGCGTTTTAGGAAGTTTGAAATATTTTTCAGCCTCACGTGAAAGGGAGCTGATAGGCAAATATGAACGTGCGAAGAAGATATCCTTTAATATTTGTTACATTTGAAGACCGAGCTACATTCCGTTAAAACTAGCTTTGTGTTCAACTCTATATAACAATAAATACTCGCAGTATTATTGCTAAAAAATTATTTATTTTATAAAAGTATTATTTAAAGAAACAATAAATATTAAAACTATGTATATACTTCTAAATTTCACATTACTTACATATTTATTAGAACGAAGGAGCATCCTTCCAAACTACATTCTTAGATTGACTCGGATTGGTTGAATAATGCATCTTAGCACATATCAGGAATTTCTAGAAAATTACTTCATGTTCTAAAAGCCAAATGTTTAGATAGAAATTCCAAAATTCCACCAAATATAGACAAATTTGGCGACCTTCCTTCATTTTCACCGTGAAGACATTTTAGCATTGGTAATCTTGAAAGTCAATTTTCCCGCGAAATCTTGCAATTGTCGTCAATATTTCGCCAAAGATAATCAAATTTGGAGAAATTTTGTCATCTTTAAGACTCCGTTTGCTGTTAACTGTTAAACAACTTGATAACTGTTCCAATCTCTATTCCCATTGAAATGCAATGACCAGTAGTGACCCAAAATGACACAGTGATAAAATTTTCTTCAACATGTCACCGTGCCTAAGTCTTCTCACACCCCAAAATGGTATGTTAAAAAATTTAAATTGAGCCGTCTTTTAGATCAAATTTGCACACTTACACACACATATGCACAATATTTATCGATTTATTATATATGATACTCTTACTCTAACACATGAATATTGTCCTTACATGGTTTGCGTAACACTTTTAAAACCTTTGTAGCATAAAATGTGTAATATAAATACCAGCGTGGAACTTAAGTGGGACATTAAGACAAAATGAATAAATCATCGATTTCACACATATTAATTTTTTTGAATGAAGTGAAAGGCGTTAGATTATTCTTTCATGTAAAGAACCTGCTTAAATTTAGTGAAAACTGAATTCAAGAACAAATACTCCGGAGACAGTTCAATCTCGAGTACATTAGGGGGAGAAACTATATACATAAGAAAGAATTTAAAAAATAACTGAACATCATCCCACATTCATCATAACGGCATTATAATATAGTCATTAGCATATATATCTTCCGTCATAATTATATAAGTATTACGTTACATTGGTATATTACATTCATCTTCATTGTAATAATATCAACCATTATCGTTTTTGATTTTCATGATATTTAATTCGAACTTCCGTATAGTTTGCCCAAACTTTTAGCTATTATGAAACGAAAAAGGAGAAGTACTATATTTTACACACGCGGTCTTAAATATTTTTTAAATGTTCAAAGTTTTCGTTAAAAATAATCAATGCTTTATGTGTAAATATATACATAATTTTTCAAAATTTCATAACGTTTGATATCCTAAATATTTATGAATACGGTGGGTCCCAAACCGGTTTCCTGGCTTGTAGAATGTGGGTGAATAACAGATTATTGTATATTTAAATAGAATCATTCAGTTTTTTTTTAATATATATTATTTTTTTAAACAGAAAATTTAGATACAGTTTTTGGTTAAATTATTTTGGAATGAATACGTTTCCTATTCAACGGTGTTAAAATTAAATTGTGCGAAGTTACAATATTCAAAAAAGTTACAGATCAGTTCCGAATTTTTATGATACGGGGTCATCCCAAATATTAATTCCTTTAATTAAATCTGTTTTTAGTAACCTAAATACACTTGTGTTGAACATTTTGTGTTTACACAAATTTTTGACGAAGAACAACGTCTACTTATCTCGGGTGCTATCGGCCCAATCCCTTCGACAAATATATCTACGGATAGTCTATAAAACGGAGTTTATTTCGGATAGAGGTTTGTTTAGAATACAGTGCGCCCCTGGTTGTGAAATGTGGAACTAATATATTTTTCAAAAGGATAAAGTGTTTTAAAAGGAATATTAAACGAAACCCTCTGTGCGATCTGTGATCACACTTACCTACTTGTTCACTATATTTATGCATACCATAAAGTGCGTATAAATGCTACAGTTCATATACAGGGTGATTCATAAAAGATGGGCAGAACTTTAAGGGGTTATAGTACACTTAAAGACAAATAATATTAAATAGGAGGCTAAGGGTCCCAGACGTATTCCCAAGGAGATAGGGGGCATTAAAGTTTAGGGTCCGAAATTTCAAATGATTATAAAACATGGAAAAAAAGTCGATTCGTTTGCGGTTTTTGCAAAAAATTTTCTTTATGCCAGTATTTTCTTGAAATAAAATTTTAAAGTTCAATTTCAAAAAATGCCGATAGGGGGCGCTTTAGAGTTTGGAGTAACAAACAACTATTTTTTAACGTTATTTTTTGTATTTCTTTAAATGATTTCGAAAGCTTAGACTTAAACTTAAATTTTGATCTAAAAATCTGAGTCCTAACGAGTAGTTAAGTAGCGTAAACTGAATTTTGAAATTTGAAACCCTTCTCCCCCCAGAACAAAAATCAGTTATTCCCGATCTTTGTGTCGTAGATTAGGCTCTAACTACTGCCGCGTTTTGCTAAAATTATTCTTTATGTCAGTATTTTCTTGAAAATAAATTTTAAAGAAAAATTTCAAAAAATTCCGATGAGGGCGCTTTAGACTTTGGAGTAACGAACAACTATTTTATACCGTTATTTTTTGTGTCTCATTAAATGCTTTCTAAAGCTTAGACTTAAATTTTTAGCCCAAAATCTGAATCGTTAGACGTGGTTAAGTTTCTGGGGAGAGGGAAATTTCTACTCCTGAGCACAGTTCAGTTTACCATGTCCACACATTGTGTGCTGTGATACGAGGTAAAAAGACACAAATTAGGATTATGTTACCAAAGCATATTTATTAACATGTAATTACAATAAATGTTCAAAATTGTGACCACCAGAGGTTATGCACGCAGAACAACGGCGAAGAATGGAACGGCGAACATTCGCGAAAACATCAGGCTTTTCGAGCACTTTCCCTACAGCGGCGGAAAGTCTGGCGACCAGTTCCTCGGGGGATTCAATGGGTGTCTCATACATAAGAGCCTTCAATCGTCCCCAAAAAAAGAAATCGAGGGGTGAAAGATTTGGCGAGCGAGCAGGCCAAGCAACAGGACCACCTCGACCAATCCATCTGTTCGGAAATGTGATGTCCAGATAGTTGCGGACGTCTCGTACGTAATGGGCTGGCGCTCCATCGTGCTGGAACCACATGACCCGCCGGATGCGTGGAGGAACAACGTTTAACAGGTCTGGCAGCACATGTTGCAGAAATGTGAGGTATGTTTTACCGTTGAGGCGTTCAGGAAGAAGGTACGGTCCGATTAGGTGGTCTCCGAGGATTCCTGCCCAAACATTGATGGAAAAGCGTCTCTGATGAGCATGTGGATACGTAGCATGTGGATTGACATCCGCCCATACATGTGCATTGTGTGTGTTAAATGTACCTTCACGTGTGAAGGTACATTCATCGGTGAAAAGCACAGTTCGTCCAAAATGTGGATTTAGCGCGTTCTGCTGCAGAAACCAGCGGGCGAATTCAATACGATTTGGATAATCCCCTGGAGACAGTTTCGGGACTCGTTGCACATGAAACGGGAGCAAATGTTCATCCTTCAGTACCCTCCAAGTCATGGACTGTGAGGTATCCACCTGCCTAGCCACTGTTCGTGTACTTGTACTTGGCTGCGCCGCTACTACATCCAGAATGGCTTCTGCAACAACTACTGATTCGTCCTTTTTTGCACGACCTGCATTCGACCGAGAAGCGAGAAATGATCCCGTCTCACACAACTGTCTGTGCAAGCGCTCGAAAGTTTTGCGGTTAGGCAACCGCCTGTTTGGAAATCGCTCTCCGTACATTCGTTGTGCCTCTGCACCATTTCCATCTGCCGCTCCGTAAATTAAATGCATCTCAGCCTTTTCCTTATTCGTGAAGGGCACCATCTTCCGATTCATTACTACAGCGACTTACACTTGACTCACCGTTCAGTGGTTTTTATGCCTGAATCGTGTCGAAATTTTGCATACGTGTTCTTCTTCTTCCCCATTTGACATTTGCATACTTTCTGTTTCCTTCTTCACCCGGTGACTAGCGTCAGGAATGGAGCTTTAACGTTTGCATGAGCGACGTTTCCAACTGTGCCAGTGCCTTTATGAGTGAATTCCGACTATGCAGTCCTTGGCGAAAGTTGTATTTTTGCCTCGTATCACAGCACAGAATCGTTGGGCATGGTTAAGTAGTGCAAACTGAACTATGTTCAGAAGTTGAAATTTGAACCCCCTCCCCTCGCTACTGAACCACGCTCAGCGATTCAGATTTTGAGCTGAAAATTTAAGTTTAAGTCTAAGCTTTAGAAAGCATTTAATGAGACACAAAAAATAACGGTATAAAATAGTTGTTCGTTACTCCAAAGTCTAAAGCGCCCTCTATCGGAATTTTTGGAAAATTTTCTTTAAAATTTATTTTCAAGAAAATACTGACATAAAGAATAATTTTAGCAAAACGCGGCAGTAGTTAGAGCCTAATCTACGACACAAAGATCGGGAATAACTGATTTTTGTTCTGGGGGGAGAAGGGTTTCAAATTTCAAATTTCAGTTTATGCTACTTAACTACTCGTTAGGACTCAGATTTTTAGATCAAAATTTAAGTTTAAGTCTAAGCTTTCGAAATCATTTAAAGAAATACAAAAAATAACGTTAAAAAATAGTTGTTTGTTACTCCAAAGTCTAAAGCGCCCCCTATCGGCATTTTTTGAAATTGAACTTTAAAATTTTATTTCAAGAAAATACTGACATAAAGAAAATTTTTTACAAAAACCGCAAACGAATCGACCAATTTTTCCATGTTTTATAATCATTTGAAATTTCGGACCCTAAACTTTAATGCCCCCTATCTCCTTGGGAATACGTCTGGGACCCTTAGTCTCCTATTTAATATTATTTGTCTTTAAGTGTACTATAACCCCTTAAAGTTCTGCCCATCTTTTATGAATCACCCTGTAGAGATCTACAGAAATGAATTCGTAAAGGTTACTGAGTATGAGCATAAATTGCTTAAAGTGGGTTTTAAAGGAGTTATGCCTTTTTACGCTGAACTGAATTTAGTGTACTAAGCAATATTTGTAGAATATATATAAAATGATATACAGGGCCACGCAAAGAGTTGGATACATGGCCGTCTATTAATGATAACTTCTGGAAATGTAATTTCAGTAGTTTTAAGCGTGTTTTTGTTTGAATTAAATTTTAGCTAAATAGTGGCATGTAATAAATGCACTACGTAAACTACAGGGCTGTACAAAAGTATTGAAGTATGTTTCCATCTATTAGTATAAATTTCTGAAAGATGAATTTTAACCTGTTATGCATTTTCTTGCTAAACTAAATTCTCCCATTATATAGTATATATATCAATATACAGATCGAATACAGGGCTGTTCAAAAGAATTGGAATACATATTTGACTATGGGCGGTAACTATTGAAATCAGATTTTTAAATGTTTATTTAGTTATCTTATTTACCTTATTTCCCTTTGTAACGAAGTTTTGTTAAAACTTTCAGGAAGTGTTGGAAAGTGTTTCATTATCTATGCTGTACGCATGATTTTTCTTACTTGTTTTTATTTGCTTTTGTGACCTGCGTACTGACTTGCCCTCGTAATTTTACGGAATTTTAAAAAAAATCAGCTACAATCAAATGTTTAACAACGTTGTGCCAATAATTTAGCATCCTACTGTGTGTGTAACGGCGCTTTTAATAATCAAGAAATATATTAATAAACTCCCATTTTACTTGAAAGATATGAACTGGAGTAAATGGGGAAACAGTGAAAGTTTCTAATCTTTTTTTAGCATTAGAATACATCATTGTAGATATACTATTTAGAGCAACTGTAGCGTTTAAAGTATTTTTCGTGATATACTCTAGGGACTGAATGTTTGGATCCTTCAATATTAAAATGGTTTGTCCCCTAAATATTCTTGAAACTACTGTTGTATACCCAAGCATCTTCTTTGCATTGGCAAAGTCGTAGAACTATTTTCCTAAAAAATTTTTAGAAATTTGTAAACTATATCAATAATCTAATGTTTATATTGTGCTAATTAATCACCACCATACTAAATTTATTAGACATATGATCTTTAAATACTGAATAATATATTGTTAAAAGTAGCAATTTAATTAAATGATATAAACTAGAGTAAAATATGGAGCATTAGAATTTATAGATAATAATTTTCTAATTCTTTTTTCAGTCTTAAAATGTGCTATTTCATATATGATATAGATATTAATCATATTTATACAAGGGCTATATACAGTGGACCATGATCTGTAGCGAAAGCATTTTCGTGATTAAATGTGTTAGTAATTAAGATTATTGCGTTTCTTAAAAAATAATCGTTGACTGTTATCCAGTTTCGTAGATCCTTGAATATTAAAGATAAGAACGAAAAGAACTCTGCCATTTTGAAGACAAGATTGCTTTAATATCTGTAGACATGAAAAATGTAAGTGCCAGAGAGGGACCCTTTGAGTAAGCTGTTATCAGTTCGATGTACAGATATGGAGTGAATTGATTTTCCAGATATTGTTGCCAATGTGTCGTGTCAAAATCTTGGGACCCTAGACCATTATAACACCAAACATATATCACTTAATGGAATAGTGTCAAAACACTGAATTAAAAACTAGCGTTGTGAAGGAAATTTTCACCTTGTTATTTATTAACTTTACAACACTCTTATAACGACTTAAAAGGTGACACAAACATATAAATTACATACAATAACATTAAATAATATTTTTATATGTTTATGTCCCCTTTTAAGTAGTTGTAAGTATGTTGTAAAGTTCACTTAAAGGAACTTTGAATTAAAAACTAGCCAATAGGACCGTTAATTGGCGTTTTAGCATTTCAACGTACAAATACGAATTCCAAAGATGATTAATGGGAAATATGCATTAAGCACCAATGCAGATGGTGGGCAGATGCTCTATTTATATCTACCCTATATATATAAAATCCTAATGAAACGAATTTATGAAACGAATTTATGAAACGGCTGAAATGGGTATCGATTCTTTGAATCGACTGATTAAACAACTGATTATGTTTCACGGCGATTTCTCCTAAAATATGGAATACTTTGCGATGAAATTAATACCAAAAATCCGTATTGATCCACAGATCTCAAAACTGGTATTAGAATTTTTAAATTCGAATTAGTTTTCGAAATATTAACTTTTTCTAATTTTAAATACATTTTTCTAATGATGGCAACTCAAATTTTAATCATAACATATTTTTTTTTTCATAATTCAGAAAAGTTTACTATTTTAAATTAATTTGGCGATCAGTTTGGCCTCCTTTAAATCTATGTTAAGAACAATGCTTTTTTAGTATTTCGTTATCATTTTATTTAATACAAAACTTTCATTTAAAAATGAAACATTTAAATTGATGGCTTTCACTTCTTTCTTTTTTTAAAAAACAAAACGAAAAGAAAAATATTAGGCACAGATGTCATATACGCACTGGGGTACCTAATTGGCGCAAAAATGGCATTATTTTGATTGACATGGCTATTGTAGTTTATTTAATAATAAATGTTTATTTACTTTTATTTATTTTTTCAATTTATATAAATTATTTTGTTCTATAGTTATTAATTATTTTTTTGCTATTTCCTTTTGAAAATAATAGAAAATAATTAAAAAATACGGTACAACGTAGTTATTCCGTCAACCAATTTCGCAAATTATATAAATCGCCAAATTGTACAGATTGACAAAATTTTTATTTTAAATAACGAAAGAACAAATAAATTAGTATAACATTAATAAATATAAAAATTAAACATCGAAATAAAAATCACTTGATGACGTAAACATGTGTAACTTGCTAAAAGTCAAGTGAATGTGGCATTTTCGATCAACCGTTATTGGCATTTAATCATTTCGAAAACGAGGTTTCCGCCAAATTTTCGTAAACAACAACAACAAAAAAAAAATCATGCCAAACATGCCATGACATGTATATGACATCTGACGAAATATTAAATTATGTAACAAACCACAACATTTAGTTTCAACTTCAAATCAATGTTTTAATTTACCACTAGAAGAATAAAAAAATTCTAACTGGCGAGTTGCCAAAAAGATATTGGCGAGATTTGCACCGGGCTTTTTTTTCTTTCTGCACAGACGTCATATACGGCCCCATACTGGCGCGATTTTTTTCTGACGCCAATGTTATATACGTAACGGGTACTTACCTGGCGCCAAAGTATCGTTATTTTGCTTGATATGGTAAGCCGGATGTTGTTATTTATGCTGTTGATGCGTTCCCCAAATTGGCGTTGGAAAAAAAATCGCGCCAATATGGGGCATGACATTTGTGCCAAACCTTCATATGAAAGGCGAAGGGATCAGACCGTATTTGTTTATGGCATTTGATGACTTGAACTATTAAAATATAGATGAAATAATGGGGATAGAATAATATTTGGCGACTTATCACCTGTGCCTGGATAACAATAAAGTATCAAAATGGCATCTCGAGTATAAAAAAAGAAGTGTTCCGCCGGGAACTGTTGATGATAGTCACATGATTTAGGCTATTTTTATAGAGATTCTTTTAAAATATCGGGAGACAAAGACTCTGAATACTTAATTCATTTTATTTTAGCTTCTTTTCAAATGTTTAACTGATCCTCTTTAATCAAAAACGAAAACAACGATTGGATGTCTTAAAAGCAACTGATTCGCCTTTAAATTTTTGCAATCAAAGGGAATTGAATGGAAACCCGTTTACAGGGAGATCTGCACAGCTTTTTTCAGTATAATTTAATCGTCTCTAATATTTTTAAAACCCATCACATTAGCATGTTTTTTTGATTTTTAGATTCTGCGATGTCTGAACGGGGGTTGGCGAGCGTAGCTTGCAGGTATCAGAGCCCCTTAGTTTTAATATAAACAGATAATATATTTGCGGTCGAAAAGGCAGTTGTATTGACTATCAAACTGAGAATTAACAAAGAGTGTATGAAGTACTGCTACAGCAGGAGCATATGGTGAAAAAATATCTTTTTTATATATTCGTTAACCGAAGGAAAGTATGCTCGCACAGTAAATGATTTCAGGATGAGAAAAAGATTTGTTTTTAATTTATTTTGTTAACGGCTTTTTGTGAACTTGGGAAAACTTAAGTAACTGAAAATTAAAGCGCAAGACAGAAGAAGAGATGGATATATTATTTTTATAAATGAGAGGAGGTTTTGATTCAGTTTATAATTATCGAAGGAGAAATGAAATTTTAAAATGGGAAATTTAATTTTTAAAAAAAGGAGATAAATAATGGCATGGATGATATGTTATTTTCAACAACACAGGCTAATAATCTAAAATGCTCAAATACTCAAATAACTGAATGGTTATTTCCCTAAATATTTAAATGGTTGATCTCTTAACCATCTCACGACTGAATTTATTCTCGAAAATTTGGGTCCAAGCATCTTATTTACATGGCCAAAGTTTCGAAACTGTTTGCTTAATAAAGTTGAAGAAATCTAAAAACAATATCTACAATCAAATATTTTTCAATCTTGTGTCAATTAATCTACGCTCTACCAAATTTATAACTTCACTTTTAATAAGGAATAATATATTAATAAAACTACCATCTTGAGTGAAAAATATAAACTGGAGTAACTGATGAAACTACGAAAGTTATACATAAAAATATACTAATCATTTATATTAAATAGCATGATCTCAGATATGATATATAGATTAATCGTTGCAGTAAAATGGTTTATCCATTTTAATTTATTTTTCTCCAAGCAGAACTCATAAATTCTATACATATTGATATATCAGTTTCAAGTTTTATTTTCTTAGTTTTTAAAATTCAACGATAAGTATGATTTGGATTTCATATTTTGATAAATGTCGCTTTTAAAATAAACAAGTTGCGTTGAAAAAATAATTTTCTTTTAATGTCATTTTTCTGCTTATGCTTCCGTTTGAATGTGGTCTAATGAATTATTCATCTTGTATATTTCTTTCTTCTGAAATGTATAAAAATTAAAGTATCACGCTTTTCTACACCCTCACCCAAAATGATTTATGCCGATATATATTTTTTACAGATTTTAAAATACAAAAATAAATTTAATTCTTATATCCATTTATATTTTACATTTTTTTTTTTTTTTTTTTTTTTTTTTTTCTACTTTAGTGTACCATTTTCTTAAAGTGTAGTTAACAGAACTCGCAAAACAAATCCGATCTATTCTTTATCTGTGCAGATATTTAAAAATTCGAAAAATAGTTTTTGATTTTATATAAAAATTATCAAAATAACATGTCGTTTATGTCAATTAAAATTCACTGTAATTTGTTATAACTAACCACAGCAATTATAGTCATCATAAAAACGCTTTCAACTCGTATTCGCTAATAGAATACAACTTTGACTACACAGTTTTCTTATTTGAAATTGAAATTTGAAATGCAATAAAATGCGACTAAGAACTGTAACTTTAATGAAACGGAGCAACAAGTTTCTAACATTTAAGAGCAAAATGATTTCGCAAAAACCAGTGCCTATGAAAAATTGTTGATTGAACAAAACATATTTTAAAATTAATGCGACATTTAAAATGATTTCTCCAGCAGTTTCGTTCTGAAGAATAAGAATACCATTTGATAAACATTTTAAAAATGACTGACAGAAAAGCTCATTTTTACTGATTCTAAAATAATAATTGTTACATATAGTAGAAAACAGTTATTAGTTAAAATTTTGCTGCAAAAAAAAAAAAAAAAAAAAAAAAAAAAAAAAAAAAAATCTTTAATTTATGAATGGAACGCATTTATAAAATTAACGGATTTTTATGCGTTTTCGATACAGAAGGAATACAAACGGAATAGTAGAATACAAGTACCTTATTAAAATTAATTTTGTGTACAGCCCCTTACCAAAAAAATTCCATATCGTAAATTTAAGGATGCTTTGTGACCATTTTGTAATCGGAAAAAAGGTTTAAAAGACAAAGGTATTTACGCATTAGCCGTCCAGGAAATAGATCACTTATTCGTCAATCATGTTTACGATTGTCAATGGCGAAACGTGTTCAAATGAGTAATGTAATGCACATTTATTAAATACCTAACGTTGTTGAGATTAGTTAAGAATATAAAAGCAAACTAAAATAATACAAAATAATAATTTAGTATGCATTTATTAACACATAAATGCATACTCTAACTCAGAAATGATCTTTTTTTGCCATTTATAGCTATTGGTCTTTTGAAAAACTGTTAAGTAAGTATTTGTTACTTACGAGTGATAATATGCATTTAAAGTCGTGAAGTCCTTCATTGTTCTGATTTGTTATCACAGGGAGGTTATAAGAAATTTTGCTGATACTGCTTGAAATGTGCTCGACTGGAGTTTTTTCTCTTACTTTATAAGGTAGTAAGTATTATTTCGGTAAACCATTAAAATCATTATAAAAAAATTTATATCGTTCAATAGTTGTTATTATGCAGTGTAAATACTTTAAACAAAGAATATAATTTAAAATTATCATTTTTTGAGCCATTTTTGTTATGAAACTCAGGAGTCACATTATGACATTATGTCCAACACAAACATAAATAATTTCTTTCACTATTTTTCTAGTGGATAATTAACATAAATAGACTCAAATATGAGCCGATCAGTGCACAAACCGATTAACTCCATCAAATAAAAATGTTCAACACAAACAATTAAAGTTATTGTAATTATAAAAATATTGCACCTGTATAACATTTTTTTCTCTGGATATTTTGATTGAGCTCATTAATTTTCTTTTAATTAACAGTAACTTTTTATCACAATACAAATATATAGAAAATTTTCAATGTTCCTTTGTTTAAAAAAACGCCACTTAAAATGTAGTTAGTCGGGTTGTCTTCTGAACGCCTCGTGTAATGTTTTCTGAACAAAATTTACAAACCATTCATTAAAGGGTTATATAACATCAGATTCATGCCTTATAGATATAAAAGATACTTACTATGACACATTTACTTTTGGATGCATGTTATACACCCGGAATGAATATGACATACACATCCTAATCACATACTTTGTATATATTTATATAAAATCCAAGTCTCTGTGTGTCCCTCACGATTCCGGTAGGACCGCCTCATTGAAATGAGTAATTGTTAAAAAATACTAATGCAGGGTTACCACAGTAGCACCAAATGTTAGCCAACTTTGTGACAGCTGGCTAATTTGGCGAAATTCCCATTTAAAACCATTAATCTTTCATAAAGGAGGTCTCCGAAATTTAATTTAAACTGCGCTCTTTTAAGATATTTTTTTCAAAATCTATGAGTGGGAATTTAAAGTACATCTTTACATCTTCTTCCCGATGCTACTAATAAAATAACCGCCAACAGACGACGCTGTACTGTGTGAGCTCCTAACTGTGCGATTTTAATGTGCTTTAGGTACTTTTCCAGTATAGGTGCCTTGGCGAAAAAGGAAATTTGGCAACATATTTTACAGGAACCTATCCACTGTTTCATTTTATATACACACGCATTTTTTTCGATATTTATGCAATTTATTTAACATAAAAAGCCGTTTCTCTCATTTTATACAGAAACAGATGTAATTTGTACATAAAAACATTAATAATATACATATAAAATAAACATATAAAACAAACAAAAACGCTCATCAAGTTTGTTTTCATAGCTGTTTATATGATTTGACAACAAATCTCGATATTTTCCCGTTATACGGACACCATGCCAAATTGTATGCTAATGCGCTAATTATTTCAAAGTGCAAAAAGATATTTGTAATTTTATGCTAGCAGTTTAATATGAGTTTTATTTTATTGCTTTATTTTATAACACTTATTTGTTCACTTATTTTAAGCATATATTTGTGATTTAATGAAATAGTTCGTAAAAGTCTGGAGTTTTCAAATGTTATATTTTTTAAATGCTCACTTTAGTATCGACATGTTTTTTCTTTTATTTTTCAAATGCTTCAATTCAAGTGATTTTCATTTTGCGCCCACTATTACGCTTGGCGACAATGGTATCCGTATAACAGAATAGTACCCAAATCTCACTTTCTGATGCCCAAATTAACACCAAGCTTTAAAAATAAAAAACGCCAAAGCCCCTACAGTGGAAAAGTACCAAACTGTCTATTATTTTGCGCTAGCTGTGTTATAGTTTGTACTATATGGAAGGGGGTTGGAGCGAAGAATTTAAACATTAAATATTAAAAGTTTCGGCACAGATGTCATATACGCCCCATATTGGCGCGATTTTTTTCTGACGCCAATGCCATATACACAACGGGTACTTAACTGGCGCCAAAGTGTCGTTATTTTGCTTGATATGGTAACCCGGATGTTGTTGTTTATACTGTTGATGTTTTCGCCGAATTGGCGTATATGACAACTGTGCCAAAGTTTCTATAAAGCAGTATAAGACTAAAAAATTAAGAATAAAATAAATTCAAAAGAAGACTAAAGAAGAAAGAAAAATCATGCGTTGAGCATAGAATATGAAACACTTTCCAACACATCCTGAATGCTTTAACAAAACTTCGTTATTTGGGGAAATAAGGGAAATAAGATAACTAAGTAAACATTTTAGAAGACGCATAAAAAATTTTAAAAATTGATTTCAGCAGTTACCGTCCATAGCCAATAGTATCGTTATTACATGCCACTATTTAGCCAAAATTTAATTTAAACTACTCTTAAAACTACTGAAATCACATTTCCAGATATTATCATCCATAGACGGTTATGTATCCAATTCTTTGCGTGAACCTGTACATCATTTTATCTATATTCTACAAACATTTCTTAGTAAACTAAATGCAGTTCAGCGTAAAAATGCATAACTCCTTTAAAAACCACCTTTAAGCAATTTACTCTCATACTCAGTAACCCTTACGAATTCTTTTGTGTAGCCCTGCATATGAACTGTAGCATTTATACACACAGTATAGTATGCATAAATGTAGTGAAACATAAAAGCGCATATCACAATTAAAAATGCATTTCTAGCAATCATTGCTTATGTACAATACTTCGGAGAAAAGTTTCTTGGCGAGAAAGAAGTTTGCCAACGTATTTTCTGACAACCTATTTACTGCTTCATACTCACAAGCAATTTTTTCCATATGTATGCAATTTATTTAATATAAAAAAAGCTATTTACCAATTTTTATAAAGAAACAGAAGTAATTTTTGCACAGATGTCATGTACGCATCGGAGTTGGCATGTTTTTCTCTGACGCCAATTTGGCAGAAATCTCGCTTTCGAATACCAGTTACTTATATATTTTTAAATTATTTGCTATCATTTTGAAAAGGAAATAACTGTAAATAAATAAAAGTTTGAATAATAACTATAGAACAAAACAGTTTATATAATTAAAAACAGAAAATATAAGTAAATAAACAATTTATTAATAAGTAAAAAACAATAGCCGGGTTACCATAGCAGGCAAAATAACACCATATTGGCGCCAGTTAGGTATCCCGGTTCATATCTGAAATCTGTGCCGTAATTTGTATATAAAAAAATATTATATATATTTAGAAACGATTTTTTCTATGTATATAAGTGCATATATAAACAAAAATAAAGGTTCATTAGATTTGTTTTCATAGCTGTTTATATATTTTGGCAACATATCTCACTTTCTGATGCCCGAATTGCGTCAAGCTTTTTTTTTAAATGCTCTATAAGGGGAAAGTACCTAAATAAATAATTAACAGAAATAACCAATTATACAAACTAAAACTTTTTATTTCGAGATCAAAGCATTGTTTTTAATTTCAATTAAAAATACATATATCCTTGGATAATTTCAGTTGAAATTAGGTTCACAGCTTAATATCTCATTCCATAAACGTATACAAACACAAGTGATTCATTCATCGTGAAACGTAAAAAAATATTAAATCATTGAGGTAATCATACACAAAGTAAGTCTCCAACAATCAATGGACAATATTCTAATGACGTCATAGTAGGTAAAATGGTGGCGGTATCGTTTGTTTATGATTTGAAATCACAAAAATTTAATTTTGCAATATCTCTTAGTTACATTATTTTATTGTCATATTTATGAGCTCAGAACGAAAGCATATTTTTTCATTATTTAGTTATTAAAGACGGAAAAAAATTATAAATGCATGATTTGAAAAATTTAAGTAATTTTCGGTACTTCTTAGTTATCCCGTCGACCAAATTACTGTCGCCAAATTGCAAGATTAATTGCCAATAATGGTTGCCATTAATTAATTAATTGTAAGATTAAATGCCAATAATGGCCAATAAAACCATTAATTCGACGTTTTATTTGTATTTTTATTAATGTTTTGCTAATTTATTTGTTCTTTCGTTATTTAAAATAAAAAATTATGTCAATGTGTATAATTTGGCGATTGGTTTGGCGATTTATATAATTTGGCGAAATTGGTCGACGGGATAGCTAAGAAGTACCTAATTTTCTTTCTTAATAGTAAAAAATAACATCGGGAAGTAACAGCGGGTTTAAGTTAAATAAGTTTAACTGTTTAATTCTGTTGTAATATTCAAAATAACTGTATTTATTAGATTTCAGTAAACAACATCCAGGGCCCGATTAAACTTTGAAATTAGAGAAATTAAAATGTCATTTCAGGACCTTTGTTTTGGAGAAGCTTTTCTAAATTCCACATATACATGGAAACTCTTCAGTGTTAGAAATATTATTCTTAGGACTGACATAACATGAGAACGGCCTGCAATTTTACACAAGTTTTTGAAAACTACTTTATATCAGAAATTTTCCTAAAAACTGGTTACTTTTTTGTTATAGCGGCCCGCACTATTAGGATTATGGCAAGTTGCAGCCAATTTTGCCAACGTCGTAACCAATATCGTGAAGCACACACATATAATATCATTTCCTGAAATCGTATACGATAATTTAATAGTTTTTACCTTACTTCAAGTGTGTAATTTATTTATTTTTAAGGCTTAACAATCTAAATTGTCCAATATACGAATTTAAAAAAAATCCCTGCCGGCTCGGGCCTACAGGCGGAGGTAGATTTCGATGTTAAGTACTAAATTCTCCAACAAAACTTAAATCAAGATTAGAGATAAAACCCAATTTCTTCACAAAGAGCGAGCTGTAGGGAGCTAAACTTTTTGTGAAAATTGTAATATACACGAATACACACACACATATATATGGAATAGGTTTAAAAAATGGCCACAAAAAATTCAGAGAACCTTAAAGTGTTAAAATGTGTTAATATTTCCATAGTCGGGTTTTTATCATGTTTTAATACGTTTCTTCAAACTTACATGGCGTTACATATTCACCAGCTGAGGTCCATTATATTTCCAATATGACGCAATATACATATTTTTTAAATTCGTCAAACTATTTATTTTGAGTTTTCATGCTGAAATCTTGCTCTAGGAAACTTATGACGTAATATTCAATTTGTTTTCAATTTGTCAAACTATTTAATTTTACACGTGAGAATTTTGCAAAAGAAAAGTAATTGTTGTGGTGAGAATTTTATTATTTGTTTTTTTTTTTAATTGTTGGCAACTGCTATAACGAAAAACTTTTATTTTTTTCCTGCCATTGTTGTGTAAGAGCTGGTTTTATCAGAATCATGTTAAGACAGTATTCAAAATTTTGAACCCTCCCCATTTCCACCCTCTTTTGCCGATTTCGCCCATTTTCAATCCCCGCCGAGATATTAGCCATCTCAAAGTTGTTGGCGAGTTTGAGGATGATTCGTGCATAATTTTGACTTTTATCGTGCGGACAAAATTTAGTACATACATACATATATATATATATATATAAACTTTTTAGGTGGGGGTGGTTTTGGGTTCCTGGGGTCCTATAATGAAAAGTTATGAAGGAATTTTTCAAAAGTCGCACCATGGTAACGACTGCAATAGGTAGTATTTCTTACGAAATCTACCTAAAAATGTAAACAAAGATTGAATTGACATGACCGCAAAAAGCCTCAAATCTGCATAACACTTGGAGCCAATTTGTGCAGATTAGTGGTCTTCTACTGTACACAATTTTCCATAAATGTGTTTCGTTCTTAAAATGTGTTATTTTCATCTATCACTGCGAAACAAGCGATAAAACTCATATTCTTGCACATGAGTTGTATATATCTATATATCTAAATTTCCGTCATTTTTGACGGGCTACCTTACTAGTATTAATATAATATACATATTTATACCTATATTATACTATATTATGCAGTTATATGTTTCTGAAATTAACTTTAATATTTCTGCTACATATTGTAAACTATAGAGTTGCAATGTAGAAAAGAAAACAAAAAGGTTAATTTAATTAGTATTTTAAGCGCCATTGTTGCGCGGTGTATTTACATAGCACAGATAAGACGTATGCACGGAGAAAATCACAATATTTTTAATCACCCGGCATAGAAGGTATGTAAATTTCACTGAAAAGTAGAATCCAGTAAATATTTTGAATATTTAATCTTTCAAAATTAAAAAATTAAATGCATGATGAAATTTGTCTGTGTCTTTAAATTAAAAAAGTGAATAATTGTAAAAACAACAACAACAAAATAAAAAAATCCCTGCCGGCCCGGCCTATAGGCGGAGGTAGATTTCGAAGTTAAGTATACTAATTTCATAAACAAAAAACAAATCATGATTAAAGATAAACCCACTTTAACAATTTTATCTGGCCGCTTTTGACGAGTTTTTATTTCATTTTTATATAATAACTGGTTTTATCAGAATCATGTTAGGGCGGTATTAAAAAAAATACTTTTCCATGCTGAACAACTCGAAATTTTCTGGCATAACTCCAGATTCATTTTTAATAGGAAAAACATGAAACTTGTTGACGTGATTTTTGAAGAAATTTATAAGCGACCTGTGTTTTTAATTTTCGTTCAATTAATTAAAACTTGATATATATACAATTATTTTCTCAGTAAGTCAATATTTTTCGTTTCTAACACAATCGCTTCGGGAAATTCAGTTCAAAATGCCCACTTTGACATCATTTTTTGAAATATATTCTGCCTCTGTCAAAAAATTGACCATTACGGTACATTATATAGTTTCTGAGTAAGAAAAGGTACCAATTGAAAGCCTTTCAGAGTAAAAATGAATTGTAAAATGAGTCAGAAAATAAGCAGTTTGGATTTGAATACACCCTTACTAAGATGATTTTTTCTTCAACCGCTATGTATTTTTAATTTGTTTTTGCTGTAAGAATTGGTCCTATTCAAAACTTGTCTATATAGATGTTGTAGACAATATTAAGAAGATATATGATTAATTCATGGGGATTTTATACTTTTTAAATTGACGGAGTTCTGGATTTTTTTCTTCTTCAAACGCACTTTTTGTTTTCATTTTTAATTTTTTTTTTTTGCGGTACGAATTGGTCCTATCAAAAACTTGTGAATATAAAAGTTGTAGATAATATTAAGGAGATTCAAGATAAAATTAATTGGATTTGATATCTTGAGAATTGACAAAGTTATGAATTTTTTTCCCCCAAAAATCCTATTGAGCTCATTTTTAACTTTATCAAAAATGTGTGATACATAAATTTTTGGCCCTATTTTTAGAAATAATAAAAACTTTAAACTGATTCGATATGTACAAAATTTAAGAAGTTATGGGGTGTTTTCGGTTTTCACAAAACCCCTCCCTATTCCCATCCCCTTGGTCCGATTTTGTCCATTAACGAACTTGACCGAGATTTTATGCCCCTTGATTTTATGTATTAGTTTGGAAGAGATTGGTGCAGAATTGTGGAAGTTATCGTGTCCAGAAGAAAGTGATATATATAGATAGATACATACATAAATAGATAGATAGATGGATAGATAGATAAAGTTTTTTAATGAGGGTGGTTTTGGGATCTAGGGGTCATGATCGGTGTAGATCTGCAAAAATTATCAGAAATTCCAACATAGGAACGACGCCAGTAGGTAGTATTTCATACAAAATCTACCTAAAAACAGGTTTGTCGAGCGCACAGAAAGATTCATTTAACATAAAATAAATTATTTATAAAAATCAGCAATAACAATATGTATTATTTAACATTTGTGACAAAAAAGATCGTATAATAAAAGAATTTCCTTTATACAAAGGATTATTTCCTTTTGATTAAAAGATTGTTGCATGGTCTCCTTGTTTTCTCTTCTAAAAATAATTTCATCAGATTTGTGAAGCATATGTGATTTAAGCCAAGATTAACTGCAAAATAAAAAGGATTAATCTCCGCGGAGTTTTATCCGGGGTGTTACCCCTTATATTTTAAAGGGTAAATACACCACCCCATTGCTGGCGCGGTGCATTTACATAGCCCAGATACTACGTAGGCACCTAGAAAACCACTCTACATTCAATCATCTGTTATAGAAGATACGCCAATTTTAATGAAAAGCAGAATCCGTAAATATCTTCAATATTTAATCTTTCAAAACTATATCATGATATAGTTTATTTGTGTTTTTTAATGAAGAAAGTCAATCATTGTACAAAAAAACTTGCCGGGCCCAACAATATTTATTTAAAATAAAATAAATAATTTCTAAAAACTACCACTTACAATAGGTATTATTTAACATTTGTAACTAAAATATAGTATTATAAAGGAACGTTCCTTTATATAGAGGATTATTTCTTTTTGATTAAACGAATGTTGCTTAGATTCTCCTTGTTTTCTCTTCTAAAAATAAATCCATCAGATCTTTTAGGAAGCTTATGTGATTTAAGTCAAGATTTACTGCAACAGAAAAAGGATTAAACTTTAAGTAAAATTTCTTTTGTAAAGGGTGAAAGACATTTTAAAAAAATGCTTCAACTTATTTTGCTAGACAAAACTATAATGTAGGCTTCATCAATTTTAAATGAATTTCATACAATGTTATCTTCGATCTAATTTAGATTATAACTTTTTTGGAAAAAGTAAGCACTAAAATATAAATATTTAAAACAGCGTGCATACATAAGGTTAAGTATTATTTTTAAAAAATGATTTCAAATAAAATATGGTGAGAGTTCTTATTTATCCTTTAAAATATGTATATTTATGTATTCAAACTTTTTTTAATCTTTAAAGCTTTTTATAGCTTAAAGGTCCATTTTTCAACTTTTCACTTTTGTTACACTTTGATCATTTTGTATTTCATATTAGTGACATTTTTATTTCAAATGCAAAGATTTATCATTAATCATACATCTATTCAAGTTAGCTACTGAAAGCAAATTTCAAAGGTTTTATCCAATACTTATATAACATTTCTTTATTTAACTGCAAACATTTGTATAACAATTTATTAAGTGAGGGGTTCACAACCATAGTAGACCAAGTCCATTTTGAAAAAAAAATGAGACACTCCATTTAAAAGGCGCATAAAATCTGTTTTATCCACTCCCACAGTGAACAAAATCTATTTTCGGAAACGTTCTCATATATGTCATCTGTTTACAGACTTTGTTCAATGTGGGAGAGTATAAAACAAATTTTATGCACCTTCTAAATGGACTAGCTCATTTTTTTTTTCTCAAAATGAACTTGGTCTACTATGGTTGTAAGCTCTCAAATAAAAAGTGCATCTTTGTTATTTTATTGCAGAATTAACATGCTTTACTCTAGAAGTATTCTCTGTATATTTTGGATTATATCATTGTCAGCAGTTGTCACTTAGTGAGTTTGAAATTATATTAATTTCTGAAATAAAATGAAAATTATTAAGAATATTATCTTTAAACATCTAACGTTATCCTTCAGCAATTGTCTAGATAGAAGATCACTTTTTAAATTCTAAACTAACAAATAATTAGTTTATCCTCTTGAGACCTGAAGTTAATATAACCCTACAAATACAGTATAATTTTTTTGTACAGACAAAATAACACCATAGAAGACAGAAAGAGCCCTTTTTTTATAATTTATGCTTTAGGGGACTCGTAATTTAGGTTGACAAATAAGGAACTAAAATTACTATCACCCTTAAAATATTAATTAATATTAATAAACGAAATTTACCCAATAACAAATTTAAATGCTTTAAATAAGTGAATGAACTACAAGTCCTCAAATATTTTTATTGTAAATGATTTAAGGGTGTATTCGAAAAAATATTTTTCCGCCCTCAACAGCTCGAAATTTTCTGAGACATTTTCAGACTGATTTTCAAAAGTAAAAACATGAAACTTGCTGATGTGATTTTTGAAGAGATGTATAAGAGGCCGTGTGATTTCATTTTTCATTAAATTAATTAGAATTTGATTTTTAAACATTTATTATTTCACTTTGACTATCTTTTTCATCCCCAGATCTCCCGCTTCGGAAAATTCCGTTCAAAACGCCAAATTTGACAGCATTTTTTTAAATATTTTCTGCAGTTATAAAAAAAAAAATGACAAGTACGGCACATTATATAGTTTCTAAATAAGAGAATTTGCCAGTTTAATGCGTTTGATAGCATAAATGAATTTAAAAATGAATCAGAAAAGAAGCAGTTTGGTTTGGAATACACCTTAAGTTAAATAATTATGAAATATGCTTACTTTCTTGGTCAAAGTATTTTAAAGGCATTTTGCAAACTCAGACGAAAGTAAAATTCGTTTTATGTGGATCATTTATTTTATTTGTTTCAAAACAAAGCAAAACAAAACAAAACAGGTTAAGTGCGAGTATTACTCGCGCAAAGAGGATTCCGTACAGAAAAGAAATCACCCACTCGTGGACAGCCAACCTTGCGGTATAGGAGCTAAATATCCACGAGGGGGAAAAAAACCCATATCCCCCATCCCACGAAACCCCCAGACACCGGAGCGGGCCCAGAGGCCTCAGCATGATGGAAGACCCCTCTTTTTTGAAATTTCACTTAGGATGTAGTACAATCTTCTCACAAGAGATACCCAATGTTGCATAAGCTGGGCGAGCCCAAATTAAACAATGTTTTGAAACTTTGGATCTTTTATGTATGGATATTACAGATCATCAATCAGTTATTGTGAAAACTACTTGTGAGTAGAAAGAATATGATTCATTTAAAGTTTAATAGAAATAGCTTAAAAGCTTGAAATCTTGAAGTCTGAAATTTAAAATTTGAAATTTAAAAAACTAATTCATCAAGGAGATTAGCATTAAATCTTAAAAAGTCATAGAAGTTTTGACAAATCTTAATAAATTCTTAATACAACTAAATAAGTAATCCATTTAGGATAAAACAGATAATTAAATCAATGCAAGAATTTGAAAATTTGAATAATATTTAAATTAGATATTAAACTTGCTGAATTTAATTATGTTCCTGAGTGATGACCTGTTAAACAAATTTGAGATATAGATCATTGATTATTATTAATTTTAGAGTTCTAAATTCGAAAGTCTTTGTATTTCACAGTTCATAAAGTTTGTTTCACAATTTTGAATCATTATATTTTACAGATCTAAGGATTATATTTCATAGTTCGTAGGCATTATTTTACAATCCAGAGCACTATAAATTTGAAGATTTAATTCACAGTTTGAGGATTTAGATCACAGTTTGAAGATTTACTCATATATTTATTTCACTATTTTGGATCGAAGATATTATATTTCTTTGTTCTTGGGCATTATTTTACTGAGCAAGGCACTACAGCTTTCTGTTTGAAGATATATTTTACAATTTGAAGACATATTTCACAGTTTGAAGATTTGAAAACATATTTCACATTTTTTAGACATACTTCATTTTTCACAGTTTTAAAATTTAAAGATTTGACGATTTTGTCAAAGTTCAGAAATTTAGTCTTTTTGCAAATCAAGATATTACTTAATTATTTTCTGAATAATCTTGGTTGTTTAAGGCATTTTATTATTTTCTATAATATTCTATGACACTGTTTATAAAATCTTTTTTATGAAGGAATAATGTTTATTGAGAATATTGTAGTTTTCATTTAGCGCTGAAAAGTTTGCTGGATCCAGTAAAATTTTTTGGAAGTTTTTCCTTAAGGTTTTGCTTTTATTGAATTTGAAATGATTAGGTAAAAGAGAGCAATTCCCAAAAATATAATGTTGTACTGTTCCTCTAGCTTTGGTGCAGGAGCACATGTCCGAATTTAATTTGCCGATTTTATGTAAAAATGCAGGAAAACTGCCATGGCCACTAATATAATAGGCTGACGATCTTGAAATGCAGATAAATTCTTTGTTTACTTTATCTAGAATTTTGTATGTATCACGTCCTTTTTCTGAGTGTTTCCAGATGTCTTGCCAGTCAAGGATAATTTTCTCCCGTATATAATTTTTTATTCTTGAATCTGGGTATGGTATATATTGAATTTCATCGTAGTGGTCGTGTTTAATTGCGTTTTTAGCCAAGGTGTCTGTACGTTCGTTCCCAACAGTTCCTATATGAGCTTTTGTCCATGCTATATTTATTAATTTTTGCGGGATTTTTTGAATTTCTGTATAAATCTGTCTTATGATTATATTTCTTGGGAAAATAATTTTGAGGGCATCTAATGAAGATCTGCTGTCTGTCAATATAAGAACTGATATGAATCTGGAGGTTGAAAACCATTCTATAGAATTTAATATTGCTTTAAGCTCTGCCTGATAGATTGAATTATGAGGATTTAGCCGTGCAGCACTATCATGGATAAAATCATCGTT
Organism: Maratus speciosus; assembly: GCA_963932465.1. Lineage (NCBI taxonomy): Eukaryota > Metazoa > Arthropoda > Arachnida > Araneae > Salticidae > Maratus > Maratus speciosus. Next base: position 61,911,912 of record OZ010788.1, read on the forward strand.
TAACATTACTGTAAAGGCACATGATGTCCCCTGCTCCATTAAAGAGCCATCTGTATATATCTTTAATTTGTTGTTACGGATCTGTGACTCCGTTATTTCTTCTATTATATTCAGGTTATTGATTTTGTAGTAATCCGGAAAATCAAACGTACTTTCCTTCAACATTAAATTATCCTTATTTATTTTCATTGATTGAATTATTAAATTTCTTTTTCCCATTTTTGTCTGGTATGCCATGAATTCATTCTGGATTTTCGTAATGATTGGTGGTATTCCTGTTAAGACATTTAATGCTTCGTGTGAGATACTTCTGTAGGTTTTGATGACACTCATTAAACTCATTCTTTGTATTGTCTTTAATGTTCTAATACCACGACTGTTTAAATTAGGGAACCAAATTTCATGTGCATACAACATTAGTCTTTCCACTACCGTCGTATACCACATTTTTTTATTTTTGGATTAATTCCTTTCTGGTAATTTCCCAGAAATTTGAAGCTGGTTACGAACTGAGATATTCTTGCCTTTAAGTCTTCTAAGTGAATTTGAAATTTTAATTTTTGGTCAAAGATAATTCCTAAGTATGGTAGTGATTTTTCAATTTTAATTGTTTTATTTTTTAATTAAAAAATTGGATGTCTATTATTTAATAGATTTCATCCAAAGAGTATGGCTTTTGTTTTTTCTTGTGAGATGTTCAGGTTTAGCCTGTTACAAATTTCTTCAAAACTTCGGATCTTATCGTTAGCATCTTTTTCCAAGCCAGTTCTTGTATTTCCCTTTACTAAGACCACGAAGTCATCTGCATAGACTACTAGTTCAGGAAATTTTTTAAGTAGTTCCTTAATAATGAAATCTGCCACTATTAGCCATAGAAGCGGGCCTAAACATGAACCCTGCGGGCATCCCTTGAAACTGCGAATCCACTGAATGAAATCAAAATTGTTTGCTCCAATAAATCTTTCACTTATATAGTTTATGAGTAATTTTTTTAAATATCTAGGTAGTTCTGAATCTTCAATTAGTTCCGAGATCATATTCCAATCTATTGAATCAAAAGCTCCTTGGATATCAAATGATATTAGTCCTACATATTTATTTTGCTGGAGAAGTTCCATTATTTGATCTTTTACTGATTGTAATGCCGTTACTGTGCTTCTCTTCTCTCTGAAGCCATGTTGCTGGTTTGCTAAGAGATTTCTGTTTTCTAGATAAGTTTGTGTACGAATTTTTATGACTCTTTCTAACACCTTACCCATCATTGGGAGTAAGGTTATTGGTCTGTATGACTTTGGAATTCTTGGGTCTTTATTTTTCTTTCGAAAGAATATAACTACACCTTTCTTCCACGCCGTTGGAAAATGGCCAATCTGAAGACATTTATTGTAAAGGACTAGCATCAGTTTTGGATATCGTTTAGTTAGATTCTTTATTATTTTTATGTCACATCTATCATACCCTGGTGCTTTTTTTAGGATTTTGTTGGCTGATAACATATTTGAGTTCCCTCATATTGATTTTAATCTTGTCAAAATCTTCATTTGTAATAGGGTCCCGATTTATTCTCGAGTGGATTTGCTCTGTATCTGGATTCCCAAAATGATGATATATTAGATTTTGTTGTATATCAAGAAATGAGTCCTCTGTTGCTGATGTTTCTAGTGTTGTGTGGATTAAATCGGTATTTTTTAGGTATTTTCCCTTCATTATTTTGAAAGCTGTGCCATATACACTTGTGGTTTGTTAACAGAATGAATACCATGAGTCTTGTTTAGCTTTCTTGATATGTAGTTTGTATTTAGCCAATGCTTTTTTATATTCTTTCCTGTACTGTTGATTTTCTAAGTCTCTTCGAAATCGTTTATGTAGTGCGTTAAGTCTACTACGCTCAATTTTGAGTTTGTCTTTGTACCAGTTGATATTTAGGTCTCTTTTTTGATTTTTCTTTTTAAGTGTCAAATTCATTAAATTTTCCATGTGTATTTGGAAGTTGTTTACCCATGTCTCAAACTCCTCAGGAGTTGATGTTTCTTGAAGTGTTGTCCATAATTCTTCTTCCTTTTTATCAAATTCTTTGTTGAATTTTTTAAAAGTTTCATATTTGGTTTTAAATCTGTACAGATTTCGTAAGAGAGGTTCTAATTTCAATGTGAAGTTTATGTATCTGTGATCACTTAATGATGGAAAGTCCACTTCTACTGCCCAAGAGTCGAGTAAGTTCTTCGTACTTAATCCACATAATGTAAGATCAGGGTTACCTTTCTTCTTTCCCAAGAAAAAAGTTTTTTCTGCTTGTGGGTCATTCACTATTGTTAGATCTCTATTTGCAAGATAATCTAGTAGGATTTCACCTTTTGCGTTATTTCTGCTGTAACCCCAGGCCCTCAGAATGGCATTAAAGTCGCCTCCTAATACTAGATTAGTACAATTGTGAATGATATTTGACCAGTCCTCAAAATCTTTAGCTAGATCTCCTTCCGGCTTTGAGTATTGCGAAGCAAATTTAAAATTTTCTAACTTCGTTGTTACATTTATAAATACACTATTATCTGTTTGCAGAATCTTATTATGTACAAATAAGGGGTTGGCGATCAATATTCCCGCTGTTTTTAATGTTGATTGATATAAAGCCCAAGAAATTGGGAGACCAGTAAAAGAGTTTTTGCTTCTATGGTAGTCCTGGATTAGTGCTATGTCAATATTGTTCTGGTTCATGTATTTAATTAATTGAAAATTTGCTGCACGACAATTATTTAAGTTTATTTGGGTTACTTTTATATCTTGCTGATGTAATGGTGTACCACCAAAGAAGTACGTTGATTGTGATGATGAAGCTTGGTTTTGATTATAAGTGCCTCTATCGGCGACTGGGAGGCAAAGCCTCCCTTGTATATTTTGGATATGTATAATTATGGTTCTTTCTGTTTGAGTTTTCGAAGGTTCGCTAAGTTATAGTTCTTGTTTCTCCGTATCTATCCTTTACTTCATCCTCTTTATATTTTATCTGATTATCACTTCTTTCATATCTGTTATTTGTATATTCTTTACTTTTTCTATAATTGTTGTCATATTTATTGTCATTTTCATATCTATTTCCTCTAATTCTGTTTTCAGAAGGTTGGTTTCCAATATGTTGGTCTTCTCTCTTATAGACTCTTCTTGACATTTTTTCAATTTCGTCTTTGTTTTCTCTTGTTAGAGTCTTCATATTCGGAAAGATGTCTTTTGATTTGTAGTATTCTTTCAGTCTTTTGTCTTTTTCATATTGGAAAATGGGACATTGTGGTGAATACGCTGGGTGATTGACTTCGTTTTTATTGTATCTTATACAATTTATACATTTTGTTACTTTGTCTTCGCATCCACTAGTTTCATGTTTCTCCGAGCACTTGGCACACCTTGTCCGAAATTCGCACTGTGATTTGACATGATTATTAAGTTCTTGACAGTTTGTGCATCGCATTACTCTGATATAAAATTCAACTCTAAAGACTTCATAAAAGAGTTTTACTTTACCCATTTTTACCATTTTCCTACAGTCGGCTGCTGGCGCTTCGACTGCCCAATTGTTGTACGATGTTTTCTGAATTTCTATTGATTTAAGTATGGTAAACGTTTCTAAATATTTTCTTTTAGTTAATTCATCTTCTAACTCTTGTTTAGTGATGTCTTTATTTATTTTCAGTAGTAATGTTTTCATCGTTCTTTCTTCCGGATGTATGATTGTAAAGTTGTCTTGTTTATTTTCTAGTAACTTAGATATTGTGTCTATTTCTTTTTCTGAGGATTTTAGCTCTATATTATTATTCGTGGTTTTTCTTATATTCTTGATTTCCGGAGGTTTGTCTGAATTTTTAGCCTCTTCTCGTATTATTTTTGAGACTTGTGAAATTTCCATATTCTCGTTCGGTATCAGAATGAGTTTTTAAATTTTTTTTCGTTTGCATCATTGGTTCTTGACGTGACCTTTCATTTTGAGTGTGTAATGCTTTTATTATTTCATCTAATTTTTTAGTTTGATCTTTAAACTGCTTCTCCATGTTTTCTAACATATGTTTCCTTAACTGTTCAGTTTGGTTCTCTTGAGATTCGTAATAGATAGATTGTAAGGTTTCTGTTTGTTTTTCACAGTATTGTTGTAGTTTATGAAGTTTCCCTTGCGTTTCGAATTTATATTGTTCCTGGTATGTCTGGAACGATGTGAACTTATTCTTCGAATTTCGTACTGTTTCTAATTCATTTAGGATTTTATCATCATAACTGTTTAAGGTTTCAGTGAGGTCTTGTGTTATTGAGAATATTGTTTTAATTGTTGCCGTTACTTCTATTGTTATTTTCTGCATGTCTAGCTGAAGAGTTGATTGTTGTTTCTGTGAGGTACTGTTTTGTTTCTTGTAGATTCTTAGAAAATTTGTTACGTCTTTGTCATTCCAAGTTTTATGTCCATGTCTAATGAACTCTTTTTCGAGTAATTTGTGTCCTCTTGTTATTTCTTGTTTCGAATTGTCTAATTCCTCGTTTTCTTCGTCATCACTCCCTGCAGAAACTAATGAGTACTCATTTTGTGAATCCTCTGTTTGTGTTGATTCGTCTGATTTCCTTTTATCTTCATATTGCTTTAGTTCGTTTAAATACTCCTCTATTTGTTCCTTTTTGAGAAGCAATTCTTGCTCCTTTGTTTTCAATTCTTCTTTCTTTTTCTTCATTTGTTGGTCTAGATCTTCTAATTTTCTTGTTTTGATTTTTAATTCCTTTTCTGATTTCTTATGTTTATCCTCTAGCTGGTTTATTTTCTTTCTTGCAGAGTAACTGTCCGTCCTAAGTGTGTGGATCATGCTTGGTGTAGATTCCAATATCACGTCTTCTTCCTCTATCAAGGAATTTGGGGTATTATTTCCAGTATCAGAATCTTCTGGTTTGTTGATTTTTGAATTTTCTATTTCTTTACTCAATAAGTTATATTCGTGTGTAATAAATCTATGTCTTAATTCCTCGTGGAAGTCATTCTTCAATTTTTGTAGGGTATCTTTTTTGTCTGTTTGTTTCTTTTTATAGAGATCTGCGATCTGAGTGAGACCTCTAAGCAGTGGGTCCTCTTCATCCAATGTTTCACTATCTTTATCTGTCTGGTTTTCATCTTTGTCATCTACTGTAAGAATATCTGATTTGTTGGACATCAACTTGATTTTCTGCTCCAGGGCATTTTGATAATTTCTGGCTTCTTTATCGCTGCCTGACGCCTTACGTTGATAAAACCTTTCCATCAAATCGTACAGTTGAAAAATACTAACATCATATTTTTGCACATCTTTGTATTTATACAGTAGCCTCCCTCTTGATGGTGGCAGGGAACTACCGAAATTTTTCTCGGACATAATGAAGCTTCTTTGTTTTTCTTCAACAGATATAAGCACGTGTTAGTCTACTTTCCTCAGCGGACCAACTTAATGAAAATTTCTATCCCTAAGAATTAGATTCTTAAGACGTAAAAAGAATATATATATATATATATATATATATATATATATATATATATATAAACTTTAAGGATATAGTTGCTATTTAAATACTATTATTAGAAAGCAGGTTGAGGAATCACCAGCCGCCCACCATATATCATTGAAAGAAAGGCGTAGTTAGGAAAGATTTATTCCAAATCCGCCGAAAAATCTCCCCAGAACCCCCTGCAGTTTCTTGGTAGGTCCTATTAACGAACGGCGATGAGACGCATGAAGCGAAAAGAGAAGGTTAAAAACACAACACAAAAAACACAAATGCTGATCTTCACAAATGCGACATTTCGATCCTTTTTCAGAAAAATGTCCTCCCCCAAACATCTTCAAGCGAGATCCAGGTGATCGCTAATTACAAATACTCAACGAGGTTCTGGGTGATGGTTATTCTCACGATGGCACTTCTAAAAACCATTAATCGTTTCCTGTTGATTATCTTTCTTAACAGTTCAACTTGAAATATTCCATCAAATTTTATTTTTTTCAGCTAGAAACAAATATGGTTATTTTGTATAAGTACTAAATTATTATATTTTAATACTTGTATTTTATATGCTTCGTCTGAAATACAAGTGAGAAATTCGTATGGTTTTCAGACAATTAAAAATGAATTTGTAACAATCTTCTTTGCTAAAAATAATTAAGAAATGTCTTTATCGCGAATATTTAATGCATGGATGATAATAATAGTAATAATAATAATTAGTAACTTCATAATTTCTTTATCTTAATTGCATGTTAATTGTAACGTATATAAATAAAGTTTAATGTCTCAATAATTATAAAAGTTGAAATTAACACTAGAATGATGGTGAGGGGCCATTTTGGCCCCTACCAAATGAATATATTTTGTTCCGATTCAGAAATTTATTTAGGAATTAAGTTTAAATGATATAAAGAAAGAAAGGGTTAATTAAATAACTCAAACAATTTTAAATAAAAATTCTGGTATTAAATATTTTTATGAAACTGGAGTAAAAATTCCGGTCTTTCTATGTTAAACTTTAGTTTAAAATAATATTTGTTTTAAGAGTTAGGTTAGCCAATATAATATTGATTAATTATTGTAATTATTTTTCTTAGCTTTTTATAAATTCAGTCAATCACTGTCTTTTAAACATTTTCATTCGTCGAATCCGCCAAGTTATTAGTGTGTCGACTCGCAATAATAGTAATATATAATAATTATTATTTAATAATAAAATTATATAATAATTATTATTATTACATTATTATTATTATTAGTAGTAGTAGTAGTAGTAATAGTATTTTCTACAGATTAAGCAAATATTGAAAAAAATTGTACTTAGTTTTTGTTACTAGAATAAAAATAAAAGGGTGAAAAAAGACCTTTCTGTCAGATTTCTCTCTATTCTAAAAAAAACATACACCACCGCCGCCGGTGTAAATGAATGTTTTTGTGACCGGAGGTCTTTCTTCGCTAATATTAAGAAAACTACTACACACAAAAATATGAAAATTGGTAGTATTATAGAGAAATCTTATATAAACACGCTAAAGTAGCCAATTTTTGAATCGAAGAACTATTTAAAGTGATTTTCAATGTTAAAGTCGGTCAGAATAGGTCCATTAAAACAGTTTTTTAGGAACAAAGCTATGCATAGGTTGGTTGATTTTTGACGGCCGATTATCTACACGAGGGATACAGGCCCAAGGGGGTGTGCCCTCCGTGGGGGTCTTTCTAAGGGAACCTAACCCGTATTTACGCATGGAAATCCAAGGTTTCGAAGAAAACCACGAAAACGCCGAAACGGTTAGGCCGACGGGCGCGATTGAGTTCGAAGCCAGCACCTCCCGTCTATCAGCTTCGAGAGCAGAACCTCTCAGCCACGCTATGCATAGGAGTTTAATATATGTTTCTAGGGATATACTTCTCAAGCTAGTGGTGTGAAAACTGCGCTTATTTTTTTTTTTTTTTTTAATTTTACTAATTTTATGAAGGGGTTTTTTTTTCAATCTTTTATTCGAATTTTCATTAATTCAAGAGAATTCTTTTCACATTTAGAAAGGGTAATATTTTATGTTGATGCTAATTTGTTAAACAGTAGAAAGAATTATATTTCCTCTCAAATTAAAAATGTATTTACACGTTACTGTTAAAAACAGAAATGAAACTTAAAAATAATAATAAAATGATCAATTGTTAAAAGCAGAAAATATGGAAAGTTATGTCATACAAATTGTATTTACACGTGAATATTAAAAAAGTAAGAAAATCTTAAAATAATTAAATTATTACTCGCGAACCGCATTTAATGGGGACAAATACGTCATATGTAAAATTTATGTTGTCATATGAAAGATGCCTAAAATAATTAAATTATTATGCGTGTAAAACTTTTAATAGGGAAAATTAGGTCATATATTTAAAAAGTTCAAATACTGATATTCCCAAACACTTTTAAATGGAATAATATATTTACACGTGAATATTTAAATAGTGGAGAAATAAAAGCTGTAATTAAATTTTCGCACACAAAACGCATTTAACCCTTTCAGGGGCGGTGGTATGTTTATGTAACCACTTAATTTTAATTCTCAAATGCGATAATGGCACCAAGATTTTTGCATTATTATTTTTTTTTCTTTTATTACATATGTGAAAAATCGCTTTTTGTTATTTGCAAATAAATTTGTGCGTAAATTATGGTGCCAATCATTCATTTCAACATTTTAGCAATGGAAGTGCTTTGCCCCTAAAAGGGTGAAAATTACATCATACATTTAAAATTATTTTCTTATGGACAATATTAATAGGATCTCACATTGCAAATCACATGGTGTACAAGTAGTGCGGCTAGCAAATAGCAAATTTGTTTATAGATTTCATCACTTGATGCAGCATAAATAAAGGTAAATGCATGCACAAAATACTTTCGATTTATTTTATACCAATTTCTATTCGATAAATACATACTAGAAAATTCATATCTACTTATTAATTAAAATAAATGATTTACATTTTAATAATAACATGGAAATGTGCATGATGATGCAATAAAATAGAGAAAAGAATTCATGCATAAGCTGTACTTGTTCCTGAAAATATTTAAAACTCGATCAAAACATGAAATATAAGCGTAAAATTTCAAAACGCAGCGCTTTTCAACCCCGTGGTTCTGAATGCTATTCCGAAGCAGACGAAAGAAAAGAAAAAAAAATTGACACTGTTAACTATTTCATCAGGTGATGGTGGTACGGGGGGTGGAGGGTTCAAAATTAGCAAAATGTTGATAAAGTTATGTATGTACAGACCCCCCCCCTCTCCCCGAAAGTGGTTACCTTCTGTCACGATTGCTCAATTGATTTGCAATCTTAAACTGAAAATATCTTCAGGTATTGACATTCACAAACTGGGAAATCGTGGGGTGGTTTCCAATCTTTGGTAAAAGCAAAGGAAATTTCATAAAATCCGTTAAATTTGGCGATTAGAAGAAAATTTCTGGACAATACAAACCAAGAGAGGTAAGTGTGCATGACCGCTTATAACTTAAGCAATCACTTATAACTTAAGATGCAATACATTTATAGAAAAATGAAATATTTCATTCGATTTTTAATCCCTTTTAGTCGTGTCTCCATATTTATTACTTTTTTGTAATCGCAGAGTGGTTTTTTACTGAAAAATAAGAAATTTAGAAACATTACTGTTCGAGTAATTTTAAATCGATCGATAATTCTGAGATCGCAACTTTTTAAAACAATGTGCGCAATATCGATAAAAAAAGGGAGGGGGCTTAAAAATATTGTTTGAGTGCAGCACCAAATGAAACTCCGAAATTTTAATTGATAGTTTTTATTTCTAATAAAAATGATAGTAATAATAAGAAGATTCTTACTGAAAGGAATTTTTTTTCAAGGATGACGTTTATAAGCTTAACTATAAATTTTAGTATTTTACGTAGTTTAAATAGCCGTATACGGACGTGAATAGTTTAAAAGAGCATTTCCAACTGTGTTATTTATTTTCCAAATGAAACATATTAGATTATATTCAGGGCCGGCGCCGGGATGGTTTTTTCTAGAAAAAAGCAGGCTGTAAACAAAAGCATGCTTGAAATAACTGGTATGCGAGCAGGCACGGGCGCATCACAAACTTCAGGATCATTTTGGACGCTTTGGGCTAGGCTCGAAATCGTCCTCGCTATCCACACCGGGGAGAGAACTTGGAACCTCCTGGTCCTTCCAATGGGAACAGCCAGGCTTAGGAGATTCAGGACGAACACATGGCTCTGATTCATTATCTGCTTGTTACATCACCTCTTCCCACCTCCACCTTTTAACAATCAGAGATATATAATGCAGGCATTTTGAAATAGCGTAACATCACTGATTTTGTGTATGCGAGATCAGTTGTTTCATATGTTAGAACATCAGTGGGGTAGTGTATGGAAGGTTAATAGTAGAGTATGTTAAAACATCAGTTGGTTTTGTATGCGAGAATCCGAATATTTAATAATTGCATATCAAAATTTTCAGCAGGCTGAGTATTAATTCTGAAAATTATGCAGATAATATAACAAGTTATAAAAAATCAGAACCACTAATGAATTAAATTTAATAATAAATTGAAGTTCTGATTAAAATTTACAATATTCTTTAAATTAACTGCATGAATTTAAAAATTTATATCTTTTTCAAGCTAAAGACATTCTACTAAAGTAGTCAGACAACTCGTCATCATTTGTCGCAGGTATGGATTTTTGCTCCACGAAGACTCGGTCTTTTTTGATCATTCGAGTATAAAAATCGCTCGAGTTGCAGGCTTTGTCAAAAACTGCTTCGGGATACTATGCTTATGCAGTCAGAAATGGCTTGTGATTACTTAAATATTACAAGTCCAGTTATAAAACATGTTTCCTTTTCAGTGTAATCGTCGGAATAAATTATGTACGAATGCTTTGCAGGGATAAATATAGGCTCCGGGGGATTAACCTGAGAAGAGAAAACCCAGCGGGAAGACAAAATCATGTATACTCCAAAAGTACAAAAGTAGAATGATTTTGGCTGCTTTTGATACTCCTTTATATACAGAGTGTTATCAAAACACGCAGTCTAACATTTGCGCTCACCAGTTTTTATGCAAGCGAAACAAACATACTAATTCCAGAGGTTCGATTACGCCTGACTAAGCTGAACTTTATTCCAGAAACACTCGAAACACGCACCATTTACGACTCTCAAGTGCGAGATCTAGTTTCAGACGAAGCAGGACTGATGAGGCAGATGAGGTAGATGGGGTCAGATGAGGCAGCCACCTCAGGGCGCACCGTAGAGGGCGGTATTTGACTCGCATATTAGTACAAATAAAATAGATCAAAATTTGAGTAAAATACAACATGGCCAATGACGAAAATTTGGGAAAAACTTCGTTTAGACACTAGAAATGAAGGTCCGATGAATTCTTTTTTTTTTTTTTTAAGTTGTTTTACTGTGTTTTGTGGGGAGAAAGAGGGCGACTCGAGATTCAATTTTTTTTTTAATTAGGTCAAATGAGACATCGTTTGTTATGCATTTTAATAATTTTGAATCGAAAGACATCATCCGCAAGTCGATGCCATTCGATTCAGAATTTAAATTACATAAGAAATGACACCCACGTGACCGATTTGAAAATTGTTGAATTTCCAAATTTCAAAAAAGAGGCAAAAGGGGGTGAATTTTGAAAATTCACTCCTCCATCTTTTGCTCTCCCCCCCCCCCCCCCCAAAAAAAAAAAATGGTAAAACTTTATTTTGGAGGGACTCATCGGAACTTGCGCCAAAACGAAGATTTCAAATTTTGGTGAATGACCGTCAGTTGTTTAATAAAAAAAAACCCTATTTTATCTGTACTATATATTGAACATACAATCCATTATATGTGTGTGGAAACTTAAGAAAAAATAAAGAGAAAGAATTTTCTTCTTCTTCTTTTAGAATAAAACTATGGAGTACATTACGTATAATTCCAGACATATAGAAGTTACAACATATAATTACAGAGGTAGAAATTGTATATAAACAGAGTGAAACAATTCCGGTTACTATATTTTTGTACACCATCGAAAGTTTTTTTCTCTGCGATATTTGAATTTTTACCTTTTTCCGCGTACCGTGGCTATTTTTCGGCATTCGTAAAAGAAATTAGGTTTTAAACTTTTAGACTAATATAGTAAACTTTATTCTCCACGTTTAAAAAATTTTTACCGACTTTTAGTAAGATTTTTCATGCGATTCTTAGCGGGGATTTTTTCCATTCTGCTGAGGTCTTTTACATTCGAAAAAAAAGAAAAAAAAATAAGTTTCAAACTTTTAACCTAATATAACAAATTTTCTACTACGCGATTTTCAAAGTTTTGCGATTTTTAATGCGGTTTTCAATCCGATTTTCAATGTAATTTATATCTTTCTTTTGCATTCCGCGGCGTTTTTTTTTTTTTTTTTTTTTTTTTTTTTTTTTCATCCATAACAGGTATTTGGTTTCAAACATTTATACTAAACCCACGATTTTCAATGTGATTTTTAGCGGTTTTTTTCATGATTTTTAATGCGATTTTCAACACAATTTTTTGACATTCGTAAAAGGAATTTTGTTTCGAATTTCAACCGCGACATCATTTGGAAAAGAATTCCTCTTAGAATTTTTTAACCCATCGTGTTAGTAAATTTTGCCCCTCTGCGATTTTTGAATCTTTAGCGATTTTTAGTGGTGTTTTTTTTTTTTTTTTCGAGGTAATTTTTCCACATTAGTAAAAGAAATCTGGTTTTAATCTTTTAACCTAATATACTATTTTTTTCCCTCTTTTCAATAAAATTTATTCGGAATTATTAATTTTCGAAATTTTGTGATTTTTTTGCGATTTTTATTTTTGTTTGTGCTTTGGGTATTTTTTTTCGACTTTCATAAAAGAAATCACGTTTTAATCTTAAATAAATTCTTTCCTCAGCAATTTTTGAAATGTTAGCGATTCTTTACATACGACTTTTAGATTTTTTTTTTCCACGATTTGCTCCGATTTTTCCTCATTCGTAAAATGAATTCTTTTCCAATCTTCTTGACCAATATAGTAAATTTTGTTTTCTTTGCAATAAAGTTTATTCAGAATTTATGGAATGATTTTTAACGTTTTCGCTATGTTTATTGCGATTTCGTGTTATGTGCTATCTTTTGACGAGGCCGGGTAACGTTGCGCCGGTCGGGTCAGCTGCAGCTAAATTAAATTATTTTTGCAAATGAAAATGTAATTATTTTTATATTGATTAGGGCAATATAAAAAGTGACGCTGACGAAGAAAATTCAAGGCGAATTTATTATCGAGTTAACTATTTCATTGTTGATAGTTGCATTTTTGAAAATAGTAGTAGAATATGAAGATATTTTTATTCATTTAATTCCAAGTTAGCTCTTATTTGTTTTTAAAAGATGCATAATATCTTACCTTATCATAAATATCTAGTTTGATTAATTTAAATTCAAATGTGAATAGATTTTATATACATTTGATTTCTTCTAAATACATTATAATTATATTAAATTACTTATTATTTTTTTTAAGTTTGAGTTGTAGTGAAATACAACATCAAGAAAAATGCAGGAAGAATGCAGTAAATCAGTGTTAAAAATAATAGCAACCATATTCAATGTGCAGTGCATGTTCTTGTTGTTTGAGCGCGAAAAGTGAAAATTTCTGGAACTTGTCTTGATCTTATTTCATTTCTCATAAAGCAAGATCAATCTCTTCCAAACTTTATTGCAATATTTTCACTTTCCTAAGGTTATTAAAAGAAAGGAGAGAGAGTAAACATATTTTATGGGGAAAAAATATTTAAAAAAATGAAAAATTACTGAAACATTGTAATCCAAACTGGCTGCTTTCTGACATATTCACAAAGTTATTGTTAATGCAACAAATGCATTAGTGATTATTAGTATTAGTGTAAACAAGTGTATTAGTGTGTAGTTTATGTTAATGCAAAAATTGTTCTGCATGAACTAAGAAATCGAACAGCATTTTTCATCTTTTTATAAAGACAAAAGTATTGCGGAATATGCCGTCCTAGTTTGTGTTTTAAGCCGATTTTCGGGATTTTACAGCCCGGGAAAGCTTGTTTTTAGAAAACAATTAATTAGAACTCAATATGATATACAATCATCGAAAATGCAAAATGTTGTTTGATTTTAAATTATCTCAATAGCAATGACTGATATCTCCATGCATTTATGCATAAAATGAGTCGGTGAATGCATCAGTTTTGAGTTCCTCAGTTGTGGGACATATTTAAAACAAAACAAAAACAAAACAACAAAAAAAAACAACAAAAAAAAACGCCTTAAGTGTTATAGTCGTGCATAAGATTTCTAATTCTAAAGTAACGCATTTCAGAGGTGAGGGGGGGGGGGTGAATTAGCAAGTATGGTACATTTTTATTTTAATCATATGTTTTATTTCAAGGAATTATTACATGATAATATCTTGAAAATTAATTACTTTACTATTTCGATTCATTCAAACGTATAAATTATCGTCAAAATAAGAGAATTTTCATCTTTTATTAACAGATTACCGATATTTCACTGCAAGAATATGGTGTTATCAAATCGTTTCACCCACAATAATAGTATTGCAAAGAGTAATTTTTAATAGAATTATAATCCATCATAACATTTGTAAGTTTAAATCACATGCTGCTAATTATTAGAAAGTACCTCGTAAATTATGCGCCATATAAGTATTGTGTTAAATCAACTGTTTTTTTTCCTCAATCCCCTCCCCACCCCCCTTCTTTTTTAAGAACAACTCTAATGCAACATTTCTCCCTTTTTTGTAAGTTAATGTTCCAAATTTTAGGATTAAAATAATTTCTACTTTTAATACAGGCTTTTTTCTACAACCAATAACATATATAGTGAGTCTAAAGTCAGGCTTGTATGCATATAGTATGAAAATTAGCAAAAATTAATGAACAGAACATATCTGGTTCCCTGAAGAGTTTTCTTAAAATATTTGTTAACGCGAATAAACACTATGCAGACTACATGATACAACTATGAGAACACAAAATAGATAAAAAAATATTCAACATTTAGCCTAAAATAGTTTCATTTTTTTTTAATGGGCATATTTATAACAATATCGTAAGGTGCTTTTAAAGGATTTGATCATGTTATAAAAGAAAATCAACTCGATTTATTTTTTAAGAGCTGTTACTAATTATGTTTAAATTATAAATAATTTAAATTTTCTACAAAATTGACTGTAATTATTTAATTTAAATTATTTTCGGATGAAGTACTATTACTTTTGTAATGGTTGTTCCTATCAAAAAATATGCATGTATTTGTAATAGGAGGCATTTAAAAAAACAAATACACAAGGTTTAAATAAAAGAAAAACTCGTTCTTGCTTAATACACATTTTACTTGTAATTAATTTCAACGTGTCTTTTAAATCTATGAAAATATGCAACAAACCAATATAAAAGTTGTATAATCTTGCATTACACTGTACAGTACATTTCCTTTCTTCATTTGTATGATGCAGCTGTAATATGCGTTTATGGAAATAATTTGATGAATTAGGGGATTACGATTGGGAAGCAAAGAGATCCTGCGATATCAACAATTATCTTGCATTTACCGTCTAATAAAAGTGTACTAGTATGCACATATTTATGCAAATATTAGAGAATTTTTGAACTGAAAAATAGCAATAAAAATCTTGAACATTTCACACACCATTACAGACAACGTAGAACGCGTTAGTGTAAGATATGTTTCAATTTCATCAGACTTCTGTGCATATGATTTATTTGACAGAAAATTAAAGTCATAAAAATTTAATAAGCAGATCGTGAAAATTCTTATGTTCAATATTTCGCAAAAACTAACATCCAAATACTTGAAACAGTGCAGTGCAACTGAGACGTATTTGAGGTTCGCAGTTTCGCAGTAGCACCTAAACTAAAGTCCTGGGTGGGGGCGGTCGTACCCGATCTGAAACCACCAAAATAATTTTCATCAACCCGCAACCCGACCCGAACCCGAAATGAAATGAAAGTAAATCATGTTTACTTTCCTAAATCTAGAATTTATCTCCTATACCAATCTTAAGTTTTATTATAAAAAAAAGGGACAGATCTATATTTTTACTATTTAAATATAGTAAAACTTCTAAATATTGGACACTCCGGGATTGTTGAATAAAAGTCCTACATCGGGTCGGGCCGGGTTGTCCCTAATTTTCTTTTAGGTAGATTTCTTATGAAATACTACCTATTACATTATCCCCTACGTAGGAATTTCTGAAAAAATTTTGCATATCTACACCGATCATGACCCCTAGAAACCAAAACCAACCTCAGTAAAAAAAAAAAAATTATATATATATATAATATCACTTTTTTATGGACACGATAACTTCCGTAATTCTACACAAATTTCTTCCAAACTGATGCATAAAATCAAGGGGCATAAAATCTCGGTCAATTTCGTTAATGGGCAAAATCGGACCAATGGGATGGAAAGTTTTGTGAAAACCGGAAAAACGCCATAATTTCTTAATTTTTGTACATATCAAATTAGTTTAAAGTTTTTATTACTTCTAAAAATAAGGCCAAAATTTTATATATCACAGATTACTGATAAAATTAAAAATGGGCTCAAGGGGCGAAAAAAGATTTTCCGATTTTCCGCCCCTTGATTTTATGTATCAGTTTGGAAAAGATTTGTGCAGAATTACGAAAGTTATCGTGTTCATAAATAAGTGATATATATATATATAGATATAGTTTTTTGGGGGGTGGGGTGGTTTTGGGTTCTAGGGGTCATGATCGATGTAGATCTTCAAAATATTTTCCGAAATTCCAACATAGGAACGATCCCAATATGTAGTATTTCATACGAAATCTACCTAAAATCATCGTTTGAAGGGTGTATTCAAATCCAAACTGCTTATTTTCTGACTCATTTTTGAATTCATTTTTGCTCTCAAAAGCATCCAATTGGTAGATTCTCTTATTCAGATACTATATAATGTATCGTAATGGGCAATTTTTTGATAGAGGTAGAATATATTTCAAAAAATGATGTCAAATCGGGCATTTTGAATCGAATTTCCCGAAGCGATTGTGTTGGAAACGAAAAATATGGTCCTACTGTGAAAATAATTGTTTATAAATCAAGTTTTAATTAATTGAAAGAAAATTGAAAACACAGGTCACTTATAAATATCTTCAAAAATCACGTCAGCAAGTTTCATATTTTTTCTTTTAAAAATGAATTTGAAAATGTGCCAGAAAATTCAGAGTTGTTGAGCATGGGAAAGTATTTTTTTTAAATACCGCCTTAACATGATTCTGATAAAACCAGCTCTTATACAAAAATGAACTAAAAACTCGTCAACAGCGGCCAGAAAAAATTGTTAAAGTGGGTTTATCTCTAATCATGATTTAGTTTTTGTTGTTGACGTTAGCACTTAACTTCGAAATCTACCTGCGTCTGTAGGCCGAGCCGAAAGGGATTTTTTCCAGGTTGGGGTGATTCTTATTTTCTTTCTGCGAGTCGGGTTCAACTTAGAATAATTCTTGCGTGTCATATTAATATTTCTTGCAGGTAGTCAGGTTGTTAGAATTTCCACAAAAAGTTTAAGCAGAACTATGCTTCAGATGAAAATGAATTTTTAATATGCACTACTTTTATTGTCAGTACCGAATTAAGGCGGCACACGTTCGTTGTGTTTATGACTGCCAATTATTAGCACGAGGGTATAGGCCCTAAGGTGGAGAGTGCCCTTATTGGGGGTCTTTCGAAGGGAATCTAACCCGTATTTACGCTTGGCAAACCAACGTTCAAAGAAAACCACGAAAACTCCGAACGATTAGGCCGACGGGCGTGATTGGGATCGAACCCAGCACCTCCCGTCTACCAGCTTCGAGAGCAGAACCTATCGGCCACTGGTGGGGCTAACGGGGCACAGTACTTTTGAGTTTGTCGAAACGATAAAAAACATCGCCTTTTTCATGTATCAAAACACAAATAATATGGAATTAAGATACCTTTCTGCCTAAAGCATATATCCTTGGCTATATTATCCAGAAAAATAAATGCTGAATATACAAAATTGATATTTAAATTTAAAAATTTAACTCACTGATGCGTGAATTAAAATTATTAATTGGTGCAGGCGTGATAAAACTCTAAATTTTGCATATAGAAAACAATTTTTGAACAAAATAGAATCACAATACACCTACTTCTAAAGTAAAACCATAATATATGCAAAAAGGTTTAAAATTTAATTTTTGCACAAAAGAAAAAAAAAAGTTTTTCAATTGCCAAAAAATTTAAATAAATAAATAACCAAAATATGTGAATTTTTTTGGTTTTAGCATGAAGACATGCATATTTGGCTAATTTTCTAAAGCTGTAGCTTGCATAGTTTGAAAGTAATAATAAAGTAAATATAATACAGTTAATGAATTCATATATTTATTATGCGGAACTCTCTGAGCGCGAGTAATACTCGCTCTTGGTCGTTTATTTTGAACAGGCATGAAAGAGTTTCTCCTAAAGGAGGAATTCCACCTTTTTAAAAGCAAATTTGGACATTCTCTGGATTGATGCAAAAATACAAAGAAATTATTAGAAGCATTTGGGGCGGGGTGGGGGGGTCTAGAAAACTTAATAAATAGACATTTTGTCTACTCAAACCCTTGGAGTTTGTTTCCGAATTGCTGTACTATCAGATCAAAGATCAGCTTTTATTAAAAGCATCAGAAAGTCATGTTAATTAAGTTCTTTAACTAGGGATAGGAAGTTTCTATAAGGTTCTTTTGGAATAGAATATTTTATTCTATTTATAAAACACTTCTGGGTAATTTCAATGATGCATTTTTTGAAATGTATTTTTGGAGTAAAGATCAATTTGGCGTGCATATACTTATCAGATTTTTTAAAAAGTTTTAAACAGTAAAATCATTCAAAATAATACATTTATTTTGAAAAATTTATCTATGTACTTCACATAAGTTAATCAGATATGGATGATGGATTTATACTTTAAGCAAGCTGTTTTTAATTTTCTTTTTTGGTTTAATGAATTTATATATTTATTGTTACTTTTTTTCTGTTAATACTTTCTAAATTAAAATAAGAAAATAACAATCATATGTACAGTTATAATTAATTTTATTTTATGAATAACTGTTAAAATGTGTCTAAATTATACGAGTTTGGCCTTATTGTATAGATGGAAAAAATTTTCCACCTTTTTTCCCATTTCCCACTTTCATGCCTGTTTGAAGAAGTTTCCTTTTTTTTTTTTCAATTCTCCAAAAAGAATAAATTATTTGTAAACTGCCTTAAATTAAGATTCAAGGTGTAATAAGCCACTCAAAAAACCTCTTGAATCTAGTTAGAAAGCTGTTCTCAAATACACACTTGCTGCTTTCTAATACAATCAAAGAATTTATGATTATTCGTATAATTTACGAAATTTGCAGAAATTTTTATTTGGATATCAAGAAATCCCAATACATTTTTTTTCTATAAAGACAAATTACCTTTCATAAAATAGTTTCAAAGTCGATTTTCAATCAATTATAGCTCAATATATAATAAATTTATCAATAACTGAAATCCACTGTTTGATTCCAAATCATTTGCATAGTTTGGCTCCAAATTTTATGCTTTTAATAAAATAAATACATGAACAGTCCATTAACGATATTGAAAGATTTTAAATTATTGAGCGTTATTTTTTAAAATCAGCATCCATGGTTCAGCATTAAGAATTATATTTTAATTCAAAAACAAACAAACAAAAAAAACAATTTTGTCTTTATTTCGATTCGCTATATAAATAGTTAAACAAAAAGATGTTTACGAAATCTTTTTAACAGGAAAAGATAAGCACGAAGATACGCGGAAGAAAGATGGATTGGTGTTTTGGTGATTTGAAACATTATACTTATTGAGTAGGGTTACTCCCTAATGACATTCACTAATGGATTTCTGGTTTTGGGGGAGATTTGAAATAGTTAAGTTTGCAGGAGAAACAAAATGGCTGGCTTGGTATTTTTTTTTTAACCTAAAGTAAATCGAAGGCAACTTTAGTCCTTTCCTAACGGAAGTACTTGATCGATCACTTGATTGACAGTGATGGATCTAAATTCGGCCGGTTCGGAAAACACGTTAGGAAAGATAAAGCAAAAACCAATGGTCTAGACCATTGAAAATAACTAAGAAAAAACAATTTGGAATATTGGGCAATTTAGAATATTAAAATAAATTAAAAAATAAATAAATAAATAAATAAATAAATGATAGAAAAAATTAATGCTAAATAGTAAAAAGAAAATGGGGTACATGTTGCCACGACTTCGCATGCACACGGTCACGTGTCAGCCTGAGACCGACCAGACTAATTCAGTAATATAATTCAATAATATAGCTCATAGCTGCTATGTTTTAATATTTGTTATTTTATACAGTTTGATTATAATGATGATAAAATAAGTAATAATAATGAATATAATAATAGAATATAATAAATGAACAATATATATACAGTATATACAAAGCATTATGATTGGTGCAATTTGTTTAAATAATTAATTACAACATATATACAATTTGTTCCTTTACAAGTCGCTACTCGCACCTTACTGACGAGAATTATTGCAGCATACTACAGTGAATTCATAATTTTATGGTCACTCTTTGTTATAGACTAGACCACCTTAGCACTGCCTACAATTTCAAATTTCTGAGATTTCTGAAACTGTCTGAATTTATAGCAGAGCCCAAAGCGTTAGAGAGTTTATTTAGTTGAGGAGTTGGTGGTCAGGTGCCATTTGTACAATTATATGCAGTATTCAAATTTAAAATTTACTTACCTCTATTCATGTGAAAGGGCCGTGCAGCGCCTGTTGAAGATCACCCACCTTGGACAGTCACATGGTCCATTCTAATGATGTAAGCTTGATTATAAGTTCCTTATTAAATAATCAACTTTTTGTTCAAAAATCTAGAGAAATTTCGTGCTTTTTCGGAAATTTAAGTGAGGGTGTGTGTGTGGGGGGGGGGGAACCTTCAGGACCTTCAGTTTGATAGATCACATGGATGGTCTAAGATAATTAGGTAAAAAACAGCCATTGTTAACCCTTTCAGGCACCAACGCCGATATTGGTAAAACTGAATGCACTTGCTTAAAATGATGTAACTAGATGATTCCAATAAAGAAAAAAGTTAGAAAAGTATATAAACTTGCTGATCCCCTTAATAAGGCTCCCCTTTAAGTTAGGAAAAAACCAATTACATATTCAGACTCCTCGTGAAAAGTTCTCATATAAGGTGACTTTCCTAAGTCTCGACCTCATATTAAAAGTGCTGTAATTTACTGAATTATTAAGCTTTTAATTTTTTTTTTTTTTGTATAAAAAGGCCCGAGACTTTATAGACATGCCTCATAGGGCTTAGTTGTTTTGAAATCCAGTCCGCATTTTCCATGACCTTTAAAATGAGGTATTATTTATGTGGGTTAATCCTATAACTTACATTTTTCAATAAAACCAGACAAAACTTTATGAACGTGCCTCGTAGCTCATAGATTTGGTAATTTTCAGTCCGGATTTTTTTTTTATTATTACCTATATTTTAAGGTATTATTTGTGGGGGTTTGAATTTTTTATTTTTTTTTTTTTATTAACATAGGAAAATTAATCAATTAAGATTAAACAAAACAAAATGGCAGATTTTATAACAGTAATATTTATGTTTTCTTTACATAAGCCCTCAACATTATCCTTGTGACCTAAAATGGTCGTACACCTCTAAAGTTTTCTATTATGATTTACTTTTTACTTAATTCCATTAACCAGAAACAAAATGGCCATAATTGCATTGGGAAACAAAATGGCCGAACTATTTAACTATATTTGTCTTATCTGTTTTCTCTTTAACCTTACTCCATCTCAGAACAGCCTATAGGCGTCAGTTTACTAAATTAATATTTCACTCTATCATTACCTTAAAATTCTTTGAAGAAACAAAATGGCGGAATAGAAAAGATAACTTAAAATGAGGTTGTGTCTATATTTTAACAGTAGCTCACCCCTTAAGACTAAAAAGAAGCACAGGAAGATCATATCCTTACATTTACAAAATTACTGGTATTGCTACCTATCAAAATAAAACTCCATAAAGAAATCCCCATTGAAAACCGATGGGAACACTTTTGACATTACGGACCTTAAAGGGTCAACTGGATCTATCCAAAAAGCCCTGCATGACCCCTTAAGACTTCAATTATGAAGTTTTTTGTGGTGAAAATTCCTCTTAGAGGAAGCTGGCAACATATTAATAAGTCTAACTACTAATGTTTATTGCAGGTAGAACTCGGTGTCGGATAATATCCGAGATGTTTACAATTTAGACCAATCAGAAGATATTAACGTCATCCCAGACTACTCTGTCATGAAGGCAGACCAGCTGCGATGAACCGAAAACAATTTTCAAAATACAACTTAACATATATATTTAGCTAAAAACCAGTGTATTGAAACGAGAAACCACCAACCTCTCAATCACACGAAAGGATAAATTTTTACAATTTTCAAATGCAAATTAAAAATACTTATAGTTATAGGAAAATAATAAAACTTATACCGCTAAAACGCTTAGACTTTTAACTTTCCGAAGAGTATAAATTTAAAGCATTAATGATAAGAAAAAGTGGTGCAAAAAGTGTTTGAAAAATGTACACAAAACTCATAACGCTATGAGAAATGGGGTCAGAACAAACTTTTTCACACTTTTCAAGAATTTTTTAAAAATATAAAAATACTATATATCTATTTATATAAAATCCAAGTCTCTGTGTGTCCCTCACGATTCCGGTAGGACCGCCTCATTGAAATGAGTAATTGTTAAAAAATACTAATGCAGGGTTACCACAGTAGCACCAAATGTTAGCCAACTTTGTGACAGCTGGCTAATTTGGCGAAATTCCCATTTAAAACCATTAATCTTTCATAAAGGAGGTCTCCGAAATTTAATTTAAACTGCGCTCTTTTAAGATATTTTTTCAAAATCTATGAGTGGGAATTTAAAGTACATCTTTACATCTTCCTCCCGATGCTACTAATAAAATAACCGCCAATAGACGACGCTGTACTGTGTGAGCTCCTAACTGTGCGATTTTAATGTGCTTTAGGTACTTTTCCAGTATAGGTGCCTTGGCGAAAAAGGAAATTTGGCAACATATTTTACAGGAACCTATCCACTGTTTCATTTTATATACACACGCATTTTTTTCGATATTTATGCAATTTATTTAACATAAAAAGCCGTTTCTCTCATTTTATACAGAAACAGATGTAATTTGTACATAAAAACATTAATAATATACATATAAAATAAACATATAAAACAAACAAAAACGCTCATCAAGTTTGTTTTCATAGCTGTTTATATGATTTGACAACAAATCTCGATATTTTCCCGTTATACGGACACCATGCCAAATTGTATGCTAATGCGCTAATTATTTCAAAGTGCAAAAAGATATTTGTAATTTTATGCTAGCAGTTTAATATGAGTTTTATTTTATTGCTTTATTTTATAACACTTATTTGTTCACTTATTTTAAGCATATATTTGTGATTTAATGAAATAGTTCGTAAAAGTCTGGAGTTTTCAAATGTTATATTTTTTAAATGCTCACTTTAGTATCGACATGTTTTTTCTTTTATTTTTCAAATGCTTCAATTCAAGTGATTTTCATTTTGCGCCCACTATTACGCTTGGCGACAATGGTATCCGTATAACAGAATAGTACCCAAATCTCACTTTCTGATGCCCAAATTAACACCAAGCTTTAAAAATAAAAAACGCCAAAGCCCCTACAGTGGAAAAGTACCAAACTGTCTATTATTTTGCGCTAGCTGTGTTATAGTTTGTACTATATGGAAGGGGGTTGGAGCGAAGAATTTAAACATTAAATATTAAAAGTTTCGGCACAGATGTCATATACGCCCCATATTGGCGCGATTTTTTTCTGACGCCAATGCCATATACACAACGGGTACTTAACTGGCGCCAAAGTGTCGTTATTTTGCTTGATATGGTAACCCGGATGTTGTTGTTTATACTGTTGATGTTTTCGCCGAATTGGCGTATATGACAACTGTGCCAAAGTTTCTATAAAGCAGTATAAGACTAAAAAATTAAGAATAAAATAAATTCAAAAGAAGACTAAAGAAGAAAGAAAAATCATGCGTTGAGCATAGAATATGAAACACTTTCCAACACATCCTGAATGCTTTAACAAAACTTCGTTATTTGGGGAAATAAGGGAAATAAGATAACTAAGTAAACATTTTAGAAGACGCATAAAAAATTTTAAAAATTGATTTCAGCAGTTACCGTCCATAGCCAATAGTATCGTTATTACATGCCACTATTTAGCCAAAATTTAATTTAAACTACTCTTAAAACTACTGAAATCACATTTCCAGATATTATCATCCATAGACGGTTATGTATCCAATTCTTTGCGTGAACCTGTACATCCTTTTATCTATATTCTACAAACATTTCTTAGTAAACTAAATGCAGTTCAGCGTAAAAATGCATAACTCCTTTAAAAACCACCTTTAAGCAATTTACTCTCATACTCAGTAACCCTTACGAATTCTTTTGTGTAGCCCTGCATATGAACTGTAGCATTTATACACACAGTATAGTATGCATAAATGTAGTGAAACATAAAAGCGCATATCAGAATTAAAAATGCATTTCTAGCAATCATTGCTTATGTACAATACTTCGGAGAAAAGTTTCTTGGCGAGAAAGAAGTTTGCCAACGTATTTTCTGACAACCTATTTACTGCTTCATACTCACAAGCAATTTTTTCCATATGTATGCAATTTATTTAATATAAAAAAAGCTATTTACCAATTTTTATAAAGAAACAGAAGTAATTTTTGCACAGATGTCATCTACGCATCGGAGTTGGCATGTTTTTCTCTGACGCCAATTTGGCAGAAATCTCGCTTTCGAATACCAGTTACTTATATATTTTTAAATTATTTACTATCATTTTGAAAAGGAAATAACTGTAAATAAATAAAAGTTTGAATAATAACTATAGAACAAAACAGTTTATATAATTAAAAACAGAAAATATAAGTAAATAAACAATTTATTAATAAGTAAAAAACAATAGCCGGGTTACCATAGCAGGCAAAATAACACCATATTGGCGCCAGTTAGGTATCCCGGTTCATATCTGAAATCTGTGCCGTAATTTGTATATAAAAAAATATTATATATATTTAGAAACGATTTTTTCTATGTATATAAGTGCATATATAAACAAAAATAAAGGTTCATTAGATTTGTTTTCATAGCTGTTTATATATTTTGGCAACTTATCTCACTTTCTGATGCCCGAATTGCGTCAAGCTTTTTTTTTAAATGCTCTATAAGGGGAAAGTACCTAAATAAATAATTAACAGAAATAACCAATTATACAAACTAAAACTTTTTATTTCGAGATCAAAGCATTGTTTTTAATTTCAATTAAAAATACATATATCCTTGGATAATTTCAGTTGAAATTAGGTTCACAGCTTAATATCTCATTCCATAAACGTATACAAACACAAGTGATTCATTCATCGTGAAACGTAAAAAATATTAAATCATTGAGGTAATCATACACAAAGTAAGTCTCCAACAATCAATGGACAATATTCTAATGACGTCATAGTAGGTAAAATGGTGGCGGTATCGTTTGTTTATGATTTGAAATCACAAAAATTTAATTTTGCAATATCTCTTAGTTACATTATTTTATTGTCATATTTATGAGCTCAGAACGAAAGCATATTTTTTCATTATTTAGTTATTAAAGACGGAAAAAAATTATAAATGCATGATTTGAAAAATTTAAGTAATTTTCGGTACTTCTTAGTTATCCCGTCGACCAAATTACTGTCGCCAAATTGCAAGATTAATTGCCAATAATGGTTGCCATTAATTAATTAATTGTAAGATTAAATGCCAATAATGGCCAATAAAACCATTAATTCGACGTTTTATTTGTATTTTTATTAATGTTTTGCTAATTTATTTGTTCTTTCGTTATTTAAAATAAAAAATTATGTCAATGTGTATAATTTGGCGATTGGTTTGGCGATTTATATAATTTGGCGAAATTGGTCGACGGGATAGCTAAGAAGTACCTAATTTTCTTTCTTAATAGTAAAAAATAACATCGGGAAGTAACAGCGGGTTTAAGTTAAATAAGTTTAACTGTTTAATTCTGTTGTAATATTCAAAATAACTGTATTTATTAGATTTCAGTAAACAACATCCAGGGCCCGATTAAACTTTGAAATTAGAGAAATTAAAATGTCATTTCAGGACCTTTGTTTTGGAGAAGCTTTTCTAAATTCCACATATACATGGAAACTCTTCAGTGTTAGAAATATTATTCTTAGGACTGACATAACATGAGAACGGCCTGCAATTTTACACAAGTTTTTGAAAACTACTTTATATCAGAAATTTTCCTAAAAACTGGTTACTTTTTTGTTATAGCGGCCCGCACTATTAGGATTATGGCAAGTTGCAGCCAATTTTGCAAACGTCGTAACCAATATCGTGAAGCACACACATATAATATCATTTCCTGAAATCGTATACGATAATTTAATAGTTTTTACCTTACTTCAAGTGTGTAATTTATTTATTTTTAAGGCTTAACAATCTAAATTCTCCAATATACGAATTTTAAAAAAATCCCCGCCGGCTCGGGCCTACAGGCGGAGGTAGATTTCGATGTTAAGTACTAAATTCTCCAACAAAACTTAAATCAAGATTAGAGATAAAACCCAGTTTCTTCACAAAGAGCGAGCTGTAGGGAGCTAAACTTTTTGTGAAAATTGTAATATACACGAATACACACACACATATATATGGAATAGGTTTAAAAAATGGCCACAAAAAATTCAGAGAACCTTAAAGTGTTAAAATGTGTTAATATTTCCATAGTCGGGTTTTTATCATGTTTTAATACGTTTCTTCAAACTTACATGGCGTTACATATTCACCAGCTGAGGTCCATTATATTTCCAATATGACGCAATATACATATTTTTTAAATTCGTCAAACTATTTATTTTGAGTTTTCATGCTGAAATCTTGCTCTAGGAAACTTATGACGTAATATTCAATTTGTTTTCAATTTGTCAAACTATTTAATTTTACACGTGAGAATTTTGCAAAAGAAAAGTAATTGTTGTGGTGAGAATTTTATTATTTGTTTTTTTTTTTAATTGTTGGCAACTGCTATAACGAAAAACTTTTATTTTTTTCCTGCCATTGTTGTGTAAGAGCTGGTTTTATCAGAATCATGTTAAGACAGTATTCAAAATTTTGAACCCTCCCCATTTCCACCCTCTTTTGCCGATTTCGCCCATTTTCAATCCCCGCCGAGATATTAGCCATCTCAAAGTTGTTGGCGAGTTTGAGGATGATTCGTGCATAATTTTGACTTTTATCGTGCGGACAAAATTTAGTACATACATACATATATATATATATATATAAACTTTTTAGGTGGGGGTGGTTTTGGGTTCCTGGGGTCCTATAATGAAAAGTTATGAAGGAATTTTTCAAAAGTCGCACCATGGTAACGACTGCAATAGGTAGTATTTCTTACGAAATCTACCTAAAAATGTAAACAAAGATTGAATTGACATGACCGCAAAAAGCCTCAAATCTGCATAACACTTGGAGCCAATTTGTGCAGATTAGTGGTCTTCTACTGTACACAATTTTCCATAAATGTGTTTCGTTCTTAAAATGTGTTATTTTCATCTATCACTGCGAAACAAGCGATAAAACTCATATTCTTGCACATGAGTTGTATATATCTATATATCTAAATTTCCGTCATTTTTGACGGGCTACCTTACTAGTAATGATATAATTGGCATGTAAAGAAAGCTTATACTTTACTGTACACAAAACTGGTATTAGTTTTTAAAAAATAAGTGGCGGAAAGTTGAATTATAGCCTTATGAATTTTTTTTTCTTTTTTTTTCTCTTTTCCTTTTTTTTTTCTTTTTTCTTTCTTTATCTGCTAGAAAAATTCCATAGGAATACATGGGATAGTGCTAACGCCAATTTCCCAAAACAGTTCTTTTTAAAACGCTCAGCAAATCATCAAAAGTTGTCGAAAACTAAATAAAAATGTTATTAAAAGAAAGATAAAACTCCAATTGAGCTAAAAATACCGATTATGAAACAAAATGAACAAGATTTAAGTGTTTTCAAAGCATAAGAATTTCGTTGTTTACGTAATGTTAAGTCTATGGGAAATTGACGCTAAAAAAAAAAAAAAAAAAATGACAACATTCAAACACTTAGTTTATATATAAAACTTGTTGAAAACTTAAAAATAAAGGAAGATAAATGAACTACGAACATTTCTGAAGGTAACACATGAAAAAAGTTTGAGAATACGATAAGATATATATATGTAATTAGCGCTTGAAAATTGTCACTTTTGGCACAAAAATGAAAATGGCCCTATGAACACTAAAAAGTGAATCTTACATTTTTACTTATAACTATATATACATATGTGACAGAGAGACATACTATATACCAAATTGAAGATAAGATTCTGTAGAATATGAAATATACATTATTTATCAAAATCGGTTTAGTTAAATACATGTAATAGGCATAGGAATTTCGCACATATTTTCGAAACCGAAAGTCATGTAGCAAAAAAGAGAGAGAAATTAATTAAACATAATTTCGGTTCTAGTGCACATAGCAACATGTAATTCATACCAAATTAAAGAGCATAAAGAGAGAAAAAGAATGATATATAGTAGTATATGCTAGCTTACCCCGTTCCCAAGAAATTAAGCGATCATCAGGAGCAAAATTTTGCCGATGATACCCATGGAAAATACAGTAGTTAGAGGATTCCGTACAATATATACATGAATTAGTAACTGGACATTGCATTAAACAAATATATCATTAAGTTGCTTTAAAAGCCGATGGCGCATAGAGCACGCCGTTCGTGCCTTTATGTATGTCCAAACCGTCCGCTCTTTAAGGGTTCATATCTCGGCTAATTACAGACAATTGCTTTCGAAAATCATTATCAACAATCTTCTTATGCTTTTGCGAAGATAGGTATCTCCAGCACTTCTCAACGCCTTTGCTGAATGCCCGCAAATTGAAAATTTGTGTGTAACGGTAAAATGCGAAATTCTCAAAAACCAAGTGACCTAAGGTAATCGCTATAGTTTTCCTGCAACGCCTGCTACTACCCTTAATTTGTTCATAATTTTAGTATCAGTTGATTTGGAAATAGAGGGGGGGGGGTATATTTTTGCATTCCATTCTCTACGATATCTCTGAAAATATAATACCTAAAATTAAAAGAGATGTATTTTTCAGTTCGGCGTTACGAAAGCTTTCACACGAAACCCCACACGATATGCAAAGAAAATATTTTTTTTCAAGTAACTTAATTAGCCCCTCTACATTTTTCCTAAATATATTTCTGAATGGTTAATAATATATATGTATATATATTGGGGTTAATAGCCTTTATTACTTCAGCCAATTTGAACTTTTCAAGTTCCATAGTTTGCGAGTAAAATGGCTGTGAGCGATGGACAGACAGACAGACACAGGAGTGATCGTATAATGGTTCCGTTTTTACTTTTTAAGTACGGAATCCTAAAAAAAAAACATTCAGCTAAACAGAAATAAAGTAAAACTCTGAAAAATATCAAACGATTTACTTTTATGAGGAAAATAATAGAGATTCACATTTTTGTACCTCAGGACAGGAGAGGTAAAAACTCAAGATAAGTTTCTGAAGTCCCATATTAGGAGTTCGTTTAGATTATGGAAAAGATATTTTCCGCTGAAATAATGAATTTATGATTATTTTTAACTGAAGTGAAATAAAAATTTACTTACAGCTAGTTGCATTATTAAATTATAAAGGAATTAACCAAAGGTTTAAATAATTTTATTGAGACTCAGTTGTTCACTTAAGATATCTATATGTCTTCGAAACATTTTTTTTCATATTTTTATGTTTTAAGTTTTAAATTGCTATTTTTTTTATGTTCATAAAATGAGACATAAACATACAAATGAGTAACTTATTTTTTTAGTAAGAAAACAAAATGATAAAATTATACCGAAATTTTGCTATTTCCTTAAACATATTTAAATTTAAAATTATTAAATGTAAATACATTTTTAGTCCTTAATATGTATAATAATTTACAGTACATATACATTTAACGTCTGAATTTAAAAACCATTAAAACACCAAATAAAATAAACTAAGACAGACATTCTGGCATTCTAAAATCATTCAATATTGGGGTTTCTTTTAAACCTATTAATAAATTGAGTTCCTTTTTCAATAAGAATATATTGCAATATGATAAGTCTAAATTACCCGGTGTTATTTATATTATTCCTTGTAAATATTGCAATAGTGTTTATATTGGTGAAACTGATAGATCATTGAAAATTCGCCTAAAAGAACATACTGGTGCTTTAAAAAACGGTAATTTGAATTCAAAAATTGTCCAGCATTCACTTCAAACGAATCCCATTCCGCTCATTGCGAACGCCAGTATTTTGAAATCGGGTTGCAACAACTACCATGGTGGATTGCTCCTTGAGGCTTGGTTCACTGAATTGCGATCGCAGTCTTTGAATGGTGCTTGTTCTGTCCCTAGTGAATATTGTTTGTTTTAAAAATAACTAACTTTAACTGTTCCTGATTTGTTCTGTCGTTTGAAGTGCAATGGATATTTTTTGTACTGATGATACCTTGCGTGTCGCTTGGCGAAACGTTTACATATTGTATTTTTAATTGTTTTTAAGTACATTATTTATAAATTTCATTTTTTAACTGTGCTCAAATCTGTCTTAGTTTATTTTATTTGGTATTTTAATGTATAATAATGTTTGTCAGAAACAAGAATATTTTATGTATTGTGTTGTGACATTTTTTCCAACTTTGTTATTTTTCTTAATCACATGAGAAAAATCTTAAAACAACTTTCAACTTAGTTTTTTAAAATTTGTGAGAAGTATAAATGTTTAAAAAGCTCGAAAATTGGAAAAAAAAATTAAATTTTTTATCTTAATTAAAAAAAAGAAAAATTTAATTTAATCCAAATTGACATTTTAAAGGCATACAGATATCTTAAAAATGAACGAATAATCGAGATAATTTCATAAAACGAATACTACTATACAACTTTACGTCTATTTTATCATCTTATATTTATTCACACAGTTTGCTTGTGTTTTTTTTTTCTTTTTAATACCTAAATTTTTTTAACAGCATGTTTAATTGTCCTATATATTTTAGGTAATTATACTGAATTTTAATATTTCTAATAAAATACGAAGAATTACTAAATAACAGACCTCGCAAATGTATCTGATATTCATTGTAGACTTTCTGTTTAATGTTGTTCTGTTTTAAATCAGAGATCGCGTGCTTAGCTCTACTCTTTCATCTTATCTATTTCATTCATAGCTTTTAACATCAATATTCTTATGCTTTTCGTTCTTACAGAATTAAAGACCGCATTAACTTTTGCTTTATAAGAATGAAGAAAAATTATTTTTATTCTGTTTTTTAAATCTTTATTTGGAGGAAAAAAATAACAGAAAAAAATTAATATTCATGTTAATAGAGATAAAAAAAAAAAAAAAAAAAAATGCAATGGACCATGTTTGCGAAAGCCGATTATAAAATGCAGATCTTGATATGATCACTTGTTTGGTACATATACATGCGGTTACATATTTTTATTACTAATGTATAAAAATAGGCAAAAATACTGAAAAAGAGAAGTTATAATTGTAACATATTTGAAACATAATGACTCATGAATTATTTAATTGTGATAAAAATTGTAAATTAAATTGTGAAAAGGTAATGTATGTCCTTGCCTGTTTTCATATTTCTTCTTTTGAAGAAAGAGCACACATGTGTTTTTTTTAATACGTTTTCGGATTGTTTTTCTTACAATGCTGTTAGAGGATTCCAGTCAGATTTTTTTAGAAAATTTTTGCCGGAATCAACCAAGACAGGATTTACTATTTTCTTTTTTTCTTTTTTTTTTTTAAGTGTATTTATTTATATTTCAAATCTACTAATAACAAAAATAAATATATATAAAATCATTGCAAATGATCATAGAATTCCCAATCATTGTAAAATTGAAAATAAATACTTTAGAAAACTTAAGTGTCCATGACGCCCAATTTCATTATGTATTGGTTCATACTACCATTATTATATTTTTTTTGCCTTTTTTTTTAAACTAATTTAATTTATCATTTTGTATTTTAAACAAGAAAAAACATATTATGCTAATTATATTTTCTTTTATAATATAATGTTTTACGTAGATTATTGTATTAAACATGTATATTTTCAGAACCATTAAAATTTTTGAATACAATTAGCTATAAAAAAACATCCTATTTTACATAAAACGAAAACAAAAATCATAAATTTGACACATCAGTATCGGGACATAAAATACAGTAATATCTATGAAAATGGAGCCTGCATATAACGGAATCGTGTCTTAAACGTAAAGATTTATTGTACCTACAGTAAGAATACCATACTATACCAGCTAATACGGAAGCCTGTTAAAAATGTAATTTTTATTCTATGCTTCCTTCTAAGCAGGTTTTATTACACTACATAAGCATAACCATCTTAAACAATAAAACCTGTACAAACGGAATCTATAGGAACCGAAACAAAATTCATATATAGCAGGTATATAGTATTCCTATTGTAGGGACAATGGAATTTTTTATTTTAAAATAGAATTCCATTATAAACAAACGCAATTTGTACACGATTTAATGAACAAAGAATAGTAAAACTTGTAAAAACAAAATCTCTAAGAACCTCGTAAAATTCCATTTTAGGCAGGTTTCCGTTTAGGCATGTAGATATTTAAAGTGTTTCTTTGGAAGGGACTATAAAAAATTTCCTCTATATAGGTTCTATCGTCAATGATTTTACTGTTAAGTACCACTTGATCCAGACAAATGAACAGCATGGTACTTAAAGAAATTTTAAAGAATTTGTGAATAATGAAAAAAACGGGAATTTTGGTGTCCCGCGCAGGTTTTGAAAACATTGAAAATCCTGCGTAAAACGGGACACCTGTCAAAACTTGTCGAAAATCTCTTTCGCTTAAAGTAAAGGTGATATAGGTGATTTGAAATTTTTATCTTGAGTAAATAATAATCATTTGTTCTATTTAAAACTATTCTTCTACGTAAATACAATTGCTGAAGGTAATGCGAAATGCATTAAGAGAAATTCTTAGAGCATAATTTCATTTCAAAAAGTAATGTTATATCAAACAGAGAATAGTGCTGAAAATATCTGGTTATATCATCAATGTGTTAATCTTCATTATTAATACATTGATTTTAATTTGCATTTATGTAAACTTATTAATTAATATAATGACTTATTATTAATATCTGCATCATATCATCAATATCATCTGCAAAAAAAAAAAAAAAAAAATTAAAAAAAAAATGTTCTGAGATATTTGTGAAATAATCCTACATACAACATAGGAAATTTTGTCAATTTGTAGGATTTTACCAGTACAATCAGTTTTGTTAGTGGTTTTCTATTAGAGATATTGATGTTTATTTTTATTTTTAGTGATACATTACGCTGAATGATATTAACGCTAGTTGCATGGAAACCTGATCTGTTGCATTTAAATTTCACGCGCTATTATGATTGCGTATGGAGAAAACAAAAGAAAAATTACATTCTGCGTTTTTATATACACACACACACACACACACATTGTTATTCATATCGTTCTTCACGTGAAGAAAACTTCCATAACTCGACGGTCCTATATAATTTAGTATGATATATTTTTTCAAAAATAAATAAATAACGAGAAATCTGCCTTCAAAAATTTAATAACTAAAGATGTACAATATAAAACATCCTATTTCATGTTATTTACAAACATTTACAGTTTTGAAAATAACGAAAAAGAACCTACCACTTTAAAAGCATTTTTATATTTTACATTTAAATTTATTTACTTTACTGATTCTTCTCCGTTGTAATTGTGGTATGCACCAAAATTTGAGCATTGCAGTTTACATCTTGAGCAATAACGACTTACAGGATTGCAGCTATTCAAATAATGTGAGCACTTTTAATTAAAGTGCCTTCAGAAAATGGGCGAAAATGTGTTTCATAATTGTTGTGCTGAACTTTCTTTTCGGTATAGTTACTTTTATTATAATGGTAATTTTGTAATGGTTTCGCATCTTCAATGGAAAGAACTTCAACTGGGTAGTTACATTTACAGCTTAGAAATTGCTTTCGTAGCTTTTAATCTTAAAAAGCCAATGAAATTTTTTCTCGTGTATGACGAATAAATAAAGTGATTTTAATAGAAAAAAAATCGTGGATTTTTTTCATTTCGAAAGGTGTCACAATACATAAAAATTTTCATGCAAAATAAAATAAGTATCTTTTTATTGTTTTGTAGAAATTGATTTTAAATTCTAAAGTTTATAAATAAATAATAACGAGTGAGAAAAATACACGTGTCGCATTAGATTTGCTTTGGTCGAAAATTTCAATGCGGGAAGAAATAAAGATGATTTGTATTTATGTATTAGTATTTCAATGTAACAAATAAAACAACTAGGGCAAAACAATATTAAAAACTAGCCAGATCTAGAGCTTTACACTATTAAAGATTTCCAACTTTAATGTTTGAAGAATGGGGGGAAAAGCAGAAAACGAAAATATCGGGGTTGGTGGTGAAGGGCCGAATATATTCCGAAACGCAGAAGACTGTCACATCTTACCAATATCGCAATGTAGAATTGATCCTTTTCCTGTTGAATTAATCTTCTTTCCTTCTAAATACTATATGTATTTTCGCCCAAACGATTTTTTTTTATTTGTAAGAAGTCTTTCCCATTCTGCGACATTGTCGCCGTGTCTCCGCGATTCTGCCATGGGAAAGAAGAAAGGCATTGCGCATTTCTTAATCTTTATCTTTTATTTAATCTTGTTCAAACTGCTTCTTCTATTGTATCTTCTTCTGACTGGATAAAGCTCTATGTATGATTGTCTGATTGCCTTCTGTCTTCCTATTGACTGTTATCTTTAACCTGCCTATTTATTTTTTATTTCCTTTCAGTCTTTGACACTCCATTCAAACTGGTAGCACTTATACTTTGCGCCTGAAGAGGAAATACAAAATTCTTTCAAAAGGCCTTGAATATATTTAAATTTCATCGTGTTATTAAGACTTTTTTGCCTTTATATCTTATCTGACTTCCAATATATTAATAAAATAAATGGAAATATGTATTTATGGAATATTATTAGTTAATGTTAAAATAAATATATTCCGGAAATTTTTTCACTTTTATTTATAGGCTTTAGAAAAACGGCAACGAATTTTCATTTTACAAGTACACATTTAAATATTTACTTTACACATGCCTTTGAGATCTTACTATAAGATTTTTACCAAAATTTGTTCTTCCAAGATGATATTTCTCGCAGTAAAGTACTACAAAATTGGAGCAATAAAATTAATATGACCCCTTCTAATTAAGGTAGTTTTGGATAATGGGTGAAAATGTGTTTAATATTTGTTGAGTTAAACCTCATTTCCAGATACTACTATCTTTGTCATAAATGTAATGGCTTCAGATCTTCAGAGCGAAGAACTTCAATTAAGTAGTTACATTACAAGCTTCAAAATTTACTTTCCAAATGGAGACTGAAAAAGCAAATGGAAATATTTCCCATGTGATATTATTATACTATATGTATATATAAAAGGTAAACTTTCAACTTTACTTATAAAAAATCATAAAATGCATAATTCCACCCCCCCACACACACACACACACACAAAAAAAAAAAAAATTTATTAAATATTGTATTAATTTTTAAACATTAAAAAAAAGATGAACAGTGTTTCCTTATTCTTTAAATGCTAAACATTATGGACTTTTACTGTAAATTTAAAATGATTTTTAACAGTGTTTTACAGTATGGTGTCTATACATTACCAAAATTCGGAGTCGCAGTTTCAGTTTAAAGAATCAGTTTTAGCTTTTTGATTAATAATGTTTACCTTTAAAAATGTTGATCTAGAGGTCTGCACGGGCCGGAATTTCCAGGCCCGGGCCCGGCCCGAACGAAAGCTATCTTGGCCCGGCCCGGTCCGTCCCGTTTGCATTTTTACAGTTCTCGGCCCGGCCCGGCGCGGCCCGTACAAAAATCAGTGAAAACAGGCCCGGCCCGACTCAATTTCTACAAAATAAATCCGTTTTTTCTTGACATGCAATTAAGATTCTTTTATTGAATACTACATACATATTTATGGGAACACTTTACAGTATATTTTAGATTACTATGTGTTCGCAAAACAGAAAACAGACAATAGTAAACATTAACGATTACTTACAGTGTTTTAGTCATCGTCTCTACAGATATTTCAAAATTCAAATAAGGATTCATTAAAAGATTAATGCAGTAGAGAATAAAGGATTAAAAACATGATAACTTTTGAAGCTGTATAATAAAAAGTAGATTTGTGAAAATATTTCTCTCATTTTCTCAAGTCTAAAGGAGCTACATTTCGATACATTTATGAATTCATTTCTTTTCGGAAACGCGTAAGATTGGCGGGTATTCTTATTCAGAAACTATTCTTTCTGAAAATACTGCCAAAGTTAGCGTTTTGAATCGAATTTCCGGAAGCGATAGCACAGGAAAGGAGAAAAGCGTACAGTCACGTGACAAGAATCTCTGTTATCTCTGTAAGTAATTTATGAATTATAGAGAAAGCTATTAGTTTCCAAATGCCTTCAATAGCCAGGCCTGCTTTTATGCTTTTATAGTTAAAAATGAGTCAGAAAATGTGTCTGAAAGTTTCACATTGTTGAGCAGTGAATATGAGAACCACTTTAAGGTATATTTCCAAAGATACTGTTAACATAAGTTCATTATCACTATTAATACTTTGTTTTACAAAACGTAATACCTGTCCTACACATCCTGCGATCGATTAAGACCAGTTCCGTCCCGGCACGAGTCGTCTGACTCCGGGTTTAATTTTTTTCAGCAATCTAGTAACTGTCCGATGACGATCTCTACGATGGACATGTTACATTTCTGTATTGATGTTGTTAAACTCGCATCGGCTTGTGACACACATTTATACTTCTCATATATCATATTCATTGAAAATGGCTCGTATTTTATCTGCTTCGCTTGAATTCTTATATCGGGCCGACAGGCCCGATTAATTTTTTTATCGGCCCGGCCCGTTCAAAAAATTGTCCTAATTCTGCCGGCCCGTTTGAAAATTCGCCTTCATTCCGCCGGGCCGGGTACGGGCCTCGGGCCAAGCCCGGGCCCGTGCAGACCTCTATGTTGATCTATGGAATTTAAATAATGATGAAGCTTAAAATTATCTGAAAGACTTGAAGTTTGAACTTTTTTTTCTTTTTCA
Organism: Maratus speciosus; assembly: GCA_963932465.1. Taxonomy (NCBI): domain Eukaryota; kingdom Metazoa; phylum Arthropoda; class Arachnida; order Araneae; family Salticidae; genus Maratus; species Maratus speciosus. Next base: position 61,949,069 of record OZ010788.1, read on the forward strand.
AATTTGGTCATATTGTTTTAAAAAGACGTTTCTGATCTGATTTTTTTCCTTTTCTAAATATAATAAAATAATATATTCACTAACGAAATGCTTTTCGCTCATATTATGGTACATGTAAAATTTTTAAGAATATTTCAGAAAAATAGTAATAAAAGCCAAAAGAATTTATATTTTGATAGAGAATAATTATAAAATGCATAGAACTTTCAACTGAAACAGAAATGTTTTAGAATAACTTGCGCAAATATCACGTGTTCAATAGAAAAATAAAATTATCTCTCAATCGCATATAAAATGTTTCATCGAGGGTATTGCTTTCACAAGCTTGTGTTTAACAATTTTGTAAATTATAACATTATTATATTAATTTTTTTATTTCGTTACAGAAAATTGATATTTTAATTTCTTATTAAAAAAAAAAAAAAAAAAAAGAATATATATATATAGGATATAAATTATAGAGAAGCCTAAATAACAATAGTTTTCTGTATATGAAAACTATTTTTCATCAATTCACATGAATAATAATTACAAAAAAAGAGAAATACCGTCTTTTGCAACAATGAAAGGATATTTACACAACTAGCCGTTTCTGGCGACCAGTTTGGTCTCCCTTAAATGTACGCTAGGCATTGCATCATGTTACTCCTTCCCCGAATCCAAAGATTCTGATAGAGAAATCCAGAATTCTTTGAGATCTTGATTACATTCCATAATTTTCTTCTTTTTTATTATTTTTTTTTACATGCGTATTTCGTCTTTTTTGACAAATACTACTTATTAAATTATAAACAGAAGTTCTCTTATACGTCCATTAAAAATATTTCCAAAATACATATTCTAAAAACACACTCAAAATATATATTAAACATTTAATTGCTAAAAAGGACGTCAAACGTTAATAAAATACATTAAAAGATCTTAATACGATAATAAGATTAATAAGATCTTAATAGTTTATTGTCATTTTCCATCTTTGTGTTTATTTGTTTTTCTGATGATGAATGAGTAAATTCAATCGAAACATGTCAAATTATTAAGATCTTTTAATGTATTTTATTAACGTTTGACGTCCTTTTTAGCAATTAAATGTTTAATATATATTTTGAGTGTGTTTTTAGAATATATATTTTGGAAATACTACTTAATTTCTGTAGCTGTAAAAATGCTGTAAAAATGAGTAAAAATTCAAGTGTTTAAAGTAAGATTTGTTCATAAATTATTCAAATTAAATTTATTTCACTTTAACATGCTCACATTCAATGTTATTTTTTAGTATTAACAAATTAATTTAAATTTTGCAAATGATGTATTTATAATTTTTTTTTCACTATTTAATGAATAAATAATGAAAATATATACTTTTGTTTTTATAAATTTGATTTCTGAGTTCATAAATATGACAATAAAGTAACGTAACTAAGAGAAATAGAAAAATAAAACACACGTGAATGTAAACCGTAAACAAACGTTAGAGCCGCCAATTTACCTACTATGACGTCATAAGAATATTGTCTATTCATTGTTGGTGAACCTGCTTTGCGAATGATTACCTTCATGGTTTGATATTTTCAAACCATGGTTATACTTATAGATTTTTTTTTCATCGATTCCCGAAGGATCCATTGCACACATACTTTGTGTGGAACTCCCAGGGTGTATTTCTCTTGTGTTGTAATATTTCCTTGTGCTATCTTGTATCCGACTTATAAGCAGGCTCTCATGTCAAGCACACAAGTCGTATGTTTGTTATTCAATAAATAAATAAATAAATAAATAAATATCAACCAAATTTCAGTTGAAGTCATCTTAGAATATATATTTATTTTAATGTAAATTAGAAACTATACTTTGATGTTGAAATGAAATATTTTAGTTTATGTTATTATAATTATGGTTAATTATTTAGGTTCTTCTTAGTTATCCCGTCGACCAAATTACTGTCGCCAACTTGTAAGTTTAACTGCCAATAATCGTTTGCCATTAATTAATTAATTGTAAGATTAAATGCCAATAATGGCCAATAAAACCATTAATTCGACGTTTTATTTGTATTTTTATTGATGTTTTACTAATTTATTTGTTCTTTCGTTATTTAAAATAAAAATTATGTCAATATGTATAATTTGGCGAGTGGTTTGGCGATTTACATAATTTGGCGAAATTGGTCGACGTGATAACTAAGAAGTACCGTATTTTTATTAATGTTATACTAATTCGTTTGTTCTTTCGTTATTTACAATAAAAATTAGGTAAATTTGTATTATTTGGCGAATGGTTTGGCGATTTATATAATTTGGCGAAATTGGTCAACGGGATAATTAAGTAGTACCCAAATTACTTCTGTTTCTATGTAAAAATATTATTGGCTTCTTGTATACATATGGAAAAAAATTGCTTATGTATAAGAAATAGGATATAAATTGCTGGAAAATACGATATCAATTTTTATTTCTCGCAAAAGACCTATACTGAAAAAATACCTTTATTTATTTACCTATTTATTTATTGCATTGAAAGATGCGTATTTTAAATGCATCCGATATATGTATTTTAAATTTATGTTTTTTAAATGAAAGTTATGTATTTTAAATGAAATGAGCGATAGGTTTATATTTTAAATGAAATGATCGCGAAGGAAGAATATTTGGCGATGTATCACCTTATCCCAACTAAGATAAAAGCACCGGAATGGCCGTTTGGCATTTAAAAAGTGAAGCGGTCGGCCCGGAATTATTGATGACAGTCACATGACTTCGACTTTTATTATATAGATAATACAATATTAATTATAGGTATTTAAATGCAAATATGATTAAACCTTATTTTCTAACTATTTATTCGATAGATAGTACATGATTATTGATATTTTATACGGAAAATTATGAATTATACCATTAAATCGATATTTCGAACAGTATTTTGTAAAACCTAATGCAAATTTAAGAGGCTACTTTTTTAAACTTGAAGACACAAATAATTCAGTTCAGAAATTTGTTCCAAATGTAATTTTAAGTGGCAAATCACTTCCTGAAAATGGACATTTATTCAAAAACGTTTGCACGATATGCTTGATAAATATTAAATATAGTTACAAACTGAATATAAAATATCATTCATTTTTTATAAATATTTCCCTATATTAGTTTTCCCTCAGCTTAATCTAGAGTAATGTGTTACTACGAACGTATCGAATAAAAAAAAAAAAAATGCATAATAACACATTTAGATGATAATATTTTTTCTGCAGTAATTATCAATCTATATCAATAACATAATAATATAATAATTGATAAATTTATTTATTAAGTAAAGTTTAATATTATTTATAATTATATAATGTAATTAGTTTTATTAAGTAAATATATTTTTAATCTATAGATGTGTAATATAGATATGTGAACTGAGAGGGATATATCTAATAAGATATAAACTAGATATCCCAATTTTCCTTGTATGAGACTCAAATAACGATAAAGAGAGCTGTTTTAAATTTATTTTTAACAGCAGTAAACTTTACTCCAAATATTCATTCATTACCAAGTTGCCAAGTATACATTCATCTTATTTTTAAGTTATCGCTATTTCTCATTTAGCAAAAAAATGCAAACTTCATTATTCTGTAGACAAAGAATATTTGATGTTTTCTGACATCATTTTAAGCAGCAAATGCATATACTTTAATTTTCGAATTTTATCTAAGAAATTAACTATGCTTAATTTGATAAAAATAAAAATGCTCATGTGGAATAAGAATTCGTTCAATACAACAGCAATACAATTAATAATTATCCTTTAAATGATATTGCATAATGTTTTCCAGCATTTATTCTGTAACAGTTAACTTACGTAAGAAAATATGCATAATTTCAAAATAAATCGTTACGTACAGCTGTATAAGGCCTGTTTGAGTGAAATTTCATGGAGAAGATAATTTATAAAAGAATAGTTAGATATCAAAATTTCTCTTGCATCAGGTAATACCAAATCAATCCACGAAGTAATATTTCCTAAACTTTATCATTAACAACAAGTTGGAAATTTCACCTCAAACGTGGTAAATGAGGTGCGTTCGTACTATAACTAATTTTATAACAACTTTTTGCACCGCATTTTCTACTGAATGTGTATTTTAGTACACTTCATAAGTCCATATCAATTTCATTCTGTTCGAAAGGCTGTAACATCATTAAAATGCTGTTGAAATAGTTTTTTCCCCCATTGGCCGTTATGTAACTGAAAAATTTGTCCATCATAACTATACATACGATATTCATAAAATTTGAAATGACTCGACAAAATTTTGCAATAATTACACTGGGGAACACACATTTTGTTGACTTAGATCTGGCACTTGTTTTTAGCTAATTATTCGCATCTAAATCCAAAAATGACCCCAGTTCTTTTCTATCACGTCAACATTTTAAGCTACAGGATACCCACAAAATGATTCTTAATGTGAATACAAAGGGAAATAAAGAAAAAAAATACCAAATATATTATTCCTTCAATGGCTAGATATACTTACTATAAGCTACATCGTGTTCAGTCAAGTAGTACAATCCTTTTACTAAACGAAAAAAGTACATATTAAGGTAAAAATGTTCGCTTGTAGCTTTTCCTAGGATGTTCAATTTGTGAACGATCTCGCTTGATGCTTCAATAATAGTCAGCCATCATATGTTCATCTCATCTACCTTGATACCGTTCTTTCATGAGCTTTAAATCTTGGTGGAATCGCTCACACTTGCTCATCACTGACAACACCAAGATTTTCCAGGAAGTCATCAAGATGGCTATGCAGAAATTGATGTTTGATGCTCATGTTGCAATCAAGCATTTTGAAGCTCTCTAAAAGTTTCTGGACCATTTCAGTGAAAATTTCTACTCGTGTATTTCCATCAGAAAGTCTTTGACAAGGTTTTTGAATGCCAACCAAGCATTCTTTTGGAGAACTGTCATTGTTCCGAAGAAATGTTAATCTTTAATGAGCTACCGAATCTGTGGAGCGTCAAATACCTTTATCTTTTCAAAAGATAGGTTTCGAAATTAGATACTTGAAACAGTCTCCTTTGGTTGACAAAGTTTTCACGTACTGCTTCATTAGACATAATATTATATGCAGAGATGGAAATATGATGTTCTTTCTGTCCACATGTAGCTGATTCAAAATGTTTGGATCACCAGGTTTGAGATCTGATCTTTGAGGCCAATTCGACTGGAACTAATGCTTCTCACGAGCTCTGCTGTCCCACATACACAAAAAACAATGATACTTGATATATCCACGTTGCTGGCCAAGAAGGAAGCAGATCATTTCAAGCTCAACACAGATTATCGATTTGTGCATGTGATATTGCAATAAATCAATGGCTCTATTTATGGCCTCATATTCTTCGCGCAAATAAACTAAATGACATATTAGGAATACTCCAAATAAATTTCCATTGTGAAGGAGCACGCTCTTCAAGGTCCTCTTTGAGCTATCGACGAACAGTCGCCAGTCAGTTGCGATATAGGATGGTATTCCGGACTCCTCCATTAAACCATGTACGTTTTGTCAATAAAGAAATCCACCGTCATTTCGAAAATATTGAAGAAATTTACTTTATCTTGTGGGAAACCTTAGCTCCTTTTCAACCAAACTTTTCTTCTGCAATCTTGATGCTAAGAGTTCTGGAGCTTTTTTTCTTCCTATGACTCACGTTCGATGCAGCGTAGAGTGGTCACATTAATATAAGCTGTAGAGAAAAAACTTGACGTGATAGAAAAAAACTAATTTCAGTTTTGAAATCAGCACGCTTTTTTCACTTAAAAACAGCTGAAAAATCGAAGTCAACAGAAATTAAGTTAAAAATTGTTCCTCAGTGTTATATATTTATAATTTCAGACCATTCGGTTGGGTAGATTTTTTTCTCTATTATATGCGGACGGACGGACAGACGGAACGAGCGACGACTATAGGTGCTACATATTTATATAATTACGACAGCACCTAAAAATGACTTGTTATGAAAATTTAAACTTGTCTCGAACATTGATTTCCTTTAATGCAAGTTTCTGAACATTTTATTATTTAACTTTAAATTATAAAAAAAGAACTTTCTGTTGACAGAAAAGAGATTAGAAACTCATGTCAGTTTTCTTATACTATATTAAATTTAGAGATGGAGTAGGAATTTATTGCACTTTTAATTTTATGAAAAATTTACATTATATATGATGTAAAATCGGTAAGTAGTTACAAAAGCCGATAAAAAAAGGGAAACCAAGATACATACTTGAAAAGCATGTTTATTTCTCTATGTAATTGCCTTTTACACTGATGTATTTCTCCCACCTCTTTACGAGTTTTCCAATACCTGCAGAATAAAAGTCTTTGGACTTCTCTCTCAGTCATCTATGTACCTCACATTCAACATCTACATCAGTCGGCTGTAGGATGTGAACACCCTACTGCAGTTGCCATGCAGTCTATTGTTGTTCGCCTGTCGGCTCAACCTTCCGCACTATTCATTTTGTCTCAATTTTAGCAGAACGACCACTTCGTCCTACGTTAACAACAATTGAACACCCCTGTTCATCTTGTACAGCTGTTATCTCATAAATTCGAAATTAACATCTTACAGTTGGATAGCGCTGCCGCCTGTTAGCATATTTGGAAACAATTTAATACTAATTTCCGACTTCTTATATTGGTTTGTAACCTACTTGCTGACTTTCCCTCGTATTTTTTTTTTTTAAATATATATATATATATATTTGTATATTTTGTAGTTTCAATTTAAAGCTGCATACTTCATCTAATAATATTATTTGTATTTTATGCTATAGATTTCCTTAAATTATCTTGTATTTGTTTTAGAGGGAAAATATTTTGTAAGAATATTATGTATTTTGTCTCAAATTCATGAGGCATATCTGCAAAAAGTGTGCTTTGCTAAGTTTTATAAACAAATCTAACAACAAAACGTTGTATGAACATATGAAAGTGTTTCTTACATGAGCTAATATCGCATCCTTCCGAAAAGATGTTCTTCGCAATTCCATTCAGCACAAACACCAATTACTTCTCTGGAGAATTAAAAGTTACTCGTGCATTTAGTTCTATTAGTACAAGTTAGCAAATATTTTCTCATTTAGATTTAATAAAACAATCAGAAAAGTCTTTTGAGAATAAGAGACGCTTCTGTAATTTTTCTTACCCCACTTATATTACAGAATGTGGTAAAAATTTATTATGCATTTTATGTGAGGAGAAATACGTACTGTATTTTCGTGAAATACTTTATATATATTTTTTATTTTTTAATTAGCATTTTACCTAACTGAAAATTAATCAGAAATTTGTAAGTAAATAAAATTGTTATTAATGACACAGGGGATTTTTTTTTTTTTACATTGGAATTTTCAGCTATTTATTTTGTAGCAGAAAAGTATGTTCAAACATTACATATTATGTAATTAAATCATTTTCGTAAAGTGGCATATAAAGTTGTATTAAATAAAATAGTATTTAATATAATATTATTAACAGTTTCTGTGTATTGTGACAATTAGATATCATACACCTCTTTACATGTGGTAATATCAAATTACTCCACACAGATTAAGTTAATTAATGCTATAAAAAGTGATAAAATATCTTTATTAAGATTGACAAACGTTTCATCGCACAAACGGCGACATTTTCAAAATCATTCATGATAGAAAATATTTTCACATAATTTTTATTATGTGAAAATATTTTCTATCATGAATGATTTTGAAAATGTAGCCGTTTGCGCGATGAAAAAACGTTAATTATGTGAATATATTTCCTATCATGAATGATTTTGAAAATGTCGCTGTTTGTGCGATGAAACGTTCGTCAATCTTAATAAAGATATTTTATCACTTTTTATAGCATTATTTAACTTAATCTTTTTATAAATGATTATTATGCATGTTGTTATTCCACATAGAATATACTATTTTTATTTAGAATGTAAATCAATGGCTTCTTTTAAGAATTCAAGGCTCCGCGTACATTTATTTCCTGTAATGCAGGTGACCAACTTTTTCATTTAACTTTAATTATGTAAGCAGAATTTTCCTTCGATTATAAAACAAACTTATAAAAGTTTGACAGAAAGTTGTACAGAAAATTCTACTTGAAAATGTACATTATTCAAAACTCAATAATATTGACTGATAAAGTAGTTGAACCTTATGGTCGACTTTTCGCCTGGTAACATTTAAACATCGTTGCAAGATTTAAAAAATGCGTGTGATTTTTATATCAATCAATACAATTGACTTTTGAAACGTTTACAATTTGTCTATCATTCAATCTAGTTCCATTAACTGAAATTTAATCTGTTCAGCTGCTTAATAATTTTAATCAGATGTTAATTCCTAAAGATTGTCCGAGTGAATCCTGTCAGCAATAGCTGTCCAGGATAACCCAGATGGCAGAGTCTTTATAAATGTGGTTGTTTGGGATAATAGCGGATATTTTAATAAATTTTTCTTTATACGCAGAATCAAAATTTTACCACTGGCATCTAGCAAATAATTTGTGGCTCTAGAAAAGATAGTCCTATGTCATCCTTATAAATTCTAGTTCCTTTTGCTAGCGTGTTATACTTATCCCTATTCAAATTCCTATATTATTGTGGTCAAACGTATTTTAAAAGTTCTGCAAATAAATGCGAACACAAGCAGTTAATTTTAGTAGCTATAATTCTAGTTTATGAATTACATAATTCTAGAAATCAAGTGATAATTTCTCACAATTTAAATGATTCCTAATATAACGTATCGTTTCATCATATAGAAAATTATCGACTAAAAATTCTCGATTATTTCGTCTATTTAGTTTATTTGTTTACGTTATTCGCATAACTCGGAAATCTATAGTCTAGGAATTTTTGGATGAGTTTTTAGTCGTTATTTTTTATCCTTGATTGCCCACACTGCTCAGTATAGTTAAAAAGGAAAAACATATTCTGAAAGTCCGTACTTTTACGCCTTAAATGCCGCAGTGAGTTAACTATTATTAACCCTTTGAAAAAAATCAAAAAGGGTCGTTTTTGCAGTTCTCTTTTTTTTCCATTACAGCACTGCTTTCGTAGGCACGATTTCGGAGGTTATGATAAACACAAAATACGTATTAGAAACTAAGACCTTCTTCTTTTCAACGGCGCTGTCGGTTTTCAAATATACGAATTTTAGCTCTTAGAAAAAAATTGGGACAATAGATCACTTTGGATCTTACGATCCTTTCTTTACGGTAAAAGTAACGAAATGTCTGTATTTCGATGCAATCTTTTCAGAGCATCTCTGCAGACCGGATATCAACTACAAAAATTTCAAAACGTTCTGATCAGTAAGTACTTTAAATAAGTAAGTACTTTAAATAAATAAGTGCTTTCAATAAGTAAGGAAATTAATATTTGTGAAATTGTCGAGGGAAACACTAAAATCTGGGTGTTTCGGCGTACTTTCCATCGCCTTTGGCTCGACTTTCATTACTAAATAAATATTTTTTTCATGAAATTTTTAAGGGTGCACGGATGCAGTCATATTTATAGTCTATTAAATTTTCGGAGAATTCGAACGATAAGAACTATTGTTTTCTTATGCTAACGGAACCCAGACTAAAACAAGAAAAAAAGCGAAAAGAACACTTCTTTTTCAATTAGATATCAATATACCTATAGATATCAATACAAGCGCTTCCTACAAGATCCTACAAGCGCTTTTACTATTTAACTAGTTAGTGCCCGTCAAGATTTGACGGTAAACAACTTGAACGTTTCATTAATAATATTCTTGTATTTTTAATTAGTTGCTTTTAAATTAATTACTTAATGACGAATTAAGTGGCGAATTTCTGTATTGTAGAATTAATTCATATTCCTTTAAGGCGATAGATGGTGCTGCCAGTCTAACCTATTCAATGAACTGAAAAAATTTTAAGTTTATAATTTAAAACTAATTGTGCTAGCTTTTTATCAGAAATTTACCTAAAAACACCGGGTAGAGAATTTTCTTATTACGACCTCATTTTTTTAATAACAATATCTATTTTCATTTATTTATTTATTAAAACTACTCGGGCGCTGCCATGAATTTTATTTTTATCTGTTTCATTCTCTAAAAACCTAAATTTAAAACTTGATGCAGCTAACGATTTATAATATATATTTTTTATTACTTGAATTTTATTTTACATTTTTATACATTTTTTAAATATTAAACCTGGATATCAAGTTAATTTCTTATACTAATATTTTTTTTCTTTCCGTTTTATTTTTTATTTATTTTTTTTTTTTTTTACGCAAATGACTGACAAACTTCTCTTTCTGACACACACACACATATATATATATCCTTGATAATGGTCAGAAAATATAATGAACATTTTAGATCAATTCAATTTATTTAATTGATAATTACATGCAAAATATTTTAGCCTAAATGTTTTAAATATAAAATCATTATTTATTCAAAATATTATAGAGTGTTAAATTTTAGTTAATTATAAAGAATTCAAATAATAACAAAATAAAAATTCTATAACTTCTCTTCCTAATGAAATATGTCATTATTGAAATGAATTATCGACAAAAATATTACACATATTGCCGTGTTTGGTTCGAATCTGTGTCCTCTACAAAAATTCAGCGCTATAAACTTTTGCGTTAAGAGGCTACTTGAGTCAAGTGAAATGACCCGTTCACTAATGCTAATCCTACGGAAGAAATTTATGAAGATATCTCGGTTGCATTCCAATATTTTTAAATGATTTTTTTGCATTAGACAGCTGAGATCGATCTGTACAAAGGTTGTTTTTTATTTTTCCGACTTTGTTTACAGATATTTTTTATGGGGACACTTTCATTTTCGGAACCGGTTTCGAAGGTGAAAATATTCTCATAATTAAAATCTGTAATGAAAATCAAAAAAGTAAAAAACGGCCTACATACAGATCGATCCCAGCTATCCAATGCAAAAGAAATCATTTAAAAATGTTGAAATGCAACCGATATATCTCTATAAATTTCTTCCATAGGATTAGCATTAGCGAACGGGTCTTTTCGCCTGACTAAAGTAGCCTCTTAAACTGCTACGCTAGCGAGAACTCTTTTAGCTTTCTTCTAAATTGAAGAGGTTCGAAAAACAGATGGCGCAAACTAATGTCTCGTATTTGAGTTCCGATCTTACAGAAATAGTTTTGCGTTTTAATATTTATGATAACTTATTTTTTCAAAGAAGTATCTACAACTTACTATGCTAGTTTCCTTCGTGTCTAACTATTGGCAATTCATAAGACGGATCACAGCCCTTAACTTTTAGCCTCAAATCACAGTGTTTATCTTCTGTGTGTAATATGACCAAAACAATATGACATCCCCGAAATAAAGTGTATGTAGCTCTTAATATAGACACAATAAATTTTCGAATTGTTAATAATGCTGAAAGAACCAAATAATATTAACTTTGTGAAAGAAAGAAAAGCTTGTTTACAGTAAGATCGAATAGCAGACAAACTTAAATCAACTTCGACCTGTGATGCGATAGTTCAACTGGGCGAACATCTTTGCGCATGTGCAGCGCGGCCAAAGGCAGACTTGTACTTATATACTGCGCATGCACAACAGTGAAATTTTAATTTAAAATTACGGCGAATTAATAAAATATTTGAACAAACGCATGGACGATAACAAATCTGTGACAAAATATCTTTCATTTAAAAAAAAAGATTGGTGTAATTTGATGTAGTATTTTCTTCTCACGGACTGTTGAGCGTTTTAAATATATAAATAGCTAAATATATAGACTAGCGTTTGAAATATATAGATATGAATGCTTCTTCTCGATGGTTCCTTTTGAAAATATATATACAGATAAAATCGAATTAAAGATATAAAATAATATAAGTTTGTGTTTCATTTAAGGTTATTCAACGTCCCAGGCAACGCCGGGCGAGTAAGTAAGTAATTTATAGAATAATCTGTACGCAGAATGATAAGTATCATTATAATTTTTATTCAATATTGAATTATTTTAATTCATTTTATTTACATTGAATTAAATCTAAGTGAAAGTGAAATAGAAATTCGTCAGCAAACAAAGTTATAGTATAAATAAGCCTATTTTTCCGTTTAATTTTTTTACTTCAAATTCTATATAAAACAAATCATGTAATTATTGCATATTTTTTCAGTAACTCATAATGAATAACTGCATAAAGACTGTTTTAATGGAATTTTAGCACAATTTTAGTGCTTTCAAACTGTGTGCGGTAACAAAATCACAGTTAGCTACTAAAATTCTACATGCATCAGCTAATGTCACATTACTCTACTGAGAATTTTCTCTGTAACTTTATTCAGCATAAACAGAAATAGCGTCTCTTGGTAATTCCATGTTACCCATACATTTATTTCCATTAACACAAGTTAGAAACTGTTTTCGCATTTAGTTTTAATTTTATAAAAGAACGCATTCGTTTGAGAATAAAAGACAATTCTTAACCTTAATTAATTTACGAATATAATTAGAATTCTTTATAGGAAAAACGGGTGGCTAATAGAAATAATGGAATTTCTCATAAAATAAGTTTGTTAAATAATCAGGCTTTTGTCAATATATAGAAATACCAGAATTACACAATCGCATGTATTAAATTGTTTTTGAGTAGCTGGTTGTAAAGTAGAAAGGAAAACCCGCTCAATGTATTTCTTTTTTGTGTGTGTATGTGTATGTTTACAAAATACTTGTTTTAATAAATTATTAACTTTGTTTATTATATACGATTGTGAAGATTTTAGTCAATATACATTTGCAATCTTCGTATTATTTTATTGGTAATTTGTCAACGCACGATAACAATAACTATATGCAACTTATGCAACTACAAACAGCTTAAAAAGGTACGTGGGCTAATGGGTTATGTGAGATCGGGGAACCTGAAAGTGATTATCTATAAAATATATGTTACAAGATACATTTGTTTACACAAAATACTTAATGAGCCTAATTCTTTTACACCAGTTAAAATTAATACATTTTACCAAATTAATTTCCAATAAAGATCTCAATCATTATTTCTTTAGTAAGTTTTGCAAAGTTAGAAGGAAAATGTAATTTTTAAAATTTTGTTCAGTGAATTTAAAGTATCGCCCATATAAATCAGGAATTGTATTACTTGAGAAATATTTATGGTTTTTTATAGTGACCCATTAGACCCATGTCTTGAAGTATTTAGTAAAACAAGTATGTTTGAAACCTCTATTTACAGCACTTTAAATACACTGTAGAAAAAAAAAAAAAAAAAAAAAAAAAAAAAAAAAAAAAAAAAACGACCAGTTTTCCTGAGGGAATCGGAAAAATAGTTGCTCTTATTGTACAGGAAAAATTTTCGACCCAGTTCAGAATAAAATCCGTAAAATACCGTTTTATTGACTATTTCTTTTTTTTTTTTACGGAAGTTATTCCGAGCTGGGTTGGAAAATTTCATCGATACAATAAGGGCAACTATTTTTCCGATTCCTACAGGAAAACTAGTCAGATTTTATTTCAGTGTAGATTATTTAATTTTGTTTATATTCAAGTTCCAATTAATCAGTGGGAGGCGCATATCTTTAATATACATTTCAAGGATTAAATTGTAACAAACTTTTCCTGAATTAAAATATTATAGTATAATCTTTTCAAAGATGAAAATGTGTTTAGTATAATTTCATACAATTTCTTCTATTGTTTTGGTACACCCATTATTTATTATTATTATTATTATCATTATAATTAAGATTGATTGAAATTTTTATATTTTTGATGTTGAAAATAGTATTTAAAGAGATCAATTCATTAAAAGTTTCAGAGTACTGTGTAATTACTTGACCTTTTCCTCAGCAAGATAAAGTTTTCAATAATTTCCCTTAATAACTTTTCCTTCATCCTTTATATAATGATGTGGAAAATGATCATAAATCCGCACTGTTATATTATTAATAGTTAAATAATTGATAAATTAGTTAATTTTACTTTTTGTCTAGTATCTTAGGTACGTGTATTCTATTTTTATAGCAATAATCTATAATTTCTTTTTTGTTAGATTGTACAAAGAAAGTGTTTCTTTTACATATACATGTATAAAAAATCTTAATTTTTAAGATAAAAATAATGAAATATATTATAATGAAACATGATTTTTGTAATTTTGTTTCTACATATTTGTTCAAACTTAAAAGATTTTTCATATTATTCTTTAAGATACAAATTAGTAAACACAATCCAGAATCAAAAAACACTTTCCGCATACACACAATGCATGAAAGAATAAATTATTTTATTTATTTATACTTTAATTTTGTTTGTGTCGTATACTTTCCTAAATTTATATGATGTAGCTGTAAAATTTATGAATGCTTTATTAATTATTTTATATAAAAATTCTTTTTTACAAGAAAAAAAAATACTTTATTTTCTATTGCAAAGGTTATTTCAAAATGAACCACGAAAATCTGCTGAGAAAATTCGAAACACTGCATAGTGAGCAAAACAAGAAAATAAATAACGCATTTTTTAATATCAAAAGCAAAAAATAAAAAGGAATAAATCAAAACGTGAGCTATAATGTAATTATATTTAAAAAATGAATGAAATATAATAAGATACTTTATAAATCACTTCTTTATATTTATTAAAAATCTGTAACTATTTTTACTAATTTTGAAATAATTTTTGATATATTAATTATGAATTATATTAAATATTTTATGTATTGCAGGAAAAAAATGAATGTCTCTAGTATTATTTAAAACTACAGAATTTCAAGTTGTAATTTTTGTATTAGAATGGTTCACAAAAGGGATAATATACTTTATGTCGTTAGCCTTAACAATTATAGAAAATATAATTAAAAAGCATAATATTGGCATTTATTTTGAATTCATGTATAATATTTCTTATTTTACGTTTATACCAGGATTTTTATAGAGAGAAAGTAACTTGTGAAATTTATATATAAAAATATTTTGTACATTAGGAATATTAATAATAAAAAAGATTAATATTACAGAGATTATATTTAACTCATATTTTTTTCAGAAGAAAAGTTTCCCAATCAGGCATATTTATATTATCCGAATGAGCTAAATTTAAGATATATTGAATAATCAGATGTTTTACAATACACTAAAAGTTTAAAAAAAATTAAAACTTTTTTTTTCTGTTTATAAAATAAATAATGATAAAATGAATGATTCTTATACTATTTACTTTAACCCTTCATCAATCATGTAAGCTTCTTTGAGTATGAAAAACTACACTAAAGAAACATATTTTGTTATTCACAGAGCATTTTGAAGACATTGACAAGTATCTTGAAAAATTATGTTTATAAGAAAAAAATTCCTTCCATTATATCTTGTCTAAGAAAGTTTATTACACAGATCATTTATGTTATAATATATGTATTTTTCTTGAAAAATGAACTACACAAAGATAAGAAAAAGAAAACAGCAGTGTTAAAATAAGAAAAATATGTACATATATTTATCATGCCCATTTTTCTCTTCAATAATTATAAAAAAAGACTCACAATTCATTATGTATAGGGGAGACTGGTTAGAGCTAACCCCTTTTTTAGAAAATGATTTTTATTTTTTTATTGAACCTAGAATAAAGTTTCATATATCATTTTATTCGTCATACAATCAGTTACCAATCAATTTTAATCGTTGCGAAATAATGGGTCAAGACTCCCCACATACGGGGCGCTTCACAGAAAAAGAAAAATCATTGCACACAGCTTAGATTATGAAACACTTTCCAACACATTTGCAATAATTCTACCGTAATTCTGCAGCAATATGGGAGTATTGACCTACTTATTTTTTAAGAGAAATAAAATCCGTTAAAAAAGGCAGCATATCTTTATGCTACATGCTTAATTATTATTAAAAATTAATTGTGAAAATATGATGCTTAAGCAGACTTGCTTAGACGAAATCGCAAAGCACAAGAGAAAAATCCCGTTTTTTAACAGTTTTTTGTCGCAGCAGGTATAATTGTATAGTAGGGAGAATCCAATTTAAACGTGTAAGATAGTATTCCGTGATATACAGGTTCCGTTTTCATAGGATTTAATGTTATATTTTTCACCCCGATTTAGAAGCCACGTTTTGTGACATTTGACCAATTAAATATTTTCCTTTCTATCACCTCATTTTACTGTTGCTTTCCAGAATAAATTTACATTCTTTTACAAAAATAACCATTACCACACCATACATAACCATAGCCAGATTAACATATGGCAATTTCAATCATATATCTCGACACCCTACAAGCCGCATATCAAGAGAGTAATTCAGTATTGCAATATCTGTGTTCTTCTGTCTATGGTATATGATATTTTTATTTGAATTAAAGAAATTTCAGCTAATTTTTTTAACACTGCATTTAATACTTTTATGCTAGATTAATTTTAGAGGAAATCATGTGAATTGAAGTCTCAACTATTATTTGCATAAAATGTGGTGGATCTATATAATACATTTGCAGAACTTTGAATTTATAGATATACAAAAGTTATATACAAAAAAGACTTTTTGATATAACAAAATTATACAAAAAATACTTTTTCTTCTAAGTACAGCATACTTAAACCCGATTCCTTGCTTCAAGGGATCCCAAGGAAATAGGTGATTCTTCTACCCACTGCTTTGTTTGATTATCACTTCACTGCTGACTTAACGCATACATCTACTTTATGAAGCACGTACCTCTTCTGATGCGAAAATTTCATTTATTTTTCTGGACTTTTTTATATTATTTTCTAAATAAGGAAATAAAAATTCAAACAATTAACATACTAAAATTTTCCGCCATAATGTATAAGTGAATAAACCAGAATGATATAGCACTTTCAGTAATTAAGGCATAAATGATTCTTCTTTCATATAAAAGCATCCTGTTTTGCAAAATGAAAAAAAAAATATAACAAACAATGTACCGCAAAAGTTACTACTAAAAAACAAATCACAGTTCAAAAGAAAACAAAACATATCTTACCTAAAAATAAACGTTATAAGTTAAAAATATAAATTTTATTTAAAACTTCTTAGTACTTTCAAGCTTTTCCAGGCTCTTCATTAGAGATTATTTTAATAACTAATTGTTGTTTATTTATACAATCACGTCAGCTCGTTTTGAAAATGAGAGAGCCTATAATTATTAGACTTGAAAGTAGAAGTGGCAGTTTCTTGGATTTAACTTAATTAGAGAAAAATATGTATTTTTATTAATCGCCTTTTAAGTAAAATAGTGAACATTTAAAGTTAATATTATATATTTCATGCTTGAATAAAGGTGAAAAATTGCGTTTCCTCTTATGATTTTTTTAATACGCAAGGAATTCCATTAAAACTATCGCACTGTAAGAAAAGACAAATATTTCTTAATTTATGAAAATATAATATAATGACGAAGGAAATTATACTTTAACTTCTCTCTAGATACCAACAATTCCAAAAAGCGTTTTTAATCTTTTGAATTCCCAGAAAGGAATATATTTTCGAGATTTAAAGATGTGTTTATAAAAACAGAGATTCTTTTGCTGATACCAATTTTTGGAAACGTCTGTGAGTAGTTATCATAATATATCGATCAGTTTTCTTAAACCAAAATTTCTCTGATTAGGATACTATCAATTTTCAAGTAAGAATTTTCATGTTGATCAAGTATGTTTTACAGACAAACAAGATAATTTAACAGCATGAACATTAATATAAAAAATAGTATTATTTCGTTACTCTTGCCATAATTCCATTACGTACACTGTAAAATATAGGACTAGATTTCCTGTAGGAATCGGAAAAATAGTTGCCCTTATCTTACCAGAAAAATTTCCGACCCAGCTCGGAATAAAATCAGTAAAATCAGAATAAAATCCGTAAAATTGGAATAAAATCCGTAAAGTACCGTTTTAATGAATGCTTCCTTTTTTTACGGATTTTATTCCGAGCTGGGTCGAAAAATTTTCCAGTACGATAACGGCAACTATTTTTCCGATTCCTACAGGAATACTGCTCGGATTTTTTTACAGTGTAGCTGAAAATGTGTAATTGAAAATTGATGTAGAATCCTAAAAAACAATATTTCTGTTTGCAAAAACTGATTAATACTTTGTGGTCGTATTATACATAAATGTCAGGCTGGTCGAAATCAATTTTCATTGAACGAACAGCAATACATAATATGCAAGATTATGAAGGAAAAAGAAAATTTATTAATTCTTATTTAAAATTTAGATATATGTAACACAATAAAATGTTTTAATTCTATGTTAAATATCGTTCTGCATCGTGTGTATCTTTCAAATCAGTCTCCAATAGGCAGTGAACATGCAGAACAATCTCTACTCTTTTTATCCTATATCTTATCTTTTTGACTTTGGTTTGTCTGTCCGTCTGGCCGTCTGTAACCGCCTTAACTCTCTTAAATATACTCGGATTACTTTGAAATGTTTGGATGTTATTGATATTTACCATACCACGAACCCTATTTGAAATTAAGTTTGTAGCATGCTCAGTTCATCTACAGGGACAGCAAAAGTATTCCGTTACACTACGGCTAATGGGAAAAAAATCGTTTCAAAGGATTTTTAATGATGTTACACGAATCCAAACATAACAAAATTTATATGCATTTATGAAGTGCACTAAAATATGCATTCCGTATAATATTCGGTGCAAAGAATAGTTATTATTCCTTTACATGGCCACACAAAATAATTCCGTTTCATAATGATATAGGGAGAGAGGGGATTTTTTGCGGCGTATTGTAAGTAAACTATTTCATATATAATGAAATTGGTATACGTCGCTGAGGTTGAATATAAGTTGTTTCGTGTATAATACGAAGTGCAGAGCCTTTATAGGGGCACACAAAAGATTTCAGATACTATATTGTATCAGAAGTACTGTACATTAGCGGGGATGCATTTTGATTTATGATATGCGCTTTTATGTTTCACTCTATTTATGCATACAATATGGTGCGTATAAGTGCTATAATTTATATACAGGTCTACACAAAAGAATTCGTAAGGGTTACTGGGTATGAGCGCAAATTGCTTAAAGATGATTTTTAGATGAGTTATTCATTTTTACGCTGAACTGCATTGCGTTTATTAAGAAATATTTGTAGAATATACATTGCTAGCCATTTAAATTGCAACACCATGAAAGATTGAAAATACAAAAAAAGATATTTATTGTATGTAAACAGTATGGTAATAAAACAAAATGATTAAATTTGTAAACAGTTTGGGATTTATAAGGGTGCGAAATCGGTAGAAACAGCTGCTCTCCCTGGCTGCTAAAACGGCCCTTATCCGGTTAGGTATGGAGTCGAACTGGGCTTGGAGGACAGAAATGGGCTACTCATTCCATTCTGATTCAAGTCTATGTCACACTTCATCATCCGTATTAGCTGGAGAAGAGTGGCGGGTTAGTCTCTAAGCAATTCATGATCAGATGTTTCCAGTGGGTGACAGATCTGGAGATCGTGCAGGCCAGGGCAGCAATCGAATACCCTGTGTATCGAGGAAGGTCAGAACACGACATGCAACATGTGGTTTTGCGTTATCTTTCTGGAAGATGACGTTTGGCAGACCTCGAAGACAGGGTACAACCACTGGACGAAATATGTCAAAATTCCGATCTGCGTACCGATCTGCGCTCAAATTACCGTCGATCCGAACTAAAGATGTGCATGTCGTGTACCCAATGGCTGTCCAAACCATCACTCCATGTGCAGAGCCCCTATAACGATATCGAATGCAAGCAGACGACAGGCGTTTTCCTCTTAGCCTCCAGACAAGTATACGGCCATCAGAATACTGTACGTACAACCGGGACTCGTCTGAAAAGACGACATTGTGCCAGTCATGCATCCAGCTATGTCGTTCGGCGCACCAGAGTCGCCGACTCTCCCTATGCTGCATTGTCAACGGAAGCCGCAGTACTGGTCGCCGTTCTGACAGTCCACACTGCTGCAAACGTCGTCGCACCGTACGAGCGGATACTGTGCGCGCTTCAAACATGCGCATTTCCTGAATAATGGTTCGTGATGTGATTGTATGGTTTTGCAGGGCCGATCTCACAATATGTCTGTCCTCTCCGGCGTTAGTCATGGGAGGGCTTCGAGACCCTGCATGCCCTTCAGCATGATTCTCAGCAATCCATTGATTCCATGTTTGCATGACAGTGGTTGGATTTCGACGAATGCAACGGGCGATATCACAGAAAGATAATTCACACTCTCGATAGGCAACGCTACTGCCTCTATCGAATACCGACACTTGGTGGTAAGCATTTCTTCTTATTATTCGAAACATAACATGATATTCTGAGCAAAGACCGACCTTACAAAGCGCGTTCCGAATAAGAAATCCACTACGCAACTTTTCTTTAATGCAGTGCTTCAGAAGTCGTTTCTCCTGCCAGCCTCGTCTAAATGCGCTGAAATACTAATCATTTGCATATTCGAACCTCTTCTTCCTTTCATATGATTTTGATGTTCATCAGATCATTCCTTCCTGGTGCTGAAATTTTAATGGCCAGCAGTGTAGATAAAATAATATACAGTGTCACGCAAAAAATTGGAAATATGCCGCTATGGATGATAACTTCTGGAAATAGGATTTCAGTAGTTTTAAGAGTGTTTTAGTTTGAATTAAATTTGAGCTAAATAGCGGCGCGTAATAAGGTACTAGGTTAACTAGAGGGCTGTACAAATGTATTCAAACATGTTTCCATCTATTAGTAAGAACTGCTGAAAGAGAAATTTCAACCTGCTATGCGTTTTCTTGCAAAAAGGAATTTTCCCATTATATAGTATATATATCAACATACTAATCAAATACAGAGCTGTTCAAAAGAATTGGGATACATATTTGGCTATGAACGTCAACTACTGCAATCAATTTTTTAAACGTTTATTTAGTTATCTTATTTACTTCATTTCCCCAAATAACGAAGTTTTGTTAAGATTTCAGGGAGTTTTGGAAAGTGTCTCATAATCTATGCCGTACGCATGATTTTTCTTTCTTTTTTAAACTACTTTCAATTTCACGTTACACTTCTTTCGGTAACTTTCTTTTAGCTATTTTAGAGTATTTTTTAAGAAATATTTTAAGAAGTGAAAAGGCTTAATTAAGCCGCTATCAGATTTACCGACTTTTCGAGCAACCAACTTTACAGCCGATTTTAACCCCAACATTTTCCAGTTGAAAGGGAGAAAAAGGTGACAATTGTCTTTGCTAAAGTTGGAGGAAAAACCGGGAAAACCAGTACTACTAGTACCAGCCGTCAATATTTATCGCATTTTCGTATCAATCGCTTATCTCTGATTCGCTGAAATGTTGAAAGGTGGGAGGAAAAGTTGCGGCTAGGACAGACTTTTTTGAGATGTGGATAAAAAGTTGGGGATATTGCTGTTTGCTATCACACTGGGTGTCGAGACAACATTTCGCGAAAAGTTGGAGGAAATCAAGATTTGGCTCAAAAATTGCTCGAAAAGTTGGTGAATCTGATAGCGGCTTTACACTTTAACACAATTTGCAAAATATTATTTAGAATTGTACAGTCGTGGAAAAAAAAAGTAAACACCCCCTACTAACTTCGCAACAAATTATCGTAGAAGAAAGTTACTGGTACCGAACGATTTTAAATAAAGTCTACTTTCAAAGGATGTATATAAAATTTGCTTCGGGGGTCATCTACATATTAAAACGAACCATAACTTCATTTTTTTCAATGGCAATACCCAATTCTGACAGCATAAATGAACTCTGCACCCTCCAAATAGCCTAAAAACAAATTTTTATGCAATTCGTACCATAAGTTTCCGAGAAATTAATTATTTTAAAACGAGCGTATTTTAAGGGCTGTATCCAAATTGAAGTTGGGTTCGCGATTGCTAACCGAGAGAGCCGCCTTCTTGATCAAGGCACCTTAATCAGTCAATGAAGTCTGTTAGATAACAAGGCAGCAGAAGAAATTTCAAAATATCTACTCACTTCAATCATAGACAGCCCCTTAAACCATCATTTTGCCGTTTTTAAAGCATGATTTGAAAACTACTTGGAAGAAAAATGTGAAATTTGGGATTTTCATAAAGCTGGACTTAATGAATCTAAATCCATCAAAAAAAATTGTAGGTTGCAATTCATAATTTTTTCGAATATTAATTTCATAATTCATAATTCATATCATAAAATTATAAAAATTGCAAATTCAGCGTATTTATGTTTGTGCACATTAGTTTTATTTCTAAACAAAAAATTAGCACATTTGGAGCATAATTTCACAAGATATAAATAAAAATATGAAAATGTAATTTAACATTAGAAGCACTAAATGTTGAATGTTTATAATTCAAAAACTTATCATTCAAATGACTTGAAATGTAGGCATATTTTGAACCGAAGATTTGAAATATCTCGTTAAAATTGGGTATTGCTATTGAAAAAAATGAGGTTTGGGTTCGTTTTAATATGTAGATGACCCCCTAAGCAAATTTTATATACGTCATTTAAAAGTAGACTTTATTTCAAATCGTTCGGTACCAGTAACTTCCGTCTACGATAATTTGTTGAAGAGTTAGTAGGGGTGTTTACTTTTTTTTTCCACGACTGTACGTATCTCCGAAGCTTGTAGACGTAATATAATATAAGATCAGTATGGTTCTTAGCTGTGGTGGCTCAGAGCAGACATGCGATTGGAGCGGTAAAAAAGGTGTAGTGCGTGAGAGCAGACATACGACTGGATCGTTAAAAATGTTGTAGTGGGTGAGAGCAGACATAAGACAGGAGCGGTGAAAAAGTTGTAGTGGGTGAGGGCAGACATACGACTGGAGCTGTAGAAAAGATTTGTGGATGGTGACAGCAAATAATTAATAATACACATTAAATACATATCGGAAACATTTCAAAGAATCAGTGCCTACAAAAGCATTTTTTTCTTTTTTAAATACTTCTTTATATCTCTAAAATACGTTGATATCAGAGGTTTCTAAAGATAAAAATTATATTTCGGAATCATAGTTTACTACGAATATGTTATTTTATATTTTCGTTCGCGATTACATTATATTTTTGAAAGTTAAGAAGCACTTTTTTTTGTACAGTGCAGCACAATAGACACACACGGATGATTTAAAGCATTTTTGGTGCCGGTCGAAGAAACCACTAGGGTTTCTAGTCACCTCAGTTTACGGTACTAAATAAGAATGATAGCAAATGCCTGTAAACTATTGCATCAACAATTTATTGATAAGAAATAATAAAATATTTATGTATTATTCAATGTATAATATAACTCTATCTCTCTGTAATAAACTTAATCAAAAGTTTACTAAGTTAATAAATATATTGTCATCATTTTGTATATAGTTAGCTTTCTTATTACAACTGATTGATAAAAAGAAATTTCTAAATAATCGTGGTTCATTGTGCAATAAAGTAATTGTTCCTCTGGAATAAATGCTTATTATACCAGTTTTAAATTTACAAACTGCTTCATGGTTACCTGCATCAAACAAAGAAATAAGTATTGGACGTATTTTTCAAAATGTTGTTGCTGAGTTGTACTCATAAAAAGCATTACTGAATTAAAGATATATTATTATGTGTGTATTATTTTGTATTATTATTATGCATCTTATTTAAAAATTAAACGATGAAATATATGAAAAAGAATTATAATAAATAGGCTATCTCATAAATCCAGTCACTTTTTAAAATGTCATGATACTTTATCAAATTTTCGTATCGGAATGCGCCTTACGTGTTCAGAGCGCTTTCCCATTTACAGATACATCATACACGTTTGCCCTTATCCGACATCGTTTGCAAGTAAAATGAATTCATATCAACTATGTCGGCAATATCGTCATTGAAACGGTAGCTGGAAATCCGCGTATGTGATGTTTGTGACATACGTATGTGAGTAAATTATGTGAGTGCACTTTCTGTGCACCGATGTCGGATAGTGACATTCGTGTAAAAAAGAGTACTTGGAATCGTGTCGGTAAATGGAAAAACGATCTACGACTTTTCAGATATTAGATTTTCTCATGGCAAAAGGAAGAACAAAAAATTCATAAAGGCCTATACATTTCAAAAACCTATAAAACATTAAAGAATTGTCGTGTTAGAGTGCTGATTACACTACAAGACATGGAAAATAATCGGAATATGCGTAGTAAGAAATAATTGAAAAATGTTTGTCTTTGCATCTCCGCTGATCGCTCTAAATGATTACAGAAAAAAAAAACTACAGCAATCAAACAAAAGGAGAAACTTTTTTTCATGGATTACGTTTCAGATATTTAAATTGAAAATATAATGGCTTCGGAATATTTTATTACCTCATCAAATGACATTAAGAGAAACTATATTTTGTTCAAAACTTGGATGTAAACGTATCAGAAGAAATGTGAGCGTTTTTAGATAAATATGTATATTTTTAATATTAAGGGGTCTTGTACCTTTTAAACACGGCGAAATTTAACGAAAAAATTCAAAGTTTGAATTAGTCTACATTCAAAACCTTTTTTATGTATAGGCATGAAATTTTGGATGTTGATTAAACTGATTGTGCTTTGTACTATGCTGTCATTAGAAATTTATTAGCCTTTTGCAGAATTCGTGTAATGTTGAAATCAAAACAGCTCTTTTTTTTACTCCATAAGTCATTACGCGTATGATATCTTGAAATATATATATGGATTGTCATGAAGTTTGGTACAGATACTAAACATATATGTGTGTTTAAAATGAACTACTCTTAGGCCAAAATTATTTTATTAACTATATAAAAAAAAATATAAAAAAAAATAAAAATTTTGTATTTTTAAGGAATAAAAATAGTCATAACTAAAAATATTACCATTGTAAATTCTTTAAAGTAGTTCACTTTAAACACACATATTTGTTTAGTATCTTTACCAAATTTCATGACAATCCATACATATTTTCTCAATTTATCATGCGCGCAGTGACTTATGGAGTAAAAACAAAGAGCTATTTTTATTTCGACAATACACAAGTTCTGTTAAAGGCTAATAAATTTCTAATGGTAGAATATTACAAGGCACAATCTGTTTAATCAATATCCAAAATTTCATGGTTATATATAGAAAAAAAATTGAAGATAGGCTAATTCAAACTTTGAAGTTTTTCGTTAATTTTCGACGCGTTTAAAAGGTACAAGACTCCTTAAATGTTTTACTACTTTTACTTTAAACTAACAATAGTGATATCCTTAGTACATACATAGCCTTATGATGATATTTATTTTAACCTCATTGTTTATTTTTAATTTTTTAAGTTTTATAAAAATCTACCTTTAAAAGAATAATTAATTATTTTCTTGACGAGTATAGGACGGTTTTTTAAAAAGTTTACAGTTCCATAAAATACCTCTCCTCTCTTAAATCTTATTTTTCTTCCTTACTTCGCTGTGTTGTTTAAATTCGCCAAGCAGGTAATTATGCATTTCATTGTAATAGATTGGGAAAAAATGTTACATTTTTAAAATATCATGCAGTATAAAAAGCAAAACTGGAGGCATATTAGGTTAAATGTGGTAAAACCGACTTATGTATTTACAAATAAAAGACTTTTCACGATTCATTTTACCACAAAAATTCACCCTAGTGAAATGTACTAGTTTTAAGCATTTAAAACTAATTTTAATGATAATACATTAATACATTATTGATATAACACTGCTTTAAAATAGTCACATATCTTACATTTGAATTATTTTCTTCTGTAAGTTTATATAAGCAAATAAAAAATAAAAAAAAATCTTAGATTACTCAGTATATATCGTTCTTTAAAAATTATAAAATCGATTAGCACCATGTTTTTAAGATATAAACATGAAAGATTCGCCGTATACACTGTTCATATAACATTTTCTGAAAAAAGAAATCAGTATTATTTATTAAGTTACCTTTTGATATCTGTACACAAAATTTCATTTAAAGCAAAATTGTGCCAAAATTTTTGTTTAGCTTCTTCAATGCATGTTTTGTTTTATTAGAAACTCTTTTCTCTCTCTGCATATACATTCATATACATATATGTATTTTCATGTCACGAATTATAAATGCAGTAATTTTATTTATTTCCCTCGCAAAAAATAATAATATATGCCAAAAAGTATCAAGAATAATCTGTAGAAATCCATTTCATTTTCATACAAAGCATTTCCAATCTATTATCAGCAAAATATTTACTTGCATAGAAAACATGAGATAAGAACAATTTTGTTTACAGAAAATCTATTTTATTGATACTAAATACAAAATAGCACTTTCTTCCAGTCTTCATGAATGAATTTAATATATACTTTTAAATCATTTCATTCTAATAATTGTTTTTATTCAATACTTACTGTTTATCAGTGTTGTATGCTTAATGAATAATCAAAAGCCAATAAATATCAAGAATAACCTGTAGGCGCCCTTTCATTTTCACAAAAAGCATTTCCAAACCAGCAAAAATATTTACTTGCAAAGAAAACATGAAGTAAGAACAGTTTTTTTTTTCTGAAAATATATTTTTTTTTATGTTAAGGGACCTTAAAAACCTTAAAAAACATTTTTTTTTTTTTTTTTTTTTTTGTAAATTTCACTTTAAATATTATTCAAGGGTACATTATATGCATTATGGCATGCATTTATCACAAAAAAATAAATGAAAATATTTTTTTTTTTTTTTTTTTTTTTTTTTTTTTGAGAAAAAAGAATGGAAATTTATGGGTCGTCTTAGAAATCTTCGAAATGAATATATTACGAATATATTACTGCGCGTTTCATATCAATGAAAATTACCAATATTTTTTATAAAAGTTTGGTTTTTATATATAAATAAAACTGTGCATCGAATTTTATATGTTTAATATAAAGGTTAAAAAAAAAAAATCAAAATTTTTTGAAAATTTTTCGAAAAAAATTCAAAATTTTTCATTTTTTTTCTACTTTTATATTCAAATATATAAAATTGATGCACATTTTTATTTATATATATATATAAACCAAACTTTAATAAAAAATATTGGGGATTTGAAACGCGCAGGGGACATTTCGAAGATTTCTAAGACCTAAAAATTCCATTTTTTTCTCAAAAATAATTTTTTTGTGATACATGCATGCCATAACGCATATAATGAACCCTTGAGTAACATTTAAAGTGAAATTTACAAAAAAAAAAATTACAAATTTTGAAATTTTTTTGAAAAAATGTCAAAAAATTTTGATATTTTTTTTTTATATTTAAATATACAAAATTCGATGCACAGTTTTATTTATGTATATAAAACAAACTTCTATAAAATATATTGGGGGTTTTCATTGATATGGAACGCGCAGGTGGCATTTCGAAGATTTCTAAGACAACGAGTAAAATTCCATTTTTTTCTCAAAAATAAATTCTAGAAATTTTTTTTTGTGATAAATGCATACCATAATGCATAATACAATGTACCCTTGAATAATATTTGAAGTGAAATTTACAAAAAATAAAAAAATTGATTTTCAAGGTTTTTAAGTTTCCTTGTTCCCTCAAATACTAAATAGCACCTTCCTTAGTTTTCGTAAATGAATTTAATATATATAAATCATTTCATTGTAATAATTGTTTTTACCCAATAATTACTATTTATCAGTGTTGTATGCTTAATGAATAATGAAAAGAAAAAAAATATCAAGAATAATCTGTAGACGCCTATTTCATTTTCACACAAACTTTTTCCAAAGTATTATCAGTAAAAATATTTTCTTGCAAAGAAAACATGAAGTAAGAACAGTTTTTTTCTGAAAATATATTTTATTGAAGGTAAATATTAAATAGCACTTTTATCCAGTTTTCATGAATGAATTTAATATATATTTCTAAATAACTTCATTCTAATAATTGTTTTTACTCAATATTTACTGTTTATCAGTGTTGTATGCTTAATGAATAATCAAAAGCCAAATATTATCAAGAATAATCTGTAGACGCACATTTCATTTTCACACGAAGTATTTCCAAAGTATTATCATCAAAAATATTTTCTTGCATAGAAAACGTGAAGTATAAACAGTTTTTCTTTTCCTGAAAATACATTTTCTTGATGTTAAATATTAAATAGCACTTTCCTTCAGTTTTCATGAATGAATTTAATATATATATTTTAAATCATTTCATTCTAATAATTGTTTTTACTCAATATTTACTGTTTATCAGTGTTGTATGCTTAATGAATAATCAAAAGCAAAAAATTATCAAGAATAATCTGTTGATGCCCATTTGATTTTCACATAAAGCATTTCCAAACTATTACCAGCAAATATATTCACTTGCAAAGAAAATATGAAGCGAGAAAGTTTTTTTTTTTTCATGAAATATATTTTATTGAAGTTAAATATTAAATAGCACTTTCCTTCAGTTTTCATGAATGAATTTAATATATATTTTTTAAATCATTTCATTCTAATAATTGTTTTTACTCAATATTTACTGTTTATCAGTGTTATATGTTTAATGAATAATCAAAAGCCAAAAAATATCAAGAATAACCTACAGACGCATATTTCATTTTTACACAAAGCACTTCCAAACTATTATCAGCAAAAATATTTACTTGTATAGCCCTTTAAGACCCAATCCGCACCATCGTACGGGTTAGACATTCTTTTAAATTTTTGCTTCTGAGTAGTGTGTAATAAAAACTTGAATCGGACCATCCTTCTGGTTTGCAGATAGAGTAAAGTATCATTTTTTATCAACAGGTAGCGATTGCAGCCCATGATTTACTTTCTACAGGCATGACTAGCTTTGTTTACAAATACATCTGGTCTTAAAGGGATATAAAAGATGAAGTAAGAACCGTTTTTTTAAATATAATTTATTAATTGATATTGATTTATAAATGAATTTAACACATATTTTTAAATCATTTCATTCCAGTAATTGTTTTTACTCAATATTTACTGTTTATCAGTTTTGTATGCTTAATGAATAATCAAAAGCTATTACAGGTAGATTTATTTCAATACATCAATTTTTTTGGAAACTTTTATGAAATTTCGAAAATTTAGTTGTTTTAATACAATGAAAAAAGGAGTTGTTTTTGAAATATGTACTTTATTATATTTAAACATCATTACTTTTACGCATTTATGGTAGAAAACTGAAGAGTACACCACAATTAAAATATTTTTCCTAAAAATACTTTTCAAAGACTTGTTTGAAAGCATCGATGTGAAGCTAATTCCATTGTTGAGTAAATAAACTTATAATAAAAAGCGCCTTTGAAAATATAATGACTAGATATAATTTTTTATACTAGCGTACAATTATAAAAAAAAAATATCTGAATAAGAAGATTATTTAACCGCGATGAAACTTTTAACAACATAAAAGACAATTCTTTTAAAAATTTCCCATTAAATTGCCCTTAAACGAAAGAAACTGCAATGGAAATTAATCCAAAGATAAATCCAAAAGTAAATTCATAACTTCAAACAGCTTTAGAATGCGTACTACGTATCAGAATAAGACAAAAATAAAATACAGATAATTCAAACAATATATAGTCATGGTCACAACTGATAGACAAAAGCATTATTATCCTGCACAGTGATTAATTATTTAGAAAGTATGCATGTACACCCAGCCTAAAAATAATAGAAATATATTTATTATCTGAAAAAGCAAAGTTCAAGAGTTTGGTTCTTTTAATAGCATTTTTTTTTTTTCGTAGTGAACCAGCTGTATATTTTTTAAATAACAAACTTTAAATATTTGAATAACTTTTGGCGTTTCAAAATATCTCTCCGTAAATCAATTTTAGGTATTACTTTTTTATCGTTTTAATTACTTATTGTTTGTTTTTTATTATGATTTACCTTATTCTATTTATTCCCATTAAATGTCCGGTTGTTTAAAATCATTATTCCAATATATCCCATTAAAAATAATATATTATAGCATAACCTAGGAGTTAAGACTGTTCTCTCACAGATTTTGTTTAATCATTTCAGATGACAGTTTTATATAAGTTAGAATTTTATTTCATAGAGAGTATTAAATAATTCTTTCCCTAAATCGCATCTTTAAAAAATCTTCATCGTAATCAAACGCAAACAATTCCTATGATTTCATAAGAAATTAGTTGAAACATATTTAATAGGGTATCATAATGCTTTAATAATAATAATAATAATCATGAAATAAAACATTATCTTTGAAAAAGAAAATTTTTAAGAAGGTAGTTTGCAGAAGGTATAGAAAACAGGTTTAGAATTAACAAACTAAACAAGCCGGAAAATGCACGACAAACGTGGCAAATGAGATGCGTTCGTACTAAAATTAGTTTGGTAAATATTCAGATCTTGGTGAAATAGCTATTGCACTCTTATGAAAAATACATAAACTCAAAATTTATTACGATTATATATATATATTAACTTCAGTACTTCCGAAATAAGATGACTCCAGCTTAAATAGGGCGCAAACACCGTGACAATATGAAATCATTACCTATCATGACATATCATTGAATTAATCACGTATGATAGGATTTAATAGAAAGAAAACTTTTATTTATATCTTTTTAAGTTTTGATTGGATTTTCATAAAATGTGAAATGACTCGACAATATTCTGCAACGATTAGGTATAGTAGATTTCAAACCATTCGGTTAGGTAGTGTTTTGCGCTGTTATATATGGGCAGAGAGATGGACAGACAGACGGACTGACCACACGACGAAAATAGGTGCTACGTATTTATATAATTATGAACGCACCTACAAACATTCAAAGACTAATCTCATAAAATTCATTATATTTGGCTACATGTAGCAGCCTTGATTCTTTCGTTCTGAAACATAAGAATACCATGTGATAAACATTTTAAAAATGACTGACAGAAAAGCTCATTTTTACTGCATCTAAAATAATAATTGTTACAAATAGTAGAAAATAGTTATTAGTTAAAATTTTTGCTGCAAAAAAATCTTTAATTTATGAATGAAACGCATTTATAAAACAATTAAATTTAAAAAATCAAAAAACCCGACTGCGTAAAAAGCGAACTAATTAATTATTTCTCATCAATGTGAACATTTTTTTTTTATATTCCTACTATTAGCTCACACTCTCTGCTATATATTTCTTGTTCAAATTTTCAATCGTTAATAAAATACTTATTATTCATCCAATCAAGCTCAAAGAAATTTTTTTAACTTGTAGTGGATGACACTTGATGCTAATCCAGTTTTTTTTTCAAATATTAATTCATTAATTAAATTAAATTAATTAATTTTCAATAATCGAGAGAGCCCCCTTCTTGATCCAGGCATTTTAAGCGCCAATCAAGAGGAAAGAAGAATGGGAGGGGAGAAAAATATCTTATTGACCTAAGTAGAAATTGACTTGAAATATTTTTCTTATATTACTTGTTTATATTACTTAACTATTTTTTTATTTACTTGTATTGATGACTTTTAAGTTGTGTTTAATTGTTAGTTTCTATCTATAAACACTGTTTTTATGAGGTCTATATATGTCTATGATGGTTAGAGTTGCAGTAAAGCTAGAGATCCTACATACACAACTTCCAGGTTGTATAATATTTTAACGGAGCTTCTGACTGTAAAATAGTTAAAGAAACATCGTCTTCATTTTGAAAGACCTATCCAATGATATGTCACTCAATAGACTGCGTAATTTTTTTTTCGCCTCTACCGCCATTTTGTATTTTATGGCCGCCATTTTGAATTTATAAAAACAAAACATTGCCTATAACCATCGGGCCGTTAAGACGAATTGATAGAGTCATCATTCGTTAAAATCCATCCAGCCTTTGGGATGTTTCGAGGGTATAGAGAAATCCACATACACAGATACGCGTGAAACACATAACCCTTCTTTTCATTTGTGCAATTAATGGATTTGTATGCGGTTTCGATACAGAAGAAATACAAAGGGAATAGCAGAATATAAGTATCATACTAAAATTAATTTTGTGTACAGCCCCTTACCAAAAAAATTCCATATGATAAATTTAAGCATGATTTGAGACCATTTTGTAATTGGAAAAAAGGCTTAAAAGATAAAGGTATTTACGCATTAGCCGTCCAGGAAATAGATCACTTAATCGTCAATCATCTTTACGATTGTCAATGGTCAAACGTGCGCAAATGAATAATTTAATACACATTTATTAAATACCTAACATTATTGAGATTGGTTAAGAATATAAAAGAAAACTAAAATAATACAAAATAATAATTTAATATACATTTATTAACACATAAATGCATACTCTAACTCAGAAGTTACGTGATTTTTTTTTTTTTTTTTTTTTTTTTTGCTATTTAATGCTTTCTATTGTCTTTTGAAAAACTGTTAAGTAACTATGTGTTACTTACGAGTGATAATATGCGTTTAAAGTCGTGAAGTCCTTTATTGTTCTGATTTGTTATCACGGGTAGGTTATAAGATATTTTGTTGATACTGCTTGCAATGTGCTCGACTGGAGATTTTACTCTAACTTTATAAGGTAGTAATTATTATTTCGGTAAACAATTAAAATCATTATAAAAATTATTATATCGTTCAATAGTTATTATTACGCAGTGTAAACACTGTAAACAAAGAATATAATTTAAAATTACAATTTTTTGAGCCATTTTTTTATTATGAAACTCAGGAGTCACATTATGAAATGACGTCCACCAAAATCATAAATAAATTCTTTCACTATTTTTCTAGTGGATAAGTAACATAAATAGACTCAAATATGAGCTGTTCAGTGCACTAATCGATTAACTCCATCAAATGAAAATGATCAACATAAACAGTTAAAGTTTTTGAAACTATAAAAATATTGTATCCTTATAACGTTTTTTCTCTGGATATTTTGTTTGAGCTCATTAATTTTCTTTTAATCAACACTAACTTTTTATCACTGTATAAATATACAGAAAATTTTCAATGTTCCTTTGTTTAAAAAAACGGCACTTAAAATGGAGTTAGTCGGGTTGCCTTCTGAACGCCTCGTGTAATGTTTTCCGAACAAAATTTACAAACCATTCGTTAAAGGGTTATATAACATCAGATTCATGCCTTATAGATATAAAAGATACTTACTATGACACTTTTACTTTTGGATGTATGTTATGCACCCGGAATGAATATAACATACCTATCCTAATCATATACTATGTATATAAATATAATATACATATTTATACCTATATTATACTATATTATGCAGTTATATGTTTCTGAAATTAACTTTAATATTTCTACTACATATTGTAAACTATAGAGTTGCAATGTAGAAAAGAAAACAAAAAGCCTTAATTTAATTATTATTATAAGCGCCATTGTTGCGCGGTGTATTTACATAGCACAGATAACGCTTGTGCACTGAGAAAATCACACTAATTTAATCAGCAGGCATAGGAAATATGTGACTTATACGGAAAAGTAGAATCTAGTAAATATTTTCAATATTTAATCTTTCAAAAAAAAAAAAAAAAAAAAAAAAAAAAAAAAGGCATGATAAAATTTGTCAGTGTCATTAAATTAAAAAAGTCAATAATTGTAAAAGGAAACAACAACAAAATAAAAAACAGGTTTGCCGAGCGCACAGAAACATTCAGTTAACATAAAATAAATAATTTATAAAAATCAGCAATAACAATATGTATTATAAATAAAGACAACTTCTTGCTTAATGGTGCACAAAACATGAACTTTAATAAGCTAAAAGTTAACTTCTACGTTTCGAGCTGTTTCTACAGCCGTCTTCAGGAAAATAGGATGATAAAAAGGCTCACAAATTATAGACGAAAGCTTTCAGTGCAAGAAATAATTAGTCGAAACTTGACAAATGATTTGAATAACAAAACTGTAGTGTTGCCATCTAGGGAAAATAAATAATTATTAATGAACAGAGATCAAATGGATCAAAAAAGTCGATTTAAGAAATCACGAGTGGCTATGACTTTATGATATTGTGCCAGATTTTTGGGATATTATAGGATAAATT
Source organism: Maratus speciosus (assembly GCA_963932465.1). Lineage (NCBI taxonomy): Eukaryota > Metazoa > Arthropoda > Arachnida > Araneae > Salticidae > Maratus > Maratus speciosus. The sequence goes on from OZ010788.1 coordinate 61,983,191, forward strand.
ATCGTTACAAGGTTTATCTTCAACCTGCAATGATTTCAATTGATTCACTAATTTTAATTTCAAATGGGAACTATAATCTTTGCTTCAGCAAAGTTAATATGGCAGACTTCATTAGCTAAGTAGAACCTAGAAAGAGCTGTATTCTGTTTACAATGTTTAATGTCTCTGCGATGCTCCATAATCTTTACTGATAACTTGCGTTTTGTCATGCCGATGTAAATTTTTTCAACATTATTGGATAAATTGATATCTCAAGATATAAAAACCTCACTAAAATCTGGACTTAACCTCATAGTTTACAGTAACATTTTCGTTTTTAATAAGAATATTTATAGGCAACTACATGGTGCACCGATGGGATCACCAGTTTCCGGTTTATTTGCAGAGTTTTCTTTAAGACCTCTAGAACATAAGATCTTTGATACGTTTAATTTGAGACCAGAATGTTGGTTAAGATATGTTGATGATGTTTTCATCTTATGGAGCTACAGTTTATCTGATTTAACTGATTTTATTCAAGATATTAATAAATTAAGTAACTGTATAAAATTCATCCTTGTATTGAAGAAAATGTTTCACTTCCATTTTTAGATGTTCAAATTAATAGATGCAGCTCTGGATTAAACTTTTCAGTTTATAGAAAACCTATTAAAGAAAACACTGTTATCCCTTTTTCAGCAAACGTACCTTTTCAATATAAAATCTCTGCATTTCAGTCATTCATTAAAAGAGCATTTATGATTTGGTCAGATGACCAATTAAATGAAGAAATCGAGTTTATACAGAAAATAGCATTTGATCATGGTTTTCCATCAAAATATATAGATAAGATAATTCAGAAGTACAATGCTCCCCCTCCTTCAAGTCAACGACAAGATAATAATCATCTTCAAGTCTACAGAAAATTTCACTACATTCCAACTATATTCGAAAAGCTAAAAAAGATCATACAGAAATATAATATAAAGCTTTTCGCTATTCCACCTCCTTACCTCATTGATATCGTCAGTAATAAGATCGATAGGATCCCAATGGATCAAAAATCTGGTATATATGAAATCCCTATCACTTTATCCAATAATGTTGAAAAAATTTTCATCGGCATGACAAAACGCAAGTTATCAGTAAGAATTATGGAGCATCGCAGAGACATTAAACATTGGAAACAGAATACAGCTCTTTCTAGGTTCTACTTAGCTAATGAAGTCTGCCATATTAACTTTGCTGAAGCAAAAATTATAGTTCCGTGCAATAACCCATTTGAAAGTAAAATTAGAGAATCAATTGAAATCATTGCACGTGAAGATAAACCTTGTAACGATAATTTATCCTATAATATCCCAAAAATCTGGCACAATATCATAAAGTCATAGCCACTCGTGATTTCTTAAATCGACCTTTTTCATCCATTTGATCTCTGTTCATTAATAATTATTCATTTTCCCTAGATGGCAACACTACAGTTATGTTATTCAAATCATTTGTCAAGTTTTGACTAATTATTTCTTGCACTGGAAGCTTTCGTCTCTGATTTGTGAGCCTTTTTATCATCCTATTTTCCTGACGACAGCTGTAGAAACAGCTCGAAACGTAGAAGTTAACTTTTAGCTTATTAAAGTTCATGTTTTGTGCACCATTAAGCAAGATTTTGTCTTTATTTATAATATTTTATGGTGCAATTGTCCAGTATGTGTTATTACAATATGTGTTATTTAACATTTGTGACAAAAAGATAGTGTTATAAAAGAACGTTCCTTTATAGAGAGGATTATTTCCTTTAGATTAAAGGATTGTTACATAGTCTCCTTGTTTTCTCTTATAAAAATAATTCCATCAGATTTGTGAAGCTTATGTGATTTAAGCCACGACTAATTGCAAAGTAAAAAGGAAAATCTCCGCGGAGTTTTATTCGATGTGTTACCCCTCATAATTTAAAAAATTAATAACACAGCGCCATTGCTGGCGCAGTGCATTTACATAGCACAGATACTCTGTAAGCACCTAGAAAACCACTCTACATGCAATCATCCGTTATAGAAGATATGTCATTTTCAGTGAAAAGTAGAATCCGTAAATATCTTCAATATTTAATCCTTCAAAACTATATTATGATAGAATTTGTTTGTGTTTTTTAATTACGAAAGTCAGTCATTGTACAAAAGGAACTTGCCGGGCCCAATAACATTCATTTAAAATAAAATAAATAATTTCTAAAAACCACCACTAACAAAAGGTATTATTTAAAATTTGTAACTAAAAGATAGTATTATAAAGGAACGTTCCTTTATACAGGGGATTATTTCCTTTTGATTAAACGAATGTTGCTTAGTTTCTCCTTGTTTTCTCTTCTAAAAATAAATCCATCAGATCTTTTTATGGAAGCTTATGTGATTTAAGTCAAGATTTACTGCAGCAGAAAAAGGATTAAACTTTGAGTAAAATTTCTTTTGTAAAGGGTGAAAGACATTTAAAAAAAAATGCTTCAGCTTATTTTGCTAGACAAAACTATAATGTAGGCTTCATCAATTTTAAATGAATTTTATACAATGTTATCTTCGATCTATTTTAGATTATAACTTTTTTGGAAAGAGTAAGCACTAAAATATAAATATTTAAAACAGCGTGCATGCACAAGGTTAAATATTATTTTTTAAAAATGATTTCAAATAAAATATGGTCAAAGTTCTTATTTATCTTTTAAAATATGTATATTTAAATATTTAAACCTTTTTTTTTAATCTTTAAAGATTTTGATAGCTTAAAGGTCCATTTTTCAAATTTTCACTTTTGTTACACTTTGATCATTTTGTATCTTGTATTAGTGACATTTTTATTTCAAATGCAAAGATCTATCTTTAATCATACATCTATTCAAGTTAGCTGCTGAAAACAAATTTCAGAGGTTTTGTTCAATACCTATGTAACATTTTTCTTTATTTAACTGCAAACATTTGAATAACAATTTATTAAATGAGGGGTTCACAACCATAGTAGACAAAGTCCATTTTGAAAAAAAATGAGACACTCCATTTTAAAGGCGCATAAAATCTGTTTTATCCACTCCCACAGTGAACAAAATCTATTTTCGGATACGTTCTCATATATGTCATCTGTTTACAGACTTAGTTCAATGTGGGAGAGTATAAAACAAATTTTATGCACCTTCTAAATGGAATATCTTTTTTTTTTTTTTTTTTTTTTTAGGACTTGGTCTACTATGGTTGTGAACTCCTCAAATTAAAAGTGTATTTTTATTATTTTATTGCAGAATTAACATGTTTTACTCTAGAAGTATTCTATACATTTTTTTGAATTATGCCATTGTCAGCAGTTGTCACTTAGTGAGTTTGAAATTATATTAATTTCTGAAATAAAATGAAAATTATTAACAGTATATTTTATAACATCTAATGTTACCCTTCAGCAATTGTGTAGAAGATCAGTTTTGGAATTCTAAACTGACAAATACTTAGTTTATTCTCTTGAGGCCTAAAGTTAATGTAACACTACAAATACAGATTCATTTTTACTTTCTTCTATCTTGACAAGAAGAAAGTATTGGTTTCATGAAAATTTTCGAATTCCAGTTTTCGACAGATTTACACGTTTTATGGGTCAGAGATTCCAAAAAACATGTTTTTACAAAAAGTCTGTCTGTGAGTCTGTCTGTCTGTCTGTCTGTCTGTCTGTCCGTCTGTCTGTCTGTCCGTCTGTCTGTCTGTATGTGACACAAATTTTTTGGGCGCTCTATCTCAAGAACTAATGCACGGAATTTAATAAAAATTTATATTCAGGTAGGCCCTGATATATATTGGTACTGATTAATTTTTGGTGTAAATCGCCCTGTAGGTGGCGTTGCTATGTAGCATTTTGCAGGATTTCCGCAAAAGCAATATCTCAAGAACTAATGCACGGATTTTTATAAAACTTCAGATTCCGTGAATCCTTGATATTAGTTGGTGCTGGTAACGTTTTGGTGCAAATCGCTCAACAGATGGCGCTGCTATGCTGCATTTTGCAGCATTTACACGATTTTCGTAATAGCTCAATCTCAAGAAATAATGCACGTATTTTCATCAAACTTCAGATTCAGTTAGTGCTTGACATGAATTGACGTTTTGCCCTTTGTGGTGTAAATCGCTCAACAGGTGGCGCTGCTATGCTGCATTTTTTGAGATTTCCGCAATAGCTCTATCTCAAGAACTAATGCTTGGGTTTTCAACAAACTTCAGAATCAGGTGTACCTGGATATGAATTAGTGCTGTTTATGTTTTGGTGTAAATCGCTCAACAGGTGGCGCTGCTATACAGCATTTTTCACGATTTCCACAATAGCTCAATGTCCAGAACTAATGCACGGATTTTCATCAAACTTCAGATTCAGATAGTCCTTGACATGATTTGATGTTTTGTGCCTTTTCGTGTAAATCGCACAACAGGTGGCGCTGCTGTGCTGCATTTTTGTGATTTCCACAAAAGCTGTAGCTCCAGAACTAATGCACCGATTTTCATCAAACTTCAGATTCCGGTATACCTTAATATGAATTAGTGTTGTTTGTGTTTTGGTGCAAATCGCTCAACAGGTGGCGCTGCTATGCTACATTTTTCAGAATTTCCCCTACAGCTCTATCTCAATAACTAATGCACGAATTTTCATCAAACTTCAAATTCAGGTATACTTTGATAGGAATTGGTTCTAAATTGATGTAATTTCTTTTACTATTTAAATGATTTAATTGGCGTGATTTATATAGAAGAAAGTTTTGTGATGGCCACAACATACTAGTTTTTATTGTACAGACAAAATGACACCATAGAAGACAGAAAGAGCCCTTTTTTAACACTTTAAAACAAAGTTGAAAAGTGTTTATAACTTCGGTTTGTCTGTCCATCTGTCCGCGCTCTAACTCTCGTAAATATACTCAGATCGTTCTGAAATTTTTGGAGTTTAGTGACCTATACCGTAGCACGATCCCTAATTGAAATGAAGTTTGTAGCATGTTTAGTTCTTTTACAGGGACAGTCAAAATTTTACGTTACATTACGACCAATGGGAAAAAATCGTTTCAAATGATTTTTAATGGTGTTACACTTTTTCAAACATCATGAAATGATATGCATTAGTGAAGCCCACTAAAATATGCAATCTGTAGAATATGCAGTACAAGGAATAGTTATTCATTTACAGTGCCACACAAAAGAATTCCGTTACATAATGGCATAGGACTGGAATTGTTTGCGGCGTATTTGAATTATGTTAAACTATTTCATATATATTGAAATTGATATACATCGCTGAGCTATAGTATAAGATACTTCCTCTATAATACGAGGTGCATAGCATTTACAGAGACACACAAAAGATTTCAGATACTATATTGTATCCGAATTACTGTACATCAGCGACGACTGCTGGAAATTCAATTTTAATTATGATATGGACTTTTATGTTTTAGTATATTTATGCATACCATATGGTGTGTATAAATGTTATCATTCATATACATGGCTACATGGCGTTTTCTAAAATTTTTTCTTAGTTATCTTATTTGCCTTATTTTCCTAAATAAGTAACGAAAAATTTTTAAAGCATTCAGTAAGTGTTGGAATGTGTTTCATAATCTATGCTTAACGCATGATTTTTCTTTCTTGTTTTTAATTTATGCTTTTGGGGACTGGTAATTAGGTTGATAAATAAGGAACTAAAATTACTATCCCCCTAAAAATATTTATTTATTATCAATAACCAAAATTTACCCAATAACAAATTTAATTTTTTTAAATAAGTCATTTAACTACAAGTCATCAAAGATTTTTATTGTAAATGATTTAAGTTAAATAATTATGAAATAGTCTTACGTTCTTGGTCAAAGTGTTTTAAAGGCATTTTGCAAACTCAAATGCAAGTAAAATTCGTTTTATGTGAATCATTTATTTTATTTGTTTCAAAACAAAATAAACAAAAAACGCGCGAGTATCACTCGCATTCAGAGGATTCCGTAGAATAAATATATGAATTAGTAACTGGACATTGCATTACACATATATATCATTAAGTTGCTTTAAAAGCCGATGGCGCATAGAGCACGCCGCCCGTGCCTTTATGTATGTCCAAACCGTAAGCTCTTTAAGGGTTCATATCTCGGCCATTGTTTTCGAAAATTATTATCAACAATCCTCTTATGCTTTTGCGAAGATAGTTATCCCCAGCACTTCTCAACGGCTTTGCTGAACGCCTGCAACTCGAAAATTTGTGTTAACGGAAAAATGCGAAATTCTCAAAAACCAAGTGACTTAAGATAATCGCAATAGTTTTCCTGCAATGCCTGCTACTACCCTTAATTTGTTCATAATTTCAGTTTCAGTAGATTCGGAAATAGAGAGGAGGGAGGGGGGCGTATTTTTGCATTCCATTTTCGATGCTATATCTGAAAATATAATTCCTAAAATTAAAAGAAATGTATTTTTTCGTTCGGCGTTACGAAAGCCTTCACACGAAATTCCACACGATATACAAAGAAAATATTTTTTTCAAGTAGCTTAATTAGTCCCTCTACATTTTCCCAAAATATATTTCTGAATGGTTAATAATCTCATAACCACCTTAAACAATAAATCCTGTGCAAGCGGTATCGCTAGGGACCGAAGCATAATTCCAATATAGTAGGTATATAGTATTTCTATAGTAAGGACAATGGATATTTTTTTTATTTTAAAATAGAATTGCATTATAAACAAATGCCATTTGCACATGATTTAATCAGCAAAGAATAGTAAAACTTAATAAAATACACTGGTTATCAAAAATTAAGGAAAAGTCACAAAATGCAAATTTTCAAATACGCGAACATATAATTCGAGTAATTACTATCTCTACAACACAGCTAACCCATATAACATCTCATTCATGTCAAACATGGTCACAAGTGTCACAGTCACTACGGTGAAGCAAAAAAATAGGAAATTCCATACATCTCATTATGAGTCTCAAATGATAATTATATGTGACTCCACTGAGAAGTCAATGTGACTGCTGCTTTGTAACGAGTCACCAGGTGACTTTACAATGTAGTTAAATTGTGACTCTCATGTGAATGTCATTTTTAGACTCAATTTCATAGTCATCATGAACGCTGCATTATGATAAGTCACCAAATAATATCATATTATAGTCACATGGAGACTTTTCCCAAAAGAGCATAATGGTGACTTCACAGTTGTCTATTTGTCACCTGAAAGTCATCATGTGACTTTAATGTGACATTATTTGGTAACTCATCAGAATGCAGCGTTCACGATGACTTTGAAATTGAGTCTACAAATGACAGTCACATGAGAGTCACAATGTAACTACATTGTAAAGTCACATGGTGACTCGTCACAAAGCAGCAGTCACAGTGACGTCTTAGTGGAGTCACATATAGTGATCATTTGAGACTTATAATGAGATGTATGGAATTTCCTATTTTTTTGCTTCACCGTAGTGACTATGACACTTGTGACCATGTGTGACATGAATGAGATGTTATATGGACTAGCTGTATTGTAGAGATAGTAATTACTCGAATTATACCATTTCCTTTTGAGTGTTCGCGTATTTGAAAATTAGCATTTTGTGACTTTTCCGTAATTTTTGCACACCAGTGTAGTAAAAAAAAAAAAAAAAAAAAAAAAAATCGCTAGCTACCAAGAAAAATCCCACTTTAAGCAGGTTTCCGTTTAGGCATGAAGCTATTTAAAGTGTTTCTTCGGCACGGACTATAAAAGTTTTCCTCCATATAGGTTCTATCGTCAAAGATTTTATTATTAAGTGCCACTTAATCCAGACAAATGAATAGCATGTCACTAAAAGAAATTCAAAGGAATATGTGCTTAATTAAAAAACGGGATTTTTGGTGTCCTACGGAGGTCTTGAAATCCTTGAAAATTGTGATATTTCACGTAAATTGGGGCACCTGGCAACACTAGTCGAAAATCTCTTTCTCTAAAAGTAAAGGAACTCCTTATACGTGATTTGAAATTTTTATCTTGAGTAAATAATAATTAATTGTTCTATTTCAAACTATTCTTCTATAGTAAATACAATTGGTGAAGGTAATGCGACATGCATTAACAGAAATTCTTAAAACATAATTTCATTTCAAAAAGTAATGTTATATCATACAGTGAATAGTGCTAAAAATATCTGGTTATATCATCAATGTGTTAATCGTCATTATTAATACATTGCTTTTAATTTGTCTTTATGTAAACTTATTAATTAATATAATGCCTAATTATTAATATCTGCATCATAACAAAAATATTTTTTAAATTAAAAAAAAATGTTCTGAGATATTTGTGAAATAATCCTACATACAGTGTAGGAAATTTTATCAATTTGTAAGATTTTACCAGTACAATCGGTTTCTGTTGTGGTTTTACATTAGAGATATTTATTTTTACTAGGGGGCTCGGCCCCCTACGAGCTACGCTCGCCCACCCCCGTCCAGACACCGTAGACTCTAAATGCACGCTAATTTGATCGGCTTTAAAAAGATTTCGAAAGATTAAATTATAATTTAAAAAACAGAGGCGATCTCTCTATAAACGGATTTCTATTCATTTCTCTTTGATTGGGGAATTTTAACGCCAAATCCGTTGCGGTACTACTTGATTATCCCGTTGACCAATTTCGCCCAATTATATAAATCGCCAAACCACTCGCCAAATTATACAAATTGATATAATTTTTATTTTAAATAACGAAAAAACAAATAAATTAGTACAACATTAATTAAAATACAAATAAAACATCGAAATAAAAATAACTTGATGACGTAGACACGTGTGACAACATTTCAAAATAAGCTAATATAAAAGGAATTAAGTAAACAGAGTCTTTGTCTCCTGGTATTTTTTAACAAAGTGAAAAGAAAGTTCTTTTAAAATGAGACATTTTAAATTAATCGTTTTTAATCTGACGTAATTTTGACCAAACTATTCTTTCTGTTTTTAATATTCACATGAAAATACTTGCGTTAGAAATGAAATATTATTTGCGCTTTCCTAACAAAAATAGTTGAAAAGTATCCTCTTAAAATATCAAATAAATGTCTAGCGCAATTTCTAAATTTAAACCGTTTTGCAATATTATTTTGTGTTCATTTTATGTAATAACTGTAATGTGACGTAAATATGACGTAATTTCTCCTATTTAAGACTTCTAACGCATGTTAATAAATTTATTGTTTTACAAATTCCTTTCTCTCTTAAAATTCACGTATAATTATAGTTTTTATGACGTAATACTTAATAAGTTCCTGCTTTTTGTACATAATTATTTAATTATAATTCCAAATGTTTTTTTCTGTTTATAATAGTCACGTGTAAATAAATTTTTAATTTATTTACGCGTATAAATATTTTTTTTTTGAAGCACACATTATTTTTTCTGCTGTTTATACAGTTGGCAACAGTTTAAATTAATATCACTTTCTAAAATCTGTTAAAAATATCTCTAGAAATGCTAAAAATCTGAATTTAAAATAGAAATAAAACCTCAAAAAATTAGTCAAAATAAAAAAATTAATGCAATCTGCACTCCGGCAAATTCTAACGCATAAAATGATCTAAAAATGATTAAATTCCTATGAACAGTTTTTGCTCCTATAAAACTTTTTTAGTGGAACGATTTTGTCCAACTTTAGCATTAAATATCTCTTAAAATAATTCTTCGATCTGAAAACTGTCTGCATCAGCGTGTTTATCAAACATTTTTGTATAATACTACCGATTTTCATATTTTCGTACGCATTATTTTCCTTAATATTAACGAAGAAAGACCTCCGGTCACAAAAAATTCAAAACCGGCGGCGGCGGCGGCGGTGACAGCGGTAGTTACTTTTTTTTAGAATAGAGAGATTTTTATTTTTAGTGATACAATACACTGAATGATATTAACACTAGTTGTATGGAAACCTGATCTGATGACTTTAACCCTTGCTGGGCAACATATAACAATGATATGTTCCCGCACCATGTTGGTTAAATCAAAGTAAAATTGCGTAATTTGTTATTTCTGTTTGTATAAATATTTTTTTATAAAATATAATTATGAGTGTAAAATTATAATGTTTATATATTTAAGTAAAATAGGAGTTAAGTTCATACAAAAATTATTAAGTTGGTTTTAAATATTAAATATATCTCTCTATTCTAAAAAAAAGTAACTACCGCTGTCACCGCCGCCGCCGGTTTTGAATTTTTTGTGACCGGAGGTCTTTCTTCGTTAATATTAAGAAAAATAATGCATACAAAAATATGAAAATCGGTAATATTATACAGAAATGTTTGATAAACACGCTGATGCAGACAGTTTTCAAATCGAAGAATTATTTTAAGAGATATTTAATGCTAAAGTTGGACAAAATCGTTCCACTAAAAAAGTTTTATAGCAGCAAAAACTATACATGACAGTGTAATCATTTTTAGATCATTTTATGCGTTAGAATTTGCCGGAGTGCAGATTGTATTTTTTTTTTTTAATTTGGCTAATTTTTTGAGGTTTTATTTCTATTTTAAATTCAAATTTTCAGCGTTTATAGCGATATTTTTTACAGATTTTAGAATTGATATTAATTTAAACTGTTGCCATCTGTATAAACAGCGGAAACAATAATGTTTGCTTCAAAAATATATATATATATATATTTATACGTGTAATAAATTAAACATTTATTTACACGTGACTATTATAAACCAAAAAAAACATTTAAAATTAGAATTAAATAATTATGTAGAAAAAGCAGGAACTTATTAAAAATTACGTCATAAAAACTATAATTACACGTGAATTTTAAGAGAGAAAGGAACTTGTAAAATAATAAATTTATTAACATGCGTTAGAAGTCTTAAATAGGAGAAATTACGTCATATTTACTTCAAATTACAGTTATTACATAAAATGAACACAAAATAATATTGCAAAACGGTTTAAATTTAGAAACTGCGCTAGACATTTATTTGATATTTTGAGAGGATACTTTTCAACTATTTTTGTTAAGAAAGCGCAAATAATATATCATTTCTAACACAAGTATTTTCACGTGAATATTAAAAAGAGAAAGAATAGTTTGGTCAAAATTACGTCAGATTAAAAACGATTAATTTGAAATGTCTTATTTAAAAGAACTTTCTTTTCGCTTTGTTAAAAAATACCGGGAGACAAAGATTCTGGTTACTTAATTCCTTTTATATTAGCTTATATGTTTATCTTATTTTACTTAATCAAAGACGAAAACAGCGATTACCATATGTATTTTTGGTACTACTTAGTTATCCCGTCGACCAAAAATCTATCATTCGCCAAACTATAAGATTAAATGCCAATAATGGTTGATCGTAAATGTCACATTAACTTGACTTTAAACAAGTTACACGTGTCTACGTCATCAAGTTATTTTTATTTCGACGTTTTATTTGTATTTTTATTAATGTTGCACTAATTTATTTCTTCTTTCGTTATTTAAAATAAAAATGATGTCAATTTGTATAATTTGGCGAGTGCTTTGGCGATTTATATAATTTGGAGAAATTGGTCGACGGGTTAATCAAGTAGTACCGCAGCGGATTTGGCCTTAAAATTCCCCAGTCAAAGAGAAATGAATATAAATCCGTTCATAGGGAGATCGCCATTGTTTTTAAAATTATAATTCAATCTTCCGAAATCTTTTTAAAGCCGATCAAATTAGCGTACTTTTAGAGTCTGCGGTGTCTGAACGGGGGTTGACGAGCATAGCTCGTAGGGGGCAGAGCCCCCTAGTATTTTTAAAAAATTGTTGTATTGTAAAATGAATGTATAATGTTGAATAGAGTTCGGATCTCAGATAACAACAATAGCCAGACGCCATGGTGTCGTTTTATGACAAGCCAATGGAAAGTGGTGTATAATTAGAAATCGTAAAATAATAAAAATGTTGGAATAAATTTATGGCCTTAATAAAAGTGTTGGGATAAATTTATGGCTTTTCAGACCACCCAAACTTTAAGGCAGATAATAATATTAAAGTATATGTAAGGGACCATTTGCAGACTGTTAGCTAATAGGCCTATCGAAGGATAATGCAAAATCTTCTCACATCCAATAAGAGTGGACTAGACAAATAGTTCCAGCCACTGCAAGAGTTGGTGAGCCAGAAGAAAAAGGTTTGAAAAAGAGAGTCTGAAAAAAGATGTCGAGGACGCAGGAGCTCTCCTGAAAGCCCGTGCACTGAATCCTGAAAGCCCGTGCAATGAATCCAGAAAGCCCTAGTAATGTCCAGGCGAGATGGACATATCGGAGTGAGCCTAAGCAAGCCTAATTGAGGATGTCTTCCTGATGTTAAAATAAAGTGGCTTGTTCTACAGAGATCCGTAGCTAAGCATCCTGCCATCCCGATATCGACGCTCTGATAAAAAGCGGATTCCTGATGACATATGGATAAGATCCTTAGCAACGCGACAACTCTGAATTTGATGAATAAAGGCCACCATCCCGTATATGAAATAAGGTACCACCTTAAACTTTTTCTTTTACCACTTGAAATCATATGAGAAATTATAAATATCCTTTTCTGATATTTTATGGTAGAGAGCAATCTGAGATCCAACAAAACAAATAATTAAATATAATTAAGGTAATTTAAAAATGAAAGAGAATTATTCTTTTAGCAAAAAGAAAAATATATAATAATAAGAGTAAATGAAAATATTGTCTTTTTTTAAAAGATTAAATATACATAAAATAATGAGAAGCAAACAAAAGTGTTGCTTTCTTTTTTTTTGAATTAATATTATGTGTTTTCTGTATATAGTTGTGTTCAATGTAAATAAAATATTTAATCAAGTTTTAAAAAGTTTCTGTAATTATTTAATTGATAATGTTTAAGGTGTGTCAATTTATTTTTACAGCTTAAATTTTAGTTTAATTCATAAGTGGAAGAGTTCGTCTAAATAATTCACAACGCAAACTCTTAATTTTATTCGTAATTATTTAAATTTAATAATTACATTTTGATGCGAATTATAATTTAATTTTATTAATGCTTCGCGTTGCTCTTCTACTAGAATTATGTAATTACGATCACTTATGTTATTTGAATTTATCTAAGGTATATATAAATTATATACCAATTTACTATGAGGTTGCTTGGATGATTTGGACCAATTAACAATTTTGGATGTAAATTAAATAGAAAATAAACAGGTGTAATTATCTGTCCAGCATCCCCCCTCTTCAAAGTAAAATGGTGCTATGACTCAGGAACGTTCATCTGAGGTCATTAGAAATAATAATAATAATAATAATAATAAAGGAAAATAAATTTAAGTATTATTTTAATGTCACAATTTTAAAGATATTGTAGGTATGTAAGTTTAATTGATTAAAATTTTATTAAAATTAATTTTATTATTGTAACAATACTGACACACATATAATAATTTAAATAAATAAAATGAATAATATATGTTAGCAATAAAAAAAAAAAGGAAATAAAAAAAATATATCTGGGATTTATAATAGGTAAATTTAGGAATTACATTTTTTTTTTCTCTCTTTTCTCTTTTGGTTGGATCTCAGTTACCATTGAGAAATAATGGCATTTACATCACGGATGACACATTTGTAAAAATATTTTTTTATATATATATACTGTATAAATAATAATAATAAGAATAATAAGTAAAATTTGATAATATGTCTGGTATAAAAAAAATGATTGAAATGTCAATAGATCATGATTTTTGAAATTGTATCAAGGTGATACAAAAGAAAATTTATGAGTCGTACCACGAAGTAGTAGTACAATATTTGCATATAAAAAAAATAAAATAAGATTGTTGTTTCTGTAGAAAAAGACAGATATTTTTCTGTTAAATGAAATTATGTTGTTTTTTATATATACGTGTATTATAAACATTTTAGGGGTATTTATGTGTGTAAAAGAATAATCTACAAAACAACTTCATCTCCTAAGAAATTTTTTTTAAATTTTAGTGCTGTTGTTTTTATGTATTTATGCAATTTAGAATATTTTCATACATATGTTGTAATATAGAGAAAATAGTATGAGATGCAAAATATTCTTTTAAGAGGTATAGGATCTATTTTGAATTGATATTTTGAAAAAGTATACATTGATTACTAATATTTGTTTAAAATGACTCAGACGCTGGATATAGATACACGTATTAAGTTAGTGTCACCATTTGACAATAAAAAGAACAAAAACATTATATTTTTCTTAGAGGAATTTGATAATATTTTGAATTCGAAAGATATACAGGAAGAAATAAAATTATTAATTTTAAAGGCTAAAATTACTGGGGATGCAAAACATATTTTAAGTAAACAGATTGAAAAATATAATGAGACCAATTATAATTTATTTAAAAATAATTTGGTGGAGTTATTTGGTACAAAACTAAGCTTCCTTAATGCTCAGAGCAATTTCCTAAATTTAAAACAGGCCGCAAGTCAAACGATAGAGGATTTCATTTTGGAGTTTAAAAAGGGTGTAAAATCTTATATCGAAAGTGCAGGCGAAAATGTGGATAATAAGGAAGAGAATTTTATCGAAATCTTAAAAATATCGAATTTTTTAAATTCAATTAGACAGGATATTGCACTAGATGTTCGTAAAAATGCGCCCAGGTCCTTCAAGGAGGCATGCGAGTTAGCAAAACTTATGGAAAGTGCGTATAATGAATCAAAGTTTGAGGAAATTAACGCAATAAATAAAGAAAACAAATATCTTTATGAGAACATTATAGAATCAAGTAAGCAAAACAAAGAGCTAATCGAGAAATTAAAAGGGGAGATTGAAAAACTAAAAAAATCAAAGAAAAAAACCATGCAATTAGAGATGATAGTGTTCCGCGGAATAAGAAACTCTTTAATAAACACAATAATTATCAGGGTCCCCATTTCAATAACAATTTTCATTATAATGATTATGAACGATATTATAATGATTACTACAATTCCTTTAATTACCCGACGCATTATGGGATGTATGATTATTCACAAACTAACTGGAATTCGGGAAATAGGGATTTTGGATATATTTCTGAGAATTATGATCAAAATGGTTATCAAGTTGAAAAGCGCAAAAAGAAAAAAAAATGGGCAAAGAAAACAGCGAAATCGGATCAAGATCCGGGATTTTCAGAGACGGAAATCGATAAAATAAATAAAACAATCGCAAATATAACAAATGCAGACAAAGATAGTCTGCCAATTATATCACTAAGTATACAGGGCGTCGAAATACAAGCTTTATTGGACACTGGAGCTGCCGTGTCCCTTTTATCACCTTCTTTATTAAAAAAAATTAAAGATACAAACGTCAAAATCAAATATTTGGGCAATCAGATCCAAATTAAAACTTTAACGAATTCGAAGATTTTTTTCAAACAATGTGTAAAATTAACTTTTCGATTAAAAGGTATATTCACAACAGGCACATTTTATGTCACTAATGATGATTTTGATAGGCAGTACCAAATGTTATTAGGGTACGATTATCTCAAAGAAAATCATATGATTTTAGATTTATGCAATAAAACCTTAAAATTTAAAAATCAACAAATTAACTTAAACGTTGCAAGTGAAGTAAATAATTATGAAGTGAATAACATTACGCCATGTAATTCAGGGGAACATTCAAATAAAATTATGTTTGCCATTACTAAAAATAGAATTTTTCTCCAACCTGAAGAATCGAAAATTGTAAAATTAAAATGCCCAGAGGATATAAATATGTCAGATGTGATTATTTTTGACCCCATTCAAGAAAATAGTAAATTTTCATGCGAGACTTCGTTACACGAAGTTAAAAAAAATAATAACATAAATATTATAATAAAGAATAAACTGTTAGAAAAGTTAATTATTCAGAAAGGAACTAAAATGGGGGAAATTATAAAGAACTTTGAGTGCAAGCAAGATGACTCAACTGATAATATAGAGAAAGGGACATTTTATGAAATAAATAATTTAAATATAGATGATGTAAGAAAATTGCGAGAAGCAGAAATTAAAGAGACGGATTTCGATTTAAGCCATTTATCAGAGGAAGTACAACAAAAATTTCGAGAAATTTTAATGGGCAATGTTCATGCATTTTCAAAAAGTTATCAAACATTGGGGCAATCAGCGTTTGTCGCACCAAGTTTTCAATTGAATCATGAATTCCCGGTACAAGCTAAGCCATATAAATTGCCGCAGGCAGTAAGACAGTATGCGAAACGGGAAATTGAACAATTGTTACAGGCTAAAATTATAGAGAAGACTAACTCCGAGTATGCTTTTCCAGTTATTTTCGTTAGAAAGAAAAATCCGAGTAATAACCCGAATGCAGAATCCAAGTTTAGAATGGCAACGAACCTAAGACTGTTGAACCAAATTTTACAACCTTATACTTATCCGATGCCGGACGTAAAAGACTTATTACAAAAAATAAGCGGTAAAAAATATTATACGGTGCTAGACTTACATAGTGCATTTTTTCAAATAAATTTAAAACCAGAAGATCGTAGAAAATTAGCTTTTATTACGGAATTTGGAAAACATATGCCGCTTCGTTTAGCTTTTGGCACACGAAATTCTAGCGTAATTTTTGCAGAAGTAATTGATAAAATTCTGGGACATTTTGACAAAAGCAAAGTATCATACTGCATTGATGATGTGTTGATATCTGCAAACACAATAGCACAGATGACGAAAACCTTAGAAGAAGCTTTACAGGTATTAATAAATCACAACATGACAATCGAACCTTCAAGAATGCAAATTTGCAAAGCAGAAATAGAATTCCTAGGATTTAGGGTGAATCAAATGGGATATTCTCCATCACAAAAGAATATTGAAAAAGTGAAAAATTTAGTCAGACCAAAATCGAAAAAGGGGGTCAGATCTTTATTGGGCTTAGCGCATTATTTTCGGACACTAATACCCAACTATTCAGACAAAGTTAACCCTTTAATAGAGCTGACTAAAGATAAAGTTAAATTCAAGTGGAGTCCAGAAGCAGAAAAAGCTTTTCTGATAATTCAGGAAGAAATTGTACAAAAACCAACACTCAGACCCCCCCCCCCCCCCGATTTTAACAAGGAATTCTTCTTATTCACGGATGGGAGCAAAGTTGCAATTTCAGGTGTTCTACCTCAAGAAAAGGATGGTCATTTGCTACCTGTTGAATTTTTCGGGAGAAAACTTAGAGAACCAGAAAAAAATTATCCGAGTATTAAATTTGAGTTATTAGCAGTGCATGAAGCAATTATGCATTTTAAATATATGCTTTCGGGTAGAAGGTTTACTGTGTTAACTGATTCGAAAGCACTAACTCAGCATTTACATTTACAAGACAAATCGGAAATTATAAACAGATGGGTAGCAGAAACGGAAATTTCGTTCCGAACGTCTAGATTTCGAGTTCTACTGCATGGATTTTGACGGAACTTATACTGTTAGATAGGTATCGTTTCAGGGAAGGTTTTAAGCTATAACACGTTCTACATGGATTAGTTATAGAGTTATGATGGAAAGTTCTGTTATTTTGGACGATAAGGTTTCTATTTTATTTCTTGGCGAAGTTTTTTGTTGTTGAAAAAATTGGAACGGCCTAGAAAAATAAAAGACGAAAAACCGTTACTAATTTTATTTAAAATCTTTAAAAAAGAAAAAAAAAGAAATCCATTTTAATGAATGATAATATTAAAAAACGAAGATATTTAATTTAAACATGAAAGAGAATGTTCGTAATACTTAAAAAATTACTCAGTTGAAATATTGCAATTGAAATAATATTTGGCGATTTATCTTTTGCATCAGCTTAAGAAAATTGCATCTGAAAAATTGATAAAATGATATCAAAGAAGTTCCCCATAAGCGCATGCTCAGAATTATTTCAAAAAAATTATAGAATATTCTTCTCATAAGTATATATATCCATAAAAAAATCGGCAGAACCTCTATTTAGCATTCCTAAAAAAATAATGAAAATTTCATTTTTTGCGATTTAGCGCTGGATGGCGACACGATAAAATTTTGAATAATACTGTGATAAATATTCTTTAAGAAAAACTTTTTAAACTCTAGTTTAAGTAAGTTTAACTTAAATAAATACTTATTTATAACTGCAGTTTTGTCATGTACATTTATATATGTAATAATGAAATTTAACAATCGTATTTATGCCGTTTACAACGAAATTTAAATGGATTAGAAGTGTTTCAAACTCAAATTAAGGTCCGATTCTGCGCATTAGCAATTTGACTTCGATAGTGTTAGTGTCAGAGACAACAAGAGAGTTTTATTGCCATGGAAACAACAATTTAATATAAAAATGTTTAATGATAGCATTCTTAATTAAAATACCCCTAAAACTTATCCAGCCGGTGACACCGTATAAAATTAAATAGCTCAATACAAATAACACGCAATTTGCATATATTATATAAGTTTAAAGCAAAAATAGTAAACTAATCCACAGTTTAAGTTTAAATTCATTGAGGATTAGGCATTTAATTACTTATTTAACGAGGAATTTATAAATGCATTTCAATCTCTTGCATTTGGCGAGGAAAACGTATTGGTTCGACAAAGAGCGTGGAGCGCTCGTCTTTTCGCGTTAAATACTCGGATTTATTTTTATTATTATTGTTTTTTTTTTTTTTTTTTTTTTTTTTTTTTTTACAGATATTCTACTGGGATTCTACCGCAATATTTTTACCGATCTTTTTTACATACAAGAGTAATTTTATTAGCATTTCCTTTTTCAAAATATTTTGAGTATGCGTTTTAAGGAGACCTTCCTTGTGAGTAGCAGTTATTATTATTATTATTATTATTTTGTATCTCTTACAGAAAAAAACTAGCAGATGTAATTATAAAAATGACGATATTATATAAATAGCAGTTAATATTATAAAAGTGGAGTCAAATATTTAAATTTTAATGCAAACGTTTGCCTCCCCCCCTCTCTTTCACACACACACATTATAAATAATTTAATTTCAGATGTTTAAAATATTTTTCGCGTACTTTACTACGGAAAAACGCTACATTGTTTTTTCCCAAACTTATGACTTTTATAACCTCGAACTCAGATCAACGAATATTGTCCACTCTTTTTTTTTTTTTTTTTTTTTTTACATATATCGCCAATTTCCCTTTTAGAAAAGTCTACTGTTTTAAATGTTAAGTACTAAAGATTATTCTTAAGAAAATTTATGCAAATTTGCGTTATTAATACCACAAAAGAAAATATTTTACAATAAAAATTGCTTACTGAAATTAATTTTCGATTATCTTTTAGGTAGCTTTCTTTACAAAAAGCTACCTATTGCAGCCGTTCGGAGGAAAGCGATTTCAAAAAATTTCGGTATATTTTCATCGATCATGACCCCCAGACATTGAAACCACCCTCCGTTCAAAATTGATATATATATATATATATATATATATATATATATATCAATATATATATATATATATATATATATATATATATATATATATATATATATATATATATCTGACCTATGTCACACTGTAACTCTCGTATTTATGAACCGATTTGGATGTAATTCGGTGTGTACATAGTACATACCAATATCTCGACCGAGTTCGCTGGCCAGCTTCATCCGCCATTTTGTTTAAAAATGGCGGCCATTTAAAATTTTAAAAAAAATTTAAAACTTGAAATGTGGTACCAAAAAATTAAAAATGGAAAAATATTTTTTTTTATGTATTTGACCTTTATACAAAGATTCCGGAGCAGTTTTTGTTTCGTCTATATCTTAAAAAATGGCTGAGTTATAGCATTTTGAATTTCTAGCATGGCTGACATTTTGAAACGTCCTGAATTTTGTCACGCGATAACAGGCGTATTTATGAACCGATTTGAATGTAACTTGGTCTGTACATAGTACATACCAATGTTTCGACCGAGTTTGTTGGCCAGCTTCATTCGCCATCTTGTTTCAAATGGGTTGCCATTTTTTAAAAAAAATGTAATTTAAAATTTAAAATGAGGTATTAAAAAATTGGAAAATGAAAAAGATTTTTTTTATGTATTTGGCCTTGATACAAAGATTCTAGAGCAGTTTTTGTTTCTGAAAATTTGTTCTTTTGTTTATATCTTAAAAAGTGGTTGAATTATAGCACTTTGAATTTCTATCATGGCTAACACTTTGAAACGATCTTGTATTTGTCTGGCGATACCACACGTATTCGCCTTCGATGGAAGAAGGCATGTGGATACTATACATCAATATCTCGACCAAGTTCGCTGGCCAGCTTCCTCAGCCATCTTGTTTCAAAATGGCGGCCATTAAATTAAAAAAATATATATTTAAAGTGAGGTGCAAAAAAATTAGAAATTGAAAAAGGTTTCTTTCTTAAGTATTTGACCTTGAAATAGGGATTCAGGAGCATTTTTCGTTTGTCTTTATCTTAAAAAATGTCTCAAATATAGCAGTTTCAATTTCTAACGTGGGTGACATTTTGAAAATTCTGATTTTTTGCCTGCGACAGCACTCGTATGTATCAACCGATTCCGATGTGAGTGAGCATGTGCACAGCAATTACTAAGGTCTCGACCAAGTTCACTGGTTAGCCTCATCCACCATGTTGTCTTAAAATGGCAGGCACTTTAAGAAATCGCCGAATTTGGCAGCGAAATGTAAGTTACTTTAAATAAAAGCAGCTTGGATAAAGCTGACTAATTTTGCGAAATTCTCATTCATAATGATTTAGTATTGATAAAAATTAGTATTGAATCTCCTACATTCGGTTTCCACTTAATTGAGCTTCATGTGTTTGAATAATATATGTTGGCTTTTTTAAAATAAGGAATATGAAAGCTACCTCTTCCTCCCGGCACTGGCCGGAAGGACTTTTTAATTCGTCATCCCTCTTTCAGTTTTTTTTTTCTTTTTGAAGGATTTTGATATTAGATTAATTTTCCGTAATCAGCTTACCCGCTAATTAGTGTATTTACTGAACTATTTGGATGTTTCTGCTATATTTGAAAGAGTCTCTGGATAGTGATTGCGATTGCAGAAGATTACATGAAATTTGTACTTAGCGATTAGTAAATTTATGTTTTTTCATTATAAAGCAAACGAAGAACAGATGATTTAGTATTATATATTTTTCATTTGCAGTTATTTTACTGTCACTAAAAAATAAATACTTGAAAAAAATGAAATTCCAATGGTGGCTGGTGGAACAATATTTGTTGATTTATCATTTTAGCCTAGATAAGAAAAAAAGTACCTGAAATGCAGATAAAATTGAAAATAGAAATCATTATAAAGCAAGTTCTTCTGACGCACAATCCTATTCGCTAAACTGAGGAAAAAATTAACGATTTTAGGTTTATTTAGGCAGCAGACTGAAGAATAATGTAATTTTGAAAATAAAAAGTGCATTTATTTCTCCGTGTTATTGTACTCTTTAGGGAAATGAAAAAAGGTCTTCGGTGCATCAAAAAGATTATTTCGTTATATTATAACGTGTTAGGTTATTAAGTTTTGTATAACTGACTTTAATTGTCATTTACAAAGAGTATGTTTGGCGAAAGATATATAATTCAGCCAACAGCAATTTGGCTTTATTTAATGGAATGTGGTTTGGCGCATAATTACGTATCTTTTACGTGTGTTAACTCTAGTAAATTTGTAACCATATAGTTTGCAAACACTTCTAATGTTTGCCGTAAAACTTAGCTGTGCACCCGATTATGGAAGATTGGCAAGATTTCGATTGGATGAAAACAAGAGGTTTATTTTTTTAAGTGGTATATATAAAAAAGAAATGGTAATGAAATTGAAAATGACATTATTTTAATTTTATTCAAACACTTCATTTTTAAAAATCCACTTTTATGTGATTCACATTTCTTTTAATGAAAGTTAAAGACTTTTTGTGTACAAACAATTTATTACATTTTTTACCGTATTTTCTCTGCTGTAATCCGAAGATAGAAAACTGCAGTAGACCTGCTAGAAGACGTATATTACAAAATATAACTCAACGTAGAGAGAAATTGTATTTAAGCTACCAGAACCACACATAGCACCAAGCTGAGAAGCCCGGAGTTCAAGAACGATCAAACGAAAGTGAATAATCCGAACATAATTAATGTTCAGTGGTCACTCTCTGCAATCATTGTAATTATCTCTCATTTTAGTAATGTAGTGACTAGAGAACATTTTAACATTTCTGATTATCATAACGGACGTATTTTCTTCCCAACTTCTGCTTTAAATATATGCTGTATAAAGAGTTTCTTCTCAATTGCCCGAATTTTGCCTAACCCATAAGATAATATAATAGCTAAATAGCGTTTGCATAGTATTCAGCAAATGCGGAAAAATTTTCCCGGTGAAGGTCCATATTAATTAAAAATACAAGGTCGAATTCATAATTTTGTTTGATCAAGGATCATTTGGAAAATGGACCAGCGAAGCGGGTGTAGCCTGCTAGTATTAGAATAAAATTGAAGCTATAATGCCTAAAGTTACCAATAAAATGCATTCTTAAAATATTATTAAATCGATTTTCAACATATAGATGGCAATACTTGTGCTGTTTAAGAATAAAGATTCATTTATTTTTACAATTGTTGCTACATGTTCTTTTTGTTTTGTTTGGCAGCCCGCGAAATACCCTATTTCGCTCTGCAGTGACCAAGTAAAATTTATTTTTTACCATAGTTCTCAAAATTCTTGAGTGTTTAATATTATAGAATTTTATCAAGGAAAATTATTTTTTTAATTAAACTAAAGTGTTGCCGATTAGTAACAAACAGTTTTTTAGCCGTAAACCATACTTAAAACAAAATATGATTTTTTAAAATATTTTTCCCATGATTTATTTAAAAAAAGAAAGCCGAAAAACATTTTTAAATGATTTTTGAATAATCAGGCATTTATGGGTTAAATTTCACGTGCTATTATGATTGCTTGTGGAATAAACCCCCGAAAAATTACATTCTACGTTTTGCATTCTACGTTAAACACACAGCTTGTTATTTATATCGTTCTTCACGTGAAGAAAACTTCCATAACTTGTCTGTCCTATATAATGTAGTATGAAAGCTTTTTCAAAAATAAATAAATAAATGAATCACGAGAAATCTGCCTTCAAAAATTTAATAACTAAAGATGTACAATATAAAACATTCTATTTCATGTTATTTACAAACATTTACAATTTTGAAAATAACAAACTGAAAACTTTTGAAAAAAAAAAAACTACCACTTTAAAATCATCTTTACATTTTAAATTTAAATTTATTTACTTTACTGTTCCTTCTCAGTTGTAATTGCGGTATGCACCAAAATTTGATCCTTGCTGTTTACATCTTGAGCAATAGCAACTTACAGGATTGCAGCTATTCAAATAATGTGAGCACTTTTAATTAAAGTGCCTTCAGAAAATGGGCGAAAATGTGTTTCATAATTGTTGTGCTGAACTTTCTTTTCAGATATAGCAACTTTTATTATAAATGTAATGGCTTCGCATCTTCAATGGAAAGAACTTCAACTGGGCAGTTACATTTACAACTTCAAACATTTACAGCTTCAAAATTGCTTTTGTTGCTTTTAGTCATAGAAAGCCAATGAAAATTTTTGTCGTGCATGATGAATAAATAAAGTGATTTTTATAGAAAAATATCACGGAAAATTTTCATTTCAGAAGGTGCCACAATGCATAAAATTTTCATGCAAAATAAAATATTTAACTTTGTGTTGTTTTGCAGAATTTAATTTAAAATTCTAAAGTTTATAAATAAGTAATAACAACCGAGAAGGATATTTAAATGTATAGCATTGGATTGGCTTAGGTCGTAAAATTGAAGGGGGGAAGAAATAAAGATGATTTGTATTTTGTATTAGTATCTCAAAGTAACAAATAAAACAACTAGAGCAAAAATATATTAAAAACTGGGCAGATATAGAGCTTAACACTTTTAAAGATTTCCAACGTTAATGCTTGGAGAATGGGGGCAAAAGCAGGATAAGGAAAATTTCAGGAGTGGTGGTGTATGGCCGAATATATGCCGAAACGCAGAAGATTGTCACCTTTTACCAATAACGCAAAGTAGAATTGATCCTTCTCCTCTTGCATGAATCTTCTCTTTCTTCCAAATACTATGTATTTTCTCGCAAATGATTTTTTTTCTTTTCTGTGATGTTGTCGCCGTGGTCCAGCGATTATGCCATGGCAAAGAAGACAGGCATTACGCATTTCTTGATCTCTGTCTTTTATTTAATCTTGTTCAAATTGCTCCTTTTGTTGTATCTTCTTCTGACTGAATAAAGCTCTATGTATGATTGTCTGAGGTCTTCTGTTTTAATATTGGCTGTTTTCTTTAACCTGTCTATTTCTTTTCTATTTCCTTTCAGTCTTTGTCACTTCATTCAAACTGATAGCACATATACTTTGCGTCTGAAGAAGAAAGACAAAATTATTTCAAAAGGCCTTGAATATTTTTAAATTTCATGGTATTATTAGGACATTTTCTGCTTTTACATCTATTCTGACTTCAACTAAAATACGTATTAAGGGAATATTATTAGTTAATGTTAAATTAAATATATTCCGGTAAGGTTTTCACTTCTACTTATATGCTTTAGAAAAACGGCAAAGAATTTTAATTTTACAAATACACATCTAAATATTTATTTTACACATGCCTCTGAGATGATTAGTATACAATTTTCGCCAAAATTTGTTCTTCAAAGATGGTATTTCTAGCAGTAAAGTCCTACGAAATTGGAGCAATAAAATTAATGTGACAACTTCTAATTAAGGTAGTTTCATAATTGTTGTGTTGAACCTAATTTCCAATATACTGTTACCTTTATCATAAATGTAATGGCTTCAGACCATCAGCGCGAAGAACGTCAATTGAGTATTACCAGCTTTAAAATTTACTTTCCTGTTGTTAGACTGAAAAAGCAAATGGAAATATTTCCCATGTAATATTATTATAATATATATATATATATAAACATATATATATCATAAAAAGAAAACTTTGAACTTTACGTTAGAAAAATTCATAAAATGCATAAATCCATGCACCCCCCCCCCCCCCCAATTTTTTTTCGATTAAGTTGAAATATGGTATTCATTTTGAAACATTAAAAAAAGTTGAGCAGTGTTTCCTTATTCTTTAAATGCTAAACATTATGGACTGATCAAAATGTTTTTTAACAGTGTTTTACAGCATGGTGTCACTGTATTACCAAAGTTCAGAGTCGCAGTTTCAGTTTAAAGTGTCAGTTTTAGCTTTTTGATTAAAAAATTAGAAATTTTAAAATGTTAAAAAATGTTGATCTATGAAATTTAAATAATTATAAAGCTTAAAAGTAGCTGAAAGACTTAAAGTTTGATTTTTTTTTCTTTTTAAAATTTGGTCGCATTGTTTTAAAAAACACAATTTTTAATAATATTTCAGAAAAAATAATAAAAGACAAAATAAATTATATTTAGATAGAGAATATTTATAAAATGCATAGAATTTGAATTTTGAAGATTCGAAAGAAATGCTTTTGAATAACTTGCGGAAATATCACTTTTCAAAATTTAAAATAAAAATTATTTCTCAACTTTCTATATCACATACAAAATGTTTTATCGAGGGTATTGCTTTCACAAGCTTTTGTTTAACAATTTTTTAAATTATAAAATTATTATATTAAAATATTTTTCTATGTACTTACACAAAATTAATATTTTAATTCCGTATTAAAAAACCATGTATGTGAATTATACAGCAGCCTAAAGCACAATAATTGTATGTTTATGTAAACTATTTTTCATCAATTCATATAAATAAGAAAAGGAAAATACTATCTTTAGTAACAATGAATGGATATTTACAGATTAATACAATATTAATTACAAGTATTTAAATGCAAATCTGCTTATAGCTCATTCTTTACTATTTATTCGATAGATACTAAATGAATATTGATATTTTATGCGAAAATTTTTGAATTATATCAATAAATCTATATTTCGAATGGTATTTAATCACTTCCTGAAATCGACATTTATTCAACAACGTCAGCACCATATGTTTGATAAATATTAAAAATAGTTACAAGCTGAATTGAAATATCATTCAATTTTTTTATAAATATTTCCTTATATTCGTTTTTCTCAACTAAATCTACAGTAATGTGTTTCTGCAAAAGTATCGAATAATAATAATAAAAAAGTGCATAAAAACTCATTTAGATTATATATTCTTACTATTAAGTTCGATTTTTTTATAGACATTATCAATCTATATCAGTAACATAATAATATAATAATTTATAAATTTATTAAGCAAAGTTTTAAATTATTTATATTTATGTAATGCAATTAGTTTTATTAATTATGTAAATATATTTTTAATCTATAGATTTGTAATGTAGATATGTGAACTGAGAGAAATGTATCTAATCCGATGTAAACTAGATATCAGAATTCTCCTAGCAAAATTAATGGTAGTTCTGGAAATCAGCTTACTTTATGTTTTTTGGGTCGCTGAATGCGAATTTGTAACTTCCCACCAAAATTTCCCCCCGGCAACCCCCCCCCCCCCCAAAATTTTGGTAAAAAGCCCACCAAAAAGGTTTTTATTAAAAAAATCAATTTTTTTATTGTTTTAGGAGAAAAGTATTCAGAAATTCAGAAAGTAAACAAAATTTGCAACAAATGAGATGTATGACATTATGACTTAGGATGAAGGGGAAGGGCGGATCTGCCTCGGAACATGCGCACGGTGCTGCGTGGACTAAGTTGCGCAATTCCGCTCAACCACTCACACGTTTACATTCGATCCCATCCCCCCTCCGAACTGTCCTTATAAGGTTTACTTTAAGTTTTTTGTAATAAAGTTTTTTTAAGTTTTTGTTTTGTGTAGTTTTTTGTCGCTGAATCCGAATTCTTAACCTCCCCCAAAAATCCCCCCCCCAGAAACCCCCCCAAAATAGTTGTTATTAACTTAAATTTCTTATTGTTTTAGGGGAAAATCATTACAAAATTCAGAAACTAGACAAAATTTGCATCAAATAGGATATATGACATTATGACGAAGGATAAACGGGGAGAGAGGGGGCTGCCTCGGAACAGTCCCCGCGCGATTTTCTCAAAAACCTAATTTTTTGGGGGGTTGCCGGGTGAAATTTTGGTGGGAAGTTACAAATTCGGATTCAGCGACCCAAAAAACATAAAGTTAGTCGAAATCCAGAACTAGTATTAATTTTTCCAGGTAAAATCCCCTATTGCCTGGACTTCTTAACTTAGTGCACGTAACGCTGCAGTGAATGTTCAGAGGCAGCCCTCCCCCTACCCGTTCATCCTACGTCATAATGTCATCTATCCTATTTGTTGCAAATTTTGTCTAGTTTCTGAATTTCTGGATACTTTTACAATACCCTAAAACAATAAAAAATTGATTTTTTTAATAAAAAACAATAAGAAACTAATCCCTAAGAAACTAAAGCTAAGAAACTATCCCTAAAAAGCAATAAGAAACTAAACCCAAAAGCAATAAGAAATTTATGTTAAAAATAACTATTTGAGGGGGGGGGGGTGTGAAATTTTGGAGGTAAGTTAAAAAGTCGGATTCAGCGACCCAAAAAACTTAAAGTGAACCTTATAGAGAAAGTTCGGAGGGGAGATGGGAGGGCGAATGTAAACGTGTGAGTGGATTGATTTTTTTTTATAAAAACCTTTTTTGGGGGCATTTTACCAAAATTTGGGGGGGGGCGGTTGCCGGGGTAAATTTTGGTGGGAAGTTAAAAATTCGGATTCAGTGGCCCAAAACACATATAGTAATCCCTTTTCCAGAACTACCATGAATTTTGCTAGGCAGAGCCCCTATACGGTGTATATTCCCTGGATTATTGTATCAGACTCATATAACGATAAAGTTAAAGTCACGAGAAAGTACTCAAGTCACGAGAAATTCATTTGATCACTGTTTGAAATTCATTTTTAACAGCAGTAACATTTACTTCAACTATACATTCATTACCAAGTTGCCAAGCATACATTCATTCTCTTATTTTTAAGTCATCGATATTTCTCGTTTAGACATTAAAAAAAAAAAATGCAAAACTTTTTTATTCTGCAGACAGAGAACATTTGGTGTTTTCTGACAATATTTTAAGGGGTCTCAGGACTCTTAAAGCTTTATAATTTTCGAAATTTTAGTATTTTTAGACGTTAAACTCTTATTTTTTCTAAACATTTTGATAAATTTGTTTCCTTGAAATTCCCAGGCTTTTAGAATTATACCTGCTTAGTAGCTGAAGCGGCGTTTCAGAAACTTCGAAGTCATTTTTCACCAAATGACGTTTTTGGCCATAACGCGCACGATATATGAAAACATTTTTTCATGAAATTTTCGAAACATATGTTTCATCTTACTCTGTACAAACTGAACCTAAAATTTATTTTTTATTGTTAAAAAAAAAAAACTTTTAGGCGATTATAATGTTGAAAATTTAAAAATTTTGTATTAGCTAAATACAACTTTGTATTAAAAATATAAAAATGCTTGAAATACAAATTTATTAAGATCCGGGGTAATTAGGCACAAAAAAATTCATTGTATGTGAAAAATACATTTTTTAATCAAGCGCGTAAGCTGTCATACCGATTTTCTGCTCGACAAATGCCTGACAGTTTGGAGACCAATTTAAATACTAATTTTGCATCTTGCTATTTTTTAAAGGCATGAAATGAAATCACGTTTTTATACATTCCACCCCAATTAAAATTGTGTTTTTAAATCATATCCCTTTTAAGATATTAAATGTAAAAAATACTCCTTATTTTAATTTTTTTCCCAAGTTCCCAGTCAAGAGCCCAGAGACCCTTTAAGCAACAAATGCATGTCCTTTCATTTTCGAATTTTATCTAAGAAATTAACTATGCTAAATTTGACAAAATTTGGTTAAATATGTTCATATGGAATAAGAATTTGTTAAACACAACAACAATACAATTAATAATAATAATACTGTAAATGATATTGCATAATGTTTTCGTGTATTTATTGTGAAACAGTTAACTTATGTAAGAAAATTGTATCCTTTCAAACTAAATCGTAACGTACAGCTTTATAAAACGTGTTTGAGTTGAATTTTATTGGAGAAGATAATTTAAATAACAATAATTAGATATCAAAATTCCTCTTGCATCAGGTAATAGCAAATCAATCCCCGAAGTAATATTTCCTAAACTTTATCATTAACAAAAATGACTTGTTATGAAAATTTCAACTTACTCTTCCATTAATGCAAGATTCGGAATATTTTATTATTTAACTTTGAAATTATAAAAAATAATTTTCTTTTGACAGGAAAGTGATTGGAACCCATACCAATTCTCTTATACAATACTAACTTTAGGGATAGAGTAAGAATTTATTACACTATTAATTTTATGGAAAATGTACATTATATGCGAGGGCAAATCAGTAAGTAAGTTACAATAGCCGATATAAAAAGGGAAACAAAGATACATGCTTAAAAAGCATGTTTATTTCTCTATATAACTGTCTTTTACATTGATACATTTCTCCCACCTCTTTACGAATTTTCCAATACCTGCTAAATAAAAGTCTTTGGATTTTTCTTTCAGCCGTCTATGTACCTCACATTCAACGTCTGCATCAGTCGGCTGTAGGATAAACGATGTGAACACCCTGTTGCACTCTGTAAAAAAAAAAAAAAAAAAAGAAAGAAAGAAATACGACGAGTTTTTCTGTAGGAATCGGAAAAATAGTTGCCCTTATCCGTAAAATACCGTTTTATTGACTATTTCCCCTTTTTTGGATTTTATTCCGAGCTAAGTCGGAAATTTTTCCGGTACGATAAGGACAACTATTTTTCCGATTCCTACAGGAAAACTGGTCGGATTTTTTTTTTTTTTTTACAGTGCACTTACTATGGTGTCTATTTTTGTTCACTTGTCGGCTCAATCTTCCGCACTGTTTATTTTATCGCAATTAGAGCAGAAAGATCACTTCGTTCTTCGTCAAAAATTTTTGAACGCCCCTGCTCGTCTTGTACAACTGTTGTCTCATAAATTCCAAATTAACATCTTACCGTAAAAAAAAGGAAATAGTCAATAAAACGGTATTTTACGGATTTTATTCCAATTTCATGAATTTTATTCCGAGCTGGGTCGGAAATTCTTCCGGTACAATAAGGGCAACCATTTTTCCGATTCCTACAGGAAAACTGGTCGTATTTTTTTTACAGTTTTGGATAGCGCTGCTGCCTGTTAGCATATTTGGAAACAATTTAATACTAATTTACAACCTCTCATATCGGCTTGTAAACTAATTACTAACTTTTCCTCGTATTTTTTTAAATAATTTCATTTTTTTAATACTAGCAAAAGCCCTGCTTTGTTTGGATTCACGAAGCATTATTTCTACCCGATATATATAAAATCCTAATGAAACGAACTGATGAAACTACTTTATGAAACGATTGAATAAGCAACTGATTATGTTTCACGACGATTTCTCTTAAAATGTGGATGGAATTAACACCAAAAATCTGTATTGGTCTGCAGATCTATAACTGGTATTCGAATTTTTAAATTCGAATTAATTTTCGAGATATTAATTTTTTACTAATTTTAAACACTTTTCTCTAATGATGGCAACTCATATTTTATTCATAACAGATATTTTTTTTTCATATTTTAGAAAAGGTTATTATTTTAAACTAATTTGGCCTCCCTTAAATGTATGCTAAGAAATGCATCATGTTACTTTTATTCATAATTCAATTCACTTGAACAATCATTCTTTAAATCGGAAGATTCTGATAGAGAAATCAAGAACTCGAAAAACATTTCTCCCATTGGATTTTTTTTTCCTTGTATTTCATTATCATTTTATTTAAAATACAAAATTTTCATTTTAAACTGAAACATTTAAAATTAATGGCTTTCACTTTTTTGTTTCTTTTTAACGAAAGGAAAAGAAAAATATTAGGCACAGATGTCATATACGCACTGGGGTACCCAATTGGCGCCAAAATGGCGATATTTTACCTGACATTGAAACCCGGTTATTGTTGCTTATTTATTAATAAATGTTTATTTGCATTTATTTTCTTTTTATTCAAATAAAAGTTATAAATTGTTTTGTTCTATAGTTATTAATAAAATTATTTTTTATTTATTGTTATTTCATTTTAAAAATAATAGAAAATAATTTAAAAATACATATGTAATTGGTTTTCGCCAAATTGTCGTAAAAACCCGGTGCGTATATGACATCTGTGCCAAATCACTACAATAATAGCCTAAATCATGAGACTGTCATCAACAGTTCCGCGTTGACCGCTTCGCTTTTTATATGCAAATCGGTCATTTTGGTACTTTAATGTTAGCCGGGCGCAGGTAATACATCGCAAAATATTGTCCCATCGCCATCATTTCATCTATATTATAATAGTCCAAGTCATGTGACTGTCATAAACAATCACGGGCAGACCCATTCGC
Source organism: Maratus speciosus (assembly GCA_963932465.1). NCBI lineage: Eukaryota > Metazoa > Arthropoda > Arachnida > Araneae > Salticidae > Maratus > Maratus speciosus. The sequence goes on from OZ010788.1 coordinate 62,014,757, forward strand.
CTTTCATGCAAGGTGGCTATTTTTAATCAAAATTATTTTTTCGAGTAAAACTACATAAAATTTGCCGTGATCGCAAAGAATTCTCGGTACTTTTATGTTAGCCGGGAGCAAATTTCGCCAATAGCATTTTTTAAGACTCCAGTTAGCTTTTTTACTTCGCGCGTGGTAAATTAAAGTAATGCTTTGATGTTGAAATTAAATGTCATGGTTTATGGTATTATTTTCCTTTTTCTGTTATTTTTCTCTTTTTATTTATTTTTATTTTTTATGAAATAATGGAAAGTCCTGAATTTTAAATATCTCAGTTTAAAATTAAAGTTAAGTGTTTCAAATAAAATGAGTGAAAAGTTTATATTTTTAATAAAATACGAAAAAAAGCGACGAGAACATTGTTTGGCTATTTATCATCTGCGCTCAGCTAACACAAAAATACAGAGTTCTCGATTTCTCTAACAGAATCTCCCGATTTGGTAATGATTGAGACAGTAAATTAAAATATGAATAAAAGCAACATGATACAAAGCTTAGCATATATTTAAGGGAGACCAAATTGGTCGCCAAGGGCGGTTAGTATTAAATAATGCAACAAATCATGACATTTAATTTAAACTTAAAGCAATGTTTTAATGGTACTACTTAGTTATCCCGTCGACCAATTTCGCCAAATTATACAAATCTCTAAACCACTCGCCAAATTATACAAATTAACATAATATTTATTTTAATAACGAAAGAACAAATAAATTAGTATAGCACTAATAAAAATACAAATAAAACGTCAAAATAAAAATCATTTGACGGCGTAAACACGTGTAACTTCCTTAAAGTCAAGTGAATGTGACATTTCCGATCAACCATTATCGGCATTTAATCTTATAGTTTGGCGATAGATTTTTGGTCGACGGGATAGATAACCAAGTAGTACCGTTTTAATTTAACACTCAAAAAAAAAAAAAAAAATGCAATTTAACAAATTACAACGACCATTTGGAAAATGATTTTTTCAAAGACTAAAATTTAAGATATAAAAAATAGCACGGAGTTGATTCATTACGTACGCCATTAATTAAACATTAATAGTGTTATTACACGTAAAAATTGCAAAGGACAGTAATCGCCTGCGACTCGTACGTATTATCCACCTGAAACTCACGTATTATCCAAGCATTTCATTGGCTGTTCGGAAAAAGGCTTTTCCATCTTCGGATTTCCAAGAAATCTGACGACACATTTTAAATGAAATTTCATTCTTAAACTTCTAAACATCCGACAATATTACTTTTTACACCGTCGGATAGAGAAAAAATGTACTTTTAAATGCAATTTGTTTGAAAGATGTATCTCAATTTGTTTCTGAGTTATTAATTTTTTTTTGTAGTTTTTATTACTTTTTTGTCATAGTGGTAACAGAAGGTATCCATCGTTGTTGAATGTAAAGGGAAATACAGATTACTGTATAGACCAATCAGAACACGAATAAAATGCGGATTAAACCAATAAAAACCTTCAGATATGCTTTTGATTTCCTACCCTGACAGAGTACAATCACCATTTTTCCAAATGGTTAAAAAAAAAAAGCTAACTGGCGAGTTAAGAAAAAAAAAGCCATTGGCATCCGGCTAACATAAAAGTACCAAGAATTCTTTGTGATCATGGCAACTTTTATGCAGTTTTATTCGAAAAAATAATTTTGATTCTTTAATCAAAATGGAAACCTTTCATATGAAAAGCGAAGGGATCAGCCAGTAATTTTTTATAGCAGTTACATGACTTGGACTATTATAATGTATAACTGAAATGATGGCGGTAGAATTATATTTGGCGACTTATCACCTGCGGCTGGCTAACATTAAAGTACCAAAATGGCCGCCTTGAATATAAAAAGTGAAGGGATCCTCCCGGAACTGTTGATGATAGTCATATGACTTCGGCCATTATTATAGAGGTTGTTTTCAATTCTAAAAACAGCTCAAAGAACAATATTTCCTTACGATGAAAAATTTATTTACACGTGACTATTAAAACAGAAAAAAAAAAAAAAAAAACTTTAAAATTACTATTAAAACAGAACGTGTTAAAAGCATGAAAATATTGAAAATTATGTCTTGAAAATTGTATTTACACGTGAATATTAAAAAAGAAAGGAAACTTTAAAATAATAAATACATTAATATGCGTTTAACCCTTTCAGGGGCAAGGTACTTCTGTTCGTAAAGTGTTGAAATCAGTGAATGGCACCAGAATTTACAAACAAATTTATTTCTACATACGAAAATGCTTTTGTTCAGTTACTTAATAAAATGAAAATTTTCATTCCTATATTCTGGTGACAGTGTGGCATTTAAGTATTAAAATTAAGTGGTCCAAAAATCAACCACCGCCCTTTAAGGGGTTAAAGCAGTAAATTCTAGTAATTGTAGTAAATTGTATTATGTCAATCGTATTATAACGCCGTTAAAAAATATCGGGAAGCAAAGGCTCTCTTTACTTAATTCACTTTATTTTAGATTCTTTTCAAATGTTTAACTGATCTTCTTTAATCAAGCACGAAAACAACCATTGGATGTCTTAACATCAACTGATTCGGCCTTAACTTTTCGCAATCAAAGCGAAATGAATGCAAACCTGTTTACAGGGAAATGGCGACAGGTTTTTTTTTCATTGTAACTCAATCTTCTCTAATCTTTTTAAAACCGATCAGATTAGCGTCCTTTTAGATTCTGTGGTGTCTGAACGGGAATTGGCAAGCATAGCTTGCAGTGGGCAGAGCTCCCCAGTAATAAGATAAATATTTGAAAGTAACAACATTTTTGTTACATTATTTTTGCATCGTTATCAAAAACGTTATTTTATGTTTTGGCGCATTTTAATTTTAGAAATGTAAATTCAGCCAAATAACTAAGAATTGCCTCGGAATTTTTTATCTAATATATAAAAATGAAAATTTGTCTGTCTGTCTGTACTACTATTCAAATCCACAGTTTGGAAGCCAGAATTGTGAAATGTTATGTGCATGTGTATTAAAACACGGCCGAGGCAACTAAAGCAATCCGGAATCGAAATAATTTATATTTTAATTTTGATTAATAAAAAACCGCCAAATTTTCAGGAATTTCCTATAAAATTTAAACATTTTTCGTTATTGCAGCTGCCAACAATTAAAAATTCACAATAAAATTCTTACCACAATAATTACCTTTCTATTGCAAGACGTATTGCATATTACGTACGCCACGCTGCAATATTAAAAACCTATAGCGGGTATTATGATAATTCTTTTACCGCACATGCAAATAATTAGAGATATGCAGATTACGTACGCCACGCTGCAATAATAAGAAGCTTTAGCGGGTATTACGATAATTCTTTTACCTCACTTGCAAATAATTAGAGATTATTTAATTGCACTTAATTATTACAAATTTTTAAAAATAAAGAAACACATTTTATCACAAACATCAAAAAATTTTTTTAATCGCTTATTCCAAAGATATCGTTTTTATCGTCTGCTACCTTAGTAACATGATAAATTTAAATTCATTAAAAGAAAAGGCACAGTAGTAGTTAAATATTTGACTAAATTGAATAGTTATTTTTAATTATGGTTTTAGAATTAAATTCATGAAAAATTCATTAAATTCCCGTGCATAGAACGGGTTAAACAGCTAGTTTATGTATAACGAATTTAACAATTAATCTTATTTGTTTACAATTATTTTGTTGCTACATTACAAAAGAAAAAAAAATCATAACATAATTCTTTTAAAATGCGTAAGTATCGTCTGCGTAAAGGCTTTCACATAATAAGAATAAATTGTGTATTTGAATTCTTAAAACTGAAAAATACTTTTATTATTGAATGTAAATAACTGAATTTTCACAAATTTAAATTTTAAATTTTAAATTTTAATTCATTAAAAATATGCTATAATTTTCATAAAAAGGGTATTTTAAAAATTTCATAAAAAAAATCGTGAAACTATTTAATTAACCATGTTTCGATCTATAATGACCAACTCTATGATTTATTTTTTCTTCTGAAATTATACGTGTTTCATTTTTTATTTACAAAAATGCGTCCGTAATGGAAAAGCATGTAAAATAAATTAATTAAAATAATAATTTTTTAAAGGTTATTCTGTAAAAAAAAAAAATAATAATAATAATAATAATAATATTGTGCAAATCTACAGGTCATAATTTATTTTTATGTTTAATTTCAAGTCAAAATACTGAATAGTTTTTTTGTAAAGTGTACGACAAAATGTAATTTGTGTAGACTAGTAGAGGATTCGCTTCGCTCATTCTAATTATGTAGTTGTAAGTTAAAGCTGAATTCTTCATCCAATAATATTATTTGTATTATATGTTATATTAGATTTCTTTACATTGCCTTGTATTTGTTCTAAAGGGAAAGGTGTTGTAAGAATATTATCTATTTTGTCTCAAGTTCATGACGCATACCTGGAAAAAGTGCGTTTTGCTAAATTTTATAAACAAATCTGACAAGAAAGTGTTGTTTATATATGAAAGATTTTCTTGCATGAGCTAATATCACATCCTTCCGAAAAGTTGTTCTTCGTAATTCCATTCAGCACAAACACCAATTACTTCTCTGGAGAATTAAGAGTTATTCGTGCATTTAGTTCTATTAGTACAAGTTAGCAAATATTTTCTCATTTAGCTTTAATAAAACAATCAGAAAAGTCCTTTGAGAATGAGTTTCCTGTATGTTTTCTTACCACGACTTATATTACAGAATGTGGTAAAAATTTATTATGCATTTTGCGTAAGGAGAAATGTGTACAGTATTTTCGTTGAAGTACTTTACATACTTTTTTTTTAGTTTGCATTTTATCTAACTGAAAATTATTCAGAAATTAGTAAATAAATAAAATTGTTATTAATGACACAAGTTTTTTTTTTTTTTTTTTTTTTTTTTTTTTTTTTTTTTTACATTGGAATTTTAGTATGTTCAAACATTGCATATTTTGTCATTCAATTATTTTTGAATAGTGGTATTTAAAATTGTATCAAATAAAATAGTAATTAATATAGCATTATTAACGGATTGTATGTGTTGTGACAATTAGATATCATTCACCTCTTTACATGTGGTAATATTAAATTACTCCACACAGAATATACCATCTTTATTTAGAATGAAAATCAATGGCTTATTTTAAGAATTCGAGGTTCCACGTACGTTTATTTTCTGTAATGCATGTGACCAATTTTTTTATTTAATTATGTAGGCAGAATTTTTCTTCGATTATGAAACAAACTTGTAAAAGTTAGACAGAAAATTATACTTGAAAATGTACACTATTTAAAACTCAATAATACTGACTGATAAAGTAGTTGAACGTTGCGGTCGACTTTTGGTATAGATACCTTTACACATCGTTGGGTTATTAAAAAAATTCGTGTTATTTCGATATCAATCAATACAATTGACTTTTGAAACGTGTAACAATGAGACTATCGTTGAATCTAGTTCCTTTAAGGAGGTCCGGGACACATTTTCAAGTAATTTTTATTTATTGACTTAAAATTCTGAAATCTTTTGTGATGGTTAACCATATCATATATAAACAAAATCAGATGATAAAACTTCTGATATTTAAAAAGAAAATTTAATTTAAATTTTTTTAAAAAAGTGGGTAATTTAAAACCGTTATAACTCGAAATATCAATAATAGAATTTAAATTTTTTCCCATTTAAATAAACAGAAATATGTACGTTTTAATTTGTATTGAGTATTTTTAAAAATATTAATTTAAAAAAAAATTATAACATTTAACGAAAAATTTTAAAAAATTGTGCAACATAAAAAAAATCATATTTTCAAAAGTAAATATTATTTTCAAATATGCTGAATCAAAATTAAAGTAAAACAATAGAAAAAAATTTGTTCCAAGTTTGAACCATTTATCTTTAACGATTCTTGACTTATAAGAATTTAAATACGATATATGTTGAAAAAACACTTCATGAAGAAAAACGCAATTTTTACAAGAAGTCGTTTCCATGACAGCCCTTGCTTGAAAGCTGGATTTTGAAAACAAACCAAAACGAAAAAATTAATAATTCTTATTCTAATTAAGATAGAAACATGATTTAAAAGTCATTTTATCAGGAAAAAAAACAGAGAAATTTTTAATGAAATAAAATGTTATTACAAAATTTGAAATTTTTTGTGACCCGGACCCCTTAACTGAAATTTAATCTGTTCAGCTGCTTAATATTTTAAGTCAGATGTTCATTCCTAAAGGTTGTCTCAGTGAATCGTGTCGGCCATAGCTGTCCAATTTAACCCAGTTGGCAGAGTGTTGGGTATAAAGAATATTATGTGAATGAGCCTGCGTTCAACCCATTGCCTTTATACTTTCTCACTCATTTGGAAATTTCAAAAACTTCTATGCTTTCAAGATGCAGTAGGAAATCGTTAAACATTTTATCCAGAAATATATGCATGTAATATAATCGTTGAATATTTTTTAAATTTGTATTATTATTGTAAATGTATTATTATGCATTTGTATTACTGTTGTATTATTATTTGTATTGTTATTGTATTATTCTTGGAAATATAAGAAAAAACTCTTCAAGTAGTAAAATTATCTTTTTAACTAAATTGCCAATTATTGCATTAAAATTTCCCATTCTAAATAGGGCAACATCACAGTAGCGCGTTTATATCGTATTTTTACATTGTGCCGTATCATAATTGTCATTATTATATCGTATTTGACATTGTATATATTACGATTAAATCGCAGCAATAGATTCCTACTCTGTGCTTTATTACCGTTTTATAAATACTGTTGTTTGTGATAATAGCGGATACTTTGTTAATTTTTTTTTAAATACACCGAATCAAAATTCTGCCACTGGCATCTAGAAGATAAATTGTGGCTCTAGAAAAAAAAATAGTTCCATGTCATCCTTATAAGTTCTAGTTCCCTTTTCTAGCGTGTTCTAGTTATCCCTATTAAAATTCAAGGTATTTTTCCTACACTGTAAAAAAAATCACAGTAAATTTACAGCAAAAAATGCTGGCAATATGGGTGCCAGCAAATTTTGCCGTAAATTTACAGCAATTTTGTTTTTTTTTATTTTACAGCACTCTTGTACATTTTCAGCCTTTTTTGCTGTTAATTTACAGCAGTTTCGTTTTTTAGATTTTACAGCACTTTTGTAGATTCTCAGTATTTTTTGCTGTTAATTTAACAAATTTTGTTTTTTAGATTTTACAGTACTTTTGTAAATTCTCAGCATTTTTTGCTGTTAATTTAACAAATTTTGTTTTTTATATTTTACAGTACTTTTGTAGATTCTCAGCATTTTTTGCTGTTTATTTAACAAATTTTGTTTTTTAGATTTTACAGTACTTTTGTAGATTTTCAGCTTTTTTTGCTATTAATTTAACAAATTTTGTTTTTTAGATTTTACAGTACCTTTGTTGATTTTCAGCATTTTTTGCTATTCAACATAAAATTTTGTTTTTTGATTATACAGAAATTTGTAGATTCTCAGTATTTTTTACTATTAATTTATCACCAGCTTTATTTTTTAGGTTTTACATAATTTCTTGCTGTTAATTTAGTACAGCAATTTTTTTTTTAAACAGCACATTCGTAAATTTTGTACGAAGGCTGCGACATTTTACACCTTTATTTTCAACAACTTTGTGAGAAGCAGCATACAGACATACCATGAAGAATGTACAAAATACTTGAATTTGATCATTTTCTAAATATAATTTTCCCTGATATATCAGAATTTCAGTAATTAAATAAGAAAAATTTCCATATGGTAATAGTGGTATCCAAAACTTCACAGCCTTTTGCCAAGCAAAATTTTATTTACTTATGATCATGGCCCCATTAAATCATTGGCCAATTGGGACTAGAGCTCATAAATTTGGTAAATTAAAAAAAAAAAAAAAAAACTTTAAAATACACACCTTGAACTGCTGGCATTAATAAAAAAACAAAGAAAGGAGCTTTAAGTCTCCCGTCCCGTCAGGCGAAGCCACTAGCAAGCTAATGCTGAACCTATGGATTTGCATTGGATAGCTGACGTTGATCCTACATCTGCTCCCCCCACCCCCTTTTTTTTTTTTTTTTTTACTTTTTCGATTTGGTTTTTTTTTTTCCTTTTTTTAGATGACACTTTTATTTTCGAAACTGGTTCTGAAAGTTTAAGTAACCTTATTGCAAAAACCTGTAATCAAAAAAGTAAAAAGGGCAGATGTGAAAATCGACATCAGCTATATAAAAAAAAAAAAAAAAAAAAAAAATATCAAAATGCAAATGATATACAACCTTTCCAAAGTTTTAGCATTAGCTTGAGAGTGTCTTTGCTGATGGGGCAGGAGCCTTTAATGATTTATGCCTAGGGCTTCTTTAGATTTATGGGGCCCTTATAAGACTAGCTTTAAGATTAGAAAAAAAAAAAATTATAAACCAGGGCTGTCTATCCCCCAAAAAACTCTGATGGATTCTTTGCAAATATTCCACTGACAAGTAGGTTTTAATGATTTTTTCAATGCCAAGTTTACTTAATGGTACTTTTCTGTTAGTTGGGCAACACTGATTGCCAACCACCATATATCAAATATTTAATTACTGTACTATACTAAACCACTAGCTGTTACAGTAATGAAATTACTGTATTATAATATACCACCAAGTGCCAAACGAAGCAATATTTGGTGAATTATCATTGGCACCCAGCTAACAGAAGAGTACCCTTTTTTATCAAATACAGTAAAGTAAAACCTGCAAAAATGGAACATTTCTATAACAGAAAATTTCCAATTTTATAAGTTTTACTCCATCCTACTTTTTCTTTCTCTTTAATTCAATTGTCTAAGAAACATTTTTCTACTTTATTTTCTCATCTAGTTTCTACTATATGAAGCTGATTAAATTTCTGATAAGAAGTAAAATGTGAAACAGATCGCTTTTCATCTGAAACATAATTTGTTTTAAAATTAAATAGTTTTGCTATTTTATTCAGTAAACTTTTTTTTTTTTTTTTTTGTAAATAAATTTTATTTGAATAACAGATTTTTTTCAAGGAAGAGGCAGTTTTAATTTCAAAAATCATCACGTTTTTAAGTTGAAGGGATACTACATTCCTCATTCATAATTTATCTAAGATACATAAAATGATCATGGGATTTATGAAGCTTTTGCTTGTCATTTTGCTAAATATATAATAAGTATACACGTAAACATGTCTATATAAGTTTAGTAATAAAATTATCTTGGAGCTGAACTTTAAAGAAAAAAAAGGTACTTTTAATTTTTCTATTAACAGTGAATCTTCATACAATAAAATCTTCATAATGAAACAGTCATGGATTATTAATCTTTGTTTCCATTAAAAGTTTATTGAAATATGAAAAAGTTACCTTCAAAGACTGTCTTGAAAAATGAAAATGATTTATTAAATTCATCCAGACTTGTATTGTTTGAGCATAACTAACTCCAATTACTATTAAAAAAAAATTAATAATAATGGTTGGTTGCCACTGCTAGTGCTATCACTATTATTGGTTGTAAAAAAATAAATATGTTGAACATAGTAAAACTGACATCAAGTTGAATTATATAAAGCATGTCACATTAGGGCCATAGGAGTTTTCTTTTTTGGATGTATGCTTACCCTGTTCAGACCAGATATTTAAGGGTCCTGTCCCTGCCTGCGAAGACACTCACAAGCCGAGGTCCGACTCTACAGCGCACCTTGGTTACTTTTTTGATTTTGGTCACAGATATTTTTAATAAAGTTACTTTCATTTTCAAAACCGGTTCTGAAAATGAAAGTGTCATCCTAAAAAATATTTGCAACCAAAATCGAAAAAGTATACCAAGGTGTGCTGTAGAGACGGACCTCGGCTATCCAATGCAAAAAAAAAATATTTAAAAATGTCGAAATGCAAACGAGATATTAGAAAAATCCCTCCCCATAGGATTAGCATTAGCTCATGAGTCTTCGTCGGCAAGGACAGGACCCTTAAGGGTGTATTCCGATCCAAACTGCTTATTTTCGGATTCATTTTAAAATTCATTTTTGCTCTCAAACGCATCAAACTAGGAAATTCTCGTATTTAGAAACTATATAATGTGCGGTGCTTCTTAATTTTTTGATAAATGTAGAAAATACTGTAAAAAACGCTGTCAAAGTTGGCATTTTGAACCGAATTTTCCGAAGCGGGCGATCTGGGAATGAAAAAAATGGTCATTCTGAGAAAATAATTGTTTAAAAATCAAATTCTAATTAATTGAGCTGAAAATGAAATCACACGGCATGCTAAACATGTCTTCAGAAATCACCCCAGCAAGTTTCATGTTTTTACTTTTAAAAATGAGTCTGAAAATGTTTCAGAAAATTTCGAGCTGTTGAGGGTGGAAAAATATTTTTTCGAATACACCCTTAAGATATCTTAGATATCTGAACTCTCTGGGGGGGGGGGGGGGGAGATCCATAAACTATCTCAACGAGTAATTTTTCTTCCGTTAGATACAGGCACTACCATTCACTTTGCCTATAAAGCTTCACTTCAACTGATTGGCTGTTTGTTTTATTTTATGTACATACCCATACATTGCGTTCGTTCAGATCTCAGACACAGTGACAGAGTTATCTTAGATGAGTTTTGAGATGTGAACAGGGATTGAATTACAGGAGAGTACAGCCTCAAAAAACACAGTCTAAGATATCTTAAACATACAATCTGAACAAAGTATATAGTACATATGATGCAAGCGTGCGAACATACCAAAATTAAGATCATGGGCACATTATTATGTATAATATTCTTGCATTTATTTCGTTGCAAGAAAACATAATTTGCATTAGAAATATGCCTGAAAGATAATTGGAATTAAATAATAATAATTAAAAAAAAACATGAAAATTGAAATTTAAAAAGTTTAATTTTTACAAGAATTACAAGTACATCAACTACAACTCATAATCCAGTTATATAATTTAACAGGGACAACACTTTTGACATTATTCAATCTGCTACACAATTCTTTTGTTGCTTGTTTCCTCTGTTGAAATTAATATTCATTATGTATCTGAAAAAAAAAAAAAAAGAGTAAGGTTTCTAGATACATATCATACATTCTTAATGATTTAGTATTATCTTTGGGATATAATGAATATTTGATCTTTGGGCTGAATATTTGATTAATCTAATAGTGAACAAATATTGTTGGATATTTATAGCCAATAAATTCAGGATAATATCCACTTTTTTTATGAAATGATTTTCTCAACTGCAAACTGCTTATTATTGGATGCATTTATGAAGCAATTTTAATTCTTAAATGGGGGAAAAAAATTACAACTATTCTAATTCAGACACACAAAAAATGATGCGATTGTGTGAGAAAAATTAAAACTGTTCAGCAATATATATACCGTAAAATCCCGATTGTAAGCCGGAAATCAGAAAAATGTCTGGATTTTAGAGATTTCCGGAATGTGGATGTCCAGATTATCAAGATTCAACTGTATTTTGTAGCAAGGTGATTAATCTAAAATCTCATCTACATAATTTCATACAAGTATCCCTCATCTAAAATCTTCATCCTCTTTAAAAAAATTTCTCCCCAAATTGCGGTGGTGGTGTGTGTGTGTGTGGGGGGGGGGGGTGGATTTCTAAATATGCAGAAGGAAAGAAAAAGATTTTTCTGCAGTTTGGCTGTTCTAACCCTTGAATTACATGTGTATTTTATAATTAAATAGAGCCAAAAAAAGTAAAAACAATTTTTTTTAAATATACTGTGTGTGTGTTTTTTTTTTTTTGGGGGGGGGGGGGCGAAAAAGAAACGAAAACATTTTTTGGGAGGAGGATATGAAATAATTTAGGTGGTTATTTAAATATTTTATGACAAAATCACAAATCAAGCAGAATTTATATAATAAAAAAATACAGATTTTAAACTGAATGAGATGCAGGCAGGGGGGGGGGGGGCTGATCATGACATGAGAGTCAGGAGAGAGAGGGGGAGAGAATAATTTATCTGATAGATTATTTATTGTAACTATAGTGTATTTGTATAGCATATTATGTATTAAGAAATTTAAAGAGTTTTATAGGTTAAATTATGCATGTTTGGTACCAGGAGGGGGGCAAAGGGGAAAGCAATATTTTTGGAGGGGGCGCTTAGATGATTGATTAAATATTGTTGCAGTAAAATAACAAATAAAAAAGTGCATTTGAAAAAAAAAAAGTAATTTTTTTAAATTTTGCTTAGATTTTTTTAAGGAAATTTTTTTATTTGAGGGGAAGGGGGGGGTTCTTCCCAAAACGGCAAGCTGTCAAAATATGGAAGATTCTCACCCCTCTATTTACCTTATTTACTTCTAAATTAATGATAAAAACAGATTTTAAAATAATTTTAAAAAATCTCGATTATAAGCCTCCCTCCCAAATTTAACTGCTTTTTCTTTTGAAAAAGGAAGGGCTTACAATCGGGATTTTACAGTATATATATTTTTAAAGAACTGTTGAAAATATATTTAATACAAAATATTGCAGAAGATTCAAGATTATTAATATGCTGTTAGTCTGATTTTGCGTGTACTTTTAATATGTGTTGAATAAATTTTAAAACTTTCTGTGTTATGCATATTATCGTTCAACTATTAAAAGTTCATTAAAATTTTCTTTTCTATTTTTTACAAAATTGTTGACAAATAGCAACACAAATGCCTCTAATAATAACATTTATTTGATCAAAGGTTATTTCAAAAGGTATCTTTTTGTAAATCACATAGTAGGGGCTCATTAATTTTGAATGAAAGAAATGATAAAAATTATCGAATAGTTGAAGTGATGAATTTTTTTATATTGTACTGAAATGTTAATTACCATCATGACTTATAAAGTCCATTTGATACATCTAAGTATAAAAGGATAAAACACAAATTTTTAATTTTTTGAGACTACAGGAGTTTTAGAAATTAGAAAACTTACATGACACTTAACATACAAATAATAAAAACGTAAATTAGTATTTTTGAATCAATACATATATACAAGTACTACACATATATTTAAATTATGTAATATATATATATATATATATATATATATATATATATAATTAAAATTAATATTTTTTGAAAATATTATTCAGCTAAAAACTTTTCGGTGTTCTGCCAAATCTCTGTTTGTTACATGACTAGTCTCTATAAATGTGATTTGTATAAATTATCAAGAATCTATTCTCACTGATATCGGAGCATTCATACTGTATTCTGAAAATTTTACAGACTATCAGCTGTGAAAAGAAGGGGGGGGGGAAGGCAACCCAACCATGATTGGGATTCTCCTACTCACTTCTTAGTAGGTACTAGGACCTACTTCAGTAAAATGTAAAAAAATAAAATATAGAAAGGAAAAAACTATTAAAAGTTAGCAATTTATGCTAGAAGGTGTATGTAGTGTTCCCTCTAGGCTATTATTTAAGAGCGCAACACCTGGACCATTCTAAAATTGGCAAAATGCACCCAGCCCTTTTTTAAAATCGTGAAATGCACTTTAGTTGTATTCAGCGATTTCTTGTAAAAACTTCCTAGATAACTATAAAATAGTCATAAAACACCAGTATTCAATTACATTTAATAAAAACTTTGAAACCAAGTTCCAATTACCATAAAAGGTATTTAAAAAAAAACATGAAATATATATTTCGGTCCTGCCTGGACCATTTTCAATTTCGTACTGAGCCACACTTGTTTTCTGCTGGCGCTGGGCCTCCCTTCAGATCCCCTTTACTCTTCTTCACACATTCGTGTCTCTCCTTAATCATTTCTCACCAATTTTGCTCCACTAGCACTTCCTTGATACCAGAGTATTTTTAAATGTGTTCGAAAGCTTGCAAAAATCAGACTTTTTTTTAAAATGAAATAGTTGTTTATTAAATCTTGTTATTTTTTTTACTGAACTAGTGCCTTTATTCTAATTTAGTTGTCCCTTATTAGTGACTACTACCCTGCTCTTTTTGTTTCTAGACAAAACACTACCATATCAGCAACATCTTTCAGTAAAAACCAAAATCGTTAAAAACAGCACTATACAAGAAAGTGACATTTATATGAGATTATGAAACAAAAGTTGTAATTTTCAAATAAAAAATTGTAACTATTTCAAGTAAAAAATTTTAATTTTCAAGAAATAAATTGAGAGTTTTAATTTTCAAAATAAAAGTATAAGTCAACCTTGAAAAAGGGAAGGGGATCAAGGATCAAGTTCAGAAAAAATTCCTGGCAGCTTGGCCTACAGGCACAGGTAGATTTCAAAGCTAAATATACTAATTTCACGCATAATTTTCATTCATATTTTCAGGCAACTTTTTTACCATCTGAAACTAGCATTCCCCTCCCTCCCAATATTTATGCAATTTATGTAACATAAACAAGCCATTTGTGTACTTTTATATGCAAACACAAATAAATGGTATTTAAAAAACAATAATACATAATAAAATGATTTTAGGTGTATAGATACATGTATAAACAAGCATAAAAGTTCAATAGGTTTGTTTCCATAGCTGTTTACATAATTTGGCAATATATCTTACTTTCTGAAGCCAAACTTTTAAAAGAAACCACCAAGGCCCCTATACTGGAAAATAACCATATTCCTTTTTAAATTCTGACATTCTTTTTATTGAGACACGCACACGTTTAATAACGCAACCCTATATACAGAATCTTTGAGGGTTGTCAAAAATTTTCATCACGTCAATGATTTTTTTTATCGCCTTAGTGGCGGATTAACTCAGATGCGATTTTTTTTTTCCTCCTCCTATTTTTTATTTCTATTTATTTATTTTTGCTGTAAGAGCTGTCCTATCAAAAACCTGTCAATATAAAACTGTACATAATATTAAGAAGATTTATAATAAATTTACGCAGACTTGATATCTTGTGAATTAACAAAGTTATGAAATTTTTTTCTTCTCAAACACCTGTTTTTTTTTTTTTTTTTTTTTTTTTTTTTGTTGCTTGAGGCCATTTTTAATGATATAAAAAATGTGTTATACATAAATTTTTGGATCATTTTCTTAGAAGTAATAATTTTAACCTGATTCGATACGTATCACAATTATCCCCTTTGGGACGAGCGTCTTTTACAGAATTTTTAATATTTTATCACCGGTTTTTCAAAACAGAAATTTTTGCCTTAATTTAATCCGGAAAATCAGGTTAAATAAGGCAAAATTTACAAGGAAAATTTACTGATGAGAATAATCACGGATTCTGAGCATCCTGCGCAGCATGTATACCGGTCGCTCATCCCCAAGGGGTTAAGAAGTTATAGTTTTTTTCTGTTTTCACAAAAATTCTCATTTCCACCCCCTTGGTCCGATTTGGCCCATTAACAAACTTGACAGAGATTTTATGCATCAGTTTGGAAGAGAATTGTGCAGAATTATGGAAGTTACTATGTCCATAAAAAAGTGATTTTTATATAAAGAGAGAGAGATTTTCTGCATCAGTTTGGAAGAGAATTGTGCAGAATTATGGAAGTTACCATGTCCATAAAAAAGTGATATTTATATATATATATAAAGTTTTGAACTGGGGGTTGTTTTGGGTTTTAGGGGTCATTGCATGATCGGCATAGATTTGCAAAAATTTTTCAGATATTCCAACATAGGGGAGAATCTAATAGGTAGTACAGCAGACTTTCAAATATCCGTCACTCAAGGGACCGGTGGTGTGGTGAATAATTGAAAGACAGTATAAGACCGTTACTAAAATTACATTTCTTTATTCACATGTAGAAATGTAATTTATAAATAAGAATAATTGAAAGATTTTTCTTTTGTTGTGAACTTTTGCTTATAAAAAGCATGATAAACGATAAGAAATCTATTTATCAGAGAAATTTAAAATTTTACTGAATAAATATGTAGTACCTGTTTCCTGATGTCAGTCAGACAAGCTTTTTACTCAAAATAATTACAATGCAGTAGACTTCCTCAAATCCACACAGCTTGAGACCAGAGGTTGTGCAGATTTTAGAATTTTGCAGATTTCTGGTTTATATTTTTTAAACATTAATTTGAATCAAATAATGCAATCAAAATTATAATGAAATCTTGCAATATAGTAAAATATTAAAATAAGTAAAGTAACTAAAATAGTACTGTAATTTTAAAAAATATTAAAAGGTCAAGTAAATAATTAATATTGTGTAATTAAATATGCATAATAAAGATGAGGTACATTTATTTTCCTTGAATTATTCAATGAAACTTGCCTCATAAAGGTACCCTATTAATTTACATCAAAATCAAAGTATGGAACTTTTATTTCAGGTTTAGCCAGTCTTAACCAAAAAAGCTGGATTACTACATAAATATATTGGGCAAAAAGATTGGGATTACAAGTGATATCAGCAATATCTCAATTTTTTTTTTTCAGAAATAAATATAAACTTCCTTCATAAAAACCACAAGTTCTGTCCTATTATCAAGAATTACAAATTAAAATACATACAGAATGATATAAAATTAAAAACTAATTTTGCCTGTACAACTGAACTGAAAGTTTCATTGTTTACATCTGTGACTTCCAAATTTTAGGCATTTGCGGATTTAAAGAGTCTACCGTATTGAGATAAAAAATGTTTATAATTGATTATAATGATATATCAAAATATAATAATGATTCAAAATAATGATATGTGTACTCAGGCAGTGCCATCGCTAAGACTTTTTATTGGTGGGGGAGAGAACCTTAAATTGCCAAGTTAAATTTCATTATTTGCCAACTCATTTTATAATTTTGCCAACTTACCACAGTTAGAAAATGTAAAATAGTTCTTATTTGTTAAAAGTTTAATAATATTCCAAATTAGTTTTGTAATTTTTGCCAAGTCTATCAGAAATAGAAGATATATTATAGCTTTTATTAAAGTTTTAAAGAAATTTGCCAACTAAGTTTGTAAAAGTGCCAAGTGTAATAACATTCGAATGTTTGGGGGTGAGGCTTTCTCCCCCCCCCCCCACCTTAGCGAGGCCCCTGTACTCAGGTTTATGTGCATTTGAATTTTCGTGTCTGATTAAAATAAAATACATACAAAAATAGGAAAGGGAGGTGGCGGTTGATAAAGTGGCAGATAATCGGAAGTTTACTGTACTTCTTACGAAAAGTACTTGAAAAGGCTTCACTAAAAAATACCTAGTGGGGACTATATAGGATAATAAAAACAGCCATAAAAAAAATAGATACAATTACTATTATTTAGCAATTCATTCAAAACTTCACTGTAATAAAGTTGTTAAGTTAAAAGTTATTTTGAGATATGGCAAAAAACTGAGCTATCCAAGAGTTTTATTAAATAAACGTTCACCCATTTTATTTTAAAAAGTTATCAAAATTTCACTGTACAATGTGTTTTATGAAACAAATTTTGAATTAATTATTGCAACTATTATACATACCAGAAACTAGAATGCATGATACGCAAGGCAAATTCACAATTCTTTGTAGACTCAGTTGGTACACTGCAACCTAAAATAATTATAATAATAATCATTAAATTTATTCATTAATAAAATATTCTATTTTTCCTTATTTAATACTTCTAGTTAAACTTTCATAAACTATTATTTCAAGCATGGCTAAATTTTTATTTTAAAGATATTTTAAAATGTATTGAATTCTATTAAACATGTTATTTTTAAAAAGAATATATACACAATATCATGAGTCGAACCACTGTGAACAACCCCTTCACATAAAACTATACTATACTAATTATAGAAACAAGAATTCACCTGCATCATTTAAGGTAGTAACCCCCCCCCCCCCTTCCCTTTTTTTTCTTTTAAATGCGGAAGCTGGGCTAACCTTCGATTTTGATGTTGGAAGGAGGTAATTGAAAAGAATCAGTTGAGAAATGACGACCATTGTGCTCACTCCAGAAAAAAAGGGCCACCAGGCATGAATTAATTAAAAAAGGTTACATTGTTCCCAAAAAGGGCACACTATTCTCAAAAAGAACTCTCGTGTCCTATTCAAAAAACATATTTTGAACTGGTTTATTTAGAGATCCCTGTTATAAACTACAATTTTGTGATATATTCCTGCAAACAAACGATGATTTTCATATTTTCTTGTGACTAATCCATGAATTTTGTGCCCCCCAACCCCACCTACAGACACAACTGGCGACACAGTAAGTTTCGGGATTTTTCCCATGACTTCAATATTTTCCAATAACTGAATGATTAAATTTACAATTCTTTTTCCAGCGATTATCAAAGTTTGCACTAGTTTCAGTGATCAATTGGCACATCTTGCAACAGATTGACAAAATTTCCAAAATTTTTCCCATTTTCCAAGCATTGGGAACCATAATGAAGGTTTACAATAAAATAAATTAAGATAATTATGTAAAATATTAAAATAATTTATTAATTTAATAATAAATGCTACATAAAATAAAATAAAAGTTTAATTTAAAAACCAGAATCAAGTTTTCTGAAATATTGTCAAACTAAAGTGCTTTCTTTTCCTGCTTTTTTTCATTAGAAATATTGTATCAACTCCCCGAAACAGAATATGCTTAAAAGTGTGACGTATGTCACAGAACAATGGAATTCTCTGCAGAACATTAAAAATTCTCATTTTCAAGAAAATTCACCATTCAATCGAAGGAAAAATCGCGAAACTGGTCACTCAATGGCTCGGGGATAAAAGAAAAAAAAAAACGCAAAATGCTTTAATCATTCATTTAAAAAGATTGCGAAATTCATAAATTGGTTGCGAGAAAAACTTACACAATTCATCAGTCAATCATGGAGATCGTGAAATTCTTCAGCCTGTTGTAGAAAAACATACAAAATTCAATGAGCAGTTGCGGAAAAAAAATCCTTGATTTTGGCCAATCAGTCGCAGGTAATAAAACCACGAAATTCATCAGTGCATCGGCGGAAGAAACTGCGATGATTTTCTCTAATCGGTCGCGCGAAAAAACCTCAAAATTTGTTTACGGTGCAAGGAAATTATCACGAAATTTGCAAGTCGGTCGTAGTTAAAAAATGGCGAAATTCATCGATCAGTAGTGGAAAAAACTTGTGATTTTCACCTAACGGTCTCAAAAAAAAGCCGCAAAAATTTGTCGGTTGGTACAAGAAAAATATTGCAAAATTTAAAAATCGGTCACAGGTAAAAAACACGAAATTCATCAGTGCATCATCAGAAAAAATCAGCAATTCGTCGATCAGTCGTGGGAAAAAACCAGAGATTTAGTCAAGCGGTTAAAAAAAGCAACAAAGTTTTCCTATCAGAAGGAAAAAATATCGGCGAATTCACGGATCTGTCGCAGGTAGAAAGTGAAATTAGTCAATCGGTCACACAAAAAAAAGCATCACTTTTATTAATCATTCACAAGAAAAGGCAGAAAAATTTGCCAATCAAAAGAAAGAAAATATTGCGGAATTTGCCAAACAGTCGCTTGTAAAAATACGCGAAATTCATCGATAAGTAGCAGAAAAAATGCACAATTTTCTCAATCTGTTGCAAGAAATTTCTGCAAAATTTGCTTATTTATTGGTACAGGGAAAAATTCACAAAATTCCCCAATTGGTCATAAGAAAAAATTCGAAATTTGTTAGTTGAACGGCGGAAAAAAAAAACAAATTCATCAATCAGCCATGAAAAAAAAAAAAAAAAAAAAATCTACATTTTTTGCCTTTCAGACGCAAAAAAGCGACAAAGTTTGGCAATCGGTAGAAAATAAATATCACGAAATTCGTCCATTGGTCAGCTAAAAAATTGAAATCCTTTAGTGGATAGTTTTGAAAAAATAAAAATAATAATAATCGGAAATTCGGCAATCTAATCAGCCACAAGAAAAAGAAAAAATTTGCCAATCGGTAAAAAGAAAATAAAATTCACCTACATAAAGCTTTAAAATTGTAAAAAATTACAAAATTCTTCATAAATTGCGGAAAAAATCCATGATTTTTTCCCAATCTGTCACAGAAAAAAGCTGGAACAATCATCAATCAGTCATCGGTACAAAAAAAACACGAAATTTGTGAATCAGTTGTGTGAAAAAAAAACTACGATTTTTGCCAATCAGTTGAAGAAAAATATCGCAAAATTCACCTATCAATTGCAGTTTTAAAAAAACACTAAATTCGCCAGTGAATTGTAGAAAATCTCAAATTTTTTTCAATCAGTCGCGGAAAAAACAAATTGTGAAATTCAACGATTGGGTTCGAAGAAAAAAAAAAAAAAAGCGAAATTTGGCAGTTGACAGAGGTAAAAATACGAAATATTGTGATAATCGTAAATCACTTGTTAGACAAAAACACGAAATGCACCATTTGATCAGGATAAAAGTGTAAAATTCGCCAAGTTTATTTCGTGTGTGTATGTCAGCGCTTTACAAAATGGCTTTTGTATTTCTATAAAAGATGCAATTGCAATTCTTCATATATAAGAAAATCTCCCTGTGTCTTTCTTTTTTATTCCCACAGAACATTTTTAATCAGCTGAAGTTCATTGCAGAACATTGCAAATATTCTACTTTGGGGTTTAAACTTTATTACGCAGAATTATGTATGAAATCAAGAAAAAAAAAAACAGATTAAAACCGAAACTAGTGCAAAATAGTAAACATAAACAACAGTTACAGTTGCAGATAATCTGAGACAGCTACTGTTGTGCTGTATTTTTATCTTAGAAAAGAATATAATAAACAAAAAAGCTTGGTTTAGAAATGTTTTGGAAAATGATTTACATCTGCAATGATGACCAGATTTTAGATGTTTGGAAATTTTAAGGTCCCCGATTTGAAGGAGCCTACTGCAAAATCAAATTTTAATAAAATGAAAGAAATATTTAAATTCTAAAAAAGGAAAAAAGGGTTTTTAATAATAATTTGCATTAACTTATTAAATTATGAACAGCAATTATGAACAAATGGCAGTTTACAACAACAAAAATATTTTTAAACTGATTTTTAATTTGCAAAAAATAAGCTTATCAAATGCAGCAATAAAAAAGTATTGCAGAACAACAGAATATAATGCCAATAACACAAAAGTGTAACATCACATTTGATTCAACACTAGCATTCACACTAGCAAATTCAACACTAGCATGTGACGTACTCATACCTAATCTACACAATCATTTTTATATATTTTGTGGATACATCAGTTTAGTTTTTCTAAACAATGATATTAATTATTACCATCTTTCTGCTTCATGTAATTTTCAGAAATCATTTTGAGAAAAAATAATAAGCAATTGGGATCTTCCATCTGCAGTACTTGATAAGATATTTTCAAGATTGTGGGATTCTGCACTTAAAAAAAAAAAATAATAATAATAATAATAATAAATTGGACATTCCCTGCGATCTTTCGTATTCAGGACACACGAACATTAGCCAAAAATCAGGAATGTGTAGTGAATCTGACATGATAAGCATGCCCCCCCCCCCCCACCCCAGAAGAAGGAAAAGTCGCACTTACTAAAATGTCAATTACTACCCATAACTTTAAATTATAAAATTTATATACTATAATAATGAAAACAGAAAAAAATATTGTATACAGGGGAGAGCGAGGTACAGTCGTGGGAAAAAAAAAAGTAAACACCCCTTGCTAACTCCTCAACAAATTATCGTAGAAGAAAGTTACTGGTACTGGACGATTGGAAATAATGTCTACTTTTAAATGATGTATATAAAATTTGCTTAGGGTATTAAAATATCTACATATTAAAACAAATCCAAACTTCATTTTTTTTCAATGGCAATACCCAAATTTAACAAGATATTTCAAATCTTCGGTTCAAACTATGCCTAAAAACGAAATTTCAAGTCATTTGAATGGTAAGTTTTTGAATTATAGACATTCAAAATTGAGTGCTTCTGATGTTAAATGACATTTTCATATTTTTATTTATATCTCCTGAAATTATGCTGCGAATGTGCTAATTTTTTTGTGTAGCAATAATACTAATATACCCAAACATAAATACGTTCAATTTGCAATTTTTATAATTTTGATGTGATTTATGAAATTAATATTAAAAAAAATTATGAATTGCAATCTACAATTTTTTTTGATGGATTTAGATTTGTCTTGCTTTATGGAAATCCAAAATTTCACATTTTTCTTCCAAGTAGTTTTCAAATTATGCTTAAAAAACAGCAAAATGATGGTTTAAGGGGCCGTTTTTGATAGAAATGAGTAGATATTTTGAAATTCCGTATGCTGTCCTGTAATCTAGCATGCTTCAATGACTGCTTGAGTGCCGCTTAAGGTGCCTTGATCAAGAAGGGGGCTCTCTCGGTTAACAATCGAGTACCGAACTTCAATTTGGATACAGCCCTTAAAATACGCTCGTTTTAAAATAATTAATTTCTCAGAAACTTATCGTACGAATTGCATAAAAATTTGTTTTTAGGCTAATTGAAGGGTGTAGAGTTCATTTATGCTGTCAGAATTGTGTACTGGTATTGAAAAAAGCAAAGTTATGGTTCGTTTTAATATGTAGATGGCCCCCTCAGCAAATATTATATGCATAATTTAAAAGTAACTTTATTTCCAATCGTACGGTACCAGTAACTTTCTTCTACGATAATTTGTTGAGGAGTTAGTAAGAGGTGTTTACCTTTTTTTTTTTTTTTTTTTTTTGCACGACTGTACAGTTGACCATCACTTTTTATTTTTAAATTTTTGAAGCTTTTCTTTTAGGCTAATTGATTATAGAACTGGATTGATTACTTATAGCCTTCAAAACAAATCATTAGCTCAGAATGAACCATTTTATCCCAACTGGTTGTTTTGAGCTTCTAAAAGTAAAATTTTTCATCATCATAGTTTTGTTTTTTTAGTAATTAAAGGTTATAGATAAATAAGATAAAACGGCTTTTTTGTAAAGATAAGGTACTTATTTTTATTTAATTTTGAAGTTAATATGCTTAAGAGAAAGCTTTAAATAACATTTTTTTGAGAATGTATTTAACTTCAACAGTGGCCACAGCGGACCATCAGCTGTTGGGGTAAAGTGGTCACCAATCTACTGTTACTGTAATGCAGAATTTTCAAAATATGTAATAATTGCTTATTCTCTACAAAGAAATGTTTTAAAGTAATTATTTAAGGGTGTATTCGAAAAAATATTTTTCCACCCTCAACAGCTCGAAATTTTCTGAGACATTTTCAGACTCATTTTTAAAAGTAAAAACATGAAACTTGCTGGGGTGATTTCTGAAGACATGTTTAACATGCCGTGTGATTTCATTTTCAGCTCAATTAATTAGAATTTGATTTTTAAACAATTATTTTCTCAGAATGACCATTTTTTTCATTCCCAGATCGCCCGCTTCGGAAAATTCGGTTCAAAATGCCAACTTTGACAGCGTTTTTTACAGTATTTTCTGCATTTATCAAAATATTAAGAAGCACCGCACATTATATAGTATCTAAATACGAGAATTTCCTAGTTTGATGCATTTGAGAGCAAAAATGAATTTTAAAATGAATCAGAAAATAAGCAGTTTGGATCGGAATACACCCTTAACTGTAAAATAAAGTAAACAAAAGAAAATGTCTATTTAAATATTTAAATGTAAGAAATATTTTGCTTTGTATTTACTGTTTTTAAAAAAAATTGGTACTTTTCCGTTATACGGATGCCATTGTCGCAAAATGAAAATCACGAGAATTTAAATATTTGAAAAATAAAAGAAAAAACATTGTTGATAGTAAAGTGAGCATTTTAAAAATATAACATTTGAAAATTACAGACTTTTACGAACTATTTTATTAAATCACTAATATATACTAAAAATAAGTGAACAAATAACTTTTATACGATAAAGTAATAAAATAAAACTCATATTAAACTGTTGACATAAAATTACAACTACCTTTTAGCACTGCACTAAACATTTATTGGTGCATTAGCATACATTTTGGCATGGTGTCTGTATAACGGAAAAGTACCAAAATATAAAAGTATCTTATTGATGGAAGCCTGTTATTACTAAAAGAATTTCTGGCAGGTTCTGAAATTTTATTACTCATTTTACATGTAAAATAAAACAAATTTGGTATCAAAACTTAATGGTTATTTTCTGTTGTTTATATCAGTTATCGTAAAATTGCCCTCAGATCCAAAAATATTTACAGAAAATTTCAGGTTCATAAGTAGTTTGAAGTTTCATTTTCAAATTTTAATGACGATGACTTTATTTTACTTGTTTTTAAAAACTTTCTGTTTTGTTTGAAAATGTTACAGCTTGCAAATTTGCATTATTATGTTATTTTGGGGATAAAGGGGAAATAAAGAGGAATTGAATTAATAAAAAATAAATTTATATTGTATTTCAATAATACTTAATAGTGGACCGTGGACCGCTGTGCCCCAGTGTACCCTGCTTCTGGGACACACTGGCCAACTTTATGAACGTATACAAATATTTTTTTTTTCCTTAAATTTATTTGAAACTATGTTCGGAAAAAATTCTGAGGAACGTAAAAATGTTTCAGGAATGCTCAAGAATATTTTCAGGCAGATTGGACTTTCCATTAAAGAGAAAAAAAAAAATGAAAAATGCAAAAGTGGTCCTCTGTACCCCAGTCTCCCCTATATTTTTTTGAATTATTTTCTTAATTATTCTTCTCAGTTGATGGATAAACATTTACAACGTCAGCTGAATCTGGTCTACTGAAAGTAAGGGGCTGTACATATGTAACATTATCACTCTAGGGAGAGGTGAAGGCCTGGCACTTGATATTGTATTGCAACATATATCGGGGGGGGGGGGGGCTGATATTGTTATCATTTTTCATCCAACCAAACTTGCAAGTGCAAGAAGGCAGTATCGCTTTTGAATGCATTATGTAACAATATACTGTTATTAAATACTTTTAAATAAATAGTAACTAACTCATTTACATGTTATAGGATAAAATTTATTTAATGTATTGATATTTTTATCGACTTCTTGAATCCGTAAAGTATGGGACTAATGCATAGATCACTGAAAGTGCATAAAAAGAATATAAAAGTAAAATAATTTTTAAGCGTTTATAAGGATATCATCTGGTGGGGGTGGAAGGAAGAGGGGTCGATGAATGATAATGTATATCTTAAAGGGGAGGGGGGGGTCCCAAAATAAGCAAAATGTGGTAACATTGTATATGCTAGCTCCTAACTAGAGATATGCACGGGTCGGGCCAGGCCCGAGTCCAGCCTATTTTCATTCCCGGCACTTCGGCCATGCCTAGTGATTACTCTGTAAGGGCCAGGGCGGGTCTTTACTTTTCTCCATAAGGATCGGGCCATGCCATAACTTATTTTTTCCGTACAGAGCCGGGACTGGTGTCATCATTTCTAGTCTTCACGCCCAAAAAATTTTCAGACCTGGTTTTGACCTGGCCCGTATGAAAATCACTGTCTCGGCATGGCCTGGTCCATTCAAAAGTCAGTAAAATTAGACCTGGCCCAAAAATCTTTGGAAGAAATGCATACATTTTTAAATCACCATTAGGTACTCTACAATTAAACATTAAAATTTATTATTTTTAAAGAATAGTAGATTTGTACGCTTATTAAAATATGGCTAAATTAAAATATACTGAAACGTGTGAAAAATAACCTGCCTATGACGGAATTTTAAACTAAAAAATGTGTTGATCCATGCAAAATGAATATACTAATACATAAGAAAATTACATATAATACATTTATACCTGCTAAGAGGGGAAATTGGCTTTAACTCATCTTTTTTTCTTCCCTGTGCAATTCTGTCTTAGAAGATTTTACTGTATAGCATTTTGCTGATTTTTAACACTTCAATACAGGAAATATGGATTAAATAGTATTATTAATAATTGAAACACTTGCATACAACAAATAGATTCGTTAAAAAAATAAATATCGCAGGCTGCACTTCAATAAAAATGCGCATTATAAACATGGGAAAAAAAAAAAAAAAAGCTAAAATTTTTTGGTTGGGTTCGGGCCGAACTTAATCTTTGTATCAGGCCGGGCCGAATTTTTTTTTCTAAGGGGCGGGTCGGGCTCGGGCTTGGAAATTTCGAACCGTGCAAACCTCTACCCTTAACTAATGCATTGCAACATTTTTTTAACACTTTTCTTTTAATATTATAGTGTTGCCGTTAAAATATGTAATTGTCCTTTTAATTAAATAACTAAAAAATCAGTAAAGCATCATTAATAATGCATATGAATGTCAATAAATTTAAAAAAAAATCTTATATACATCTTAATTTCGCTGACATGTGACTATCGAAAAAAATGACATATAATGTTTCACATGATCAATTTTAAAACAGAAAAAATATTAAAGTGGCATAAGAAGAGAAAATAAAGCAAACACTTACCTTTTCGTCTTTAGAAGATTTATCGGTTATGCTAAAGTACGCTTGCATCTTCACAGAAAGCCAAAGCATACACGAGAATATGGCTGCCGCTGCATGTTCTGTTTCTGTCGTCTCAGCAGAGGAGTAGACACATCGGTCGACGACGCAAGCGCAGATTACTTCCAGTCAAACATTCTTTTTCGCTTTTCAAAAGAGAGGGAGTGGTGGGAAATTCAATATGATACTGAGAACTGAGCGAGGAATTGAGATATTTCTGGCTTCTCGATTCTTGTCCAGGATGATTCGAAATGTTTACATTCGGACATAGAAGTGATACTTTCGTGATTTGGTCAGTAGAGGGCGCTTTGAAAAAAGCCAGGAAAAAACAGCAAAAAAGGCTGTGAACCGTATTTTTTAGTTTTCGGGAAATAATAACAGTGTTTTTTGCTGTAATTTTCACTGTTATTTTTTACAGTGTATAATATTGTGGTCAAACTTATTTAAAAATCTCTGCAAAAAAATGCGAACACAAGGAGTTAGAGTTAATAACTATAATTCTAGTTTATGAATTACGAAATTCTAGAAATCAAGTGATAATTTCTCGCAGTTTAAATAATTCGTAATATAACGTATCGTTTCATTTCATAGAAAATTATCGGCTAGAAAATCGTTATTATTTTGTCGATTCAGTTTACTTGTTTACGTTAATCGCATAACTCGGAAATCTATATTCTTGTTTAGGGGTTTACAAAATGACCACCAATTCGTTCTAGATATAAGCGGAATATTTCTTCTTTCAGTTCGATATAAAAATTATCCTTTTTTTTCTGTAGCTCTGCTTAGCATCAGTCTAAATGGCTTCTCAGGAATATTAACTTTTTTCCTACATTTATTTCCATTAATGTAAATTGCAATTATTTTCTTATATAGCTTTAACAGAATAAGCAAAATAATGTTTAGAATGTAAAATACTTTAAGTAGGTTTTTTAGGGGTTTTTTTCTTAAATTGCAAATTATTTTCAGAATGTAGTAAGCATTAGACATTTTATGTGATGCAACATCCAAAATATATCTTCACTGGAGGATATTTTTATAGTGTTTTTTAATTTGCATTAAATACAATTCATGTGAACTATAAATCCGTCAACAAATAGGATTGGCTTTGCATTACGCCCGATATTTTATTATTCTGAAATTCCCTACGTTATTTTTCGCAGCAATAAAAACATGTAAAAATGTGGTACGGTTTTTGCGAAATACATAGCTCCACATTGTCTGTTTCAGTATAATTTAAATAAAAAGTAGATGTTTGCAATAGAACTGTTATAAATTGAAGTTCTGTATGCATGAGCATAACACGAATTACTATTCAGGGAATTCTTCCCGAAATTGTATGTAGAATCAAAAAAAATAATTCCTTTCAAGAATTCGATGTTATTCATACATTTTGTTTCATTACTGCAATTTGCGAATTTTCTTAAATTTAGCTTAAACTGTATAATAATAAGAAAAAAACATTTCTCTAAAAAAAGATACACTTGTCTGTTTTTTTTTTCCTTACCTCAAATTATGTTCCGAAATAAAACTTAAATTTATTAATTATGTTATTTAATCATCAGATTAATTTGTGCTTTTTTAGATTTAAATTAAAAATAATTACAAATGAAATACCATTGCTGCCAAAAAATAAAGTTAATTTTTAATTTCGTTTGATATTTTATTATATTTAAATTTCCGATTGCATGTTTGAGAATATAGTTCATGCTTTGGGATTTGGAAAATTTTAAATTTAAGCTTAAGAAATAGTTGAATAAAATTTGTTTTGTCTGAATTTTATAAAGAAGGCTGGTTGTAAAATAAAGGTTAGACATAAAAATTCCGCATGCATGAGTTAATATCAAGTGAATTCATATTTTTGTAACTTTATTTAGCATGAAAAACAACGAACTAACTTGAGAATTCTAAGTCACTCGTGCATTTAACTTGAACTGACGTCAAATCATTCCACGAACAGTTATTTTTTAACTTTATTGGAATCAACAAGAATAGCCGCACTTGAGAATTCAGAGACAGAAGAATATTTACTTATTTTAATTCCAGTTATCAAATATTTTCTCATTCATATTTAATAGAGACGTAGCACCCTCAAAGGAGAACATTCCTTCGAGTATACTAGACACATTATGTAGGTTTTATTAAATTAAATCAAACTTCATAATTTAGTACGAATATTTTACATACTTAAAAAACCATACAAAGTTCCCATGATATTTTTGTTGAAATATTTTTAATTTGCGAATTTTAGTTTGCATTAAATATACTAATAAATAAAATAAAACCTCATCACCAAATTTATTTACCCATCATTTACTTATTATACATTATTTCATTTTATATTCCGGAGCAATAAAGTCACGAAGGAATATTTTTATGCTTTGTTACCAAAACATTTCGGATACATGCACAAAGTGTGCTTTAGTAGAATTTTTAAAATAACGTTTGTAAGTAAAAAATGTGATAATATTTAAAAAAAAATAACCCTTTGCATAAGTTAAAATCAAATCACTCCACGAAGAATTATTTTCATAAATTTATTTAGCATCATCAGAACTGGCTTTACCTAGGAATTCAATCTTATTTGTAATTTTTTTTTATATACACCATCAGTTAGTAATATTAAAAAAAAAAAAAAATCTTCTTCAATTTTGCCACTAATCCAGAGTATTTTTTCTTCAAGAAAATGGAACGCTTATGGAAGTCTTATTAAGTGAAATTATATTTGAGTTTGAAGTAATCCAAACAAATAAAAATAAATCTCTGTGTGTGTGTCTGGTTATCAGTGATAGCTAGCTGAATTTTGCGCACCTAGTAATCTAAAAAATTCGGTGAGGATAGTCCAACGCCGGCCCGAAGGCACCTGAGACTCAGAATTTTATTTATTTTATTTTTTTGTATTTAGCGACGATATTAATACAAAATCACAACTAACCCACATCAAAAACTGAATATTTTTCACTCCAAACCGTTAGAAGTGCTAGAGCATGGCCGGAAATCCGATTTACACAGTTGCGCGAAATGAAGAATGCAACACAGGGATTTTTTGTTTTTGTCGTTATTTTTTAACCTCGATTGAACACACCGCTTGGTATAGTTTAAAAGGAAAGACATATTCTGAAAGATCATACTTTTCTTTCTTAAGTGCCTTAGTTAGTTTAAAAAAATACTATTGTTAATCCTTTGAAAAAAATCAAAAAGTGTCGTTTTCGTAGTTCTCTTTTTTTTTCTAATACGCAGCTGTTTTCCTAGAGCACAATTTCGGAGGTTATGTTGAACACAAAATACGTAAGCAAAGCTGACACCTTTTTCTATTCAAAGGTGTAGGCG
The DNA here is from genome assembly GCA_963932465.1 of Maratus speciosus. Lineage (NCBI taxonomy): Eukaryota > Metazoa > Arthropoda > Arachnida > Araneae > Salticidae > Maratus > Maratus speciosus. Next base: position 62,044,550 of record OZ010788.1, read on the forward strand.
GTAAAAATTAAAATAGTAAATAAAAATAAAAATATTCAAACATAAAGCAAGCTTGAAAAAAAGAAACGCAAACAAATGTCATTGATGTCTCGAGTGAGGTGTCTGTTAATACGGAAAATATAGGGCCTGCAGAATTAGAAAAACAAGGGATACCTGCAGATGAGGTCAATATGTTGGATGAGTCTACGAGTGGTGAAATATATGGGGATCCGGCCTTACTCATTAGGTGTGGTGAGGGCACGCATGTCTCGGTAGTGCAGGAAACTGTGAATGGCATCTTGAATAATCCAGCAGCAGTGTCACTGTTTCATAGCAGATTGGTCAGAAACCATCGAACAATCATAATCAAGACTAACAAGATAGAGGAACTTACTAAGCTTTATCATATACTCATAAAAAATGAAAATCTTGGAAAATTAGCAGAAATAATTTATAAGAAATGCAAAACAAACAGACTCATAATAACAGGCATTCCAGCCAATATCCAAGAAACTCAAATAACACATCATACCAAGCAATATTATCAAAATGATAGTCTAAACAACAATATTAAAATCTGCAAAATTAAAAACAATAAAGCGGCAAGATCTTAACAACTTATAATAGAAACAGATCAGTACACAACGACAAGATTGCTAAGTGGAGGACAACTGCAAATTGGAACCCAAAGATTCAAAATTTCAATCTATAGACCAGTGATAAGGTGCTCTAACTGCCAACTTTACGGTTATGGAGCTCTTGCCTGCAGAAGATTACCTATCTGTGCGTTTTGTGCGCAGGTCCATCATACGGGAAATTGTATGAATATAACAAATTCTCAGATGGTGAATTGTACAAATTGCTTGGAGAGAATTGACTACGTGCCGCATGCGGCAGACTCATCAAACTGTCCAGTGTATAAAGAACAATTAGTACATAGGAACAACTTAGCAAAAACTTTAAACAAATTCCACATGAACTCATACATTAACTCCTTTACAAACTCATACATGAACTCTACTATTAATACCAGTGGACCAGGGTTGTCTATTAACCCACTTAACAGCTATATTGCCTACGATAATAATTTTATGACTGGTGTCTAGTGTAGTCTCCATCTATTGCTCTGTTCTGTAAATAGTCTTAACCTTCAACTTGTACTTTATCCAACTAATAGATACAACTAAGTGATTTATCTAATACTCAAGTAATTACATTCTGTTTGGTCATCTAGTGCTACTAGTGTTTTGTCTTTAAATATTCAACATTTGTAAAAATTTAAAAAAAATATTCTAACAACTTCAGATAAACTCTTAAAAACATTAAATTCAACTCTTAAAAACTTTAATCTTGCTCTAGTACGTTGTGGGTAACCGATAAACCCTCCCTATATGTTATTGTATTTATATATAGCTCATAGTAATTAATCTCAAATCTAGCTTAAAACTATATATATATCGTTCAGAAGGTTTAATATGAACGTGGATCTTATAGATTAATATATCAGTTCAACGGTCCTCCTCCGAGTTATGGGCAGTGAACAGGAGTGCTGGACATATAAATTCATTACTACAGCTATTGTAATAATATTATTGTAATTTTATCTTTAAATTTAGACTATTTTATCTTTAAATATTTTTAGTAATTTTTACCTCATATTTCTAGAGGGGCCAGCAGCTGACTGAAAAAAAACCGTCACTTAATTTTATTTTATTTTATTTTATTACAGGTAATAGTCGGTTAAAAAATACGAAATTAACTCTTTAAAAAAGTTTGTGTGCGTGTGTGTCTGGATAACCACGATAGCTAGTGTAATCTAGCGACCTAGAAGCCTGAAAATTTCGGTGCAGATAGCCCAACGCAGGTCCGAAGGCACATGAGACTCAGAATTTTATTTTTTTTAATATTTAGCAGCGATATTCATTTGAAATCACAACCAACTCACATAAAAAAGTAACCCTTTTCATTCCGAACCCGCGCAAGTGCCCGCGCATGTCCAGCATCCGATTTACACAGCCTAGCGAATTGCAAAATTCAACACATGGATTTTTGGATGGGTTTTTGCGTTATTTTTTAGCCTCGATTGCCCACACTGCTTAGTATAGTTAGAAAGAAAAGATATGTTCTGAAATATCATACTTTTGCGTTTTAAATACCTTAATTAGTTTGAAAAAATAGTATTGTTTGAAAAAAATCAAAAAGTGTCGTTTTCGTAATTCTTTTTTTTTCTTTTTCTATACGGCACTGCTTTCGTTTGACACAGTTTTGGAGGCTATGATAAACACAAAATATGAATGCAAATCTAAGACGTTCTTCTTATCAACGGTGCAGTCGGTTTCAAAAATACTAATTTTAACTCTTTAAAAATATTTGGGACAACAGGACACTTTGGGCCTTACGGTCCTTTCTCTACGATAAAAGTAACGAAAAGTCTATATACAATGTTTTCAGAGCAACTCTGGAGACCGGATTCATATCAGTTGTTCAAATCAATGTTCGGAACAGTAAGTATTTTTTTTACAAAATAAAATGTATGAAATTGTCGGGAAAAACACTAAAATCTGGGTGTTTCGGTGCGGTTTCCATCGCCTTTGCCTCGAGTTGTATTAGTAAATAAACAATTTTTTTTTCATGCAATTTTTAAGAGTACTCGGGTACAGTCATATTTATAACCTATTTAATTTTCAGAGAATTTAGACGAAAAGAACTATTTTTTTTTCTTTTGCTAACGGAACCGAGACAAAAACAAGAAAAAAAGCGAAAAGAAAACTCTTCTTTTTCAATTAGATATCAATATACTACATTTTAGCCAATGTTCGAGTATTGATTTGGTTCAGGTATAATCTAATTTAGGGGAGAAATATCTATATCGAAAATTAAAAAAAAAAAAAAAAATCCGATTTTTCACACAATCAGTGAACATCAATTTTGTATAATGTATACAAATCTTTAACCATTTAGACAACTATAGACTGAAATTTATTATATTTTGTAACAAAAGGTTAAATCCTGTTACTCAAAAGAAAATGATTTCTTTCACCCTTAAAAATAATTACTTTTTTTTTTGAGATTTTTTTAAGTATAAATTCAGACAATATCGAGATCAACATATTTTTCCACGAAATTTTAAAGAACGTTTGGATACAGTTATATTTAAAACCGATTGAAGATTTCGAGATTTCGAAATGCAAGAAGCATTTTCTTTTCAGTACTTTTCTGTTGCCCGGGCGCCAGAGTTATAATTACATATGTATGTATATCTTATATACATATATAATTACACTACTTGGAATGAGTGAAAGCTTTTCCAAAACATTTTATTAGAAGATTTATTTTAGTTAACAAAATTAATTTATTAGCAAATTAATTGTTCATAAATTAAAAAATATATATGGATATTTAATTAAATTATTATCAAATATATTATTAATTTATTAACAAAAAAAATTACATAAAATTATTTTAAGAACAACTGTATTATTAATTTATTAATTAAATTTTTATCTGCAAAAGTATTTTTTTGCAAATTAATTTGTTGCCAAATTTAGTTTTGATAACTATGTGTTTTTCCGAAATGATTTCAAAATTGATTCATTCATACGTTTGACACGTAATTTGCAATTCATACAAATTTATCAGTAAGTTGTGTAATCTCTCCTAGCACTTAAACTTATGGGGAAATGCGCCATCTCTCCTAAGTAGCAGATGCTCTCCTATTCAGCAAACTCTCAACAAACTCTCCTATTTTGGTAGGAGAAATTGCGCGGCGTTTTATTTAAATATGGATGGCCACTTCTAAAATGAATTGTTGGCGTTCGTATACTTAGTCCAGGTTAGTAGTTTATAAGAAATCGTTTAAGTTCAAAATATTTTGTATTGCTGACGTTCTATAAAACTTCTGACGAACAGTTATGAAAATTCAAGCACTTACTTTGGAAAAACAAAACAAAATAGCAGTGCTTTATCCAAGACGCTTGGAACAATCAATATGCACATTCACGTAGACACTGCATTAATGCTGCTGTACAACTACATGGAGTCGCTGCCCGCACACTCTATTCCTTCCCGTCGAATCTCTTTGTGCGCAATCTCTCCTACCGCGCGAACTCTCCTCGCTTTACGTTATTTATTCATATATAGAAGCTATATGTACACATATATATATGTGTGTGTACATATACAATATATATAAATGTATATGTATACATACATATATATATATATATAACACCGGCGCCCGGCAAACCGAAAAGTACCTTCTTTTCTTATGTTAAAGGACCCAATGCGAAAAAAAACAAGTTGCGAACAAATATGCGAGCGGACGGACAGACAGACAGAAGGACCTAACGACGGCTATAAGTGCTACGTATTTATATAATTACGCACGCACTTAAAAAGCAAGAATAAAATATGATTTTTAAAAATAGATAAATACCTTTTTCAAATTTTTTGCACGGACTGCAAAAACCGTTATATTTATAACTGGTAAAAATTTCAAAGAATTCAAACAAAAATAACTTTTTTTTTCTTTTTTCAAATCTGAAACGGACCCTACTTGAAAAAAGGTAATTTTTTTCCTACGAGCGCTTTTACAATTAAATATGAATATTTTTTTCTCGATGGTTTCATTTGAAAATATATATTCAGACAAAATCGAGTTAGAGATATAAACTCATACAAGTTTGTGTTTCATTTAAGGTTATTCACGGGTCCAGGCAACAGAAGGCGGGTCAGTTAGTAATTATAAGATAATTTGTACGAAGAATGATAAGTATCATTATAATTTTAATTAAATATATTGAATTATTTTAATTTAATATCTTTTATTTATTTGAATAAAATCTAAGTGAAAGTGAAATAGAAATTCGTCAGCAAACAAAATTATAGTTTAAATACACCTATTCTTTTTTTCTTCGTTTAAATTTTTCACTTCAAATTGTATATAAAAAATATCGTGTAATCATTGCATATTTTGTCCGTATCTCATAATGAATAGCTACATAATGACTGTTTTAATGGACTTTTAGCACAGTCTTAGTACAATCAAACTGTATGTGGTAACAAAACAACACTTAGATACTAAAATTCTACATGCATCAGCTTATGTCAAATTACTCTACTGAGAATTTTCTCTGTAACTTTATTTAGCATGAACAGAAATAGCGTCTCTTGATAATTCAATGTTACCCGTACATTTATTTCCATTAACGCAAGTTAGCAAATGTTTTCGCATTTAGTTTTAATATTATAAAAGAACGCATTTGTTTGAGAGTAAAAGACAATTCTTAATCTTAATTAATTTAAGAATATAATAAGAATTCTTTATAGGGAAGACTAGTGGCTCATGGAAAAAGTGGAATTTCTCATAAAATAAGTTTATTAAATAATCAGGCTTTCGCCAACACATAGAAATACCAGCATTACACCGTCGCATGTACTGAATTTTTTTTCGAGACCTGGTTCTAAAGTAGAAAGTAAAACAAGCTCAATGTATTTCATTTTTTTGTGTGTATGTGTATGTTTAATAAATACTTGTTTTAATGAATTATTAACTCTGTTTATTACATACGATTGTGAATCTTAGTCAATATAAATTTGCAATCTTCGTAGTGTTTTATTGATAATTTGACAACGCACGATAACAACGATATACAACTATATGCAACTTAAAAAGGTACGTGTACTAATGAATTATGTGAGATCGGGGAACCAAAAAGTGATTATCTGTAAAATTTATATTAAAAGATACATTTTTTTGCTCAAAACACTTAATGAGCCTTATTATTTTACACCAATTAAAATTAATACATTTTTACCAAATTAATTTCCAATAAAGATCTCAATCAATATTCTTTTAGTAAGTTTTACCAAGTTAGAAAAAAAAATTAATTCTTAAAATAATATTTTGTTCAGTGAATTTAAACTAATGCCCATATAAATCTTGAATTGGCTTATTTGAGAAACATTTATGGATTTTTATAGTGACCCATTAGACACAGGGCTTGAAAGAATTAGAAAAACGTGTATGTTTGAAAATTCAGTTTACAGCACTGGAAATGGATTATTTAATTTTGTTTATATTCAAGTTCCAATTAACCAGTTAGTGGCACATATCTTTAATATACATTTCAAGGATTAAGTTGTCACAAACTTTTTTTGCATTAAAATATTATAGTATAATTTTTTGAAATGATGAAAATGTGTTTAGTATAATTTCTTAAAATTTCTTCTATTGTTTTGGTACACTCATTAGTTATTATTATTATTATCATTGTAATTAAAATTGATTGAAATTTTTATATTTTATATATTAAAAATTGTATTTAAAGAGATCAATTCAGTAAAAGTTTCAGAGTGCCGTATAATTACTTGACTTTTCCTCAGCAATATAAATATTTCAGTAATTTCCGTTAATAACTTTTCCTTCTCTGTTTATATAATTATGTGGAAAATTACCCTAAAATCGCCATGTTATATACTAATAGTTAAATAATTGAGAAATGGGTTAATTCTACTTTTTTGTCTAGTATCTTCGGTATGTGTGATTCTATTTTTATAGCAATAATCTATAATTTCTTTTTTGTTAGATTGTACAAAGCAAGTTTTTCTTTTACATATGCAGTGGGTGTCCAAATTATTAGTTATACTGCAATTTTGCTTATTTTTTTAAATTGTGCACAAAGACAGATTGTCATTCTTGCACAGGTATTCGCTATGACTGTAAGCAGAATAAAATCTAAACTTGATACAAATTTTATCATAGCGAACCAGAGGAATTGAAATTATGGTCGTCGAGGATGACTAGGCTTCGACAAAAATCAGGGGCATTTGACTTGAAAATATGCAAAATTGCACAGTAAAATTGAAAAGAATCATAAATGAAGCTGACATTGCCAGAGCAGCAAAGCTACGTGTTACAGAACTTGGGTTTATATGCCGCAGACAACCTAAGAAACCCAAACTCCAGCTACGAAATTGAAGCGTTTGACTTCGGCCAAACAACATCAACACAGGACCGCTAAGACTGGAAAAATGTGAGTAGAGTAGTTTCTTTTTTCTTTCCTTCTGAGTACTATACAGATCTCAATTTCCCACAATGCCCCTCTGAACTAATTTTCAGTATTTTCAGGTTTGTTTCTCGGATGAGTCTCACATCGAAACAATGCTGGCTTCATTTGTTCGGCGCAAAAATGACGAAAAATATTAACTCTACTATATTGCAGAAACCGTCAAGAACCCACTTAAGGCAGATCATACACTGAACAGACAAGCAGACAAAAACGCCAGACACGCGACAAATTGTAGCGTTCAAACCGGTTTTTTCTTTATTATCAGGGTGAAATGTCTCTTGACTTACGGTTTTCTATCGCTTGTTTGTTCAGTGTGTGATATGCCTAAGATCTTCATTTGGTTTGTCATCAGTGGAAAGGGTACATGCCGTCTTTATATCATGGATGGCATGGTGAATCAGGTCCAGTGTAAAAAAAAAAAAAAAAAAAAAAAAAAAAAATGGAAGGAATGTTGATCCCCCAACTAAAGGTATGGTTTCCCGATACCTCCAAATGTATCTTCATGCGTGACTCACAGCCTTGTCATAAAGCGAATATAATCACATAATTCTTAACTAAGAAGAACCTCAATATTTTGGCATGGCCAATTCTTCGAATTTCAGACCGGTCGACAATACCTGGAAGCTCATAAAGCAGGAAGGGTCAAAAGAAAAAGCGACAAACAGAAGAAATTTGACACAAGCCTTGATTAAGGGGGGCTGCTCATTCAGCTTCCGATTTCCCTGACTAATGTAATGTCTATGGGCATTGGATGCATTCGTATATTTAAAATATCTACTCGGGAAATTAATATTTTTAACTTCTATTTTATGTGTACACTTCCTAAAACATGTCTTTTTTTACTTTCTTCTATCTTTACAAGAAGAAAGTATTGGATTCATGAAAATTATCGAATTCCGGTTTTCGACGGATTTACAGGTTTTAGGGGTCAGAGATTCCAAAAAACATGTTTTTACAAAATGTCTGTCTGTGACTCTGTGAGTCTGTCTGTCTGTCTGTGTGTATGTGACACAAATTTTGTGGGCACTCTATCTCAAGAACTAATGCACGGGATTTAATAAAAATTCATATTCAGTGAGTCCCTAATACAAATTGATGCTGATTAGTTTTTGGTGTAAATCGCTCAACAGGGGGCGCTGCTATGCTGCATTTTTCACGATTTTCGCAATACCTCTATCTCAAGAACTAATGCACGGATTTTGATCAAACTTCAGATTTTGTTAGTCCTTGATATGAATTGATGCTGATTACGTTTTGGTGTAAATCGCCCAACCGGTGGTGCTGTTATGATGAATTTTGTAGGATTTACACGATTTCCCCAATAGCTCTATCTTAAGAACTAACGCAAGGATTTTCATCAAACTTCCGATTCAGTTAGTACTTGATATGACTTGCTACTGATTATGTGTTGGTGTAAATCACCCAGCAGGTGGCGCTTCTGTTCTGCCTTTTTCGCGATTGCCTCAATAGCTCTATCTATAGAACTAATGGACGAATTTTCATCTAACTTCAGATTTAGTTGTATGTTGACACAAGTTGTTGTTAATTAGGTTTTGGTGTTAATCACCCAATAGGTGGCGCTGCTATGCAGGAACTTCCCGATTTTCGCTATAGCTCTATCTCAAAAACTAATGCACGGATTTTCTCCAAACTTCAGATTCAGTCAGACGCTGACATAAATTGTTGCTGATTAGGATTTGGTATACATCATCTAATAGATGGCGCTGCTAGGCAACATTTTGCTGGATTTAGATGATTTCAGCGATAGTCATATCTCAAGAACTAATGCACGGAAATTCATATCTTTAGAATCCTCATGAGATGCATAGATTGCCATTTAATTTTGCCAGTGTGATAGCGAATTTTGAAGTATTAACATGTATGAGATAGAAGAAAGTTTGGGATTGGTACATCCGACTAGTTTTTCTTAGTTCTCAAAATATTTCTAAAGTATAGACTTAATTTTATAGGAAGTGTTAAAATCTTATTCACAGTTTGCCCGCTTTTAACGCATAAAATATTAAATTCAGCATAGACTTTAAAAATATTTTGAAAACTAAGAAAAAAAAGAGACATCCTTTAAGAAGAGTACACAGAAAAAAGATGTCAAAAATATGAATTTCCCGTGAAGATATTTTAAATATATGAATTCATCAAAATCCTTAGACTTAACATTACGGAGTAGAATTCCGAAGCTGAGCGACCAGCCCCGTTAAGATCTAGAACCATGATGAGAAACTTAAGGAAAATGTAAAAAATGTATATAGAACATGCCAAAAAGAATACCTTCTGTAATCTCTACTAAGAGAGATTCGAGGATCTATTTACGAATTGCTCATGAAACACTTGTATTTCACAAGTTTTTTACAATGAATTTCTATTTTATGCGCGAAAGCTTGTTTTTATTTTTAAATCGTAAGTATACTATCCAAATATAACTAAAAGTGTTTAATAATCTACCTGTAAACAAAAATAAATAGCTTTAAGTTCGTCACAATGTACATTTTAGGCGTGTAACTAATAATTTGGCCACCCACTGTATGTATAAAATAAACGGCAAGTGCGAGTATTAATCGCGCACAGAGGGTTCCGTACGATAATATATGAATTAGTAAGTGTATTATTAAAAAAATACCGTTGCTAAAAGAATAATAAGACTTTGTAAAAACTATACAACGTAGGGTTGGGTATAGCTGTATAGTATACAGGGTGCAAAGGAAAGTCCCTTTAACCTGAAAATACTTGCGAAGGGAGAGAGCTACAGCTATACAAGTGAGGTACTGGTACAGTAAAGCCACTACGCCCGACCTAATGCAAACGACAGCAACACCCGCGGCGAAATTTGGAAGATAGACATTGCAAATCGAAAAGAAAAGTGGTAGAGCAAATTTTCCAATTAGAAAGTTCTGGAGCATCAATTAATTAGTACAGAAACGACATTTGGTTCACAAGGATAAGATAAATCGTCGCCTGCATACCCACAAATGTTCGAAATCGATGAGCGACGATTCTACTTTGCCTATTCACATTCCGGAAATGCAGCAGTGCACAATTGCAAATTGTGACGTTGTACTGTGCTGTAATGTCTGTAAAGATTTAATTTCCAATGCCTTTAAAATTTTAGAATAAAACCTTTCAGGGCAGAAGAATTCTGTTCGTAAACTAATAAAATAATTGACTGACACCAGAATATGCAAACGAATTTCTCAGAAAACAAAACCCCGCTAATTTGCACTTTCATTACAAAAGCAAAATTTTATTAAAATATTTATGGTACCATATGTCAACTTCGGAATTAAAATTAGGTGGCTAGACCGTCTAGTCACCGCCCTTGAAAGGGCTAAATCTATGTCGCCGTATTGAAGAGGCTTGCAATACACGTTCCATGCTGAGAAATGTGCATGCAGAATTACTCTCACGAACACAAACGTATATTGTGAGCAATGGAGAACTTTTCGAACATACTGAATATTAAATTTTTATCACTGTTACAGTTTGTCTTTTTTTTGTGTGTGTGTGATGTTATCAAAATGTATTGAGATAAGTACGTATTTATAGCATAAATTGTGCGTATTTCTTTATACTTCTGACTATTCCATTCAAACGTTTACAGAAAATTGAGTGCATCGATTTTGGACATTTTTGGGTAAACAGGCGAAGATTTATCTTATCCATATAAACCAAATGTCCTATTCCATTAATTAATTGATGCTCTAAAATTTTCTAACTGGAAATTTTGCTCTATCACTTTTCGTTTTCGATTCGCAGTGGCTATCTTCCAAATTTCGTCAATAGGGGGCGCTGCTGTCGTTTTCATTAAATCGGTCGTAGTCGCTTTACTATACCGTTCCCTCACTTGCATAGCTGTAGCTCTCTCCGTTCACAAATATTTTCAGGTTAAAGCGACTTTCCTTTGCACCCTGTGTACTAGAAAAGTATAAATGGATATATCATGAAAGTTCAAAGATATATGGAACCTAAATAATAGCAAATATACCTATTCTGCATATTTGGTATTTCATTTAGGTTTTTAGTTAACCTTTAAAGACATAGTAGGTGTATTGAGAGAGCAACTCAATGGAAACTAGTCGCGAATCCCATAGTATTTATGTGATTAATCCTCATTAAATTAGTCTGTTTATAACAATTTGACGTTTATTGCTTTTATACTGCTATTGGGTATTGCATTACATAAATATATCCGGAGAATAGAGTACGCCGTTCCTGTCATTATGTATGTCCAAACTGTCCGTGTCTTTAAGGGTTATTATCTCGGCTAATTATCGACGATTTTCCCCGAAATTCATGATCAACAATGATTTTATACTTCTGCTACGATAGGTATCTCAAGCTCTGCTCAACACTTTTGCTGAAGCCCGTAAATCGAAATTTGAGTGTAACGGAAAAGGGCGATTTTTTCAAAAACTATGTGACCTAAGGTAATCCCTATAATTTTCCTGCAAGGTTTAAATTAATGTCTACAACCTATAATTTTTTCAGAATTTTACTTTCAATATATTCGGAATTAGATGGGGGGGGGGGGGGGAGGTAACACATTTTGGCACTACATTTTCAACCATAACTTTGAAAATATAATACCTAAAATTAAATGAAATATTTTTTTTTATTTCAGCGTTACGAAAGCTTTCACACGATACCCCATACGATATACAAAGAAAAGATTTTTTTTTTCAAGTAACTTAATTAGCCCCTATACATTTTTCCTAAATACATTTATGAATATTTATTAATCTGTAAAAATGTGGGTCAATAGTCTTTATTACTTCCCCCAATTTGAACTTTCCACGTTGCATAGTTTGCGAGTAAAAGGGCTGTGACAGACAGACACAGGAGTGATCTTATAATGGTTCTGTTTTTACTTTTTAAGTACGGAACCCTAAAAAGTGAGTTTCGGAGATAAAAATAATAAAATATATTATAATGAAACACGCATGATTTTTTGTAATTTTGTTTCTACATATTTGTTCAAACTTATAAGATTTTTCATATTATTATTTGAGATAAAAATTAGTGAACACAATCCTGAATCACAAAATACCTTCCGCATCCACACAATGAATAATGAATTATTTATTTTATTGTATTTATTTTATTTTATTTATTTTTAATTTTGTTTCAACGTATGTTTTCCTAAATTTATATGATGCAGCTGTGAAATTTGTGTATGATTTATTCATCATTTTCTAAAGAAATATTTTTTACAAGAAGAAAATATTTTATTTTCTTTTACAAAAGTTGTTTATAAATGAACCACAAAAATCTACTAAGAAAATTCGAAACTGCATAGAAATCAAAACAAGAAAGTAAATAACGAATTTAATAACATAAAAAGCAAAAAATAACAAGGAATAAATCTAAACGTGAGATATAATGTAATTATACTTAAAAATGAATGAAATATAATATGATACTTTATAAATCACTTCTTTATTTAGATTAAAAATCTGTAACTGTCAGCCAGGTATCGGTCCGGATAGCCTAACAGGTAAGGCATTGGCACGCCACGCCAAGTATCCAGGTTCGATGGACATTTTTCGCTCTGTTGGAATAAACTTCAACTGTGCTACTCCAGCCTTGAATATATTTTAACTAATTTTGAAATAAATTTTTGATACATTAATTTTGACTTTTATTAAATATATGTATTGCAGAAAAAAGGAATGTTTCTAGTATTATTTAAAACTGCAAAATTTCAAGTTATTTTTCAATTTTGGTAATAGAATGTTTCCCAAAAGAGATAATATACTTTATATTGGCAGCATATAATATTATAAAGAAATTATATATTATGTAGAAAATATTATTAAAAAGTATAATATTGGCATTTATTTTGAATTCATGTATAATATTTCTTATTTTTACGTTTACACCAGAATTTTTATGAAATAAAAGTAACTTGTGAAATTTATATATAAAAATATTTTGTACATTAGGAATAATAAAAAAAAAGATTAATATTAGAGATGTTATATGTAACTGGCATTTTAATCGGACGGAAAATTTAACAATCATACACATTTATATTTTCCGAATGAGCTAAATTTAAGATATATTGAATAATGAGATGTTTTACAATACGCTAAAAATTAAAAAAAATTAAAACTTTTTTTTTCTGTTTATAAAATAAATTATGATAAAATGAGTGATTCTTATACTATTTACTTTAGCCCTTCATCAATCATGTAAGCTTCTTTGAGTATGAAAAACTACACTAAAGAAACATATTTTGTTATTCACAGAGCATTTTGAAGGCATTGACAAGTATCTTGAAAAATTATGTTTGTAAGAAAAATATTCCCTCCATCATATCTTGTCTAAGAAAGTTTATTACACAGATCATTTATGATATAATATATGTATTTTTCTTGAAAAATGAACTACACAAAGATAAGGAAAAGAAAACAACAAGGTTCAAAATAAGAAAAATATGTACATATATTTATCATGCACATTTTTCTCTTCAATAATTATAAAAGAAAAGACTCACAATTCATTATTTATAGGGGAGACTTGGGAAGGCTGACACCTTTTTTAGAAAATGATTTTTTATTTTTTAAGTCTTAAACCTAGAATAAAGTTTCACATATCATTGTATTCGTTATACAATCGAAATATGGGCTCAAGGCTCCCCACATACGGAGCACTACACAGAAAACGAAAAATCATTGCGCACAGCTTAGATTATGAAACACTTTCCAACACATTTGTAGTAATTCTACCACTATATGGGAGGATTCACCTACTTTATTTTGTAGTTAATTATTTTTTAAGAGAAATAAAATCCGTTAAAAAAGCAGCATAAATTTATGCTAAATGGTTAATTATTATTAAAAATTAATTGTGAAGATATGATGCTCAAGCAAACTTGCTTAGACGAAAACGCAAAGCACAAGAGAAAAATTCCGTTTTTAAACAGTTTTTTGTCGTACCAGGTATAATTGTATAGTAGGATGAATCCAATTTAAAGGTGTAAGATATTATTCCGTGAAATACAGGTTCCAGTTTCATAGAATTTAATGTTATATTTTTCACCCCGATTTAGAAGTCGCGTTTTGTGACACTTGACTTGGAAACACCAGCTGTCACATAGTTTGGATTCATCTCACTGTATTAATCTTGGTGAAGTTTGTCTACATACCTTCCTAAAGTTTTTCGATCAATGCTGTGTTCTTTTGTTACCGCAGGTACACTTTCCTTTAATCAGTTAACTATTTTCCTTTCTATCATCTCATTTTACTGTTGCTTTCCAGAATAAATTTACTTTCTTTTACAAAAATAACCATTACCATACCATACATAACCATAGCCAGATTAACATCTGGCAATTTCAATCATATTTCTCGACAACCTACAAGCCGCATATCAAGAGGGTATCACCCGGTCAATTCAGTATCGCAGTATCTTTGTCCTTCTGTCTGTGGTATATGATATTTTCCTTTGTATTAAAGAAATTTCAGCTAATTTTTTTAACACTCCATTTAATACTTTTATACTATATTAATTTTAGAGGAAATCATGTGAATTGAAGTCTCAACTATTATTTGCATAAAATGTGGTGGATCTATATAACACATTTGCGGAACGTTGAATTTACAGATTATACAAAAAAGACTTTTTCTTCTAAGTACAGCATACTTAAACTCAATTCTTTTCTTCAAGGGATCCCAAAGAAATAGATGATTGTTCTATCCCTGCTTTGTTTGATTATCACTTCGCTGCTGACATAACGCATAGATCTACGTTATGAAGCACGTACCTCTTCTGATGTGGAAATTTCATTTATTTTTCTGGGCTTTTTTATATTATTTTCTAAATAAGGAAATAAAAATTCAAAAAATTAACATGCTAAAATTTTCCGTCATAATTTACAAGTGAATAAACCAGAATGATATAGCACTTTCAGTAATTAAGGAAAAAATGATTCTTCTTTCATATAAAACCAACCTGTTTTGCAAACTGAAAGAGTATATAACAAACAATGTACCGCAAAAGTTAGTATTAAAAAAAATCACAGTTCAAAAGAAAACAAAACATATCTTACCTAAAAATAAATGTTACATGTTAAAAATATAAATTTTATTTAAAACTTCTTAGTACTTTCAAGCCTTTCCAGGCTCTTCATTAGAGAATATTTTAATAACTAACTGTTGTTTATTTATACAATCACGTCAGCTCGTTCTGAAAATGAGAGAGCAAATAATTATTAGAGTTGAAAGTAGAAGTGGCAGTTCCTTGGATTTAACTTAATTAGAGAAAAATATATATTATTAATAATCGCCTCTTAAGTAAAACAGTGAACTTTTTACAGTTAATATTATGTATTTTATGTTTGAATCTAGGTGAAAAATTGTGTTCCCTCTAATGATTTTTTTAATACGCAAGGAATTCCATTAAAACTAACGCACTGTAAGATAAGATAAATATACCTTAATTTAGGAAAATATAATATAACGACGAACGAAATTATACTTTAACTTCTTCCTAGATACCAACGATTCCAAAAAGCGTTTTAAATCTTTTGAATTCCCAGAAAAGAATATATTTTTGAGATTTAAAGGATGTTCTCAAATCCAAAAGGGCAAGTTTCTGACATAAGTTTTAATTTATTTTTGAACTAGTTGGTGTTGTTATTCAGAAACTATGTAATTGAGCGGGTATTTTTTTTCATTTTTTTGCAAACGCAATAGATATTTCAGAAAATAGTGTCAAAGTGGGCATTTTGAACCGAATTTCCGCGCGGAGGATAAAGGAGCAAAAAGAAAGGTCGAAAAACGTGTTTGTCACGTGATCGAAATCGCTTATAACTCAATAGGTAATTGATTGATCAAAAATTGAAAAAAAAAATTCAATTCCAAATCGCTTCCATGGCCAGGCTTTCCAATTTTGTACCTTTCCATTTAAAAATGAATTTGTAAATGTGTCAAAACGTTTTGCGCTTATTAAGCAGAGCAGTTAAGAACAGCCTTAAGGAAGCGTTTCTAAAAACAGAGGGTTTTTTTTTTTTTTGCTGATACCGATTTTTGGAAACGTTTGTGAGTAGTTATCTAAATATATCGATCAGTTTTCTTAAACCAGAATTTCTCTAATTAGGTACTATCAATTTTCGAGTAAGAAATTTCATGTTGAACAAGTATGTTTTACAGACAAACATGATAATTGAACAGCATGAACATTAATATAAAAATTTGTATTATTTCGTTACTCTTGCCATAATTCCATTACCTAGCTGAAAATGTTTAATTGAAAATTGATATAGACCCAGCTAAAAATGAACTGCAGAAATTCTATAAAAAATCTGCAGTTGGAAGACTGCAGTGATTTGGCCAATTCCACTACAGATATTTTGCGGTCAATACAACCACAAAATTACTGCAGTTTATTAACCGAAGTAATTTCGCAGTTGTATTGACCACAAAAATTCTACAGAAAATTTATAGTTACATCAATATTAAAAATTCTGCAGTAATTTCGCAGTTCCATTGACCGCAAAAATTCTGTAGTGGAATCGGCCAAATCACCGCAGTTTTCCAACTGCAGATTTTTTGTAGTTATATCGACCTCAAAAATGTTGTAGTTTTTTTACTGAGCATCGTTTCAAATCTGGTTTCTATAACGTTATATGCTCTGGAGTGAAAAATTTGTTGAAATAGAAAAGTCCTAAGTAAAAAATCTCAAACATTTGTAGAATGCTTTAAGTTTATTGTGTGGCATGTTTACTTTATGAAAGCAATTGCATGTCGTTGGAACTGTGTAAGTAGCAAGTTGTCTGTCAAAAAGCACACATTGCAATTGGGAGGGGGGGGGGGATTTTGAGGCTGCCGAATTCACGGTTGGCAAGTGTGGCTGCTTGATTGGGCTGGGCAATATGTCTAGAATTAATATGATAAATTGGCATCTTTATATCATGGTATCTTGATATATCAATTTAGGAAAGTGCCCTCGGGGAGGAAAAGTGGTGTGCGAGCAGCGGTAAGTGTATAAAATGATTAAGCGGTCACAGGCCTTTCCAACGATATGTCACATGACGACGTGTCGACAAAATGTAGAAAAGTGCCCCCCAGGGTAGGGGGGGGGCAAAGTAGTGAGCGGAGTACCAGAAATGCATAAAATGATTAAGCGGTCACAGGCCTTTCCAATGATATGTCACATGACGGGTGTTTGCAAAACTTAGGAAAGTGCCCCCCAGGGGTGCAAAATAGTGGGTGGAGTACCGGAAGTACATAAAATGATTAAGTGGCCAAAGGCCTTTCCAACGATATGTCACATGACGGGTGTTTGCAAAACTTAGGAAAGTGCCCCCCAGAGGGGCAAAGTAGTGGGTAGAATTCCGGAAGTGCATAAAATGATTAAGCGGCCAAAGGCCTTTCCAACGATATGTCACATGACGGGTGTCGGCAAAACATAGGAAAGTGCCCCCCCCAAGGGGGGCAAAGAAGTGGGCGGAGTACTGGAAGTGCATAAAATGATTAAGCAGTCACAGGCCTTTCCAACGATATGTCACATGACAGGTGTTGGCAAAATTTAAGAAAGTGAACCCCAGGGGGGGGCAAAGTGGTGGGCAGAGCACCGGAAGTGCATAAAATGATTAAGCGGTCATAGGCCTTTCCAACGATATGTCACATGACAGGTGTCGGCAAAATTTAAGGAAGTGCCCCCCAGGGGGCAAAGTGGTGGGCAGAGCACCGGAAGTGCATAAAATGATTAAGCGGTCACAGGCCTTTCCAACGATATGTTACATGACAGGTGTTGGGAAAATTTAGAAAAATGCCCTCCTGCGGGAAGGGGCAAGTGGGGAGAGGGAGTTATATTAAATAACCCGAACAATACACACATAAAAAAACTAACCGATTAAAAAACTTAAATTGACTTTTGAACTCTTCTTTTGTAGTAATAATGAATTATTTAAATTTACACACTATCTAGCTTTTAATTAACTACATCTCTATTATTTTTTAAAGTAAAGCCAAAAAAATAAATAAATAAATAAAAAAATAAAATATGAACAGTATCTTGAATCTACAAATCCTCCTCCGAAATATTTTATTGGTGCGACTTTATTTTCTATTGTTTAATAATATATCCGAATTTTTTAAAAAGGGCCCAGTTTTTTGGAAGTATAATAGTCCTTTCAAAATGAGAGATCTAGCTCAGTACATAATTTAGCAATCTTACACATCCAATAGAATCCAAAAGAATAATCAAAGTATTATATGGGCATATCAGATTACAAAAAATACTATATGAACGCAAAAACAGAACGGACATGATGTCAGATCTTTCAAAGATTAGCTCGGTACAAAATATTTGGAATGTTATGGTTATTGACATTCATTAAAAAAAAAATAATAATTAACGTAAAAGTATAATACGAAAAATAGAGGTTATAATATAAAAAATAAGACGATAAGACGAAAGCAAGCCCAATCGCGACGCGAGCGAGTCACATGTATTGTAAATAAAACATTTCGCTTAGATCGAGAGTTGAGCTGTACGAGCACTGCTATTTCACCCGCCGGATCCAGGTAGATTTTACGCTGTTAGCGAAACGAGATTGACCAATCAGAAAACTTGCTTCCTTAAAACAGGGAAAAGTTCGCGAAATGCAAGCTTCTGTTTAGTCAATCTTGTTTCACTAACAACGCAAAATCTATCTGCATCCCGGACAGAATTTAGAATAAAAAATATTATTTAAATGATATTAATTTATTATATATTATTAATAATTATTAATTATAAATAATAATTATTAATTATTTAAATTGTATTATATTATTTATATTATGGAATATATAATTAATATTATATATTAATATTATGTAATTTATATGTTAATAAATATCAATAATTATTAATTATAAATACTATTAATAATAATTAAATTAATTATTATATTAATAATTCATTTAAATAATAAATAATTATTTACAGTCAGAAATGCAGCCTCAGCTGCGTGAACAATAATCAAATATACCAATATTTAATATGATTTTTTTTTTCATTCGTTTTTATAAAGTAGATGTATCCGGGTCCGGGTGTGCTATGAAAAAGGAAAAAAGGGGGATGGGATGCCTCCTCCCTGGATTTTGAAATTAAAGTTTTAAAAAAAATTCTGCTTTCGAAAAACATAGTAGAATTTATTCTTTTCGAGTAAGTTAAAAAAAGGGAAGCTGGAATTTTCCGTTTAGGGGAGGAGGGGGACATAGGAGAGCAACTACCCCTCCCTAGATTTTGAAGTAAATAACTAATTTTATTTTCTTATTTTAAAAAACATAATAAAATTTATTCTTTGCCAGTGACTAAAAAAAAAGAAACCAAGAATTTTCCGTTAGAAGGAGGCGGGGGGTGGGGGGTTATAGAACAGTCATTTGTTCCTCACTGGATTTTAAAATATAAGTAACTATTTTTTTTTGCACCGATTTTGAAATAGTGAAATTTATTTAATTCGAGTAACTTAAATTAAAAGAGGAACTAAAAAGTTTCATATAAGAGGCCCATTGCCCTTCCCTGGATTTTGAAATTGTACAAACTAAATTTTCTTTTTTTTCTATTTTGGAAACATAGTAGAATTTATTTTTTTTCGAGTAACTTAAAAAAAAAAGGAACCAAGAAATTTCTGTTTAGGGGAAGGTGGCATAGGAGACCTACTACCCCTCCCTAGTCCCTAGTATTTCAATTTAAGTAACACAATTTTTTTTCTCCTACTTTGAAAAACACAGTAAAATTTATTCTTTGCAAGTAATTTAAAAATTAAGGTAACCAAAAATTTTCCATTAAAAGGGGGGGAGCCTAGGGGAGTGTCATTGCCGCTGGATTTTGAAACATATATATGTAACTGAATTTTCTTTTTCTCCGATTCTGTATATAGTAAATTTTATTTATACCCAGAAACTTAAAATAAAAGACGGAGAGTATAGCAGAAATATCAGTTGCGCGCGGGCGGAGGGGGGGGGGAGAAAAGCCATTTCCCTTCCCTGGATTTTGAAATTTAAGTATTTAAATTTTCTTTTTTCTTTCTTTTTTTTATGAAATGCATAGTAAAAATTCATTCTTTTTCAACATTTTAAAATAAAAGAAATAAAAAAAAAATCCGTTAAGGAGGGGGGGGGGGGGGTTGGAAGGCCCATTGCCAATTCATGAAGTATGAAATTTAATTAACGGAATTATATTATTTTCTCCGATTTTGACAAATATGGTAAAATTTATTTATTCCGTAATAGCTTAAAATTAAACAGAAACTAAGAATTTTCTGTTGGTGGAGAGATTCACCCCACCCCCCATATCTCACTCTTAGTAGTTAATTTCGGTCGAGTTTTTTTTATGTTTATGTATTTAAACTTTATCGTAAAGTCAGGTTCAAAACAGTGTTCTTTTTGTGTGTGTGTGTGGGGGGGGGGGGGGGGGGGCAGGGCGCTGTAGCCCGAGGACGGCATTCCCCTCCCGGATTTTGAAATTTAATTTTAACTAAATTTCCTTTTCTCTGATTAAACAATAAAATTTATTCCTTCGGCCAACTAAAATAATTAAACACTAAGTGAAAGACGAGAAACTGGTAAAATTAAAGAGATAAAATTACTTCTATACTGCTGTATTACTACAGACGCAAAATCTCATTATTTTAAAAGTTCATGATGACTTCACTTAAACTATAGTATTTTTGAGGTTAATAGCACAGAGAATTTTTGAAATAAAGGACCACAAAATTACGCCACATTAGCCGCAGAATTTCTAAAGTATTTTTATAGTCGAGATTGCACTACAGAAAATCTATAGTTGACTGTAGAAAAACACCAAAAATACTCCACTTCTGTAGAAAAACTGCAGTTCATTTTTAGCTGGGGAATCCTAAAAACCAATATTCTTGTTTGCAAAAACTGATTAATCCTTTGCTGTCGTATTATAGATACAGGGTGTCCAGCGAATAAGACCCTGATTTCGAAATTAAATATCTCAAAAACAAAGATCAATAAAATTATGCGGTAAACGGTTTGTATATTAACTAAGCTATAAAAATGTTATACAGAAGTTTCAAAAATTAGTTGCAAAAAACGCTAACAGATGGCGCTGTAATCGCAATGCCTATAAATTATGGTTTGAAGTCCAGAGCACTAGCATCTCATTCCTAAATGGATTCCTATGGAAGAACGGAAATTGGGAAAACCCACGTTTTCGTTGGGGTGATGTGCAGACGTGGAGCTATCTGGTCAGAGAATTATTGCATCAGCTTCAGTTTTAGAGAATTTCAAATAATATTATTTTCAATAAAAAGTTTAGCTTTCACTATATAAGATTATTAAAATGTTTTATTTCGGCAATGTGCAGAAGCGAAGCCATGTGTTGACAGAATTGAGATTTGTTTCAAATTTTGTTATAAGCTACTTCGGTCCGGATACCAATATCCGTATGGTATGTCTTTTCTGTCCTAATTGGTAGATCGTGGAATCCAATCCAAGTAGAGGAGGATTTGAAAAAAAAAATGGAAATCTTTGTTTTTTAATATTTATTTAAACTGTGAAAAAATTTTGAATAAAAAAATCCAAAATTTCTGGTTTTAAAATTTAATTAAGCTAAAAAAACTTCTTTTTTAAAAAATCACTGAGCATTTATAATAATGATTCATAAATCACTTTTTTTAATTGTAGAGAATAGTTTGAATGAAAAAATACAAAGTTTCTATTTTTAAAAACTTAATTAAGTTTTAAAAAATAATTTTAATTTTAAAAACTCGTTTTCATTTATTTTATCATTGCGCACAGAAATATGGCGCAGCTTCTAGCGATAGGATCCGAAGTATTGGAAAGGAATGCAGCATCGAAAATACTTTTGCTTTGATGTTGATAATATGACTTATCATCAATTCCTTTTAAAAAAGAAATAATTTAATGGATAATTTCTGTCTCTGATACTTTGTTTATAAAGAAAATAAATATATGTGTTATGCTAAAACCAAAGTATTATGCCGTGATTTAAAAATAAATGAAAAGTGCAAAACTACTTTTTTATTTATAACTAGGGGGCTCGACCCCCTACGAGCTACGCTCGCCAACCCCCGTCCAGACATCGCAGACTCTAAATGCACGCTAATGTGATCGGCTTTAAAAAGATTTCGAAAGATTGAATTATAATTTAAAAAACAGTGGCGATCTCCCTATAAACGGATTTCAATTCATTTCTCTTTGATTGGGGAAATTTTAACGTCAAATCCGCTGCGGTACTACTTGATTATCCCGTCGACTAATTTTGCCAAACTATATAAATCCCCAAACCACTCGCCAAATTATACAAATTGACATAATTTTTATTTTAAATAACGAAAGAACAAATAAATTAGTACAACATTAATAAAAATACAAATAAAACGTCGAAATAAAATAACTTGATGACGTAGACACGTGTAATAACATTTCAAAATAAGCTAATATAAAAGGAATTAAGTAAACGGAATCTTTGTCTCCCGGTATTTTTTAACAAAGCGAAAAGAAAGTTCTTTTAAATGAGACATTTTAAATTAATCGTTTTTAATCTGACGTAATTTTGACCAAACTATGCTTTCTCTTTTTAATATTCACGTGAAAATACTTGTGTTAAAAATAAAATATTATTTGCGCTTTCCTAAGAAAAATAGTTGAAAAGTATCCTCTCAAAATATCAAATAAATGTCTAGCGCAATTTGTAAATTTAAACCGTTTTGCAATATTATTTTGTGTTCATTTTATGTAATAACAGTAATGTGACGTAAATATGTCGTAATTTCTCCTATTTAAGACTTCTAATGCATGTTAATAAATTTATTATTTTACAAATTCCTTTCTCTCTTAAAATTCACGTGTAATTATAGTTTTTATGACGTAATTTTTAATAAGTTCCTGCTTTTTGTACATAATTATTTAATTATAATTCCAAATTTTTTTTCTGTTTACTAGGGGGCTCGGCCCCCTACGAGCTACGCTCGCCAACCCCCGTCCAGACGCCGCAGACTCTAAATGCACGCTAATTTGATCGGCTTTAAAAAGATTTCGAAAGATTGAATTATAATTTAAAAAACAGTGGCGATCTCCCTATAAACGAATTTCTATTCATTTCTCTTTGATTGGGGGATTTTAACGCCAAATCCGCTGCGGTACTACTTGATTATCCTGTCGACCCATTTCTCCAAATTATATAAATCGCCAAACCACTCGCCAAATTATTATACAAATTGATATGATTTTTATTTTAAATAACGAAAGAACAAATAAATTCGTACAACATTAATAAAAACACAAATAAAACGTCGAAATAAAAATAACTTGATGGCGTATACACGTGTAACAACATTTCAAAATAAGCTAATATAAAAGGAATTAAGTAAAGAGAGTCTTTGTCTCCTGGTATTTTTTAACAAAGCGAAAAGAAAGTTCTTTTAAATGAGACATTTTAAATTAATTCTCAAAATATCAAATAAATGTCTAGCGCAATTTCTAAATTTAAACTTTTTTGCAATATTATTTTGTGTTCATTTTATGTAATAACTATAATGTGACGTAAATATGACGTAATTTCTCCTAAGACTTCTAACGCATGTTAATGAATTTATTATTTTACAATATCCTTTCTCTTTTAAAATTCACGTCTATACTTTTTATGACGTAATTTTTAATAAGTTCCCGCTTTTTATACGTAATTATTTAATTCTAATTTGAAAGTTTTTTTCCTGTTTATAATAGTCACGTGTAAATAAATTTTTAATTTGAAGCAAACATTATTGCTTGCGCTTTTTATACAGTTGGCAACAGTTTAAATTAGTACAATTTTCTGAAATCTGTAAAAAATATCTCTAGAAATGCTGAAAATTTGAATTTAAAATAGAAATAAAACCTGAAAAAATGAGTCAAAATAAAAAAATTAATGCAATCTGCACTCCGGCAAATTCTAACGCATAAAATGATCTAAAAATGATTACACTACCATGCATAGTTTTTGCTGCTATAAAACTTTTTTAGTGGAACGATTTTGTCCAACTTTAGCATTAAATAACTCTTAAAATAATTCTTCGATTTGAAAACTGTCTGCATCAGCGTGTTTATCAAACATTTCTGTATAAAACCACCGATTTTCATATTTTTGTATGCATTATTTTTGTTAATATTAACGAAGAAAGGCCTCCGGTCACAAAAAAATCAAAACCGGCGGCGGCGGCGGCGGTGACAGCGGTAGTTACTTTTTTTTAGAATAGAGAGATAATAGTCACGTGTAAATAAATTTTTAATTTATTACACGTATAAATAAATATATATGTATATTTTAAGCAAACGTTATTGTTTCCGCTGTTTATACAGTTGGCAACAGTTAAAATTAATATCACTTTCTAAAATCTGTAAAAAATATCTCTCGAAATGCTGAAAATTTGAATTTAAAATAGATATAAAACCTCGAAAAATGAGTCAAATTAAAAAAATAAATCGATTCTGTACACCGGGAAATTATAACGTATAAAATGAACTAAAAATTATTAAATTCCGATGTATAGTTTTTGCTACTATAAAACTTTTTTAGTGGAACGATTTTGTCCAACTTTAGCATTAAATATCTCTTAAAATAATTCTTCGATTTGAAAACTGTCTGCATCAGCGTGTTTATCAGACATTTCTGTATAACACTACCGATTTTCATATTTTTGTATGCATTATTTTTCTTAATATTAACGAAAAAAACCTCTGGTCACAAAAAATTCAAAACCGGCGGCGGCGGTGACAGCGGTAGTTACTTTTTTTTAGAATAGAGAGATAATTCAGGTATAAAAAATAATACCAAAATGTTATGCCGTGATTTAAAAATATAAAAAATAAATAATAAGTACAAAATTATTTTTCGAAATATATGCGTTTTGATTTAAATAATTATATGGCATTAAAAATTGAATTTAATAAAATATTTTAATAAGGTCTTATATAATGATTTCTAAACTTTCTATTGAAAATTCTATTAAATGAACTTTTCTAAAATTAAAGCTGATGCAATAATTTAGTGACCACATGTCTCCATTTCTGCACATCACCTCAATGAAAAAGTGGACTTTCCCAATATTCGTTCTTCTGTAGGGAGCAATCTAGGAATGAGACGCTAGTGCTCTCCACTTCAAAGTACAGTTTACAAGTATTGCGATTACGCGCCATCTGTTAACGGTTTTTGCAACTAAATTTTGAAACTTTTGTATAACATTTTAACAGCTTAGCTAATAAACAAACTGTTTGCCTGATAATTCTATTGATCTTTGTTTTTGAGATATTTAATTTTGAAATCAGGGTCTTCGCTGGACACCCTGTTGGTGTCAGGCTGGTCGAAATCAATTTTCGTTGAACGAACAGCAATACATAATATGCAAGATTATGAAAAACGAAACTTATTAATTCTTAAAATTTAGATATATGTAACACAATAAAATGTTTTAATTTTATGTAAAATATCGTTCTCCATCGTGTGTATCTTTCAAAGGAATCTCCAATAGGCAGCCCTTATTTTTTCTGTTTCAACATGCAACAATCTTTTCTCTTTCCATCCTATATCTTATCTTTTTAACACTTTCCAACAAAGTTGAAAATTGTTTATGACTTCGGTTTGTCTGCACTGCAAATAGAAGCGTCTTAAATTTAGACACATATGTGACTGAAAAAGAATTTTAGACACTTAAGTGTCTTAATCTGAAAATTAAGACACTATAGATGTCTTAATTTAAGATACATAAGCGTCTTACTATGACCATGGTGTAAACGAACTGAGAATAATGTCTAAAATATCCGCAAACGTCTTATTTTAAGACACTTCATTGCTTTAAACGTGTCTTAATTTAAGACGTTTTGATTCTTCCGATGCAATAATACCAGGGGGCACTAGCACTCCCAGTTGCGCAAGCGTTTTAGATGTCTTCGTTCGAAGTGGTATACGTTGTAATTCAAACAAAGTTTGTTTTTATGTACGCGTGTATTTTAATTCTTTTTTTGCGAAATGTGAAGTACTGTGATTTTAATTCGTATTAACTTGGATTATTTATTTATTGAATACATACATCTGACGTGTGTGCTCGACATCAAATGTCTCTTAGAAGCTGTCGTCGATACAAGGGCGGGATAGACACAGAACAGAAGTAGACGACGGTTGAAGATTACACCCGGAAATTCTACAAAGCGTGTGCAATGGGCTTAGTGTTAACTCGTATCAATTTATATCAATAATATTGTGTTCTTCATCTTCGTCCTGTCGAAGCTGGCAAAAAAAAGAAACTTTTGTCTGGCGGGTCCTGTTTTTAGGATGAAACATCTCATTCTTTAAATATGGCTAGTCGGATGTATTATGGGATTACCTTTTAAACTGATGAAAGTCTTTCTCCCTCACTGTGGTTGTGGTAGTTTTTAAAATTTCAAATCGAGGAATATTTCTTACCTCTTGCAGCAACTCAAGTAAGTTTCTTTATAGTAGTAAAATTAGTGTATTTTATGATTTTATTTATTGTACTAAACAAAATCCTGCATGAAATTTAATTAGTTTTGAATCTGTTCGCAAAAAACCCCACTAATTCTAGAAGTATATATTTTTAAACTTATGACGTTCTTTTTTATTACGAATTATATATTCAATGTCAGTTCTTAGTTTCAATGATAATTTTTATCTCGCAGTAAATGACGGCCACAAGGAAGTAAAGAAAAAAAAGACTTTGAAAGATGACCTAATGCTTTCTTACTTCCTGGCATAAAACCGCAGATTAAAAAAAGATAAATAAAGTAAATGAGACTGGTCTATTATATGAAGCTGTCTGTAGAAATATACATATGTATTTGATTTGCAATCAACTCTAATACTGATTTTTTTATTATTTTTAATAAAAAAGTAATTTGAAATTTATAATGGGAAAAAGTAAAAACCTCTAACTAGATTTCGTATTTAAAATTGTGGTAACTTTATTTATATGCACTTATACGAAAAATACAAAAATGACAGATGTTACTGTATATATTTAAGACGAAAGAAGTTTGGAAATCATAAGTTATTTTTTCCTCATGTTTTTAATATAGAATATGTACTTATTTGTTTTTATTGATAGTTGAATAGCTTTTGTGAGTACCCTCTGATCTACATAAAAACTTGCCCATGTGGAAATATAAATTTTTTAAAAACATAATTTTTAAATAAGTATTTTCATTTTTTTTTTGGGGGGGGGGGGATTTTGCATGAATTTTTGTAAAGCTGATATCTTAAATCTTGCACTGATTATAATGAAAGTTTTGAACTTTTAGAGTAGTCAAGTTTAAAAACGCAAATATATTTAACAAAATACCAAAGTCATTTTTTCCCCAATGTTATTAAAGTAGAATATTTATTTATTTATTTTCATTATTCATAGTTAAATGGCTGTTGTGATTATCAAGTGATGTATATGTAAAATTGCCTATGTGGCAATATATTTTTTTATATTTTCATTTTTTTTTTGGGGGGGGGGGGATTTTTGCAATTTTCGTACATCTGATATTTTAAATCTTTTTCCACATTCAACCGAGTATAATAAATATTTTGAACTTTTACAAAATATTTATAAAATATATATATATATTTATCTATGTACCTTAAAAGCCCTTAATAGCGAACACTTCGGGACCGCGGAATTTGTCCGATAATTGGAGATGTCTACTTTTTTGAGGTAAAAATGTACAAATATGTATGTCTGCTGATTAAAAAAGTTTTCGTTAAATAGAGGTGTTCGCTATTCGAGAATGTCCATTAACCTCCACAACGGATACTCCCGAATACCGGACATCTCAATTTAGACAACTATAATGCAGGGTTGCGTTTTTTGCAAAAGTACTTCTTGATTAAAGGAAGGGCAAACTGGGAAGTACCCCGTCCCCCTACGACTGTAGTGCCCCCAAATTTGATGTGCAATATTTGTAAAGCTTATATTTTAAATCTGTTTCGAAATTGTACTGATTATAATCAATATTCTGAACTTTTAAAGTAAAATAAGGTTAAAAACAAAATAAATTTAAAAAAATCTAATATTTAGATAAATATTTTTTGTTTTTTAATCTTGTTCTACTCCTGAAGTTCAAGATATTGATTATAATCAGTACAATGTCGTAAAAGATTTAAATTATCAACGTAACGAAAGTTGTATACCAAAACTGAGAGCACCAAAAAAATCAGGCTGTATTGGGGGGGGGGGGAGGGGAGGGGCAGGACCACAGCCAAATATTTTTCCAGGATTCAACGTGGTCAAACATGGCTACGTATGATGCTTACAAAAAAATGGATGCGATTCAGACGTTTGAAGTGTCTGAAATTCAGACGCAAAAAGTGTCTGAAAAAATTCAGATATTTTAAAATGTCTGAAAATTGAACACTCCATTTCAGACACTTAAGTGTCTGAATTTCAGACATTTTAATTTAGAGTGTGGCTGTGAGGCCGTCTGTACGCGCTCTAACTCTAGTAAATATACTCGTATTGCTTTGAAATTTTTGGATGTTTTTGACATTTACCATAGCACGAGTCTTATTTCAATTGAAGTTTGTAGCATGTTTAGTTCATCGACAGAGACAGTCAAAAGTATTTCGTTACATTACGGCGAATGGGAAAAAATCATTTCAAATGGTTTTTAATGATGTTACATGCATCCAAACATAACCAAATTTATAAGCTTTTATGAAGTGCACTAAAATATGCATTCCATATAATATGCGGTGCAAACAATAGTTATTATTCATTTACAGGGCTACACAAAATAATTCCGTTTCATAATGATACAGGGGGAGGGGGAGGAATTTTTTGCGGCGTAGTTTAATTAAACTATTTCATATATAATGAAATTTATATACATCGCTGAGATTTAATATAAGTTGTTTCATGTATAATACGAAGCGTGCATATCATTTACAGAGACACCCAAAAGATTTCAGATACTATATTGTATCAGAAGTACTGTACGTTAGCGGTGATTGCTGGAAATGCATTTTCAATAATGATATGCGCTATTATGTTTCACTCTATTTATGCATACGATATGATGTATATAAATGCTATAATTTATATAAAGGGCTACACAAAAGTATACGTAAGGGTTACTAGATATGACCGCAAATTGCTTAAAGTGGTTTTTAAATGAGTTATGCATTTTTACGCTGTACTGCTGCATTGATTTTATTAAGAAATATTTGTAGAATATACATAAAATTATACAGAGGATCACACAAAGAATTGGATACATGCCGTCTATGGATGATAATTTCTGGAAATGGGATTTCAGTAGTTTTAAGAGTGTTTCAATTTGAATTAAATTTGAGCTAAATAGTGGCGTGTAATAAAGGTAATAAATAAACTACAGGGCTGTACAAATGTATTCAAGTTATGTTTCCATCTATTAATAAAAATTGCTGAAAGAGAAATTTCATATTCTTATGCGTTTTCTTGCTAAAATACATTTTTCTATTATATAGTATACTAGCGGGCATGTCCGAGCTTAGCTCGGTCAAAATTAGCCTTGTGTTCAATTCGATATTTCATTCTCATTGTATAATTCTTCCTGTTTAGATAAAATTGGTATAATCCTAAGCCATAGGGACACACTAACCGAAAATTTTCGAACACACTACCAAACCAATGTTCTTCTCTTACCCGAAAAGGATAGAATACAAAATTTAGTCAAAATCGCTAAAGTCATTTTATAGATAAAATTAGCTTGACCCACGGTAACCCCAAAAGGACCTACTAATCTAAATTTACTAAACATTTTACCTATCCCAATGGTCTTCTCGTGCTAGGAAACTCTGTAATAAGAATTTTTGTCAAAATCGTTTGAGCCATTTTTTTAGATAAAATTAGCTACACCTTGACCCATAGTGACCCAAAATGACTGGTTAATCGAATTTTCTTGAGCATGCAACCTAGACCAATGGTCTTCTCGAACCCGAAAACGATGGAAAACAAAATTTAATCAAAATAATTAAAGCTGTTGTCTAGGTAAAATTAACTTGACCCACAGTGACCCCAAAATAACCCATTAATCGAATTTTCAAGAACATGTGACCTATCCCAATGATCTTCTCGTGCCCAGAAACAGTATAATGCAAAATTTTGTCAAAATCATTTGAGCCTTTTTTTAAGATACAATTAGCTTGACCCACTAATCGAATTTTCCCGAACATGTGACGTAGCTCAATGGTCTTCCTTCTCATGCCCAGAAACTGTATAATACAAAATTTTGACAAAATTGTTTGAGTCATTATTTTAGATACAAATAGCTTGGCCCACAAATGACCCTCTAATCGATATTTCTGGAACATGTGACCGTGCCCAATGGCCATCTTATGCCCGGAAATGGTATATTATCGAATTTTGTCAAAATGTTTTGGGCCTTTTTTAGATTCAATTAGCTTTACCCTAACCCATTGTGACCCAAAATGACCCACTAATCAAATTTTCTTGAACATGCGACCAAGCCCAATGGTATTCTTGCGCCCGAAAATGATAAAATACAAAATTTTGGAAAAATTGTTAGAGCCATTTTCCAGATAAACTTTGTTTGACTCACAGTGACCCCAAAAAGACCCACTAATCGAATTTTCTCTAATATGTGACTTAGCCCATTGGTTTTTTCGTAATCCAAAACGACAACATACAAAATTTAGTCAAAATCGTTAGAGCCGTTTTTTAGATAAAATTGGCTTGACCCATAGGGACCCAAAAAATTACCCACTAATCGAAATTTCTCGAACACGTGACCTATCCCAATGGTCTTCTCGAGCTGGTAAACGATCTAATAAAATGTTTTGTCAAAATCGTTTGAGTCGTTTTTTAGATACAATTAGCTTGACCGACAGTGACCCAAAAGTGATCCACTAATCGAATTTTCTGGAACATGTGACTTAGCCCAATTGTCTTCTCTTGCCCAGAAACAGCATAGTACAAAGTTTTCTCAAAATCGTTTGATCCATTTTTTAGATACAATTAGTTTGACCCACAGTGACACAAAATGGCCCAATCGATTTTTCTCGAACGTGTTTTCTCGAACTCACGGTACACTGCTTTCGGTAACTTTCTTTTTGCCTTTTTAGAGTATTATTTAAGAAATATTTTAAGAAGTGAAAATGCTTAATTTTACTTTAACATAATTTGTAAAATATTATTTAGAATTGTACGTATCTCCGAAGCTTGTCGACGTAATGTAATATAAGATCAATAATATTGTTCTTAGCTGTGGTGGCTCAGACATGCGATTGGAGCGGTAAGAAAGGTGTAGTGGGTGAGAGCAGACATACGACTGGAGCTGTAGAAAGGCTTTGTGGCTGAGAGTAGGCACGGGACAGCAAATAATTAATAATACATAATAAATGCATCTCGGAAACGTTTCCAAGAATCAGTGGCAACAAAACATTTTTTCTTTTTTAAATAATTCTTTATATCTTGAAAATACGTTGATTTCAGAGGTTTCTAAACATAAAAATCAGTTTTCGGAACCATGGTTTACTACGAATATGTTATTTTGTATTTTCGTTCGCAATTACATTATACTAGAATATAGCCCGTCAGAATGACGTGTTTGCATTTTCAAAAAAAAAAATTATATAGCATTGAATTATAAAAAGAATTGTGAAGTAATAAATTTTGTCTTGTCTGACTTATAGGGTCAGGTGGGGTAAAGTAAAAACAGCCCATTTTTCATTGAAATTTAATTGGCAAGAAAATTATTAATTGAATTGGTAAAATACTGATATAAAGTATGCAAATGAACTTCACTCAGAAAATTTGAAGAAATATTTCACAAAAACATTCAAATTAGTATTAATAATGCTATTTTAAAACATATTGTCAATTAACTATTTTATCTGACGGTATGGGGTAAAATAAAAGGCAATTCCAACAGAAAGTTTATTTGTTTTTATTAATTGCCAAAATATTAATTATATAACTTAAATTTTAAAAAGTTGAACAGAGAAAATCCCGATTTTTTTTAAACATGCATAAAAGAAACCTGTAATAAATTTTGCATTGATATATATACACATCAGTGGCGTGGCGTCCGGTCATCGCTGGATGCGGCGATGACCAAGCAATATTTTAAAACTCTTAATAAGCTTTTAAAACTCTACGATCCAGTTTTAGTAGAACATTTGGAGTTCATGTATAAGTGAAGGTAAGATTTAAAGTTTCTTTTTTGAACATTCAACCATTGAATTTTAGAGTTAATAATTTTTCACCAGAAACTTAAATAATTGCGATGACCACCGAAAATTTTCACGCCACGCCACTGATACACACATATATATATATATATGTAATACACGGCATTACATATTTCTGATATTCTAATTTCATTTTATAAGAAATATTCATTTTTGCCCCAATGTCTTCAAAATTCAAAAAACATTTTAAAAAGAAAATTTCTTTTTTTTAACTACCGACAGATGGCGCAAGAGAGTATATAAACGTTTGTTTTAATATTTTAAAAGTTCAAGACGAATGAATGAATTGTTTGCTTACTTTCATATAGGGATAGATAAAGCTACCAATCTAATTTTAACTGAAGTTATCGCAGCAGAATATTAGATAATTGAATGTAATTTCTTAAATGTTAATTTATTTTGAATAATCTGTCTAAAAGTGTAACTTTTGCGAATAGTGGAAAAGAAAGCACGTTTTACTCAACGTTTTAAGATTGAAAATCAAATCAACATTCACTCGTGATGCCACATGTACAACACAAATTCCAAATCCAGAAGCAATTGAATGACTCTTTGAACGAATCATTAAAAAATACGGTCGAAATCCGATTTTGCTCTTAAAATATTTGTAAAACCATAATAAAGCCTTTAAATAATTTTAAATACGTTTGTTTTTAGAAAGGAAACGTTAATCCGGTACAAAATAATTCACGGGAATGAATCACAGAATATAGCTATATTCACTGAACACCATGAAGCGTTCTCATTGGTCAGAAAATAGATAGCCTTGAAAAACAGAGGTAATTTTTCGCGATATTTTTAACCGTGTATACTGAATTCAAACTGTAAATAAATGTAAACAAAAGTGAAAAACGTATTTCAAAATATTAATATGCTTTTTCAAAATATTTTAAGAGCATTTAATGAATAGCTGAAAGAGTCATTCATTTGTTTTTGGATTTGTAATTTGCGCTTATGAATGGCAACAGTAATCGCTTGTATACATCGGAACCCTGTTGTTGATATCTGTTTATTTTTAAATTAGACCTTAAAGCGTTATAATTGTATACTTTTTGAAGGTTTGAGAAAAATTGAAGAAGAATATGTTACACAACGAATAGATAGACAGATTAAATAAGGCAGTCGTCAAATACGGCATCGGAATGCTTAAGCCTAACGTGGCCGCGTTTGGATTATCAGGAAACGGATGAGTTCAACCCCGGAAGCGTTATACACTTAGTGTCATTCTATGTATAATTTTTAACGTTAAGAAGCACTTTTTTTCTACAGTGCAGCGCAATAGACATACACGGACGATTTAAAGCATTTTCGGTGCAGATCCAAGAAACCACTAAGGTTTCTAGTCACCTCCGTTTACGGTACTAAATAAGAATGATGGCAAATGCTTATAAACTGTTGCATCAACTATTTAATGATAAAAAATAACAAACATTTTATGTAGTATTCAATGTATAATATAATTCCATCTCTCTGCAATAAACTTAATCAAATGTTTACTAAGTTAATAAATATATTGTCATAATTTTGTATATAACGTTAGCTTTATTATTAACGCTTATTAACAGAAAAAATTTCTAAATAATCGTGGTTCATTGTACAATAAAGTAATTGTTTCTCTTGTCTAAATGCTTATTATAGCAGTTTTAAATTTAACAACATTAATGTAAACAACTTTACGGTTGCATGTATCAAATAAAGGAATAGCTATTAGACGTACTATTTAAAATGCTGCTGTTGATTTGTACTCATAAAAATCCCTACTGCATTAAATATATATTATTATGTGTGTATTATTATGTATTATTATGCATGTTAATTAAAAATTAAACGATGAAATATATGAAAAAGAATTATTATAAACAGGCCATTTCATAAATCCGGTCACTTTTAAAAAGTCATGATACTTTATCAAATTGTCGTATCGGAATGCGCCTTACGTGTTCATAGCGCTTACCCATTTACAGATACATCATACACGTTTGTCCTTATGTGACATCATTTGCAAGTAAAATGAATTCATACGAACTATGCTGGCAAAATCGTCATCGAAACGGTAGATGGAAAAGCGCGTATGGGATGCATGTGACATACGTATGTTCGTAATGTATGTGAGGGCATTAGGGTGGTCACAAGCAACATGGGAAAAAAATAACGTTTTCTTCGGGGGACACTCCTAAAAGTTGCCAATTAGTTAGAAAATGAGATTGGGAAAGCTTCAACTGAAATGAATAACATTAACCCGTGCCTCATCGAGGTTGAAGTCTTGAAAATTTGCAATTTTTGGCAAAAAAATGTCGTTTTTCTTTTGTTACGTGAAAATTATTTGTCTTAGAAACCTTGATACCTTAGATTCTTGTTTTATTTCATAGAAACAGTTGTTGCCTTAAACTTTTACTCTCATCAAAACTTATATTTAATGAACATTAGTATTTTTCAGGTCAGCTCGTGAACCATAGCCTCAAACTCTGCATTTTTGAAACATAGGTGAAAATGACAAATTAATAATTTTATTACTTTTGATAAGTTTTTTTGCATTATTTTCATTAATAGCAAAAATAAATGAACAATTTTTCCAACTTTAAAAATATTTCACGAATTATAATTGATTATTAGTTATCTAGTTCTGTGTCTAGTAAGAAATACCTTCTCGATTTGTATTGCAGTTGAACCTCTGAATTTCTGTTTTTATTACAAGGCTGTTTTTGATACCTGTTATCGTTATCTATTTTTGGAATTGACGAAACATTCCGTAAAGCGCCCTCCCCCTTTTGATATGATGGCAGAAATGTAACATTTTTTTTTTTAAATTGGCCACTTGCCTCTTCAAATCATCAACAGTATGCTACCAAGTAATCGTCAAGTTTTATGTATTTTATTTTATAATATTCGCAAAATGAAACTGAACGCCAGAGAAGCTGCTAGATTTAGAGTAC
Organism: Maratus speciosus; assembly: GCA_963932465.1. Classification (NCBI taxonomy): domain Eukaryota; kingdom Metazoa; phylum Arthropoda; class Arachnida; order Araneae; family Salticidae; genus Maratus; species Maratus speciosus. Next base: position 62,079,756 of record OZ010788.1, read on the forward strand.
ATCCACCGGTTAACCACAGACTTTAATTTTAAGTAGGAGTGCAATTGACTCCGCAAATAACTATTTTGTAAACAAAGAACTGAGATCATCAAAAGCAGATTTAAAAAGTCCGGTTTAGAGAGAACAGTTATTCACTGGGATGGAAAACTGCTTCACCATTTTTTGAATAAAGAAAATGTAGAGAAGACAGAAGTTTTAATTAGTTGTGGGGATGAAGAACAGTTACTACGAGTTCCACAGATTGAAAATAATATCGGAATAATTCATGCAAAAGCTGTATTTTCAGCAGTTAAAGAGTGGAGGAAGTTGGTAAAATCCAGGCAATATGTTTTGATACAACTGCAGTAAACAACGGTCGCCTCATTGGAACCTGCATTTTTCTATAACAATTGTTAAAGGAAAAGTCTTCTGTATTTACCATGTCGCCACCATAATCTAGAAATTATCCTAAAAGCTGGTTTTGATTGTAAAGTGGAAATAATCACTGCTCCTCAGCCAGATATAAAAAAAACAATTCTAATTGGGTGGTTTAAATTAAACCAGAGTAAATATAAAAATGCTATTGAAGATGAAATACTAGATATAAATGGTTAATTCAGAAGAAATTTCAAGTTTTCTTACAGGACCTTTTTAAAAATTAAGTTTATCCAACTTTGTTTAATTTTTATGGGACTCCTTCCTACAAAAGACTTTTTCAGAGCACCTGGTGCTTTTAATCATGTCAGATGGATAGCACAGGCCATTTATTCTCTCAAAATATATTGTCATAGATAATCTCTCAATAACAAATTTAAAAAAAGAAGGTATTAGAGACCTTTGCTTATTTCTAATCAATATTTATGTAAAATCATGCTTCAATACTCCCACTCCCACTTTGGACTCCAATCCAAGACCTGCAAATAATAAAATCACTTGTTCACTACAGAAAAATTGATAAATGGGTTGCAGACAAAGCACTCGTTAAAATGATAAACCGTCTTTGGTATCTTAACTCGGATCGAGTTGCATTTTCATTTTTAGATGATACTTTGGGGGGAAAAAAAAAGTCAACATAAGCATGGCTGTTAAATTAATGTCATTTGAAGAAGAAAAATGATGATGATGATGATGATGATGATGATGATAAGAATTTAAAAGCAACAAAAGTTTTCAACGAAGTGGATTATTTATTGAACAAAAAAGTCAATGTTTTTGTTTCATCTCAAACTATAAAAAATTTTAAGAGATTTTATATTAATAAGCATTTTTAAAATACTATCCCAATGTATGGTGCGAAAATAAGCATTATTTGAAAGCAAGAAAACAGTGAATGGTTTTAAAGTTGTCAATGACACAGCTGAAAGGGGAAGAAAATTAACCAGGGATTTCAATTCCTGTTTAACAAAAGACAAAAAATAAAAACAGTATATGCTAAAAGTTGTATGTGAATGTAGAAAAACTTTCCAAGATTCTACAAAAGTCACCTTATCTAAGCCATTTACCATCTTAATCCTATCTGGCGCAGTGGTCCCATGTCGAGAGTACCTATTTTTAATTCCAAACTTACTTGTATCTAAATTTATGTGTAGTCAATCATTTCATTATTTTACGACAAGAATTTTTCTGTACTGGAAAGAGTTAATGTGACAGTTGTAAGGGATAATAATTTATTTTCTTTATTATGCTTCCTTTTTTGTAACACAACTTTAATAATAAAATGCATTTGAGCATTATTTGATCTCATTTTTATACTTTCTTTGCCCCCTTTTTTTAAAATTCTTTCGGTTTAAAATACGATTTTTTTCATTTTCTTTGGATTTTTTTAAAATTAAACCCTTTATTATGTACAAAATGAAATAAAAAGAAAAACAAAAGGTGGAAAGCAGATGAAATAGAATGTTTCAATTTTTCTTCGCATTTTCCTAAAAAGTAAATTTTTAGGATTTGGGTGAAGTCTGGTCCTGAAAAATGCGCATATTTTTAAATCTATACATTTTTAGAAAACAAATTGGTGTGTGGTTCTTCAAAACGAAGCTCTTTTTTATAAAAGGAGACCTGAATTACGTTTCTACATTCAACTGCATTTATTTCGTGAAGGAAAAACAGCATTTTTTTTGCGAAAAATCACGTTTTTTTTCAAATTTTTAACCTAAATGAGGCACGGGTTAATATTATCCAAATGAGCTAAAACTTTGCCAATCTCATTTTCTAGTCTATTGGCAACTTTTTGGGGGTCCCCCGGAAAAAAATTAGAAAATTGATTTCTTGTGGCCACCCTAGAGTGCATTTTCTGTGCACCGATGTCGAATAATGGCAATCGTGTAAGAAATAGTACTTGGAATTGTATCGGTAAATCCAAAAACGTTCTAAGACTTTCCAGATAGTAGATTTTCTAGATAGTAGAGAAAAGGAAAAACAAAGTTCATAAACGCCCATACATTTCAAAAACCCCAGAAAACATTAAAGAATTGTAGTGTATGAGTTCTGATTACACTACAAGACATTGAAAATGGTAGGAATATGCGTAGTAAGAAATAGTTGAAAAATGTTTGTCTTTGCATCTCCGCTGATCGCTCTAAATGATTACAGAAAAAATAAACTACAGCAATCAAACAAAAAGAGAAGCTTTTTTTCATAGATTACGTTTCAGATATTTAAATTGAGAATATAAAGTCTTTGGAATGTTTTATTACCTCATCAAATGAAACTAAAAGAAACTATATTTTGTTCAAGACTTAGATGCACACCTATCAGAAGAAATGGGAGCGTTTTTAGATATATATATATATTTTTTAATATTAAAGGTTTTACTACTTTACTTTAAACTAACAATAGTGATATCCTTAGTACATACATATCCTTTTGATGATATTTATTTTAACCACATCGTTTATTTTTAATTTTTTAAGTTTTATAAAAATCTAACGTTAAAAGAATAATTAATTATTTTTTGGACAAAGTATAGGACGGTTTTTTAAAAACTAGGTATGGACGGTTTTTTAAACAGTTCCATAAAATGGCTCTCCTTTCTTAATTCTTATTTTTGTTCCTTAATCCGCTGTGTTGTTTAAAACCCTCCGACTGTCTTGGAAAAGGGCAAAATTGTAATGTTGTTTTCTCTGAATTTTGTTTTAAATGCTAAAAAAATGATTCTTTAAACATTTTATAAAAAAAACTTAATAACGAATATGAATGCAATCCTTGGAAGTATTAATCATTGTTCAATGTATTAAAAATACATTAAATCATTAGAATTATATTACTTTAAATATTGCTTGTATTGCAGTGAAACCTGGAGCTTAGTGAACGTATTAACACGGGCTTGTCAGTGAGGGGGTTAAATTCGCCAGGCAGGTAATTATGCATTTCATTATAATATATTGGGAAAAAATGTTACATTTTTCAAGTATCACGCAGTAAAAAAAGCAAAACTGAATGTATATTAGGTTAAATGTGGTAAAACCGATTTATGTATTTACAAATAAAAAACTTTTCACGATTTATTTTACCACAAAAATTCACCCTAGTGAAATATAGTAGTTTTAAGCTAAGTTTAAATCTAGTTTTAATGCACACACATTATTTATGTAACCTTGCTTTAAAAGAGTTACATAGCTTTCATTTGAATTATTTTCTTTTGTAAGTTTTTATAAGCAAATATAAAAAAAAATTGGATTACTCAGTATATATCGTTCATTAAAAATTATAAAATCGATTAGCACCATGTTTTTAATATATAAACATGAAAGATTCGCCGTATAACTGTGCATATAACATTTTTCGAAAAAAGAAATCATTATTTACATATCGGATATATATATTTAAGTTATCTGTTGATATTTATACACAAAATTTCATTTAAAGCAAAATTGTGCCAAAATTTTTGTATAGCTTCTTCAAAACATGTGTTGTTTTATTAGAAACTCTTTTCTCTCTCTGTATATACATTCATATACATATATGTATTTTCATGTCACAAATTATAAATGCAGTAATTTTATTTATTTCTCTCGCAAAAAATAATAATATATGCCAAATAGTATTAAGAATAATCTGTAAAAACCCATTTCATTTTACACAAAGCATTTCAAATCTATTATCACCAAAAATATTTATTTGCATAGAAAACATAAGATAAGAACAATTTTTTTTCTGAAAATCTATTTTATTGATGCTAAACACTAAATAGCACTTTCCTTCAGTTTTCATGAATGAATTTAATATTTTTTTTTAAATCATTTTATTCTAATAATTCTTTTTACTCAAAATTTACTGTTCATCAGTGTTGTATGCTTATTGAGTAATCAAAAGCCAACAAATAGCAAGAATAATCTGCAGACGTCTTTTCATTTTCACACAAAGTATTTCCAAACTATTATCAGCAAAAATATTTACATGCAAAGAAAACATGAAGCAAGAAGAGTTTTTTTTCTCAAAATATATTTTATTGATGTTAAGGGGACAAGGGATCTTAGAAACCTTAAAAACTAAATTTAATTTTTTTGTGTAAATTTTACTTTAAATATTATTCAAGGGTACATTATATGCATTATGGCATGCATTTATCACAAAAAAATATATATATTTATGAGGAAAAAAAGGGAATTTTACACGTCATCTTAGAAATCTTTGAAATGCCCCATGCGCGTTTTATGTCAATGAAAATCCCCAATATTTTTTATAAAAGTTTGGTTTATATATAAAAATAAAACTGTGCATCGAATTTTATATATTTAAATATAAAAATACAAAAAAAAATTCAAACTTTTTTGAAAAAATTTCGAAAAAAATTCAAAATTTTTCATTTTTTTTTTTTTTTTTTTTTTTTTTTTTTACTTTCATGTTCAAATATATTGATAATATTGAATAATATTCGATGCACAGTTTTATTTATATATATAAAACAAACTTTTATAAAAAATATTGAGTATTTGTAATGCGCAGGGGGCATTTTGAAGATTTCTAAGACTTAAAAATTCCATTTTTTCCTCAAAATTAATTTTTTTTGTGATAAATGCATGCCATAATGCATATAATGAACCCTTGAGTAATATTTAAAGTTGAATTTAAAAAAAAAAAAAAAAAAAAAAAAAAACATGAAAAATTTCAAGAAATTTTTATTTTAATATTATTTTTTATTTTTTTTTTTATCTTTATATTCAAATATATAAAATTCGATGCACAGTTTTATTTATGTATATAAACCAAACTTTTATAAAAAATATTGGGGATTTTCATTGATATGGAATGAGCAGGGGGTATTTCGAAGATTTCTAAGACGATGCGTAAAACTATTTTTTTCTCAAAAAAAAAAAAAAAAAAAAAAAAAAAGGAATAAATGCATGCCATAATGCATATAATGTATCCTTGAATAATATTTAAAGTGAAATTTACAAAAAATAAAAAAATTGATTTTTAAGGTTTTTAAGGTCCCTTGTCCCCTTAAATACTAAATAGCACTTTCCTTTAGTTTTCGTGAATGAATTTAATATATATATATATATATATATATATAATACCAAAACACATACTATACATCCAATCCCAAAACTACTGAACTACTGAGAAAAATTAACAAAATAACCATGGAAAATTCTTAGTAACAAAACCATGAATAAACAGAAAACATCCATTGGAGACAGATTGCAAGGCAAAAGACTTGCATGCTGAGTTATACCGGTAATTACACATGCAACTTTCCCCATATATATATATATATTCTATAAATCATTTCGTTCTAATAATATTTTTTATTCAATATTTACTGTTTATCAATGTTGTATGCTTAATGAATAATCAAAAGCCAAAAAATATCAAGAATAATCTGTAGACGCCCTTTTCATTTTCACACAAAGTATTTCCGAAGTATTATCAGCAAAAATATTTTCTTACATAGAAAACGTGAAGTAAGAACAGGTTTTTTTTTTTTTTTTCTGAAAATTTATTTTATTGGTGTTAAATACTAAATAGCACTTTTCTTCACTTTTCATGAATGAAATTAATATTTATTTTAAAATCATTTCATTCTAATAATTGTTTTTACTCAATATTTACTGTTTATCAGAGTTGAATGCTTAATGAATAATCAAAAGCCAAAAAATATCAAGAATAATCTGTAGACGCCCTTTTCATTTTCACACAAAGTATTTCCGAAGTATTATCAGCAAAAATATTTTCTTACATAGAAAACGTGAAGTAAGAACAGGTTTTTTTTTTTTTCTGAAAATATATTTTATTGGTGTTAAATACTAAACAGCACTTTCCTTCACTTTTCATGAATGAAGTTAATAATTATTTTAAAATCATTTCGTTCTAATAATTGTTTTTACTCAATATTTACTGTTTATCAGAGTTGAATGCTTAATGAATAACCAAAAGCCAAAAAATATCAAGAATAATCTGTAGACGCGCTTTTCATTTTCACACAAAGTATTTCCGAAGTATTATCAGCAAAATATTTTCTTACATAGAAAACGTGAAATAAGAACAGGTATTTTTTTTTCCTGAAAATATATTTTATTGGTGTAAAATACTAAATAGCACTTTCCTTCACTTTTCATGAATGAAATTAATATTTATTTTTAAATCATTTCATTCTAATAATTGTTTTTACTAAATATTTACTGTTCATTAGTGTTGTATGTTTAATGAATAATCAAAAGCTATTACAGGTATATTTATTTCAATACATCAAATTCTTTGGAAAAATTTATGAAATTTCGAAAATTTAGTTGTTTTAATACAATGAAAAAATGACCTGTTTTTACAATATGTACTTTATTATATTTAAACATCATTACTTTTACGTATTTATGGTAGAAAACTCAAGAGTACACCACGGTTAAAATATTTTTCATAAAGATACTTTTCAAAGGTTTGTTTGAAAGCATTGATGTGAAACTCATTCCATTGTTGAGGAAATAAACTTATAATAAGAAGCGCTTTTGAAAACACAATGACTAAATATAATTTTTTATACTAGCGTACAATTATATATAAAAAAATATATATAAATAAGAAGATTATTCGAACGCGATGAAACTTTTAACGACAACATAAAAGCCAATTCTTATAAAAATTTCCCATTAAATTGTCCTTAAACGAAAGAAACTGCAATGAAAATTAATATTTAAAATGTAATGGTTTAACTTAAAGATTCTACAGAGTACATCATCTTAATTTGTTTTTCATTATTTTTTTTATAATGGTGACATTATAAAACATCATACTGACATCATGTGAATTAAATTACATAATATGCACTAATTTCCAATTTGTTAATTGCAAATGTATCGCAATTTTATAGAAAAAGAACCAAAACAAATTTCCTCTACAGTGAGATTTTAATATTTTCGATATTGGTTGGGTTGATTTTTGACGTCCAATTATCTACTCGAAAGGTATAGGCCCGTGTGGGTCTTTCTAAGGGAACCTAACCCGCATTTACGCTTGGAAGTCCAAGGTTCGAAGAAAACCACGAAAACTCCGAACGATTAGAACGGCGGGCGCGATTGAGTTCGAAACCAGCACCTCCCGTCTACCAGCTTCGAGAACAGAACCTCTTGGCCACTGATGGGGCCGCTTTCGATATGAAAATTGTCCTACGTATTTTTATTCAGATAGATATTATATTTTTGATGTTTGAATATTATGATACTATGATACCCATGTAATAATGTAATTGCTTTTAAATATATGTTTGAAGATATGTATATATGTAAAGTCCCATTCACTAAAACTGATAATACAATAAAACTGATATCATTTCTTATTCGTGAATCCTTTATAATAAAATCACAAGAAAAGTGTCATTAATCTTCGGGAAATATTTGGAATATGCAGATTTTCTGCATAAGAATTATTCTACATATTAAAAATTTGTAATATTTGATATTTTATCAAATACTAAAATTCAGTTTTAGACTTTTTTAGTATTTTGGCGAAATAAGCTATTAAAAAGATGTAGTTTTTACGTTTTCTTACTCTATGAGTACTTATTAATAAAATGTTTGAAACCAATTGTCAAGAATTTTAGTTTATATATTCTCAAATATTCAATCGACTAAAATGTTCTTATTTTCACTCATTATTCTTTTTCAAAACCTGAAAATCAATCGAATGCAATTTCGAATAGTTGTAGATTCATTGGCAAATTCAAACTGTGAAAACTAATTACAAATTCATATTTAAAAATATGATTTATGGTAAACTTTAATATTTACATAAAAAGTAATAACCTTGTCAAAAACTTTTGGTTGCGCATAGCGTTCACCATTGACGGTATATGTAACATGACACAGAGGACTTATTTGCTCGAAATAGAATGGCCCTATGATAAAAGATGCCGTAAACTCGCACTACACAGTTACCTTTGCAGAATGAATAGGTACTGGTTCAAGTCGGAATGGACTTTCCATTGCCCATATTCTGCAATTCTGAGTATTGACATGCTCTTGAAGCTGTAAATGGGTGTTGTACGGTCACAAGATGTGTGTCATGGTCATTCATTGTCCACTTCCATGTAAGCATGAAATTACATAGAAAAATTTTGTCATTCTAGCAGGTCAGCAGGGTAACTCCAGACCATGAGTAATTTTTAATGAATAGCAATGCAGGATGTTTCGTAAAATTTTAGCCACCGTGCTTACAGGTTTATCTAACTGCCCGGAAATACCCCGTGCGATTCAGCTTCCCGTACAACTGCTCGTCTTTTTCTGCAAAGGCGTGGCCACATATTTCATTGCCATCGAAGCAACCGGTTTCCTCCCTCCGCCAGACTTTAAATGAATCTGAGTCTTAATCATTTTCTCCATACCGTTGGCAGACATCCGACAACAGCCTTTTTTCGTACTCTTTACTATCCGAAATTTCTTCAGAGGTGCTGCCGCACAGTCACCGTTCTTGTAAAACACCTTCACAAGCAGAGCGCGATCCTTCATTGAGAGATTCATGCAAAGCTTCTCAGACGCAATATGAGGGAAAAGAGTAGGTACCCTCGTTTTTTTAAGTGCAATGTGTGGTCCGCATGACACGCTTTTTATTTTACATATTATAGCGAGTAAAGCAAAAACTAATGCTAAAATTTCGAAGCAATTTGTTTTCGTATGCTTTACCTCTTCTTCACCTCTGTCTTCTTCGCGTAAATTCAGGAAAATTTTCTGTTTATACTGACCATTGGTTCTTTTCTTATAGCTTTTAAATGTTGAACCTTAATTATTATCACGCTACATTTAAATGAAAAAAAAATTAAAACAACGTAAAATTACTAGAAGAATACTTATTTATTTATCGAAAAACTTGATGTGAAAGTTGATATAAAATTAAATATTAAGAACAATAAGACGAATTTAAATAAATTGTTATTACAAGAATACCCTTCTTTTCTAACTACAACAGAATATATTCATGCGGTGTTCAATTCCTTTTTGCGTCTAAGCGATTTGACTAGACTGTTTTCATATAAACTACTTATAAAACTTCATTTTCGTGATAAAGATTATCAAGATATCTTTGCTCTGTTTAAAATGTCGAGTGGAGGAAATCCTTTATTTTTCATTATCGAAAAGTGAACATATGCTTCAGATTAGCTATTTTTAATTGCACTGTAATTAGTTAGTGGCGGGATGATTGGATTATTACTTAACAATTTTGAATGCTACTTTGCTTTATAAGTCGTGAAAATGACAGCAAAGTAAATCTATTTCTTCGAATCTCCAGAATCTACGTATGCCACTGAATCCAGGAAATTGACTTAAATTTAGAAGCATGGATTTAACGCAAAATAACTAAACATATATATATATATATATATATCTTTTAGAAAATAAAAATATTCTGTTATATGTATTTAATATTTTCCTTAAGAGTTATGCCTTATTTCCTGACTGTAACTCATATTCTTCCAAAAAAGTTTCGTTTCTACATTATGTTAACTAGGCGGGACCAGATTATAGAAAATTCATTGCTTTGCAAAAACCGTGAACTAGTGAATTTATTAAAATAATTATTTCTATTCGACATTTCTAGATTGTTTTCTTAAAGTATAATCATAAATTAATTAATATTAAAATATTAATCGATAAAAGCGTATTTAAAAAAATATATATAATGCACGTTTGATTTTTTATTTGTATTTTATTTTCTACTTTTTGGTTTTTAAAATATTTCTTTGCTGCTAATTCACAGCGAGTTGGATTACTTTAGTCAGCGTGAGTTGGTTCATTATAATTAAATCCACTGCTGTTGTAACTAGTATAATGTTCTAAGAATTAAGAATTTTTTGCGGTTTATAGCTAACGGAAAAAAACCTTAATATTAATTTAGTATATCATAATGAAGTTCTGAAATTTAAAAATTTGTATTACGATAAGAAACCGCCTTGCATCAATAATTTTTATAATTCTACTACATCAGCAACTGAGATGAAAATCGAAAATAAAATTTAATCTTTACATACATGAACAAAGTTAAGTAAAAAAAAAAAAAAAAAAAAAATACCAGTAATAAAATTTTATTGTTAGCACAGTGATAGAACTTTCATCAATAGCTATATAACTAAACAACGTAGAACGACGTGTTATAGTCTAAAACATCTCATCATATTTATCTAATTGACACTGTATATAAGTCCCATAAAAATACGATTAACAACATGTGAGTTATAAGTGAAATTCCAATTTGCATTTTTTATATATAGTCAATATGTATATATATATATATATACACAGGGTGTCTCAAAAGGTCTTTAACAAACTTATCATGCTGGTCTGTCATATCATGATAAACAAGATTTACGTAGGAACTTGGGTTCGAAAATGCAAACTGCGATCGCTAAAGGGCGATGGGCACAGGCTTAATGGAGAGTGGGAAGCGTAATAATTTCAGGCGAGGACGTTGCAAGAGAAGGATGAATCGGTTTACTAACGCAGAATTGGCCGATATGCATTACGTATATGGCACCGGGGATGGAAATATGCGAGACGCGGTACGGATGTACCTTGAGCGCTTCCCAAGCAGACGTTAGCCAAGTCATGTTTTGTTTGGACAACTGCACCGCAGATTGCGTGAAGCAGGATCTTTTCAAGTACGTATCGACATCATTCGAGAACGCACTACACGCACACCTTTCGTAGAGGAAACCGTGCTACGGGAATTTGACAGGAAACCGCAAACAAGTCTCTGAGCAAACGAACGCGTCTTGGGTGTACATCGTTCCAGCATTATGCGCATACTGCATGAGGATACAAAACACCCCTACCACTTACAACGAATATAGCATTGTGCGTTGACGATTATCGTCAACGCGTTACATTCGCACGTTGGTATTTGCAACAAAGGGTCCGAACAGCGGCGGCACCTGACCGTGACACACCTGTCCATTTTGAACAGGTCCTTGAATCCATGCGTGACGTTGTGAAACATGCTATGCCGCGAATGGAAGGAATTTTGACCACTTTCTGTAAATCAAACCATGTTCTTTAATAAAAGTCATATTAACACCTCTTTCGATAACCTTTCTTTCTTCCCCTCCACACCTGTACTCGTCATCCTCTAGCGGTCGCAGTTTGCATTTTCGAACATAAGTTTCTATGTAAATCTTGTTCCCCATGATATGACAGACCAGCATGTTAAGTTTGTAAACGACCTTTTGAGACACCCTGTATATATGTTTAATTAAAGTATAAACATGAACGGAAAATATGTGAAAAAAACCAGTTAAAGTGTTATATATAATTAAACGAAGTGAGACACATTTAATTCGGAAAAGTACGAAGCATGAAGAAATTACATTTTCTAACCGTACTACTTTGAAACGAAATACTTTTACAAAATTATATTAGAAGCAATTTAAAGAAAATTACGGCAACCATTTGGGAACAAGTAAGTTTTCTTAAAAGTTTTCTAAATCACAGTATTTGTTTTCTCTTGAAAATGCTCAGCTTTTAGTTGTAAATCGAATTTACAGACAAAACAAAAATTCGCAGGCGTTGGACATGCCAATAACATATGGATTTCATTTACTCTCTACACTTTTCACTTAGAAATGGTGGAAAGATAAACATCTTTTTTGTTGTTGTTGCTTTTGTTGATAGACAATTTAAGGTTGACTTAAAGTTAAATTCTTGTTGCTTCTTTTAATTTAATAAATGGATAAAAATAATGCTTACAATTTAAAAAATAAAAGATAACATTAAAAGTGAAAAGTTATAGTTTCTTCAATTTCTACAATATTTAAGGAATACTGTGTTAACAGTGAGTTTTTGAACTTAACCATTTATTTTTATTAAATTATTTCGGATTTGTTTACCTAAATCTTTCTCAATTTTTCTATGTTTGTGTGCATTATAAAGCTGAATGATGTTTACTTTTAAAATACAGGGAGCGCAAAATTTAACTTCCCTATACTAAAATTCAAAACAAATTAAGTAAAAATTGGTCATAGAAATATGCCGTTTGCTTCCTTTGTATTAGAGAAAAGAAAATTTATATTACATGGTCATACTTTTACAACTTTAATTATTTGTAATTTCTCTTGTTAGTAAGTTAAAAATAAATGATTTATTTATTTTAATTGATACGGTGACATTTATTTATAATTTCTTTTTAAAATATTTTGTGTATTTTTTAAGGGTATAAGTCTATAGAATGTGCTGCTAAAAGCCTTTTTCGAATCCAATGAACTACTACAATAGGAGATTATTTTCAAGCCACTTTTTCTTAATTCGTCGTTAGAAGAACTCCTGCTCAAAAATTTTAACCTTGTCTCCCCTCACATTAGGTAAACGGCGCTTCGTTTAAATTTCTATTGAAATGATCTTGTCATCTTTATTTTATATATATATATTTATTTATTTTTGAGAGCCGGAAAATTATGTCGGCCGTCAAAGGAGGGATGGCGCCTCAGATTGGTCCTTCACGAGATTTAACTGTTTATATGCTTACTCCAATTGCTACTGAAGCAACCAGTGCCTGGTGAAGTGGAGTACTTGTGCTCTTTTTCTTGTGACATGCTTATAATGACATCATCGCATTGCTAACCGGGTGTCAGACAAAAGTTTCATATCTTTATATGCAGCCAAAAAATTTTCCAGGATAGTCTTTTCACTTCAATCTGGGACTTGGATCCGGTACTTGTGTACTGCCAAAAAAGCGTCTGGGAAGAACTCAGAACTCATTTTTATTGACCATAACGTTTTAGCAAAGACAATAATCAATGCTTTATAAAATACACGCCCATTAAACATAATCAAATATAAGGAATCTCTGCGCTACAACTAATAAAAGGATATAAAATCCTAGTGTATATTGTTATCGTTTGCATTATTTGATTTCATCATTAATTATATATTATCGTTATCAATATCAGCTTCTAATATTTTCGTAAGCAAATGTTAAATTATACACTAGTTTAGTAACCGTTAAATACAAAACAAGTCATGTGTGTAGTTTGTCGTACAAAGATTTATTTTATGAAGCTCAAATCTTAATGTATGTCAGGTGTAAAACTTTAATTTGGCTTGAAAAAGTTCATTTTTCCATGGTTATGATACCTCTCTAGGAGAACTGTAGGAAATAAAAACACATTTAACAAATACTGAAGATTTTAAGGGAATATTCTCTGTGCCTCCCCTGAGATCTTCGGTGTTTGTTTTATGCTATTCTATTTTTTACAATTTCCCTGGAGATAAAGCTTGCAGCATTTCAATCGTAAAACGCCTTTTTTTTAATGAAATATATTATATAAATTTTGAACAAAAATATCTGAATTACTCATATTTACCAACATTTAAATGTTTGTATAATCTCCAAAAACTAAAAACAATCATAAAATGAACAAAATAGATGTCAAACATTATTTGAGAGCCTTCTCATAGTAGGTTTAATTCGTTCATTAAAAAAAAAAAAAAAAAAAAAAAATTACAATTTCATTGTAACTTATATTGAAAAAAAATAAATCTTCAATTATTGAAAGTGGCACTAATTATATGATTACACGCTGTCAAATATCAGTTAAAAACAGTTAGGAAAACAGCTTTCAACCATATATCATTTCAATATCATTTACCAATATCGTCAAGAGACGGTGTTTTGTGATGAAAAAAAGAATACTGCATTTTCAGCATATTCATAATTTGCAACAACAACATAGTGCATCTTTCTAAAAAAAAGTAACAGATTATCAAACAAAGACTGTAAAGTGTAACATAGAAATAAAAAATGTCAGTATTATTTACCAAATGAAAAACGACACAAAATGGCAAGAAGAAAAAGAAGACTTTTGGTCCATATATGTCATGCAACTATCGCGACGATACTGCGTCATTTTCTGTGTAGTTTGCATATTTCTTTTATTTAGTTTATACTCTATAAACACAGCATTAGCTTAGCAACATATTCGTGCTTTACAACACTATAATATATATGTATGTAACATGATATATATTATAAGACGTACGTATAACTACGTGTATAGACAGACACATAAATTACTAAATATTTCAAGTACTAGCTAGTATTTGCAAGTTTAATGTATTTTAAAGAAAAGAAGTAATTTTCTTTAAAGTTTAATTAAATCTACGTTTATATAAGAATAATTAAGATGTTAATGGAATTTTTTAAGATGAATTTAGATTGTCCCTTGGTATGTTATATATATTTTTTTAATTTAGAGACGAATTAAAATTTACTCTAAATTAGTCAACATAGAGTCCTAATTTAATGTATTTTTAAAGAAGATAAACTTTTGATAAGCTTATAAAGAAAATCTTTTTTTGGAGCCATCTATCCATTTCTTCGTAATGCAAGTACTTAGGCTTTTTGTTTTAAAAGCACTCAGTATACTTGCATATAGTATATAATCACCATTCTCATTAGGTCATAGGTTATAATAGGTCATTAAAAGAGTCTGCAGATTCAGCTGCTGTGGGGTTTAACGAATTTAAATTGCGGTATAGTTTAAGAAAGACCTTTTTCATCTGAAAGTTTGAAATACAGCGACAAACACATTCAGGGATTTTCATGCAAATGGAATTATGAAATATGTGAAATATGGCAATTAACCCATTGTGCCATATAACTGAGTATTGGATAAACAATATTATATTGTATTAAATATTTCAAGTTTTACAAAACCTGGGTTTATACAGTTTTAGCTGTATTGTTACCACAAAAAGATTCCATCGCTATCATTTGGCTGTGAATTCCAATATGGGGTAATAAGCTCCTTAAAAATGCGGTAATACTTATTTCCCATTAATTTTATATATAAATATATTTTTAATTTTATATTTTTAATATAAACTGTATTTAAAGTACAGTGTTTGTTTTATCAAAAATTGTAAACATTGAAGATATTTGATATTTAAGAGAGGTGATATGCGTGATCAAAGAGATAATTATTTGCGAATCTCTCGAATCTAATGTTAATTTGTCTTTTTCACTGATGATAAAAACATATGTGCTTTAGAATATATATCTATATCTATATCTATATAATACCAAAACCACATACTTTACATCTAATCCCAAAACTCCAACCCTCCGACTGTCTAGGAAAAGGGCAATATTGTAATGTTGTTTTTTCTGCATTTTGTTTTAAATGCTTAAAAAAAAAAGATTCTTTGAACATTTTATAAAAAAAACTTAACAGCGAATATAACTGCAATCCTTGGAAGTATTAATCATTGTTCAATGTATTAAAAATACATTAAGTCAATTGAATTATATTACTTTAAATACTGCTTGTATTGCAGTGAAACCTGGAGCTTAGTGAACGTATTAACACGGGCCTGTCAGTGAGGGGGTTAACAACAGAGAAAAATTAACAAAATAACCATGGAAAATTCATATTACAAAACTATAAACAAAAATAACTCAATCATTGATGACAGGCAACCTAAAGATTTGCATGCTGATTTATACCGGTAATTACTCGTGAAACTTCCCCCATGCCTGTCGTGACCAAACTAACCATAGAAAGCGTTAAACTGACCGTAGAATGCATTAACCCAAATTGAAAAGAACAACTGATCCAGAGAGAGCTCCTTATAAAACCTATAATTATTTGGCGATCTTTTTAATCGCCAAAAGCAGAATATCACGGTACTCTTTATCTTTGACGAAAATTTTTGTCAAACTATTTAACAAACTAATAGGATAATTCTGAATCATTGCATTATGATAGAGATTTATAATGCCACTTATTATACAATTAAGATTAGAATTTAACTTTGCTATCCTTATTAAACTATTGATAAACATGTTTCTGAAAATAGAAATATGTACATTGAAATTAAAATTTAATATCTTTATTGTTTCAATGTTGTAATATTTTCTCTTATCATAAATGTAAGTATTCAAGCCATCGCTCTCGACGTCATCATAATAAGGTCTAAATAATTTACATGTTTTTCATCATATGAAGTTTTCTTTAATGTCAAATCTTGGGGATAATAATCTGTATTTAATTTGCTATTGGAATCGTTATTCCTTACCAACAAAACATCATCAATATATCTAAAACTTAAAAAATCCTTATTTAATGTTCATTAACCTCGTATAAAAATATATATCTGCAAGTACCGAGCTGCAACCACGGCCTTATCTCCTCAAACAAATGCTTACAATCGAATAAGTAATTTTCATTAACTACAAAATTAAATAAATTTGTTAAGGGATCCAAATCTTTACCCAAAGTATTGTACCGCTTAAAAAAATCAAAAATTTTATTTTTAAGATTAATTAAATCAATAACTATTGTATAAATCTTCAAAATCATAAACATATAAGCCTTTTATATTACTCAATCTTTTCAATCTATTAAGTAACTCAAAACTATTTTTTATTATACATGTGTTATTTTGCTTTAATGCCACTTCAAACCATCTATCTATCTATACATACACATACATGAGGACGTGATTTTCAAAACTCGCCTTATCCAAGAAATCGCGAAAAGCCTTAGACTGCGTCCATTGGTTTTCATTGTAAACCAAGATTTTACAGTGCCAGAAATAGACGATAAAACCAGTTTTTTTTTTTTTTAAAGATTGTTGTGTTTTTTCGGTGCAGATTTACCATTAGAATAGATAGTAATAGAGAAAACATGATTTTTAAAAATTGGATAAGGCGAGTTTTGAAAATCACGTCCTCATATATATATATACTCTCGAACAATTTTAGGTAGCTTTCATTACAAAAAGCCAATGTTTTGGTACAAAAATGTGGTACCAAAACATTGAAAATAGAAAAATATTTTTTTCTTATGTATTTGACCTTTATACAAAGATTCCAGAGCAGTTTTTATTTCGTCTATATCTTAAAAAATGGCTGAGTTATAGCATTTTGAATTTCTAGCGTGGCTGACATTTTGAAACGTCCTGAATTTTGTCACGCGATAAAAGGCGTATTTATGAACCGATTTCGATGTACCATGGTGTGTACATAATACATACAAATATCTCGACCGAGTTCGTTGGCCAGCTTCATCCGCCATGTTGTTTAAAAATGGCGGCCATTTAAAATTTTAAGAAAAATTTTAAATTTGAAATGTGGTACCAAAAAATTGAAAATTGAAAAAATACTTTTCTCTTATGTGTTTGACCTTGACAAAAAGATTCGGGAGCAGTTTTTCTTTCGTGTATATCTTAAAAAATGGCTGAGTTATAGCATTTTGAATTTCTAGCGTAGCTGATATTTTGAAACGTCCTGATTTTTGCCACGTGATAACGGGCGTATTTAAGAGCCGATTTGGATGTACCATGGTGTGTACATAATACATACAAATATCTCGACCGAGTTCGTTGGCCAGCTTCATCCGCCATGTTGTTTAAAAATGGCGGCCATTTAAAATTTTAAGAAAAATTTTAAATTTGAAATGTGGTACCAAAAAATTGAAAATTGAAAAAATACTTTTCTCTTATGTGTTTGACCTTGACAAAAAGATTCGGGAGCAGTTTTTCTTTCGCGTATATCTTAAAAAATGGCTGAGTTATAGCATTTTGAATTTCTAGCGTAGCTGATATTTTGAAACGTCCTGATTTTTGCCACGTGATAACGGGCGTATTTAAGAGCCGATTTGGATGTACCATGGTGTGTACATAATACATACAAATATCTCAACCGAGTTTGTTGTCCAGCTTCATCCGCCATCTTGTTTCAAAATGGCGACCATTTAAAAAATTTAAAAAAATTTAAAATTTAAAATGAGATACAAAAAAATTGGAAAATGAAAAAGATTTTTTTTTTCTATGTGTTTGACCTTAATACAAAGATTCCGAAACAGTTTTTGTTTCGTCTATATCTAAAAAAATGGCTGAGTTATAGCATTTTGAATTTCTATTGTGGCTGACATTTTAAACGACCTGATTTTTGTCACGCGATAACATGCGCATTTATGAACCGATTTGGATGTAATTTGGTCTGTACATAGTACATACCAATGTCTCAACCGAGTTCGTTGGCCAGCTTCATTCGCCATATTTTTTCGAAAGGGTTGCCATTTAAAAAAATTAATTTAAAATTTAAAATGAGGTATTAATAAATTGGAAGATGAAAAAGATTTTTTTTATGTGTTTGGCCTTGATACAAAGATTCCGGAGCAGTTTTTTGTTTCTGAAAATTTGTTCTTTTGTTTATATCTTAAAAAATGGTTGAATTATAGCACTTTGAGTTTCTAACATGGCTAACATTTTGAAACGATCTTGTATTTGTCACGCGATAACATACGTATTCGCCTATTTCGATGTAAGAAGGCATGTGGATAGTATACATCAATATCTCGACCAAGTTTGCTGGCCAGCTTCATCAGCCATCTTGTTTCAAAATGGCGTCCATTAAATAAAAAAAAAATTATATTTAAAGTGAAGTGCAAAAATATTAGAAATTGAAAAGTGTTTCTTTCTTAAGTATTTGACCTTGATATAAGGATTCAGGAGCATTTTTTGTTTGTCTTTATCTTAAAAAATGGCTCAGATATAGCAATTTCAATATCTAATGTGGGTGACATTTTGAAAAATCTGATTTTCTACCTGCGACTGAACTCGTATATATCAATCGATTCCGATGTGAGTGAGCATGTGCACAGCAATTACTAAGGTCTCGACCAAGTTCACTGGTTAGCTTCATCCACCATGTTTTCTTAAAATGGCAGGCACTTTAAGAAATCGCCAAATTTGGCAGCCAAATATAAGTTACTTTAAATAAAAGCAGCTTGGATAAAGCTGACTAATTTCGCGAAATTCTCATTCATAATGATTTAGTATTGATAAAAATTAGTATTGTGTCTCCCATATTCGATTTCCACTAAATTGAGCTTCGTGTGTTTGAATAATATAAGTTGGCATTTTTAAAATAAGGAATAGGAAAGCTACCTCTTCCTCCCGGCACTGGCCGGAAGGACTTTTTTAAATGTGAATGTCTTTCAATTCTCAATGCTTCTTTAAACTCTTACACTTTATGTAGTGCAATGAATTGTATATATAATGAAACCAAATTTAATTCAATAAAATACTGAATTCATTACATTAAACAGAGGCCCGACATGTTAATTAAAAAGTTAATATTCAATAAAAGAAACATTTAGGGTGGCAACTTCCTGTGTACTTACAATGTCTCTGTCCTTTTAGTATTTCCTTGGTTATACTTTTTTAAAGACAGCAACACAACAATATCACATTGAGCCAAAAAATGTTTCGTATTCTCTTTCTTTAAAATGTAGTACCATGATACAAATATAACCTCAATTAATTCTTTTTTATTGGATGGATGCTTGAGATGTACAGATTTATTATTCAAACGAAACCATAAATGTTCCATGAGGTTCAGGTCTGAGCTATTTTCTGGCCATATGGCCTCCGTGAACAACTGCTTGCATATCCGTTTAGTATGAATCCTGAAATAAAAAAAGAACAGTATTTGGAAAAACTTCTCAGTTAGAATATAGAATTTTTGATTGTAGGGTGATGTCAATGTACTTCCTGCTGATCATTGTGCCATCAACGATATGAAGGCGGCCTATAATATTTGCTGACAGTTATGCCCCGATCATAGACCTTTTAGGATAATTCGTTGTCTGTTGAATGTAATGTTTGAATGGTGGATGTACCTCTTCCCCGAGGCAACCTCTCACATATTTTATCCCATCAGTATCTTCGGTTTGTTACCCCATACCACCTGCTTCCACTGATTTATTGCTCATGAAAAGTATTCTTTTGCCCACTGTATTTAATTTTTACACATTTTTCTGGGAATCCTAACTTTAAATCTAGCGCCTCCGTTAATCTTTTACGTACCTTTTTTGCCCTGACAAAATGACCGGTTGCATGCAGTTCACATACAATGGCCACAGAAAATATCTTAATGTTACTGACGAAAATTGTTTTATTCTCTTATGATCATCAGCGGTTGTGCATGTTTTACAGTCTTTCCCTTCTTCGTTTTTTTATAGATTGTTTTTCCTGAAAGTATAAAAAAATATATAATATTACTGATATTCTCACGTTCCTACCAACTTCTCTCGTAATTGCTCCGTACGAAATATCATTTTACACACCAAAACAATCCTGACTCGTTCAGGTTAAACAGTTTAAACTTTCCTAAGACTTTATTTTTACTCCGTCATTAGCGCTGAACAATCCAAACAAACTAATTGTACTTCAGTTAGCAACTTTATTCTGCGAAATGAAACAGCCAAATTGAATTTTCCCACTTTTGAACCTGTCATTTCACCTGCACAGAAACGAGAGCCATTATTGGTCCTCAGAATAACTACTCTGTTTTCTGGTAGTAGATGTTACTAAAATCCCATTCATAAAATTCACATATATGTGCTTCTTTGTCTGACTTAAACTAGCATAACTCACATTTTAGTACAAATATTTAATCTCTAAGTACTGTTTTGAATTGAACAATCAATTTAATTTTATTTTAAATTTGAATCATTACACTGCTTGTAGTATAACAGTTTTTATAAGCTTAAAAAGTTTTAAAAAAAACATTAAAATTACGAAGAATGTTCGTAATTTGACGCACCATTGTATATTTGTGCTTTATAACATAATACCTTAGTGCTTTAGTGTTTGGCATCGATTGCATTCTTTGCATATACAGTGTTCAAAATAAGTTCGGATACACTCAAATAGTTCTTGAACAGATAAAGCTAGAATTGCGAAACAGGTATAGACCTTTATTAAAACGACGATGTGCTCTCGTGGGAGATATCATGCAGCAATATCTTGAAGTAAATTTTGGAAGTTCTACCCTCTATCACGGAAATTGTGCAAGATAGCAAAACAAAAAGTTTGTTTTCAGTCTTTAAGTTCTTCTTTTGTTCATATAGTCCTTCTAAAATGGAAATTGTATTATCCTTACCTGAAGCTTTCCAGCCCTGATCTGCCGTGCCGACCTGTAAGCGAACTTTAAAACAATAAACAGGCAGACATTAGATAGAATTAGATCATTTATTATCCCAAAATTTCCGTAATTTTGGCGCTTTCTCTCACCTACAATACTTTTATAATATCAAGAGCCTTAGTTCGATTTTTCGGAAACTTTTATTGTAGACGTTATCTATAAATTATTGTTGGCGTGTCTTTAGCCCCTTGGGGACTCACGACCCGTATACGTGCCGCTTAAGTTGCTCAGAATAAGTGATTATTCTCAACAGTAAATTTTTATTGCAAATTTTGCCTTATTTAATACGAGCATTTTCCAGATTCAATGAGGCAAAAATTTCTGTTTTGAAAAACCGGTGATAAAAGATTAAAAATTCAGTAAAATGCGATCGTCCCGAAGGGGTTAACATCATAACTTTTGATTTACGAACATGCCGAAAAATTTTATTACAAATTTGTGAAATATACCTAAAAAAATTGTTTAATAACACAATCAAAGTTTAGTATTCTCTTCCCATTTGTGCGATAACTCTAGAGGCGTCAAAATGTGAAAGACTGCGATATGAAAATTCAAAATGGATAGTACACACGAGAAAGCAATGTGCGAATTGTGGTTTAATATATTTATGTTTTTGCTCATAATTTATTACCCTCTTCAGTCCTGAGACAAATATTACGTAGTGTTACAAAAACCAGTTTAAAATTACTATAAAACATCTCAAAAGATGTATCAGTCTATATATATTGATGCTTATAATTATACACATTTATTTAAAAGGTCTAGATGTAATTTTAAGAATTCTAGAAGCATTTAAATTACTTTAAATTGTTCTCTAGTGTCTCGTGTAGGCGACACCAGGACGAAGAAGGTTTTAATAAATGTTTGAGAAATTTGATAAAATTTTAATATTTATTATTATTGGATTATTTCATTTCACCGTTTTGAGTTGCAAGTTTACGCATATGTAATTTCGTCTATGTTATTAAAAATATTTTGAGTTGTACTACTTGAGTATACAGTGATGGCAAATACTGTGAACACTTTTAAGTAGCTTTCATTACAAAAAGTAAAAAGCTACCTATTGCAGCCTTCCGAAGGAAAACATTTCGGCAAATTTTGCTATATTTTCACCGATCATGACCCCCAGATACAAATATCACACTCCGTTGAAATGCTGACTTGTATATGTATACTATATATATATATATATATATTAACCTATTTAGATGAAATTTTTCATATGCATAGTATATACTAATGTCTCGACCGAGTTCGTTGGCCAGATTCATCCGCCATCTTGTTTCACAACATTTTGAAAAAAAAAGCATCTGAATGGAGACAAAAAATAATGAGAGAGATGATAGCAGCTAAAGAGTATTGCTAAAAACAACCGTTTCAGAAGTGTAAGATGAATGCATAGAAAGTGTAAAGAACACAGTGTTGATATGCGTAAATCTACAATACTAAGAGGCTTCATAAACTTGGATTTCAATCTCGTGTACCAAAGATAAAGCTCCTCATGACTATTAAGCAGAAAAGTGAGAGAGAGAAGTGGTGCAAAAAAAAGGCTTTTATAGGGTCTAGACGATTGGAAAAATATATTGTTAAGTGATGAGAGTGTGTTTTGTGTAACATATGGTGATCAAGGTGTTCGTGTATGGCGAATGAAGCAAGAAGCATATGACAAAGACTGCATGAAACGATCAGTGAAATCTGCAATAAGTGTAATGGTATGAGCTTGCATAACTACATATGGTCCTGAAAGGCTATGTATTGTTAACGAAAGGATTAATTCTGAGACATATGAAGGAATCCTTGAGCATTTCATGATACCATCGTCGGAAAATCTGTGTAGTGTTTCTTTTATTTTTCAACAGGATTTAGGACTTTCACACAGGTCACTGTGCACCAAGAACTGGCTTAGCCAACACCAAATTAACGTACTTCCCTGATCAGCTAATTCGCCGGATTTAAATCCAATAGAGAATTTGTGGGGAATAATGAAGAAAAGACAAAGTTGAGCTTCTTTGCAGCATAAACTCGACATGGTCAAGTCTGGGCAGAAAACATTGTGAACCACTTGTTGCTAACTTGGAAAAGCAAGTTCGTGCTGTTATAAAATGTAAAGGTGATGCTACAAAATATTAAAGAATAATTATTTCTCCTTTTTAAAACACTTATTATTTACAATGCTTTATTCTAATATTTTGAAACACGTAAATGGTTATTCTAATATTTTGATTTTATCCAGTGTGAGTAGTTATTTTAATTTTTGTATTATTTCCTTTAGTTTGTATAAAAAGATCCTACTAACATAAAAGTTCCACAAACTATGTAGATTTTTACAATAGTAAGTTGTATCCTTATTACTTTTTGTTTTATCGATACATAAAAAACCTTTTTTTAGAATTCCTTTTTTTCCATAGTTCTAATATTTGACTTGAAGTTTTACATTTGTTTATTTTACACACCGTAAAGATTTGCATATTATGCATCTGATACATTGAAAAAAATATTTAGAATACCTTAGTGTAAACTCGTAGTTAAACAGGATTCTGGATATCCCTTTTTTCGGACTTTATGTCTTATATTCGGACAGAGAACCTCAGAAGGTTTGGAAACCAATAAATTGTCGAGAAGAACACAAAATTAATTTCCAATTTATGTTTATGGGTTTCTATAAACTTCGAGATCCTTTCGTTTTTTTTTTTTTTCATGTATGTAATTTCTCTTCCTTTAAATAACTTTGGAATAAAAGAGCTAAGTTTTCAGAATTTTGAGGAACTACTTGGTTATATTGATATTTTGTAAGCGTTTACCTTGCATCAGTAAAATTTTCTAAATATTTATTATACAGCAAATACAAATAAAATACTTGCGCATATTTTATTTTAATCTTATAGAGAAAGAACAATAAAATATTGTTAGTTTTCGAAGATTCTTATTTTGTTATGTTTAACGAATTCATGAAATCCTAAGCGGGGCACTTTATCTCTAATTTGTTATACTTATTAAAAATGAATAATCTAAATAACAGATGGAGCAATCATGTCATTATGAGGAATTTTCTCTTTCAATAAAAGGATCACTGCTACAATAGATTATAAGTCCATGGGTGTGTACACGAATCCAATGAATGACCAACAAAAGAGTATTGTGCATAATTAATTTTCTCATTGGGGAAAGTGAATTTCTCGCTTTTATACTGAATACAGTTCTGAACAATATACTTTAAATAATGAATTAAGATTCCTAAGGCAGCGCTGGTTATTGAACAATCTTTTAATCTCTTACACGAAAATAGATTTAAATGTTGCTTTAGTTGCATAGAAAATAAATATAAACTTTTGGAAAAATATATTTGTAACTGTTATTAGTTTCATAATTAAAAAATGTACTTGCACAAATCAGTTAGATGAATTTAAAATCTGTGCGCAGAATATTTTCTTGAACAATAAGCTATGAAAATGTAATAAGTTTCTTATAATTACTGTTAATTAAAGTTATTGAAATCATTGTTAACAATCCTAATGAAATGTTTTCATCGATTAAAATTAATATAATATTTAATGTGACCAATCTTTTTTTTCTCTGAGCCTTTTATACATTTCTGTGTTTGAGAATAGAAAAACTTACAATGCTCTCATTTAGAAATATGCTAAATAAAATAACTAAGCACAAGTAAGTTCGATAGTATTATTAGTTTACGATACTTAGAAACAATATCGTAAGCGTGTGTTCTAATTAATGTTTTTAGTTCAATTATTAAAGATATTTGATATTGAACAAAAATATGTTTAAATTTCTAAACATGTTTAATAATTTATAAAAGTCTGCACAATTTCAATTTTCTATTTATATTCTTAATCTGTCCCTTTCCTGCCACGTTAAAAAAATATATCCTTTTTTATAGTAATAAAGGGACCGTATGACATGCATAGCTCTTATTTATAAGTGTACAGATGAACTCTAACAATGTACTTTCTATGAGAATGTACACTGTAAAAAAATTATGTGACGTTACTCCATAAAATTGATGGCAATATGTCACCTACAATTTTATGGAGTGATTTAACTTATATTATGGTGCACTTTAAACTGATATAACTGGTGTAATATTACACATCAGTGTAACGTAACACCAGTTATATCGGTTAAATTACTCAATAAATTGGAGGCAGCAAGGCTGCCACCAATTTTATAGAGTACCGTTACAGAAATTTTTCACATTGTATGAATGAAATGGTATTTAAATGGTATTCAATATGCCCAAATAAAAAAAAAACATTTTTTAGCGATTACATTTTAACCGGATTTAAATTAATTTTAATAGATAATGCTTACAGTCATTACAAATATAACATTAATGTATCAAATCAATAAAAGCATAAATTTGTGCTTACAAAATACTGGGTGCACTATTTGCAGAACATGAAATTGATCATACTGTAGAGTAATTATATTTATTTATCTATTTGCTATTACATCAAATATCTATTTCACAAAATCGTATTTCATCTTTTCAGTAACACACATTTTTAAATGCAAGAAAGTGCATAAAACTTTTTGACAACAGAAATGTTTTATAAAAAGTATACATAAACGTTTTATATAATTTAGAAAAGACAAAAATGTATTTTTTGATATCAATAAATTTTTCATTATTTATTTTAAATGCTATACTTAATTTTTTTCTAGTAATTGTGCTTTATTTTTCTATGAATTGAAGTTTTTCTGTGTACTAGTAGCTGTGTACAGTTAATTTCCTCAGACCTCCCACTGCTGCTTTTATTATTACTCTATTCATTATGCATCGGACATGTATGGCATACCTGGTACATTATGAATGAGGTTAAATGCCCAAAATATTGAATTCGGTTAAATACCGAATTCGAAACTACGCCGCAGGCACCACAGAGTGAACTAATTTAGTATTATATTTTGTTGTTTACTTTTAAACTTTATATTTTGCAATTCTTTTTTTACTTATAACTGAAAAAATTCTATTAACCGGACATTTTAGCTAATTATTATCTGTCAAATTAACAGAATAAAACGGTTCATCAGAATTATATAACAGTTAAATATGATTTTTTGATATAGACATTTATACTGAACTTACTTTACACTGATTTATACTGAGAAACGTCAAAAACAACAAGATCTTTCAATACATTAGAAGTGTTAAATTCAGTTTTTATTTGTGTTTTAACTGAATTATGAAGTCATCCCCGTCGCCTTTTTAAAATTTTGAAATATTCCTGAGTGACATTTTCAAATACGGCTCAAAGCTAGAGACGTGATATACAGAACTTCAATTCTTTTTCAATATATCGCTGACTGTATGAATATCTACAATATGAAGTGTTTTTTCCCTTTACCTTTTTTACTTTCTTCTATCTTTACAAGAAGAAAGTATTGGATTCGTGAAAATTTTCGACTTCCGGTTTTCGACGGATTTATACGTTTTAGAATGCCCAGAACACGATTTGATGATTTTTAGAAAATGTCTGTCTGTGAGTCTGTCTGTCACTCTGTCGCTCTGTCACTCTGTGAGTCTGTATGTGACAAAAATGTTGTGGGCGCTCTATCACAAGAACTAATGCACGGAATTTCACAAAACTTCATATTTAGTTAGACCTTGATATAAACTGGACCTGATTAGTTTTTGGTGAAAATTGCCCAACAGGTGGCGCTGCTATGCAGCATTTTCACGATTTCTGCAAAAGTTATATCTCAAGAACTACTGCACGGATTTTTATAAAACTTCAGATTCAGTTAGTCCATGATATAGTTTGGTGCTGATTACTTTTTTGTGAAAATCGCCCAACAGGTGGCGCTGCTATGCTGCATTATTCATGATTATCGCAATAGCTCTAACACAAGAAAAAATGCACGAATTTTCATCAAACTTCAGATTTAGTTAGTCCCTGATATAAGTTAGTGCTGTTTAATTTTTGATGTAAATCGCTCAACAGGTGACGCTGCTGTGCTGCATTTTCACGATTTCCGCAAGAGCTGTATCTCAAGAACTATTGCGCGGATTTTCATCAAACTTCAGATTTAGTTAGTCCTTGACATGAATTGACATATAAATTAGTGCTGTTTAATTTTTGGTGTAAATCGCTCAACAGGTGGCGCTGCTATGCTGTATTTTTTGCGATTTCCTCAATAGCTTTATCTCAAAAACTAACGCTTAGATTTTCAACAAACTTCAGATTCAGGTATACCTTGATATCATATAGTGCTGTTTATTTTTGGTGTAAATCGCTCAACAGGTGGCGCTGCTATGCAGCATTTTCACGATTACTGCAAAAGTTATATCTCAAGAACTACTGCACGGATTTTTATAAAACTTCAGATTCAGTTAGTCCAGGATATAGTTTGGTGCTGATTACTTTTTTGTGAAAATCGCCCAACAGGTGGCGCTGCTATGGTGCATTATTCATGATTATCGCAATATATCTAACTCAAGAAAAATGCACGAATTTTCATCAAATATCAGATTCAGTTAGTCCATGATATAAATTATAGCTGTTTAATTTTTGGTGTAAATCACCCAACATGTGGCGCTGCTGTGCTGCATTTTTCACGATTCCCGCAAGAGATGTATCTCAAGAACTGTTGCACGGATTTTCATCAAACTTCAGATTTAGTTAGTCCTTGACATGAATTGACGTATAAATTAGTGCTGTTTAATTTTTGGTGTAAATCGCTCAACAGGTGGCGCTGCTATGCTGTATTTTTTGCGATTACCGCAATAGCTTTATCTCAAGAACTAACGCTTGGATTTTCAACAAACTTCAGATTCAGGTATACCTTGATATCATTTAGTGCTGTTTATTTTTGGTGTAAATCGCTCGACAGGTGGCGCTGCTATGCTACATTTTTCAGTATTGCCGCTATAACTCTATCTCAAGAACAAATGCACTAATTTTCATCCAGCTTCAATTTCAGATATACTTTGATATGAATTGGTGCTAAATTCATGAAATTTCTTGTACTATTTAAATGATTTAATTGATGTGATTTATATAGAAGAAAGTTTTGTGATGGCCACAACATACTAGTTTTTCTTTTGAGTGTGAAACATTTAATGTGAATTATTAGTGTATGAAGTTAACGAATGAAGTATTTTCGTGCCTGACATAGTTGCATTTTCTGGTCTTAAAATTGTAAATACAGTTTATAATTTTGGAAATACATGAAATACTACAGGAAAAACAACTAAAATTCATATAAAGCACAGACAAAACGTACTAAAATTGCTTTTAGGTGCATATATATAATAAAAAATTATTTAACATATATTAAAATACCTTAAAAATAGATTAAAAATAAAAATAATTTCCCAAAACGTTTTCGACCAAATTTTAAAATTCAAATAAAAACTGACGATGGCGGTGGGAATTATGCTAAAAACGTTTTGGGAATTTAAGTTGAGTTTTATTGTACTTTTAAGGTATTTTAATGTATTTTAAATAATTTCATATTATATATATATATATGTGCCTAAAAGCAATTTTAGTACGTTTTATTTGGGTTTTATATGAATATTGATTATTTACTCAATTTATTTAGCACTAGAACTTTCACATTACTTTATTACAGGAAAAGCATTAAGTACAATTTAGCTTTACTCTATATAAACGCATGCAATAACGATTTTCGCTTTTATATTCTAGTTCTAGTATAAGCTTGTATAATTTGTTTTATAATTTGCTTGGTAATTATTTTCAAATGGTTGACATTTTTAGAATGATAAAATAATTAAATATATACACTTGCAATCCTTCAGTGTTATCATTTCTCATGTTTAAAGCTTTCTTCACAATTACTGGAAGGGTCTTACATTATCAGAGCTTGTTTGGGTGTATCAAAACCAAAGCCCGGTAACACATAATCTCTATAGTGATGATATGTCCAATGAAGTCGTTACTTGTCTTTAGGCATTCTATCCATGCATCAAGTCTTATGCGAATGACAGTGTAGTGCGCTATTGCACCTGAGACAATGTAAAAGATGCCTAGTGATCTACGCTGTTGTGATGAATATGAAGCCAAATTCTTTAACCATTGGTTTCGTTAGCAGTACTTTATTAATTTCCACGAAAGAGGCTTCAAATTTTCAAGAAAGACGCAACGCACTCATTCAGGTGATTATCAAACTAACAAAGAAGGTCTCCATACGTACAGTTGAGGGAAAAAAAGTAAACACCCCCTACTAACTCCTCAACAAATTATCGTAATCGAAAGTCACAGGTACCGGACGATTGGAAATAAAGTCTACTTTTAAATTATGTACACAAAATTTGCTTAGGGGGCCATTTACATATTAAAACGAATCCAAACTGCATTTTTTTTTCAATAGCAATAGCAAATTTAACAAGATATTTCAAATCTTCGATTCAAACTATGCCTAGAGACGAAGTTTCAAGTCATTTGAATGATAAGTTTTTGAATTATAGACATTCAAAATTTAGTGCTTCTAATGTTAAATTACATTTTCATATTTTTTTTATATCTCCTAAAATTATGCTCCTAATGTGCTAATTTTTTGTGTAGCAATAATACGAATATACCAAAACATAAATACGTTGAATTTGCAATTTGTATAATTTTATGATACAAATTATGAATTATGAAATTAATACTCGAAAAAATTATGAATTGCAACCTGCAATTTTTTTGATAGATTTAGATTTATAAAGTCCTGCTTTATGGAAATCCAAAATTTCTCATTTTTCTTCCAAGTAGTTTTCAAGTTATGCTTAAAAAACGGCAAAATGATGGTTTAAGGGGCCGTCTATGATAGAAGTGACTAGATATTTTGAAATTTCTTCTGTTGTCCTGTAATCGAGCTTCAATGACTGCTTGATTGTTGCTTAAAGTGCCTTGATCAAGAAAGGAGCTCTCTCTGTTAATAATCGAGTACCGAACTTCAATTTGGATACAGCCCTTAAAATACACTCGTTTTAAAGCAATTAATTTCTCGGAAACTTATCGTACGAATTGCATAAAAATTTGTTTTTGGGCTAATTGAAGGTTGTAGAGTTCATTTATGCTGTCAGAATTGTGTACTGCTATTGAAAAAAACAAAGTTATGGTTCGTTTTAATATGTAGATGGCCCCCTAAGCAAATTTTATATACGTCATTTAAAAGTAGACTTTATTTCCAATCGTTGGGTACCAGTAACTTTCTTCTACGATAATTTGTTGAGGAGTTAGTAGGGGTGTTACTTTTTTTTTCCCACGACTGTACATACTCCGAAAAATCTGAAAAAATTATAGAATGTTCTACTCATAAGGATAGATAGGTTTATAAAAAAATACGGCGGAAACTCGATTGAGCTTCCGTAAAAAAATAATGAAATTTTCGATACTTGGCGATTTATCACCGGTTGGAAATGGAATAAAATTTCTAAAAATACTTTTTTATGTCAAGTACTCATTAAGATAAAAATGTTTCATATTGAACTTGTTTAAATAAATTTAATGCAAATAACTTTAGTTTTGTCAGTTTTAGTTTGATTTAAATATTGTTTTGTCAAATATATATATTTATAATGAAAGTTAATTATCAAATTTTACAAATTTAACCCTAGAACTACCGGAAATTTTACTCAAGTTTTATAAAAACATTCTACACCAGAATTTTTACTTAAAACTATTTAATTTGTTTATTTAACTTATTATTGTCTGATTTATACATTTAGTTTGTTTTGAAGAAATTTCTAGTTTGAATAAATATTTTGAATGTACATGTCGGGTCCATTGGACCCTTCTGGTAGACAGAGGGTTAAACAAAATTTAAATTAATTAAAATTGTTTCAATCTCAAAATTAAGTCCAATTGAGTACTGTCCATTCAATTTTGTTGCTTTGGAAAAAATGACATCTTTGGTATTGAAATGAATAACTGCAGTATTCTTCATCTTTCCTTTATTTTGCAATACGGTTAAATATATGAAAATATTATTTTTATATATGAAATTGTCTTTAAAGTAATAAAATTTTTAAAAAAGCAACATAAATATGTAATACAAAAAATGTATTTATTAAACTCACTCATTGTTTAAGTTTAAATTCATTAAATACTATTTAAACGCATTCTAAAAATCAATGAACAAGCAATTTAC
Organism: Maratus speciosus; assembly: GCA_963932465.1. Taxonomy (NCBI): domain Eukaryota; kingdom Metazoa; phylum Arthropoda; class Arachnida; order Araneae; family Salticidae; genus Maratus; species Maratus speciosus. The sequence goes on from OZ010788.1 coordinate 62,111,265, forward strand.
AGGTGCATTAAAATCGTTTGCTTTTGGCGAGGAGAAAAAATACTGCTCGCCAAATCGCGTGACTCTTTCGTCTTTTCGTGCCAAATACTCGTATATTATTTTTTTTACAAACATTCTACTGTAATTCCGCCACTAAATTTGAACAATCTTTTATCACATACATAATTAGTATAATTAGTATTTTTTTTCTAAATATTCTGAGTATGTCCGGTAAGGATACCTTCCTTGGAACTGAAGTAAACGACTGAAATCTTTACCCATCGTGGAATTCAATATCGAATAGGAGTTTCATGGAATTCCTTGAATGAATCTTGATACTTTTCTTTTCCATTGGAACGTCCTGATTTTTTCATTGATTTTCAACTACGAAATGTATTTCGTTTGGAAACATATCATTTACGCATTGTGATGGATATCCTATAACTAAAGATGCACAGCTTCTTAGGACAGCGATGTTGAAGATAACACGATTTTTGTTTAAATTGTTTAATGTTTTTGTTTATAGTATATTCATCTAAGTTTTTAAAAATAATATTTGTCCTAGGTGCTACAAAATATTAGCACATTCCTTTTACCTTTTTTTAAAGCATTTACTTAGTTGTCAAAGTACCTTTTAACGTATGCAGCATAATTTGTAATGAAATAAGTGAGTATGGAAAATAAAATAATGAAACATATTAGGTCTGAATAAAAATTTTAAACGTAATACATTTTACATATATTTAATACATTTAAACGTAAGACATTTAAAACCCGACCTTAAATGAAACTTTTTAAAAAATCCCACATAAATATCACACAATAAAATAAAAAATAGCATGCGCTTCAAGCTTTATACAAGCTCCTCGTGAGGTTTAGCGTCTGGTTTACACATTCAGGTTTAATATCAGATGTAAATGGTTTTGATGTAAAATGTGCTTCTCAGCTTCAGAGTTTTCTAAATCTGTGAAGAAAGCTTAACAGCTTTCTATTCACTTCTAAACTCTGGTGCTTCTGTGGAACACATACTTCGGAGTTTATAAAAAATACTATCTCTTCAACGTTAAAAATTTTGTTTGAACTTTCAAGTATCGAGTGAAGACTATTTTCAAAGACTTATCTGTGGACCTCATCTAACCATTTTAACAACTTTTCTTCATTCGAGATATCTCAAAAAATGTCTAGATCGAGAGTTAAACCCAAGATCTGTTTGACTTAATTTACTAATGCTCAACCACCGGAGCTATCTGGACGACACCTGGACGAAACAATTCACTCAGACAAACGTCTTGGCTGTTCTATTTGGTTTTCCATATAAGACAACTGTCATATGAGACAACTGCAATATGACAGAATACTTTATTGATACACCTCTTGTTGCTCTTAAATTCTGAGTTAGTCAAGACAAAATTGTCCGATTCAACCATAAAAGTGTGTTAAACCATTTGCGTTCCGATCTATAATCCACAAAAAGGTTTACCAGGTTCCATCCTTAGTTATCGAGCATCGTTCATAATATCGCCTCTTGTTACTAAAATTCTAACTTTTGACTAGACTATTCACCATTGGTTACAATGATATGCGATTGTACCAATAGTGGACCATCAAGTTTATTCTTAATTAAAAAATAAACACACAAAAATAATTCGTATTTCCAATTTTAGTTATATTAAAGCAAATGTAAAAAAAAAAAAAAAAAAAAAAAAGTTTGAAGATAGGCATATAAATGACTTAAACTTATCTTGCTCTGATGTTGATGGTTTGAAATCTCTGTAGTTAGAAGTTATAACACTTAAAGATTTGCATCATTAAGGGGTGAGAAGTATTGTGCAACTTTCGAGGAATATTTTTTAAATTCAATTTTAAAAGGGTCTGTAGCGCGCTGGTTGATATTAAATAAACACAAACTCGTCAATAGCTCACAACACTTAAAATAACAAAGTGAACTGTATCACACGTTTAATTATAAACCCTCTTGGTTTCACATTCTTAGAATAGAATAAAAAAACATATCAACAAAAAAGAACGTTGCCATTTTTTAGAAATTAAACTTACACAAAAATGCTCGCACTGAGCGTTGGCAGACGATAAATAAATTTCGAACATACACCCCCGGCCTTGAAATCTTCAAGGGGTACAAATAAAAGAGTCATATATGTTAATGAAATGGCAAAGGACAGAGTTTATGAACCGCTCGTTTAAAATTTCCGGCAGCAGTTCTTACTATGGCGACTCTCACACGACCGTCATGGCCCGGAAATGTCTGAATAATTCTTCCTACCTTCCACTGAAGAGGGGGAAGAAGTTCATTTTTAATTAGCACTAAGTCACCAACATTTAAATTTGCTGTCGCACGCAACCACTTGGGACGTTGCTGGAGTTGAGATAAATACTCACCACTCCATCGCTTCCAGAAGTGCTGAAATACTCTCTGGGTTAATTCCCAACGGCGAAGTCTATTAGGGGGAATTTCAGAAACGTCAAGTTCTGGAATAGCCGTCAAGGCAGCACCAGTCAAAAAATGACCTGGTGTCAGGACTTGTAGATCACTTGGATCGTTTGACAGAGGACATAAAGGTCTCGAGTTCAAACAGGCTTCAATTTGTGACAATAATGTAGAGAATTCTTCAATTGTAAATAGTGAATTTCCCATTGTTCTACGTAGATGATATTTCACAGATTTTATGTTAGCTTCCCACAGCCCACCAAAATGTGGAGCAGATGGGGGATTAAAGTTCCAGATGATACCTTCATTAGCCACATAATTCTGTAATGTTTGATCCTTACTAATGGAGGATACGGAATTGTATAACTCACGCAGTTCCCTACTTGCATCCTTGAAATTTCCTGCGCAATCACTAACCAACTCAGCTGGTTTACCTCTACGGGCAACAAATCTTTTTAGAGCAGCCAAAAATGTGGAAGCTGTCAAATCCGAAACCAATTCAAGATGAATAGCACGAGTTGAAAAACAAATAAAAATAGCAATATAACTCTTAAACGACTTGATATTTCTACGATTTCTCTCCTTGCACATAAATGGGCCGGCATAATCAATTCCAGTCTTTGAGAATGGACGACTTGGCCTAACACGTATGGCTGGAAGATCCCCCATTATTTGAGTGCCAACAGATGGTGAAGCATGATAACATTTTAAGCAACTCCTCACTATTTTTCTTACTGCATCTCGACCAGATCCAGAAATTGGTTCGAAGAACAGCTAAAAGAAGCTGTGGACCAGCATGTAAATAAGTTATATGATAATGTTTGATAATTAATGCAGTTATATGATGTGTCTTAGGCAATAATATTGGGTGTTTTTGATCTTCTGAGACATTAGCATGTCTCAATCTTCCTCCAACACGCAAAATACAATTATGATCCAGGAATGGGTTTAAAGACAAAAGTTTACTTGAAGATTTTAAATATTTGTGATGACTTAAATCAGATATTTCATCACGGAAACACTCGTTTTGAACTATTTTCAGAATTTTCGTTGTGGAATTTGAAAGCTCTAAGACTGAGAGAAAACCATTTACTCGATTTGATAACGACTTTCTTGCATTGTCTACAAATCTTAAGCACCACGCGACGATTCGTACTAGTCTATTCCAAGAAGAATATCTGAAAATCAGATGATCATCATTAAGTTTAGAACTATTTACATCACAATTCCTCTTTTCTTCCTTTAGGATAATTTCTTGTACATCCTTGCCTTCAAATGATTCATTAGACGGTTTATCCCATGGCTCTCTTAACCATTTAGGACCATGAAACCATAGCTCACAATTCACTAATTCCGATGGTAGCATACCTCTTGTTCCGCAGTCAGCTGGATTTTCAAGCCCGCGAACATGATTCCACGAAATATTAGGCAGTGTTTCTTGGATTTTATCAACACGGTTTGCTACAAAGGTTTGCCATCTATGAGGCTCTGAAGAAAGCCATGCCAACGCAACCTTAGAATCAGTCCACGCAAACACTTCACTCTCCTTGAGACTTAAGTGATCCAAAACAACCTTTAGCAAATTTGTCAAAAGAAGAGCTGAACAAAGTTCCAACCTTGGGATTGACTGAGTCTTAATGGGTGCGACCTTAGTTTTAGATGTCAAAATATTTACTGTGATTGTCTCATTCTGAGAAACTGAACGCATATATATTGCTGCACAATATGCTTTTTCAGACGCATCACAAAAGGCGTGAATTTGAAGGTTTATCTTATCTGCAGATAATACAAATCGAGGAATTTTCAACTTAGAAATTACCTTTAAATCATTCCGAAAAGATGTCCACCGTTTACTATGTTCTTCACTAATTGGCTCATCCCAGGTAAGTGAAAACTTCCATAAGTCTTGCAGCAGTATCTTCATAAAAACAACACAGGGGGAAAGCAAGCCTAGCGGATCAAACACCTTTGCAACTTCTGACAAAATATCTCTTTTAGAATATCTGTCCTTTTTCTCATGGTCTAAAGCAGTGAAACAGAAGAAATCACCCGTTAAATTCCATTGAATTCCTAAAATTTTTATCCCGCCATCATTAGTCAAGAGCAATGACTCTGTACTTTCCTTACATTCTTCAGAAATATTCCTCAGTACTCCAGGTACATTTGAAATCCATTTTCGTAAATTAAAGCCACCTCGTTTCATTAATAATGTCAATTGACTAATTAGTTCCACAACTTCTTCCTCATTCTGCCCGCCAGAGAGAAAATCATCTACATAAAAATCTTTCAACACAGCTGCAGATGCCAAAGGAAAATCGTTTTTCTCATCTAAGGCAAGGTGATGAAGAGCTCTTGTAGACAGAAACGGGGCAGAGGCTGTACCATAAGTGACCGTTGTTAAACGATATTCCTCTAACGGATCCTGGGAATTCTCTCTCCAAAAAATTCTTAAAAATTCTCTATCTTCTCGATTAATCAATATTTGTCTAAACATCTCTATATCTGCTCGTACAACAATAGGCAAAACTCTAAATCTTAAAAGAATTGGAAAAAGTTCCTGTTGTATACGGGGTCCGACCATTAGAATATCATTCAAGGACACACCAGAGGTAGATTTAGCAGAGGCATCAAAAACAACTCTTAATTTTGTCGTCGTACTTGATTCACGAATTACCGCATGATGAGGTAAATAAAAAACAAATGTAGGGACTCTTTCCGATTTGGATATTCGTTCCATATGACCCAAATCCGAATATTCCTTCATAAACTCTCGATAGTTTTTACAAATAGACTGTTGTTTTGAAAGCTTACGTTCCAAAGAATGAAATCGGTGTATGGCTAATTCCTTTGTATCACCTAATTGCGATGGAGAATCTTTAAATGGAAGTTTCACAACAAATCTTCCAGAACTATTTCGAAAATAATTGCTCTTAAAATGGTCTTCACATTCTTGTTCTTCCTTAGAAATTCGAACTAGCTCAGGAATGGAATCTAAAGACCAAAACTTTTGAACTAAATCATCTAGTTGAAATTGAACATTATTAACAGAAAATGTACGTTGACTTGTATCAAAAGAGGTAGTTCCCGTAATTATCCAACCAAGTTTAGAACATACGGCGAAGGGTAGAGTTTCTTCTCTTTTTATAACTTCCCCTTTAAGCAATGTAAAGAAAACGTTAACACCTAACAAGATATCTACTGGTCTTGATTCAAAGAATATTGGGTCTGCTAGAACTAAATCATTGAAATTATTCACAATATTTGAAGGAATAGAACTATACGGCACATTTGATGTGATTCTTTTTATCACAAATGCTCTAGTTGCAAATCTCACTTCAGAATTAAAATGGGGAGTAAAAGTTAAATTTACCTCTTCATTAGATTCAGCATTATAAGAACCTAAACATGTAATCTGTACTTTAGTAGATTGCCTTGGCAAACATAATTTACGCATACAATTTTCACTTATGAAAGAGGCTTCACTGCCACTATCCAGCAAAGCGCGACAGTTTACAAGATTACCCAGTGAGTCACGAACCTTAATCATTGCTGTACAAAGTAGAGTTTGCTTATTTTGAAATGAATGTAATCCCGACACAGAGTTGTTTGGAAATTCAAAGATGCTAGTACAAGAAGTTTGATTTAATGACTCAGTTGGTCTCGGCTGAAATTCTGGTGCGTTCGGAGACAGAGGGCCAGTCGGCGTTTCATTTACACTATCTGAATAAGATTTCGGGTCTCTTGGAAGATGTAAAATTATATGGTGAGGCTTATGACACACTTTACATTTACTTAAACTCTTACAGATTTTTGCATGGTGTTTATCTAAAAGACAATTGTAACACAAGTTGTTTCTTCTAATCAATTCTATTCTTTTATGTGCACTAAACTGCAAGAACTTAGGACATTTATCCTCTTCAGACCCCAGGGTTTATTTTCATATATTTTCTTACTTCAGTTATGAATTTATATTCGCAAAGTGATAACTAAGAAAGATTGAAAAGCAAAAAAAAATTAATTTAATTTTTGTACATAAAATTTGATATATCATATATAACACATGGGACACAATAAATACATTTTTTGATAATTTTTTAGGATACTTTCTTTTGTTTTGAATGGAAAAAATAATGAAAAATATTAAATAATCATGCATTTAATAAATTTTTATTTTTAATGGGCTCTCCATGTGGTATTTTAACGAATAAAAAAATTATTTACTTTTCGTTTTTGTATATTTCCCTCATTTTTGCTGCAAGTCATTTTTAAATCCCATTTTATGGAAGAAAAAAGCACTATAAGAAACAATTTGCTATTTTGCTTTAGTTTGGCTATCTTTGAAGATTCCATTCACACCATTTTCATTTTATTAATCATTATTTATATACAGGGAAAAAATTGTAAAGATGTGTATCCTATAGGATACTCCAGGTCCGAAGAGGTTATACAACGGATGTGATTCCTTGCATACACAACAACTATTATTAGAAGACAACAATGTCGTTACTTTACCTTTCTTTATTTCCCTTAGTGAGGATTTGCTGTTTTGAAGGGTTCTAGCGTGATCCTTCAAGAAAGATAATAAGTTATCAAGAGTTCTCACCTCCTCCTTTTTTAATGTTCTTTCCCACCAATATCTCGTATTTTTATCTAATTTATCTGTAATTACATAAACTATCATTACTTCCGAAAATCCACTAACGTCTTGTTCAAGTACGCTTAAAGATCGCACACATTCGTTTATATCATCTACACTCTCTAAAATAGACTGTGCATTATCCGATATACAAGGCATTCCAATTAATTTCTTAATTAATGCATTAATTAACTCACGTTTATTTGAATATCGCTCCTTTAATAATTCTAAAGCTGTTTTATAGTTTGAATCAGATATTGGAAGACTCTGAATAATTTTAAGTGCGCTGTTTTTGCATGCCGATTTCAAATACTGCAATTTTTGACAGTCTCATTATTATCCACACTAGCTTTAAATAAATCATAAAATGATATCCATTCTTCTAAATTACCACTAAACGAAGGAAGCGTCAATTTTGGAAGCTTTACTTCTGGTATTTGAGATTTAGAAAGGCTATTATTTTGATTCGATTCATTTAAAGTAAATTTTGAATTTTTCCGGTTAACACTTAACCAAAGATTGTCAAGTTTATCCTGTACGGATTGTTGCTCATCAACAAAATTATCTACATCTTCTTCTTTGCATTGGGAAAAAATTGCATTAAAAATTTCATGTAATTCCTCATTTAATTTTTCGATTTTATTTTCGAATAAAGCAAGCTGACTAGAATCAGCATCATCTATCGAACTAATAATATTATTTTCGAGTTTAGTTACAGTAGCTTTTAATACTCGTTTTCTAACTAAAATATCTTTAAATTCTGTCATAATGAGATAATATTAACAAAAAAGACTCACCGAATAGTATAGATGTTTAACACTAGAACGGCGGGAGGGGTCATTTTGACACCTGAGTACTTTCGCCCGTTGATTACTTTTGTTTGCTTGGTCGAAATCATTTGAAATTTTTTGACTTTTCCTAAATGGATAACATATATTTCTGAAAAAAAAGTCAGCTTTCTAGATTTGTTAGTTTTTGAAATGTTGACTTGTATTCCTAGAACGGCGGACGGGGGTCATTTTGACCCTTTTAGTAAAATTCTCTTTGTACTCAAAGCTGATTTTGTTGCTATACTATATGTTCGAGGAGCAATTAAAAAAAAAGGTTTAGATTTTTATTCATTGTCGTTCAAGGCATGAGGAATGCTATTTTGCAAAGAAACTATCTCAAGAGATAGATTCAAAGAAAGAAAAAGATTTTTTAGGTTTGATGAAAAGACAACGAGATCTAGCAAACTACAGACTGATAAATTTGCTCTTGCATCTGAAATGTGGAATAAATTTATTGAAAATTGCAAAACATGCTACCGTCCAGGACAAAATATTACAGTTGATGAACAATTGTTCCCATCTCAAGATAGATATAAATTTACGCAATATATGGCAAAAAAATCGGATAAATTTGGAATAAAATTTTGGTGATCTGTTGTCGTTGATACTAAATACCTCTTGAATGAATTTATTTATCTAGAAAAAGATGAAACAGCCAATCCTTAATTACGTTTATCGGAAAATGTTGTCATGAAATTAACAGATCCTCATCTAAACGAAGGGAGGAATATTACGACAGATAGCTATTTTACTAGCATCAAATTAGCAGAAATGTTAAAAGCTAAAAATACAAGTTTAGTTGCACAATGAAAAAGAACAGAAAAAAAATTCCTATATCATTGAAAAATATGCTCAGTACTCTTTATTCATCGAAGATAGTGGAATGTGATAATATGACACTTACCATCTATCAAGCCAAAAGAAAAAAAGTGTTTTTCTACTGAGCTCAGTACATTCTACTATAAAAACTGAAGACGGTCTCAAGAAGTTGCCCGATTCAATAAAATATTACAACGCAACGAAGTACGGTGTGGATATCCATGATCAGATGTGCCGAAAATACTCCGTGAAATCGGTTTTTAGAGGATGGCCTGTACATATCTTTTTCAATATTTTGGATCATGCAGATTTAAACACCTGGATAATTTATAAAAGTGTAACAGGAAAGCCTATCAGTAGAAGAGATTTTCTATTAAATTTAGGGAATGTGTTCAGAATGGATCTTATGGTTTCAAAATTCCCAAAGATCTTTTCTGAGTCTTCAGAAAAAAAAAAAAAAAACACGAAAATAAAATAGATATGAAGAGAAAAAATGTCAAGTACAGACATGCAATGGAAACAAATCTCAAGCATTTTGCGCACCATGTTTCAAAGTTTTGTGCAGAAAATGTACTGGAAAAATTGACATTTTTTGGTTACAGCTGAATTAATTCTTAATACGTGTGCACAATTTGGAGTATTATAAGCATTAAATAAAATTGAAACAGAATGCTTAACATATTAACCATTCAGCTACACTTATAATGAAATAACGGAAACAACAGAACAAATTTCTCCTTTATGGATTTAGAGAGTGAATCATTCAGCGAATAAATTCATGAAATAATATATATATATATTATTTTATAAATTGTGTTTTATTTTAGTTAACATTAGTTTTAATTTGTGAAAACATTAATTTTAAATCGATTTTTATATCAAATTAATGAGTTTTTTGAGTAGTTGTAGTATGGTCCAATTAATCGCCATGTATGTGTTACATATACAGTACTTCTAAAATTCAATAAATTATCGAGTAATATTAAATATAAATTATCGATTAATATTAAATATAAATTATCGAGTAATATTAAATATAAATTATGAAATACACGGAAATTACATATTTTTGCCAATGTATGGCATTTAAAATTATTTTAGAGTTGTTATTTCAGTATTTTCATCGAGGGGTCAAAATGACCCCTACCCGCCGTTCTAGTAAGTAAGATTTTCCCGCCGTTCTAGTGTTAAATGACGCATCTTCTTTATTTACTTATTGCATCATAACTTCAGAACGATGACATGATTACACTTGAAAACGAGACTCCTCTTACCGTTCGTTCTATCACTCAATTCAACAACAACAAAATTATCAAAGCTCCGGGAGACGTAACCAAAATTATGTAGCGCGCTGGTTGAAATTAAATAAACACAAACTCGTCAATAACTCACAACACTTAAAATAACAAAGTGAACTGTATCACACGTTTAATTATAAACCCTCTTGGTTTCACACTCTTAGAATAGAATAAAAAAACATATCAACAAAAAAGAACGTTGCCATTTTTTAGAAATTAAACTTACACAAAAATGCTCGCACTGAGCGTTGGCAGACGATAAATAAATTTCGAACAGGGTCTACTAGTGGTACAGTCTCTAACACGTGCTAATAAAAATACTTGAATTTAGACATTTTTCTTAATCACCAGGTTTCCCTTGTTTTACCCATCTCATTTTGGGACAGTTCAGAGAAAAACATTATGGCAAGATAAAAACATTTCAATAACCGATGATAATATTAAAAATGAAAAGAATATTGCCCAGTTAAACTGATGGCATTGAGCTGACAGGCTATTCACACTAATTGTATATTATTCTCTTATTTTAAAGAATAATGCCCTCGAAAAATAAATGAAGGGATTAGCCCCTGTCCCCCCCCCCTTTTATACTTAACCAAAGAACCCCCAAATCTAATCAGAAAAGCTCTTTAAGATAATAAACTGGCATACCAAATTTGAAGCAAATCAGATAATTCTGCATGAAAAAACCATTTCGCTAAATTAAGCGGGTATTAGCTCCCCCATTTCTCCCTATGCTGAATCAATAAACCTTCAAATCTAATCAGAAAAGCTCTTTATTAGAATGAACCCAGAAAATAAATTAAACTAAATTAGATAATTCTGCATGAAAACCCATTTATATAAATTAAGGGGGGTAGCCCGACTTTCCCCCCTTTATACATAAGTAATGGACTTCAAAATATAATCAGGGAAGCTGCTTAACATAATTAACAGGTATACCAAATTTGGAACAAATCGGATATTTCTGCATGGAAAACCCTTTTATCTGAATTAAGGGGGGCTAGCCCCCTTTCCTCCCCTTATATGTAACTAATGAACCTCCAAATCTAATCAAGGCAGCTCCTTAACATAATAAACCGGTATACCGAATTTGGAGCAAATCCGTTATTTCTGCATAGAAAACCCTTTTATCAGAATTAGGGGGGGTAGCCCTCTTTCCTCCCTTTATATGCAACTAATGAACCTCCAAATCTAATCAAGGCAGCTCCTTAACATAATGAACCGGTATACCAAATTTGGAGCAAATCGAATATTTCTGCATGAAAAACCCATTTATCTAAATTAAAGGGGGGGACTAGCTCCCCCCATTTCCCCCTTTATCCTTAATCAATGAACCCCCAAAACTAATCAGGGAAGCGCCTTATCAGAATGAACCTAGAATTTTTTTTTTTTTTTTTTTTTTTTGAAGCAAGCCGGATATTTCTAGCAAAAGTTATTGCGTTACGTACGTACGTACATACAGAACAGGGGGGCACATAAGCTCTCAGGCTTTGATAACCTGTGAGCTAAAAATCAATTATGCATTCAATTAGAATCCAAATACCAAACTTCAATCATAAATTAGAGAAGCTAAAAGGATACTACAATACAAAATAAATCCTATTTTTTATTTTACTACTTTTATTTATTTTGTTACTTTGTTTACTTACTTTTGTAGACTACTTTTATAGTTTCCGTAAACAGAAGTAAGTGTTTATCCCCTTAAGGATCGCTTAAAATTTGGAAAACCATAACAAAAAATACCTATTTTTTATTGCAGAAATTGAATAATTATAAGGTTTCTGAATAAAATATGCAATTTTTTTTTTAAAGGCGAAAAAAAAAGATGTTATAGAGGAAATTCACATTTGTAGAAAAGACATCATACGAGAATTATGTGTCTTAAATTTTGTTTTGCACCATACAAATTAATGCGAATAAGACCATTATTTTTCACATCTTAGATCTTTATTTACCATCATCACAGAAATTTTTACAGCTAATATTAAAAATAATATATGTAAATTACATTTTGATTATTAATAATTTTTTTGAGTGTGAGATATTTCGATCTTCGAAAATATGCAATGCAAAGTTCAACATCACTATCAGCGCCAAAAACCTAAACCCAAAAGGTGATATTCAAAGACTTCATACGGAAATGCCAGATAATTTTTTCAGGTTTCAGAAGTTTTTTTTCAGCAATTAAATCTCCAGCCCGGAAATATGAAGAGTACAAGAAATAACGAGCTACACCGTGATATTGATGATACGTGATATTGATGGGAGCGAGAATTAAGAGGTTAAACTATATTTAGACAATATCACGTATAAGTATGTTTTAAGGGTCTCAAAACTCTTAAATCTTTAAAATTTTTGAAAATTTAATTTTTTTTTAGATGTCAAACTCCTATCTTTTCTGAACATTTTGATATAATTGTTATCTTGAGATTCCCATTAGAACAGAAGTTATGGATTTTAGAATTATACCCGCTCAATAGCTGAAGCGGCGTTTCCGAGACTTTGAAGTCAATTTTCTCCAAATGACAATTTTAGGCATAACATGCACGCTATCTCAAAAACTTTTGAATATTTTTTCATGAAATTTTCAAAAGATATGTTTTATGTTAGACTGTATAAACTGAACCTGAAATTTACTTTTTATTGTTGAAAAAATATTTTTTTAGGTTGAAATATACTGTTTTACATACTGTTGAAATTTTCTAACTTTTGCATTAGCTAAATAAAACTTTGCATTAAAAATTTAAAAATGCTTTTAAATACAAATTTATTGGGGTTCAGGATAATTAATGCAATCTGAAGTATAAGTAGGCACCAAAATTTTCATTCTAGTTGCAAAATTTATTTTGTAATCCTCACGTAATCTGTTATGCCGATTGCCCCACCAGTGGCTCAGAGGTTCTGCTCTCGAAGCTGGTAGACGGGAGGTGCTGGGTTCGATCCCAATCGCGCACGTCGGCCTAACCGTTTCGGAGTTTTCGTGGTTTTCTTCGAAACCTTGGATTTCCATGCGTAAATACGGGTTAGGTTCTTTTAAAAAGACCCCCACGGAGGGCACTCTCCCTTGGGCCTATATCCCTAGAGTAGATAATCGGCCGTCAAAAATCAACCCAACCCAAACCTGTGATTCCGATTTTCTGCTCGTCAAATGTCTGACAGATTGGAGCTACCAGTAAATAATAATTCCGCATCTTGCAGTTTTTAAACATATGAAATGAAAGAACATGCTTATATCTCTCATACCAATTAAAATTGTGTCTTAAAATGAAATATATTTTAAGATATTAAGTGTCGAAAACGGTCTCTTTGTTTTTCATTTTTTCCAATTTTAAGAGTCCTAGGCCCCTTAAAGGATAAGTTAATCATTATAAATTTCATAAAAACATTTAGATATCTTTCAAAATTCGTTCAAAATACTTTCAAAATAGAAACTTATATTTCTTTTACAATAAGGGGGTCCGGGACACAAAAATCTCCAATTTTTTTAAGAAACTTTTATTGTATTCAAAATTTATCTGTGTTTTTCTGCTTAAAATGACGTTTAACTCATGTTTCTATCTTAATTAGAACAGGAAATATTAAATTTCTCGTTTAGGCTTGTTTTCAAAATCTAGCTTTCAAGCAACGGTTGTCAGGGAAACGATTTCTTGTGAAAATGCGTTTTTCTTCATAATGGCCTTTTTTCGCCATTTCTTGTATTTAAATCGTTATAAGTCAAGAACCGTAAGAGGTAAATGGTTCAAACTTGGAACATGTCTTTTTCAATTACTCTACTTCAATTTTGATTCAGCAAATTAGAAAAAAAAATTTACTTTTGAAAATATGATTTTTTTTTTAAGTTACACCATATTTTTTTTTTTTTAATTTAAATATTTTTAATTATTTTAAAAAATAATATTTTTTAAAAGGCTGAATCCTAATTAAAATTTATATATTTTTGTTTATTTAAATGAAAAAAAATTGAAATTCTATCAATAATATTTTGAGTTATAACTATTTTAAATTACCCCACTTGTTTAATGAATTTTAAACAACTTTTAATTAAACAAGTTAAAATTTTTAAAAATATGTATAAGAAGTTTTATCATGTGATTTTGTTTTCAAATAACATTGTTAATCATCACAAAAAAATTCAAAATTTTATCTCAATAAATAAAAATTCTTTTTAATTGTGTCCCGGATCCTTTTAACTCCGAAAACATTTTTTTTTCCCTTTGGCTTGGTTTACTTTTCTTATTTTGCTTCTGTAAAATGTTACAAAGCTGAAGCAGCTCAACGCACAGTTATGATTCCACATTCAATTAAAGTTTCTGTTTAAAATGGGTGGAAATGCCCATTTCAATTACTATACGTAAGGTCATTCCCAAAAACGACACAACGTTAAGTTAATGTCACTTTCTACAAATATCTGAAGAAGGAAATTAAAATGCATGATTATTATCTAAGACACTAAAGGGTACTTTTATGATTGTGTGGCAAATAAATGAAATCTTCATTTATGTTCAGACTTAAGTGTAATTTTATCTAACGGCTTAAATCTGAAATTGCCAAATCTATGAATATATTTTTTAAATAAAATTTAAAGGAATGTTAAATACTTTAATGCCATGCCTGCTGGTTGAATTATAATATCGGATTTTTTAATTTTGTATAAATGAAACTGAATTTACAGTGATTTGATGTTACTTTTATTTTTAAATCTTTTAAAATAAAAATAAGTTATTCAGGTAGTGACTCAAAAAGATAATAATATTTCAAAACATAGAAAAGTGAAATAACACTAATTAATAAACACTAAGACGGTAAACAATCTCCTACGAGAAGCAATTAAATATTTAACTACATAATGAAATATAATTTATTGAAAAAAAAAACTCTTTTTATCATAATTCCTACAATATTTGTTGGATAGTATTTCTAGTTTCCTATGCATATTTTATCTTCCAAAAATGTATTGATGTATTATATTCATGTATAATCCTTCCCGTTTTAGACGATAATATTTTTTAACGTATTCAATGATTTAACTAAAATTAATCGTAATGAATGTTCTTGTAGTGTTCCCTAATTATAATAATGCACTATTTAATAAAAACTATCGATATATCTGATACTCTAAATTTTATTTTACATACAAAAATGTATTACAGTGCGTGTAAAAACTTAAATTTCAGCAAAAAATTGCAAACTTTTGATAAATTTAAAATGCGACAAATGAATTGGTAATTTAATGTTGATCATCAATTGGAAATACTAATGTAAATGTAAAAAAAAAGTATCTATGTCCTATTTATTGAGAAAAAATAATAATTATCTCTCTATTCTAAAAAAAAGTAACTACCGCTGTCACCGCCGCCGCCGCCGCCGGTTTTGAATTTTTTGTGACCGGAGGACTTTCTTCGATAATATTAAGAAAAATAATGCATACAAAAATATGAAAATCGGTAGTATTATACAGAAATGTTTGATAAACACGCTGATGCAGACAGTTTTCAAATCGAAGAATTATTTTAAGAGATATTTAATGCTAAAGTTGGACAAAATCGTTCCACTAAAAAAGTTTTATAGGAGCAAAAACTATACATCAGAATTTAATACTTTTTAGATCATTTTATACGTTATAATTTCCCGGTGTGCAGAATTTATTTAATTTTTTAATTTGACTCATTTTTCGAGGTTTCATTTCTATTTTAAATTAGAAATTTCAGCATTTCAAGAGATATTTTTTACTTATTTTAGAAAATTGTACTAATTTAACCTGTTGCCACCTGTATAAACAACGGAAATAATAATGTTTGCTTCAAATTAAAAAATTATTTACACGTGACTATTATAAACAGAAAAAATCATTTGGAATTAGAATTAAATAATTATGTACAAAAAGCAGGAACTTATTAAAAATTACGTCATAAAAAGTATACACGTGAAATTTAAAAGAGAAAGGATATTGTAAAATAATAAATTCATTAACATGCGTTAGAAGTCTTAAATAGGAGAAATTACGTCATATTTACGTCACTTTACAGTTATTACATAAAATGATCACAAAATAATATTACAAAGCAATTTAAATTTAGAAATTGCGCTAGACATTTATCTGATATTTTGAGAGGATCTTTTCAACTATTTTTGTTAGTAAAGCGCAAATAATACTTCCTTTCTAACAAAATTTTTTTTTACATGAATATTTAAAAGAGAAATAATAGCTTGGTCAAAATTACGTCAGATTAAAAACGATTAATTTAAAATGTCTCATTTAAAAGAACTTTCTTTTCGCTTTGTTAAAAAATACCAGGAGACAAAGACTCTGTTTACTTAAATCCTTTTATATTAGCTAATTTTGAAATATTGTTACACGTGTCTACGTCATCAAGTTATTTTTATTTCGAAGTTTTATTTGTATTTTTATTAATGTTGTACTAATTTATTTGTTCTTTTGTTATTTAAAATAAAAATTATGTCAATTTGTATAATTTGGCAATTTATATAATTTGGCGAAATTGGTCGACTGGATAATCAAGTAGTACCGCAGCGGATTTGGCGTTAAAATTCCCCAATCAAAGAGAAATGAATAGAAATCCGTTTATAGGGAGATCGCCACTGTTTTTTAAATTATAACTCAATCTTTCGAAATCTTTTTAAAGCCGATCAAATTAGCGTGCATTTAGAGTCTGCGGTGTCTGGACGGGGGTTGGCGAGCGTAGCTCGTAGGAGGCCGAGCCCCCTAGTGAAAAAAAAAAAAAAAAAACGCTATTTTTGACTGCGTAAAAACTTTAAGAACACCAGTATTTTTTTTATAGAAATGTTATATATAATTATTTTTAAGGATCGTATGAAACATGTTTTTAAGGGCGAAACCTGAACTGAAACCCAATTTAGGTGATCTTCCTATTTTCGGCCGAATACGAAAACGGAAATGTCCAAAAAAATTTTTTACGTAATTAAATTGTATGTATTAAAATAATTAATACATACATTGTTGTACATAATTATTAATTAATTATACGTATTTATTAAATATGCATAATTATTATTAATTATGCGTATTTATTAAATATACATATTTATTAATTAATCATAAGTGCGGCCCAAATTGTCGCTCTATGCCTTAGACCAAAAAACATTTTTTATTTTCATATAAAATAAAACGCAATTAATTCATCAGCGACACAGAAAGATTTTCTATTTATAGAATTTCATTTAATTAAAAAATGTTTTAGTTTTTTATATACATACCTCGATTTACCTTTTATAATGATTTCTGTAAATGATCATCTGTTATACTAGAACTTTCTCAAAGAGTATTTGAAACACTTCTGCGGTTTAAAACTGAACATTTTCTATTATCGTTGTGACTGCAGTTTTTAATGACCACGTGAAAAAGTTTAGTTATATGTGCATTGCTTGCTTTATAATTTGCATCCAATTCTTGAGTCAGTCATGACTGATAATTATAAACAAAGAAGTTCGCAGTAATAAATAGTCTCAATTGAGCCGATAAAGCTCAATTCGATGAGTAATGTTGAAAATTTCCGAAGGAAGAAACGAGATTTTTGGAATACTGATAGTTTCGGTCCGGCCGAATTTTCAGCCGCATTTTTGCCGAAAGCGAATTTTCGGTGATACTCAGTTTTGGGGCCGAAAACGAAAACGAATTTTCGGTCGATATCTAATTATTATTCAATTGCCCATTAAAAACTCCTCTGTATGGTGATTTTCTGACGTTTTCTATTAAGACTTTTGTTAATTTCATCATAATGGCGAAAAAAGCAAGTAAACTGACTGAATATGAAAAAGGTACTGTTGAATCTTTTGCTTTATCGTGAATGATTTGTAGGTCTATTGCAAAAAAGATAGGAAAATCTAAAACCGTCATCAACAAATTTTTAAGGTTAAAACACGAGTATGGGAAAACACGGCTGAAAGCAGATCAAAAACCTTGTAATCCAGAGACGAAAGGAGAGTTTAAAGTGAGCATCAACTGGAAAATGCTCAAAGAAAGAAATTTTTCTAACGACTATGACCAAAGTGTGCCAGTATACAATCTGCAATACAATTAATCGATCTGGGAATTTCTAATGTAAGGCAAAATTGTGTAACCCCCTTTACTGACTAGCCAAAAAACCCAACGTTTACATTTTGCAGGACAAGTGATGACTTGGGAAAACAAATGGCTGCAGATTATTATCTCAGATAAAAAGAAATGGAACTTAGATGATCCTCATGGCTGGAAATATTATTCGTTTTATTTGAGAAAAGGAAAAGAAAATTTCTCAAAGCGGCAGTTAGGTGGAGCATCCATTATGACATGGGTTTGCTTTTCGTTCAATAACGTGGGGTTACTTTCATTTCTTTCAGGAGTAGTTAATTAGAAGACGTATCTAAAAACGCTTTCTGACCATCTTTTGCCGGCTGCAATACATCTGGGAAGAGAAAAATGGATTTATCAAAAAAAAAAAAAAAAAGAAAAAGCGCCTATCCACACAATCCATGAGACAAAACTCTGGTTTCGGAAGAAAAATATTGAAGTTTTGCAATGGCCACCCAGATGTCCTGATCTAAACCCTATCGAGAACTTATGGGGAGGTCTAGCAAGACGAGTTTATAAAAATGGAAACCATTTTCCCTCAGCTTCAGAATTCAAATCTACGATTTAAGATGAATGGTACAAAACCAGTCCCGAACTGTTCCAAAAATTTATAATGTCAATGAAAGATAGAATATTTAAAGTCATTAAACACAACGGTGGGTGCACAATATATTAAGTATCTGTTTCTTCGTTGCTGTGTTATTTTTATTATTTTGCTGCCCTTAAAGTTTTTACATAGGTAGAAATAGTGTTTTTTTTTTTTTTTTTTTTTTTTTTTTTTTTTTTTTTTTTCGTAATAAAATGCTTACAGATGAATTTTGTTGACTTTTTTATTAGCTTTTCAACTTTATGATACACATTATACTAAACATTTTTTCATCTGATTTGAAATTTATCAAAAAAAGAGTAATATTTATGGCTATCCTTAAAGTTTTTACATGCACTCTAATTACATTGTTTACATTGCAATAACATATGTTATAGTATTTATTATATTATAAAATTTTACTAAAAAGTGCACATTTTTTAATAATTAAATATTAATAATTAAAAGTATAATATAAAATATTTTATGAAAAGAAATTCACGACATTTTGTAATATACTAGTAGGGATGACCGAGCTAAGCTCGGTCAAAATTAGCCTTGTGTTCAATTCGATATTTTATTCTCACTGTATCATTCTTGCTGTTTAGATACAATTGGCTTGATCCTGAGACATTGTGACCGATCCACTAACCGATTTTTTTTTTTTTTTTGAACATGCGACCTTACTAATGCTCTTCTCGAACCCGGAAACGATAGAATACAAAATTAGTCAAAATCTTTAAAGTCGTTTTATAGATAAAATTAACTTGACCCACGGTCACCCAAAAGGGACCCACTACCCTAAATTCATCGAACATATGACCTATCCCAATGGTCTTCTCATGCCCAGAAACTATATAACATAAACTTTTGTCAAAATCGTTTGAGTCGTTTTTAGATACAATTATCTGAACCCACAGTGACCCCAAAATGACCCACAGATCGAATTTTCTCGAACATGCAAATTAGCCCAATGGTCTTCTCATGTCCGGAAACGGTTTAATGCAAAATTTTCACATAATCGTTTGAGTCGTTTTTTAGATGCAATTATCGCAACCAAAGTGACACAAAAATGGCCCACTAAACGAATTTTCTCGAACACGTGACTTAGCCCAATGGTCTTCTCATGTTCAGAAACGATATAATACAAAATTTTGTCAAAATGTTCTGAGCCTTTTTTTAGATACAATCAGCTTGACCCATCGTGACCCAAAAATGTCCGAGTAATCGAGTTTTTTTGAACAATTGACTTATCCCAATCGTCTTCTCATGCTGAGAAACGGTATAATACAAAATTTTGTGAAAATTGGATAAGTCGTTTATTAGATACAATTAGTCTGACCCACAGTGACCCATAAATCACCCACTAATCGATTTTTTTCGAACATGTCACTTAGCACAATGATCATCTCATGCCCAGAAGAGGTATATCACAAAATATTGTCAAAATGTTTTGAGCCATTCTTTACATTCTAGCTTGACACCTGACCCATTGTGACCCAAAATGACCTCTAATCAAATTTTATTGAACATACGACCTAACCTAATAATATTCTCGTGCTCGAAAACGATAGAATATAAAATTTCATCAAAATCGTTAGAGCCGTTTTCTAGGTAAACTTACCTTGACCCACAGTGACGTGACCCAAAAATGACCCACTAATGGAATTTTCTCTAACATGTGACTTAGCCCATTGGTTTTCTCGTAATCCAAAAGAGTAGATTACAAAATTTAGTCAAAGTCGTTCGAGCCGCCCCACTAAAAATAATCTGTAGAAAATCTGTAGGCAATTGGCCGAAAAATCTGTAGGTAATTGGCCCATTTTTGCAGATATTTTAAAGGTAAAGCTAAATCTTCAAAATTTCTACAGATTTCAGAAGAATTTATGGAGAAAGTGAAGATTTCTACAGATAATCTTAAGATTATTTATTTTTTTTTAGATAATATTAGCTTGACCCGAAGTGACCCCAAAATGACCCACAAATCTAAATTTCTCGAACATGTGACCTAGCCCAATAGTTTTCTCGTGCCCAAAAACGGCTGGATATAAAATTTAGTAAAAATCGATTGAACCGTTTTCTAGATATAATTAGCCTGACCTTGACACATTATGACACAAAATGACCCTCTAATCAAATTTTCTGGAACACATGACCTAGCCCATTGGTTTTCTCGTGCCCGAAATTGGTAAATTACAAAATTTAGTCAAAATCGTTAGAGCGGTTTTTAAGATAAAATTTACGTACACACACACACACACAATTTTTGCTCGCATTATAGTATAAGATAATGTTTTAAAGTCATGAAATTTACATTTAAAAAAAATTCCTCTTAGTGTGTCATATATAGTAGACTATCTGTTAATCGTGACGTCGTTCCCGTAGCATAAAAACAAAAATAAATACATTAATTAAACAAAACATTTCACCCCCCATAATTCAAAAAATATATAATTAACCAACCCTTTGTCACATTTTATAAAACACAATACGGAATTCCTTATTTATAGCGGCCTTGACATAACTGAGGCATTAAAAGGTAAAAATTTGTACCAAATAATATGAACGATAGCGAAAATGAAACGGCAACCAATGAAAAAAGGAGTGACAAGTAAAATCGTGGAAGTCGCTAAATCTCTCTTCATAAAACGAAAAAAACAAAGCTGGGATTAATTTTAGTAAAACAGTATATGTTAAGTGATATTTGCAGTGAAATTTTTATATGTATTCATTGCATTCTATAAAATTGCAAAAAAAATCTATTATTAAAAAAAAACTTAAATATATTATTGAAAATGGCAACCTATTTTTACTCTATTAAAGCTAAAAGAAATGTAGAATTAAAATCCGGTTACCAAACCATGGTTTACAAACATGTCTCTATTGTACTTCAAGATCCCGAGTCTTACTTTGGATATTGACATAGGGAAATTATGTTACTTTGACGAAATCATATTAAATCTTTAGGTTTTATGAAAAAAATGCAACTTTAAAAAAAATAATTAAAAAAAAAGCAATTTATCAAATTACAACGACCATTTGGAAAACGATTTTTTTGAAGACTAAAATTTAAGACATAAAAAATCGCACGGAGTTGATCATACATTACGTCCGCCTTGAATTAAACATTAATAGTGTTATTACACGTAAAAATTGCAAGCCAAAGATATCGCCTGCCACCCGTCAGATTTCATGAAACTTAAGTATTATCCACCTGAAACTTACGTAAATATCCAAGCATTTCATTGGCAGTTCGGGAAAAGGCTTTTCCATCATCAGATTTCCAAGAAATCTGACGGTCAATTTTAAATGGAATTTCAACCTTAAACTTCTAAACATCCGACAATATTACTTTTTACACCGTCGGATAGAGAAAAAAATGTACTTTTAAATGCAATTTATTTGAAAGCTGTATCTCAATTTGTTTCTGAGTTATTATTTTTTTTTTTTTTTTTGTAATTTTTATTACTTTTTTGTCATAGTGGCAACAGAAAGTATCCATCGTTGTTGAAATTAAAGGGAAATACAGATTACTGTATAGACCAATGAGAAAACGAATAAATTGCAGATTAAACCAATGAAAACCTTCAGATATGCTTTTCATTTCCCATCCTGACGAGAACAATAATCATTTTTCCAAATGGTTAATAAAATAAAAATCATCATAATATTTTCTGAAATGAGCATTCGATGAATTACCACTCAAAATTTCGACCAATCGAGTTATTGTTTTAGTTTTAAAGAATTAAAATAACTATTTACCGCTAATCATGACGTCCTTTTCAACATGAATAATTTAGTGGTGCAAATTATTAACATTTGCTATACATTTTATATATTAACATTTTATTACATTTCATACATTACTATACGTTTACTATACTTTTTGTTAAACTTATTTGAATTTCAAATTAAAAATTAAATATCTACTGTGTGCAGATGATAAAAAGTCAAATATTGTTAATAATTTTCTTTATATAATAAAAATTGATACCATAACTCAAGACCATTATTTTTTAACATCAGATCATATCCGTTTTATTTACCATATATGACTTCATATTCGCCAGCTTCTGTACTCATTATTATTATCATATTAATGCTATTAATACTATTAAGAAATACTTGAACTTTTTCGCTTTATTTCTAATACGATGCCACATTAATATTTTTCTTTTCATTCCTAATTTTTTTATTTAATTTTCCTTTTCATCTGAAATTCTGTTAATTGAAAAGTAATTATTGAGAAGAAACTATTATTCCTGGTTTTAATTTTGTTTTTGGCAAAGTGAAAGAAAGATGGTTAAATTTTTCGGAAAAATGTCCATTGATTCTTTATAAAAAATAATGAAATTTTGATTTATTAAAAATAATATTTAAATGAAATATATAAAACATACTCTATATTCCTTTACGGGTTATAATTCACGTATATGCAAAGATAAAAAAGCATCAACTCATCCGTTTAGACATTGACTTCATTTAAACTTTTACATTTGTAATATTTTAAGGATCAACAGCACCAGATAATGATATTAACGAACAAACTTTTCTAAAAATATGATAACTCTTTCCAAGCTATTTATCACACAAAAACTTCTAGATAAAAATAAAGCATTCTTTTTTTTCTTTGCAGTGTGTTATTATTCCATTTTCGCATAATCAGGATTACATTTTTTACCTGATTTTTCTCTTAAATCTTTCTGATTCTTGGACCTACCAAGTGGTTTTCAGGATATATTGTCAGCACTTTTCCTGTGTATTTCAAGAGAGTCTCGAAGTTATTTTAGTTGCATGCCAATCAAAGTTATAGGGAGATAATTGAATAGCTATTAATAGATCTGAATATATGAATGTAATAGAAAGAAAAATGTCCATCATGTCACGTCTTTTTTATACGAATTCTTCATAATAACTGAGATATATTAGATTAAAAGAAGAATTCATAATATTATATTCTGTAGCAATATCAAAAATCTTTAAATTTGGAACAAATTTGAAAACTCCAAATGTTTTCTAAATCCAACGCTGCTACATTACAGTCTAATTGTATATGCTTTAAGAGGTATTTCTAATGGCGTTTTTTATGTTTTTTATATATTCTACTTAAAAAAAAAAATTTTATAAAAACAAAATCAGCAAAATAATATTCTACTATTTTTACAAAAAAAAAAAAAAAAAAATCTAATGGATTCGTGAAAATTTTCGACTTCCAGTTTTGACCAATTCATACGTTTTAGAAAGTCCTGAACGCGATTTGACTGGTTTTAGAAAATATCAGTACGCGAATTTATTTGTTTCTACGTGACACAAATTTTGTTGGCGCTTTATCTCAAGAACCAAATCACAGAATTTACTAAAAATTCTGATTCATATTTATACCTTGATATAAATTGGTGCTGATTAGGATTTGGTGTAAATCGCAGAACAGTTAATGCTGCTTTGTTGCATTTTTCAATTTTTACGCAATAGCTAATGCATTTTACATTTTCTATTTTCTTTTCTACAACGCGGGATAACCCACCATTGGCATAGGCTTCCAGATCCCGCGTTGCAAGTTTATTTAAAAAAAAAAATTACAATATTTAACAATAGTTTTAACAATAAGAAATAATGGTAATAGTACAAATAATAATAATAGTAATTATAAATATAATAATAAAAGTAATAATAGAACAGATGAGCTGAGCGCTTTACAGACGAAAGTGTGTATTATTTTCAACACGAATATGATTGATTAATTTCAAAAGCAGCAGATGAATAAGATGTTCTTAAGCTCTACATATTCTCAGGTGCATTAGTTTAATAGTTATTATCATGAGTTCAAGTGTTTTGTTGTGAGATAACTTTAAGGTTATGGATAACCTGGGTGTATGGCTGTTCTATGTACAAGAGTTTTCTAAATTTTATATTCTCGATTTAGTTAGGCACTGTTTGGCCTGAAGTTCATGTTTCTGTTCATTAGTGCTAATCTTGTTCATCTATTGGCATTTGTGGGTTTTGAAAAATTTGTTGATTGTTTTCTAGTAACCGCACACAATCTATTATTTTAGTATATAGCATTGGTGTTTTCAGCACAAATTTGAACCAATGGTGGTGTTCTATTGTGGCTGATTTACGGATATGGAGGGTTGATGTTAATGGACAGCTGAGCACATAGTGAAGAGAGTTACCAATTTCACCACAGGTACACAGTGGCGACGGAGCTTTATTTATTTTGAATAGGTAGGACGGGAAGGGTCCATGATTAGTTGAGAAGATATACAGGTTTCTATGTACTAACATGAAGTCTGTTGATACTTTTGGACATAATTTGTAAGTAAATCTGCCAGTGGTACCATAATCCCACTGTTGCTGCCATTTGTCTATGGCTTCTTTTTTCAATTTCTTTTTAAGGTGTGAAGCTGGGTATGGATGAAATATTTCTCGTACTTTAATATTTGTTATTGCATCTTTGGCTAGTTGATCTGCATGTTCATTTCCTTTAACACCTGTGTGGTGGCCGCCCCTCCGGGTGGTTCCGAACCGACCCCTTGAGTGGGGGAGGAGACCGGAAGCTCGGCAGAGTTCGTTGTGTACGAATGCGAGGGGGCCGGATGGGGACGATTCGCCACCTCCAAGTGAGACTTGCGGTCGACAGGCCAAGAGTCCGGTGGCCACGGTTAGCGGAGGTCGTGCATAGGTGGGAGCGGTTTTGAGATGTTTACGCAACCACCTCCGGCACCCGGGTTCTCTGGGCAAGCCGGGTAGCGACACTCCATAGTCTGATCCCAGAGCCGGCGGTGGCCGGGTGGTGACTCTGGGCAAAGGATAGCTAAGGCGATAGGACCCCATCCACCAATTGACTAAGAGGGAGCCTGAAGTATGAGTGAGGGCTTTGTAGTGGAAAGTCCTCGGTGCTCGCTAGTGACGACGGGGCTCGCGGGAACGCCATGCAGGGACTCCCGGAGCAACCGAAGGGCGAGGGTTACGGACAGCGCCCAGGTTACTTTTTGACTTGGGTGGCTCATCCCTCCGAGGACCTCAGCTGGAGCAGTTGTGAGTCGACCCTTAGGGTGGTAGGGTTTGGCGGTGCCCCCGTTGACCAAGGAGCGGTCGCGTGGGGAGGCCAGTGTGGCTCTGGTTGCTCCATGTCGTGCCGTGACCCTTGGGAGGGGGTCGGCCGGCAGGTCCACCATCGAACGCTATTCCCGCAGGGAATCGGGCCGGAGGCTCGCCGGTAACGCGGCGGCTCATCGTGCCTCAGGTGAACTCTTGGTCCGATCCAGGTCCTCCGTGTCTATGCGGTACCGGAGTTTGCCTCGCCTGGTGATGAGGACCTAGAGGTGTCTCCACCTAACTTTCGAACGCACTAACAAAGGTAGCGGTCGGTCACTGCACGGGGTCAGGGGTCTTCGGACCTGGGTACCCTCGACGGCCGTGAGGTAAGGTAGTGGTGGGCGGGCTTCTGTCGGCCTCCGCTGGCTTCTCTGTCCTAGGATGGAGTCGAGTCGGTGGGGGCGGGCGGGACTCCGTTCCATCCAACCCCCTAGCGAGGCGGAGTCTATTCCGTCTAGGTGGAGCTTTCCGTGCCCGCCTGGGGTCGCTAACGGCACCTAGTCTGGGCCAACTGGCTCCCGGCGTGATCCGCGAGGGGTTCCGTCGGTTGAGCCGGGTGGACTGGGCGAAGAGCCAGGAGCTGGGTCGCTTTACGGCCGGAGGGATTTTCCCCGTCCTCCCTGGTTTTCAAGCTAGGGGCTCCTCACTAACTTTCCGATCGGCTGGCCCACAAAAATGTCTCTGCCGGAAAATGGTATCTGATCTTGGGGGCCTGCCCGTAAATTAAATTCGGGTCGGGAAGCCTCGGTTCGGCCCGTGGGCCCAGCGTCTTTATAGGCGTCTGGTTCCTGCGATGGTTTGCGGGGTCTACCGGCTCGAGTAACCAAGTTTAGGGACCACTTGGTTTTTCTAGCTGGGTGGTGAGGACTGTCGTAGCGGCCGTTCGTCTCTTCTTGGGAATAGCCGTCACCGTGTGCGCTGGGCAGCGGTGTCGGTTTGACCGGAGTTGGCGCGGGGTTCCGCTCTGTTGGAGCTTGTCTGGCGGCGACCTTCGGGACGCGTCGCGGGGCTTGCTTCACGGGTGGTTCCTTGTGTCGACAAATGGGCCTGAAAAGGGCCTGGGACCGGAAGATGGACCCCCCGTCTTAACACCTGTGTGTCCCCGAACCCATTGAAATTTAATTGATTTAGATGTTTTCTGTAAGGCTATTATAATTTTTGATGTGATAAAATCTGTACTAAAAACGTTCTCCAATAATGCAAGACTTGACTGGTTATCTGTGTAAATGACGAAGTTCCCGTCCCCTGAGGAGTCTGCCCATAATATTGCATCTAATATGGCGAGTTGTTCAGCTTGAAAGATTGAATTTGATATTTGTAACTTTATTTGATGAGTATGGATGCATTTCCCTTCTTTATAAACACAGAAAGCATACGCTGTGCCAGCATCTGATTTTGAGCCGTCAGTGTATATATTTATTGTTGAAGTGGATGGAACTCCTTCTTGTAGTAAAAGATAATCTTGATGTGGGGAAGGTATGGATGAGGATATTTTCGGTTGATAAAAGACTGGAAAGTTGTCCTCTATTGGAATCCCAAGACGTAGGACTTGTCCTGAAATTGCTAATGTATTTAATTGGATCGCAAATGGTTGAATGCCGCACAATACATTCAAAGCTGCTGTTGATGATTTTCTATAAGCTCTCGACAGAAGCAAAAGGCATTGTGTCTGAATTGCCGATAGTAGCCTGTAGCCATGTGAGACTGGTAGGTGTGGAAACCAACATGAAGCGGCATAGGATATTTTTTTTCTAATATTTGTAAGTACCAGATTTTTAAAATTTGCTTCGAAAGGCCTCCATATGCAGCGGCGAATTTTAGAAGATTTTGTGATATTTGATTAATTTCTATACGTTTTCTATTCAGGTGCGGAAGAAAAGACAGTGTTTTATCCAATGTTAAGCCCAAGTAGTCTATTGTATTTTCAGATTTAAGGGAGTGCCCATCCAATTTATATATTGGTCCTCTCTTCAGGAAACGTGGTTTTCGAAGATTTAACACTACACATTTGTCAGATGAGAACTTCATATCCGTTTGTTTCGCCCAATCACTTATTATTTGTAGTACCTCTCTTCCCATCTGCTCCAACTGTCTTCTTGTTTGGCCAAAAATAATTAGAAGAAGATCATCGACATATGCTATTATCTTAAAGCCATGTTTCTTTAATATTCTCAGTAATTTATTCAGGAATATTCTCCAAAGAAAAGGTCCAAAACAGGACCCCTGTGGGTAACCTCTTCTAAACCAGTGGATCTTTTTTGACAGCCAATTCGGCATTGCTCCTCTTGTTGAAAGAAATGATGCTGCTATGTTTATTAATGCTTGTTTTAGTTTTGGGAATTTTAATTCTTCTAAGGTCTCTGGCCAGGGTAGTCGGTCAAATGCATTCTTGAAATCTAGGGATATTAGGGAAATACAATTATTTTTCTCTTTGAGCAGATTTATAAATGAGAAAAGTTCGGCTATCGCTGACTCCGTCGAACGACCTGCTTGGAAGCCATGTTGTGATTTTTGTAGTTCTTTTTGGCTGCATAAGTTAAAGTTTGTCCTTTTTAATAATAGTTTTTCATATATTTTACCGAAGATTGGCAGTAAGGAGATTGGCCGATACGAAGATGCGATGTTTGGTTTTTTAGAGGGCTTTATGAAATAAACCAATTCTCCAATCTTCCATGTTTTGGGGAAGTAATTTAAATATAGCAGAACATTGTACATTTCTAGTAAGAGAGACTTATGATGCTTGAATAATTGTCGTACTATGTTATGATCAATTTCATCTGGCCCCGGGGCTTTGTTCCTGTTGAATGAGTAGATGACATTTTTAAGTTCTTTTAAAGTAAAATTTTCAATTGCCTCTGCCTTCTGCTGGTTAAATAATGAGTCCGCTGGCATTTCTGATTGGCCGAATATTTCTGTGGTTAGAGTTTCGTAGAATCCTTCTGCTGTTTCCGTTTCTTCCTCTTGTTCTTCTAATGAATACAGTTCTCGATTATGATAATTTTTAAAAGCTACTTTTTTTATTTTTCCATAAGGGTTTTTGGATTGTGTACAAAATCTTGTCCATGCCTGTTTTTTCGCGTTCAAAATTGCTTTTTTATACATGGCTCTTTGTGATTTAAATTTAATTATATCTTGTACTGTAGCTGTCGGGAGCTTTGTTTTTCTTCTTAGTGCCCTAACTAAATTACGTTTTGTGCGTAGCTCATCGTTCCACCATGTTATCTTCGGTTGGTGAGTGCTTTTTCTTTTCTTGAGTGTCTGATCACATGTTCTTTTAAGTAGTTGGTAAAATTCTTCATATTTTTCTTCAAATTCCTCAGTGATTTTTATATTTTTGAAGTTGAAATTTTGCTGGTTTAATTCTTTTTTAATTTTATCGTTGAATTTTTTAAATGATGTTTGTTTTGTTCGATATCATCTGTTTGGTAACTGCGGGATTTCAATATTAAAGCTCGATGTGATCAGTCTATGATCTCCAAAGTCCATATCTGGGTGTACCATCCAGTTGTCCAGTAAAGGGAACAGTGACATCGATGATAGTGTAACATCGGGCCAGCCTTTTCTTAAAGTTGTATTGTCCTTTTTATTAATTAATTCATACGTTGGTAAACTATGGGGATCGTTTAGTAACAAGAGTCTTTTCGTTGCCATATGCGATATTAATTTTTGCCCTTTGTCATCATCTTTTTTGTAACCCCACAAGGCACTGTGTGCGTTTAGGTCTCCAGCCAATAAGAATAAACTGCTGGAGCCTTTTACTTCTAGCCAATCTTTAAGATCATTTTGTAAATCGGTTGACGGGGGTGAATATTGTGATCCTATTGTTAATAAATTATTTATTAATTGAATGTTGATAAAGACTGAATGGTTGTTTTTCTTAATTTGAATATGGCTAATTGAAGGGTTTAGTATTATAATGCAGCAATTTTTTGCTACTGAGAAGTAATACGGTGTTGAAAGTGGTAGTCCTAATGGGCGATTATCTGAGATATAGTAGTCTTGGAGGCAGGATATATCTATTTTTTCCTTTATTGCATGGCGTATGTAATCTGCTGTCGCCGTTTTGCAGATTAATCTGGGCTATTGTTAAAGTATTTATGGAAATTGGCTGTTTGGTGTTATTGTTGATATTTGATGATGATACTGAAGAAGAGGGTTTGGAGATATCGGAAATGTTCTCTATGTTGAATATTGCGCCTGTGAAAGGTTTAGACGTTGGTTTCTATTATAATAAAGGTTTTGAAAAACATGACATTGGCTCGACGACGCACTATGCCTGTACTCAAAGCGGTTACCAAAATTGTCCACTGAGTTGAAACAATTTACGCACTGGTGCTGTTCTGAGGTACGCTTTTTAGGACAGTAATCTGATTTGTGGTTATGCATGCAATATTCGCATGTCTGTTTTCTACGACATCTTTCTATTGGGTGTCCGAAAAGCTGACAGTTACTACATCTTATGAGTGGAGTGGAGTGTGATATTCTACAAGATGCTAAGCCGATAAAGATTCTACCTTGTGTTAGTAACTGAAATGCTTCTTGTTCTTCTAGTTCTATCATTAATTGATAGAATTTGTTTTTTGGTCGTGAAATTACCTTTTGAGTATTACCTTTTATGTCGTGGTTTAATTCCGATTTCAGTATATCTTGTATTTCTTCATGTTGTACATATTGTGGAATACCAAGTATGATTATCTTTTTCCTTTTTTCCCCTAAGAATTTCATTTCTAATAAGCTCTGTAATTTTTCGTTTTTCTGCAAGATATTTAGTGTGTCATCTACCTCTTTTGAGGTTGTTGCTGTTATTATAAAGGAGTTTTTGTCTCTTGAGATTGTACAGGAGAGCTTCGGTAGTTTTGGTTCTCCTTTTAGTTCTCTATCCACAATCCCCCTTAATATGCTCATTGACATTTTTGTTTCTTTCATCCTCGTTAATAATATTGCCGATTTAGACATTTGTGGCATTTTCCTTGAAATTTGTTGATGGGCTTGATTATGTTGGGGAATTGATTTTTGTGCTATTTTTGAGTAGGAGGTTGAGTTGGCAGCGTCAGCATCAGCCTGGGAGATTATTGATGGTGTTTGTTGATTTGAGATTTCATCACTTTTCTGATTTCCTATCAACGTTAATATCTGTTGGATTTTTAATTCCTGCTGTTGAAAGTTTGTTTGTATTTCATGCTTTAGTTCTTCCTCTCTCGCCAGGGAGTGGAGAGTCGTTTCTATATATACTTGCTGCTGTTTAATTTGGTTTTCTTTTTCTTCTATTTTCTCTGTTTGCATTTCTAACGTATACAAGAGCTTTTTTATTTCATCTTGTATAAATTTAATATTTGATTTTTCCATGGTTATATTCTTTTCTTGCAGTATTGTTTCTACGGTTTCCAATATTCCAAAGTTTTCTTCTATTCTGGATTTAATATAGTTTTGTGCTTTTTCTTTTAGCATTTGCACTTCCTGGTCCTTCATTCTTATGGTATCTTGATTTTCTGTTATTTGCTGATGGAGCTCTCCTTTTATTTTGTTTATTTTTTCTTCCATTTCTCCTTTCAAGGTTTCACTATATTCCCTCAAGTGATTTACTTCTTTTTCTTTCTCCATTATTAAATGTTGCAGTTTAAGTGTCAAATTTTTCTCCTTTTCTAGGGCTTTATTTGCTTCGAATATTTCATTTTCTAAATTTGTTTTTACTTTTTCATACTTAATGTTGTTTTCTTTTAACTCTTGGAGGATGTTTTCTCGATATTTTGCTGCCTCTATCTCGAACTTTCCATCATGTTTTCGTAGTAATCTGTCCATCATTTCTATCTTCTCCTCAATGCTCATGATTTTTTGCATCGCTGTGTCAAAATTTTGTAATTTGTTGCTTTGTATAGGTGTAGGCGGTTTTCTCGATCTCCTTTTAATGACTGACTGTGAAGGTGTTTTTATACTTTTTGTTAGATCCTCCGCTGGGGAGGAGGGGTAAGATCTTGATAATCTTCCTTTGCGATTTCTGAGGCGTTTTGGGGTTAGTGATTGAATATTAGACATATTTAATTCATTTTCATTTTCTGAGGACATACTCATTTTTACTGTATAAGCTCAAGCTGAGTACAGAAATAGTGGCCACAGATACTTTTTCTCAGCGTCTGTGCCTATTCTTCTTTTCTTCGAAATGATTATTTAAATAACAATTGTTTACTAGCTTTTAGAAAGTTGGAGATAATGCTATCTAATAGTAGATACCAGGCATTGCTAGAGCACATTCCGGTCTAGTTGAAGGAAAGGGAAAATAGTAAAGGGAATAGCTAAAACCAGTGAACTAGATCATCGAAATGACTAAGAAAAAAGATGATTGCCGAAACTGAACTATTAAACTTTTGAGAGGGAAAAAAAAAAAAAAAAAAAAAAAAAATTAAAGTTATTGATATTACTTAGAGTGGATGGATATTATGGAAGAGAAAGGAGTGAGACTTATTTTAATGTGGAGAGTGAGTACAGAAGTTTGGAATACATAATAAGTAACGGGGGGATACACTTAAAGTTAAAGGGGCAGGATATATTGTGGGCTTGGCTTCCCGAGCTTGGAAGCACTGTTAATGCTTTAATAATATGTACACTTAAATGTGTACACTCAAAGAAATTTACATAATTTTTACAATAATATTTACAATAAGCCATATGGTGAATAGATCAAATCAATTGCAACTATGCTTTCATGTGAAATGTTATTATAACGCTTTGACTGACATTAGTCTTTAAACAATCACTGTAGTAAGTTAATGACATTGGGTGGACCTGGTGAGTGGGTTTCTGAGCCAGTGAGAAGAATTTTGAAGGTAGTAATAGCCTATATAAAGAAGTAATAATCTAATCTAAAGCTATAATAGATTCGGGAAATTATAGTAAAATTAGGACTCACCACTGAAGTCTGTGTTCCTTGCTGCGCTTGAGTAAGCTGTAATACCCATTGGGGCAGTAAGAAAGTATAAAAATGGGAAATTTAAGGCTTATGGCGCCCTCCATTGTCACTAAAATGAAGTTAGCTTAGCAATGACTCAAGAAACGGGAAGCTTAGTCCTAGTCCTTTCCTGCTAGGTAATGCAAGTGATGGGGGAACAAGAGAGTCGAAAATTAAGCACAAAGTGCCCTCTATTGGCATAAAAGTGAGGTAATCATAGAATAGAATGCGGATACGAGAAGCTTAGACCAAGACCTTTCCGTCAAGGTACTACAAGTGCCAATTTGGATAACAATTAAAGAAATAGCCCCCCTTCCCCCCCCCTATTTCCCCCCTGCTAAGCTAGAGTAAGACTATATACGCCAATCGAGCGGCGTGCTCAAATAGTCCGAATAGGGAAGATGAGCCACTAATCACAATAAATGGGATGAAAAAAAAAATAGCAAATAAAGAATAAGTCTAAAAAAACTGAAGCTGCGCTAAAACCTCCGGGTCTTCAAAGGGGAAGGAAATTAAGAGTGGGAAGGCAAAACAAGGGATCCTAGAAGGCTAATATATGAAGAAAAAAAACCCATTAATCCCTGCACATGTGGTGGAAGAGTAAAAAGGGGAGAATTGAAGGCTTAAGGCGCACCCTATCGGCGCAAAATTGAGTTAAACTTAAAAAAGTTAACTGTTACGAGAAGCTTAGACCAAGACCTTTCCAACAATGTATTACAAGTGCCTATAAAAATAAATTTAAAGAAAGTGCCCCCTCCCCCCTAACTCCCCCCCCCAAGACATAGCTAGAGAAAAACAATGCATGCCAATCGATGCGGCGTGCCCGAAATAGTCCGAATAGGGAAGACGAGCCTCTAAACACAATATTTAAGGGTGAAAAAACAATTTTAAAATTTTAATAAAAAAGCAAAATAATTGTGAATTAAATGTACGACTGCACTGGAGCCCGCAAACCATCAGAGGGTTCCCCTAACGACACAAAAGTGAATTAAACTTAAAATTGATAACTGTTACGAGAAGCTTACACCATGATCTTTCCAAAAAGCTATTACAAGTGCCTAAAAAAAAATAATAATAATAAAAATAAATAAAATAAAGAATAAGCCCCCCCCCGTCCCCCCTCCGACAATGCTAGAGAAAAACAATGTATGCCATTCGATGCGGCGTGCCCAAAATAGTCCGAATAGGGAAGACGAGCCTCTAAAGTCATTATTTAAGGGTAATAAAAACAAACTTCAAAATTTAATGATAAACCAGAATAATTAATAAATAAATGACGTGTTGCTCTGAAACCCGCAGACCTTCAAAGGGCTAAGAATCTAAGGGTGGGAAGGTATTTAGATTGAGACTCCGTAAATATAGACTATAAATGCTCAGTTTTACTGTAAAACTGCCTTAATGAGTGGTAACCGCCACTACGAATTTTTTTTTTTTTTTTTTTTTTTTTTTTAAATACTTTAAATGTGACACTTAGTATTCGTGAATATACTCTTATTCGTTAAAGTAATTAAGTTGCGTATGCTCCACTCCATCGAATAAAACTCCTTTCAGATATGGGATATAAATCCAGGTATTTGCATCAATCAATCAATCAATCTTGAGATTTCAGAAAATACAAAAGTTTAAGAGCTAATTAAAAATACTTTTAGTCAATTTAAAAATAGGAGGATGGAGGCGGAGCAAAAAATAGAGCCTTATCTTTCCGAAAAACCACTACACTAAACGATAACTCAATTTTAAGTATTTTATTTGATTTTTTGAAAAAAAGGTCACTCCTATGTTAACCTATGAGAAAATCAAAATGTTGAGATAGCAAAACGACACAATATCAAAGAATTTTTTAAAATATTAATAGTTAACTTAGAATAACGTAAGTGACGGCGGAGCAAACTAGAAGGACTAGAGTTATCAGAGATGGCAATTGTTAGACAAAAAAAGTTAATCTTGATAACTTTTAAGCTATGATAAAAAGGTAAACAAACGGCCGTTTCCCATGTATTTGTATAGGAAACGCCAACGTGACAGGTGTCAAAACAGCATTTTTTGAAAAATTTATTTAAAATACTTAGGGTACTCAAAATTATACAAAAGTGGTCACGGAAGAAAGAATACATTTCAAAGTTTAGTGCCGTGGCATTTGTTTGTCAAATATATTTAGATATGATAACTTTACAGACTTAGCAAAAGAGGTGACGCCACCATGGGAAAAAATAAATTGCCAAAGTAAAAAAGTGATGCTTAATCAAATGCTCATACAAAATTTAATACTGCAGATAACTTGATGAAATAAGTACTAAATGAAAGACAAAGCTCTAATGAACACAAATCATACAACAAAAAACAGTTAACAATACGTTATATATACACAATAAGTACATGAAAAAGTGGCTTTTTGAAAATGGCGCTATTTTGCACTACAACTGCAAAAATTCAAAAATTTGTATCTTGGTTAATTACAGTCGTAGAGACATGTATAATAGCTTAAAATGCTCGTATTTAAGTATAGAACAATAATAAAATAATATAAAAATATTTACACAAGTGTATGTAGTACTAAAAGCTCGGGAAGTCAGAAAAGCGAAAATCGCTGGGGCGAGATTAACAAAAACTTTAAAAAACCATATCTATTGGATAAAATCATGAAAATAAGCCCACAATATATCAAAAATTTCGTACTATGAAGAGGAAGAGAATGAGACCGGAATCATGCTTCTAGCTTACCTGGTTACGGAGTTTTAGCCGCCAAAATTAGGAGCTACGAAAGGTGCTGCAACAAGGTTGGTGTGACTGTTCTGATTTTTTAAATAGCTAATGCAAGAGTTAATGCATGGAATTTCATCAAACTTCATATTCTGTTAGACCAGGGCATAAATGACGCTGATAAGGTTTTGGTGTAAATCGCCTAGCTGGTGGTTGTGATAGGCTTCATTTCTCACCATTTACGTGATAGCTATATCTCAAGAATTAATACACGGAAGTTCATCAAACTTCATATTCTGTTAGACCATGGCATAAATGCCGCAGATAAGGTTTTGGTATAAATCACCTAACTACTGGTTGTTACAGGCTTCATTTCTCACCATTTACGTGATAGCTAGATCTCAAGAATTAATACACGGAAGTTCATCAAACTTCATATTCTGTTAGACCATGGCATAAATGACGCTGATAAGGTTTTGGTGTAAATCGCCTAGCTGGTGGTTGTGATAGGCTTCATTTCTCACCATTTACGTGATAGCTAGATCTCAAGAAATAATACACGGAAGTTCATCAAACTTCATATTCTGTTAGACCATGGCATAAATGACGCTGATAAGGTTTTGGTGTAAATCACCTAACTGGTGGTTGTTATAGGCTTCATTTCTCACCATTTACGTGATAGCTATATCTCAAGAATTAATACACAGAAGTTCATCAAACTTCATATTCTGTTAGACCATGGCATAAATGATGGTGATAAGGTTTTGGTTTAAATCGCCTAGCTGTTGGTTGTGATAGGCTTCATTTCTCACCATTTACGTGATAGCTAGATCTCAAGAATTAATACACGGAAGTTCATCAAACTTCATATTCTGTTAGACCATGGCATAAATGACGCTGATAAGCTTTTGGTGTAAATCGCCTAGCTGGTGGTTGTGATAGGCTTCATTTCTCACCATTTACGTGATAGCTATATCTCAAGAATTAATACGCGGAAGTTCATCAAACTTCATATTCTGTTAGACCATGGCATAAATGACGCTGATAAGGTTTTGGTGTAAATCACCTAACTGGTGGTTGTTATAGGCTTCATTTCTCACCATTTACGTGATAGCTAGATCTCAAGAATTAATACATGGAAGTTCATCAAACTTCATATTCTGTTAGACCATGACATAAATGACGCTGATAAGGTTTTGGTGTAAATCGCCTAACTGGTGCTTGTGATAGGCTTCATTTCTCACCATTTATGTGATAGCTAGATCTCAATAATTAATACACGGAAGTTCATCAAACTTCATATTCTATTAGACCTTGACATAAACTGATTATTGTTAGTTCTGGATGTATACAGCGTAAAATGTTCCTCTGATATGCTCTGTTTTTCGAAATTTCAGCGACAACTATACCTCATGAAGAAAAAGAATATTTGGTTACAGACTACTTTATTTATACCGAAGAAAGTTTTGTGTTGGCCAAAACATTCTAGTTTATTTTTTGTTGTTTGTATATTTGATTTTGACACATTTTTTTCACTCTTTATAAAATTAGAGCACTATTTTAGGATAATTATAGTAGTTGTAAAATACCAGTAGACCCGAATAATTTGCCCTTAGCTTCTCTGCCACCTCTGTTAACACTACATATCCCCAATTTTAAATTTAAATGAAAAATTCAAACGAATATTTTTAAGAAAATTATGCAATGTCAGATGTAGCCAAAAAATCCTGTCCATGTTACCTTATTCATAGTTGTACGCTGCATATTAGTTAAATTCCGTGTAATATGTCAGAATGTGGGCAAAAAATCCTATCCAATGATGCGTCATTCATCGTTGTACGTTACATATTACTTAAATTCAGTATGCGATGACAGAAATGTATGCAAAAACCCCAATCCAATGACACGCTGCATACTAGGTAATACGTTGTACGCTGCATATTAGGTAATACGTTCGCTGCCAGCTATGAGAATACTCGTACATAGCAATCTGGGTTTTCTTGCCAGATACGAGATAACTCGGGTAGAGTTATTCATACGTTTACGAAATATCCCGTAGATGGCAAAGGGAGCAAAAATTTCATTTCATATGCCAACAACGGGTATACTCGTGTAAATTTATTTGTTACTAAAAGTAACCTCTTATATATATATATATATATATATATATATATTTAAATAACAAAACAACATAAAATAATTTAAAAGCATAAAAATGCGTATTTGGTCTTGGCGAGTGTGAGCAGATGCACCATCTCAGCTTTGGCAGGGAATGTGTTAAATTGACCATGCGATGTCACAATATGGGCAAAAAATCCTATCCATGATACCTCATTGATCGTTGTGCGCTACATATTAGTTAAATTCTGTATGCCGTGTCATATCTGGGAAAAACATCCCATCCGATGATACTTCATTTATCATTATACGTTACATATTAGTTCAATTTAGTATGCCATGTCAGATCTGCGTAAAAAAATCCTATCCGATGATATTTCAATTATCGTTGTACGTTACATATTAATTAAATTCGGTATGCGATGTCAGAATGTAGGCAAAAATCCTACCCAGTACCTACTCTACGGCAAAAAACCTCATTCATCGCTGTATGCTGCATATTTATTAAATTCAGTAAGCACTGTCAGTAAGCGGGCGAAAAATCTTATCCAATGATATCTCATTGATCGTTTTACGCTACATATGAGTTAAATTCAGTATGCGATGTGAGATTTGGGCAAAAAATATTATCTAATAATACCTCATTCTTCATCGTTGTATGTTACATAATAGCTGAAAAAAAGGGATGTTGACAAATGAAATAATATATACTAGCCGCCCTTGGCGACCAGTTTGGTC
Organism: Maratus speciosus; assembly: GCA_963932465.1. Classification (NCBI taxonomy): domain Eukaryota; kingdom Metazoa; phylum Arthropoda; class Arachnida; order Araneae; family Salticidae; genus Maratus; species Maratus speciosus. Next base: position 62,149,548 of record OZ010788.1, read on the forward strand.
TTCCTTAAAATTTATGTTTGGGAAAGGATGCTACGCATTGTACCATGTTACTTTTATTCATAATTTAATTTACTTGGACTCCCTTAAATATAATTAATATAATCCGATAAGCTAATATTGTTTTTATTGCATTAAAATATCTGAATTTGTCGGTTTTCTGTAAGCGAGTAAACCCTATTTTTTTCATTGGAAGTCTATGGGAATTTGGCGAAATATTACAGATATCGTCAAGCTGACGTTACTTTTGGCGGCTAATTTTGGTCTCCAAATTTGGCGATATATCTTCAAGTTGGCGGCAAATTTGGCGGTATTTGGCGAAAAAACAGTGTCCCCCATATGGTAACACCCCAACAAACACAGAACTTGTGGGCTACTGATGGGTTCGTTAGCCTTGGCCGAAAGTGTTCGATGGTGGCCCGCTATCATTGGCCGTAACGGCTCCGTCAAAAAAGTGTCACGCCGGACACAATAAGGCCGGAAGGAAAATGGCCGCAAGTACAATAAGTTGCCCACAAACGCGCCATTAACGGTCATCTAAAACTGATATTTAGCCGCAAACTGGCTTTAATTTCTTATTATACAGAACATTTTGAAACAAGCATATTTGCACATAGACAACTTTAAGGGCAATGTTTACTTTTCCCTGCCCCCCCCCTCCCCCTTCTTAAAATCCATAAGGATTTCATGGGACATTTGTGAAACCCTTTAACAATAAATCTAATCTTGTTTCTGTTTTATGCATTATAATTAGGAATTTAAGGTGTGCAGTATATATATTTTAAACATTTTGATTCTCAAAAGTCAAAACATTCTATTTTATTTATTTATTTTGTCACATTTTAGATTATAATTTTTCTTTACACAAAAAATTCTGTTTTCAGTATTGTACTTTAGACTGAAAATGTCTCAAATGATACTGAATAAAATTTTAGCAGCAATCTTTTCAGTACGAGGTTTATTTACATTTAAAAATTTATTTTTTAGAAAAAAAGTTTTAAATTAAATAAAAATGTGTAATCTATTTTACTGCTTTAAATATAAATCTCATGACGTATTTATATTTTTACTAAAACCAAGATTTAAAATAATTAAGCTTACATTAAAAGAAATAAAGAGAAAAATACATTACCTCTCTTTAATTAAATATTCGGGTTAGCCGATATTAGCCCTCTACTTTCTACACGATGACGGACCATTACATTATTACCGGAAACCACCCATGTACATTTTGGGGACAATTTTTGATTTTTATAAAATATTTTCATACTAAATAAAAATATGTAATCTATTTTACTGCTTTAAATATAAATCTCACGACATATTTACATTTTTACTAAAACCCAGATTTAAAATAATTAAACTTACTTTGAAAGAAATGAAGAGAAAAATACATTTCCTCTCTTTAATCAAACATTCGGGTTAAGTGATATTAGCCCTCAACTTTCTAGACAATGACGGTCCATTACATTTTTGCCCGAAACCGCCCCTTAAGAGTTGCCAGGCAAAGTAAATGCAACAGTTCTCTCAACGCCGAAACATTTGCGGTTCGGCAATAGCTGCCGCAACTAGCGGCGGGTCATTTACGGCACAACATTGTTTGGTTACAAATGGCCTTAACTCCTTTTGGCCGCGACATATACGCCTTTCGGCCATAAGTTGAGTGTTTGTTGGAACCACCCCTTATAAGTATGGAAATGCATTAAATGCTGGTCAATAATAAATGAGATGCGTTTCATTCGATGCGTTGCCATTACACAATTAATAAATAATCGCGATTTCTGTGCTCCGTACGATAGCGTAATACATATATAGGTGTTAGTGGAGAGAAAATTTATAAAAAGGATCTTCTTTTTATTACAGGGGAATTGTTTAATCTCTTCTTATATACAATGTGAAATGTGCAATGTGTATATATATATACATATATATATACATACACATATATATATATATATAAGATTCCTTATTTACAATATATGCCTTATTTCCTTATATACAATGTGTATCTCTCTATTCTAAAAAAAGTAACTACCGCTGTCACCGCCGCCGGTTTTGATTTTTTTGTGACCGGGGGTCTTTCTTCGTTAATATTAAGAAAAATAATGCATACAAAAATATGAAAATCGATACTATTATACAGAAATGTTTGATAAACACGCTGATGCAGACAGTTTTCGAATCGAAGAATTATTTTATGAGATATTTAATGCTAAAGTTGGACAAAATCGTTCCACTTAAAAGGTTTTACAGGAGCAAAAACTATTCATGGGAATTTAATCATTTTTAGATCATTTTATAGGTTTGAAGTTCCAGGTGAGCAGACTGTATTTCTTTTTTTTTTATTTGACTCATTTTTTGAGATTTTATTTCTATTTTAAATTCAAATTTTCAGCATTTCGTGAGATATTTTTTACTTATTTTTGAAAATTGTACTAATTTAACCTGTTGCCAACTGTATAAACAGCGGAAACAATAATGTTTGCTTCAAATAAAAAAAAAAATATTTATACGTGTAAGTAAATTAAAAAATTATTTACACGTGACTATTATAAATAGAAAGAAACATTTGGAATTAGAATTAAATAATTATGTACTAAAAGCAGGCACTTATTAAAAATTACGTCATAAAAACTATATTTATACGTATATTTTAAGAGAGAAAGGAAATTGTAAAATAATGAATTCATTAACATGCTTTAGAAGTCTTAAATATTAGAAATTACGTCATATTTACGTCACATTACAGTTATTACATAAAATGAACACAAAATAATATTGCAAAACCGCTTAAATTTAGAAATTACGCTAGACATTTATTTGATATTTTGAGAGGATACTTTTCAACTATTTTTGTTAGGAAAGCACAAATAATATTTAATTTCTAACAAAAGTATTTTCACGTGAATATTAAAAAGAGAAAGAATAGTTTGGTCAAAATTACGTCAGATTAAAAACGATTAATTTAAAATGTCTTATTTAAAAGAACTTTCGGTTCGCTTTGTTAAAAAATACCGGGAGACAAAGACTCTGTTTACTTAATTCCTTTTATATTAGCTTATTTTGAAATGTTTAACTGATTTTACTTAATCAAAGACGAAAACAGCGATTGTATCTTTGGTACCACTTAGTTATCCCGTCGACCAAAAATCTATCATTCGCCAAACTATAAGTTTAAATGCCAATAATGGTTGATCGTAGATGTCACATTAACTTGACTTTAAGCAAGTTACACGTGTCTACGTCATCAAGTTATTTTTATTCCGACGTTTTATTTGTATTTTTATTAATGTTGCACTAATTTATTTGTTCTTTCGTTATTTAAAATAAAAATTATGTCAATTTGTATAATTTGGCGAGTGGTTTGGCAATTTATATAATTTGGCGAAATTGGTCGACGGGATAATCAAGTAGTACCGCAGCGGTTTTGGCCTTAAAATTTCCTAATCAAAGAGAAATTAATAGAAATCCGTTTATAGGGAGATTATCACTGTTTTTTAAATTATAGTTCAATCTTCCGAAATCTTTTTAAAGCCGATCAAATTAGCGTACTTTTAGAGTCAGCGGTGTCTGAACGGGGGTTGACGAGTGTAGCTCGTAGGGGGCAGAGCCCCCTAGTATATATACAAGATTCCCCTACGCTAAAATAATCTGTTATATAAATCATATAAAGTTTAGATTCAAACGTCATCTAGATTTAGATAATGTACGTTATGAACAACCGTTTCCGGAGTAACGATGATGTCATTTTGGACGTTTCTACAACTGACGTTTAAATTTCGCTTTTACTGCAATCTGTTAAATTTCTCAGCATCAATTTTTACACCGTTATATAATGGAAAAAAATATACTTTCAAATATGACTTGTTTAAAAACTGCATCACAATTTGCTCCCTTTTTATGGTTTTAAAAATAATTTTCAAGCATATTTTTTTAAAACATATCTCTACATGTTCACCCCGATTATGAAAGTTAATCCGTTTGTTCTTTAAATAGTACAGCATTTGTTTCCGGCTGGTATTCAATAACAGAATTAAAACTTATTAAATAAGTAAATAAAATATTAATATATAAATAAAACACAAGTATAGACATGTAATCGAACTACTGGAACTACTACTGATACTATCGAAACCCACCTACTGTAGGCAGCGAAATCTTTAGCGGTTTCTTCAGCGTCTTCTGGCACGAGGCCAATACGAAAATATCGCATTTAAACCTTTAAGTACAGAATTATGAATTCATGAGAATTTTATCTTCTAAAGCATTTTTCGTGAATAGTTTAAACTGCATTAGAAGATTTACATAATCATTTGTTAAATTTTAGAAGGATTTTAGAAGAATTTAGAAGCATTATAATTAAATTTGAATTATAGAGATTTTGTGCAATATTTAGAGCCCACTCAAATCTTTTATTTTAAATATTTTTCTTAGTATTTTGTAGAATTGGGATATTTACAAATATAATGTTCTTTAATTGAAATATAGAAATAACTCCGATTTTAAATATCCCCCCCCCCCTCCCGCCCTCCAATGCCAAAAAAGTCGAAAGGATGCAAAGGCAAAAGAAATCATCCTTTTAAAAACATTTCTGTTTTGTGTAACCAAAACTGCTTTTGGAACAAGATAAATTATTGTATCTATAACTCATTCTAAATTATATTACAACTAATCTATGTATTAAATGAATTTTATAACAAGTTATTTTAATGGTACTCATAAGTACCGTCAGTAGATAAAGGGCTAATAACCGTCAAAACTTTATTGAATACATAGTTGCTATTCTATTATTTATTATATATCGTATTATTATTGCTATCATATATATTTTCATTAAAATGCTTCTAGATGTTGTTTGTGGACAATCTAAATATGTATATTAGAAGTAAAAATTCCATTAATTTTTAGCCGAAAAAAATGGTTTTCACTTATACTCTGTAACCCGGGAAGCCGGAGCTAGATCTCCTAGTCTATCTTATAAAGGACGAACATGTCCGCGCGTAACGCTGACGTCATTTTGCGAATGGTAACTGCAAACGATCAAACTTCGCTTGTACTGCATTTATATATATATATTTTTTTAAAAACTTCTAAAGATCATCGCATTTTCAATTTTTACACCGTCGATTAGGGGGGAAAATGTACTTTCAAATGCAATTTGTTCTAGAAAAATATCGCAATTTGTTTGATTGCCTAAGAGGGACAACTCAGGCAAGGAAACCAAGTCTGTAGAGCATTGTGTCCCTCCCTGTCGCCTTTATTAGGATATTAAAAAATACAGTTTTCATCACAAAAACTGTATCGCAATTTACTCAATTTTAATTTTTTTTTAAATAATTTTCAAGCACGAATTCTTTTTATCTATATCTCTATAGCGTGAAGATGATTGTTAAAAATAAATCTCTTTTGCACTTAAATAAATAGATATAGCTCATTATTTGTTTCCTGTTTATATTCTATAACGAAATTAAACCATCCATTAATCAATAAGTTGGAAAAAAAAAAACACAAATTTAAGACAAGTAATCGAATTTCGCGCTTAAACCACTGAAATGAACACAATCAAAAAGGCTGATTGTAAATAGCGATCTTTGGTGATTTTTTCAGCTGTTAAATCATGGCACGAGACAATTATGAAAATATCACTTATAATACATTTCAAAACTTTCTGTGACCGCATTATTACTGTTTTTATATAAATAAAATTTTTAGTATTGTCATTCAAAAAAAAAAAAAAAACATTAAATGTAAAAATCTGTTAAAGTTATCAATAAAATAAAAACAGTAGTTTTCACCGTAGTCTTGGTAAAAAAAAAAATGAGCCGCAAAGCTCGCAAGCTCATAACTTGATTTAAATCAAAAAAGAAATTTACCATCCCAATTTACTCTTAACCCAAAACTGTATGACCCTATTTACTCCAAAAAGGCTATTTCTGGGGTAGTTAGAATCATGCAGATTATTAATATTATGCTTTGTCTGTTGCAAAACGTAACCATTTCCTCTTAAAAACAGAATTTTTCTAAATTTAAATCCTTAGCTATTTTCAACATTACTACAATTTTTAAAGCAGGACCTTTTTAACTAAAACATTCTCACTTAGACGGACAAAGTTTTTCTTTGTGCTCTTGGAAAACAGTGATTACATCTATGGCAAATAAACATTTTCGCGCATTCGAAAATACCTTTGCACATGTAGAATATTAGTCAGACTTCATAATTAGCATGGCCATTTTTACTTTCTTCTATCTTTACAAGAAGAAAGTATTGGATTCATGAAAATTTTCGAATTCCGGTTTTGGACGGATTTACACGTTTTAGGGGTCAGAGATTCCAAAAAACATGTTTTTACAAAATGTCTGTCTGTGACTCTGTGAGTCTGTCTGTCTGTCTGTCTGTCTGTGTGTATGTGACACAAATTTTGTGGGCGCTCTATCTCAAGAACTAATGCACGGAATTTAACAAAAATTCATATTCAGTTAGTCCCTGATACAAATTGATGCTGATTAGTTTTTGGTGCAAATCGCTCGACAGGTGGCGCTGCTATGCTGCCTTTTTTACGATTTCCGCAATGGCTCTATCTCAAGAACTAATGCACGGATTTTCATGAAACTTCAGATTCAGTTAGTCCTTGACATGAATAGACAATTTAGAGATTTTGGTGCAAATCGCTCAACAGGTGGCGCTTCTATGCTGCCTTTTTTACGATTTCCGAAATGGCTCTATCTCAAGAACTAATGCACGGATTTTCATGAAACTTCAGAGTCAGTTAGTCTTTGATATGACTTGATGCTGATTACGTGTTGGTGTAAATCGTTCAACAGGTGGCGCTGCTATGCTGGATTTTTTACGATTTCCGCAATGGCTCTATCTCAAGAACTAATGCACGGATTTTCATGAAACTTCAGATTCAGTTAGTCCTTGACATGAATAGACATTTTATATATTTTGGTGCAAATCGCTCAACAGGTGGCGCTGCTATGCTGCCTTTTTTACGATTTCCGAAATGGCTCTATCTCAAGAACTATGCACGGATTTTCATGAAACTTCAGAGTCAGTTAGTCCTTGATATGACTTGATGCTGATTACGTGTTGGTGTAAATCGTTCAACAGGTGGCGCTGCTATGCTGGATTTTTTACGATTTCCGCAATGGCTCTATCTCAAGAACTAAGGCACGGATTTTCATGAAACTTCAGATTCAGTTAGTCCTTGACATGAATAGACATTTTATATATTTTGGTGTAAATTGCTCAACAGGTGGCGCTGCTATTGGGCATTTTTTGCAATTTCCGCAATAGCTCTATCTCAAGAACTTATGCTTGGATTTTCAACAAACTTCAGATTCAGGTATACCTTGATATCAATTAGTGCTGTTTATGTTTTGGTGTAAATCGCTCAACAGGTGGCGCTGCTATACTACATTTTTCAGAATTTCCGCTATAGCTCTATACAAGAACTAATGCACGAATTTTCACCAAACTTCAAATTCAGATATATTGTGATATGAATTGGTACTATTTAAACGATTTAATTGACGTGGCTTATATAGAAGAAAGTTTTGTGATGGCCACAACATACTAGTTTTTATCTGATACAGATTGAAACTGAAATGCCCCTGATTCCAATTGCCCTTGATCCTAATTACCCCTGCCCCTTCCCCCTAGCATTACTAAAAAGTTTTGAAGTATTCTATCTTTTCTATTTAGATAAATAGAAACATCAGGCCCCTTTAATGGTTAAAAGTACATATTTGACTTTGTTTACGTTTTCGAGCATGAAACATCAAAGAAAAACTTGATTTATTTCTCTCGTTCTGAAAAATGTCACTTTTGAAATAAACATTTATATTTCTGATGCGCAGAAAAAGTAATGCTCTTTTAATTTCGCTTTGCTTTGTATGCCTCAGTTTAAAAAGATTATTTATGAATTATTTATATCTGTCATTGGATTATAAATCTAAAAATTTTGGAAACGAAAGTGTCATATTATACAATCTTCCACGAAATGATTAATGTTGATATGATTTTAGATATTTAGATCCACAAAAAAATATTTTTTTCCCTTAAATATACTGTCTTTAAACATGCAGTAAGTTCACTTTTATATTCTTCCCATAAAAATACTTTTTTCAAATGTCATCAGTATAATAAACGACATAAGTAATGAATGGGGTCTTTCTTACAGATCGTCCATACATATAAAACTTTTTAATTAAATCTCAAAACTTTTCATTCGAAGGAAAAATAATGCAAGGTTTATTTTTATTTTACTCATCATTAAACAGAAAAATACTATTATTCTGTACTGGAACGAAAAACCATATAAAATAATTGAAATATGCGAGAAAGTCATAAAGTTCATTGAGTTTTTATTTTCTTAGAAACTTTTCTAACTTCACGTACAATTTTGTATTTTTTCTTAGTTACCCATAAAAACTATCAAGGAATTGAATCCTCAATATATAACGGATTGAATAAAAATTGTGACTGTTTCTTTCAACAGAAAGTTATATATAAATATATTGCATGTTAAAATATAATAATTATAATTAATTTTGATATGATTTTATAAATTTGGATACACAAAAGAAAATCCTTTATTTTTTCCCCGTAAATATGCTGTTTTTAAACACCCAATAAGTTCATTTTTATATTCGTTTCATAAAAGTACCTTTTTGAAAAATAATTTATTATCAATATACAATCTAATATTTTGCGCTTAATAATTTTATATTCCAAAATAATTCAACATTTTACATCTTTACATCATTAAATATTATTCTTTTCTTTGAATATAAATACTTGCTGAGAATAATTTAAGAGTCTCGTAAAATTAAAAATGGTCATAATCTTTATTTCAAGAAAATGTCAGCTTATAAATCGAGTACATATTTATTTTTAATTAATTTTAGTTATCAATACACAAGCTGTCAGAATTTTTTTATTAAGGAGTGAGGTACGTTGCAATTATTAAATGTTATGCAAGTTTAATTTTGTTTAAAAAAGTCTTAGACCCACTTGTAAGAAATGTAAAAGGAAAATTATACAACTCAACTCCTTGTAATTGCATTCTTGTTGTCGTGAACTATAATTTTTATGCATAAGCATATTTCTTTTAAAGCGTGTAAATAAAATAACATACTATTGAAGCCAAAATTGTACAGCAATTTGAATTGCTAAAAGACATCAATTAAAACATTAAAAACATTCAAAATAGGTTTATTCAACTGCTTACGTGTTTCGACTCTACCCGAGTCATTGTCAAAAGAAATAAATTAAAATATTCTAAAATTACACTTTCTATGAAACACCATCATTCAAATTTTAACGTATGCGCTTTCATATTATGAGTGTCATTTTTTTAAAATTTACTTAGATGTTTATTTTTATTTTCGTAACCATTAAGTAACTCGGGCCATAGTTTCGGTAAATCAAATGATGTTGCATCGTTTTGAATTTTTGCATGTTACGATCTCCATGTTTTCTCTCATAATGGATGGACAGTATAGACAGGAGGGGAAAATTATTTTACTTTCAATGAAATTTATTTTAATGGTTTCTTCTTGCTAGGGCTGTGGTTTTTCTTTTACATATAATGTCAGCTACATGCTTCTTTTTTCTATATTTAAAGTGCAATTATAATTAATCTTAAAATTTGTATTTTTTAGTAGTAATAATAAATGAATATTCCATAAAAGTTAGAAATTCTGAAATGTATTAATGAATATCAATCGAAATATCTAAATATACCAGGTCATTCAATGTACATTTATTTAATAAAAGTCATATTATAATTTCAAAAAAATGTGAAATTGAAATGAACAGTTCCCTACGCCATATTCACCGTTAATTGAAGTTCTTTTTATCCTAAATTTTGAATAAATTATGAACATCGGGTATTTGCATAGATCCCAGTATAAAAATAATAATATTTCTTAAATATTTGAAGTTTAAGTTAATTATTTACATAATAATTGTTATAGTGTGACTTTTAACAACATTTCTTTAATGATTACAACTAAACTTAATAAATAAGTAAATAAAATTAATAAAAAAGAAGAAAATGAAACACCTCCAGAATTTTCAAACACCGTAATGGAAAAATATATACACCAGCTCAGTAGTTTCTATCACAGTAAACTACGTTTAGAAAAAATATAGCATCCATTTTTGCGCACTTCGTTTCTCTGAGCGATTGGATATGAAACAAGTAGGAAATTGCTCGTCAAACGTGACAAATGAGGTGCGTTCGTACTATAACTAGTTTTATAAATATTTTTTGCACCCCCATATTGTACTGAATGTATATTTTTTTGCAATTCATAAGTGCATAGTCTGTAACATCATTAAAATGCACTTGCAGTAATTATTTTCAGATTGCCCGAAATGTAACGGAAAACTTTTGACTCTCCCTGTAATTAAACTATACATCCAATTTTCATAAAAACTGAAATGGCTGGACAAAATTTTGAAACAATTATATACTTAAAATTTTAGACCATTCGGAATACTGTAACATCATTAAAATGCACTTGCAATAATTTTTTTCCCATTGGCCGTAATGTAAAGAGAAACTTTTGAATGTCCCTGTAATTAAACTATACATCCAATTTTGATAAAATTTGAAATGGCTCGACAAAATTTTGCAATAATCATATATTTAAATTTTCAGGCCATTCGGTTGGGTAGTTTTTGCTCTGTTATATGCGGACGGACGGACAGACGGACGGACTGAACGACGACTATAGGTGCTACGTATTTATATAATTACGAACGCACCTAAAAAAGAAAAAAAGAAAAAAAATACTTTTTATCAGCACTGTGAATTAAATAATTCTATTTTTTTTATTTCAATTTTCAAAAATGAAATTGGTTTCGGATCTTAGTGTAGATATTGATAACTAAAGCGCGACACGTTTATGCTCGAATTGAATATCATGTAGTTTTACAGTTTTTACAGTATAAGGGTCTTGGCGCTTTTTTTAGATCTTGGCGCAATTCAGGATTCAGAAATTGAGAGTTGTTGCCAAATGATATAAAAACAAACCTGGTGAATTTTTATGCTTGTTTATATATGTATATCTATCTATCTATCTGTCTCTATATATATATATATATACAGTGAAACCCCGATTTAACGCAAGTCGTATTTAACGATTTCCCGCATAATAACGTCATTTTTCATTAGTCCCAATATATTTCTTATACTTGTAATGTTAAAAAAATCCTGATTTAACGTTATCATTTTAAAATATTTCCCGCATTTAACATTTTTATCGCGAGAAAACTCTATGAAATTGTCCTAAAATAGAAATTTTGATGAAAAAAAAAAAAAAACTTTCTTCCGTGTAAAACCCGGAATCTCCCTTCTTTTTCGTCCTTTCTTAAAAACTGCAAGTACAAACCCTTCCTCTCTTCGATTCACGCATATTTCTAAAATCCTGCTAATCGCACTGTATCTTATTTTCTTGTTATTGTTAATTTTTGTTTTCTGTAGTAGGACGGATCTGATAGTATTCCTGAGAGGATATTAGTTTGCTGTAACCAGTAAAAATATGACGTCAAAAAGACAGCTATTTTCTTTTCTGTTTCAGCCTGTTTATTTTCCTACGACGCGCTTCATGTTACATGAGTCGTCACAGTGTTTGGCCTGACTTAGACTCCGAATCGGATAGCTCGGATAATAATAATAATGACCATTGCGACCAATGCGAGAAAATCCATTTAAACTTTAAAAACAATTAACCATTTCATTTTTATTCATTTTAAATGTTGAAAGCCAAGAGAAAAGCTTAAAAAAGTCATGTACAGTCAAGAAAAAAAAAAAGTAAACACCCCCTACTAACTCCTCAACAAATCATCATAGAAGAAAGTTATTGGTACCGAACGATTGGAAATAAAGTCTACTTTTAAATGATGTATATAAAATTTTCTTAGGCGGTCATCTACATACTAAAACGAATACTAACTTCATTTTTTTTCAATGGCAATACCCAATTTTAACGAGATATTTCAAATCTTCGGTTCAAACTATGCCTAGACACCAAATTTCAAGTCATTTGAATGATAAGTTTTTGAATTATAAACATTCAAAATTTAGTGCTTCTAATGTTAAATTATATTTTCATATTTTTATTTATATCTCCCGAAATTATGCTCCTAATGTGCTAATTTTTTTTTTGTGGTAATAATACTAATATACCCAAACATAAATAAGCTGAATTTGTAATTTTTATAATTTTATGATATGAATTATGAATTATGAAATTAATATTCGAAAAAATTATGAATTGCAACCTACAATTTTTTTGATGGATTTAGATTTATTAAGTCCTGCTTTATGGAAATTCAAAAATTTCACATTTTTCTTCCAAGTAGTTTTCAAATAATGTTTAAAAAACGGCAAAATGATGGTTTAAGGAGCCGTCTATGATGGAAGTGAGTAGACATTTTGAAAATTATTCTGCCGTACTGTAATCTAACACGCTTCATTGGCTCCCTGAGTGGCGCTTAAGGTGCCTTGATCAAGGAAGCGGTTCTCTCGGTGAACAATCCAGTACGGAACTTCAATTTGGATACAGCCCTTAAAATACGCTCGTTTTAAAATAATTAATTTCTCGGAAACTTATGGTACGAATTGCATAAAAATTCGTTTTTAGGCTAATTGAAGGGTGTGGAGTTCATTTATGCTGTCAGAATTGGGTACTGCTATTGAAAAAAACAAAGTTATGGTTCGTTTTAATATGTAGGTGGCCCCCTAAGCAAATTTTATATGCATCATTTAAAAGTAGGCTTTATTTCCAATCGTTCGGTACCAGTAACTTTCTTCTACGATAATTTGTTGAGGAGTTAGTAGGGGGTGTTTACTGTTTTTTTTCCACAACTGTACGTTGAGAATGCGATTTTTAATGCTAAAAATAGGGCGTAAAGCAAAATAACAGTTTTCTTTAAAGTATAATTTAAAAACTTTTATCTAAACCATTCTAAAGTAAGAAATAAAAGATATGTTACGTAAATTGATCATTATTTTATGCTCAGTGTATTGATTTGTCTTACCAGGATTTAACGTTTTACCGCATATAGCATCATTTATGTATGGTCCCTTAAATAAAGTTAAATCGGGGTTTCACTGTATATATATATATCTACCCTATATATATAAAATCCTAATGAAACGAATTTATATAACGAATTTATGAAACGATTCTTTGAAACGACTGTTTAAACAACTGATTAAGTTTCACGGCAATTTCTCCTAAAATATGGAATACTTTGTGATGAAATTAACACCAACAATCCGTATTGATCTGCAGATCTCAAAACTGGTATTAGAATTTTTTTAATTCGAATTAGTTTTCGAAATATTAATTATTTTCTAATTTTAAATACATTATTCTAATGATGGCAACTGAAATTTTAATCAGAACAGATATATATATTTTTTAATAAGAAAAGGTTATTATTTTAAACTCATTTGGCGACCAGTTTGGCCTCCCTTAAACATATGCTAAGAAATGTATTATCTACGTCTATGTATGTCTATGTATCTACTTTTATTCATAATTCAATTTACTTGAACAATCTTTCGCCATATCGTAAGATTCTGATTGGCGCCAAAATGGCATTATTTTGATTGACATGGCAACCCGGCTATTGTTGTTTATTTAATAATAGATGTTTATTTACTTTTATTTCTTTTTTAAAATTTATAAATTATTTTGTTCTATAGTTATTAATTATTTGTTTTGTCATTCCCTTTTGAAATAATAGAAAATAATTAAAAAAATACGGTACTACTTATTTATTCCGTCGACCAATTTCGCCAAATTATACAAATTGACATAATTTTTATTTTAAATAACGAAAGAACAAATAAATTAGTATAACATTAATAAATATACAAATGAAACGTCGAAATAAAAATCACTTGATGACGTAAACATGTGTAACTCACTTAAAGTCAAGTGAATGTGACATTTACGATCAACCATTATTGAAATTTAATCTTATAGTTTGGCGATAGATTTTTGGTTGACGGGATAACTAAGTAATACCAAAAATGCATATGTATCTGGTATTCAAAAACAAGGTTATCGTCAAATTTTCGTAAAAAATAAATCACGCCAAACATGCATGATGACATGTATATGACATGTTAAATAATGCGGGAAGAGTTCCATATTGTGTGTTGGTTTTTTTGGAGAGCTTTTTTTTTTTTTTGGCATTAAATGAATCGATTTGTTTGCGAACTTCAGCCTTTGGGGTTGCTTTTTTCTGGAATGGACTTTATTCAAATGTTTTTTTGCGTACTTTTTTGCATTTAGCCTATATTTTTCGGAAAAATATATAACTTTTGTTTTAATTTGACATGTATAATAAATACATAAAATTATATATAAATACATAATACAGTGAAACTTCTTTTAAAGGCCACCCCTATTCAAGGGCCACCTCTATTAAGGGCCAATATTTTTAGGAACGAAAATTTTTTCCACAGACATAATGTTAAATTTACTCCTATTAGGAGCCACAGCTACCCCCCATAAAGGCCATTTTTTTCACATGTGCCTTAAATCCTAAAAAGGTGTATTTAATTCCTAAACCATAAGAGTTCAGCAAACAACTTCACTTGCAACAAAGAAGGCAGGGCGATATGGAAGGGATTTAGTAACACAATGTAGGACCACAAGCTTTTCCACAACTAAACTTTTTTACAAGGTGTTCCTCACACTTTGTTTGACCTTTCAAACTGTAGGGGTTGGGTTGGAGGGGAATCTTGACCCTTTATTGTGGGCACACAAATTATAACAGGTTATTTAGATAAACTGATTCCACATTTACTAAAACTGTGAATGCATATTGAAGCCCAGTTTTTACATTAGAAATTTTATGCTCAGGCTTATGTGAAATTTAAAATTATGACACCTAAATCAAGCCTAAGAGTACATTTGTATTTGAATGACAAAATCAAAGTTCTTAATTGTCATGATCAAGGAACATCTGCAAGAAAATTGACTTCCCAGTTTAATTGCAGCAAGAATCACATAAACAATATTGTTAAAAACAAAGAGAACTTACTGACAGAATATGCAGATTTTAAAAATCACCGGATAAAAAGAAAGAGAAAGGAAAAATTTGGTCACCACTATTCAAGGGCCACCCCACATAAGGGCCAATTTTCAATGGAACGGCAGGTGGCCCTTAGAGAGAGGTTTCACTGTATTTATTTATAGGTGTATATATTATGTATGTATGAGGTATATCTCTATACGTAATATATATAAAACTATCTGTATAAACGTCGTATTTTTTTTAACATGTGACATATATAACTTTTCTTAAATATATATACATATATATATATATGTTTACAAATATTTAAAGACCATGTTTTTCCGCCATCCTGAAAAATTTTATAAGATGATAAAATGGCTTTTTGGCGCCATTTTGGATTCCTTCGCCAATCACGCCAACCAGCACACAATATGGAACTCTTCCCAATAATGCAACAAACCATGCCATTTAATTTCAACTTCAAATCAATCTTTTAATTTACCACTCGAAAAATAAAAAAAAATGCTAACTGGCAATTTGAAAAAAAGCTATTGGCGAGATTTGCACCCGGCTAGCGTAACAGTGCCAAGAATTCTTTGTTACTATAACAAATTTTAATCAAAATGGAAATTTTAGGCACAGATGTTATATACGGCCCCATATTGGCGCGATTTTTTATCTGACGCCAATGTCATATACGCAACGGTTGCTTAACTGGCGCCAAAGTATCGTTATTTTGCTTGATATTCTAAGCCGGATGTTGTTGTTTATGCTGTTCATGCGTTCCTTCAAATTGGCGTCGGAAAAGATCGTTCCAATATCGTATATGACATCTGTGCCAAACTTTCATATGAAAGGAGAAGGGATCAGAACGTATTTTTTTATGACAGTTGATGACTTGAACTATTATAATATAGATGAAATGATGGCGATAGAATAATATTTGACGACTTATCACCTGTGCAAAACTAATATTAAAGTACCAAAATGGCACCTAGAGTATAAAAAACGAAGTGGTCCTCCCGGAAATATTGATGATAGACACATGACTTAGACTATTGTTATAGAGATTGCTTTAAAATACCGGGAGACAAAGACTCTGTATACTTAATTCATTTTATTTTAGCTACTTTTCAAATGTTTAACTGATCCTCTTTAATCAAAAACGAAAATAACCATTGGATGTCTTAACAGCAACTGATTCGCCCTTACATTTTTGCAATCAAAGGGAATTGAATGGAAACCCGTTTACAGGGAGATCTGCACAGCTTTTTACAGTTTTTATTCAATCTTATCTTATATTTTTAAACCCCATCAGATTAGCGTGTTTTTAGATTCTGCGGAGTCTGAACGGGGGTTGGCGAGCGTAGCTTGCAGGGGTCAGACCCCCTAGTATATATATATATATATATATATTATTTATAATGATTAATGTTGGTATGATTTTATGAAATTTGTTTATCAAAAATGAAATCTACACTAATATAAGAACAAATCGCTCTGTCTGTCTGTGTGCGAAGACTAGCAAAATCTACGGAACGTACGAGACTCAATTTTTTTTTAGGCTAGCCCAAAGTGTCTCATGATGCACCATACCTTCAGAATTTTAAAATTTCAATTAACAGCTGAGTAATTAATTAACAACCGCGACTCACTCTCATCATGCAGCCGAATTAAAAAAAGTATTTCTTTCTTCAAAACCAAAGATTGACTAGAATGAGACCCCGAACCGAGGGTAGCAATCTTAGCGTTAAGGTTGCCGAGAATGGGACACCGAACGAGGATAGAAGTTTACAGAAGGAAAAAGAATATAATAGATTGAGAATCCGCATTCACTGGTTTCCTACATTTCAAAGTACACTAGGAGTTTTTAAGTGACGTTATATATTTTCTATTATTGCTTTTATCGAGTTGAAATTAACACACCTATGAGTATTTTAAACGACGAATCCAAATATTCTTTGAAAAACAATAGTAATTAGCGAAAATAAATTAATTAACGATTTAATTTTTTTGAGTGTTTTTTTTTATCTGGCAGCTGTTTAATAAATCATTTGAGCATAGACTTCTCAATGACAAGAGACCACGTGTGTACCATTTTCGCAGGCAACGAGATGCATTCTTCCAGTGGAATTGAAAATTATTAAAAAAGAAAATACAATGGGTCTTTTGACTTTTTGACAATGGGTCTACCTGTATAAAAAAACGTTTGTATTTGTTAGATTTGTATAAATGGGGAGGGGCGGGGAGGGAACTACTTTTGATTAAATATCCCAGTTAGGCCACTTGATGAATATTATTATGATAAAGACTAGCGTGCTTCGCCCGCTATCAGATAATTTGTATTTGTTAGATTTTTGTAAATGGAAAGGGGGGGGGGGAGAGGAAACTACTTTTGATTAAATATCCCTGTTAGTCCGCATTACAGATATTATTATGACAAAAACTAGCATGCTTCGCCCACTATCGCATAATTTTAGTGCGTGCGCAACTGATGTAAAATGAGATGCATTCTTCCAGCGAAATTGAACAGCGTGCTTCGTCCGCTATCGCATAATTTGTATTTGTTAGGTTTGTGGAAATGGAAAGGGCGGGAACTACTTTTGATTAAATATCCTAGTTAGAGTTAGTCCACATGACAAATATTATTATGATAAAGACTAACATGCTTCGCCCACTATCGCATAATTTGTATTTGTTAGATTTGTGTAATTGGTAGGGGGGGGGGGAGGAGGGAATTACTTTTGATTGAATATCCCAGTTAGTCCGAATGACAGATATTATGACAAAGACTAGCGTGCTTCGCCCGCTATTGCATAATTTCAGTGCGTGCGCAGCTAATATAAAATGAGATGCATTCTTCCAGCGGAATTGAAAATATCCCAGTTAGTCCACATGACAGATATTATTATGACAAAGACTAGCGTGCTTCGCCCGCTATCACATAATTTCAGCTGCGGAATATAAAATGAGATGAATTCCTCCAGCAGAATTGAAAATTATTTAAAATAAATAAATTTTTTGACAAAGGGTCTACCTGTATAAAGAAACGTTTGTATTTGTTAGATTTGTGTAAATGGGGAGGGGGTAGAGGGAACTACTTTTGATTAAATATCCCAGTAAGTCCGCATGACAGATATTATTATGACAAAGACTAGCGTGCTTCACCCTCTATCACACTGTAAATTAAAATGTCTGAAAATCAAACACTTAAGTGTCTGAAACGGAGTGTTCAATTTTCAGACATTTTAAAATGTCTGAATTTTTTCAGACACTTTTTGCGTCTGAATTTCAGACACTTCAAACGTCTTAATAGCATCCATTTTTTTTGCAAGCATCATACGTAGCCATGTTTGACCACGTTGAACCCTGGAAAAATATTTGGCTGGGGTCTTGCCCCCTCCACACGCCCTCCCCCCTCCCCCCCCCCCCCCGCAGCCTGATTTTTTTGGTGCTCCTAATTTTGGTATGCAACTTTCGTTAAGCTGTTTATTTAAATCTTTTACGACATTTTACTGATTATAATCAATATTTTGAACTTCAGGAATAGACCAAGATTAAAGCAAAAAATATTTATCTAAATATTTGTTTTGATGATAAATATGATTTTGAATATGATTTTTTTTAAATCTTATTTTACTTTAAAAGTTCAAAACATCGATTATATTCAGTACAATTTCGAAACGGATTTAAAATATAAGCTTTACAAATATTGCACATTAAATTTGGTGGCACTTAAATCGTAGGGGGACGGGACACTGCTTTAATACCCATGCTTTAATCAAGAAGTTCTTTTGCAAAAAATGCAACCCTACACTATGGTTATCTAAATAGAGATGTCCGGTACTCGGGAGTATCCATTGTGGAGGTTAATGGACATTCACGAATAGCGGACACCTCTATTTAGCGAATACTTTTTTAATCCGCAAAGCACACGCATACATATTTGTATATTTTTACCTCACAAAAGCAGACATCTCCGATCATCAGACAAATTCCGCGATCCCGAAGTTTCCGCTATTAAGGGCTTTTAAGATACATGGATAAATATATATTTTTTTATAATCTTGTCCTATTCTAAAAGTTTAAAATATTTATTATACTCGGTTGAATGTCGAAAGAGATTTAAAATGTCAGATGTACGAAAATTGCAAATAAAATCCCCCCATCTCCCCAAAAAAGGAAAATTCATATAATTTAAAAATTAGATTTAAAAAAAAATTATATTGACACATATCTATCAGATGATAATCACAACACCTATTTAACTATGAGTAAAAAAATTAAAAAATAAATATTCCACTTTAATAACATTAAGAAAAAAATTACTTCGGTATTTTGCTAAATATATTTTGTGTTTTTAATCTTGCCCTACTCTAAAAGTTCAAAACTTTCATTATAATCAGTGGAATATCGAAAAGGATTTATGATATCAGCTTTGCGAAAATTGAATACAAAATCCCCCTCCCACCACCTCCCTTCCCGAAAAAAATTTTAAATTCGTATCATTTAAAAATTAAATTAAAAAAAAATATATTGCCACATGCCACTTCAGCAAGTTTTTATGTAGATCACAGGGTAATCACAAAAGCTATTCAACTATCAATAAAAATAAATAAATAAATATCCTACATTAATAGCAAGAAGAAAAAATAACTTAGTTTCCAAGCTTCATTTGTCTTAAATATATATCTTAACATCTAATTGTCATTCTTGTAATTTTCGTATAAGTGTATATAAATACAGTTACAAAAATCACAATATTAAGTACAAAATCTAGTTATAGCTTTTTACTTTTTCCCATTATAAATTTCAAATTACTTTTCTACTAAAAATAATCAAAAAATCAATATTATACTTGATTTCAAATCAAATACATATGTTTATTTTTACTGGCAGTTTTAAAATTAAGGAGCACATAATAGATAAATCATGACAACGTCATACGTTTTCAGGTACTTTATTTATCTTATTTTTTAATCTGCGGTTTTACGTTAGGAAGAAACATCTTTCCAAAGCTTTTTTTTTTTTCTTTCATTGTGGTCGTTACGTGAGATAAGAATTAACCATTGAAACGAAACTGCGATTGAAAGCAAGAGAATGAATATTCAACTTAAAATGTCTCTCTTTTAGTAATATTATTACTTTAAATTTGGGAAAAAAAGATGAAAATTCAGAATATATAATTTGTAATAAAAGACAACGTCATAAGTTTAAAAATATATACTTCTAGAATTAATGGGTTTTTTCGCAAACAGATTCAAAACTAATTGAATTTCATGCAAGATTTTGTTTATACTATAAATAAAATCATAAAAGACACTAATTTCAGTACTATAAAGAAATTATGACACTTACTTCAATCGATGTTGCAAGAGGTCAGAAAAATTCCTCGATTTGAAATTTCAAAAACTACCCCAGTGAAGGAGAAGGGCTTGCATCCTTTTAGTACGAAATTCCATAATATATCCGACTAGCCATATTTAAAGAATGAAATGTTTCATCCTCAAAATAGGACCCGCCAGACAAAAGTTTCTTTTTTTTTTTGCTAGCTTTGACAGGACGAAGATGAATAACACAATATTATTGATATAAATTAATACGAATTAACACTAAGTCCATTGCACACGCTTTGTAGAATTTCCGGGTGTAATCTTCAAGCGTCGTCTACTTCTGTTCTGTGTCTATCCCGCCCTTATATGGACGACAGCTTCTAAGAGACATTTGATGTCAAGCACACACGTCAGATGCATGTATTCAATAAATAAATAATCCAAGTGAATACGAATTTAAATCACAGAACTTCACATTCCGCGAAAAACGAATTAAAATACACGCGTACATAAAAACAAACTTCGTTTGAATTACAACGTATACCAACTTTGAACGAAGACATCTAAAACGCATGCGCGACTGGCAGTGCCCCAGTGCCCCCTGGTGGTTATTTCGTCGGAAGAATCAAAACGTCTTAAATTAAGACACGTTTGAAGCAACGAAGTGTCTTAAAATAAGACGTTTGCGGATATTTTAGACACTATTCTCAGTTCATTTATACCATGATCATACTAAGACACTTATGTATCTTAAATTAAGACATCTATAATGTCTTAATTTTCAGATTAAGACACTTAAGTGTCTAAAATTCTTTTTCAGTCACATATGTGTCTAAATTTAAGACGCCTCTATTTGCAGTGCGCATAATTTCAGTACGTGCGCAGCAGATATAAAATGAAATGCATTCTTCAAATTTAAGGTTTATTTAAGAATATTATTATATGCCCGGGCAACGCCGGTCGGGTCTACTAGTATTCTATATGTTGCATTGTAGACATTGATGCGAGTCGTGGGATGAATATAATGGAAGAATCTCCATTATGAATAATTTCTGTAGAATTGTAGATATTGGTGCGAGTCGTAGAATGGTTTGATAAAGGCAATGGAATGAAAAAGATGGAATTTTCTCTATTATGAAATAACGAGTCAGGTAAGACCTCCATGCTTTTATTAGCAAAACAACATGGTAATAGATGCATCACATTTCCATAATAAGTTCCGGTCTAAGAGGTAAATAACTTAACTGTATGATCGTGAAGTAAAATTAGAATAAAAGCTATGGCCAAGAAAACTACCAGTCAAGAAGCTGTTAACAGTTCAAAGATCGAAAAATATCTGAGGAAAAGTTCCATGCATCTGCTTTTTGTCATAATTCATAGAAATACAAAATCATGAAGTCGCTCGCGTTCTGGTCCACGCGAGAATAAAGGGTACGCGTAAAGCCTACGTCACGTCCAGTGGGAGTGAATTCGTAAAGAGTCCTGGCAATTTGACGTGGATGCATTCTGTAGTAAAAAATACCCCAGCGCGGGAAATAATCTCGGAATAAGATAAGTAAAAAAAAAAAAAAAAGAGAGAAATAGCTATTTCAAAAATATTCGAATTTACACTAAATAATAGAAATGTTCTGAAATCATGATACAATTTAGGAATAAACTTAAAGCTTTATATTTAAGTAAATTGAGTAAGATAATAATTAATTTAAGGAGAATTTAATAGGATTACTGATAGGTATTATTAAAGAATAAGAAATTAGTGAATATGCCGGTAATTTAACATGTAAAAAGGAAATATCGCGAAGGAAGAATTAATAATGTAACCTACTAGCAAAAAACATCCGGCGTTGACCGGAATTTTAGGAATGTTGGTTTTGGAATCTTAATTTCAAAATTAAACATAGAGTATAAAATAAACAACAAAAGAAAGCAATAAAGTCATCTTTATTTGCATTTTTTACTAAGAATGAGCTCTAGGGACCTAAAACTGTGTAAATTCTAATAGACATGCATACACACACGTATATGTATAGAATAGATTAAAAAATGGGGAAGAGAAAGCCAGAGAACCTCAAAATGTTAAAATATGACACTATTTCCATAATTGAGTTTTTATCATGTTGCAATACGTTTTTTCAAACTCATATTTTATTTATTTATTTATTTAGGTATATATTTAGTTGCTGACGTCCATTATATTTCCAACATGACGTAATATTCACTTTTTTATTAATTCGTCAAACTATTTATTTCATTTTCATTTTTCACGTGGAAATCTTGCAATAAAAATGTCATGAAGTAATATTAACTTTTTTTTTAATTCGTCAAACTATTCATTTCATTTTCATTTTTCACGTGGAAATCTTGCACTAGAAAAGTATTTCTTGTGGTAATAATTTTATTTTGAATTTTTAATTCTTGGCAACTACTATAACGAAAAATGTTTCCATTTCATAGGAAATTGCTGTTAAATGGGTGTTTTTTATTATTTAAAAATTAACTATAAATTATTTCGCTTCCGGATTACTTTAGTTGCCTCGACAGTGTTTAAATACATATGTACGTAACACTTCACAATTCGTGCTTTCAAAAAATGGATTTGTATAGAATTACAGACAAACAGACAGCCAAATTTTAATTTTTATATAATAGATATATATTTTTTTCCACCTTAAATATGCTGTTTTTAAACACTCGGTAAATTCACTTTTATATTATTTTCATAAAAGTGCTTTCTTCTGTTTGTATTTAAAAATAGATAAATGTCTCGTTCATATTAAATAAATTGTATAAATATGAGAAATAATGCTTATGTAGATGAATCAATGAATAGGTTTCCAGAAAATATGCGTGAGAAATTTTCTTCTCTCGCCAAGCCATTTTCCTTATTTCGCCAAGACCCTGGGTATCTGACACTGGAAAAGTATCAAGTATTCCGTTATTCTCCAGAAAAATGTAAATCATGTTTTTATTATATCCTTTGAATGCTATTAAATTAAATTTAAAATTTAAATTTAAAATTAAATTAAAATTTAATAACTGGTATAAATTTATATGATTTTACTTCATGCTTGTTGTCTGTTATCTTAAAAAGTTATATATGAGATTAATAAAACGTGGATGAATTGTTCAGTAATTAATTTTGAGCAACTGTTGCTGATGATATAAAGAAATGAATGCATATATATTGTTATGTAGATGCTCCACATTTATCATCGATTTCGCCGATTTGCTTCAATGAAGCAAATCCGTTGAGCTGTGTTTCTACAAAAAGATGACATTTACGTCATGTGTATACAATATCGTAGAACCAATTTGATTCTAATTTTTTTACTAAATTATTTAAGCATTTTACAAAAAAGAAAACATAAGAACCTTCTGTGACAAGAATGAACTTCATCTACTGAGATTACATCCATTTAAAACCAAAGTATGCGAATTTCATAATAAGAAAGTTCATAACACATACTGTGAAAAATTCGTAACACAAGAATGTAATTATTGGTTTTCTTCAATAACAGGTTCATTTCCCGTCTGTTATGCAGAAAACAGTAAATTTAGATCGTATGTATTAATAAAACAATAAAAATGTTTTCAAAATTGGAAAAAAAGAGGTCCTGAAATTTTTCTTTTTTTTTTTTTTTTTTTACCCAGTGGTGTATTCCTTTAAAATCGAGCTCAGAATAGTAATAATTAACAACAGACACTATGTACAATAATAATCCAAGAATAATATTACAAATGTTTTCTTTAAACGGAAGATTACTTCCAAGAACAAAACAGAAATTATTAAGCTTTTTATTTTTATTTTTATTTAAAAATTTAAAACTTTTTGGAAAGTTGAAAAGAAAACCGGTGATTCCGAAAGCCAAAAATGGGCATTGTCTGTCCATCTTCAGTCATTTAAAATCAATATTGGAACTATTTGTCTAGATGCTGTGTCACATCGGTAGTAAAAGAATAATACTATAAAGTGCTTCTTCAAACACAGGATTATCTTCCATTGATTAAACGGATGTTGCTTCTCTTTTTCTCATCAAAAGATAAATCTGTTTTGATCTTTTAGGAAGCTTATGTGATTTAAGTATATATTTGCTCCAAAAGAAATCCTTTATAAAGAATGCAAAGCGTTTTCAAATTAATTTTTAAGAGAGTTTTTCTCTAAACATTTCATGTGCGATTCTTTATTATTATATTGAGTGTAATACATTGTATTTCTTTGTAATTTTCTTTTAATTAGCAATTCTTTGGAAAAATTCGAAGGTTTATATTTAATATTAACACTAAACTCTTTATTTAAAAACGTTCACGAAATCCTAATCATTTTCTCAAACAAACTTAACTGTAATACTATAATTATGCCCGTTATCTTATTTATAATTAGCAGGGTGGGGTGGCAGAAAAGGGTAGACATTAAAGTATGGAGAATGGAAGGAAGACGTCGTTGAAACTTAATTAACTCATTGCGTAATTTTTAAAGTGTGATATATACATTTAGAAAATTATAAATAAAAAATAAAATTAAGGGGTAAATGAAATAAAAATACCAAAAATATATTTCGGAAGCTAGGAGGTTAGATGCTAGTGAACGAAGGATAAGCGGAGTTTAAAAGAAAGTTAATGCGCAATGGTTAATTTATTAATTTATATAATATATCGTGTTTTACCGTATAATTATCCAAAATAAATTAATTAATTCTCTTAATACTAAAGTTTACTCTGCAACACTTTTTTTCAGGCTGTCATCGATAGTTTCGACTCCTTTTTCATTCTGTTACTGTATTAATTTTATTATTTATCATGATATCAATAACTTCTT
The DNA here is from genome assembly GCA_963932465.1 of Maratus speciosus. Classification (NCBI taxonomy): domain Eukaryota; kingdom Metazoa; phylum Arthropoda; class Arachnida; order Araneae; family Salticidae; genus Maratus; species Maratus speciosus. Next base: position 62,174,746 of record OZ010788.1, read on the forward strand.
TGCTTTATGTGGCGCATTGTTTATTTCATCTTTTTTTCTTAATTTTGTTTAAAAATACTTTTTAAAAATATTTTATAAATGTATTGTTTCTCCCCCTTTCTTATTTTCAATTTCAATTTTCTTATCTAATTTTAGTTTAAGTTAAGAACCAATATATAACATGTAAGTGTCATGAACTTTTCATACATCGCTATTTTTGAATTAATTTCGAAACTTTCCATTTTATTTTGTTATTATGATTTGGTCTGCATTCCTTTTGAGTGTTTTTTTTTTTGTTATTATTATTATTATTATTATTATTGAACTTGTTATCGGACTGAAATTCTTTCCTTTTTTGCGGTTGTTTAATTGTCTATTATCTGTAAAAGCAACATCTGAAAAGAATTTGGAGAAATTGATGAATTTTCGGAGTTATAGAATGTGATAGATTTAACAAACGATAAGTCAATTTTATGATTTGTAGCCAAATAACGTAATGATTGTAATGCATACACTTTTCATACATCGTCATTTTTGGATTAATTCCAAATCTTTCCATTTTTATATGTACTATTATGATTTGGTTGGCCTTTCTTTTGGGCGGCTTTTTTTTTTTTTTTTTTTTTTTTTTTGCTTTTCTTAAAGGGACTTGTACCTTTTTAAATGCGTCGAAAATTAACGAAAAACTTCAAAGTTTGAATTAGTCTATCTTCAAAACCTTTTTGTGTATAAATATGAAATTTTGGCTATTGATTAAACAGATTGTGCTTTGTAATATGCTTCCATTAGAAATTTATTAGCCTTTTACAGAATTGTTGAAATCAAAACAGCTCTTTTTCTTACTCCATAAGTCATTGCGCGCATGATATCTTGAGAAAGTATGCATGGATTGTCATGAAATTTGGTAAAGATACTAAACAAACATGTGTGTTTAAAATGAACTACTTTTAAATATTTACAATGGTAATATTTTTAGTTATGACTATTTTTATTTTAAAATATAATTTTTTATTTTTTTAAATAATTATTTTTTTATATAGTTAATGAAATAATTTTGGCCTAAGAGTATTTCATTTTAAACACACATATATGTTTAGTATCTTTACCAAATTTCATGACAATCCCTACATACTTTCTCAAGGTATCATGCGAGCAATAACTTATGGAGTGAAAAAATAGAGTTTTTTTTTATTTCAACAATACACAAATTCTGAAGAAGGGTAATAAATTTCTAATGACAGCATATTACAAAGCACAATATGTTTAATCAATATCCAGAATTTCATGTTTATACATAAAAGGTTTTGAAGATAGACGAATTCAGTCGCCTAGTGGCGTGGTCGGTAGCGACAGCTGCTGCCACAGCGAGGGCCCGGGTTCGAATCATCGGGTAAGACATGGATGTATTTGTGAATGTCGCTTTGTAGTTTTATAAAAATGTAATGGAACAAGAAAATAATAATTGTTGTGACTTGTTGTTGTTTCTGTATATAATAAGGATCATTCGAGGCGAAAAGCCATAGTTGCTATAGGCCCCAAAGCAATCTCCACTACGGTGGGGATCTAAACCTAGACGAATTCAAACTTTGAATTTTTTCGTTAAATTTCGTCGCGTTTAAAAGGTACAACATCCCTTAAGGGGCTGAAATTATCTTCCGTTTAATTTTCTTTTCTCATTTTGAATTCATAATTTTTATGTCGCCTTTTAATTGTAATCACTTTTGAATTAGCTTCAATTCTTTTTTTTTCTTTTTTTTGAGGTAGTTTTTTTCTATCTCTTCTGACTATCTATATTATAAAGGACAAACATATCTGTGCGTAACGCATACGTCATTTTGCGAATGGCAACACTTTGAAATTTGAAATGAAATTTTGGTTTTGCAATTTTCTCTACTGCAAATTTTTAAACTTCTAAACATAGCACATTTTAAATTTTTACACCGTCGTATAAGGAAACAAAATGCTCTTTTAAATGCAATTTGTTTTAAAGCTGTATCTCAATTTATTTTTGAGATATTAATTTTTTTGCAGTTTTTATTACCATTTTTCTTATCGTGGCAACAAAAGTACCTCATTTCTATTGAAAGTCATTGAAAGTAAACGGAAAATAGTTGAAAATAGGAGATACTGTATCATGTTGTTGCCATTTTCTCATAAAACCTGAAAAAATAGTTGAAAATAAAATATGGGCTATGTCAAGAATATTGTCTGTTATTCCGTGATAATGACGTCATATGCACACTTTTCTATAGACGAAGTTTAAGACTGCGTTGTAAAAGTAGATTGCTTTAGCGGATGCAAATGACGTCATTTTATAAAAAAGCGTGTATTTTAATTCTTAAACCTGAATTATGTTTTCTAGAAGTGCGTCATTTTCACAGCCCAGCTGCTTTGAAATTCTTCACAGGTGAAAATGCTTCACTTTTGAAAATAATGTAATCGAAAGCACACACTGATAAACGCAATGTTTTACAAAAATGTAGAGTGTCTTTATAAAAGAGAGGTGACATGCAAATAATAGCGATTTATATTACAGAAATTGATGATTCTCGCCTGGATGGATTTGCTTCGCCGAGTTAGACAAGCAAGCAAATAATTCGTGGTTGTCGAAAATTCTCTCGAATAATAAAATTTTAATGCTATTCTTTAGGACATTCTACTATAATTTTATCAAAATAACATAAATTGCTTAATTTAATTTTTCCTAATTTTATATAACCTATATATTTAAAACACAAGTGTGTTTTTTAGTCATCTGCCCTGATCTTTCTGCTGAACCAATTTTACAAATATATATATATTTTTAAACCTCTTCCTTTGTAGATGTGGTCGCACTATCTGTTTTTTTTTAAATATGCCTACTTTTAATTTTAAAAGCATTTTATGAAATTTTTTCAAAATGATGAAAATTAGATAGCTTTCATTGCTGCAGACAAGAGAGAAATAATGAGGTATTTTAAACTTTATTCATGCTGTTTTCTGATAAAAATTCAAAATTGTTGTATAGGGTTTAATGGCGCAAAATCCCATTAGGGGCATAATAACGGAAAATGACATACTGCTTTTGAAAACACGCATTTTTCCTGATACATTTTCTATAGTGATTTTCCTTCTGCATGTGTACTAAGTTTCAGACACTAGGAGAAATGCTTATTTAAGTGAAAATGAAGTCATATTTAAAAGAAAACTATCATTTTGTTAGATAGAACTAAGCCTTTTAACACAAATGCGTCTAAAAACCATAAATTACGGAAATTTTTACTTTCCAAAATTGAGATTAGAATCTCAAATAAAGAGTGCGTCTGTTCACATAAAAGATGTTGCTGGCAATCTTGATTTCAAGTTTTGAGTTAAAATGATTTTTAAATGATAAAAAAAAAAAATACATTTTTTTCAAAAATGATGAATATGGATATGAGAAGTGCGTATGCAAATTTTGAAAAGGTGAAAATTGCTGTTTTCATTCCAGAAATCCAAGCATAACAGCCTCAATTGATAACCACATCCTAATAACTGATCTTTATTATATTTTACTGATTATGTATATATATTATAAAGAACAAACGTATCTGTGCGTAACGCTGACGTCAGTTTGCGAATGGCAATACTTCAAGATCAAATTTCGGTCTTGAAATTTTCGCTACTGCATTTTTTCAATCTTCTGACCATCATACATTTTCAATTTTTGTCGCATAGGGAAATAAATGTACTTTCAAATGCAATTTGTTTAAAAACTGTATTCATTGACTGATGTATTATATTTTCTAAAATAATTTTTAAGCATGATTTTTTAAAAAGTTTATCACGTGGCGGTTTCAATACATAAAATAATAAACATTTTACACATAAAGTAACAAACATTTTTCAGCATTTGTTTCTGACTATTTTTGCATAATGAAATTAATACTTCCTTTATAAGCAAATAAAATAATAATATAAAAAAACCCCACCAAACTAACATATTTGTGAAAGACATATTAACGAAATTAATACTTCTTTTATAAAGAAATAAAAGAATAATATTGAAAAAACACAAATCTAACTTATTTGTAATCGTACAATTTAAATTTTTAGATCACCAAAAAGGATTTCTTTTTCAAATGGAATTTGTTTGCAAAGTTCATCTTAGTTTACTGATTGTCTATGGTTTTAAAAACAATTTTAAAGCATGGGAATTTTTAATTTGTCTATATCGCGCGGAGCTCGATTACGAAAGATTAATCCGTTTGCCCTTAAAACAAAATAAAGAGTTCATAATTTTCTTACGGCTAATTTCCATTAAAAAAAACTTCCCTATGAATAAATAAATAAAATAACATAAATAAAACACAAATTTACCAGACATGTATAAGCTCTGAAATTATGAGAATATAAAAGGATGCCATAAGTAGTAAAATCTTGGCAAATAACTCTTAGCATGCGGCTAATAAGAAAATATCGCTTTTGATAAATTTCAAAAATGTATTTGATTGTGTAATTCGTATTTTCCATATGAAAAATGCTTTTTTAATGTAAGTGGTCAATCTAAAAAATTTATTGCATATAAAAAATTGTTAGTTTTCAATTAAAAAAAAAATATTTTCACTTATATTCTTTAACCCGGGAAGCCCGGGTACGATCCCCTAGTCTATATTATAAAGGACAAACATATCTGTGCGTAAAGCATACGTCATTTTGCGAATGGCAACATTTTGAAATTTGAAATAAAATTTTGGTTTTGCAATTTTCTCTACTGGAATTTTTTAAACTTCTAAACATAGCACATTTTAAATTTTTATACCGTCGTGTAAGGAAAAAATTGCTCTTTTAAAAGCAATTTGTTTTAAAGCTGTATCTCAATTTAATTTTGAGATATTAATTTTTTTGTAGTTTTTATTACTTTTTTTGTAATGGTGGCAACTGAAGTACTCCATTTCTGTTTGAAAGTAAAGGGGAAAAAAAGGTAAAATAGTAGACTGCTACCTTTTTGTTGTCATTTTCTCATAAAAACTGAAAAAAAAAATGAAATTAAAATAAGTGCTATGTCAAGAACATCGTCTGTTACAAAACCTGATGGGTTTTGGCTTTATTTCGTTTTTATTTATCAATTAAATAATTTTTAGCGTATTGAAAACTTACTTTACAAACGATACAACACTTTCTCTTTACAAAAATGAGTTTTAAAGTATATTTGTGTGACTTATTTTCGCCGCATTTGCTTAATTCGTATCAAAAATCTGAAAGAATGAAATTTTATTAATCCGTGTGTAATTACGTTTTCCGAATTTAAAAAAAATATAAAGGAATGACTTCTGCGGATGCAATTGACGTCATTTTATAAAAAAAAGCATGTATTTTAATTCTTAAAACTGAAATATGTTTTGCAGAAGTGCATCATTTTCACCCCATTTTAAAAGTATTCTATGAAACTTCTTCAAAATTATGGTAATGAGATTTATTATTGCAGAGTAGGGAGAAATAATCAGCTTTATTTATCTTTATTCTTGTGATAAAAATTCAAAATTGTTGATAAAAATTGTTTTAATGGAGCAAAATCCCATTAGGGACATAATACGTTGAACGGAAAATTGCGTACTCCTTTTGAAAACACGCATTTTCCTCATAAATTTTCCTTATTTTTTTTTCTTCTGTATGCGTACTAAGTTTCCGACACTTGCTTAAGTAAGTGAAAATGACGTCATATTTAAAAGAAACCGATGATTTTCTTAGATAAAACTAAACTTTTTAACGCAAATGCATAAAAAAAAAAAGAAACATAAATTACGGCAGTTTTTACTCTCCGGTACTGAGATTAGAATCTCGAGTTAAGAGTGAGACTGTTCACATGCAAAGATTTTGTTGACAATCGTTACTCCGCGTTTTGAGTTAAAATGATTTTAAAATGATCAAATTAAAATAACAATTTTTTAAAAAGGGTGATTGCGTGTAAGATGGGTTAATTTTTAAATTTATCTCTATCGCGTGGAGCTCGATTAAGAAAGATTAATCCGTTTGCTCTTAAAACAACCTAAGGAGTTCATCACTTTCTTACGACTAATATTCCGTAAACAAAAGTAAAACTTCCTCTATGATTAAATAAATAAAATAATATAAAGAAAACACAAATTTAACAGACATGTAATTGAACTACGCGCTTAAAGCTCTGAAATGATCAGAAAATAAAAGGATGCCGTAAGCAGCAAAATCTTGGGCTAATAACTCTTAGCATGCGGCTGATACGAAAAAATCGCTTTTGATAAATTTCAAAAGTTTATTTGATTGTAGAATTCACATTTTCCATATGAAAAATGCTTTTTTTATTTTTAGTGAGCAATCTAAAAAATATATTTCATGTAAAAAAATATCACTTTTCAATTAAAAAAATTGGTTTTAACCTATATTCTGTAACCCGGGAAGCCCGGGTATGATCCCCTAGTTATTTGTAAAAGCAACATTTCAAAAGAATTTGAAGAAATTGATGTATGTTCAAAGTTATAGAATGTGAACCAGTTTAAATCGCTATAGTTTTATGACACACAAACGATATGTCAATCTTTTGACATGTAACCAAACAACGTAATGATTCTAATAAATACACTTTTCATTCATCGTCATTTTCTGATTAATTTGTAATCACATTTGAATTATCCCCAATTCCTTTCTCTTTTTTCGGTGGTTTTTTCTATCTATTATCTGAAAAATCAACATATCAAAGGAATTGGATGAAATTGATGAATTTCTGGAGATTTAGAGTGTGAACTGGTTTACATCGGTATAGTTTTATGGCACAGAAACGATATGCCAATCTTACGATTTGTAGCCAAACAACGTAATGATTCTAATGAATACACTTTTCATTCATCGTCATTTTCGGGTTAATTTGTAATCAATTTTGAATTATTCCCAATTCCTTTCTCTTTTTGAGGTAGTTTTTTCTATCTATTATCTGTAAAATCAACATTTCAAAGGAATTGGATGAAATTGATGAATTTTTGGAGATTTAGAGTGTGAACTGGTTTCATCAGTACAGTTTTATGGCACAGAAAGGATATGCCAATCCTATGATATCTCTCTATTCTAAAAAAAAGTAACTACCGCTGTCACCGCCGCCGGTTTTGAATTTTTTGTGACCGGAGGTCTTTCTTCGTTAATATTAAGAAAAATCGTGCATACAAAAATATGAAAATCGGTGATTTTATACAGAAATGTTTGATAAACACGCTGATGTAGACAGTTTTCAAATCGAAGCATTATTTTAAGAGATATTTAATGCTAAATTTGGACAAAATCGTTCCACTAAAAAAGTTTTATAGCAGCAAAAACTATACATGGCAGTGTAATCATTTTTAGATCATTTTATGCGTTAGAATTTGCCGGAGTGCAGATTGAATTAGTTTTTTTATTTTGACTCATTTTTTCAGGTTTTATTTCTATTTTAAATTCAAATTTTCAGCATTTCTAGAGATATTTTTTACAGATTTTAGAAAATTGTACTAATTTAAACTGTTGCCAACTGTATAAAAAGCGCAAGCAATAATGTTTGCTTCAAATTAAAAATTTATTTACGCGTGACTATTATAAACAGGAAGAAAACTTTCAAATTAGAATTAAATAATTACGTATAAAAAGCAGGAACTTATTAAAAATTACGTCATAAAAAGTATACACGTGAATTTTAAAAGAGAAAGGATATCGTAAAATAATAAATTCATTAACAGGAGAAGTCTTAGGAGAAATTACGTCATATTTACGTCACATTATAGTTATTACATAAAATGAACACAAAATAATATTGCAAAAAAGTTTAAATTTAGAAATTGCGCTAGACATTTATTTAATATTTTGATAGGATATTTTCAACTATTTTTGTTAGGAAAGCGCAAATAATATTTCATTGCTAACAAAAGTACTTTCACGTGATTATTTAAAAGAGAAAGAATAGCTTGGTCAAAATTACGTCAGATTAAAAACGATTAATTTAAAATGTCTCATTTAAAAGAACTTTCTTTTTGCTTTGTTAAAAAATACCAGGAGACAAAGACTCTGTTTACTTAATTCGTTTTATATTAGCTTATTTTGAAATGTTGTTACACGTGTCTACGTCATCCAGTTATTTTTATTTCGACGTTTTATTTGTATTTTTATTAATGTTGTACGAATTTATTTGTTCTTTCGTTATTTAAAAAAAAATATGCCAATTTGTAAAACTTTGCGAGTGGTTTGGCGATTTATATAATTTGGCGAAATGGGTCGACGGGATAATCAAGTAGTAGCGGATTTGGCGTTAAAATTCCCCAAACAAAGAGAAATGAATAGAAATTCGTTTATAGGGAGATCGCCACTGTTTTTTAAATTATAATTCAATCTTTCGAAATCTTTTTAAAGCCGATCAAATTAGCGTGCATTTAGAGCCTGCGGTGTCTGAACGGGGGTTGGCGAGCGTAGCTCGTAGGGGGCCGAGCCCCCTAGTGTAGCAAAACAAAGTAAGGATCCGCCGTCGAATGCTTCATCTAAAATGCTTTTTCAATGAATTCTCCTATTTCTTATCGGTTTTTAATTTAGCACCTTTTTTATAAAAACACAGGCTTTCACTTTCAACGAATTTAGCATTAAAATGAGGTATAGAACTAAGTTACAAAAATAATTAGCAAGAATTACATACCAATCTTCTAAAAATATTTAACAAACACAGAAGAATACAGTATTTGGTATAGAAAAGTCTGTAAGAAGATAAAATAAATAAATAAATAAATATGATTAAAACATAATGTTTTTATTTATGGTGAAAGTTTCAAGTTGTATGATAAGAAAGTATTATCGCTAATTACCACTGTCTCATATTATCCACATTCATACTAGTCCACTGTAACTCAACCTCCCTAAAATATATTACGAAATTCAAAGTCTAACCAGCTCACCATTTTTTACTTTATAACAGCCTATTGGTATAATTTACATAAATTTATATTTAAGTGTTAGACGTAAAAAAAAATGAAGTCCGGAGCACCGTGTGTCTTATCGAAACGTTGTATATTTTTTGGATTTTTCATTTTAAATTTTAATGGTATTCATGATGGACATAAGTAAAATGATGTCTTAATTGCAAAATAATCACAAAGTCAATTTTATTACCGTGAAAATTCCTACTTCATTCTGTGTGTCTTGCTTTTTCCCAATTTTTTTCTGTGGGGGTGGGGGTCTCGTATTTCATATTAGCCCCAGTTGATACTATTCCAATAAAGAAAATCCGATTGGATGAATGATTTCCTTTATTCACCAGGCATTTCGCCCAATGACTTTTTCTTTTTTCCCATTCATCGAAAACAAAATCCGTGATTACCTAGTTTACCATCCTAGAAAAAAAAAGCGACAGAACTGTATAATTCCCGATGTATTTAATTTAAAGAAATTTGGTTTAAAATTTTTTGGTGTATTTTTTAAGCAGAACGTGTCAGAAAGGGTACGGGTATCTCTGAAGGGACATGTCGTCATCTCCACGAATTCGCTACTGCCTCCCAACCAACTCATAACCGACTGTCGTCCATACGAATAATAAGCTCGAAGCCGCAAGGGTCGTCCGACAAATAATATTTTAGTCCGAGATACAATGTGATTTTTTTAATCAATTTTAGAAGTTATTATTTTGTTATATATAATGTATAAAATGGTAGAGGTAGTGAAACTGCCAGCCAGTTGAGGTACCAGCAGAGTGTGTTGCCATAGTAACACCGCACAGCCCTCTGAAAGTAAAATAAGCGTTATTTCAATAATCGATTGTACCTCGACACGAGATTTCATCAGTAGTCGAATTGTTTTTTATTGTACATTACATCGAACTGTGTGATACTATTATGGAAAAACCCCTTCACTCGATGATAACCAGCTAAAAGGTTGTTTAGTTAGCTGCACCATCTAATCTACTGTATATAACATAATTATCGACGCTCAAATTGATGGCAAAATGTGGGGCTGCCTACCAGTTCATATGTCTTAGCTTTTAGCTCACAGACTATGCGTCTCAGCTGTAAAACAGTCTTTAAAAGAAATTTGATCATAGATCCAGTAAAATTAGAATGTAAATTTATTAAAAGTATTCAAATCATTTTAAATCTTTAAATGTTATTTCATTTATTTTTTTATTAGCTTATCGTTACATCAACGCCTGTTTAAATATAACAAAATAAAATAAATATGAAAGTTAATTAGGTCTCTGAATCTAGAATTTTTTGCTATATTATAGGCACTAGTAATTAATGTCTTTTATTGCACCATGCTTTTTAAAATTAATTTCTAATAATTACACTTTTGAAGCACATTTTGTGGAAAATATTAGAGATATAATACTTTTCCTTTTCTTTCCTTCATAAACAGTGACATTCTTTTAAAAGTAGATAGATCTTGATAGATAACAAAAATAAATCGTATTTCATTTCAAATCTTGTTACGACTTTTCGACAAAGAATGTATTTTCCCATAGAATGATTGTAAAATAAATAATACTATTTGAAAATAATCAGAGTTATAAATTAAATGAAATCTGAAATGAATTTTTGTTTCGTCTGGACAGTAAATTGAATTCTTTGAAAATTTCTTTTCATTTTGAAAATATACATTGCTGGGTTTAGATTTAGAAATTAAAGTTATATTTGAAATTTTATGTAAACTTGTCATTAATTCAACAAATTAAATTTCTGTAGAAGTAAGCAATGGTAAATTTATTAGAGATTTAAGTTCCTATGCTGCATCAGGTAAGGGTACCAATAGTGGCAAATTTAAAAATGTTTATCTAATTAATGTTAAAATATTTGTGAATTCCATAAAATATCATAGTAAGAGATATAGATAGATAAAGCTTAAAAATATATTTCTTGGAAAAATGAAAAATGATACATGTTTCTATGCTCCAGTAACGGATATATTAAATTTTTCATGCACCAGTAGAAGAGTAGTTTGAGTTTAGTGTATAGCATAAAGAAGTTCTAATTTGTTTTACCGTATTAGAATTAAAAATATACTACATAGTGCCCGTCAAGATTTGACGCTAAATAACTTGAATGTTTCATTAGCAAAATTCTTGAATTTTTAATTAGTTGCTTTTAAATTAATTATTGAATGGCGAATTTCTATATTCCGTAAGTGATTCCCATTTCTTTAAGGCGATAGATGGTACTGTCAGTCTAACCTATTCAATGAAGTGAAAGAGTTTTAAGTTTATAATTACAACCAATTATGCTTTTTTTTATAAGAAATTTACCTAAAAACGCCGGATAGAGAATTTATTTTTACTTACTACGGCCTCATTTTTATTTTATTTAATTTTATTTTTTTTTTTTGAAAAAATAACAATATTTAATTTCATTCATATAATTTTTATAACTACACGACCATTAAATCTGCCATGAATTTTATTTTTATCTGTCTCATTCTATAAAAACCTAAATTTGAAACTTGATGCAGCTAACAATTTATAATATATATTTTTTATTACTTGAATTTCATTTTAAATTTTTAAACATTTTTTAAAAATATTAATCCTGAATATCAAGGTAATTTCTCTTAGAGCTCTTATACGAATATTTTTCTTTCTTTCCGTTTTATTTTTTACGCAAATGAACGACAAACTTTTCTTTCTGACACACATATATATTCTTGATAATGGTCAGAAAATATAATGAAAATTGTAGATCAGCTCAATTTATTTAATTGATAATTACATGCAAAATATTCTAGCTTAAATATTTTAAATATAAAATCATTATTATTTTTTAAATGTTATTGTTAAATTTTATTTAATTATAAAGCATTCAAATAATAATAATAATAACAAAATAAAAATCCTATAAGTTCTCATCCTAATATGTCATTATTGAAATGAATTATCGACAAAAATAGCCACATTTTGCCAGGTTTGTGCTCGAACCTGCATCGTCTACAAAAATTCAGAGCTTTAAACTATTGCTTTAACCCGCTACGATCGTAGCAATTCGATTTTCTTCCTTCTCAATTCAAGAGGTTTGAAAAACAATTGACGTATACACAATTGTCTCGAAATTGAGTTCTGATCTTACGGAAATAGTTTTGTGTTTTAATATTTATGATACCTTATTTTTTCAAAGAAGCGGTTACAACTTAACATGCTAGTTTCCCAAACTTCGTGTGTAACTATTGGCTATTCATAAGCCGGATTACCAGCCATAACTTTTGGCCTCAAATCACTGTGTGTATTTTGACCAAAACAATATGACATCCCGAAATAAACCGTATCTAGTTCTTAATATCGACACAATAAATTTTTGAATTGTTAAGAATGCTGAAAGAGCCAAATAACATTAACTTTGTGAAAGAAAGAAAAACTTGTTTATAGTAAGATCGAATAGCAGACGAACTTAAAACAACTTCTACCTGTGATGTGACCTAGTTCAACTGAGCAAGCATCTTTGCGCATGTGCAGCGCGTCTCTCCAAAAGCAGACTAGTACTTATATACTGCGCATGCGCAGCTGTAGAATTTTATTTAAAATTACGGCTAATTAATAAAATATTTGAACAAACGAATGTACGATAACAAATCTGTGGTCAGATATCTTTCATTAAAAAAAAAGATTGGTGCAATTTGATGCAGTATTTTCTTCTCACGGACTGTCGAAAAGAACGCTTAGCGCTTTAAATATATAGATTCTGTAAAATAGATTGCATATGTACACATAAAAAGGTAAATATGAATATTTGTTAAGTTCTTAAATAAATATATGTTTTACGTGAAAAATACTCCTATATTTATTTTTCGAAAAAAATATTTACGATTTTTTTTTTTTTTTTCGCTAGAAAGCTTATTATATGGGTTCGGTAGTCTGGTGAAAACAGATATATTTTTTTTCTTTTTAAAATAAAAAGATTTGTAGAATCAAGTGGAGTTCCTACTGACAAGCATACGATGTAAAATATAATGCGTGTTCTGTAAAAGGAAAGAAAACTTTAGCATAAGGAATATAAAATTATAATACATAAAAAATTAACACTTAAATAAAAGATATATATGCCAAAATCTTGTATTTCACAATATAACTATTTCCCCTTTTTACTTCCTTCTATCTTCAATAGAAGAAAGTATTATAATCCAAATTTTTTTCGACTTCCGGTTTTCGAAGGATTTACACGTTTTAGAGGCCAAAGTTCACAAAAAACAGGTTTATACAAAATGCCTGCCTGTCCGTGTGTCCGTATGTCTGTGTGTTGTCATTGTACCATCAAAAATTGTATGAAGTTATGCATAGAATTGAATCAAATTTTCTTTTTAAGTTTTTGGCTATGTCAAGGAGGTCCTCCATTAATTTGGAAAAAGTACGCCGGTAGGGGGCGCTGTAATAGCGATTTTTGTGTATCTTGAATATTGTACTATCGAAAAGTGTATGAAGTTATGCATAGAATTGAACCAAATTTTTTGTGTATGTTTGTGGGCATGGCAAGAAGGTCCTCCCTGAATTTGGAAAAACGCCGCCGGTAGTGGTGCTGTAATAACGATTTTTGTGCATTTTGAATATTGTACCATAGAAAAGTGTTTGAAATTATGCATAGAATTGAACCAAATTTTTTGTGTATGTTTTTGGCCATAGCAAGAAGGACCTCTCTGAATTTGGAAAAAATTCGGCCCGAAAGGTCGATGTAATAGCGAATTTAATGCATTTTTCCATATTGTACCATCGAAAAGTGTATGATGTTATGCATAATTCTAATAACAATACTAATAAAACTAATTAAATTGAAACATTGACATTAAATAGAAGAAAGTTTTGGGATTGGTACATCCAACTAGTTTTAAATTTCACTCCAGAAAAGAAATTAGCAAATAACAAAAGAAGTTATATAATCATTGAAATATTTTTCATGCACATATTTCTAACAGAAAATCTTTTTTTTTATATAAAATTATGAAATAATTATTTTAATAAAAATGTACACAATATTATTTTTGTTTGAAGTTGTAGTATGATTTACTAGTTTCTTCTCTATATTTAATTTTGCCGAAAGAAATACGATTTTAGCAGATAAATACATTATTTGATTCTTAAAATACGATCCCAAAAATCCATTTCTAATAGACCGGGAGCCGGCAGCACAGACAAACACCTCATCGAGTGGCAGGGTGAAATTCCAGAATTAGCTAAAACTCGATTCCCATATTAAAACGCAATCGGTCTGCAAAGCCATATCTTGGTGAAAAACACCTACAAGCCCGATTTTAGCGGTCAACTCGTAAGTTTACCCTTGCGTTTTCCTGCACCCAAAAGTATGAAAACATGGCGGACTGGCAGCAGGAAAGCACAATGGTAAACCTACGGCATACTTTTTTTTCCCAACGGAGTTTTGCCATCTCGTAATCTGATTGGCCAGAGCTTTAGTCTTCCTTGTGAAAATTCTTGGCGGGAATCGTATTTGGCGTAAACCACCACAGACCTTGCATCACGCATATTTTTTTTCAGCTTTTATCAGCTTCCTTCTTTGTTTCGACCTGTTTCTTCTCCTAAGTCATACTTCATTTCGCTTATGTCGCCTCAGTGTGCATCTGTCCGGGACATTTGTATACCACGTCGAGGCCTCGATGCAAGAAAACAGGAATGCGCGCCGTAGGCCCTGATCTTTCATGTACATCTTATAGCCACAGATTTAGTTGTTTTTTACTGTGCAGCAAAGAACACCTTTTCTCTTCGCTTGGAATGAAAAAAATATTGCCAATATTTCGTCTTTGATACACACAAAAATACATGTATCGCATTTGTGATAGTTTATGCACACATACACATGTGCGTAGATTGGGAAGCATTCACTATTCAGAGGTAAAAACGTACAAATTATAAGTGTTAGAAATTGGAAAAGTTTTCTGTAAATAGAGGTGTCCAATTTCGGGGGATGCCGCTTAGATATTTAAAAACACTTGAAAACATATTTTGGACATTCTCTTAAAAAATTTGTTCAATCCGAATCCGACATCTCATTAAAGATTAAAATTTTAAATTTATTTAAACAATTATAAATTTTAATTATAAACTTAAGTATATTTTTTTTCATTATTTATTAAATTTAAAATTGAAAAGTATATTATTGTTAAATTTTAAAATATAAAATTTAAAATTACTAAAAATAATAAAGTTATTATTGTTTGAAATTTTTCTGGCCTTTCTCCGGGTTGACCTCTACATTTTTTTACGGGTCGGGTTCAAGTTGGAATTACTTTCATTATTTCGGATTCTAATCGGTTCGTGTTAGGTTTTGACTCTAGATAGGCCAGAAAATTTTCAAACAATTTTAATAACTTTATTATTTTTAGTAATTTTAAATTTTATATTTTAAAATTTAACAATAATACACATTTAAATTTTAAATTTAAAAAATAATTAAAATAAATTTATACTTAAATGTATAATTAAAATTTATAATAAAAGGATGAATGTTATTTTAAAAGGATGAATGTTATCTGCTTTACCTTCGCGACATCTTTGTTCAAGGTTGGCCATTAGACGAAATCCGATGATTGTAAATTTGTCACTAATGAGAAATGACATTAGTTCCATGCTGAGCTGAAGATTTGTTGTTGCCTGTCCTCCTAAATCAGCGAATCATTTAAAACACATAGGTACTTTTAGCACAGTGTGCTTTCCCTTGCCTTCGACATTAATTGCCGCAGTACCTGCTTGTGTCAAAAGCATGAGTCTCATCCTAACTGCTCAGTGACACTTTTACCAATTTATTTGATTGCCGTACTTTTTCCGACTCCTGCTTTTCCAATAATAAAAGTTGACTTAATGAAATTTGTAACTTTTGTTTGCAAAGACAAAAGGTGTTCTGTGCATAACTGAAGTATCTTCTGATGTTCATGCCTAAATCTCATACCAGAATTATAATAATTTTGATGTACTGTAATTTGTTGTTCTTTATAATATTTCAGAAATATTGAAATTAAAGGGAAAACAGTGTATAGGAGATTATAAGGGTAAAAAAAAAAAAACCACCGGATGTATCTGAGCGATTAACATTAGTTTAGTGTGGCTCAGAGATTTGAGACAATCAAAAACTGTAACTGGATCAAAGACTTGCATGCCTCGCAAAGACTTGCATGCTTCAAAGACTTGCATGCCTCGCAGAGCGCAGAATTATTTAATATGGTACCCGAGAAATATTTGTAAGACGTATTACAACGCATTTGTCAGACGTACACTTAGGTAGTGTTCGATACTGCTCTATCAAACTTGATAGCTTTATTCATCCGAGTTGTTGTTATATTGTTACTCTGCAACGGAAGGCAGCTGGCTTTTTATTATGTAAATTTCCACACATAATTACGCTGATTAACTCTTTTCATCTCAATAGCTTTCATTTAACCGCATTTCATCAACCTCTGTTTATAACGTTAGACATATATATATATATATATTTAAATGTACATTGAATATAAGGAACAGATTTAAAAAAAAGGATTAGTTTATGAGTTTTAGTGAACGTGATTTCTTTCATTTTTGCAACCTTTTTTCCCAATCATAAGCATAAAACTGTATATTCTAATACTTTAACGTCACATTCTTGCCAAGCATAGCGAAATTTGGCGAAAAATCTCCAAATCTGGTGTCCAAAAATAAGTCTCTATAAACGAAGCTTACCTGATTAATTTGGCGAAATTTCCATTCAAATTGAGCATTGACGAATCCCCTCTAATTGGATTCTTTGCATTTTAGCCTCATGTTTTCTAGTAAAATTACCTAAAATCTTAAGGGAAGCTATCTTTTCCAACAGTTAAAAAAATGTTTTATTTTGTAATCCACATATTTCTGTTTCCAATTGTACATGTTGACAAGCAATGCTTATATCATTCATTTCACAATGCTCGCATTTCAGTTGCAACACATTCACTTATGGGGAATTTAAAAAAAATTTGGGTAACCTTCTGTAATTGGGATCGCTACCAAATTGTTAAATTTGCGCGTCAAACAACGGTCATTAAATTATGCCAATTGTTTGGAACCCTATTAGGAAAATTTACCAATACAAACATACATACATATGAACACATGCATACACATAATTACATGTATACATAATACATAAATACTAACACATACATACATACATATGAATACACGCATACTGGATCCGTTGCCATGCAGCTACTACCCAAAATCGTTTTTTCTGCATTCGTATTTGATTTTTTTTTATTTTCTTAATTTAACATTAAAACTGAATTGCATCGATTTGGAAGGTTAGAAGAATGTAAGGTTCGCTCTAAGAAAATCCCATGGTCGATACGGACGTATGAAGTAAAGCTTCTAAAAAACAACCTGTATCGCAGATCACAAATGTTAACGTCATAACGATGCAGACGGTGTTAAAGCGCATAATTTACAACAATGGAGCTAATGTTTTAATTAATAATTAAATTATTATTTAAAACATTATCTCTATTGTTGAAAATCTATACAATCGTAATGTTATCTCTATGGAAAAATTTAAAGATTTTGAGCCGATATATCAGAGCGTTAAAGTTAACGAATAATTTTGATTTTAAAAACTCGACGAGATTTTGGCACTATAGACGTCCAGCACATTTATTGTGTCTATGCCACAAATATTTTGGATGCTATCGTGTTCACAAAAGTGTCATTTTTGCATGGAAGCCTGAGTCTGTGCTCCGACAATTAAATATTGTGGAAGATTTAATTATTAGGAATATTACTTATATAAGACTTTTCAACCTTTCAAAAAACTTCGACATTCACTGTTCTTAAATATAAAAAGACATATGTTAAAATATTAATTAGAATTTTGAGAAGTATATCTTGGCTATTTGGTATATCTATAAGGACTTAAATTAGCTTTAATAAATAAGATTATTCATTATTTATCGGAATTCTAGATTTCAGAATGACAAAAAATCATGATACTATGAAATATACAAATTATTCACTTAATTATGTCTAACAGCTAGAAAACATTAGCACATTTTATCAACTTGTTAAGAAAAAATTGTTTTATTAAGATAAGATTGGAAGACTACTTTTAAATATTTTACAGAAACAAATTTATAATTTTTTGTAAATTTCCACTTGGGAAAATTGAAAAATTATTCAAGACAATTTTCTAAGCTACTTACAGTAAGCACACTGTGCTACTTCTGTAAGTACATTTAGAGAAAATATTTTGGATTTCGTAATACTTTAAATATCTAACATTTTTATCTTGTCATTTAATAATGAGATAAAAACTATTTAGTGTAATTTTAGCAATATTGTTCTAGTAAATTAAATAGGAATATGAAGTAAAAATTCTCAAATAATATATTTTATAAAAATTTTCTCTTACATCTCAATCAAACTATTTTTATTGATCAAGTTTATCTTATATCTAATCGACTATGTTACACAAGAACGTTACATACTTTATTATAATTTCTTCATTATTACTATTTTAATTTTAATTTACAGGACTTACTTTCAGCCCAGGAGAAATGAAATTTTATTAAAAATTACAGGGAAAAACAATTAAGCTTTTTGAATGAAACTGAAAATTTTCATTAAAATATGATATCCTTTTTACCACTTTAATTATTTTACCTTCTTAAATTAGGATGTTAGTTTGTTTTTATATATTGATTTGCACTATTTCTTTGAAATCACAAAATTCTGCAAAATGGTCTAAAAGTCGAGTATATACACTCGATATTTTTTACTTACCTTTAATTTTATGCGTAGAATGTTCTTCTAAGAATAAGAACATCACATAGAAATGCTCGGACAATAAAATGTACATCATAATGTGGCAGTGTTATGAAATGCCAAACGTTTTATAAAATATAGTTGATGGTTCCAGACAAATGCTATACAGCTAACTAGATTTTTGGAGATACAAATTTCTCTCGCTTAGTTCGGTGAATTGATATCTGCATTTTACAGCACTTATGAAAACCACACTAAACGAAACATACATACAATGAAGTAAAGTACATTAGTTTGACAGCCAATTATCTGAAAACCTAGTATGAATAAATAAAAATTATAATAATGTACTAAAAATTGATAAAAAAAAATACCCTTTACAATTTGATTTCAAATTTTTAAAATAAAATTTCTCTAATTTTCTAATTTTTTTCTCTAATTTATCTAACTTCTTTTAACATTTAAGTTTTATTTAATTTAACAAGCTGAAATCAACAGACATTAATAATTAGTATTTCAGTGTTAAGCTTGGTTACCTGTCTGTTAATTTTATGTTTCATTTATATTATTTTTTTATTGATTGATTAGTTGATAAAAGGCTAATTTTGTTGTGAAATATTAGCTGGGAAAATGCCAAACTATTTATAGTGTTTTAAGAGCAAATTTAAGAAATCGTGCTGCACATAATACCTGAATTTATAGAAATATCATACATAAAAAATAAAAACAAAACACACAAAATCAGTAATTTAGATAAAGTTTTATATGAAATTAAAATTAAATGTAAATTTTTGCATACTGTAAACAGGGTTGGAGGATTGCATTTGAGAATTTCTATAACCGCTATCTGCAAAAAAAAAAAAAAAATATTGCCTTTTAGTTTTAAAGATTAAATAAGGCGAAGCCTTCAAATCAATAGCTATTTACAAATAGCCTATTTACATATAGCTATTTACAAATAGCTATTTACAAATAGCTATTTACAAATTTTCAATAGCTATTTACAAATAGCTATTGAAAAATATTGAACGCAATTATTCCTGTAACAAAAAAAAAAAGCTAATCCGTATTATTTTAAACGGAGAGAAAACTCGCATCACAATAAAAACTGGTATTTTATAGAAGTCTAACTGCACATCAAATTCCAAAAATTAACATTTGAACCTTTTTATCTAAGCATTTCAAATCATTCTTTATTTCTATAAAGCATAACATAATCTTGTTAGCACTCGATTTATGAACTCTGTTTTTTTCAACTTAAGTTTTTATTCAACTTAATTTTGCTCCTGTATGGAAAAGGTGGAATTTTGTAATTTACTTTTCCACTCTTTTCCTGATCCGCTGCAGGTCGGACATTATACATAGTTAATAAATCCAGTACTTAATTATAAATCAATCAATTAAATTAAATTAAAATAACGGATAATAACTCGATTCAATAACAGAAAATGAGCATAACAAACAAGAGGTAAAGTCTTAAATATGAATATATTTATTTCTTATTGGAAATACGTCTATCAAGTTCGCATTAAAAATTAAAAAAAAAATAATAAGATAATGGAATATCAGTAATAATAAATATAAATGTGGAATTATCCTTTTGATCACAATAAAATGCAGACTTGACACCAGAAAAAATTACGACTCTCTCTTAAAAAAATAGTTATATTGAGAAAACTATATTTACAGGACAGATACATGACGACAGCACTCACACACACATTTAATGCACCTTAATTTGATTCGAACATCTACGTCTTTTTTACTACATTGTTCCGTCTACCTCCTCCTAGCACCAACACTCGAATGGACTCTATTCAGGTGACGTCAGATGCCAGAGTTGGCGGTATGATGATCTGTTATTCTAGTTACTGCACCGGCAGAATACCAGTATGCGCAGGCGCAAACACCGCTAGCAGACGACTTTAGCCTTGACCCAGGTTGAGTGCATACATTTTAACTGAAAATTTGCAAACTTGGGGAATTTTCTCGCATACAGAACAACATTTTGAATTTAGATTACAGTATATTAAGTATATGCTGCTGCATCAAAGAATTTTTTTGCGGCATTTTTAACAAACAAGCATTAATAACTCGCACTCCATAGACTGCTATGCTAAACACCGCCACTAAATACCGCCAGCAGACGAATTTTTTGCCTCGACCTCAGGTCGCGTGCATAAGGTCCATTCTAAAGTTTTTCTCCTCACTTCAGTTTGTTTCTCTCGCAGCACGTCTGCCGCCGACAGGCACTTGTTACGCGCATGCGTCAGCATCAATAGAGTACTTGATTGCGGAGTTGTGATATCGACTCCTGGCGGTGCTTCTGTAAGCTAGCTTTGTCGGATTGAATATTTCCAACTGAGTGAAAAAATGCCCAGGCTGGGAATCGAACCCAGATCCTTGGCTTACAAGGCCAATGCTTTTCCATTTAAGCTAACTGGGCCGACAACCAGCCAGCATATTTCGCTCAGAAAACCTTATTGGTTGGAACATCTGGTCTGTCATGTAGACAGCTCAACAGAATAAACCGCAGGTAAAGGACCTCCATAGAGACGATGGATACGTAGATGAACTATTATTTTTTAACACAGTCAAACTGACTGGTAAAGTTATCATACGAATTGAATATTTCCAACTGAGTGAAAAAATGCCCAGGCTGGGAATCGAACCCAGATCCTTGGCTTACAAGGCCAATGCTTTTCCATTTAAGCTAACTGGGCCGACAACCAGCCAGCATATTTCGCTCAGAAAACCTTATTGGTTGATAAGGTAAAAACCTTATTGGGTGATAACTTTACCAGTCAGTTTGACTGTGTTAAAAAATAATAGTTCATCTACGTATCCATCGTCTCTATGGAGGTCCTTTAACTGCGGTTTATTCTGTTGAGCTGTCTACATGACAGACCAGATGTTCCAACCAATAAGGTTTTCTGAGCGAAATATGCTGGCTGGTTGTCGGCCCAGTTAGCTTAAATGGAAAAGCATTGGCCTTGTAAGCCAAGGATCTGGGTTCGATTCCCAGCCTGGGCATTTTTTCACTCAGTTGGAAATATTCAATTCGTATGATAACTTTACCAGTCAGTTTGACTGTGTTAAAAAATAATAGTTTAGCTTTGTCGGGTTTTGGGATCTAAGCCAGCTCTGTGGGGTTTCAGGAAATGGATCCCACAGCACGGCCGTCCTTCTAGTCATTCGTCCTCGAATGCATCCTGGACCGCTGGGAACAGCAACTGGATCACCTGGAAAGATAAAGAAAAAACAGCAGCATCCGAAGTTCTATTTTGGAAAAAAGTCATCATTATTAAAATTCTTCATCAAAATTTATATTATTTCTTGAAAAATTCTTCTTATTCTTTTTTTTACGTCTCTTTGTCGTTCTTTCTTCTTACGTCTTATCGTCTTCCCTTTTCTTACGTCTTTACGTCTTCTTTTACCTTACATCTTTTCGTCTTCTTTTACCTTACCTCTTTTCGTCTTTCCCTTTCTTACGTCTTTTCGCCTTCCTTTTTCTTATGTCTTTTCGTCTTTTTTTTTTCGTTCCTTCGGGATTAATTTTGTCAAATTCGTTTAAAGTCAGTCCGGTGGTGTGTCGTAGTCGGGGTAGTGTCATAATCGGTGAAATTCTTCTTCCTTTTTTTAGTCAAGCTTCATCCGTCCCCGGCTTAATGTACTCGGTGCAAGTACTAGTGACCATTGGACCTTCATTATATCCAACTTTCTTTACATCGTAGGTGTCGTTATTTTTTACTTTTATGACTTTGTAACGACCTAAATATTTAAAATTTTTGATAACTTCAAACCTGGACCTTGTTGTGTGCGTTTTATAGCAACCATATCATTAAGCTTAAACTTGTTAGGTTTTTTCATCTGAGATTATAAGTTTTACGGTTCTCTTCTTGGACTTTTAAAATTTGTTTTTTTTAGCGTCTTTTCTCAATTTTCCACGATTATTAATAAAATCTGATTGTATTTCAGCGTTCAAAAGGCTAGTAATCTCGATGCTATTTTTTAGCTTCATTTTAGTACCAAACATTAGCTCGAAAGACGTTGTATTAATACGTCTCTGAAAGGTCGAATTTATTACTTGTTGGACATCGCTTACATGTGTATACCACTTCGTAGAATTATCTACAGATGATTTAGACAAAACAGATATTATGACCGAATTTAGACGTTCAACTTGGCCGTTAGCTCTTGTTAACCCTGTGGTAATCGGGACATGTTTAATATTTTCTCTGACCCAATAATCTTCAAAAGCTTTGGAGGTAAAGGCAGGACCTTTATCTGAGATTATGCGAAATGGACTTCCAAATACAGTTTTTTGGATTTCTAATTTAGAAATTACTTCTGCAGTGTCGGTAGATTTTGTGGGATACAACCAAACAAATTTTGTGAATGCGTCAATGACTGAAAAAATATGTTTGTAATTTTTATTCGTGCTCTCCAATGGACCTAAGTGATCAACATGGTACGTATGTAACGGAGTTTCTTCTTTTTCTATCGATTTATTAAAATACAGGGAACACAATTTGATATACATTTCTCGATTTTTTGTTTAACTTTAGGGATGTAAAAATCATTCTCTAAATTTTTTTCTGTTCGTGCGGCTGCGTAATGACCTTTATCGTGAGCGGCCTTAGTTATATTCATTTGCATTTCATCTGGTGCAACGAATAAATCATTTCCATTAACACATTTATAAAGAACACCATTTTTAACTAAATAATCACCATAGGATTTTACTTATAGAATTTCTTTTATGATTTTAATATGCTCGTCAGTTTCTTGAGCTTGGATAATTTTTAAAGTTAAGCTATCTTGGATTACCATACAAATAGGATATCTGCTTAATGCATCAACATGCCTCATACTAGTACCGTGTCTATGCTCAATAGTATAATCGAAATCAGATAACATAATTGCCCATCTAGCTATTTTTGTACTCATTTCTTTTTTATCCATAGTCAATTTAAATGCATTACAGTCGGTTACTATTTTAAAGGGAATACCTAACACATATACTCTAAACTTTTTCAAGGCTTCAATTACAGCTAAGACTTCTAATTCATAGCTAGTATACTTTCGTTCAGCTTCGGTTGTTTTTTTTTTCTGGCGAAATAAACTGGGTGAAATTGATTATCTACTGGCGATTGTTGCATTAACACAGCTCCATAGCCATCTATACTGGCATCACAATGGATTTCGGTCGCACTTTTGGGATTGTAAATTGAAAGTACTGGTTCTGACGACAAAATGTGCTTGAGTTCGTTAAAAGATTTCTGTTCTTCTACATCAAACATAAATTTAGAATCTTTTCTTAACAGGTCACTCAACGGTTTAGCTATAACCGAATAATTTCTTATAAACTTTCGAAAGTATCCTGTCAATCCTAAATAACTTTGAATATCTTTGGTAGACTTTGGTTGGGGAAAATATATTACTGCTTTTGTTTTCAGTGGGGAGGGACACAATTTACCATTTATGATTCTATACCCCAAAAAATCAATCTCACGCTTCATAAAGTTGCATTTTTTAAGATTTAATTCCAACCCGTATTCCGATGCAGTTTCAAGAACAAGTTTTAATTTTTCTAGACCTTCAGCTTCGTTTTTGGCGGGTATTATTATGTCATCCATATAAATGACTACAGTGTGATCTTTTAATAGGTTTCGAAATACATTATAAATATATTTTTGATAAACATTAGGGCTATTGGACAGCCCGAATGGACACTTTAAAAATTCGTACTGTCCTTCATGAGTGACAAAAGGGGTGTATTTCTGTGAGCCTTCTTCAACCTCAACATGAAAAAAAACCGTTTTTTAAATCTATGGTTGTAAATACCTCAGCAGAGTGTAATTGATCTATAACATCATCTATTACTGGTAATGGAAAATGTTCACGCACTGTCTTCTTGTTAAGACGTCTGTAATCATTGCAAAGCCGTATTGTGTTATCTTTTTTCTTAACCAACACACCCTGCGACGAAAAATTAGAAGAACTCTCCCGAAAGATTCCCTGAGCTAGCCACTCCTCAATTTGGTCTTCAACTATTTTTTTCTCACATGGCGGTAATCTTCGAGGGGAAGAACAAACTGGGATTTCATCAGTTAAATTAATTTTCATTTTAACATCTACAGTTTTAGTTTTAATAGGCACATAATTCTCAATTAAAGAGGATAATTACGAACTTAAATTTTTGTCAGCAATGTGACTTAATCAGTTTTAGGCTCATCTAGAACATTTACAATGTTAAATAAAAAGTCATTAGACTGAACTTCCGTTTTAAACAATTTCACTTCATTCTCAGAAGTAGTTAATGTATCTTGATGAATAACATGAGTGCCAATAATTAAATCGAAATTAATGTAACTGTCATTAACGACAAAAATGCCAACTTTAAATTTCGAATTATCAACGTCAATTTCCGAATCGAAATAACCTTCTGGCTTAATTGAGGTTTACCCTAAGCCGGTCAAAGTGATACCCGTAGGTTTTAATTCCACAAAGTTCTTCGAATTATCATAAACATTTTTCTTTAACAGAGTCTTTTGACTACCAGTATCTATCAAGGAGGTTAAATGTAAAGAATAAAGCTTTACCTCTTTTAAAATTAAATCTGGGGATGTAATATTGTTAACTTGTGGCTGAGCGTTTTTAACATTTGTATCTTTTTATTTATTACTACACTGAAATGATTTGTGACCATAACCGTTACAAGAGAAACCAAGGGGCCCTTTATCTTTATTAACACAGTTAATGCTTTTATGATTATTCCCGCCACAATTATAACAGCGCATATTTGGCTTTACAGGCTTAAATCTGTTCTTAACTTCACCTTCGGATTTAATTTTAGGCTTAGCACCTTCATGTTTATGAGATTTTGTATTTTCATGCTCTGACCGTAACTTCTCATAGACTTTTAATTTTTGCTTAAATTCCAAAATCGACTGACATTCGTACAATATTGATTCTCTAAAAACAGGGTCGGGTATTCCATTTATAACATACTGCATCAACGCGGAATCCTCGATATTACCACGTGAACCTAACTGCTTCATTATTAAGAAATACTCTTCAAGCGTTTCATTTTCATGTAACTTCCATTTATTTAACAAATGATGCAACTCCGCAGAATTATAATTAGTACTAAATTCAATAATCAAAAGTTGCTTCAATTTCTCATATGAATTTATATGTAATTCGGTCTGAACCAACAATTTAGCTTTTCCTCTTAAGGATCTTTTTACAAAAATATACTTATGTAACTCGGACAGATTAAATATACTAGTGACATCATCAAAATTGTTCAGCCATACATTTATATCCTGACATGCACTACCATCAAACGGAAGTGCAACATTTTCTATATCACTAAAATTAATAGTTGATGGCACAAAACTTTGAGCTGGAAGTTGTTTGCTTTTATCCAAATTTGATGATTCCATATCATTACTTGCCGAACTATTATTTA
Organism: Maratus speciosus; assembly: GCA_963932465.1. Lineage (NCBI taxonomy): Eukaryota > Metazoa > Arthropoda > Arachnida > Araneae > Salticidae > Maratus > Maratus speciosus. Next base: position 62,200,881 of record OZ010788.1, read on the forward strand.
AAGGTACTTCGTGTTCGAATCTGTGTCACTGTCGTTCTGAACATTAGCTTGTAGCAAGCTTAAATCCGATAAATAAGTAACTAATCGCGTCGTAAGATCAACCAAAGATCCTTCATTCGAAATGCAAAGTACATTACAAATTGTAATTAAATCATTCAGAGAAAAATCCGCTTGACATTTCGTTATTTTGCTTTTAAATTCGGGACTATCGGTTTGACAACCAAAACCAGAAAATTCTCTGATTCTTTTTCTATTTGATCGATCACCTTCAGCATCGAAAAGAAATTTGTGCAAAAGCTTAATTTTGCTTGTTTTTTCATTTTTTATGGCAAGATCCAGTTCAGGGATATCGATCAATTTCATCATGGAATAAAAAAAATGAATTGTATACAGTACTCACCACTAAGAACAATATCCTCTTGAACCTAGAATTCCGTACTTCTATTTTTTATTTTTATTTCACCATCGGCGATTTCATAATACTCGTCAGACTTGTGGGCGACAACGTCAGAATATTAAAACATTCGTTCCTCTTCTGACACAAAAAATTATGGAATTATCCTTTTGATCACAATAAAATGCAGACTTGACACCAGAAAAAATTACGACTCTCTCTTTAAAAAATTGTTATATTGATAAAACTATATTTACAGGACAGATACATGACGACAGCACTCACACAAACATTTAATGCACCTTATTTTGATTCGAACATCTACGTCTTTTTTACTACATTGTTCCGTCTACCTCCTTCTAGCACCAACATTCGAATTCTAAAGTTTTTCTCCTCACATCAGTTTGTCTCTCTCGCAGCACGTCTGCCGCTGGCAGCCACTTGTTACGCGCATGCGTCAGCATCAATAGAGTACTTGATTGCGGAGTTGTGATATCGACTCCTGGCGGTGCTTCTGTAAGAAGCTTTGTCGGGTTTTGGGATCTAAGCCAGCTCTGTGGGGTTTCGGGAAATGGATCCCACATAAATGTGTTCACTTCTAAACTGTAGTTTCATTTTTTGGTTGGAATAAATTATGATAATGTCCAATGAAAAATTTACTACATGCTACTTATGCTTGACTTTATGTTGTTATTAATACCAAATGCAGAAAATTGTAGGTAAATATTCTGGGCGAACCATGCCAACTATATATTTAAAACACAAGGCTGCTTTTTTAGTCATTTGCCCTAGTAGTCCAGAGGAAATGTACCAAAAAAAGGGGGTTACCTTGCAAAAGGTCGGGTAAAAGATTTTTTTCTCTGAATTGTTTATAATGATGCCAACATGGAAAAACCAAGTTTTCTAATAAAATTTCTTAATGCTAAATTTTCTGTGGCCAAAAAACAAGAAAATTTTGGGACCTTTTTTTTTTTTAATATCTCGAGACCAGTTGCCGTATGTTATTTGTTAATTACATTATTAAAGAGGATAAAATTCTCTACAACTTTCATATTTACAACTTTTTGATACACTTAATAGCAAGCGCAGTACGCCATTTCAAAAATAGGACAACTTTTCGAATTTTCTTAAAAACCGTGAAAAACGCAGTTCTAATGTTTCCCATTTCCATTCCCATTCCCATTATTCTAATGTTTCCCACGGATTTACTCGTGTATGTCAACTTCTATATATTAGTAGCAGTAAATTATGTGCTTCAGGGCTAAAACTAGCCTTTATTGCACCAGTGCGAAACATGGATATTGGCGCCCCCTTCACCACCCCCACCCCCCCTCTTTTAAAAAGAAAATTTACCACGGGAATTTTAATATATCTCTAATTGTCGGATTTTGAAAATTTTAAGTGTGTAAGCACTAAATACGTAATGCTGAACTACGTAATCAGCTTTGCCAAATATTGATTCATTAAAACCTTGAAAACCGTACCGAAAGGAACCGAAATATATTCTGCTTTAAACAGGTTTCCATCTTAGCAGGTATAATCGTTCATATTCTTTCTCTTGAAAAAATATAACATTTTTTTTAAAGACCGAATTCCGTATATACATATTTCATTTTCAAAGATTTTACGGTAGTTGTTGTATTGTGGCGTTTAAAGTCACAGTTATATGAATTATAGGACTAAATTAGTCACACGAAGAAATTCGCAAGGTAACATTAAGCCTATGGGAGCGTTCTTGACAAATATCTCGCTCGCATTTTGTTACTTTTAAATAATTTATTTTTCATGGGATACCTGAGATCAATATCTAATATTCGGACACTTTAATTTTTGGAAAACTGTTTGGAACCCCTTCTGAAATTTAAAGTATTCTGTTTGAGCTTTAAAGCAATTAATAGATAATCTTAAAGTTTTACATATTTTTGCATGCTAAAATGATATAATCTCTTGTTATATTTATTGATATAAGTGAGAAAAAATTGACAATATATTTTAAAACTAATATTTTAAATATCTTTTATAAAACTGGTGATCTCACATATTTTATTAACAGAATTTATAAATTTTACAAGATATAAATGCATAACATTTGTTAGTGAAATAATCTGGTGTCATTTTTATTGTAGCTATTTTATAAGGTAAAAGTATTTCTTTCATAAAAGATATTTATCTTTTGATTCCCCCCCGCCCTTTTATATGGAACTACAATTCAATGTTTGCTATCTTTAAAACAGTAAAACATTAAAACATATGTTATCAATAATTGGTAAATAAAATATACCATTGTAGTGGGGAATAAAATATGTTTTTCTCAAATTTTTATACTGTCCTTTCACATTTGAACAGAAAAATAGTTAAATATCATAATTTTAATTGTTGCATTTTAACTATCATGTTTTTTAATTATATTTACAGATATATTATTATTTAAAAAAAAAATTAAAAATAAGAAATGTATTATTTTGTAGTCAAGATATCATTACCGTAAGATTGTCCCAACAAGCAATTTATTAGGTAAAGATTTGAGAAAGTTCTATTTAAAACAGATGGTTATAATTTTTTTATGCATTTTTATTTATTAAGATGTTACTAATTAAAAAAAATATTTATTTTCATTAATTAAACTTAATTTTTTAAACCGTGTCCCAAGAAAGAGTGTCATAGCCATGCTTCTGACAAAAAGTTCCTCCGGATTTTTTTAGAGTATAGCACATGCCTTTTTATCAAGGCAAAAGTACTCCTTAAAAGTCAACTTGTTATCAGGTTTAGGTGAATAGAGTAAATAGTTTTATAGTTTCAATAAAACAAGCAAAGACTTTGAATGTTTTGGTGAGTATTCTTTTGTAAGTCATTATGTAATTTTCGTATCCAATTCTAATTGATAATTAAATGAACTTTTATTTCTTAATTTGCTTTCATTATATGAGAAATAGAAAATCATTGTATGGGCGAGAAGATATAATGTCTGCCATTTATGCCTGGGGAAAAATAAAAATATTTTGCTTAATTTGTTATTACCGTGCTCACTTATGTCATTATACCAAGTGCATTAAAATAAAAAAAAAAAATGTTTTAAAATGTTAAATTAATAATTTGGTCTCTGCTGATGCTTGTGTATTAATGTTTATGAGATAAGGTAATTATTTACAAACAATTAAAACTTTCTGATTCTTTCTAAAAATTTTATTTTGTTATTCCAAAACATGGGCAGATTTTGAAAATGACCCACCTATTCCACTGATACCTGGAAAAATATGTATGCATTATAAAAATTATAAAATTCATTAAAATTAAGCAAGAAATCTTTTTTAATTGATACTATCGTGCCAATAAGTTACTATAGATTGAAAAATTCTTTTAAACAACGCTTTGAAGTTAACATTGTACACACTTAAAGTTACTGTCTAGATATGAAAATTGTCTCATTCATCTACACTCTGCCCTACTTTTAAAATCATATAAATTTATTGCATATAAAATGTCTGTTGAGATGAAAATAAAGACGTGAGTGTGCAAATAATAGATAATTTACTGCTACCAATTTTTAGAAGTCGACATACACAATTAAATCTGCGGGGAACATTTGAATAATCGCGGCAAAGCTACGATTTTCACGGTTTTTAAGAAAATTGAAAAAATTATCCCATTTTTGAAATAGCGTAGTGCGCTTGCTATTGAGTGTATAAAAAAGTTGTAAATATGAAAGTTGTAGAGAATTGTAGCTTCTTTAATATTGGAATTGACAAATAATATGATACGTCAACGAGTCTCGAGATATTTATAAAAAATAAAACAATGTCCCAAAATTTTGTTGTTTTTCGGCCACAGAAAATTTAGCCTTAAGAAATTTTGTTAGAAAACTTTGTTTTTCCATGTTGTCATCATTATAAACAATTTAGAAAAAAAAATCTTTTACCCAACCTTTTGCAAGGTAAAATGTACATTTCCCCTGGACTATAGGTTTTCTACTGAACCTATTTTGATAATTAAAAAAAAAAAAATAATAATAAAAGCTGTTTATTTGCAGATGTGTCCGCACTAGCTATTTTTTAAAATAATCCCATTTAATATTTTATTTTAAATTTTAAATGTGTTTTATGAAACTTCTTCAAAATGGTGGCAATCGGATTACTTCCATTGTTTCAGATAAAAGTGAAATAATGAAAAATATTGATACACGTGAATTTTTGGATGTATTTTGTCATTTGCAAGTCATTTTTGGCAAAAATACTTATGCAATTAATTTTTATAAAAGAAATAAAAAAAATATTGCGACATCACGAGAATATTGTTTATTTGGTTTATTTCATCTTTATGCATCATGGATTTGTAGCTTTTTGCATTACAATTAAATAGAAAAAATGTTTTTATTTGAATATACTGTGGCTAAGATAAAAAATATGCATATAAAGTATGTTTCAAAAGTTTGCGCCGTTGACGTTAAGCTTAGCTTGAAATATATTTTTACATTAATAAAGATAAGGAGAAAAATTGATATAATTGCTTCAACATGACGTAATTTTCGTTGATTTTTCATTTCTAAATTCTAAAGATTATAATGGGAGCCTTTATTGATCGTTGAACTATTCCAGAAATTCGATATGGAATAAAAATAAAAAAGAAAAGTGCCCAGCTAAACTGATGGCATTGAGCTCACAGGCTATTCACACTAGTTGTATATCATACTCTTATTTTAAAGAATAATGCCCCTCAAAAAAATAAGTGAAGGGGAATTAGCCCCCGTTTACCCCTTTATACTTAACCAGTGAACCTCCAAATCTAATCAGGGAAGCTCCTTATCATAATAAACCAGTGTACCAAATTTGAAGCAAATCGAATAATCCTGCAAAAAAACCATTTATCTAAATTAAGGGGGTAGATTAACCTCCCTTTTCCCCCTTTATCCTTAACCAATGAACCCCCAAAACTAATCAGGGAAGTTCCTTAACATAATAAACCGGTATACCAAATACGGAGCAAATCGAAAGATTCTGCATGAAAAACCCATTTATCTGAATTAAGGGGGTGGACTAACCCCCCTTTTCCCCCTTTATACTTAACCAATGAACCTCCAAAACTAAGCAGGGAAGTTCCTTAACATAATAAACCGGTATACCAAATTCGGAGCAAATTGAATGATTCTGCATGAAAAACCCATTTATCTGAGTTAAGGGGGTGGACTAACCCCCCTTTTCCCCCTTTATCCTTAACCAATGAGCCCCCAAATCTAATCAGGGAAGTTCCTTAACATAATAAACCGGTATAACAAATTCGGAGCAAATCGAATGATTCTGCATGAAAAACCCATTTATCTGAATTAAGGGGTTGGACTAACCCCGTTTCCCCCCCTTTATCCTTAACCAATGAACTCTCAAAACTAAACAGGGAAGCGCCTTATCACAATGAACCTAGAAAATTTTTTTGAAGCAAATCGGATGTTTATATCAAGAGTTATCGCGTTACGTACATACATACATACGTACGTATGTACATACATACAGAACGGGTGGGCACATTAGCTCTCAGGCTTTGATAGCCTGTGAGTTAAAAAACCCATCCTCATCGTTAGTAATTGTGGAAATCATTTGTCATTTTAAAATGTATACTATATATTATATTAATTTGAGCTTCTTATTCCCCAAGGCAAAAACATGTTTTCCATATGTAGAATAAAGACATCGTTTTTCAGTTTGCCGAAAGTGAAATATTTACATTGAGATGTAATTTTTTCTTCAATTATCTGCACACATTTAGTATATGTTTCTTCTCAGGATGTCCAAGGAGAAAAATATTGTTTATAGCGCCCTTCAAATGTGTATTATTCGCATTTTTCTGGATGAATGTCTAAGAATCTTATAAATTTTGCATATATACATAATCCCTATTTACTCTATACTAGTTTGACAATCTGCTTGCATATACAAGGTTGGTCATAAAAAAGCTTCCCCGATATATGAACCCCTAGTGGCCTAACCGCTCAACCAATCAAAAAGAAATTCTAGATATACCTATTTGAACGTATGCGCTCGAGATAAAGATGATTTAAAACAATAGAGCTCTCACGGTTACGGTTACAGTGAAAAAATTTCGAAAATTTCGAATTTCAACACCCATTTTTTTCATGCGCAAATTCACCAGCGCATTAAAAAACATAAATGGCGTTGGAATGATACACGTACGATGAAAATTTCCGGCGCAAAACATTTGCAAAAAAGACCATTGTGAAGAAAGATGAAGTGGTTACAAGACTTGTTTTTCAGTAGCCGATTTTTTTTTTTCACTTGTGAATTGAGTAATGTTGTAAGATTTGCTTTAAAATGTGCTTTTGAGTTGTGTTTGTATATACATAGTGAAAATAAAAATGTAATCTTTTGTTTTAGAGGGCTGAATATTATGTTACATAGGAACTGATTAGGATTGAGTGTCACGATATTACACCGGCAATTTTAGTCATACGTACTGTAACTGTAACCGGGATGTCCACCCAAGAAACCCAGCAAATGCTTTAGAGTTTTAGTGCAGTCCCTGGGGAAGAAACACCATAACCGTAACCGTGAGAGATGTGTTGTTTTAAATCATCACGATCTCGAGCGCATACCTTCAAATAACTAAATCTGAAATTTCCTTTCGATTGGTTGAGCGGTTAGGTCGCTAGGGGTACATATGTCGGGGAAGTTTTTCTGTTTCCGACCACCCTGTATATGTTTCTCTCTTGCATATTTAATACGGATTGTGCACGCATGGTATGTAACATTTTTCTTCAAGATATTTCTATTATAGCCGAATTTCTAAAAAAAGTAAAAAGAGCTTTCAGTTTTCTATTCCCTTCTGTATATTTTAAAAGATTTTCTTTAAGTATGAGACATAAAAAATGAAATTTTACTTTAAATAAATATGTTGATTTGACATTTTATTTGATTCAGGACGAAATGAGCTTGGGTTTTGTTTTTATTTATAATCTTTCCGAATACTTACTTTTACAAACATTTTCTAATAAAATATTAGACAATCCATATAAAAAAATATAAAAAAGACATGATTTTTATCGCAGTAAGCAGAAATTCCTTAATTAAATTCTGGAATATTGAGTACAGCTATAAATAAAATGTGGGAATTTTTTTTTATATTTTATCTTCCTAATGAATGTATTTAAACAAATGTAATAAGAAAATCGTGATATATTATTGATAATATCTGTTATGTAAAACCGTTGGGAAAATATATTTAGATTTAAATATTTATTTTGTATTTTATTAAAAATAGTTCCGCTGATTGAATTGTTGATCGGATTTTGAAGAAAAAAGATTTATTAGCAAACTTGATGTATGGGATTTCTTTCTTTATTATGATCTGTTCTCAGCGAATTGCAATTGAACGGGAGAATGGTTTCACTTTGAAGCAGAAAACGATTGATATTAAAGAAAACATATAATTACATCTATCTCCTTTCGCTCAAACTTTTTATCATCTCAGTTCATGAGCTTTGAACACACCTTAAAATAAATGCTCTGGATGACAATTATTTATTTAACGAAAATGACATTTTTGAAGAAACGAATAATATTGCTAATCAGAAAACGGACAAAGGCATAATTACAGGCACAAAATATTTGTATAAATCATTTTCTACAAGTTTTTTATAATGTCATGCATCTCGCTCAGAAAGAATATAAACATAATATGTACTAAAAAGATGTACTAAAGATGTACTAATAATATGTACTAAAATAAAAATTATTATTCAGCGACTTTAAAGTCAAAATTATTTGAGAATGTCTCATATAAACAGTATAATGTCTCTTTGAAAGGTAATTAAAAATTAATTATGTATACAAATTTTAAATAGTATGATGAAACCATTAACTAGAAGGCTTGAAGGAGAACATTTCATTCAAATATTTTTAAAACTGTGCTGCAGGTTGATGTCGCTCATAAGCGATGTTGTAAAGTGTTCTTGTTTTAAGAAAATATAACATAGAGATTTTTAAATTTCTTATTACAGATAACTTTTTGACACAGAATTACAGCCAAAATATATAGTAAAATCATATACCATGCGTTTTTATTTGCTAAAATTAGAACATTTGTTATCGAGAATTTTAAAATTTCAAGATGCGTATTTCAATTGCATACACAGCTTTTACTTGGAATTCCGTTACCATCGGTTTATTCTATTGAGCTGGTTCTAATAACAGATAGACCGGGTGCTACGGTTAAGAAAACAACAAATTGTGATAAGTATATACCGATTGGTGAGTATCTACTTTATATTAACACAATCCATATGAGAGGGAGAGGCATCACGTAAAATCGTAGGAATTCAAGATGGCGGCTGTTATTCAAAATTGTTTGCATTTTTAAACCTATACATCAAATAAAAGTGTCTATAATATCAGTTTAAATATTTTAAAACTGCAGAAATTCCCTTTTTAATATCAGAAATACGCTTAAAATGAAAATAGGACAATTATTAAAGTGTTTTTGTATTTTATAGTGAGGAAAATGAAAGGAATAAATAAATAAAAAACTGCATTTTTATTAATACCTTAATTATACAAGATATTAAAAATATTGTATGTTACACTTAAAATTAGATAATATAAAAACTCCACTTTGTATCATTATATTTCTCACATTCGTTTTTGAAGTTGCACAATAATGTGCAAGAAAGTCTCACCTTTCTACAGCCACACTTATTTTCACAGATTTTGCACATACATTTTACATCAAACATACGTTTATACGATGAATAGTATGAAAATTACATGAATTCCAGAAAATGACGCAATTTTGAATAACAGCCGCAATCTTGAATTCCTACGACTTGGCGCGATTCCTCCCCATCTTATATGGATTGTATTAATATAAAGTAGATACTCACCAATCAGTATATTCTTCTCACGCTATGCAGTTTCCCGCACTATTAGACAATAACGTAATGGAAATCTTTTGAGGGCCCTTCAAACGGACTATAAAAGCTACACACTCCAATTTTTATTCGGAACATGTTATTGTAAACTTTAATAACATATATAAACTACATGACAATCTGAGTGAATTTAAGCGAGTTAGAGCATGGAATGGCAAGCAGACAGACAAACAAACGGACAAACTGAATTCATAAACTCGTTCAACTATGGCGGAAAGTATTAAAAACGAAATTTTTGAAGTTGAAAATATCGAAATCGACCTGAAGCACACATTTATATGATGGATAGTAAGAAAATTTAGAAAATGACGCAATTTTGAATAACAGCCGCCATCTTGAATTCATACGATATTACGTGATGCCTCCCCCTCTCATATGGATGGTATTAATATAAAGTAGATACTCACCAATCGGTATATTCTTCTCACGATTTGCAGTTTTCTCAACCGTAGCACTCGGATTAATAGACAATAACGTAATGGAATTTTTTTAAGGGCCCTGTAAACGGACTATAAAACCTATACACTTCCTTTTTATTCGGAACATGTTATTGTAAACTTCAATAACATACATAAATTACATGACAATCTGAGTGAATTTAAGAGAGTTATAGCATGGAATGGCAAAGAGGCAGATAGACAAACAAACACACAAACTGAATTCATAAACTCATTCAACTATGACGAAAAATATTAAAAACGAAATTTTTGACGTTAAGGGGACAAGGGACCTTAAAATAATTTTTTTTATTTTTTGTAAATTTCACCTTAAATATTATTCAAGGGTACATTATATGCATTATAGCATGCATTAATCACAAAAAAAATTTTAAAAAAAATTTATTTTTGAGAAAAAAATGGAATTTTACGTGTCGTCGTAGAAATCTTCGAAATGTCGCTTGGGCATTCCATATCAATGAAAATCCCCAATATTTTTTATAAAAGTCTGTTTTATATATATAAATAAAATAGAGCATCGAATTTTATATATTTGAATTTAAAGGTAAAAAAAAAAAAAAAAAATGAAAATTTTTAAAAATTTTTCGAAAAAATTTCCAAATTTCCAAATTTTTCAATTTTTTTTTATTTTTTTGTAAATTTCATCTTAAATATTATTCAAGGGGACATTATATGTATTATGGCATGCATTTATCACAAAAAAAATTTTAAAAAAATTTTATTTTTGTGAAAAAAATGGAATTTTACGCGTCGTCTTAGAAATCTTCGAAATGCCCCCTATGCATTCCATATCAATGAAAATCCCCAATATATATTTTTTTAAATTTGATTTATATATATAAATAAAATAGAGCATCGAATTTTATATATTTGAATTTAATGGTTTTAAAAAAAATTACAAATTTTGAATTTTTTTCGAACAAATTTCGAAAATTTTCAATTTTTTTTTATTTTTTGTAAATTTTATCTTAAATATTACTCAAAGGTACATTATATGCATTATGGCATGCATTTATCAGAAAAAAAATTTGTAAAAAAATTTATTTTTATGAAAAAAAAATGGAATTTTACGCGTCGTCTTAGAAATCTTCGAAATGCCCCCTGCGTGTTCCATATCAATGAAAATCCCCAATATTTTTAATAAAAGTTTGGTTTATATATATAAATAAAATAGAGCATCGAATTTTATATATTTGAATTTAAAGGTTAAAAAAAAGAAAAAAAATGAAAAATTTTGAAATTTTTTCGAAAAAATTTCAAAATTTTTAATTTTTTTTTTTTTTTTTTTACCTTTAAATTCAAAAGACAATAAAATAGTCAATAACAACAAAAGTAGTATTTTCACGTGAATATTAATAAGAGAGTTACGATTTGGTGTAAATTATATCAGATTTAAAACAATACATTTAAAATGAATTATTTAAAAGAACTATCTTATAGCGCTGTTAAAAAATACCGGGAGACAATGACACTGTTTACTTAATTCGTTTTACATTAGCTTATTTTCAAATGTTTAACTAATTTTTTTAATTAAATACGGCAGATTTTTTAATTAAATCAGCAGCTGATTTGTTCTTAAAAATCCCCAATTCAAGGAAAACGAATGGAAACCCGTTTAGAGAGAGATCGCTACAGCTTTTTTTTTTTTTTTTTTTTTTTTTTTTTTATTTAATTCAATATTTTTAAAATCGATCAAATTAGCGTGCTTTTTGGATTTTGGTGTGCCTGAACGGGGTTTGGCGAGCGTAGCTCGTAGGGGGCAGGGCCCCCTTTTAAAATAACAATTTGCGGTTAGACCATACAATTAAAAAAAAAAACCAGCAAAAAAAGAAACACTTTTAAATTTTATTGGAAGTTTATCATACAGTATCTTATTAATCTTTTTTATTCCGTCGAGTTTCGACGGACGTCATCTCGTTATTATTATTATTATTATTATTATTATTATTATTTGTACTGACACTACACATTATTATGAATTCTGCGCAAATTTTAATTGCAATAGCATCGCGTTCTGAATTTAGGAAAATAAATTTCTTTTACAAATAAAAATTGTATGTTAATTGCGGTATTTTTCTTAGCAGTAGAATACCGCAGAAAAGGATGAAGTAATTGTAATGTTTTTTAGACAAATTCGCCATCATCAAATAAATTAGAAGCGAGGTAATTATAAGAGATGGCACATACATCGCCAACTGTTATCGTTTAAAAATAATGTTTTCACACAAGACTGCAGTGCTCCAAATTACACGTCTGATGCTAAGAGACGCATTAAATTGGATATTCTAAAAATGATAATATCATAAAAGAAAAACTTCTAGAATTACGAAGAAAAAAAAATGTATAATATAAGCTATGTCAAAAGCAAAACTTCATGGTAAGACGGCAGTATTTAGAAATAAAATCTTTGCACTAAAAATTATCTGAAATGAGTGTAAGGAAGCAAGAATCGTAAAAGTATTTATAATTATTTTCAGGCGAAAGCAATTATAGTGTATATCGCGATGATCGTCATTTCAAGGAAGAATTTTTGTCATAAATATATTCAGATAAAGGAATTTTCTCCCATGCAATGCTTTTTCATTTATTTTTAATTTGTTTCTTCAAATGGTCTAGAATATGAAAATGGCAAAAAACAAAACAAAACAAAAAAAACAAAAAAAAACATATTCTATGTCAGTTTAATTCTTTTTCAGTGTTATGTATGAAGTGTTACGAATAAAATTATATAAGACTAAATTTAATGCATTAAAAAACATCTTGAGAAAAATTATCTTAAAGAATGGGTTTTGAATAATAATAATAGTTTTTAATAATATAATTCTTGTATTTTTTTATAATTGTATAAAATGGAAGGCTAATATATACGCACACTTTTTTTTTTAACTACAGGCACTTTAATCGAACAGAACCAATTATATTGAAGCTAAAAGCAAAATTAAAGTAAAGTTTAAAACAATATTAAAAATAACAATTATTATTATTCAAAATTCGGAATTTTCAAAGTTTTTAATTATAATACACTAGAGTCCTGATTATCCAAGTCCCGCTTAACCGAGTTTCCACTTTAACCGAGTTATTTTCTTCTGTGGACTGATAGCTTCCCTTATTACCAAACAGCCATTATAAATGAACTGTTAGGTGAAGATGAAAGAGTAGTCGTAAAAAGTTAGAACTCTGATTTTCTGGTCAGAATAAATAAAAAAAAAAAAAAGGCGACAATTTTTTTTTCAAAAAATTCTGTTTTGATTAGGTAAAACAATTAACTATATAATTGAGTCTATGTACATAGTATTATTTGAGTAAACAAAAATAAGCCTAAAAAGGCATTATGATTAATATTTGAAATTGACTACTGATAGTTATTTCCAATATGCTGGCTTGCTCTAGATCGTGGAAATTTCAAACAAGCATACACATTTAGTTTGCCCCTTATAATCTATAATATAATAGTGCAAGTCTGTGACTGTCATAAGCAAGTACAGGGCTGACTGCTTTGCTTTTCATATGCTAGGAAACCTCTTTTTACTCAAAATTAATTATTCGAATAAAATTGCATAAAAATTATATTTTCAGACAAATTGTTCAAAAAAGATTAATTTTTGAGAAATGCGTTACATTCATGTATGTATGTATATATTCTGAGATAACTTCGGTTAAAATTAGGTTGAAAGCCCAATAACCCATTCCATCAAAGTAAACAGCCATAAAAGATTCGTTCATCGTGAACGATAAGAATATTAAACCATGAAGGTAATGATCATGAAGGAATCATTACTTATTAAACCATGAAGGGTTCATTCATAAAGCAACTTCTCGAGCGATGAATTTTGTAGCGCTGTCTATTGTAAAAAAGAATAATTTGCGCTTGTAAGCCAATCAGAGTTTAGCATAATTCTGTTTGGTGAAGTTCTATACAACTCAACTTCTTCCACGAACTTTTTTTTTGACATAAGTTAAGTACAAACAAAGTCAACTCATGTAATAATATTTAGTGAATTATATTTCATATCGATTCGTCAGTTAATTTCGTGCTTAAGTATTTTCTGTGCTAAGAAGATACAAAAATGGATGTTAATCTCTAATCGTGTTTACCATTGTCAAAAACCGATCGTATTCAAAACAGTAATTCAATGAAACTTTATTAAGTACATAATTTCATTTAAAATTTTGAATAATATAGGATCAAACTAAAATAATAAAGATTAATTGAGTATGCATGTTTTTAACACATAACATCAGATATGGTGGCTTTTAGAAAAGATATTTACGATGACAGTTTTATTTTTGGCTGTATATTATATCCACCAGAATGAATATGAGATATAGATAAATTTATAGAGCCCTTAGGGAGATAGTGAAAATCGGCAAGGAGAGAAGGAAATTTGTCATTCATATATTCTGGCAACCTGTCCACTGTTTCATATGCACAACCATTTTTTGAATAATTATACATTTTATTTAATATAAATGAGTCACATGTACATAAATAAAATGTAAACAAGCATGAAAGTTCATTAAGATTGTCTTCATATCTGTTTATATCACTTGGGAACAAATCTCATATTGTGTAGCCCGAATTGCACTTAATTCCTTTAACGAAAAACTTCGAAACCAATATACTGTAAAAGTACCGAGATTTATATTCTAACAACAGACTATATCTATAAATATAATATCTATATCTATATCTATATTACAGCATATATTATAAAATGATGTAAAATGATTCTGAAAAATAAAATCAATATGTATGCAGCCCGATTTTGACACATTATTCTCGAAGATTAAAACAGAATAATGCTTGATTTTCTGATCTTCCTACAGCCGAGGTTAGCGTAAAGACATAATGATAACAATGGAATGATAACAATGGTTTAATGTAAACCTAATGTGGATACCGATACATTTAAAGGGTTTGAACAAAAAATACTTCATTGTACCAAATATTATTAGCTAAAATGCGGCAGTGGGCAGTGGATTCAATTACGGCCGTATCGACATAAATCATAAATGACTAACTGAATGAGTCAAGCGATTTTTGTCAAGAAAGATGAAATGAATAATTACCGAAAATATTTAAAATACTGCCATAGTCGTAAAGAGTTCTCGATTTGTCTACAAGAATTTTCCGATTTTGCAAAGGATTACGCAAGTAAATTAAAATATGAATAAAAGTAGCATGTTGCAATGTTTAGCATACATTTAAAGGGGACCAAACTGGTCATCAGAGGGGGCTAGAATAATTAAATTTATGTAGTCTGAATGCTTTGAAAATTTACTTTATCTAGAATATTCATTCTTTTTGTTTATAAACTTTTTGCTATGTTTCTAGAACACATTAATTATGAATTCTAATAATTTTTTTATTGAAATAACCCCACTTTCTAAATATATAAAAATAATTTTTCTGTTCGAGATAAAATTTTAATGTTATTTGTGTCATTTTTCTTAACAAGTTTATACCGCTGGATTGTAACATTTTTTAGATTAATTCTCTATCGTCAAATATATTATACGCGAGGTAATTATAAAAGACAGCATATACATGGCCAACTATTATCTTTAAAGATAATACTCCCCACATAAAAAGCATTTCCGAAAATTACATATCTGATGCTAAGAGACGCATTAAATTGGATATTCTAAAAATGACCATATCATAAAAATAAAACTTTTAGAATTATGAAGAAAATTAAAAAAAATATATAATAATAAGTATGTCAAAAGTAAGAAAGCATGTTAAAACGGCAGTATTTAGAAATAAAATCTTTCAGCTGAAAATGATCTGAAATGAGTTTAAGGAAGCAGAAAACACAAAAGTAATTGTAATTATTTTTAGGCGAAGGCAATTATAGTTGGATAATTATAGCGTGATGATAGTCATTTCATGTGAGAATTTTTGTCATAAAGATTTCGGAAAAACTCTGTTAAAATAATGTTCTGTCATGCGAAAGTTTTTCATTTATACTTTCTTTTATCTATGATAAAGTAAAGTATTGTAATCGAAATTTGTTTTGGCTTCCGTTTTTCAATGGATTTGCACGTTTTAGCGGTTAGAGATCCCTCCAAAAATACTTTTTTTTAAAACATAGGTCCGTGTGTGTATATTTCTGTACGTGTGTAAGTGTGTCCTCTTTTTATCATCGAAAAGTCTATGAAGTTATGTATAGAATTGATCCGAACTTCATATATAAGTTTTTGACTACAAACGTAAGCTTCCAGACGATAATCGTGATATCCTCCCGGATGGGAGCGCTGTTATAGCGATTTTTGTAAGATTTTTTTTATTTTTTGTAGTTTAATTGAAGAAAGTATTAAGAGTGTCCGAGGATAAAAATTCCCCCAAAATGCAATTTTTTTATTGGCTTTAAAAAAAATACTGAGTTTTTGCGTTAAACCGCATGCGGTTATCTTCATTAGATCCAGAGATAAAACACCCTTTTCCTTGAGAAGCGATGCACTTGAACTTCACTTTAACTGACTTTAACTTCATTTATCCCAGAATGAAATTTTTCGATTCCCACGATTTGTCCCACGATTTGTCAACTTTAAAAGAATATATCTAAATTCCTTGAAGATATATGCATGAAATTTTCGACAGAGATTTTATGCTATATTTCAAACAAATTTCTTCAAGATTTTTAATTTTGAGTGATAATTGTGAAAATATGCTAATTAATGCAAAACTCACTCATAAAAAACTTTATTTTTTTACGTAAATTTTTTTTATAAAATTAATAATCAATAATTTAAGAAATCCTGAAGACAAATTAAAATGACACATTTTCTGTACACAAAACAGTAAAAATTCTGTAAATCGAGTAAGTACTTCCAGAGTTATAAAAAAATTAAAGTTTTAAAATTTAAATTATTAAAAAATATTTAAAAATTTTCAAATTTATTTTACATCCAATATTCGTATTATATTAAAACATAATTCAGAGAAAATTTTCATAACAAAATCTCTATAAATAAAAATAAAAAGAACGGAGCCCAGTTAAACTAATGGCATTGAGCTCACAGGCTATTCCCACTAATTGTATATTATACTCTTATTTCAAAGAATAATGCCCCCCAAAAAATAAATGAAGGGGTATTAGTCCCCGTTTCCCCCCTTTATACTTAAACACTGAACCTTCAAATCTAATCAGGGAAGCTCCATAACATAATAAATCAGTGTACCAAATTTGAAGCAAATCAGATAATTCTGCATGAAAAAACATATCGCTAAATTAAGAGGGGTGGTCTAATCCCCTTTCTCCCTTTTATACTTAATTAATGAACCTCCAAATCTAAACAGAAAGCTCCTTATGAGAAAGAATATAGAAAAATAAATTAAAGCAAATTGGATAATTCTGCATTAAATACATTTATTTGAATTAAGGGGAGGCGACTTGTCCCCCCCCTTTTCCCCTTTTATATTTAACCAATGAACCTCCAAATCTAATGAAGGAAGCGCCATATCGGAATAAACTGGTATATCAAATATGAAGCAAATCGGATAATTCTGCATAAAAAACCATTTATCTAAATTAAGGGAGGTGGTAGCCCCCAAATTTGAGTAATAATTGCTAGAGTATATGGTTTAAAATTCGGTATGCGCATTTCAATTTAATTAATATTTGCATGTTACTCGTTATATATAAATTCTATACCTGATATACACGGTTGCACAAAAGTATTCACGCACCATTCTCCTTATTAGAGGAAATTGTTGAAAGGGAATTTTCAACTGAAGTATATGTATTACTTAAGTGAACTAAATTTTGGCATACATATAGTTAATAGATACAAATTTATATATCATATACAGGGTTGCTGGAAAAATGCAAATAATTTTCCGACTGTAGATGGGAACAGCTGAAATTGGGTTTTTAAATGTGTTATGAGTTTCCATATGGTTGAATTAGACGTAATATTTTAATTTTTTAATCGGTGCAGTTTTTTTACATTATTATGAATGTGGTGGAATGTGTTTCATAATCTATTCTTGATACATGACTTTTACTTCCTTGTTTCAATTAATTTCTGTCAGTGTGTCATTGTAAATATATACAAAGGTTGGAAGCTATGTTCTTGCGCATGCCCGAAAGATTTATTCGATGTTAAAATCATTCCTTCTGCCCATCACCCTTCGACTACGTTTAATATCGAGTATTAACATGTGTGAGATAGAAGAACGTTTTGGGATCGGAACATCCGACTAGTTATTCAATATGTAAATTTCTAATGAAATTGATCAGTAATTCGATCGAAACAGATTATGTCTGTTTAGTTCACTTTTTTTCTTGTTGCATTAAGTTTGACAAATCATTCTATATAAAACAAAGTAACGCTTTGGAAATGGACCAACGAAAATCTTCGTAGATACTGCGAAACGCATCTGATTGGTCAGAACTTTCTGACGCTGTAAGGGGGGTTACCAGGGGGGGTGGCTCTGTCACCAAATTTCGCCAAGTTTGCCGCCAACTTGGCGATACATCACCAAATTTGGCGAAAACATTAGTCGCCAAAAGTGACGCCAATTGGGCGCTATTTCCAGTATTTCTCCAAATCTCCACAGACTCCCATTGAAATACAATAGGGTTTCCTTGCTTCTACTGCAGAGAATCAACAAATACAGTTTACAACAAATACAACAAAAACTGATATTTGCTTATGAATAAAGCTTAATTGGACAATTTACATTATTTTTAAGCACAAACAATAATGTGGGATTGGCTTGAAAGTAGGGATTGCTTTGCAATACGAATGAAATCGCAAAGCGATTACGCGGGGGATTGGTGAGCGTACCGAGTAGGGCGGCGGAGCCCCCTAGTACAGTTAAATAGTGTTGCATAAAAATTATTAATACATTATTCATTACCTTTTTAAATACAATAAAAATACAAAAATATATGCTTTTTTATTCAGTAAAGATAACTACTATCAGAAAGAAATTTTGAAGGAATTTTATGTCACGCGCAAGCTTTTCAGATTTCTGTAATAAGTTTTTTCTCGACTCTAAATAGAAAAAAAAGACTATATATGGCAGATAAATTTTCACAGAATAACGTTTTTTAAGTTTTTCCAAAATTAATACATTAAAAAGATACCAAACTTCACAAAATGATTGAAATACGCTTTCTTTATTTCTTCTTTACTTGTCAAAGATACGTAAGAAGCGTAAATTCTGAAAATGTTAAAAAATAAGGTAGGAATTATGGTTATGTTGATGAGAAAGTCCTTGCATTATTTTTAAAAACGTTACACTTTTTAAATATTTATGTCATGGGTTCTATAAATTATATCTAAAAAAAATTTCCTAGCTATGATAAGTAAAATATGCAAAAATTCTATTTTTCTGCGACTAAAACTCACCAAGTTATGATACACTGAATTTTTTTTTTAATTTCTAGTTTTTCTGGCATTAAAACTGGACTGATGATTTTTTACTGCTGGAAAACTCCGAAATTTAAAAAACCTCAAAGTATGGTAACTTTTAGACTTTTTGTCGTAGAAAATGAAAGTTTATTGTTTAACTCTTTACAGCCAGTGGGTAAAGTTTTCTAGATACTAGCCAAACCCGCGGCTTTGCTTTCGGAATACTTCCAATATGCCAAGTGGTACTTGTATGTCTATTTTTATTAGAAGAAACTATACTTTTAGGAATAACTCAAAAATTACTAATTAAGCCACAGTTTAACTAAACTTCATCATTACACTGCATTAGGCGAAAATGAGACTTACATTAATAAGAACCCAAATTAATTCTAAATAAATGGTAATTTAGAATGAATTTTGAATCTTTTACGCTCATTTCAGTTTTCATTTGAGGTTTTGAATTTTTTATAAACCGTTCTTACTACGCAGTTACATATTAAAAGTAACCATCATGTCATACTTGAAGCTTCTATTCTGATGCTTATCACACATCTGGTGGTGGTAGTACCGTCATAAAATATAGCATATGTTGGAAAGAGACTGTCACCATGAATTTGCCAAAATAAATTTTGAAATCGGTTTGGTATTTCCTGAGATTGCATGGAAATTATAATTTTGAAAGTTTTTAAAAGGCTTTTCTCTCATTCTACCCATTTAAATTTCAAATCTCTTAGAAACTGTTCTTAGAGAGCATTTATGTCTTAAGTATCAATCATGCTAAATTATAAGTTTCTATCTTTAACAATTCCAAGAAAAATCTAAATTTAGAAAACAATTTATAATACTTTTCGCTTATTTCAACTTTTTAAATTTTGAAAAAAAAATTCTTAGATGGCATTTACATCTTATAAATAACTACCATGCCAAATTTCAATCATTGCACATTTCATTCCACTTTCAATAACACAAAAATTGCAATTTTAGAATGTTCTTCACTACGACACCCCCCTTTTCGTAGTACCGTAGATACAAAATATAGCCTATGTTGGAACAGAGACTGTTATCCTCAGTTTACCATCATTACTTTTGAAATAGGTTTGCAACTTACTGAGATTCCATAGAAGTCGCAATTTATAAAGATTTTAGAATTCTTTTTGCTCATTTACCCTTTTAAATTTCGAAGATTTTAATAACTCTCCTTAAAGATCATTTACATATTACACGTATCTACCACGCCAAATTTCAAGTTTCAACAACTGCATAGAAATCGCAATTCAGAACACTTATAGAACACTTTTCGCGTATTTACACACATTTTAAGTTTCGTATTTTTTTATTATTTCTTCTTAAAGAGCAGATATATCTTATAAGCAACTACCAATAAAAATTTCAAGTCTTTAGTCCCTGCAGTATCGCAAAAATCGCAATTTAAAACGTTTTTTTGCTCCTTCAATCCCCTGGGGGTACTGGCACTGGCATAAAATGTTACCTATGTCGGAGCAGTGACTGTCACCATCAATTTGCAATCATTACTTCTGAAATCGGTTTTGTATTTTCTGGGATTTCATAAAAATCGTAATTTAGAATATTTTTACAACGCTTTTTTCTCATTTTAACATCTTAAATTGGGAATTTTTTAGAAAATGTGTCGAAAGCATTTATATCTTATAAATTTCTACCACTTAAAATTTTACGTTTCTATCGTTAACAATTGTCGAGATGTAATTTAGAACGTTTGTAGAATAATTTTAGTGCATTTTAACCTTTTTTAAATTTATTATTATTTTTTCAACTGTTCTTATATATGATTTACATCTTATAAGTAACAATCATGGCAAATTTCAAGTTGCTAGCCCATTTAGTATCAGAAAAATTTCAATTTAGAAAATTTTTTGATTTTGCAACCCCGAGCTGGTAGCCTCACTTACATAAAATATAGCCTAGTTGGTGCAGGGACTGTTACCATCAATTTGGAACCATTACTTTTGAAATCGGTTCTTTATTTCCAGAGATTCCATAGAAAACGTAATTTAGAACACATTTAGAACGCTTTTCGCGCATTTCCACTCCTTTAAAATTTCGATTCTTTTTCTATTGTTCTTAGAACGCATTTACATCTTATAAGTAACTACCATGCCAAATTTCTAGTTCCTAGCTCCTTAAGTATCACAAAAAGTGCAATTTAAAACGATTTTTACTCCTGCGATCCCCAGGTAGTAGTGACACCGATACAAAATGTAGTCTATGTTTGAGCATGAATTGTCACTATTAATTTACAGCCATTACTTTTGATATCCACTTGGTATTTCCTGAGATTGCATAGAAATCGTAATTTGGAACGCTTTTCACGCCTTTTTACCCTTTTTAAATTTCAATTTTTTTAGAAGCTGTGCTTAGAGAGCATTTTTATCTTATAAGTATACGAAAATTTAAAGTTTCTAGGCCCCAGAAAAACGAAAATCGCATTTTTAGAAAGTTTTTTGCTCCTCCACTCCTTTGTGCGTAGTGTCAGCGGCATTAAACATAACCTATGCTGGAACAGAAACATTCACCATTAATTTCTTACCATTACTTTTAAATCGGTTCAAAAGTTCCAGAGATTACCCCCTATAAATAAACAAACACACAAACTTTACCTCTTTATAATATTAATATAGGGCGAACCCAGGAACCTTATAAAAATTTAAAGAGTGTAATTTATTGAAAAATAATGACAGAATAATTTCCTACACATAATTCTAATTCTTATCTTATTTTGAACACTTTTGATATTTACATTGCCTACGATTATCTAAACGTAAAACTTGAAAACTTTTTAAAATCTTTCTGGGACATCCTATATTTGATGTAGATTGGTGATTTCTGTTTTTCTTTTTCTTTTTTTTTTTTTTAAATTAACGGTTCCATACTCGAATATCTGTTTTATATATCATATATACAGCAAAGAGCTGTCAAAAGAGGTCTTCCTTATCTTCCTTTCCTTCTGTTATCAATAAGCTGTGAAGAAATTCAACAGATCGTCTAATAAATCTACTCTTTCCAAATCTGCCAAAAGCAAACCTGATAATTTGGTTGTCCTCCCCTTTTATCCTCCTTTATTTTCAAATCTGTTAAAGCTTTAAGATGTTTCAATTTTAACATATCTTTAAACCTGTCAATAAATTCAAATTTCCCTTCACTAAATCTCCTATTCCTGATCTTCGTAAATGGGGAATTTATAACGCCACTTGTAATGGCTGTGATTTATCTTATATTGGTCAAACTAAAAGAAATCTCGAAATCCACTTAAAAGAACACTCTCGTTATGTAATTAATCAAGAAATTTCTAAATCTTCTATTGACAAGCATTCTTTGGATTCTGGCCTTAATTACGGTTTTAATTTTCAAAATGCTAAAATTATCTTTAATGCCAGTAGTTACTCTGAATTTCACTTTTTTGAAAATTTAGTTATTAATCTTAATCGTGAAGTTATTGTTAAAGATAAATCTCATTCCACAATGCTCTCTGCAGCTTGGAAAAACCTTTTCAGTACTACCACATAATTTTGTTTATTATTAATTAATATTAGTCTGTTTTTTATATTTTATTTTTTTTTATTTCACGTGTTCCATATTTTAATATATATGTGTGTTTTCATTTTATTATAATCTTTTTTTAATTTAATTTTATTTTCATTAGTTTTTTTTTTTTAACTGACTTCCTTATTCCCCTTCTGCTCTGTGTTCTTTTGTTTTGATTATACTCATCTGTGATTGGCTGTTGTCTCCTGCTTTCCTATTGGGTGCTTGATTTTTACTTTCCTATTGGCCGTTTCTTTAGCTTGTTTCCTTTCCCTTACCTCTCATTTCAGTCTTGCTGCTGCTTTCATAGTAGAAGCATATCTTCTTTACGCCTGACGAAGAAAGACTCAGATGTTTGGAAAGACCTAGTACATTTAAAAGTTTTTGATGGTGTTTTAAGAAGATCTTTTAGTTATTAACTGGAATTAAATTTGGTTGAAAATCCTGCATTATATAAACAAAAAAATTTAAGATTTTTTTCTTTAACTTTAAAAAATCGATATATATCCATTGATATACGTACGATTCTTACACAAATGGATACACATATTGTGCAACATTCACATATACGTAAGTTCTAGCAATAGAGCATTGCATGCATTTTATGTTACATTGTGATCCTAAATATTATTATTTTTCTTTGATTTTTATTGGTCTCCTAATTGCCTTTCTCATCAAATCGCCGTTGATAAATATGAAGTCAAACATATTCTTCATATTCCTGAAGTTCCTGAAAAATCCGGCAAGTACATCTTTAAATATTCGACAAAAGGTCTAAAATTGACTGCGTCCGGTGATTAATGGGTATAGTGTATATATTAATTTAAAAAAAAAAAAGTTAAAAAAAAGTTTTTTTTGTGACTCAATTATTCCGAGTTAAAAAAATATTTACTCTGGTGCACCATTTTAAGCGAGTAAAAAAAAAAAAAAAAAAAAAAAAAAAAAAAGAAGAAGAACATTAAAATTATAATGAGTAAAAGGTACTTTTTTGACATTTGCAATAAACAGAAAATCACATAATCTCACAAATAGTGTCAATTTTCTAATACAAAATTGCGAGGAGTACGAATTAACCTTTCTAAAAATTCTGTTTTGTACGTCTCCAGCCTTTTTAATTTGATAAAATTTACGAAGTTCATTTTATCAATAACAATGCAAAACTGCTCGAATGGTAAAACTTTGGCATGAAAATTTACTCAGTGACGGCATCGAATGAGAATTCTATGAACAATTTATATCAACTGTTGTGTTGAGGAATAACAACAATTAATAAAATCTTCTTTTAGAGCCCACTGTCTACATAGAATAGACTTTTGGGTATGTGTTCGACATGCAATGTGTTGATACAAAGGGTTTAAAAATATATAATTTTTGACCTGTTTCTTTTTAAAGGTATGGCAGCAGGAAAGAAAATAAATCATTATTTAAACTAAATGTATTATTTTAGCGTTTAAACTATTTCGTTGATGCGGTTTCAGATCCCACTGGTTTATTGTCACGAACGTGGTTTATCATATTAATAACTCCATCGACATAGACATTTGTAAACCTAAAGAATATTGGCGATTTTACATCCAGCCGGCTAATGAAAAAGTGCCCTAGAAATAACTTATCGATATTAATTTTATAAAGACATAACGTTTGTTAGTTTGTTTCTTCATTGCAGGTAAAGTCTGGAGCTATCGAATCGATTTCAAAAGTAACGGTTACTGCTCCAACATAGGCTATATTTTATTTAGGTACGACAAAAATTCAAAATTTAAAAGGGTAAAATGAGAGCTAAACTTTCTAAAAGCCTTCTAAACTATGATTTATCTGAAATTGTTAGGGTAAGAAGCTGAGGCTGTTTCTCTAGAGACGTAAAAAGTGACACATAACAGTATTTTAAAATTTAGAAATTTGAAAGCGTGCAGGAACACAAAACGTTCTAAAATTGCATTTCCCTATTATAGTGGTTACAGAAGTTTGGAATTTTCAATAGCGGTTACTTTTAAGATATAAATGCTTTCTAAGAACGGTTTAAACTTTTATGTAGTGAATTAAAATTCATAAATTTATCTTCTAAAGCATTTTTCGTGAATTGTTCAAACTACATTAGAATATTTACATAATCATTTCTTAAATTATAGAAGGATTTTTGAAGGATTGAAGGATTCATTAAATTTGAATTTATAGGGATTTTGTGCAATATTTTTAACCCCACCCAAAACTTTTATTTTAAATGTTTTACTTAGTATTTTGTAGAATTAGGAACTATACAAATGCAATGTTCTTACAATAGAAATATAGAAATTTTTCCGTATTGAAAAATCCCCCCCCCCCCCCCAATGCCAAGAAAGCTGAAAAGATGCAAAGGCAAAAGAAAACATCCTTTTTTCTTTTATTATTATTATTATTATTTTTTTTGTGTGTAATCAATAATGCTATTGGAACAAGATAAAATAATGTATCTATAACTCATTCTAAATTGCATTACAATTAATCGATGTGTTAAATGAATTTTATAACAAGTTATTTTAATGGTACTTATAAGTACAGTCATATGACAAACGGTTAAGAAAATTTGAAAGTTAAAACAAAAATGAAATGAGCGCAAAACGATCAAAATGCATTTTAAATTAGCATTTATTTTGAATTAATTTTCGTTCTTCGCATTAATTTAAGTCTAATTCTCCTTAATGATTATAAGAATGTAGGTTTTGGCAAACTGTGACTTAATTAGTAATTTTTTAATTATCCGTTCCAGTATAATTTTCTATAATAACAAGTAATATAAAAATTTTGTTTTTAAAGTCAATTCCTACTTAGAAAAAATTAAGAAAGAAAAAATTAATATAATCAAGCTAATATGAGTTTTTGTTGCATTAAAATATCTCAATTTGTTGATTTTCTATAAGCAAGTAGGTTTACAATGGAACTCTATGGGAATTTGGCGAAATATTACAGATATCGCCAAGTTGGTGTCACTTTTGGCGACTCATTTTGGCCGCCAAATTTGGCGATATATCGCCAAGTTGGCGACAAACTTGGCGGTATTTGGCAACAGAACAGGGTCCCCCCCCCCCTATGGTAACCCTTATTGAAAATACTTTCATTGAAATTCAATAACAAATGGCGGCCATTTTGTTTCCCATGCAAAACTAAAATTAATTAATTAAAATTTAATTAATTAATTAATATTTGAAAAAACTTTATTAACATCAATTGTCATCCAGTACAAGTTTAAAAAAATTTATTTCAACCTGATAGGATGAATAATGAGTATTTTATTAACGATTGAAAATTTGTACAAGATAAATATATAAATATATAAATAAATATAGGGAGAGTGTGAGCTAATAGTAGGGATTGAAAAATAGGCCTACAAGTACCTTTTGTTATATGTCACAATCACGGGAGCAAAATCGTGAATTTTGCTAGTTAATTTGTATTTAAGTTATTTTAAATATTAGAATATTATATTAAATATTATAATATTGTGAATTATTATTAAAAATTCTTTTATTAAATATTAGAATATTGTTAATTATTATTAAAAATTCTTATATTAAATATTAGAATATTGTCATCCGAAAAATATTTGTATACAAAACTTATACAATTATATCATGCCAGGAAGCGTTTGAAAAGTAAATTATAAAATATCCTTCTTTATATACAAAAACCAACTTTAGTAAAACAGAAGAATGTAAAAACGAGACTTATTTTTTTTTATACGGTCCTCTTTTTCTATAAATGAAATTAAAAAAAACCTTGTTCTGCCTCTAAGAAGAACGCTGAATAGTTTTAGTCATTTTTAGTGCCGAGATCATTCAAGATTTTACAGATTTTACTTTTTAAATGGGTGCAAATTGATTACCTGTTATTTTTATTTCTATTATTTATTAATCAAGGGAAACATTTTATTAAACCTAAATTTTAAAAGAGGAATGGGAGAAACTATAATTCTAAGAATCATTTTATAAAAAATACTGCCCAACTTTATCTCCCGAAGAAAATTCTTATATGGCTTACTTATGACATAATACGTGAACCGACCCGGAAACTGTGGTAAACAATTATACAGACACACATACACACACACACACACACATATGTATATATATATATATATATATATATATATATATATATATATCAAATTATTATTATTATTATTCTCAAATCATCACTAATACTTTAAAATTGGCTATTCTATACTCATCTCCCTCATGAGGATTCTAAAGATAGAGGTTCATTGAATTATCGTTTAATTATATAACGTGCTAGATGCAAATTTCCAACTGGGCGAAAAATGTCCGGACCAGGATTCGAACCAGGGATCTCCTGGCTGAAGCCGCCAGTACTGTGCCATCTGAGCTATCCCGGACGAATCTGGTCTTTTTCACCCAGCTAACCTTAATGATTATAGCATCTGGTCTGAAACATGGTTCAGCTCAACAGAATAAATCTCAGGTAATGGAACTCGAAAATCCAGGCGAAAAATGCCCGGACCTAGATTCGAACCAGAGATCTCCTGGCTGAAGCCGTCAGTGCTCTCCCATCTGAGCTTTCTCGGACGACTACCAGATTCATCCAGGAGATCCCTGGTTCGAATCTTGGTCCGGACATTTTTCGCCCAGTTGGAAATTTACATCTAATATGATTTATTTTCCAATTGGAATAATTGTGTTAAAATTAATTTAGTATATAACGTGCATTTTAAAAGGAGATACATGCAGCGCATCTTCAGCCTACACCCTGTTGGATATCTGCAACAAAAATTCCTAGCCTAAAGAGCATAAATGTTACAACTGTCGCGCTGTATACACGCAAACCTAATAATGTTCTATTTATGTGTAAGTGTAAGAGAATATGAAGTTTGATTAAATTCCGTGCATTAGTTTTTGAGTTATAGCTATATCGAAAATCGTACAGCATTGGAGCATTACCTGTTATATGATTTTCACGAAAACCTAATCAGCACCAACTTACGTACAGGTATAATTGAATATAAAGTTTGATGAAATTTCGTGCACTAATTCTTAAGATATGAGACGTATCATTCATTAAAATCGTGTAAATCTTTAAAAAATCAGCATAGCAGCGCCACCTGTTGGAAAATTTACACCAAAACCTAATCAAAAACAATCCATGTCAATGTTTAACTGAATCTGAAGTTTGATGAAAATCTGTGCATTAGTTATTGAGATAGAGCAATTTAGGAAATCGTGTAAAATTCAGCATATCATCGTCACCTCTTGTGCGATCTACACCAAAACACAATCAGAAAAAATTATATCAAGGTATTATTGAATTTGAGGAAAATCGCTGCATTAGATCGTGAGATATAGCAAATGCAGAAATTGTGGAAAATGTAGCATATCAGCGACTCCTCTTGGGCGATTTATACTAAAAACTACTCAGCTCCAAATTATATTAAGGACTAACCGAATCTGAAGTTACATGAAAATCCGCGCATTTTTCTTGAGATGTAGATGTTATAGAAATCGTCTATTTCCGCAATATCTATAAATGCAGCGAATATCGAAAAATGCAGCGTAGCAGCGCCGCCTGTTTGGAGATTTACACTAAAAACTAATTATACCAATTTATATCAGGAAGTACAGTCTTATTAAATTCCGTGCATTAGTTCTTCAAATAACGCGCCCACAAAATCTATGTCACTTACAGACATTCAGACAGACTCAGAGACTGAATTTTTATAAAAAATATATTTTTCGGGATCTCTGACCCCTAAAATCTGTAAATCTGTCGAAAACGGAAATGCGAAATTTTTTTAGAATCCAATATTATCTTCTTGTAAAGATAGAAGAAAGTAATTACGAAAACGTAAAGACTACACATAATGCTAATAATCTTTATTTATCACATATTTTGGCGCAGTTTAAAGTTTTAGAGATAATAAAAAAAAAAATAAGTTTTGGAGAAATCTCTCATACACTCATTACATATTTCATCATAAATTCATGTTTTTTCTTTTTTCTCGAAATAACTATGAGGATTTTTTAAAAAAAATGTTTGAAGAGTATGAAGACAGATAATTTACTTAAACCAAAAAAATATTTTAAATTTTATATATATGCTTTACTTTATTCAAGATTTATATGAAAAAAATAATACTTTAATGCAATATATTTTAAATGTTTAACTTTTATCAAATTTTACATAGAACTTCATATTTTCTTTATGAATGATAAAAAAAAAAACATTGTTTTATTTTAAATTAACCTGTTTTGCTTTTATATTTTTTGTATATCAGAAAGTGTTTCTATTTTTTGCCCTACCAAATTCAAAATTACCGGAAGACCTGTTTCAACTGCGAACATTTCTAAAAATTATGTTGCATATCGCACTTTATTTTGTATAAGTAAAATTTAACTACCATTTAATCATTTTTCAAACTAACAGTAATCTTTTTTTTTATTTGGGTGATCAATATATATCTTTTTCCGCACTGATTTGATCCAAACAAGTAAAATATGTGTCAAAAACAGGTGATCCCATTTGAAAAATAAGTTGGTGCGGTTTTTAATGTGTAGCTGACCACTTAAGACAAAATAAATTACATACGATTATAAAGAATTTCATAGGAATTAAAACGGTATATTTTGTTTGCATTAGAATGAACTGGAGTCATATATATACTTTTTTATGGCCAAAAGAGGATGTATTGTACTCGCGTTAAACAGTATCTGCAGATAATAGTTTTATGACGGTTTTGTTTGTTTGTTTGTTTTTTAAGTTGTTGCATTGATGTGAAATCTGAAAATACGAATATCTCTGAAATTTAAAGAGAATATCTTAAAAATTACAGCAATAATCAGTGTCTGCAGATATTAATATGAGGATTTTTAAAAAATATATATTTTGTTGCTTTCACATGGTTCTCTGAAAACATCTCTCAAATTTAAATAAAATAATATAAAATTTGCGCCGAAAGACAGAGTTTTAATTATTGATTAAAATTTTAGAAATGGTAATGAAAAAAACGAAAAAAATAACATTGAAATTTTATTTCAGTAATCAGTGATGAGTTTTCTTTTTTTTTTTCTTTTTTTTTTAGGTTGTTGCTCTGAAAATATCTCTAAATCTCAAACAAAATAATATAAAATTTAACGCTAATATATATATTTTTAGTTATTCATGAAAATTTCAAAAACCGTGACAAAACGAATAAAAACATAAAGGGATGTAAAAGTATTTCGTAGAGCAGTAAAGTTTTAAAGTCATATTTTTCTATTCTTTTCTTACATTATTTAACGTATCTGTTGATGCTCCGGAAAGCTGATGGGTAAAACACCCTTCGTAGATTCAACGAAAAAAAATGCTCTCAGGGATTACTTTTAAGTGATTCAAATTGAAAATAAAATAGAATTAAAATCCCTTTTCATTTTATCGGATAAAATTAATGGGAAAAACGAATTATTCTTTTCGGGAATGTATTCCAGGTTAAGCCCTTAAGGTAGGTATTGCTCGTTTTCTGTTAAAATATTTTAAGACTTTGCATTTAAACTGATGTTGACAAAGATCACTGGCACACTTGCTGTATTTTTTATTGAAGGTATTCATTTATTTATTTTAATTTTTATTTTACGTTTCTCTAACAGCTTCAAAATGAAATTATTTGTTTTCGATATATGTTGAAGATTAATTTCTGTAAAACAGCCAGTTTGAAACCTTTAAAAAATATATTAATTTTTTAATATTTTCAATCTATGTTATTTAAATTGACCTAGAATATGACCTATGTTATACTTTGTTTAGATGTGTGAACTTTTGTTTAATTTTCAAGTAGTATGTTTTAAACTAGTATCATTATTTTTTATGCAAATTTTAGTATCTTAAAAGTTGCATTATATTGATTTATATTTTAAATAACTTTGAAATTAATTTTACAAACTAACTTTTAGGACTTTATACATTCATTAGCACTGTTTTTAATAAACTCTTTTGAAAACAACATTTTGTGCATAAAAATACATAAATTAGATCTATTTTCATTACAATATTACGCTTTATTCAAAAAGAAAGAAAATAAATGTTGTATATAGGCACATGCAAACTTATAGAAATGCCTAATATCTTCGATAAATATTCTTATTTAAAAAGATCAGTCTTACGCCCCAGGACTAGAAATAGAACTTTTGGTTAACCTTGCCAATGCCTTATTTCTCACACATCCTGGAGAAATTGAAAAAGAGATATTCAGCTTGATGAAAATATTACGATAGATCATGATGCCAGCTATCTATGCTGCATTTAACGAATAATATTTTCATATATTAGTTAAAAGTTTGCAATTTTAATACGAGACGGCTGTCATTAGGTTTAATTTTGTTATTATATATTCCTGTCTTTCTTTGTGGAATGCTGGAAAAGCTTCATTCAAAAATCAACACATAATTCGAATAAAACGTTAAATAACAATTTAAAAGTTTTCTGAACTAAAATTAATCTGCATGTACCTTTGCTATATTACAATAGCGGATCCAAGGGGGGATGATTGTAAAAGGTTTCCATGTCAGATGTCGACTAAGCCAGTTTTAATCTATTAAATATTTAAAACGGATACATTTGTCTTTCTTGTTCTTTATTTCCTTAAGGTTCTAAAATCTCACAAGAAAACTTGTATAAAAGCATTTTATAGAATAAAATCTAAAATTAAGCATAGAATATTTAATTGTAATTTCCCCGTTATCTAATGAAAGATATAGATCACTGTGAATGAGCCCTAGACTGCCAGAAATTACTTCTTAAAATTTAGGAATCCTGTTTTCAGCCAGCTATCTTTAGCTGAGGAGTGAATGTTTCCTTAATAAGTTTCATATTATTCTTTATTGAACTATACCTTAGAAATAAAGAAACAAGCATTTTTATTTTTAAGGGGTCTCAGGAATCTTAAAATTGGAAAAAAAGAAAAATGAATTTTTGCGAGATGTGTCTCTTTTCTTGCGGGTGAGCGATATGTTCTTTCATTTTATGTATTTAAAAAATTTCAAGATGCAGAATTAGCATTTATAGGGTTGTCCAAACTGACAGACGTTTGTTGAGCAGAAAATTTGTATAACAGATTATGCGCACGATAGCGAAATAAATTTTGCTGTTGGAATGAAAATTTTCATACCTAAGTGCGCTTCAGACTGTAGTAATTACCATGAATCTAAATACATTTGCATTTAAAGCATTTTTATATTTTTAAAACAAAGTTGAATTTATCTAATACGAAATTTTGAAAATTTCAGCAGTATAATCACTTACAAAATGTATTTTTTTCAACAGTAAAAATGAAGTAGCGGTATAAAACCAATAAACCTCAAATTGTTAAAAATAGACTAATTTAAGAGGTCTCAGGACTCTTAAAATTGGAAAAAATTGAAAAAAAGACCATTTTCAATATTTAATGTCTTAAAACGCATATGATTTTAAAACACAATTTTTATTCGGATGAAAGATATAAGTATGTTCTTTCGATTAATGTATTTAAAAAATTGAAAGATGCAGAATTAGTATTTATAGGGGGCTCGAAAATGTTAGACATTCGTCAAGCAGAAAATTGGCATAATAGATTACTCGTTTTATTACAAAATAAATTTTGCAACTAGAATGAAAAGTTTGGTGCCTACTTTAGATTACGATAATTACCCTGAACACAAGTAAATTTGCATTTAAAGCAATTGTATATTTTTAATACAAAGAGTTGTACTTAGCTAATGCACAATTTTGAAAATTTCAACAGTTTAATCATCTAAAAAATAATTTTTTTGAACAATAAAAATTAAATTTTAGGTTCCGTTTATACAGAATAACACGAAATATATGTTTTGGAAATTTCATGAAAAAATATTAAGAAGTGTTTGCGATATCCTGCGCGTTATGCTCAAAAACGTCATTTGCAGAAAAATGACTTCAAAATTTTGGAAACACCGCTTCACCTATTGAGCGTGTGTAACTCTAAAAGCCATAACCTCTGTTCTAATAGGAATTTCATGGAAAAATTTCATCAAATTGTTCAGGATAGGAGTTTAACATCTAAAAAAATTTAAATTTCGAAAATTTTGAAGCTTTAAGAGTCCTGATACCACTTAAGCAATCCCTTTACCACATACCCGTGGCAATAATTCTGGACATATAAGGTAAAATTTTGCTCAAAGCATATAAACAGGATAATAGTAAGTCTTAGCAATACATTTCATCTATGAGCATAGAAAGAATCGATAAATTTAAGAAGAATAGGTTTTTTTTTCTCTTTTTTTAAGACTTCAAATTCTTAAACATCTACTCAAGCTTTTCTAACACCCAAAAAATATTAACTATAGCTCAAAAAGCCGGGAATTATTGTATAACAATGCTTGGTCTAATGAGTCGTTCTATTGGCTGTAAAACTAATTCTGCATGAACATTTAAATAAAGGATTTTTCTAAACTGTAGTTATAATAAGAAAGTTGCTATAATGAAACATCGCTATATCATTTAAAAAGTAATTTTTTTGAACAATAAAAATTAAATTTTAGGTCCTGTTTATACAGAATAACACGAATTATATGTTTTGAAAATTTCATGAAAAAATATTAAGAAGTGTTTGAGATATCCTGCGCGTTATGCTCAAAAACGTCATTTGCAGAAAAAGGACTTCAAAATTTTAGAGACACCACTTCAGCTATTGAGCGGGTATAATTCTAAAAGCCATAAGCTCTGTTCTAATAGGAATTGCAAGGAAAAATTTACATCAAATTGTTCAGAAAAGATTGGAGTTTAACATCTAAAAAGTTTTAAATTTCGAAAATTTTGAAGCTTTAAGAGTCCTGAGACCCCTTAAGCAATCCCTTTACCATATACCTGTGCCAATAATTCTGGACATATAAGGTAAAATTTTGCTCAAAGCATATAAACAGGATAATAGTAAGTCTTAGTAATACATTTCATCTATGAGCATAGAAAGAATCGATAAATTTAAGAAGAATAGGTGTGTTTTTTTTTCTCTTTTTTTAAGACTTCAAATTCTTAAACATCTCCTCAAGCTTTTCTAACACCCCAAAAATATTAACTATTGCTCAAAAAGCCGAGAATTATTGTATAACAATGCTTGGTCTAATGAGTCGTTCTATTGGCTG
The DNA here is from genome assembly GCA_963932465.1 of Maratus speciosus. Classification (NCBI taxonomy): domain Eukaryota; kingdom Metazoa; phylum Arthropoda; class Arachnida; order Araneae; family Salticidae; genus Maratus; species Maratus speciosus. The sequence continues at coordinate 62,234,703 of OZ010788.1, forward strand.
TAAAACTAATTCTGCATGAACATTTAAATAAAAGATTTTTCTAAACTGTAGTTATAATAAGAAAGTTGCTATAAAGAAAAATCGCTATATCGAACGTCTATTGTAGATGTAGAGTTGCAAAAAATCCGCAGATTTTGAAGGACGAGAATACACCTGGGAATTTTGGGGAATGAACCCGAAATTTTGGGGGGTATTGGAAATTTTGAAGGAGTTTTGGAGGTAAACAAAACTAGTTATTTTTTTCAATTTGAAATTTTTGTTTTTAAGAAATTTCAGGTGTTTTTCTAAGAAATTTAAGATAAATTTTTCATTATTAATTCACGAAACTTATGATTTTGTGTTTTAAGTTTTTACAATTACTTAAAGCTGATTTGCTTTACATGAATGGCGATTGAAAATTTGGGAGATTTTGAATGTTTCTTTCAAAATTAAAATTATTTAATTTCTATTCGCTGTCATATATACATACTATTGTGGAATAATGTATATTAATTTTCTTGTGTGTTACATTGTATTTTTGCATTGATTTCTTTCAGTTTTCTTCATTTCCTTTTTTGTTTACAGTAGATAATTTGACGAACGTGGGTATTGTTTTTATTGTATTAACTTATTATATTGACTTGCATTGTTTTTATTTTATGGTGATTTTTTACAAAGATTTATTATTTTAATTGTGGATGATCTACTTTCATGTCAGGCAAGACGAATCTGTCATCTGCCTCTCTCACTTTCTACTTATCTACAGTGATAATTTAATTATTCTTACTTAATGTTTCTGCAGCTTAATCATACATTTCATTAGATTTCCTGTAAACTGTGCTATTTTTCTATATTTATTAATTCCATTGTTTAAAAAAAAATAAAAAATAAATAAATAAAAAAGCTTTCAATGACAAAAATTGAAATAAAAAAGAAATTTTTTAAAATAATAAATAAAAAATTTCGTGCCTAAAACTTTCTGAAACTCCCGGGAATTTACAAAATTTCCCTCCCAAAAAACACGGTTTATTCCCGGGAATAAACCCGGGTTTTTTTCAGCCTTTGCAACTCTATGTACTGTACATGTACAACGCTGTAAAACAAAAACGGACTGAAAAACGGATATTCTACTAGCAATCCAGATGCCAGTACTATTTCCGTATTTTTACGGAAATTTTCCCTTATAAATTACATAAAATGTTTCACTGTTCTGGATTTTACGGAGGAAATTTCTGTTAAAATACGTAAATAGTACTGGCGTCTCGATTGCCGGTAGAATATCCGTTTATTTATTTTATTTTTTTTTTCCACAGTGTACAGGGTTGTTCTTTGTTCAATGGAATTATAAATCCATCCTTATGTCAAAACCCTAATTTTTTTTATACAGCCCCTTCCCTTGAGATCCGCCCTTGCTGTTTTAATCATATATCTAAATTTGACCCAATGATTTTCGTATGCATAAAAAACATTTCGTTATTGTATGTGTTACAAGTAGCTAGGTATGAAGTTAAAAATAATTATTACTGCAAGACTTTTTTGCAAACATACGTTTATTCAAAAAAAATTTCAACTCCGAGTTCAGCTAATCAGCATTAAGAGTCATTGCATGAGCAAATCAGGCACAAAAAGAAAAAAGTTTCCATCACCATCTCAGAATTTCTTTTTTTTTTCTTGTGTTGCCTTGCCCAAGGAAAGAACAAATCTCAAACAGTTTTGTTATATCTCTTTTAGTTTTGTAGTTACGGGGGGTCAAAGTTCCCAAGACGAGGGGCGTAGAAAAATTTTGCGTCATTTTTGCCACTTTATTCTCTCAACTGTGACTGGCTCTGATGTGCTTCAGAGGTTTTTTGTTTTCTATCTCATACTATACCTTGAACATTAACATCTCAAATTGAAAATTCATTTGAAGATGGTCAGAGCCCCCAAATACCCCTAATTTCGTAAAAAATCAGTTTTTAAGAATGCTTTAAATCTTGGCTCTGATGTGATACAGAGAAAATTTTGGCACAATGTAATTAGACATTTTCATACAAAGTGAATTTAAGGTTAATATTTTTTGAAGGTCCCCAGAGCCATTCGATATGGGGGCCCAAACACGGACCTGAACTCTAATTTATGTAATTTCAAAGCATTGGTGTAGCTGGCTCTGATCTCCTACATGAAAAGTTTTTGCATAGAGTTGTAACATCGACATAATAGTTTCACATTATGAAAAAATATATTTTGAAGGTACCACCATGTTCAAGAAAAACACATTGAAGTACACAGGTTTTGGTGGGATAATTATGAGTTTGAAGCTCTTTTAAAAATATACATATAACTATCAAGTATTAGCTTAGTATTAAAAAAGTACTTTTAAATGCAATTTGTTTGAAAACTACAATTTATATTTGAGATATTAATTTTTTTGTAGTTTTAATGCCATTTCTGTAATGCTGGCAACTGATAATATAGGCTCAATATCAGCAACTACATACTGTTTGTCACCAGTCTGTAAAGAAAATTATATTTTTAAAACAGCTGAAAACAATGTAAGATGTAAGAGTTTTAAAACATTTTTTTTTAAATATCAGAACATGCTAAAATATTGATTACCTCTATATGTTGGCAATGAGCATAAAAATCATCTCTTAGAGGCTGAAAAGGCACATTCTTCACCATCTTCCTCCTCAGATTTCTCATCTTTATTTATTTTTTTAAGCTTTACAGTGACTAAAGAATGCCACTATTCATTCCTAAGTCAAGTATTCATCTGGATCAAAAAATTTCTTATTATGTATGGCCCGTTGTTCCCATCAGCTTATGTACAGAATCTGCTGTTAACTTGCTCTCACTTTTCTCAGCAATGTCATACAAAGACACATGTACAGCTATCTTCAGGACAGAGAAGTTGGACTCCTACTTTTTTTTTCTTTTTATCTTTATTAGTAATGGGAACAGTGCCTTCTTCAAAATCAGATATTATCACGAGGCCAGATCAAAAAGATGGATATATGTATTGTACTTCATGCCCTTTTCCTATTTCATATTACCTCTAAACAGTCATATGGTTTTCATGGTATTCAACGCTGTGGATGTTGTTAATCGCTGGTATATGTGTAGATATACCAGATAATATCAAATATTATATGCATTCTTTCAGCTTTTTGAGGGGACGGTGGAGCTTAAAATCCTTAAAAATAATTTTATTTTTATTTTTTGTAAATTTCAACTTAAATATTATTCAAGGGTACATTATATACATTATGGCATGCATTTATCACAAAAAAATTAAAAAAAAAAATTTATTTTTGAGAAAAAAGTGGAATTTTACGTGTCGTCTTAGAAATCTTCGAAATGCCCCATGCGTCTTCCATATCAATGAAAATCCCCAATATTTTTTATAAAAGTTTGGTTTATATATATAAATAAAATAGAGCATCGAATTTTATATATTTGAATTTAAAGGTAAAAAAAAAAAAAAAGAAAAAAGAAAAAAAAATCAAAATTTTTCAAAAAAAATTTTTTTTTAACCTTTAAATTCAAATATATAAAATTCGATGCTCTATTTTATTTCTATATATAAATCAAACTTTTATAAAAAATATTGGGGATTTTCATTGATATGGAACACAGGGGGCACTTCGAAGATTTCTAACACGACGCGTAAAATTCCATTTTTTTCTCAAAAATTAATTTTTTTTACATTTTTTTTATGATAAATGCATGCCATAATGCATATAATGTACCCTTGAATAATATTTAAGCTGAAATTTACAAAAAATAAAAAAAAATTAAAAAAAATTGAAATTTTGAAATTTTTTCAAAACAATTTCAAATTTTTTCATTTTTTTTAACCTTTAAATTCAAATATATAAAATTCGATGCTCTATTTTATTTCTATATATAAACCAAACTTTCATAAAAAATATTGGGGATTTTCATTGATATGGAAGACGCATGGGGCATTTCGAAGATTTCTAACACGACGCGTAAAATTCCATTTTTTTCTCAAAAATAATTTTTTTTAAATTTTTTGTGATAAATGCATGTTATAATGTATATAATGTACCCATGAATAATATTTAAGTTGAAATTTACAAAAATAAAAAAAATTATTTTTAAGGATTTTAAACTCCACCGTCCCCTTAATAGGAATTAAGTAAATGCAGACAAAATAAATCACACAAATGTTCTTTAAAACACATTTTCATAGCAGACGATAATCTTAGCATAGCATGTATTTTAATCAATTTTTTTTTAGTTATGAGAAAATGGCAACAAAAATATATAGTAATATACTATTTTACCTTTACTTTCTACAGAAATGGAGTACATCAGTTGCCAGCATTACAGAAATGGCATTCAAAACTACAAAAAAATTAATATCTCAAAAATAAATTGATGTAGTTTTCAAACAAATTGCATTTAAAAGTATAATTTTCTTTACAGACTGGTGAAAAAGCATATGTATTTGCTAATATTGAGCTTATATTATCAGTTGCCAGCATTACAGAAATGGCATTAAAACTGCAAAAAAATTAATATCTCAAAAATAAATTGTAGTTATCAAACAAATTGCATTTAAAAGTACTTTTTTAATACTAAGCTAATACTTGATAGTTATTTTTTTTTAAGAGAGCTTCAAACACACAATTACCCCACCAAAACCCGTGTACTTCATTGGATTTTCCTCGAAAATGGTGGTACCTTCAAAAAATATTTTTTCATAATATGAAACTACTATGTTGATGCTACAACTCCACGCAAAAAGTTTTCATGTAGGAGGTCAGAGCCAGCTACACCAATGCTTTGAAATTACATAAATTAGCGTTCAGGTCCGTGCTTGGGCCCCCACACCGAATGGCTCTGGGGACCTTCAAAAAATATTAAACTTAAATTCACTTTGTATGAAAATGTCTAACTACATTGTGCAAAAATTTTCTCTGTATCACATCAGAGCCAAGATTTAAAGCATTCTTAAAAACTGATTTTTTACGAAATTAGGGGTATTTGGGGGCGCCCTATTTGGGGGCTCTGACCATCTTCAAATGAATTTTCAATTTGAGATGTTAATGTTCAAGGTATAGTATCAGTTAGAAAACAAAAAATCTCTGAAGCACATCAGAGCCAGTCACAGTTGAGAGAGTAAAGTGGCAAAAATGACGCAAAAGTTTTCTATGCCCCTCGTCTAGGGAACTTTGACACCCTCTAACTCCAAAACTAAAAGAGATATAACAAAAATGTTTGAGATTTATTCTTTCCTTGGGCAAGGCAACACAAGAAATAAAAATAAAGAAATTCTGAGATGGTCATGGAAACCCCCTGTCTGATATTCTCATGCAATGACTCTTAAATATAAGACTAAAATGCATGCTATTTGCTAATAATCAAGAAACATAATTGTATCTGTACAATACTTGAATTTGAGTCCTCGTCGCTTAATTTTTTGAAATAGACTCATTTAGGTCTTTTATACATTTTTTTATTTTTATTAAATATGCCGCATGAAAAGAAACAAAATCCAAAATAAGTTAAATTTGCATCTATTTTGACAAGGTTTTTATGTAAATCTGCTTGAAAATTCAGCAGAAAAATGTTAATCATTAAAACATTTTATGGCAAACATTGTAACTGTCATGTGGCTGCTTAGAGTCTGTGACGCCTGTCAAAAGCTTTCACATCCTATGTTATCCAGTACTATAATTTTAAGCATCTTCTCAAAAGCGCTTTCATTTTTATTAATACCGAAAATGCATACTAAGACGAGCTGCTAGTTTTCATTTTTATTAGGAACAAGTTCTGAATTTTGAATTAAAATGAAAAGATATTACTACTGTTCAAAATGAGGAGCATTCCTATGTAATTTACTTGATAGAATGAAATTAAATGTTGTATTTTTGGATGCTTAACAGAAACTTTAATGTTTTTAAGTTATAATTATATAATGAAAAATTAGGATGACTTTAACTAATTTGGAATAACGAATTCCAACTAACACTCGCACACAATTTATTAAACCATTTTTAAAAGATCAAACATTAAATTCATAAATGTTTTGTAATAGATTTGCACTTCACCCTATTTTACTTTCTTCTATCTTTACAAGAAGAAATTATTGGATTTAGGAAAATTTTCGAATTCCGGTTTTCGACGAATTTATACTTTTTAGGGGTCAGAGAACCCGAAAAACATGTTTTTACAAAATGTCTGTCTGTGAGTTTGTCTGTCTGTCTGCGTGTCTCTTTGTGACACAAATATTGTGGGCGTCTATCACAAAAAATAATGCACGGGATTTAATAAAACTTTAGATTCACTTAGTCCCTGATATAAACTGGTGCTGATTAGTTTTGATGTAAATCACCCAACAGGTGGCGCTGCTATGAATTGCTGGTGGCGCTGCTATCACGATTTCATCAATAGCTATATCTCAAGAACTAATGCACGGATTTTTATAAAACTTCAGTTTCCGTTAGTCCTTGATATAATTTTGTACTTATTACTTTTTGGTGTAAATCGCCGTACAGATGGTGGTGCTATATGGCATTATTCATGATTATCGCAATAGTCCTATCTTAAGAACTAATGCGCGAATATTCATTAAACTTCGGATAGTTAGTCCATGATATAAATTAGTGATGTTTAGTTTTTGGTGTAAATCCTCCAACAGGGGGCGCTAACAGCACGCATTTGTCACGATTTCCGCAATAAATGTATCTCAAGAATTAATGCATGATTTTTCATCAAACTTCGGATTCAGTTAGCCCCTGATATAAATTGGTCCTGATTGGTCATGGGAGTAAATTGCTGAACAAGTGGCCTTTCTATGCAGTTTTTTTTTTCGATTTTCGCAATAGTTCAAAAACTAATGCCCGAATTTTCACCAAACTTCAGATTAAAATAGAAGTTGACATAAGTTTTTCCTTATTAGATTTCGATGTAAATTACCTAACCGATGGCGCTGATATACTTCATTTTTCAGGAAGTATTAACATGTTTAAGATAGAAGAAAGTTTTGGGATTGCCACGTCTGACTAGCTTAATACGTATAAACCAAAAAACTCTGAAAATAGTAATGTAACTAAATAAAAATGAAGTAAAAAGTAAAGATGAACCCTACATGCACTAATTAAATATGGATTATTCACAACATTATACATAAAAATTGTTCCTAACAAGATGGATTAATTAGAATTACACGCTATGAAAAAGAGAAAAAAAACCAATGTATACAGAAGTGCATATACCATTCATTAAATGACTTGCCGTTTGATGGTAGAAAAGCTTAGACATAAATTATTCTTGTTAGATAATGACATTTCATTTGCTCTTCCTATATCCTAACGATTGGAAATGATACATTTTATACAAAAAATATACAAAGTACATCCCCCGATGTAAAATATAATTTAAGTAGAAATTTGAAAGCAAAGGGATGTTTTGTTTAATTGTATCTGATATATAAAATTCCGAATCTTATTTCTTTCTTAGTTGCTCTATAATATATCAAACAAAATTATTCCAAAAGCATTGCCATCAAAGATTTTTATTTATTTACCAGCAAACCCCGCGGCTTTGCTCGCGTAATAGTTGAAATATTCCAAGTGATATTTGCATGACTATTTTTTATTAGAAGAACACTTTTTGAAATAACTCAAAGATTACAAATTAAGCCACAGTTTAACTAAAGTTAAACTTACTAAATAAAAGTACAATAGACAGAAATGAGATTTTAATTAATGAGAAGAGCTAAAACTAATTCCAATTAAATGATAATTTAGAAAGTATTTTGAGACTTTCATGCTCATTTGAGTATTCATTTGAAGTTTTGAATTTTTAAAAATCCATCTGAACACATTTACATCTTAAAATTAATTATCATGTCAAATTCCGAGCTTCTTGTCTGCAGGTGTTGGGCGCCGATAAGGATCGAACCGGAGACCCACGGTCAGACAGCGAGATCTTACGTGCCGAGCAAAAGGCTTAGCTCTATCGCTTCCTGCAAGAAACTCGTTTTACTGACCGCGCAAGATGGCGTCGCCACAGTACTCCACCCCCAGTGAGAAGAGCATCTCGTTGATGCTGTACGAGCGATGTGCACTCGTGTTGCGTTGGCGGTTGCCAGGTGATGCTGTCGTGCTGCCGTGCGCATGTGTGTGCCCCCGAAGATGCGCTGCGTGACAGGCTTTGTACTATGACAGTTGTCATAGGTTTTGCGTGCTGCGAGCGTTTCACAGGCTTTGTTGCTGGGGGTGTTTTCAGTGCTGCCATCTGTTGGTCTCGAAAGGAGATGATGATATTTGAGAAGGTGCGTGTTCGTTTGTCCAAGGTCACCAATGCAGGAGATGTGCGCCGATAAGGATCGAACCGGAGAACCCACGGTCAGAAAGCGAGATCTTACGTGCCGAGCAAAAGGCTAGCTCTATCACTTCCTGCGAGAAACTCGTTTTACTGACCGCGCAAGATGGCGTCGCCACATTGTCTAACAGTCTACCACCTCTCTGGTGTTAGTGGCGCCAACATAAAATGTCGAAACAAATGTCTCAAAAAATGTTGAAACAGAGACTGTCACGATTAATTTGGCAAAATTAACCTTAAAATCGGTTGGTATTTCCTAATATTCTATAGAAAACGAAATTTAGATGTTGTTAAAGGCTTTCTTGTTGTTCCTACCTTCCAGGTGGTAGTGTCACCGGCATAAAATATAGCCCGTATAGGATCAGGGAATTGATTCGCAACCAATAACTGCTGTAATCGGTTTATTATTTCCTGAGATCCCATAGAAATCGTAATTTAGGACACTTTTAGAATGCTTTTCTCTCTTTCTCTTCGCTTCACTCCTTTTTAATTTCGACTGTTCTTAGTGGACATTTATATTTTATAAGTAACTACCGTGCAATATTTAAAGTTTCTAGCCTCTTCCGTACCGCAGAAATCGCAATTCAGAAAGTTTTTTGCTCCTGTAACCCTCCACATAAAATATTGCTTATGTTTGAGCAGGTTCTATCACCATCAATTTGCAACTATTATGCTTGAAATCGGTTTCGTATTTCATACGATTGCATAAAAATCGTAATTTAGAACGCTTGTAGAACGCTTTTCGCGCACTTCATCCTTTTAAATTTCGAATTTTTTTTCGACAATCCTTAGAAAGTATTTGTATCTTTGAAATAATAACCATTCCAAATTTAAAATGTTAGATCCCCTCAATAACACAGAAAACGCAATTTAGAGAATTTTTTGCTCCTGTAACACCCAGGTGGTAGGGACAACAACGTAAAATATAGGCTATGTTGGAGCGGGGACTGTCACTATCAATTTGGAACCATTACTTCTGAAATCGATTTATATTTCCTGAGATTGCGTTGAAATCGCTATTTAGAACGTTTTTAGAACGCTTATCTTTCATTTTCACCCTTTTAAAGTTTCAAATTTTTAAGGAACTCTTCTCAGAGAGTATTTACATCTCATAAGTAATTACCATGCCAAATTTCAAGTTGCTAGCCCCTAGTATCACAATTTAGAAAGTTTTTAAAAGGTGGCAGTGACGCCGGCATGAAATAGATCCTAGGATCCTAGAGATTGCGTAAAAATCGCCATTTAGAACTCTTTTCGCGCATTTTCATCCCTTTTAGATTTCGAATTTTTTAAGAAATGTTATTAGAGATCATTTATATCTTATAAGTAACTACCATTCGAAATTCCATGTATCTGGGCCCTTCAATAACACAAAAATCGCAATTTCGAACGGTTTTCTGCTCCTTCACCCCCTTTAGGGGTAGTGGCACCGACATAAAATGTAACCTATATTGAAGCAAGGATTGTCACCATCATTTTGACACCATTATTTTTCAAATCGGTTTGGTACTTCTGGAGATTGCGTAAAAATCGCCATTTAGAACGCTTTTTAGAACGCTTTTTGCGCATTTTCACCCCTTTTAAATTTCAAATTTTTTAAGAAATGTTCTTAGAGATCATTTCTATCTAATAAGTAACTACCATGTCAAATTCCATGTATCTGGACTTCAGTAACACAAAAATTGCAATTTCGAATGTTTTTTTTGTTTTTTTTTTTTATCCTGCTCCCCCGTTAAGATTAGTGGCACCAGTGTTGCCAGATTGGGGGCTTTTTTGTCCCCAGATTGTTGATTGTCACCACTTTTCTGAAATAGAAATATTCGGCCTATTTAGAAATATATTGATAATTCTGAAAAATAAGGCGAATTATGCTATTTTAAAAAAATGGTCACAGTCAAATAATCTGAATTGAAAAAGCCCCCAATTTGGCAACACTGAGTGGCACCAACATAAAATGTAACCTATGTTGGAGTAAGGGTTGTCACCATCATTTTGACACCATTATTTTTTAAATCGGTTTGGTACTTACTGAAATTGCGTAAAAATCGCCATTTAGAACGTTTTTTAGAACGCTTTTTGCGCATTTTCAACCCTTTTAAATTTCGAATTTTTTAAGATATGTTCTTAGAGATAATTTATATTTAATAATTAACTACCATGTCAAATTCCATGTATCTGGAACCTTCAGTAACACAAAAATCGCAATTTCGAACATTTTTTGCTCCTTCACCCCCGTTAGGGGTAGTAGCACCGACATAAAATGTAGCCTATATTGGAGCAAGGATTGTCTCAATCATTTTGACACCATTATTTTTTAAATCGGTTTGGTACCTCTTGAGATTGCGTAAAAATCGCCGTTTAGAACGTTTTTTAGAACGCTTTTCGCGCATTTTCACCCCTTTTTAATTTCGATTTTTTAAAGAAATGTCCTTAGAGATCATAAGTATCTTATAAGTAACTACTATTCCAAATTTCATGTTTCTAGGCACTTCAGTAACTCAAAAATCGTATTTTTAGAACGTTTTTTGCTCCTACACCCCCTTTTGACCAGTGGCACGGATATAAGATATAGCCTATGTTCTAAGCTGGATTAACACCATCATTTTAACACCATTACTTTTGGAATCGGTTCGGTAGTTCCAGAGCTTACTTCCTACAAATAAACAATTTTTACCTCTTTATAATAGTACTAGCAGGCTATGCCCGCTGCGCTGGTCAGTATTTTCAAATGAACCTTGGATTAAATGAAATAAATTTGAACTTGTGTTTTAAACAATTTGGACCTTCAGCTGGACTTTGCTCATTGCTGAAAACGATGGGAACGCCATTGCAATATTATATTATCTTAAGCGTTGGACAAAATTTAGCTATTAACCAGCAATTCTTTTAGTTGATTTATAACAGTTCACTTTTGGTAGGGTAATGTGACCCTTATGACAACAGGAATTAAAATGGTTTCTGATCTGACATTACTAAATTAGAATCCATTAGTAGAATGATTGCAAAGATTGACCATTGAACACGAATAATGTTCAGGTGGTTCATTTTCGTTTGATAGTTCTTGAACTCCTATGATCTCAGATCGCGCAATATGTGATTCTGGTAGCTTAAATATAATCTCATTGAATGTTACGTTATATTTCTTAATAAACGTCCTCTGTGACAGATCTACTATTACTGTTTTCTCTCTTTGGATTCCAGCAGAGTAAATACCGTAAAAAAATGTATTGAACAATTTGTCGTCAAAAAAGAATGTTTATCTTTCATATTTCAAAGAAAAGTATAATATAAAAAAGTGAGTTTTTAGAGCTGAATTGTTTGAATAAAATTAAAATGACGTCATTTTCACTGCCTTTTCATTTTGTAGAGCATTTACAATCATGTAACCGTTTACACTTTATAAAACTTGATGACTTAATCTTGCAAAAAAATAAACCTCTTGCATCAAATAAAATCTTTCTAATCATCTGTAATCGACTGCATTGTGATGGTCTACGACAAACATTAAGACTGATGCAACAATATTGTTACACATTTACCAGAGTTAATGACAAAACAAACTTAATTACTCACCAAAATACGATCCAATAAATAATGTCGAAATATTCATGTCTTAAATAGACCTGACAATGATAAATAAAGTTAGTTATACAAAAATTTTAGCAATAAGCATATTGGTGAATACTTGAACCGAAGATTTATTTTGCATTTTTCTAAAGAGCATAATAACACACGGACAAATAAATAGGCTTGCTAATTCCTTTATAGTCAATAGTAAATTAATCTACCGTCTATTGTGTAAATAACTCAGATTATGAAAATAACTCTTAATTTGTTGCTAAGTTTAGCTGAAGCGACGAATTAAAAAAATAATATCTGAAATTAAATTCAGCAAGCAATTTCTGTTGCAAAATTTTGGCTTTTTTTTACAATAATAATAACGCATAATTGCAGAAATCTTCTTAAGAATCTTATTATATCCTAACTTTTAAAGCAGTGAATATTCCTATAGGTGAAATTGGCAATAGGTCCGACATCTTTAAAAAAAAAATAACATAATACGCAATTTCCCATTAATAAGTAATAATCTGAGTTCAAGGATATAAAAATGACATGCTTGAAGAAAACAAAACGGCATGTTTCCATAGTAATGGTATTCCATATTATGATAAAAAATATTTTAAATCTCTGAAATTAAATTATTCTAGCATAAGTGTGTATTTAGCAGACATGTACACTAAAATTTAAATACCTGCTACATAATTATAAATTTAACTGCTTTTTATATGAATTACATTAGAATATAAAAATTTACTCCAAAATCTTCTCCTACACATGAAAAAAAAAATGATTTCGACCTTCGCATGGCTGATTTCACGCTTCTGCCTTTGTGGCTTAAAATTGCATTGTTTGGCGACAACAGTAAATTCGATCTCCCAATTAAACAAATAACGTACAATTCGCAGTTAGAGTCATTTTTAAAAATAATTCTGCTAATTTCTCTTGTAAGAAACATAATGGGAAAATAGATAAAAATCAAAATAAAATTACTTAAAAAAAAGAAAAAGAAATTTATTCAGATTTTTTCTAATGAAATTTTTGAGAAGCATTTTTTCTTTAACCTGGCGCGCAAAAGATAAAAACGCCAAATATGGTATCAACTCAAAACTTCCTTAGTTAATTAAAAACAAATAATAATAATACTGAGATTTTATATAATTAAATTTTTGAGTTACATTTATTGGTACTACTTGATTAGGCATCGATGTCATATATGCAACACGTTGGCGCGATTTTTTCTGACGCCAATTTGGCGTAAACCTTGTTTTCGAATATCAATTACATATTTATTTTAAAAAAAGGGAATAGCAGTAAAAAAAATGTTTAATTAATAACTATAGAACAAAACAATTTGTATAATTTTTAAAAAGAAAATAAAAGTTAATAAATAATTTATTAATAAATAAACAACAACCTCCTGGTTAGCATATCAAGCAAAATAACGATACTTTGGAGCCACTTAAGTATCCCGGTGCGTATATGACATCTGTGTCCTTGATTATTCCGTCGAAAAAAACACTGTCGCCAAACTGTAAGGTTAAATGCCAATAATGGATGATCGTAAATGTCACATTCAGATGACATTAAATATGTTAAACGTGTTTGGCAGTCATCAATTCTTTTTAATTCGACGTTTTATTTGTAAATTGATTATTGTTTTCCTAATTTACATGTTCTTTCGTTATTTAAAATTACTGCAAAACTTGAAATTTATTTTCTTTAAGCCTATATTTAATGTTTACATAGATTTTATAGCTATATACGTCTACGTTTTTTGGCTAAATAAAGAGTATCAGGTTATCATACATTAGGCAGAAATGAGACTTAAATTAATAAAATGAAATAAAACTAAATAAATGATAATTTAGAAAATATTTTGAAACTTTTATGCTCAATTAATACGCTCATTTCAGTATTCATTTGAAGTTTTGAATTTTTTAGAAACCATCTTCTTACATCTTAAAATTAACCATCATGTCAAATTCTAAGTCCTACCCCCTCTCTCAACATAAAGGGCTATGTTGAAACAGGAACTGTCACCATTAATTTGCCAACATTAATTTTGAAATCGGTTTGTTATTTCCTAATATTCCACAGAAACGTAATTTAAAGAGCTTTTAAAGCCCTTTTTTAGAACGTTTGTTGTTCCTGTGAACGCCAGGTGGTAGAATCACCTGCATAAAATATAGCCTGTGTAGGATCAGAGACTGTTACCATTGATTCGCAACTATTACTTTTATAATTGGTTTATATTCCCTGAAATTGCATATAATCGTAATTTAGAATCTTTTAGAATGCTTTTCGCACCTCCCCTTCGCTTCACCCCTTTTTAATTCGAATTTATTTTCGACGTTCCTTCGAGGGCATTTATATTTTATAAGTAACTACCATGTCATATTTAAAGTTTCTAGCCTTTTCAGTATCACAAAATTCGGAATTTAGAAAGTTTTTAGCTCCTGCAACCCTCTGGTGGTAGTGGAACAGACATAAATATAGCTTATGTTTGAGCAGGTTCTATCACCAAAATTTTTCATCATTATTTTTTTAATCGGTTTGGTAATTTATAAGTTTGCTTAAGAATTGTAATTTATAACGCTTTTCACTCACTTCATTTTTTTAAATTTGGAATTTTCTTTCGACTGTTCCTAGGAAGCAGTTGTATCTTGTAAGTAAATACCATGCCATACTTCAAAGTGTTAGACACCTCAGTTGTGCAAAAAGCGCAAATTAGACCATGTTTTGCTTTTGCAACCGTCAGATGGTAGTGACAGCAACATAAAATATAACCTATGTTATAGTAGGGACTGTCACCATTGATTTGCAACCATTACTTTTGAAATAGCTTTGGTATTTCCTTAGATTGAGTAGAAATCGCAGTTTAGAACATTTTTAGAACGCTTTTCGCGCATTTTCACCCTATTTTAAATTTCCAATTCTTTCGAAACTGTTCTTAGAGATAATTTATAAGTAATAAATATGTACCTTGCCTAATTTTAAGTTGCTACCCCCTACCGATCACAAAATTCGAAATTTGGAACGCTTTTTTGCTCCTGCAACGTCTAGGTGACAGTGATACCGACTTAAAATAGCGTCTATGTTAGAGGAGAGGCTGGCAGCATCAATTTCTTACCATTACTTTTGAAATCAGTTTGATTCTTCCTGAGATATTGGTGACAAATCGGCATTTAGAACGCTCATTTTGCTCCTGCATCTCCTCTGGGGTAGTGAAACAGATATAAAATATAGCCTATCTTGGAGCAAGATCTGTCCCCATCATTTATACACCAAAATATTTGAAATCGGTTCAGTATTTCCTGAGATTGCTAGAAATCGCAATTTAGAACGTTTTTTATAACGCTTTTTGCGCATTTTCACCCCCCCCCGCCTTTTAAATTTCGACTTTTTTAGGAAATGTCCATAGAGATCATTGATATCTTATAACTAACTACCATTCTAAATTTCACGATTCAAGGCCCTTCCGTCACGCAAAAACTGATATTTAGAACGTTTTTCTCCTGCACCCCCTTTGGTGTTGTGTCACCGACATAAAACATAGCCTATGTTGGAGCAAGGGTTTTCACCATCATTTTGACGCCATTATTTTATTAATCGGTTTGGTATTTCATGAGATTGTGTAGAAATCACCATTTAGAACATTTTTAGAACGCTTTTCGCGCATTTTCATCCTTTTTAAATTTCGAATTGTTTAAGAACTGTTCTTAGAAATCATTTATATCTAATAAGTAGCTGATACTTCAAATTTCATATTTCTAGGCCCTTACACATAAACCGCATTTTTAAAACGTTTTTTGCTCCTACACCGCCTTTGGGGTAGTGGCACCGACATAAAATATAGCCTATGTTCTAAGGTGGACTAACACCATCATTTTGACACCAATATTTTTTAAATCGGTTTGGTATTTCCTGAGATTATGTAGAAACTACCATTTAGAACGTTTTTTAGAACGCTTTTTGTGCATTTTCACCCCTTTTAAATTTCGAATTGTTTAAGAACTGTTCTTAGACACCATTTATATCTTATAAGTAACTAATATTCCAAATTTCATATTTCTAGGTCCTTCAGTAACGCACAAATCGCATTTTTAGAACGTTTTTTGCTCCTGCACCCCCTTTCGGGTAGTGGCACCGACATAAAATATAGCCTATGTTCTAAGTTGGACTAACACCATCATTTTGATACCATTACTTTTGAAATCGGTTTGGTATTTCCTGAGATTATGTAGAAACTACCATTTAGAACGTTTTTTAGAACGCTTTTTGTGCATTTTCACCCCTTTTAAATTTCGAATTTTTTAAGAACTGTTCTTAGACACCATTTATATCTTATAAGTAACTAATATTCCAAATTTCATATTTCTAGGCCCTTCAGTAACGCAAAAATCGCCTTTTTAGAACATTTTTGGCTCCTGCACCCCCTTTCGGGTAGTGGCACCGACATAAAATATAGCCTATGTTCTAAGTTGGACTAACACCATCATTTTGATACCATTACTTTTGAAATCGGTTTGGTATTTCCTGAGATTATGTAGAAACTACCATTTAGAACGTTTTTTAGAACGCTTTTTGTGCATTTTCACCCCTTTCAAATTTCGAATTGTTTAAGAACTGTTCTTAGACACCATTTATATCTTATAAGTAACTAATATTCCAAATTTCATATTTCTAGGCCCTTCAGTAACGCAAAAATCGCATTTTTAGAACGTTTTTTGCTCCTGCACCCCCTTTCGGGTAGTGGCACCCACATAAAATATAGCCTATGTTCTAAGTTGGACTAACACCATCATTTTGATACCATTACTTTTGAAATCGGTTTGGTATTTCCTGAGATTATGTAGAAACTACCATTTAGAACGTTTTTTAGAACGCTTTTTGTGCATTTTCACCCCTTTTAAATTTCGAATTGTTTAAGAACTGTTCTTAGACACCATTTATATCTTATAAGTAACTAATATTCCAAATTTCATATTTCTAGGTCCTTCAGTAACGCAAAAATCGCATTTTTAGAACGTTTTTTGCTCCTGCACCCCGTTTCGGGTAGTGGCACCGACATAAAATATAGCCTATGTTCTAAGTTGGACTAACACCATCATTTTGATACCATTACTTTTGAAATCGGTTTGGTATTTCCTGAGATTATGTAGAAACTACCATTTAGAACGTTTTTAGAACGCTTTTTGTGCATTTTCACCCCTTTTAAATTTCGAATTTTTTAAGAACTGTTCTTAGACACCATTTATATCTTATAAGTAACTAATATTCCAAATTTCATATTTCTAGGCCCTTCAGTAACGCAAAAATCGCCTTTTTAGAACGTTTTTTGCTCCTGCACCCCTTTCGGGTAGTGGCACCGACATAAAATATAGCCTATGTTCTAAGTTGGACTAACACCATCATTTTGATACCATTACTTTTGAAATCGGTTTGGTATTTCCTGAGATTATGTAGAAACTACCATTTAGAACGTTTTTTAGAACGCTTTTTGTGCATTTTCACCCCTTTCAAATTTCGAATTGTTTAAGAACTGTTCTTAGACACCATTTATATCTTATAAGTAACTAATATTCCAAATTTCATATTTCTAGGCCCTTCAGAATTCAAAAATCGCCTTTTTAGAACGTTTTTTGCTCCTGCACCCCCTTTCGGGTAGTGGCACCGACATAAAATATAGCCTATGTTCTAAGTTGGACTAACACCATCATTTTGATACCATTACTTTTGAAATCGGTTTGGTATTTCCTGAGATTATGTAGAAACTACCATTTAGAACGTTTTTAGAACGCTTTTTGTGCATTTTCACCCCTTTTAAATTTCGAATTTTTTAAGAACTGTTCTTAGACACCATTTATATCTTATAAGTAACTAATATTCCAAATTTCATATTTCTAGGCCCTTCAGTAACGCAAAAATCGCCTTTTTAGAACGTTTTTTGCTCCTGCACCCCCTTTCGGGTAGTGGCACCGACATAAAATATAGCCTATGTTCTAAGTTGGACTAACACCATCATTTTGATACCATTACTTTTGAAATCGGTTTGGTATTTCCTGAGATTATGTAGAAACTACCATTTAGAACGTTTTTTAGAACGCTTTTTGTGCATTTTCACCCCTTTCAAATTTCGAATTGTTTAAGAACTGTTCTTAGACACCATTTATATCTTATAAGTAACTAATATTCCAAATTTCATATTTCTAGGCCCTTCAGAATTCAAAAATCGCCTTTTTAGAACGTTTTTTGCTCCTGCACCCCCTTTGGTGTAGTGGCACCGACATAAGATATAGCCTATGTTCTAAGTTGGGCGAACACTATCATTTTGATACCATTACTTTTGGAATCGGTTCGGTAGTTCCTGAGCTTACCTCCGACAAATAAACAATTTTTCCCTCTTTATAATAGGAGTATAGACTAGCAAACCCCGCGGCTTTGCTCGCGTAATATTTGAAATAAGCCAAGTGATATTTATATGTCTAATTTTTATTAAAAGGTACTAACTAAATTTTTATTTTATTAAAAGGTAATATTTTATTTTATTAAAAGTTTTTTCTATTAAAAGGTACTTATTACTTTTAGGAATAATTAAAAAATTACTATTTAAAACACAGTTTGATTAAACATCATTATTACACCGCATTAGGCAATGAAATAAAACTAAATAAATGATAATTTAGAAAATATTTTGAAACTTTTGTGCTCAATTAATACTCTCATTTCAGTATTCATTTGAAGTTTTGAATTTTTTAGAAACCATCTTCTTACATCTTAAAATTAACCATCATGTCAAATTCCAAGTCCTATCACCTCTCTCAATATGAAGGGCTGTGTTGAAACAGGAACTGTCACCATTAATTTGCCAACATTAATTTTGAAATCGGTTTGTTATTTCCTAATATTCCACAGAAACGTAATTTAAAAAGCTTTTAAAGCCGTTTTCTAGAACGTTTGTTGTTCCTGTGAACCCCAAGTGGTAGAATCACCGGCATAAAATATAGCCTGTGTAGGATCAGAGACTGTTACCATTGATTCGCAACTATTACTTTTATAATCGGTTTATATTCCCTGAAATTGCATAGAATCGTAATTTAAAACTTTTTTAGAATGCTTTTCGCATCTCTCCTTCGCTTCACCCCTTTTTAATTCGAATTTATTTTCGACGTTCCTTCGAGGGCATTTATATTTTATAAGTAACTACCATGTCATATTTAAAGATTCAAGCCTTTTCAATATCACAGAAAACGCTATTTAGAAAGTTTTTAGCTCCTTCAACCCTCTGGTGGTGTGGAACAAACATAAAATATAGCTTATGTTTGAGCAGGTTCTATCACCAAAATTTGTCATCATTATTTTTTTAATTGGTTTGGTAATTTATAAGTTTGCTTAAAAAGTGTAATTTATAACGCTTTTCACTCACTTCATTTTTTTAAATTTGGAATTTTCTTTCGACTGTTCTTAGAAAGCAGTTGCATCTTGTAAGTAAATACCATGCCATACTTCAAAGTGTTAGACCCCTCAGTTGTGCAAAAAACGCAAATTAGAACATGTTTTGCTTTTGCAACCCTCAGATGGTAGTGAAAGCAACATAAAATATAACCTATGTTATAGCAGGGACTGTCACCATTGATTTGCAACCACGACTTTTGAAATAGCTTTGGTATTTCCTTAGATTGAGTAGAAATCGCAATTTAAAACGTTTTTAGGACGCTTTTCGCGCATTTTCACCCCATTTTAAATTTCCATTTTTTTTAAACTGTTCTTAAATATCATTTATATCTAATAAATATGCACCTTGCCTAATTTTAAGTTGCTAGCCCCTACCGATCACAAAAAACGAAATTTAGAACGTTTTTTTTGCTCCTGCAACGTCTTGGTGATAGTGATACCGACACAAAATAGCGTCTATGTTATAGCAGAAGCTGTCAGCATCAATTTCCTACCATTACGTTGGAAATCAGATTCATTCTTCCTGAGATATTGCCGACAAATCGGCATTTAGAAAGTTTTCAGAACGCTTTTCGCGCATTTTGCTCCTGCATCTCCTCTGGGGTAGTGGAAACAGATATAAAATATAGCCTATCTTGGAGCAAGATCTGTCACTATCATTTTTACACCATTTTATTTGAAATCGGTTCAGTACTTCCTGAGATTGCATAGAAATCGCTATTTAGAATTTTTTGCAACGCTTTTTGCGCATTTTGACCCCCTTTTAAATTTCGATTTTTTTAGAAAATGTCCTTAGAGATCATTGAGTTATATTGTTATATTGTTAGTTATAACTAACATATAACTAACTTATAACTAACATAGTTATATTGTTAGTTATAACAGATCATTGATATCTTATAACTAACTACCATTCCAAATTTCACGATTCTAGGCCCTTCCGTAACGCAAAAGCCGCAATTTAGAACGTTTTTCTCCTGCACCCCCTTTGGGGTAGTGGCACCGACATAAAACATCGCCATATGTTGGAGCAAGGGTTGTCACCATCATTTTGACGCCATTATTTTTTAGATCGGTTTGGTATTTCCTGAGATTGTGTAGAAACCACCATTAGAACGTTTTTTAGAACGCTTTTCGCGCATTTTCGCCCCTTTGAAATTTCGAATTGTTTAAGAACTGTTCTTAGAAATCCTTTATATCTAATAAGTAGCTAATATTTCAAATTTCATATTTCTAGGCCCTTCGGTAACGCAAAAATCGCATTTTTAGAACTTTTTTGCTCCTGCACGTCTTTCGGGTAGTGGCACCGACATAAAACATAGCCTATGTTGAAGCAAGGGTTGTCACCGTCATTTTGACACCCTTATTTTGACACCATTATTTTTTTAAATCGGTTTGGTATTTCCTGAGATTGTGTAGAAACCACCATTTAGAACGTTTTTAAGAACGATTTTCGCGCATTTTCACCCCTTTCAAAATTTGAATTGTTTAAGAACTGTTCTTAGAAATCCTTTATATCTAATAAGTAGCTAATATTTCAAATTTCATATTTCTAGGCCCTTCAGTAACACATAGATCGCATTTTTAGAACTTTTTTGCTCCTGCACCCCATTTGGGGTAGTGACACCGTCATAAAACATAGCCTATCTTGGAGAAAGCGTTGTCACCATCATTTTGACACCAATATTTTTTAAATCAGTTTGGTATTTCCTGAGATTGTGTAGAAACTACAATCTAGAACGTTTTTTAGAACGCTTTTTGTGCATTTTCACCGCTTTTAAATTTCGAATTGTTTAAGAACTGTTCTTAGACATCATTTATATCTTATAAGTAACTAATATTCAAAATTTTATATTTCTAGGTCCTTATGTAACGCTAAAATCGCATTTTTAGAACGTTTTTTGGTCCTACACCCCCTTTGGAGAAGTGACACCGACATAAAACACATCTTATCTTGGAGCAAGCGTTGTCACCATCATTATGACACCAATATTTTTTAAATCGGTTTGGTATTTCTGAAATTGTGTAGAAACTACCATTTAGAACGTTTTTTAGAACGCTTTTTGTGCATTTTCACCACTTTTATATTTCGAATTGTTTAAGAACTGTTCTTAGACATCATTTATATCTTATAAGTAACTAATATTCAAAATTTTATATTTCTAGGTCCTTATGTAACGCTAAAATCGCATTTTTAGAACGTTTTTTGCTCCTACACCCCCTTTGGGGTAGTGACACCGACATAAAACACATCCTATCTTGGAGCAAGCGTTGTCACCATCATTATCACACCAATATTTTTTAAATCAGTTTGGTATTTCCTGAGATTGTGTAGAAACCTCCATTTAGAACGTTTTTTAGAACGATTTTCGCGCATTTTCACCTCTTTCAAATTTCGAATTGTTTAAGAACTGTTCTTAGAAATCCTTTATATGTTATAAGTAACTAATATTCAAAATTTTATATTTCTAGGCCCTTCAGTAACGTTAAAATCGCATTTTTAGAACGCTTTTTGCTCCTACACCCCCTTTGGGGTAGTGACACCGACATAAAACACATCCTATCTTGGAGCAAGCGTTGTCACCATCCTTATCACACGAATATTTTTTAAATCGGTTTGGTATTTCCTCAGATTGTGTAGAAACCTCCATTTAGAACGTTTTTTAGAACGATTTTCGCGCATTTTCACCTCTTTCAAATTTCGAATTGTTTAAGAACTGTTCTTAGAAATCCTTTATATGTTATAAGTAACTAATATTCAAAATTTTATATTTCTAGGCCCTTCAGTAACGTTAAAATCGCATTTTTAGAACGTTTTTTGCTCCTACACCCCTTCGGGGTAGTGCCACCGACATAAGATATAGCCTATGTTCAAAGGTCGACTAACACCATCATTTTGATACCATTACTTTTGGAATCGGTTCGGTAGTTCCAGAGCTTACCTCCTACAAATAAACAATTTTTTCCTCTTTATAATAGGAGTATAGACTAGCAAACCCCGCGGCTTTGCTCGCGTAATATTTGAAATATGCCAAGTGATATTTATAGCTCTAATTTTTATTAAAAGGTACTAACTAAATTTTTATTTTATTAAAAGGTAATATTTTATTTCATTAAAAGTTTTTTCTATTAAAAGGTACTTATTACTTTTAGAAATAATTCAAAAATTACTATTTAAAACACAGTTTGATTAAACATCATTATTACACTGCATTAGGCAGAAATGAGACTTATATTAATAAAACGAAATAAAACTAAATAAATGATAATTTAGAAAATATTTTGAAACTTTTATGCTCAATTAATACGCTCATTTCAGTATTCATTTGAAGTTTTGAATTTTTTAGAAATCATCTTCTTACGTCTTAAAATTAAGCATCATGTCAAATTCCAAGTCCTACTTCCTCTCTCAACATAAAGGGCTATGTTGAAACAGGAACTGTCACCATTAATTTGCCAATATTAATTTTGAAATCGGTTTGTTATTTCCTAATATTCCACAGAAGCGTAATTTAAAAAGCTTTTAAAGCCCTTTTTTAGAACGTTTGTTGTTCCTGTGAACCCCAGGAGGTAGAATCACCGGCATAAAATATAGCCTGTGTAGGATCAGAAACTGTTACCATTGATTCGCAACTATTACTTTTATAATCGGTTTATATTCCCTGAAATTGCATAGAATCGTAATTTAGAACTTTTTTAGAATACTCTTTGCACCTCCCCTTCGCTTTACTCCTTTTTAATTCGAATTTATTTTCAACGTTCCTTCGAGGGCATTTATATTTTATGAGTAACTACCATGTCATATTTAAAGTTTCTAGCCTTTTCAGTATCACAGAAATCGCAATTTAGAAAGTTTTTAGCTCCTGCAACCCTCTGGTGGAAGTGGAACAGACATGAAATATAGCTTATGTTTGAGCAAGTTCTATCACCAAATTTTGTCATCATTATTTTTTTAATCGGTTTGGTAATTTATAAGTTTGCTCAAAAATTGTAATTTATAACGCTTTTCATTCACTTAATTTTTTTTAATTTGGAATTTTCTTTCGACTGTTCTTAGAAAGCAGTTGCATCTTGTAAGTAAATACCATGCCATACTTCAAAGTGTTAGACCCCTCAGTTGTGCAAAAAACGCACATTAGAACATGTTTTGCTTTTGCAACCCTCAGATCGTAGTGACAACAAAATAAAATATAACCTATGTTATAACAGGGACTGTCACCATTGATTTGCAACCATTACTTTTGAAATAGCTTTCGTATTTCCTTAGATTGAGTAGAAATCACAATTTAGAACGTTTTTAGGACGCTTTTCACGCATTTTCACCCCTTTTTTTAATTTCCATTTTTTTCGAAACTGTTCTTACAGATCATTTATATCTAATAAGTATGTACCTTGCCTAATTTTAAGATGCTAGCCCCTACCGATCACAAAAATCGAAATTTAGAACGCTTTTTTGCTCCTGCAACGTCTTGGTGATAGTGATACCGACATAAAATAGCGTCTAGAGCAGAGGCAGTCAGCATAATTTCCTACCATTACGTTTGAAATCAGATTCATTCTTCCTGAGATATTGCCGGCAAATCGGCATTTAGAACGTTTTTAGAACGCTTTTCGCGCATTTTGCTCCTGCATCTCCTCTGGGGTAGTGGAAACAGATATAAAATATAGCCTATCTTGGAGCAAGATCAGTCACCATCATTTTTACACCATTATATTTGAAATCGGTTCAGAACTTCCTGAGATTGCATAGAAATCGCAATTTAGAAAGTTTTTTTACAACGCTTTTTGCGCATTTTGATTCCCTTTTAAATTTCGATTTTTTGGGGAAATTTCCTTGGAGATCATTGATATCTTATAACTAACTACCATTCCAAATTTCACGATTCTAGGCCCTTTCGTAATGCAAAAGCCGCAATTTAGATAACGTTTTTCTCCTGCACCCCCTTTGTGGTAGTGGCACCGACATAAAACATCGCCTATGTTGGAGCAAGGGTTTTCACCATCATTTTGACGTCATTATTTTTTAGATCGGTTTGGTATTTCCTGAGATTGTGTAAAAACCACCATTAGAACGTTTTTTAGAACGCTTTCCGCGCATTTTCACCTCTTTTAAATTTCGAATTGTTTAAGAACTGTTCTTAGAAATCCTTTATATCTAATAAGTAGCTAATATTTCAAATTTCATATTTCTAGGCCCTTCCGTAACGCAAAAATCGCATTTTTAGAACATTTTTGGCTCCTGCACCCCCTTTCGGGTAGTGGCACCGACATAAAACATAGCCTATGTTGGAGCAAGGGTTGTCATCGTCATTTTGACACCCTTATTTTGACACCATTATTTTTTAAATCGGTTTGGTATTTCCTGAGATTGTATAGAGACCACCATTTAGAACGTTTTTTAGAACGATTTTCGCGCATTTTCACCCCTTTCAAATTTCGAATTGTTTAAGAACTGTTCTTAGAAATCCTTTATATCTAATAAGTAGCTAATATTTCAAATTTCATATTTCTAGGCCCTTCAGTAACACATAAATCGCATTTTTAGAACTTTTTTTGCTCCTGCACCCCCTTTGGGGTAATGACACCGACATAAAACATAGCCTATCTAGGAGCAAGCGTTGTCACCATCATTTTGACACAAATATTTTTTAAATCGGTTTGGTATTTCCTAAGATTGTGTAGAAACTACCATTTAGAACGTTTTTTAGAACGCTCTTTGTGCATTTTCACCACTTTTGAATTTCGAATTGTTTAAGAACTGTTCTTAGACATCATTTATATCTTAAGAGTAACTAATATTCAAATTTTCATAATTCTAGGCCCTTCAGTAACGCTAAAATCGCATTTTTAGAACGTTTTTTTCTCCTACACCCCCTTTGGTGTAGTTTCACCGACATAAGATATAGCCTATGTTCTAAGTTGGACTAACACCATCATTTTGATACCATTACCTTTGGAATCGGTTCAGTAGTTCCAGAGCTTACCTCCGACAAATAAACAATTTTTTCCTCTTTATAATAAGAAGTAAAGTATAGATGAAGTATGGATAAAGAAATATTCTTTGAACTAAAGTCATCCTTTTGGCCTGATACAGCTTTGTCACAATACAAATAAAAAAAAACTCAAGATTATATGTATTCACAAAAGCTATTTTTATAGCATAAAGGCGAAAATGTAACAAAATTGCCGCAACGTAGGTGTATCAATTTTTTTTTTTTTTTAACTGAGCATAATACCTCACAAAAGTAACTAAAAAGAAAAAAAATGCTAACCCGTTTAAAGAGGGATACGCAAATATTTGACAAAAAAGATACAAAACTAGGGCTAAGAGCTTTTGCACAAATGGTTAATAATGGTGATATGTAGTTTCTAAAGAACTATTTGCAACGTGTCATGAATATTTTAGTTTCAATTATTTATGTATGTAAAAAAAAAAAAAAAAAAAAAAAAACTAAGTTTAATTTTGATCTGTGGTTTATTGTTGTAAAAGTGCTCCATCAATTTGTGCAGAATTTCATTTATAACATGTTGCATTCTGTTAAAAATGTATAAAAATGGTAATTTATTGGCCGACTTAAAACTTACTTTGTAAATTTTAAATATGTTGACTGTAAAGCTCTTGATTGAATTGTTACAGAACTGAATATTTTTATATTCCTTTTTTTAAGGGGGAAGTGTGGTTGTAGATTACGCAAATTTATTTATTTTATTCGACATGTTATTTTACCTTGTCGAGTCAGAACTTAAAACGCCCCCAGCAAACCTAAAGTTGGAGAGGTTACTATAGTATTGCATTCTGCCTTTTAATATTATTTCTGTCTCAACTGCGACTGAAGTCAAGAAATTCACTGAGCGAGCATGGTGCATGTGAAATACAAGGATGTTGAGCTGACCTTTCGTGCAATTGCTCGTTATCTGATAGGAAGTTTTATGGCACACCCTTAAGCCCTAACAAACAAGAAAGTAGTCATAACACAAAAAAATAACTAGTCGGATGTACCAATCCCAAAACTTTCTTCTATCTCATACATGTAATACTTCAAAATTCGCTATCACACTGCCAAAATTAAATGGCAATCTATGCATTTCATGAGGATTCTAAAGATATGAAATTCCGTGCATTAGTTCTTGAGATATGACTATCGCTGAAATCGTCTAAATCCAGCAAAATGCTGCCTAGCACCGCCATCTATTAGATGATTTATACCAAATCCTAATCTGCAACAATTTATGTCAGCGTCTGACTGAATCTGAAGTTTGGAGAAAATCCGTGCATTAGTTTTTGAGATAGAGCTATAGCGAAAATCGTGAAAATTCCTGCATAGCAGCGGGGACACCTATTGGGTGATTAACACCAAAACCTAATAAAAAACAACCTGTGTCAACATACAACTAAATCTGAAGTTAGATGAAAATTCGTCCATTAGTTCTATAGATAGAGCTATTGAGGCAATCGTGAAAAAGGCAGCACAGAAGCGCCACCTGTTGGGCGATTTACACCAACACATAATCAGTAGCAAGTCATATCAAGGACTAACTGAATCGGAAGTTTGATGAAAATCCGTGCGTTAGTTCTTAAGATCTAGTTCTATTGGGGAAATCGTGTAAATCCTACAAAATTCATCATAACAGCGCCACCTGTTGGGCGATTTACACCAAAACGTAATCAGCATCAATTCATATCAAGGACTAACTAAATCTGAAGTTTGATCAAAATCCGTGCATTAGTTCTTGAGATAGAGGTATTGTGAAAATCGTGAAAAATGCAGCATAGCAGCGTCACCTGTTGAGCGATTTACACCAAAAACTAATCAGCATCAATTTGTATTAGGGACTCACTGAATATGAATTTCTATTAAATTCCGTGCATTAGTTCTTGAGATAGACCGCCCACAAAATTTGTGTCACATACACACAGACAGACAGACTCACAGACAGACATTTTGTAAAAACATGTTTTTTGGAATCTCTGACCCCTAAAACGTGTAAATCCGTCGAAAACAGGAATTCGAAAATTTTCATGAATCCAATACTTTCTTCTTGTAAAGATAGAAGAAAGTAAAAATAACAACAATTTATTTACAGCATAGGATGGGTGAGTGGATCGGGCATTTTTAAAAGAACGATGATTGAAATAAAGTACAAGACGCTAAACGATAAAGCGAGAGTTTGCTATCTTCAAGAAATTCTCTAAATTCTATCACTAAGTCCAAAAAAAATGGCTGTATTGATGTTTTACATGAACGTAAGGATAGTTCACTTCTTCTTTATGAAAAACTCCCTAGGAGTATAAGCTAGCAGTATAAACTACCACTGAAAAAACAATAAGTTTCAATATACAATAGTACAATAGCTTTAAAAAGGGAACTCCGTAGATTCCAAGTTTTTAGGGTTTCGTTCATCTGACGAAACCCTATTCGTCTCGCTCCTCTGTCTGTCCGTCCGTCTGTCTGTCACAGAGCCCGTTCTCAGAAACTATATATGTTGGAGACTTGAAATTTTGCATACTTATAGCTGGACATCTCAGGTCAAAGGACAAATCATAAAATTTTATACCACAATTTCTACCACTTATATATTTTAAGCCATTATTTCTAAGAGAGCCCCTAATTAAGTTGGAGACATGAATTTTTGCATACGTATAGCTGAATACCCCAGACCGCACGACAAATCATAAACTTTTCAAAAAGTCTTATATTATTTACTCCTCCGGGCTCTAACTTGTGTATTTTAAGCAATTTTTCTAACCTCCGCCTTTTTTACCGGGAAGCACCTTTCCAACTTTTGCCGACACCCCTTAGACCATTCTTTCATATTATGAACCATAGCCTTACATATTTTAATTCCACTTTTTACCGCCAGGTACGCCTACTTATCTCGGGTGCTATGGGCCCAATCCCCTCGACTAATATATCTACGGATAGTGTGTAAAACGGAGTTTCGTTCGGATAGAGGTTTGTTTAGAATAGAGTGCGCCCCTGGTTGCGAAATGTGGAACTAACAGATTTTTCAAAAGGATAAAGTGTTTTGAAAGAAATATTAAACGAAACTCTCTGTGCGATCTGTGATCACACTTACCCACTTGTTTTTATTTGAAATACCAAGTTCTAATGCTTACCAAGCTGTTGAATCTCCCAGGTGAAGGTACAACTCCCAAAAAACTCTCAAAATAGACACTAGCTATTCATCACGTGGCAAATTTTACCTTCAAAATCCGGAAGCGATGGAACTCCTGTTTGATTCTGCACAACATAAGAAATGTGAACACATCTAATAGATACACTTCTACCAAAGTATTTATAGACGCAGATCAGAGACACCAGAATACATTAACGGAGGAATTAAAAAAAATAATTTAGTTAGAAATTATTATTTTTTATTTATTTCATTTATTTATTTAAAAAATATATATTAGAAATGAACTTCTTTGTCTCATGAATTAACTTACAAAAAAATTTGTTTATACATGACAACAAATTTTGCACATAAATACAATGTTTATTATTCTAGTTTGTTATAACGTGAAGTATAGAGTATTTTTTAAGGACTTAAAAGAATTAGCTTTGGCGTATTTCATATGTGTTGTTCTATCGGACATCACGGTTAAAATAATTTTCATAATGATACTGTTTGAAGTCATTCATGCATTATCAATGCTATTTTTCATCTTATAAGCTTAAAATAATGAAACAATATACACTTTTAAAACATAATGAATAGTTTCTGGAATCACAGTTATTTTTTAAAGGTTAAAATAAAGTACCTATTCGACCGTGGCAAAACTTTATTCTTTACATAAAAAGGTTATCAATTCTCCATTAATCTGTTCATAATTGAATTAAAAATATAGCAGAAAATTTTCTAAAATGTAATATAATTAGTAAGTACATCATGATGTTTAATTATTATAAAATAAAATATTTTAAATTATAATTTAAAATTAAAGTGTAGATCTTTAATATAAAGATTCTAAAACAGATTTTATCATAAGATTACTTTACTTACCCATCATACGTAATATAGGTATTAAGTCTTGTAATCGTTTTAAAAATCGGAAAAAAATTTGACGGATTTACACATTTCAGACACTGGAGATTCTAAAAAACATATTTTTAGAAAAAAAAATTGTCCGTCCGTCTGTATGTCTGTGTGTCTGTAATCGCTCTATCTCCCGAACAAATTGAGATAGAGACTTGAAATTCGGTGTGTACTTAGAGAGTAATAATGGAAAGAAGCCTATTGAATATCAGTAACCTCGATTAACCGGAACTATTTTTTTCGGACTCTTGAAATATTCGTTCTGATAAAAGGTATACAAAAATTTTCGAAATTGTTTATTTTAAGGAGTGAATATAAAAGTCAATAAAAAACCATAAATTGTGCATCATGAATGAACTCGATCGGATAATTAGTTGCCGAGATATTTGTAATTCTATTTTTAACACTCTTCGATTTTTCATTACCCTGTATTTCATTCAAATTTCAATTCAAATATATATTTTAATTGGAAATGAGACGCTTAATCCGACGCAGTAAACTGTTAGTTAATAGGATTTTAATTTTTCGAGTTATAAGGATGTTTCTTTTACGCAATTCGGTACTACTCGATTATCCCGACAACCAAAAAACTATCGCCAAACTATAAGATTAAATGCCAATAATGGCTTATCGTAAATGTCAAGCATTTAATGCATCTCCATACCTATAAGGGGCTTACCATAGGGGAGACCCTGTTCTGTCGCCAAATACCGCCAAGTTTGTCGCCAACTTGGCGGTATATCGCCAAATTTGGCGGCCAAAAGTGACGCCAAATTGGCGGTATCTCTAATATTTCGCCAAATTCCCGTAGACTTCCATTGTAAACCAATAGCTTTTACTTGCTTACAGAAAATCAACAAATTGAGATATTTTAATGCAACAAAAAGTAATATTAGCTTAAGGGGTTATATTAATTATATTTAAGGAAAACCAAATAAATTAAATTATGAATAAAAGTAACATGGTATAATGTTTAGCAAATATTACATATTTTATTTTCATATTTTATATTATCTATATCCATGATGAGTAAAAATATTACGGTGGCTCCCAACGACTAGTTTTTATTTTTCCTCGATAACAACTTAAATGTTACTATTTCTATGACTTTATATTTAATGAAATGTGCTACAAAGAAATCATTGTTGTAAAATTGTAACAAAGAATTATTAAACTGTTTTGATTTAATAAATAAAATCATAAGACGAAACTCAATATGAAAGTAGAAGAAGCAGTGCTTTAAGTCCAATCCAAGGTACTGCTGCCTCTACTTTCAGCTACCTTAATAATTTAGACTCTCCCGTTTCAAACGAAGCGACGCATTTGTATGAATGGAACTGCAATTAATAATAAAAATATTCTCTGACGATGGGCGCGGGAATTACAGGCCATAAGTACTAAGAAATTTTAAATAAAATGCATATTTTTTTTTAATTGTAACATCTATATTATTATTATTTTGTCGCATTTTAAATCTTTATCTACTGAATTATGAATTCATGAAAATTTTGTCTTTTAAATCATTTTTCGTGAATTGTTTAAACTACATTAGAAGATTTACATATTCATTAAATAAATTTCAGAAGGATTTTAGGAGGATTGAAGGATTTAGAAGGATTAATTAACTTTGAATTTATAGGGATTTTGTGCAATATTTATAGCCCCACGGAAATCTTTTATTTTAAATATTTTTCTCAGTATTTTTTAGAATTATGAAATAAAGAAGTATAGAAATATTTCCGAATTGAAAAATCCCCCCGCCCCCTCTCCCAACGGCATCATTCTAAACTTTATTGTAACTAATGGATGTATTAAATGAATTTTATAACAAGTCATTTTAATGGTACTTATAGATACCGTCAGTATATAAAGGATTAAATAAAACAGTGAGCTTTTTAAAGTTCATATTGTGCATTTTGTGATTTTAATTTATCTTTTATTTGTGTTGCAAGTTATTTATCGTTTTAGTAAATAAAATACATTTTCTCCTTATTATTTGTTTCGTTATTGAATGATTTTTAATCGCTCTTATATTATACTATTTTTCTAATGAAAGGAAAGAAAAAAATGCCATAAAAGCACCAAAGGTAACTCCATTAATTATCATTTTCAGTTAAATTTCTGACTGTTAATGTCATAAAGTTTGGATGTTCCATTACGCATGAAACACGAAAATAAACTCGTTACATTACGACGTATTGTAATTGTAAGTTAACAATTATGTATTTATGTGCCTTTAACATCACTTAATTACGTGACTAATTAACAAAGTTTCCTGGATCCTAGAAAGCTATTCACTAAATGAGTGTTTAATAAATTTAAATTATCTACTTTCTTAATAACAAGAAAAAAATCTCTTTGTGAATATTTTGAAGCACATTACTTTTGACATATTGAAGAAATAACAAGCTAAGTGAAATTACTTGCTTGCATTACATAGCCATACACTAATAATGTATCTCACATATAAAAATGTCAAATCAAGTTAGGACAAAAACATAATAAAGCACTTCATGTTCTTTCTGTTATGCAATTTCATCAGAAAATTCGTATCTTAATTTTTAATAGTGAATATTTAGTGATAAAGTTATTGGAAGCTTATTCAAAGCGTTCGAAAGCAATCGAATTTTCGGAATTCATAATTTTTTTTATAGCATTGAGGAATGTTTGAAAAAAATAATAATTCATGCTTTAAGATAATTTCAGATAATTTTCTTTTATAAAAGAAATACGTTAATGTTAAAAAAAAAAAAAAAAAAAAAAAAAAAAATCTTACTTAGTAATTGTACTTTTCCATCTATAATACAGTTTGCATGATGTTTTATCATATAATAGTAATATTAAATAGATTGATCTGTATAACGTCTAAATGCAAATAATCATATACTCTGTAATTATGTAAATATACAATAATCTTTAAAATATCATGTACATGTTGCAAATAAAAAATGTAACGTGTTTTCCAAGGGATTATTTTAAAAGTATAGAAAAATTATTTTGTCTGTTTAAAAAAAAGATAGAATTGTGTTATCATTTTTGAGGCGGAAAATTAAAAAAAATTGAAGAACTATTGATAAATTTTGAATAAAGAAATTTAGCCTATTTAAAGTATAATATTCATTTCAAAGTTTTTTCTTAAAAAACAATTGCTTCTGTTCGTATAAAAGTAAATAATTCCTCCATTGACTCTGATCGAAAACAAGCTTTTAACATTTTCTTTCCAGAGATTACATCTGCGCCAATAATGGATTCTAAATTTTGTTTCAATTATCGTAAATTTATGTATAATCCTCGTGCACTGCTGTTTCTGTGTTATGACCGTTTCACAGAAACGGCATATTAGGCTTGTTATCAATCTTTAAAGGCTGCAGAATTTATATTTTTCTTTATTTCAAATGGCGTTTAAACTATATTGTCTAGAAAAGTGTCAGAGGAAAAAACGATACATTTTACCTGGATTTTGTAATAAAATGTGTTTGAATTCACTATTTATAATACGAAAGTTGTATTTTTACAGAACAGTAAATTTTCTTTAATCGGAAACCCATTAAGTGAGACTTCACTTATTCGGACAGCACTTTTTATCGAAGTCAAAACAGAGTAAAATCAATGAATATTTGAATTGTTTTGTTATATACACCTAAGACAACAAAACTGATAAAGTATCGGATAATTATGAATATTTAAAGTGCCCGAGGGAATTAATTGTTGAAGGAATCACCTGCAAAATACGATAACAGAAGATCAACAGTTTCTTTAAATTAGCAAGTTTGTTAATCGACTGTGATTTCAAGCAAACCTGCTGTTTAAATTGCGTATTGTTTTAATTGTTGTGAATTATTTTAATTTTTATATTACTTTAAGTGAAAATGTACAGTGTTTGTTATTGTAGACGTTGTTTAAACTACACTTTTACTCGTTTATATATTATCAAGGACTTTGTTTATACAGTTAGTACCAGCTGTTGTGTTTCACACGGATTTTTAAACTTTCCTTTAATTCTTATATTAAAAGTCGAAAAACAAATTTAGTTGACATAAAATCCTTTTTGCAATTCATATTTTTAAAACGACAAAATTACTTTCTATTTCATTTCTCATAAAAAACAGTTTACTGAGGATAAAAGAAGACTGTGAACTGTTTTGGTTCACCCGGATTTTTTTACTTTCCTTTAATTCATATATTAAAAAGTCGAAAAACAAATTTACTTGACATAAAATCTTTTTGCAATTCATATTTTTAAAACGACAAAATTACTTTTCTATTTCATTTCTCATAAAATAAAAGAAGACGGTGGACTGTTCTGGTCCACCAGGATTTTTTTACTTATCTTTAATTCCTATATTAAAAGTCGAAAAACAAATTTGCTTGACATAAAATCCTTCTTGAAATTCATATTTTTAGAACGTCAAAATTACTTTCCTATTTCATTTCTCGTAAAATACAGTTTATCGCAGATTAAAAAAAACTGAGGACTGTTCTGGTTCACCCTGATTTTTTTACTTTAATTGTTATATTAAAAGTTGAAAACAAATTTAGTTGACATAAAATCCTTCTTGAAATTCATTTTTTTAAAACGTCAAAATTACTTTCCTATTTCATTTCTCATAAAATGCAGTTTACTGCGAATAACAAAAAGACTGTGAACTGTTCTGGGTCACCCGGATTTTTTTTAACTTCCTTTAATTCTTTTATTAAAAGTGAAAAACAGATTTACTAGAAATAAAATCTTTTTGCAATTCATATTTTTAAAACGACAAAATTACTTTCCTATTTATTTTCTCATAAAATACAGTTTACTGCGAATAACGAAAAAGACTGTGAACTGTTCTGTGTCACCCGGATTTTTTTTAATGTCCTTTAATTCTTTCATTCAAAGTGAAAAACAGATTTACATGAAATAAAATCTTTTTGCAATTCATATTTTTAAAACGACAAAATTACTTTCCTATCTCATTTCTCATAAAATACAGTTTACTGCGAATAACGAAAAAGACTGTGAACTGTTCTGGTTCACCTGGATTTTTTTACTTTCCTTTAATTATTATATTAAAAGTCGAAAAACAGAGACATAAACTCTTTTTGCAATTCATATTTTTAAAACGACAAAATTACTTTCCTATTTCACTTCTCATAAAATACAGTTTATTGTAGATAAAAAAAAAGACTGAGGACTGTTCTGGTTTACCCTTATTTTTTTACTTTAATTGTTATATTAAAAGTTGAAAAACAAATTTAGTTGACATAAAATCCTTCTTGAAATTCATATTTTTAAAATGTCAAAATTACTTTCCTATTTCATTTCTCATAAAATGCACTTTATTGCAGGTAAAAAAAAGGACTGAGGACTGTTCTGTTTCACTCGTATTTCTTAGCTTTCCTTTGATTCTTATATTAAAAGTCGAAAAATAAATTTAGTTGGTATAAAATCCTTTTAGAAATTCATTTTTAAAACGACAAAATTACTTTCATATTTCATCTCTCATAAAATACAGTTTATTGCAGATAAATAAAAGACCTTATCGCCAAGCCCCTTATATTAAATAAATAAATAAATAAGAAAAAATAATGTTTATTTTTTTCACCAGGATTTGTGAAGTAATGAAAAAAAATATATCCGTATTGATTGAAATATCACAAGATCAAATCCACATATATCAGTCTAGAACTGATAACTAAGCTATGTTATTACCTGACGCGTACCCGCATTCACAGATGAAAAATTGTTTTCGGATCACAGAAATACCGAATATTATCCATCACTATTACAACTTTTTTTATTTTCAAAAAGGTAAGCGCTTGATACTTTTACAGAAGCATAGCTGCCAAATTTCCATTTTTTCCAAGCGAAATAGAATTACTCAAATCCAGAAATTTCTCACAATAAAATTAGTACTTCATAAATACATGTAAATTTTTTTTACAAAGATTTTCAGGGATTATTTGAATCAAAAATAAAATTAAAAAAGTCCTTCCGGCCAGTACTGGGAGGAAGAGGAAGCTTTCATATTTCTTATTTTTAAAAAGCCAGCTTACATTCTTCAAACGCACAAAGCTCAATTTAGTGGAAACCGATTATAGGAGATTCAATACTAATTTTTATTAATATTAAATCATTATGAATGAGAATTTTGCGAAATTAGTCAGCTTTATCCAAGCTGCTTTTATTTAAAATAACTTATATTTGGTTGCCAAATTCGGCCATATCTTGAAGTGCCTGCCATTTTAAGACAACATGGTGGATGAGGCTAACCAGTGAACTTGGTCGAGACCTTAGTAATTCCTGTGCACATGCTCACTCAAATCGGAATCGGTTGATATATACGAGTGCTGTCGCAGGCAAAAAATCATATTTTTCAAAATGTTACCCGCATTAGAAATTCAAACTGCTATATCTGAGCCATTTTTTAAGATAAATACAAAATAAAAAATGCTCCGGAATCCTTATATCAAGGTCAAATACTTAAAAAAGAAACCCTTTTCAATTTCTAATTTTTTTGTACCTTACTTTAAATATATTTTTTTTTTATTTACTGGCCCCCATTTTGAAACAAGATGGCTGATAAAGCTGGCCAGCGAACTTGGGCAAGACATTGCTATATACTATCCACATGCCTTCTTACATCGAAATAGGTTAATAAATACACGTGTTATCGCGTGACAAATATCAGATCGTTTTAAAATGTCAGCCATGCTAGAAATTCAAAGTGTTATAATTCAACCATTTTTTAAGATATAGACGAAACAAAAACTGCTGCAGAATCTTTGTATCAAGGTCACACACATAAAAAAAAAATCTTTTTCATTTTCCAATTTTTTGATGCTTTATTTTAAATTTTAAATTTTAAATTGTTTTTTAATGGCAGCCCTTTTCAAACAAGATGGCGAATGAAGCTGTCCAACAAACTCGGTCTAGACATTGGTATGTACTATGTACGCACCAAGTTACATCCGTTCATAAATACGCCTGTTATTGCGCGACAAAAATCAGGTCGTTTCGAAATGTCAGCCAAAATAGAAATTCAAAATGCTATAACTCAGCCATTTTTCTAGATATAGACGAAACAAAATCTGTTCCGGAATCTTTGTATTAAGGTCAAACGCATACAAAAAAAAAAAAATCTTTTCCATTTTCCAATTTCTTGGTACCTCATTTAAAATTTAAATTTTTAATTTTTTTTAATGGCCGCCATTTTGAAACAAGATGGCGGATGAAGCTGGCGAACGAACTCGGTCGAGATATAGGTATGTATTATCTATACACCAAGGTAAATCTAAATCGGTTCATAAATACGCCTGTTATCGCGTGACAAAAATCAGGTCATTTCAAAATGTCAGCCACGCTAGAAATTCAAAGTTCTATAACTCAGCCATTTTTTAAGATATAAACGAAACAACAAAAAAAAAAGCTCAGGAATCATTGTATCTAATCAAAAACAACTCGTTGTAAATGATCCCACCAAGCCACAAACCTAAAACGTCAGTCATAAAAAGAAGTGATATCACATAAAAAGAAGCGCTATAGAAGTGCATACTACGAGTGCCGTGTAAAAATCTATCACTACTCATGTTTCCAAAGGACTCGGAGTGAGGTACAGTATGTGAAAACTGCTTGGCGACCTGTAGGCTTTTATAATGTTTGTTCTTCCTGCACTTACATATGACTATTTGTTTAACAATTTTCCTCTTTAATTACTGATCCCATTAAACTGTCAAAAGTTGAAGCTTTTGGCGTTTACATGCCCATTCTTATTTAACATCATGGGATCGATTTGTTGATTTTATTTACCATCATTTGAACAAGAAAGACCACTTTTACGCGGAGGATTTTCTAAGTAAAAATTTAATAAACATTTTGAGTTTGTGAAATAATAATAAAAAATAATGATCATATGAATATTACTAACAATGCACCTAATAATAGACGTTAACTAAACTAAGATATATTGCAGTAAAGCCTGCGTTAACGGAATTGCA
This sequence comes from Maratus speciosus, assembly GCA_963932465.1. NCBI lineage: Eukaryota > Metazoa > Arthropoda > Arachnida > Araneae > Salticidae > Maratus > Maratus speciosus. The sequence continues at coordinate 62,272,050 of OZ010788.1, forward strand.
CATGACAGGGGAAAAATCTGTTCTAGTAAGGCTTTGTTACAATAGTATTATATAATATTCCTTATGTCGGAAACTTGACATTTTACGTTTAAGAAATAATTCTGTCATAAACAGGATTCATTTTACCAGTTTTCCCTTTAATTTTGAAACAGCGTATTATTAAACATTATGTTTAAAATATTGAAAAGTATAATTGTAAAAATCGATGATTACCACAATTACATACTATTTTCTGCTTGCCTTACAAACTTTTCTGATTTATTACAGATCTTCCTCCTACAACTATTTATAAGACTTATATAATGAGAATTAAAAAAAATTTTTCGACTTTCACAATTTTTCGAAATTGATGTAGGTACTGCATATATTAAATATATGCCTGCAGGTCGCCAAGCAGTTTTCACATACTGTACCTCACTCCGAGTCCTTTGGAAACATTATGAGTAGTGTTAGATTTTTACACGGCACTCGTAGTATGCACTTCTATATCGCTTCTTTTTATGTGATATCACTTCTTTCTATGACTGACGTTTTAGGTTTGTGGCTTGGCGGGATATCATTTACAACGAGTTGTTTTTGATTAGATATCACTTCTTTTTGTAATTCATTTGCATTATGCATATTCCATTTTAATTCAGAAAAGAAAAGATAAACGAAAGATGATAGAAGTAAAAAAATAATTTAATAGTGATGCTATGAACTTTTCAAAAGTGTAATATATCTAGTAAGACATAATGTTGGACTTTTTAAAAAATAATTCAGAACCATTTTATCGATCCTTACAAATCTCAGAAGAAATCATTTATTTCTTAGAAATGATAAAATCTGTCGAACTAATCGGAAATTTTTTTTGCTAAAGTTCAATAAGCTATATGGTGATTCATTAATTAACTCAGCAAGGATTTTATCCTAATGACTTTTCAAAAACTGCCTTTACATTCTCAAAATTCACATCATTTTACACAAAATATGTAAAGACTTAAAAACAGACTGAATAATGATCATTTGTTTTATCACCGGGCATGCTTGAAGTAATTTTTAAATAAAATTATTTTTTTTTTATTTCAGGAAATCCAACGTCCCTCCGAAAAGCGCGACAGAAACTCAGATTATCTGATTAAGCTTTTATTATTATTTTTTTTTTTAATATTTTCATAAGCTCTAACAAATGTTGGCTTGTCTAAATTTAAAATGCATGTACTTTCTAAATTCCTAATTGTTTTTTTACATGACTAACAAGACATACTAAGTCGTATGCTTTCCATGTATTTTCTCATGTATTTCGGATAATTCTTCCGATAAATTACATTCATTTCAATAAAAGTTCAGAATTCGATATTTCATCGTTATGAAATGACTTTTCCTAAATTCTGTCATATTTGTAAATTTTTAAGTAGCCCTATAATCTGATTAAAAATTAACTGAAAGCTATTGGCATATTGATAGCATTCTTTAATTACCAAGTCCAATATAAGAGTCGATTAGTTTAATACATCCCCTTATTAATCTTTTTAAATGAAAAGTAAAACGAAAAATTTCAATAAAACTGCCAAAAATTTATTTGATATAAAAGGATTGTAAAAAAAAAATTGTGTAATAAAAAACCCGACTGACTGTATTACCTTTGTAAAATTGTTTAAATTGAATAAATTGCAAAGTTTGGAATGTCGATAAAAATATTTGAGTACATGTGCGTTTTAATATAAAAGCAATACAGAAGAGAACATTTACCCATTTATTTCAATATGATAGACACTAGACAGTATTCCTAAAGTTCTGTCGAATTGTTTTCATGACTATAAGTACTCTGTGATGCACTAAAGTGTTTACATTATCTTTCTGAGCACGTTCTGCGGTTCCTCCGTAGTCGGTGTTTACCTAGAATCTTTCCATAATCAAGGTCCACTGGCACGTTTCTATAATCTAGTTTCTCGTCAGATATCAGCAGGCATTTCGCGATGATTATTATGCGCAGCACCTTCGTCAAAAATCTTTCCGTTTCGTGCAAAATAAAATATCATTTAATTGTTATCTAAATTTTGTGTGCAAAAATATCCAGAGTATTGGAATTTTAAAAGGGTGTGTACTAAAAATCTAGAAGCATCTTTAATAAAGTGGATAATTGAAACATCTTTAATAAAGTAGAAACCTGGATTGTTGAGCTTTTAGGTGAAAAAATATAATTCATATTCAACTTTCAAGTAACATGATAAAATTTTCTAGTGATTGAAATAGTACACATTCATTAAAATACATACTACTCAGTAAATATCTATTGGTTGTAATGTAATCAAGATAGTAGAAATTCATTAAAATACACTCCACACAGTAAATATCCATCGTTGTAATGTAATCAAGATAGTAGAAAGTCATTAAAATACATGCCACTCAGTAAATATCCATCGTTTGTAATATAATCAAGATCTTTTAAGTGACCATGTAAACGAACCGTAAATGCTTCAATGCCGCCTTACAATAGAGAGCTTAACTGGGTCGAATGCAATAACAACTACCCTATTAAAATACGTGCGCGTATCTATCAATGTAACCTCAAAAACTGGGAAACCACAGGGCGCAGGGCTACGAAATTTGTCACACGGGTTGCTTGTGAGCTCATGTACGATTAAGGCCAAAAATTAAAAAAAATTAAATCGATTTTTTTTATGTTTTTGACGAATTTTTGCCTTTTTTATATTCAACACGTAATCGCGCGAGTTCTAACCCGTTTTAAATGTTTACTGCAATGTTAGATATAAGATCAGTGCGCCTAAATATGATAACCGCTAAATGCGATAATGTTCTTTTACTTAAATTCTTAATGCAAGAATTATAAATAAATACTGCATAATGAGGCATTCGATCTTAATGAACAGAACCCAAAATATTTTTCTGCATTTAAAACTTTTTTTAAAAGAAATCTGCAATCAAATAGACATCGTTCATTTTATCTTGCTCCGGTGTTTCGCAAATGCGACAAAAATTCCCGAAATTGGCTCACGGATTTTCTTTTTTAACTTTAAAGCTCAAATAACCTTATGAACTTCAAGAACCACGTTGCCGGCTTTGGTTACACGGCTAGTTAAACTTAAGAAAAAACGACCAGTTTTCGGATTACAATTTAAAATAGTCTACGCATTTTGGAGACTTTGTTTTCTGCAGGTACTTAATAGCGACATATACAGATTGCTATAAATACGTAGACACATTTAGGAGATAAACGAGGTAATTTTATATGTTATTTTTCATATATTGTATTAAAATGATGTTTAAAGCAAATATTATGTATAACCCGTTCAGGACCGGCATCTTTTACACGAATTTTATTCGTTTTGGTACCATTTTTTTTTTAATTATTTGACTTAACTTTATAAATCATGAAAATGTCGTAATTAAATAAAATCAATTTCACTTTTATTTTTTACTGGTATCAAACTCAAGCGTTTTAAGCACTTTTCGAGGGTGCATATATGCACCCATGGTCCCGAACGGGTTAATAAGCTGTGTTGAGTCAGCATAATTCTCCATTATTTTTTTTTTTTTTAACCAGGCACTTAAATATATATTTTAAGATGATGGAAATAGAAAAATCCGTTTATTTTAAAGTTTTAATTTTAAAAAAGGTATAAGAAGCGTGGTGTATGTTCCATTAACATAATATAGACACATGATTTTGGAATTTGCAATTTTATATGATGGAAAATCTGGAAAAATCTTGTGTAAATTGGAAACTCTTAAATAATGTTTATTTTAATGCGGTTAAGTAAGTTAATTTTACCAGCATTATACGATTCGGTAGCTTAAATGCTGTATCTGATTAAAACATGATGCAATTGAGTTTATGCCCTGGTTTAGGAGTCCATAATTTTTGTCAGCACTTTTTAAAAAATCTGATATCTTAATTATGTTTTCACTTTTTATTCATTACAATCGACATTTTCAACTTTTAAATTAGAAAACGATAAAAAAATAAATAAAACTAATTATCTAAATGAGTATTTGTTTCCATATACGTATTTTTAGGTACAGAAAATGTTCAATTTTTATAAAGTGCAAGAAAAATGAAGAGGAATGTGTGTGTTTGGGGGTGGGGGGGGGGGTGTTGCAACAGAATACCAGGCACATTGTTTCTCTTTGGCTTAATCAGACTTATTAGAAATATTGTACGATTTTATCTATTTATAAGGCTGATATATTTATCATGTGAAATTTTAGAATAAATAAAGATTTTATTAGAAATATTACTCTACAAACAGTTTAGTGCAAAAACAGTATTTTATGATTAATTGTGACTTTTATTCATGTTTCAATCGACCGGTTTCGCAAACCTTTCTGAATTGTTATGTAGCAATTTTCTGCAACAGCAGTTAAGGGTTAAATGAATTTTTTCAGATGAATTCTCATGTGTAAAATGCATTATTACATTTAGGACTATGGACAACTCATTCAGGTTTTAACTGCCGTAAATGCGACAAAAATTACCTAAATGCGACCGACAATCGTATATTGTGGTGACTACGAATAATTATTAAATTTATACAAAACAAGTTAGTTTTTAACTATAGCTACAATATTCAGTAATTTGCTGCTTAATAAAATGTATATTTATATATTAAAATGCCAAATACAGTAAAACCTTCCTAAAGAGACCACGTTCTCTTAATGGAGGTGATGTTTAAATCTAGATTTTAACTGTTGAAAAAAGGTAACAACTAATGCTACTAAAATTTATTTTTCACAATAGCAAAGCTCCCAAATGGTCCGCCAACTGAATACCAATAAATTATAACAGAAAATTTTAGGGTAGGTTTGAGCTAGAATTAACTTTCAAATGTGATTTCGGGGCGGTTTGTGAGAAAAATCTAAAAAGAATTTTTTTTCTTTTTAAATATTGGTATTCAGTTGGCGGATCATTTGGGATCCCTGCATTAGGGAAAAATATGCAAATTTAAGTATAAGAACAAATGTTAATTAGGTAAATTAACTACTGCAGAGTTTAAAAAATTAATACATTTGCTTTGATTTTACCGTTTTATCTTTTATAACTTTTATTACCAAGTCCTTTCAAAATTCAGTAAATAAATGTTTTTTTTTTTTTTTTTTTTTTTTTTTTTTTTTTTTTTGGACGGGAACAAATAATGACGATTTCATTAATTTATCTATTTCTTTGAGAGTTTCCTGACAGAATAGGGCAGGGGAGTTTATTGACCGTCATTCTTAATTTGTCATCAGAGTTAAATTCATTGCCTAAAAAGGCACAAAGGTGTTTAAAAACTTAAATGTTACTGGAATAAAAAAAAATTCTAAACTTAGTTTAGAAGTTTGATGAATAATGCGCTCTCCGGAATTATTTTTCTAATAAAACCTTCTTCAAGCGACCAGGAAAAACCGGAATTTGTTTTATTTTCTTCAACGAAATGGGCCGCACATGGAGAGAGTTCTACTGGGATGGTCTCTGAATGGGGGTAAAATTAGTATTGAGCCTATGGGAATAAACTTCGTTCCATGAAAAAATGGTCGTTCAGGGAGGTGATTGCTTAATGGAGGGGGTCGCACAGAGAGGTTTCACTGTATACCCTAAATGCGACAAAACTATGGGGAAACGCGTCTCATTTAGGCATAATGACCTTACATATTACGTAAGCCACGCTGAGCTCACATGGACATATAAGTACAGATATTATTACGTACGCCACGCTGAAATATAGGAGTAAATTACTTTAAACTGGTATAAATCAAAAACTAATTAATATTTTTACATGAAACTCATAAGGTTTGAACTACTCATAAAAACAGTTCAAATGCCGTAAAGCGCGTAAAAATCCGATAATTACACATTGCTGTAGCCCTGTCAACAGATTTGGTCGGAACAAGAATTTAAAAAATGCAAAAAACAGCACTTTTAAAATCGCATTTACTGAAAACCTATTCGCCGGATTCCACTTTACTTTCGTTTCCTGAGTCACGTGGCACGCCCCATTCCATAGGAACAAGAATGTTGTTTCTATCATAAATAGTTCTCGAGCTATAGATGTGTCAAAATCCTGTTTTGGTCAGTCCGGAAAATATAAACTAGACAGAGTACTAAAAAAAATTTAACAAAATCGTTTGGCATCAATTCGCGGAAATTCCTTTCATTTACGGTTCATTGCAGTGTTGTTTCTTTAGCTTGGCGAGAAACTCTGTCGAGTTTCTATGATCAAGGTCAAACACATAAGAAAAAATATTTTTTAATTTTCAATTTTTTGGTACCACATTTCAAATTTTAAATTAAAAAAAAATTAAATGGCCGCCATTTTGAAACAATATAGCGGATGAAGCCGGCCAACGAATTCGGTCGAGACATTGGTATGCACTATGTATACACCAAGTTACATCCAAATTGGTTCATAAATACGCCTGTTATCGCGTGACAAATATCAGGTCGTTTCAAAATGTTAGCCACGCTAGAAATTCAAAGTGCTATAACTCAGCCATTTTTTAAGATATAAACGAAACAAAAACTGCTCCGGAATCTTTGTATCAAGGTGAAACACATAATAAAAAAATAGGTTTTAATTTTCAATTTTTTGGTACCACATTTCAAATTTTAAATTTTTTTAAAAAATTTAAATGGCCGCCATTTTGAAACAAGATGGCAGATGAAGCTGGCCAACGAACTCGGTCGAGACATTGGTATGTACTATGTATACACGAAATTTCATCCAAATCGGTTCATACATACGCGAGTTACAGTGTGACAAAGATCAGATATATATATATATATATATATACATATATATATATATCAACTTTTGAACGGACGGTGGTTTCGGGGTCTGGGGGTCATGATCGATGAAAATATATCAAAATTTTTTGAAATCGCTTTCCTCCGAACGGCTGCAATAGGTAGCTTTTTGTAATGAAAGCTACCTAAAATTGAATGTTGGCAGCTTTGCTAAAACAAGGCCATTTTTAAATGTGTATTTTGATTTACAAACACTTGCAGCATATCCACACGACACAAATACAGACATCTTGACAATTTTCAGTAAATTAGGTACCAAAGTTGTTTTTATGAAAATATGAAAGTATGTAAAAGATATTGAATAATTCTAAAGATATGATGCATTTTTACAGTTAGATAAACATTAATAAAATAGGATTTTATTGCTAAAAGCCAGGAATTCTGCTTTTTCTGAATTTAGTGTCGTCCCCGAAGAAAAAAAAATAAATATAATTATATTAATTTACAAAGCAGAATTCAGTTTGAACACATAAAACACAAGCTTTTATTTTATATAAAATGACGTCACTCGCATCCACTACAGAATTTCTCATTTACGATCGAGTCTAAGATCGATTAACACCAACATAAAACTATGCATATGACGTCACTATCGCAGAATAATAGACAAATCCAGCAAAAAAAGCGATGTCGTCATTCAGACAAAAAAAAAAGGGGGGATCTAATGATTCATATGTTTGTAACATTAATTTAGATACATAAAATTGAATATAGTTTAAAATAGATGCAAATTTTATCAGAAATCATAAATTTATATGTTTTCAACATAGCACGTATTTTAATTACAATTTTTTTCAGTTGTTATGGTAAAATGGCAACCAAAAGTATAATAATCTACTATTTTTTCTTTGCTTTCAACAGAAATGGAATACTTATGTTGCCACAGTTTAAAAAATGGCGCTAGAAACTACAAACACAACAATGTAGAAATGCAACACATTAATTAAATAATAATTAATATCTCAGCTTCTAATTAAGCTAGCTCTTTGAACTGGGTATGTATGAAATCTGCGAGAGATTACCCGTCTGGATGTCAAAAAATTTTATCAAAAAATTTAATATTTAAAAAGTTTAAATTTCGTATTAAAATAAAAACCGCAAGTGCGTCGTCATGCCTGAGATAAAAAACCCGTTGAAAGGAAAGTTTTAAAGCAATGATCCAATTAATGAAATAATAATTAATATCTCAGCTTGTAATTAAGCTAGGAGTTTGAATTGGGTATGTATGAAATCAGCGAAAATTTTTACGTCGCGATGTAAAAAAATTAATCTAAAAATTTAATATTTAAAAAGTTTAAATTTCGTAATTAAAATATCCTCTGCTTAAATTTCTCCAGCGCCGATATGTCTGAAAGATGACAACACCTACTTTCCGCTGAAATGAAATCTCTTTTCATTGTCTTTTCAAATACAGAAATTAAATTTTTATCGATCGATTTTTAGTGGATTTTTTTGCGTTATACCCAACGCAGAAATTTGAACTTTATACTAAATCGAAGTAGAGTTTTTTCAGCGTCTTTCTATACCTTTTACGAATTTGTAAGACCAATACTTTGGGAGATGCGATTTCGCTTTTTAAATGTCCACTTCATTTATTGCTTAATTTCCTTGGTGGTAACCATGCATCCGCTGATTATACCGCGCATCCGCTGATTTTACCGCGCATCCGCTGATTTTACTGGTAACCCTTAGGAGAAACTCCGCTGATTTGGAGAAGGTGTGTTCGTAGCTGCGTTCGAAAGGTTGATTGGTTAATTTTAGAAGTTAATTAGCCCGTAATTCGGTTAATTAACGACTTTTTCAAAATTTTATGATTTGCTGTTTGATGTGAGGTGTTCAGCTATAAGTACCCAAAATTTCAAGTCTCTAACATGTATAGTTTCTGAGAACGGGCTCTGTGACTGACAGACAGACAGACAAAGGAGTGAGACGAACAGGGTTTCGTCAGATGACCGAAACCCTAAAAAATTCATATCTCAAAAATAAATTCAAATGCAGTTTTCAAACAAATTGCATTTAAAAAGTACTTTTATTCCCTATACGATGGTATGAAAATTGACAGTGGGGGATACTTTGAAGTTTATAAAAAATGCAATAGAGATTATCAGAATTTAACAGGACAATGATATATTTGCATTATTTTATGGCTGGCTTCTGTAAAGGAATATTATTTTTTAAAGACGACACTTTAATTGCTGACCAAAAGAAATGGCATATCGTTGGCTAGTAAGTTTATGTTATTTTTCTTTCGCGTTCATATAGTGAAACATATGATTGTTCATTAAAACATAAGATTATTTACTTTATTTTATTTTTCTTAAAAATAATTTATATTTAAGCAAATACGAAAACATTATGGATCATTTAGAATATATTTTATGAATTGAAAAAAAAATATTTTTTTACTTGTTCAATTTTTTTTTTTTTTTTTTTTTTTTTTTTTTTTTTTTTTTTTTTACTTACCACTATACGTATTATTAAGTAAATCTTGTAATCGCTTTAAAAATCGAAAAAATTTTTTTGACGGATTTACACGTTTCAGACACTGGGGATTCTGCAAAAACATATTTTTGGAAAAAAGATTTTGCCGTCCGTCTGTGTGTGTGTCTGTAAACGTTCTATCTCCCGAACAAATTGAGACAGAGACTTGAAACTTTGTGTGTATTTAGTATGTAATAATGGGAAGATGCCTATTGTATATTTAAGAAACATCGATTATCCGGCACCATTTTATTCGGACTCTTGAAATAATCGTTCTGATGAAAGTTATATAAAAATTTCAGAAATTGTTTATTTTAAAGTGTGAATATAAAAAGCAATAAAAAAAAACATAAATTTTGCATAAAGGATGAAGTCGATCAGATAATTACTTGCCGAGGATATTTGTATTCCTACTTTTCACACTCTTCGATTTTTCATGACCCTCTATTTCATTCAAATTTCAATTCAAAGATGTAATTTAATTCGAAATAACACGCTTAATTCTACGCAGTAAAATGTTAGTTAATATGATTATCATTTTTGGTGTTATAAGGATATTTATTTAACGAAATTCGGTACTACTCGGTTATCCCGTCTACCAAAAAGCTACCTCAAATCTATAGCAAAATGCCGCCAAGTTTATCGCCAACTTGGTGGTATATCGCCAAATCTGGCAATAAAAAATATTTCTCCAAAAATGACGCCAACTTGGCACTATCTTCGGTATTTCTCCAAATTCCCAAAGACGCCTATTGTAATACAATCAGTGTCCTGTTTTGTTAAAAATATTTAAATATACGTTTAAACTTTATTTTGGAATTGCAATGCATCTTATTAATAGTTTACACATATGTTTTATTTTCAAATTTTATGTTATGCATATCCATGATGTTTAAGTATTACGGTGGCCCCCAACGACTAGTTTTTTTTTTATATTTCAAAAGTTGTTAAAATATTAAGTTCTTTGCATAAAGTCTTTCATTTACCGAACATTTTATTTACATTCAAATAGTTCACCTTTAATTTACAATATGGAAGAATCAATTGAACTGTTTTGCTTTGGAAAAAAAAAAAAAAAAAAAAAAAAAAAAAAAAAAAAAAAAAACTTTTCATAAATATATATGGGGTATTCTCACAATCTTTTGACTTTCGGGAATAAAAATCTGGCCAAATTAAACTTGCTAAAATAACATTTTAATCTGATAGACGAATGCTATAATGATACAAAATATAGAAAAAATGATCAGCAGCGAAAATTTTTTTATTTAACTGAGGTTTAAGTTAAACTTACGAGTTTAACTTTCCTTACCATTTTAACACTATAACTTTCTAGTTTCTTCTAAATGTTTACTTATAATGAATTTGTATAGTACCCACAGGACATTCAAATAAGAAATAATAACAATGTAGTATTTTTAGTACAAAACTTTGGTATAACATAGTCTTAAAAGGGTGTTAAAGAAGGGATGGAAGTAAAAAAGGGTGATATTATAGGAAAAAAGGACGGTAATGAAAAAAAATGGGATGGTAAGGATGGGACGGTACTGAAAATAACCACTATTTTTAAGCAAATCATATTAAGACTAAGCCGCAATGTTCACTGATTTTTAGAAACAGTTATTTACATTGGATTAATTTTTTTTTTAAATAACCTTGAAAAGTGCAGGAATAAACCTCTGGAATGGTAAGATACAAAGCAACGATGCTTGAAATTGATATTTAAATGCTGATTTAAATTCTGCAGTAAGTTTCCTGTCAAAGAATTTTAGACATTCTTTCTCTAGCATACTTCTGCAGGATAAAAAAAACTTTAAATATACTCTGTCGCTGCATCTGAAGAGATTTTCTGTATAATTTTAGAAGAGGGGTGGTAAGGAATCTAAAAGCCAGGGACAGAGTTAAAAAAATAATAACAACCGTAAAAATGTCTGTAAGTTACTTTTTTGCTACATGTTTATATAAAACATTTGTTCCAGTTTCGGAAAAAATTACGTCGAATTACTTTTATTAAAAAATTTTATATAGACAGCTCCAAACTTAAAAATCAGCATCAGGGACACGAGGCAGTATAAGAGTTTCCTGGATATTTGGACCCCCAACATCGTCCAAAACTTACTTATCTCGTTAATATTGTTATGCAATCATGCAATGGGATGTTCTCCAATATATGGAATAAAAAAAAACACAAGAATATGTACTAAAATAAAAACTATTATTCAGGGACATAAAAGTCAAAAGATTGTGATATCTACCATATATGTTTTATAGGAATAATAAAAGGAGAGGAAACTCTTCATTATTATAGCAATGCTTATTTAATAAAAAAAAATAAGCGTCCTATTATCATATATTGTTTTATGTATAGGACTGACCAAGACATAAAAAAAACTTTTCCATGATTTCATATGGATTTTCATAGTAGTATTATAATAGTATTTCAAGTTATAATAGAAGTTTTGATTGCAAATAAGTTTGTAAGTAATAGGTTTGAAAATAATATTTTTCATTAATACTATGTAAGTGTAATTTGAATTTTGAAAAATAAATTCAATTTAATTCATAGTACTTAATTTCCTTTATTAAAAATTTTTTGTATTCACATTGGTTTGATTGCATGTTAAAATTGAGAAAAAAACTTATTATAAGTTAATAATATTTTGGACTAAGTTTGAAGTGTTAATAAATCTAACATTTTCAAAATAAATTCAATTAATTTTATAGTATTTAATTTACTTTCTTAAAAATTTCTTATAGTCACATTGATTTGATTTGATATTAAAATTGAAAAAAAAAGCATATTATAAATTTATAATATTTTGAATTAAGTTTGAAGTGTTAATAAAAGCTGACACTACTACCAGAGGTCTACTATTTATTAACCATACAATTTAGCCTTGAGAATAAAAAAAAAAAAAAAAAAAAAAAAAAATTATATAGAAAAAGGAAAATTCGTTATTTAATTAAAGGAAAAGTTATGAGCCTCCAAAAGTTCAATTATATTAACGACTAATACTGAAATTTTACATTAATATAAAACAAATATAATCGTCCTCCTTCTGCAAGACAAACCGTACAGTTTGAGTCGTCCATTACAATGAGGAATCATATTCATAAATCTCAAATTAATAGAACTCCAGTACGCGCTGGATAAGTAATTAGATATGATTAATTAAAGTTCATATTTTTGAAAACTGCACTAAAAATTGTCCATCCCAGGATTCGAACCAGAGACCTTTTGGCTAAAGCCACCAATCATCGGCCAACTGGCCTATCTTGGACAAATGTAGTAGACACATAATTCATCCTGAACCATAATGATTATGACACCTGGTCTGATATTTGAATCATCTTATTCAGATGTCAGACAGTGTGTCATATTATGATTCTTGGTGAATTATGTAACTACCTTATGTATCTAGGGTAGCTCAGTTGGCAGAGTATTGAGCATTGGCTGCTTCAGTCAAAAGGTCCCTTGTTCGAACCCTGGCCTGGACACTTCTTCACCAAACTTTGAAAGATTAGAAATTTAATAATGATGTATCTGGTCAAAGGAAATCAGTTTATTAAGGAGATGTTCTACATCTTTGGGTCAAATTTTTCGATTTCTTTTGCTCTGGCAATTTTTTTTTTCATTCTTCGAATACGTAGATTACTCCTTAAAATGGGTTCCACCCGTGACCGAGAAGTTCTACTCTCGAAGCTGGTAGACGGAAGGTGCTGTGTTCGAATCTAATCGCGCCCGTCGGCCTAATCGTTCGGAGTTTTTTGCGTGGTTTTCTTCGAATCTTGGTTTTCCTTGTATAAATACGGGTTAGGTTCCTTAGAAAGGCCCTCATGGAGGGCACTCACTTCCTTCGGTAACAAAATCCCTCGTGTTTATAATTGGCCTTCATGAAACATCAACACAACACGTTAAAGTGGTATTTTGCTATTCCAATTGCTTATAATATTTTTTCGTCGTTGAAAATAACGCTGCTGATTGAATGCATGCCATTGTAAAACTTCAGACCTGTTTTTCTAGTTTTTCAAATTAATCGACCAATTTTTGCAAAAATTATTGGAACGAATTTCTTCATATTTTATCAAAAATAAATGTCATCCTTTTTTTATGGAGTTTATAACACCGAAAATTATAATTTTCATTGATTAATAATTATTTTGAATTTTCTAAATGTAAAAAAAAAAAAAAAAAAAAAAAAAAAAAAAAAAAAAAAGAAGAAGAAAAAAGAAAAAGCGAAAAAATGAATTTTTTTTTTTTTTTTTTTTCCAAATGACCCCCATTTTGTCAAAAAATCAATTTTTTTAAGTAAATTTTTATATAATCTCAATAGAATTTAATTATCTTTCATAATTTGGCGACCAAATTTATTTCAGATGCTTGTAACCCGAGAAAAATAGTTGGGCGATTAGAAGGTATTAATAATTAATTTTTACACCAAAAATTTAAATATATAAATGAAATGTCAGAAAATATAATGCAAAAAGTGCATTTCATTTCTTTTTAGCCCCAGCAGTGGCTGAGAGGTTCTGATCTCGAAGCTGGTAGACGGGAGGTGCTGGGTTGGAACCAAATAGCGCCTGTCGGACTAACCGTTCAGAGTTTTCGTGGTTTTCTTCGAATCTTGGGAAACCTTACGTAAATACGGGTTAGGTCCCCTTAGAAAGACCCCCCACGGAGGGCACTCCCCCTAGGGCCTTTATCCCTCGTGCAGATAATCGGCAGTCATAAATAACACCAACACCACCATTTCTTTTTAACCGATAAAAAAATATTCGTAAATATCAGGGGAATTTTATACTATGGAAGTAAAACTTCCCTTTAAATAATGTTAATAATTGTTTCATCTTCTTTTTTAAAGATAACTTTCTTTTTTTTTTTTTTTTTTTTTTTTTTTTGCTGGATTATATTTATCAAATTTATTTTTTTCTCTGAACTTTTTCGTCATTTTTTTAAATATTTCACTACAAAAAAGTAGTCCTAAAATCTTACAATCTTATTGACACTAATTTACAACCAAAAGAAAGAAATCAGAGTTCCAATAGACAGGTATTTATAAAAAGATTTAATGAAAGAAAAAAAAATACTGGGAAAATTAAATTTCGTAAAACTCCCTAATTCCCAGAAAATTGCTTTTCAATCCTTAGATAAACCATTCTTTTTATACTTTTTCTTGTTTTATAATTTTTCAAAAAGAAGTTGTGGTCCTTTTTAACTTTTTATTTCGAATTCGTGTTCTAACTGAAGTAAAAATCAATAAATGATAATATATTATATTTATTGCTCTTTATATAAAAATTTTAATTAATTCTATTTTCGAAAATATAATTATAATTTTTAATACTTCCGAAAAATGAATAAAAATATGTAATTGTTCCAAAACCGTTCAATGCAATAAGATTAAATCATTGTGTTACGGATGCATTATGGATAAATGTCTTGTTACTCAAAATATTTAATTTATATTTTAAAAATAAAATATCTGTTGCACCGTTAAAAGTTTTATAATCAAATAATGATGTATATTTTTTTTATTTAAATATGTTTAGAAATGAAAATAATAATAACATATAAATGAGGCACTTCCTCTAATTGATTCTATCTGATTCTAACTGATTCTAACTAAACAATTCTAACTGATTTTGTGACTGTAAAAATATTAAAAAAAAAGTATAATTGATTAAAAAAATGAAATAAGTTGTCAGGTTTCTGACGCTAATGAGCAGGTGACTAATTAAGATTACTAGTATCTTAAATTATCTTTTTACTTATTTATCGTACTTCATATGTATCACTTTCTGCGTACACGTATTTAAAGTAATACTTTTCCTTATCTTCAAGTTGATTCGAGCTATTATATTTAGATCTTATTCTCTGAGCAAGCTCCATTGAATCAACGAGTTCCAGTTTCCCTTTTTATTCTATAAGATAGACCACAGAAAAGCATGGATAAGACAAACAAAGAAATTCCCTTTCTACTTAGTGAATAGTGAATGCCACGGAAAGGGGAAGTTTTAGATAAGAGAAAGGGGTTCCTTGATGGTACCTAGGAAACCCCGAATTCTATTCGGTTGGGAGGAATCGCTAGAAGAGAAACGGAGAGTTCTGGCACAGACCTCGAGAAGGGAGGTTGTAATATTTTTTGTTTGAGTTTTCGGGCGTGAAGTGTAGTGAAGTGTAGTGAAGTGTAGTGTTTCGGGAAAAGGCTCAAGTCCTATGCGGAGAAAGCCGACGCAACGGGAGGTCCTGTGGGATCCTCCGATAAACCTAATGAGACACCGTAGGGTGAGAAGGAAATAGGGTATTTTAATAAGTTGACCCAATACGTAGAAAGTATTTGAAATATAACTTATTATCGGGCCAGATCGTCTATATCAGAGCCCTTAAATGTAAATAACGTTTTTTTTCTATGTAAATAATTTGTAAATAAATTGTTCCTTAATATTAATTGAATAAGTTAAGGAATTTTTTTTTATAATCCTTCTCACATCGTGTCCGACATCACACACTTATATCTGTGGTTGCAGCCTATGAAATAAAATATCATTCTTCAAATTCTGTACGAGCGGTGATCGTAGATCTAAGGAAAATCATCATCGTGTGGTCTAATAAAGAATACAGCAATGGCGGCAGCGACGGGATAGAACAGCGTCACACCAGTGTCCATTAAGCGGAATTACAGTGTGTTAATGCCCGAACGTCGAGCGGAAGTACAGAGTGTTTGTGCCCTATCGTCGAGTGGAATTACAGCGTGTTTGTGCCCGAGTGTCGAACGGTTTAACAATGTTTTAAAAATGAAGTGTCCAACTGAATATGTTTCAACAGATTAAGTGACTCTAAAGTGTGGAAAATTAATGTCATTGCGTAGCTGCGAAGTGAACATGCGAACAGCAGTGTCCTATTTATAAAGAGATATAAGAAAATGTAAGGTAAGGTGTTTTGATCATTTTATTCTGTTGAGATTCTTGAACCAAATATATATTTTTGTGTGCAATTTATGGTAATTCATGATAATTTACGTGTAATTTATGATAATTTATGTCTAATTAAATAATTGTAATTTAATAAATGTATTGAGATAGGTATTGGACTATAACAGCTATTCGTACTATTGTTTTAAGAAAGTGTTATAACAGTTTGGTTGGTATTGAATTCCTATTGTTTGTAATCGAGTAATTTATTAAAATTTGTAGAGCAATTGAACATATAGATCGCATTGAAACTAATAGTTTTAATGAATAAATTAATTCACTTGTGTTAATAGTGAGAAGCAATTATTGAATTTTTCTTTAAATTTAAATTATTATTAAAGCAATATTTAAATTAAGTGATACTGTTTTAAATTTGAAGTGTTGATAACAAACGAGAAAGGCATATTTGCACCGATATTTAAATTCCTTGAAATAACTTTCAAAAAAAGAAATTAAAGCCCTTAAGAAAAAAAAGGGGCTGTGATTTTATTTGTTTTAAGTGTGAGAACCAGCATTGAAATTTAAAATATTTCATTGAGGTTAAATTAAAAATGTTATATGTGTAGTTTTATGAAAATTATTTTACATGGACATCTTTATTTAATTGTTGGCATCAGTACTTTTATTCAATTTTCAACGTATCAATATTGTTATTTAAATTATATTGTATTATATATTGCATAGTAATCAAATTGAAATTATTTTACTTTGATATTGGAAGTAAATTGTGTGGTACCAATGTTTAAGGAAATTTATGTTATACAGTATGTTGAATCAGAAGTAATATATCAATTCTTTGGAACGTGTGAATTAGTTTAATAAGTGAAGGTAACTGTACTAAAGCAGAAATTTAGGAAATATTAATTTAATAAATTTAAATATTATTGTAGAGTGGTAAAAATAATCGGTAGAAGGTATGGCTTTCTTACTAAAATTAAAAAAGTCTGATAGATGATATCCGAAGAATTTAATGTTCCATTTACGGAAGATGATACCAGAATTCAGCTTCGGTAAAAGATAATGGAGAGCAACGACTATGAAGAAGGGGTAATTAGGAAATTAGCTAACATCTTGTTACGGAACGATTAGAACAGGAAAAGCGTGATTTAGGAAAACATGAAAAGATAGAAGCCGAAAAGTTAGAGCGGGAAAGGTTAGAAAACGACGAAAGTGATGTGGGAAAAAATACAAAGAGAAGAAAGGGCTGAGCGGGAAAAATTAGAAAGAGAAGAAAGAGCTGAGAAGTTAAGAATGGAAGATGAGTAGAAATGGAGAGATTAAAATTCAAGGATCGGAAAATTAATAGGACTAGGGAACCTAATAATGAAAGTAGCGTAGAAAAATTGATCATAAGCGTTAAAACTCTGTCTATCAAATTACCAGAAGGGACCTAGGGATGTAATTTGCTTTTTTAACAGTTGAGAAATGGATTAAAAAATAAATATGTGCCGAAAAACCAGCAAGCTGAAATTTTATGAAATATGTTAGGAGATAAGGCAGTTAATTTGTTAATCTATACCACATGAGAACAAACTGATTGTTATGAGGAATTAAAGGAATTAGTTCTAATGGAACACGAAACGACATCAAAGGCATGTTTGGAAATTTTTAAGAAGTCTAGGAGAGCCCAAAATGAAACTGATGTATTATTTGTATCGCGTTTAATAGCAACGTGGGAAAATTAGGGTAAGATTAGGGGTGCGAACTGGTATGAAAATGTTAATTAATTAATCGGTACTGATAAGTAGTTAAATATATTAGATGAGGAAGCCGCTGCATATATCGGTTTAACTGATCAAAATAACTGTTTAGAAGTTTCTAAAATTGCTAAAGAATGTGGCAATTATTTTGACGCTAAGCACGAAACTTGTGCGGTTACGCGCAAAAGTTTTATAGGTAAAGAGGGATATATGTAAACAATAGAAAATCGAGATTAATGAGGATACTAAATTTAGTGATAATCGAAGACCAGAAGGGAGTAATGAGATTAGTTCTTTTTCGGGTAGGAATACGGATTCTGAGAAACCTTGTGATGATTCAACTCCCAGATGCTTAAAATGTTGCATAAGAGGTCATTACCAACGTTTTTGTAATAAAGTGAATAATGAGGGAAATAATAATACTAATAAATGGAGAGAACCAAAAGTGAATGTAAATAAAGTTTACGTGAAAAAAAAATAAAGAGTTACCTAAAGAAGCTATTTTGGCAAAATTATCGTCAAAGGTCGAACGGGGAACTAACGTTATTGATCAGAAATTAAATAAACTCGAGAAAATGGAAGTTAGTGTAAATAGTCAAAACGCGATAGGGTTGGTAAATTCAGGATGTGAAATAAGTATCGTTCATAACTTGGTACTGGAAGAGAAATTAAAAGGGGCTGGTGGTATTTATTTAGAGGACTTTTTGATGAAGCAGTTAAATAACCGTTGGTTAAATTACCATTAGCTATTCCGCTGTTTGGACAAACTTAGGTAATTCATCAGGAAGTACTTTGCGCGGTAATCGATAATATTAATGAACAAGTAATTTTTCATCCCGAAGTGATTAATGAGTTATCTGGGGTCAATCGCGATGAGTAATTGCTGGAATCCCAAGAAATAAAAAGTACGGAAGTTAGTATCGATAACTGTAACAAAAAGGAAGGCATTAAAAGCGATAATAGTAATGTTTACGCAATAGAAATGTGATTGGGAAATTTGCAAAGTCAGGACGAAGAAAAGACGGAGGTACAGGAAAATGAGAATGAAAAAGTTATGATAAGTAATTCAGACATATTTAAAGAAGCCCAAATGGATTTTAAAGATTTAGAGAGAATTTCGGAATTAGCTAAAAATGATAAAGGACATTATTATATTATAAATGATTTATTGTATCATAAATAGAAATTGGCATGAGAAAATAAGGGAGCTCAATGAGATACTATGCCAATTCATGAATATTTAAATGAACTTAGGGTACTCATCAATAGACTCAAAGAGTCGAAAATGAAAAAAAAAAATTATCATCTGAAGTGCAACATGGCAGAATGGCCTATCATAACAACTTGAGATCAAAAGAAAAAACTTTTCAGATAATCGATAAAGTAATAATCCCAGATTCAACTAACAAGTTATACTCTTGGTGGCAATGTCCGGAGATCATTGACGAAAAACGAAACCAGCATTCGTTTACAGTTGAGTTAGTCGATGGGAGTTGAAAACTTGTAATCATTAAAATATCATTTTATTTTGTGTATGTGTATTTGTATTGGTATCTTGTATTTGTAACAGTGTATTAGCAAAATGTCTAATTTTGTTTTAAGTAATCATATTAGCATACAGTACATTAGAGATGATGGTAGATAATGTTCAGGCACGTTGAAATATGTATGTAGTGATAACACCGAAGAAACATACAAATGAACTGTTGAACTCTTCTAATTTGTGTAATTGTTCTATATGCATCATGTGTTACACATATTACTATATGTTTGGGGAAAAGCAGTTCCTAAATGGCATATTTTCTGCTAAGGTGGAGAGTGCCAGGTTTCTGACGCTAATGAGCAGGTAACTAATTAAGATTACTCATATCAGATATTATCTTTTAACTTATTTATTGTATTTCATAGGTATCACTTTCTGCGTAGGTGGGTTTAATGTAATATTTTCCCTTATCTTGAAGTTGATCCTAGCTATTATATTTAGATCTTATTGTATGAATAATCTCTATTGCATCAACGAGTTCCAGTTTTCCGTTTTATTCAAGAAGATTGACCACAGAAAAGCGTAGATAAAGCAAATAAAGAAATTCCCGGAATACTTAGTGAATAGTGAGTGACACGGGAAGGGAAAGTTTTAGATAAGAGAAAGTAGGACCAAGGAAACTCAGGATTCTGTTCTTATGGGATAGATCGCTGGGAGAGAGAAACGAATAGCACTGGCGAAGACCTCGAGAAGTGAGGTTATAACGTTTTTTGTTTGAATTTTCTGGCGTGGAATGTAGTGAGTTTCGGGAAAAGGCAAGACCTGTGCGGAGAAAGCGAACGCAACGAGAGGTCCCGTGGGGTCCCTCAAAAACCTAAAGAGATACCGTAGGGTGAGAAGGAAATAGAGTATTTTAATAAGTTGACCCAGTATGTAGAATGTATTTGGTATATAATTCAGTATCGGGCCGGATCGTCTATGTCCGAGCTCTTAAATGTAAATAACGTTTTGTCTCTATGTAAATAATTTTTAAAAAAATTGTTCTTTAAAATTAATTGAATGAGTTTAGCATTTTTTATAATACTTTTCACATCGTGTCCGATATCACATATTTATATCAGTGGTGGAAACCTATCAAGTAAAATAACATTTTTCGAAATCTGTACGAGCAGTGATCGTAGATCCGGGGAAAATCCTCATCGTGTGGTCTAAGGCTTCTCAACTTCCTTCTTTATACAGTGATACTTTGGCTATCGTACGAAATCAGACTCATTATATTTTTTAATTACTCAAAGATCTAACAAAGAAAATCTCTTTCCAACGCATACTCAGAATATTTTGAAAAGGGCTAATTTAACTACTTATGTATGTAATAAAGGATCAGTCGAATTTAGCCGCGGAATTCCAGTAAAAAGTCTGTAAAAATATAAAATGCTCCGAATATTTGGCGCAAAAAGACGGACGCGATAAGCGATTTTGCGAGCAACATTTTATTTCGCAAAATGCAAGCGATTTTAATGCATTTTGAAATTGCTAGTTAAATGAGGTTTAAAGGCGCGGAACATAATAAATTTACACTTAAATGATGAAACAGTTTATTAATTTTTTCTATAATCTTATAAAATATATACTAGTTGCGTATTGCTGAAGTTAATTCTACACGGTTTCATTGGCTGTATTAGTTTTAAGTGTATTTTAAAAGTAACTATCCGCTTAAGAAAGCTCGCTTTATATAATTAGATATTGAAGAAATCGTTGTTTACATAGCAAAAATACTATTCTTTTCTGTCTCGGATACTAACAATATCGAAGTGAAATAGACAGTGCTCAGAATCGCAAATTAATTTTGAGTTTGAAACAATTTTATTCCATTTAAATTTTGTTCTAAACCGTACATGACGATCGTTAAATTTAATTAAATATACATATAAATGTTACTTAAACAAGTTACTTAAACAAGTTGAGCATGAAGAAGTTTTCGCTTAAAGAGTACTCGAAATAAAAGCGTATTTCTTCTATTTTATCCCATCGCCAACAGATGATAAATTGCCAAATGAACGAAATTTTTATTATTTTTGTAAGGACACTATATATAGGTTCCGCTGGAATTTTTTATATACATATATTCCCGCATGACAAAAACATTCCGTGTTTTTTTTTTTTCAGATTTTTCTGAGTATGTTCGTATGGAGACCTTCCTTGTAAGTTGAAAACGTATTATAAAACAGTAAAAATAGTTTGCATGTTTCTGTTCTATGCTTGGCATTATCAAAACAAATAAGATTTTCTTTTTTAAATATCACTAACAATGCTATTTTTAAAATTGCATTCAATTTTTCACGTGAAATATTGAATAATGGCATTTCAAACCGTTATATCATAGATGGAGATGGTGCAATTTTAGAATACAGGCATCCCTCGACTTACGTATTATGCGACTTTCGTAAATTCACAGTTACGTAATAAATCTCGAAAATTACATTTATGACCACACTAGCGCGTTTGGTATGTATTTGCATACTTTCGATAATTATTTTATAAATAATATACACAGATAAAAACCACAACCATTATTTAAGTATTGCGCAGAAGTGCAATACTTATTTATTTCCAGTGTCACTTCTCAATGTTAATTTAACATAGAAGCCTATGGAGATCATAACTTTTTAATTTTTTCTTCCCACCTTTTTGTCCCTGATGCCACTCATTTTTAATTCTTTGCTATTTCTAATAATATTATAAATTCAAAGTGTAAAAACATTTGCCAGACATCAGGATCAAAACGGATCATAAAATGCCTTTGCATATAGGTGGATTATAATCTAGAGAGTAACATGGGTTAATTTTTATTTACATTATTCAAATATTTTTCTTAATAATTCCAAATTTCGCTTTTTTCATTGAGAATCAAGACATTTTCTAATAAAATTTAAAAATTTTCTTTCATTGTTGTAAATAATTCAAAAGCCGTAAAAATAATTTGCCTATTTTTAGTTGAATGATTTTCACGTGAAACTAAAGAAACTGAATTTTTTTTTTAAGAACTAGGGGGCTCTGCCCCCTACGAGCTACGCTCACCGACCCCCGTTCAGGAACACCAAAATCCAAAAAGCACGCTAATTTGATCGGCTTTAAAAATATTGAATTAAAATTAAAAAAAAAAAAAAAAACAGTAGCGATTTCTCTGTAAACGGGTCTACATTCGTTTTTCTTGGATTGGGGATTTTTAAGACCATATCTGCTGCTGTTAAAAGATACAATGGCTGTTTTTGTATTTAATTAAAAAAATTAGTTAAACATTCGAAAATAAGCTAATGTAAAATGAATTAAGTAAACAGTGTCATTGTCTCCCGGTATTTTTTAACAGCGCTATAAGATAGTTCTTTCAAATAATACATTTTAAATGTATCGTTTTAAATCTGACGTAATTTACACCAAAGTTTTATTTCTCTTACTAATATTCACGTGGAAATACTTTTGTTGTTAGAAGGAAATATTATTTGCGCTGTCTTCGAATTCACGATAATAGTTGAAAATATTATCTCAAAATATCAAGTGAATGTCTCGCGCAGATATATTTTTTAATTTAAATTGTTTTGCCATATTTTTTGGCCATTTTAAATATGACGTAATTTCCTCCATTTACAGGTTTTAACGCATAGTAATGATTTTTTTATTTTAACATTTTGTTTCTCTTTTAAAATTCCAGTGTAAATATGGTTCTTATGACGCAATTTTCTTGCTTTTAACATGTAATCATTTAATTCTAATTTAAATTTTTTTTTCTGTTTACAATAGTCCCGTGTAAATAAATTTTTAATTTGAAGTAAACATTATTGTTTGCGCTGTTTATACAGTTGGCAACAGTTTAAATTAATAATAATTTTTAAATTTGTAAAAAATATCTCTCGAAATACTGCAAATTTGAATTTAAAATAGAAATAAAACCTCAAAAAATAGTCAAATTAAAAAAAAAATAAATGCAATCTGCACACCGGGAACTTATAACCTATAAAATGATCTAAAAAGGATTAAATTCTCATGTATAGTTTTTGCTACAATAAAACTTTTTTAATGGAACGATTTTGTCCAACTTTAGCATTAAATATCTCTGAAAGTAATTCTTCGATTTGAAAACTGTCTGCATCAGCGTGTTTATCAAATATTTCTTTATAATACCACCGCTTTCCATATTTTTGTATACGACAGTTTTTTTAATATTAACGAAGAAAGGCCATGCTCAAGGCATACTTAGATACTACTACAGGCAGACTGATTTGCGTTTAATGTATGAAGTCGCTCGCCAGAGGACTCTGATACCCTGCCCAAAATTGAAATTTGACTCTGACCGTAACTGAAACAACCTGGGAAGGGTAGATGTGTAAACAAACACCAAAATTACGTCATGTCGCCATGGTTACGTTTACAATTCTGCTGACATTCCAATCAAGCTTAGAAATGACAGCTAATTCGAATACAGCTGTTAAGGGTTATTATAAACTGTCCATATCAATGTAAATGTAAAGTTCTATTGATTTAAGTGACTAATATAATGTGTTTCTCTTTAAAACTGTTAAACCAACACACATAAAAATATATAAATAAAAAAACACATGCTTAGTCTAAAACATCAATTTCACAAATTTATTTGGTACAACTTAGTTATCCCGTCGACCAATTTCGCCAAATTATATAAATCGCTAAAACACTCGCCAAATTATACAAATTGACATAATTTTTATTTTAAATAACGAAAGAACAAATAAATTAGTATAACATTAATAAATATACAAATAAAACGTCGAAATAAAAATCACTTGATGACATAAACACGTGTAACTTGCTTACAATCAAGTGAATGTGACATTTACGATCAAGCATTATTGGCATTTAATCATATAGTTTGGCGATAGAATTTTGGTCGACGTGATAACTAAGTACCATTTATTTACTATTTTCACTGCTGAAATAATAAAACTGATGGAAATTTTTTTTTAATATATTAAAATACTCATAAAATTCCTTGTAATAATTAATAAATGTAATTTATTAAGTAACAAATACCCTTACATGATTTAATCAAAATTGCTTGGATAACATAGAATGTTGCAAGGATATTTAAATCCATGATCACCATTTCTTTCTCTGATTAAAAATAAGAATATTTAATGCTTAAGGAAGATCGACTTTTTTTTAGCCTCGGTACGGTATGCTATTTCTTTCTCTCAGCTTATTTTGTGTCCAAAAAATAACGTTAGGTTACAGACGCTAGCAATATACAAAGTAGATGTATCATTGTACAATTAAATGCTCTATAGCATTTTTTAAAATTTCTAAACATCGCACATTTCCAGTTTTTATGCATCGTATTGGGGGAAAAAAGTACTTTTTAATGCAATTTGTTTGAAAACTGCATCTCTATTTGTTTTTGAAATATTAATTTTTTTGTAGTTTTTAGCGACATTTGTTTCATTTTGGCAACTCAAGTACGCCATTTCTGCAGAAAGTAAAGAAAAAATTGCTGAAAAATAGCAATTATATCTTTTTGTTGCCATTTTCTCATAAAATGGAAAAAAAATTAATAAAAAAAATTAAATTAAAAAAATTAATTAAAATACGTGCTACTTTGAGAAAAATATAAATGAAGGATTTAGAATGAAAGAGGGAGCTATTATAAACTATATTTAATTTTAGGTTTCTATATTAATGTAAATGACGTCATTTTACATAAAATAAAAGCGTGTGCTTTAAGTCTTAAAACTGAAATATGTTTTGCAGTAGAGTCCCAATTATCTGAGTCACGCTTAACCGAGTTATTTTCTTCTGATGGACTGGTGCTTTTATTATTATGAAACATACATTATAAATGAAGCGTTAGGTGAAGATGAAAGAGCTGCCGTAAAATGTTAGAACTCTGATTTTCTGGTCAGAATGGAAAAAAAATGACCATAATTTTTTTTAACGCTTCATTTATAATGGCTGTTTCATAATAATAGAAGCCACCAGTCCACCAGAAAAAAATAAAGTAATGGAAATGCCGGGGCGACACTAAATTCTGAAAAAGCAGAATTCCTGTTCTCTAGTTTTCTTCTTCTTCTTGGTTGGGCGATATTAAAAATAAATATTTTACCGGTAACAGTAAATTAATCAAAAATAGCTGCTTCAAGTCAGTTATGAGAACTGTAGTTTGATAAAAATAAAATTTTAATTTTAAAACGTGTATATGAAACCAAGCTATTTTTATATAAATACGGGACATTCAAAAAAAGAATAACAGAACCGGCATTTTTCATGTATGAACCAAACGATCAAGGTAAACAATAAATAATTTAGCTAATCTTAAAAGTATGTGTAACACTAAAATGCTACAATTTGTGTAAAATAGCCTTTTAAATCGAAGGAAATTGAAGAATATAAATATTTAATTTATTACATGAAAATACGATCAATGATTCTGAAACCTCGACGATAAGAAACAAGCTTCTATCTGGGCAGGGTATAAATGTAAACAAAGAGCACGTTGTGAAGTTTTGGTTCAGGGTTTGAAGTTGGATCCGACTTCACTTTTTCGGCGAAATGCGCGGGCCGTTATATATCATAGTAGGCTCATAGATCTAGTAAAATAATTTTTACTATATCTATGTTATATCTAAGTTATATCTATGTTATATCTATGTATTACTATATCTAAGTTATTTTTACTATATCTATGAGTAGGCTATAGCCATGCTTAAGCCAAGACTCCCTTATCATAAAACAGACTTGACGATCCGGAGAAAGTCTATGGGTGAAAATGTCCCCGATAATTGCCAACTTATTAGCTGATTTTGTCCCGTAAGTTACGCCACCTGGTGTATACTCCTGGTAATACTCCATAAACAAATGCATAGTAAAAAATTGAAAATGTTGTGTTATTGGCAAAATTGTATAAAATATTTTTCGAATTCCAGTAAAATAAAGGCGTAAAAAAAAATATTTCGCACAATTATGTTCTGGCTTTAAAAAATGAAACATATCAAAAATGAAGATTTAAATATAAGATTTATTGATATTTTTTCAGGGTACTTGTTAGTCATCCAGACGACCAATTTCGCCAAATTATATAAATCGCCAAACTACTCGCCAAGTTCTACAAATTGACACAATTTTTTATTTTAAATAACGAAAAAACAAATAAATTAGTATAACATTAATAAAAATACAAATAAAACGTCGAAATATTGGTTTTATTGGCCATTATTGGCATTTAATCTTAAAATTAATTAATTTATGGCAAACCATTATTGGCATTTAATCTTACAAATTGGCGACAGTAATTTGGTTGACGGGATAACTAACAAGTACCATTTTCAGTATATAGGACTTTGCGGGTTATTTTTTTTTTAAATCTTGGCCCAATTTGGGCTTCGGAAAGAGCGATTTGTTGCCGATTGATATAAACAGTTATGAAAACAAAACTTATGAACTGTCAGCTTGTTTTATAAGAAAGATGTCATATACGGCCCCATATTGGCGCGATTTTTTTCGGACGCCAATTTTGCGAAAACCTCGTTACCATATCATCTATATCCGGATAATCATATCAAGCAAAATAACGACACTTTGGTGCAAGTTAAGTATCCGGTGCGTATATGACATTGGCGCCAGAAAAAAATCGCGCCAATATGACATCTGTGCCGAATTTACATGTATAAATTTAGTTTCTAGATATTATTATTGTTTTTTATATACGATTTGTTTATATTTGTATATAAAATAGATAAATGCCTTTTTTATATTAAATAAATTGTACAAATATTGGAAAATATTGCTTCTTTATGTGAAACAGTGAATATGCTTCCAGAAATTACGTTGCCAAATTTTCTTCTCCCGCCAAGGCCCCTATACTTGAAAAATACCGATTTATTATTATATAATGTAGTATTAGCTAATGTTCTGTAATCTGTTCCACAGTCAAAGTTGACTGCAAAAACGCGATGCTGGAATAATGTGGTATCAAGTATACGGTTTAAAAATAAAATTAATTTTGCGCCAAACTACACTTACGCCAATTGGCTCTAGGTCTGATTAAGGAAGAATACTCAAATTAAGATTTACAAACACCAAAATCGTAGCATGACAAGAATACGGTATTTGCGGAAAGTTGAGGGACATGTATAAATTTAAGTGATTATTAAACTTTATTTTTCCAATTTTTTAAGTGTTTATGACTTCAGTCTGTTTTTTTTTTTTTGTGTGTATCTATGCGTGTTTTAACTTTCCTAAAATACTGTGATACATTTAGGAAAACTTACATAACATATGTGAGTTAAAACAAGGAAATTAATTACGCACCAAACTATGCCCGCCAAGATATGCCAATTGGCTGTGGAGCCAATTATGAAACTTTCCATATATTAATACATACAAACTTTATATGAAAAAACAGTGAAGCTTTCATCTAAAGTATGTTAAACTGAAATGATCCCCCATACCTTCAAAAATAAAACAAATGATAGGCCAATAAATAAATAAATGAGACTGTGCACTGAAACAAATTGAAGGAGCGATGTTAAATTAATACTGTAAGGTGAAATTAATTGTGAAAAGAAAAGAAATAGCAGAAATAAAATAAATCACATGTTTGAAAATATAAAAGAGAAAATGAAATATTTTACATTTTCCGGATCTAGATGCTATCCATTTATTTCAATAACTAATATCACTGAGAAATTCATGGTAAAATAATTTTGGTACAGATGTCATATTCGCCCCATATTGGCGCGATTTCTTTCGGTTGCCAATTTGGCGAAAACATCAACAGCATAAACAACATAATCCGGGTTACCACATCAAGCAAAATAACGACACTTAGGCGCAAGTAAAGTACCTGTTGACTATATGATATTGGCGTCAGAAAAAAATCGCGCCAATATGGGGCGAATATGACATCTGTACCTAATTTTCTTTCCTGATTATTATTACTATCATTATCATCCTTTATTTACATAACGGAATACAGCAGTAAACATATTTTGTTTAACAGTAAAATAAGTTCATTTTTTAAATAAAGTGTCTAGAACATATGAAAATTTTAAGATTAACAACTATCATTAGCAAACTACAAAGCACATCGTAAAGAAAATGGTAAAAGACAAATGGAAAACAAATTAAAAAATATTTCTGTTTCTCACGTTAGATAGCGCTAGTCACGGGAAACCATGTGGTTTCTAACCACGTGTACAGCGGACAAAGGAAACTTAGCGATTGCGAGGCCTGTTATTTCGATAAGGAGGCCTTGGCTTAAGCATTTAAATTGGATGAGTTCTACCCGGAATATCTACGCAGATTATCATTGGTCCATTTCCAAATCAAAACTTTTTTTTATATATAGAAGGATTAAAAAGAAGATGAATATGACGTCAGAGTGAAAAAAAAATGACATTTTCAAGCAGATTTTTTAAGTTCAGATTGTAATTTTTTGACCAAACTACAACAACCTGCATTACTGCACTGGTGAAACATTTTGAATTATACATAGGTAAATTGCATCACAAATTGTGATGCGATATCGTACAAATCAAAGTCTGTTGGTGATACCTTCCATTAATTTTGAAATGTGTTTGTCTGAATTCAGTAGTTATTAAAAAACTTGACATATTAAACATAAACCTAATTTGCAGAACAAATTAAAAAAACAAAATTTATTTCCTAAATTGTTTAACCCCGAGAAGGGGCAGATATTAAGATATTTCATTCAATTTGTTCTACATTTAATGTTAAATTTTTGTAACAAATAAGCTAAACCAATTGAACATTAAAAAATAAAAATGAAATTCATACTATATAATGCTTTATACACCTATATACTTAGATTCCGTTCAAATGAAATTGAAATAAATCTTAGACTTTTTCCATTTTTAAGTTGTAAATATTTGTACTGCAGATTTTGCATTATGTTTATGACGATTGTACATAATATTATAAGGTACATGCAAAATACAAAACTTTTAAAAAAGTCTAAGATTTATTTCTATTTCGTTTGAACGGAATCTAAGTATATAGGTGTTTAAAGCATTATATTGTATGAATTTCATTTTTATTTTTTAATTTTCAATTGGTTTAACATATTTGTTACAAAAATTTAACATTAAATGTAGAACGAATTGAATGAAATATCTTAATATCTGCCCCTTCTCGGGCTTAAACAATTTAGGAAATAAATTTTGTTTTTTTAATTTGTTCTGCAAATTAGGTTTTTGTTTAATATAATTTTATATATTAGTGAAAATTATATTGAGCTATACAAACAAATCTTTAACAAAACAAACTCAAATCTAATTAAAATGAGACGAAAAATTTGGGGTTCAACTGTAACAATTATGTTAGTTGAACTCAAGCCAGAACGAAAGCATATTTTAAAAGTTTCGATGAAGAGAAACAAGTGTATTTTTTCTTCAAGCTTCACCTGTTAGTTTAATGGGCATTGAAGTTTAAATCAATTGATCATTGTTAAATTTATAAATACCGCATTCCATAAGAGATTTTTAATTTCAAAAGTGTTCTTTCGGTTTATTGTTATATTTTTTGATACTTTTATACTTTATATCCGAGTAGATACTGCTGCATGATGCTTTATTTATAAAATAATACTACGAAAATAATATATTTATATTATATTCATAAATAAGATACTGTAATAAATTCTAAGTCGTTAAAAATTATCGTCCTTCTTATCGTTAATATTTATTTATATATAACAAATATTGCAGTTTTTTACATAATTTTCGTTAATTAATTCACGAATTTGACTTACATAAAATTCAAGTTACGTAAAAGTTTGCGGAACGCATTACTTACGTAAGTACGTAAATCCTGTTACGTACGTAATTCCTGTAGTCTTATTTGATGCTAAAAACGGCTCGGAAAGAGCAGAAACATATAAACAGTCTAATAAACCAATTTTTATAGTTTTTAATGTTTTCATCTTATACATTTAGCATTCAAAATACGCATAATATTACAAGCTGTTAATCTGTCATGTAATCATATTCGTTACCTAAATATTTGTTCACTGATATGCGATTTAGCTTCTGATTAAAATACAATGCAAATTCGTTGTGTCCGCCAACCAATAGCATAGAAAATCCATTAGAAGAATACACATATTCAATAGAGAAATGATAAAAATAGCGAAGAAATTCGTTATGTCTACCAAACAATATTAACAATAAAGTCTTTGTCTTAGACTTATAGTCTAACAACAATAAAGTCCATTAGAAGAATCCCCATTCAACAGAAAAATGAGAAAAATAGCGAAAAAATTTATTAGCCGAAATATTCGTTATTCGAAACGTCCGTTAGCCGAAATATTCGTTATGCAAAAATTTCGTTAGTCAAAGTATTATTTTACTGTGGAAATAATAATTTAGATTATACTTATATTTTAAACATTGTTATTTTAATTTTAACTTTTATTCCGTGTGTCATTTTTTCTTAATTTGAGTAATTTCTCAATGCTTTATATTACTTTGCATTTAAAAGAAAATAATTTTATTTGTTTATTTTTTAGAATATAAATTATTCCTAAAAATAACTAATAAAATGGCTAAAAGGGAATTCTTTTTGTCGATCCATAAGTAATTTCCTGTAAAATATCTACAAGCACCAACAACAGTTTAAACTGAGTGAGATTGATCAATATTATTTCTTTTCTTTTTTTCATTCAAGTTTCACATATCAAGTTTGGACGATTCTCTTCGAACTAATTAGATTTACTTCTATTTTATCTTGAACTAGAAAAACTGATTGATATCGATGTTCGATTTCTTTAGATTTTTTTTCATTTTCTCTACTCTTTGAAATGATACTCACGGCGAAGCTATATATATTTCTTAATATCAGATTAATTTTTCTTTCAAAGTGTCACATGCTCTTAATATTTTTACATCTTGAGGATAAGGTAGTTTATTTCTATCGATATTTTTCTTTCTTTGGTACTCTGTAAAAGATTCTTTCCCTTGTTCCAGTATTATTAGTTTTTATTGAATTCATTTGTTTTTATTTTTTATTTAGAATATAAATAATCATAAAAATAACTAATATAATCACAAAAATTAATTTCTTCGTATTATTATGTAATTTCTAGTAAAATAACTATAAGCAATAACAACACTTTAAACTGGGTGAGATTGATCAATATTATTTCTTTCCTCTTTTTTCTCTCAAGTTGGCATGTCGAGATTGGGCGATTGTTTTCAAACTAATTAGATGTACTTTTATTTTGGCCTGGAGTAGAAAAACTGATTGCGATCGATGTTCCATTTCTTCCGAGTATATTATTTTTTCTCTCGTCGTTGAAACGATACGTATGGTAAAGCTGTATATTTTTGTTAATACACTGTAAAAAAAAATCTGTAGTTCTACAGATGTAAAGTTACATGCTTACTAAACTTTCACCTGTAACTGTACGAAAAAAGCTGCAAATATACAAAACTAGTTTTTGTAAAGCTACAAAAATCTGTAACTTTACAAATGAATCTGCTAAAATTTCAGTAATCTTACTAAACTTTTATTTGTAACCCTGGCTGCAGTTACATGAAAAGTTCTCGGAATCCCAGTTTCCAAAAAAATTCTTAGTAACCTTACAGATTTTTTGATTTTCGGCGCAAAAGTGTGTCTGTTACATGAAATTTTGTTGTTGCCGTTACATGAAAAGTTCTAGGAATCCCAGTTTCCTAGAAAACCTTTAGTAACTTCACAGATTTTTTTTTACAGTGTATAAGATTAATTTTTCTTTCAAAGTGCCACATACTCAAAATATTTTCACATCTTGAGGATGAGGCAGCTTATTTCTATCGTGATTTTTCTTTCTTTGATTCTCCGTAAAATGTCTTTTTCTGTTCTTGTTGGTACTCTGTAAAAGATTCTTTTCTTTGTTCAAGTAGCATTAGATTTTTATTGAATTCATTCGTTTTTTTTTTTTTTTTTTTTTTTTTTTTTTTTTTTTTAGAATATAAATAATCATAAAAATAACTAATATAATCACAAAAATGGAATTGTATCGCATCCATTAGTAATTTCTTGTAAAATAACTACAAGCACCAACAACACTTTAAACTGGGTGAGATTAATCAATATTACTTATTTTCTTTTTTTCTTTTTTTCTATCAAGTTGACATGTCAAGATTGGGTGATTGTTCTCGAACTAATTAGATTTGCTGTTATTTTCTCCTGTACTAGAAAGACTTATTACTATTGATGTTCTATTTCTTTAGATTATATTTCTTTTTCCCTAGTCTTTCAAATGATACTCCTGGTAAAGATGTATATCTTTGTTAATATAAGATTAAATTTTCTTCCATGCTTAAAATATGTTCACATCTTCAGGATATGGCAGTTTATTTCTCTCGAGGTTTTTCTCTCTTTGGTACTCTGTAAAAGATTATTTTCCTTGTTTCAGTATTATTAGTTTTTTACTGAATTCATTTTTTTTCTAATTTGGAATATACATAATCATAAAAATAACTAATATAATCACAAAAAGGGAATTCTTTGTATCGTAACCATTAGTAATTTCTTGTAAAATAACTACAAGCACCAACAACGCTTTAAACTGGGTGAGATTGATCAATATTACTTTTTTCCTTTTTTTTCTCTCAAGTTGACATGTCAAGATTGGGTGATTGTTTTCGAACTAATTAGATTTGCTATTATATTGTCCTGTACTAGAAAAACTGATTTCTATCGATGTTCGATTTTTTAAAGTTATATTTCTTTTCCCCTCGTCTTTGAAATTATACCCCTGGTAAAGCTATATATCTTTTTTAATAATAGATTACATTTTACTTCAAAGTGTTACATGCTCAAAATATTTTCACATTTTGGGGATAAAGCAGTTCATTTCTATCGAGATTGTTCTTTCTTTTCTACTCTGTAAAATATTATTTTCCTCGTTATTATTAGTTTTTTTATTGAATTCATTCGTTTTTTTTATTTAGAATATAAATATTCATAAA
This sequence comes from Maratus speciosus, assembly GCA_963932465.1. Classification (NCBI taxonomy): domain Eukaryota; kingdom Metazoa; phylum Arthropoda; class Arachnida; order Araneae; family Salticidae; genus Maratus; species Maratus speciosus. The sequence continues at coordinate 62,305,464 of OZ010788.1, forward strand.
AATAACTAATATAATCACAAAAAGTAATTTGTTCTTATTGTTAAGTAATTTCTTGTAAAATAACTACAAGCACCCACAACACTTTAAACTGTGTGACATTGATCAATATTATTTCTTTCCTTTTTTTCTATCAAGTAGACATGTCAAGATTAGGTGATTGTTTTCGAACTAATTACATTTGCTTTTATTTTTTCTTGGACTAGAAAAACTGATTGATATCAATGTTCGTTTTCTATAGATTGTATTTCTTTTTCCCAACTCTTTAAAATGATTCTCTAGGCAAGCTACATATCTTTGTTATTATAAGATTAATTTTTCTTTCAAAGTGTCAAATGATCAAAATATTTTTACATCTTGAGTATAAGGCAGTTTGTTTCTCTCTAGATTTTTCTTTCTTTGGTACTTTGTAAAAGATTCTTTCACTTGTTCCAGTATTATTAGTTTTTATTGAATTCATTCGTTTTTATTTTTTATTTAGAATATAAATAATCATAAAAATAACTAATATAATCACAAAAAGGGAATTCTTTGTATGATATCTAGGGGAGAGTAGCCATATTTGCACCGCCACTTTAAATGGATCGTTGCCATTATCCCATTAATTACAGAAAGAGACACCATCTACCGCTGAAATTCTACTCGTCAGAATGACGTCATTCATCATTAGAAGAAGTACCCGCCTACCACGCGCTGTTTTCAAACAATTTTTAAAAACCTAAAATTAGCTGTTTTTATCTAATTTTTTTCTACTAAACGTAAGAGAATAATTTAACACTAAGATAAGTTGTTATGTTTTCATATACATATCTGAATTCATCTGTTTATTGCGCATATTTTTCACGTGGATTTGTTTGATTTCGTTTTTGTTCTTAGTCTTGAGATTATGTGTTTTAAAAAATGGCGTATTTGCCTTAATAGGGCCAATTTAAGTTGCTTAAATTAGACCAGACATACGATGATAAATTTGAAAAGTAAGTAATGAATTTCGAGAGCTGTACGCTTTGTACACTATTTTTATATTTTTATAAAAATAGTGTACAAAGCGTACAAAGCGTAGTGTACAAAGCGTTATGTTACATACAGTTTAGGCCTAAATAAACATAAAAATATTTTTACATGTTTATGAAATAAATTTTGTTTGCAATTTCTTTTATCTTGTATGTATTTGTATTTATTTTCTTTGAATTCTTTATTCCTAAGACGTATTTTATTTACAGATTCGAATTCAAACATTTTCCGTTTGAAATATATTTGCGGTTCCGTGAGGGGGGGGGGGGCACTTTTTTAAGTTCTGGAGGGTTTAATTACGCATTTTTTGTCATTAAAACGCTTAATTCCCAAATCTTCCGGGGCCCGCCAGTGGCCGAGAGGTTCTGCTCTTAAAGCTGGTAGATGGGAGGTCCTAGGTTCGAACTTAATCGTCCCCGTCGGCCTAATTGTTCGGGGTTTTCCGTGGTGTTCATGGAACCTTGGATTTCCTCACGTTAATACTTGTTAGGTTCCCTTTGAAAGACACCCACGGAGGGCAACACCACTTTGGGCCCATATCCCTCGTGTTGATAATTGGCCGTCATAAAAACACACACCAAACACCCAAACCTTCCCGGGGGGAGTGGTTATTTCAAGGCTCCGGTGGGGATCCGCTGAATTTAATACGATGATTTATGATTTTTTTATCTGCTTTGTTTCCATTGTAAATATTTTTCATTTATATTCATAAATTATTATTATTATTATTATTATTATTATTATTACTATTGGTATAATTGCTTTTACAGGTAGTGTTTCTGTTACTAATATTTTATATTTATTATAAATCGGCTTGTTTTGAACCGGGTAGCTATATTGAGAATCTTACAGTTTTTTTTTTTTATTTACTAGAGCATAAATATAAATATTGATCAATCTTTTATTAAACTTCTGTCAAAAGGATGGACTAACAATTGAGTTTCGGCCGTCCTTAGGAAAACACTCCATCAGGATTACAGCTTGGAGCTACGGTTCAGATTTCCCATCCCCCCTTCCCCTATTCGAATATATAATGTTTTGCATTTGATTAATCGTAATCTATTTTTTTCAATATAGCATATTTTTTAAACACTTTTTTAATATAATTTTAAAATGTTGAAAACGACACAGACAAACTGTCTGGAAGAAAAACATCCATGACAGCAAAAACTATTAAAGATATAGGAAACGAAAAGGAGATAGTAAGTTGGGAAGAAATTGACCTGCAAGAAGGCTGCAGCTACAAATCCCCCAAAAGGCAAAGAATAATTAGAAATGTTATCTCCCTTACTAAAATCAGTTAAATCAAAGTATAGATCGAGCCAAAAAACAGCTGCGTTAACATCTTTGTTATATAAAGGAAACCTTGAAAAGAAAAGAAAAAAAACCCCAAAACTCCAAAAAGGAACCTTCACAGCACAAAGGAAATTGGAACATCAAGTTTTAAAAAAAGGCGTGATGCAATAAGAAAGAAAATGAGGGAAGGGAACAACCACAAACATAAGGTAAAGAAAACTCTGTTGCAAAAAAAAAAAAGTCTAATGCTTGAGAACCTAAGAAGAAAAATCTAGACCGTGACGATTGATTTTGCCTAATTTGTAAGAAAAAAAAAGCAGAAATGATTCAGCGTTTAGATTGCCAAATACGGTTCCGTACCAAATACGCTGGAATAAAAAATGAAAAAACGAAATTCATGTGTAAGCTTTGCATCACTTCTTGCATGATATTCAGGTAACTGGGAATTAGTTCCATATTTTCTATACTTAATTACTGATAACTTTGATTTATATTTTGAATACAAATTTTTAAAACATGAATCAAATTTGTAAACACCCCATTCCCTAGTCATTAAAATAACCTGATATTGTTTGGTCCAATTTAGGAGGCTGTAGATCCAACTTAGGCGACCAGTTGCTGAATTTGGACCAATTTTAAATTTTTTTAAAATTAAAATAAATCTTAAGATTTTCAAAAAGAAATTGGTCTAATGTTTTATTTAGTTAGTAGATGAATAGATTGACCCCATGTAGTGATTGTTTGCAGATACTCCAAAAATTAATGAGTTACACCTGACACAAAGGGAAGTGGTCCATATTTGGCTACTCTCCCTTATTAGTTATTTCTTGTAATCTAACTACAAGCCACCACAATGATTTAAACTGGGCGAGATTGTTCAATATTACTTGTTTCCTTTTTTCTATCAATTTGACAAGTCAAGATTGGGTGATTGTTTTCGAACTAATTAGATTTGCTTTTATTTTGTCCTGTACTAGAAAAACCGATTGCTATTGATGTTCGATTTCTTTAGATTATATTTATTTCTCCCTCTTCTTTGAAATGATATTTCTGGTAAAGCTATATATATATTTTAATAACAGATTAATTTTTATTTCAAAGTGTCACAACCTCAAAATATTATGACATTTTAAGGATAAAGCAGTTCATTTGTATCGAGATATTTCTTTCTTTGGTACTCTGTAAAAGATTATTTTCTTCGTTGCAGTATTATTAGTTTTTTATTGAATTCATTCGTTTTTTATTTAGAATTTTTATTTTAATTAAATTTTTTATTCATAAAATAACTAATATAATCACAAAAGTAATTTCTTCGTATTATTAAGTAATTTATCTAAAATAACTACAAGCACCCACAGCACTTTAAAGTCGGTGATATTGATCAATATTATTTCTTTCCTTTTTCCCCCCTTATGTTGACATGCCAAGTTTGCGCGAGTTTTTTCAAACTAATGAGATTTGCCTTCATTTTGTCCTGGACATGAAAAACTGATTGCTATCGATATTCGATTTCTTTGGATTATATTTCTTTTTCCCTCGTCTGTGAAATGATACTCCAGGTAAAGCTGTACATCTTTGTTAATATAAGATTAATTTTTCTTTCAAAGTGTCAGATAGTCAAAATATTTTCACAATTTAAGAATAAGGCTTTTTACTTCTATCGAGATTTTTCTTTCTTTGATTCTCCGTAAAATTTCTTTTCCCTCTTTCAATATTATTAGTTTTTTATTATTATTATTATTGCATTCATTTGTTTATTATTTAAAAAAAAATATTCATAAAAAAAACTAATAAAATCACAAAAACTGATTTCTTCGTATCAATAAGTAATTTCTTGTCAAATAATTACAAGCAGCAACAAAACCTTAAACTGGGTGAGATTGATAAATATAATTTCTTTCTTTTTTTCATTCAAGTCTCACATGTTAAGAAAGGGCGATTCTTTTCTACCTAATAAGATTTGTTCTCATTTTTTATTGGACTCGAAAAACTGATTGATATGGATGTTAGATTTCTTTAGACTGTATTTCTTTTTCCCTACTCTTTGAAATGATTTTCCTGGCGAAACTATATATCTTTGTTAATATAAATTTTTTTTTTTTTCAAAGTGTCACACGCTTAAAATATTTTTACATCTTGAGGATAAGGCAGTTCATTTCTATCGAGATTCTTCTTTCTTTGGTACTCTGTAAAATATTCTTTTCCTTGTCCCAGTATTATTAGTTTTTTTATCAATTCACTTTTTGTTTTTTATTTAGAATATAAATAATCACAAAAATAACTAATATAATCAGAAAAAGTGATTTCTTCGTATTATTAAGTAATTTCTTGTAAAATAACTACAAGCACCCACAACACTTTAAATTGAACTAGATTGTTCAATATTATTTCTTTAATTTTTTTTCTATCAAGTTGACATGTCAAGATTGGGCGATTGTTTCCGAACTAATTAGATTTGCTTTTATTTTGTCCTGGACTAAAAAAACTGATTGCTTACGATGTTCTATTTCTTTAGATAATATTTCTTTTTCACTCATTCTTGAAATGATACTCCTGATGAAGCTATATATGAGGCATTTTCATAATTTTTTCACTTAAATAAATAAATAAATAAATAAATAAATAAATATATATATATATATATATATATATATATATATATATATATATATATAAAGCTGCATTATTGCGCTTCTGGCATATATATTTATTCAATTTCATTACGGCTTTGAAGGTTGGTGTATCTTTGTTTATTTTTGTTGTTTGTTGTTTATTGGCATATTAAGCCTAAGTGCTTACAAAAATTTTTTTGAATAAATATGTTACGATATATATCTAGATAAAAATATGAGATATTATAAATGAAAAGATAAACGGTGCAAAACTTGTATTGTTGCTCATGCGGACAGTCCACGTCAAGTAAATGATTATATTCCTTTTTGTAAATATAATAACGTAATTTATAAAATTAATTGTTTAACTTGACAGCAAAGTTATGTAGGGCAGACGGAAGGTGAATTACATGTTAGAATTAATCAGCATAGATCAGATGTATATAATGATAATAAGAAATGCCCCACATTTGAAATTTTACATTTTAGAATTCACAGTTTTAATAATATTAATATTCAAATTTTGGATCATGTTGAAGCTAAAAATAATAAATTGGATAAAGAAAATGATTATATCTTGCAGTTCAAAACTATATATCCATTTGGATTAAATACATTGGTTAATAAAGTTAATTTATTGAAGGTTAAAAATGTATATGATTTATTTTATAATTTTAATGATAAAGTTGATATAAAAAGAGGAAAGAGGGGGTCTCGTAAATATAATAAAGTTATTAATCATATAATTCCTAATATATGGATTAAGGATATGGAATTTGTTTTTGATAAAAATTATAGTGTTAAAAATGTTAAAATGGAGGTTTTTAAATTAAAGATAAATGTGCTTAAGAAAATTAAAAAATGTTTGGATGTTTTCAAATTTAAAAATTTACAGTTTAAAGATTTATTATATGATTTAATTAATTTTAAGTTAATGAATAGAGATAAAGTTAATAAAGAAGTTATTTATTTTAATATAAAATTTCAACAAAAATCTTTTGATAATTTGAATTTAAATGCAATATGCAAACAGATTTACGACCTTTTTCCTCTTAAAGAATGTATTATTTCAGTTGCATATAATTATCATAAACCATTAAGTAATAAGGTTTTCAATTACAGACAAATAGCTTTTTCAAATGTTAATACAGTTTTAACTTGTTGTTGTAATAATATGGAATTTAAAGATTTTATAGATAATTATCATGGACATATAATTACAGGTAATCTTGATATAATCAAGAATAAAAATGTAAAATATCTAATGAATTTTGGTACAAAATTTAGAATCAATAGTAAAATTAATAGCAATAAGGTACAAAAAATTTTTAAGGATAATGTCAATAATTTTATAAAGAAATATAGTTATAAATTTAGTATGCCTTTGGAGGCATTTTTTGAATGGAAGTCTCAAATTTTGGGGCATTTCAATAATTTTTTAAGAAATTATTTAAATTCTGATGAATATGAATATCAAAGTTTTAAAGATGAAGATATAAAATTTATTGAAAGTTTACAAAATAATTTTGTTATAGTCCCTGTGGACAAAGCAGCTAATAATTATGCAATAATATGAAAAAAGTTTTATATTGATAAAATAGAGTGTGAATTAGGTAATGAAAATTTTTATTCAAAAGTTAATATTGACAAAAATCCTGTCGTTAAAAAATTTTTTGCATATAAAAAGGAAGTTAAAAGTATGTTTTCTTATAATTTTGATGTTTCTAATCATCACTGTTTGCCATTTATTTTCTTAACGCCTAAATTTCATAAAGATCCGATTAGATTTAGATTTATTTGTAGTACTTCTAAAAGCATTAATAAAAATTTTAATATTGGTTTACAGAATTTATTAAAAAAGGTATATGATTTTCTAAAGTATAAATTTAAGAAGTATAGTTATTTCTGGTCAATTGATAATAGTGTTGAAATTCTGAACAAATTGCCTTTGACTCCTCTGAAAATGCAGGTATTCGATTTCGAAAATCTGTTCACCAATATACCTATTGATTCACTTTATGAAGTTTTAATGAGTATTTTTGATGTTTTTTGTATAAATGATTAATTAAATATAAATAGAGATTTATTTTCAAGCTTATGTCATTTCTGTTTTTATAATAATTATGTAACTTTTAACAATAATACCTTTAATCAAATATGTGGTATAGGGATGGGAACAAACTATTCTAGTACAGCAGCAAATTTATTTTTATTTTATTATGAATTTAAGTATACTATGAAATATAATAAGTCTTTAAAGGTCTTTAGGTATATTGATGATATTTTAATTTTGAATTTTGAATTTTCTAATGAATATGATATTATATATCCAAATTGTTTAAAATTGAATAAAGCAAACAGTGATGATTATAATGCAGAATTTTTGGATATTTTATTCAAAAATATTGATAATAATTTGATTTTGGATTTGTACGATAAAAGAAATAGTTTTAATTTTTTTACTAGAAGCATGCCACATTGGTTTTCAAATTTGCATAAAAAATTTTACATAAATATAATCATTAATCAATTGATACGTTTCAATAAAATTTGTGGCAGAGACAATAATTTTTATAAACAGATCTTTAAGTTATTGGCTAATTTATTTTACAATAATAATTACCCCATTAAGTTTTTGAAATATTATTTAAAGACAGTTCTAAAAAGTGAATGGCAACGATGTGGGCTGGCGGCATGAACATGTGATGGCAGCCTTCTGGATCTTTCTGTATGAAATGGGCATCCTAAAGTTTTGTTAAAAGAACGGGTGTCTATTGATGAATTGAAACGAAAGAAAGTTGCAGACCTGGAATTTCTGGTTTTTGATAATGGCTTTGGAAGAAAAATTTATTTGTTTATAGTTGACGGGTGAGAAACATTATACAGGTATTCATGTTTTGAGAAATTTCATTTTGCGGGTTTGGGGTGGGGGCGCATGTTTATTCTGCATTCATGCTTGTTTTCTTATATTTTTCTTTTGTTTTTAGTTTAATGATAATTAAAGCATTCCTCTAAAAGACCTTTTTATTAAAGATTTTTGTTTTTGTATGGTTAATATTATGTTTGTTAGTTTTTAATTTGAGTTGTTTTAGTTTTTTATGGAATTTGATTAATAAAAAGACAATAGTTTTTCAGTATTGAATGCGGGGTGAACATGTGTTCAGAAACCTGCAAATTTTAAAAGTGGGGGGGTGAAGATAGTTTTCTGTCTGTCCTCCCACTGATGAAGAACAGACTGTTTTTGTTTTTTAGGTAGCTTTCTTTACAAAAAGCTACCTGTTGCAGCCGTTCGGAGGAAAGCGATTTCAAAAAATTTGGTATATTTTCATCGATCATGACCCCCAGACCCCGAAACCACCCTCCGTTCAAAATTGATATATATATATATATATATATATATGACCTATGTCACACTGTAACTCTCGTATTTATGAACCGATTTGGATGTAATTCGGTGTGTACATAGTACATACCAATGTCTCGACCGAGTTCGTTGGCCAGCTTCATCCACCATTTTGTTTCAAAATGGCGGCCATTTAAAAATTTTAAAAAAATTAAAAATTTAAAATGTGGTACCAAAAAATTTAAAATGGAAAATTTTTTTTTCTTATGTATTTGACCTTTATACAAAGATTCCGTAGCAGTTTTTGTTTCGTCCCTATCTTTAAAAATGGCTGAGTTATAGCATTTTGAATTTCTAGCGAAGCTGACATTTTGAAACGTCCTGAAATTTGTCACGCGATAAAAAGCGTATTTATGAACCGATTTGGATGTAACTTCGTTTATACATAGTACAGACCAATGTCTTGACCGAGTTCGTTGGCCAGCTTCATCCGCCATTTTGTTTAAAAATGGCGGCCATTTAAAATTTTAAGAAAAATTTAAATTTGAAATGTGGTACCAAAAAATTGAAAATTGAAAAAATATTTTTTCTTATGTGTTTGACCTCGATAAAAAGATTCGGGAGCAGTTTTTGTTTCGTCTATATCTTAAAAAATGGCTGAGTTATAGCATTTTGAATTTCTAGCGTGGCTGACATTTTGAAACGACCTGATTTTTGTCACGCGATAACAGGCGTATTTATGAACCGATTTGAATGTAACTTGGTCTGTACATAGTACATACCAATGTTTCGACAGAATTTGTTGGCCAGCTTTATTCGCCATCTTGTTTCAAAATGGTTGCCACTTAAAAAAATGTAATTTAAAATTTAAAATGAGGTATTAAAAAATTGAAAATGAAAAAGATTTTTTATTGTGTTTGGCCTTGATGCAAAGATTCTGGAGCAGTTTTTGTTTCTGAAAATTTGTTCTTTTGTTTATATCTTAAAAAGTAGTTGAATTATAGCACTTTGAATTTCTATCATGGCTAACACTTTGAAACGATCTTATGTTTGTCTCGCAATACCACACGTATTCGCCTATTTCGATGGAAGAAGGAATGTGGATAGCATACATCAATATCTCGACCAAGTTCGCTGGCCAGCTTCATCAGCCATCTTGTTTCAAAATGGCGGCCATTAAATTAAAAATATATATATTTAAAGTGAGGTGCAAAAAAATTTGAAATTGAAAAAGGTTTCCTTCTTAAGTATTTGACCTTGATATAAGGATTCAGGAGCATTTTTTTTTTGTCTTTATCTTAAAAAAATGGCTCTAGCAGTTTCAATTTCTAACGTGGGTGACATTTTGAAAAATCTGATTTTTTGCCTGCGACAGCACTCGTATGTATCAACCGATTCCGATGTGAGTGAGCATGTGCACAGCAATTACTAAGGTCTCGACCAAGTTCACTGGTTAGCCTCATCCACCATGTTGTCTTAAAATAGCAGGCACTTTAAGAAATCGCCGAATTTGGCAGCGAAATATAAGTTACTTTAAATAAAAGCAGCTTGGATAAAGCTGACTAATTTTGCGAAATTCTCATTCATAATGATTTAGTATTGATAAAAATTAGTATTGAATCTCCTACATTCGGTTTCCACTTAATTGAGCTTCGTGTGTTTGAATAATATAAGTTGGCTTTTTTAAAATAAGGAATACGAAAGCTACCTCTTCCTCCCGGCACTGGCCGGAAGGACTTTTTTTACCTGTCTTTCTTGTTTTTATAAATATTTTATAGTTAAAAAATTTCTACAGATATACACCTTCCTTTTGAAGTTATGGTGTTTTAGCATTTTGAAATGATGTAATATATATATATATATATATATATATATATACATATATATACATATATATATATATATATACATATATATATATATATATATATATATATATATATATATATGTATGTATATATATATATATATATATATATATATATATATATATATATATATATATATATATATATATATATATATATATCTTGAAAGTGCAGGAATAAACCTTGGGGACGGTATGACTACCAATAAAGCCGCGATGCTTGAAATTGATATTTAAATGCTGATTTAAATTCTGCTATAAATTTCCTTTCAAAGAATTTTAGCCATTCTTCCCCTAGCTTCTGCATTAGAAAAAATTTGAAAAAAATTCTGTGGCTGCATCTGAAGGGATTTTCTGTATAATTTTAGCAAGAGGGATGGTAAGAAAACTAAAACCAAGGGACAGAGTTAACAAAATAATAACAACCGTAAAAATGCGTGCAGGTTATTTTTTGCTACATATTTATATAAAACAAAGCCCTAGCTTTGGAAAAAAATTACATATAATTTCTTTTAATGAAACAATTTTATATAGAAAGTTCCAAACTTAAAAATAAGCATCAGGGACACGGGACGGTATAGGAATTTCGTGGTATATTTGGACCCCCAACATCGTGCAAAACTTATTTATCTCTTTAATATTGTTATGCAGTCATGCAATGGGATGTTTTCCAGTATAAGAAACAAACAACCCCCCCCCCCCCGACCGCCTAAGAATATGTACTAAATATATATATATATACTAGGGGGCTCTGCCCCCTGCAAGCTACGCTCGCCAACCCCCGTTCAGATACCGCATAATCTAAAACACGCTAATCTGATGGGTTTTAAAAATATTAGAAAAGATTAATTATACTGAAAAAGCTGTGACTGAAAAAAGCTGTGCAGATCTCCCTGTAAACGGGTTTCCAGTTAAAAACATTTGATTGCAAAAATTTAAGGCCGAATCAGTTGCTGTTAAGACATCCAATGGCTGTTTTCGTTTTTGATTAAAGAGGGTCAATTAAACATTTGAAAAGAAGCTAAAATAAAATAAATTAAGTATACAGAGTCTTTGTCTCTATAACAATAGCCTAAGTCATGTGACTATCATCAACATTTCCAGGAGGACCACTTCGTTTTTTATATTCTAGGTGCCATTTTGCTACTTTAATGTTAGCCAGGTACAGGTGATAAGTCGCCAAATATTATTCTATCGCCATCATTTCATCTATATTATAATAGTTCAAGTTATCAACTGCCATAAACAAATACGATCTGATCCCTTCGCCGTTCATATGAAAGTTTGGCACAGACGTCATATACGTCCCATATTAACGCGATTTTTTAACGACGCCAATTTGGGGAACGTAACAACAGCATGAACAACAACATCCGGCTTACCATATCAAGCAATATAACGATACTTTGGCGCCAGTTAAGTGCCCGCTCCGTATATGACATTGGCTTCAGAAAAAATTTTGCATTTTGATTAAAAAATCAACATTTTTTTTTCGAATGAAACTACATAAAATTTGCCATGGTTGCAAAGAACCATGCGCTCGCCAACCCCCGTCCAGTGACCGCAGAATCTAAAAACACTCTAATCTGATGGGTTTTAAAAATATTAGAGAAGATTCAATTATACTGAAATAAAAAAGAAAAGTGCCCAGCTAAACTGATGGCATTGAGCTCACAGACTATTCACACTAATTGTATATTATACTCTTATTTTAAAGAATAATGCCACTCAAAAAATAAGTGAACTGTTACGCTAGCCGGATGCAAATCTCGCCACTAGCTTTTTTTCAACTAGCCAGTTAGATTTTTTTTTTTTTTTTTTTTTTTTTTGAGTTTTAATATTTGGCCAGATGTTATATACGCACAGCAGGTTTGGCGTGATTTTTTTTTTTTTTTTTTTTTTTTTTTTTTTTTTTTTACGAAAATTTGGCGAAAACATTGTTTTCAAATACCAGTTACATATGCAGTTTTGCTATTACTTAGTTATCCCGTCGACCAAAAATCTATCGCCAAACTATAAGATTAAATGCCAATAATAGTTGATCGTAAATGTCATATTCATTTGACTTTAAGCAAGTTACACGTGTTTACGTCATCAAATGATTTTTATTTCGACTTTTTATTTGTATACTAGGGGGCTCTGCCCCCTGCAAGCTACGCTCGCCAACCCCCGTCCAGTGACCGCAGAATCTAAAAACACTCTAATCTGATGGGTTTTAAAAATATTAGAGAAGATTCAATTACACTGAAATAAAAAAGAAAAGTGCCCAGCTAAACTGATGGCATTGAGCTCACAGACTATTCACACTAATTGTATATTATACTCTTATTTTAAAGAATAATGCCACTCAAAAAATAAGTGAAGGGGAATTAGCCCCCGTTTCCCCCTTTATACTTAACCAGTGAACCTCCAAATCTAATCAGGGAAGCTCCTTATCATAATAAACCGGTATACCAAATTTGGAGCGAATCGAATAATCTTTCAAAAAAAAAAAAAACATTTATCTAAATTAAGGGGGTGGACTAACCCCCCTTTATCCTTAACCAATTAATCGCCAAAACGAATCAGGGAAGTTCCTTAACATAATAAACCGGTATACCAACTTCGGAGCAAATCGAATCATTCTGCATGAAAAACCCATTTATCTAAATTAAGAGGGGCGGGCTAACCTCCCTTTTCCCCCTTTACCCTTCACCAATGAACCCCAAAACTAATCGGGGAAGTTCCTTAACATAATAAACCGGTATACAAAATTCGGAGCAAATCGAATCATTCTGCATGAAAAACACATTTATCTTAATTAAGGGGGGTGGACTAACCCTGTTTTTCCCCCCTTTATCCTTAACCAATGAACTCCCAAAACTAATCAGGGAAGTTCCTTAACATAATAAACCGGTATACCAAATTCGGAGCAAATCGAATCATTCCGCATGAAAAACCCATTTATCTGAATTAAAGGGGGGGGGGGGGACTAACCCCGTTTTTCCCCCTTTATCCTTAACCAATGAACTCCCAAAACTAATCAGAGAAGTTCCTTAACATAATAAACCGGTATATCAAATTCGGAGCAAATCGAATCATTCTGCATGAAAAACCCATTTATCTGAATTAAGGGGGTGGGGTGTGGACTAACCCCGTTTTTCCCTCTTTATCCTTAACCAATGAACTCCAAAAACTAATCAGGGAAGCGCCTTATCACAGTGAACCTAGGAAAAAAATTTGAAGCAAATCGGATGTTTCTATCAAGAGTTATCGCGTTACGTACATACATACATACATACGTACGTACATACATACATACATACATACATACATACATACATACATACAGAACGGGCGGGCACATTAGCTCTCAGGCTTTGATAGCCTGTGAGCTAAAAAGCTGTGCAGATCTCCCTGTAAACGGGTTTCCATTCAATTTCCTTTGATTGCAAAAATTTAAGGGCGAATCAGTTGCTGTTAAGACATCCAATGGATGTTTTCGTTTTTGATTAAAGAGGATCAGTTAAACATTTGAAAAGAAGCTAAAATAAGATGAATTAAGCATGCAGAGTCTTTGTCTCCCGGTATTTTAAAACAATCTGTATAACAATAGCCTATGTCATGTGACTATCATCAATAGTTCCGGGCGAACCACTTCGCTTATTATACTCTAGGTGCCATTTTGTTACTTTAATGTTAGCCAGACACAGGTGATAAGTCGCCAAATATTATTCTATCGCCATCATTTCATATATATTATAATAATTCAAATCATTAACTACCCTAAACAAATACGGTCTGAATTCTTCGCCTTTCATATGAAAGTTTGGCCCAGGAATCATATACGGCCCCATATTGGCGCGATTTTTTTCTGACGCCAATTTGAGGAACGCATAACAACATCCGCTTTACCATACCAAGCAAAGTAACGATACTTTGGCGCCACTTAAGTGCCCGTTCCGTATATGACATTAGTGTTAGAAAAAATCGCGCCAAAAAAAAAAAAAAAAAAAAAAAAAAAAATTCGAATAAAACTGCATAAAAGTCGCCATGGTCGCAAAGAATTTTTGGTACTGTTATGCTAGGCGGAAGAAAATCTCTCCAATAGCTTTTTTTCAACTCGCCAGTTAGCTTTTTTTTTTCGAGTGGTAATATTTGGCCAGATGTCATATACGCAGGTTTGACGTGATTTTTTATTTATTTATTTATTTATTATTATTATTTTTTAACGAAAATATGGCGAAAACCTCGTTTTCAAATACCAGTTACATATGCATATTTGGTATTACTTAGTTATCCCGTCGACCAAAAATCTATCGCTAAACTGTAAGATTAAATGCCAATAATGGTTGATCGTAAATGTCACATTCACTTGACTTTAAGCAAGTTACACGTGTTTACGTTATCAAGCGATTTTTATTTCGACTTTTTATTTGTATATTTATTAATGTTATACTAATTTATTAGTTCTTTCGTTATTTAAAAGAAAAATTATGTCAATTTGTATAATTTGGCGAGTGTTTTGGCGATTTATATAATTTGGCGAAATTGGTCGACGGAATAACTAAGTAGAATCGTATTTTTTTATTATTTTCTATTATTTTCTAAAGGAAATATAAAAGTAATATTTAATAATTATAGAACAAAATAATTTATATAATTTATAAAATGAAATAAAAGTAAATAAACATTTATTATCAAATAAACAACAATAGCCGGGTTACCATGTCAACCTTTTCTGAAATATTAAAAAAATATATATCTGTTTGATTAAAATTTGACTTGCCATCATTAGAAAAATGTATATAAAATTAGAAAAAAATTAATATTTCGAAAACTAATTCGAATTCAAAAAAATTCTAATACCAGTTTTGAGAGCTGCAGATCAATGCTGGTTTTTGGTGTTAATTTCATCGGAAAGTATTCCATATTTTAGGAGAAATGGCTTGAAACATAATCAATTGTTTAATCAGTCATTCATATATCCGTTTCATAAATTCGTTTCATTAGGATTTTATACATATATGGTAGATTTATTAATGTTATACTAATTTATTTGTTCTTTCGTTATTTAAAATAAAAATTATGTCAATTTGTATAATTTGGCGAGTGTTTTGCCGATTTATATAATTTCGCGAAATTGGTCGACGGAATAACTAAGTAGTACCGTATTTTTTAATTATTTTCTATTATTTTCTAAAGGTAATATAAAAAAAATTAATAATTATAGAACAAAATAATTTATATAATTTATAAAATGAAATAAAAGTAAATAAACATTTATTATCAAATAAACAACAATAGCCGGGTTACCATGTCAACCTTTTCTGAAATATTAAAAAAATATATATCTGTTTGATTAAAATTTGACTTGCCATCATTAGAAAAATGTATATAAAATTAGAAAAAAATTAATATTTCGAAAACTAATTCGAATTCAAAAAAATTCTAATACCAGTTTTGAGAGCTGCAGATCAATGCTGGTTTTTGGTGTTAATTTCATCGGAAAGTATTCCATATTTTAGGAGAAATGGCTTGAAACATAATCAATTGTTTAATCAGTCATTCATATATCCGTTTCATAAATTCGTTTCATTAGGATTTTATACATATATGGTAGATTTATTAATGTTATACTAATTTATTTGTTCTTTCGTTATTTAAAATAAAAATTATGTCAATTTGTATAATTTGGCGAGTGTTTTGCCGATTTATATAATTTCGCGAAATTGGTCGACGGAATAACTAAGTAGTACCGTATTTTTTAATTATTTTCTATTATTTTCTAAAGGTAATATAAAAAAAAATTAATAATTATAGAACAAAATAATTTATATTTATATAATTTATAAAAAGAAATAAAAGTAAATAAACATTTATTATCAAATAAACAACAATAGCCGGGTTACTATCTCAACCTTTTCTGAAATATGAAAAAAAATATCTGTTTGATTAAAATTTGAGTTGCCATCATTAGAAAAATGTATATAAATTTAGAAAAAAAATTAATATTTCGAAAACTAATTCGAATTTAAAAATTCTAATACCAGTTTTGAGATCTGCGGATCAATGCTGATTTTTGGTGTTAATTTCATCACAAAGTATTCCATATTTTAGGAGAAATCGCTTGAAACATAATCAGTTGTTTATTCAGTCGATTCATATATCCGTTTCATAAATTCGTTTCATATATCCGCTTCGTAAATTCGTTTCATATATCCGCTTCGTAAATTCGTTTCATTAGGATTATATATATATAGGGTAGATATTATTCAGGGACTTAAAAGTCAAAAGATTGTGAGGATGCCTCATACCTTTTTTAATATAAGATTAATTTTTCTTTCAAAGTGTCACAAGCTCAAAATATTTTCGCATTTTGAGGATAAGGTAATTCCTTTCTAATCGAGATTTTTCTTTCTTTGGTACTCTGTAAAAGATTCTTTTCCTTTTTCCAATTTTTATTGAATACAAGAAAACAGAATAAAGGTTCGAAAAAACTGAAAATTTGGAAACATCTTACACTTTTTTTGGCACATATTTTCTGATCTTGCAAGCAAATATTTACAAATTCTTTGCTTTCTTGTTTATTATATTTGTTATATAATTGTCATAAGCATATATCGTTTTAAGATCTTTCTTTGTGAAACTATTTTTTTGTCTGTTCAAACCGAGGAGTCACCAAAGGATGGTGCAAAATAAACCCTTTTCTTGAATACAACGAATTCAGTTTTTGATAGAAATTAAATAGCTTACGTTCTTAATAATAGCATAAACTACGAGGATTGTTTAATAAAATATTATAGGAATTTTTAATTAGAAAATATTATTGCATACAAATTTACATTTATGTTTTAGTGTTATCTTAACCTTTATCTATTGACGGTACTTATAAGTACCATTAAAATAACCTGTTATAAAATTCATTTAATACATCGATTAGTTGTAATACAATTCATAATGAATTACAGATACATTACTTTATCTTGTTCCAAAAGCATTATTGGTTACACAAAACAGACATATTTTTAAAAGGGTGATATATTTTGCTTTTGAACCTTTTCAGCTTTCTTGGTGCTGTGTGTGTATGTGGGAGGGGGGGGGGGGACGTGATTTTTCAATTCGAAAATATTTCTATATTTTTTTATTGTAAGAACATTATATTTGTACATTTGATAATTCGACAAAGTACTAAGAAAAATATTTAAATTAAAAGATTTGTGTGGGGTTATAAATATTGCACAGAATCCCTATAAATTCAAATATAATTAACCCTACTAAATCCTTCAGTCCTTCTATAATCCTTCTAAAATTTATTTAATGATTATGTAAATCTTCTAATGTAGTTTAAACAATTCACGAAAAATGCATTAGATGATAAATTTTTCATGAATTCATAATTCAGTACATAAAGGGCTAATGTAGAATGAAAACGTAGCAATTTATTTTCATTTATTTCCAATAGTACGTCATAAGCATCCATGAAAGTTCAGATAAATTAAGTATCGCCTACGGGAACGATTCAAGCAACACACAATGATCAGTATGTTCTTGGCTACTAGAAATTTTGATGTTGCTAGATCGTCTAAATTTAATTTATACAATACGTAATTTTCGTGGAAGGTCTAAACACAATTTCCATAAATAAATTTTAATTGGTAATTCTTGATAGCCGTCTGGAGAGTATCAGTATATAACTGGATGCATATTCATTGGCTTAGTGTCATTCATATACATGAAAAGTTACAATAACTTTCAAAAACTCAAATTATTCTGGAAAATTAAAAAAAAAAAACGCAATACGAACATAAATAATACATATAAAAAAAGAGAGTAAATATTTTAGAAACCTTTAATGTACAACTAGAAAAATAATTGAGGAAATGTTTATGATTTCCATCCTAAGCTACATTTCGTACATAAGTATGAACAAATTGTTATCCAAAGCGGATTTATTTTCAAGTGGATTTATTTTTTTATTTTTTCGAACTTTCGGTTGATTTAGTTTGCATAGTAACTTCAAGGCAACTAAAAAAAGAAACATTCTTCTGTTATCGGCCCAATACAGTAGTAAAGTAGTGTGTACAAAAAACATAAAGCATGCATGTATGCTTATTAGTTTCTTTTCTAAGTTCACAATTAAAGATTATCAATATTTTTTCTTCTAAAGACAGAACGAAATTTTAGCTCTAAAAAGAACACTCAATGATGGAATTAACTGGTCACCAAGGACAGTTTCTTCCATGTATTGTTTTCCTCACAGTTTGAAAAAAAAGTGATTTTGTGACATAAAGCATTTATAGCATCTCATGTTAATACAATAAAAAAAGAAACTAAAGGTTGAAGAAAATAATTAAATTATAGTTTAATGATGCAACTCTGCATGACACGCAGGGCAAACATGAAAAGTTATGCTCTTCCAATTAATGTGGCAGCTGATATGAAGATTACAGCTCTTTTACTGCTAAAAAGTTTTCCAGAACTCTAAGAAGGAATAACATTGTCTGAGCATCTTACATAACGCTGAAATTATGTTCTTTTCAAGAAGCAATAATCCATTCACAAGGTTTCACTGGGTAGTTCAAGGTCGAGCTATTCACTTTATTTCAAGAAAAAATTTGATATGAAATTTGTAAAACCATAGAAAGGCTTACAGACAAAATGTGCAGAACTACAAATCAAAATTAAGAGCTACGTTTTGTGAGAAAGTGCAAAGATGGCAACTGTGGTTAAATTAATGTTTTACAAAATGCCTATCTTTTTATACGACATTAAAGAAGCAAAATGATTAGACGACGAAATAGACTAACAACATAGGCTAACAACATAGATTCCATATCCAAAACATCTTCTCTATATATACCAGTGCAATATTTGTATTATTCCAGGCAATTAAGTGTCAAATTTACCAATATAAAAACTTTAATAATGCATGTCCATAACTCAAAAACCACATCAACACGATAATTACTCCGGGCATCGAAAGTCTCGCAATGTCGGTGATAGCTGTACGGTCCAGAAACAGAAATCAAGGTTTAAAACGCATACCGATAGTTTTGATTGACGTTAAATCTTTCGAATCCGTCTACATATGTTATCGCTTACGAACCCACACTTTTTATTTCCACATTCTTCATTTTAAGAACACGAATTTACAGAAACTGTATTTTAATAAAATATAAAGCTAAAATTTCTGAATTTTTACTTTTTATTTGTAGCATATACTTTTACTAATCATATATTTAACCACAACAGTACTACATACTGTTGAAAGGGGTTGCATAATTTGAAAATATTTTTATATCTGACGATAATAACACCTAATTTTAATTTTGACACAAATTATACACTTATTCATTACATATACCTAAAATGACATTATTATTCAGCAATGATATAATTAAAATGACTGAAACGTCAGTCACTGTTGCATAATAATTTGTTAATTTAAAATCATAATCAGATACTACTGTGAAAAATAAAATATGAATAATTAAATTCAAACGTGTGTTGTTTTAACTTCAATGCATTAATGTATAAAATCGGAGCCGCTTTAAAATACAGATATGCACATTTTAGATCAATATTTTGCAAAAAAGATTAAACGTGACTGACAATGCACTATCTAAAGACTGTATTGGGAAATAAATTGCGATCTCTCACTAATGGTTTTTGGACGAATAATCAGTTAAATGACTCTTAAATAATAAAAAATAAACCTGGAACATATACATTTTTTAAATCTTTAAATATTTATGGCGTACTTAAATTGTGTTACATAAAAAAGTACAACATCAGATCCATTATAAATACGTCAGATTCATTAACTATATAAGATAAATATCTTTTTAATTCAAGAAAATTATATATATATATATATATATATATTTAAATAGATTCTATTAAGATTCTTTTAAAGATTTCTTAAATTCCAAAGAAATTAAATCTAATTTTGTTTGTTTCTGAAAATATTTATTAATTCAATCGCAATTTGTTTGTAAAGAATTGTTTTAGAAATGTTTTCAACTTGCAAAAACTTGTAAATATAAAGTATTCTTTTATTGTAAAAAAAAATAAATAAATAACGTACGTGTCCCAAACATTCTATTATACATTTCTCAAAGTTAAGTGTTTACACTCTCAAATCTTTTTGTCCCAAAATTAAAAATAAAAATAAAACTTTTCCATTTATATTTCCGATTTACATTCACATGGATTAAATTCAAAACACTATTTCGAAAGTTATACGGATTATCTAAGTCTTACACAAAGTTTCCTACTTCTTACAGAAGTTTTCATGAAGTGAACACGCTTAGTTTTAAGTAGAAAATTAAATTTCCGGCAAGGGGAATATTTGAGCAAACATCAGTTAACAGCTTCGCTTATTTTATTTTTTCGCAGGATGTCATGTAAAGCTTAACATATTGAGTAAATTGAAAAACGAAAGAGCTGTTTTATTTCTTAGAATTCTAAAGTAGGGAAAATTTCTAGCGCAGTACCCGTCCGTATTAAAAAGTATTTCGGTGACAAATGAAAAATCTGTCTGAAAATACTTTGCTATTAAAAATGACTAATTTTACAAAAATGAATTTCTAATGATTTTATTTCCTATTAATAGTTACAAATTCAACCACAATTTAATTTCTGTAAAGGAATGCTATAGCATTAAATTTGCAACTATATGTAAAACAAAAGTAATATTATGATGATGAAAAAAATTATTATTTTCCTTTCAGTCTTTCAAGAATATATCGATCAGTTCAGTGTTTCATACTATAATTTCTTCCAGAGTGAAAAAGTGTTCAAACAAGGAATCGAACCAGGGTCATTGTCTATACGCCTCAATGCTTTGCCAATAAGATACTTGAACGACGCCAAGCCTATGTATATATGTATATAGATATGGATACATATAACCGATTTGACTATAGACATTGTCTATATCAATACCTATAACCGATTTGACCCTACATTTATGCTAATAATGCTTATGTCGATACATATCATAGATTTGACTATAGATAATGCCTATATCGATACCCATAATCGAGTTGACCCTACATTTATGCTAATAATGCCTATATCGATACCTATAACCGATTTGACCCTATATTTATGCTAATAATGCCTATATAGATACCTATAACCGATTTGACCCTACATTTATTCTAATAATGCCTATATCGACACATATAATCGATTTGACTATACATAATGTCTATATCGCACTCCTCACTCTTATCTGTTGGCAAGGCTGCAACTGCAGCACACGATGAAATAATTTTCACTCTGTTGGTTCTACACCTTTTAAGCAATTATCAAACTTTAAAATTACTAAATTCTGGGTTGGGAAATTTTCTGGAAAAATTTCCAAATATTATCTATATAGATTTATATTTTTTTCTAATATATATATGTATAAACACCGGACAAAAATTAAGACTAATGATAGGACAATGGCTAAGATTTACAGATATAAATGGCATTATACTCGTATAAGGCAGTCGAAGAAATTAATAATTAGATCGAGAAGGACGTATACCAAATTACTTGTGATTGTCGAGTTGCTTCATGTTTGTTGCGCTTTCATGTTTCAAGGTGAGTCAAAATAAAGATGTAAATCGTCTGGAAAAATGAAATAACTGCTTTTGATCACTCATAAAGAGCATAATTTCGAAGAAGGGTCTTTGTTAGCTAAAATGTCTCACAGTAGGGGTGACCGGGGCTAGTTGGCTAAAGGGGTAAATAAGCGCAGTCCTCGTAAATCGCCTGTTTGTGGATAGATTGCGCAGCCAGTCACAGAGTACCTTTCTTCTTGCTTTTTACAATCCTCATTTTAGTATTCCAGCGTTACCTACGTGCAGTGGACATTTATTACGATTTTTCTGTTTTTTGCACTCATAAGTAATTTTTTGTTGATTTATTCTTTTTCTAATTTCTAATACTTATCTTAATAATTGCGATTTAACTTGTGCAGTTTTCCTTAGTGTATGATTAACTGTATCTACCCTATATGTGATTTACTTGGAATATTTATGCTTAGATGATTACGTGTCACATTTGTGAAGAAATTTATTATGGGGCTAGTAAGCGCATTGAACACGGGGCAAGTTGATTCGGTGTCTGGTGTGTGCTGGTAGGTTGAAAAACAGAAAACACGAAGAAAAGTGGTTGCAATGCAAGATTTTGGACACATGGGGCTTGCCCAAACGGAGACACTCGATTTTTTATTTGTGACAACTGTAACTCTGATGATGATATCGAGTAAGATAGAAGTTACTCAGTGTTAATGTTTTATTCATTATTTTTATGTCTGTATAATCTAGAATTTACATTGTACAGCGATAACGCCTTTGTTTAAACTTACTGGTAATAATGAAATTGATTTCTCTTAACTGCGTGCCTTGTTTGAGTTTCATTTAAATTTTTATAAAGCGTGTTCCAACTTACCCCATAGGTATAAGCAACCTTCCCCGCCACGGGGTAGGTTGGCGCACAATTTTCCTTTTACTTTAGTATTCCGTTAAACACAAACTACAAGAGCTTCAAACTCAAAACTCCGGGTATTTATAGCCAAATGTCTGTTCTTTAAAAATGCAGTTAAAGTTTGTTAAAAAACTTAAACAAAAAATTTATAAAAATCAATAACTAGAAACTGCGCCTACTAGCCCCGGTCTCCCCTACACGAGAACGTGTTTTTAGACAATGAACAAAACAGCGTCAGCATCGAACAAACGTGAGAAATATGGGCGAAAGAAATTTTCACTGATCGATATCTCCAAAAATTGTTAAATTCTGACAAGATTCTAAACAAATTGGAAATTCCTGCAGATCTTGTTTTTGTTCGCAAACACAAGGTTTTCTCTGTGTCGAGCCCGTGTCTGGGACTCGCTAGACATGTTTATATTAAACTGTTGGATTGGATATATTCCCAATCAGGTTTAACTTATGTTGAGGTCCCTTTCGCCTGCCCTTTCCTGTCCTTCCGGATCATATCAATGCTGATCAAAACATTCCAACTCTGATTTGAACTTTGTAGGAAAAACTTCATTAGATGGATATATTCAGAACAGTAACAGAGATATCACCCATACTAACGTTGTCAAAAAAAATGTACCTGAAATAAGATAAATTTCTTAAAAGTTTAACTATTGAGGACTGGAAACGTATTGAGAAGAACAGAAATGAAATGATCGACTTTTACAAATTTTAATTAAAAAAATTTGTTGAGATAAAATAGAAAGCTAATGTGAAATGTATCTTCTAAGCATTTTTATTTGCATTGCAATATTACTATTATTTCCGTTATAAAGATTATAGAATTCAAACTGAATAATCTAAAATAAAATTACTTTGGATGAAATGGGAGAAATTTTTTTTTATTACTATTCTGTTAAATGGTAGCACTATCTACTTACCCAGACCTTTGGGGATCTGTTATGACGTCTTGGTAGCAGTTTCTGTTACATAACTCAACAACTGACTGTATGCATTTAAGTGCTTTAATTTAGGAGCGTTAAGAAAAATTATTGAAAAGGTACTTTAATAGTGTTCATGTGTAACATATTTTTCATTATTCATGGAAGCCATATTAACTTGTTCCAAATTTTACTGCCTGCAGAGGACAAATTTTGTACTTTAAAGTGTAATGTTTGAAATGTACTAAATATTGCCAATTTGTTTTTAAATCAATTTAACTATTAGAGTCTATTTGTTGAGTGTTTACGAGTTAACATTATAAATTTCTCTTTCTGACTACATAATCTAACCTGCAAAAATGTTTTGTTCATCGCCATGATAATAATTATGTTTTAAGGTAACCAGGAACTTAAGATAAAAACAAGTGCTTACGAAAATTTCGCTTGCATTGTGTTTTTGTTGCATGCTTTGTGTTGCTTTTTATTTAAGTTTACTGTTTACTAGAAAAGTACCAGCACTGAATGTATACACACTCTTAAGAGTAGCATATCAGTCAGAAAGATTATGAAGTGGTTGTGCTTTTTAAATAATTAAAAAATCTAACTACTTATTCTTAGAATGGACAAAAATTGATTTTAAAATCATCTTCAACAAACTAGTCTCACAATATAAACTTGTTAACATCACGTTGACCAGCAATTTAATATTAACTATCATTATTTATTACGCTTTTTTATTAGCACTATTTTTAAATAATGATCCTCATCTTATTTAATTCCGATTTTGCAGTCAAAGTAAGAGAAATTATACTATTGTAAGAAAAAATTTATGTGGCAGTTAATTTTAGCACGTATACAAACAGGAGTTACAGATGTATACTTGAACTAGACTTTTTTTCTTTCTAACCGATGACCAGGCCCCTACCTGCCGGGAAGCCCCAGCTGAACGGGTTTGATACCTGGTATCGAAGCCGATGACCGCCTAATCGCCGCGTAGCGACAGTAAACCTAACGAACGCCTAGATCGTATCGGCAGTGCCCATTGCTTAGTTGTGAACGGTGTTATGTCGGTTGCTTAACATTTATATCGGAAAATTATCTTCAGTACACTAGATGCTCAATTTAAACTTTTTAACACTTTGTTAAACTGGCAACTGTAACACAAAAGTAATATGGTAATTCATTTTGACTGGTATACAAACACGAGTATCAGATGACCAGTGAAACAATGTGTTAATGAGATATTGTTAGTCTATTCCATGGGTTTACTTTAAGAGGGCTCAACGTTTAAATATTCATAAAACTAGCAGAAATACGACGATGGATGCAAAAAAGGGCTACAAGCAGCAACATTTGAAAAGTAATTATTGTGGAGTAAATATTTTTTTGACAGAGTGAATACAGATGGCGCTAGTTGTCTTACAGTTGTTGTGCGAGTAGATAATGTAAGTTTGCAGACGCAGCAGAGATTGAAATGGAAATATGTTTAGAAAAGAGGTCTTACTTATGCCACTTTGAGAAGGTTAAGTGAATCCATCCGATGCAAACGCCTTGGCATGTTGATTGATAGTGTCATCAACTTGTATGACAATAGCAGCCCTATACTTCTCGCTAAACTGAAGCATTGCTGCAAAGATTCAAGTGAGAAGTCTGGAATCACCGCCCATAAAGCTCAGATCTAGCACCTAGTGACTAATTTCAAAACACATGTTTCATGTTAATCTGTATAAACGGAAACTTAAATATCCGTCTTATTATTGAAAAATATATTTTTTTAGGTGATTATACTATTGAAAATTTGAAAATTTTATGTTAGCTAAATACATCTTTGTATTAAAAATATAAAAACGCTTTAATACGAATGTATTTAGGTTCGGGGTAATTATTGTAATCTGAAGTATAAGGAGGCACCAAAACTTTCATTCTAGTTGCAATAATTATTTTCTAATCGTGCGCGTAAGCTGTTATACCAATTTTCTGCTGTTCAAATGTCTGACAGATTGGATCCCCCTATAAATGCTAATTCTGCATCTTGCAATTTTTTTAATACAAGAAATAACAGACCATCCTTATATCTTTCATCCCCATTAAAATATTGTTTTTAAAGCATGTACATTTTAAGATATTAAATGTTGAAAATGGACTTATTTATCATATTTTTTTTCAATTATAAGATTCCTGAGACAACTTAATGGGAAGGGACATAAATTCTACCAAGCCGGGCTAAAAACGTTGGTCCTGCGTTTAGATAAATGTCTAAATATATTTGGTGATTATGTGGGAAAGTAAGCGGGAAGTATGCCTCTTAATTCCCGTTTGAATTTTCTGTCTGTTGTTAATAATTATTATTTTTTTCTTGTAACCTTTTCTTTTTAAATTCATCCTGGTATACACAGGGTGGTGATAAAAAAACTTCCCCGATATATGTACCCCTAGCGACGTAACCGTTTAACCAATCGAAAGGAAATTTCAGATTTAGTTATTTGAAGGAATGCACTCAAGATCGTGGTGATTTAAAACAATAGAGCTTTCACGGTTACGGTTAGAGTGAAAATTTTTCGAATTTTTCTAATGGCAACTCCCTTCTTTTTCTTGCTGAACTTCATCAGCGCATTAAAAAAAACCATAAATGGCGTTGGAACGATACACGTATGACTAAAATAGCCAGTGTAATTTCCTGTCACTCAATCCTAATCAGTTCCTGTGTAACGTAACTTTCAGCACACTAAAACAAATGATTAAATTTTTATTTTCACTACGTGTATACAAACACAATTCAAAAATACATTTGAAAACAAATCATACAATGTTAACTCAGTTCACAAGTGAAAAAAAAAAATCGGCTGCTGAAAAACATGTCTTGTAGCCATTCCGTCGTTCCTCGCAATGGACTTTTTTTGCAAGTGTTTTAAGTCGGCAATTTTTATCGTACGTGTATCATTCCAACGCCATTTATGGTTTTTGAACGCGCTGAAGAATTTGCGCATGAAAAAAAGGTGTTGCCATTCGAAAATTTCAAAATGTTTTGTCTGTAACCGTAACCGTGAGACTGTAACTGTAACCTGTTGTTTCAAATCATCACGATCTCGTTCGCATACTTTCAAATAAGTATATCTAAAATTTCTTTTCGGTTGGTTGAGCGGTTATGCCGCTATGGATTCAGATATCGGGGAAGTTCTTTATGACCACCCTCTACGTTTATATTCGCTTGCTTACATATTACCATACGTCTTAAATTACATAAAAGCCAAGTGCAATATTTCTACTTCAGAGACAGTTATAGATTGTGTTATAGACATGTCTTAACACATGAAAAAATATACACCATTGAAATAGAAAACTATTTTTTTTAATAAAAACGAAGCATTTTTTATTGTTTTAATAAGAAATACATTCTGTGTTAATTTTATATTTCTATTTTGAACGATACATGATCATTAAAGAATTTATACTCATGTTAGAAAGAAACTATACGATGTATTTCATGATTCATCCAGCCAGAAGGACATCGTAAGATAGAGTAAATTAAGTTTAAATGAAAGTTTTAAATAAAACATTTAATTAAGCTTATGTAGTAAACTTCATTAGTTATTTGTTAAATTAATGTCTAGCATAAAAAATAAAATATTTTAAACTAATATTAAGTCTAACTTTTTATTCACAAGAGAATTAGTTTGAAAAATATTTTTTAAAAGTTTAATGTGCTGTAATGCCTTCAATATATATTTAATCCCATGCTTTCCATTAACACGTAGAAAAAATCTGAATTAATTTACTAAAATTAGAAAATATTTCATCTACAATGTCAGTTTTAAAATTTAAGTACTTAATATGTTAGTATATAAGTTTACACCATGGTTATTAATAGCTTTCAATTAAAACTTTTCATTCAGCATTTTTTTTTAAATTAAGCGTAATTGCTTGGCTCAGAAAAATAAATAAAGTAAAATTTATAATTCTTGTTATATGTCATTTGAAAAGATGTTTCTTGGAAGTTCTTTTTATTATCTATGTGATATTAATATGAATTATTATTGAAAAAAAATTATATTTTCAAAAATAAAAAATCGGAAAGCTTGAAAAGGGAAACTTTTTAAAGAAATATTTTAACACTAGAACAGCGGGACTTTCGGTATTCCTAGAACTGCGGAGAGGGTCAATTTGACCCTAGATAGAAAAGGATACATAAATATGCACAAATTTTGAATTTGGTTAATTAAAACATTATATTTTATTAAAATAATTATCAATATTTCTTAACATTTATATTACATTTTATACAGAAATACCAGTTACTTACTAGTTTTATAGATTTATATAATCCGATTTATTGTAGGCATTGCTTGCAAAACTTTGTTATAGGTTTTGTATAATTATCACAAACGTGTGGGTAAATTACATTTTGAACAAAGATCTTTAGTTTTTTTTTTCGCTTTTTGAAGTGTAATAACGGACTCGTTTATGCCTAGTTTGTGGTTTTCTATCGTTTTCAGTGATATCTTCGCATACAAATGACATAGTTTTTTTTTTTTTCAGAGAGAGAACAAACTGTTCTTTAACCAATTCTTGAATAAATTAACGTCTACTAATAGATTTTCCCGTTACGTCTTTGTATAAAACCCAAGCAATGATAGCATCAAGATGCAAAATATTATAAATTAGATGCACCGGCCTCCTACGTGAAGCAGACTTGGCAGTACACTTCCTTGTCATCTATACAATCAATCACATCTACACTTTATTTAGTTGCGTTGCAGTAAGAAGCTGTATTAAGTAGTTTTTTAAGGATTATCTAAAATTTCGACAGTTGGATGTAGACTGCTTAGCAGCAAAACTTTTTTATATTTTTTTCCCCTGGTAAACAGTTAGGCTGATGTCTCTTAGTATAATAGCCGCATGGAAATTCGATTTTGATATTTTTAAAGAAACTGGTGTTTCTCTTCTTGAGCGTTTTGCAGTTTCTATAAAATCGTTTCTTATCAACATCTACAAGCAACCAGAATTTGATGCTGATTTTATGTGTTTTGTTAGGTATATTTTGAGTAAACCTACTCATAGATTTTGAAAGTAATAATTGCTCATCTACGCTTATGTTAGGCCTTGGTATATAGTTAATCTTGAGATGAAACGATTCCAGATATCAGAAATCAGGGGAAATTTGTTGGTCTCAAGACGACTTGACGGTTTGATTTTGTATCGAAGCGTAAGAAACTCATTATTTCATGAAATCTTTTTTTCTTTTCATTGTATTTCGAAAGACAACGGCGGTCTGCAATTCACTGACCACAGGCTATCCAGTTCTGCCAATTTTACAGAATATTTGCTGCATGCATGTAAAATTCATATAAAAGCGTCAATTCCTACAATGTAATGTACCCATTCATTTTCATGAATCTGTTGATCAGCTTTATTTTCCGTACATTTCGTTATATGTTTCAATATCCATTCATCTATAAGAAGTCTTCAAGCACTTGACTGGCTGTTACCCATAATATTTCGTTTAGTATGCGGCGTTGGGCCACAAACTTCCTTCAAAACGCTATGCAGTGTTTTTCTCTTTTTGATGCTTGTTCCTATTTGTACAACGTTTCAAATTTTCCCATCTTTCCCAAAGTCTTTATTTACAAGTGGGAATGCGCAAGTTATTGTAAATTTATTTTTCAGATTTCCATGAGTGTAAAATACATTTTTTTCAAATTCTTGATTCTTCTTTTTATCTGATAAATATAACAAACGTTCGTTTAATACTGATAAATTAACATCTACATTGCGATGAAAAGTTCCAAGAATTGTGAGAGCATTGGCAAGGTCGTCTTTACTTTCTTTTTCTTCATCAGAATTCAACTTTTCTTCATTTGCAGTCAGATATTCATCCTCGCTGCTCAAAACCAATAGACTGTAATCATTATTATTATCACGTTCAGAATCATTTTCAGTTAATAGTTACCAATATTCAAAAGCTTCTTTCGTGGTAATATTACGCCATCGTGAAATCGTATCTATACTTACAATGAATACAGAATAAAAACTATTTCAATACATCTTCTAAATATCTGTTGTAATTTTCAACTGCATTCCAGCCCTCTTCCCACCAAGCAAATACAATTTTCATTGAAAACCTTCACTGTTCCACCTTCCGATTCTGCCCA
Source organism: Maratus speciosus (assembly GCA_963932465.1). Taxonomy (NCBI): domain Eukaryota; kingdom Metazoa; phylum Arthropoda; class Arachnida; order Araneae; family Salticidae; genus Maratus; species Maratus speciosus. Next base: position 62,335,136 of record OZ010788.1, read on the forward strand.
TTGGAGGACTTCTGTGTGAGGCAGATGTAATTGATGTCTAACGTAGTATTACATATGAAGATCAAATTCCCCAAGTTTGAAAGTAGCCATTTATTTCCTTCATCTTCGAAAAAAATTAGAAACATTAAAAAAAAAAAAAAAATCATAATTTTTCCTGTTATGTATGAGTAAAACTATAAATAAAGGAAAGATCAGACATTGACAATATTGCACACACATAAAAATCAATAAGTTCATATTATGCTAAAAAAAATTCAAGATTGCCTTTTGATTCCTAACATAGTAAAAATGGGTTAAAAAAGGTACTATATGTTACATTCCATGAGCTAGTCTTCTGTGATTTCGCGTTAATTTCTTAAAATATTGCACAATTTCAAGGTGAAAAAAAATAATTTTTTGTATCTGGATTTAGGATTAATATGTAATTTATTGTCCAAACTGAATCATTCTTTTCTAATTTAATTAAATATATTCTTGAGGAAAAAATAAACTGAAAGCAAGAATAAAATTTTGTAATTTTAAAATATATACAGTTATATATAATATCAAATAATTTAAAAAATTTAAAAGGCTTCCCTTCTCTTTCAAAGAAGTGATAGAAATATTGCATTTTACCCTCAAGATTTTTTAATATATTTTTTTTCATTAAGGAATAAAAAGGCAAGAATGAATTTTTCGATATTTGAAATATATACTTTTAGCTATAACGTCAAAAAATTTAAACTTATGAGAGTTGTCCTTCATGCTTAATCAAGTAATAGTAATATTGCATTTTCCCCTCAAAATTTTTGAAAAATAATTTTTTTCTCATTACGGAATAAAAATAAAATTACCAAATTACGCCAATCTGTTACTTCTTATTAATATTTAATTATAAATAATTTTTAACATAGTCTTTCCATTCCTAAGGCTAATAATCGAAATAAAAAATTTAAGCATTTAGACAAAACCTCGATTTTGCATCCCCTTTTAATGTAAATTTTAATACTTAAATAAACAATCCTGAAATCTATTATTTTTAATTTACTCATAAATAGATATGATCTACTTATTCATTTTCATTAAAATGATTCGTCAGAGATTTTCATTAAAATTTCTGACATGTCTGCTACAGCTGATTTGCTCATTTTGCATGGAATGACCCAGAAACATCTTAGAAAAGATGTTGCGCAATGATCACATCTGTTTATATAACGCATAGAATAGATAATTTCGATGTTGTACAGCAGCGCCACCTGTTCCTAAAAAAATTAACTATTAAAAAACTATTATAAACAAAAATCCCACACGTTTCTGAGCATATATGTGAAAACCTCACCTTTCTATTGTAAATAGTTTTTTAATTATTAACATTTCAAAACACCCGGAACTTTTGGATAATCCAGTACATTGAAAATAGTTTTATATCTGACTGTAATAACACGTAATTTGAATTTTCACGCCAATTATACATTTATTCAATACATATACCCACAAAACATTATTATTTTACAGTGATATAATTAAGATGACTGAAACGTCATTCATAATGACATAATAATTTCATAATTTAAAATCACAATTAAAGATTATTGTTAAAAACAAGAAAATAATAATTACATTCAAACAAGCTTAGTTATTAACTCATGTCGTTAATTTATGAAATCTGAAGAACTTTAAAATAAGGATGTGTACATTTTAAATCAATATTGAATTAAAAAGTTAAATCTCTGATCTCATTAATATTTTTTAGACACATAATAAGATAAATACTTCATAAATAAAAAAACATTGAACCTATATATTTTTAAGCCTTTAAATATTTATAGGTCCTTACAATATTTTAGATATTAATTTGTGTTACATGAAATCTCCTCCATGAGAACAATCTTGATTACCATTAAATTTCTTTGTAATTTCCGAAAGTGATATTTATATTTTTAAAAATGGATTCTATTAAGATTATTTTAAGGATTTCTTAAAAAATCATTATTCCCAAGAAACTAAATCTAATATAATTTGTCTATGAAAATATTTATTCATTCAATCGCAATTCGTTTGTAAAGAAATATTTAATAACTAAATGTTTAGATCTTGCAAATACCTGTAAATAGAAAGTATTCTTTTGTCCTGAAAACTGAATAACGTATGTACCTCCCAACGTTCTGTTATATTTTCCCCAAAGTTAATTGTTTACACTCTCAAATCCCTTCTAACATAGTTTTTTTTTTCAGAATTAAAAATTAAAATAAAAATTTCCCATTTATATTCCCCATTTACATTTCAGATTTACATTAACAGGGATTAAATTTAAAACATTTTTACGAAAGTTATACGGATTATCTAAGTCTTACACAAAGTTTCCTACTTCTTACAGAAGATATCCATGAAGTGAACACGCTTAGTTTTAAGTAGAAAATTTAATTTCCGGCAAGGGGAATATATTAGCAAACAACTGTTAACAGCTTCGCTTATTTTATTTTCCCTTGGGATGTCATATAAAGCAAAACAGATTGTGTACATTGAAAAACGAAAGATCGGTTTTATTTTTTAGAATTCTTGGAGTAGGGAAAATTTATAGCGGAGTAACCCATCTTTAGTAAAAAGTATTTCGGCGACAAATGCAAAAGATGGCTGAAAATGTTTTGCAATTAAAAATGACTAACCTTAATTAAAATGAACGTCTTGTGATTTTATTTCCTGCTAATAGTTACAAATTCAACCACAATTTTCTTTTGTAAAGAAATGCTGTATCATTAAATTTACAACTATATGTAAAACAAAAGTAAAGTTATGTTGATGAAAAAATTATTATTTTCCTTTCAGTCTTCCAAGAATATTTCAATCAGCTCAATGTTTCATGCTATAATTTCTTCTGATACTTAGAGTGATCACGCCAGTAGTTGATATCCCTCCCGTAGTTGATCTAATTTTGGAAATATTACGCCATTTCAGGCGAAAATGAGTTTTACATGTGACACTACACATGATATTTTTATTTGAATGTTGGAGCGCTGGTTGTCACATTCTTGTCAGATGCTTGCTGTAAGAGAAGCCCTTTTATGAATTTTGTTATTATAAAAAATATAAATTTACTTTTTGATTAGTTGGTGATAATTGCGGTAAGTTAAAATAATCCACTTCCATCTTGCTTATTTCAAATAATAGTTTTATATGAATTATTGTTCATGACAGCTTAAGCATGATATTTTCCGAATTTTTGAATTTTCGACTGATTTCTTCGATTGACAAACCTCTGGGAAAATGGCAAATTAAAGAAACTGTTTACTTATAATTTTGTGCTATTTAATTTCAGCATATTTCATTTTTGCCCATTATAGGACATTCATTATGGGTTGTAGAAATTATGTTAATTTACTTCTAAAACTTAAAAGGAAGGAAATATAATAAAAATCTCGTAGCACCGACTTCATTTGATTAACTACTAGCTCTGCCACACTATATAAGCAACAGACATACTTTTAGAGCCCTCATGGATAAATGATATTGTCAAAGTTTTGCAGCCATAAGTGGCATTAGATGCGGCAGTCAAAGAAATTAATAATCGGATCGAGAAGGACGTATATCAAATTATTTGTGATTGTCGAGCTGCTTCATGTTTCTTGAGTTTTCATGTTTCAAGATGGCTCGAAGACGTAACTCGCCTGGCAGAATGAAGTGACTACTTCAGGTCGTTCAAAAGGGCATAATTTCGAAGAAGGATCTCAGTTTTCTAGAATGTCTCAAAGTACACTGGAACACGTTTTTAGAGAATAGAAAAAAATCTTTATCGAACCATAATGAGAACTATGGTCGTAAGAAAATAATCACTGATCGATATCACCAAAAATTTTCGTCAAATTTGTACAGACAGATGCTAAACAAATCCGTAATTTCTGGAGAAACTTGTTTTCGTTCCCCCACAATTTTTTCACTGTGTCCAGCGATGACACCTCGCTCAGTGACCACAAATACATCAAATTTAGAATTAAAAACTACGAAAATACAGGCTTCCAAAGACACGAACTACAGACGAAGATCGGAAAACAGGCCAAATTTGATAAAAACATAAAAAAATCAAAAACAAATATATCAGGGAATTACAAAAAACAATAACAGAGGATCAACTAGACAATATAACACTAAGGCTGCAAAATGATATAACAACAATCGCATTTACCTGTTACAAGAGGGAAAAAAACTCGGTGGTCACTGCGTCTTTTTATTACGTCAGTCTTTATGCCTCACATATTTACAAAACACTAGCTTGTGGAGATGTATTACGATGAAATTGTAAATTTTGTGAGCAACTGTGGTTGAAAATACTTCCAAGTTGAGGATCCTGATTAACTTTTACCGGAAAATAAAAGTTTTTAATTGTTATCTTGTAATCATATGCTTATGCTTTCTTCTTGAAGCATATTCTTTCATCTAATTAAATGAACCTTTGTTTACCAGAATAGACAGCATACAATAAATTTGTGTACTATAATAATTTTAGTATAAATATATTCGTTCTAAGTAAAATTTTATTATTAAGAACAAAACTCTATTTTCTAACTTCTAAGGCACAAAAAATGAGAGCAGAAAATAAAAATATCACTAGATTTGGTAAATGGTATTAAGACAATGAAAAAGATCTGACTTTTCACAAAAAGTAAAATAATAATAATAATAATAATAATAATAATAAAAGGTTATGCCCGTAATTTTTTACAAGTGCACTGTTCTATTTTTAAGTAACCCTGTGAAATTATTCCCACACGACCATCGGCACCAATTTATATTGACAGCTCGCCGATAATTTACTCTCCCAGATCACTTAAGCCCCACCAGTGGCCGAGACGTTCTGCTCTCGAAGCTGGTAGACGGGAGATGCTGGGTTCGAACCCAATCGCGCCCGTCGGCCTAATCGTTCGGGGTTTTCGTGGTTTTCTTCGAACCGTGGATTTCCATGCGTAAATACGGCTTAGGTTCCCTTATAAAGACCCCCACTGAAGGCACCCACCCGTTAGGGTCTATATCCCTCGTGTTGATAATTGGCCATCATAAACACTACCAATCAACCCAGATCACTTAACTATTTCCTTATTCTTTGGCATTTCCCTTTTTTTAGTAACTGGTACAAAATTTTGTTCCTTAACTAATTCTGTCTTTAAAATAGTAAAGATATTGTTTCGCAGAGAGGACAGGGAGGGGGGGGGTGATCCTTTCTTAAGTCTTTAAATATTAATAATTCTGTACACTTTTCACCAATTTTTGTTCAATTTTCACTATTTAGCCCATTTCTACTGAAAATTTCTCATGCATGAATTGCAGACAAATATAAGCATAAAAGTATCTTCCGCAGACGATTTTACTTTTACAATGAATATAATTCAGTAACCTTCTATTTTAATCTCTTGACACTTACAAAGCATCCATAAGAATACCTTTTTTCTGCGAGTGGGGAGTGGGGGTAGGGATGAGGGAGCTTACAAATATTCCATTATTATCATAACTCTCATACACCTTTTTTTCTGTTAGAAGTCATATACATACATATGTTGAAATCTAACTTTGTGTATAGTGGTCTTATTTATCTGTGTACAAAAGAATCGGCTACACCTTTTCCTATCTTGACACAATGAAAATAACACAAAATGTGAAAGAAGAGGACTGTCTTCGAAAAGCCTGTTAAAGGGGAACGGGTGTCGGTGGGTCAGTTTATCTCATCAGACATGTCCAGTTTAAACACTCCTATAGGATTAGATACAATTACCATTTATATATAATTATGTACGGTAATGATTTAAATGTGCGGATGTTCTCTGTGAGAAATTATCAGTGGATAAATTGAAATTGAAAGACTCGCCATTTTTATCTCAGAACTTTCTAATCTAAATCAGTTGCAAAAAATCAAGACATGCAGAAAAAAAAAAAAAAAAGAGTCAAACAGTTTTAAAATTCAAACTGGTTACTGTTTTGAAGCATTTACGATTTCACTTTTAAGCTTATATTTATGAAATTTCAAGCTATATTTATTTAGAAACAAGGAAATCGAACAGCATTTTTCATTTTTCCGTAAAGGCAAAACACTTTGAGAAGATGCTGTAAAAATTAGCATTTTAAGCTGTTTTTTTTTGTTTTTTTTTTAAGAGAGAGAGATTAATTACTTCAATTTATATTAAATTCAGACTTTTGAACTATTCTGTATTAGCGTACAAATATCAACACTGTAAAAATACAGTTGTTCAAATTAACCAAGTGTACCACCGAAATTTTGAGTGAATTTAAACTCTTTACAATTTTATTATTATTATATTTTTTAATGATTGTTTGCGTCATAAAAGTTTTTAACGATTTAAACATCACTTTTTTGTTTTCCCTTGAGGATTTTGAGAATCATAACTGTATAAAGAGTGTAGAAAAACTCCGGGTAACGACATTCTCGCAAACAGATAGTGCTACGTCACTTGATAAAAATCGTTAAAAATGAAATAGTTTAAAGGTGTTTATTTTATTTTATTTTTGTGCAATTTCTAAAAAAGCACTGCGCCGATTTTTATGAAATTTAAATGCGACCAATTTGAAACTATCCTCATTCAACATGGCCGTCAACTTTTACGCTTTTTTGTACCACTAAAATTTAATAGAAGTTTTTACCTTATTTAAATTATACATTTGTACGATTAAATGAAATAAAATTTTCTATACTATTTTAGTGTTAGGAATAAAAGCGTAAAAGTTGGCAGTCAATGATTGTCTTTCAATGATCAAAGAGTCACATGAATCAGTCGCGTAGTTTCGAAGTAATCGGTTAACATAAAAAAATACCTCCTCCTCCTTTTTTTTTTTTTTGGCGTCAGTTAAAAAATAACTAAGGAATTATTAATGCAATCTTTATTATGGTTTGCATAAATAAATATTATTTCATTTGAATTAGACGGTGAATAAATTATTTGCAAATAATGCTAGAATTTGATTAATTGTTAATTTTCTGAAACAGGCAATATAAAATTGCATACTCCGGGGATAAAACATGTAGCTAGACAATAGATGACAATAGATTTCTACCTCTCCCGCGCTGTCGCGTCCGGAAATTCTGTTCAAAATTCGAGTAATTTCTGAAATGCTTTTGCCTTTACTAAAAAACTGAAAGCATCATTCTATTACATACTTTCTGAATAAGAACATCTGCCAATTTCATACGTTTTCGAACCAAAATGAATTGAGAAATGAACCAGAAACTGGCTTCTTTGAGTTTGAGAACAATCTTAAGTTTCGTCACCCCCTTTTTTCAACTGTACAAATAAAATGCTAATTTTTGTTTCATTAATTATGTTGTTACAAAATCCTTTCACCAGAGAAATTAGGGATAAGAACTCTGCAATATACATTAAATAAATCAAATTCGGTTAGCACCATGTTTGGTGGTCCCCTTGTTAGACAGGGTTCGTACGGGTCCTTGAATTTCCAGACTAAGAAATTCTTCGGTACCAGTATTTTCTTATGGAAAATCTCACTTGAAATAAGGCGAAATTTCGTCCGTTTAAACTAGATTTATTTTTTTATAAATAAATACTGATATTGGGCCTTGAAAATAACGGAACCCGTACGAACCCTGTTAGACAACTTTAAAGTAGGGTCGTTTAATTATGGACACCCTGTATGTATATATATATATATCCAAAATTTTAAGTGCACTTTTTGTTTAAAATATTATAAATTACTCAATGTCAGGCTTATGTATCACCGTGTTGTAGATCTGCAACACACCCAAAAGTAAGTGTTACTTACACAGTAAGCTTTAAAACACGATGTTACTTGTTATCCCTGTTTCTCAACGCAGCAGTTAAACAAATCGATCATAGAATTCTCAACAGATGGTGATACTGAGTTAATTTTTATGCCAAAGTTTTTTTTATTTATTTATTTTTTAATCAGTTGAGCTGTTTTATGTCGATATTGCAAAAAAAAAACTTCGTAAATTTTGTCAAATTAAAAAAGCTGGAGACATCCGAAAATATGTTTTTTGAAAAATAATTTTGTATTAAAAAATGGACAATATTTATGAGAATTATGTACTTTTTTGTTTAATGTAGGTGTGAAAAATGTACCTTTTAGATAATATTTTTTTCTGTTTAATGTTTTAACATTTTTATTATTTTATATATGCATAAACGGATGATTTCGAACATCTGAGTAAATATTTTTCAGAACGGAGCTGTTTAGTCAAAAAAGATTAATTGATTTGAATAAAAATGATATTATAATTTAAAAATCTAGGATCCTTAATGTAAACTTTTATGTTAATTCGCAATATTGCTTAAACAAAATGTTTTTAATACCTTTATTTGAGTTTCAAGTAATAAAAAAACAATTTGGAAATTGCACGTCAAACATGGCAAATGAGGTGCGCTCATACTTATAAATATCTTTTGTACCGCATATTGCACATAAGCGATCTGAACATAAGTCGGCGCTGATAAAATTTTAGTACATATTGACTATTTGATAGCAAATTGCTTTGTCATACCACGTTTTTTATGATTTGGAAGATAATTGCATTAGATGGTTTGAAATTGAAAGCGTAATGTGTAACATTCTCATTACAGATAACAAAGCTGATTACTTTTTGATCCAAATGTAAATAAGTGCCAGTAATAAGTCAAAATTACGTCTACTAGTAACCATATCACAATATTAAAATATTCATTTGCTTAAAAGACGTTATAAAAACACATTAAAGAGTAAATAAAAGATCTGTATTTACATGTTTCAACTTTTTTACTGAGTCGTCATCAGAATGTATAACAGAAAATTACAAATGCATATGAAAAATGGAAAAAAATCCCCAAATATAAACAAGTAATCATATAACACGCCTTACATTTTCGCGATTGCTCGTGTTCCCTCTATGTCTTTATTAAAGATGCTTTTAAATACTAAAATTGATCCTATTAATAAGATGGTCAGGGGTTTATATGATCCCATTTATTAGGGAGGGAGGAATCAAAAATCATTATATAGGTATAAACCAACGAAAATTCAATATTAAATGTAAAGAACATATAGTGGACATAAAATATAATAGAGGTAATACTGCTTTATCCCGGCTAAATCAAATAGAGAACATTAACATACTTTTTACCAAGAGTAAAATAATCTACAGGTCTAATTTTTATTTAAAATTATTTATAAGAGAGACCATTAAAATTTATATAAGAGGTTGAGGAGTTTGTAACGATCTTTTCGTATCCCGAATTTATGGGTTGAGTGGTTGAAGAATTTAGGGCGTCGCGTCATAGAGGGAACAGGAGCAATCCCGAAAATGTAGGGCGCGTTAGCGTTATATGATTACTTGTTTATATTAGAGGATTTATTTCCATTTTTCATATGCATTTGTAATTTTTTGTTTTACATTCTGATGACGACTCAGTAAAAGAGTTGAAACATGTAAATATAGATTTTTAATTTACTTTTAATGTGTTTATAACGTCTTTTAAGCAAATAAATATTTTAATAACGTGATATATTTTTTGATCATTTTACTCAGGGTGCAGCCATGTTTTTCTTATCATGATGAACTTTTTGCTTGTATGTCAGTTTCTATTGGATAGAAATACAACAAATTGATGAAGTTACTAATAGATTTAGATGAAGTTACTAAATATTGAAATCATATGTTTGATCATTTTTTTTCTTTGAATGAACAGTGGATGTCGCACTGCTATGCTTTCTGTAGTTAAAAAGTATTTTCATGTTAATTTCCGGGGAACACATCTTATTTTGTGTTCATAATTATTGGTGAGTAAGCGAAATTTAAATTGCTATATAATGCGAAAAATTTTTGTTTGTTTTACGACATAATACTAGCACCCCGCTGTCAGTATCATACAGTAAAATCAATAATAACAAATCGTAAAATATGGTGTAATGTATCGTTAAGCAATAATATACAGTATATTACTGCTAGTATATGTATAATACGGTATACCACTGCTTATTTACTGTTTATTATTGTAAAGTTAAGGTTTAATACTAGCATGCGGTGTGCGAGTATTATACCATAAAATCAACATTTTTCGTTTTGCTATGAATTGCAGAATAGCGATGACATAGAGAAATTAGTTTGGGTAGACATAATGTTTTTTTTATAATATTGCCATGCATGTCCTTAGAAAAAGCCATTTAGTCTGTCGAAATATTATTTCATTATGAGAACAATTCCGTACTCAAGTTATTTGTATTATACAACTTGCATTATTTTGTATGCTATGATTTATAATATATATATATATATATATATATATATATTTTATATTATTTAATAGTGTTTAATTTTTTTTTCGTTACACATGTGCATATTTTTACTGATTTTATTATTCGGTTTAATGTAGTTTCTCTTATCTCATATTTCTCACAATCCTCGTTATGTTCGCAAAATAATTAGCACCAATACACCGTATACATTCAATATTTTAGCTGCACCGTTAGTAATATTTCACATTCATAGATAAATCACTCGGTTTTAGCCTTCAAAATGTTTCCTGTAACATCATTACTTGAAAAAAGAATGCAAGTAATATAAAGTCCATACCTTTAATGATGAATCAGAGTTAATAAAGTTTTATTCTCACCATCTGTGTAAGAATAATATTTCATAAATTTTGCCCCGTTTTTTCTTTACTGCATCATAAATATATCTCTCTTGTTTTATGATCTGTTAAATTAACAGGTAAAATATATTTAGACATACCAGATGGTACGAACATGTCAATATATTTACTTCCTTCGTTATACAAGCTGGCTCTAAATACTGAAGCAATATATTTTTGAGTTATAGTGTTTGAATAGTTGAACAATAAAATATGTGATTAGGTTGGAAAATTTGAGATATAATTTTTGTACTAAAAATATTTCATATGATTTTACTTTTTTCGCACCTTTATTTATCTGTGCCTAATTGTATGGATATTTTTCCGGAACATTTTCCGGAAACAATAATAAATATGACATTTCTTAAATGTGGAAGGGAGAGTATTAATCATTTAAATGTTAGTCAATTATCGAATTAAACTAAAACAAATGTTTATTTTATTGTTATGTAGATACTTTTATTGTTTGAAGTCTTAATAATAAAACGGATGATAATAAAGATAATGAAGATTTAAATTCTAAGCGAAAAACAAAAACTTTATTTATATATGCCTAATTGTATTGATATTTTTCCTGAATATTTTCCAGAAACAATCATAAATATGATATTTATTAAATGTGGAAGGAAGAGTATTAAACATTTAAATGTTAGTCGATTATCGAATTAAACTAAAACAAATGTTTATTTCATTATTATGTAGATACTATTATTGTTTCATGTCTAATAATAGTATAGTTGATAATGAAGATTTAAATTCTAAGCAAAAAAAAAAAAAAAATAAATAAATAAAGGGAACATTTTATTATAATATGCTAAAAAAAAAAAAAAAATGAAGGAAACTTGATTGAAGAAAATAGATTTTTTGAAAGAAATAAATTAAATTACTAGTCATTTTTTGGCAGTTTGCTTTTTAAAACAATAAAAGGGATATACAATTTCATATCCAGCTACTTGGCTAAAAAACAATCTATCAGCATTTGCTTGATAATCAAACTCACATCCATTCACTTGAACTGAAAGATGGCGTATTTACCAACCCTGCCACGGTGCAATCGAAGAACATTAGATTATTTATGAAGAAATCAGTAACATTTACGTTCACGTACGTCACGTACGTCGTGACAATAAAGTACCCTTATTGGACAAATGCTTTTAAAACATGACAATGAAAAGCATCGAGAACTCATCCTAATTTCCATTATTTGCAATAAATGTGTTAAATGAATTTTATAAGTTTTCGCTTATGGTACTTAAATGTACAGTAGAAGCATAAATGGATATTTGTATCGCACTAAACAAATTATACTTTTTCCCACAAAATTTGTAGTATCATTCACATGTTTAAGTATGTGCGAAAACATGTTATTATTATTATTATTATTATTTTATATGTAGATAATTCGCGAGAGAAAATATTAGAATTTAGCATTAAAGAAATACATTTCCCAAGTTTTATATGTGCAATTTTAAACTAAATGAATACCGAAAATTACATTCTATATGACTGATGATTTATTAAAAAATTAAAAATATTTATCATATTTAACTATGAAGTAAGGTTTAACACAAAGTTGTGCATAACTATGCATGAATTCACATAAAATAAATTTTCCTTGAAACATTCATTAAAAAAGCAGACTTCATAAAATAATACTGATTTTTTTTTTTTTTTTTTTTTTTTTTTTTTTTTTTTTTTTTTTAAGTGCAATGCAAATTACTCTTAAATTTTTGATGAGAAAGACAGTGAAAAAAAAAAAAAAGATTTACAAAAATGTTATGTTTTGTTTGACACATAAAATCATGCAACCAGATTCAATTTTGGTAAATAGAATCAATACAGATTTTTCCTTTTCTCCCAGGCATGTAAAGAATTCTAATGGAACTTAAAATATAAATCCTGCTTCTGACATTTTTATATTTTATAATGGATAAATTATTACATAATCTATTACGCATTAAAGGGCAAGTACGACGAAATATTTTAGAAAATTCTATTCCAAAAATGTGGTTTCATACAGATGTTTCTAATAAGTTCTAAAGAAAAAGAAAATGGGCTGAATCGCAAAACAGCCGAGACACTTGGCATCGTTCAATTTGGCGTGGCGATACATGGATCTTTGTTGTTACCAGTTCGTTTCGTAAATTCTTTCCACGCCTTCAGTTGTGTTATCTTGAATTTGGATTGGTTGAATGGGATTGGTTGATGTTTTTAGTTGTAAAATTTGAAAGTTAAAGTACCTGTGTAATTTAGTTTGAAATTGTAAGTATTTGTTAATTTTTTTTTTTTTTTTTTTTTTTTTTTTTTTTTTTTTTGCTGGAAAGTTAAATGAAGTTTATCGACGACTAGAAATTCACGAAATTATGGCAATTCAACATTTTATAGACTTGGTTTTGAAGAAAGGAGATGTTTGTTAAGGTATGTTAATAATTTTATGTATTTTTTAGTATAGTGTTTTATATTAGCCGTTTATTGTATATTTCTCATGTATGCTGACCTTACGAGTTTTGTACATTTCGATATTGCTACGCAACGTGAACTGCTGAATTTTGATATTGCTACGCAACGTGAAATGCTGAATTTTGGTATTGCTACGCATTGAGAACTGCTGAATTTTGAGATTGCTGGTCGCGAGAACTGCTGAATTTTGAGATTGCTGCACACCGAGAACTGCTGGTGACAGTGATGTTTTTTTTCGGTTAATGAACGCGAAACTTTCATACGTGTACGCTGATTGCCGCTTTAACGAGTTTCCTGTGTTTTTCAGATTGCTGCAGAACTAGGTTGCTGTATTCAGTGATAAATATTATTTTTTTATGAACGCGAAGCGTTCATACTTCTTTAAATTAGAAATGAATTGTTCAATGTATACTATAATATAGGCACGTACTTTCAATATTAAATGACCCCATGATTTTTTCTAAAAGTTGTTGAGAAATGAAAATTTTAATCATTATATCGTTACTCTGATTTGAAAAGGTACTTTAAAATTTCACATTTTCAATAAACTTATGTTGAAATCGTTTATTTTATTTTGAATCTCATAAAAATCAGCTTTCCTGTGTTTTCTAAAACGTCGTTATTTATAAATGTTCTACTTCCCATGATTCCAGAGTGATGACGTAGTAAAAAACAGTCTGGAAGCATTCAGGAAAGTGGACCAATCACGTTAGTTTTCAGGTTGCCGCATTTTAGATTGGCGCATGTGGGGTAGTTGGCGCTTGTGAGAAAAGTCGCCAAATGGGGTGTCTCGGCTGTTTTGGGAATCTGCCAGAAAATGTTTTGTTTGAAGAAAAAATTCTCTTTAAATTAATAAATTTAAGTTTTCATTTAAATTTGTATTTTATTGCTAAATGCCGCTAAATAAAATAAATAATTTCTTTCATAATTGATATTGTTTATATATTATTTACTAGGGGGCTCTGCCCCCTACGAGCTACGCTCGCCAATCTCCGTTCAGGCACACCAAAATCCAAAAAGCACGCTAATTTGATCGGCTTTAAAAATATTGAATTAAAATTAAAAAAAACAAAAAAAAACAGTAGCAATCTCTCTGTAAACGGGTTTCCATTTGTTTTCCTTAGATTGGTGATTTTTAAGACCAAATCTGTTGCTGTTAAGAGATACAATGGCTGTTTTCGTATTTAATTAAAAAAATTAGTTATGTGAAAATAAGCTAATGTAAAATGAATTATGTAAACAGTGTCATTGTCTCCCGGTATTTTTTAGCAGCACTTTAAGATAGTTCTTTTAAATAATCCTTTTAAATGTATCGTTTCAAATCTGACGTAATTTACACCAAACTTTTATTTCTCTTATTAATATTCAAGTAAAAATACTTTTGTTGTTAGAAGGAAATATTATTTGCGCTGCCTTCGAATTCACGATAATAGCTGAAAAGATTATCTCAAAATATCTCGCGCAAATATATTTTTCAATTTAAATTGCTTTACCATATATTTTGGGCATTTTAAATATGACGTAAAATTCAAGTGTAAATATGGTTCTTATGACGTAATTTTCCTGCTTTTAACATGTAATCATTTAATTCTAATTTTAAAGTTTTTTTTTTCTGTTTGTAATAGTCGCGTGTAAATAAATTTTTAGTTTGAAGTAATATTTAATATGATAATTTGTTTCGCTGTTTATACAATTGGCAACAGTTTAAATTAATGACAATTTCTAAAATTTGTAAAAAACATCTCTCGAAATGCTGAAAATTTGAATTTAAAATAGAAATAAAACCTCAAAAAATGCGTCAAATAAGAAAAATAAATGCGATCTGCACATTGGGAACTTATAACGTATAAAATGATCTAAAAATGATTAAATTCTCATGTATAGTTTTTGCTCCAATAAAACTTTTTTAAGTGAACTACTTTGTCCAACTTTAGCATTAAATATCTCTTAAAATAATTCTTCGATTTGAAAACTGTCTGCATCAGCGTGTTTATCAAACATTTTTCGATTATACCACCGATTTTCATATTTTTGTATGCAACAGTTTTCTTAATATTAACGATGAAAGGCCATGCTTAAGCATTCAAATTGGATGCGGATCAACCAGGAATATCTACGCAGATGTTCATTGGTCCATTTCCAAATCAAAACTTTTTTTTTATATATAGAAGGATTACATTATCAGTTTTACCAATACAAAATCACAAACGAGAATTAGTATGTATGTGTGTGTGTACCGGTTGTCCCAAAAATGATCAACGATTTTATAATTCAATAACTTCCAAACGGAGACAGATATTAAAAAAATTCTTGCAGGAGGGTTACATATGATGTCAGTATTTTTTTTTACTGGGATTCTTGATTTTAGTTGGAATTTCAAACAATAGATGGCACTGATAGCGATTGGTGCTCAGTCGAGGCCGAAACTGACTTCACGTATCATTGATGCGAATGAGGAGATTAAGGCTATGGAGTCGGTCTCATTTTCCAGTACAATCTTGTTCTTAAGCCCCGATTTTGAACTCATTCGATATTATTTCAAGAAAATGCCTCGTTGCCATGGTAACAAATTCTTCGTTAATGGAATACAGCGTTCAAAACATCATTGTTTCGTGTTTTTCGATTTGGCCGTGGTCATAAAAAGGGAAAATGGGCCGTGGAAAAATAACTCATGTTTTTCTCTGAATTTCAGTATTTATGGATGAAAAACAAGAATAAAGTTTTGTATTTAAAATCCAAATTCATCGAATTTCAGTTTTTATTTTTATGCGTTCTTTTAAAGAAAAATTATTTTTTTCATATGTTTGGGTAATACTTTAATATATATCCTTTATTTTCTGTTATTTTTTAATTAAAATATTTTTAAATAGTCATGCATCGGGTGTAACATCCAATTTCAATGTCAGCCACGTGTATTGAATATCTTGCTGAAATTAATTCACTATTTATGTCTGAAAAGAAAGAAAATCTTGAGGTTAAATCCCAATTCATCCATTTTTATTTTATATTTTTATGCATTATTTTGATGAAAAATTAATTTTCATATGTTTCAGTAACATTGGAATATTTTAGTTTTAATTTATTATTATTTTGTAATTTATTAAAACGAGTTCAAGTAATGTTATTAAAACGAGTTCGAGTTGTGATGAATCAAGTAACTTGATTTTTACAGCAGAATTGATTAGCAGAATTTATTTCTTTAGATCTACGATTTTCTGTTTTTTTTTTTTTTTTTTTTTTTTTTTTAATCATTAAAAATAAATATATTTTAAAATATTATTTTATTACTAGTCTTACATGGTGCCTACACTCGCGAAAAAATTCAGCAATTTCAGAAATGTGCTCCAAGGCTCACACTTTCAATCTTTCTTCATCCACTATATGGATGTCAGCACTTGTGTTAAACAAATTGTATTACAGCCTAAAAGAAATAAAAGTGCACCTTATTTTTCATATCTTCCCACTTTTCTTTTCTTTTTTGCACTTTTCTCATGGTAAATACACAGTTAATTTCACCATTGAAATCGTTGAATCTGATTCCTTTTTTACCCCAATAAGTTTTTAATTTTGTGTCTGTAAAAAAAAAAGAAAAGGTGTGCCCTATTAGCAATGAGGTGCTATTTGAGTAAACCAGGGGAAGACTTCCCCTTTCCTCCCGTTAAAAAATTCAGTTTAGCGGCTATAACATGTCAGACAAAAAAAAAAAAATCTTTTTTAATATTTTTTAAAGAATGAGTTTATAAAATGTTTTAAAATATATCACTAATTTTTAAAATGGGAAAAAAAATGAGTATTTTGAGGCATTCAAAGATTTTTTTATATGTAAAATATTATCTCTTTTCAAAGGTATTTTAAAAATTAAAAGCTAAGTATACTAAATAATACAGGAGGAGGGGGTGCAAAAAGACCGTATTTGGTTACTAAAAATTAAAAAAATAGCTTTCATATTCTAAATGGTAAAATGGTTAAATCGCAATTTTGTGCTAAATCTCAATGTTATATGGATGATAAATGGATTTAAGAAATTTCTATATCGCCCGGTCCTACTGGTTACCTAAGCAGAATGCAGCAAACCGTACATTTCGATCGCGATCCCTTTTTCTTTAATTAATTTTTCAAATCATCGGTCATTTTTGAGACACCAGGTAGATCCTAAGAAATTTTAAATCTTTTAAGGAGGTTCGACAGTAGACTTTTATGAATGTTGAAAAATGGTCGTTAAAATGGTTAATAGTATATTGTTGTTCAAAATAACTACTTCAAAACAAATAACAGAAGTTGCTTTGTTCAACCAGTTCTGAACGTTGTATTCCACTATCAAAGAATTTGTTGTTTCCGTGGCAACAACGCATTCCAGATTCCATTGGAATCATATCGAATGTGTTCAGAATTGGGACCTAAGAGCAAGATTATACTTGCGAATGAGACCCACTCCATAGCATTAATCTCCTTCCTTCGCATCAATGCCGAGTGACGTCAGTTTCGGCCTCGACTGAGCGCCCATCACTGTCTGCGCCATCTATTGTTTGAAATTCGAACTAAATTCAAGAATCACAGTAAAAAACTACTGACATCATACCTAACCCTCCTGCAAGAATTTTTTAAATATCTGTCACCGTTTGAAAGTTATTGAATTTTAAAATCGTCGGTCATTTTTGGGGCACCCGGTATGTATGTGTACATTTTCTACGCTGTTTACTATGATCTCCTTGGTCATGCAATGAATGTGGTGTTAGCATGGTTGATGAGATCTCAGTATTTATATAAAATCCTGATTACTGCTAGTAGGATTTTAACACTTAAGACCAAATCTATGAGACTTCATGAGAAATAAATCTCAATATAACAAGAGAGATGTTTAAACGCATACTCAATTGGAGCTATTTAGTGTAGAAAAGATTAGAGGCTCCGAATACGTTTCTTCGTGGAATTAGAAGAAATTTTATACGTTATTGTTATTCATATATCCGTAAAAACTTTCGTAAACATATTCTGTAAAAATTAGCGAAACAAGTATTCGCTAATGTGATGTGACTTTTTTAGAGAACAGGAAAAAGTGAGCTCCAAAAATGTGCATTCGTATTTTATTGATAGCGCGCATAGGTACAGAATTCCATTTATAGTTCCTCCTCAAGGGGTTCTAATTCAATGATAATACGCAACCTGTCCCTACTCTTGCCTAAAAAGAAATTTCATGTTCTTCGGTCCTTCTTGTCTCCGGAAAGATACTTCGAAGCGTCTGTCGAAGAAATAAACAGGCATATTGGTAAAAATGATTATACAAGGTGTCCACTAAAGGACTGACCCAGTTTTAACGTATATAATAAAAAAAGATTTGAGAAAAAAATGTGTCGTTTGCAGCACTGTTAGATGAAAAGCAATAATTTTTTAAAAATACATTGTGTTCAAATAGTTCCAAATATCCCCAGTATGTGGCGCTGGCTACTAAAATAGTACATAACAATACTTCCACTATAACCTCCTTTTACAACAATAATATACCCAGTCTCAAAACAAATTTGCACATATGCGTGACATTGTCTCAATCGACATGGACTGACATGCATTACAGACGGCAATGACAATGTCAGTAGTTTGTAGATTTAACTGGTACACCTCCTCTTTCAATTTTTCTGACAGAATGAAATCACGTGGATTTAAATCAGGCGAATAAGGGCGCCAATCCATGCCTTTTCCTGTAGGGTTCGTGAAGTGTAGAGCAATGACATGTTTCTCAAAATGTTCCTGCAGGAAATGAAATACTTTGACCATTCGATGGGGTCTGGCACCATTTTGCATAAGCCACGATGAATCATATGGATTCTCCAAGTCGTTGTGTATGGCTTCAAAGTCATACAGAACGTCAAAATATTGTGCTGCAGTTATTGTATGGTATAGGAAATAGTCCAATGATTCCTTTCGAGAATATGGCGGTCCATACTATTCACTAATCACCCACTCGTGGACAGCCAACCTTTCGGTATAGGAGCTGATTAGTCCAAGAGGGGAAAACACATATCTAATAGCCCGCGGAGACTCTAGTACTCACGAACGAGCCCGGAAGCTCCAGCAGGCTGGAAGACCCTGCTTAATGAAAATTATATGATTATTACACAATGGGTTGCACTATTGAGCAAACCCGAGAAATTTTACAGTTATAGTTGATGATGAATAGTTAAAAGTATGTTATAAAATAAAGTTAATATAGGTACTTAATTACATCTCATTATTTAGTAATTTAACATTTAAAATGTGAGTATTTACACTTAAACTTTAAGATAGGAGAATTATTTAAGGTAAACAATAAATAGTAGGATAATATGACAGAACTTGATTAAAATGACAAAACAATCAAAATGATTATTAAAAAATATGACAAAATATAATGAAATACAGTAAAATATTTAACACTAGAACGGCGGGAAATTTTACTCAAGTTTTATAAAAATATTTCACATCAGAATATTTAGTAAAAACTATTTAACTTATTCATTTAAGTTATTTTTGAGCAGCATATATTAATCTTATATTATAAAACAATTTCTGGTTCGAATCGACATGTATTCATTCGGCAAGGGTCAAAATGACCCCTCGTCGCCGTTCTAGTGTTAAACTAAGTGACTTGAAGTAAAAAGTTCATCGTACAGATGAGCGTTAAAAGTCTTTTTTTTATAAATGAAAAATGTTTGTTTAAAATATTATAGTTGGGTCTTAACTTGGCATAATTTGTTGGATCAAATAGGGTCCTTTTAAGGTTGAAACGTACAGTTTTGTTTCTTTTAAAGACAATGGTATGTGTCATTAATGAACATTTTGAGAAAAGGTAATGGATCGGGTCTCCTATCCCCTTGCCTCATGGGCAGGATGGAGATTCTCGTTTCCCTATTTTATTAACAAAGGCGGGAATACTGCCGTGTCCACTAACATAATATGGAATAATATGACTTTTGCAGATAAAATCAGAATCCACTTTATTCAAGATTTTATAAGTAAATCGGCCTTTTTCAGATGAAGTCCAATAATGTTGCCAGTCTGACAACATTTTATCCTTGAGTGCTTTTTTGATCACAGAGTCTGGAAAAACTAAACGGATGATTGGTGACGTGGTGGATGTTGTTGTTGATTTTGCTAAGGTGTCGGCTCTTTCATTACCTCTGGTTCCGGCGTGTGCTTTGATCCATTTGATGTAGACTGTTTTATGTGGATAATCTAGTAATTTAGCATATATCTGATGAATAAGTTGATTACGGGGGAAGGCTAGATTAAGGGCATCTTTTGCTGAGTGGCTGTCCGTTAATAGAAGTAGTGAAGAGTAAGATGATGTTAGAAACCAGTCTGTTGCTAAGCATATAGCGTATAGTTCTGCTTGGTAGATCGAGTTTAAATTATGTAGTCGAAACGAGTTTTCAAAGATAAAAGAGCTGTTTTTTTCAACCGTGAAGGCTGCAGCAGTGCCTGAGTCTGTGACGGAGCCATCTGTGTAAATTTTTAAATCTTGATTTAGTTGGTTATAGTCCAAAAATGTATCTTCTAAAATTTGCAAGTTGTTTAATTTGTAATATTCTGGGAAACTGTAGGAAGGAAGCTTGGTCATTAAGTTATCTATGGTTAATGAGGTATCTTGGATGATGTAATTTCTGCGTCCTTTTAAAGTATTGTAGTAAGAGAGTTCTTTTGCCAAAATTATTTGAATAGGTAAGCAACCGGTTAGGACACACAGAGCGTCAGTTGAGATACTGTGATAGACTTTGATAATGCCGAGCAGTGCCATTCTTTGTATCGATTTTACCTTCCGGATACCATGGCAGCTTAGACGAGGGGACCAAATTACTGCTGCATATAGAAGTTGACGATGAGTAACCGTATTATACCAAGTTTTCAAGATTGAGGGGTTTATTCCCTTATTAAAAAAATGCAATTTGCCGAAACCAGTGCAAAATTGTTGGATTTTTGTTCGTAGATGGATAATATGATCTTTAAAATTGAGCTTTGAATCTAAGACGGGGCCTAAATAAGTGAGATTCTTCTTTATTGATATGGTTTGCCCCCGCAGTTTGAAAATTTGGTGGCGTTTTTCTAGTAAAAAGCGGCCAAACATTATTGCTGTGGTCTTCGCTTGGGAGATTGTTAGGCCAAGTTGTTCACAAATATCTTAAAATTGTTTAATTTTGTTGTTGGCATCTGCTTCAAGTTGTGTCCTGGTGTCACCATATGCAAGAACTGCAAAGTCATCTGCATAAACCGTAAAGTCGTCAGCCAGCAACTGGAGAAATTTTATTAAGAAATCAGCAATCAAAAGCCACAGCAGGGGTCCGAGACATGACACCTGCGGACAACCTCTGTAAGTTCGGAACCACGTTCAGATTGCTCCGTGGAGTAGGCCTATGAATCTTTGAGAGATATAATTTTTTAGCAAGTTTTTAAGATATCGAGGAAGTGGTGAGTTATCTATGATTTGGGATATAGTAAACCAGTTGATGGTATCGAAGGCTGATTCGATATCAAAAGATATCAAAGAACAATATTTTTTACGTTGTAATAATTCGTCAACTTTTTTAATAATGTTGTCCAGTGCATCTGTTGTGCTTCTCTTTTCGCGAAAACCGAATTGGGATGGATGGAAAAAATTTCGCGATTCCAAATAAGTCATTGTTCTCAACTTTATGAGTCTCTCCATAACTTTCCCCAACATAGGCAGTAAAGTGATGGGGCGATAGGCTTTCAGTTGTTGAGGATCCTTGTTCTTTTTTCTAAAGAAAATTACTAGGCCTTTTTTCTATGGAGTCTGAAAATGTTGTAATTAGAAACATTTATTGTATAGATCAATAATTAAAGATGGGAATGTCTTGAGTAGATTTTTAATCAGGCGAGCATCAATATTATCGTATCTGGGGGCTTTGCCGTTCTTTTGTTGATGGATACAGAATTTTAATTCTCTAAATGAAATTCTATCTTCTGCTGAGAAATTATTGGTTGGAGATTGCTCGTTAATAAATTCGTGGATATTATCTTGTTGAATTGGTTGATTCAGTTGAAAATGGTGAGACATTAATTGTTCTTCAATATTCTGAAATGTGTCTGTAGTATTTGAGGTTTCTAGGATTGTTGAGATGAAGTCTGTATTTTTAAGATATTTTTGTTTTATCAGTTTAAAAGCTGTACCATATGTCGATTGTGTAGCGGTACAGAAATTTCTCCATTCAGAGGATTTTGCCTCTTTAAATGCCAACTTATAATTTGCTCGCTCCTTTTGTAATCACTTCTGAATTGCTGGTTGTCTGGATTTCGGGTGTATCTTTTATATTTTGCGTTCAATTTATTCCTTTGAATTCTTAATTTGTCATTATACCAATGCAGTTTTATATCATAGTTTAATTTTTTCTTTTTTTAATGATGCTTCCATTGTGAAATTGATGACCTGCTGCAGATCATCCGTCCATTTGTCTAAGTTTGTAGGGGATTTAATACCCTTTAATGCTGATTGTAGATTAGTCGAGTAATTATTTAAAATATTGTTAAATTTTATGAATTTGGTATATTTAGTTTTATATATATAATTTTACTTCATTTGAAGAGAAACGTGAAGTTGGAAGATTATATAAATATGGTCGCTGAGAGAGTCATGAGATTCATCTGTCTTCCAGAAGTTTATGAGTTCTCTTGTATGTAAAGCACAAAGCGTGAGGTCGGGAGTTCCTTTTCTTTTGTCTAGCTTGTAGGTATAATTTGTATTTGGGTCGTTAATTATGGAGAGTTCGTTCAATGTTAGATAGTATAGCAGCAGGTCACCCCATGCATTGTTTCTGGAGTATCCCCAGTCTCGGAGGTGAGCATTGAAATCCCCTCCAAGGAGAAGTTTGTAACTGTCTGTGATTACATCAGTCCAATCTTGAAGGTCTTTAGAAAGGTCTCCTGATGGTCTGGAGTACTGTGAACCGATCTTGATATATGTGATATTCTCTTGTTCTTTCTTAGGTGCTATTGTACTCGTATTTATTGTTAGATTGATGAAACCGCTATTATCTAGATGATGAGATTGAAGATGATAAAATGTTGGATTGCATATTATTATGGCAGCTGTTCGTTTTTTGGATTGATATATAGACCAGCCTATTGGGAGTCCAGTGAAGTTATCTTTGGTTTTGTGATAGTCCTGGACGAGGGCTATATCTATTTTGGCTTTATTAATGTAAACCAAAAGTTCTTCATTGGCTGCTTTGCAGTTATTTAAGTTTATTTGGACAAACTTTATATCTGTAATTAATAGAGATTGTGATGAGTTTAGAAAAACAATTTCAGGGTTAGAATTGGAGATAGAAGATGTATTGTTTAGTTGGTTGAATGTGGAGCAGATACATTTATGAAGGTTTTCCTCGATTGAAATCGAAGTTTAAATAATGGACATTTATTTGAATCCGCTCTGTGTGGGATATCATGTTTTGTGTTCAGACAATTGATGCAGCATATTTTCTTAGGATCTTCTTTATTTGGGCAAGTTGTTGTTGTGTGATTATACGCACAAATAGCACAAGCAGCTTGAAATCTACAGTTGTTACCTGTATGGCCATATCGTTGGCAATGCGAGCAGCGGATTATTGGGCGATAATCCGCAACTTTACAGGAATTAAATCCAATCAGGATACGGCCTTGCTTCGTGAGATGACGGGCGTAATTGATATCTAAATCCAGGACCAAATGGTAATTTTGTGATTTTTCTCGGTAATTTTTTTTATGTACCGCTATTGGGATTTCTCGATCATAATCTTTCAAGATTTTCTCTGTGACTTCCTCTGGTTGAGTAAATAAAGGGATTCCAAGAACAATTATATTCTTAAAATTTATAGTTTTGTACGTTAATTCAGTGATATCTTTAAGTCATTCAATTCCTTCTATTATTCGGAGGGTTTTTTCAGTATTTTCTTCACTGTTGGATCTTATAATTAAGGTGTTTCGATCACGAGCTGTTTCACAGTAGATTTTAGGGAGGTCCGGAATGTTCTTTGTCTCCGTATTAAGAAGATTTCTAATTGTGTGGAGTGAAGTTTTTGTTGCCTGTGTCTTCTTTAAAAGTATGGCAGATTCAGAGGTGGTTTTTGGATTTTTATAAACCGCACTGATTTTCTCTGAATACAGAGGTTTTGATGATAGTGAATGTTGTTGGCTGACCGTTGGGATTTTTTCTAATGGGCTTTGAAACGAATTTTTTAAGAATTCTGTATTTGCTTCAATTGAATGTAAATTTTGTTTGATATCTTGAAGTATAGAATCATCTATCACCATTCCTCTTCTTGAAGGGAGTCCTCCTTGTGATCTTTTTTGAGACTGGGTATATAATTTTTCTTTTAACTCTTTAATTAGTTGATTCTTTTCTTCTATTGTTAGGTGGAGATTAGAAATTTCTTCCTCTTTTAAGTTCAAAATTCCTGCTTCATCCTTGTTGGACAATTCATTGTATGATTTCAGAGAATCTATCTCCCGAGTTAGTTCTTGAATTCTATTGTCTTTTTGTTGTATGTAAACTTTGCATGTTAATTGTTGCTTTTTGTCTTTTAATTCTTGTTCCAGGTCGATTGCCTTGTTGTACCACTCTTCCTTTGCGGTGTTTACTTGTTTTAGGTCTTGGGATTGTTGAGATGCGTTTCGTAGCTGATTTTCAATGATTTGGATGTTTTTTTTAAATTAATTGCCAATATTTGTCGACTCCTTTACTGGATCCTGATGCGTGTGATTTTAGAAGACCATTGTGAATTTCAAGCAGTTCAGTTATTGAAAGTGTCTTCGCTACTTCTAGGTTAAACTTCATTAAATTTTTATTTGTTGGGGTTGACTTTAGCGCTTGTGAAGATTGACTGGAGTTTTGTCGTGTACGCTTTAGAGTGGATTTATTTGACCACTTGGTCTCCTGATTTAATAGTGGAAGTTTGTCCGGTGTCGAATTCGATCTCGGTTTTGATGATATTTTTAGTGAACTTTTAATTTCATACAAAGTTTCTGTTTTGGAAGAGTTATTGAAATACTTATCACTTTCTTCCATGCCCAGGCCGGTTACTAGAGTATACTTGTGACTATGTATTATTTTGTGTTCGTTAAGTCACCACAATAGAACAATTCAAAATATGTAAACTTGTATCATAACATAGAGTCATTCATTTTATATTATGTTAAAACATATAGCCCAAATAATAAAGATAGTTGATATTCTTTTAACGGATCGTTCTGTATAATAGATCATTGTAAAAGTAAATGATGTATCACTAGGTGCCCACCGTATATCGTAGAAAGAAAGGAATATAGATAGGAAAAAGTAAAAACCAATAGCCTTGACTATCGTAAATGACTTAGTGAAAAGAAGGTGATACTTATGCTGAAGGACAATTTTGAATATTAAAATAAATAAAATAATATAAGTAATTGATAGTGATAGTCTATTATTTGCCAAAAGAAGAAGTAAGGGGGGAAAAGAGGATAGTTTCCTGTGCTTATTGAAGCTCATGTACATGTAGAATGAAGATATAAATATATATATCTATTAAACTAGTAGATTATAATATCTACACATGTATACCAGATAATTAAAAATTAGTTTGGAGCACATACATGAAAACGTATATTCAATAATTACAAAATGATGCACTTAGAGTACCGTTCCATCTCCCATAGGCAGAAAATGAATGGCTGGTAGAGAAAAAACTAATGCGCACCCTAAAGAAGGGTTCCCAAGGCGGTCCATACCATGACGTTTGCGAATGCAATAATCATTGTACAAAAATATGGGTGTCTTCCTTTCCCAAAATCGCCAATTTTGTTTATTCACAAAGCCGTCAAGGTAAAAATGAGCTTCGTTGGAAAAACAAAGAGATCCCACAATGAATCTCGCGTCCATCAATCTTTTGAAGTAAATCGTTGGCAAATATACCTCTTTGATTGGCGATGCAAACATTGAGAGGTTGATAGGACTGAATCTGGTGTGGAAACAGATTTAAACACTTTTTCATGATTTTATGCGTGGAAGATTTTACTAGTCCATAGTCCTTTGCAACTTTCCTGATGATGACCAAGGCCGCGATTGGATCGCCTGTTGGACTGCCTGAATACTATTCTTCAGTGATTGATTCATGGGGTGGCACTATGTTTCCTGCGCGATCGTCATTTTCGTTTCCAGTTCTTTCAAATTCTGCAAACATACTTTTAATTGTGCTCTTCGCCGGTCCTTTAGTCATATTGAATTTCCATTATAAGCTTCGCCTGTTTTCAATACACTATGATTTAGGTGGTGAAATTCTAACACTAAAAATATTCGTTGTTCTGCAAAATGCACCGTCTTTGCACAGCAAACTTTAACATGAATTCACTCAACAACTAATGACTGAAAACAAAATGTTCTGACTGTATCTCTACAGCAGGTTGCCGCCAGTGCCATCTTTTGCTCAAATATCGAATTTGATCGCTATTTGAACACAATGTATTTTTAAAAATTTATTCCCTTTCTAATAAAAATGCATCAAACGTTGCAATTTTTTTCTCAAACTGTTTCTATTTTAATATTTACGCTCAAAATGGGTTATTACGCACATTATTTAATAGATACCCCATCTATCTATCTATCTATCTATCTATCTATCTATCTATCTATATATATATATATATACATATAAATTAAATAAAAACAAAATAATACAGGGTGTCCCAAACAAAAACTTGAACTTAATATGCAATGACACATTAAATATTTTTCAATGTAACGATAAAACATATGTCATCTTTATAAAACAGATATTAAATTTTCTATTCAATAATTTGTAACAAGCAATTTTTTAAGAGGAAAATAATCGAATTTTACTAATTGCTTAATAACTTTTTGCACTGATATGAAAGTTGGCCATAATTGTTCAAAATGTTCTGTAGTAGAACAATCTAATTGCGAGAATGACGCCAAATTTTGTTAGAGACAAGACGGGAGACGAACGATTCCGGTAAAAATAATGCTAGTTCCAGAAGTCAACCTAGGGAATATGTTAAAAATAAATTCTGCTCTGTGCACATTTTTATTTATTTGGTACTCTTCTGTAACATATATGTGATTAATATATGCGTTATTTCTTTGAACGTATTCGTAAGGTTCTTCAAGCATATTTTTCTGAACTGTTTATTGAATACTGACTATGTTATTTAATTCATTATTGAATCTCCGAGTTCCTTAATCCCGAGGCACTATAATAAGAATGTATATTGAATATGATGAAATAAATTTATAATTGTGCATGCTAAATTTCTCAAGGAACCAGACGGATGAGATATTTATTTTGCAAAAAAAGATAGTGTTCCTTTAAACATGAAGAGTGTAATGAATAAATTTCTATTAATTTCTTAATAAATATAATTGACGTTCTAATTAAATCAAGCGTATTTATACTCTGTTATAAAATAATATATGTTTATTTTTATAAACTATTGTGTATTTTTAATATTTAAATATTTCATTTTGAGCTTTATAAATCATAATAAAGATACGACAACTAGGGAATAGCTGCACAGTTCTATGTCAACATGATAAAACATTTCAAATGAACAACTTGATAAATTTATCATTATTAATATTCTCCTGGATTATATATTTGGATTTTCCATCTACTACTAGAGAATAAGGCGATTTTAGGGCTGAAACAGGCACCAATGTTTTACTTAGACACAAAACGTTTATGAAAATTCACGAACTTTCAAAATTTTAATTAATTTTCGAGATAGGTTTCTTTAACTTTTAATTAAATTTCTTTAATAGTAAACATCCGATTTTTTCTATTTTGTTAGTAAAAGAAAGGAAAATGGAAAATAATGAGGATTAATACTGTTTTATTGATGCAATTTTCATTAAAAGAAAACAAGTATATATATTATCAATTTGAATAGATAGTACAAAAATATCATAAATAAATAAAGTTTTTGAGGAAATTTCAAGGAAGCGAAAACATAATTTCACATATTAGTAAAAGAAAGAAAAATGGAAAATAATGACGATTAATACTGTTTTATTGACGCAATTTTCATTAAAAGAAATATATATACATATATATAGTCCATTTGAATAGATAATAAAAAAATATCATAAATAAATAAAGTTTTTTAGGAAATTTCGAAGAAGCGAAATCATAATTTCACATATTCAAGCTTCAGTACTGAGCTCTTAAAATGCGCTCTCTGTTAACAAGCCATTCTGGTGTAAACTACGATTAGAAAAAATTGTAAAAAATTGGTGAAGATTGTATTTTGTGTCAATATATTAAGAAAGAAAGCCTCCCTGGCTCTCTCTTAAGCCTTTTAATCGACATCTTAATTTCATTTTATCTTTATTTTAATTTTTTGCACTGATGATGGAGCCATAGGGGCTTTGACACAGCTGTACGCAGTTTCTACTTACTTTTATTTGTTCTATTTAACGTTGTTTTTCTTTCTTAATAGAAAAAGTTGATTCAAAAATTAAATAACAGAAAACGTTTCGTTTTTAAACATAAAATGTATCAAATACAAAAATAATATTAATTCGACGAATTTTGAGTAATTTGCCTATGTTTCTTGTTCTTTCTTTATATAATACTAAATCAGTTTGAATAATTAAAAATATTATTTATCTTAAAATGATGCTGGGAAATATGCAATAGATCAAAGACTGTGTATTTGCCGCTTTCTTAAGACAAATCCTCTTATTCAATTATTAAAAAAAAGGTGCGAAAAGCATGCTTTCAAAGTTTACATTTGTGCGTGAAAAAATTCAAAAATGCATACCCAACAAAGTTACACAGAGTGTTAAAATGTGGGTTTAGATAAAACAAGGAAAGTTTTCTAAAAATGTTTTATGTCTAATGCTAGAATCTCTTATAACGGAAATCTTAATAGAGAAAAAATAGAGAGAGTCTAATTTACTCAGGCTACTATCAAAGAGATGCTTAACGCGTATTTTCAAAGAAGACATTCCGTCACTTTACCCAAACAATTTTAATTGTTTTATGTTGCAACAGGTTAAGTTTACCAGTCAAACCTCTAAATCTAATGCTATATTTTTGAAAAGAAAATTGGCAAATGAAATTGGAATTTAGGCTATTCCATTTTAATGCATGCCAGCCTAGTTCCTCGTCGTGTCTCCTCTGCATTTGGTCTTTAAATTTGGCCCTTTTAAGCTGCATACTAAGCAATGGATGGGCTCTGGAATATTGTGATTGAGGAGCGCAAAAAAAAAATAAATAAATAAAAATAAAAATAAAAATAAAACAAAATAAATGAAGCTTGTTATTTAAAGATAAGCTTGGAAATTAAGATGTGATATGATATTTTATAAATGGGAAATCAGATGGACTATATTTTAAAAAAATATTTATGCTTATGTATGTTTGTTTTGTTTTTTTCAAAATTATTTCAAAAATGAGTGAACACCCACTTTATTTCTCTGATACATCATACCTGTTGACCGTTCAGTTTCTTTATAAATATTGTTTCCTTGCTTTGAAATACAATAAAATTTCAAGACCTCGAGGCACCAACGAATGAAAAAATTGCTTAAAATTTTACAAAATTTGAACTGTCGAATATATTTGATTTATCAAAATTTGAATTATCGGGTAATTTTCTTGATGAGAAAAACCAATTCTGTTGCAATATGTCAGAGGTATTGAAGTTCAACTAAACGTGATAATGACCTGAAAAATAATTATTTTACACATGCTTCACAGCGCAGAAGTTGCCTTAGTATGTATGCCTTTCAAATGGAATGGAACGAAAACACTGTGCAATTTAGCTTCTTAAAATTACTGTACTTTTTCAATTGTTTTATATTAACCCTTTTTGTTTAAAACGGATGTTTAATGTATAAAAACTAAAAATGACAATCTATTTGGGTCATAAACGGATGTACATTAACGTGATAATCATTTCAACGTTGTACCTTTTAAGAATAGTGATTTAAAGAAACTGTATTTCATTAAGATATAAAGCTACATTTTCTGATTTTACACATTTTATTTGCTGCATTTACTTTTACAAATCATAATAACCTCAACCACTAGCACATGCGTCATTCAATATATATTTTAAAAATATCTTTATAGCTGACGATAATAATACTTAATTTGAATTTTGAGAAAATTTATACAGTTATTCACAACATATACCTAAAAATACATTATTATTCTACTCTAATATAATTAAAATGACTAAAACGCCAGCCACATTGACATTATAATTGAAAAATTACAATTAAATTCAAACATGCATAGAGATTAACTTTATTTCGTTAATATATGAAATCTGAAGTGCTTTAAAATACAGATATACACAATTTAAATAAAAATTTTGTGAAAAAGAATCACTATGATTGAAATGCAATATTTTAAATATAAATTAAAAAAAAAATAAATTCCATCTTTCATTAATAGTTTTTAGACGTATAATAGGATAAATACCTCAAAGGTAAAATAAGATAAATAAAAATAATTAACTTACATTTTCAGAAACCTTTAAATATATAGGGGAGATGGGGGCACATGTGAACAGTTCGCATAAATATAGCTTTTTCTCATGAATGGATTAATTTCTATAAACAAAACCTACTCAATATAGTAAATAGAACTTTCTTTTATACATGGTAATTTTTTAATATCACCTGTATAGTTCTTCTTACATTTTTTAATAGTTTTATAAATTCGAAAAATTGTTCACATGTGCCCCATCAGCGGGGTAGTTGTGAACACACGTGGGGCACATGTGAACACAAGGAAAAAATATCCATTGACATGCTTTTTATTCTGTTATTCATTTGTCATCGTAATCATTAGTTAATTACCTGTGAAATTCGCCATAAAGAAATATATATATATATATATACATTTCTCTAGTTTCTGGGTGATATGTTTAAACAAAAGATTATAAAATGAAAATAAGTAGATTTTGAGGGTGGAGGCTTAGATGATTCATTAAGTATTGCTGAAAAAAATAAAATAAATAAAGAAGCAATTTTAAAAAGAAATTAAAACTTTTAAATTTTGCTTAGGGGTTTTTGTTTGGGGAAAATTTTAGAGAGGGGGCTTTTACATACTATTTATCTTAAATCTGCCGAAATAAGAATAATTCCCACTGCTGTATTTACCTTATTTACTTGTAAATTATAGATAACGAAGGGTTTTTTAATGATTTAAAGAAAATCTCGACTATAACTCCCCCCCCCCCGTCCCCTAACTTCTTTTGCTTTTGAAAGAGGGAGGGGTTACAATAGGGGTTTTACGGTAGTTATCAGTTTAAAAATTTTACTTTCTTAAAATATTACTCATTCCTATCCCCATTCAAAGCATCATATGCATAACTGTTTTAGATATGGAAGTAAGCATCCTTGCAAGTTTAGAACAAATGTAATAGAAAAATTTGCAAAGTTGTTCAAGGTAATACTTTTGTATTAACAATGCATAAAAAATATTGTTGTAAACTGTTTAGTAAAATAATATATAACACTTATTGCATCTTAGAAAACATGAAATTTATTTAAATTACAATTGAATGTAAACGAGCTTGTTGCTCTTTATATATTTGCTGAAGTTTCAATGCAAAATCAACTTTGTGTCAGGAAAATATCTTCTATTTCAGGAAAATTATACATAATGGAACTGACATTATTTATCATTAAGCTAACTGAAAGGAACAGAATCACAGAATGATTATTGGGGCCCTTGTATACTGTTCATATCTGCCCCAACTTGTCTGTTCACAAGTGCCCCACATTGCTGCTTCTGTTAAATTGATAAATCATTAACATTTCTCAATTTTAGAAGAAAAAGAACTTCATCAAAAATATTTATTAGTATTCATAGTACATGTTAAAACACTCAAATTCAAATAAATGAATAAATAAATAAAGTTATACGCTTATCATCTTGGAACTAAGATTTTACTTTTGAGATGTAAAAACAGTGTTTTGGCTACAGAGGACAAACAAAATGTCAAAAAGCTTCAAAAAATTTTTACCATATGTCTACAGGTGCTGTCATCTTTAGTAATTTTTTTCAAATAAAAAAACTTATAATAACTATTGAAAAATTGCGATGTTCACATCTGCCCCCTGTTCACATGTGCCCCATCTCCCCTATATCTCCCTAAAATACGGGAATTTTAGATTTTAATTTTTGTTACATAAAATCTCCACGATCAGATCGGTCTTCAGTACTTCAGATTTCATTAGTTTTATTTCTAATTTCAGAAAATGATATTTATATTTAAAAAAAATAAATTCTGTTAATATTCTTTTAAGGATTTCTTTCAAAAGAATTATTCCAAATAAACTATATATAATATAATTTGCATAGGAAAATATTTAATCATCTAAATGCAGTTTGTTTGTAAAGAATTGCTCATCAATTTACAAATACTTGCAAAATGAAAATATTCTTTTTCTGTGAAAAACTAAATCACATAACTGCCGCCAAAATTCTGTTATACATTTCTACTCAAAGTTAAGTATTAACACTCTCAAATATCTTTCTAACATAGTTTTTATCATAGAATTAAAAATAAAAGAAATACTTTTCCATTTATATTTCTGAATTACATTCACACGCAGGGCTCCCACTTAGTCCGTTTTTTTTTTTTTTTTTTTAACACCAGTCTTATTTAACGAAATATCTTCCTAAATTACGTGCACAAAAGAACACTTAATAATTTACCAAATAGTGAACTTAAACATTTAATCTTTAATAGTAATGCATTAACATGACCAATTTTTTAATATAACAGCATAAAAATACGTTTTGAATGTCGGAGAGAGAAAATATTAAGGGCAGATATGTAAACGCAACCGTCTCACAGACGGCACGTTTCCAGTTAAGGGTTATACATTTTGTAGAAACATACCAGGAAGGGCGTTTTTCTTGCAATTGCTGCAGAAACCTACCACGAATTTCTTTCTAAAAAATTACTGGTTTTCAAAAAACGGATCAGTGGGAGCCCTGTCACATGGATTAAAATCAAAATATTGTTATGCAAATTCTACGGATTCTCTAAGTATTACAGTTTCCTACTTTCTACACACTTTTTTTATGAAGTGAACACGCTCATTTTTTAGTAGAAAACTAAATTTTCGTCAAGGGAAAATTTTGAGCAAATAGCAATTAAGAGATTCACGTACTTTTATTTGCGCTTGGGATATCATGTAAATCCTAACAGCTTAAATAATTTTAAAAAGGAAGTATTGTTTTATCTCTTAGCTTTCTTGAAGGACGCAAAATTTGCAGCGCTTCTTCCCTTCATTATCAAAATGTATTTAGGGAACAAATACCTGGTTAGAAATGGTTTGCCATTAAATGGATTATTTTAAATAAAATAAACTTCTGATGATTGGAGTTATTCACGCTATTTACATGAACGAAATTTAAAATTTTCTTTCTTTAATAATTATGAAATCAGACAGTTTCTATTTCTGGTAGTAGCGTTTCTCTAATTGAATTTCTAACGCTTAACTACTGTTAGCGGTCTCACAGACCGCTGCGATTGTCAATTTTCACAGTTTAACTTGTAATTTTCAGTTTAACTATAGATACTGGATAAACTTTGTATCGTTTGGAACACAATTACTATCACTGGTGACTTTTTAATAGCTGAATATTTATTATATTGGTATTGTAGATAAAGTTTAGTACAGAAATTGTATGTTTAGATTTAATGTAGCATTTTATTCGTCTTTAGATTAAACGGTCTGACAGACCGCTTACAGCGACAATTATGCGACAATTTTTGTCACAGCAGTTAAGGATTAACTAGGAAATCAAATATCCGGAACGAAATTTTATTCGCGCAGCTGTAGGCATCTTTGGGTGTTTTGTTTCTTTTCCTTTATTACAATTTATGTGCACATTAAAAACCTAAGTATATAGAAAATAAGCGATTTGTTACACTATTAGAATTTTTTAATTAAAAATCATCTACTTTGATACTTCTATTCAATAAAATGTACTGAAAAGAAAAAAAATGATATGGTTGATTTTACTAATTTTAATAAAAAAAAAATCTTGAGAAAAAAATAGGAAGCTAATATAATAATTTCAGCTAAAATTACTTTGTATGAAATCGGAGATTAATTTTTTTTCGTTAAATAGTACCTCTACCCCATTACTCAGCACCTTGGAAATCTGGTATGACTTCTTGGTAGTAGTTGTTGTGTTCCATAAGTAAACAACCGACTGCACGCACTATAATTACTACAAATATGACCATAAAGGTTTTGTAATTTTGAGACAATTAAGACATAGAAAACATGTAATTACGTGTACTGGGACCGGGCATAAAGTGATTGTAAAACCATCTTCAAAAAACTAGTCTTACAAAATAAACATTTTAACACTCTGTTGAACGACAATTTAATATCAAATTACATTTTGTATTACTTTTTTGTTCGCACTATTTTTGAATAGTTATCCTCGCCTTATTTAATCGCGGTTTGACGATTAACTACAGTGAAGATAGCATTAGGAAAATGTTGAACAAAAAAAGAGTAAATGACAGCATGTATACGAACACCATTATAGCATGACTGGTCAAAATTATGTTAATGAACTAATTAATCCTTTGACAATTGTTCACTTTAAAAGTTCCTAGTATTGAAAAATTGAGAAACTTGAAGAAAGTTACGATTAGTATAAAAGAATGACGGGATTAAAAAAAAGTCGCATTTTTAAAACCATTACAAATATTATAATGACATATGAAAATAAAAGATAATATTCCAAGTTTTCTTGAGGTTGTTCAATGCTGGATTGGACGTGCGGATAAGTTTGATTTACTGTTGATCACATGGGCACCAAGATCTTTCGAGCTCAAGCTATGTGATGTCTTTTCGTGGATGTACAGGAAAAAAAAGTAAACACCCCCTACTAACTCCTTAAAAATTTATTGTAGAAGAAAGTTACTGGTACCGAACGATTGACTATAAAGTCTACTTTTAAATGATGTATACAAAATTTGCTTAGGGGGCCATCTACATATTAAAACGAACCATAACTTTGTTTTTTTTCAATAGCAGTACACAATTCTGACAGCATAAATAAACTCCACACCCCTCAATTAGTCTAAAAACAAATTTTTTTTGCAATTCGTACCATAAGTTTCCGAGAAATTAATTATTTTAAAACGAGCGTATTTTAAGGCCTGTATCCAAATTGGAGTTCAGTACTCGATTGTTAACCGAGACAGCTCCCTTCTTGATCAAGGCACTTTAAGCAGTCAATTAAACCTGTTAGATTACAGGATAGCATAAGAAATTTCAAAATATTTAGTCACTTCTATCATAGACGGACCCTTACACCATCATTTTGCCGTTTTTTAAGCATAATTTGAAAACTACTTCGAAGAAAAATATGAAATTTTGGATTTCAATAAAGCAGGACTTAATAAATCTGAATCCATCAAAAAAATTGTAGGTTACATTTCATAATTTTTTTAAATATTAACTTCAGAATTCATAATTCATATCATAAAATTATAAAAAAATGCAAATTCAACGTATTTAGGTTTGGGTATATTAGTATTATTGCTACACAAAAAATTAAAACATTAGGATCATAATTTCAGAAGTTATAAATAAAAATATTAAAGTGTAATTTAACATTAGAAGCACTAATTTTGAATACTTATAATTCAAAAACTTATCATTCAAATGACTTGAAATTTGGTGTCTAGGCATAGTTTGAATCAAAGATTTGAAATATCTCTTTAAAATTGGGTATTGCTATTGAAAAAAAATGAAGTTTGGATTCGTTTTAATATGTAGATGACCCCCTAAGCAAATTTTATATACGCCATTTAAAAGTAGACTTTATTTCCAATCGTTCGGTACCAGTAACTTTCGTCTACGTTAATTTGTTGAGGAGTTAGTAGGGGGTGTTTACTTTTTTTTTCCACGACTGTACATCAAATATTTTTTAATAAACCACCATTGATGAAAACACTCAAAGAACCGAAAGAACGCATCAAGCATGCATTAATAACCATTGACAGTGTAAAACTGCAAAATATGCGGAACGGACTTGATTAAAGTTTAGATGTTTGTCGTGTCACGAAAGGCTCACACATGCAAGTATTGTAAATGGAAAAAAAAAAAAAAAAAAAAAAAAAAAAAAAAAAAAAAACGTGGAATGTTTTTCTTTATTTTAGTACATCACATATTTCCTTAGGACTTTATTTCTTTATTTCCTTAGGACTTTATTCCTTTATTTCCTTTTGTGTAATTGCTTTCAAAAATGCAAATTTTTAAATCCGGTAATTCATTTATTCAAAGACTATGTTTTAATACGACTATGCTTAACACTTTGAGTGTGACGATGACTGACACTGAAGAGCTGAAAATTTACAATGTTTAAAGTAATTTTTAAGAAAGTATAATCCTGTAATAAATAACAGGTAGGTAAATTTTAAATATTTGTTCAGTAATTATTTAAAACAATGTATATTTTTTCAGTTTTGCATCATATTTTGGACGTTAGCCATCGGTTAATGACGCGTTTTAAACGGAAAGTTCGCTGTCAGCCACCGGTGGCTGACGTGACGCTTACCGTGTTAAACATTCACATAAGTCCAGGGATGAGAGCGCTCCGACCCAAATGTTTGATTTTCACCACTAAATTTTAATAGTGTTCTTTGCTTTATTAAATCTCAGGAATTCTGTCATTAAATAAGGCGAGAAATACCATTAAAATTTAGTGGTAGCAAGCAGGCATTTGGGTCGGAGCACTCTCATCCCTGCATATGTCTTAACACTTTTGGACCTAGCGGTCACATATGTGTTCCTTACTTTTAAAATATTTTAAACTGTAAATAATGCCTTTCAGATTCGTAAAAACTTCATAATCACATATGTGCATCCTATATTTTGACTTTTAGGAGGACAAGTGGTGCCATCTAGTTTTGAAATAGTAAAAAAAAGTTGTCAAAAGTTTTAATTTATTTTAACTTTATGAAATATGTCAAGGCCCAAAGGGTTTAAACTAAAATTAGGGACTACTTTTCCGAATGAATAATTTGTGATAAATAATGAAAAATACGACATTTTCCAAACATCTTCAAAAATTCTTCCTTCGACTATTGTCATATGCAAAGAACGCGAAATATAGGCTTCAGAAATTAACATATTCGTTAAATTTCAGCAAAACCTAACTTCTGTGATTTGGTTAGTTACTTTTAATTTTATTAGCGTAAAAGGAATTTTTATCCCAAACTGAAAAAAAATTCTGGACCGAAATGGTTAAATTACATCAAAACTCAGTATATGCGCAATACTCCTGCTTCAAAGACAGTTATAGGTTTTGTGTTAGATATCTCTTAAGGTGATAGTGGAGTTTCAAAAACATTTTCTACGGTTTTTGCTCAATTGTTCTGAAATTTAATACACATATAATTTGTGCAATAATTAAGAAAAATTCTAAATTTCAATAAAAATATTAATATGCAAATGAGTAATTAATTAATAATATGTTAATTAGTGATACAAATTAAAAATGCTCCATGCGCATTAAATTTTGTTTCTGAAATTTGTAATTTTTTTAAGATAGCTTTATGATATTATATCAAAATTTGGTATACATTTAAAATTTATACTAAATACCTTCGCAGAAAAAATTAAAATCATATAATATTGATCATTTCGGATAAAATTCAATGATAAAATATTACCTTTTTACCTTTATATGAAATAAAGTACACATATTAATAGCAAGTTTTGTAATAAAATATATCAACAACAATTTTACCAAATATTTTGAAAATTGGTATAAAATTAAGAAGCATGGAGCATTTTGAACTTACTCAGTCGGTGAAAATTCTCATTTTGAGAAAACTGGATTTAAAGGTTTATTTTAAGTGTAGATTAATGATTGTTTACGTTAGAAAAACAGCTGTATCTCTGCTATTTTTTTTTAAGTAGAAGATTGAAAAGTAGAAGTCCAGAACTTTTTTTTTTCCAAAAAGCAAAAAATTGATTTCTTTAATGCTTTTTTCGATTTTGAACGTCCACTGTCGCCTTAACCATTGGGGACGAGTGACCGGTATACTTAGGTATCAAGCAGGACGGTCGTTCTGCCAAGCCAAGCTGAAAAAAAAATGCTAACCTCGCCAAACAAACAAACGCCAAGAATAAAACGCAAGACACCGTAACTGCTTATTATACTGAAGACAGCTTCTCCATGTTAAATCGACCAAACATGCCAGCGTAAAATTTCCCATATAAAAAGAACCAATCATCGCAGAAAAATAAAACCAAAACCAGAAGGACCTAATGGAAAAGATCTTCAATTTGAGACCAAATGCATCCTCATAAATTAATTATAAACCGAGATATAGATTTTTTTAAAATAACGTCGAGATACTGAAAATGACAAATTTTTTCTTCGTCACACCTTATGTTTCAATAAGAGACTTAAATAATGGACATAAAAAAAGTAAGGATTGCATTTTTGCACAGATATTTACTCAATCTACGTGCTTTTATAAAATTCAGCTTTAAAAACAAAAATTTTCTATTCTTAATTAGCGAAAAACTGTTAATTAATTATAAAGTTTATAAATTATGCCAAACAGCGATAAACCCGCCAAACCATTTTAGAAGTCTTATACAATTCTTTTATATTATCCTTTTGCATTGATTTCATCGAAGAAAACTATGGCCGAGATCCAGATAGATTTTTCGCTGTTAGCGAAATGAGTTTGACCAATCAGAATCCAGAATGTTTGAGAATTTTTGCTGTTTCTGGATCCCGACCTATGTCATAAAAGTTTTGAGTCATTTTCTTAGTGCCATGGATGAAGTGCAATGTTTACAGAAATCTAGGCTGGGATCCAGATAGATTTTTCGCTGTTAGCGAAACGAAATTCACCAATCAATAGCCTGCATTGCCGCAAACAGCGAAAAGTTCGCAAAAGTGCAAGCTTCTGATTTATGAATCTCGTTTCGCTAACAGCGACAAATCTATCTAGATTGCGGCCAATTAATTATGTTGAACACAATTATGCATTTCCACATCCAGGAAGGGTATTGATGCCATAACAACAGTGCATATTCGAAACTATTTAAGGCATTGATTCTGAACTCCTTTGCTATACATTTCATTATTAAAGAAGTTGTTGTTTCATTAGTTTTAGTACAGCGCCTAGAAGATACAGTGTGGAAAACGGCTACAAAATAGTGCTAAAAAATTGAATCCCATAAATGTACAACGATGCTGAATAACAAGATGTCGATCGTAGCGCCATCGTAGTGATTTAAAAACGATAGTCATTCTAAAAGAGACTCTTTAACCTATTTCACGTCATTCCTTAACTAAATTAGCCTATAACAGACTAAAATATCATATATTTATAGTTTCCGATATTTAACATTCTATAACTTTTGAAAACACAGGGTTTATATTGAAAAGAGTTACGAGATGGCGCTCGTATCAGCATATTGCCGCTGAGCATTGTTGGAGATTTATGGGATACAAGTTTTTAGCACTTTTTAAAGCAT
Organism: Maratus speciosus; assembly: GCA_963932465.1. NCBI lineage: Eukaryota > Metazoa > Arthropoda > Arachnida > Araneae > Salticidae > Maratus > Maratus speciosus. The sequence continues at coordinate 62,374,736 of OZ010788.1, forward strand.
TATAGGAATAGCCGTTTTCCACACTGTATCTTCTAGGCGCTGTAGTTTTAGTACTTTTCTCTATTGCTCACTCTAAATCACAAATATCGAAATTTAACCAACAGCGCTCAGAAAATATAGCGCCTAGATTATATAGTGTTGAAATCGGCTAACCCTGTAATACTTAAAAAAGCGCTAAAATATTGTATCCCTTAAATGTGCAATGATACTGCTGCAATATGCAGATCGCAGCGACATCTGCAGGATATTTTCTACAACTGCAAGAAATTGCTAGTCTATACATGCTATCTATATCTATGTAATAATAGTAATACGAAAATCCCGCAGATGTCGCTGCAATCGACACTTGAAATTTTAGCAGTATCGTCGCACATTTAAGGGATACAAATTTTTAGAAGTGTTTGGATAGCATATTTCCACACTAGGCATTCTAGGCGCTGTATCAGAAACAACACCATAAGAGAGAGCCTTTATACATAAGAGTGGTGATATGTGCACAGGAGGCATGCTCATTTCAAGTTTTTGTCGACAGTACGGCAATCCGCTTTCTTGAATAAATGATATTCAATCAACGTTATGATCACATGGTCAAGGCAAGAACGTCTAACGTAAAGAAGGAAAGGCTCCGTCTACGTAATGTAAATCAACGCTAGCCAATGAAACAGTTCATGGGAGAAAGCAGTAGTACACTGTTAAAAATATCGTGAAAAATTATCTCTGTTTTTAAAGGCTATCTGTATTATGACCAATGAGAACGCTTCATAGGCCTTTATATAGCGTTCTCATTGGTCAGAAAATAGAGAACCTTTAAGAACAGAAGTAATTTTTCACGATATTTTTAACAGTGTAGTTTCCTGATTCCCTTCTTATCAGTTAGAAATTCTTTTGTAAATTACCGGTACCACGTGACATTTTCAGCCTCGAATCCATATTTGGAATATCCTCCATTAGAAGATACGCGCATGGACGATCTCTATTAGACTAGGGAAATAATTCAACATGCATTAGCCTGACGATAATGGCATGCTCACAAAGAACTTTAACGATTTGTTTTTATCACTTTTACCAATAAACATTTATTGGCCGTATGTCGCTACTTCGTTATAGAGACACACTTGTTCCTAACTAGATCCCGGCCTTAATGTATCAAAATACGGAGTTTGCTTTCTGTACTATTCCTGAGCTCAGTTATAGCGGCTAGAAATATCGGCCGGGATCCAGGTACATTTTTGCAAACAGTGAAAAGTTAGCAAAAATTCTAGCTTCTGATGGGTTCAATCTCGTTACGATAACAGAGAAAAATCTACCTAGATCACGGTCATAGTGTGAAAACCGGCTATTCCACTAATGCTTTAAAAAGTGCTAAAAATTGAATCCCATAATTATTGAAAAATACTGAATGACAAATGTCGATAGGACAACATTTTCTAGATCTTCTCTGAGCGAAACGTTTTCTTTTGAAATAGTTACGTTGGAATTACCATATGTCGCTGTAATCGACTTTCGTCGTTCAGCCTCGTTCAACATTTATGGGATACAATTTTTTAGCACCTTTTTAATAAGCCGATTTTTAAACTATATCTTCTAGAAACTATAGCTCCGTTATAGCGTCTAGATTATATGTTGTAGAAATCGACTATCCCAGCAATACTTTAAAAAAAAAAGCGCGGAAGTATTGAATCCCTTAAATGTACAACGATGTCGAATTCCAAACAGTCATTTGCATCGACATCTGCAGGATATTTTTTAAAGAAGAAAGAGACATGTGTAATGCACCGCTACAGCGTCTAGAATACATAATGTGGAAATTTGCTATCCAAGAAACGCTAAGAAGTGTATCCCTTAAATGTGCACTGACGCTGAAATCCAGGGAGATGATCGCAGCGACATCTCCGATATATTTTCAAATTTCAAAGTAAACATGGTATTATTGCAGCGGGTTTGACGCCAAGCACACAGGTCAGATGTATGTTAATAAAACGTAAAAAAAAAAAAAAAATTACAGCGTCTAGACCAAATTGTCTTGGAGTTTTGGGAAATATCCTGCACATATCGCTGTGATCGACTGATTGGATTTCCACACTATATATTCTAGACGCTGTAGCACCGCGGTAGCCTGTCTTTTTCGTTTGCCTCGAAGTAGATATAGATGACGTCATTTGAAGCTGCTCCTAAAGTGTGGCCAACTCATTACGTCACACGGAGTTGATTATCTGTACACGGCAATGGACACAAAAAAATTGGCGCACCGATTTGTACTAATCATCGTGTAAAGATGATCCAACTCCGTGTGACTTTTAAACGTCCGCCATAATTAGCGGCATCTCCGAACTGGAGACTGCTAAATGGGCTGCTATCGGTCAAAATCGAGAGAGAAAAGGGCAGAAGAGGGGGAAAGAACTCGTTTTTTTATGTAGTTTTTCACACGGGAAGATTGACATGTCTGCTCCTCTCCTTTCATATCTTCATGATGGTGAAATAAACCAACGCCCCCTAGATATTTGAGAAAGTCTTGACACGCGTCACGAAAACATCACACAAAGCAGGCAAAGCAAAGGAACAAAATCATTCATTGGCTCGTGGATATGAACGAGCCAATGAATGATTTTTCTTCTTTGTTTTGCCTGCTTTGTGTGATATTTTCCTGACGCGTGTCAAGGCTTTCTCGAATATTTAAAGGGCGTTGAATAGGCCGGGATCAAGATAGATTTTACGCTATTAGCGAGATGAGATTGATCAATCAGAAGCCTGCCCTTTTGAAAACTTTTTTATGTTTGCAGTAAACACCGAAAAGCCTGCAAGGATGGAGGCTACTGATTGGTCAATCTAATTTTACTAACAGAGAAAAATTTATCTGGATCCCGGACATTAACTTTGGTTGGTTGAAACGATTTTGAATAGAATCAAATCAGAAAGCCAATGTTTTTTAACTTTTTTGGTTAGTTTAATCGAAATCTTTCACGTCTATTTCTGAAAACTGGGTTGCTGTACTTTGGACAAAAACTTGAATATGAGTACACGACTTGTGCATATGTCACCACTCTTACATATAAATGTACTCTGTTATGAGCATAATTATAAGCGCAGCTGGTTAAATTTGAGTATCTGGGTATTAGAGAAAGCAATTTTGGCCCACCGTGGCTGAGTGAATAAGACACCACGCCGCTAATCGCTTGAGAGCGTAGGTAGGGGCGAGTTCAAATCCTGCCGTGATCCCCACGTGATCTGATATATATGTGTTCAATAAAACAAACAAACAATCAATAGTGAAAGGTACAGTTGCCATGGAAACAACGACTTCTTTAATTCGTATAGAAAATGAATGAATAGTTGTAAATGACTTAAGTTTAAAATGTAGGAAAATGCTCTGAAAATATCAATGGCTCCCATCTAGTATTTTACAAAAGTAATTTAATATATTCACATGATGTATAAGTTGATGCAACTCTTAGCTAATGAAAATTCTGCAACAAGACTTATGTAGGTAGATCTTTTCAATGATTAATTCAGAATTCTAAGAACAAAACGAAGTTCTTAAGCGCTCTTCCCCACCCCTCCCCCCTCTCAAAAAAGAAATACGATAGAAAGATATAAGTATTTGGATAACTTCAGTATTTCTGTGATTTTTTGTCAGAGTTTAGAAAAGGTGTCTGGGTATTAAAAAAAACATAAAACAAATTTGACGAACGATAAGACTATACATTTCAGGCAATTTTTAATTTGAAAAAATTTAATTCTAATGTTTATGCAGCTTTAATAATAGACTATTAACCTGTTCGCGACGGCGCGCGCTTTCTGAAGTGCGCATCTGAGGACGGAGCGGGAAAATTTGATTTCTTCTTCTGGGCCGGAGGATTTTGCGAAGCTAAGCCTAACTCTTGCAAAGTGTTCTTTAAAAAATTATAAAAGATTCATTTTTCCATATAACCTTTTGAGATACACATGCACGGAATAAGTTGTTATTACATATATTCACGCAAAAAATTGAACTATTTTCTCAACTATTTCAGTACAAAAATGACTTTTTAAGCATATATAATGCATATTTTAAGCGCTTTTTTAGGTTAAAAAATAATATAATATGGTCACAAAATACTTACGTGCCTTTCATATAGCAACATATGAAAGATTTTGCTCAAATGAAAAATAATTTTGTTAAAAAAATAACAGTTTTATTTTTATTTCTAACACATTCCTTAAGCAAAATAAGTGTTTTAATAGAGCCGATTTATTCACAAATAAAATAGTTAAATAAAACTTGTAAGCAACTTGTGCATGCTACATTTTAATACTTAATATACAGACATACATAAAAAAAATTGAAAATGCTTAATTTAATTTAAAATATTTTTGAAAATTAAAAAATTACATGTAAATATATAATCAATCATAATATATCTATCAAATAAAAAGTATTGAATAATAATAACTAATAATAAATACACTAGAGCTACACTTTAAAATATGCATTTCTAAACAGTTGTTAAATCTTAAAAATATTTTTAAAATAAAAGAAAAAAATATATAGTTACGTATAATAAAACGAAATATCAAATAAAGTGTATTTGATAATAATGAGTAAACTTGAATGATAACTTAAAATACATTCATCAATGAATTTGTTGATGTTAATATATATTTATGTATATCTTATGTATTAGAAATATTTAAAAATATAAATAAATTTATGAAATTAAAAGTATTGAATAATAATTAAAAATAATGAAAGAAACTGTGTAATAATTTAAAATATACTTATCAAAAATGTCATTAATGTTAAAAGTATTTTTAAAATTGGATATATACATATATATACGGGGCTGTGCATATATAACGTTATCATTCCAAGGGAGGGGGGGGGGGGTCTGGCACATGATATCGCTATAGGGAGGGGCGATTTGTCTTTTGATATCGTTATCATTTTTGATCCAACCAAACTTTTCTTTTTTTTTATTTGTAACTTGGTATGTAAATTTTCTCTTTTTATTTATGATTTGTTCTTTACATCAAAATAGTATGTTATCTATTTTTATGAGAATACAGAGTTATTATTAAAATCATTAAATGATTATAAAATTATTTAATTCCAAAATATGGAATACCCCAACGTTTGGCATTCCTATTCTTCTGTCATATGTGTATGCATATATAATCCGCTGTTCAATATACCATATGCGAAATATGTTTGAAATGATACTTGTGTTTGCAAGTAAATGAAAGAGAAAGAATGTTGCGCACCTGTTTTGTTGACACCAATAATGTTGACACCGACAATTATGTTTACACCCTCCCCCCCGTCCTGTAAGGACGCAAGTGTAAGAAGACATTGTTACTGTTGTTACATTATGTAACAAAAAGCTATTATTAAATTCTTTTAAACACTATTTCTTTTAAGTGTTATTTGATATAAAGTTATTTCATGTATAAACTTCTCTCCATTTTGAATCAATGAAGTATGCGAAAAATAAATCTAATCATATTTGTATATCCCTCCAAACAAAAGAGAAAAATTCCAAAAATCAAAAAAAAAAAATTTAGACATTGAAAACGATATCATTATGGGGGGGGGGGGGGGGGGTCGAGGGATGATAACGTATGCTATCGTAAGGGGGGAGAGAAAATTAAAAATTACCAAAAAAGATGATAAAGTTTAAGTACAGCCCTATATATATATAATTAAATATAACGAATCAATGTATTAAATTATATTGGTTAAAACTGACCATTAATTCGAAATATGCACGCTAATGTATGCGCTTATTTATGAAAAGTCAACGATTGTGTTACAATCACTAACTCTCAGAAATTTTACTTTCTGAAGACTGCGTTTTTTGACATTTTAATGAGTTTGTCAAACATGATATTTAAATATAGTTAATTTAATTTAAAATGAATTAATTTGAAGCGATATATAAAATTACTGAAGGTAAAATTAAAAAATTTAACCAAAGTAACCCAAATCAGTAACTTAATTTTCTTTCTTTCTGTCTCTCTCTCCCTCCTTTTTTTTTTTTTTTTTTTTTTTTTTTTACTGCTCAACTGAATTTGCCGCAACAAGAGAAAGTATAAAATGGAGACACCCTTTTATTCTCAAGGAACAAATTCCAGAGCTCAGTAATCACAACTAGACAAATAAGCAATTTCCAATCGAGATAAAAGAAAAAAAGCTAATAGAAAATGCGCAACCATAGTAGATCTACAAATAAGCCATTTCTAATCCTGATAAAAGTAAAGAAAAAAAAGAGTAATAGCATGCATATTGCGACTCTTAGTCAGACGCGCAAATGAAGTATACTCATACGTCATATGTTTTCAGTTTATCAGCTGACCCACACATTCTCCCTTCCAAGAGCTGCAGAATTTTTTTTTGCGATAAATAAAAAATATAGCTTTATTAGACACGTAAAAGATTTATGATCGAAAAGAGATCATGTTTCAGAATCATAAACATAAATTGATGATGAAATAAACACTTTTTTTTTTTCATTGAAATATTTTTTTTGAAAAACCAAAATTCACATGGATAAAAAAAAATACTAATTGTATTCCATTTGATTTCCTTGTTAGAAGGAAATGTGATCTTCCCTAATATATTTTCAAATATGATCAACAAAATTTTTTTGTACGTTATATTTTTTGAAATACGAGTAACGAAAAACGTTCCAAACTCACGGCACGAATACCAGTCGCTCGGGATGTAAGTGCCAACAGCGCCGGCACGAATACCGGTCGCGCGGGATGTAAGTGGCAACAACGCCGGCACGAATACCGGTCGCTCGTCCCCAAGGGGTTAAAGATAATCAATTTACGGGAATTTTTATACGAAATTATATTCTTACATTTATGCAAATAGGTATGGATAAACAGACTTGAGTAAAATTACATATTTATTCTTTCTTCTCTATAAAACGATCTAAATGGAGATGAAGTTATATGTACAGTTTATATCTTTAAATTTTTCGACTTTTTTATCAAAAATGTTTCCTCATCATGTCTAGAATTGCTAGATTTACTTCTTCAGGCAGATCTTCGATTCTTTAGAATTCCTGCAGGGCTTAATTCTCGGATTATCCGTAGGTATTTGTAAAGGTAAATTTATTTTGCAAAGCCGTCAGCAAAAAAAAGTTAGAACAAACAATTAACTGACAGACTAACTGTAAATATATATTTTATTTTGACTCTATTTGATTTTTACTAAATTTTCATCCTTCATAGAAAATTTTAAGGAGATATAAATTGAAAAAGACTGATACTTTGAAAGAAGAAATTGACTTTCCTTACATTTAAATTATTAATTACTCTAAAAAATAAATGATAGGTAAACAAAATGTATACTATTGTGTTTGTTCCCTGCTGATAAAGGCTATACAAGGACTAATTTTAGCGAGTAGAATTATTTCAATTATATATAATCTGTTTAAAAAAAAAGGACTGATATCTACTAAAAAACAACTTTTCAAAAGTAAAAAAAAAAAAAAAAAAAAGAAAAAAGAAAAAGAAAAGAAAAAAGGGGAAAGTTGTGGCTAAAAAATAGTGTGATATCAAATTTCCAAGCTTATATTATGGTACTTATTTAACATTTTTTATTAAAAATTTACCATACGTAAGTCGAGTACCTAAGTATGCGTTGATAGACAGCCTTTTCGCCTTTACTAAATACATCATAACGTGTTTCTGAAAATTAATTTTTTTAAAATTATGCATGATGGGCTTGGCGGCCATCTTTCCATATTTTACACAAATTTCTAAGCAGACAAGCTCGTAATATGTTTGCATTATTTAGAATTTTGAACTTCTAGTTTTGGCTACAGACAGATAAATTAAGATTGTCTTTTATTTTGAAAAAAAAAAAATTGATTTTTACTGCTTTAACTAATTAATTAACCTCCTCCGAAAAAAAAAGAATCATAAGATGAAACCTGAAGTTACTTCAATTTTATTTTAACACACAAATTTCTAGTCACTCATTTCCATAAATTAAAAGCATAAAATGTTTGCTTTAGCAACAATTTCGAATTTCCGATCTTAACAATGTACTTGTGTGCTTAGAAATTTGTCTAAAATATGGAAAGATGGCCGCCAAGCCCATCATGCATAATTAAAAAAAAATAATTTTCAGAAACACGTTATGATGTATTTAGTAAAGGCGAAAAGGCTTTCTATCAACGCATAATTAGGTACTCGACTTACGTATGGTAAATTTTTAATAAAAAATGTTAAATAAGTACCATAATATGAGCTTGGAAATTTGATATCACACTATTTTTTAGCCACGACTTTCCCCTTTTTTCTTTTCTTTTTTTTTTCTTTTTTTTTTTTTTTTTTTTTTTTTTTTTTTTGCTTGGCTTTTTTTTTACTTTTGAAAAGTTGTTTTTTAGTAGATACTATATACTACGGTATATCATATAAGGTGATCAGAATCCATTATTATTCTCACCAGTAAATTTTTATTGTAAATTTTGTCTTATTCAATCCGAGCATTTTCCCGATTCTATTGCTAAAAAATTTCTGTATTGAAAAACCGGTGATAAAAGATTAAAAACTCTGTAAAAGACGCTTGCCCCGAAGGGGTTAACAAGAGGAAAAATATATCACAAAGAAATAGAAATATGGTTTATTTTTCGCCATATAGCAATGCAATCATTTTTAAACGCTTCATTTGTGCGTTCGAATTTTGAACAGCTTATACAGAACTTTTTATTATATATGTTCTTATACAGAATTATATAGGATCATTAAAAAAATTGTATTACAGATATAAAGCGTAACTATTTGACATTTCCCATAATCACTCCAAAGCAAATGATATCATAACATAAATTCATTTCAACACTGTTTTTACCGGTATAACGGCAACTTTTAAAAGATTTGGATTTATGGTTTTATCATTTGTAATTTTTAGATTGATACAATTACAAATCATTTTTAATACATCGCAGACATTTTTATACTTATTACATTAAAAAACTACGAGCAAAATAAACATAAATGAAATATTTAAAAATGTATCTTCTGACACCGGTAGTAATAGTGCTGATGAAAGTTTTAAATAAAAAACTTAATTGAAGTTGTGAAGAAAACTTCATTACTAATTTGTTGAATTAATGTCTAGAAGAAGAAATAATATATTTTTAATTGGTACTAAGTGTAACTTGTCAGTCACAGGAGAATTTGTTTGGAAATAATTTTTAAAAGTTTAATGTGCTGTAATCTCTTAATTATTTATTTAAACACGTGTTTCCCATTAATGCATAAAAAAAATCTAAATTAATTTACTAAAATTACCAAACATCTTATCTACAATGTTAGTTTTAAACTTTAAATACTTAGTAAATTACAATATATGTTCATACCAAGTTTATTAAATCTTTTCAATTAAAACTTTTCGTTTAACATTTTTTAAATTAAGCTTAATTGCTTGACTCGAAACACTAATTAAGGTAAAATTTAAAATTATTTTTATATGTTATTTTTAAGGGTGGTGCTTGATAGTTTCTTATTTTACTGTCTCTTTGATATTAATATAAGTTATAATAGAAAAGAATACATATATATAATTTCAAAGGAGAAAAAAATTGGAAAATGGAAAACTTTTTAAAAAGATATTGTAAGAAAATTAATTTAAAAAAAAACTTCATATTACTTTAGGCTGATTAATTTAAAAACTATTAGTTCCATGAAGATTTGGCTGGCCACTTTTTCAGAAAATAATCGTTTAAAATTCCCTCATAAAATGAACATGCCAATTACTACACACGGCAAACTCGTTTTACCAAGATCTTTGTTATATATCAAAATTTTCAGATATCTATGGTGAGATCTATATAATCTTATACCTAATATAATGTGCAAAATTCTTATTATAAATAACCAAGCTGATTATAGTATTTCTGGGTTTTTTTATTAATTCTGGTATGCTATACTTGTTATTATAAACATTATAGTTTTATGTCAAATAATATTGGATATAAATACAAATATATATATATATATATATGAGGTTATTAATTAAAGTCATACACTGTAAAATAAAATGTTGTGATTTTTCCTGCGCTTTATGTTGTGATCTTTAAAAACCGATGCTATGAAAACGAATTCAAATAAGAGAAGTAAAAATTGAATTTTTCTGTCGCGTGCACCACGTAGGCACTAGCGACGCGAATTCGCATGATTTGAGAAATTTTACAGCAATATGAAATGCAGCAACTTGTAAATTTTACAGCAACTGCGTTGGCATCCGGTGTGCCCTTTTTTTTACAGTGTACACCAGGGTTTCTCAAACTATGGTACGCGTACCAGTAATGGTACGTGAAGCTCTGTTTACTGATACGCGAAAGTCTGATAATGGTACGTGAAATGAAATGAAAATTACAACATGTGAAATCATAAAGCAGTTCAATCCCACCTCCCGCCCTCCTCTCACTTGATGTGTCAGGTGACCGGCTCCATGGCGATTTCTCTCTGTTTACTTCTTTGACAGCGTTTTACATGTAATTTGGATTTGAATTTTTCGATAAATGGAACTAATATTCGATAGATGTTGAGTTGACCTTTCATACACCCCGAAAAAAAAAGTTTTCTTCTATTACTGTATTGCATGTGTGTGTTTATTACTTATTTCAACGAACTTCGATCTCGCATTAATAAGTAGTTTCAGAAGGTACCGGGTGTCCCAAAAAGGACTGACAGATTTTAAAATTCAATAACTTGCAAACGGTGACAGATATTTAAACAATTCTTGCAGGAGGGTTATGCATAAGGTCAAAAGTTTTTTTTACAGTGATTTTCAATTTTAGTTCGAATTACAAACAATAGATGGCGCTGCGATCAATAGACGCTGAATTCAGGCTCGATTTTTGGTACTTCGTGGCCCGGATCAAGCTTTCCTAAATCAAGCTTTTCAATTGTTAAAATTCTTAGACAATATCACTTCAAAATAATATTTGCCCCTATCAATAAACTCACCGTCTCCAAACTCAAAGACCTTATTGAATTATCCAATTCATATGGTATCTACCGCATTAATTACCATTGTGGCCTTTCCTACATTGGGCAAACCAAAAGCTGCTTAAAATTTCGTATCAAAGAACATGAACAATATATTAAAAAACAAGAAATCGATAAATCCTCTATTGCAAAATATTGCTGTTAGATGAATCATACTTTTGACTTCAATTCGGTTAAAATAATATCTAAACCCACTTCTATACATGAACTTAACTTCCTTGAAACATTTCATATTTATAAAAATTTAAATAATATTGTTAATTGTGAATTCGCTATTCCTCTATTATCAGATTGTTGGAAATATTACATAAATACTTCTTTCTCTTAATTTTTCTCACTATTTCGGTTCCATTTCCCATCTATTTTCCTATTGGCTGTTACCTGCAATCCTCTGTTTTCCTATTGGTCAATAAACCTTTAACTTCAAATCCCATCTCTCCTATATATGTGAGCAAATTTCCGCTATCCTTAGCACTTAGCAAGGTGTGCTACATGTTATCGAAACCAGTATGCTTTAAGTTAAAAAAAAAAAAATGGTGCTTTTACCGTTGTTTATTTGTCACGCTTCTATAGCCTTTTTATATTTCCAAATAAATTTATTCGTATAATCCGGTACCAGTCATTTATTTCAGCATTTTAGGACCGAACGTACTTTGCCTGTGAAAGGATTAAAAAATGTTAATGATAAATTAAGTACTAATGCAGCTGCAAAAGAACATAGCACATATCGAAAAACTTTGGGAAGGTGTGTAGATAAATTTCAACAAAATGAATAGAGTGAGATGAAGCCAAACTATGTGACAACTAGAGTTGTCAGGTCGAATGTCACAAAAGTAGGACAAGGAGACAAAAAATGCGGGACAGTGGCTAGTAAATCCAAACTTTATAATTCATGAAATCCTATGGAAACGGAACCTGTCTCTAGCGGAATACAGTCTGAAACGTTAAATTTTTTTTTCGCTGTTGTACAATTATACCTGCTCAGGCAAAATCCTGTTTAAAACAAAAACTGTCTCCTCTGACATGCACTTGCACCTGAACAGATTTGTTGAAGCATCGTATTTTCAAATGTTTTTTTTTTTTTTTTTTTTTTTTTTTTTTTTTTTTTTTAATATAATAATTAAAACATGTAGCATAAAGTTATTTTCCTTTTTTTTTTTATTTTATCTCTCTTCACAAATATTTCAATATAAAACAAAATGGGTCCATCCTCCCATACAGTGGGTCAATCCTCCCAGATGTGGGGAGTCTTGACCCATTATTTTCTAATGATTAACGTCAATCATTTTTCAAATTTCTTATACATTAAACTTATGTAGCAATTTATCGTGATAACTGATTGTATAACGAATAAAGTGATATATAAAACTTAATTCTACGTTGAATATTTAAAAAATAAAAAATCATTTTGTAATAAACAATTAAATTTAAAAAATCAAAAAACCCGATTGCGTAAAAAACGAACTAATTAATTATTTCTCATCAATGTGAAACTATTTTTTTTCAATTCCTAGTATTAGCTCACACTCTCGCTACATATATATATTGTTCAAATTTTCAATTGTTAACAAAATACTTATTATTCATCCAATCAAGCTCAAATAAATTTTTTTAAACTTGTAGTGGATGACACTTGATGTTAATCCAGTTTTTTTCAAATATTAATTGATTAATTAAATTAAATTAATTAATTCATTAATTAAATTAAATAAATTAATTTAAATTAAATAAATTAATTAATTTTTAATAATCGAGAGAGCACTCTTCTTGAACAAGGTATTTTAAGACCGAGAGAGCCCTCTTTTTGATCAAGGCATTTTAAGCGCCACTTAAGAGGAAAGAAGAATGGGAGAAAAAAAATTCTCTTATTGACCTAAGTAGGAATTGACTTAAAATATTTTTTTCATATTACTTGTTTATATTACTTACCTATTTTTTTATTTACTTGTATTGGTGACTTTTAAGTTGTGTTTAATTGTTAGTTTCTATCTATAAACACTGTTTTTATGAGGTCTATAGATGTCTATGATGGTTAGAGTTGCAATAAAGCTAGAGATCTTACATACACAACTTCCAGGTTGTATAATATTTTAACGGAGCTTTTGACTGTAAAATAGTCAATGAAACATCGTTTTCATTTTGAAAGACCTATCCAATGATATACCACTCAATAAGGTAAGTCATTTTTTTCGTCTCTACCACCATTTTGTATTTTACGGCCGCCATTTTGAATTTATAAAAACATAACCTAGCCTATAACCATCGGGCCGTTTAGACGAATTGATAGAGACCTCATTCATTAAAATCCATCCAGCCGTTGGAATGTTCCTAGGTTATAAATAAATCCACATACACAGATACACGTGAAACACATAACCCTTCTTTTCAGTCGAGTAAAAAGTGGACCAACCTACCTAGTCTCCCCTATATGTTGTCCATAAATGATTTCTGATTTTACTTCGCTCGTAACGTTTGATTTTAGAACACGAGAGAAAATGTTATTGTATATACATAAAATGCACCTAATAGTTGTTTAATGACACGAAGTTGTATGTAAGTAAACTTGCAACTTGAAATGTTATTAACTAATGATTATAATCCAAAAACCACGATACGTACATTGCTTTCTATTGTTCATTTTGAATTCTCACGTCTCAGTTTTCCAAAATGTGAATCCACTAGGGTTGCTGCATAAATTAGCAGAGAATACTTGGCTTCGTTTGTGTTATTGGAATTATTTCTGGAGTTGTGCACGAATATATAAAAATATTTTTGTTATGTTTTTAAATAAACGAGGTGGAATCCGTCGAACTTCGACGAAGGAAAATGTTTCAGAAGGAACTGTTTCATTGATTTATAATAACCTATAAAATTATTTAGAATAGAAAATGCATCTTAAATTGGTTAGTCTAATTCTCAAACAAATATTATTTTAACCTAAAATTAACAAAATATTATTTCTATAAAACTCATTTGTCCAAGGGTCACATTCTACAGGGAAAATTTTATTGTCCCTACCACTATTTTGAAAATAATACCTTCATAGTAGCTTTCTATAGCATATTTTAAATTAAAAAAAATATGAATATTATTGATTAATAGTTCTGGTAGGAACAATAAAATTTCCCCTATGGAATGCGACCCCTGGATGTCTGAATTATGAAATTTAAACTTTAATCGCATAACTAATCCGTAAAATATAATAAAAAAACAGTTATTATGATGAAGTTGTCAATTAAGTCTAAAAATTGTCATAATTTATGTTTTTAGACGCATTTGTGTTAAATTGTTTAGAATTATCTAAGAGATTGGTCGTTTTCTTTTAAATATGACGTCATTTTCACGTACTTAATCCTTTTGCCTAGTGTCTCAAAATTAGTATAAGCACTCATGCAGAAGAGAAAAATATGGAAATTTTATGAGGAAAAATGCGTTATTTTCAAAAGCAGTAACGTCATTTTCCATTCAAAATATTTTGATGCAATATGCCTCTAATGGGATTTTGCGCCACTTAACACTATACAACAAAATGTAAATCATAGAAAAAAAGAAAAAAAAATATTTTTTTAATTTTTATCCAAAAATGGCTTGAATAAAGATAATTAAACCTCAATATTCTCTCAATTCAGCAATAATGAAAGCTATCTAATTACGATCATTTTGAAGAAATTTCATGAAATATTTTTTAAATTAAAATATTAAAGTGGGAATATTTGAAAAAAAAAAAACGGCTACTGCGGGCACATATACAAATGAACAGCTTCCAATTAAAAAAAAATAAATTAGTAAAATGGGTTCAGTAGAAAGCTCAGGACAAACGATTAAAAACAACCTTGTGTTTTAAATATATAGATTATATAAAATTATAAAAAAATAAATTAAGCAGATTTTATTATTTTAATAAAATTATAATAGAATGTCTTAAAGAATAGCAGTAAAATTTTATGTCAAGAGAATTTTGGCCAAAAATATGGGGGAACCTGGTATTATTTTAAACCTCAAATTATTGCCAAGATTTTCATTGTTTGGGCCCCACCAGTGGCCGAGAGGTTCTGCTTTCGAAGCTGGTAGACGGGAGGTGCTGGGTTCGATCCCAATCGCGCCCGTCGGCCTAATCGTTCGGAATTTTCGTGGTTTTCTTCGAGCCGTGGATCTTCCATGCGTTAATACGGATTAGGTTCCCTTAGAAAGACCCCCACGGAGGGCACTCCCCCGGGCCTATATCCCTCGTGTAGATAATTGGCCGTCAAAAATCAACCCAACTCAACCCAACCCTCATTGTTTGCTTGTACAACTCGCCTAAGCGAATTCATCCAGGCGACAATCATAAAGTTCTTCAATATATGCCACTATTTTTTTTAACAAAGGCTTCCAAACTGAGCATGCACATTGTATGTTACGGCACTTCTATAAAGACACTGTAAATTTTTGTAACACATTTCGCTTTATCAGCCTGTGATTTCAATTACTATATTTTTAAAAGAAGTTTTTTCGGAAATGACGTACTTATACAAAACATATTTCAATTTTAAGAATTAAAAAATACGCTTTAAAAAATGACGTCATTTGCATCCGCTAAATGATTTCATTTTCATGATCCAGTCTTAAACAACATCTATATTGAGCTTCTAGAATTCTTAGATTTTGTAAGTCCAACATCTATAGGAAAGTATTCAAATGACGTCATTATCACAGAATAATACACAAACACAACAAAAAGCAATATCGTCATTCAAGAAACTCGGCCAAAAAAAAAAAAAAAAAAAAAAAAAATCGGGTATTTAATGTTACATATGCCTTCACTTGCTTTTGTTTGTAATAGCTATAATAAATCAGAAATCATTTTTTTTTCAAAATTCGGAAAACATTCTTACACACGGATAAATAAAATTACAGTCTTTCAGCTTTCTGATACGAAATAAGTAATTATGAAGGAAAGTCACATAGTTATTTAAGATAAGTTTTCGTAAAGAGAAAGTGTTGTATCGTTTGTAAAATGTTTTTGCTATAAACTGAGAAACATTTAATTGATGAACAGAAAAATAAATAAAACCAAATTCACCGGATTCAGATGGTATTTTTGACATAGCATGTATTTTAATTTCAATTTTTATGAGGAAATGGCAACAAAAAAAGACAATAAGCTACTATTTTCCCTTTACTTTTAATAGAAATGGAGTGCTTCTGTTGCCACAATTACAAAATTGGTACTAAAAACTATAAAAAAAATTAATATCTTAAAAATAAATTGAGATACAGCTTTCAAACAAATTGCATTTAAAAGTACATTTTTTCCTTATACGACTGTATAAAAACTGATAATGTGCGATGTGCAGAAGTTAAAAAATTTTCAGTACCGAAAATTTCAAAGCGAAAATTCATTTCAAATTTGAAAGTGTTGCCGTTCACAGAATGACGTATGCGTTACGCACAGATATGTTTGTCCTTTATAATATAGACTAGTTGCATAGCAACTCGTTGTGTTGCTTTCGAATTGCATGAGACAATCGATCTTTTTGCGAAAAATGAAATCTTAACTTTATTGTAAATTTAGAAAGCCATTACAATATTAATTTTATTAAATACAATATTTCAAATAATAAGTTATATTTACAATTTAATTCAAAAGCTTTTCCAGTAAAAATGCACATATTCTATAACTTTATTTGCCTAGAGCTTTTCGTTCTTTCAAAATTTTGCTTCGAATTTCGGAGTTGGCAGAAATGATGTCATTTGGGTCAACTTATATAAAAATGAATTTGTTTGGACGAATTCATTCAGAAGTATTTTATATTTATGAATTAAAATAAATATTTAGAGAATTATTATTTTTCTCGCTGTAACATTTAATTTTTAATGTCCGCTTCTGAAATGTTTTATTAGCCATCTTAATGCAATTGTTGAAAATCTACTTTTCGACATTAAATTAAATGAAAATAGCGTACGATGTTTTTTCTTTTTTTTTTCTTTTTGACGTCAACAGAATTTATCTCAATGTTCCAGTCGAGAGTCGAATTTGTTTTTCTAAAATAAACGGATTCCCGAAGCTTGAATATGTGTGTGTATTTCGTGAAATTTTCTTGAAAACTACAATAATTTTTTCACTATTTATTCAAATAAACGTTAATTTCAATTTAAAAATGATTTCAAACAATGATATATAATAATCTTTGTAATTTTCCCTTTGCTCTCTTTTATCCAGAAAAATGGAGCAATTTTAGTTTCCATCATTACAGAAATGTCATTAAAAATAACGTAAAAATTTATATCTCGAAAACTAATCAAATTTTAAAATTCTACGACCACTTTTAACATCCTCGTACCCATGCGGATAACTGGAGTTAATTTGATCACCCAACATTCCCTATTCTAGGAGGAACAGCTGTGAAATACAAACCTGACATTTCACAGACTGCAAAACCGACATTTAATCGTCAAGCGTTGCCATTTCTCAAAATGACGTTAGCCTTACGCATGGACATATTTTTCCTTTATAATACAGATAGATTTTCAAAGGTGAAGTTCCGTTTGTCAGCTAAAACTTTGCATGTGAAAATGTATTCTTTTGGCTTGAGGTTCTAATTTCAGTACCTCGAAGTACAAATTGCAGAAACTGATGTCTTTTAGATGTATTCGTGGTAAAATATATAGTTTTGTCAAAGTAAAGAATTGTTTTCTTTTAAATATGGCACTTACTGAAGCATTACGCAAAGTGTCTCAAATTCGGTATCTGCTGAATGAAAATATATTGTAACATTAGCTTTATGAGCGAAAATGTTTTTTAAATTGTGACGTCATTTTCTGTTCAGACTTAAAATAAAGTTATTTTTAATTGTAATGAGTAAATGGTATCAATACGTATAAATAAACCCCAATATTTCTTTTTTTCTGCAACAGTGGAAATAATACGATTGCTACCATTTTGATGAAATTAAAAAAAAAAAATCTTTTCAAATTGAATTAAAAATATAAAAGTGGAAATATTTAGAAAAATAGCTAGTGCGAAGACATCTACAAATGAACAGCTTTCATTTTAAAAAAGAATTATTAGCAAAATTGGTACATTAGAAAGTTCAGGGAAGATGTCTAAAAAAGCTATCTTGTGTTTTCAATATATAGATTATTTTTTCTCTTTTACTTTAACAGTTGCCTAGCAACTCTATTTCACACAAATTACATTTAAAAGCACATATTTTTCCCAATTCGGCTCTAAAAATTTAAATTCTTCGATTACATATATGTTAAATTCATGCTTTTTAATATATTATACTTTTATTCATTTATTGATGAAGCTTTAATTTCGTTGTAGAAAATTAGCGGGAGTGAAATTCTGAACTTTTTTTATGTGCAAATTGCTGATTAATATTTCGCAATGGAGCCGGAACGGCAAAATCATTTAATTGATAAATAAAAACGAAATAACGCCAAAACTCACTGGGTTTTATAACAGACGATATTCTTGACATAGCACGTATTTTAATTTCAATTGTTTTCGGTTTTTATGAGAAAATGGCAGCAATCTACTATTTTCATTTTTCCCCCTTTACTTTCAACAGAAATAGAGCTGCCACAATTACAAAAAAAGTAATAAAAACTACAAAAAAATTAATATTTTAAAATTGCATTGAGATACAACTTTCAAACAAATTGCATTTAAAAGAGCATTTTTTTCCTTATACGGCGGTGTAAAAATTTAAAATGTGCGATGTTTAGAAATATAAAAATTTGTAGTAGAGAAATTACAAAACCAAAATTTTATTTAAAATTTCAAAGTGTTGCCATTCGCAAAATGACGTATGCGTTACGCACAGATATGTTTGTCCTTTATAATATAGACTAGCAGCCTAACGCCCGCTACGCTGGTCAGTTTTTTTAAAGAAACCTTGAATCAAACGAAATATATCTGTGAATTTGATCATGCGTTTTAAAGCAATATGGACATTTACCTGGAATGCCCAATCTAATTGGTGAAAACAATATGAACGTTATTACGCTATTATATCGTTTGAGCCATACAAAATTTGGGCTGTTAAGGGCCAACTTCTTTCGTTGATCATTTAGTGTAGTATTCGGTGAAGAACGATAGAACAATATGTAATATACTAAAAGGATTCATGAAAAATTATCAATGCAAATCTCATCAGAATCTGTTAATTGGACATACTGAAAAGGCTAATCGTTCATAATTTGGTTCGCCTGCTTTTAGAACATTCAGCCTTAATTCTCTAATCAAGCAACCTGACGACCAAGCAACACAAAGCGAATGATATATGCTTTATACTAAAACATTCACTGAAAAATTAACTAACCGAGCAAGTTCCATCGAAATCCACTTATCAGGATCTTTTAAACTGGAAAATGTACCGAAACATTTCATAAAAATAATCTAATTAACAGTTTAAATCCCGTGAAAATTCCTTCAGCGGAACCTTAAAAAAAAGGCCAATCTTTCGAAATTGGGTTCATCTGATTTAGATCTTTACCCATAATTATTTAATTAAGCAACGTAGAACATTACATTTTATACTAACCTCTTTTCTGTAAATTATCTAACTAACAATGTGAGCACCATCAAAATCAATTCAGTAGAAGTAAATTTAAAAGCGGCCGGAATGAAATTTCTCTTTGCATTTTATATACATTGAGATAGTTAAATGTAGCTATCATAATCGCGTTAACCTGATTATATAGAACTCTTAGGGATGTAGGGGTAGGTATACGTCGCATCATTTCTGGATTTTTAAAGAAACTCTGCGCAACTTCCATAACCATAGCACTCTAGTATACATCCTTTGTCTGTAGCGTATTATCCTCCAATTTTCTTTACTATACCACAGAGAACTTTTTCCGCATAGCTTCGTAACTAAACAATTTTGAAAGATATGATAATTATTGAAAACATCCCTGAAATATTATCTAACTAACTGTGCAACTGTCATTAAAATCCGTTCAGTAAAACTTAAAATCTTTCCTAATCGAGTTCATTTAATTTTAGAACTCCCGTAACTATTACTAAGTAACTTGGAACGATGGTTTTTAGATTAAACTATTTATAAACCAAATTTACTATCTAATAGTGTAAGTTCTGAAAAATTATGTTAAGTAGAATCTGAGTTATAATCAATCGGAATGAAATAGGAATTTACGCTTTACATATAGTAATAGACGCCTTCACCCGCTACACTGGTCGGTTTCTCCAAGCGAAACTTTAATCAAACGAAATATATTGGGGTATTTGATCTTGTGTTTTATAGCAATAAATACATTTATCTCTAATGATCATCCGCGTTGCTGAAAACAATGTGAACGCCATTACGGTTTTATATCTTCTAATGTCTCAGACAAAATTTAGACTGTTATGAAGCAAATCTTTTAGTTGATTATTTATAATTCAATATAAAAAAGAACGGAAGAATAATATGTAGCATATTAAAATCATCCCTGAAAAATAAAAAAGGCAAATCTCATCAAAATCCGTTCAGTAAAACCTTCTAATAAGACTAATTTTTCATAATCGGGTTCACCAGATAATACAACATTCAGTCATAATTCTATAGCAAAGCAATGTAGAACAATATGTGTTATATACTAAAATCTTTCCTGAAAAATTATCTAACAACAGTGCTAATTAACTCAGTAGAGCCTTTTAAGAATGCTAATATTTCAAAATAGGGCTCACTGATTAAAGAACTTTCGCACATAATTCTATACCTGAGCAACGTAGAATAATATGTGTTATATGTGAAACACTTTCTTGAAAATTTATCTAACAATACAAATCTTCTCAAAATCCATTGAAAAGAACTCAAGTTATAAGCGGTCGGACCGAAATTGCCCTTTTTATTTTATATTTGAAGTTGATAGTTAAATATATCTTTCATAATCAAGTTAACGTGATTGTAGAATTTTTGGAATGTAGCATAGACTATACGCCGTAGAACTTCTGGTGTTTTTTAGAAACTCTGCACTCCATAACTATAACATATATACTCTTTAATATATACCCTCTCCCTGTAGATTTTATCCTACTTTTTTTTCAACTACACCACTGAGAACTTTCCTCATAGTTCCATAACTAACAATGTTGAATGACATTTCAAATATTGCAACAATCCCTAATATTACCTAACTATGCAACTCCAATCAAAATACGTTCAGTAGAACATTAAATAAAAGGTAATCTTTCACATTCGGGTTCACCTAGTTTTGGAACTTTCACTTGCAATCTAATTTTCTGCAATCTGATTTGTTGCCAAGTTTGTGCTTCAGAAAAACAATAACCCAGAAGACAACTTCGCTACACAGAAGTACCATCCATGCAAGAAGTACCAACCAGCCACAAAAAATAATCTAACTAACAGTGTACGTCCCATCAAAATACATCCAGCAAAACTCAAATTATAAACGGGTGGAAGGAAAAGCAAATTTGCATCTTTTATATAATTACAGTAGATGTATCTTTCATAATTGCGTTCACCTTTCTGTATAGCTTTTCCAATAGCTCTATAACTAAAACTAAGCAACGTAGAACACTGTGTGTAGAAAAAAAAAAGTTCCAAAAACATTACCCAACTAATAGTGGCATATCCTATCAAAATATTATAAAGAATAGGAATAAAATGCAAATTCCGTTTTAAATATGTAGCAGATGATGATGATACGATTTTCTGTAATAGAATTCATCATGAAGTTTTCGCTTCATACATAAACGATGTTTTCAACATTGTAATTAATACACCGATTGAAGAAGTATCCGATTACGGAAGATTAACCAGAAATTCCATGAACAACTACCCAAAGAAAGGTGAATATATGGCTTTTGTGATACTTTTATGTTAGCCGGGCGCAAGTAATAAATCAACAAAGATTGTTTCCATATCTTATTCTTATTTTATTATTTTCATTCATAATAAAAACATTTCACTCATTTCATTTATAATACATGCTTTACACTAATATCATTGAAAAAGATGAAAAGTAAAACAATAGGAAATAATGCCATAACTTAAAACAAAGAATTGTTTTTAATTTACATACGCGAAATGTAACTACTGCTATTGGCAATTTTAAAAATGCTAATGGCGATATTTACATACGGATACGGCTGACATAAAAGTACCCATTTTTTCTTCTTATTCAGGAGCAAGTGATAAATCGCGATGTATTATTTCAATTCCAATTTCTTCCATTAAAAAAAGTAATACTTACGCATTATTTGGACCATGAGATAGATCACCAAAAATGGATGACAATTGCCAATCTTGTTTATCGTTTGCCAATTACGTTCAAAAAAGTAATTTAACATTCTTAAATACATAACCTAGTTAAAAATGACAAATTGTTTTAAGTAAATAAATAAATAAAATATATAACATAAAACTACATACTATAAACTATGATAAATAAAAATTATAATAATAAAATTAATTTAAAACTATACTAAATAAACTATCAAATGGACAAAAAATAAGGGTTGCTGTAATTAATGTAATTGCCATGCTTGGCGCAGTTCTGACATGGCCCGGATGTAAGTACCACAAAATTTTTAAAGTCGTACAAACATTGCTTTCATTTTTTAAATATTTTCGTTTTATAATGTTAATTTCTAAGTGGATCGCTTCCTTGTATTTTAAATAAATTCAATATTTTTTTTTCTTTTTTTCAAGGCATTTGTATTTATTTATTTTTTTTCAAACTCATATAGCCGGTTCAATTCTTTAACCAAAAGATTTAACAAAAAGATTTAATTTAAATTTCTTCCGTTGCTACAGTAACGGATGTATAAAAATGAATTAATATGGATGAATTATCACTTATAATGCTAGGTATTTCGAGGTTTTGGCGCCAAAGACATCGCCAAATTAGAAATATATGAAATATCTCGCAAACTATTAAGCTTAAAAGAATTTAGTTAGTACCATTCGATTCAGCATACAAAAATACACCAAAATATGTTATCAGTTGAAAAATAGCTATAAAATCACATTTTTAAGGAATTTTTTAAAAGTTCGTTCGATTTTTTACCCCCCTTAGGGGTGGAATTTTAGAAAATCCTTTCTTAGCGGCACTCAATGTCATAAGAAGAATTTTTACCCCAAATTTCAAGACATTAGGTTCAGTAGTTTGGGCTGCGCGTTGATTAATACAAAATCCAGACTTTCTTTTATATATACGAGGTGGAACCCGCCGAATTTCGACGAAAGAAAATGTTTACAAAGGAACTGTTCCATCAAATTTATAATACATCGACAACAATAATTAGAATAAAAAATCTATCTTACACTTGTTAATTTAACTCTCCAAAGACATATTTTAACCTAAGATTAACAAAATACTTTTTTAATAAACTTCAACTGTTAAAATTATTGAAAAATTAAACTTTATTCATATACGTCATCAGTAACATATAATCAAGTAATTTTGATTAAGTTATTAATTGATGCTTGGTATTACGGAATGAAAAATTCGCAAAAATGATTTCACCTTGACATAATCATAGAACTTTTCTACCTTTACATCGAAACTAAATCAAGTCATTTTCCACGTTTCACATCCATATTAACCATTTAAAAACATTTTAATGCGCAATAGGTTATTAATAAATATATTTTCAAACTTGAAGTCACGTGTGTCAACTATTACAACTTTCCATGTTAAAATTCCCACTCGTGATTTGAGGTCTTAGTATAATCTCTGTACCTGCGCGTAAAAATTCCAGAAATTTATAAGTTTTAGACGTATTCAAGAGGAAATATCTTGTTTTATCAAATAAAATTATCGTTTATTTTTAAATATGACGTCATTTTCAGTCGCTGAAATATTTTGCCGATTGACTCAAACTCAATATCAGCGAAATGAAAAAATGGTGAAATATAACAGCATCATCAGGGAAATTGTGTCTTTTTAAAGGGTAACGTCATTTTCTGTTCAAATTTTTAAAAAGGGTATTTTTAATTGTAATGAGAAAATGGCATCAGCAAGAATATAATCAATAAAAAATAAGTAATCCACTTTTAATAGAAATGAAGTATTTCAGTTGCCACGATTAGAAAATTGGTATTAAAACTATAAAAAAATTAATATCTGAAAAATAAATTGAGATAAAGCTTTCAAACAAATTGCATTTAAAAGTGCATTTTTTTCTGCATACGACGGTGTAAACATTTAAAATGTGGGATGTTTAGAAGTTTAAAAATTATGCAGTAGCGAAAATTGCAAAACGAAATTTCATTTCAAATTTCAAAGTGTTGCCATTCGCAGAATGACGTATGCGTTACGCACAGATATGTTTGTCCTTTATAATATAGATAGAGAGTTATTAGCTAAGAAAACCCGACAGTAACGTATGGCACACTTTATATATATACATATACACAAAAAAAATCGCATAATAGATTTTACTGCGCGGCATCAATTTGTAAGGAAACTGGAAATAACTTCCGGTTTGAAAAGAGCTATTTTTCATGGCATTTCTATAGCTAAATAAGAGGAAAAATAAAAATTCAGGGAATGAGAGAGATTGTTTGTGAGTAAATTATTTTCTGTAAATGTTGTTCTGTAAAAATCCTCATTATGCAGGGTTTATAACTTAAGTCCATGTAATCGTTTAAAATTTCCCTCACTTCTTACAGAATTTACTTTTAAGACTTTTTTCTGTAATTTTTACGTAAATAATGTATTTGTAATTTCATTTCATATAATTCGGAAGATTCCCTAAACATATTTTCCTGGTCTATATATTGAATTCCGAAAATGTCGATCAAGTGGAAGAGACTAATATTTAGTTCCTTTATGAATCTTCGAGTTTCTTAACCTCCAGGCACAATCATAAGAATGTATATTGAAATAACTTTGTAATTCCAGGGCCCAGAATTCTCATGAACGCAGAGGAAGTATTTATTTCTCAAATAAAGATATTTTTCCATTAAATATAAACAGCGTAATGAATGAATTTGTATGAATATCTAAATATATATAATTGATTTTCCATGTAAAACAATCGTATTTAAACTCTGGCATAAAACAATATATAGATTTGTGTTATATAAAATATCATACATATTTTAGCCATTTGCACTCGAGGGCTCCGGAGCGGAAGCATAAGCTTTCTTTGTAAAATTTGTTTTTCACACCAGTAATAAAGGAAAATAAAATATACCCTATTTAATCAGAGCATTTTTGAAATTGTGTACTTGAACGAAACTACTTTTAAAAAAGTGGTGCCGATCAAATAAAATTTGTATAAGAGACGCCGAGCGCAAAGGGTTAATATTTAAGTATTTTGTTACTGTCTCAGGGATCGTATTTTCAAGGCCAAACATCACTATTTTTTTATAGAAAAATAATTCTAGTTTAAACGCGAGAAATTTCGTGTTGTTTAATCACAGAATTTCTATAAAAAAATACCGGTACAGAATAATTTCTTAGTCTGGAAATTCATGGACCCATACGAACCCTGTCGTCTGTATGAAATCACAATAAAGATAAAACTCCTATAGAAAGTCAACGAACAATTTCATAAATTCCATATTAACAATATAATGCTATATATGTACTGTAATACTATGTAACTCAATATTTTAACACTATATGTTTTTTATCTATTCCTACAGAGTACGGCAAGTTAAGTGCTTAAACAGACGTCAATGTTTTGTATAGGCCAAAATCATTTATAAAGAAACAAAAAGGTAATAACGAGGATCATTAGTTTTTATTGATGCCACTTTCATAAAAAAAAAATACAATTTCAATATGTTTAGGTATTTCAAAAATATCATAAATAAATTACATTTTTGAGGAAATTTGAAACAAATGGAAACAAAATTTCGCGTATTAAAGGTTCATGAATGGCCTATTAAAATAGAGATATTGTACTCAATCAACAAAACGTCATCTGCAAATCATTACACCATAGTTTTTAACTCAGAGGCTGTCGAAGCCTGAGAGTTTATGTACCCGCGTCGGTTCTGTATGTACAGTCGTGGAAAAAAAAGTAAACACCCCTACTAACTCCTCAACGAATTATCGCAGAAGAAAGTTACTGGTACCGAACGATTGGAATTAAAGTCTACTTTTAAATGATATAAATAAAATTTGCTTAGGGAGCCATCTACAGATTAAAACGAACCGTAACTTTGTTTTTTTCAATAGCAGTACACAATTCTGACAGCATAAATGAACTCTACACCTTTCAATTAGCCTAAAAACAATTTTTTATGCAATTCGTACCACAAGTTTCTGAGAAATTAATTATTTTAAAACGAGCGTATTTTAAGGGCTGTATCCAAATTGAAGTTCGGAAGTCTATTGTAAACCGAGAGAGCCATCATCTTGATCAAGACACCTTAAGAAGTCAATGAAGCCTGCTAGATTACACGACAGCAGAAGAAATTTCAAAATATCTAGTTACTCCTACTATAGACGACCCCTTAAACCATTATTTTGCCGTTTTTTAAGCATAATTTGAAAACTACTTGGAAGAAAAATGTGAAATTTTGGATTTCCATAAAGCAGGACTTAATAAATCTAATTCCATCAAAAAAATTGTAGGTTGCAATTTATAATTTTTTCGAGTATTAATTTCATAAATCATAATTCATATCATAAAGTTATAAAAATTCGAAATTCAGCGTATTTATGTTTGTGTATATTAGTATTATTGCTACACAAAAAATTAGAACATTAGGAGAATAATTTCAGAAGTTATAAAGATAAATATGAAAATGTAATTCACTTCACCGGCGATGGGTATAGGGAAACAGTGCTTTTACCACAGACTTATCTCGGGCAGCCGTTGAAGTGGTTAACATTAGAAGCACTAAATTTTGCATGTTTATAATTCAAAAACTTATCATTCAAATGACTTGAAATTCGGTGTCTAGGCATAGTTTGAACCGAAGATTTGAAATATCTCGTTAAAATTGGGTATTGTCATTGAAAAAAGTGAAGTTTGGATTTGTTTTAATATGTAGATGGACCCCTAAGCAAATTTTATCTATATTATTTAAAAGGAGACTTTATTTCCAATCGTTCGGTACCAGTAACTTTCTTCTACGATAATTTGTTGAAGAGTTAGTACGGGGTGTTTACTTTTTTTTCCCCAAGACTGTACGTACATACCTAACGCGATAACTTTTGATAGAAATATACGATTTGCTTAATTTTTTTTCCGGGTTCAATCTGATAAGGCGCTTCCCTGATTAGTTTCTCGGGTTCATTGGTTAAGGTTAAAGGGGAAAAGGCGGGGGCTAGTCCCCCCCCCCCTTAATTTAGATAGATAAATAGGTTTTTCATGCAGAAATATTCAATTTGTTCCAAATTTGGTATACTGGTTTATTATGCTAAGGAGCTTCCCTGATTAGTTTTTGGGGTTCATTCTCTAAGGATAAAGGGGGGAAGGGGGCTAGTCCCCCCACCTTAATTAGATAAATGGGTTTTTCATGCAGAAATATTCAATTTGTTCCAAATTTGGTATACCTTTTTTATTATGCTAAGGAGCTTCTCTGATTAGTTTTTGGCGTTCATTGTTTAAGGATAAAGTGGGGAAATGGGGGCTCGTCTCCCCCCCCCCTTAACTTACATAAATAGGTTTTTCATGCATTCAAATTGCTCCAAATTTGGTATACCGGTTTATTATGCTAAGGAGCTTCTCTGATTAGATTTGGAAGATCATTACTTAAGTAAAAAGGGGGAAGGGGTCTACCCCCCCCCCTTAATTCAGATAAATGGGTTTTCCATGCAGAAATATCCGATTTGCTCCAAATTTGATATACCGGTTAATTATGTTAAGGAGCTTCCTTGATTAGATTTGGAGGTTCATTAGTTAAGTATAAAAGGAGGAAAGGGGGACTACTTCAGCCCCCTTCATTTAGATGAATGGGTTTTTCATGCAAAATTATTCGATTTGCTCCAAATTTGGTATAGCGGTTTATTATGTTAAGGAGCTTACCTGATTAGATTTGGAGTTTCATTAGTTAAGTGTAAAGGGAGGAAAGGGAGGGTAGACCCTTCCCCCTTAATTTAGATTAATGGAGTTTTCATGCAGAGTTATTCGATTTGCTCCAAATTTGGTATACCGGTTTATTATGTTAAGGAGCTTCCCTGGTTAGATTTGGAGGTTAATTGGTTAAGTATGAAGGCGGAACGGGGGGCTAGTCCACCCTCTTATTTAGATAAATAGGTTTTTTATGCAGAATTATTCGATTTGCTTCAAATTTGTTATACCAGTTTATTCCGGTATGGCTTTCTTTATTTGATTTGAAGGTTCATTGGTTAAGAATAAAAGGGGGAAAGGGGGCAAGTGTTCCCTCCCCTTAATTGAGATAAATGGATTTTCATGCAGAATTATCTAATTTAGTTTTTTTTTTTTCTAGGTTCATTCTGATAAGGAGTTTTCTGATTAGATTTGAAGGTTCATAGGCTCAGCATAAAGGAAGAAATGGGGAAGCTATTACCCCCTTTAATTTAGCGAAATGATTTTTTCATGCAGAATTATCGGATTTGCTTCGAATTTGGTATGCCAGTTTATTATGTTAAAGAGCTTCCCTGATTAGATTTGGAGGTTCTTTGGTTCTGTATAAAGGCGGGAAACAGGGGATAATCCCTTCATTTATTTTTTGAGGGGCAATATTCTTTGAAATAAGAGTATAATATACAAGTGTGAGTAGCCTGTGGGCTCAATGCCATCAGTTTAACTGCGCAATTTTCTTTTTATTTAATTCTTTCATCGCCATAAAGTGTCTCTTAAAAATATAGACAAAAACCTAAAATACAATTCACAGTAAAAATAAGAATGGGGTGGAATTATTTTATATAGGTGTTTAATTACAAACACCACATGAAGTACAAATTAGAATTAATTTGTTTTATAAAACACAGCAAATGCTGAATTTATGCAGAAAAACAGAAAATAGGATGTATCATAATTATAGACAATATTTGCTTTATTGATCATTTAAGGTTGTGGAACGCAGTTACAAATGTTAGTATTTAATCGTGTTTCCATTGCCTTTAATCACCTCAAACAGAAGGTTTTCCATCGAAAGTACTGAGTTTTGCATTACCTCTGGGGACAGCTCATACCATGCTTGCTCTATCGCTGTTATGAGATCCTTGGTCAAAAAATATTCGCGTCCGTTTTCATATACTTTTCGTGCTTGATGCCCCCACCCATTCTCCATGGGATTTAAGTACGGACTGAGCAATGATCAATCCATGAAATTGGCATTATTCATATTAAACAAAATTACCAAACCAGTTTTGTAGAGTTTTCTTAAGCATAGTATCTTCAACATGTTGTTGAAACATATTCGTATATATTCCAGTATTCTTCTGTGAATGGTATTTTTCGACACTCCAAATGTAGATGCAATTTTTGCAATGAAATATTTTTCTAGATGCCATGGTTAGAATGATTCTGTCATCGCGCATGGATGTAATTCTTTGTCGACCAGGTATTTTATTATTACATCCCTTATCGCCATTATGCGAAATTTTATAAACACTTTTTAAACATCTCTTTAAAATCTCTTTAAAATCAAAAATCTATTTCAGATTTTTGCCTTTAAGTTTCAAATCCAAAACTTTGATAATCTCTTTCGATGTCTCTTTACCCCTAGGCATTTTGTCGAATTTATAAAAAGATCGGTTAGACAGGGATGACAGGGATAACCGCCCCGGGAACCCAGCTTTCGCTTTAGAGTATAAGTGCAATCCCGGCGGGGGGGAGGGGGGACTCAAATCCACTGCATAAGGTAAGATACATTAACAATGAGTAGTCTTTACAATATTTTTAAAACAGTTAATAACATACATAAAAATAAATTCAGTTTGCTGTTTTTGACTCTGAAACTCACAAGAAATGTCATCAGTACATACATTGACAGCAATTGCACTATGTTGTATACATGCATAAACAATTTCAAGACATGTTTTTTGAATATTAGAGCTGAAAAACTTTAAGTGAAATGCATATGCTGATAAATATAATGAAAATATTGTCAAAAACATGACAAAAATGATTCTAAACCAATAAAAGCCAGAACAGTAGACGATGCATACATTCGAAAATATGAATAAATAATCGCCTGCAGAAAAAATATTTTACGTAATATTCCTAAGAAAAGTCAGACAACGTCTAGAGTTATGGGATAGTCGATATTATATATTTTTTAATTTTTTCAAAATTTTTGCGTTTTTTTAATTCTTTAAAAAAAAAATTCGAATGAATCAATTAAAAAATGTATCTCAATCATTTCTGAAAATACATGAAAGATATTTTAACTTGGGATATCATTTTTTATCTTTGTCTATATTTTTGGGACACATTGTAGTTGAAAATATTTTCAGCTTCCGGTTTCTTCTACATTTCTATCCGTCTGTCCGTGCTTTAAAACTACGATAAATATACTAGTATTCCTCTGTAATTTTTATATGTTACAAGGGGGGGGGGGTGTTAGCCCTATACGAGATACGCCCGCCAACACCAGTTCAGGCTTCTATAAAAACATATGTGCCCTGTTTAAAAAATATTACCAGGTTATGGAAGAATTAATGATATTATCAGTATAACAGCGGATATCTTCTGTAATTGCGTTGCCATATTTTTCCGTTTGAATTGGCATTCTTAGTTCCATGGTCTCGTCCATCGCTGTCGTAATAAATGACGTCTGTTTTCGAGATTAATAAGTAAGATCAATTACACATATAAAAATCGACTTCTATAGAATGGTTATGTTAAAAATGATGTTATCTTTCTGAGTTTTATAACCACGCTATGGCCAATATTCTTCCTTTAGGTTTGAGGTTAAAAAGTTCCGTCTGCTTGGGAATAGCTTTCAGATCCAACGTATACAAAAGCATTGTGCTTTGAAGTTTTACACTTATATTTTATGTCTTGATCGAGTTTTAGATATTTAAGGAACAGGTACAGTTTATTCCTAAATTCTTTGCTCTATTTTAATACGTCATCAAGCATATTTTTAAGTTTTTTTATAATATATATTGTTTGTATTAATTAATAAGGATATCCCAATTTTCTAATATCTATTTATTTAATAGTAATTCGTAGAAAATAAAACGAAAGTGTTTTGCATATACATTGACTTGTATTTACGCTGCATCAAGTGATGTAATATATAAACAAATTTGCTTCCCGCTCTTCTTTTATACCATGAGACGTCAGGTTAAAATTATCCGGTATGAAAATCGTTTTAAAAGTATCGTTTGTTACATGACGTAATTTTCCCTATTAAATGCATTTCTCATGTAATAATTTATCTCTCTATTCTAAAAAAAAGTAACTACCGCTGTCACCGCCGCCGCCGCCGGTTTTGAATTTTTTGTGACCGGAGGTCTTTCTTCGTTAATATTAAGAAAAATAATGCATACAAAAATATGAAAATCGGTAGTATTATACAGAAATGTTTGATAAACACGCTGATGCAGACAGTTTTCAAATCGAAGAATTATTTTAAGAGATATTTAATGCTAAAGTTGGACAAAATCGTTCCACTAAAAAAGTTTTATAGGAGCAAAAACTGTTCACGGGAATTTAATCATTTTTAGATCATTTTATACGTTTGAATTTCCCGGTGTGCAGATTGTATTTCGTTTTTTAATTTGACTCATTTTTTGAGGTTTTATTTCTATTTTAAATTCAAATTTTCAGCATTTCTAGAGATATTTTTTACAGATTTTAGAAAGTGATATTAATTTAAACTGTTGCCAACTGTATAATCAGCGGAAACAATAATGTTTGCTTCAGAAAATAAAAAAAAAATATTTATACGTGTAAATAAATTAAAAATTTATTTACACGTGACTATTATAAACAGATAAAAAACATTTGGAATTAGAATTAAATAATTATGTACAAAAAGCAGGAACTTATTACAAATTACGTCATAAAAACTATAATTACACGTGAATTTTAAGAGAGAAAGGAATTTGTAAAATAATAAATTTATTAACATGCGTTAGAAGTCTTAAATAGGAGAAATTACGTCATATTTACGTCACATTACAGTTATTACATAAAATGAACACAAAATAATATTGCAAAACGGTTTAAATTTAGAAATTGCGCTAGACATTTATTTGATATTTTGAGAGGATACTTTTCAATTATTTTTGTTAGGAAAGCGCAAATAATATTTCATTTCTAACAAAAGTATTTTAACGTGATTATTTAAAAGAGAAAGAATAGCTTGGTCAAAATTACGTCAGATTAAAAACGATTAATTTAAAATGTCTCATTTAAAAGAACTTACTTTTCGCTTTGTTAAAAAATACCAGGAGACGAAGACTCTGTTTACTTAATTCCTCTTATATTAGCTTATTTTGAAATGTTGTTACACATGTCTACGTCATCAAGTTATTTTTATTTCGGCGTTTTATTTGTATTTTTATTAATGTCGTACTAATTTATTTGTTCTTTCGTTATTTAAAATAAAAATTATGTCAATTTGTATAATTTGGCGAGTGGTTTGGCGATTTATATAATTTGGCGAAATGGGTCGACGGGATAATCAAGTAGTACCGCAGCGGATTTGGCGTTAAAATTCCCCAATCAAAGAGAAATGAATAGAAATCCGTTTATAGGGAGATCGCCACTGCTTTTTAAATTATAATTCAATCTTTCGAAATCTTTTTAAAGCCGATCAAATTAGCATGCATTTAGAGTCTGCGGAATCTGGACGGGGGTTGGCGAGCGTAGCTCGTAGGGGGCCGAGCCCCCTACTCTATTTAAAAAAAAAAAAAAAAAAAAAAAAAAAAAAACTCTTTTAAGATTTACGAGTAGATATATTATTTAATGTAAAAGTATTTGGAAATAACATTATTTGAGCTTTTTAAATATGACCTAATCTTCACCATTAAAAGCTTTTTATGTGTAAGAAGTTCCCGTTAGACTGATTAATAATTTGAACTCATTTTAAAATGTAGCATGTAAAGAGTTTTTGTCGATTTATATTTTAGAAAAATTTTCTCCTGACGAAGGTTTTAAAGATTAAACCGAAACGTATAGATTTATTTTATTCATATGTTTTTTACATCTTTTAATTTGTGAATATATAGTACCTTTGACAGCAACACCGTATTTGTTTAGTATCGATATTACAACGTAAAGTCCTTAATTATGATATTTTATTATTTTAAAGTTTTCGTACTTTTTTAATATTTACGTGTAAATATTTTGTTATTACTGTCCTTATTTTCTGCTTTTAACACGTGATCATTTCATTCTTATTTCAAAATTTTCTTTGTGGTTTTAAGATTATTGATGTCATTTTTCTCTTTAAAATGGAAAAGAAAAGCTTTTTTTTTTTTTTTTTTTTTTACGTCTGTGGAATTTGAAAATGACAGACGATTTTTGTTTCTAAAATAAGCTGATTCCTGATGATCAAAATGTGAAAAATGCTTTTATTTTATTTTCCTGAAAACATAATTTAACCACAGTATAGTTTTCACTATCAATTGAAATAAAAGGTAATTTCAATTTCAATTTGAAAATGATGAAAACAGAAGAAATCTAAAAATCCCTGTGTTTTACCCTTTTCTCCCTTTTTACCACAAAAATGGAGAAATTTAGTTTCCATAATTATAGAAATCCTCTTAAAATTAGAAAAAAAATTAAGGATCTCGAAAACTAATTCAAATTTAAAAATGCTAATACCACATTTGAAACTTGTAAATCATTTCAGTAATTCAAGTTAATTTCATCGCCAAATGTTCTGTATTTTAGGAGAAATAACTAAGAGACATAAGCGGTTTTTTCATAAAATCGTTTCATAAATTCGTTTCATTAGTATTTTTTATATATAGGGTAGATTTAGGTTCACTAACGAATGTTTACTGCTGAAAATGAAGTGTGTAGTAGGGTGGAGCGAAAAAAAAATATATTTTTTTTTTAAATCAAAAACGGATAGGTGCCAAAAGTTGCCTTTATACTAGTACATTAACTGCGTGAAATTTTACCGCTGAAAAAAAATGGCTTGAGTTTGCGCTTTTGGTCCAAAAGTCAAAATTTTGGGTAAAATTTGACATTTTTTCAAAAAAAATAAAAAAAATTCCTATGGAGATGGTTATTATTTAAATGTGTTATTTAAACCTTTATTATTAATTATCTAGACACACGGCAGTGTGTCAGCCAAGTTCGCCTGACATACCCGTGTGTTATTTACACGAACCATTTCAAGCTGTTTTCGTCAAATTTCAATGCTCTACTACTGAAAATCTATGAGACATACATACTTGTTATACGAAATGTGTAGTAAGGCCACCCTAATTACCTAAAATCCAAAATTTTATAAATAACGCATAATTAGTTTCCGAGATAATGACATTTGAAAATGTCTGATAATCGATAATTTTACCACTGACTGACTGACTGACTGACTGACTCACTCATCAAAAAGATCTCGTATATCTACTGCAGCGACATACTTCAAATTTGGTGCGAAGTTCGTTTACACTATAAAACTAAGGAAAAAAATAAAAAAATTGTGAAAATCGATGAATTACCCGCCTGGGGGTGCCCATTTTTACTTTAATATTACGTCTATTAGGCGAAATTTTAATTTGCCGTAGGAGGGGACGCTGTTCTGTCGCCAAATACCGCCAAGTTTCTCGCCAACATGGCGATATATCGCCAAATTTGGCTACCAAAATTAGTCGCCAAAAGTGACGCCACCTTGGCGATATCTTTAATATTTCGCCAAATTCCCATAGACTTCCATTGTAAACCTATCTACTTACTGGGGGTTTATCTAGGTTTACTTGCTTACAGAAAATCAACAAATTGAGATATTCTATCTGTCACAGAGCCCGTTCTCAGAAACTATACTCGTTGGAGACTTGAAATTTTGCATACTTATAGCTGAACACTACACATCATACGAAAAATTATAAAAGTTTGAAAAAGTCGTACATTTAACCCTTTGGACTCCCACATGTGTATTTTAAACAATTCTTTCTATGTGAGCCTCTAACTAGGTTGGAGGCGTAAAATTTTGCATACTTATAGCTGAACACCTCACATCAAATGACAGTCTATAAAATTTTGAAAAAGTCGTACATTTAACCCTTTGCGCTCCCAAATGTGTATTTTAAACAATTCTTTCTAAGTGAGTCCTAATTAGGTTGGAGGGGTGAAATTTTGCATTCTTATAGCTGAACACCTCACAACAAACGAGAAATCATAAAATTTTGAAAAAGTCGAACATTTAACCCTTTGGGCTCCCCATGTGCATTTTAAACAATTCTTTCAAAGTGAGCCTCTAATTAGGTTGGAGGCGTGACATTTTGTATACTTATAGCTGAACACCTCACATCAAACGACAAATCATAAAATTTTCAAAAAGTCGTACATTTAACCCTTTGGGCTCCCACAAGTGTATTTTAAAGAATTCTTTCTAAGTGAGTCCCTATTTAGATTGGAGGCGTGGAATTTTGCATACTTATAGCTGAACACCTCACATCAAATGACAAACCATAAAATTTTGAAAAAGTCGTACATTTAGCCCTTCGGGCTCTCACATGTGTATTTTAAACAATATTTTCTAAGTGAGCCCCTAATTAGGTTGGAGGCGTGAAAATTTGCATACTTATAGTTGAACACCATCATGCGACAAATCATAAAATTTTGAAAAAGTCGTACATTTAACCCTTTGGGCTTCCACAAGCGTATTTTAAGCTATTCTTTCTAACTGAGCCCCTTACTTAATTGCAGACTTGAAATTTTGCATACTTTTAGCAGAACACTTGAGGCCAGGCGACAAATCATAAAATCTTGAAAATGTCTTACGCTTAACCCTTTGAGCTACCATATATGTATTTTAAGCAATTCTTTCTAAGGGAGCCTCTAATTAAGTTGGAGACATGACTTTTTGCATACGTATAGCTGAATACCTCAGACAACACGGCAAATCATAAAATTTTCAAAAAGTCTTATATTATTTACTCCTCCGGGCTCTAGCTTGTGTATTTTAAGCAATTTTTCTAACCTCCACCCTTTTCACCCGGGGAGCACTTTTCTAACTTTTGCCGACACCCCTTTGACCATTCTTTCATATTATGCACCATAGCCTTACATATTTTAGCTCCACTTTTTACTGCCAGGTGCGCCTACTTATCTCGGTGCTATGGGCTCAATCCCCTCGACTAATATATCTACGGATAGTATGTAAAACAGAGAGTTTCGTTCGGATAAAGGTTTGTTTAGAATAGAATGCGCCCCTGGTTGCGAAATGTGGAATTAAGATTTTTCAAAAGGATAAAGTGTTTTGAAAGGAATATTAAACGAAACCCTCTGTGCGATCTGCGATCACACTTACCCACTTGTTATTTTCAAAATCATCAGAGAAAAGGATATTTAGTTAATTAAATTTGAAAATCCAGGGAGGGGCAATATCCTTCCTCTGCACTGCCTCTTTGCCGGCACCCATGGATGAATGATACATAGTGTGGCATATGCACATAACTTTATTTTTCACTTTCAGTACAAAAAAGCAGGCCCAGCTATAGGATATTTAATTGGAAAATTTAATAGGAAAATTTAATATAGGAATTTAATAGGAATTGTTTCAGAAACAATAAAAGTTTCGAATCAATACATTTCGTCTCAAAACATGCATTCAATGTAGCAGTATTAAAATATAGATTTCTTCCGCAAACTGACAGCTAAATAGTTTGTTGCAGGAAATTTAATTTATAATTGAATGTTGCTTGGTGAATAAAATAGTCACATGTAAACACATTAAAAAGCATTAAGTAAAGTGTCTAAATATATTGTAACTTTACAAAAAGTAATGATATCTAACAAAAACATAGCTGTGAAAAATGGGAGCCAAGTTCTGTAAAGACAATGGCAAGAAAAGAAGTGATATCTAAGTGGGTGCCAAGTTCAAATAAAATTCACTCAAACTTACCTACTGAAGTATTATAGCATTTTTAAAATTGTTTAGAAATAAAAATTATTGATAGCATATTAATAATAAATCTAGAACTTGGCAAGTTTTTGATAAATGTTATGCCTATCAATTTCATGTCTTAATAAAATGGTGATGTTAATATTAATTTCAATGACATTACAAAAAAATTAATATAAATATTATTATAATAAAATGACTCATGTTAAAGATTTGATAAACCAATAAATACACATATACACTCCCGCTCGTATTTGGTTATCACTCTACCACCCACCTCCAGAAACCTCAATGCAAACAGACTAAGATGCCTGACAAAGAGACAGATATACTTACGCTTGTTCTGGGTCATCACTCTAGAGACTGCACCCCTTTAACCCTTTCAGGGGCAAATAACTTTTATTCGTGAAATGCTGAAATGATTGAATCGCACCAGAATTTACAAAATAAATTTATTTCAAAATGGGTAAAAGCTTCTTTTCACGTATTTAATAAAATTAAACTTTTTAGTCCTGAATTCTAGTATCAATGTGGAATTTTGCAGTTAAATTAGGTGGGATATATTTTATCCCACCGCCCTTCAAGGTGAAGGAGCTCACTCAAATTAAGGCTTCCAATCATGAAATAACAAGATTTGATATGATAATGTCATTATTAAAAATAAATGACTTGTAAGTAAAAACTTGCCAAGTTCTAGATTTATTATTAATATGCTATCGATAATTTTTATTTCTAAACAATTTAAAAAATGCTATAATACTTCAGTAGGTAAGTTTGAGTGAATTTTATTTGAACTTGGCACCCACTTAGATATCACTCCTTTTCTTGCCATTGTCTTTACAGAACTTGGCTCCCATTTTTCACAGCTATGTTTTTGTTAGATTATTAATGACTTAACGTATTTAAACGATGAAACGATATCTTTATTCTGTATAACTGGAGCAAAACTGACAACTTTTGGTAAAAAACAAGGCGATGCCACTCTGTTGTGTCATACAACTAATTGATTTTTAGAATACAGCTCTTACCTAGTTGCTTTCAAAACTACCCAGGAGGTATCACGTGTAGGTGGCTGCATTTCATGTCACAAGAGTGTATAGCTAGACCTCCCTACCATCTAAGCACAATGTTTTATTTATACATTGAATTGTGATTTTTTTTAATCAGAGACTGTCATAAGATTTCTATGTATCAACCTAGTCCATCTCTTCTTTGTATCAATAGACATTAGATGATGCTGCTGTGACACTCCTTTACGTATATTTCTACTGATTGTGTATGATAAGGCAAGCAGAGTAATGCAATGTAATTAATGGAATCTATTAAGCCGTCTATTATCTTCACCAAAATCGCATCCAGTTAATCCATAGTGATTGAAAGTTCTGTTACTACAATATTCTACAATATTTAGGTATTTCAGCTTTGGGTATGCCATCATTTACTCTACCTCTTGGTTTTTTTATTTGTTGAGAAGCTTGCTGTTTAATGTGATGGCGATCGCCAGAGAGCATTGCAATAATAATTTACTCTCGATGTGCAAAGCAACCAATGTCCTAAATAAAATGTTTTAGCATTTGTTTTATGCAGTTTTCTGTGATGTTTAGTAGCCGAGTAATTTCCCATTAGTTTTTAGATCCATTTTTTAGATGTAGATTACATTTGGTGTAAACCATCTGTGGCATAAACTTGGATTACATACTTTGTGAATGAACCTACAGACTCTGATGGTCATGTCAGAGCTTATATAAAGGCGAAAAATTTTATTTGCCTTTGTGAGCCATCTTGCATAGGACTTTCTATCAGCAATATTTTATCAGCAATATTTGTTCTTATCAGCAATATTTTGATGAAATAACTTTGCAAATGTCTAGCAGGCATTTCTAGTCTGTGCTGAGTATCGTTTTCTCGATTTCAGGAAATAATGTTTCAAAATTTCTCTCTATGGTTTCAAAAATTCAAATAAGAAGGGAATGGCAGGTGGACAAAGATTTTTCTATTGCTCCGGCGAATCCCTGTGGGTTTTTTAATACCGATGGATATACCTAGACATACCCGTGTGTTATTTACACGAACCATTTCAAGCTGTTTTCGTCAAATTTCAATGCTCTACTACTGAAAATCTATGAGACATACATACTTGTTATACGAAATGTGTAGTAAGGCCACCCTAATTACCTAAAATCCAAAATTTTATAAATAACGCATAATTAGTTTCCGAGATAATGACATTTGAAAATGTCTGATAATCGATAATTTTACCACTGACTGACTGACTGACTGACTGACTCACTCATCAAAAAGATCTCGTATATCTACTGCAGCGACATACTTCAAATTTGGTGCGAAGTTCGTTTACACTATAAAACTAAGGAAAAAAATAAAAAAATTGTGAAAATCGATGAATTACCCGCCTGGGGGTGCCCATTTTTACTTTAATATTACGTCTATTAGGCGAAATTTTAATTTGCCGTAGGAGGGGACGCTGTTCTGTCGCCAAATACCGCCAAGTTTCTCGCCAACATGGCGATATATCGCCAAATTTGGCGACCAAAATTAGTCGCCAAAAGTGACGCCACCTTGGCGATATCTTTAATATTTCGCCAAATTCCCATAGACTTCCATTGTAAACCTATCTACTTACTGGGGGTTTATCTAGGTTTACTTGCTTACAGAAAATCAACAAATTGAGATATTCTATCTGTCACAGAGCCCGTTCTCAGAAACTATACTCGTTGGAGACTTGAAATTTTGCATACTTATAGCTGAACACTACACATCATACGAAAAATTATAAAAGTTTGAAAAAGTCGTACATTTAACCCTTTGGACTCCCACATGTGTATTTTAAACAATTCTTTCTATGTGAGCCTCTAACTAGGTTGGAGGCGTAAAATTTTGCATACTTATAGCTGAACACCTCACATCAAATGACAGTCTATAAAATTTTGAAAAAGTCGTACATTTAACCCTTTGCGCTCCCAAATGTGTATTTTAAACAATTCTTTCTAAGTGAGTCCTAATTAGGTTGGAGGGGTGAAATTTTGCATTCTTATAGCTGAACACCTCACAACAAACGAGAAATCATAAAATTTTGAAAAAGTCGAACATTTAACCCTTTGGGCTCCCCATGTGCATTTTAAACAATTCTTTCAAAGTGAGCCTCTAATTA
Source organism: Maratus speciosus (assembly GCA_963932465.1). Lineage (NCBI taxonomy): Eukaryota > Metazoa > Arthropoda > Arachnida > Araneae > Salticidae > Maratus > Maratus speciosus. The sequence continues at coordinate 62,414,837 of OZ010788.1, forward strand.
GGTTGGAGGCGTGACATTTTGTATACTTATAGCTGAACACCTCACATCAAACGACAAATCATAAAATTTTCAAAAAGTCGTACATTTAACCCTTTGGGCTCCCACAAGTGTATTTTAAAGAATTCTTTCTAAGTGAGTCCCTATTTAGATTGGAGGCGTGGAATTTTGCATACTTATAGCTGAACACCTCACATCAAATGACAAACCATAAAATTTTGAAAAAGTCGTACATTTAGCCCTTCGGGCTCTCACATGTGTATTTTAAACAATATTTTCTAAGTGAGCCCCTAATTAGGTTGGAGGCGTGAAAATTTGCATACTTATAGTTGAACACCATCATGCGACAAATCATAAAATTTTGAAAAAGTCGTACATTTAACCCTTTGGGCTTCCACAAGCGTATTTTAAGCTATTCTTTCTAACTGAGCCCCTTACTTAATTGCAGACTTGAAATTTTGCATACTTTTAGCAGAACACTTGAGGCCAGGCGACAAATCATAAAATCTTGAAAATGTCTTACGCTTAACCCTTTGAGCTACCATATATGTATTTTAAGCAATTCTTTCTAAGGGAGCCTCTAATTAAGTTGGAGACATGACTTTTTGCATACGTATAGCTGAATACCTCAGACAACACGGCAAATCATAAAATTTTCAAAAAGTCTTATATTATTTACTCCTCCGGGCTCTAGCTTGTGTATTTTAAGCAATTTTTCTAACCTCCACCCTTTTCACCCGGGGAGCACTTTTCTAACTTTTGCCGACACCCCTTTGACCATTCTTTCATATTATGCACCATAGCCTTACATATTTTAGCTCCACTTTTTACTGCCAGGTGCGCCTACTTATCTCGGTGCTATGGGCTCAATCCCCTCGACTAATATATCTACGGATAGTATGTAAAACAGAGAGTTTCGTTCGGATAAAGGTTTGTTTAGAATAGAATGCGCCCCTGGTTGCGAAATGTGGAATTAAGATTTTTCAAAAGGATAAAGTGTTTTGAAAGGAATATTAAACGAAACCCTCTGTGCGATCTGCGATCACACTTACCCACTTGTTATTTTCAAAATCATCAGAGAAAAGGATATTTAGTTAATTAAATTTGAAAATCCAGGGAGGGGCAATATCCTTCCTCTGCACTGCCTCTTTGCCGGCACCCATGGATGAATGATACATAGTGTGGCATAAGCACATAACTTTATTTTTCACTTTCAGTACAAAAAAGCAGGCCCAGCTATAGGATATTTAATTGGAAAATTTAATAGGAAAATTTAATATAGGAATTTAATAGGAATTGTTTCAGAAACAATAAAAGTTTCGAATCAATACATTTCGTCTCAAAACATGCATTCAATGTAGCAGTATTAAAATATAGATTTCTTCCGCAAACTGACAGCTAAATAGTTTGTTGCAGGAAATTTAATTTATAATTGAATGTTGCTTGGTGAATAAAATAGTCACATGTAAACACATTAAAAAGCATTAAGTAAAGTGTCTAAATATATTGTAACTTTACAAAAAGTAATGATATCTAACAAAAACATAGCTGTGAAAAATGGGAGCCAAGTTCTGTAAAGACAATGGCAAGAAAAGAAGTGATATCTAAGTGGGTGCCAAGTTCAAATAAAATTCACTCAAACTTACCTACTGAAGTATTATAGCATTTTTAAAATTGTTTAGAAATAAAAATTATTGATAGCATATTAATAATAAATCTAGAACTTGGCAAGTTTTTGATAAATGTTATGCCTATCAATTTCATGTCTTAATAAAATGGTGATGTTAATATTAATTTCAATGACATTACAAAAAAATTAATATAAATATTATTATAATAAAATGACTCATGTTAAAGATTTGATAAACCAATAAATACACATATACACTCCCGCTCGTATTTGGTTATCACTCTACCACCCACCTCCAGAAACCTCAATGCAAACAGACTAAGATGCCTGACAAAGAGACAGATATACTTACGCTTGTTCTTGGTCATCACTCTAGAGACTGCACCCCTTTAACCCTTTCAGGGGCAAATAACTTTTATTCGTGAAATGCTGAAATGATTGAATCGCACCAGAATTTACAAAATAAATTTATTTCAAAATGGGTAAAAGCTTCTTTTCACGTATTTAATAAAATTAAACTTTTTAGTCTTGCATTCTAGTATCAATGTGGAATTTTGCAGTTAAATTAGGTGGGATATATTTTATCCCACCGCCCTTCAAGGTGAAGGAGCTCACTCAAATTAAGGCTTCCAATCATGAAATAACAAGATTTGATATGATAATGTCATTATTAAAAATAAATGACTCGTAAGTAAAAACTTGCCAAGTTCTAGATTTATTATTAATATGCTATCAATAATTTTTATTTCTAAACAATTTAAAAAATGCTATAATACTTCAGTAGGTAAGTTTGAGTGAATTTTATTTGAACTTGGCACCCACTTAGATATCACTTCTTTTCTTGCCATTGTCTTTACAGAACTTGGCTCCCATTTTTCACAGCTATGTTTTTGTTAGATTATTAATGACTTAACGTATTTAAACGATGAAACGATATCTTTATTCTGTATAACTGGAGCAAAACTGACAACTTTTGGTAAAAAACAAGGCGATGCCACTCTGTTGTGTCATACATCTAATTGATTTTTAGAATACAGCTCTTACCTAGTTGCTTTCAAAACTACCCAGGAGGTATCACGTGTAGGTGGCTGCATTTCATGTCACAAGAGTGTATAGCTAGACCTCCCTACCATCTAAGCACAATGTTTTATTTATACATTGAATTGTGATTTTTTTTTATCAGAGACTGTCATAAGATTTCTATGTATCAACCTAGTCCATCTCTTCTTTGTATCAATAGACATTGGATGATGCTGCTGTGACACTCCTTTACGTATATTTCTACTGATTGTGTATGATAAGGCAAGCAGAGTAATGCAATGTAATTAATGGAATCTATTAAGCCGTCTATTATCTTCACCAAAATCGCATCCAGTTAATCCATAGTGATTGGGAGTTCTGTTACTACAATATTCTACAATATTTAGGTATTTCAGCTTTGGGTATGCCATCATTTACTCTACCTCTTGTTTTTTTTATTTGTTGAGAAGCTTGCTGTTTAATGTGATGGCGATCGCCAGAGAGCATTGCAATAAGAATTTACTCTCGATGTGCAAAGCAACCAATGTCCTAAATAAAATGTTTTAGCATTTGTTTTATGCAGTTTTCTGTGATGTTTAGTAGCCGAGTAATTTCCCATTAGTTTTTAGATCCATTTTTTAGATGTAGATTACATTTGGTGTAAACCATCTGTGGCATAAACTTGGATTACATACTTTGTGAATGAACCTACAGACTCTGATGGTCATTCAGAGCTTATATAAAGGCGAAAAATTTTATTTGCCTTTGTGAGCCATCTTGCATAGGACTTCCTATCAGCAATATTTTATCAGCAATATTTGTTCTTATCAGCAATATTTTGATGAAATAACTTTGCAAATGTCTAGCAGGCATTTCTAGTCTGTGCTGAGTATCGTTTTCTCGATTTCAGGAAATAATGTTTCAAAATTTCTCTCTATGGTTTCAAAAATTCAAATAAGAAGGGAATGGCAGGTGGACAAAGATTTTTCTATTGCTCCGGCGAATCCCTGTGGGTTAGAATCTAATTTTTGCCAAAGATCTTGTCTAATAAATAATGCAGAGGAAATTCACTTGACTGGCATATGATCCATTGTAATGGTTCATTCTAAACATGTCCCATGCAGAATGGATGACAATAATGAACAGAAGTCTCCGCCTTTAAATGAGCACTCACTTCCAATCAGAGTCTCTATGTTCACTCAAAAAGTACTATGTTATCCAAGTTTGGCCCCAGGATGGTTTACCATCAGATGTAATCAACATCTAAAGACGGGATCTAAAAAAACTCACTGGAAATTATTCGGCTACTAAACAACACAGAAAACGGAATAAAACAAATACAAAAAAAAGTTATTTGGAACAATGGTTGCCTTGCATACATAGAGGAAATTCTGATTTCAATGCTTTTTGACGATCGCCATCACATTAAACACCTAGCTGCTCAGCATATATATAGTAATATATTGAAATATAAGAGTAAATGATGGCATACGCAAATCTGAAATATCGATAATCAACTTTGTAGCGACTAATTATATAAATCAAATTCATTGGAAAATTGTTGTGCTAACAGAACCCCTAATCAATATGCGTTTAGCAGGTGCAATCTTCGTGAAGATAATAGACGGCTGAATAGATTACATGAATATCATCCCCACTGCATTACATTATTTTCCTTCTCTTACACAAGTAGTAGAAAAATACATGAAGGAGATCACAGCAGCAGCATCCAAAGTCTGTGGATACAAAGAAGAGATGGACTATGTTGATACATAGAAAACTTATGCCAGTCTTTGATAAAAAATCATAATTCAATATATAAATAAAGCATTGTGTTCACATGGTAGCGTGGTCGAACTATGCCCTGGGTAGTTTTGAAAGCAACTAGGTAAGAGCTGTATTCTAAACAACAATTCGTTGAATGACACAACAAAGTGACAACGTCCTTTTTTACCGAAAGTTATAAGTTTTGCTCCAGTTATACAGAGTAAATATGTCATTTTATCGTTTAAATATGTTAAGTCATTCATAATAAAGGTTTAAATAACACTTTTAAATAGTAACCATCTCAATAGGAATTTCTTTATTTTTTTGAAAAAATGTCAAATTTTGCCCAAAATTTCGACTTTTCGATCAGAAGCGCAGACTCAAGCCATTTTTTTTTCAGCGGTAAAATTTCACGCAGTTGATGTACTAGTGTAAAGGCAACTTTTGGCCCCTACCCGTTTTTGATTTTAAAAAAAATATTTTTTATCGCTCCACCCTAGAGTGTAGCATACATAATTTCTTTACAGGGGCACACAAAATAATTCTATTACATTATGATCGAAGAAGAAAAAATCGCTTTTGGTAAGTTTAATAATATTTCGATACTTCAAACATAATGCAATTAATACATATCACGAAGGTGTATTACAAAATGCTTTATATAGATTATGGAGTGCTTACCTTTTCTACATCAATGTGGTCTCTTTTCAATTGATGTTTGGAAAATTTTAATACAGCAAGACTTGTTATAGAAAAACTTAAAGGATCATCGTAAACGGATAGACTAGACAATAAGATAAAATGGCTTCAATGCGCTAAAATTTTATTGCCATTAAATTTATTGTCATTGTCATACTGAGCTCTATATTTTCAGACCCAATCGAACACATTAAAATTTGGTAAAATCGGTTACCTTATTAATGGCTTCTTCTTCAAACAAAACTTTCCAATAGAATTCAATATATTTTTTAAAATACTCTGTTCTTTTTCTTGTACAATATCATTAAAATTAATAATTTTACCATAATAATTATATTAATAATGGATTTTCTGGGATAAATCAAATCAAACGTTCTTACCCTGCCTGTAGGGTAAGACCGGTTGAGTCTCTTTCAGGACATCTCTCATCTTTCAAGAATGGATAGAGTTTACTGAAATAAAAAAAAATATATTTAACATATTTTACTGAGAAATGTTTGTAACAATATTTTAATAGTCCACTTACTTAATACAGGGTGGTTATAATTAAACTTCCGCTAGAAACAACATCCTACAGAGCAAACGGTTGAACGGAATACAATGAAATTTGGTATATAGACTGTACACGAGATGCGCTCACGGAATTTCGAAAAAAAAATTAGTTCCAAAATGTCCACCAGAGGGGCCTTTTACGGAAAAACATTACATTCAACATAATAAACGGCCAAAACAGCCGGTTTTACATTTTATTACTCATAAATCTTGTTCTGGATGGTTAATATTATTTCTGTACTCCGTTTTAGTCTTTTAATGTGTTAAATGTAACGTTTTTTTCAGGAAAAGGCGCCCTCTGGTGGACATTTTGGAACTTTTTTTTTTCAAAATTCCGTGAGCGCAACTCGTGTATAGTTTATATACCGAATTTCGTTACATCCCGTTCACCCGCTTGTGCTGTAGGATGTCGTTTATAGGGGAAGTTTAATTATAGCCACCCTGTACTTAAAGAAAAAAGAAATGTACTAAAATTTGAGAAATTGCAGAAAAGAAGTGAAACATTTAATCTGGCTTAGGAATATCGTAATCCATTTCCTCTGTTTAGTTTTCAGAGTTTTTTCTTAAAGGATTAGTTGCTTCCTCTACCAGCGTATTTTTCCAATATCAGGTTTTATCAATTGTAGGATATCTGCATCTACCTCAAGACAGTGAAGATCTGCAAGCACCTATAAAATTGCACCTTTTAATGTCAGTAATAGTTTCAGTAAATTTAAATAATGTGTTAAAGTAGAAATTTTGATAACTTGTAAATCCTAGTTAGAAACTAGTAAACGTTAAAGGGAATAAATAAATAATAAATTAAATTTAAAAAATAAAAAAACCCGACTGCGTAAAAAGCGAACTAATTAATTATTTCTCATCAATATCAACTATTTTTTATATTACTTACCTTTTTTTTATTTACTTGCATTGATGACTTTTAAGTTGTGTTTAATTATTAGTTTCTATCTACAAACACTCTTTTGATGAGGCCTATAGATGTCTATTAAGAAGGTTAGAGTTACAGTAAAGGTAGCGATCCAAAGTACATTACTTCCAGGTTGTGTAATATTTAAACGGAGCTTCTGAATACAAAATGGTCAATGAAACATCGTCTTCATTTTGAAAGACCTATCCAATAATATGCCACTCAATAGGGTGCGTAATTTTTTTTTTCGTCTCTACCGCCATTTTTTATTTTACGGCCGCCATTTTGAATTTATAAAAACAAAACCTTTCCTATAACCATCAGAAGATTAAGACGAATCGATAAAGACCTCATTCATTAAAATTCATCCAGCCGTTGGGATGTTTCGAGGGTATAAAGAAATCCACATACACAGATACGCGTGAAACACATAACCCTTCTTTTCAGTCAGGTAAAAATGATAAGAATTTTTTTCATCATAAAAACTACGCAAATGCGAGTGTGCAGATATTGTAATAGCCGCATTTTCTTCTTGATTAGAGCTAAAACTGTCAATCATTACCGGTTAGGAGTAGCTCGAATGGAATCAAAATTGAGACATACAGTTTAACTCGACTGTTAGTTTTATCGCATTTTACTGTACTTTCTTTTTAATACGTGTTGTTTATTAATATTTATTTTATTTTGTAACAAATGGAAGCACATTATAAAAGAGAAGCACTTAAAATTTGAAACCGTTCTTGAATGTTCTTCTGTTTTTCAATAAACATTCTCCATCTGTCTTCTGCAATATTTTTAATTTCCTCTTTCTGCTTCGGATATTTTGATTATTAAACCTGTGTTCTTGAGGGAAATATACTTACATATATAATCACAAATATCCGTGTCATTGCATTCGAAATTACAGATTAAATTTTTAGAAATATCCGTTTCAAGCATTTCTAAGAATTCTCTAACGTTACAAAAATCCCCCTTTTATTCTTGTTTTCTGCTTTTATCACCTCATTTGCTTCAGAAATCCTACAGCGGAAATGACAATCCTTAGGATTTAAATGCCATTGGATGGTTGGAATACGATACTTTTTCTGTTCTGATGTGTTTTTGAGATTTGTTTTATTCTTTTTCAAAATTCATGCTTTGCATGGTTTGATATATTTTAATCTATGAATAAATGTGTGGTTTATGAATCTGAAGTTTCGAAATTTAATTATATAAATTTAAAACAAACCGTAAATATGTATGAAAAATAATTTATTTCAAAGTCACAAAAATGAACAATTTTTGGATTTAAAAAATGCCAATTTGACGATAATTGGTTAAGTTACTGAAAGTTGTGGGCAAAATCATTACTTTTGTATTTAACCCTTTGTATCACAAATTATGAATTCGTGAAATCTTCTACAGCTTTTTTCCTGAATTTTTAAAACTACATTATAGGATTTGAATAATCATTTAATGCATTTCGGAAGGATTTTACCAATTAAAAATTCTTAGTTAAAATTGAATTTATAGGGATTTTTTGCAATATTTATAAATCCACTCTAATCTTTTATTTAAAATATTTTTTAGTATTTTCTAGAATTAGGAAAATTACAAATATAGTGCTTTTGCAATAGAAATATAGAAATATTTCCTAGCTGAAAGTTCGCTCCCTTCCCACAGCATTTCAACATCAAGAAAGCTGAAATGTTGCAATTGAAAAAGAAATAATCCTTTTAAAATTATTTTTGTTTAGTGCAACCAATAATGTTTTTGGATCAAGATAGGGGAGACTAGGGAGGTTGACCATACGGGAGGCTTGACCCACTCATCAGTTTTCATATTTAAAATGATTTCAGAGTTTTATCATTAGGTATTAATCAAAGCTACTGGAATGCTCAAACAACAGTTTTTGTTTCCTACAGATAATCGAAATAAGTGTAGAAAAAATCAATTGTGAGGCGTTTTCAACCTAAAAGTTGTGTTTTTTAGAAATATTTTGTAAAATTTTTCCAGTTAAAATATATCATAGAAATTTAAGTAGGTACGTTTTAAGTAATGCAGAAATATCGAGCTTTCATTCCAGGCACAAAGATTGTACAGTAAGTTAGGCTTAACATAACAATGGGCTATTCTTTAGAAAAGGGCTATGTGGGGAGGCTTGGCCAAGTCAATGTGAGGGAGGGTTGACCAGAAGAAATCTTTTTATTATACACTATGCATAATGAAAGGTTAATGGTTATATGTAGAAAAGAATGTTAATTTATTCTGTAAAGCCACGGTAAAATAGGGTGATGGAAAGGAAAATGTATAGATTAAAGAAAGATGTAAAAAATCGCTGTAGTACCCACTGCAAGAAACAATTTAATGAAATATAAATGGGAAAGTTAATAGGAGCTTTTTCCATTTAAATATTACTACAATAGGCAAATAGAAACAGTGTAAAAGACTAGAAAGAACTAGAAAGTATGAAAGCAGCAGTCTTAACACTTTCAGGGGCAGCGGTATGTTTACGAAACCACTTAATTTTAATTCCCAAACTCCGCAATCGCATCAGAATTTTGCTAAAATCTTTTCCATTTAATATGTATGTGGAATATATCCTTTTCTTATTTCCAAATAAATTTGTTCGTAAATTCCGGTGCCAGTCATTTATTTCAACATTTTAGTACTGAAAGTATTTTGCCACTGAAAGGGATAAAGAAGATGATGATCATTTAAGTGCACATGCGGCTGTAAAAGAACATAGCATTTATCGAAAACTTTTGGAAGGTATGTAGACAAATTTAACCAGCATGAATACAGTGAGATGAAGCCAAACTATGTGACAATTAGAGTTGTCAGGTCGAGTGTCACAAAAAGTAGGAAAAGAGGAAATAAAAAAAGCGGGACATTGGCTATAAATTCCTGGCATAATAATACATAAAACCCTATGAAAACAGAACCTGTATCTAACGGAATACTTATCTTAAATGTTAAAATTTCATTTTCCCTGCTGTACAACCAGACGTGCTCAGACGAAATTCTGTCTAAAACAAATTATCGTCTCCTCTGACTTGCGATTGCGTCTAAACAGGTTTGTTTAAGCATCATATTTTCAAAAATATTTTTATAATAATTAAAGCATGTAGCATAAAGTTATATTGCCTTTTTAAAACAGATTTTATTTCTCTTCACAAATATTTTAATATAAAACAAAGTGGGTCAAGCCTCCCATATGTGGGGAGCCTTGACCCATTATTTTCTCATGATTAAAATCGATCATTTTTCTAATTTCTTATACAGTACACTTATTTAGCAATTTTATTTTGATAACTGATTGTATAACGAATAAAATGATATATAAAAATTTATTCTACGTTCAAAATTCAAAAAATTAAAAATCATTTTGCAAAAAGTCGGTCAACCCTCCCTAGTCTCCCCTATAGTAAAGTATTTATAACTCATTCTAAACTGTATTACTACTAATCGATGTATTAAATGAATTTTATTCGTATAACAAATTATTTTAATGGTACTTTAAAGCACCATTGAGGTGTAAAGGTTTAAATTCTGCTTTCGGATTTCTTTATGCAATAAAATAAGTATAAACTGTAAACCGCTTTCAGTTTTTTTTTCCGGCTTTCAATACATTTCGTGTTTTTTGCCTATCATTGACAGTTACAATTTCCGTACTTTTTTCAGTTATTTTCTGTACTAAATAATGTACTAAGTATGTTTCTACCTACATATATCTCTACTACCAAGGAGTGACACATGTACACATAATAAGGCAAAAACAGGTGTTAATGTATTAAAATTCGCAGATTAAGATGTTTAAAACTCTTCAAATTTTCCCAAAAATTCGTAATCCTTCGGAACATCAATCTTTAAACACGGATGAAATGGTATCCAGGCCAAGGTTCGAATTCGTGTCCTCCGGTTAAGCGCTTCAACGCTCTACAAACTCACCCAACTAGAACCACTCCTAGAATGGAACTCTTCTCTCTTATATGTTGAATAGGCTGCATTTTTATTCTCATTTTTCACATTGCTAACAACGCGTAAAATGCGATTCCAGGTGGCTTAGTTGGCAGAGCGTTGGTGCGCTAAAACAAGGACCCATGTTCGAGCCCTGGCCTGGACACTTTTTCAATCTGTTCGTTTTACGCCTTGTTAGGAATGTGAATAAAAATTCATGTAATTAAATTTATATTTCTCGGGCGTAAGTCGTCGTTTAAAAATTATTGCAAAAATAAACCTTTATTAATTCCTTTTGTGTTTGTATCAGTTATTTTTTTTGGAAATCCTACAGCGGAAATATCAATCTCCGGGATTTGAATGTCTTTGCGTGATATACGATCTATTGTGTATTTCTAACGGAATTCTCAGTGTTGTTTTTTTCTTTACAAAATTGCATGCTTTTCGAAAGTCTGATAAAATCCCTGCCGGCCCGTCCAACAGGCGGAGGTAGATTTAGAAGTTAAGTATATTAAATGCACCAACAAAAACTAAATCATGAATAGATATAAATCCACTTTAACAGTTTTATCTGAGACGCTTTTGACGAGTTTTTATTTCATTTTTATATAATAGCTGTTTTTATCAGAATCATGTTAAGGCGGTATTAAAAAAAAATATATATATATATACTTTTACATGCTCAACAACTCGAAATTTTCTGGCACATTTTCAGAAAATTTTCAACATTTCAGACATTTTCAAAAAATATTATAAAAACCTGGAATTACCATCTAATATAGATATTGCATATTTTAAATCTTTAACTAACTTCATTATCTATAATAATTATATATTGCAAGATAATACTTTATATTTACAGCATGTCGGTATACCACAAGGCGGTTGTACTTCCAGTTTACTCTCTGACTTATACTTATATCACTATGAACGTAATTTTACTAATAATAATCTACATTTATATCGTTATATTGATGACATCATTTTAATTGATACTGATCAATCTGCAATTACTCGATTTCCAGTTGATTATCCCACTAATTTGGAATTAACGGAAAACCTTTTATCTAACAATTCAATTAACTTCTTAGATCTTAAAATTACAATCAAAGACAATAAAACAATCACAGATTTATATGACAAACGTAAAGAATTTAAATTCAAAGTTAATACATTTACAAATTTTAAATCTTGTCTACATCATTCTGTATTTCGGAATATAATACTTAATCATTTATATAGAATAAAATGTTTATGTTCTTCTCCTCTAATTAACAATAATATTAAAAAACTAATTTATGATGCATTAAATCATGGTTTTCCAAAAAAATTCATATATTCATTAATATACAATTAGTACTTTTCTTACATGATCTATTAAAACAAATTAACACATGCGTAAACAAAATTACAAAAAAATTATTAAAAAAAATATCTATAAAAAATTAAAAATTGTAAAATAATATAAAAAAATATTATAGGTTGGTTGGGTGGGTAGATGTTAGAGTACGGAGGAGGGTGGTGTTGTCTGGATAATACGCAATGGTTAATTATATATATAAAAAAATGGGGACTCTTGTATTATTACTATATTTTTGTTACGTATTTTATATGGATGTTGATTTGATATTTTATATGTAATTGGAGAATTTCCTTAATATTATAATTAGCCTAATTATTGATTAATCTAATTTACAATTATTTGTTATTAAATTTTAAATTTACTAAGGACAATATCATATTAATTACTAATAGTATGCCATTCTTATAGTGAATAATATACATATAAGTATGTATAATATAAATATAGTTATACTGTATGCATTAAAATTGGGTAATTATTTTTATTATTATTACTCTATTCTTTTTAATATTTATTATCGGTTTAATGTTTTTGAATGTCCCACATTCATACTTTATGGTTTTTTATGGATGTCTGAAGATAATCCACACTCTATATTTATGCTTTTTAAGTAATGGGTATTTAAGTATCATTTAACCTTCTATTTACTTCCACATGTTTTTTATTTCCTGTTCATTTTATAAATATATGATATATAATTCATAAAAAATAATTTTTATATTTAATAATTATTTATATTAATTATTACTGAATTTTATTTTGTTTTATAGCATATAGCTATATGCTATATATTATCAATGTTCTAGAATTAGTTATTTCTTAGTTTAGTTTAAATAAGTTAGCTAATAGAATATATTGTATGCTTTTAAATTTTATTTACAATAGATTTTAAATACATTGTGTGGTTTATATTCGGTTTATAATTCTCTATATATAAGGATATGTTTGATTTTGCTGTTTATACAGTTATTTACATTCAAATGCTTACAATTATTTATACAGTTATTTACATTCAAATGCTTACAAATATTTATCTTGCGTTAGTTGTTTAATAGAAGTAATACTAGATGGCAGCACTAAATTTGTCTCTTTTAGATAGCTCTAATTGTTAATTTTTCTAGCTCCATTTCAGTTATAATTTAATACACCAGGGGGTATTTTTAGCTAAATTTTGACGATATTGTTAAACTGTTATTAATTAATTTAATAGTGCATTTTAAATAATGTAATTAATATCTATTCATTTTATATTAGATTAAATGTGTTTAACAAGGTATTTCAAATTTTATTTCAAAATGTATTAACTGCATCCTTTGGTATCATTTACTGTGATTTCTTAACTGTTTTCTTCACCTTAATCTTTTTGATATACTGGCAGCCATGTGCGCGTGGATTTTTGTAAAATACTGAAATATTAATCGGTATGGTGTTTATTATTTATATTTTATATCCTATAAATATTTAAATACGTTTTTTTTATTCTTCCATTTCATATTATCTGTTTCTATTCTGCTTTCATTTTTAATCAATTCACTTGATTTTATGGTTGTTTGGGCACAGGGGAAAATAACTTTTAGCTTTATCTTATTTTTCCCACAGAAAACAACCATTTTGCTTATATCATTGAATTCTGTGCCCTTGATAACGTAATTCAATGTATAAGCTTTTCAATTTTTGTCGGTGTCCACTTTTTTCTTTTTCTTCCATAATAATTCTTATATTAATTATTTTTTTTAATACTTACAGCTTTAATTCATAATATTTGACGGTGGAAGGTTATGTTTAATTAATGGTTATATATATATATATATAAGGTTTTTTCCTGAGGGTGGTTTTGGGTTCTAGGGGTCATGATCGGTGTAGATCTGCAAAATTTTTTCAGAAATTCCAACATAGGAACGACGCCAATAGGTAGTATTTCATACGAAATCTACCTAATATATCACATCACTCCGTTATGAATAAATGATTTTGATAATCAATCATGTTCTTTAGTGAATTTGTATTAGATGAGATTACAAATAACACGTAGTAATGAAATGATATTATAACCGTTATTATATTTATAAAATAACCACTTCAATCTTATCCAAAATTCCCGAAAGCGTTCTTTGCGAAAACCGATATTTTACGAGATTTAAAGAAGCATTTATAAAAATGTTTTTTTCTTTTGCTGCCAACTGATTTTTGAAAACGTCACTGGTTTTTTTTTTAATAGTATTAAACAATTTTCTCTACCTGGTTTTCAGATGCTGTCATTTCTCAAGTAAATAATTTCATTTTCAATGAATATGTTTTACAGACAAACATGATATATTAACAACACTAACATTAATATTAAAATTAATAGTATTTTGTTACTTTTGAATGCATAGATCTAATTACGCAACTGAAATGTTTAATTGAGTATTAATAGAATCCTTAAAACGACTTTTTTACTATAAAAACTACTCAAAACGTTCAGGAAAAACAGTAGCAACAAAGAATTGTTTTTTATATAAATGTTTCTTTAAATCTTTAAAATATACTCGTTTCTGAGGTTTCTAATGATAAAGCACGCTTTGCAGAATCATGGATAATTCGGAGGATCTAATTGTGTACATTCGTAGAAAAAAAAAGTAAGCACCCCCTACTAACTTCTCAACAAATTATCGTAGACAAAGTTAGTGGTACCGAACGATTGGAAATAATGTCTACTTTCAAATGATGTATATAAAATTTGATTAGAGGGCCATCTACATATTAAAACGAATCCAAACTGCATTTTTTTCAAAGGCAATACCTAATGTTAACGAGATATTTCAAATCTTCGGTTCAAACTGTGCTTAAACACGAAATTTCAAGCCATTTGAATGATAAGTTTTTGAATTATAAACATTCAAAATTGAGTGCTTCTAATGTTAAATTACATTTTCATATTTTTATTTATATCTCCTGAAATTATGCTTCTAATGTGCTAATGTTTTGTGTAGCAATAATACTAATATAACCAAACATAAATATGTTGAATTTGCAATTTTTATAATTTTATGATATGAATTATGAAATTAATATTCGAAAATATTATGAATTGCAACCTACAGTTTTTTTGATGGATTCAGATTTATTATGTCCTGCTTTATGGATATCCAAAATTTCACATTTTTCTTCAAAGTAGTTTTCAAATTATGCTTAAAAAACGGCAAAAGGATGGCTTAAGGGGCCATCTATGATAGAAAGTGAGTAGATATTTTGAAATTTATTCTGCTGTTCTGTAATCTAGCAGGCTTCATTGACTGCTTAAGGTGCCTTGATCAAGAAGGGGGCTCTATGGGTTAACAATAGATTACCGAACTTCAATTTGGATACAGCCCTTAAAATACCATGGATATTAAATAATTAATTTCTCGGAAACTTATCATATGAATTGCATAAAAAATTGTTTTTAGGCTAATTGAAAGGTGTAGCATTTATGGTGTCAGAATTGTCTACTGCTATTGAAAAGAAAAACAAAGTTATGGTTCGTTTTAATATGTAGATGGCACCCTAAGCAAATTTTATCTACATCATTTAAAAATATACTTTATTTCCAATCGTTCGGTACCAGTAACTTTCTTCTACGATAATTTGTTGAGAATTTAGTAGGGGATGTTTACTTTTTTTTCCACGACTGTACATTTTTTTCTTGGTTATATTATATTCTCATAGTTTATGAAAAATTCTCATTGTGTAAAGTGTATCCTAGAATATATCATGACGTTATATGACGGGCTTACAACAATAGTAAATCAAGTCCATTTTGAAAAAAAAAATGAGATAGTCCAGTTAGAAGATGCATAAAATCTGTTTTCTCCACTTCCATAGTGAACCAAGCCTGTTTTCACATACTTTCTCATAGTATATGATATCTGTTTACTGACTTGGTTCATTGTGGGAGTGAATAAAACAGATTTTATGCAGCTTCTAAATGGACTGTCACATTTACTTTCAAAATAGACTTCGTCAACTATGGTTGTAAGCCCCTCATATGATAATGTATATATGAAAAATAACATGAGTTATACCCATGGAAAAAATAAAAAACTTTTGAGTAGAAGAAAGTGCATATGAGGATAACTTGCTGGCGAAAATTGTATTCAAATCCTGTGAAATTGTACTACAATTCTTCACTTCCTGTGTATTCTTTTATAATTTATGCAAACAAATAAGTTATAACTTAAAACTCCTGTTAAGATTTTGTTTCTATCTACACAAAATATTTATAATCTCTATATGTTATCCGCAGTATTTTTAATTTCCTGTCTGTGTTTCAGTTACTTTAAGTATTATTTTTTACAATTGTAAAGATGCTAGCACAAACATCTCTTTGTATAAACATTTAAAATAACGTATTAAGTTTTTTGAAAGTGTTAATGGTGTTTCAATTATTTCTAAGATCTTTCCGAAATTTGTAAGCTTTCCAAAAGCCTTCATTCCAACCCCTTTTCTACTATCATCATATCATTTACTTTGGAAATCCCACACAGAGAAAATGACAATCCTTAGGATTTGAATGTCATTGGATGGTTGGAGTACGACATTTTTCTAACTTCTAATGTTTTTATGAGAGTTGTTTTATTTCTTTTAAAATTTCACGCTTTGGAAGGTACGGTATCTAATTATTTGTAAATAAATATATTTCTGATGGTCTGAATTCTTTTCGGATTTTATATGAGATTAGAATACATGTAACAATGGGATAAAACTGTTTAACGAAAAGCAAAATTTAAATATATGGAATGTTCATTGGCAAATAAAAAAAATCAAACGTAAAAAACTGATACAATTTGATAACAATTCGGTAAGTTTGTAAAAGGTTTATCAAATCGTGTAATATTAAACTGGCGCACAGTGGAGTATTTGACCCAAAAACCTGGCCAAAAATGCAAAAATTAAAATTTCGTCAACAATTGTAAAAATCATATTTTTAAATAGTTAACTAATTGCTGCGTCGATCTATGTCTATTTTAGTAACCTGAATTATATCCGGTAGCTCGTGGCCTCATTTGAAGAGGAAGTTTCTTTGTGAGAAAAAGTGGTTTTTTGTTGCTTTTTGGTATTGTTGTTATGTTTAAATATAATTTTTTTTGTGGCTCAATGAATTGTTGAATTGAAACTATACAGGGTTTACGTGTTTAACAAAGGTCAGAGCTTATTATTAAACTATGTGTTAATTTAAATAGTTTAGTTTTTAATGTGTTAAAAAAAACATTAAATGTGGAAAAGGGTTATTTTTAAAGCGTTTTTGGCTCTAATTGAAATATATCGAAAGCTTTTTAAATATGTGCCGCGCTTTGCCCAACCATATTTGAATTATAATCGTATTAGTTATACTCTTGAGTGCCAATTTCTGCAAAAAAATCTTCCGCATATTATTGCCATTTTTTTAATATAATTTTTTTTTCGGGTGGACTACTTAAATCCCATTTTTTGCGGCAATCGAATTGAAGAGCTAAAAAGTATATTTTTACTGCCGTATTGCATGTTTTTAGCTTGCAGGATATTACCTGAGAGGTTTTGCCCCTACAGATTCTCTATGTATGTATGTACGTACATATGTAGGTACGTACATACGTACACTCGATATCTCTTGATAGAAATATCAGATTGGCTTCAAATTATAAATACTTATTTACTGAAAAAGTTTTCCTAACTAATTTCGGCGGCTCATAGGTGAAAAATATGGGAAGAAAGAAGGGAATTAAAGATGTCTGAAGTAAACGTAGAAATGATTAAAAGTTTTCAAGTAATATTGGAAATCATAACGAGTGGGCATCGCACTGGCGAAGAAAAGTTCCAAACATGTGCTGATAAAACAGCAAGACTGTATGTGAACCATTACAGTTGGCACCCTATGATTCCAACAATGCACAAGGTTTTGATTCATGATGCACCTGTAATTACGAAAGTAATCGTACCCATTGGCAAACGCAGCGATCAGTAGAAGCTGCCGATGGCACAAACAAACACTTTAAACAGTACCGTACAAAGTACTCAAGAAAGTGCAATAGAGAAGTTTGCAACTGATATGTCCCAAATTGGCTTCTTTTAAGCAGTGATTCTTTTATAATCTGTTTTAGACAAAGACCAGGGGAAAAGAGCAAGCCATACAGTAGCGAGAGCCTACAACTTCTTCTTCCAGCTAGGTCTGATGGTAATCCTGATAAAGGCCAAGAACAGAGTGACGAAAAAGATGAAAAACTGTGTTCTGAAGAATCAGATTGAAACTGGTATTCTATTAAATGTATTGTAAAACCAGCATTTCTTTACTGTAGAGACTCTGCTTTACTAAATGTATTATTAAATGTAACTTTATCAAATGTGAGTATAAATGTAATAATTATTATTACAGTAAATTAAATGTAAATAATAAATTTTATATATAGTCAAATTAAATACTTTTAATTAAATATTACTAGTAATTAAAAAAATCTATAAACAATTACTTTCCTCTTATAAACAGTAAGCATTTAAGGCTGCTAGTCACTCAACTTCCGAACTCTCTTCGGTAATGTGAAGTCTATGGGCATGTGATGTATTCGTACTTTTAAAATATCTACTTAGTAAATTAATATTTTCACTTCTTTTTTTCTAAATGCTCTTCTTAAATGATGTCTCTTTTATTATGTGAAGTGTTAAAATCTTACTTACAATTCGTCAGCTTTTAAGATTTAAAATATTAAACTAAACTATGGATTTGTATGTATGCTATATAGTATGTTAAAAGTTAGTTCAGTGAAACGCATAGCACAGTTAAAAATTTCCATTCAGCCATTTCTGTGAATAAACGGAAATGTACTTGAGAAATATTGTGCAGCCCAGTATATGACTATAAAATGTATCCACGCCAAGTAATATTAAAAAAAACAGTTCAATTTAAAAACGCATATCAGAGCTACAAATGCACTTCCAGCAATTATTGGTCATAGACTTCAATAGTTAAATTTATTCTTCAGCCAAATTCTTTTGTGTGTCCCTGTAAATGTACGATACAGTCTATGCACACCATTTTCTACAATAAGTGACTTAGTACACCTCAGTGATGTATATAAATTTCATTACGTTTAAAATAGTGTGATATCATTAAAATACAGAGCAAACGATTTTTTCCATACATCATAATGTAAGGGAATTCTTTTGGGTGTCTCTGTAAATGAACAGTGAATGCTATAGACTTCATTTACATTACCAAACATTCCATAGTGATACCCAATAACATCTAAGAATTTCAAGGCAATCGGACTATAATTACATAGACAAATAGTTTTGGCCAGGATTTTGGGTCAAATACTCCACTGTGTGGCGAGGAAAAAACAAAATGACATCTATAAAATTTACTTTATCTTAATTCCTTTAAGTGAAGTGTAATGAAATGTAGTAGGTCGGTAGTTGATGGTAGTTGATGTTATCACGTAATCCAGTAGTATTAACCTTCGCTACACATAAATGTGCAAATTTGAAAAACAATTTTGTATGTGGAAGATGGAACATGCTCTTAGAAAATTATTTGACGGATTATGAGAAATGGAGTTTAATTGGAAGTGTGGGAGAACTAAAGTAGGATTATAAAGGTTTAAAGCTTGCATTTCGGTCAGATGTGTTCTGTCCATACACTTTAAAATGTGTTCTACGTATCTCTGAGATGTTGTATGCATTTCGGTCAGGTGTGTTCTGTCTATACACCTTACAATTCTTTCTACGTATCTCTAAGAAGTTGTAAACAGTAAAACAAAATTTTCTCTATCCTATTTTATATCATATATTCTACATACTTACTTAATTTTATTTTTTGCAGTAATAAGGTATTCAGCATTTTAAGGATATGCAAGTCAGGCACAATAAAATAATCATCTTGATCAAGTTTCATGTTTTAGATGCTGAACTATTTATGATACATGAGATTTTATTTTAAAACCGGAGTGTTAAATTCTTGCTCTATTTATTTGTTCTTTTATAATAAAAGGAATAAAAAAATACTAATTAAAAATATTTTTTCCATATTCAATTTTTTTTCAATTATATTTTTAATCTCTGCCTGTTATTAGAATAACATTTAATAGTATATTTCTACTTCGGTTATTTGGAATATTATTAACTAATTACACAGACATTAATACATTTGAACAAGAATAAGACAAATATATGTGTCTGAAGCTTCAATATAACACATTAAAATTTTAAAAATATATCAGACACGTTTCGCTTGTTTGTAAGCGTAAGTATCCTGAAATTCGCCCTCCTTTGTATCATTTTCTTTCTTTTATCACCTCATTTGTTCTGAAAATGCAATTGCGGAAATAACAATCCTTGGTGTTTGAATGCCGTTGGATGGGTGGAATACCATACTTTTTCGTATTTATATTGTATTTTTCAGAGTTGTTTTATTCCTTTAAAATCAATGTTTTAGAAAGTCTGATATATTCTCATATCTAAGTAAATGCACGTTCTATAATATTCGATTTTTTTCCGAATTTGTCTACGATCATAATGCAAATAAGATTTAATAATAGAAAAGAATGATATAAATTACAATAAACGCTATATACAACTTGTATAAAAAGTCCAGTGCTAAAATAAGTGCTTTATTTAAAAAAAGATCTATGATCTATGATATGGAAGAGACATCTCATTTATAAATTAATATTCACAGTAATGATGGATTTTGTACGGAATTTTTAAAAAATAAGGTTATAATTGTAATATAATAGACTTTATCAGCATTATTTAGATCAGCATATTCTGAATGTGTCCTGCCCACTGCGTATTCCAGTACTAAAAATAGTCACACTATTTCACATAAGGCTGCACCTAACAACAAATGCACGGGAATGCCTGTCACATTAGATATTTCATCTAAAAGCACGTTATTTTAAATAGCTACACAATGATAAATCGCACGGTGTGTTTCGGCGTTATACCAATTTAGCGTTGTGAATGCTACATGCAGAAACCTCCATAACATTATATGCAGCATCAGCCTTAATTGCTGAGATTTTGAACTTATTGTTCATTCCATAGACAATCATGTATCACAGAATTAGCAAATAGAGCCTTTGTGCAAGAATATTAAAAGACAGAAAACCAACCTTTAAAATGCAGAAATAATACAGAAAAAGCAGCAAACAGCTGATTCGGATCTACAAACCAGATTCTTCTTCAGTTCAAGATAGAGCACAGTGTGTTAGAAAAAGCAAGGCTGAGCAAATCAGCAGAAAGGCGCCTGCTTATATACCAGATATGGGTAGCGAAAGCACCGAAACAATGAATGAGAGAAAAGCAGCATGAACAACTGAGTGGACAAGTAGCAACATCTACCGGAGAACGAAATAAAAAAGGGAAATTAAATTAGTGCTTTCCAAATACTTGGAGCATAGGGAATTCTAGGTAAGCCATTGACTAAAGAGTGAGAATTTTTGATGATGTGGTAAGTTTCCCAAAAATCAAGATCAAAGTTAGAAGAACATTTTGGATAAGGATGGCTGAGGAAACATTGAACCTATGTTGAAAAGACCAACG
Organism: Maratus speciosus; assembly: GCA_963932465.1. Lineage (NCBI taxonomy): Eukaryota > Metazoa > Arthropoda > Arachnida > Araneae > Salticidae > Maratus > Maratus speciosus. The sequence continues at coordinate 62,436,248 of OZ010788.1, forward strand.
AAGTTAAGCAACAGAAGAACGTTTAAGCTTCTGATTTTCAACATTTTATTGCTGCTTTTTGTTTATTATTTGTGCATTTTTAAACGCTAATTTTCTGTCGTTTAATATTCTTCCACAAAGGCTCTATGCTATTTTTATGTATTTGTGGGTAAAGGGCCTTTATTTTTCTGTGAATTTTCGGTGTTCGTCTTCTCTTTGATATGTCTCAAATCAATAGGTTTTGTTATATAAGTTTAAAAAGTACAGTTTTTGGAATACTTACATTTCCTACGTGACTGTAGGCGTAAGAATTTTATTCCTAATTTCATTTCCTTACGTTGTAATTTATCTTATTCAAGTAGGATTGACAAGAGACTCGCCATAAAATTTATCATATAGAGTGCGAGTTATATTCTTTACATGTCAGTCTCACTAATTATACTCCTGATTTTAATTCCATTGATAGACGGTCATAGAATAGAGTTCTCATGACTTCTTCTTTTCATTGTTTGGTTCTAACGAAGAAATTTAGTACGCTTTGTAAAAATTCTGTCGTTAATAACTCCAGCAATTTGCCTGTTTTTAATCAAAATGTTGTTGTTAATCTTCCTAGTGTATATTTAAGTGACAATCGGTTCAATACTTACAAATTAAATGACGAATTTTCTGTCTCTTCTATTCGTTCGTTACCCAATCTAATTGCTCCCACTGAAAGAGCCCTTAAGCATAGCGCTCTATCTTTTTCTCAAAAAGAGTCTAGTAGCTGTCTCATTGCAACTACTGTTAATTTTAATTCTAGTGTTTATGCTTAAGTTTATTCTAATGTTTATGCTTATTAAGTTTGCTTCTGATCCAAACTTAATCATTACCAAGGCTGACAAAGGTGGTCAGTTTGTTCTTCTTGACAAATCTACATATTTTGAAAAATCCCATAAATTAATTAGTGATGGTCGCTATGGGGATATCCACAAAGACCCTTCCACTATTGAACCTATCCTCTATTAAGTCTGCTAACAAGTCTTCTTATATTATTGCTGCCAATTTTCAGAGGTCTCTTATTCCTTCTATTGCGTATAGTGACAAGTTTTATACTTTACCTAAGGTCCATAAACCTGACATTCCTCTCTAGTATCGGTAAACCTTCTTCTAAGTTTGCTTAGACATCGATGAGAGTACAGTTCTCACTCTTGCTTGCCTGTCGCAAAATACATTTGTTTTTAATGGCAATTTGTTTAATTTGACTGACAGTTTGGCTATGAGTAATCCTCTTAGTCCAATTTTATACGATATTTATATGCACTATTTTGAGGTTAAAGTTGTCTAAATTTTAAAATTCCCATTAACGTTTCTTATGTTGACTATGTTTACGTCTTGGCTAAAATAAATTCGGATATTATTCATATTCTGTGTATTATGAAGTCTATTGATTCATGCATTCAATTTACTTTTGAAACTTTGACCAATAACTTTATTTCTTTCGCGGATGTCCTTGTTATTCGTTGTGAAGATGGTTTTCAGACTAACGTTTTTCGGAAACTTTTTGCTATCAGGCTTCCACCTCACACATATCCTTCTTATCATCCTAACCAGAAATTTCCTAATTTCAATACTTTTGTTTTTCGGGCTACCAATATTTGCTCCATTCCTCAGTTACTTAGTGCTGAACTTAATTAAATCAAAGCTATTGCTGTTGATCGTGGTTATTCCTCTAATATTATAGAATCTATTTATAAGAAATCGACGAAACCCATCCATTCTGAAAAGCATTTTAATTCCAACTCTAATACTTCTGTTGTTGTGTCATTTTATCCTAAACTCAGTCAGCAAATTGCTAAAGACTTAAGAAGGTTTGATTTCAATGTTATTTTTTCGTGTTAATAAAACCTCCTTTTCAAATCTCAAATACCCATTTGATCGTCATGCTCTTAGGCTTTGTTTAAAAGAACATGAATGTTATGTTAAAAATCAGGAGCGTAAACTTTCTTCTATTGTTCAAGACTGTTAGTCTTTTCAACATAGGTTCAAATTTTTCCACAGCCATCATTATCTAAAAATGTTCTTCTAACCTTGATCTTGTGTTTTGTGAAGCTTACCACATCATAAAAAATTATCACTATTTAGTCAATGATTTATCTTGTACTCCTGATTTTCCATGTTTTTGCAAAGCATTAAGGAGTTTCAGACTTTTAAATCTTAAAAATTTTCGAAATTTTAATATTTTCAGATGTTAAAAACCTATATTTCTGAACATTTTGATATAATTATTTCCTTGCATTTCACATTAGAACAGAAGTTATGGCTTTTAGAATTATACGCCCTGAATAGCTGAAACGGTATTTCCGAAACTTTGAAGTAATTTTTCTCCAATGACGTTTTAGGGCTCAACGCGCAGGATATCTAAAAAACTTCGGAATACTTTTTCATGAAATTTTCGAAACATATGTTTCATGTTAGTCTGCAAAAAACAGAACCTAAAATTTCGTTTTTATTTTCAAAAAAATATTTTTTCTAGGTGATTATACTATTGTAATTTTCAAAATTTTGTATCAACTAAATACAACTTTGCATTAAAAATATAAAAATGCTTTAAATACAAATTTATTTATGTTCAGGGTAATTATTATAAGCTGATGTATACGTGGACACTAAAATTTTCATTCTAGTTCCAATATTTATTTTGTAATCTTGCGCGTAAGCTGATATACCAATTTTCTGCTCTTCAAATGTGTGACCGTTTGGAGCCCCGTATAAATGCTACTTCTGCAACTTGCAATTTTTTTAAATACATGATATGAAAGAACATACCTATAACTTTCATCCCAATCAAAATTGTGTTTTCAAATCTTATACGTTTTAAAATATTAAATGTTGAAAATAGTCTTTTTCTTCCATTTTTGACAATTTTAAGAGTCCTGAGACTCCTTAATTTTACACCCAGTATATGGAAAATAACTAATGTTATTTCCATATGAAAAATAAATGTTTTTGAATATAAATAAATACTGTACCATTTTGGCGATAACTTTGGCGAAATTTCTTTTCAAATCATATATTATTATACTCAAATATTGCGCTACACTTATATTCTTTCATAATTCATGCAATAAAATAAGTTTGCAGGAAAATCCATTTCAGATTTTTTTCTTTTAATAAATCTCCTTATATCTACCTATTATTAGCAAAATGTTTAATTTCTTATTTCTGCTTGAGTTATTTTAAGTATTAAAAACTATCTCCATGAGGATTGTTGGGTGTATGTGTTCGCATATTACGACAATGCCTATGTCTATGTATTTAAAGCAAAATATTAAGATTTTAGAAATACATGAAGCATGTTTTAAAAAAATCTTAAGCTATCTTCAAAATTCGCAAGCTTTCTTAAAATCCCACTTTATTTTTCCTTTTTTAGGTGCGTTCGTAATTATATAAATACGTAGCACCTATAGTCGTCATTCAGTCCGTCTGTCTGTCCGTCCGTCTGTCCGTCTGTCCGCATATAACAGAGCAAAAACTGCCCGACCGAATGGTCTGAAATTTTAAATATATAACTGTTGCAAAATTTTGTCGAGCCATTTTAAATTTTATGAAAATCGGATGTATAGTTTAATTACAGGGACAGTCAAAATTTTTCCGTTACATTACGGCCAATGGGAAAAATTATTGCAAGTGCATTTTAATGATGTTAAAGCCTTCCGAATGGTCTGAAATTTTAAATATATAATTGTTGCAAAATTTTGTCGAGCCATTTGAAATTTTATGAAAATCGGATGTATAGTTTAATTACAGGGAAAGTCAAAACTTTTCCGTTACATTACGGCCAATGGGAAAAAAATATTGCAAGTGCATTTTAATGATGTTACAGCCTTTCGAATGGTCTGAAATTTTAAAGATATAATTGTTGCAAAATTTTGTGGAGCCATTTGAAATTTTATGAAAATCGGATGCATAGTTTAATTACAGGGGCAGTCAAAAGTTTCCCGTTACATTACGGGGAATGGGGGGAAAATATTGCAAGTGCATTTTAATTAAGTTACAGACTTATGCACTTAATAATTATAAAATTAGTTATTGTACGAACGCGCCTCATTTGCCACGTTTGACGAGCAATTTCCAACTTGTTGTCCTTGTCAGGGTAGGAAATCAAAAGCATATCTGGTTTTTATTGGTTTAATCATCATTTTATTTGTTTTCTGATTGGTCTATACAGTAATCTGTATTTCCCTTTACTTTCAACAGAGATGGACAACAGAGTGTTGCCACTATGACAAAAAAGTAATAAAAACTACAAAAAAATTTAATAACTCAAAAACAAATTGAGATACAACTTTCAAACAAATTGCATTTAAATGTACATTTTTTCTCTATACGACGATATAAAAAGTAATATTGTGGGATGTTTAGAAGTTTAAGAAATAAATTTCATTTAAAATTGGCCGTGAGATTTCTTGGAAATCTGACGATGGAAAAGCCTTTTCCCGAACAGCCAATGAAATGCTTGGATAATACGTAAGTTTCAGGTGGATAATACGTACGAGTCGCAGGCGATTTCTGTCGCTTGCAATTTTTACGTGTAATAACACTATTAATGTTTAATTCATGGCGTACGAGAAAATCATTTCCAAATGATCGTTGTAAATTGTTAAATTGCATTTTTTTTTCACCTCATTTACTCCTGAAATCCCATGAAGAAAAGGACTATATTTAGGTTTAGAATGCCACAGTTTGGGTGAAGTTAGTTACTTTTTGCTAATAGAGTTGTTTTATTTCTTATTAATTTCTTTTGCTTTGTGAGTTTGCAATGTTATCATATTGACCTTCCTCTGTGTATTCGAAACTTTTGTGAATCTTAGGGGCTGTGCATATATAACGTTATCAACTTTTTGGTAATTTTGGACCCCCTCCCCCCTTACGATATCATACGTTATCATCCCTCGAACCCCACCCCCCTCCGTCATGATATCGTTATCAATGTATAAAAATTCTTTGCAGTTTTGGAATTTTTTAGAGTGATATACAAATACGGTTACATTTATTTTTCGCATATATATTAATTCAAATGAAGAGAAGTCAATATATAATTAGTTTATATATAAATTAACTTTATATCAAATTACACTTAAAAGAAATAGTTACAATTTAAAAGTATATAATAATTGCTTTTTGTTACGTTATGCATTCAACAGTAACTGTCTTTTGCACCTGCCCCCACACGGGGTGAGGCAGAAAGAACTTCTTATCAACAAAACAGGTAGACAATATTCTTTCTCTTTTATTTACTAGTAAATACAAGTATTATTTCGAACATTCTTCGCATATGGTTTGATATATGCATACACGTATGACAGAAGAATGGGAATACCTAACGTTGGAGTATTCCATATTTTGGAATTAAATAATTTTATAATTATTTAATGACTTTAATAACTTTGTATTTTCCTAAAAATAGATAACATACTATTTTAATGTAAAGGCCAGGTTAAAAAAAAATTGGTTAGATCAAAAATGATAACGATATCAAAAGACAACCCCCTCCCCCTCCCCCTAGAGATATCTTACGATATCATGTGCCAGACCCCCCCTCCCCCCTAAAGTGATAACGTTATATATGCAAAGCCCCTTACGTGAAAATTTGTGAAGGATTAGAATACAAACAGCACTTCACAATAGAACTATATGATAGTAACTAAAAGCAAATCATATATGTATGAAAAATAAATAAGTTATTTCCGCAACGAAAATAGAAAAAATTCCATATGCAAAAAATACCAATTTGGTGATGACTTATTAGGTTTGAAAATTGTCTATTCAAATTCTTTACTATCGTTTTGAAATGCTACAGTACTTTTGTATTGTGCAATAGATAGTGCAATAAAATATGTGCAAACCGATAATCTTTTAGGAATTAATATCTGTTTTCAATGAATGCTCTATTCGTCATCTGTTGTATGCGATGTTTTAATTTCCTTTTTCTGCTTCAGGCATTTTTAGTTTATATATATACGACACACATCCAATCTAAAGTCCAATTCTTCCCATACTTCGGTTAAAAAGTCCGTAGTAATAGAAAGAATAACCTCTTCAATTCTGTGTTATGTGTGTTTTTTACATATGAGGAATCACAATTAAACTTTAAACGACACGCACTGATATTACTGATTCACTCTTAGCAAATTGCAAAACACACAACGCTTTTCTCTAAGGAGTCGCCACTTTGCGTATGTGACACTGCAAGCGAATAAATAACAAAGCAGTATTCGCGCTTGGGATTATCTAAAACTGTTTGAGTTACTCTTTACTTGTGATCCTGAACCAACAGTCGATAATGCTTACAATTAATACTATTAAAATTTATAACTGGGATATTCTTTATGGACACCCTGTACTATAACTAATGAAATAATATAAGTTCAAACCGATAATTCATTTACTATTTAATTTCTGTTTTTCAATAAATACACTATTCGCTACCTGTCATATATGATGCTTTTTCTTTCTTGTTTCTACTTCAGGCTTTTTGAGTTTTATTAGATATCTCCACACACTCACACATATTAACAACACTTTCTATGTATTCCAAATAAAATTTAAGGATTTTCGAAACATTTAAGACTTGTTTCAAATGTTTCTAATCTTTCTCTAAAATTCTCAAGCGTTTCTAAAACCCAACATTATTTCTCTTCTTTCTGCTTTTATCATCTCATTTACTTCGGAAATCCTGCCGTCTAAATCACAATCCTTAGGCTTTGAATATCATTAGATGGGTGGGGTACGATACTTTTTATTTTTTAATGCTCTTCTGAGAGTTGTTTTATTCTTTTTAACTTCTTTTTCCTTGGACGGTTTGACATATTCTTATCTTTAATGAATGCATGTTTTGTCTACTCGAATTTTGTTTTGAAAATTTGTGTTTTATTAAAATACAAATAGTACTTGAAGATAGAACTATACAACATAAAGTAAAAGCAAACAGTATAAATGTAAGAAACATAAGTATGTTATTTCCGCAAGAAAAGTAATCAAATTTTAATATGCAAAAAATGTTAATTTGGTGATAATTCACTAGGTTTGTAAAATGTCTGCTCAAAATTCTGCAGTACTTTTAAAAAATATATAAAACTAATATAATAAAATAGGTTCACACTGATAAATCTTTTAGGATTTAATTTCTGTTTTTCAATAAAGGCCTTTTTTGCTATGTGTCATATGCATTTTTTTAAATTTTATTTGTTTCTGAATCAGGCATTTTGAGTTGTAATATATATCTCCACATATTACGAACACTTTCTATGTATTCTAAATAAAACATGAAATACAACATAAGGATTCTCTAAGCATTTGAGACAAGTTTCAAAGGTTGCTAAACTTCCTAAAACATTCGCAAGCGTTTCTAAAATCCAACTTTATTACTCTTTTTCCTGCTTTTAGCAACTCATTTTCTCCGGAAATCCCGCGGTGGAAATCATGATCCTTAGGATTTTAATGTCATTGGATGGGTAGAGTACGATACTACTATCTATGAAAATGTTCAATATTTTCTTTAATTCCATGATTTGGGAGGAATGATATATTCTGGGGCTAAATAAATGTTCTGTGTATACAAACTCTTTTGTATCTGTTTAAAATATAAAGAAAATACATGATAATGACAATTTACAGTACATTTCAAGCAATTTAAAAACTTCTAGCACTTCAAGCATTTTTTCCCCTCTCAAATTGATGAGCTTGACAATTATGCACACAAAACGCAAATTTGACGATAACTCACAAGATTTGTAAAATGTTTGTTCAAAATATCTCAGTACCTTACTGTTATACTATAACTAACACAATAAAGTAAATACAAGTGGATAAATTTTTAAGAACTTAACTTCCGTTTTTCAATAAATGCGCTATTTTCTACCGGTAGCATGCGATGTTTTTAATTTCCTTTTACTACTTCAACTATTTTGAGTTATAATATATATCTCCACACACTCTCATATATTAACTAGTCGGACGTACCAATCCCAAAACTTTCTTCTATCTCATACATGTTAATACTTCAAAATTCGCTATCACACTGCCAAAATTAAATGGCAATCTGTGCCTCTCAAGAGGATTCCAAAGATATGAAATTCCGTGCATTAGTTCTTGAGATATGACTATCGCTGAAATCGTCTAAACCCAGAAAAATGCAGTCTATCGGCGCCACCTATTGGGTGATTTATAGGAAATCCTAAACAGCAACAACTTATGTCAACGTCTGACTGAATCTGAAGTTTGGAGAAAATCCGTGCATTAGTTTTTGAGATAATGCTATTGCAAAAATCGTGAAAAATCCAACATAGCAGCGCCCCCTATTGGGCATTTAACACAAAAACCTACTTAGTAACAACTTGTGTCAACGTCTAACTAAAGCTGAAGTTAGACGAAAATTCGTCCATTAGTTCTATAGATAGAGCTATTGCGGGTATCATGAAAAAGGACGCACAGAAGCGCCACCTGTAGGGCGAATTACATCAACACGTAATCAGCACAAAATCATATCATGGACTAACTGAATCTGAAGTTTGATGAAAATCCGTGCGTTAGTTCTTGAGATACAGCTATTGCGGAAAACGTGAAAAATGCAGCATATCAACGCCACCTGTTGAGCGATTTACACCAAAAGCTAATCAGCATCAATTTGTATTAGGGATTAACTGAATATATTTTTTTATTAAATTCCGTGCATTAGTTCTTGAGATAGAGCGCCCAGAAAATTTGTGTCACATACATACAGACAGACAGACTCACAGACTCACAGGCAGATATTTTGTAAAAACATGTTTTTTGGAATCTCTGACCCCTAAAACGTGTAAATCCGTCGAAAACCGGAATTCGAAAATTTTCATGAATCCAATACTTTCTTCTTGTAAAGATAGAAGAAAGTAAAAATAGCTTCTTTGTCTATTTAGTAAAACATTAGGTTTGCGAAAGATTTCAGGAACGTTTCAAATTTTTCTAAGCTTTCTGCAAAATTCGCTAGTGTTTCTGAATTCCAATGTTATTGCTTTTTTTTCTGCTTTTTTCATCTCATTTGCTCCAGAAATCCAGCGGTTTAAATCGCAATCCTTACGTTTAGAATGTCGATAGATGGGTGAAGTGCGATTTTTTTTTTTTTTAAATGTGCTTCTGAGAGTTGTTTTATTCATTTTATTATTAGTTTCTTTGGAAGATTTCATATATACTCCTCTTGAACGAATGCATGTTCTGTGTAGTCGGGTTTTCTTTTCCTAAATTTGTGAATAGTTAAAATACAAAAATTACTTGATGATCGAACAAAATGATACACAACTAAAATCAAACCATATACGTATGAAAAATAAGTAGGTTATTTACACAAGAATGTAAACGAATTTTAATATGCAAAAATTGCTAATTTAGCGATCTCGCACTACTTTTGAAAAATATCTGTTCAAAATGCGGCAGTACATTTTTACTTTCTTTATCTTTTCAAGAAGAAAATACTGAATTCATGAAAATTTTCGAGTTCCGGTACTCGACGTATTTACACGTTTTAGGAGTCAGAGTTTCGAAAAAACATTTTTTTTCAAAATGTCTGTCTGTTAGTCTGTGAATCTGTGACTCTGTCTGTTTGTCTGTCTGTCCGTCCGTCTGTCAGTATGTATGTGACACAAATTTTGTGGGCACTCTATCTCAAAAACTAATGCACGGAGTTTAATAAAAACTTATATTCAGTTAGTCCCTGATATAATTGATGCTGATTAGTTTTTGGTGTAAATCGCTCAACAGGTGACGCTGCTATGCAGCATTTTTCAGGATTTCCACATTAGCTCAATCTCCAGAACTAATACACGGACTTTCATAAAACTTCAGATTAAGTTAGTCCTTTACATGAATTGACGTATTATACATTTTTATTTGAATCCCTCAACAGGTGACGCTTCTATGCTGCATTTTTTGGGATTGCCGCAACAGCTCTATCTCAAGAACTAATGCTTGGATTTTCAACAACCTTCAGATTCATTTACACCTGGATATGAATTAGTGCTGTTTCGTTTCTGGTGTAAATATCTCAACAGGTGGCGATGCTATGCAGCATTTTTCAGGATTTCTACAATAGCTTATTCTCCAGAACTAATGCACGGATTTTCATCAAACTTGAGATTCAGTTAGTCGTTGATATGAATTGACATTTTATACATTTTGGTGTAAATCACTCAACAGATGGCGCTGCTATGTTGCATTTTTTGCGATTTCCGTAATATTTCTATCCCAAGAACTAATGCTTGGAATTTCAACAAACTTCAGATTCAGATATACCTTTATATGAATTAGTGCTGTTTATGTTTTGGTGCAAATCGCTTGACAGGTGGCGCTGCGATGCTGCATTTTTTAGAATTTCCACTTCAGCCCTATCTCAATACCTAATGCACGAATTTTCACCAAACTTCAGATTCAAGTATACCTTGAAATCAGTTAGTGCTGTTTATGTTTTAGTGTAAATCGCTCAACAGGTGGCGCTGCTATGCTACATTATTCAGAATTCTGCTATAGTTTCTATCTCAAGAACTAATGCACGAATTTCCATGAAACTTCAAATTCAGATATAATTTGATATGATTTGGTGCTATATTGATGTAATATCGTGTACTGTTTAAATGATTTAATTGACGTGATTTATATAGAAGAAAGTTTTGTGACGGCCACAACATACTAGTTTTATATTATAACTGATGCAACATAATAAGTTCAAACCGATAATTCTTTTAGCATTTAATTTCTGTTTTTTAATAAAGGCCCTACTTGCTAACAGTCTTATGGAATGATTTTAGTTTCTTGTTTCTGCTTTTGGTATTTAGAGTTTTAATATATACTAGCAGCCTATCGCCCGCTACGCTGGTCAGTTTTTCTAAAGAAACCTTGAATCAAACGAAATATATCTGTGAATTTGATCATGCGTTTTAAAGCAATATGGACATTTACCTGGAATGCCCAATTTAATTGGTGAAAACAATATGAACGTTATTATGCTATTATATCTTTTGAGCCATACAAAATTTAGGCTGTTAAGGGCCAACTTCTTTCGTTGATCATTGAGTGTAGTATTCGGTGAAGGACGATAGAACAATATGTAATATGCTTAAAAAGATTCCTGAAAAATTATCAGTGCAAATCTCATCAGAATCTGTTAATTGGACATACTGAAAAGGCTAATCGTTCATAATTTGGTTCGCCTGCTTCTAAAACATTCAGCCTTAATTCTATAATCAAGCAACCTGATGACCAAGCAACACCAAGCTAATGATATGTGCTTTATACTAAAACATTCACTGAAAATTTAACTAACCGAGCAAGTTCCATCGAAATCCACTTAGCAGGATCTTTTAAACTGGAAAATGTACCGAAACATTTCATAAAAACAATCTAATTAGCAGTTTAAATCCCGTGAAAATTCATTCAGCGGAACCTTAAAAAAAAAAGCCAATCTTTCGAAATCGGGTTCATCTGATTTAGATCTTTACCCATAATTATTTAATTAAGCAACGTAGAACATTATATTTTATACTAACATCTTTTCTGTAAATTATCTATAACTAACAATGTAAGCCCCATCAAAATCAATTCAGTAGAAGTAAATTTAAAAGCGGCCGGAATGAAATTTCTCTTTGCATTTTACATACAATGAGATAGTTAAATATAGCTATCATAATCGCGTTAACCTGATTATATAGAGCTCTAAGGGATGTAGTGGTAGGTATACATCGCATCATTTCTGGAATTTTAAAGAAACTCTGCACAACTTCCATAACTATAGCATTCTAGTATACATCCTTTGTCTGTAGCGTATTATCCTCCAATTTTCTTTACTATACCACAGAGAACTTTTCTGCATAGCTTCGTAACTAAACAGTTTTGAAATATATGATAAATATTGAAAAAATCCCTGAAATATTATCTAACTAACTGGTCAACTGTCATTAAAATCCATTTAGTAAAACTTGAAATCTTTCCTAATCGAGTTCACCTAATTTTAGAACTCCCGTAACTATTACTAAGCAACTTGGAACGATGGTTTTTAGATTAAACTATTTATACCAAATTTACTATCTAATAGTGTAAGTTCTGCAAAATTATGTTCAGTAGAATCTGAGTTATAATCAATCGGAATGAAATAGGAATTTACGCTTTACATGTAGTAGTAGAAGCCTTCGCCCGCTACGCTGGTCGGTTTCTCCAAGCGAAACTTTAAATAAACGAAATATATCGGTGTATTTGATCTTGTGTTTCACAGCAATAAATACATTTATCCCTAATGATCATACGCGTTGCTGAAAACAATATGAACGCCATTACGGTTTTATATCTTCTAATGTCTCAGACAAAATTTGGACTGTTATGAAGCAAATCTTTTAGTTGATTATTTATAATTCAATATAAAAAAGAACGGAAGAACGATGTTTAGCATATTAAAATCATCCCTGAAAATTAAAAAATGCAAATCTCATCAAAATCCGTTCAGTAAAAACTTCTAAGAAGACTAATTTTTCATAATCGGGTTCATCAGATAATACAACATTCAGCTATAATTCTATAGCAAAGCAATGTAGTACACTATGTGTTATATACTAAAATCTTTCCTGAAAAAATATCTAACAACAGTGCTAATTTAACTCAGTAGAACCTTTTAAAAAGGCTAATCTTTCAAAATAGGGTTCACTGATTAAAGAACTTTCGCACATAATTCTATAACTGAGCAACGTAGAATAATATGTGTTATATATGAAACACTTTCTTGAAAATTTATCTAACAATGCAAATATACTCAAAATCCATTGAAAAGTACTCAAGTTATAAGCGGTTGGACCGAAATTACCCTTTTTATTTTATATTTGAAGTTGATAGTTAAATATATCTTTCATAATCAAGTTAACGTGATTGTAGAATTTTTAGGAATGTAGCATAGACTATACGCCGTAGACCTTCTGGTGTTTTTTAAAAACTCTGCACTCCATAGCTATAATATATATACTGTCTAATATATACCATGCCTGTAGATTTTATCCTACTTTTTTTTCAACTACACCACTGAGAACTTTCCTCATAGTTCCATAACTAAAAATGTAGAATGACATTTCAAATATTGCAACAATACCTAATATTACCTAACTGTGCAACTCCAATCAAAATACGTTCAGTAGAACTTTAAATAAAAGGTAATCTTTCATATTCGGGTTCACCTAGTTTTGGAACTTTCTCTTGTAATCTAATTTTCTGCAATCTGATTTGTTGCCAAGTTTGTGCTTCAGAAAACAATAACCAAGAAGAAATCTTCGCTACAGAGAAGTCCCATCCATGCAAGAAGTACCAACCATCCACAAAAAATAATCTAACTAACAGTGTAAGTCCCATCAAAATACATCCAGCAAAACTCAAATTATAAACAGGTGGAAGGAAAAGCAAATTTGCATTTTATATAATTACAGTAGATGTATCTTTCATAATTGCGTTCACCTTTCTGTATAGCTTTTCCAATAGCTCTGTAACTAAAACTAAGCAACGTAGAACACTGTGTGTATATATAAAAACCGTTCCAAAAACATTACCTAACTAATAGTGGCATATCTTATCAATATATTATAAAGAATAGGAATAAAATACAAATTTCCGTTTTAAATATGTAGTAGATGATGATGATACGATTTTCTGTAATAGAATTCATCATGAAATTTTCGCTTCATACATAAACGATGCTTTCAACATTGTAATTAATACACCGATAGAAGTATCCGATTACGGAAGATTAACCAGAAATTCCATGAACAACTACCCAAAGAAAGGTGACTATATGGCTTTTGTGATACTTTTATGTTAGCCGGGCGCAAGTAATAAATCAACAAAGATTGTTTCCATATCTTATTCTTATTTTATTATTTTCATTCAAAATAAAAACATTTCACTCATTTCATTTATAATACATGCTTTACACTAATGCATAGCTGCCAACCTTTACGCTTTTTTCATACCACTAAAATTTTATAGAAAACATTATCTCATTCAATCGTCGAAATCTCATGATTAAACAAGGCGAAAATCTCCTTAAAATTTTAGTGGTAGCCAAAAAGCGTAAAAGTTGGCAGCTATGCTAATGTCATTGAAAAAGATGAAAAGTAAAACAATAGGAAATAGTGCCATAACTTAAAACAAAGACTTGTTTTTAATTTGCATACGTGAAATGTAACTACTGCTATTGGCAATTTTTAAAATGCTATGGCGATATTTACATACGGATACGGCTGACATAAAAGTACCCATTTTTTCTTCTTATCCAGGAGCAAGTGATAAACCGCGATGTATTATTTCAATTCCAATTTCTTCCATTAACCCTAGATCTACCGGGAATTTTATTAAAGTTTTAATAAAACGTTCTATACCAGAATTTTTATTTAAAACTATTTAACTTATTTATTTACCTTATTTTTGTCTGGTTTATATACTTAGTTTATTTTAAAGAAATTTCTGGTTTGAATGAATATTTTGTATGTACCTGTCGGGTCCAATGGACCCGTCTGGTAGACGGAGGGTTAAAAAAAGTAATGCGCATTATTCGAACCATGAGATAGATCGCCAAAAATGGTTGACAATTCCCAATCTTGTTTATCGTTTGCCAATTACGTTCAAAAAAGTAATTTAACATTCTTAAATACATAACCTTGTTAAAAATAGCAAATTGTTTTAAGTAAATAAATAAATAAAATATATAACATAAAACCGCATACTATAAACTATAATAAATAAAAATTATAATAATAAAATTAATTTAAAACTGTACTAAATAAACTATCAAATGGACAAAAAATAAGGGTTGCTATAATTAATGTAATTGCCATGGTTGGCGCAGTTGTATTTGACATGGCCCGGATGTAAATACCACAAAACTTTTAAAAGTCGTACAAACATTGCTTTCATTTTTTAAATATTTTCGTTTTATAATGTTAATTTCTAAGTGGATCGCTTCCCTGTCTTTTAAATAAATTCAATATTTTTTTTTCTTTTTTTCAAGGCGTTTGTATTTATTTATTTTTTTCAAACTCATATAGCCGGTTCAATTCTTCAACCAAAAGTTTTAACAAAAAGATTTAATTTGAATTTCTTCCGTTGCTACAGTAACGGATGTATAAGATGAATGAATATGAATGAATTATCACTTATAATGTTAGGTATTTCGAGGTTTTGGCGCCAAAGACATCGCCAAATTAGAAATATATGAAATATCTCGCGAACTATTGGGCTTGAAAGACTTTAGTTAGTACCTTTCGATTCAGCATACAAAAATACACCAAAATATGTTATCAGTTGAAAAATAGCTATAAAATTAGATTTTTAAGGAATTTTTTTAAAGTTCGTTCGATTTTTTACCCCCCTTAGGGGTGGAATTTTAGAAAATCATTTCTTAGCGGCACTCTATGTCATAAGAAGAATTTTTACCCCAAATTTCAAGACTTTAGGGTCAGCAGTTTGCGCTGCGCGTTGATTAATACAAAATTCAGACTTTCTTTTATATATATAGATTACTACACACACACACACACATATTAAAAACACTTTCAACACTTTCTATGTATTCTAAATTAAACATAAGATACAACATAGCGATTGTCTAAACATTGGAGACATGTTTTAAATATTGATAATCTTTCTCCAAAATTCGCAAGCGTTTCTCAAATGCAACTCTATTGCTCTTTATTCTGCTTTTATCACCTCATTTGCTCCGGAAATCCCGCGGTGGAAATCACAATCCTTAGGATTTGAATGTCATTGGATGGGTAGAGTACGATACTAGTATCTCAAAAATTTCTCTATTCCTTTACAATGCCATGCTTTGGCATGAGTGATATATTCTGTGACTAAATAAATGCTCTTTGTATCCGAACTTTCTTATATTTGTTAGAATATAAAAAATACATGATAATGGAAAATTTACTTAACAATTATAAGCAATTTTAAAACTTCAAGCACTTCATGCATTTTTCTTGCACTAAAATTGATGAGCTTGACCATTATGCATACTGATACACAATATTAATTTGGCGAGATTTCACTAAGTTTGTAAAATGCCTGTTCAAAATAATACAGTACATTTTTTTAAATTTATAACTAATGCAATAGAATAAACTGAAAACGATAATTCTTTTAGCATTTAATTTCTGCTTTTCAATAAATGCCCTATTTGCTATCTGTCATATGCGATGTTTTTAATTTACTTTTTCTGTTTTAGGCATTTTGAGTTTTAATATATATCCCCATACATCCCTACATATTAAGAACACTTTCTATGTATTCTAAATAAAACATAAGGATTCTCAAAGAATTTTAGGCACATTTGAAAAATTGTTAAGCTTTCTCCAAAATTCACAAGCGTTTCTCAAATGCAACTCTATTGCTCTTTTTTCTGCTTTTATCACTTCATTTATTCCGGAAATCCCGCGGTGGGAATCACAATCCTTAGGATTTGAATATTATTGGATGGGTAGAGAACGGTACTAGTATCTCTAAAACTTGTCCAATCCTTTTCAAATTCCATCCTTTGGAAGGAATAATATATTATGTGACTAAATAAACGTTATGTGTTTCTGAACTTTTTTTATTCATTTAGAACATAAAAAAATACATGATAATCGAAAAATTACATCACACTTCAAGCAATTTTAAAACTTCGATCTAAAACTGATGAGCTTGACTACTGCACATGCAAAATGTAAATTTGACGATAACTCACTAGGTTTATAAAATGTCTGTTTAAAATATTGCATTACCTTTCTTTTATATTATAACTAATGAAATAAAAAAAAGTTTAAACCAATAATACTGTTCACAAGAAGAAAACCACAACGCACTTTTATAAAGATGGACTGTAGCAGACTCATAATTTATTATTTCACATAAATCAACTCAAACACTTGCGAAGACAATACTGCCATTTTATACCACAAAGTACCTTTTGTAATGATACGTTCCTCTTGTAATGTACACACCTCTTGTAATGATACGTTCTCCAACTCAATTTTATTTTTTTACTGGTGGCGCTGCTGCAACAGCGCTTGCAGTACGGAACAAATTGTTTTTGAAGTTAATTTCTGTTTTTCAAAAAATTACCCTATTTGTTAACTGTTATATGCGATGTTTTTAATGTCCTTCTTCTGCTTCAAGTATTGTGAGTTTTAATAGTTATCTCCATATATTCACACATGTTAATAACACTTTCCATGTATTCTAAATAAAACATTAGAATTGTGAAACATTTGAGACACGTTTCAAATATTGCTAAGCTTTTTAAAAAAATTGCAAGCGTTTCTAAAATCCAACTTTATTGATCTTTTTACTAAAACAAAATTATACAGAACTAAAAGCAAACCATATATGCATGAAAAATCAATTTCCATAACAAAAGAAAACAACTTACGATGCAGAAATAAAAGCTAATTTAACAATAACTCACTAGGTTTCTAAAATGTCTGTTTAAAATGCTGCATTACCTTTATATCATATTATAACTAATGCAATAAGATAAGTTCAAACCCATAATTATTTTAGGATTTAATTTCTGTTATTCAATATTTGCCCTATTCGTTATCTGTCGTATGTGATGTTTCTAATTTCCTACCTTGCTTCAGGTATTTTGAGTTTTAATTCATATCTCCACCTACTCACACATATTAACATTTCCTGTGTATTCTAAAAAACATCGGGGTTGTCGAAATATTTGAGGCACATTTGAAATACTTTTAAAATTTCTCCGAAATTCGCAAGAGTTTCTAAAACCCCACTTTATTGCTTTCTTTTCTGCTTTTATCACCGCATTTGCTCAAGAAATCCCGCTATCTAAATCATAATACTTGGGTTTTGAATGTCATTAGATGGGTGGGGAACGATAATTTTTGCTTTTTGTGTGCATCTGAGAATTGTTTTATTCATTTTAATTTTTTTTGGAAAGTTTGATATATTCTCATCTTGAAAGAGCGCAGAGTAATTTTTTTAAATTCTTTTTTACGTTTATATTTGATAAAAATACAAATAGCACTTGATAGTGGAAGAAAATGATACCGAACTAAAAGCAAATCAAATATACATGAAAAATAAATAGGTTATTTCCGAAACAACTGTAAACAAATTTTAATATTCAAAAATGCCAATTTCGCGAAAACTCAATGGGTTTGCAAAATGTATGTTAAGTGGACAGTTCCCCATTTACCGGTCAAAAATACTAGAAAACTGTTTCCATTTCCAAACATTTCAGAAACTAATAAAGCAAATTTAATGATTTTTTTGGGGTTGCTAAGTGTAGTATTAATTGTTATAAAAAACAAATCAGACTGATGAAAACTATTTAAAATAATTTGGAAAACTGAATTAAGAAAACTACTGTTTTATTGTTTTCGTAATTACTATATATTGCTGCGCGCAAGATTTCTCAAAACCTATTAAATACAATAGGTTGAAATTTTAAGAGTGCATTAATATTGTACTTCTACATAAAATGAACTAAAATATTAGAATTAACTTAAATAATAAAAACTTTATTTTAAAAAATATGTAAGAAATTTTACAGATTTTCTTTTTTAAATTTTTGTTATTAATTATAAATGTTATAAATGAAGATAATTAAAAGATTTTAGTTCATTATATTAAGCGATGTACTATTTTTAAATCAAAATCTATTTAAAATTTATAAAGTAAAGCAAACATGAGATATCATACGCGCAGTAACATATAGTAATTACGAAAACAAAAAAAAAGTAGGTTACTCAATTAAATTTTCCTAACTAATTTAAATATTTTTCATCAATCTGTTTTCTTTATTGCAACAAGTAATGCTATACTTAACAATTCAAAAAATGTAACCGAATTTGCTTTATTAGTTAGTTTCTGAAAAGGTATGGAAATAGAAACAGTTTTCTAGCATTTTTGACTGGTTGAAGGGTTAACTGTCCTCTTAAACAAATGCTGCGGTATTTTTCTTATATAATAACTCCCGCACTACTATAAGTTCAAACCGATTATTCGTTTTGGATTTAATTTCTGTTTTTCGATAAATGCCCTATTAGCTACCTGCCTTATTCGATGTTTTTATTTTCCAGTTTCTGATTCAAACATTTTGAGTTTTAATATACATCCCCACACACTCACACATATTAAGAACACTTTGTATGTATTCGAAATAAAACATAAGATAGGACATAAGGATTATCTAAGCATTTGAGACACGTTTCAAATATCGCTAAACTTTCTCCAAACTTCTCTATTTTTCTGCTTTTATCACCTTATTTGCTCCGAAAATCCCGCGGTAGAAATCGCAATCCTTAGGATTTGAATGCCATTGGATGTATTGAGTACGATACCAGTACATTTAAAAGTTGTTCTATTCCTTTTAAAATTCCATTGTTTGGGAGGTCTGATATATTCTTTTTAAAAATAAATGTTCCGTGCATTCGAACTCTTTTGTATTTGATTAGAATATTTAAAAAAATCATGGTAATGGCAATTTACATCACACTTTTTTGAAATTTCGAAAACTTCAAGCATTCTTTCTTGCACCCAAATTGATGAGCTTGATCCCTATGGATACAGGATGTAAATTTTATGATAACTCACTAATAAGTTCAAACACATAATTCTTTTAGGAATGAATGTCTGTTTTTCTATATATGCCCTTTTCGCTACTTGTCATTAACTAGTCATTAACACTCGTTTAACTAGTCATTAACCTGTCGTTAACAACTCTACTTGTCATGATTTTCTGTTTCTCCTTAAAGTATTTTGTGTTTAATACATATCTCAACACACTTACACAAACTAATAGCACTTTCTATGTATTCTAAATAAAACATTAGGATTGTGAAACATTTGATGCACGTTTCAAGTATTTCTGAGCTTTCTCCGAAATTCGCAAGTGTTTCTAAAATCCAACTTTATTGCTCTTTTTTCTGCTTTTATCACCTCATTTGCTTTGGAAATCTCGCGGCCTAAATCACAATATTTAGGTTTTGAATGTCATTAGATGTGTGGAGTACGATACTTTTTGTTTTTTAATGTGCTTCTGAGAGATGTTTTATTCATTTTCTTTTCTTTTCTTTGAAAAGCTTGACATACTCTCCCCATGAATGAATGCATGTTCTGTCTGTTCGAAAATTGTTTTTTAAAGTTGCATATGATTAAAATATAAATAGCACTTGATCGAACAAAATGGTAAAATACTAAAAACAAACCATCTATATATGAAAACTAAGTAGGTTATTTCCAAATTTTAATACACAAAGAAAGCCATTTTGGCGATACCTCGCTAGGTTTGTAAAATGTCTGTTCAAAACGCTGCAATACTTTGTTTTTATATTATAACTAATACAACAAAATAAGGTTAAACCAATAATTCTTTTAGCGTTTAATTTTTGTTTGTCAAAATAGGCTCTATTCGCTACCTGTCGTATGTAATTTTCATAATTTTCCGTTTCTGCTTCAGGCATATAAAGTTTAATATATATATCATCACACACTGACACATATTAAGAACTCTTCTTATATATTTTAAAGAAAAGGTGATACAGAACGTAAGGACTGTCTAAACATTTGAGACGCGTTTCAAATATTGCTAAACTTTCTCCAAAATTCGCATACGTTTCTAAAATCGAACTTTATTGCTCTTTTTTCTGCTTTTCTCAGCTCATTTGCTCCAAAACGCCTGCGTTGAAAATCAAAATCCTTAGGATTAAATATATTGGATGTGTAGTTGGATGTGTAATTGGATGTGTTGAGTATGATACTGGTATCTCCAAAAGTTTTTTCGTTCCTTTTAAAATTCCATGCTTTCGGAGGTCTGATATATACCGTCACTAAATAAATTTTCTGTGTCTGCAAACTCTTTTGTATTTCATTAGAAAATAAAAAAAATGCGTGCTAAGGGCAATTTAAAATCTTTCAGCCCTTCAAAGATATTTTAGCAAGCTCAAATTGACGAGTTTGACCACTGTGTTAAAAATAAAGTCAAAATTAATTATTTTATCGTACTAAGTATTGCAATGAAAATTGTTTTTTTCTGAAATAATCTTTTGTGTTTTATGCTACACAGATTATCCCAAAAAATGGAGCAATATGTTATGACAGTAATCATCTACGAAGTTTTGAAAATGCCGACACAGAATGAGTAGTATTTCCCCGCATACATCTATGGAAAAAAATTGGAATCTAAAGGAATCGGGTGGATCTAATAAACGAGAGAAACTTTATATAATTTTATAAAATGACTAATTTTAATTGCTACTTTTTCGAATTATCAAAACGAATGTTGTTCTAGAATTTAATTATTTTATATAAAAAATGAACGAAATGATTTTAAATTATCGACAATATTCACAAAATTACACTGTATGGTAATCTTGAATCCTTCGTTTAACAAAATAAGTCTTTTTTCAATTCCTACTATTAGTTCACACTCTCCCTATATTTATTGCCGAAACGTCAGTGAAGGCTTACTGTGGAGACACGAAAAGTTTTGGTTTCCGTTAGTCTGTCTGTCTGTTAGTCTGTCTGTCTGTTCCGCGATAACTGCCGCAAAAAGCATCCGATCGGCTTGAAATTCCCTGGGCATGTTGATGAGCTCCCCGGATTTAGCTGTATAGTTTTGGGTTAAATTTGATTCATTCGTTCGGAATATACAGAACATTTTATTTTGTGATATAATGCTTTCCTATGGGAAGTCAGACGATTTTCAAATTTTCATTTGTTGAAAGAAATCGCTCATATGAATAATAGATTTAAATGGTAAATTTTTGATGCTGAAATTTTTAAATAAGAGTATTAAATTATTCTTATTAGTTTGCAATTTTGTCAAAACATTTGTCAGAGCTTTTAAATTAGGTGTATAACTTATGATAGAATTTTATACATGTGTTCGAATAATATAAAACATTTTATTTTATGAATTTACTTATATTTCATTTTTTCTTTTAACCGTTGCGTAGCAACAGCATCTCATCTAAAAATATCATAAATGTGAAAGTATGTATGGTTGTTTGAAGTCAAATCAAAGCAAAAGGAATGAATTAATGAATGCCTTTGTATAGATATTTGCATATAGATTTATTTAAACGCAGAAATGAAAATAGTATTTATATACTATATAGAATAATATTTTCATTTATTTATTCAACTATTTGATTATAAATGAAAAAGTTCGTTATTTTCATACAGAATAAACTGACATTATTCTGTTAAATTTTATAAACTTTATTGTTGCCAATAAAAAAATGAATAACAATTTCTACCAAAGAGTTAATTTTAATTTGTAAGATTTTCACGTGCAAAAGAAAAATGGAATAAGCAAATAAAAAATAAAAAAAGGATATATAGGACAGGAATGGATACATATAAACATTTCACACCAAATCCCACCTAAAATAGTTTTTGTAGCAGTATTTTCCCAGCACTACGAAGAAAGATTCCTCGATTTACACGATTTTACTTGGCCTTCCTTTTCTCATTCTTTGCGATTTCATTTTCGCAATTGCGTGCATTAATTGGCACAAAATTTTACATTTTTATGACTGAGATATATGTAAGGCCATACAAATAAGAAATTCCGTATTGTCTCCTATAAAATGTGATAAAGTGTTGGTTAATCATATATGTTTTTATTAAGAGGAGCAGAGCTGCAAAGCCTCCGGCGTTCTGGATACCAGTATTTTAATACAGAAAATGTTACTTTATTTAATTGAAACATTTGCGCGACTTAAAAGAACATTTTCTCTAAGATAATAGTGATGTGCAAAAAGCTTGAGACTTGGCATGTCTGGTGGGGAGTGAAATGTTTTACTTAATGCATTTATCTCTATTTTAATGCTACGTGAACAACGTCCGTGTAACAGCTTGTAGAGTGTAAAATAAATTAAATTATTAAAATAATCCTTATTACGAAAAATGAAACAGAAAGTCCGGCTAAGGGAAATGAAATGTTAGTTAACCTTTCGTAATTTGACCTGAACATAGGTTTGCGTCAAATTTCAACGGTATTTGTAACATCACGATTTTAAATTAAATGTAGATACTATTAAAAGAAAATCACAAAAAATACTTAAAGGCGCCAAATCATGTTTATCTATTTAACGATGATGAATTATTAACTGTTAGGTTTAGAAGCCCCCCTACTTTAGGGTGATTTTAGTAAGTTAATGCTATCGAGTACATTTTTTGATATTTAGATTAGATCTTAGATATAAATATTGCAGAATGGTAATCAAAATTATTTTTTTATAAACAAAATTTATAAAGGTATTAGATTTCTAAATTAGATGTTTCAGTTTACATTTCCAAAAGTTCTTTATCCATTAGATACAGGTATTTGTGGTTAGCAGGCAAGTAAATACTGCTGTATGGATATTAGGATAACGTAAAATGCTTGACCGAATTATTGCTTATCCTTATAAATCGCAGTGTAAAAAGAAATCTAAGATATAGGGTAATCATTAACTCAATCAGTAGAAAATTACAAATGCAAAATAAATTACACAACGGGGGGTTCAGGGGGGCAGAGCCCTCCTGAAGAAATTTGCTTTATTATATAAAAATTACTAGAATAAGTAGCTCGTGAGAATTTCAGAATATCCTTACATAACAAAGTGTTTAATTTAACGCTTTTAATGTCTGAAACCATCGAAATATTTTTTTCCTTTTATAAATGTTTGTGTAATTTAAATAGTTTAAATTTTGTTTTTGTAGAAAGATTAATATTACGCAAAGTTTGATAAAAACAATGAGTTGCAGAGATGACGTTGAGGCTCTTGATCTGCAGATTTACTAGTTGCCGAAACGTCAGTGAAGGCTTACTGTGGAGACACGAAAAGTTTTGGTTTCTGTTAGTCTGTCTGTCTGTTCCGCGATAACTGCCGCAAAAAGCATCCGATCGGCTTGAAATTCACTGGGAATGTTGATGAGGTACCCGGACTTAGCTGTATAGTTTTTGGTTAAATTTGGTTCATTCGTTCGGGAAATATGGAACATTTTATTTTGCTCTATAATGCTTTTCAATGGCAAGTCAGACGATTTTCAGATTTTCATTTGTTGAAAGAAATGGCTCATATGAAAAATGGATTTAAATAGTAAATTTTTGATGCTGAAATTTTTAAATAACATTATTAAATTATTCCAATAAATTATGTCAATGTATTTGCGAGATTTTTTTAATTAGGTTTATAATATTGGGGGAAATTTTATGCATGTTTTCCAATAATATAAAGGATTTTGTTTTATCAAATTGACATAATGCATATTTCATTTTTTTCCTTTTCATTCTCTGTTGCCTAGCAACGTATTTGGTCCTAATAATATTAGTATAATTGCGTGTATAATGCTTCAGTAAAGCCAACGTCAAAACAGATGAATTAATGCATTTGTATCTTTGCATATAGAAGGATTTTAGCCCAGAAATAAAAATAGGCAATATGTCATTTATTTTATTGAAATATTTTGCTTCAAAATACAAAAGTTCATTATTTTCATGGAGAATAACGTAACATTTTCCCATAACATTTACCAATATTTCTTTAATTGTTGCCAAGAAAATCAAAACCCGGAATAATATTTTCTTTTAAACAATTTTCAATTGAAATGTTTTGTCGTGAAACAGGAAAATGAAAAATAAAATTAAGAATAGAAAAATTAATATGGCGGCATATTAAAAATAAAATGAAAACTCTCGAGTATTTCTTAATATAACAAGATGAAAAGTTTTGAGTAAGTACGCATAGCAGGTGAATTAGACGTCATTTATCGAAAACAAAGATGCTGGAATAAAAAGATCTTGGGTAAAATAAAATTAACTATTATTCACGGAGGAAAGAGATAGATGGAGATGCAGTATGCCGTAAAAACAGCTTGCAATACGATGTGCGTTATCGCTCAGATTTAAATGCCCTCATTCGGCCCAAACAAAACAAGCACGTGGAACAGGGACCAAATTCTTTGACTTCATCCGTTTTTTTTTTTTTTTTTTTTTTTTTTTTTTTAAGGACGTCGTTGTGTTGTGACGAATGTAGCGATTTTAGGGTTACATTTTTTGCGTCACTTCAAGATTTATTGTCTGTGTACGGTTAACATGAATATTTTATTTTAAATTTTAATTTTATTAATTTATAAAAAAAAATTATGCTTATCCTTATAAATCACAGCGTAAAAAAAATCTAAGATATACTATAACCATCCGCACAATCAATAAAAAATTACGAATGTAAATTTAAATAGACTACGGGGGGTTCAGGGGGGCAGAGCCCCCCTGAAGAAATGCAATTTTTGATTTAAAAAGTTACCAGAATAAGTAGCTCATCAGAATTTCAGAACATCAATGTACAACCACTTGTTTAACACTTTTAATTTCTGAAAATTTACGAAGTATCTTGTATGCTCATAAATATTTATGTAATTTGAAAACTTTAAAAAGCGATTTGTAGGAAGTTGAATATTATGCAATGAGTGTTAATAAACAATGACTTACAAAGATGATGTTGAGGCTCCTGATCTGCAGATTTACTAGTGGATAACATACATATAAGTATTACTCTGTACTGTAATAATTGCCGAAACGTCAGTGAAGGCTTACTGTGGAGACCCGAAACTTTTTGGTTTCCATCTGTTTGTTTGTTTGTTTGTTAGTTAGTTAGTCTGTCTGTCCCGCGATAACTGCCGTAAAAAGCATCCGATTAGCTTGAAATTAAGGATGTATATTGGTGAGCTCCCCGGATTTAGCTGTATAGTTTTGGGGTAAATTTGGTTAATTCGTTCGGAATATATAGAACATTTTATTTTGTGACATAATGCTTTTCTATGGGAAGTCAGACGATTTTCAAATTTTCATTTGTTGAAAGAAATCGCTCATATGAATAATAGATTTAAATGGTAAATTTTGGATGCTGAAATTTTTAAATAAGAGTATTAAATTATTCCTTTTAGTTTGCAATTTTGTCAAAACATTTGTCAGAGCTTTTAAATTAGGTGTATAACTTATGATGGAATTTTATACATGTGTTCGAATAATATAAAACATTTTATTTTATGAATTTACTTATATTTCATTTTTTTTTTCTTTTAACCAATGCGTAGCAACTATATTTCATCTAAAAATATCATAAATGTGAAAGTATGTATGATTTTTTAAGTGAAATTAAAGTTAAAAGGAATGAATTAATGAATGCCTTTGAATAGATATTTGCATATAGATTGATTTAAACGCAGAAATGAAAATAGTATTTATATACTATATAGAATAACATTTTAATTTATGTATTCAACTATTTTGATTATAAATGAAAAAGTTCGTTATTTTCATACAGAATAAACTGACATTATTCTATTAAACTTTATAAACTTTATTGTTGCCAAAAAAAAAAAAAAAAAAAAAAAAAAAAGGAATAACAATTTCTCCCAAAGAGTTAATTTTAATTTGTAAGATTTTCACGTGCAAAAGGAAAATGGAATAAGCAAATTACAAATAATAAAAAAGATAAATAGGACAGGAATGAATACATATAAGGGTCAATCCATATGAAATCATCCAGACCATGTTGCTCAATATTTTTTATTTTTTTTATTCTTTACCAGTTAATTTACTGTACTTTTAGGAGTCTAAAACAAGCATTTAAAATTTTTTAAACCTTTCGGATTTTTTTTTTTTTTTTTTTTTTTTTTTTTGGCATCCATTTTTTGTCATGTCACAAGTGGTTTTTCATGAAAATAGTACTTTACGGAAACCCTTATAACTTTTTTATTTCTAAACATATTAAAATGATTTAAAAAGTATTGTATTGAGTAAAGAATGAACTAAATTTTGATAATGGGTATTTTAATGATAATGATTAAAAAAATTGCATAAAATAAGATTAAATGTATCATTTTTACAGCGAAAAATTGATTTTTTGACATAAAAATTTTAATGGAAGAAAGTGAAACTCACCTTTACATTTTTTCCCCTGAATATATACCTTAGTGAACTAATCTCAGAAGAAATATGAAACATTTTGAGATATTCCTTTATTTATTATAATTAGTCAAATTTGGCATCTTAGCGCCAAAATGCTAAGTTTGAAGTTCAATACCTAAAAAAGGACTGGATAAAATTTTACGAAAATTTAGCAGGGTAACCTTCTTATAGATGTAAACATGCAGCAAAAATATTATGATTGATATGCATGTGGTTTTAAAAATATGAAACCTCGAAATTATCTTGAAAATCCATTTGTTTGCATATATTTCCACACCATGAAGAACTCATAATGCATAATATTACATTGCCCATTACTAATTTCTTCAAATGCCTCTTTTTAAAGTATAAATGACTTTTTTACATAAAAATAATAATATTAAAACTTAATTTATGCTCACAAATTTAATTCATTTAATTTTAAGCTAGCATTAATTGAAGGTAAGTATTAATTTTATGATTAAGAACAAATTTACAAATCATACCATGTCTTAAATTGTAAACTTCTGTTTTCAGTACTTCCAGAAGTTAAAAGAGAAATTAACTTCAAAAGAATTCATTGTTCTAGCAGATTTTGCTGAAAATTACACATTTACAATTCAAGTTGAAATCCAGAGTTACCACTGGAATAATAATCAACAGGCTACAAAACACCCATTTGTATACTATTACAAAAATGACACAAAAGTTTGTTGCAGGGATCCATGCATAATTAGCGATCATTTGGTACATGATACAATTGCAGTTCACACTTTTCAGAAACACTTAACTGACGACATCAAAAACATTGCACTTTCTGTCATTGAAAAAGTTATTTATTTTACTAATGGTTCAAACAGCCAGTATAAAAACAAAAAGAACTTTGTGAATGTATGTCATCATTTCAAGGATTTTGGGATAAAATCAGAATCTAATTTCTCCGCCTCTTCCCACGGAAAAATGCCTGTGATGGGATAGGTGGAACGACAAAGAGAGAGATAACAAGAATTTCCTTACAGCGACCATACACAAACCAAATTTTAACACCAAAAGATATATATTTGACTCCTGGTCTCAAAACATTTCTGGAGTTACTTATCTATATTTTAAGAAAAGAAGTCGAAGAAAATGAGAAAAAATTAGAAAATAGATTCCAGTTCTGCCAACGGATTCCAGAAACATGTGCATATCACCGATTTATACCGTTAGGGGAAAGTGTTATCAGATGCTTTGTAACATCCACATGTGAACAATATAATGTTCAAAATATTTCAAAAATTTGGGAAAGCTCACTATCATTCAAAGTAAATGATTATATTGCATGCATTTATGATAAAAAGTGGTTGGTTGGAAAAATGCTTGAAGAAAACAATGAACTATTTATTCATTTTTTTTCACCCATATGGACCGAAAATATCTTTTCAACTGTCCAAAAATGATACAATTTGGGTACCAGTAAGTAACGTGCTTCGGAAAGTAACTTCATTGGAACTAACTATAGTCATTGGACGCAGCTACAACATTACCGAGACACTTTGAAATGAAATCTCTCAGATATTTATTTCTATGAGTGTAAAATAAATTTAAGTATTATGTATTCTACGTAAGAAAAAATATGTATACCTTAAAAAGCAGCATTTGAAGTAATGATAATAATAAATTATGCATTAAGAGTACTTCTTGCTGTGAAAAATTGTGTAAATAAATATGATTTTCAAGCCAATTTCGAAGTTCCATATTTCTAACACTACATAAATATCACTCATAATATTTTTGCTACATGTTTACATCTATAAGAAGGTTATCCTGTAAATTTTCGTAAAATTTTATCCAGTCCTTTTTTAGGTATTGAACTTCAAACTTAGCATTTTGGCGCTGAGATGCCAACTTTGACTAATTATAGTAAAAGAAGGAATATCTCAAAATGTTTCATATTTCTTCTGAGATTAGTTCACTAAGGTATATATTCAGAAAAAAAGATGTAAAGGTGAGTTTCACTTTCTTCCATTAAAATTTTTATGTCAAAAATTCAATTTTTCACTGTAAAAATGATACATTTAATCTTATTTTATGCAATTTTTTTAATCATTATCATAAAAATACCCACTATCAAAATTTAGTTCATTGTTTACTCAATATAATAGTTTTTAAATCATTTTGATATGTTTAGAAATAAAAAAGTTATAAGGGTTTCCGTAAAGTACTATTTCCATGAAAAACCACTTGTGACATGACAAAAAATGGATGCCAAAAAAAATTCGAAAGGTTTAAAAATTTTTTAATCCTTGTTTTAGACTCCTAAAAGTATAGTAAATTAACTGGTAAAGAATAAAAAAAAAATCAAAAATATTGAGCAACATTTTTTTCTTTTTCTGGATGATTTCACATGGATTGACCCATAAACATTTCACACCAAATACCACCTAAAATAATTTTTGTAGTGGTATTTTCCGAACACTACGAAGAAAGATTCCTCGATTTACACGATTTTACTTAGCCTTCCTTTTCTCATTGGTTGCGATTTCATTTTCGCAATTGTGTATATTAATTGGCACAAAATTTTACATTTTTATGACTGAGGTATATGTAAGGCCATACAAATAAGAAATTTCGTATTGTCTCCTATAAAATTTGATAAAGTGTTGGTTAACTATATATGTTTCTATTAAGAGGAGCAGAGCTGCCAAGCCTCCGTCGTTCTGGATACCAGTATTTTAATACAAAAAATGTTACTTTATTTAATTGAAACAGTTGCGCGATTTAAAAGAACAACATTTTCTGTAAGATAATAGGGTACTTGTTAGTTATCCCGTCGACCAAATTACTGTCGCCAAATTGTAAGATAAAATGCCAATAATGGTTGCCATTAATTTTATTAATTGTAAGATAAAATGGCAATAATGGCCAACAAAACCATTAATTCGACGCTTTATTTGTATTTTTATTAATGTTATGCTAATTTAAATGTTTTTTCGTTATTTAAAATAAAAATTATGTAAATTTGGATAATGTGGCGAGTGGTTTGGCGATTTATTATAATTTGGCGAAATTGGTCGACAGGATAACTAACAAGTACCGATAATAGTGTTGTGCAAAAAGCCTGAGACTTGCAATGTCTGGTGGGGAGTGAAATGTTTTATTTAATGCATTTATCTCTATTTTAATGCTACGTGAACAACGTCCCGTGTAACAGCTTGTAGAGTGTAAAATAAATTAAATTATTAAAATAATCCCTATTACGAAAAAGGAAACAAAATGCTCGGCTAAGGGAAATAAAAGGTTAGTTAACCTTTCGTAATTTGACCTAAACACAGGTGTGCGTCAAATTTCAACGGTGTTTGTAACATCACGATTTTAAATTAAATGTGGGTACTATTAAAAGACTATCACAAAAAATACTTAACGGCGCCAAATCACGTTTATATATTTAGTCAATTGGAAGTGGACACGATGATGAATTATTAACCGTTAGGTTTAGAAGTCCCCCTACTTTAGGGTGATTTTAGAAAGTAAATGCTATCGAGTACATTTTTAGATATTTAGAGTAGATTTTAGATATAAATATTGCAGAATGGTAATCAAAATTATTTTTTGGAAACAAAAATTGTAAAGGTATTAGATTTCTAAATTATATGTCTCAGTTTACATTTCCAAAAGTTCTTTATCCATTAGATACAGGTGTTTGTGGTTAGCAGGCAAGTAAATACTGCTGTATGGATGTTAGGATAACGTAAAATGCTTGACCAAATTGTTGCTTATCCTTATAAATCGCAGTATAAAAATGAATCTAAGATATAGGATAATCATTAACTCAATCAATAGAAAATTACAAATGCAAAATAAATTACACAACGGGTGGTTCAGGGGGGCGCCCCCCTGAAGAAATTTGCTTTATTATATAAAAATTACTAGAATAAGTAGCTCGTGAGAATTTCAGAATATCATTACATAACAACGTGTTTAATTTAACGCTTCTAATGTCTGAAATCATCGAAATATTTTTTTTTCCCTTTTATAAATGTTTGTGTAATTTAAAAAGTTTAAGAAAATAATTAAAAATTAATAAATTTAATTTAAAAAGTTTTTAAAGTAAAAGATAAATATTACGCAAAGTTTGCTAAAAACAATAAGTTGCAGAGATGACGTTGAGGCTCTTGATCTGCAGATTTACTAGTTTATTTATATATTTATTTATTTATATATTTATCTTGTTCAAATTTTCAATCGTTAATAAAATACTCATTATTCATCCTATCAAGTTGAAATAAATTTTTTTGAACTTTTACTGGATGACAATTGATGTTAATACTGTTTTTTCAAATATTAATTAATTAATTAAATTTTAATTAATTAATTTTAGTTTTGCATGGGAAACAAAATGGCGGCCATTGGTTATTGAAGATCAATGAAAGTACTTTCAATAAGGGGTTACCATAGGGGGACCCTGTTCTGTCGCCAAATACCGCCAAGTTTGTCGCCAACTTGGCGATATATCGCCAAATTTGGCGGCCAAAGTAAGTCTCCAAAAGTGACGCCAACTTGGCGATATTTCTAATATTTCGCCAAATTCCCATAGAATTCCATTGTAAACCTACTTGCTTATAGAAAATCAACAGATTGAGATATTTTAATGGAACAAAATCTAATATTAGCTTAAGGGATTATATTACATTTTTCTTTGATGACCTAAGTAGAAATTGACTTTAAAAACAAACTTTTTATATTACTTGTTGTTATTTAGCAACGTAATTTTCTTTCTGATTGTTAGCTTGTTTTCGAAACAGACTGAGAAAACCACAAATAGTCCAGTGAAATTGTCAGAAAATAGGGCCGATAGATGCAAAAATTCTGCTAGAAGATTTTATGTTTTTAAAGTGTTTATGGGGATGCTAATAACAGGAATTAATTGTTTTCCAACAAAATATCTCGAAAATAACTTCGTAGAGCCAAAAAAACGCGAAATTTTCGGATGTTTTTCAGTTTTTGTCCTATAACTCGAAAATTATTAAATTTTGGTGTACCATACTTAATTACAAAAAGAAAGATAATCAAATTCTCTACAAATTTCATAATAAAAATGTTTTCCTATGCACAATACTAAGCGCGCTACGGCTTTTTGAACTGACGAGTAAGGAGTGACGAGATAATTAAGGAGGAAAATTTTCAAGAAGGGTAGGTAGAAGGTAGGGTTGCCAAATTGTACGTTTTTCTCGTAAGTTGTACGATTTTTAGTGCTTTTCATGTCTATAGCGCTTTTCAGGTATTAAGTGAACGTTTAAATGTGCCCGTATGACGATTTCTTCCGTTTTTCTACCACATCTTACTTTTGATAGTTTAGAAAGAAATCTTTTCTAGTTTGCTTTAAAATTTACCCTTTTGCCAAAAATAAGTTATACACATGCACATCCAATGTAAAAATTGCTTGTTTCAGATAGGTAATACAAAAATCTCGGGAAAGTTGTGTAATATTAATGGTGCATTTGCTGTAGTATTAGATCATGTGAACCTGGCCTTATTATAGATTATAAATATACACATTATGAAATTTTTAATTTAGTATAACTGTATCGTAAGTTTAGATATTTTATTTGATGTATTATCACCCATTATGCTTACCCCCTAATCGTCGAGTCCAGGGCAATTTCTCTGTGAACACATCGGGCGCGACGATCACAGGGTTAAATAAAAATATTTATTTTTGTAGGATGTCCATTGCTAAAATTTTCATGATCATCATTGAATTGTAGGATGGTCTGATTTATCTTTATTCTTACAATTCAATTAATTTTTTCATTCATAATGGGATATGACTGCAAAATTAGTTTAAAAAGTTAACAGAATAATATCTACCCTATATATATAAAATCCTAATGAAACGAATTTATGAAACGAATATATGAAACGCCTGAAATGTATCGATTCTTTGAATCGACTGATTAAATAACTGAATTTGTTTCACGGCGATTTCTCCTAAAATATGGAATACTTTGCGATGAAATTGACACCAAAAATCCGTGTTGATCCACAGATCTCAAAACTGGTATTAGAATTTTTAAATTTGAAGCAGTTTTCGAAATATTAATTTTTTTTCTAATTTTAAATACATTTCTTCCAACGATGGCAACTCAAATTTTAATCATAACAGAAATTTTTTTTCATAATTCAGAAAAGGTTATTATTTTAAATTAATTTGGCGACAGTTGAGCCTCCTTTAAATCAAGAACAAGGAACTAAGAACAAGGCTTTTTTTTTTTTTTTCGTTATCATTTTATTAAATACAAAACTTTCATTTAAAAATGAAACATTTAAATTGATGGCTTTCACTTCTTAAAAAAAAAAAAAAAAAAAAAAAAAAAAAAAAAAAAAAAAAATATATATATATATATATATATATATATATATATATATATTAGACACAGATGTCATATACGCACCGGGGTACCTAATTGTTTCACAAATGGCATTATTTTGATAGACATGGTAACCCGGCTATGGTTGTTTATTTAATAATAAATGTATGTTTACTGTTGTTTCTTTTTTAAATTTATATAAATTATTTTGTTCTATAGTAATTAATTATTTTTTTGCTATTTCCTTTTGAAAATAATAGAAAATAATTAAAAAATACGGTACAATGTAGTAGTTATTCCGTCACCCAATTTCGCAAATTATATAAATTGCCAAACCACTCGGCAAATTGTACAGATTGACAAAATTTTTATTTTAAATAACGAAAGAACAAATAAATTAGTATAACATTAATAAATATAAAAATAAAACGTCAAAATAAAAATCACTTGAAGACGTAAACACGTGAAGTGGATTTTTAGCAAACGAGTATTTATTTAGTACATATTTAATTAATACTACTAAGTACCATAATCTGTCCTTTTATTTTGTCAATAATAAACTGAAGTTCAGTATTTGCTCAAATAAAATAATGCTTTTGTATTATTTGTGAGTTAGAACTTATTTCATTCAAAAAGCGTTTTATCCAATTGTCAAACAATCAAACCATGTTTCCTCCTCTGAATTTGGTCAAAACGTGATTTCTCCAAACATTAAATGCATTTTATTAATTTGTTTTAGGTTTAATATCTCATGTATGCTTCCAGTTCTTTCTAATAATCAATAATAAAAATACACGGTAAAATTTAGAATTAAATACAAGTTATTTTCTAATTTATCAGTTTTTTGTGTTTTTTAAAACTTTGTATCTAAAGGAAAAAGCATGGTTTGAATGTTTTCTCCACATTTGATGAAAGAATACTGCTTTTGTTTGCCCCCTCCCCCCCGTTCTACGATGTCACGTGACATATAGGAGGATTATTGAAATTAAAAGACACCCGCGTCCAACGCCTCGTCAAATTACTTCCTAATTTTAATGCTGAGAACAATTTTAAATAGGCCGGATAGTATAGAGGACCGATAGTCAGCTAGACGGGAGTCGGGAGTTTTTTTGTAGTTATAATCGAGTTGAGTAATAGGGTGGGCCGAAAAAACTTTTTTTCTCTTTTTGATTCGCTATACCGCGGAAAACTTGTGTCTAGGGTAGCTTAGTAAAATGCAGTAACAAAATAAATAAATTTTTACGTTTGGCGGTAGCGCATCGGCCCTAAAATTTGGGAATAATCACGATTTTGATAATTTTTCTAATAAATGGAAATAAATCAAATAACTTCTATAACAAGCAGTTATATACATATTTTAGTACAAAAGAGTATAGGAATGATAAATAAATGATACAATAAATACATTTTGCAACACATTGGCAGCGGATTATGTTTTAAAAAAAGGCATTTTTTTTAAAATGACAAATTTTCATTGAAATAAAAACTTCTTTTCTGATTGTACTATTACCTGATCTGATTACCTTTATCTGATTGTACCTGGGTGTAATTTCACTTTGTAATTAAATATAGTCCTTTACTTTTCTTTACTATCTTTTGGAAGTTTGAAATAAGATTTGCTTGAAAAACTAGGCACTAAAGATCTCGAGAAAAGTGTCGTTCTTATAAAAACATCTCTGGACCCAAAAACATTTTTATAATGCCTCGGTTACCAGCTTCACGCACCGTTCTACTGTTTCGGATTGACATGGGAATTGGTCAAATTTCCACTGGGCCGCTGTTTTACTGATTCGACCTTAGAGCAAATCTCTTCGCTTGTGGCTCTTCTCAGAAAAATGTGGTGGTGAAAGTGTTGTAGAGTTACAGTGAATCATTTTGATGTAGTCTGTAGCTAGAAAAAGGATTTTGGATGTTTGAAAAAACCTGATTGACTTTCTTTTAGAAGCTAAGTTTCTAGCCTTTATAATTCTTCTGTAACATAACTCTCGTATATGATCCCTTTTACCTACTCAAAATACTCTTGCTTTATATACTCAAAAGCAAATATTCTGGATTGGCAAAAAATGCGTTTCTCTGAATTACTGGTTCAATGACCTTCAGCAAGTTTTCAGAGATGAATTTTGACGATTTTATAATTTCAATACATGCTCCGGCCCATTTACATTTTTTTTATACTTAACCATACAGGTACACAAGACTTTAGGAGAAAAGAAACTATAATCCTGTGTTCGTCTGTTGGATTTTCAATACTTAAATACAGCTGGAGAATTCTGTTCTCCGTCGTTACTCACCTTGAGTGGAAAGTGTGCCAGGCTCAGAACAGATAAATCTTAAGGACAGCTGCCTGCTTTTATAGTACAAATAATGTCCAGTAGGTACTGCTGATCTTTGCTTGAATTTTGCCGGTCAGTTCTGAAAATTCACACTCAATATTGGTAAATTTACCACTCGAAGTTTCTCACATTTCCTGAGCTGCGAGCCAATCGTACTAGTAATTTTGGCCCAGTCGTTTCACCATCTAAAGTTTGAAACAACTGCCGGAATGGCAACTCATTGAAATGTAAGAGGCATACACCACCACCTTTCCCCACTGTAGTGGTCTTTTAACTTCTTCTTCAATGTGCATAACACCGGTTTTCCACACCGTATAAGTAACAGTGCCATCACATCCAATCACCTTTTTTTGTTTCCTTTACGTCCACACTTCCAATTTTACCAATACCATGCATTCTTTAAAAGTACAAGAATTTTAGTTCACTGATGGGTATATTTTTTGCTTTTTCACAGTTACAAATAATAGAGACAGGGCACTCACAAACCTCAGGGACCATTTTACAATTGCAGTCTAATGTCATTTTAACTGACACGCAGATACATCAAACAGTAATAAAGATTTTTTTTAAAATCTTCAACTCTCTTTTTCAACTTTTACCTTCCCTTATCACGCTTAAAGGACTTCATAAGATTACGATAACTGTCATGCTATGCATTTGTTAACTGAACAATTCGGTAAGGCATTACTGTCAGTATTGAAGCTTTATCAAACATTGATTTAACTTTTGGCGTCACAATAATAGAAACGTGAGAAAAATTAACTGACTTGTTGTTTGATTTCAAGGGTAAGTTGTAATTTTCATGGAAGCAACACTTGAGAACGTCTTCATAAGTTGGAAGTTAATTCACCGGTAACTCTTTTGGGTGGCGAAATAACGGGCAGTTAAAGTCACTGCGAGTAATTTCTTTGGAAACAGCCGTAACACAGCGATCGGTTCACTTATTAAGCGGTCATTATTTAAATCAGTCTTTAAGAAACGCGATGGATACACACAAGAAGAACACACTGCTAATCATTGCCGCAAAATTCTAGTGATCAACTCACAGGAACCATTGTGTCATAAAGCACACGCTTGCGTATCGCACAGTGCATTGTAATGCGTCAGTACAAGTAGTATTGACGGGCTCCAATTCGCAGCAGGGCTCGTCGCGCTGGACTGCTACCAGAGTAGAAGGACTCATAATACAGCTTGAATGCGTCAATTTAAGGATATTTTAATTGCTTTGCGCTACCCTAAATAGAGAATTTTTTTATTATTATAATGTGCTTTTTTATCTTTCTTTTAAAGCTTTTTCACCATGGCAGTTTTTTAACTTTTTCGTTTATAGCTTTAAAAAATCGAAAGAAAACTACTGCTTTTTCAATAAATTTCAAATATTCAAATGCGCTGCGCTACCGCCAAACGTAAAAAATTATTAAATTTGTTTTTGCATTTTACTAAGCTACCATAAAGCCAAGTTATCTGCGGTATAGCGAATCAAAAAACAAAACAAAAAAGTTTTTTCTGCCCACCGTATTGAGTAACCTGCTATTTTGGACGTTAGTGTTAGATAACAAAGCAGAATTTTCACTCAATAACTTAGGCAGTTTCAAGAATTTAATTACAACTGAATCATAGCTCAAGCAATAAGAGATTTTTGCTTCATCGTGACACGTTTGTGACACAAAACTTATAATCAGCTAAGTGTTTACATTCCGCATTCTAAAAAACATCCAATTTCGTAGAGCATTACAAAATAAGTTTTTCAATAATATAGGGTGTACATAAATGAATATCCCAACTTTACAGGGCTAGGTACTAACAGGTACAACCTTGTTGTTCATCAAAAATCCAAAACTAAAGTTGAAAGTTTAAATTGAATACAGTTGTAAGTGTTAAGTGTGAACCCCTCCAGAAACACGAATGATATCGATGTAGTACGATAGCTCATCCAACAGTTTTCTCAGCATTCATTTTTGTGGGGACTCATCAAAGATCAGGTATATGTTCCAGAGATACCAACTGACGATGACAAACTTAAGACACGCATATTTGGAGAAATTCAAAGAGTCACACCGGACATGCTGAAGAAAGTATGGTGCAGTCGTGGAAAAAAAAGTAAACACCCTCACTAACTCCTCAATAAAGTATGGTAGAAGAAAGTTACTGTTACCGAACGATTGTAAATAAAGTCTACTTTTAAGTAATGTACATAAAACTTGCTTAAAGGGCCATATACATATTAATATGAACCATAACTTTGTTTTTTTCAAAAGCAGTACACAATTCTGACAGCATAAATGAACCTTACACCCTTCAATTAGCCTAGAAACAAATTTTTATGCGATTCAAGGCACCTTAAGATCCACTCAAGGTGTCAATGAAGCCTATTAGATTACAGGACAGCAGAATAAATTTCAAAATATCTAGTCACTTCTATCATAGACGGCCTCTTGAACCATCATTTTGCCGTTTTTTAAACATAATTTGAAAACTACTTGCAAGAAAAATGTGAAATTTTGGATTTTCATAAAGCAGGACTTAATAAATCTAAATCCATCAAAGCAATTGTACGTTGCGATTCATATTTTTTTCGAATATTAATTTCATAATTCATAATTCATATCATAAAATTATAAAAATTGCAAATTCAGCGTATTTATGTTTGTGTATATTAGTATTATTGCTACAAAAAAATTAGCACATTAGGAGAATAATTTCAGGAGATATAAATAAAAATATGAAAATGTAATTTAACATTAGAAGCACTAAATTTTGAATGTTTATAATACAAAAACTTATCATTCAAATGACTGGAAATTTGGTGTCTAGGCATAGTTTGAACCGAAGATTTGAAATATCTCGTTAAAATTGGGTATTGCCACTGAAAAAAATTAAAGTTTGGATTCGTTTTAATATGTAGATGCCCCCCCCCCTAAGAAAATTTTATATACATCATTTAAAAGTAGACTTTATTTCCAATCGTTCGGTACCAGTAACTTTTGTCTACGATAATTTGTTGAGGAGTTAATAGGGGGTGTTTACATTTTTTTTTCCACGACTGTACATTGAGTTATCGTATTGCCTCGATGTCGCTCGTGCTTCAGGAGGGGCTCACATTGAACACTTATAACTGTGTTAAATTTACACTTTCAACTGTTATTTTGGGTTTCCAATGAACAACAAGATTGTACATTTTTTGTTTTCTTTTAATAGTCCTGTAAATTTGAAATATTCATTCATGTACATCCTGTATTTTTTTTTTCTTTTTAAGACGTCTTTTGTGTAGGTGCCAAGTCCCACTAATCCTTCGTAATATATGTGTTAATTTGACCGAGGTTTAATATGCTTCGAACTAGAACTATTTTTAAGAAATGAAATGAAATAATTTTCGCGTAGAACTCCGAAATAAAAAAAAGTGAAGATTCATCAATTATATGTTCTGGTTCCAAACGTGTTTAATCTGTTATCTGATCAAATTAATCCACATGTTACAGATGATAGTGGGAGTTTGGCTCTATGCTTCTGTATTGTGTAATGCTTTCAGATGTACAATGTTTTTTTGCATTTTTAGATTGGATTTTTAAATAAATTATAAGGAGGTTTCTGTTCTGTCATACTTATGAAGCATTCAAGGAGCAAATTATCTTTACGACGTGCTTATGTGATTTTAGATTATTTTTAATATTTAAAAAAAATGCATTTACTTTTGTGATAATTAAGTACGAATGAATATATCAAGCATTTGTGTATTTAATCAAATTGAGAGAAGCAATGAACAGTGATTATCATGAGATATAACAATAATACGTGCATACTGAAATAAAAGTTAACATAATGAACACTATTAAAAGTATTTTATTACGCTACACTTACTTCGTTATTTAGGTCTTTTATTTCAGCAAACAAAAATTAAGTTCCGTTTAGTATATCTTGCATCAGTTTTTTCTGTGAGGTACTGTTATATAAACCGGATGTTTTGAGATATTTCCAAATATTTCCTCACAAATTTATCTTTTAACATATTTTCTGTCTGAGGTTTTCCGACTAGGGATTTCCGAAGTTATTAAATAAATCGCATGTCTTTATCTAACTACTCCATACTTTATGACGAGGTTCCATTACATCGAAAGTGGACCGAAAGCAACGGGGAGGTCCATTTATTTTATGGTAAATTACAGTAAATAAAGATTTATTTGTTACAATAACATTTCATATAATTTAAGGGGAGCTGTATTTTAATTCTTCTAAGGATTACTCAATGATTCCATAATACGGAAAATGCAATATTCATTTACAATTTACAATTTTTGAATGTGGGTGAATAGGTAACATCATAGATTGCCAATATTATACAAATAATAAATAGTTATAAAATTTTAAAGGTTCGCCAAAGGTTTTCCTAATATACATTTATCTATATTAGAAGAATTTAAGGAGTCTTTTACCTTTTAAACGCGAAGAAAATCAACAAAAACATTCAAAGTTTGAATTAGCATATCTTCAAAATCTATTTATGTATAAGCTTGAAATTTTAAGTATTGTGTACACATATTTAATATTCTTTGCTTTTTAATATTCTACAATTAGAAACTGACTACACTTTTAAAGAATTTGTGTATTATCTAAATTAAAATAGCTATTTTTCTACTTCCTAATTCCTTGCGCGTATGATATCTTCAAAGTTTATGTCTGGATTGTTATGAAATTTGGTAACTATATTAACCCATTTATGCCTAGCGTCCCATTTTTGGGACGTTTCAAATTTTAATGCATTTGTATAATTTTCTTCTTCTTTATAACATGCAAAATGCATGAAATCATTATTTATAAATGTCTTTATCTATAACCGAGAGATGACAGCAGAAGGTGGATATTTATTTGCTTAAATTAAGGCTGTTTTCGGTACTAGGGGCTCGGCCCCCTACGAGCTACGCTCGCCAACCCCCGTCCAGACACCGTAGACTCTAAATGCACGCTAATTTGATCGGCTTTAAAAAGATTTCGAAAGATTGAATTATAATTTAAAAAACAGTGGCGATCTCTCTATAAACGGATTTCTATTCATTTCTCTTTGATTGGGGAATTTTAACGCCAAATCCTTTGAGGTACTACTTGATTATCCCGTCGACCAATTTCGCCAAATTATACAAATCGCCAAATTATACAAATTGACATAATTTTTATTTTAAATAACTAAAAAACAAATAAATTAGTACAACATTAATAAAAATACAAATAAAACGTCGAAATAAAAATAACTTGATGACGTAGACACGTGTAACAACA
Organism: Maratus speciosus; assembly: GCA_963932465.1. Lineage (NCBI taxonomy): Eukaryota > Metazoa > Arthropoda > Arachnida > Araneae > Salticidae > Maratus > Maratus speciosus. The sequence continues at coordinate 62,477,164 of OZ010788.1, forward strand.
TTTCAAAATAAGCTAATATAAAAGGAATTAAGTAAACAGAGTCTTTGTCTCCTGGTATTTTTTAAAAAACTGAAAAGAAAGTTCTTTTAAATGAGACATTTTAAATTAATCGTTTTTAATCTGACGTAATTTTGACCAAACTATTCTTTCTCTTTTTAATATTCACGTGAAAATACTTGTGTTAGAAATAAAATATTATTTGCGCTTTCCTAACAAAAATAGTTGAAAATATCCTCTTAAAATATCAAATAAATATCTAGCGCAATTTCTAAATTTAAACCGTTTTGCAATATTATTTTGTGCTCATTTTATGAAATAACTGTAATGTGACGTAAATATGAAGTAATTTCTCCTATTTAAGACTTCTAACGCATGTTAATAAATTTATTGTTTTACAAATTCCTTTCTCTCTTAAAATTCATGTGTAATTATAGTTTTTATGACGTAATTTTTAATAAGTTCCTGCTTTTTGTACATAATTATTTAATTCTAATTCCAAATGTTTTTTTCTGTTTATAATAGTCACGTGTAAATAAATTTTTAATTTATTTACACGTATAAATATATATATATATATATATATATATATTTTTTTTTTTTTTTTTGAAGCAAACATTATTGTTTCCGCTGTTTATACAGTTGGCAACAGTTTAAATTAATATCACTTTCTAAAATCTGTTAAAAAATATCTCTAGAAATGCTGAAAATCTGAATTTAAAATAGAAATAAAACCTCAAAAAATTAGTCAAAATAAAAAAAATTAATGCAATCTGCACTCCGGCAAATTCTAACGCATAAAATGATCTAAAAATGATTAAATTCCTATGAACAGTTTTTGCTCCTATAAAACTTTTTTAGTGGACCGATTTTGTCCAACTTTAGCATTAAATATCTCTTAAAATAATTCTTTGATCTGAAAACTGTCTGCATCAGCGTGTTTATCAAACATTTCTGTATAATACTACCGATTTTCATATTTTTGTATGCATTACTTTTCTTAATATTAACGAAGAAAGACCTCCGGTCACAAAAAATTCAAAACCGGCGGCGGTGACAGCGGTAGTTACTTTTTTTTTAGAATAGAGAGATTTATAAATTTTAAATTTTTCAAGAGGGCGAAATGTAAAAAGTAAGTTTATTTGTATTTTTTCTATTATGGACCCAAAATCGCAAGTTATAATCTTAGCTTGTGGACTTTTTTGGAATACGTATTTTTTTAAAATTGCGAAATTAAATGTTCATGCCTATTTTTTATGCATTTTTGTAATGAACAAAATATAGGGTTCTAGGCAAAAATGGGCACACATTTTTGTTAGAAATTTAGGAGAGAGTTATTTATGCAATCTCCTTTCGAAGATATTTATGAAATAAATTGTTATTAAGTCTGCAATACGATTATTCTTATTTTATTATTAATAATAGTCATAATGTTATTCAAAGAAATAAATATATTTTTTTGTAGTTCATTAAATTACTAATTATAGTACATAATATACAATTTAAAAACATTTTAAATATAAATATAGGCAAAATATATAATTATGCATATTATTCTACTAGAAATACTCATATTTAGTTCTTTTACATTTTATCAAATAAATACAAGAAAAAATTAAGCTTAATTTTTTTTAGCATTTTTCCAGTTCATTTTGCAACATTTTAAAGTGATTTTACCAAAAAAATTGAGAAAACAAAAATTCAGGTACAAATGGGTTAATAAAAGAAGCTTTTGCTCTGCCTGTGTGTGTATGTGTGTCTGTGGTGGTTAGAGAAATCTAGTGAACGCTCAAGTCTGTAAATTTGTGTACGGATAGATAGACCAATACGTCTCCTGATGCACCTGAGATCAATATTTTTAATTTTAAATGTTAGCGGAGATATTAAATCACAATCACAACGAACACTCATCAAAACTCACATCTTTTGTTTCAGCCTATTGCGCATTCCGAAATTCCAATTTACACAGCTGAAAGTAACAAAAAAAAACGGAACCCAGGGATTTTTGAAGGGTTTTCGTAGTTTATTTTTAACCTCTTTCGGTCAAACACTTTAGTAAAATTAAAACGGAAAACGTTCGTTCTTTCATTCAAAAACGTTCGTTTTCGCAGGTTTTTTTGTTCTCCCATACCGTACCCAATTTTGCAAGTACTGATCAAAATAATCCGGATAGAAAGTATACACGGTAATATCGTTTTTCAAAAATACGAATATTAGCATCTCTCTATTCTAAAAAAAAAGTAACTCACGCTGTCACCGCCGCCGCCGGTTTTGGATTTTTTGTGACCGGAGGTCTTTCTCCGTTACTATTAAGAAAAATATTGCATACAAAAATATGAAAATTGGCGGTTTTATAGAGAAATGTTTGATAAACACGCTGATGCAGACAGTTTTCAAATCGAAGAATTATTTCAAAAGATATTTATGCTAAAGTTGGACAAAATCGTTCCAATAAAAAAGTTTTATAGGAGCAAAAACTATACATGGGAATTGATTCATTTTTAAATCATTTTATACGTCAGAATTTCCCGCTGTGCAGATTGCATTTATTTTTTTAATTTGACGCATTTTTTAAGGTTTTATTTGTATATTAAATTCAAATTTTCATCATTTCGAGAGATATTTTTTACTTAATTTAGATAATGTTCTTAATTCAAACTGTTGCCAACTGTATAAACAATGCAAACAATAACGTTTGCTTCAAATTAAAAATTTATTTACACATGACTATTATAAACAGAAAAAAAAACTTTCAAATTAGAATTAAATAATTACTTATAAAAAGCAGGAACTTATTGAAAATTACTTCATAAAAACTATATTTACACGTGAATTTTAAAAGAGAAAGGACATTGTAAAATAATAAATTCATTAACATGCGTTGGAAGTCTTAAATCGGAGACATTACGTCACATTATACTTATTACGTAAAATGAATAAAAAATAATTATAAAATGAAAATGTAATATATAAAATTAATAAAATGAACAAAAAACAGTTTAAATTTCAAAATTGTGCGAGACATTTATTTGATATTTTGAGATGATCTTTTCAACTGTTTTTGTTAGGACAGCGTAAATAATATTTCATTTCTAACAAAAGTATTTTCACGTGAATATTAAAAAGAGAAAGAAAAGTTTGGTGAAAATTACGTCAGATTAAAAACGATACATTTAAAATGTCTTATTTAAAAGAACTTTCTTTTCGCTTTGTTAAAAAATACCGGGAGACAAAGACTCTGTTTACTTAATTCCTTTTATATTAGCTTATTTTGAAATGTTTAACTGATTTTATTTAATCAAAGACGAAAGCAGCCATTGTATCTTTTAACAGCAGTTCATTTTTCCTTAAAATTGCCCAATCAAAGAAAAATGAATAGAAACCCGTTTATAGGGAGATCGCCACTGTTTTTTAAATTATAATCCAATCTTCCAAAATCTTTTTAAAGCCGATCAAATTAGCGTGCTTTTAGAGACTGCGGTGTCTGAACGGGGGTTGGTAAGCTTCGCTCGTAGGGGGCCGAGCCCCTTAGTTAAAAAAAAATCGCAATCTCAGGTCACTTTGCACGTTACGGGGGCGATCTTTAGTTCTATGTTAAAAGTGACTAAACTGCATTTCGTCACAATCTTTTCAAAGCATCTCTGAAGATCAGATTTACATCACCTACAACACTTACAAAACGTTTGGGCTAAAAGAAGTATTTTTTATAAAATAAAATGCGCAAAAAATTTCGACAAAACACTAAAATTGGATGTGTTTAGGCTCGTTCTGCTCACCTTCGGCTTAACTTTTCAGTACTAAATATGTATATTTTTTCACGACAATTTAAATAAGTCTCAAATACATTCATATTTATAACCCATTAAATTTTCAGACAATTTGTGCGATATGAGAGCATTTTTTTTATGCTAACGGAATGGAGATGAAAACAAAAAAGGAAAGCAAGAAAAAGACGTATTTGAACAAGATATATTCATCTAGATATGAATATTTTTTCACAACTTTTTCTTACGAGGTGCATAACCCTCATATTTGGAACCCCTAAAAATTACGAAAAATTTTTAAAACAAGAACTATTTTTTTTTAGCCACTGAAATAGGCAAGTGAACAAAAAGTTTTCTTACGAGCCATTTTGCTACTAGATATCAATATTGTTTTTGTTTGTTTGTTTGTTTGTTTGTTTGTTTTTCACACGTTATGAAAGTATTATGCTTTCAGCTCCTAAATATTTCAGAGTTTGTGCAATAAGGCAATTTTTTAAGCATTTAAAATTCCGAAGACCCCTCCCCCATCTCTCTCCATATTTCGACATATTTCAAAATTTCACATCAACTCCGAGAAACAACAATAGAAAATACAAATTAGCGTGCATTTTCAATTTTACTTCCAACACAGCAAGATTCAAAAAACAAGAAAATTAACGCTTTGAAAAAAATTTGTTCTCTGGAGTCAGTCTTCGCTTTTCGCTCGCGTTTGCACGTAAAATTAACGCTATACAAATCTTCATTAAAAAAATACACTTAATTTTACACAATAGCCCTGAAATTTTAATACTATAAAGTACCTTTTAGCTAATTACCGAATATTTATTTGGTTCAGTTATAATCGGATTTAGGGTTAAAATACCATGTTTGAAAATTAAATAATTTCACCTAGGATTTCGAGATGAAAAATAAAAATAAATAAATACTTACGCGTAAAACCCGATAAATATCCATACATTTAAATTTCTAATTAACAATATTGTAACACAAAAATTACACTCAGTCGTCAAAAAAATATTTATAACTCATAAATTTTGTTCAGAAATTATAACATTTGGAGGAAAATAATCGGTCTGCATTTAAACTATTTTCCCATTTATTCCACCCTAAAAAAAGAAAGAATGAATGAATGGAAATGAAAAATAACAGAAATAAAACACTGTTTTTTACAACTACATATTACTATCTCGGGACGAAAATAATACATAGGTTTTCAAATGAATGAATTTAAACATTGAATTGCCCTACCCCTTTCAAGTTGTAGCACTTCGAGCCCTTTTGCCGTTCAATATAAATATTAAAAATAATAATAACGATTTTTCACATAGTCAGTGGACACGTATTTTATATAACATATATAATTCTTTAAGTATTTGGACAACTATAGCTTTGGAAAATAATTATATCTTTGTGAAATGTAAAAGAAAAGTAACATTGTTTAATTAAAGGGAAAATCCTGGTACTCAAATGGAAAAGTCTTTTTACGCCCACTTTTACCACTAAATGTGACAGTTTTTCCTGATTTTTTATTTAAAAATATAAATTCAGACAAAATCGAGTTAAACATATTTTTTCACGGAAGTTTAAAGAATACTTGGGTACATTTATATTTAAAATCGATTGAAATTTCGGAATTTGAACGATAAACTATTTTCTTTTCCTATATTAAAGAACCCGAAAGTGAAAACAAACCAAAAATAAAAATAAGTAAAAGCTAGAAGAAAATATAACATTTTACAACTAGATAAATATATTTTCACCAAGCTTTTGCATGGACGCAGAAACCTTTACATATATAACCTATCAACAATTTGAGTTCGAACAAAAAAAAAAAAAAAAAAAAAAAAAAAACTATTTCTATTTAAGTTTGAAATGCCCCTACTTAAAAAATAAATAAATAAAATGTCTTCATACGAACACTTTTACTGCTAACTATCAATACGTTTTCGGGATTTTTTAATTTAAAAAAATAAATTCAAGCAAAATCGAGTTAAAGGTATAAAATCATAGAAATTTGAGGTTCGTTTAAGGTATCACTTGCCTAGGCTGTGCCGGGTGGATTAGCTAGTATATAATAAGCACATATGTGTTTTTAAAATGGTATCTTTGACGTATTCACAGATTTTTGGTTATGTCGATTTTTATTCATTAAATAATGTAAAGTTATGGATTTTTTTACATTGTTAATGAAATAAGTTTGACGTAAGAGAAGATCAATTTAAACACACTTATTATAATTACGCATAAGGAATGTGTCAATAAAAAAACAGCACAAATTATTACGCAAATGGGTTTACGTCAAACGCAAACTTACAGATATTCAGTGTTTTTATGACTAAATCGGTATGTTGAATTTTTGAACAGTTTATCTGAGTTTTTATTAAATAATAATAATAAAAAAAAACTCATGCATAATATCAGAATTTTAATACGAAAACTGGAATATGAAAGGATATTTACATCTTATAAATACATAAGAAAAAAATTTTTTAAGATGTATATTTAAAATTATGAATATTTGAGTATATTTTTGAAATAAAGCAAGATTAAAAAAATATATATAAATATATTTAAATATTAGGAAGTTTTGTTTGTATAATTTGAAGTGAAATATTAATTTATGTTACATTAAGATTTTTAAGTTTTAATAATCTAATGGCCAAATTAGTGTAAAATTACTATTTAGAAATAAATTTAAAATCTTTTTCTCGCTAAGGGACGTGATTAGCTTAAAAGAAAGTTGGGTTGAATCTATACTATTTACTTTTTAAATACTGTAATGCGGCCATATGAGAAAATATAAAAAAAATCCATTTGAAACTTCCATGCGCTACTAGCGCAAAAAATCTAACGCGGATTTTTTTTTTTTTTTTTTACTTAAAACATTTGTCTGAGACAAAAGCTTATTCTGGAGATTTTTTTAATAAAATAGATAAAAAATCAATTGTTTTAAATTTATTTACCCCATTTCCGGCAGGGACACTACAAACACAAAAGAAATTTGTGCTGTTTCTGTGCTACCTATTTTTTAGGTTCAGTATGGCTGTCATACATTGAAACATGAAAACACTATTATATGTCATACATGAAAACACTATTATTTGAATTTGGTAAATATATTTTCGCTAGTAAGCATTGTCCTTGTAAAATAAAGTTGAATTTAAATTACCACATCAAACTTCAATTTGGAGTATATAAATAATATACACAAAAAAACTAAAACTTTATTTATATATAAAGTTAAAAACGGCGAAAGCTTATTCTGAAAATTTCAGCGAAATTTTTTCGAGGAAAGTCAGTTTAAAATGCGTTCGGAAAGTCAGCGAAGCATCATAAGTTATGTAAAGGTCTCCGAAAATAGATCTTCCTATAGTAACTGGCTTAGACAAAGTAATGAAAAAGAGAAAATTATTACAGGAAATTATAATATCTGTAAACATATATGGCGTATTTTAAAAGAATACACATGCATGATTTTTCCGAAACGTTGTTTAGTATATTAAAAGAAATATATCCAACATTAAGATTCTTATTTAATTACAAGAAAGTGTCAATAACAAAGAAGAGTTCAATTGGCGGCTTAGTGTCGCTTATTGACTTCTCTTTTCTTCGACCTCTACGTTCAGCTGACAATACTTCAAGTTTCATGAAAATAAATTACTATGTTAGAGTTAAAGATTTTTCAGAGTTTTGGAGTCTTAATCAATTTATCTAAATCGATTATTTCGATAATTTCACCTTCAGATCTACTGCATGTTATAAATAATTAGACAAATTATCATTAGAAGACATAAGTAAAGTGCAACACATAAAATATTCAACGTAAAAATAAAATATTACTAGTTTCTGCGTTAACATCAGCCTTATGGTTTGATTTTCAATGAAATCTATATTTCTAAAAAATAGATCGAAATGATTTTAGTTCTTTATTACTTTAGAGAAACTATGAATTGATAAAAATTAACACCGTTATTTACGAAAATTTAAATATTAAAGACTGCCAATGTTTTTATGCATTTTAAATCTCGTTCAGTTTAAATCAGATTTAACCCCTTTCTTTACCTTTTGAATTCCACCAGAGGCAGAGAGGTTCTGCTTTCGAAGCTGGTAGACAGGAGGTGCTGGTTCGAACCCAAACTCGCCCGTCGGCCTAATCGTTCGGAGTTTTCCGTGGTTTTCTTCGAGCCTTTGATTTCCTTGCGTAAATACGGGTTAGGTTCCCTTAGAAAGGCCCCCACGGAGGGACCCCCCCCCTAGGTAATATATCCATCTTGTTTATAATTGGCCGTCATACACAACTATCCAACTTTACCTTTTGAAACTACAGAAATCAAGAGATTTCCGAGATATATAAAAGTATTTTTGGAACAAAGGTTTCATTTGCTGACCTGAGTTTTCAAAAATGATTAACAGTATCTGTTAGTGGGCATTATTGGGTTATCTCAACCCGGTATCAATATAAATTACCGGTTTTTCGGATAATATCAATTCGCATGTAACACTTTCAGCTACTTAACAGAATTTATATATACAAAAGTGACAATCTAATGTAGAGTAATTCCGGGATTTATGCCGCACATTTTTTTGAATTTGTGTACAAAGTTCCATGGTGGACATAAAGTCAAAAAAAAAAAAATCATACTGCGCTATTTAATGTTAAATATGCAACGCATGTAATGCGATAAAAAAATTCAAAACAAATAATTAATTTTTTTAACAATTTTTTTTCTAAAACATTACACTGCGGCGCGTCACCCGTACATTCAGGATGAGACGCCGCACGTGCGGTAGTTACGCCGCGCTTGTAATAAGAACAGAGTGAAATTATAAATAAAAATATTAAAAAATATATTCATATCTGGACTATAATTAATCATGTAATAAGAAAATGAATCTAAATGAGTACAATGAAACTTATTAGTATATTCAAATAAATAATTGTTTGCCTACTTCGCGCTAGTAAAATTATCGACTTATTTTTTACATTAAATTTTAATTGTTATTTCAGCAACAACGTAACATCAATGTATTAGAGATAGAAAAGAAAAAAAGTAAAATTGTGTTTACATAATTTATTTGTTAACCCTTTCGGGAAAGGTGGCTTTTACACAAATTTTATTCGGTTGGCACCATTTTTTTATATGAGTTACCTTTACTTAAATAATCACTAAAATCTCTAATTAAAGAAAAGATATATTACTTTTCTTTTTTACTGGTGCCTGAAACAAACTTTGTATGCTCTATATTAAGGTGTTTATATGCACCTATGGCCCTCGAATGGTTTAAGAGACCTTTTTTTTCGACTACAATCTACAGAAAATGTGTCGAAAAAGTACAGCCTTTATGTAATTACATTTGACACATGATGCAACGAAGCCAATTACACTTCCTCTTTTCTGGAGTAGTTTTCTAAACATTCCTTGCAAAGAACGTCTGCATTACGCATAATCCAAATTTTCATTATTATCATCTTGACTTGAATCTTTCTTGCCCTTCTTATTTTTTATTTTTCCCTTTTTCTCCTTTGGTTTTAGTAAACTTGATAACATGCCTAACATGGTTAGTCTGTGCAAAAAGAAAAGCAAAAGTCAATAACACGTAATCATCCCGTACAAAAGAAACTGCGGCACGTATACCGGAATTGCAGTCTAGCATGTATCATATTTTGCATGGTGCAGACGTCGGCCATTACAGTTACCTGTTCATACACGTAGCCATACACGCAGTACTCTATGCAAACGCTACACTTAGTTTTGAATTCTAAATCATGCATGCATTTAGTAATTAGCATATAAAAAGTAGCTAATCGGCAAAAGATCATATGATATTGCATTGTACTCGGTAAAAGATTACCAAGTGACCAAATTATCGAAAACTAATACGCAGGTGATCTGCCTTGCGGACAAGAAGTCATATTTGCCGACCCCGGAAAATGAGATCGCCAGGAAGAAATGTAGTCGAGTTAGGACTTTCGGTGGTAGTTCGGCCAAGGATTATTTGCTGTTAGGGAAGTGCGTTTTTAAAATTTTAATTTAGGTAATCAGATTTAATAATTTCATATTAGATAAAATTCCGTGTAACATTGGAGTATCAATAATAAATGATGAAATGTCTGGTGTAAAACACTGGATATTAGTTCATATACTTGTTAATCTGTAACAAATATTTTTCTTAAAACAGCTTATTAATACCGCAAAATGTGGTAGATGTTTCTTGTGAATAATCATACAACATAAAAAATGTTAGAAAGATAAAAAACAAGAAAGATAAATTATGCGTTAAGCATAAATTATGAAACACTTTCCAACACTTCCAGAATACATGCTGTTTAATAAAGTAAATAAGATACCTAAGATAATAAGATACCCTTGTTTTAGAAAACTAATAACATATTTGAAACACAGGATTCAGCAATTACCGTTCATAGCCGGAAAAGTATTTCAATACTTTTCTGGAAAAATACTTGAGTTATTTTTTGATAGTCCTTTATATTACCAACAGATTTTTAGACATTCCACGTATTAAGATAATATCTAATTCAGAGAAAAAACATGATTAAAACTACGCAAATCACACTTTTAGAAATTATGATCCATAAGCGGTCTTCTATACAGTTTTTTGTACAGCCCTGTATATGATTTTATTTATATTCCACAAACATCTCTTAGTATGCTAAATATAGTTCAGCTTGAAAATAAATAACTCAATTATGAAGCACCTTCAAGCAATTCTCGCTCATAGTCAGTATTACTTACGAATTGTGTTGTGCAGCCCTGTATATGATCTTTGGCATGCATACATACTAGGTTATATTCAAAGCTTAGTTAAATTTAAAAACGCATTTCCAACAAGTATCGCTAATACACAGTTCTTCGAACACAGTACTGTATATGAAAACTTTTGAGTGTCCATGTAAATGAACAATAAATTCTATGCATATCATGCACAACAAGTATTTTGTAGTAAGCTTCAGTAATATGTATCAATTTCGTTATATTTAAAACATTGCAACCTTGTTTAAAAATTTTTAATGAAATATGCTGAAAAAAATAATTTAAATATGCTGCAAAATAGTTTTTCCCCTTTGACCATTGCAACAGAATTCTGTTGTGTGGTACTGTAAATCAATAATAAATGCTTTGCACCCCACATATCACCTAATGCATGTTTAGTGCATTTCAATGCATGGTTTTGTGCATGCGTATCAGTTTCATTATGTCTGAAATGGTCTAACATCATTAAAACGAACTGGGAACGATTTATTCCCATCGACCGTCCATGTAAAATAACTGTAAATGGTAAACACGATATTTTCAACAGGGATCGTGCTATAGTAAACATCAATAACAAGCAAAAAGTTCGAGGCGTTCCGAGTATATTTACGAAAGTTATTGCTTGGAAAGACAGCCAAAAGGCCAGACGGAAAGACAAACGAAAGTCATAAGCGCTTTTCCATTATGTTGGAAAATTAATTATGCATGGTATTGGAAATAATCTAAATGAATAATTAACAAAAAAAATATTTTTATTTTATAAAAAATGTTTAAATGTATTTAACTTTTAACATATAAAGCAATTTTTAACCCTTTATCTACTGACGGTACCAATAAGTGCCATTAAAATAACTTATAAAATTCATTTAATACGATTTAATTTAAACAATGCATTTAATATGATTCAATGAATACGATTAATTTAAAATGGATTAGTTGTAATACAGTTTAGAATGAGTTATAGATATATTACGTTATCTTGTTCCAAAAGCATTATTGGTTACACAAAACAAAAATATTTTTAAAGGGAGGATTTATTTTGCCTTTCCATCTTTTCAACTTTATTGGCGTTGGAAGTGGTGGGGGGTGAAATTTTTCATTTCGGATATATTTCTATATTGCTATTGTAAGAGTATTATATTTGTACATTTCCTAATTCTACAAAATACCAAGAAAAATATTTAAAATAAAAGATTCGAGTGGGGTTATAAATATTGCACAAAATCCCTATAAATTCAAATTCAATTAATCCTTCTAAAACGATTCTAAAGTTTATTAAATGATTATGTAAATATTCTAATGTAGTTTAAGCCGTTCATGAAAAATGCTTTAGAAGGTAAATTTTCATGAATTCATAATTCAATACATAAAGGGTTAAATTACGTTTCAGTCATCAAAACACAACTTTTTAAGAAAAAAATACATATGCATTCTGAATAGTTTGAAAAAAGATATTTTCGTATTTTGTATTATTTTTTCTGATGATATTCAAAGAGATGAAATTAATATTCAGTAGATAATATTGGTATCTATGTAATTATAACATTCCTTTTTATTATTAACGGTAACCCAATGATGAAAACCGGATGATTTGGAGTTTTTGAGATTTTTTTTCACGGCAACTCCCCTCACACCCTCTTTGTTTTGCTATTTTTTTATTTGAAATAAAGATCAGTATCTTCAAAAATCAATTTTTATTATTAAAAAAATATATTTAATAAATGATATTTTAAGTAGTTCTAACTTTTTTCAAAACGATTTTGCTTTCTAAAAAAATGCACTGTTAGTCATCTTCACTGTTCATTAAAAACCATCTTTTTTAACTCTTTATACGATAAATAATTAAAGGGTAATAAGTGGTGCGTATACAACTACAAAAAATAACAAGGTGTTATTATTGCTATCTTATAATACAAAGAAGATGATTAATGCTAGGAAAAAGTAAATGTTTGCAACTTATAGGACAAGATACTTTGTCATATTTTGTATTAAGTAACATTGTTTGGCAATATATTAACAAACATGATAGATTTTGAGAATTAATGGGAATATTAACTGAACAAAAACTTGTTCCTCGGCAGGAAACGCATCATCTATCCTCATTGTTTAAAAAAAAGTATGTCATCTTAATGCATGAACAAAACAGAAATTCCTAGAATGTATGTTAAGCTCAAAATATATTACAGAGTTAAATAACGGTCTCCCACACGCATCATATTTTATAGATTAAATGTTTTTTACTAATTTACCATAAAATGAAACTCTCACCTAAGTTGGTGTATAGCTTTTTTCTTTTCAAATTGTTTAATTAAGGGATGAAAATAACTGCACTTATTAATACACACAAAGAAAAAACTTTTAAATAAAATTTCTGGTAAAATGTAAAAAGTAACAAAATTTTCTATATGGTAGCTTTTCTAAATTCTACATGGTAAATTTAGCGTAATTCAAACTAAGTTTTTTTTAGATGCATTCAATTCTTATTACGCTGTAAACTAAAATTTTTCAATTATTCAGAATAAGTAGAACAAATTTATTTTTTTTCTTATCAATCGGAGACAATATAACGAATAAGATTTCAAAGAAGTCGGAAATTATACGTCACACGTGGCAAACGTTCGTAATATAACTAGTTTTATAAATATTCAGATCCTGGTGCAATAGCTGTTGCAATCTTACGTAAAAATGCATGAATGCAAAATTTATTAAGATTATATATATTAAATTCAGTAATCGAAAATAATAGGACTCCTACTTAAATGGGACGTAATCACGATGGTAACTTTGAATCATTACCTATCATGGGTTATCATTAAATTAATTACGTATGATGAGATTTTATACAATGAAGTGAACTTCAATTAGTACATTTTTAAATTTTGATTCAATTTTCATAAAATTTGAAAATGACTCGACAACATTCTACAACGATTATATATACCATATTTCAAAAATTTGTTTTTTTAGTTTTTGCGCTGATATATGTGGACAGACGGACGGTCCAGATGACAACGATAGGTGCCACGTATTTATATAATTACGATCGCACCTAAAACGGTAATCTCGGTGCTCTTGTTTTTATACATTATTAATCCATAGAATGATAAACAAAAAGCTAAATTATAAACTATATAAAATTTATTAGACTTGTAATAGTAGTAGAAAAGGAGTAACCATTAACCTGTAAAAAGTCTTGTACATGCACTGTAATACAGGGTATCTACAAATTAGTTGGGCAAAAAGAATGATTTATTGAATCGAATTGACAGGAAAAAAACAAATAAGTACATATTTTTATAAGATAGAAAAATAGTTCAAATTTACCATTATCACAAAGGTTCAATATGACTTCTTTTCATGACTCTGCAATGTCCCATCGCTAAATCATTGATTGCCACAGATTTGTTATTATGTTTCCGTCTATCAAATTAATTGCAGTGCTGATTCTCGATTTTAGTTGAGGAATGGTTTCAGGAATTAGCGGCTTATACACTTGATCCTTTACAAAACCCCATACACAGAAATCAAACGGTGAAGAAGCTTGCGATCGAGGTGCACATTGAATAACACCCCCGCTCGCTAAGTGATAGCTTCAATTATGACACCTAACGCCATGTATGAATAAACTTCGGCAATATTACTACTAGACTGACTTTCAACTAGTGAATTTCATTTAATATTTCGGAAGTTCTTAGCTTACGAAATTGCCCAACTAATTTATAGACACCCAGTATTATATTGAAAAAGTCACCACAGATAGCGCCATGAATCCTAATACATTCAAAAGCAAGATCAAATATAGAGATTTCTATTTTGCATGATTTTAAATTATGATGTACCAAAACACCATGCGGGTGAAATCTGTACTCTGAAATGAATGCTCTCTTTCGTACAATATATTTAGCTTTTTTATTTTTACCTTTTATATTATTTAATCATTCACATTCACAATAATTAATAAGAACATCCGAATTTTCTAATATGGATTTATTCAACAATAATTCGTACAAAATAAACCAAAAGTACTTTGCACATACATTTACCCGTATTTATGCTGCATTAAGTGATGTTAGATATAAACAAATTTCCTAGTGGCACTACATTTATACCATGTAGCGTCAGGTTAAAATTCTCTGAAATGAAAACTTCTTTTAAATGTATCGTTTTAATATATGACGTAATTTTCCCTATTAAATACATATCTCATGTAATATTTTTTCTATTTAAAAATAAATTCACATTTAAAATTCACGGGTAGATATTATTTAACTGAAAAGTATTTGGAAATATTATTATTTGAGCTTTTTAAATATGAGCTAATAGTCATACCATTAAAAGTTTTTCACGTGTAATAATTTAATTATTTTAGGAACTTTAAATATTACGATATTCAATGTTTGGGGCTTTCACTTATGACGTAATTATCACCTTTAAATGCGTTTCGCGTGTGATAATTTTATTATTTTAAAGTTTTCGTGCTTTAATATTTACGTATAACGATTTTGACGTAAATTTCCTTATTTTTTGCTTTTAACACGTGATCATTTAATTATTATTTAAAAATTTGCTTTCTATTTTTAAGATTATTGATGTCATTTTCTCTTTAAAATTGAAAAGAAAACCTTTTTTTTTTACGCCAATGGAATTTGAAAATGGCAGACAATTTTTGGTTTCTAAAATAAACTGATAACTGAGGATCGAAGGGGGGAAAAATGATTTTATTTACTTTTTGATTTTCCTGCAAAAACATAATTTAATCACAATAGTGTCTTCACAGTAGATTGAAATAAAAGATAATTTTAATTTCGATTTGAAAACGACGAAAAAAAGTAAAATAATCCCTGTGTTTTTCCACAAAAATGAGTAATTTAGTTGCCATCAGTATAGAAATTTATAGTATTAAACTTAGAAAAAAAATATCTGGAAAACTAAATAAAATTTTAACATTTTAATATTACTTTTTAAACCTGTGAATCAATACGGATAATTGGAGTTACGATTAATTTCACCACCAAACGTTTCATATTTTAGGAGGAATAGTTGTGAAACATAATCAGTTATTTAATCAGTCGTTTCAGAAATTCGTTTCATTAGGATTTTATATATGTAGGGTAGATAAGGTCATCTTGACCAAATGAGACGCGATTCCCCATAGTTTTGTCGCATTTAGGGTATATTTGACAATTTATGAAATAAAAATATATTAAGTAGAAAATTATTGAATATCGTGCCTTGAGTTCAAAACTATCTTATTTTGTAGAAGTGAAATCAATATCTGTAGTATAATCCCGCAATATACGATTCTCGCAATTAGGCGATTTCTGTCGCATTTATGGCAATCAAAATCTAAATGAGACGCCCAAAGCCCTAATTATGAGGATGCGTTTTCGCATGCCAATTCATCTGAAAATATTCATTAATCTTTAACTGCGGAACTAGAAATAGTCTCATAGCTGTTTTTACCTGTCTCCAGGGCTGCTTGATAAAAGATAAATTAAAAGCTTCATTAACTCCTAGGATACTGTTTCTGCATTAAACTTTACGTACAGGACTATTATAAATTAAAATAACTTATTCAGAAATCTATAGCATTAATACTAATGCTACAAACGAAGCACAATTTCACAAATATTTATAGTCAAACTGAAAATTTCAAGTTTATCCGTTATCATTTTAACTGTTTATGTACTGAATTATGAATTCATGAAAATTTGGTCTTGTAAAGCATTTTTCGCGAATTTTTGAAACTACATTAGAAGATTTACATAATCATTTAATAAATTTTAGAATGAATTTAGAAGAATTGAAGGATTTAGAAGGTTTAATTAAATTTGAATTTATAGGGATTTTGTGCAATATTTATACTCCCACTCAAACCCTTTATTTTAAATATTTCTTAGTATTTTGTAGAATGAGTAAATGTACAAATATAATGCTCATACAATAGAAATATAGAAATATATAAAATATATAAATATTATATTTAAATATAAATATAAATATAAATATAAATATAAATATATAACCAAACAGCAAATAATCCTTGGCCGAACTTCCGCCGAAAGTCCTAACTCGACTATATTTCGTCCTGGCGATCTCATTTTCTGGGGTCGGCAGATATGACTTCTTGTCCGCAAGGTAAATGACCCTTCGAGCATCGCCTCCCAACTACAATTGTGTCGGTTTTGAAGCCTTTGCGTATCCGTTTTCGATAATTTGGTCACTTTGTAATCTTTTACCGAGTACATTTCAATATCATATGATCTTTTGCCGATTAGCTAATCATATCGAATGGAAGAATTTGTACGATGCAAAAATAGTATTTACAACGTAAAACAATTCGTTTTAATTCAAAAAATAAATATTGTTAAATGGGAACATTTCCCCCTATAAAATGCAAAAATGTTTCCATATCGAGGATGTAACTGATTGAAATGTAATAAATCTTGTTTTGTTTAAAGTCAAAATATTGCTGTTAAATAATTTTACAATTAAAATTACAATTAATTTTCTATTGTAAGATACAAATAAAATTACATTTAATTTAAAAATTATGTTCTTGCTTATAAGTGACTCACACTGTTGATATACAAATATTATTGTATCTTACAAAGAATAATTAACTGTAATATTCATCCCAACATCAGCAATATTTAGAATTTAAGTTAAACAAGATGTCTTACCTTTTAATTAATTATGCCCTCGATATGAAAACTTTTTGTATTTTATAGAGGAAAATATTTCCGTCTAACAATATTTATTGTTTGAATTAAAACGAACTTTGATACATTTTAATTTGATAATTTTTGCATCTTGCAGTGTAAAATATTCTCATTTAACATTGCGTCCTAGCTGTGAAAATTCCATCATTTAAAGCGTCTCATTAAATTTTGGTTATGCATGGAAAAAATTTCTTTTTTTCTTTTTTTCAATATCTAAATAATTATTTTAATTTAAAGAAAATCCTAGTCTTTTTTTTTTTTTTTTTTTTTTTTTTTTCTTTTTGTACTTTTAAAAGCTATAAAATGAAATTTATCACTATCTGGAGAGAAAAAAAAGATCAACTTCTTTATAATTTATACAATAACATTTTCTGATTTTTTTACCCAAATAAATTAAATTTTTAATCAGAAATTTCTAATTCGTAACTAAGAAAATACATTTAGAGCAAATATTTTGTTGTTGTAATAGTCTAAATTTCAGACATTATCCTGATATAATTTTAATTTCAGATCTTATAATTTTCAATTTATTTATCCAATAATTATTTTAATTAAAAAAATTGTTCAGCCATTTTTTTAACTTTTAAAAAGGTATAAAATTAAATTTATCCCTATTTGAAAAAAAATATATATAATAAACTTATTTATAATTTATACAATACATTATCTGAATTATTTTTAAATAAATTAATTTTTTTATCAGAAATTTCTAATTTACAACTACGAAACAATCATTTAGAGCAAATAGTTTGTTGTTGTAATAGCTTCAGACATTATCAGAGAATTTCAGACATTATCCTGATATAATCTAAATTTCAGATCTTATAATTTTTAATTTATCCATCTAATAATTATTTTAATTTAACCCTCTGTCTACCAGAAGGGTCCAATGGACCCGACATGTACATTCAAAATATTTATTCAAACCAGAAATTTCTTCAATACAAACTAAATGTATAAATCAGACAATAATAAGTTAAATAAACAAATTAAATAGTTTTAAGTAAAAATTCTGGTGTAGAATGTTTTTATAAAACTCGAGTAAAATTTCCGGTAGTTCTAGGGTTAAAGAAAAAAGTTCAGTCATCTTTTTTTTTAAACTTTTTAAATGTATAAAATTATATTTCTCACTATCTAGGGGGGAAAAGGATGATCAACTTCTTTATAATTTATACAATAACATTATCTGAACTATTTCTAAATAAATTAATTTTTAAATCAGAAATTTCTAATTCATAATTAAAAAAATACATTCAGAAGAAATAGTTTGTTGTTTTAATAGTCTAAATTTTAGATCTTATAATTTTCAATTTATTTATCTAATAATAATTTTAATTAAAAAAAAATGTTCAGACATTTTTTAAAACTTTTAAAAGGTTTTTACTTTTTTTGGGGGAAAAAAGATGATCAACTTCATTGTAATTTATACAATAACTTTACCTGAAGTATTTCTAAATAAATTAATTTTTAAATCAAAAATTTCTAATTTATAACTAAGGAAATATATTCAGAGCAAATAGTTTGTTGTTGTAATAGTCTAAATTTCAGATATTATCTGATATAATCTAAATTTCAGATCTTATAATTTTTTTAATTAGTTATCTAAATCAACAAAACAGCAAATATCTCTAATCATTTTATTAAGTATAATTTTAAATATGAATGTCTATACGTTATTATTGAAAAAAAGAAATAAAGAACAAACAAACACTTTTAAATTGTTAGTTTACTCCTACACTAATTGCCCTGCTATCTGTAAGTTTTTAAGAGATTTAAGTTTACTGATTTGTAAATAATAATGTATTCTCACCAAAGAACATTTCTTGGAAAGTATTTTTTTCCCTTATATTCCTCTGATTGTCCATTTAGAAATGATGTCCTTGAAACATGAAAACGTATTTTGAGCGGGAGGGAGATAAGATATTGTAGGGCATTGGACAGTTTACTCACGTGACACACATCGCCTATCATCACTGCAGGGGGTATCTATACAGCGGAAACAAACAATAACAAACTCAGTAAAAAGATTCGTTTTTCATTACTTTCCGATTGCCGGCCGACTACATGCATAAGAATAAAGCCCGATTAATTGACTTGTAGTAATAATATGATTTCCTGCCGACGTTTTCCCACGACATTGTCTAGATAAATCGCTAGATTTTGTTCAGACGATATTATGTGAAGCTCTCCATTCGACTACTCATCATTTACCGACAATTCTGGCATTAGGCCGAAATTTAGCCGATATCTCTTGCTACTGGGGATAAATATATTATATATAAATATAAATATAAATATAAATATAAATATATATAAATACAGTAGATTTCCGTTACAGCGAATTCCATTACAACGAAAAAGACCGTTACTACGAAATTTGACAAATCCCCATTTTTAATTGCATTAAGCTCAATGCATTAAAAATTCAGATTTAAGGAAGTGTATTTTTTTTTAGTAATTCCATTAGTACGAAAAATCTTCATTCAGCTCATTTTTTTCTTTTTTTCAATTTCTTAACAGAAATGAAATGCACTTCGAACAGAATGTTGAAAAAAAAAAAAAAAAAAAAAAAAAAAAAAACATTGACGTTTTCTGGACAGGTGCTATTTGAAAATTTTCTCCCCTTTGCTATGTTTTCTTCTGTCTATTTCTTTTTCCGAATTCCTTTTCTTTCATTAGCCCGCTTCCAAATTATCACGTGACAGACAACAGAAGGATTTCCCTGTGAAGGAGTGTTTGTACTTATTCTGGAACAATCTCTATCGCCAGTACCTGTTCCAGCGTGTTTCTTGCTTCGTTCGTTGATGAAATGGATTGTGTGAAACGCAAAGAATTTTCGTTGCAAGAAAAGAAAGCCATAATTTCTGAGATTGATACAGTATTGCGGAAAACTGGTGTGGCCAAAAAATATGGAATAACACCATCGACTTTATCTACATAAAAAAAAAAAAAAAGATTGAGAGACAATTCCAAAATGGAAGAATTGGCTCCAATAGAAAACGAATGCGACAGTGCCAATTTCAAGATGTCGATAAAGCCGTGTTCTACTGGTTCGAAGATGTTAGTTCACGCAATGTACCTATAAGTATATAACACACTATAAATAACACATTTCAAATGTGAAAATACATTTCACATGCAGACTAAAGTGATTATAGGGCTATTTTATTCCTTCAGAAATGAAACGAAAATGTATAGGAATAAACTTTAAACTTTATTAGTTATAATTTTAACTCGTTGTATATTATTACTTTATTATTCTGCTTACACATACATTTATTTCAAAATTATTTGATTTATTTTGTTCAATTACGTGATCTTATCTAACAATTTTTTGAAGATAAATTAGTTTTTCAACTTTCCTGTAAATATTACAAAAAGGCCATTAGAACTTATTTAATTTTCTATCTGAGAAAAGCCGAAAAGAAGATGAAAAAATTTCCTTTACATCTATATTATTAACACTGACTTCTGAGTTACCCTAATAAATTACCTATTATGTAACAAAAGTCATCAGTGATAATCAATAAGTACTTTGGAAGAGAGATATCTATGAAACACCATTTGAGAGGGATTTTTTCTCTTCGTATCCTGAAACCTAATTAGTAACGTTTTTTTGACGCATTTGAGGAAAGTCTCGATATTAAATTTAAAACAAAGCAATTTCCTTTTTAGGTGCGTTCGTAATTATTTAAATACGTAGCACCTATAGTCGTCGTTCGGTCCGTCTGTCCGCTTATAACAGAGCAAAAACTACCCAACCGAATGGTCTGAAATTTTAAATATATAATTATTGCAAGATTCTGTCGTCTCATTTCAAAATTTGTGAAAATCATATGTATAGTTTAATTACAGGGACAGTTGAAAATTTTTGGTTACATTACAGCTAATGGAGAAAAATTATTGCAAGTGCATTTTAATGATAAAACAGCCTTTAGAACAGATTAAAATTGTTATGCACTTATCAAGTGCACTAAAATATACATTCAGTAAAGTACGCGGGGCCAAAAATCTTTATAAAACTAGATATATGCACCGCATTTACCACGTTTGACGAGGAATTCGCAACTTGTTTTGTGTAGTTGTGGTAAATTAGCCCATTAAAAATAACTTTTCACCAATGTTAATTGATCTTTTACCTGAGTTAACCCTGTAAATCTTCTATTGGCGAAAATGGTCGAAGTCATAACAGATACGAGATAGTGACTTCTTTTTTTTCATTACATTAATACTCCCAGGTGACTAACACTTCATAACTTTACTTGTAGATACCGTGATGAATTGTTTAGTTAGGTGTCATAAGGTGACTACAAAACAAAGCTATTTTCAACTCGTCACAAAATGGGGGATATGGACGTCACAGTTACGTGAATATGACTGATTTTCCACATCATGTGACAGTATAGAAATGCGTTTGTGGTATGTATTGTACTTTAACATTTTCACCATATTCGGATCACAATGCAATTATATGAAAACTAAAAAAGAATATAAAGTTGCAAAATTCGATTAGTAGAGGAAAAGGTCCAAATACCGGCTACCACTTTTGTTTTCAATCTAGATTCTACAATTTTCCACATTAGTAAAAGTAAATATGGCAGCAGGGTACCTTGACAAGTTTTACACTTATTTAGAGAAAAAAAAAAACAGTTTAAAAAGCGTTTTCTGTTTATAAAAAGGAAAATTCTTCAAATTTTGAGTATTGAAAATGGGGTCTAAATACCGGCTACCTACCTTTTTTTTCAGAAAAGATCACACAAAAAGTCCTAATGTCACATTAAGCAATAAGAATATTATTTTATTAAATTTTTTTGATTAGTAGCATTTCTTATGCACAGAAAAAATACGTAATTTTAATAAACAAGCACTTTTCTCAAATTTATAAAATTCTTGACGACCATCCATGTTAGTCTTCTGTCCGTTTGTTTTCCATCGTATAAACAACAACAAAAAAAAGCTTGCTGCTTGAAATGATAATTATTTTATCCGAAAAAAATCACAAACATAATAATCACTCTGTGCGTGGGTGCAGTCACTATGGGCCCATATACCGCATTCTGAACATTGAACCTAGAGTCCCCTCCCCATTTTTGTCCGCAGAGAAAACATACTCGCAGAAGACAAAAATTGCATCATCTTCCTCTGTTTGATACCTTCCTTTTTCACTTTTCTAAAATCCAATTTCTGCCTCTTTCGCTTGTTTTTTCCTCCTGTTTTCCTCTGTCATTTCTTCTTTTTCTTGATATTTATTACAGGCAATTTGGGAGTGTCCAACAGCTTTTTTGGGAAGTGATCCGGTAACTAGTGTCGCTCCTAAAGACTTGCGGCCTAGGTTACCTTTTTTCATACTTCAAAAGGGGACTGGAAATATACCTGAACAATTTAAGTTAATTTATTAAATATGTAACTATTTAAATTAATTTATTTTCCTCCCCTTCAAACAGAGCAAACCCAGAGAGGTCTAGCACTCTAGGTAGACGATATTCGGAGCACTGCTATGTTTAAGTTAAAACCGGTATTACGCATTTATATAATAAAATACCAATGACATGCGTAAGGCAATTAAGAGCTAAATAGACTAGAAAATAACTTAATCATCAATTCAAGCCAATATACAATAAGTATATTAAAAAAATGAGTAACACAGATCAGAAAAACTTTTGATGTACCATATTTCGTCGTTTCGACACTTTTGCGTTTACTGTTTGAAAATGAGACAGATTTCAGCGACGTACTTTTCCTAACATTCTTCTTTCGATTAAAGTTAAAACTTCTGCCTATCGCCGCTAGTCTGCGCTGCGCTCAGTTCTCAGAACACCTAGTAGCCGGTATTTGGACTCTAGCCGGTATTTGGACCTTCTCCTCTACTTATTGCAAATCATTTCAATGAAACTATCTGTAACGAATCATTATATTTCGCTTACAATATTTTAGTAATGTCCTTGAAATATAAAATTCATTTGACGGGTTCTAATAATTTTTTTTTTCGTTAACTACATAAAGCATGTACTTCAGCGAAATATACTGATTTCCACTAACATATAAAGTACACATATAAATATCTTTAATTAAAAAAATAATTTAACATAATAAATTTAATAATAAATTTAATTGAATTACTAATAAAGTGAAAACCCTCATTTTTTCTGTTTTATATTTTCTTTGTTTCTTTGCTCATAGAGTTCATTTGATTTTATTAATTTGCAGTCCTCATATAGGTAATTTAACCTCTAGAAAAATTTTAGCAAAAAGTTTCACTAATTCAGTTGCTAAAATTTGTGTAATAAAACTGTTATCAGAGTGCATATATTTATCGTTCTGAGATAACTGAAGGTTAAAAAAATAAAAATTTCGCGATGTCAATATTATTAATATTGGCAATCTAGTTCGCAGGATAAATTAATTACTATGTTACAAAAGCCATTAGTGATAATCAATAAACAGTTTGAAAGAAGGCAGTCTATTTAACACTATTTGAGAAGAATTTTTTCTTTCTTTCCTCTTACCTTATTAGAAAAGTGTTTTTTGATGGATTAAAGAAAATCGCTTTATTAAATTTACAGCAATCCAATTTTTGTTTTTGACGTAACTTTTGTAAATTAGGCAATTAAAAGGAACTTGTAACAAAAACGTATTTTATGTTATGCTCGAATATTAGGTATAAATTATTAAAGGTTTCGTATTAATTATTAAAGAAACATTGAAAACTTATTCATATTCGTTTAAATTTAATTGAAATTAATAACACTTTATTTGATGAGTTTTCAAGGAAAATTCTTTCTTAGATAGTTTCAGCTTAGTACCTAATTATGTGTTTTACTTAACGAATTTATTCAAATTCTTAAATGTTATACTCAAGCTCCTTGCTTTTCATTTTCTTTTTAATAGCTTAATTTTACCAAAGCTCACCGAAAAAAGTTCATATTATTTAGTTAAAAGTAAAATTAATGCTTTTTGAAAGTTTTGTAAGTCTAACTTACACATATAATTTAGACGTAACTATTCCTATAACGAAAATATAATATTCTGCTCCTATAAATGTTCAAAGTAATGTAAAAATACATAATATGAATATAAATTTTATATGCACATGTATTACGTTTTTTAATTAATTCAGATAAACTCAGTTAAAACTATTTAAAACCTATACTTTGGAAAACTTTACAAGTTTCATTTTTACATTTTAGTATGTATTTGTTTAAACTGTGGTCCCTTTTTTTAAAACGGGTTCCTGAAAATACAAGTTATGGCAATTATGTCCAAAACCTTGGGCCACAGAAATATATTTCTACACAAAGAATTTTAAAATCAAGAAAGAAACGTTTTCAGAAATTGGTTTTTATATAAAAAGTTGTATATGTAAACGAAATTTAATGTGTTAAACGGTCTCTGTTAACGACGTCTTTTTAGATACGCGTGCCTAGATAGCCTCACTTATCCAAGTGGGCATAGCTTTTACAGTGAACTTAAAATATTATTTTCTGAATGAGAAAGAAATACCCCCCACCCTCCTATATGGATTTTCTGTGGATAAAAGCCTAACCTTTGGAAACAAATCTCAATGTACGGCATTTTTTTCTGAAGTGAAAGCATTCAATTCTGTATGAAATTACGCTGGTTTTAACTTTTATATGAAATTAACCCATTAAAGCAATATTTCGTGATGAGAACTCATCATTAACTGTTGATTCTAAAATACAGACGTACAAATCTGGAATTTTTTGCAAAAGGTGCTGCGATGCGGCACTTTAAGAATAATTTATGTATACAGTACAAAGTCTAAAGTTCGGACTTTCTAAAGACAATATTCAATGATGGAAAAAAAAAATGTTGAAAAAAAAAAAGTCATCGCATCGGATATTACTTTTTGTTTACTTTTTTTTCTGCAGAAATGGATACTTTCCCTTGCACTTATATTTAAAAAAAAAAAATCTTGAAATTTTATTTGAAAATTGTTTTAAATGATATTTTCTTTGTTTTCGTTCGCCTCCCTCCCTGCTTACGTTAAGGAAAGAGGGCAGAGTAAAGAATTGTACTCGCTACGCTAATTCTTCCATCAATCAGTAGTCTAAAAATAGAATCGTGGGGAGCAGGGAAGGAATCGCATTTTAGCCGGATTTTCGGCTAAAACACCTAGACACTTGTGTTCTTTTTTATGTCTCTCCCTTTTTGTTACGTATTAAGGAATTGGTTGACAGATTTGAAATTCAATGATGAAGAGAAATTTACCTGACAATGCAAATTGTAGTTCTAAAAGAAAAAATAACTATCTTGCAATCACAAAAAAGGTTGAATTACTTTAGGAAATTGATGAAAGGGAGGACAGTGAAACATTTATGTGAGGAATACAACATTGGCAAATCAACAGTGTACGATATACAAAAGAAAAAAAAATTGGCATTTTTTGCAGACCATGATGTACCTTTAGCAATGCAAGAACGAAAAAGTATGCGATCGGCTGATAATGAAGTCACAGATAAAGTAATTATCGAATGGGCCCGGCAACGAAGGTCTAAATATGTCCCCTTAACAGAATTAATGATTATGGAACAAGCCAGAATGTGAATTTATCCTCCCCTTGTGAATATTCTACTGGCCGGCTTACCAAATTCAAAAGACGACACGGAATACGTCAACTGAGAATATGCGGTAATAGAGCTTCAGCTTTGAAGCAGAAGAGCAATTTGTGGATGAATTTATTAAATTAATATCTGATGAATCGTTAACACCAAACCAGATATATAACGCCGATGAAACCGGCTTGTTTTGGCATTACCTACCACGGAAAACACTTGCAACGGTAGACGAAACCGCAACCACAGGCATTAAGGATGCGAAAGACTCGCCATTTTAGCATGTGCAAATGACGCAGGCACTCATAAGTCCAAACTTCTAGTTATTGGTAAAAGTGCCAAACCTCGTGCCTTTAAAGGAATCAAAACCTTCCCCCAGTACACTATAGAGCATGTAAAAAAGCGTGGATAACACGGGATATAACGACAGAATGGTTCCATAAGAATTTTGTACCCGAAGCTAAAGCTCACAGCAAAGCAATTGGTCTTCAAAATGATGCGAGTATCATTTTAATTTTGGATAATTGCTCAGCTCATCCAGAGACAGAAATTCTTGTTCAAGAAAATGTGAAAGTTATTTTTATGCCTCCTAATTGCACATCCTTAATACAGCCTATGGATATGGGTATTTTGCGAGCTTTAAAATGCCATTATAAAAATGATTTCCTGAGGCGTATGCTAAACTTTCTTAACAGCGGAGAAAATATACGTGACTTTGTGAAGCAATTTAATGTCAGGGACGCTTTGTGGAGCATCCCTCGTGCATGGGACAATATTTCTGAAGACACTTTGAAAAATGCTTGGCATAACATATGGCCCTCATCAATTTTTTTGGCGCTGACGATCGGGAACCAGACTGGGGGGGGGGGGGGGTTCTCGTTTGAAGAAAGAGAAACGTTACATAGCAGAACTTTTAACGTATGTAAATCCTCAGCAATGTCTTTAGAGGAAAGTGATATCCTTAAAGTTATGGATGTTGATAAGGACGCACCTGTTACTAACACATTAAGTGATGGTGAAATTCGCTAGATGGTTTTAAACCAACAAGCAGAAGAAAGTGATTGTGACAATGAGGAAAAAGAAGAAAAGGTGCCAATCGATGAAATCATAAACTCCCTGGATAATGCCATTAAAGGTCTGGAGCAAAGGAGCTTTATTACCGAATCAGAAATCATGTCGATGTACAAAATAAAAGGAAAACTTCTTAATCAGAAGCCAAAGCAGCGCACATTAACTGAAATGTTCAATTCTTAAATTTTATGTTCTCTTCTTAAATTCTATGGAATTGTTATTAAAAATTGTTCTTAAATTGTATGTTCCCTTAGATAAATGTTTTTGTTTTACTTTTTATTTATTTTTATTTATTTAATGTAAAATGTTGTTTAATTTAGTATTAATAGCTGTTACATGTAATTTTTAATATATGAATGTCATATTTGCATTTTTAAGTAGTGAATTTTACTTTTGTTTTTATTGGAAAAGTAATATTTTTGATCACCCAAAATTCAGATAAATCCAAAGTTCGGACTTGGTAAAGTCCCGAGAATTCCGAACTTTAGACTTTGTACTGTACTATTATTTAGCAGACATATTAACAGTCGATTGGTATATATATATTTACTAGCAGCCTTCGCCCGCTTCGCTGGTCTGTTTTTCTAAACAAACCATGAATCAAACGAAATATATCTGTGAATTTGATCATTCGTTTGAAAGCAATATGGACATTAACCTGGCATATCCATCCGAATTGCCACAAACGACATGGACGTCATTATACTATTGTATTTTCTGTTGAGACAGACAAAATTTGGGCTGCTAAGGACCAACTTCTTTATTTGATCCTTTACTGTAGAATTTGGTAAAGTACGATAGAACAATATGCAATACACTTATATACTTTTCCTCTGAAAATTTATCAATGCAATTCTCATCAGATTCCGTCCAATAGAACCTATGAAAAAGGCTAATCTTTCAAAATTGGGCTTACCTCATTCTAGAACTTTCATCCAAAATCCTATAACCAAGCAACCTAGAACGATATGTGTTCCATACTAAAATATTCCCTGAAAAATTAACTAACTGAGCAAGTTCCACCAAAATCCACTTAGCAGAATCTTTTAAAATGGCAAACGTACCAAAAAGTTTCCTAAAAATTCTCTAATTTTTAGGTTCTAACAGTTTGTCTTACCAAAATCCACCCTTTAAAAAAGCCAATCTTTCATAATCGTGTTCTTCTGATTTTGAATTTTCCGCCATAATTATTTAACTAAGCAACGTAGAACAATATGATGTACTAATTTTTTTTTCTGAAAAATTGTCTAACAATGTAAGTCCCATAAAAAATCTATTCCGCAGAACTCAGTTTTTAAGCGGCCCAAACGAAATTTCTCTTTACATTTCATACATATTATAGATACTAGATTATTTTAACACAATTATTCTAATTGGTAAACAAATCATATTAGATGTAAATTTCCAACTGGGCGAAAAATGTCCGGACCAAGATTCGAAACCGGGATCTCCTGGCTGAAGCCGCCAGTGCTCTGCCATCTGAGCTATCCCGGACGATTCTGGTCGAACTTTTTCACCCAGCTAACCTTGAAGAAAGTGCTGCTGGGTGAAAAAGATCGACCAGAATCGTCCGGGATAGCTCAGATGGCAGAGCACTGGCGGCTTCAGCCAGGAGATCCCGGGTTCGAATCTTGGTCCGGACATTTTTCGCTCAGTTGGAAATTTACATCTAATATGATTTGTTTACCAATTAGAATAATAGTGTTAAAATAATCTAGTGTAATTTCGTATCCAGCGATTTCTGGAGTTCCATTACCTGAGATTTATTCTGTTGAGCTGAACCAGGTTTCAGACCAGATGCTGTATTCTTCAAGGTGAGCTGGGTGAAAAAGTTCGACCAGAATCGTCTGGGATAGCTCAGATGGCAGAGCACTGGCGTCTTCAGCCAGGAGATCCCGGGTTCGAATCCTGGTCCGGACATTTTTCGCGCAGTTGGAAATTTACATCTAATATATTATAGATAGTTATATTTAAATGTATCTTTCATAATCGCGTTAACCAGATTATAGAACTCTCAGGGATGCAGGGGTAGGTCTACTTTATATACCCACTGGATTTTTTAAGAAACCCTGCACACCTTTATAGAATATATATTCCCTAGTATATACACATTGCATATAGCTTACATCCTTTTATAATAGTAATTTACTACACCACAGAGAACTTTCCAGCATAGCATCAAAATCCATTTAGTAGAACTTTACATTAAAGGTAATCTTTCATAATCGGGTTCACCTAATTTTAAAAGTCCCGTACTTATCACTAATTCAAAGTAGAACTATTTTTTTTTTTTTACATTAAAACACATCTAAAACAATTTGCATAACTAACAGTGTACCTTCTAAAAAATTATGTTCAGTAGAACCTGAGTTATAGTCAATCAGAATGAAATAAGAATTTGCGTTTTGTAAATATAGTAGATGATGAGTAAAATTGTAAGTATTGGTATTTGCGATTTATAAAATGCTATTGGCGAGATTTATGAACGGCTAACATAAAAGTATCCATTTTTTCTTTTTATCCATAGGAGCAAATGACAAATTGCAAAATATTTTTCTATTTAAACCTTTGAATATGAACACATTTTTAAACAGTACAAACATTGCTTTCATACTTAAACTAAATATTTCCGTTTTATAATATTTATTTCTTATTAAACTCTTTTTCTTTGTATTTTAAATAAAATCAGTAACTGTATTGGTATTTTTCCGTTATACCGGCACCGTTGTCGCCAAGCATAATAATTAGCGCAAAATGAAATGAAACATTTGAAAAAACAAATAATTTTGTTGATACAAAAATGAGCATTTAAAATATATAACATTTGAAAATTACAGACTTTCACCAACTATTTTTTTAAATCAATACAAATCAGTACTTAGAATAAAAGAAAAAAGAAATATTTTACAATAAAATAATAAAATAAAGTCAATTTAATCTGCAGGTCTCGAATTGTAAATGTCTTTCAGGTTATCATTGTAGCGTGGCGTACGTAATAAGCATATATCTGTCATTGCAGTAAACATTTTATTTTTTGAATGAAGACGTTCAACGTTTTTTAACAAAACATTTTTATAGGTATAATTCCTAAGTTCTGAAATAATTTTATTACACCTTCCTCGTCACCAAGTAACTGCCAAATCATAAAATCCATGTCAGTGATAAATGTAAGTTATAATTTAAAAATAAATATTTTCTATTCAAAAAATAATAAATTAAAAAGTTTTACGAGATTACAATGGAATAATACTCATAAAAAATATTCACTTTCAATAAATAGCAAATGTTAATGTTTGGCACGGTTTGCAATAAAAATCGTTTGCACGCTAAGGGTAGAAATAAATGGCGCGATACCATACATTTTGGCATAGTGATGATAGAACGAAAAAGTACTACTGTTTTTATTATTATTATTTAGTTTTAGTTTTTGAGGCGTTTAGAATTTTTTTCCTAACTGACATAGTTGTTTTAAATATTAAAGCAAAAGAATTGATTAAAAAATTATTCAACTTGAATTTCTTCCCTTGCTATAGCCTCAGAATGAAGAGAATGAGTTTTTAGAAATTATCACTTGAAAACTTGAGGATTTGGCGCCAAAGATAGCGCCAAATTAGAAAAATATGAACTATCTCATGAACTATTAGACTTAAAATAATTTTGTTAATACCATTCGATTCAGAATACAAAAATGCGCTAAAATATGTTATCAGTTGAAAAATAACTATAAAATTAGATTTTTAAGGAATTTTTCAAAAGTCCGTTCTATTTTTTACCCTCCTTATGTGTGGAATTTTAGAAAATCCTTTCTTAGCGGCACTCAATATTATAAGAAGTATTTTTACCCCGAATTTCAAGATTTTATGTTCAGTAGTTTGGGCTGCGCGTTGATTAATACAAAATCCAGACTTTCTTTTATATATATAGTACAATTACTTATATTAGAATTAGTTACGGGTTATCACTTTTTCCCACCAAGGACTAAGCATTACATATGAGAAGCACTCACCCTGAGCCTTGTCTAATGGGATCTACTGAATTTTCCAGTAACTGATTAAAAAAGTTATTATTGACATCTGATAAATATCAGTATCTGACAAGAATAAGCTGTAAAGCATTTATCTGTTTTTTCATAGCTGTAAAAAATCATTGTGTAGATAGTGTTAATTTAATACAGCAATTGTTGTTCTTTATTCATCCTTCTATGTACTTTATTTGAGTAAGAGATATATTGAACATTCCGTATAAAAAGTTGTATTCTAGTTCTAGACTATTTCACGAGGAGCCTGGGACCTATGCCCTACACACCCGTCACGTAACTGAGTGAAAAACCTCATAAATATCTATATAATATTTCGGAGATGTTAATTATATAAATTAATTACAGGGAGTTTTGTATTCTTTTGCATATAAGAATACTGCAACTAGACAATGCTGTTTATTCATTAGGCAAAGTATTGATATATTTCATGTTTAGCGATAATGTTAAAATATATTCATTATTTTAGAAAAAGCCTTTTTGAAGAATTATTATTTGCACAGTGTGAGCATATTTGTACAACAGGAGAAATCAGATGCAATGACTGACAGGAACACGATCTTTGCGATGTCACAATTACAGTCATTCAGCGTAACTTTGATCCGCATTTTCTCTGTTTTCATATGCCACGCTCTTATTTTAAGAATATTGTTGCAACTAGGGGCAGAAAAGGGAAGAAATGATCCTAAATTATTGTATGACTATCAAAAATTAAGGAATAATAATGATAAAAGCAATAAAAAATGAATTTTTAACCTGGTTCAAAGTTACCCAGCCATTTAGGGTAACTTTGCACCATATGATAAATATTATCTAAAATAATTCATTTAAAAAAAAAAATGTATTATAGTTAGGACAACTTTGAACCCCAAGAAATGTTTTCAGATATGTAAAGACTCCGAATTTACATTTCCCAACAACACAAGATTCGTATAATTTATGATATTACAACAAATATTAGGCATAAGAAAAGTGGAAAAAGAGAACCATGACTATTTAGAAATAAAAAAAAAACATGTTTATTGTTCATATAAAACATAAAAATGCAGTGAAAAACAATTTTCAATGTTTTAACTCAATAATATATCCATAGTTACAGTATTACATACTACTAGTAGTATTATTGAAACAAGAATAATAAATGTCTAATGTATGAAATGTCAAATATGAATAGCCTCGCCCTGAATAACGCCTTTAAATGAATATTATGTATTTTACACATATTTGTAAAAATATTTACATGTTATATCTAATGCACACTTCGTCATTTATATAAAATATATGTGCAAATATGAGAAATTTTCAACAGTAGCACCTATAATCAGTAGATTATAAACATCTGTATAACTTTGAGCCGGATCAAAGTTACCCTGAAAATGTGGTAAAATGTTAGTGCCTTCTTATTTTATATTTTATTAACTATTAATAAATAAATAATCACAAAATATGAACACATTTACAACATTTAGATAATGATATGTCTGATAAATTAATATATTGTTACTTACTATGAAAATTTAATTGGATTACAACAACTTTAAAGCAGCATTCAAAATTAACTTGAAAAAAGTACTTCATAAAAATAGTTAGATGATTAATTGCTAATTTATTTTCTAAAATAAAGAGTAGAAATCCCAGTTTAGAACCTTGCCAACAGAATACAGTTCTGGAATTTATTTAGGCTTTTGGAGTAAAAAATATTGAAAATTAGGAGGTGGTGCAAAGTTACACTCCATGGTTCAAAGTTACCCTGAATGACTGTATTCTAATTACACTTCTCTAGAAATGAAAAATAATGTTCTTATTTAAACTTCAATGAAGTAATTTTACACTTTTGTCGATATTGATTTTGAAAATGGGACTCAAAGTTTTTTCATCACGTACCACACGTTTTTATATAACCTTGAGAAATTGCTTGTAAAGCATAATATTTACAAAGTGATCAAGTAACATTTCAGCACAAAACACGATATTGATAATTGATTAATTTTTTTAAGTTAACTAAACTTCCATAACTGAAAGAAGTATAAGAGACTTACTGAACTAGCAGAATTTAACTCGGATTATCACTCACAACCCTAACTGAAGATGGCTTTAGCTGCACTCACAGATTGTGCGATTTCAAACAGATTCTGTGTCGATGACCCGCAGGTAAAAGCGTCGTTCACTGGTACCGGTAGGATGAATCGTTCCTTATTAGTTCTGTATCCATGACTCAATAATTAAGTTAGCAGGTCTTTTCTATTATGTGTATTTCATCAATAAATATTAGGTTGAGCAAAAAGTTCTGGGAAATTTTTAACTAATAGTTACCATAATTTTTATCGTATATGATGGTCGTGCCATCAATGCTGAGCTCTGTTGCCAGCAGATGGATCGCGTCTACGACAAATTGGTGCAGAAGTATCCAAGATTGGTCCAGTGAAAGCGCATTTTGTTTCAGCAGGACAATACCAAACGGCACGTGGCCAAGAGGACAAAGGACAAGTTTACACAGTTGGACAGCGTCAAAATTCTCCCATACCCGCCTATATTCCAGACGTGGCTCCATCCGATTATGGCCTCTTTTGATCAATGTAACACTTTTTCAAGGGCCATAAATTTGTATCTTTTAATGAAGTTGAAGAAGCATGTCAAGAGTTTTTGGATTCCAAGAAGCCGCCATGGTGCTTCCAGTAAACCGGAATCTGGCAGTAGGATAACAGTAAGTGGTGGACTATGATGGCCTCTACTTTGAAGAATAGTCCTTGTTGCTTTTGTTGTTAATTTGCGCATAACAACGCAACTTTCATAAATTTCCCAGAATTTTTTGCTCAACCTAATATTAAACTCTGATTGACTTATCCGTTCCGAAAGTTATGCAGATCAAGGTTATTTTATATATTAATTTTGAAATCAGATGACAATGAAAAGGTACAATTTTAACATTTTCCAACCTAGTTGAAAAGTGTTTACGAATTGGGTTTGCCTGTTCTTCTCTCTACCCGAGCACTAACTCGCGTAAATATATTAGGATTGCTATTCAATTGATATACGTTATTTAGGTTTACTCTGCCATGTTCGGTACATAAAATGAAGTATGTAGAGGTAGTCTTTTATTTACAGGGGCACTCAAAATTATTTCATTATATTATGGCTTGTGGGGAAAAATTATTTGCCGTGTATTTTAACGATGTAACACTATTTTAACCATAAAGAAGTTTGTATAAAATATTGAGGTGCACTAGAAAATGATTATTATGTAACGTTATTTGTAGCATTTACAGTTTGTATGCAGGGAATCACAAAAAATTCCGTTATAATATGATGCATGAAGAAAAATTATTTGCTCCGTATTTTAATAATGTTACTCTGTGCAAACATAATGATATTGGTATGAATTTCTGAGGTGCACTAAAAGATGCTTTCTGTAGAATGTCGGGAGCAAAGCATTTATCATTTATTTACAAGATCACACAAAAGAGCTCGTTCATGTACTTCTGGGAAAAACTACTGTTATTCAATTACATTGAACTGTGAATTTGACATATATCGCTGATGCTTTAAAAAAAGATGCTTGCAGTAAAAAGATAGCTGAAAGTACGTTTTCAGTTATGGTAAGCGTTTATAAGTCCTACTAAATTTTTGCACACTGTAAACTCCTGGGTTTTTTCAATAGCACTCTATCAATAAAGGCAGATGTGGCTCCTAAATATCCCTCTTTTGCTAGAAGACCGATACATTTTGTGTATCATAAAATCTCTAACGATCCAATTAAACTTGCAATATATTCCACTACAACTCTCTCCAACTGTCAGACTGGAAATCATATTTTAAACCAAGATCTTAGCTTTAGACATTTTAGGTATAATAATTCTTACAATACTTGAAACACTCTTCAAGCATTTTCAAGTGCCGTCGGATATCAAAGAAATCTGACTTACATATACCTAAAGGCCTGAGGCCGTTTCGAGGACTCTCGGCAGAAAACTTCGAAAGTGAAGACTTACCTTTTCTACGCTCCCGGAGTAGGTCTGTCCAGGTTTAGGGCAGGTTGCGGAGCTAATCTCTCCGGACAGAGTAGAGAGTACTCTAAGCTGTAACCCACGCGCGGTACTGACAATACTGCGGACAGGGCTTACTTAAGCCCTAATTTGTGAAGCCCAATATCTTCGTCTTAACTTCTGAATATTTTTTGTAGCTGTGCCGTGCTGCTTTAATAAATTGCTTTTTGTAGCTAGACCATCCTGCATTCCTGATTCACGACGGTACAACGCTATGTGGTGCGTATAAATTTTATAGACAATAAGTATTCTACACAAAAGAATTCGTCAATACTGAGTATAAGCGTGAATTGCTTAAAAGTATTCTTTAATTTGAGATATGGATTTTCAAACTCAACTATATTTAGTTTTCTGAGAGATGCTTCTGGAATATAACTAAAATCAAATACAGGGCAATGCGAAGAACTGTATACATGACCGCCTATTGATGAATATTTTTGGAAGTTTGATTTCAGTAATTTTAATCATGTTTTTGCCTGAATTAAATTTCAACTTAATGTGTGACCCATATAAAAATCTATAGGCAATATGCAGAGTCTAAAAAATAATTAAGGTTAGATGGGGTAACTGAAACCACGAGGTAACTGGGCCATAGGCTATTTAATAAAAAAATGTTGGTGTTTTTTAAGTTTTAGCTTTTGTGAACTATTCCCCTTAATCTCTACTTCCTAAAACAACGTGTATCAACTCAATCATAACTCTCACTTTGCTGTGATAGTTTGTCAGAAATTTACGTTTTTTTTTTTTTTTTTTTAAACAACGTCTATATGGTTGAACTTCCTTGGCTGATTATTAAAATACTGTAAGTACTTTTATTAAACAATCATTTTTTTTTAAAGATTAGACATATAACTACATTAATACTATTATTAGGTATCATCATTAGGTATCATTTACTTCATGTTTCAAATGTAAGCCCGGTGTCGCAGTTACCCCATAAATTTTTCAAGAATGGGGTAACTGGGACATGTATCCGGGGTAACTGGACCTTGCTGGATCCAGTTACCCCAATGGTTATTTAAAAAAAATTGTGTTTCTCTTACTACGGGAAGTAAATTTCTCCATTGTTTTTTGCTCACAATAAAGAAAATGACAGAATACCTTATTAAAATTATGTAATGAAATTTAAAAAAAGCATATTGAGTGGTATCAAACCAAATTTCTTGGCCCCTTGAGAGGCGATGATGCCGTTATGGCATCACAATATTTTAATTCCTAATTGCCACATTGGCACCTGATTTTTCTAAAGAAAATTTCACCTTTATTAAGTACGCGAAAATATACTTTTACTTGTTTTCAGATAGATTATCTTGTAAATATTGGTGTCATTAAATTATTTCAACATTTTACGAATGCAAGTACCTTGCCCCAGAAAGCGAGATAGCCAGACCTTAAAATTGTACACACAGTGGTCGCATTCTGTAGGGAAACTTTTATCGTTCCTACCACTATTTTGAAAATAATATCTTAATCGCACCTTTCTGTAAGGGTTCTGGTACGAACAGTAAAATTTTCCCTATATAATGCGACCCCTGGTTAAAGTACTTAAGTACTTACGTAGCCGTTTGTTCATAGATTTACCTTGCTATTTTTTTCCTTAAAATACCCATGTGAGTTTTATACTTATTATCTATACTAAAGTACATAAGTACTTCCTTACGTTTTATGTTTTTGGTATAAATAAGTCTAATATTTTCACTTTTAGTGCTTTTTTTAGACACATTGACAGCAAAGGTTTCCCTTTCAACGCTGTTTATTGACATATAATTTACATGATCTGCCTGGTTTAAATTTTTTTAAGTTGTTTACACTTTTTCAAACAGGTCCTGATATTCGATATGAAAAAATAAGAATGCGTGTGAAACATAGACACCCCCTGGTCCAGTTACCCCATTTTGGGAGGCAACTGGACCCATGAGGAAAGAAAGATGATATATTTATATATTTATATTTTTAAATATTAAAATGTAATTTTGAGCATTTCTGTCTGATAGAGGGAACCTAACTGAATACATTTACAGAAATTCAGACTTTAATTCAAATGAACATTAGTTTTTTGAAGCTAAATTGTCAGAAGCTACAGAGTCACATTGTAAAATCATGTCCCAGTTGCCCCAACAAACCTTAAAGTTTGTTTCCATCTATTAGTACAAATTGCTGAAGTGAATTTTTAACTATGTCATGCGTTTCCTTACTATACTAAATTTGAGCATTCTCGGTAAAATAGATGCAAATCCATAGATCATATTCAGAGCTGCACAAAATTATTAAAGTACTTTTCTCTCTATCGACAACTACTGGAATCTGCTTTTTAACTGAGCTATGTGCTAAAATGTTTCTTTGGGTATTTTATTTAGTTTATTAAATGGCGAACTTTTGCTAAGATATTTTGAAAGTGTTGGAAAGTGTTTCATAATCTGTGACCGAAGTATGATTATTCTTTCTTGTTTTATCTATTGCTAATAATTATTCAAACGGAGTATGTAAAATAATTTCAACTTAAGTATATCTAGTACAGTTTTTTCTTAGAATGCTGTCTGTATCATATCTGCCACGATGATTTAGATTAATAAATCGTGCTTTCTATACCAATTACATACCGATATACAAAATTCAAAACTTTAGTTGAAAATTTGAAGTAATATTTGAAAAAATAATTTTCCTGAATTATATTTCTCAGATACTTTGAAACAGGTTTTCTTAAAGAATTAAAATTTTCATCCAGAAGAGGACCAATGTGCATACAATGTAATGGCAATATAACTTTTAGGTGATAATATCCCAATTCGCTAAGTTATTATTGGTATTTTTAAAAGAAAATAAAAGAATAATAAAATAAAAAAGATTCCAGTATACCATATGTCACTTGAGGGGTATCTAGCATCAACAATTTGTACGTGTTTAACATTAAATTCTTTCTAAGCTTCAAATATAGCAATTCTTTTTGCTGCAGTTGTTGTTTAGGTGTGGCAACTCACTTCATTTTTCTTGTCGAAGTATTAGATTAATGATAAGAAAAGATGTTGGACAATAACAGCTGAACTTGTCCGTCATATGATAAACATTTTACAAAAGTTTAAAAAAAACTTTTTATTTTTGAATAATGTACTCATTTTACAACCTTTAAAACAAAGAGTGGATTAGATGTTATTTAGCATTTTTTCATGATTAAATGTTTTAAAATGATGCAGATAATTGTATTCTTCTGCGTAATTAAAAGTAAAATTTAATTTAAATAGAAATAAATCTGTTTCAATTGTACGCTGTAAAAAAATGATAAATGTTTCTTAATCTAGACACATATATTATGATACGAATGAAAATATACAGAGACCTCTTCCTAGATTTCTAGTCTTCCACGAGTTTTCTAAGCTGTTTAGTTAGATATCTTTCTTTACCTACCGTATATACTCGTGTATAATTCGAGGAATTTCTGATAATTTTCGGAAAACAAATTGGGGGGACTGGGGGGGTGGGGGGCTTATACGCGAGTCAATTAAAAAAGAACAAAAGAAACTTCAATTACTGCAAAATTCTGGCTTTTTATGATTATGAATAATAAAATATTATAAAAAATATACAAATAAGAATAATTTTTCATTAAAAATTTTTTCAATGATTTGTTTTTGTTTACTTACTACTTTTTCGCATTAGCAAGTGAAATCTTTGGTTTTATTTTGTGCAAAATTGAAGTAAAAAGTTAGGGGTCGACTTATATACGGGTTTTTGATTTTTTGCAGAACTTGCATTCGAAAGTTAGGGGTCGACTTATACGCGAGTATATACGGTAATAAAAAAGTGACTTTTCCATACAGTATTCTAAAATTATTGGAAAATATTTCAGAATGATTGGGGGATGCATGATTTTTCTTTCCTGTTTATATGCATCTATTTTGCTTTGTTTGTTTCATTGCATTCACACAATCGTTATAGTACTATTATAAATACAATGAAAAGAATAAAAACTGCTATTTTAACCATCTATTTTATTATATTAATTTTGTTCCGCAGATTTCCATTCTGACGGAGATTCTCCCTTACTAGGGTTAATACTGGTAAAAGATATTATTTTTTAAAACAATATTTTAATTAAAACGTATTTCTATAAAGTACATAAACGAGATAATGACTTCCGTGTGATCTCAACCGAATAGCTTTTAATATTGCCTTATATTGGTGAAATTTCCTTAGGTAACCGACATTTTCTCATTTTCCATAATAATGAAATTCTTTTTAACTATCAAAACGATAAAATGTGTAGAGAAAGTTCCGGTATATTGGTATACCATTTTATTTTTATTTGTAAGTCAACATAAAACAAAAAATAACATACATTAATATTTAGTAAAGAACAAGCTTTGACTATTTCCTAATACATTTTTAATGCTTTTAAAATGGAAGAGAAAAATACTTATCTGTATTTAGCTGTTAAAAAATGGTTTCACTTTTCGGGTAATGCAAACCAGTCGGGTTATATGGAATAGGGTCATAAGGAATATTAAACCGCAAGAAAACAACAAATTGAAAGAATGATTAAAAGTTTTTAATGAATAAACCTTAGTACATCATCTTTAAATCATGAGATTCTTTCAAAAATTGCTTTAATTTTTAGACTGGTCATGAAACAGTTGTCGAGCTGAAGTTCCATGTTATCCGACACAACATCTTGAAAAACATAACCTCTTTCCTCATCATCAAGTTTTCATAAAATAAAACTGACTAACGTAGCAATAAATATAACTGCTTAAATTTATACTGAGCTTGGTTAATATCATTGACACTGGGATTTTATAATTAATACGAATTTTATAAAATTTACCTACAAGTATTGAGAATAAGATTTTATTTCACCGTGTCACAACATGTATCCAAATAGAACTGAGCAGAGTACAGTGCCTCATGCGAGTACTAGGAAGTCATACGGCAGATTTACGCTTGGCTGCAATGCTCTTTGAGCCATATATTGAAGTTTTCCATATTGTGCGACAATTCCGTAATACCCGAACTTCCACTATTTATCTGTCTAACGAACTTATTTGACCGGTCATTTAAAAATTAATACAAGTATTCTGTAAATAAAAATTACATAAATTTATTAGTATTTACCATATAATTTTGCGTTAAATGTCGTGTTTTTAAAGTGATTTATTAAATCCTGTAAATGTATATCATGAAAGTATGATTTTGTACAACTGGAATATTTTTATGCACGAAATCTTTTTATTTATGCAGTTTTCCTTCAATATCGCCTACCTGAGGAAGCCGTAATTGTACTTAAATATGTTACACTGTACATAGATAACGTTTTAGTAGAATATAAATTGTTTTTATCTCTTTATTTAAAAGTATAAGCAATATTTTTGTTACATTATTCAAATTTACAATTTTTACTTTTGAAATATTTTTCAAAAGTGATAGAAAAAAAACTCTATATCCTAAAATAGACGACGAGAAAAATGCATTTTTATTTAAATCCTTTTTTACATTCCCTGTTAAAACTTTAGAATCTCGTAGATGCCGATTTTGAAACAAAACGAATTAAAATGAATAAAATGACGATTATAAAAACATTACGCAAACAAAAAAGCCTTTTCAAAGACATTCAAATCCTAAGGATTGTCGTTTCCGATGTGACAGTATCCGAAGTAAATAGGGTGATAAACAGCACAGAAAAGGGGTAGAAAAGCGCAAGAAGCGTTTGGGTGTTTCGGAGAAAATTTAGAAATAAATGCGTTGACGACATTTCAAGCACTTAAACTGTCATTTGCCACCACATAAAGACACAGATTACGAAAGATTTTTCTTATTAAGAGAAAAATACTCTTATAGGTAAGAATTGATCTGTATTTGAAAACTGAGATATACCTCAAACGTTTAGATTATATAAAGTACCTGAAGATGTACTCTGAAAATTTTAAAATAAAAACAATCAACTAAAAACAGAAACCAGTGTAGAGTAAAGAATAAAAACAGTTGGTATTTTTGTATACGAATAATAAGTGATTAAGGTAATTAAGTGATTTAAATGTATTGTATATACTAACCAGCAACAGCTATATGAATTGGCTGTTTTTGATCTATAGCATTTTGAAATTAACATGCACACTGAGAATGAGTTTTAACAAGTATGAAATAACTTATATACCGGCCGCAATATACAAAGTCTTAATATTTAAAAAAAGTTTGGGTGCTGCATTTTTCGAACGTCATATGAATAGGGTCTTATTTACATTTATCGCACAAAACATGTTAAATGCAATAAAAAACATCCCATCCCTAGAGATCTCCGAATTTGTGTTTAAGATGCACTCGCAAAACCTTATCAAAAATGAATTACAATTGTTAGTTGACAAAGTATCAAAGATTTATTGGGTGTATATTGTTTTTATTAGCCGTTTCTTAGTTAAAACTGGCTAAATCTCTCATAAATCTTGACCAATATGGCAACGTTGACATAAAATATTGCCCAACGTTGTGTTACTTATATTTAATATCTCTTCTCTAATATTAACGTGTAAAATTTCGCAATTTTATTGACGATGGTTCAAAGATATACAATATTTAACTGGCACTTTTTTTATGCTAGGTCTATTTCCCATGAAAGCAATAGCGACTCAATAATGGATCACAATAAAACGAACATTAATCTGCTAATATAAATAGGGTAATAGCATTCAGAAATGGATTTGACTCGCGAGGAGTCCATGTAACGCTTAAAATTAAAAACCGTACGTTATTTTGCATTAGATTCTTAAGTGATAAAATTAATTAGGTTGAAAAAAAAATGTACATCAATTGGCTAGTTCTGATATATAAAATCCCTCTGTGTAAACACATTAGATTATTTCGCTTGATGGAAAATTTGTTTGTGAAAATAAATACAGAAGTGTTTTGAATCCGTGATTCCTCTTTTGAATCTAGCTCTAGCATCCTAATCAGTAGAGAAATCATTTCTTATGAAAGTGTTTAGAAGGATAAATATGGAGCACCTTTTAAAGAAAAAAATAAGGAAGAAAGTTTCCTCTTTATTGAAATGGACGGACTAAAAATCAACAACTGAGTAGATCATGAGTGTGATTAATGATCAATTGTAAGCTATTTCCTACTTCTTAAAAATTCCCGTTTTTTGTCATAATATTAAACTCTTATTTACATGTCGGAAACTTTTCTTGGCCGATATTCTTTACGAAAATATTCTGTTAAATGGGAACACAATCTAACTTTAAGTTGAAAAAACGCTTCATGGGATAAGTGATATAAATAAGATCATCCCATTGTAGGTGCGTTTATAAATATATAAAAATCTAGCACCTACAGTCGTCGTCTGATCCGTCCGTCTGTCTGTCAGCATATAACAGCGTAAAACTACCCAAACAAATGGTTTAAAATTTAAAATATATAATTGTTGCATAATTTTGTCGAGTGATTTTAAATTTTATGAAACCAATTCAATTGAGTTCAATTACGGGGACAGTCAAAAGTATTCCGTTATATTACGGCAGATGGGATAATAGTTTCAAGTGCATTTTAATCATGTTACACTATTTCGAACGAAATGAAATTGACATGCATTTATGAAAAACACTAAATTGCACATTCTGTAGAATATGCGCTGCAAATAATTTTTAATATTAATTAAAGGGCCATACAAAACTATTCTGTTACATAAAGGTATAGTGGGGAAACATTGTTTGGGGCTTATTTTAATTATGCCAAACTGTTTCACATATAATGAAATTCACGTTCGTCGCTGAGGTTTGCTATAACTTACTTCCTGTATAGTAGAAAGTACACATTATTTACAGGGACACACAAAGTATTTCCGATATTATACTATATACGAAGTATGTATATTAGAGATGATTGCTGGAAGGGCATTTTTAGTTGTGATATGAATTTTTAAGTTTAACTAAATTTTTGAATTTTACGTTGAGTACATAAATGCTATAGATGATGCATAGGGCTCTACACAAAAGATTCGTAATGGTTACTGAGTATGAACGAAAATAGTTTAAAGGTGGTTTCCAAATGAGTTACGAATTTTTACGCTGAACTACATGTAGTATACTAAGATATATTTGCAGAATATAGATAAAATGATGTACAGGGATTGCAAAGAATGAGTTACATGGCCGCCTATAGATGATAATCACTGGAAGTGGGTTTTCACTGAATTTAAGTATGTTTTAGTCTTAATTAAATTTTAATGAAATAGCGGCGTGTATATAAAGTTAGTAAGTAAATTACAGGGCTTTCCAAAAGTATTCGAGTATGTTTAAATCTATTAGTATAAATTGCTGAAAGTTAAATTTCAAAATATTATACGTTTTTAACCCTTTCCAACATAGTTGAAAAGTGTTTGTGAATTCGGTTTGTCTGTCCATCTGGCTGGCTGTCCGCCTGAACTCGAACTTGTGTTAATACAGTTGGATTGCTCTGTAACTGATACATGTTATTGAGATTTAAAAT
Source organism: Maratus speciosus (assembly GCA_963932465.1). Lineage (NCBI taxonomy): Eukaryota > Metazoa > Arthropoda > Arachnida > Araneae > Salticidae > Maratus > Maratus speciosus. Next base: position 62,520,612 of record OZ010788.1, read on the forward strand.
GCCATGTTCGGTATTGAAAATAAAGTATCTTGCGTTCATAGTTTATTTAAAGACACTCAAAAGTATTACATTACCTTATGATGTGTGGGGAGATTTAATTATATAAATGCGTAGTACGTATAGTCGTCATCTGGTCCGTCCGTCTGTCTGTCCGTCTATCCGCATATAACAGCGCAAAAACTACCTAACCAAATGATTTGAAATTTAATATATACATTCGTTGCAGAATTTTGTAGAGTCATTTCAATATTTTTGAAAATCGAATCAAAACATAGAAAGACGTTACTAAAAACTTTCTTCATTCTAATTAAATCCTATGATATGTAATTAATTCAACGATACCCCATGATAGGTAATCATTATAGGTTGCCATGGTGATTACGTCATGTTTAAGCTGGAGTCATATTATTTCCGTATTACTAAATTTAATATATATAATCGTGATACGTTTTTTATTCATGCATTTTTACATAAGAGTGTAACAGCTATTGCACCAAGATCTTAATATTTATAAAGCTTCTTTATCGTACGAGCGCACCTCTTTTCCCACGTTTTATGTAGAATTTTCGATTTGTTTAATTTAGTGAAGACTTTTGGTAGGTGAAAATATTTAGTATCAAAATCTAAGTATATTTCGTAGAACTCCGATAAGGGGGCGATATTTAAAAGTAATTTTAAAACATTCTGTGATCAGAGAATACACCTACAGTGGTACAGCTACGTATAAATGTTTACTTTTTAAAATCTAACATTAAAATACTTATTTTACTGCTCACTCTCATGCTGACACAGCAATCGTGTTTCACGAGAATGTGGCTTGATTTGGTAAAACTGTATTTTTCTTTGAGAAAGGGAATAAATTTGCCACAAAAAACAATGAGTTTTAAGAATTTGATTAAAGTGTATGGAGATTTAAGTGGTGCATTTTGTTGATGAAAATTTATGGGCATGACATATGGGAACAGTGGGGCATTCAAATGCAATATTTATTTTCATTTACAGTCCTTAATCGTAGCACTAGTGGAATGGCAAAATTTTGAAAATTACCTGATAATTGTAGAAATTGTTTCAACTTTTCAAATGACATTGCACGCTTTTCGTAACTACGGGGTGTCATTTTCACCAATGGAAACTTTTCATGTTTGCAAAGGGAGGATCTAAGTTTTTATTTATTTTTAAATTTATTTACAATTTCTTTGAACTCATACCTTTCTGTAAAGTGTTCGAAAATTCGAGTCGAGTGAATCGATTTTTTTTAACTGTTGCGCATGTATATTTGAAACTCTGTGTATGCACATTTTTTTCGCTAGTAAAACTAATTATCTAGTATATGCAGGGGTTGGACAAAAATATGGAAACACCTACAAAAATCATTTTAGCATGCCCTGAAAATTCCTTCTTACGCAGCCTTCTTATTGTTTAGGTGCTGACAGGCTTTGTGAGTCCGACATTTAGTTCAGCAGTGACTTTTGCAGCTGTCATCTTCTTATATTTCGTCTTAATCAACTTTAATGACCGTCTGTCACGATCATCCAACACACACTTTTGTCCGCATTGTGACTTAACGGATGATGTTTTTCGCTTTTCCTGTATGCGGTATAAATCTTCGATACAGTGCCTCTTGAAACATGACAAACTTCGGCTACTTTGGTAACGGAAGCACCTACCATACGAGCACCAACAATTTGTCCAAGTTGAATTCACATAGCTCAGACACTGTTCTGACAACGAATGGCAGTTGCAACGTAATGAGGGAATTGTACAGGTGGCGTTAGTTGGAAAATACAACAGCGCCACCCACAGGCTTTGGTTGAATAAACATTTACGTTCAAACATGCATTTCACGAGGTGTTTCCATATTTTTGTCCAACCCCTGTATGTATTACGCTATCGTATGTGGCACAGAATTCGCGATTATTTGTTAATCGATCCATGGCAAGGCCCGAATGAAACGCATCACATTGTTTATTGAACAGCATTTAATGCAACACGTTACATATAAGTTGCTTTACCGTAGGAAGGGGAGGTATCCTGTTCTGTAGCCAAATGTCGCCAATATTTTTGTGAAAAGTGACGCCAACTTGGCGATATCTCTAACATTTCGCCAAATTCCTACAGACTTCCATTGTAAACCAATCGCGTTTACTGGCTTACAGAAAATCAACAAATTGAGATATTTTAATGCAACAAAACTAATATAAGCTTAAGGAATTATATTAATTATATTTAAGGGAGTCTAAGTAAATTAAATTATGAATAAAAGTAACATGGTACAATAAGTAGCATGTTTTCTAAAACATAAATTTTAAGGAAACCAAACGGGTCACTACTGGCAGCTAGTTTTATAAATAAGCCTAAAATAGAAAATTATTGTTCAAATGCAATTTTTCCAATATTTTTTCATCCTAAAACCTACTTTTAAAGAAGAATTATTTGATCAATGGAAAGTAAACCTTAACTTCCAGAAACTCCACCAAAATTTGATAATGGAACATTGTACACACCTTCTTTTTAAACATATTTCAGGAGAATTATAAAGATTTTTCTTAGTGTCTTACAATTTAACGTAATGATCGTATATTTAACACTAAAGATTAAGTGCATTGTTTAAACTTTAAAAATTCTTTTCGGTTTACTTTAAATTTTACACAATTTTGTTACGAAAACGACATACCCAATGAAAAATAAAAATGCATATTTTAAGACCTTGCGTTTACATTTTTGAATTTTTACATAATTAATTAACTTAACAGTAAACATAAAACAGGGTTTAAGTCACTTTACAGTTCAGCTATCTCAATTAATTTCTCTTTAGCTAAAATCTGCTTTTAAGGGACACATATTTATTAGATCGATAGTAGTTTTTTTAACTTTAAAGCAACTTCGGTAAATTTAAACAATAGCGTATCTTTTCTAGTAAAATTTTCATGATTTCGCAGTATTTAAAGATTTTATTATTTAACCGCAAGTAAAGTATAAAATTAAATTACACTGTTTAAAATTTTGTGGTATGTTGAAACAATTTTTGGCGCTCCAGTAGCTGCCACCATAAGATGGTGAAATCTTGAACCAACATTTGGAGCTAAGGTTCAATCGGAGCTCCAAATCTTGGAGTGAGATTTCACCATCTTATTGTGGCAGCTACTGGAGCACCAAAAGTTTGTTAAACCTACTGCAAAATTTTTAATAGTGTCCCTTTCTTAAACTCCGAAAATGTTTTCAAGGTTCCGACAGTTTATAAGATGTTTATTTCTGTATCAACATATCTAGGAAAAACCCACGTCAGTAAATAATTTCTTAAAGCGTAAGTCATACGTAATTTTAGAAATAAGTAAAAAAAGAAACTAATACATTGTTCAAAGATTAATCATATATGCCGTGTGAAAAAGTTATTCAACACTAAATATGAAATTTTATTGTCAAAGAAAATTTTTTTAATGAGTACAGGTTTCAACATAAGATGTATCACATTGTTTAGAATAATAGATGAAGAATAAATATGGAGCATTTATTATCTATCATCTATCTGATATATGGAACATTCTCACAATCTTTTGACTTGTATGTCCCTGAATAATAATTTTTATTTTAATATATATATATATATTTTTTATTTCATATACTGGGGAACATCCCATTTGATTATTGCATAACGATATTAACGAGATAAATAAGTTTTGGACGATGTTGGGGGTCCAAATACCAGGAAAACTCCTATACCGTCCGGTATCCCTGGTGCTGATTTTTAAGTTTGGAGCTGTCTGTATAAAATTGTTTAAATAAAAGTAATTCGATGTAATTTTTTTGCAAAACTGGGACAATTGTTTTATATAAATATGTAGCAAAAAAATTAACCTACACACATTTTTACGGTTGATATTATTTTTTGAACTCTGTCCCTGGGTATTTCATCCTTACCGTCCCTCTTGCTAAACTTATACAGAAAATCACTTCAGATGCAGCCACAGAATTTTTTTCAAGTTTTTTCTCATGCAGAAGTATGCTAGAGAAAGAATGTGTAAAATTCTTTGACAAGAAATTTACTGCAGAATTTAAATAGGCATTTAAATATCAATTTTAAGATCGTAGCTTTATTGGTAGTCTTACCATCCCCAAGGTTTATTCCTGCACTTTTCGAGCTAAATTAAAAAAAATAATAATAATTTAATCCAATGTTAACAACTGTTTCTAAAAATCAATGAACATTGTGGCTATCACTTACTCTTAACATGATTTTCCAAAAAATAGGTGGTAATTTCCATCCTTACCGGCCCTTTTTTCCCCATTTCGTCCCTTTTTTCCTATACCGTCCCGTGTTTTTTTACCTTATCGTCCCTTCTTTAACACCCCTTTAAGACAATGTTATACAAAAATTCTGTATTAAAAGTACTATATTTTTATTATTTCTCATTTGAATGTTTTGTGGGTACTATGCAAATTCATTATAAGTAAAAATTTAGAAGAAAATAAAAAGTTGTAGTGATAAAATAATAAGGAAAATTTAACCTAAACCTCAATTAAATAAAAAAATGTTCACTGCTGACCATTCTTTCTTCCTTTTGAATCATTAAGACACTCCTCTATCAGATTAAAATGTTATTTTGGCAAGTTTAATTTCACCAGATTTTTTATTCCCGAAAGTCAAAGGATTGTGAGAATACCCCATATATAACAAGTGATATCATACAAGAACTTCTTTATATTTCATTCATTCGCATATCTTTTAAAACTATTTAGAAAGCATTAACACAAAATCATTTGTATGGATATTGTAATTTTATTATTATTTATTTGGCAACATAAAATAATAATAATAGATAATAATTTGAGTCATCTTGATTGAAGTTAAATTAACATATAAATGTGTGACAGATTTTAATCGTATTTCCAGAAAAAGTAAAAATATCCGGTTATCTTACTTTTATATATACGGAAAAAAATAGTACAAATTAAACATAACAATATCATTTAGATATCCAAAGTGGTTGGAGTGCAAAGAACCAAATTTGGAAGTAAACTGGGAATACGATGCAATAATTTTTAAATATAAATAAGATAAATATATTTTCTTACTAAAGAAATGATATGAAGATAGCCTCTTTTTCATAGTTCGTTTCGCGCACATCCCTATTTAATATCATATGAGCATATCGCTTTGAAATCACAAAAGTCATGCGTAGAACACTTCTGTATACTCCCTAACAGGACTTTTTTCCCTGCCTTGTTTAAATCCAAAAGGCTATCATTTTCGACCAAAATATATGTACTAAAATAAAATACAGTAAAAAAAAAGTGAGATTTTGAGAGAATTTAAATGTTTGAGAGCACGCAAACAAGCAATTGGAAAATGACTTGAGTGTTTATCCGTCATAATAATCTTGTAACAAACAAACTGATATACTAATAATGAAAGACTAATAATGAGCTTGAAGCCGCTGCGGTTGTCCGGTAGCTTCGTGTGGTTTCAATTTTTTTTTCTTCTCGGCTTCCACAAGAGTCTCGGCAAAATGGACATAGTTAGGGACCTCGGACGGACTTGCGGAACGCCGCGCTCCGCATGACCGTGCCACGTCCTGTCAACTGCGTCACTTGCACTGAGACTGTAGCGGAAGCCAAGAAGGAAAAAAATATATTTGAAACCGGATAAATTTAAAAAGAATATTGAATAAATTATAGACATCGAAAAGCGAAAAGGCATGTGCTCGGGGTCCTAAAGCTATTGCACGACCGCAACGGTTTCGAGTTCATTATTAGTCAGGCACAGGGATGAATAAATGTAAATTTCTTTCGTTAAGCTATTATTTTATACATAATGAAACAGAAAATTAAGGAATGTTAAACATAAAAAGGTAATAAATGAGTTATTATAAGCTAAAAATAAATAGATTGTGAAATTTTTCCTTTCTTAGACATCTATAGATTTATAAATGATGCATTAATTTAAAAACTTAAATGAATCGCATATTAAATTGCATCTAAATAGCATTAATTAATCTTTGAGATATTTAACGATTTGATAAACTATACAATATTTAATAAAAAAGAAAAGTGCCCAGCTAAACTGATGGCATTGAGCTCACAGACTATTCACACTAATTGTATATTATACTCTTATTTTAAAGAATAATGCCACTCAAAAAAATAAGTGAAGGGGAATTAGCCCCCGTTTCCCCCTTTATACTTAACCAGTGAACCTCCAAATCTAATCAAGGAAGCTCCTTATCATAATAAACCGGTATACCAAATTTGGAGCAAATCGAATAATCTTGCAAAAAAAAAAAAAAAAACATTTATCTAAATTAAGGGGGTGGACTAACCCCCTTTATCCTTAACCAATGAATCGCCAAAACGAATCATGGAAGCTCCTTAACATAATAAACCGGTATACCAACTTCGGAGCAAATCGAATCATTCTGCATGAAAAACCCATTTATCTAAATTAAGAGGGGCGGGCTAACCTCCCTTTTCCCCCTTTACCCTTAACCAAAGAACCCCAAAACTAATCAGGGAAGTTCCGTAACATAATAAACCGGTATACCAAATTCGGAGCAAATCGAGTCATTCTGCATGAAAAACACATTTATCTGAATTAAGGGGAGTGGACTAACCCCGTTTTTCCCCTTTATCCTTAACCAATGAACCCCCAAAACTAATCAGGGAAGTTCCTTAACATAATAAACCGGTATACCGAATTCGGAGCAAATCGAATCATTCTGCATGAAAAACACATTTATCTGAATTAAGGGGGTGGACTAAACCCGTTTTTCCCCTTTATCCTTAACCAATGGACCCCCAAAACTAATCAGGGAAGTTCCTTAACATAATAAACCGATATACCGAATTCGGAGCAAATCGAATCATTCTGCATGAAAAACACATTTATCTGAATTAAGGGGGGTGGACTAACCCCGTTTTTCCCCTTTATCCTTAACCAATGAACTCCCAAAACTAATCAGGGAAGTTCCTTAACATAATAAACCGGTATACCAAATTCGGAGCAAATCGAATCATTCTGCAGGAAAAACCCATTTATCTGAATTAATGGGGGGTGGACTAACCCCGTTTCTCCGCCTTTATCCTTAACCAATGAACTCCCAAAACTAATCAGGGAAGTTCCTTAACATAATAAACCGGTATACCAAATTCAGAGCAAATCGAATGATTCTGCATGAAAAACCCATTTATCTGAATTAAGGGGTGGACTAAGCCCCTTTTCCCCCTTTATCCTTAACCAATAAACCACCCAAAACTAATCAGGGAAGTTCCTTAACATAATAAACCGGTATACCAAATTCAAAGCAAATTGAATGATTCTGCATGAAAAACCCATTTATCTGAATTAAGGGGGGGTGGACTAACCCCTTTTCCCCCCTTTATCCTTAACCAATGAACTCCCAAAACTAATCAGGGAAGTTCCTTAATATAATAAACCGGTATACCAAATTCGGAGCAAATCGAATCATTCTGCATGAAAAACCCATTTATCTGAATTAAGGGGGGGGGGGGTGGACTAACCCCGTTTTTCCCCCTTTATCCTTAACCAATGAACCCCCAAAACTAATCACGGAAGTTCCTTAACATAATAAACCGCTATACCAAATTCGGAGCAAATCGAATCATTCTCCATGAAAAACCCATTTATCTGAATTAAGGGGGGGTGGACTAACCCCGTTTCTCCCCCTTTATCCTTAACCAATGAACTCCCAAAACTAATCAGGGAAGTTCCTTAACATAATAAACCGGTATACCAAATTTGGAGCAAATCGAATCATTCTGCATGAAAAACCCATTTATCTGAATTAAGGAGGGGGGGGGGTGGACTAACCCCGTTTTCCCCCCTTTATCCTTAACCAATGAACTCCCAAAACTAATCAGGGAAGCGCCTTATCACAGTGAACCTAGGAAAATTTTTGAAGCAAATCGGATGTTTCTATCAAGAGTTATCGCGTTACGTACATACGTACGTACATACATACATACATACATACAGAACGGGCGGGCACATTAGCTCTCAGGCTTTGATAACCTGTGAGCTAAAAACCTTACTCAAATTAGATATTCAGTTACATGTAATGATATTATTTCCTTTTTAGATGTCTACTGATTTGGTAAATGATAAGCTATTTAAAAAAATTATAAAACAAATACTGATATAATTTTAATAATATTATCTGGTCTTTGTGTAATTTTAAATATGGTAATTAATTTTTTTTTTTTTTTTTTTTTTTTTTTTTTTTTTTTTTTTTTGCTTTAAAATAAATAGTATTGAATTGCGAATTATTAAACATACCAACATTCAATATTTAGATCGATTGCTAAATATTGAATTCCTGAAATTTATACTAAGCTCCAGACTTTTATATTTTAACCGAGTTCTCGAAATAACTCACCCCCCCCCCCCCGAAAAAAATTAAATATCTTATTTACATACATAGAGAAAAAAGTATCACAATCAAAATATTATCTTGAGAATTAGGGAAATTTCAAATGGATTTATTATAGATTCACCCAAAAAATCAAAACATCATATAAATTGGATAGCAGATGAAAGCATGTGAAAATTTAAATGAAATGCAAATATTTATTGATCTATATAAATATACGCAGACACCAATTTTTACATGACTGATTTCTGCTACACCGTTATTCATCCACTCTCCAGCATATTATCCTGGTTTCCAAGGAAAAAAAAAATCATGTGAAAAAAATAAAAGACTTTAGTAAACTGCTTAAAAAGCCTTTCCCCCCTTGCCTTGATTCACATTTATATCCTATGAATAGATATTTCTGTTTCTCAAATTCAGGAGCAAATAGGGTGATAAAAAGGGCGAAAGAAGCAATAAATGCTCTATTTTAGAAGCACTTGAACGTTTTCGGAAAAGATTAGAAACGATTCAAACGTGCCTCAAGTATTTCGCCGTCATAATTTTGCTAGCATAGCGACAAAGATATTCAATTGCGTCTTTTTCATGCATAAATGTTATTTTATGTACAGTGAAACAGGATATTACTAAGTGTTCTACAGTACGCACTCCCCACCCCAACACGCACACGCATAAAAAAAGACACTTGAAAGGTTTCGTTAAAATGATTTCAAGAATTAAACTAGTATGTTGTGGCCATCACAAAACTTTCTTCTATATAAATCACGTCAATTAAATCATTTAAATAGTAAAATAAATTACATCAATTTATTCATATAAAAGTATACCTGAATTTGAAATTTGATGAAAATTCGTGCATTAGTTATTGAAATAGAGCTGTAGGAGAAATTTTGAAAAATGTAGCATAGCAGTGCCACCTGTTGAGCGATTTGCACCAAAACACAAACAGTACTAATTCATATACCGGAATCGTAAACCGGAATCACCAAAACACAAACAGTACTAATTCGTATACTGGAATCTGAAGTTGGATGAAAATCCGTGTATTAGTTCTGGAGCTAAAGCTACTGTGGAAATCACAAAAATGCAGCATAGCAGCGCCACCTGTTGAGCGATTTATACCAAAAGGTACAAAACATCAATTCATGTCAAGAACTAACTGAATCTGAAATTTGATGAAAATCCGTGCATTAGTTCTGGACATTGAGCTATTGTGGAAGTCGAGAAAAACGCTGCATAGCAGCGCCACCTGTTGAGCGATTTACAGCAAAACATAAACAGCACTAATTCATATCCAGGTATACCTGAATCTGAAGTTTGTTGAAAACCCGAGCATAAGTTCTTGAGATAGAGCTATCGCGGAAATCTCAAAAAATGCAGCATAGCAGCGCCACCTGTTGAGCGATTTACACCACAAGGTGCAAAACGTCAACTCATGTCAAGCACTAACAGAATCTGAAGTTTGATGAAAATCCGTGCATTATTTCTTGAGATAGAGCTATTACGAAAATCGTGTAAATGCTGCAAAATGCAGCATACGAGCGCCATCTGTTGGGCGATTTGCACCAAAACGTTACCAGCACCAATTCATATCAAGGATTAACTAAATCTGAAGTTTAATGAAAATCCGTGCATTAGTTCTTGAGATAGAGCTAGTGCAGAAATCGCGGGAAATGCAGCATAGCAGCGCCAACTGTTGAGCGATTTACACCAAAAACTAATCAGTATCAATTTGTATTAGGGACTAACTTAATATAATTTTTTATTAAATTCCGTGCATTAGTTCTTGAGATAGAGCGCCCACAAAATTTGTGTCACATACACACAGACAGACAGACAGACAGACAGACAGACTCACAGAGTCACAGACAGACATTTTGTAAAAACATGTTTTTTGGAATCTCTGACCCCTAAAACGTGTAAATCCGTCGAAAACCGAAAGTCGAAAATTTTCATGAATCCAATACTTTCTTCTTGTAAAGATAGAAGAAAGTAAAAATATATCTTTATAAACTAGCAGACCCGCCCGGCGTTGCTCGGGGTTTGTAAATAATAACCTTAAACAAAACTTAACTTTGTATGATTTTATATCTTTGGAAATTCTTTTAAATGAACCTAATTTCGAAGCCCCCATCGCCTTTCGCAGCGTCTAGTGTGTTCCCACGAAACTTTCCATCCTGTAATTGTCGGAGCACAACCTTCCTGCAAAAATTACACTTATTGTTAACACGATTGCGTCCAAAACATTTGTCGTATCGGCAAAAAAAATTAAATGGACGTTGGTAGTGCGAAAATCTCGTTGAGTATTTAAAATCATAAATACTCGTCAACCCTAACGGCATAAAATGTCTGCTCAAAATTTTCCATAGAGATAACATTGCGTGTTTAAATATATATATTTGAAAGATAAGGCTTTTTTTTTTAGACATTTGCCTTGAGCTTTTTTCTGAACCAATTTTAATAATTCTTTTTTTAATTGAAAGGCGTTCCTTTGTAGATTTGCGGCACTAGCTATTTTTTTTAAATATTCACATTTTTATATTTAAATTTAAAATTTAAAAATTTTCTACGATTTTTTTTTCTCAAAATGGTAGCATTCGATTACTTCCATTGTTGTAAAGAAAAGAAAATTAATAAAGTATGGTTATCTTTATTGATGCCAATTTCTAATAAAATTCAAAATTTACTTTGTAAAAAAAAAGGGGGGGGGGACAGAAAATGACGTCACGCTTTAAAAAAACACTAAATCTTTCCTCAAAAAGTTATTTCAATTCAATCTTTTTCCACTCCACTGAGTTTGAGACGCTATGTGAAATGTTTCAATGAGGCAAAGTGACATCATATTTAAATGAAAACCATCATTTTCTCTGATAAAAAGAAATATTTTACTACGAACGCCTCTAAAAGATATAAATTTCTGGAATTTTACTCGCCGATACCCAGATTAGAATCACAAGTCAAGAGAGCGAATGTTCACGTGCAAAGTCGTAGTTAGCAAACTTGATTTCAAGATTGGAAATATATGTATTAATAACTTATTGCGTACTGCAATATTTTTGAAATGGTGAATGTAAATTTGAAAGATGCGTATGTAAAGTTTGAGACGATGAAAATGACGTTAAGTTTAGGTTTCACGCAAAAAATAATCCTATAATTGGCTTATGGTGAAATCATTTTTGCTGATTTTCAATCGGTAAATTCAAACATACGATCCTCAATGGGTAATTTCATCATAATTACTTATCTTGGTAAGGTATACTAATACACTTTAATTTAATATGTTGAACAGTCGAAGTTTATAGAATTAGTATTTTGGTAACTTTAAATTAAAAATTATATTTGTTGAGAGTAAGTATTAACTAATGTATGAGTTCCTTTTTAAACAATTTCTTTCGTGTAAATACGACGGGTTTAATCTCGTTATTAAACAAAATATTAGCTCCATTGTTGTAAATTATGCATTTTAACCTCATCCGAATCGTTATGGCGGCGTCAATATTTGTGACCTGAGATATAGATTGACTTTCTACGTCCGTTACGACCACATTTTTTTTTTTTTTTTTTTTTTTTTTCAGTGCGAACCTTTTATTCTCCATAACCTGCCAAATCGATGCAATTCATTTTGAATTTTAAATTAAGAGAAATGAAAAGAAATCGAATATGGGGAATACGATTTTGGGTCTTAGCCGCATGGCTACGAGTGATAAATCAAAGAAATCAGGAAAAATATAACATGGTTTTGTACGTATTAGGGTATTTTCAGGAGAGTTTCCAGTATTTTTTTTATAGAAAAAGAAATCTAGACTAAACTGGTGAAATTTCGCATTCTTATAAGGAGAGATTTTCTGTAAGAAAATAGCGGTGCAGAAGAATTTCCTGGTCGCAAAATTCCAGGAGTCGTACGAACCCTGATATAATGTCATGTATGTATTACTTATATGTATGTATTCTTATGTATGTGCGCTTATATTCAGACTTATGCATGTTTGTATTGGGAAATTATTCTTTTTTTTTATTCACTGTAAGTGGTGAATGTGCTACAACTGAAATGCACAGGGACATTATCCGTAACCTTCCAAATCGGTGTAATTCAATTTGAATTTTAAATTAAGAGAAATGAAAAGAAATCGAATACGGAGAATATGATTTCGTTTATTAGCCGCATGGTAACGATTTCAGTATTAGCCGTATGGCTAAAAATGATAAAAAAAATCGAGAAAAATATAATGTCATGTATGTATTACTTATATGTATGTATTCTCATGTATGTATGGTTGTATTAAAACGTATATATGTTTGTATTGGGAAATTTCCGTAATCGGGTTTGTAGACGATTTCATAATTTAGTGAGCGTTGTTTGATGCGCAAATTTAACTATTTGGTAGCGGTAACAATTTCAGAAGGTTATTAATTTTTCTTTTTAATTCACCGTAAGAGAATGTGCAAGTGACCATTTTCCGTAACTTACCAAATCTATGCGATTCACTTTGAATTTTAAATTAAGAGAAATAAAAGGAAATCGAATACGGATAATATGATTTTGGATGTTAGTTGCATGATAACAGATTCAGTATTAATCGCATGGCAACGAATGATAATAAAAGAAGTCGAGAAAAATATAATGTTATGTGGTGTATTGCTTATATGTATGTATTCTTATGTATGTTTTTATTCAGAGGTATGTATGTTTGTATTAGGAAATTTCCGTAATCGGGTTTGTAGAAAAATTCATAATTTAGTGAGCGCTGTTTTATGCGCAAATATAACCATTTGGTAGTGGTCGCAATTACAGAAGGTTACTCATTTTTTTTTTTAATTCACCGTAAGAGAATTTGTTGCAACTGAAATGCGAGTGGACATTCTGAAGTGAATGAGGTAAGAATTTTTGGCCTAGATGTACACTTGAAAACAGAAATATGTAGATAACAAAATAAAAAAGTCCTAAAAGCGTAAAGAAAAAGTAGCTTACTTATTTCTTGATTTTAAGATTTTAGCTAATTTTACGATAAAACACTAAGCTAAAATTTGAAGAACCCGATTAGAGAAGAATCATCAGTGCTGATTTTCAGTGGAAATTTCGCCAAATTTGGCAGCTATAGCCAAATTTGCTTCATTTATATCAAAATACTTTTGGTCGCCAAATTAGGCGAAATTTTGCGAAATGTATTCAAGCTTGGCGAAAATTTTGACGTTAATGTATATGACTATATAGTTTTATGCTTATAATCGGAAAATTGATACAACAATGAAAGATAATTCGTGAGAAATCAACTTCACTAAAAGTCATAAATCATTCCGTGATCTCTTTTTAACCTGTTGCCTAGGTGTAGAGTACATTTTAAGAAATGTACATATGTTTATATGTGTAACATTATACACAAAATTTTCGAAAATGCCGGTTAAAAGAAAACAATTGAGACGAAAAAAGTTATTCAGCGTAATTCTATGAGGAAAAGTCACATAAAAATAACCCAGCTGCCTACGAGTAATTGCGCGAATAACGATATTACTCGTATAACTCAAATAAAAAAAGTATCAAGTTTGATAGAGGAGTATAGCAGATTACCCATGTGTGCGTGTTACATATATGTGTACAAACGTTTCCCTTATACCATATTAAATAAGTCTGGGCTATGCCAGACATGCAAGTCTTTGAAGGGGCTTTGAAGTTTTCTGCCGTTAGCTCGATGGATCCAGTTCCAATTTTTGATTGCCTTAAAGATCCTAGCGACACTAAACAAATCTAAATCGCTCAACACATACCCGGTGGTTATTCTTTCTCTTTACCGTAGACTATCTTATTCAATGAATTATCTTTACTTTTAACATTTCTGAATTATTTTAAAGAACAACAAATCACGCTGCATGAAAATTTAGATAATTCTGACATCAGATTTACAGATGAGCAGCAGAAAATACTTTAGTTATGTACAGAACAGCTTACTATTTTCCCTAAGTCAACTTTTATTATTGGAAAAGCAAGAGCTGGAAAAAGTAGGATAATCAAAGAAATTAGTAAAACAATCATAGAGCAGTTAGTATCAGAAGCTGTCATTCTTTTGGCACTAACAGGTACTGCTGCGCTTAATGTCGAAGGAAATTTAATTCACTCAAAGCTTAAATAACCACCATGTTTTAAATAGTTCGCTGATTTAAAAAGTCAGGCTGAAAGAAATCTACAGCTCAGCATGGATATAGTATTATTTATCTTTATTGACGAATTTTCAATTGTCGTTTTATGGCTGAACTTGAACAATGGTGTCACAAAGTTTAAATCCTTGGAGGTATTAGGCAGTTACATCGCGTAAAAGACATCCCTCTATATAAGAGACATTCTATAAAAGACATTTTGGCTCTTTGCAGACAAAAAAGTCTTAGAGCTTTTGAAAATTGCTTCACATTAAACTTGCTTCACAAACTCATTCAGACAAAATGACGATCAGCAAAGACAGTATCGAAAGATTCTATATTCGCTTTGCGTGCGTCAAGATTCAGACTACTCTCATCCCTTATGCAACTGTGGAAAACTACACTGCTTCCAGTTCAACTTGAATGATTTCAAGATGCTACATGTCTTTTTTTCCCCAAAACAAGCAAGCGAAAGAACATAATCAAGAAGTACTTCTTAAATCAAAGTGGTCAATGACAATAATGTTACACACCAGAATAATTAAAAGTAAGATGTAGTGAAGATGATCTCGTGTATGGACTTCAGGCTGGACTTTTTTCAGCAGTTGGATGCAGAGTTATGTTGCATACCAGTATCTGGATGGAGTGGGGATTGATAAGCTGTGTACTCAGTACAGTAAAAGATACTGTCTATGACCCAAAATTTCAACCCCCAGGCTTGCCACAGGCTAATGGTACATATTGTTGATTATCATGCCACAAATTAGCATTTGAGCATTACCTGAGGCAACTAATGACTGAATTAAACACTAGAAAATGAGGATTCAACTTGTGTTATTTTAAAATTAATTTTGTACTATTAAACAGTAATCATGAAAATTAAACTTTTTTTTAAATTTTAATATGTTATGTGTTATATTTATACGACTCCATGCTCCGACATTTCGGCCTGACGGATAGTAGTCTAGATCCCCATTGCATATGGCAGCATTTACCGGAAGTGCCCGCACGTGTCGGAGACAATAGAAAACCAAGTTGAGTCAGCCAAACCTCGTAGGAATCAAGCCCACAGAATCAAAAAATAAAAGAATGCACCATTAATGATAGAAAATGTTGGTAACTAAAGTCTAAGATAAAATTTCATAATACAAAAAGTAGCTGAATTGTAATCTAAGTTGAAAGAAGCAAACCCCGTTGAAATTGGGCCCTTAAACCCCGAGGAAATAACGCGCAACCAAGCGGTGGAAGATGCCTCCTCACCTTGTAAATTTCATGAATTACTGTTAGCATTAACACGATATTTAATGAACGGCTGAAATCCCTTATCTAAAGTTAACTTTAAAATAACACGATTTTTAATTTAGGCTGTTGTGAGTAGACGTAAGTTGATGCTGAAAAAGGAGATTAATGTTCTAAAAAGGTGGTAGCTGATGTATAAACATAGACCGGGCCCTGGAGACCAGGGTTTTATCTGGAATGTAATTGGGTATAAGAAAATTTTTCAGGGGTTTTAAAGTAGCTGGAAGACGCTAAAATTATGTTAAAGAAAATTGCAATAGAATTGGATACTTTTTAAAGAAGCTTCAACAAAGGCCCCAAGAAGACGATTAATATTCAAAATTGGTGGTAGCTAGAGTCTGCAAATTTTTTCGTCGTTCATGCAGTAGCTGGAGAACCTAAGAAGTTGTTAGAAAAAAATAGTTCGTGAATCGGAACATTTTTAAGGGAGCTGTAACAGGGGGCCCAAAAGGACCCAACTGATAGTAGAGAGCAGGATCCTAACATGAAAACATGTTTAAATGTTTTAGTACTTAGCGTTTTAGATCTTCAATTAGTCGAAATTATTCATAGGGTATGAAATATTCATTAGAATAATATTTTAAAGAAATGCGCAAAAATGGGGTAAATGCTTAAAAAGGGGCCCTAGAGCCTACAGCCCCAATAAAAATATGAGAGTTTTGGTCTCAGAGGAAGAGTTCAGACTCGATTTTAAAATTATGCAATGAGAAAGTGAGAAAATTAGGATGTAAAAAATGCATAGCACACAAAAAGTACAAGGGGCCCGGATCGGGCCCTAGAGGACCCTAAGGTGCCCCAGGATTTTAACTGGAATATAGAAACTGGAGAATAACTAAATGGAAAAATGGTTCCAAAAATGCAGATCGGATTAAGAGGGGCAATTTATTAATAATTTATGGTGCAAAAGCTTCAAGACGCCTTGTACCAGGGGCCAAGGGGGACGGGACATAAGTGGCAAGTAGTTTGGTATAAATAAACTTTTTAGTAGTTTTTAATGTAATCTGAGGGCGCTAGAACTATGGTAAAGAAAATTGCTTGGAATTCGGATCATTTTTAAAGAAGATGCACCAAGGACCCCAAGAAGAAGATTTATGTTCAAAATTGGTGGAAGATGAAGACTAAAATATTTTTTTGTCGTTCATGTAATAGCTGGAGAACCTAAGATCTTGTTAGAAAAAAAAGCTAGTGAATCGGACTATTTTTAAGTGAGTTTTAATAGGAGGCCCAAAAGGGGCCGACTGATTGTTGAGAACAGGGCCCTAACATGAAAACATCTTACAATGATTTTGTACTTAGCGTTTTAGATCTGCGATTAGTCAAGATTAAACATAGGGTATGAATTAATCATTAGAATATAATTTGAATGAAATGTACAAAAAATTGGGGAAATGCTTAAGAAAGGAGCCTATGGCCCCAATAAAAATATGTGAGTGTTGGTCTAAGGAGAAGTGTTTAAGACTCAACTTTAAAATTACGTGCTGTGAAGGTGAGAAAATTAAGGTGTGAACAACGCATGGCACACAAAAAATTTAAGGAACCGGTCCCTACGGGACCCTAGACGGACCCATGGTCTTAACTGGAATGTAGAAACGGGAGAATAACTAAATGGAGAAAGTATCCTAGAAATGAAGATCGGATAAAAAGGAAACAATTTATTAAAAATTTAATGCACTAAAACTTCAAGGGGCCCTGGGCGGGCCTCTTGCATGGGTGCCAGGCTCTTAACTCAAATGTTGAAATGGGGTAGAAAATGAAAGGAGAATTCACCCCAGAAACGATGAAGATCGTATAGAAAAGAGGCATGTTATTAACAATTTAGTGCACTAAAATTTCAAGGGGCCCTGTACTGGGCACCCTGACAGGGTGCCAGGGTCTCAACTGAAATGTAGGAATAGGACAGAAACTGAAAGGAGAATTCACACCAAAAGCACGAAGATCGGATAGAAAAGAGGCATGTTATTAGCAATTTAGTGCACTAAAACTTCAATGTAGAAATGGGGTAGAAACTGAAAGGAGAATTCACCCCAAAAACGAAGAAGATCGGATTGAAAAGAGGCATGTTATTAACAATTTAGTGCACTACAATTTCAAGCGGCCCTGTACTGGGCACCCTGACAGTGTGCCAGGGTCTCAACTGAAATGTCGGAATAGAACAGAAACTGAAAAGAGAATTCACACCAAAAGCGACGAAGATCGGATAGAAAAGAGGCATGTTATTAGCTATTTAGTGCACTAAAACTTCAAGGGGCGCTGTACTGGGCCCCCTGACAGGGTACCAGGGTCTTAACCGAAATGTAGGAATAGGGCAGAAACTGAAAGAAGAATTCACACCAAAAACGACGAAGATTCGATAGAAAAGAGGCATGTTATTAACAATTTAGTGCACTAAAATTTCAAGGGGCCCTGTACTGGGCCCCCTGATAGGGTGCCAGGGTCTCAACTGAAATGTAGGAATAGGGCAGAAACTGAAAGGGGAATTCACACCAAAAGCGACGAAGATCGGATAGAAACGAGGCATGTTATTAACAATTTAGTGCACTAAAACTTCAAGGGGCCCTGTACTGGGACCCCTGACAGGGTACCAGGGTTTAACTGAAATGTAGGAATAGGGCAGAAACTGAAAGAAGAATTCACACCAAAAACGATGAAGATCCGATAGAAAAGAGGCAAGTTATTAAAAAATTAGTGCACTAAAACTTCAAGGGGCCCCCTGTACCGGGCCCCTGGCAAGGGTGCCAGGGTCTTAACTGAAATGTCGAAATGGGGTTGAAACTGAAAGGCGAATTCACCCCAAAAACGAAGAAGATCGGATAGGATAGAGGCGTGTTATTAACAATTTAGTGTACTAAAAATTCAAGGGCCCCTGTACTGGGCCCCTTGCAAGGGTGCCAGGGGGTTAATTAAAATGTAGAAATGGAGCAGAAACTGAAAAGAGAATTCATCCCTAAAACTATGAAAATCGGATAAAAATGAGGCATGTTTTTAACAAGTTAGTGCATAAAAACTTAAAGGGGCCAAAAATTAAAAATCCGAGCTTCAGGTGCATCAGGACCTGTCTCGGAGTAATCACATCTGAAATTTCAGACTTCTACGTGCAGTAGTTTTCTCTAGCCATCGCACACACACAGACACACAGATAATTTTGTTCTTATTAGTATAGATGCATCCCGGTTATTTTAATATGACGGGACATCTGCATAGAAAAAATTGAACCAACATGCATTTTTCAAATGGTAACTCTCTCTTTGACAACCACAGCAGCACTAAAGCATATATATTTCGTACTTTTTAAAACTTTTCAAGACAGTTGAAAAGTGTCATAAATTAAACAATATCAATTTAAAAAGCTCACTGTTTACTTAAAAGGAGACTAAAATAATAAAATAGATGTTATGTTAAAAATATACATTGTATTTAAAACTTCTTAGTACTCTCGGTCTGCATTTCCCAGAGGTCATCGTCAGAGAATATTTTAATAACTAATTACTGCTCTAGATTAATTTTAATACAAATATTCTAAATGGTAAACAAATCATATTAGATGTAAATTTCCAGTGTATCCCCAGTACTCCAGCGTATCCCAGTATATCCAGTGTATTCCCGTCATATAGTGTATTTTCGTATCCAGCGATTTCTGGAGTTCCATTACCTGAGATTTATTCTGTTGAGCTGAACAAGGTTTCAGACCAGATGCTGTAATCATCAAAGTTAGCTGGGTGAAAAAGTTCGTCCAGAATCGTCCGGGATAGCTCAGATGGCAGAGCACTGGCAGCTTCAGCCAGGAAGTCCCGGGCTCGAATCCTGGTCCGGTCTTTTTTCGCCCAGTTGGAAATTTACATGTAATATAATTACTGCTCATTATTACAAATATGTCACTTCGTTTTAAAAAGGGAGAGTCAATAATTGTTAGAGTTGAAAATGGCAGCTGCTTTCCTTTGATCTTTCTATGTTCTACTTTCATCTCTAATAATTACTGCTTATCCCATTTCAAAAAGAAGTGACGTATTTTTCTATAAATGAGCAGCAATTAGTTATTAAAATATTTTCTGATGATGGTTGAGACACAGAATTAAAGATGCTATTGCTTCTATTACTCCCTACTTGTAAACGGAAGTGTGGGAAGAATTGGACTTTAGGTTGGATGTGTGCCGTATAACTAAAGGTGCACATATTGAACATTTATAAGAAAAACTAGGATAGTTTACCTTCAATTCGATGTATGATTTGTTGTAAATAGTCTAAATTAAACTGCTATAATATCCCATTGAAACTGGGACATTCTGTTATAGACACTATGTATTATCAGGAACGAAAATATACAATAAACTCATGGGTGTTACCCATGATTCCGAAGAGCGTTAATGTTTCATTAAAAACTTCAGAAACACATATACCATCGATATTAATAGAATCACTAATAAAAACAAAGTTGTCTTTGCTGCCACTTATTTTTAAACGTTTCGGAATAGTTTTTAGTGTGTATAAATCAGATTTGCCAAACCCGAATATCCCTTTAAGAGCGGGAGATTTTGTGGTAGAAATTTAAAGTTTGGGTGGTTTCCCCTTACCGATAGGACCGTATTTGATTTAAAAAAAATTATTTAAAGAAATACCCCATGTCAGGTTATGCCAAGGGTGTACCCACACAATTCTGTGGGTTCGGGCTTTATGCAGCCGTTTTTGGTCTGTATCCACTCAATTGTGTAGTTTGGGATTATGTGTGCAAATATCTAAAAATAGAAGTTTAAGCAAAAAAGTTGTTGTTTATTGAGATAATTTTCATCAGCCACAATGAAAATGTTTGAAACAATTTTTGTTTTTGTACAGAGCACTACAATTTCATTTTCTGAGATGTGCTCAATGCTCGCACCCCTCTTAAGAGTCGTTGATAAATAGTATGCCCTTAACTCCGTTCGGATTGTTCCTGATCCTTCAACTTTTTTTTTTTTTTTTTTTTTTTAGTTTTTTTTTAGTTTTTTTTTTAGTTTTTCCAGCAGCGGTATTTTGTTGAAATACGAATCGAAGTACATAAAACTAGGTCTGAACCAGAGTAAGGACTACAGCAGGTCCTAAGCCCAGATCCTTGTAGACTAGTTCTGTACTTTCCCACTGGTAAACTATAAAAATTAAAACTATCCCAAGTGATACTGTTACAACAGAGTGCGGTTTGTTTTTTATATACTGCTTTACTGAAGCACGTCCTAAAAAAAGGAATCGTCTGTTAATCTATAGAAAATTTTCCCTGATTTCCTGGTAAATTAAAGCAGCCACTACGGAATCTGTTGATCTTTTTTGGAATTTGCTGAACTTTCCATAATTTATTATTTATTCCTTGTGGCTTACTTGTTATGTAGACAAAATGGAATGAACTTATCAAACATAAAAATCTATCTCGTGATATGCATATAACTCATATAAAACTTATAAATCATATATGACATCTATAACTCACAGCAGAAGCATACCGTTCGTTACATGTGCATATTATATATCTAATGCTATCAATTATAGAAATCATGAATGTTTTTAATAGAAATTATGAATAGTACAAATCTATTTAAAATTAAACCGGTTTAAAAATGTAATTAATAAAAAATAAATTGCTAAAAACATAAGTTTAAAAAAAATCACTTAAAAATAAAAATTTTATATATTAGGAATTGTACCCATTTTGGCAACGGTAAAACCCGGACACGCACAATTGTGTGGGTCATTTGTTTTTCAAAATTTGTAACGCCTAATAAAATTTATCAAAGATAAAATCATGAATAAAGTATATGAAAAGAAAAATTGAATCTAAGCAAACATTAAAAATCATATTTAAAAGAAATTACGACAGTACATACTTTTTGTCTATTGCTGTCAGATGATGTAGTCTTTTTAAAAACAGAAAATCTAACCCTGTATTTTAGTTAGTGCCCCCTAGTGGTGTCTTATCAAAACATCTGAAGCCAATTAACTCATATAAATGTGCAGATTTTGTTTTAAATCTCACAAAAACAGGAAATAGTCATTCTTTTTTACTTTAGTATCACCCCCACAATTGTGCGGGTCAGGGCTTAAAGGGTTATCTAGTTTTACGATGGTATTCATTCTTATTTCTATATTTTCAGCTGAGTAATTAAATTTATGCGTGAAAGAGTAACAAAATAATATTAATGTTAGTGTAAATGTTAATGTTGTTAATTTATCATGTTTGTCTGTAAAACATGTTTATTGAACATGAAAATAATTACTTGATGACTGATAGCATGCAAGAAACCTGTACTCTTGACTGAGAAAACGGATCTTGTGATATCGTCATCATTTCTAATCCAACCAACATTTTCTCTTTTATTTGTAACTTGTTGTTTACATCAAAATAGTCTATTACATATTTTTATGAAAATATAAAGGTATTAATAACATCTTTAAATGATTATGCAATTATTTAATTCCGAAATATGAAATACCCGAACGTTTGTCATTCCTATTCTTCTGTCATATATGTATGAATATAATAATCCAGTGTTCGAGAAAACAGGTGGGAAGTATGTTGGAAATTATAAATGATAATAAATGATATTTTAAGTAGTTCCAACTTTTTTCGATACGATGCTGCTTTCTAAAAAATGTACTATTATTCATTTTCACTGTTCATTAAAAACTTTTTTTAAAACTTGTTATATGATAAATAATTAAAGTGTAATAAGTGATGCGTATACACTTACAAAAATATAACAAGGTGTTATTATTGTTATCTTATAATAAAAAGAACATGATTAATGCTAGGAAAAAGTAAATGTTTATAGCTCATAGGACAAGATACTTTGTCATATTTTGTATTAAGTAACGTTGTTTGACAATATATTAACAAACATGATAGATTTTGAAAATTAATGGGTATATTAACTGAACAAAAACTTGTTCCTCGGCAGGAAACGCATCATCTATCCTCATTGTATAAAAAAAAGTATGTCATTTTAACACACGAACAAAACAGAAGTTCATGGAAAATATGTTAAGTTCAAAGTATGTCGCAGAATTAAATAACGGTCTGCCACATGCGTCATACTTTATAGATTAAATATTTTTACTAATTTACCATAAAGTCTCCCTAAGTTGTCGTAATGTTTTTTATTTTCAAATTGCTTAATTAATGAAGGATGCCACTAAAAATATTGGTAGAAAATCTGTAAAAAATCTGTAGGTAATTGGCTCATTTCTGCAGATATTTTTAAAAATATCTTAAAACTTTCTGGAGATATTTTCAAATTAAATCTAAATCTTCAAAATTTCTACATATTTCTGTAGAATTTCTGGAGAAAGTGGTGATTTCTTCAGATAATCTTAAGATTATTTTTAGTGATAACGGCACTTATTAATACACAAAGAAAAAAATGGTCTTAAATAAAATTACTTGTAAAATTTAAAAAGTAAGAAAATTTTCTAAATGGTAGCAATTCTATATGGTAAATTTAGCGTAAATTTAGCGTAAATTTAGTTTTTTTAGGTGCATTCAATTCTTATTATGCTGTAAACTAAAAAGTTTGAGTTATTCAGAATAAGTTGAAAAAATTTAATATTTTTCCTATTAGTCGGAAAAAATATAGCGAATAATACTTCAAACAAGTCGGAAATTGTACGTCAAACGTGGCAAATGAGGTGCGTTAGTAATATAAATAATTTTATAAATATTCAGATCTTGGTGCAATAGCTGTTGCACTCTTACGCAAAAATGCATGAATGTAAAATTCATTAAGATTATATATATTAAATTCAGTAATACGAAATTAATGTGACTCCATCTTAAATAAGACGAAATCACCATGGTAACCTAGAATAATCAGTTATCATGGGATATCATTGAATTAATTACGTATGATAGTATTTACTACAATGAATTAATCATTTATTAATATCTTTTTAAATCTTGATTCGATTTTCATAACATTTGAAATGACTCGGCAATTTTCTACAACGATTAAATATATTATCTTACCAAACTATTCTGTTTTGTAGTTTTTGCGCGGAAGGACAGACCAGCCGACAAATATAAGTACTACGCTTTTATATAATTACGTCCGCGCCTAAAAAGGTAATCCCGGTGAATTTGTCTTTACATGATATTAATCCATAGAATGATAAAACAAAAAGCTAAATTATAAACTTTGTAAAATTTATTAGACTTTTAGTAGTAGAAGAAAAGGAGTCATCCTTAACCTATAAAAAGTCTTCTACATGCACTAAAATAGAGGGTATCTACAAATTAGCTGGGCAAAAAGAATGATCTATTGAATGGATCTGACAAGGAAAAAATCAAAGTACATATTGTTGTAAGACAGAAAAATAGTTCAAGTTTACCATTATCACAAATATTCGATGTGACTTTCTTTCGTGACTCTGCTAATGTCCCATCGCTAAATTGATTCTTGCCACAGATTTTCAGCATGTTCGAGTGGATCAAATTAATTCCAGTGCAGATTCTCGATTTTAGTTCAGAAATTGATGCAGGAAGTGCCGGATTGTACACTTGATCCTTTACAAAAACCCATACATCGAAATAAAGCGGTGAAAAGTCTTATGATCGTAGTGGCCATTAAATAACACCTCCGATCGCTAAGCGATAGAGTCAGTTATCACTCCTAATGCAATCTATGAATAAACTTCGACAATATTACTACTAGTCTGACTTTTAACTAGTTAATTTCATTTTATATTTTGGAAGTTCTTAACTTACGAAATTGCTCAACTAATTTGTTGACACCCTGTATTATATTGAAAAATTCCTCACAGTTAGCACCATGAGTCCTAATACATTCAAAAGCAAGGTCAACTATAGAGATTTCTATTTTGCACGACTTTAAATTATGAAGCACCAGAACACCATTCGGGTGAAATCTGTACTCTGAAATGAATGCTCTCTTTCGTACTAGATATTTAATACATTTTTCTTTTTACCATTTATGTTATTTCATCATTTACATTTACAAGTTAGCATTTATGACTTTTGAAAATATTACCTTTATTTTCTCGCAGTGTGTCCTTTTTTCGACCTTATGTAATAATACAGAAATCAATCAAACTACTGATGTGCTAGAAGAAAAAGGTGTACATTTGCATCATTTCGCCACTAAATAGACTATTTTTGGGGGGAAATATTTAATCTCGTTCTACATGAAGGAATGGTTTTATTAATTTTATTAATATTTTTATTAATAGCAAGTAATCATATGAGGACGCGAGTTTCAAAACTCGCCTTATCTAGAAAATCAAATTTTGGGAAACCGCGAAAGAACTCCGGGTGCATCCATTGGTTTTCATTGAAAACCGAGATTTTACAATGTCTCAAATACAGCATAAAACTTTTTTTTTCAGATTGTAGTGTTTTTTTAGATTCTGGTTCAGCAATAGAATAGACTTAGAGATAGTACTCCTTTATTTTTTAAATTTTGGTTAAGGCGACTTTTGAAACTCACGTCCTCATTTTTATAACGCAAATTAACACTTGGAGCGCCAAGCGTTCTCGCTACCTAAAAGCGCCAACAGCAGTGAAATTGACTGCTCAATGAATTAAATGCATATCTTAAATTATAAATGCTTTATACTGCTTTATAATTCTATTTATAATATTTTAATTTTTAATTATTTCTTTTAAGCACTTGTTCAAAGAACAACAGGTTATTTTTATGAAAGATTTATAATTTTGTAATAAATTTCTACTTACCTTTAATAAAATACATTTTACTACTATTCGCAATTTTTACAGAACGCAACTTTTTCAATTCTGGAAGTGCATTTTCCACATACATAATTAGAACATTTTTTGCAAGCATCACCCCTTTTGATTTTGTTACAAAGACCGATCTGGCACTTACGTCTTTTATTTGAGAGTCCATTGCTAGTATTGAAGACTTCTTGGGCTGATCTAGAGCTCTATTTTCTATTCAAATGAAGCTGTCTGAACTCCTCCACCAACTGAAATAGGAAGCTTTGCCTTGAATTATTTTTACCAGGCAATTCCCGGTAGATAACGTCGGCATTTATTCCTGCTAAATCCAGCACATTATAGGAAACATGGACTGGCCACCTACGTGAACCAGCCAGAATAGAGTATTTACGTTGCATCTGGTCAACGATATAAACTCCACATTTAGTTTTGTTGCAGGACTCTACTCTTTCTGGATGATTCTTCTTAATTTGCAATTCAACATTTACATTTGCATGCAATGTACTGCGTAACAGCACTTTTGTTTTACCCTGATAGACCGTAAGAGTAGTTTCTCCGCACGTTTGTAAAACAGTTTGATGCAGTTGGGTTTTAAAGTCCATTACTTCATGCAGAAATTCTCATCGATGTATTTTTACTGTGACACAGAACTTGTCATTATTTCCTTTTATATCTTTTAGCCAATGATAGTGACGAAAAATAGTTGTCCGCTGTCACATTTCCAGGAGTATTTAGATAATGTTTTACGTGAAGCATTAATATATTTTCAGGAATGCTTTCAGCTTCACTTTTTGATTTATCTTTTCGAAGATATGGAAAAGCATTTCACATGAACTTCGAGCCTATATCAACTAACATCCAAAACTTGATACCGAACTTGTCTGGTTTATTTGACATATACTGTATAAACTTACATCTGACTTTGGATGGAAATACCTGCAAATCCACAACTATATTTTCTTATAGGAAATAGCACACTTCTTTATAAATTTATCTAAAAAATCTGAAAACATAGCTAATGTATCAGTTTCTAAACGACCTAGTTGACTTCAAGTCAAACCTTAGATTTTTCATTATATGTCTAAATCGATTGTGCGACATTGTTTTTCGAAGAAAAGCAGGACACCATGAACTATTTCACAGAAAATCGTAATCCATATCATTGCAACCGAATGCCCCTCTTGTATAAATAATAGCAATAAATTCATCAAACTCTTCCAAAAATATTTCTTAGCTTTATTTATTGTTGAAAATTGCCTCTGCTTCCGCGTATATTTTTGCATGGCGTAACATGGATTCATCTATACTTCTATATCATCTATTCATCTATATAAAAAACTTCCAAGAGTGGCACATTGTCCCCGATTTTTTTTTTTTTTTTTTTTTTTTTTTTTGTTTGTTTGTTTATGGCGTTGGACCGGGTATTTCTTTTAGCACATTCTGTGCTTTATATTTCCTAGATGTTATATTTCGTAAAAAAAGCACGGAAGAGGCGTGGGTGTAAAGTATTGCCTGCTTGAAAGGAACGGTGGATGAAAGGAATGTGTAGGGGGAATGTGTTTTGTTAAGCAGGCCCCACACTGAGGCGACAGGAGGAAAATGAAGTGCGACTTAGGAGAAATAAACATGTCGAAGCAAAGAAGAAAGCTGTTTCAGGATTGAGGTTAAAAAACTCCGTCTGAGTGGGAATAGATTTGAAATCCACGTATTGAAAAGCATTATGTTTTGAAATTTTACGCTTATATTTTATGTCTTGATCGAGTTTTAGATATTTCATGAACAGGTATCGATTATTCATAAATACTTTTCTCTATTTTAATAAGCCATCATGCATATTTTCAAGTTGTTTTTACAACGTATATTGTTTCTGTTAATTAATAAGTATATCCGAATTTTTCAATATGTATTTATTGAACAGTAATTCGTATAAAATAAACCATAAGTATTTTGCGCAAACATTTACCGTTATTTATGCTGCATATAGAGATGTAAGATATAAACAAATTATTTTAGTAGCACTACATTTATACCATGTGACGTCAGGTTAAAATTATCCGTATAATAATTTTCCTTGTTAAATGCATATCTCAGGTAATAATTTTTCTATTAAAAAAGTTCTATTTTAAGATTCAAGGGTAGATATATTATTTAACTGAAATGTATTCGGAAATATTATTATTTGAGCTTTTCAAATATGACCTAATATTCACCATTAAATGTTTTTCACCTTTAATAATTTAATTAATTTAGGAACTTTAAATATTATGATATTTAATGTTAGGGATGTTTCACGTATGACGTAATTATCACCTTTAAATGCGTTTTGAGTGTGATAATTTTATTATTTTAAAGTTTTCGTACTTTAATATTTACGTGTAACGATTTTCACGTAAATTTCCTTATTTTCTGCTTTTAACACGTGATCATTTAATTCTTATTGTAAAATTTGCTTTTTATTTTTAAGATTATTGATGCCATTTTCTCTTTAAATTGAAAAGTAAACCTTTTTTACGCCTATGGAATTTGAAAAAGGCAGACGATTTTTGGTTCCTAAAATAAACTGTTTACTGTAGATTGAAAGGGGAAAAAATGATTTTATTTACGTTTTGGTTTTCAAGCAAAAACAGAATTTAATCACAATATTGTCTTCGCTGTAGATTGAAATAAAAGATAATTTCAATTTCAATTTGAAAACGACCAAAAAAAGAAATCATATAATCACTGTGTTTTTCCACAAAAATGTGTCATTTGGGTGCCATCAGTATAGAAATGCTATTAAAATTAGAAAAAAAAATTATATGGAAGACTAAATAAAATTTTAACATTTTAATAATACTTTTTAAACCTGTGAATCAATACGAATAATTGGAGTTACGAATAATTTCACCACCAAACGTTCCATATTTCAGGAGGAATAGTTGTGAAACATAATCAGTCGTTTAATCAGTCGTTTCATAAATTCGTTTCATTAGGATTTTATATACATCGGGTAGATAAGGTCATCTTGCCCAAATAATACGCGATTCGCCATAGTTTTGTCACATTTAGGGTATATTTGACAATTTATTAAATAAAAATATATTTCATTAAGTAGAAAATTATTGAATACTGTGCTTTTAGTTCAAAACTAAATTTGCTTTGTAGAAGTGAAATCAATATCTGTAGTATAATCCCGCAATATAGAATTGTCGAAATTAGGCGATTTTTGTCGCATTTATGGCAGTCAAAACCTAAATGAGATGCCCAAAGCCATTAATGTGACGATGCGTTTTATACATGCCAATTCATCTGAAAATATTCATTAATCTTTAACAGCGGAAACAGAAATAGTCATAGCTGTTTTGACTGGTCTCCAAGGCTGCTTGATGAAAGATAAATTAAAAGATTCATTAACTCCTAGGATACTGTTTCTGCATTAAAATTTATGTACAGGACTATTATAAATTAAAATAACTTATTCAAAAGTCTTTAGCATTGGTACTAGAGCTACAAATGAAGCACAATTTCCCAAATATTTTTAATCAAACTGAAAATTTCAAGTTTATCTGTTATCATTTTAACTCTTTATGTACTGAATTATGAATTCATGAAAATTTTATCTTGTAAAGCATTTTTCGCGAATTTTTGAAACTACATTAGAAGATTTACATAATCATTTAATAAATTTTAGAGGGATTGTAGAAGGATTGAAGGATTTAGAAGGGTTAATTAAATTTGAATTTATAGGGATTTTGTGCAATATTTATACTCCCACTCAAACCCTTTCTTTTAAATATTTTTCTTAGTATTTTGTAGAATTAGTAAATGTACAAATGTTCTTACAATGGAAATATAGAAATATTTCCAAATTGAAAAATTCCCCCCCCCTCCCTTCCCTAACGTTAAGATAGGTAAAAAGATACAAAGGCAAAAGCAATCATCCTTGTAAAATTATTTTTGTTTTGTGTAACCAATAATGCTTTTGGAGCAAGATAAAGTAATGCATCTAGAACTCATTCTAAACTGTATTACTAATAATCGATGTATTAAATGAATTTTATAACAAGTTATTTTAATGGTACTTATAAGTACCGTCAGTAGATAAAAGGTTAAAAGGGAGTGGTGTGTGAGCTCGCGAACAGCAGTTAAGTGTTTGACCCTTGGAAAATATCGTCTTGTCGTTTAAAATTCGCGGAATTCGCAACTGAATATTAACCCATAAAATCCACAATAGTGCGATTTGGGGTTTAGTAACTTCAACAGCGTATACTTTTGTTGTCAATATAGTGATAATAAAATGTAACATATGATTAATTTGCTAAATTTAATGAAGAATCAAAACGGGATATTGATTTTCATTAAAAATCTTATTTTGTTAATGAAAAATACAATTTAATTGAAATATGTTTTAAATTATACCGACGTTTTAAATTTTAATCGGTGCGCATTTGCGTTAATGTGGAGTTTACGGTTTAAAAGAGTATTTACAAGATGTTTACAACATTGTTAACACTAATATTTATTACATATAACTCAAGTTATTATAAAATGTAATATGATAAAAATATTAGACATTTAAACAGATACAATCTTGCAATTTTTCTAATAATTCGATTTAAGCAATCCTGATTAAGCCAAAGAGGAGCTCAAGGCCTGATATTTTCTTGCTTCCGCCCCCTCCTTTTCCTTACACTTTCACAAAAAAATTAACATTTTCTATGCTTTATATGTGCTATGCTACATACATGGAAACACAGATACTCATTTAGATAAACACATGCTTTCTTATTGTAATCTAAAAGTTGAAAATGTTTATAATAATGAGAAAAAGTTGAAAACATAATTCAAATATCAGATTTAAGAAAAGTGTAAAAAAAAAGACCTCAAAACCAAGGTAAAACTCGATTGCATCATGCTTTAATAAAATTTGGCAACCTTTTAATGTTTGTAAAGTTAGATTACTTAATCGTATTAAGATAATTTAAGTATTTTCAATCTATACAAGATTTTTCAGAATTTCCATTATATAAAAGTACTGTGAATCCTACGATCATGCATCTATATTCACTGTATCGAACATACACCGTTAATTTTGCGCCATTTTTTAACACTTTCCAACATAGTTGAAAGGGTTTTTTAATTTATTTTATTTTAGGGTTTTTTAAGGGTTTTTTAATTATTTATTTATTTTTATTTAGGGTTTTGTAAATTATTTTTTAAATATTAATTGGTGTGCATAATTTCTATAGATCATATACAAGGTCGCACAAAAGATCTCAACAACAACTGTTTTTTTGGTGAAAATTGCTGAGTGGAAATTTTCACATCTACTATGCGTTTAACTGAGCTAACTTTCAGCATATGTAGTATGCATACGTATATATAGATAATATACAGGGTTGCACAAAAAAATCGTATATTTTAACGGCTATTCATGGTAACAGCAGAAATTTGGTTTTAAAATAAGTTAAGCGTTTTCAAAATTGTTTATTTAGACATCATCTTTCACATTTGTAAACTGTATTCTGAATGTGCTGTAAAGTGTTTCATAATCTATGCTTTACGCATGATTTTTCGTTCATTTTTATTAATAATTTTATACATGTACACGTGTTTTTTTTTAATATTTTAAACACATATTAAACTACACGGTTAAAGAGAAACATTCTTAGAGCACCATGCTGAAATTCCTAATTTACTAAATTAACACACCTTATTTAAACACAATTACTGCTTTAAACATTATTTTAATACAATATATGAAAAATACCATGTAAACTTTCCTTGTTAATCCCTTAAACATCTTTTCCATTAAGGCATTCAGTTCGTTGCTAATAGGTAACTGAAGAAAGCAAAGTCACCAAAATGCGTAGAATATTTTATAACTTTAATTTTAAATTTCGTCGCCTTTTCTAAAGATTACACTTCAGGTAAATGAAACCTATATCGTAGTCCTTCACGTCCATAGAGTTATTTGAACTTCAAAGTAAAATATAAAAAAAAAGTGACCACTTTCGAGATTTTTTTCTCCACTTACTGGAAGATGGGGGCTTTTTATAATGAGCTATGTGCATTTTAATGGGAATTCGTTTTAAAGAAAATGTTTTAAATGCAATGAAATGTTATTTTTTCCCCCAGAAGATCGGACGTCTATATAGCATTTGTTTACGATTCTTGGTTTAAAATATTAAGTACAAGTATATTATCTCCTTTAGAGGTCGTCACATTTAGGCACAATGACCTTATATATTTATACTTTAGTTTATATATACGTATACTTCAGTTTTAGGAATTAAATACGTTAATTATCTCGTTTGCCTTTTATCTTTTGAAAGCGTAAAACACTATTTACTTACTAAAATTATTATTAGTATTTTTTTCATTTACATTTTAATGAAAGGGGATAAAACTATTTAAACATTTTTCAAAAAGATTTTAATGAAAATTGTATCAACAAACATCTTATAA
The DNA here is from genome assembly GCA_963932465.1 of Maratus speciosus. NCBI lineage: Eukaryota > Metazoa > Arthropoda > Arachnida > Araneae > Salticidae > Maratus > Maratus speciosus. The sequence goes on from OZ010788.1 coordinate 62,552,580, forward strand.
TGGTTTTTCTTAAATATATATATATATATATATATATATAAGTACAAAAATGCGTTATTTGAAATTATTATTTCTCTGCTTGTTTGATCTTTATAAGATGAAATTATGAAAATGGTTTCACATCTCAAGATAAATTTCTGTCTTCGCTGTAAAAATAATCATTGGGAAGCGATATAACAGTATTCTTATCTGAAAATCCTACCTTACAAAGAAAATATACTAATTAAAGAAACAAACCAAACTCCGATATCCCTCGCAAAAAATTACCAGTGAAATTAAAAACTAATTGAGCCAGTTAATCAAATTAACTGTAAATAACATATTTCAAATGTGAATACGTATTTCACATGCAGACTTTCAAATGCAGACTAAAATGATTATAGGGCTATTTTATTCGTTCAGAAATGAAAACAAAATATATAGGAATAAAGCTTAAACTTTATTAGTTATACTTTTAACTCATTGTATATTATTATTTTATTTTTCTGCTTACACATACATTTCAAAATTATTTAATTTATTTTGTTCACTTACGTGAACTTATCTAACAATTTTTTTAAAATAAATTAGTTTTTCAACTTTCCTCTAAATATTGCAAAAAGGCCATTAGAGGCCACTTTTCTATCTGAGAAAAGCTGAAAAAAACATGAAAAATAAAATCTCCTTTATGTTTATATTATTAACACTGACTTCCTAGTTACCCTAATAAATTACCTATGATGTAACTAAAGTCATTAGTGATAATCAATAAGCACTTTGAAAGAGAGATGTTTATGAAACACCATTTGAGTGGGATTTTTTCTCTTCGTATCCTGAAACCTAATTAGTTACGTTTTTTGACGCATTTAAGGGAAGTCTCTTTATTAAATTTAAAACAAAGCGATTTCCTTTTAAGGTGCGTTCGTAATTATAAAAATACGTAGCACTTATAGTCGTCATTCGGTCCGTCTGTCTGTTTGTCCGTCTACCCGTCTGACTGCCTGTCCGTCTGCCCGTTTGTCCGCATAAAACAGAGCAAAAACTTCCCAACCGAATGGGCTGAAATTTTAAATATATAATTTTTCTAAAATTTTGTCAAGTCATTTCATCTTTTATGAAAATCGGATGTATAGTTTAATAACAGGGACAGTCAAACGTTTAACGTTACATTACGGCCAATGGGAAAAAATATTGCAAGTGCATTTTAATGATGTTACAACCTTCCGAATGGTATGAAGTTTTAAATATAAAATTGTTGCAAAATTTTGTCGAGTCATTTCAAATTTTATGAAAATCGGATGTATAGTTTAATTACAGGGACAGTCAAAAGATGATGATGTTACAGCCTATCGAAATTGATATGCACATATTAAGTGCACTAAAATATACATTCAGTAAAATATGCGATGCAAAAAATATTTATAAAACTAGTTATATTACCAATGCACCTCATTTGCCACGTTTGACGAGCAATTTTCAACTTGTTATGTGTAGCTTTGTTAACTTAGTCCATTAAAAACAACTTTTAACAAAACTTAATTTATTTTTTGCTTGAGTCTGAATCATTGTAAATCTTCTATTGGCGAAAATGGTCGAAGTCAAAACAGATACCAGATAGTGACTTCTTTTTTTCGATACATTAAGACTCCCAGGTAGCTGTCACTTTATGACTTTATTTACAGATACCTTAATGAATTGTTTAGTTAGGTGTCATAAGGTGACTACAAAACAAAGCTATTTTCAACTCGTCACAAAATGGGGGATATGGTCGTCACAGTTACGTGAATATGACTGATTTTCTACATCATGTGAAAGTGTAGAAATGCGTTTGTGGTATTTTACTTTAACATTTTCGTCATATTTGGATCAAAATGCAATTATATGAAAAATAAAAAAAGAATATAAAGTTGCAAAATTTGATTAGTACTTATTGCAAATCATTTCAATGAAACTATGTGTAAAGAATTGATTATATTTCGTCTAAAATATTATAGTAATGTCCTTGAAATATAAAATTCATTTGATGAGTTCTAATAAAATATTTTTTTGTTTAACTGCATAAACTATGTACTTCGACAAAATATACTGATTTTCACCAACATATAAAGTACACATATATACATCTTTAATTAAAAAAATAATTTAACATAGGATAATAAATTTAATTCAACTAGGACTTCCCTCAAAGGGATTAGTCTGAGCAATTTTGCTGAGAGCATGGATTTATTTTCTGACAAGTGAAGACAAGACATACATTTTTACAAGTACAAAAAATGAACTACCTTTAATTCGTTAAATTAATATACAAATTCAAATAATGAAAAGGAGCAAAATAAAAATGTTAGAATTCAAAATTACACATATCAATTCATATAGTTATAGTTATTAGGATAATTCTTTGAGTAATCCTTGTTTAATGTTGATACACATTTAGGCGCTCTTGATCGTTATTATAGTTAATAAAATTTTCTGAGAAATTCTTCTCTGTATAAAACATTTTTATTGTTCTTTAAAAAAATTGTAAAATCAGCACAAGTTTGAAGCATCAAGTCAATCTTTTTCACTCTACTGAGCCCTACATAAACTAATCCTGGTATAACCTCTTTGTCTCCTAAATCAACTACAGCTTGAGGTAGTGTTAATCCTTGTGACTTATGTACGGTGATGGCATGTGCCAAACTTAATGGCAATTGAGTTCTAGAACATTCAATATCTAAGGCCTTCCACGTTCTTGTGATTGGAACAATTGGCACTAAGTTACCCTTATAGTATGGACATTTGTACTTATCGAATTCGACCAACACGCTAACAGGAAGACTGGGGGGGGGGGGCGAGAATTGTTATATATGATATTTTTGACAGTTCCAAGAGAGCCATTTACCAGACCAACTTCAGTCCATATATTCTTTCGTAGCATAACTCGACATCCAATTGCTAGATATAAAATCTCAGGAAGTTGCTGGTCGACGTCATCAGGAGCTTTATAGGCACATCTATTGTTATGTCGAGCAGGGATGAAGGCGACTGGATGACCAGATGAGCCTAAGCATTCTTTATTGTAATCATCAACTCGTTCTCTTGTTAAAAATAATCTTATAGAATTTCTAAAACGTTCTATCTCTTTTTGAGGATGTATAGCCATTCTTCTAGTAAGAAGCTTCTTCCACTGGTCAATACTTACATTATATGTAGCAATAGAGTCGAGATTTTGTCGGAATAAACTTTGACTATCATCAGATTGTCTATGGTTCGTTGTCAATTGAAAATATCTTTCGAAGCTGTCAATGGCTATTTTACCGAATGCTTGATCATCATTTGCAGGATGCGGATTATAAATTGGTTTATCCAAAACTGGTGGTAGCTGTCTTATATCCCCAAAAAGATAAATAACCCAAACTCTCGATCCCTGACCCAGTTTCTTCTTTCAAACGAAGATCAATTATGTTCAAAAGCTTTAAACCAATCATCGACATTTCATCAAAAATCAGGATTTTTCGTTTTTTGATAGTATTTTGGAATCGCCTTTGCGTTTCACCTGCTAGTGGAGCATAACTATTTTGTGAAATTTTTAAAAACGAATGCAATGTTTTACCACTGATATTTACAGCAGCAACATCAGTAGGAGCTAGAAGTTCAATAGACTCATGACCTAACTTTTCAATTGCATATTGTTTCATCCTTCCGATTAAAAAACTCTTTCCACATCCTGCTTTACCTTGGACCATAACTCTTTTTACGGATGGAATAATACATTTATGAATGAAGTTTACTTGATCAATAAAAATATCCATGATTGTTTGCTGATCCGCGGATAAGTTCTGTTGCTCATTCATAATTTTTTGCTCATCAGGTGTATATCTTTGCTTTTCATTTTCTAACCATGACACTATTCCTGCAATTTCCTGTTCTTCAACTGTTAAATTTTCCCATTCAAATGCCGAATCTATTTGACGACGACCTAGTGCGACATGATTGTCAGAAATGGGTCCTACTCTTGATATAGCCATATATGCTTCTTCATGAATTTTCTGTGGATTCTCCCATTCTTCAAAAATGAAGTTAGATGATGAAGAAGATGCTGATCTGGATTGAACGCTGAACATATGTTTGAGCAATAGGCCAGAATTCATCTTTCACTCTATCAGAAGCATTATCTAAGTTTTGAAAATCTGGAGCATCCTCTAGCCAAAGTAAACCATGAAGGTGAGGACTACCTTTCCATTGCCATTCATATCTGAACCAGTGGTCTTTAACTTTCCAAACCTTCTTTATGACTTTATTAAGAAAAGATTCTGCCCTTTTAGTGAAGAAAAAAGCTGTAACCATAGGGTTTTCATGCATCAAATCTGCTCTTTCTTTATCAGTTAAATCGTTTGGTGATTTCATCGTCAAAAGTTTGAAAAGATGAGGCCAGTGATAATCTGCAGCTGAGAGAGTGAAGAAAACTGTAGGGGTTCCGATTTGGTTGACCATATCTAGTAGCTCGCCACTTCTTTGGTGCCAATAATTTTTTGAAGTTCTGAGTTTGTCGGCGTAGAACATTACTGAGTTAGCAAGGGCATTATCAGTCTGTATGCGTTCTTGGAATTCCTGTCTTGAGATATTTTGTTGGGCCGATTTTCTAACAAATATATCACATTGTTTTAGTATTTGTAAACGCATTTCAGTATTCATTGCAAGAAATCTAAATCTTGGATCTCTTGCGAATCGGCCATCGTGGAATTGCAAAAGAAACTTGAAATACTCGGTTAAGGATGCTTTGATTGATCTCGGCTGCATAAAATCTGCATCTCCATATGGGAAAAGAGTCGGAAAAGCTTTTACGATGTAGCCTTCTTCGTGGAATTCATTTATTGGATTCGGATTTTGTACAGGCCATTGAAAGTCAGAGCACAGATTTCTGATACTTTGATCTTAATTCGTTATTGGAATGCCGGGACAAAACGACTGTGTGAAGTTTTCAGTAGCTTCATTCTGGTTTCGAGGATCAGTTCTCTTCTCATAATTCTCATTTAGAAAAGTAGGAAAAAATGGTAAAATTGCAATAGCGTCACCATCTTCAGGCCGACAGTCAACAGCTCTTTCATCAAGCTCAATATGATGGTAATATCTATTGTTTTCAATTAACCAGGAAATAGCTTCCCTAACACGTTTTGATCGAACTTTAAAATGTAAAATTCCTTTTGGTGTTTCTTTACAGATGAGAATGATGGCTTGACTTGCAGCAGCAAGATCAGGAAGCTTACGTATAACTGGGTTAATATCTTGATGAAAATTAATCACATTTCCATGATAAGCAAATTGTTGGCCATTAATTTTATATAGACTTATAACTGGATGCACAAGGGCGATCAACATCTGCTCAATATAGGTCAAACCTTTAAGTACATTAGGAACATGTCCAGGATCCATATTATTATAGCTTGTGAACTTTTGTAAATGTTTTTCCTTAACTTCATCTAACAAACCAGATATTCCAGGAGGTGAGCATATATTACAGTTCCCAGATGAATTTCTTCTTAGTCCAGGAAACGCTCTACGACAGTTTTCACAGCTATTCCACTTCAAATTTTCCATTTCCGCATCAAACTGTAGGCCCAGTATTTCATATGGATCATTTATTCTAGCTTTTTCTATGATATGGAGATCAGGTACGCTTGTCTGCGGCTCATCTATAGATTCAATTTCATGCACTATTACTGGACATCCTGTCGAAGGTCTTGGTTGCTGATTGTCTTTAATTCTCGATTCTGAACTTTCTGGAGTAGGTTTTGGATCTGGATTACACCCAACAGAACGGCGTAATCGCTGTCTAGTTTTAGGTCTTTCGGACGCGAGAATTCATGCTAGAAATATGCGCATCTTTCGTTAGATATTTAATTCTTTCAGTAGGAATCATAGCAATGTATATATCAGTATCTTCAATATCGGATTTCGTATTTACTTCATTAAAAATGACTGGAGCTGTAGTCGAGGGGCCTGCTTGCTGACTGGTTTTAATTCTCGATACTGAACTTTCTTGAAGAAGTGATAGATCTAGACTGCTTTCAACAGTACGGCCTAATTGCTGCTCAGTTCTACGTCTTTCGGACAGTTGAACTCTTGAATCTTGATATTTCTTTCGACGCAATTTGTTTCTTTGTTTACTTCAATGCTTTGTACCAGCCATCTGAAAAGAAGTGCAACATTAATAAAGAGTAGGCCTAGGATAAACTGTCGTGAGTCTTCTCATACCACTATATTATCAATCGGTACTAAATTATTAGAGAAATAGGAATTTAAGAATTTATGTGGTCACTAAAAAACCGTATTATTGAAAAGAAATATAAATCTTTGAGAAATGGTTTTTCTCTATATAAAAATGCAGATTATTTTATAATGTCGATATATGCATGATAAAAATAAAATAGAGCCAACGATTTTTTCAGTAACATTTTAAATATTTTACTTTTTTGACAAAGATTTTAAGCAATCTGAGCTGCTTGATATTCAGCTCACTCTCACTTCTGCAGGCTCATGCACACGAACACTTAACACAAATCTCTAGATTATTAAAATCTAATGAATAAATACATATCAAATTTAAGTCAGCACTTTCATATTACAGAGCAATTGGTGAGATATAGAAAATAGCTATGGAATCAGAAGGAACATTTTCGGAAGTACAGTAGCACCCCTTTAATCCGAACTAATTGGGAACGGTGCCTGTTCGGATTACAAAAAATTCGGATTACCCGAAACTCCAATAAAAATAGAAAAGAAAAAGAAGCGTGCTAAAAAAAATTAAATTATAAGTACTCAGTAGTACGGTAAACATCCTCTAACTCGGCATCCTAAGGTCCGGAATGATGGATAATCCGGCACAACTTTCGAAAAAAAATAGCATTCCTTATTTAATCACTCCTGGTGTTTATAATAATCCAACATTCAGAATAAGGCTTTACGAAACAATGCATTACAAACGGTTCGGAAGTCGCGAACCCATAAATAGCTCAATCACCACGTCGACGAGGGGGAAGAAAAAAAAACATTTTTGTAGATTTTTTGCGAAATCAAGGAAGTTCTGTCAGAAGGAAAAATTATTTTTATAATCTGAATTAAATACTTTTTGCATTTTAGAAAATAACTTTACAGTGACTGGCAAACAAACTGATATTCGAGATTTTTTTAAGAAGGCTTCTACGAGTAGGATAACAGTGCACTTTTTCATTTTATATTCTCGTACATATACATTATTCAGTATTTTTTTTATTCTATTCAAGCTGTTTAAAGAATAAAAAATATGGTTTACTGCCATTTTTTGTTTAATTCTAACTTCTACTTGTTTTTCCCGACATTCATCCTGAAAACCGAAAAATTTCGTACCTTAATCTTATCATTTTTTCTGTTCAAGTATAATTTTCGAACATAAAATCGGTTCGGATTAACCAAAATTTCGGATTAACGGTGTTCCGATTAGTGGGGTTCTACTGTACTTTCTGTCAATTTATTCATTGTTTCATACACACAAGAATTTTCATCAACGTTTACAAATACTCATCTATGGCGCTTTTATGTTAGCCTGGCGCAGGTGATAAATCGCTAAACAATGTTCCTATCATCATCATTCGCCCTGCATTCATTTCAATTTAAATATAAACCATTCACTCATTTTATTTCAAATACATAACTTTAATTTAAAATACCTATATTACATACATTTAAAATGCATACATTTCAATTCTTTCAGTTAAAATGTAGAAAATAAGAAAATAAGAAATAAAAAATATCAACATGAAGCCAATAAAAATCATCCTCAAAATTTTGCTTAAATTTGCATACATGTGAAATAAAAGCTGTTATTGAGAGGGGGAAAAATGTTGTTGGCGCGATTTGTAGTCGTCCAACATAAAAGTGCCATTTCAGGAACAGAAGCCATTTATATGTTTTTATATACAAACAGAAATATTTTATCTAATACCTTTAATCAGGAGCAATTCTTGGAACAGATGTCATATTCGCCCCATATTGGCGCGATTTTTTTCTGTCGCCAAAATCATATAGGCAACAGTTACTTAACTTGCGCCAAAGTGTCGTTATTTTGCTTGATGTGGTAACCCGGATTAAGTTGTTTATGATGTTGATGTTTTCGCCAAATTGGTAACCGAAAACAATCGCGCCAATATGGGGCGAATATGACATCTGTACCCAATTCTTTAATTTAAACACATGTGTAAAAAATAATAGTAGTCCATCGGGTTTTTTTGTTATAGGGGCCTTGGCGCAATAGATTGAATGGATAGGTTCACTTTGATGTGAAAAGCTAAATTCATAAAATCACTTTCTGAAAACTTTTATTTATATTTTAAATAATCTGATAAAATAGCATAAAAGAGCCATATAACGAAGTTTTTTTCTCATCAGTCGCCGTTTACTTTAGTGACTGTTTATAATGTTTCGGCCGAAATCGTAAGTTCTTAAGACTGAGTTATGCGATGGCTCCTATAAATAAGAGAAGCACCGTTAATCAGTATATTTTTCATAATATTTATATCATTTAGTAAAGAGTCTTATTTTCTTAAGCCTGAATTGCGTCAAACATTTTAAAAACGCAGGGGCTTTTATAACAAAGATTTTTTTAAAGGTCTATCCGTAGTCAGATTTTCAGCAAATATTGTATTTTAGAAAGCATGACTTAACGCAAATTTAATTTCATTGTTGTAACTTGTTTTTTACGATATATTTTACATTTGAAATTAAAATTTGGGAAGACTTCTGTATCCTGTTCCGGTTGGCGCGATTGGCGAAGGAATCCACAATAGCACCAAAAGGCCGTTTTAGCATCTTACCAAATTTTTCAAGATGGCGGAAAACAGGGTTTTTAAATATTTATTTAATAAACATTGGCACAGATGTCATGTACATTAGCGCGATTTTTTTCCGAAGCCAATTTGGCGAAAACCTCGTTTTTGAATACCAGTTGCATATATATTTTTTAAAAAAGGGAGTAACAATAAATAAAAAAAAGTTTGATTAATAAATATAGAACAAAACGTTTTTATAATGGCACAGATGTCATATATGCACCATATTGGCGCGATTTTTTTCTGACGCCAATGTCATGCACGCAACAGAAGCCAAAAGTGTGGATATTATGCTTGATATGGTGACCTGGATATTGTTGTTTATGCTGTTGATGTTTTCGCCAAATTGGCGTCAATATGATAATCAAATATGACATCTGTGTCAAAACGGAACGGGATACTCTTTCCTAAAATTTCGCCTAACTATTTATATAAAGTCACACACTAAAAAAAACATTGGTGCTAACATGTTTATGTTTAACGCCAACATTGACTGCAAACCCAATTGAGGAAGTATAGTCTAATTTAATATCTGGGTGAATCGTAGAACACTCTACTTCTCCCCAGATGCCAAAATGCGCCAATGTGGCAACCTTGGTATTTTCTTATGGCAAACCTAAAATTTCTCTTGAGAGAGCTGTTGATGGTTTAAATTCCTTGTTTTGTAAACTGCTTTCTAATTGGACGCTTATTTTTTGTAAAATGCTTTCTTATTGGCCAAAAGAGGAGGATCAGAGGACTATTTGAATATTTTTAGAAATATGTTACTGCCGGGTCAGGATTGCTGCGTTATATTTCGTTGGGAACAGTTTGTTGTTGCAGTTGAGTGATTTTTATTATTCGTTTTCTAATCTTGTATATTTTGAAACAAGTACGAATGCGTGAAAGGTGAGAATAAATAATCGATTATTTTTCTCTTATTTTTACCTGTATTTTTGAGCTTTAATTGAAATATGTATGAAAGAGAGGCTGATTGTTTCAAGAAATAAATGACTAAAACTGATAGACTGAGTGATGCTTTTGAATTACATCCTAGAGTATAAGGTAAAATTATGAATAAAAAAACGGGGGTTCAGAAGGCAGAGCCCCCTGATTTAAAAAAAGGGCCCCTCTGATTAAAAAAAAGGCCCCCTCTGATTAAAAAAACGGCACAGATGTCATATTGGCGCGATTTTTTTCCGACGCCACTTTGGCGAAAGCCTCGTTACCATATCATCTATATCCGGGTTACCATATCAATACCTTATCAAGCAAAATAACGATAGGGTAACCCTGATGTAGATTATAAAGTAACAAGTTTTTCGCCAAATTGGCGTCGGAAAAAATCGCGCCAATATGGGGTATATGACATCTGTGCCCCGATCGAACATTTATTTTAACCTTTCAAGTTTCAAAATATACGAGAAGGGAAAACAAATAATAATTTTGCGTGCTGTCTCCCGATGTTGAAGTTCCGGGAGATAGAGCGCAAAAACATGCCAATTTGGCGATTCGCGCCAAGGCGTAGAGTGTTCTTCGGTCGCACCTAATATCTGTATATTGAAAATCCTTACTGTAATATTGCAAAACCAGATTTTACATAAATCTTAAAATCGGTTAAATTGAAAAAAATATAGACATGCTCCATATTGGCGCGATTTTTTTCTGGCGCCAATGTCATATACGCAACGTGTACTTAACTGGCGACAAAGTGTGGCTATTTTGCTTGATATGGTAACCCGGATGCTGTCGTTTATGCTGTTCATGTTTTCGCCAAATTGAAGTGGCTAAAAATCGCGCCAGTATGAGGCGTATATGACATCTGTGCAAATATATATATATATATATATATATATATCCAAAAACCAAACCAAAAATTCGAAACTACGCAACTGATCCAACAATAAATAAACTAAACCAAATGATAACAACAAAATAACTAAAAACAACTAACTTCAAAAACAACATACTTTAAAAACGGCAAACTTTAAAAACATTCAAACTAAAACCAGTAGAAATTGAATCCATGGAGACAGGCGGCATGCACTTGCGACATGCAACTGCTGTTTTTATATGCACAACGCTCCCCAAACAACCTGTCAAGACCAAAAAGAAAAAACTAACAAATCGAATGAGCTGCCTAGACCCACCGAAAACCAACAACTGAACATGAAACCCCAAACAATCGTGCACGCAAACCCTGAACAGTCAAAGCCACAGTTACTCCTCTCTTCGCATCCACATTACCTCTAAATCTCTGCGATAAGTCTTACACTTTACGAAATTTCGCAGCAGACTCTTCAAAAATCTCTCAGGATAGCCATGGTGCAATGCCAGAATATACCATTTGTAAAGTTCTTCAATTTTTTCCCCAGTATTTGATGTCAATCTATCTATACGGTTTAACCCGTTAATAAAAATATTTCTATATATTGAGATATGCACATTTGATCAAAAATTTAAGATTTTTATCGTTTCAAAGTTAAAGCTTTTTCGTTTATCATATATATATCTGTTTTTATCTCACCATTTTTTATCTCGATAATAATGTCTAAATAATTGACCATGTTTTAGGTAGCTTTCTTTACAAAAAAGCTACCTATTGCAGCCGTTCGGAGGAAAGCGATTTCAAAAAATTTTGGTATATTTTCATCGATCATGACCCCCAGACCCCGAAACCACCCTCCGTTCAAAATTGATATATATATATATATATATATATCTGACCTATGTCACACTGTAACTCCCGTAATTATGAACCGATTTCGATGAAATTCGGTGTGTACATAGTACATACCAATGTCTCGACCGAGTTCGTTGGCCAGCTTCATCCGCCGTTTTGTTTCAAAATGGCGGCCATTTAAAAATTTTAAAAAAATTTAAAACTTGAAATTTGGTACCAAAAAATTAAAAATGGAAAAATATATTTTCTTATGTATTTTACCTTTATACAAAGATTCCGGAGCAGTTTTTGTTTCGTCTATATCTTAAAAAATGGCTGAGTTATAGCATTTTGAATTTCTAGCGTGGCTGACATTTTGAAACGTCCTGAATTTTGTCACGCGATAAAAGGCGTATTTATGAACCGATTTGGATGTAATTCAGTGTGTATATAGTACATACCAATCTCTCGACCGAGTTCGTTGGCCAGCTTCATCCGCCGTTTTGTTTCAAAATGGCGGCCATTAAAATTTTTTAAAAATTTTTAAAACTTGAAATGTGGTACCAAAAAATTAAAAATGGAAAAATATTTTTTTCTTATGTATTTGACCTTTATACAAAGATTCCGGAGCAGTTTTTGTTTCGTCTATATCTTAACAAATGGCTGAGTTATAGCATTTTGAATTTCTAGCGTGGCTGACATTTTGAAACGTCCTGAATTTTGTCACGCGATAAAAGGCGTATTTATGAACCGATTTGGATGTAATTCAGTGTGTATATAGTACATACCAATCTCTCGACCGAGTTCGTTGGCCAGCTTCATCCGCCATTTTGTTTCAAAATGGCGGCCATTAAAATTTTTTAAAAATTTTTAAAACTTGAAATGTGGTACCAAAAAATTAAAAATGGAAAAATATTTTTTTCTTATGTATTTGACCTTTATACAAAGATTCCGGAGCAGTTTTTGTTTCGTCTATATCTTAACAAATGGCTGAGTTATAGCATTTTGAATTTCTAGCGTGGCTGACATTTTGAAACGTCCTGAATTTTGTCACGCGATAAAAGGCGTATTTATGAACCGATTTCGATGTAATTCAGTGTGTACATAGTACATACCAATCTCTCGACCGAGTTCGTTGGCCAGCTTCATCCGCCATTTTGTTTCAAAATGGCGGCCATTTAAAATTTTTTTAAAAATTTAAAATTTGAAATGTGGTACCAAAAAATTGAAAATAGAAAAATATTTTTTCTTATGTATTTGACCTTTATACAAAGATTTCGGAGCAGTTTTTGTTTCGTCTATATCTTAAAAAATGGCTGAGTTATAGCATTTTGAATTTCTAGCGTGGCTGACATTTTGAAACGTCCTTAATTTTGTCACGCGATAAAAGGCGTATTTATGAACCGATTTGGATGTAATTCAGTGTGTGCATAGTACATACCAATCTCTCGACCGAGTTCGTTGGCCAGCTTCATCCGCCATTTTGTTTCAAAATGGCGGCCATTTAAAATTTTTTTAAAAATTTAAAATTTGAAGTGTGGTACCAAAAAATTGAAAATGGAAAAATATTTTTTCTTATGTATTTGACCTTTATACAAAGATTTCGGAGCAGTTTTTGTTTCGTCTATATCTTAAAAAATGGCTGAGTTATAGCATTTTGAATTTCTAGAGTGGCTGACATTTTGAAAAGTCCTGATGTTTCTAACGTAATAACAGGCGTATTTATGAACCGACTTGGATGTACCTTGGTGTACATAGTACATACAAATATCTCGACCGAGTTCGTTGGCCGGCTTCATCCGCCATCTTGTTTCAAAATGGCGGCCATTTAAAAAAATTAAAAAATAAAAAAATTTAAATGAGGTACCAAAAAATTGGAAAGTGAAAAAGATTTTTTTTGTATGTGTTTGACCTTAATACAAAGATTCCGGAACAGTTTTTCTTTCGTCTATATCTAAAAAAAAATGGCTGAGTAATAACATTTTGAATTTCTCTTGTGGCTGACATTTTAAAACGACCTGATTTTTGTCACGCGATAACAGGCGTAATTATGAACCTATTTGGATGTAACTTGGTCCGTACATAGTACATACCAATGTCTCGACCGAGTTCGATGGCCAGCTTCATTCGCCATCTTGTTTCAAAAGGGTTGCCATTAAAAAAACATTAAATTTAAAATTCAAAATGAGGTATTAAACAATTGGAAAATGAAAAAGATTTTTTTATGTATTTGGCCTTAATACAAAGATTCCGGAGCAGTTTTTGTTTCTGAAAATTTGTTCTTTTGTTTATATCTTAAAAAATGGTTGATTTATAGCACTTTGAATATCTAGCATGGCTAACATTTTGAAACGATCTTGTATTTGTCACGCGAAAACACACGTATTCGCCTATTTCGATGTAAGAAGGCATGTGGATAGTATATATCAACACCTCGACCAAGTTCGCTGGCCAGATTCATCAGCCATCTTGTTTCAAAATGGTGACCATTAAATTAAAAAAAATATATATATTTAAAGTGAGGTGCAAAAAAATTAGAAATTGAAAAAGGTTTCTTTCTTAAGTATTTGACCTTGATATAAGGATTCAGGAGCATTTTTTGTTTGTCTTTACCTTAAAAAATGGCTCAGATATAGCAGTTTCAATTTCTATTGTGGGTGACATTTTGAAAAATCTGATTTTTTGCATGCGACAGCACTCCTATATATTAACCGATTCCGATGTGAGTGAGCATGTGCACAGCAATTACTAAGGTCTCGACCAAGTTCCCTGCTTAGCCTCATCCACCATGTTGTCTTAAAATGACAGGCACTTTAAGAAATTGCCGAATTTGGCAGCCAAATATATGTTACTTTAAAGAAAAGCAGCTTGGATAAAGCTGACTAATTTCGCGAAATTCTCATTCATTATATTGATAAAAATTAGTATTGAATCTCCTATAGTCGGTTTCCATTAAATTGAGCTTCGTGTGTTTGAATGATATAATTTGGCTTTTTTTCAAATAAAGATTATGAAAGCTACCTCTTCCTCCCGGCACTGGCCGGAAGGACTTTTTACATTTTGACTCCAATTTCAAATTTAAACCTTTAGGATAGCAATCAAATTTTTCTTTTTTCACATCATTGCATCTGACTATTAAAACGTCATCAATGTAACGAAAGCACCTCATATCCTCATTTATATCAATTTGTTCCTCGTACATATGTAAGTAGATATCGGCTAAAATCGAACTACAACATCCCCCCATTGGAATACCTCTAACTTGTTTGTAAACAATTTTACCGTCATATAAGTAGTTCTCACTCACTACAAAGTTAAACAAATTAGTAAACCATTCTTGTCATAATTATATATATATATATATATATATATATATATATATATATATATATATATATTCCAAAGTTAATCCTAACGAATATTAGTAGTTACGTATTATCCGGGCCATTTCAGATACAACTGTGTCAAGCATGGTGCCAATTATACTAATTACAGTAACCCTTATTTTTTTAACAACTTTAGCATATCACACGTAATAAGAGCTATCATATAAGGTACTACTTAGTTATCCCGTCGACCAATTTCACCATATTATATAAATCGCCAAACCACTCGCCAAATTATATAAATTGACATAGTTTTTATTTCAAATAACAAAAGAACAAATAAATTAGTATAACATTAATAAAAACACAAATAAAGCGTCGAAATAAAAATCACTTGATGACGTAAATACGTGTAACATGCTTAAAGTCAAGTCAATGTGACATTTATGATCAACCATTATTGGCATTTAATCTTATAGTTTGGCGATAGATTTTTGGTCGACGGGATAAATAAGTAGTTCCTAATATAATAATACGTAATATAATTTATTTATTTATTATAGCTTATAGTTTATTTATTTATTATGGTTTATAGTTTTTTTTGTATTATTTAGTTATAACATTTTATTTATCCGACATTATTTACCATTTTTTAGCAATGTTAAGTAGTAAATAATGTTAAATTACTGTTTTAACACTAGAACGCCCGCTACCATTTTCCCCCTAGAACGCCCGCGGGAGTCGCTTCGACTCCTGTCTGTTTCAAAAGAGAAAAAATAAACGAAACGCATAGAAATGAATAGAAGACTGTGAATATAATATTTATATTTGAATTTAAGATTCATATATATATTTTACAATTGAAAGAACAATATTTATATACGCATTTTTAAGAAATTGGAAAAATATTTTCAAAGGAAATACTCACAGAATCGTTTCGAATTTTCAATCTGAAATACAGTTTTTGCAAGTGTAGTCAGTTTTGGCCAAGCATTTTCCACAAACCATTTTCTTACATGTTATGCAATCATTGAAAGTCATGTTGCCTTTACATAGTTTTACTTCGCATTTTCTTCTCTTTAGGGATTTTGTTTCAGGTGATGTATCAGCGATTCTTTTTCTTGTTGGTTTATTTTTAGCAGATGTATAATTTTGACGCAATTCATCTGCTAATAACTGAATAAACGCTTGTCTGCTTATTTTTGTTTCTCCGTTAACTTCTTTATAAATGATACAGGCATTTATTGCTGCTAAATCTAAGAGATTGTAAAAAGTATGTACAGGCCATCTTCTGGAAGGCGCCTTCACTGAATATTTCCTACCCATTTGATCAATAACGTCAACACCACACTTAGTTTCATTATAAAATATAACAGTTTCTGGGGTTTTCTTTTCGTTGTTTTCAATATCAATGAATGGGTGGAGAGTGCTAAGAATAATAACATTTTTCTTTCTCTATCCTTGATACACGGTTAGAGTAGTACCGGTTTCTTCGTGTTTTAGAAATTTTGTTTCGTATAATTTATCTTTTGAATCTTTCAAAGTTTTTGGAATTTCTCTCCTAGTTTTTCTCATAGTGCCTACTAAACTAGTACCTTTCTTTTTCAGTTGTTCAGCCAAACGCAGTGACGTGAAATAATTATCAACCGTGACGTTAATACCTTTGTTTAGAAATGGCTGCATCAATCGCATAACTACATATTCTGATAAAGTCTGATCTGAAGGCCGTTCTTCACATTTGCCTAAATAAGGGAACGCAATCAGTAAGTACTTTGTTCGAAGGTCTACTGCAAGCCAAAACTTTTGTCGGTATTTATCCGGTTTTGAAGGTATGAATTGCGTGAAAGGACAACGCGTTTTGCTTGGAAATAACTGTTCATCTATTGTTATATTTTCACCAGGCTTGAAACAGGCAATACAGTTTTCAGTGAATCTATTCCATATATCAGATATCATTCCAAATTTATCTGTTTTTAAGCGTATAGATCTGGTAGATTTAAAATCGAATCTCAAAAAGCGTAAAATTTCACAAAACCTATTTCTTCCCATAGTTTCAGTGCAAAAATTCAAACCCCATGAGTTTGACCACAAAGAATGAATATCAATTCCATTTGCACCACATGCACCTCGGGCATACAAAATTCCAATAAAGGCATACAGCTCGTCTAACGTAACTGTCCAGTTATCGGTTTCAAGAACACGTCTTGCCTCTGTTTCTGTGCATCTTTGTATTTGTTCCAACATTTTTTTTATCTACAAATAACAGCCATGCACACAAAACGCTTTCAGATTTCACGAATTTCTTAGCATAAATAGTTGGTCCAGTAGTCTGACACATGATATTTTGCTTCGGATATCTTCCAGAAATTTTCTTATTTGCACAAATTTTCCATTGTGTGCCATCTGGAGCGACATGAATTCCATCTCTTTCAGATGCAATAATTAGCGCATCTTCATTTGTATCGGAATCTGATGAAGAATTATCTTCAATACTAATTTCTAGAATTTCGTTTTCATTTTCTGATAACTCACCACCTTCAGATTCATTATCTGAAAGCTCTCGTAATAGAACAGTTATTTCGTCCGGTGTTAGAAATTTTTTCCGTGACATTATGTTTTATTTCTAATAAAAAGGAAAAACGGAGTTGCTTAGCTATGATGAAACACAAGACTGATAAAAATTGAAACAAAAATTCAATTCGAATGATACAAAGAATTTCGCAATCAGTACGCAATCATTTCAGCAGGTGCATGGAACTAACCATTTTTCTCAACAAAAGGGGTGTAGAGAAAAGAAGAGCAAAAACATTTACTTTCCTGATAACAGATAAAAATATTATGAATCCCAAGGTCATGTTACGCAAAAATAATGAAAGAATTTTACAAATCTTACTTTGGAGTCGATTCGACTCCTTTGGGCGTTCTAGGGGTAATGCCTCATTATCAATTTATTAAATGTGCAAATAATTTATAAATTTCAGAATAAATAGAGATTATAAAAATAATAAAAGTCAAGGAAGCGGGGGGAAAAAAATCAACATTTCTCAGAGATATGGGTGTTTTAGGAGCATTTGGAGTCGAAACGACTCCATCGGGCGTTCTAGTGTTAAACATGATTTGCAGCGCTAAACAAAATGGGTAATAGGCAACCACTTTTGGCGATCTATCTCACGACTCGAATAATGAATAAGTACCAGATATTTCGTTATTTCAATGTTAAACGGTCGCCTCTTTTTTTGCTAATAGCAGTTTTTATTTTTCAGTATGTAAATTAAAAACAGTGCTTTGAATTTGAAATAAAATGATTTAGTTGTCTGAGCGAAGCGAAGGCTAATACACAGCGAAATATTACTGTCCGGACACATTACTACTACGATGGATATTAACGCCATGCCCTACTAAAAAAAAAGCCTAATAAAAACCTTTCGTCAAGCATAACTCAAAAAATATTTGTCGAATTTCGTTTCTGATTGCACCAGAAGGAACCTATGAGGGTCGCCTACTGAATGCACCTGCTATGAAAAATAAGTTCCAAACCGTTTAGAAATTATATAGAAAAAACTGATAAAAAAGCACAATTTATCTGCATACGTCACAGAAATTTGGTGTGCGTCACTTTCACCGGTTGATGTTTTCGTAGACAACTGGTTTGAACACATGGAGCAAATAATAATAAAAAAAAAAATACGAACGCATTAATATTAAATAGATCAGTTTCAACCACGTGATCACAAACCTTGCAACAACCCGTGGCAACCAGTTTTGGTGGGCAAACAAATAATAATGCAGTACTCCGTACCACGGTGACCGTTTTTAGCCTATTGTATAAAATCTGGCCTGTCGTATGACATACAATTTTGGATGATTAAAACAAAAGACATGAGTGTTTATTGCTCCGGGAGGTTATCTTTCTCTGGATGTCTGTCTGTCTATCATACAGCATGCAATTTTCTTTTAAAGGATGATATTATTATGCAGTAAAACCTCCATAACGGACACACCCGATTAGTGGACACCTCTATTTAGGGGCCATTTTTTCGATTACCAATCCTTAAATAACTGTACATTTTTTACTCTCAGTAGCGGACACCTCCAAATAGAGGACAAATTCTGCCCTCCCGAGGTGTTCGCTATTCAGAGGTTTTACTGATAAAACCTCCATAGCGGACACACCCGATTAGCGGATACCTCTATTTAGCGGACATTTTTTCGATTACCAACTCTTAGATAACTGTACATGTTTTACTCTAAGTAGCGGTCACCTCTAAATAGAGGACAAATTCTGCATTCTCGGGGTGTCCGCTATTCAGAGGTTTTACTGTATATAATATTGATAGTTATTTTACAGGGCCGCACAAAAGAATAAGAATATATGAAATGAATATAAACTAAATTCGGGATTGGTAGATCGCTGATGGTAATGTAATTTTAGGATGTTGTTACAGTCATCCGCAGCATGTTTTTAGAGTTTTTTTCATCTAACAAAACCCTACCTATCTCACTCCTTTGTCTGTCTGTCTGTCCGTCTGTCACAGAGCCCGTTCTCAGAAACTATACATGTCGGAGACTTGAAAATTTGCATACTTATAGCTGAACACCACACATCAAACGGCAAATAATAAAATTTTGAAAAAGTCAAATATTTAACCCTCTGGGCTCTAACTTGTGTATTTTAAGCAATTTTTCTAATTCAGCCCCTAATTTAATTAAGTTGGAGACATGAAATTTTGCATACTTATAGCTGAACATCTCACATCAAACGACAAATAATAAAATTTTGAAAAAGGTTTAATATTTAACCCTCTGCGCTCTAACTTGTGTATTTAAAGCAATTTTTCTAACTCAGCCCCTAATTAAGTTGGAGACATGAAAGTTTGCATACTTATAGCTGAACACTTGCGATAACAGTATAAATCATAAAATTTTGAAAAAGTCATGTTTAACCCTCCGGTCTCTAACTTCTGCATTTTAAGCAATTATTCTAACTCAGCCCCTAATTAAGTTGGAGACATGAAATTTTGCATACTTATAGCTGAAATCCTCACATCAAACGACAAATAATAAAATTTTGAAAAAGGTCTAATATTTAACCCTCTGGGCTCTAACTTGTGTATTTTAAGCAATTTTTCTAACTCAGCCACTAATTAACTTGGAGACATGAAAGTTTGCATACTTATAGCTGAACACTTGCGATAACACGATAAATCATAAAATTTTGAAAAAGTCATATTTAACCCTCTGGGCTCTAACTTGTGTATTTTAAGTAATTTTTCTAACTCAGCCCCTAATTAAGTTGGAGACATGAAATTTTGCATACTTATAGCTGAACTCCTCACATCAAACGGCAAATAATAAAATTTTGAAAAAGTCTAATATTTAACCCTCTGGGATCTAACATGTGTATTTTAAGCAATTTTTCTAACCTAAATATATTTCCCCTAATTATGTTGGAGACATGAAAATTTGCAAAAGCTGAACACCTCACATCAAACGATAAATAATAAAATTTTGAACAAATCTCTAATATTTTGTCTCGCGCAATTTTTAAATTTAAACTGCTTTGCAATACTATTTTTTGTTCATTTTGCATAATAAGTGTAATGTGACGCAATTTCTTCTATTTCAGACTTCTAACGCATGTTAATGAATTTATTTTACAATATTCTTTCTCTTTCAAAATTCACATGTAAATATAGTTTTAATGGCGTAATTTCCAATAAGTGCCTTCTTTTTATACCTAATTATTTAATTCCAATTTGAAGGGGTTTTTTTTCTGTTTATAATAGTAACGTGTAAATAATTTTTTTTTTTTTTTTTTTTTTTTTTTTTTTTTTTTTTTTTTTTTTTGAGGCAAACATTATTGTTTTGCGCTGTTTATATAGTTGGCAACAGTTTAAATTAATACCATTTTCTAAAATATGTAAAAAATATCAGTCAAGATGCTGAATATTTGAATTTAAAATAGAAATAAAACCTCAAAAAATGAGTCAAATTAAAAAAATTAATGAAATCTGCACACCGTGATTTTCTATTGAATAAAATGATCTAAAAATGATTAAATTCACATGTATAGCTTTTGCTCCTATAAAAATTTTTTTAAGGGAACGATTTTGTCCAACTTTAGCATTAAATATCTCTTAAAATAATTCTTCGATTTAAAAACTGTATGCATTAGCGTGTTGATCAAACATTTCGCTATAATACCACCGATTTTCATATTTTTTGTATGCAATAGCTTTCTTAATATTAACGAAGAAGGACCTCCGGTCACAAAAAATTCAAAACCGGTGGCGGCGGCAGTGACAGCGTTAGTTACTTATTTAGAATAGAGAGATATATAAAAATGAAAACTTGTCTATCTGTCTGTTTGTAATTCTATAAAAATCCACAATTTGGAAGCCAAAATTGTGAAAATATACGTACATGTGTATTAAAACATGGCCAAGGCAACTAAAGTAATCCGGAATCAAAATAATTTATAGTTAATTTTTAATTAATAAAAAACCACCAAATTAACAGCAATTTCTTATCAAATTTAAACATTTTTCGTTATAGCAGTTGCGAACAATTAAAAAACACAATAAAATTATTACTACAACAATTAATTTTCTACTGCAAGATTTCCACGTGAAAAATGAAAATGAAATAAATAGTTTGACGAATTTTTAAAAAAAGGTGCATATTACGTCATAACTTTTCTATTGCAAGATATTCACGTGAAATATGAAAATGAAATAAATGGTTTGACGAATTTAAATGAAAGTGAATATAACTTCATAATTTTTCTATTTCAATGTTTCCACGTGAAAGAGGAAAATATTACGTCATATTGGAAATATAAAGGACGTGGTGGATATAGTATAACGTCATATGAGTGTGAAAAATGTATTGAAGCATGATAAAAACCCGATTAGGGAAATATTGGCCTATTTTAACATTATTGCTCCAATTATAAATTGAAATAAGTTCATTTATATCTGTATTCTTTTGCGTCTGTTATATACATTTATACATTTTCATATAGCGTTTTCATATGATTCATTCATACAACATTTCGACTGCTTTTTTTAATGTTTGTTTTGTGTTGTATGTTAAATTTTGAAATTGATTTTTCAGAACAAACATCCTTCAAATTCTGGGCAACGCCGGCACTTTAGTTTGTAACAGATAAATGGCTTTTGTATCTGTACATCTAATGCTAATATTATAAAGCGTTATAATATTATAAAGTATATAATATTATTAATGCTTGTACGTTTGTGAGGTGTTATCTCTGAAACTACATAGCCAACTTAAAAAAATGTTGGTGTCGATCTCTGCTCCGAAAAAAAGACTATTTTATGTCAGTGCAAGAACCTACATCGCTGCAGGAGCAAAAAAGTTCTAAAATTGCGATTTCTGTGATATTGATTGGGTTAGAAACTTTAAATTTGGTGCGGTAGTTACTTTTAAGATGTAAATACTCGTAATGAACGCTCTCTAAAAGGTTCAATTTGACGGATAAACGTAAAAATTTCTAGAAAGGTTCTAATCTATGATTTATTTGGAATACTGAAATTTTTGGGATACTGTTGGGTTTAGAAACTAGAGCTTTGGCATGGTAGTAATTAATAAGATGTAAATGCTCGTTGTAGAACGAATTCTAAAAAATAGAAAGACTAAACAAAGCGGAAAAAGATCCAAAGATGATCTAAGTAACGAAGTACATGGAATTGTTAGGAATATAAACATGAAAATTGACATGGCTGTATTTATCATGACGTAAATTCTCGCAATAGAACAATTTCTAAAAATGTCGCTATATAAAACAGTGCAAAACAAAAAACTTTCAAAAATTTTCTATTTTTGTGTTACTGCTGAGACCAAAATCTTGAAATTTTGCTTCGGGTTAGTTTTAAAATGTACAATTGTCTCTATGAATGGTTTCTAAAAAATTTAAAATTTAAAAAGATGAAATTAACGGAAAGCGATCTCAGTTACCATTAATTTGGAATTATTAGGTACAGCAACTTTAAATATTTCATAATGCTGCATTTCCTCCGCAAAACATGCAATTTAAATGCAACATAACAGATAGATACCCACCTAGCATTAAATAAATTGTGTAAATATTAAATAAAGACCTGTATGAAACAGTGAGTAGGTTGCCCGAAAGTACTTGTTAAAGTGTTCCTTCTCTAGGCTTTTCTCTCTCTCGCCAAGGCCACTAACAGAGGGAAGTGCCGTTTTAAATGTGATATGAATTTTTTATCCGATTCATTTTTCTAGACATTCTATCATAAGGTCATATTCTCAGTTATCATTAGTAGCTTTTTTATATATTAACTTATTCTGTTGAAATTTTATAATCGGGATCATACTGGCGTATGTTAGCTTGCATGATTTCCTGAATAAATATGTATGGATTTGCAAATTACTTCAAATGACACTTTGACAGCTCAAAAGTTATGCAGACGATATATTCCGATCTTGTGTCATACTTTATGTTGTAATCATTGCCGATTTCTTTTATTTAATACATGCTAAATACAGCTCAACTTGTGCAGAATATTTTTGAAAACAAAACAATACAGCGTATGTAGTGGCCAGCATACACTCATCATTTAAATCCGATCGAGCATATCTAAAACACACTCTAACGAAGCATTGCATGCCACTGTTGATGTATTCGGTACTTTGATACTATATTAGATTTTGAGGAGAGAATTCCTTAAATGTTATCGACAACCTCATTGCATCTGTGGAAAACAGATATTGTACAATATTAGCTATTCCGGGGGAGCACACACCATATAAATTATAGTCCATTCTTTTTAGACATCATATATTTGTCATTTAAAGTTACTCAAATTGGCGCGGAACGTCTGATTATGCTCTTGACATCATTTAATACAGTTAAAATTCCGATATAAGTTATTTAGTGTTTCATTTTCTATTTTACTTTTAATATATTGCGTACTTTCAATTTTATATCCATGCATGGTTGTCTTGAATGGTTTGATTTCCCATTTTTTTAAACAGTGTATACGAATTTATATATAAGATTTTGTAATTCTACAATTCGTTTATTTTTATCATTTCAGTTTATCGCAGTATATGGACAATTAAAGATAACATCTCATTTCCTTTGCTTCCACATGTTATTATTAAATCTATGTTCTCAGTAATATCGCTCAGACTAATCCCTCTGAGGGAAGTCCTAGTTTAGGATATTATTTTTTATTGTTTATTATTAAAGGAAATGCGTAGAATGCATGTATTTGAAATGTCTGTATTTTAACTGAAAGGTATCCATTTTAAATAAAGTAAGATAAAAGAGTTATATATTTAGTCGATATTAATGCAATGTGAATATCCCGGATATTAATTTGGAAGATTGGAAGATTAATACTGAGCAAATTATCAGCTGCTTCTGGCTAACATAAAATTGCTTACATAAGGATCTATATAAGGTTAGATATGAAAAAAGAATCTGATTAAAAATTCCTTGAAACTCACCTTGAAAAAAATTGCTTGAAATAAAATCACGTAGTACAAACAAATCAATCACGTATGGAAAACATCACAATCTGTAATATTACTAAATAAATAAGTTACTTATTAATCATTTGGGAAAATGTTTATTGTTTTCGTAAAAAGAAAAATATTTACTTTTCATTTGAATAAAGTTCACGTGCACAATAATTTTGCTGCATGCGCTCTAAACATGATGTCTATGAATAGTTTTTTCCGCTGATGAAAATGACGTACTTTAAATTTCTGTGACGTATGTAGATAAATTGTGCTTTTTTATCAGTTTTTTTTAAAATAATTTTTAAACGGTTTGGAACTTGTTTTTCATAGTAGGTGCATTTATTAGGTTACCCTCATAGGTACCTTCTGGTGCAATCAGAAACGAAATCCGACAAATATTTTTTGAGTTATGCTTGACGAAAGGTTTTTATAAGGCTTTTTCTTTAGTAGGACATGGCGTTAATATCCATCGTAGTTGTAATGTGTCCGGGCCCTAATATTGCGCTGAGTATTAGCCTTCGCTTCGCTCAGACAATTACTATTAAAGTGAAATCCCTTATTTTTTCTGTTTTTTATTTTCTTTGTTTCTTTGGTCATAGAGTTAATTTGATATTATTAATTTGCAGTCCTCATATAGGTAATTTAACCTCTAGAAAAATTTTAGCGAAAAGATTAACTAATTCAGTTGCTAAAATTCGTGTAATAAAACTGTTATCAGAGTGCATTTATTTATCGTTCTGAGATAACTGAAGGTTCAAAAAATAAAATTTTCCCGAGGTCGATGTTATTAATATTGGCAATCTAGTTCGCAGGATAAATTAATTACTATGGTACAAAAGCCATTAGTGACAATCAATAAACAGTTTGATAAAAGGAAGTCGATTTAACACTATTTGAGAAGAATTTTTTCTTTATTTCCTCTTACCGAATTAGAAAAGTGTTTTTTGATGGATTAAAGAAAATCGCTTTATTAAATTTACAACAATCCAATTTTTCTTTTTGACGTAACTTTCGTAAATTAGGCAATTAAAACGAACTTGTAACAAAAACGTATTTTATGTTATGCTCGAATATTAGGTATAAATTATTAAAGGTTTCGTATTAATTATAAAAGAAACATTGAAAACTTATTCATAATAGTTTAAATTTCATTAAAATTAATGACACATTATTCGATGAGTTTCCTAGGAAAATTCTTGCTTAGATAGTTTCAGCTTAGTACATAATTATGTGTTTTATTTAAAGAATTTATTCAAATTCTTAAATGTTATACTCCAGCTCCGTGCTTTTCATTTTCCTTTTAATAGCTTATTTTTATCAAAGCTCACCGAAAGAAAGTTTCATATTATTTAGTTGAAAGTAAAATTAATGCTTTTTGAAAGTTTTGTACCGAAAATCTAATATTCTGCTCCTATAAATTTTCAAAGTAATATAAAAATACATAATATGCATATAAATTTCACATGCTCAAGTATTACGTTTTTTAATTAATTCAGATAAACTCAGTTAAAAATATTGAAAACCTATACTTTGGAAAACTTTAAAAGTTTCATTTTTACATTTTAGTATGTATTTTTATAAACTACGGCCCCTTTTTTAAAACGGGTTTCTGAAAATAGAAGTTATGGCAATTATGTCCAAAACCATGGGCCACAGAAATATATTTCTAGACAAAAAATTTTAAAATCAAGAAAGAAACATTTTCAGAAATTGGCTTTTACGTAAAAAGCTGTATATGTAAACGAAAATTAATGTTGTATACGGTCTCTGTTAACGAGTGCTTTTTAGATAAGCGAGCCTACATAGTCTCATTTATCCAAGTGGGCATAGCTTTTACAGAGAACTTAAAATATTATTCTCTGAAAGAGAAAGAAAATAAAAAAAAACCTCCCATATGGATTGTCTGTGGATAAAAACCTAACATTTGGAAACAAATTTCAATATACGGCATTTTTATCTGAAGTGAAAGTATTCAATTCTGTGTGAAATTAACCCATTGAAGCAATATTTCGTGATGAGAACTCATCACTGACTGTTGATTCTAAAATACAAATGTACAAATCTGGAATTTTTTGCAAAAAGTGGTGAGCCTGAGCCTTGTCTAATGGAATCTACTGAATTTTCCATTAACAGATTAAAAAATTTATTATTAATATCTGATACATATTAGTATCTGACAAGAATAGCTGTAAAGCATTTGTCTGTTTTTTCATAGCTGCAAAAAATCATTGTGTAGATAGTGTTAAATTAATTTAATACAACAATTGTTGTTCGTTATTCATCCTTCTACTTTGTTTGAGTAAAAGATATATTGATCATTCCATATAAAAAGTTGTATTCTAGTTCTAGACTATTTTACGAGGAGCCTGGGACCTACGCCCCACACCCCCTTCACGTAAAAGAGCGTAAAACCCCTTAGAAATTTATATAATCTTTTGGATATATTATTGGTAAATTAATTAAATGGAGTTTGTATACTTTTGCATATAAGAATGCTGCAACTAGACAATGTTGTTTATTCTTTTGGCGAAGTATTGATATATTTCATATTTAGCGATAATGTTAAAATACATTCATTATTTTAGAAAAAGTCTTTTTGAAGAATTATTATTAAATCTAAACTTATATCAACACGGACACTACGTGTGTCATGAAAAAAATCTGTCATTAAACCATCCGCTGCATTGTGTATCATATATGATACACAATAAAGAATACTAAACAATTCCTCATGTGCATATGCACAGTGTGAGCATATTTCTACAACTGGTGAAAGCCGATGCAATAAATGACAGGAACACGATCGTTGCGATATCACAATTATTCTAATTACACTTCTCTAGAAATTAAAAATAATGTTCGTAATGAAACTCCAATAAAGTAATTTTACACTTTTGTCGACATTGATTTTTAAAATGGGACTCAATGTTTTTTCATCACGTGCCACACGTTTTTATATAACCTTTAGAAACTGCTTGTAAACAGTAATATTTATAAAGTGATCATGTAACATTTCAGCACAGAACACACAATCATATTGATAATTGATTAATTTTTTTTTAAAGTTAACTAAACTTCCATAACTGAAAGAAGTATAGGAGACTTACTGGACTAGCAGAATTTAACTCGATTATCATTCACAACCGTATCCAACGATGGCTATAGCTGCACTCACAGATTGCGCGATTTCAAACATTTTCTGTGCGTCGTTCACTGGTACCGGTAAGTTGAATCGTTCCTTTTTTGTTCTGTGTGAATGACTCTTTATTTAATTAAGTTAGCAGGACTTTTCTATTATGTGTATTTCATCCATAAATATAAAACACTGATTGACTTATCCGTTCCAAAAATTATGTCGAACAATGTTATTTTATATATTAATTTTGAAATCAGGTGGTAATGGAAAGATACAATTTTAACATTTTTCAACCTAGTTAAAAAGTGTTTATGAATTGGGTTTGCCTGTTCTTCTCTCTGCTCGAGCACTAACTCGCGTAAATATATTCGGATTGTTATTTAATTGATATACGTCATTTAGGTTTACTCTGCCATGTTAGATACATAAAATGAAGTATGTAGAGGTAATCTTTCATTTAAAGGAGCACTCAAAATTAAGTCATTATATTATGGCTCCTGGGGAAAAATCATTTGCCGTGTATTTTAACAATGTAACACTATTTTAACCATAATGAAGTTTGTATAAAAATATTGAGGTGCACTAGAAAATGATTATTATATAATGTTATTTGTACAATTACAGTTTGTATACAGGGAATCTGAAAAGTATTCCGTTATATTATGATACATGAAGAAAAATTATTTGCTGCTATTTTAATTATGTTACTATGTGCAAACATAATGATATTGGTATGAATTGCTGAGGTGCACTAAAACATGCTTTCTGTAGAATATAGGGAGCAAAGCATTTTTCATTTATTTAAAAGGTCACACAAAAGAGCGCGTTCATGTACTTCGGGGGAAAATTACTCTCATTTAATTGATTGCACTGTGAATTTGGTACACATCGCTGATGGTTTACTAAAAGATGCCTGCAGTAAAAAGATTGCTGAAAGTACGTTTTTAGTTATGGTAAGCGTTTATAAGTCCTACTAAATTTTTGACGCTATGTGGTGCGTATAAATTTTATAGACAATATACAGGCTACACAAAAGAATTCGTCAATATTGAGTATAAGCGTGAATTGCTTAAAAGTATTTTTTTTAATTTGAGATACTGATTTTCAAGCTCAGCTATATTTAGTTTTCTGTGAGGCGTTTCTAGAATATAACTAAAATGAAATACAGGGCAATGCGAAGAACTGTATACATGACCGCCTATTGATGAATATTTCTGGAAGTATGATTTCAGTAATTTTAATCATGTTTTTGCCTGAATTAAATTTCAACTTTATGTGTGACACATATAAAAATCTATAGGTAATATGCAGAGTCTAAAAAATAATTAAAGTTTGTTTCCATCTATTAGTACAAATTGCTGAAGTGAATTTTTAACAATGTCATGTGTTTCCTTACTATACTAAATTTGAGCATTCTCGGTAAAATAGATACAAATCCATAGATCATATACAGAGCTGCCAAAATTATTAAAGTACTTTTCTGTCTATCAACAACTGCTGGAATCTGCTTTTTAAATGAGCTATGTGCTAAAATGTTTCCTTGGATATTTTATTTAGTTTATTAAATGGCGAACTTTTGCTAAGATATTTTGAAAGTGTTGGAAAGTGTTTCATAATCTATGACTGAAGTATGATTTTTCTTTCTTGTTTCATCTATTGCTGATAATTATTCAAACGGAGTATGTAAAATAATTTCAACTTAAATATATTTTGTGCAGTTTTTTCTTAGAATGCTGTCTGTAGCATATCTGCCACGATGATTTAGATTAATAAATCGTGATTTTTATACCAATTATATACCGATATACAAAATTCAAATCTTTAGTTGAAAATTTGAAGTAATATTCGAAAAAATAATTTTCCTGAATTATATTTCTCAGATACTTTGAAACAGGTTTTCTTAAAGAATTAAAATTTTCACGCAGAAGAGGGCCAATGTTAGGTCTTCAGTAATAGACAATATAACTGTTAGGTGATAATATCCCAATTCGCTAAGTTATTGTTAGTATTTTTAAAATAAATTAAAAGAATAAAAAAATAAAAAAATATTCCAGTATACCATATGTCACTTGAGGGGTATCTGGCATCAACAATTTGTACGTGTTTAAACTTAAATTCTTTCTAAGCTTCAAATATAGCAATTCTTTTTGCTGCTGTTGTTGATGTGGCAACTCACTTGATTTTTCTTGTCGAAGTATTAGATTAACGATAAGAAAAGATGTTGGACAATAACAGCTGAACGTGTCCGTCATATGACAAACATTTTACAAAAGTTTAAAAAAAAAACTTTTAATTTTTGAATAATGTACTCATTTTACAACCTTTTAAACAAAGAGTGGATTAGATGTTATTTAGCATTTTTTCATGATTAAATGTTTTAAAATGATGCAGATAATTGTATTCTTCTGCGTAATTAAAAATAAAATTTAATTTAAATAGAAATAAATCTGTTTCAATTGTACGCTGTAAAAAATGATATATGTTTCTTAATATAGAAACATATATTATAATACGAACGAAAATATACAGAGACCTCTTCCTAGTTTTCTAGTCTTCCAAGAGTTTTCTCAGCTGTTTAGTCAGATATTTTTCTTTACCTACTCGTGTATAAGTCGAGGAATTTCTGACAATTTTCGGCAAACAAAGTGGGGGGACTGGGGGGGGGGGCTTATACGCGAGTCCATTAAAAAAGAATAAAAGAAACTTCAATTACTGCAAAATTCTGGCTTTATATGATTATGAATAATAAAATATTATAAAAAATATACAAATAAGAATAATTTATCATTAAAAAAATTTTCAATGATTTGTTTTTGTTTACTTACTACTTTTTCGCATTAGCAAGTGAAATATTTGGCTTTATTTTGTGCAAAATTGAAGTAAAAAGTTAGGGGTCAACTTATACGCGGGTTTTTGATCTTTTGTTGAACTTGCATTCGAAAGTTAGGCGTCGACTTATACGCGGGTATATACGATAATTAAAAAGTGACGTTTCCATACAGTATTTTAGAATTGTTGGAAAATATTTCAGAATGAATACGGGATGCATGATTTTTCTTTCCTGTTTATATGCATCTGTTTTGCTTTATTTTTTCATTGCATTCATCCAATCGTTATAGTATTATTATAAATACAATGAAAAGAATAAAAACTGCAATTGTAACCATCTATCTTATTACATTAATTTTGTTCAGCAGAATTCCATTCTGACGGAGATTCTCCCTTACTAGGGTTAATACTGGTAAAAGATATTATTTTTTAAAACAATATATTAATTAAAATGTATTTCTGCAAAGTACATAAACGAGATAATGACTTCCGTGTGGTCTGAACCGAATAGCTTTTAATATTGCCTTATATTGGTGAAATCTCCTTAGGTAACCGCCATTTTCTCATTTTCGTTAATAATGAAATTCTTTTTAACTATCAAAACGATAAAATATGTAAAGAAAGTTCCGGTATTTTGGAATACCATTTTATTTTTATTTGTAAGTCAACATAAAAAAATGAGATACATTAATATTTAGTAAAGAACAAGCTTTGACTATTTCCTAATACATTTTTAATGCTTTTAAAATGGAAGAGAAAAATACATATCACTATCTAGCTTTTTAAAAATAGGTTTCACTTTTCCGGTAATGGCAACCAGTCGTGTAATATGGAAAAGTGTCATAAGGAATATTAAATTGCAAGAAAACCACAAATTGAAAAAATGATCAAATGTTTTTAATGAATAAACCTTAGTACATTTTCTATAAATCATCAGATTCTTACAAAAATTGCTTTAATTTTTAGACTGGTCATGAAACAGTTGTCGAGCTGATGTTCCATGTTATCTGACACAACATCTTGAAAAACATAACCTCTTTCCTCACCATCAAGTTTTCATAATGTCAAACTAACTAACGAAGCAATAAATATAACTTTTTAAATTTATACTGAGCTTGGTTAATATCTCTGACACTGTGTTGGTTTGGGTTGATTTTTGACGGCCAATTATCTACACGAGGGATATAGGCCCGGGGGGAGTGCCCTCCGTGCGGGTCTTTCTAAGGGAACCTAATCCGTATTAACGCATGGAAGATCCACGGATCGAAGAAAACCACGAAAACTCCGAACGATTAGGCCGACGGGCGCGATTGGGATCGAACCCAGCACTTCCCGTCTACCAGCTTCGAGAGCAGAACCTCTCGGCCACTGGTGGGGCCTCTGACACTGGGAATTTATAATTAATACGAATTTTATAAAATTTACCTACAAGTATTGAGGATAAGATTTTATTTAACCGTGTCACAACATGTATTCAAAGAGAACTGAGCAGAGTACAGTGTCTCATGCGAGTACTTGGAAGTCATACGGCAGATTTACGCTTGGCTCCAACGTTATTGGAGCCAGATATTGAAGTTTTCCATATTGTGCGACAATTCCGTAATACCTGAACTTCCTCTATTTATCTATCTAACGAACTTTTTGAACGGTCATTTTAAAATTAATACAAGTAATCTGTAAATAAAACTTACATAAATTCATTACTATTTACCATATAATTTTGTGTTAAATGTCACTTTTTTAAAGTAATTTATTAAATCCTGTAAATGTATATCAAAAATGTATGATTTTGTACAACTGGAATATTTTTATGGACGAAATCGTTTTATTTATACAGTTTTCCTTCAATTTCGCCTACCTGAGGAACCCGTATTTGAACTTATATATGTTACACTGTTCAGAAATAAGTTTTTAGTATAATGTAAATTGTTTTTATCTGTTTATTTAAAAGTATAAGCAATATTTTTGTTACATCTTGAAATTTACAATTTTTACTTTGTTCAGTACTTTTCAAAAGTGATATAAAAAGAATTCTATATCCTAAAATAGACGACGAGAAAAATGCATTTTTATTTAAATTCCTTTTTACATTTCCTGTTAAAATTTTAGAATCTCCTACATGCCGATTTTGAAACAAAACGAATTAAAATGAATAAATTGACGATCAGAAAAACATTACGCGAACAAAAAAGCTTGTTCAATGACATTCAAATCCTAAGGATTGTCATTTCCGATGTGACAGTCTCCGAAGTAAATAGGGTGATAAACAGCACAGAAAAGGGGAAGAAAAGCACGGATTAAGAAGCGTTTGGGTGTTTCGGAGAAAATTCAGAAATAAATGCGTTGAGGATATTTCAAGCACTTAAACTGCCATTTGCCACCGCATAAAGACACGGATTACGAAAGATTTTTCTCCTTAAGAGAAAAATACTCTTATAGGTAAGAATTGATCTGTATTTGAAAACTGAGATATACCTGAAACGTTTAGATTATATAAAGTACCTGAAGGTGTGCTCTGAAAGTTTTAAAATAAAAGCAATCAACTAAAAACAGAAACCAGTGTAGAGTAAAGGATAAAAACAGTAGGTCTTTTTGTGTTAGAATATTAAGTGATTTAAATGTATTGGATATACTAACCAGCAACAGCAATATGAATTGTCTCTTTTGATCTCTAGCATTTTGAAATTAATATGCACATTGAGAATGAGTTTAAACAAGTATGAAATAACTTATATACCTGCTGTAATATACAACATCTTAATATTTATGACAGTTTTAGTACTGTATTTTTCGAACGTTCATATGGATAGTGTCTTAATCCTATTTATCGCACAAAATTGCTAAATTCAATAAAAAAACATCGCGAGAGATCTCCGAATTTTTGTTTAAGATACACGCGCAAAACCTTATAAAAAATGAATTAAAACTATTAGAAGATTGAATTATGTCAGCCAGGTATCGTCCGGATAACTTAACAGGTGAAGCATTGCACAGCATGCCAAGTATCCAGGTTCGATTCCTATTCTGGTCATTTTTCACTCTGTTGGAATAAACTTCAACTGTGCTACTCCATTCTTGAATATGAACTACAATTGTTTCCAAAGTATCAAAGATTTATTTTGTGTATTTTGACTTAATTAACCGTTTCTTAGTCAAAACTGGCTAATTCTGTCATATATATTGTCCAATATGGCAACGCTGACTTGGAATATGGCCCCAACGTTGGTTACTTATATTTAATACTTTTTATCCAATATTAATGGCTCCACCAGTGGACGAGAGGTTCTGCTCTCGAAGCTGGTAGACGGGAGGTGCTGGGTTTGAATCCAATCGCGCCCGTTGGCCTAATCGTTCAGAGTTTTCCGTGGTTTTCTTCGAACCTTGGATTTCTTTCGTTAATACGGGTTAAGTTCTCTTAAAAAGACCCCCCACGGAGTGCATTCCCCCCTTTGGGCCTATATCCCTCGTGTTGATAATTGCCCGTCATAAACATAACCAACCAATATAACCGTATAATATTTTGCCATTTTATTGACATTGGTTCAAATGTAAAGCCTATATTTTTATTGTAAATCCTATATTAATGCAGTTGTTTTACTGCAGACGTATGCAATATTTAACTAACCCATTTTTTGACACTAGGTGTGTTTTCAATGAAAGCAATAGAGACTCAACAATGTGTCTCAATACAACCAATATCATCAGCTAATATAAATAGGTAATAACAATAGGAATCCATGTACACTCAAAAGTTAAAAACGTACGTTATTTTGTATTAGACTCTTAAGTGATAAAATTAATTAAGTGAAAAAAAAAGGCAGATGCATTCTATATACTAACCTGAAACAGCTGCATCAATGGGCCAGTTCTGATATATATAAAAAAAATCGTGTAAACCTATTAGATTCTTTCGCTTGTAGGATTTTTTATATGAAAATAAACACATAAGTGTTTTGAATCCGTGATTCCTCTTTGAGTCTAGCTCTAGCACCCTAATCACTAGTGAAAGCATTTCTCATGAAAGTATTTAGAAGGATCATTATGGAGCGCCTAATAAAGAAAAAAATAAGGAGGAAAGTTTCTCCTTATTGAAATAGACGGACTAAAAATCATCATCTGAGTAAATCATAAGTGTGATTAATGATCATTTGTAAACTGTTTCTTACTTCTTAAAAATACCCTTTTTTTTGTCACAATATTAAACTCTTATTTACATGTTGACGAATTTTCTTGGCTGATATTCTTTGCGGAAGTATTTTATCAAATGGGAACAAAATCTAACTTTAAGTTTAAAAAAATAAGCTTCATGTGTTAAGTAATATAAATAAGACCATCCTATTTTTAGGTGCATTTATAATTATATAAAAAAGTAGCACCTATAATCCGTCCGGCTGTTTTTCGGCATATAATAGCGCAAAAACTACTCAACCGAATGGTTTGAAATTTAAAATATATAATTGTTGTATAATTTTGTCGAGTCTTTTAAAATTTTATTAAACTCGGATGTACAGTTCTATTACAGGGACAGTCGAAAGTATTCCGTTACATTACGACCGATGGGAAAAATAGTTCAAAGTGCATTTTAATCATGTTACACTATTTCGAACATAATGAAATTGACGTGCATTTATGAAGTACACTAAAATGCACAATCTGTAGAATATGCGGTGTAAAGAATATTTAATATCAATTACCATACAAAAGTATTCCGTTACATAATGGTATAGTGGGGAAACATTGTTTGTGGCGTATTTATTAAACTATTTCTCATATAATGAAATTGATATACGTGCTGAGGTTTACTACTAGTTACTTCCTGTATAGTAGAAAGTGCACATTATTTACAGGGACACATAAAGTAATTCGGAATTTATACAGTATATGATCTACTGTATATTAGCGATGATTGCTGGAAGTGATTTTTATTTGTGACTATATTTACTATTGTGTTAACTATATTTTTGCATATTACTTTGTGTGTATAAATGCTATAGATGATATACAGGGCTCTACACAAAATATTCTTAATGGTTACTGAGTATGGACGAAAAAAACTTAAAAGTGGTTTTCAAATGAGTTATGATTTTTACGCTGAACTACATGTAGTATACTAAGATATATTTGCAGAATATAGATAAAATGATGTACAGGGCAATGCAAAGAATGAGTTACATGGCCGTCTATAGATGATAATCTCTGGAGGTGGGATTTCACTGGATTTAAGCATGTTTTAGTCTTAATTAAATTTTAATAAAATAGTAGCGTGTATATAAAGTTAGTAAGTAAATTACAGGGTTTTCAAAAGTATTCGAGTATGTTTAAGTCTATTGGTATAAATTGCTGGAAGTTAAATTTCAAAATCTTATGCGTTTTAACACTTTCCAACATACTTTAAAAGTGTTTGGGAATTCGGTTTGTCTGTCCATCTCACTGGCTGTCCGCCCGAACTCGAACTTGTGTTAATATAGTTGGATTGCTCTGTAACTGATATATGTTATTGAGATTTAAAATGCCATGTTCGGTATTGAAAATAAAGTATCTTGCGTTCATAGTTTATTTACAGAGACACTTAAAAGTATTGCAATACATTATGGTGTGTGTGGAGATGTAATTATATAAATACGTAGTACGTATAGTCGTCATCTGGTCCGTCCGTCTATTCGCATATAACAGCGCAAGAACTACCTAACCGAATGGTTTGAAATTTAATATATGTATTTGTTGCAAATTTTTGTAGAGTTATTTCAAATGTTTTGAAATCGAATCAAAACAAAAAAAGACATTACTAAAAGTTTTCTTCATTCTAATTAAATCCTATCATACCTAATTAATTCAATAAAACCCCATGATAGGCAATCATTATAGGTTGTCATGGTGATTAGGTCATGTTTAAGATAGAGTCATATTATTTCCGTGTTACTGAATTTAGTATATATAATCGCAATACATTTTTTATTCATGCATTTTTGCATAAGAGTGTAACAGCTATTGCACCAAGATCTGAATTTTTATGAATCTTCGTTATAGTACAAACGTACCTCATTTCCCATGTTTGACGTAGAATTTCCGACTTGTTTACTTTAGTGAAGACTTTTGGTGGTGCAAAGATTTAGTATCAAAATCGTAGTATATTTCGTGGAAATCCGACAAGTGGGTGACAAATTTAAATAAAAGGGGTTTACAAGGGTGTTGACAAATTTAAATCATTTTAAAATCATTTCTAAAACATTCTGTGGCCACAGAATACACCTACACTTGTACAGCTCTAAATGTTTACTTTTTAAACTCTAACATTTAAATATTTATTTTATTGTTCACTCTCATGCTCATACAGCAAGCGTGTTTCACCAGAATATGGCTTGATTTGGTAAAACTGTATTTTTCTGAAGAAAAAGAAAAAAAATTGCAACAAAAAACTGTGAGTTTTAATAATCTGTTAAAAGTGTATGGAAATTTAAGTGGATCATTTTGGAAATTTTTCATGTTTGCAAAGGGAGGATCGAAGCTTTTATTTATTTTTAAATTTATTTACTAGTTCTTTGAACGCATACTTTTCTGTAAAGTGAATCATTTTTTTTTAACTCTTGCGGATATTGTGTATGCACATTTTTACTCTAGCGAAACTAATTATATTTTAAATGAGCATAAAGCAGAAAATTGTTGATCTTATTTGCAATTTTTCCAATATTTTTTCATCCTAAAACCTAATTTTAAAGAAGAATTATTTGATAAATGGAAAGTAAGCCTTCACTTCCAGAAACTCTATCAAAATTTGATAATGGAACATTGTGCACAGCTTCTTTTTGAACATATTTCAGGTGAATTATAAAGATTTTTCTTAGTGTCTTAAAATTTAAAGTAATGATTGTATATTTAACACTAAAGGGCATTGTTTAAACTTTTCGGTTTTCTTTAAATTTTACATAATTTTGTTATGAAAACGACATACCTATTGAAAAATAAAAATGCATATTTTAAGTCCTTTCCTACACATTTTTGCAATTTAACATAATTAATTAACCTAACAGTAAACATAAAACAAGTTTTAAGTCGCTATATAGTTGAGCTTTCTCAATTAATTTCTCTTTAGCTAAAATCTGCTTTTAATGGACACA
Source organism: Maratus speciosus (assembly GCA_963932465.1). Classification (NCBI taxonomy): domain Eukaryota; kingdom Metazoa; phylum Arthropoda; class Arachnida; order Araneae; family Salticidae; genus Maratus; species Maratus speciosus. The sequence continues at coordinate 62,589,962 of OZ010788.1, forward strand.
TATTTATTAAATCGATAATAGTTTTTTTAACTTTAAAGCAACTTCGGTAAATTTAAATAATGGCATATCTTTTCTAGTTAAATTATCATGTTTTCGCAGTATAAATTTTATTATTTAACCGCTAGTAAAGTATAAAATTAAATTACCTTTCTTAAACAACGAAAATGTTTTTAAGGTTCTAACAATCTTTAGGATTTTTGTTTCTGTATCAACATATCTAGGAAAAATCCACGTCAATAAATGATTTCTTAAAGCGTAAGTCACGTGTAATTTTAGAAATCCTTCTGTATATAAAAAAAAGTTTTGATTTGGAAATGGACCAATGAAAATCTGCGTAGATATTCCCAGTAGATCGGCATCCAATTTGAATGCTTAAGCATGGTCTTTCTTCGTTAATATTAAAAAAACTGTTGCATACAAAAATATGAAAATCGGTAGTATTATAGAGAAATGTTTGATAAACACGCTGATGCAGACAGTTTTCAAATCGAATAATTGTTTTAGGATATATTTAATGTTAAAATTGGTGAAAGTCGTTCAATTAAAAAAGTTTTATAGGAGCAAAAACTATACATAGGAATTTAATCATTCTTAGTCATTTTATACATGAGAAGTTCTCGGTGTGCAGACTGCATTTATCTTTTTTTTAATTCATCTTTTGAGGATTTATTTCCAATTTAAGTTCAAATTTTCATCATTTCCAGAGGTATTGTTTACAGATTTTTGAAAAGGATATTATTTTAAATTGTTGCCAATTTTTAAAACAGTACAAAGAATAATATTTCCGTCAAATTAAAAATTTATTTACACGTGGCTTTTATAAACAGAACCTCCCCCCCCCCTTTAAAATTAGAATTAAATGATTACATGTTAAAAGCAGGAAAATTACGTCATAAGAACCACATTTACACTTGAATTTTAACAGAGAAACAAAATGTTAAAATAAAAATATCATTATTATGCGTTAAAACTTGTAAATGTAGGAAATTACGTTATATTTAAAATGGCCAAAAAATATGGCAAAACAATTTAAACTGAAAAATATATTTGCTCGAGACATTTATTTGATATTTTGGGATGATCTTTTCAACTATTATCGTGAATTCGAAGACAGCGCAAATAATATTTCCTTCTAACAACAAAAGTATTTTCACGTGATTATTAATAAGAGAAATAAAACTTTGGTGTAAGTTACGTCAGCTTTAAAACGATACATTTAAAATGAATTATTTAAAAGAACTAGCGCTGTTAAAAAATACCGGGAGAATATGACACTGTTTACTTAATTCATTTTACATTAGCTTATTTTTTTAAATAATTTTTTTTTTTATTAAATACGAAAACAGACATTGTATCTCTTAACAGCAGCAGATTTGGTCTTAAAAATCCCCAAACGAAGGAAAACGAAAGGAAACCCGTTTACAGAGAGATCGTTACTGTTTTTTTTTATTTTATTTTAATTCAATATTTTTAAAGTCGATCAAATTAGCGTGCTTTTTGGATTTTGGTGTGCTTGAACGGGGGTTGGCGAGCGTAGCTCGTAGGGGGCAGAACCCCCTAGTAAGCAAAAAAAAGAAAATAATAAGTTGTTCAAATATTAATCATATATGCTGGATGAAAAATTATTCAACACTAAATATGAAATTTTATTATCAAAGAAATTTTTTTAGTGAGTAGAGGATTTTAACATAAGCTATATCACATGGTACAGAATAATAGGTGAAGAATAAAACATGATATATATCAAGTGATATCATATATGAACTTTTTTATATTTGATTCATCCTCATACATTTTAAAACTATTTACAAAGCGTTATCACAAAATCATTTGAATGGAAATTGTAATTTTATTATTATTAATTTGGCAACATAAAATAATAATAATAATTTGAGTCATCTTGATTGAAATTAAATTAGCACATAAATGTGTGACAGATTTTAATCATATTTCCGGGAAAAGTAAAAATATCTGGTTATAACAATAACAATACCATTTTAGAAATTTTTAGATATCCAACGTGGTTGGAGTGTAAAGTACCAAATTTGCAAGTAAATTGGGAGTACGGTAAAATAATTTTTAAATATAAATAAGATACATATATTTTCTGACGAAAGTAGTGGTTTAAAGATAGCCTCTTTTTCTTAGTTCATTTCGCGTACATACTTATTTAATATCATATGAGCATATCGATTTGAACTCACAAAAAGTTATGCATAGAACACTTCTGCATACTCCCTAAAAGGACTTCTTTCCCTGCCTCGTTTTAAATCCAAAAGGCTATCATTTTTTATCAAGATATAGATACTAAAATCAAATACAATAAAAAACAACAAATGTGAGATTTTGGAAGAATTGAAATGTTTCAAAGTATGCTAACAAACAATTGAAAAATGACTTGAGTGTTTAACCGTCGTAATAATCTTATAATAAACAAGCTAATAGACTAATAGTGAGCTCGAGGCCACTGAGGTCGTCCGGTAGCTTCAAGTGGTTACAATTTTGTCTTTCTTTTCTTTTCTTCCCGGCTTCCACGAGAGTCTTAGAAAAAAGGACGTAGGCAGGGACCTCGGACGGACTTGAGGAACGCCACGCTCCTCGTGACCGTGCCACGTCTTTTCATTTGCGTTCCATACACCAAGATTCTAGTGGAATCAAGAAGGAAAAGAAAAGAAAATGTAAATTTGAAATCGGACATATTTAAAAGGAAAATTGAATAAATTATAGACATAGAATAGCAAGAAGGGATGGGCTAGGGGTGCTGAAGCTATCGCTTGACCGCAGCGGCTTCGAGTTCATTATTAGTCTTTCATTATTAGTCCGACACAGGGATGATTGAATGCAAAATTGTTTCGTTAAAATATTATTCTATACATAATGAAACAGGGAATTAAGGAATATTGAACATAAAAATATAGTAAATGAGTTATTAAAAACTAAAATACATAAAGTGAAATAAATTTCCTTTTTTAGATATCTATAGTTTTGTAAATCATGCATTCATTTAAAAAAGTAAAAGAATCTCATATTAAATTACATCTAAATACTATTAATTGATCTTTGAGATATTTAACGATTTGATAAACAATACAATATTTAAAAACCTAATACAAATTATATATTCAGTTACATTTAATAATACTACCTTCAGTTTTAGATGTCTACTGACTTGATAAAAGATAAATTAAAATACATACTGAAATATTAATATTTGGAATTTTTTCCAGAGAGAAACATTCGCCTTGAATACAATATTTCAAATGAAAATCAAATTTTCAAATTATTTTTGCTTAAAAGGCGCAAAGACCAACTTAGTGAAAAATATTCCATGCCGGGAATCGAACCCGGGTCATCAGTATAGCGCACTGACGTTCTACCGCTAAACCACATGGAACGATACCCAGCCTGGAACTTCTCACTATTACAAGTTGGCAAGGCTACAAACGTAGCACAAGATGGAATATTTTCCGTGAGCCACCAACACGGGGCAAACACAGACACTTAATTAAATCCAGCATCGTAATAGTGAGAAGTTCCAGGCTGGGTATCGTTTCATGTGGTTTAGCGGTAGAACATCAGTGCGCTATACTGATGACCCGGGTTCGATTCCCGGCATGGAATATTTTTCACTAAGTTGGTCTTTGCGCCTTTTAAGCAAAAATAATTTGAAATTTGATTTTCATTTGAAATATTGTATTCAAGGCGAATGTTTCTCTCTGGAAAAATTTCCAAATATTAATATAGATTCATCGATGCTGGATTTAATTAAGTGTCTGTGTTTGCCCCGTGTTGGTGGCTCACGGAAAATATTCCATCTTGTGCTACGTTTGTAGCCTTGCCAACCTGTAATAGTGAGAAGTTCCAGGCTGGGTATCGTTCCATGGGGTTTAGCGGTAAAACGTCAGTGCGCTATACTGATGACCCGGGTTCGATTCCCGGCATGGAATATTTTTCACTAAGTTGGTCTTTGCGCCTTTTAAGCAAAAATAATTTGAAATTTGATTTTCATTTGAAACATACTGAAATAATTTTAATAATATTAACTGGCTTTTGTGTAATTTTAAATATGGCAATTTAAATTATCTTTTGGCTTTAAAATAAACGAGGTAGAACCCGTCGAAATTCGACGAAGGAAAATGTTTAAGAAGGAACTGTTTTATTGATTTATAATAAACCTACAAAATTAGTTACAATAAAAAATGCATCTTATACAAATATTCAAACATTCAATAAACATTTCTCAAACAAATATTATTTTAACCTAAAATTAAGAAAATACTACTTTTATAAAACTCAGTTGTCCAGGGGTCGCATTCTACAGGGAAAATTTTCCCTGTTGAAATTTTGTTGTTCTTACCGTTATTGTGAAAATAATATCTTCATAGTACCTTTCTACAGCATATTTTAAATTAAAAAAAATATCAAAATTAATGATTAATAGTTCTGATAGGAACAATAACATTTCCCTTCTGGAATGCGACCCCTGATTGTCTGAATTATTAAAATTAAACTTTAATTTCATATGTAATCAGTAAAATATAATAAAAACAGTTATCCTGATGAAGTTGTTAATTATGTCTCCTATGCTTCGTTTTCCCGAATCAAAAAGATAAATTTATTCTAGTTTGATACAATCATATTTTTTCTCCTGTAAAAACTAAACCCGACATAATTTTCACCTTCACATATATGTGCTTCTCATGTCCGTATTCACCCTGTTTTTTAAAAAAATGGTATTTTAATTTCACCATTTTAAATTCATTTTTTAACTCAAACTTGAAGTCACGATTGTCAACAACATATTTACATGTGAACAGTCGCACTCTTAACTTCAGATACTAATCTCAATACAGAAAAGTAAAAATTGTCATAATTTATGTTTTTAGACACATATGTGTTAAAATGTTTAGTATTATCCAAGGGATTCCTCATTTTCTTTTAAATATGACGTCATTTTCACGTACTTAAGCCTTTTGTATAGTGTCTCAAAATTAGTATCAGAACTCATGCAGAAGAAAAAAATATGGAAACTTTATAAGGAAAAAGGCGTGTTTTCAAAAGCAGTATGTCATTTTCCATTCAAAATATTTTAGTGAAATATGTCTCTAATGGGGATTTTGCGCCACTTAACCCTATACAATAAAATTTAAATCATAGAATTTTTTTTAAAATTTTTATCAAAAAATGTCATGAATAAAAATAAATAAACCCCATTATTCTCTCAATTCTACAATAATAAAAGCTATCTAATTAAGATCATTTTGAAAAAATTTCATAAAATATTTTTTTTAATTTAAATATTAAAGTGGGGATATTAAAAAAACGGCTAGTGACATATACAAATGAACAGATCTTAATTTAAAAAATATTAGTGAAATTGGATCAGTAGAAAGCTCAGCGCAGATGATTAAAAAACAGTCTTGTATCATAAAAATATAGTAGAGTGTCTTAAAGAATAACAGTAAAATTTTATTAGTCAAGAGAATTTTGGACAAAAACATGGGGAACTTGATATTATTTTAAACCTCAAATTATTGTCAAGATCGTCATTGTTTGCTTATATAACTCTCCGAAGCGGATTCATCCAGCGATAATCATCAAGTTCTTTAATATATGTCACTGCTTTTTGAGCAAAGGCTTCCAAATTGAGCATGCACATTGTATGTTACTACTCTTCTATAAAGACACGAAAAATTTTTGTAAAACATTACTCTTTATCAGCCTGTAATTTCGATTTTGTTATTTTTAAAAGAAGTTTTTTCACATGTGAAGAATTTCAATGCAGCTTTGGTGAAATGACGTACTTCTATAAAACATATGTTTAATTCGTGTTTTAAAAATTAAAAAAACACGCTTTTTTATAAAATGACGTCATCTGCATCCACATAAAAGCAGTCCACTTTTATGATCCAGTCTTAAACAAATCTATATAGAGCTTCTAGAATTCTTAAATTTTGTTGTCAGTCCTACATCTATAGAAAAGTATTCAAATGACGTCATTATCGTAGAATAATACGCAAATACAACAAAAAAAGCAATATCGTCATCCGAAAAAAAAAAAATCTGGTATTTAATGTTACATATGCCTTCACTTGTTTTCTTTTATAATAGCTGCATGTATTATCGGAAATCATTTTTTCAAAATTCAGAAAATATTATTACACATGGATAAATAAAATTGCATTCTTTCAGCTTTCTGATACGAAATAAATAATTGTGAAGTAAAGTCACACAGTTATTTTAAATGCGTTTTTGTAAAGAGAAAGTGCTATATCGTTTGTAAAATATTTTTGCTATAAACTAAGAAGCATTTAATTGATGAATAGAAACGAAATAAAACCAAAATTCACCGGATTCAGACGGTATTTTTGCCATACCATGAGCATGTATTTTAATTTAAATTTTTATGAGGAAATGACAACAAAAAATTTCAATAATCTACTATTTTCCCTTTACATTTAATAGAAATGGTGTATTTCTGTTGCCACAATTACAAAATTGGTACTAAAAACTATAAAAATAATTAATATCTCAAAAATAAATTGAGATACAGCTTTCAAATACATTGCATTTAAAAGTATATTTTTTCCCTTATAACAACGGTATAAAAACTGAAAATGTGAGATTTGTAGAAGTTTAAAAATTTTCAGCAGCGAAAATTGCAAAACGAAAATTCATTTCAAATGTGAAAGTGTTGCCATTCGCAGAATGACGTATGCGTTACGCACAGATATGTTTGTCCTTTATAATATAGATAGTATTAAATTGGGAATTATTAAACAACCAACATTCAGTATCTAGATCTATTGCTAAATATTGAATTCCTGAAATTCATACAAAATTAATCAGCCTTTCATATTTTAACCGAATTTTCAAAATACCTCCACCCCACAAAAAAAAAAAAAAAAAAAAAAAAAAAAAAAAAAAAAATTAATATTTTCTTTACATACACACAGAAAAAGTATCACAATCAAAACATTATCTTGTGAACTTGGTAATTTGAAATGGATTTATTATAAACTCACCCACAAAGTCAAACCATCATATAAATTGGATAGCAGATGAAATCATGTGAAAATTCAAATGAAATGCAAATATTTATTAATCAATATAAAAATACGCAGGTGCCAATTTTTACATAAATGATTTCTCCTACACCGTTATTCATCCACTCACCACTGTATTATCTTGGTTTCCAAGGATAAAATTTTATGTGAAAAAATAAAAGACTTTAGTAAACTGCTTAAAAAGACTTCCCTCCTCCCCCCTGATTTGATTCACATTTATATGCTATGGATTATCATTTCCGTTTCTCAAATTCTGGAGCAAATAGGGTGATAAAAAGGGCGAAAGAAGTAATAAATGCTCTATTTTAGAAGAACTTGAACGCTTAGGGAAAAGATTGGAAACGATTGAAACGTGCCTCAAGTATTTCGCCGTCATAATTTTGCTAGCTTAGCAACAAAGATATTCAATTGCGTCTTTTTGATTCATAAATGTTATTTTATATACAGTGAAACATGATATTACTAAGTGTTATACACTACGCAACATCCCTCCCCCTCCCCCAAACGCATATATAAAAATAGATATCTGAAAATTTTGTTAAAATAAATTCAAGAATGAAAAAAAAACACAGTTTGTATTTCTCGTAAATTTCTTTATAAATCTATGTGGGTTATTTTATTATGACAGGACATCTGTATTGTAAAAATTAAACCAACATACATTTTTCAAATGGTAATTCTCTCTTTGGCAATCACAGCAACACAGAAGCGTACTTAGTTTGTACTTCAAGACAGTACAAATTTGTCATAAAATACACAATATGAAATTTAAAAAGCTCACTGTTTACTTAAGAGGGGGCTAAAATAGTAAAATAGATGTTATAATTTAAAAATATTCATTTTATTTAAAACTTCTTAATACTTTCGGCCGGTATTTCCGCATCAGAGAATATTTTAATAACGAATTAGTGTTCATTTTTACAAATACGTCAATTCGTTTTGAAAAGCGAGAGCCAAAATAATTATTAGAGTTGAAAATAGCAGCAGCAGTCCTTGGATCTTTCTATGTTCTACTTTCAACACTAATAATTATTGTCTGTCCTATTTCAAAACTAAGTGACATTAGTTTGTAAATTTGTGAAATTTGCATCGCCTCTTTACACAGTTCAAAATTGGAAAAATAAGCTAAACCTTATTATAATTAACATATTTTCAGATAAATGTAAAAAAAAAAAAAAACACAGATACACCTCTCTACACAGTTTATTTATCACACATCATTTTCATACTCGAGAGTACAGGTATATTTTTAAAACACCAAGAAACCTCCCTTTTTACTTTACCTTACCTTTCCTCCATTTTTTTCCTCACTTCCCCAATTCACACATAAATCTCAAGGATTATCGTATTCGCGTTAAAATTCTCGAACAAGGGGAGAGAGTAAATCGAGTTAGCAATCTTTCAAAGGTTTATACATATTAACTACGCCAGGGAAAATAACATATATAATTAATAAAAAATCAAAAAATTGGCACATCTTGGTTAACTGATAAGCAAAAAATTACTGCATATTTAAAACATTTCGCAGATTAAAATTTATTCGGAATGGAAATTTAATTGTAGTTTTTTTTTTTTTTTTTTTAAGGAAAATTTTTTTAAACAATTCAAATGCGCCTCAAGTATTTGCCTTTCATAATCTGAAAAAAAAATGTACAGTTAAATGCGCATTGTTTTCATTGTGGCACTATTTTACACACGATTAAAACAGAAAATACTACTGCACATAGATTACTTACACAGGCTAATTAAAGGTGAATAGCCGCCAATAATACAAAATCCGTCAACAATTATTTGTTTTTCGAAATTCATACCTAACTATATTATAAAGGACAAACATATCTGTGCGTAACGCATACGTCATTTTGCGAATGACAACACTTTGAAATTTGAAATAAAATTTTGATTTTGTAATTTTCTCTACTGCAAATTTTTATACTTCTAAACATCGCATATTTTAAATTTTTACACCGGCGTATAACGAAAAAAATGCAATTTGTTTTTTTAAATGCAATTTGTTTGAAAGCTGTATCTCATTTTAATTTTAAGATATTAATTTTTTTGTAGTTTTTATTACTATTTTTGTAATCGTGGCAGCTGAAGTACTCCATTTCTGTTTAAACTAAAGGGGGAAAATGAAAATAGTAGATTGCGGTATCTTTTTGTTGCCATTTTCTCATAAAAACCGAAAAAAAATTGAAATTAAAATACGTGCTATGTCAAGAATATCGTCTGTTATAAAACCCAGTGAGTTTTGGCTTTATTTCGTTGTTATTTATCAATTAAATGATTTTGCGTGCCGGCTCCATTGCGAAATATTAATAAATAATTTGCACATAAAAAAAGTTCAGAATTTCTCTCCCGCTAATTTTTTACAACGAAATTAAAGCTTCATCAATAAATAAATAAAAGAATAATATATAAAAAAGCACGAATTTAACATATATGTAGTCAAACAATTTAAATTTTTAGAGCCGAATTGGGAAAAATATGTGCTTTTAAATGTAATTTGTATGAAATAGAGTTGATAGGCAATTGTTAAAGTAAAAGAGAAAAAATAATCTGTATATTGAAAACACAAGATAGCTTTTTTAGACATATTCCTTGAACTTTCTACTATACCAATTTTGCTAATAATTCTTTTTTTAAATGAAAGCTGTTCATTTGTAGATGTCCTCGCACTAGCTATTTTCTAAATATTTTCACTTTTATATTTTCAATTTAATTTGAAAAGATTTTTTGAAATTTCATCAAAATGGTAGCAATCGTATTATTTCTACTGTTGTAGAAAAAAAAGAAATATTGGGGTTTATTTATCCTTATTGATACCATTTACTCATTACAATTAAAAATGACATTATGTTAAGTCTGAACAGAAAATGACGTCACTATTTAAAAAACATTTTCGCTTATAAAGCTAATGTTACAATATATTTTCATTCGGCTGATACCGAATTTGAGACACTTGGTGTAATGCTTCAGTAAGTGCCATATTTAAAAGAAAACAATCCTTTTCTTTGATAAAACTATATATTTTTACATGCATACATCTAAAAGACATCAGTTTCTGGAATTTGTACTTCGCGGTACTGAAATTAGACCCTCAAGCCAAAAGAATACATTTTCACATGCAAAGTTTTAGCTGACAAATGGAACTTCACGTTTGAAAATCTATCTATATAATAAAGGAAAAATATGTCCGTGCGTACGGCTGACGTCATTTTGAGAATGGCGACGCTTGACGATTAAATGTCAGATTTGCAATCTTTGCTACTGCAATTTTTTGAATTTCTAAACATCGCGCATCTTCAATTTTTACCCCCTTTATGTAGGAAAAAAAATCTACTTTCAAATGTAATTTTCTTGAAAAAATTATCTTAATTGATTTATTTATTATGTCTTTTTAAATAATTTTCAAGAATAATGTTTTTTAATCTATATCCATTGCGTACAGGCTCCATTACGGAATAAGCCATTTGCACTTAAAATAATATAAATAATTCAGCATTTGTCCTTGACTAATTTTTTATAGCGAAATTAAAACTTCATCAATCTATTATATTAAAAAGTGACTTTCCATTTGTATTTCACAGCTGTTCCTCCTAGAATATGGAATGTTGGGTGATCAAATTTACGCCAGTTATCCGCATGGGTCCGAGGATGTTAAACGTGGTCGTAGAATTTAAAAATTTGTTTAGTTTTCGATATATAAATTTTTGATAGTTATTTTTGATGACATTTCTGTAATGATGGAAACTAAAATTGCTCCATTTTTGTGGATAAAAGAGAGAAAAGGGAAAATGACAAGGATTATTAGGTATCATTGTTTGAAATCATTTTTAAATTGAAATTAACGTATATTTGAATAAATAGTGAAAAAATGATTGTAGTTTTCAAGAAAATTTCACGAAATACGAACTCACACATATTCAAGCTTCAGGAATCCGTTTATTTTAGAAACACAAATTCGACTCTCGACCGGAACATTGAGATAAATTCTGTTGACGTCAAAAGAAAAAAAAAACATCGTACGTTTATTTTCATTTAATTTAAAGTCGTAAAGTAGATTTTAAACCATTGCCTTAAGATGGCTAATAAAACATTTCAGAAACGGACATTAAAAATGCGAAAAAGGGAGAAAAAAAAGAGAAAAGTTTTAGCGAGAAAAAAAAGTAATTCTTTAAATATTTATTTTAAATCATAAATATAAAATACTTCTGAATAAATTCGTCCAAACAAATTCATTTATGTATAAGTTGACCCAAATGACATCATTTATACGAACTGCGAAATTCGAAGCAAAATCTTGGAAGACGAAAAGCTCTAAGCAAATAAAGTTATAGAATATGTGCATTTTTATTGGGAAAGTTTTGAATTAATTGTAAATATAACTTATTATTTGAAATATTGTATTTAATAAAATTAATATTGCAATGGCTTTCTAAATTTACAATAAAATTAAGATTTCATTTTTTGCAAAATGATCGATTGTCTCATGCAATTCAAAAGCAACACAACGGGTTGCTACGCAACTAGTTTTATTAATGACGCAATGTGTTTTAAAAACATTACGTGTAGTACATATTTAATTAAGTTCTTATAATATTAACTCATAAATACATAATCGTATAAAGTACAATGAAAAAATTAATCAAAGCTTCTATTTTAATAAAATCAAAATATAAATAATTGATAAACAGATCAGTTTTAAAATCTTAAAAATGTAAAGTAATTGAATATATAAAAAGGAGCAGCCTCTGCTGAATTTATCGTAAAACAGCGGACAGAAATAATGCTATAAACCATAAACTTGAAAATACTATGATATGCATAAAACTACACTGCTCAAAACAATTAGGAGAGCACTTGGTTTTAACAAAATTACGCAAATATTTACACCGATAAGTAACGTAAATTAAAACATCCATAATTTAAAGCGTAGTAGAAAACATATAAAGAAAATTTCACATGCAAATTAAAGTTTATGACGTCAAAAACTAGAAAAAGGAGATAAGTGCAGAAATCGGGATTTTTCAGAAACGTCTGTTTCACGGTCTCAGTCGTAAAATTCAATTGCTCAGCTGGTGCTTTGAGAAAAGGTTTACAGGAATCCATGCCTTGGCGTGTTGTCGGGACAGCCGAATCTGGGGAAACACAACGAAGTGTAGCGGATGCTGTTGGAGTCGCAAGAAGTGTCAATGCAAGGCTCTGGAATTCATCCCAAGACACATGGAATGGTAGACACCGACAAGGGCAAGGTCGGCCATGTGCCACTACAGAAACTGATGACCTATATATTCTGTTAACAGCTCACCTAGACGGAGCGGGCAATGCTATTTTGCTGCAAACACAGTTGTTCTAGGTCAGAGGAAGAAGAGTGCCCAGTCAAACAGTCTGAAAAAGGCTTGATTATTGTGGGCTCTATGCACGTAAACAAAAGGTCTGTATTCTGTTGATCTCAAGCAATTGTGCGGCCCAAAGAAGGTGGGCAACTGAACATTAAGTTTGAAAGCAACGTTGTTGGAATCAAATTCTGTTTACAGACGAGTCCCGATTCTGTCTGTATGTGACATCTGATGTTTTTTGGAAAAAATAATACCACATTCTTTCGTGAAAGATCACATTACAGACGAGGTGGATTGATGCTATGGGCCGGAATCAGCATAGGTGGACGTACGGGCGTGCATATTATTCGCAATGGCACTTTGACGGTCCGACGTTATACAGACGAGATACTGAGACCTCATGTCGTATTTTATGTTGCAGAAATTACTGATTTCTTTTTTCCATGCATGATAATGACAGACCTCATACAATTCGTCATGTGGAAAACATGCTTGAAGCTAAAACAATACAGCGTATGGAATGACCAGCATGCTCTCCTGACCTAAATACGATTGAGGATGTTTGGGACATACTCATACGCTGCATTACTGCGAGACCAAGGCCTCCTTTTACTGTCCGGGACTTGGAGATTGCAATTCTTGGGCAGTGGAACAGAATACCCCAATGTCTTGTCGATAACCTCATCGCATCCATGGAAAACAGGTGTGCAGAAGTCTTGGCTGCTCTAGCTGACCACACGCCAACCCTTTAACCGTCTGGCCCGGATTTTTCCGTTCCTAGAAATCATGTTAAAATGGCTGTAGATCAAAATATTTTAAACAGAATTTTATTTTTAACCTTATATAGAAAGTATTGATATTAAAGATATTATAGCATCAAACTGAGATTTAAAAAATATATATCCTGGGATTTACAAGCATTCTTATAAAATTACTGCAAAACTCTCGGACGGTGAAAGGGTTAAATCTTGCATCATTTCTAAACAAGACTTTTTTGTATTATTTACATAAAACTAAATTGTTGCCCCAAACCATCTTTTGATGTTCTTTCCATCTTTTCAAAGAATAAAAGTTCCCTTAAAACATTTCTGCGTCTTTTTTTCTGTATTGTACATTGATACACATGTACTATCCATTTTATACCCATTTTATGTCTTGCACTGTTCTCTTCACTTTTTTGCTTGCTCCCATAATTTTTTTGAGCAGTGTAGATTTCGATTCTTTTTTACACGACTGCCAAGAAAGGTTATGTGTTTCACGCGTATCTGGGTATGTGGATTTCTTTATACCCTCGAAACATCCAAACGGCTGGATGGATTTTAATGAATGAGGTCTCTATCGATTCGTCCTAACCGTCCAATGGGTATAGGCTAGGTTTCGTTTTTATAAATTCAAAATGGCTGCCGTAAAATACGAAATGGCGGTAGATACGAAAAAAAATTACGTACCCTATTGAGTGACATATTATTAGATAGGCCTTTGAAAATGAAGACGATGTTTCATTGACTATTTTACAGTCAGAAGCTCCGTTTAAATATTACTCAACTTGGAAGTTGTATAGACATCTATAGGTCTCATCAAAACAGTGTTTATAGATAGGACTAACAATTAAACACATCTTAAAAGTCATTAATACAAGTAAATAATAAAACAGGTAAGTAATATAAAAAATAGTTTCACATTGATGAGAAATAATTAATTAGTTCGCTTTTTATGCAGACGGGTTTTTTGATTTTTTTAAATTAAATTAAATTATTTATTATATTATATTTTTTCTAATTTCCAAAACAGCGTAATGATAGCCAAATTTGAAAATATAATTTTATTCTACATTTTTATGTATGCAAAAAAATCAAACGTTACAGAGTGATTAAATTTTAAATAATGATTCTTTTTTAGAATTTAATATTATATTAAATTTTCTTATATTTTACTCTTCTTGCGTTTCATTAAATTCACAACATTATATGCAATGTTTATACTGATACTTTCGAATATAGTATACTTTCATTTCACTATTCCTGTAATTTTGTAGCAATGAAAATTGATGATTTTACTAATACTTTAAATATAGAATTCTATATGCATGCAAATTTCTACAGTTTTCAATTTTAAATATGCATAATTTTAGCCTTTTTTTCCCTCCTGAATCATCAGTTTTTGCATTTTAAAATTACACACATCCATATATCCAAAATTAGTAGTCAAGGGGTTAACCAATTTAATTTAAAATATTTAAATTGGAATACAATAAAATTTACGTTAAAAAAATAAGAGAAATTATTTGTGAAATAAAAAATGTGATGCTTAAATTAATTGGAAATACTTCTATGTCATTTTTTATGTTTAAAAAATCTTAAAATTTCAAATTAATAATCTGAAACTGCTTTTTTAAACCAAATAACAAAGTATTATACATTTTCAGCATAATGATATTACCAGCAGTTACATATTACTAAATATTACTAAAAATCATTAGAAATTATTTTTTCCTTGCAAATAGAAAAAGCATTATTTTTGTATGCATACACTGTAAAAACAAATCTGTAGTTCTACAGATCTAAAGTTACATGCTTACTAAACTTTCACCTGTAACTGTACGAAAAAAGCTGCAAATCTACAAAACTAGTTTTTGTAAAGCTACAAAAATCTGTAACTTTACAAATGAATCTGCTAAAATTTCAGTAATCTTACTAAACTTTTATTTGTAACCCTGGCTGCAGTTACATGAAAAGTTCTCGGAATCCCAGTTTCCAAAAAAATTCTTAGTAACCTTACAGATTTTTTTATTTTCGGCGCAAAAGTGTGTCTGTTACATGGAATTTTGTTGTTGCCGTTACATGAAAAGTTCTAGGAATCCCAGTTTCCTAGAAAAACCTTAGTAACTTCACAGATTTTTTTTTTACAGTGTACGGGTAGAGTTTTTACTTTAGATGTTAAAAGTTCTATTATTTAAGTATCAATTATTAAAACTCGTTATCATGTTTAATAAAGAAAAAGTGATGTTTAAGCTAAAAAGAACTTCTCAAAAACACCTTTTTTTTTTTAATGTGCATTTTTCGCGTAAAAAATTCGCATTTATTAAAAAAAAAAAATTATCGTGTTTTTCAGAAGTTCTTTTTAGCATACCATTTCACACCAGGTTATTTAATTATTTAATGAAGATATGTTTAATTTTCCAAATGACACAATCAGGCTATCATTAGAGCTTTTACATATAATAAATAGAATCTTAAACAGTTGAAGCTTTGATAATTTACAAGCTTTTGCTTTTATAACGGTATGCACAGTTTATTGTTTGTTTATATACAAACTACGTTATTCGAAGTCATTTATTTTCACGAAAAAACTTTAATTATATTTATTTCTTGATCATTATACTTTTGTTTATTTAGAGCTCACTTTAAAAGCTATTTCTAAATTACAGTTCGTTTAATTATCGTAAAAGTTAAATCTCGTAAAGTCGTTTTTGTGTCGAATACTAGCATTTAATTTCTATTTAATCGAAAGAGTTTTCAATATCAGATGTTTAATCATGATAGGTTCTGCCACCTTGTACTTTTTATCTAAAGTAAAATAACGACTTTTCTAGAAACCAATTTTATAAATAACTTTTCATGTAGACGATGATACCCCATACTACCTAGATGATTTATCTGAAAATTGAGGGTTTTTTCAGTTTGTTAATTGATGAAAATTCAGAATATTCAAAAGGATCTTTTGCACAATATTTACACTTATTTTAACATAGCTTTTGTATAATTTTACGTATGGCACATTAAATAAAAAATGGTACTTGAACTTAATTTTCAAATGAAACTATCAAGTAATATGATTTTATTTAATTTGCTATGCTCAAAAAGTATAATAAGTTATTTTGGAAGAGAAAGTTGAATTGCTTATATATAAAATGATGATATTTTTTAAAAAAACTATTAGAGCTGCACATAAATATTTTAAATTTGTTTATTTCGTGTAATCTAAAATAGTATGTGAAGGAACTCTTTATTGTATGCTTACGCTATTTTATGTGTGATAGTCAGAGATTATTTTAAAAGACATTTGTGCACCTGCTAGAGTTATAGAAGATTCGATATTTTGTAACGGAGAAGATGAGATAAATATCTCAGATTATATCGTCCAATCTTCAAATTTTTTTAATTAGTATATGTTACATTTTCACCTGAATGATTATATAAAAAACCTTTAATGTAAAACTATAAAATATAAGAATATGACTTTATAAAATTTAATTTCATATAAATATCTTTAACTGAGGTAACGTCGATTTCAAATCTAATAATGTTGAATGACAGTATAACAATGACGTTTTCTTCCTAGAATGTGAACTTTGTATCAAAGCTTCGTCAAATAAGCTATCGTTTAGAACTGAAAAAAATAATTCTAACAAAACTGCAATATTAGTAACAGACATTCTTTTACAAACTTACCTGAAGAAGATTATTTAGAACTCATGGGCAAATTTTAAGTGTTGTATATTGCACTATATTGCCCATATTTTTTTTATATAAGAAACCATGCTTGCAACTCACATTCTCAGTCAAAAAGACAATGTGTTTACATATGGATTCCGGAATCAGTTCATAACGTTAAAAAAGAAAAAAAAAAGAATCTTTTGAAATTTTTTCAAGATTTTTTTTTTTTGTATGAAATATGATAAAATCATCGGGCGATCTGAAAACCACCTGTAATTCGATTTTGACACCGTATGTACGTCCTCGTTAACCTCAGAATTGGTTTTACGCGAAGGTTTAGCATTTCCAGAACTTCACGTAATACCATTACTATACCCATAAAAGTATGTAAGTGTGTTAAAAACATCATTTACTGTTAAAACTGTGAACAAAAATGAGGGTTAGAATAAGAGAGAGGTAAACTATATTTTTGACTGAATAGGTGCATTTTGGACAGAAATTACATAAACAAATAAACAAATTAAATTTAAAAAATAAAAAGATCCGACTGCGTAAAAAGCGATCTAATTAATTATTTCTCATCAATGTTAAACTACTTTTTATATTACTTAGCTATTTTTTTATTTACTTGTATTAATGACTTTTAAGTTGTGTTTAATTGTTAGTCCTATCTATAAACAGTGTTTTGATGAGGCCTATAGATGTCTATACAACTTCCAAGTTTAAACGGAGCTTCTGACTGTAAAATAGTCAATGAAATATCGTCTTCATTTCAAAGACCTATCCAATGATATGTCACTCAGTATGGTGCGTAATTTATTTTCGTATCTACCGCCATTTCGTATTTTACTGCAGCCATTTTGAATTTATAAAAACAAAACCTAGCCTATAACCATCGGATGGTTAAGACGAATCGATAGAGACATAATTCATTAAAATCCATCCAGCCGTTTGGATGTTTCGAGGGTATAAAAAATTCACATACCCAGATACGCGTGAAACACATAATCCTTCTTGGTAGTCGGTTAAAAATACTTTCTGTAGTCAGCACTTGCAGTTCCACACAATCATTATGAATTAATCTTTATTTAACATTTTACAGACAGTCCCACATGGTTGCTGAAAATATGCATTATATATTTTTCTTCTTCTTAGCTGACATCATTCAATTTTCTTTGATTTAAGGAAATAATGTAAAAAACCAAAATAATCTTGCACCATTAAAATAATATCCCATACTAAATATTACAATTGCAACAAAATCAAATAATTCATGCATTTTAACCTAAATTTTATAACGTTGGAATCGGCATTTGAGAAATTTACCTTTAAAAAAATTCTGAAATCATAAATAGCAATAAAATATAACATTATTTGTAATTTCTGGAAACGAATTTATCTAAATGTACATTCTTAATGCAAGACGTCAATCATATTATTATTTTTTATATGAATATGAAAACTTATGGCATTATTAGAGAATAACACAAGCCAATAGCTGTTTTTGTGCCTACACTGTAAAAAAAAATCTGTAAAGTTACTAAAATATTTCTCGGAAACTGGGATTCCAGGAACTTTTTATCTAACGGCAACAGCAAAAATTTCTGTAACAGCATCTGTTACAGGAATTTTTCTTGTTGCCGTTACATAAAAAGTTCCTGGAATCCCAGTTTCCTAGCAAAATTTTAGTAACTTTACAAATTTTTTTTTACAGTGTAGGTTTTTAAAACTGATTTTATATGAATTCGATGTCCTGAATTCAAATATGGCATTAAATTTTGCCTAGGAGCTCAAATATTTAAGATATAGAGCTTTTTTTGAAATATATGTTACACTATTTTAAGTTAAATCCATGAATTAAACAAAAATAAAATAAATAAACTCAGATTTTTTTTTATAATATACAAATGTTATTTTTCTTTATTATAATATACATATATTCAAATAATATTTAAAAAAATTATATTATACAAATATATTTACTCACAAAGACAGAGGAAAAAGTCATCGATGAGACCAATTCTCAATGAACATTTCGGAAGCTTCTTTTCCGTGACATTCTTGAATGTATTTTTGAACAGTCCTTTTTTAAACTCCAACAGTAATCTGCCATCATGTGCGTATCCCATCTTCCTTGGTAGCGATCCTCCATAGTCTTAATATCCTGGTGAAATCTTTCACCCTGTTCCTCATTGGTGTCTCCTAAATTTTCAGGAAAATGCTCTAAGTAGCTGTGTAAATAGTGCACCTTAATGCTCATATTACACCCAAGAGATTTAAAACTATCAAGCATTTCGTTTACCAGTTCTACATAGTTTTCTGCTTTGTGTTTGCCCAAAAAGTTTTCGACAACTGCAACAAAAGAGATCCAGGCTTTTCACTCAGTCTCATTCATCGAATTTACGAAGGCAGGATCCTTAATCAGTTGTCTTATTTGTGCCCCGTCCAATATGCCTGCTTTAATTTTTTCATAACTCAATTGGGGCATTTTCTCTCCTATATATGCAAAGCATGACTCGTTCTTATCAAGAGCCTTTACAAACTGCTTCATAAGGCCGAGATTGATATGCAGTGGAGGAAGTATGATTTTGTGTCGCCCAACTAAGGGGTTATTAATGATATTCCTTTCCCTAACATCCATGTTTTCTCTCTTAGGCCACTCTTTTCTAACCCAGTGGTGTGTTTTATCCCTGCTATCCCAAAGACACAAGAAGCAAGGATATTTGGAGTAACCGCTTTGCTGTCCAAGGAGAAAGTTTACCATTTTTAAATCCACACAAATCACCCATTGATGTTCATGATACTTTATCTTGTCAAAGACCAAAGCTATTGTGTTATATTCTTC
The DNA here is from genome assembly GCA_963932465.1 of Maratus speciosus. NCBI lineage: Eukaryota > Metazoa > Arthropoda > Arachnida > Araneae > Salticidae > Maratus > Maratus speciosus. The sequence continues at coordinate 62,609,652 of OZ010788.1, forward strand.
TTTCATTTTCGTTGAGTGAGCAATTAGTATTGAACCATATTTGTTTCCATTGTGTAGAAGGACACATTTTAAACTCCGCTTTGAGCCGTCTACAAATAAGCGCCAATGATCTGGAAAATATTCAGGAAGACCCATTTTTTTCAAGAGTCCTCTAATTTCGTGACAAAATACAAGATTGTCTTCTTGGGAGAACAAGGGTAGTAGACCCCTTTCTCTTGTGCGGTAAAAGGTAATTTTGGTTCCTTGTTCCAGTAAATTTTTGTCCTTCAATCTTGAATCCAGTAATTCAGAAGCTCCTTTTGACAGGTTGAGATCTCTGGTGAGATCATTTAACTCATCCTGGTTGAAACGTTGAGGCATTGATGACATCTCCTCATAATCACTGTCACCTTCATAAGTATCGGAAGGATGATCAGAGGGGCAGTATTCATCCTCACAGAGCTCTGGTAGCTGATAAAACGTTGGGATCGGCACTTCCTCTGAGTGAGGAACCGGGCGTCTTGCAGAGACCAAATCAGGATAAGTCCACTTACTATGGTTCTTTCGATTAATTCCATTAATATTTACGAGGCAGAAATAACAGTCATCGAAGTGGTTTTGGGGTTCTCTTCAAACCATCGGTAAACCAAATTTGAGGCTTTTTCTTTTCCCGTTAGTCCACTGTCGTAAGTGTTCTGTACAAGTTTTACAGACCTGATGCGGTGCTCAGGTTTTATCCTGATCACCAAATTTAACACCAAAGTATGCAAGATAAGCTCTCTTTACAAAGTCAGTAACATTTTTTTTGTTCACTTTTAACATATATTCTCCGCATATGTAGCAAAACACATCAGGATGATTTACACAACTTCTTCTACTTGAACTCATTTAAATTATATTCAACAACACAAATACAACGATCTACAATACAGTACGTTTTAAATTAACTTTATAAGAATTCTATACTACACACAAATATCGCAAAAGGTCAATAACGTCTAACCTCCACGGAGAAAACTCACAAACTAAACTTATCTCTTTGCGGCTATTCTATTTGGCTTTATGGATGAGCGGCGCGAAATCATAAGCATGCGCATAACCTCAGTTTTACTTGCACATCTGTTTTCTCAGGGTCTTCTGAAATTTCAGTGCCTCTCAAATCGCTTTGAGCATTGCGACAGGCCCATGTGTCAAAGTCCAGTTTAAACGTTGGAGGTCACTTCAGTTCTAAAAAATCTTTAGTTCTCTTCGCATATCTAAAAAAGTAGAGCTGATAGAAAAAAACCGATTTCATATTTAGATTCAGTGTCCTAAAAATATCTAAAATCAGCTGTAAAATCATAGGCACCAATTTTTTTTTTTTTTTTTTTTTTTTTTTTTTTTTTTGTAGGCCTGTGTAATTAATGAATTTAAATTTCGTTTAATGCGAAGTCTTTCAGTATAACGAGATGGGCAAAAGAGAGAAGGTAAATTAACCAATATTTTATTAAATATTAAATATATATAGATGTTCTTTCATCTCACAAGGAGAGGGTCCGAGGTTGGTCTCACCAAATGCGATAAACATTTGTGTATTGATAGAGTATAGTTAATATATAAATATATGAGCCCCATAAAGCGCAACCTCCAGGAGGCTTTGAAAAAATAAGTCGCAAAGTTTAACCTACAGTTCATAATCGGAATTAATTTCCTTCTTTGGCAATCGGTTCTGTAGCATGATCGGCAACACGCTGGATTTGAGTCTTTTCGGCCCCTGTTCAAATCCGGCTCGAACTTGATTTTCGAAACGAACATTTTTATCAATCATTTTCGAATCGCAATTGAAGAAATATGTATAATAATTGAAATTTACAGAATATATGAATTAAATTTATATTTTGCAGCATATGAGTGCTTTTTTAACTACGAAATTTTGCATGTTTAAATATATAACAAAAAGTAAAAAAAAAAAAAAAAAAAAAAAAAAAAACGAAAAAAAACCGCATGTTTATATGTCTATAGACCAGAAATTTTTTGTCGTTATTTAAAATTATTTACAGTTATTTCAATGAATATAAAAAATTTATAACAGAAAAATAAATTAAAAGTATTATTTTCATTTTGTTTCCTCATTCAAATACTTCAAATATTTCATGGTTTATTAAAAATATGCTTTTATATTTTTAATGTGATTTTTAAAGCCTGGGATTTTTTACTTTTAATTAGAATAAGTGTCTACGTAGTAATTTCTTTCGGAAATAATTTTTCTTTTCTTGTTTAATATTTTTATATAATGCAGTTTAATTACATAAATACAATTTCAAGTGCGAATCTTTGCGTGTTTATATATTTATTGAAAAGTAAAGATAAAATAATTAAATAATAATAATAACAAACTAAAAAAAAAGTCAATTAGAACTTTTATAGACCATAAAATTAAGCTAATTTTAAAATTTATTCACTGTTATTTACATAAATAAGCTACTATTTTTCACAGTGAAATAAATGTATCGTTTTTTACCAACTCGCTTTTTAACTTTTGAATTTTTAAAATCTTGGATTCTTGTGATTATAGTTAGGATAATTGTCTTTGTGCTTAAAAATAAGTTCTAAAAAGATATTGAATTGCTGAAAACAGTTATTACGTAGGTAATAATTAGAGAACCTAAAATCCGAAATAGAAAAAAGTCATTTTAATAATTTTAAAAAGGGTATTAAAAAAATCATCAAATATTCGAAATACTTTCATATAGAAACAAAATTAAAATAATATAATTATTCACGCATTTATATCACGTGTTTTAATTTTTTTCCTCTGTGGAAAATAGATTATTCATTGAAATAACTAAATAATTTTAAATAACAATAAAAAGTTTCTGGTCTATAGACATACATATGCATTTTTTTTTTCAATTATATATTTAAGCATGCAAAAATTCGTAGTTAGAAAAGCTCTTATATGCTACAAAACATACTTTTAATTCATATTTTTCGTAAATTTCAATTACTATACATATTTTTTCAATTGCGGTTCGAAAATGATTTTAAAAAATTTCGTTCCGAAAAACAAGACCTAGCCGGATTTGAACCCGGGCCGAAAAAAACGCAATTCCGGGGTGCTGCCGATCGCGCTACTGAACCGCTTGCCACAGAACGAAATTTATCCGATTATGAACTGTAGGTTAAACTTTGCGGCTTATTTTCTCAGGACACCCTGGGGGTTGCGCTTTATCGCGCTCATGTATTTATATACTAACTATACTCTATCGATACACAAATGTTCATCGCATTCGGTGAGACCAATCTCGGACCCTCTCCTTGTCAGCCATTAGAATATTTATGGATTTATAAAGGTATTAAATCCCAAGTTGAGAATGATAATCTGAAAGTGAATAAAAATGCACAAAGTGCAAAACATACAATCCAATATTGTTGTTAAAAATAATGTTGCTTTGGGAATTAATAAATAGGAAAATTGTTTCTTCTATTTATTAATTAAATGATTAGATTTAAATTGTATCTCATTATAAAATGCATGATATTTTATTAACCCCGATATAACATTAAGTATCAAGAAAAATTTTGGATAAATGAAAAGAAGTTATCGCAACAAAATCTCCCTGCTTAAGTACGGGTTAGATCTTCTTAGAAAGACCCCCACGGAGGGCACTCCCCCTAGGGCCTAGTGCAGATAATCGGCCGTCATAAATAACACCAACACCAACACAATAAAATCTCTTTTTAAAATTGTATAAATATGGATAAAATAAACTTCATTAAATATTGATAAATTCCATCAATGATAATCTCAAAATGCATTTTTTTTTGATAAACCATATGTATAAGTTTATCTATTATACATATTTCATAATATAAAGATTAGACGTTTTATACACACATATTTTAATTTGAACTTGCTAATAAACATAAGCAACAATAGTAAGAATACATAGCTACGAAATGTAAAATAATAATTAAAGCAAATTAAAATGGATGCATTTAAAAGAAAAATAACATATTTATTTCTATTTTACTTTTATTAAACTTACTGTAAATTGTTTCATACATAAAACTTTCAACTTCAGTCTTACTACGCCTTTATATTAATATCACAATGAAAGATATCAACAAATGCAAAAAATAATAAAAGTTATTTCTGATTAAATTTAACTTTTTTTCAGATATAATATAAAACATGCTCGTATCTAAGATAATAATCGTGGCGTCAACAGATTTTTTTTTAACTCACAGGAGCATGGACTTTGTAAAATCTTTTGTTTTGCTTTAACTTTTCGTTCATTTTTAAGTTAAACCCATCTTTTCATAAACTTTTCTTTCTGCAATTTAATTTTCTCAACGCCTTTTAAAATTCCCTTATGAATAGAATAACGTCTGAAAAGCTTTAACAGAAATTTCCTCCACAGATGAGGATTTATTTAATCATTTTCAACTTCGGAAAGAGTTTTCCATTATAAAAACTACAGAAAAAGATATTCTTACACGAAACTATTTTGAAAGCATTAAACATTTGCTGTTGTATTGTTTGGTGCTTTTGTTATAAATGATTCACATGGGTGATAAGAAAACTGAAATGTTTGATCACACTTTCCAAATCTGCAACGCATTTAACAGTTTTATTTGGTTAAAAAAAGACAGATGCTCTTTTGCAGCAGTTCCCAAGCTATAGATCGCAACTATCATTGCCATATTCACTGTCACAAAAAACGGGAAAGAGAGACGAAAAACTCCGGACACGGGATTCTAAATTGACACATAAAAAATGCAGTAAATGATTTCATTTAAAATATTCCATATAATTATATCTGCTAATATGGAAAACTTCTTCATCTCAGAATGTTTTACTGTATTAAATAAATACAATGATTAATCTTATAGAGTAAACTCTGTAAAATTGGAATCGCTAAGGAACGAAAGAAATTCCGTTTTTGTGCGTTTGCTAATTGTACACTAATTGCACTCAAAATAAAAAAGGAGTGACTATTCACTACGGAGGTGTATCGCAGAGTCAAAATATGCCCAACCACTTTAGATTGACTATTCACTCGGAGCAAAAGTGAAATTCTGAGTGTCTGAAAGAGTGAATAGTCACTCTAAACAAGTGTGGATAATCACTCTTTCGGAGTTCTGACTATTCACTCTTGCAAAAAAGTGCGTTTTAGTACGTAATTTCCAAGGTTACATCATGAAATGGAGTTTTTGAAAATTAAGAAGTGACATATTTTGGTGCTTTTCATTATTTTACTCTATATTTCAAAGTTGAACGGAATTTTTTTAAGCGTATATAGCCAGGCTTTCACTCTCGCCAACGGAGTGACACAGTTCACACCTCTCTAAGGAATGGATAAATTCACTCTTTAAGGAATGTATTTTTATAAAATTCACTCCAAAAAGAGTGAAAATGGCTGTCACTCTTTCAAAGTGTGAACTTTTCATTCCTGCCAATTTTAGAGTGTGTGTAGTATTCCATCAATACAGACTATGAAATTTCTACGTTATAAATAAGTTCCGTTATTGCAGGTTTTACTAAACAAAGCATAATAAAACATGTAAAAACAGACATGTATTAGATTAATTTTTATCCCAATTATTCAGTTGGTAAGTAAATCATAACAGTTATAAATTTCAAAGTGTTTGAAAAAAGTCAATTGAATAATTGTGCTTGAAATAGCAAATTTAATCTAATACAGTTACGCTTGCAGAGTTTACTGTAGTTCCAAAAATAACCTTCGATTTATTCTGTGGAACTGATTCAGATATCCGACCAGATGCGGTGATCGTTAAATGTTAGTTGGGTGAATTAGTCACTTCCAGATTCGTCCGGGATGGCTCAGATGGTAGAGAATTGGCGGCTTCAGTCAAGACATCCCTGTTTTGAATCCTGACACGGACTCTTTTCACCCACTTGGAAATTTATAACTGTTAGATTCTATAGTGATAAGAAAAATATTATCTCTTAATCAGGTTTCAATTTTAACAGGTAGATTTGTTGGATTCCTTTCGGCAGAATCACAAAACAATGGTACTATAGACAGGTGCTGTTTTCATAGGTTTTACTATATTAAGTTCCATATGATGTAGACTAATGAAAAGTATAGTACGGAAAGAAGTTACAAAGAATTTTTACATCCTGAAAAATCGAGATTTTACGGGTATAGCGTGGGACGGATATTCAAAATCCTCCCCAGTAAGTAGGGACACTTGGAAACACTAGTTGCAACCGACTGATGGGTGACGAAATGATCTTTTGTTCATCACATTCATTTGTGAACATATTGTTGTGTCTTTTAATTTGATGTCAATTTTTTTCATCAATAAAATTCTGCCTAGAATATTGTGTAAACGGAAAAAAAAAGTCAACAAATCTGTAAGTTATAAGAGTACAGATAGTTATTAAAAAAACCATTTCAAAGAAAAAAATCATCATTCCTTCGTAAAGGAAAACCTTATTAAAATTATACATTAATCCTCTATACACAAAATGACTCTTATAGAACACAATTTCCAGTTAAACTAAATATATCTTGTTAATATTGGTAAGCAGAATTATTTGCAACTTATTTTGCACTGTTTAATTTATTTACTATGATTTCAGTTGTGATTAGCAACACAGATTACAGGTCACATGATTATATACTTATGTTGCGTGAATTAAAAAAATATATACATACTATTTATCTGCTGGAACAAGATAATGTTTCAATATTTCAGATTAGGGAAGTATTATTACAGGTCATAGTAGGATGTAGTTCAGAAAACTATTTGAATGTCTGTCAAAATATATGCGTACATTTTATATCGCTATCTAAATATTAGGGCATATTGATTTTATTCCGCCAATATTTGTAGCATATTGCCTAAAATTCTTTTGCTGTATCATTGCCAACGTTTCTTATCCAAAGACGATATTTCTGTGATTTTCGTGCTACATTGAGCATATTTACAACATAAAGCCAGTGTTTGCGTAAGGATGACATTCTTCATGCCATCTCAATTATTAGGTAATATTTTCACTGACCTGTTTCCGATCAAGGAAACTTTGGTGCACTAATTGGCTGTTATATAACCAATGTACCAATTATTTAATGTGATATTTGCTTTTCTTTTTTTTTTTGGTTGAAAAAATATTTTTTTTTTCTGTAGATTATTCCAGTAAAACGATTTGGCCGAATTTCTTTCGTTTAGTTATTTAATTGTTTAGCGCAACGCCTCCGTAGGCTTACATTGTTTTGGAGCACTAAAAATGCATTTTACGCAAAATGACTTTTTTCAAACTGGGCTGGGTTAGAAAGCTAAAACTATTAAACCAATCTTGCTATTTTTTGAAATTAAAGGTAATATAAGTAATTGGAGATTGGGCCACTTTCAGTCATTTTTATAAAAAAATAAATATTTTTAGAAGCATTCCGCCAAAGGGCGAAAAAAGTGATCAGAAAATACACCTTTTGTTTTATTCAGATGGCTACTACATCGTTGATTTTCAACCTTTTGATCTCAAAATGTTTGAATATCTAGACAATATTATCAACTTTCATAATCCTTAACGAAAATTGATTACAAACGACTCTGATGATCTATCGGATCCTGCGCGATTGGAAGTGCACTGCACGCACGCCAGTACACCCATCTGCGCAACTCGAGCCATATCATCATTTTTTTATTTAAAAAAAATAGAATCTACTTCAAATGATTATAAATAACCTGCAAATAACCCGGAGCTGAAACCTTTATTGCTATTCCAGAAAAAAAAATGCTACAAAACACCCTTTTTCGGTCTTCTAAAGGCAAATCCCTCCTTAAAGTGAAAACATATATTACGTATGTTCATAGTTTAAAAATAAATACAAAAATACAGACAATTTAATTACCTAGTCTCAAAGCACACAAAAATCTTTTAAAAATAACAATAAACGTTTCGGACTTGTTTAAAGTTCCTCATCAGTAATATGAATAAACGCGAATTCACGAAAGATGACATAACAAACTTGCAGTTTAGAGACTGTGACTAGTTCAGTTCTAGCTGAATGTACCATTTTTAATTGATATGTTTATTACCCCCTCCACATTAATTATAATTTTTTGCTATACACGCTCTCAACTGCAAGTGAAATTTCTATCACCACTTGGGAATTCGTGTTTATTTACATTATTGATGAGGAACATTAACAAGTTTAAATCGTTTAGAGTTATTTTGGAAATATTTTTATGTGGTTTTAAACTGTTTAATCAAATGGATGATAATGAATGTTTAATGATATGAAATGAATAGCAGACCTATCAATTATTTTTAAAAGAAAGCCAAGATTACGTTATTAAAAGTCGACGTAGAATTTTGATCATTTTTTCCCCAGAAACCAACATAGAACATCTAAATAGGAAAAAACTATGCCATGCTTTCTTTGAATTTTTTGTGATTAAAAATTTTCTCAAAATAAGTCATTAAATTTGTTCAATTATCTAAGCATAAACATTCATTATAAAAAAGTTTTACGATGAACTTGCTTATTGTTTTCCAATAAAAAAAATATTTTGTAATGTTATCATCATAAAAATACATAAAAAGTAAGGAAGGATTGTACTTTGTGTCAATATATTAAGAAAGAGAAATAACGTAGAAAGACACAAATATAAATATGTATATTGGCAAATTGAGCATTGGGCGATTTTGATTGGTCTCCCTATGTGTGCGCGTGCGATCGACTGTGCGGCTGTTTGTCAGCCGTATGACGCCTTTCGACGTTGACAGTAAAGCTGTTAGGCTCGCCTTTCTGGCTCTCTGTCTCTACCCCCCCCCCCTTTACCCAAAGTTTTCATTTCCCCTTTGAATTTTAAGCACTGATGATGAAACCTTAGAAGTTTCGAAACAGCTGTATGCTTTTTATACATATTTATATTTATGTCTTTATACGCTGTTTCTCGTTCTTAATTATAAAAATAAATCTAAAATGTCGTGTATGAAAGCAATATGATGTAAAATAGGTTATTGTTTTTTTTTAAATCAGATTTCAATAATTCCGTTTATACGCCTGCTTTACGCTTACATATCCATCTAAAATACATGTTGATGTATGATATAAATCATGCAAAAAGTCAGCTACTCATTTAATGTCCTTGTAAGTGATACTTAAGTAGTATGAAATGTACACAAGAATCTATAAGTAATAAAAAGAACAGTGCTAAAATTTGACCACAAAAGATGAGTTAAGTAGGATTAGTTTGCTATTCAGGACATGTATAAGTATTTACAGGAAATATATACATATACATATATATTTAAGTATTGCGCGGCAGCGCAATACTTATTTATTTCCAGTGTCGCTTCTCAATGTTAATTTAACATAGAAAAGCCTATGGAGATGATAACTTTTTCATTTTTTCTTCCCACCTTTTTGTCCCTGATGCCACTCATTTTTTATCCTTTACTAATTCTACTGATATTATAAATTTAAAGTGTAAAAACGTTTGCCTAACGTCAGGGTCAAAACGAATGGTAAAATGCCTTTGCATATGGATGAATTATAACCCAGAGAGGAACATGGGCCAATTTTGTTTTAGATTATTCAAATATTTTTCTTAATAATTCCAATTTTCGCTTTTTCCATTGAAAAATAACGGACATTTTTCATAGAAAATGTAGCATTTTTTCTTCATTGTTGCAAAAATTTCAAAAGCCGTAATAATAATTTATTTCTTTTTAGTTGAAAGGTTTCACGTGAAATAATAAATTGAGTTTTTTTTTTTTTTTCAAAAATTAAAAAGGTGAATAAGGCGTCATAGTGGAAATAAAAAGGATATTTTCAGAATAAGTTTTTGCTTTGGTCAAGTTTATATTTTAGTAAAAAGTTTCTAGTGGATAGCTATTTTTAAGCAGGTAGCGAACTTAGTGGGGAATTACGTAACTTAAATTTTAAAATGTATTTTTTTTTCCGAGATGAGAACTATTTATACCGCAAGTTATTATACCCCAAGGCGAAAAGTGTCCGGACCAGCATTTTTTTTCGCCCAGTTGGAAATTTACATCTAATATGATTTGTTTACCAATTAGAATAATTGTGTTAAAATTAATCTAGTGTAATTTCGTATCCAGCGATTTCTGGTGTTCCATTACCTGAGATTCATTCTGTTGAGCTGAACCAGGTTTCAGACCAGATGCTGTAATCTTCAAGGTTAGCTGGGTGAAAAAGTTCGACCAGAATCGTCCGGGATAGCTCAGATGGCAGAGCACTGGCGGCTTCAGCCAGGAGGTCCCGGGTTCGAATCCTGATCCGGACATTTTTCGCCCAGTTGGAAATTTACATCTAATATGATTTGTTTACCAATTAGAATAATTGTGTTAAAATTAATCTAGTACACTAGAAATAGTCATACGAGCGGCCAAGAAATTGTCATCAAATGAAAATTCGACAAAATTCTAAGGAGACATCGCAGGTAGCTGCTTTTTGTCACCTAGCGTAGTAATACAGTTTATTACGTAGCGCGAGCTCTGAATCAATGAGTAATTAAGAGATACGCGTCACGGCGAATGGGAGAGAACTAGTAAGGAATCCTGAAAATTTAGAGCGGACGTATTTTATAGTAAAAAGTAACCCAGCGCTGTAAATGAAATTCTCGGAATAAAAATGAAAATGGCTCTTATAGAACATTCGAAATCCTAGAAATGATCGGATATCATGACAGAATTTAAGAATAACTAAAAGCTTTATATTTAAGTAATTTGGGCAAGACAAATATTAATTCAAGGTGAATTTAACAGAATTAACGATACATATTATTTAAGAATATGGACTTAGTGAATATGGTAGTAATTTAGAATAAAACAGGGAAAATTGCGAAGAAAAATCTAATAATGTAACATATAAATGTATACTTTTGTAAAAAAGATTATAAAAATAATTAATTGAACCGTTTTAAATAATTTAATAAATATCAGGATATTGTTGCGGTGAAGCCTCTGCCATTTAAAAAAACGAATTTTTCAAAATTCTATTATTCTAGGACTAGGATTTTCTGTCTTATTTCTTATTTCTTTTCTGTCTTAAAAGTTCATGTCAGTAAAAAAGATTCATTATTTCACCGGTTCAAATTTTCCAATTATACCCGTGGGTGTAATCTTTTATTGTGTTTCTCTTTATAGATTTTAAGATATGGCCTTTAGTTAGTTTTAGCTTAAATATAATCAAATGGAAGTTTTTAAAAATTCTAAAAAAGGCAATCCTATGAAATGAAATTTGCACGTTCATAGTTTGAAAATTTGTAACAGTTTTCTTTTTATACTTTTTTTAATACATTAATTTAAAGCAAAGTTATATTATTGTTTTTACGTCAGAAAAATTTATATATTTGCATGTATATGTAATAATAAAAAAATTCGACATTTTATCTTAATAAAACTATTCCAAATTCTTAATATTTATCTTTTTTTTACCTAGCTTAATAATATCTTAAATATCTTTTATCTTATTCCATGCTTTAAATGCGTATTGTTTTATTATTCTAAAAACCTTAACCCATTCGTCTAATCTTATAAAACCCATTAAATTAATTTTTTTCATTTTATTCTAAAACTAAATTATTTTTGTTTCGAATGTTTTTACTAGCATTTGTTATCTGATATTCTTTTTCCCATAATTCCATGGCCAGCCTCCCGCCAACATTTGTTTGCATAATTATTCTGACGCCGAGGCTAAAGAGTTCACATTGTCGTCACGCGTGCTTTCCCCCTTCCCCCGGAGCTTAGTTCTATCGTATTCTGCATCTCATCGCGTCCTTACGGCTTCTTTTACGGGATTTGTTCTTTCACTAGTAATGTATCCGTTCGCGCACTGTTTCTTTGTGTATTTATACTGTTACATCGACGAGGAGAGAGAGATTTTACGTTTTTCGGTTGTTTAATAAATCCGCGTCACTTGGGTTGAATGACTTCTAATGTGTAGATTCTAATACCTTTTCGCATCACAAGTTTTTTATGAAGTGGAGCAGCGGTTATTCGAGAGCTGATGGATCTTCTGCTGGAAATGTTACGTTAAAACATTGTTACGCAAAAATGTTACGTTATGCCAAATAAACCACGTTAAATTTTTGAAGCCTCTATTATTCATTGAAGGAGAAATTCTCCCAATGTTTTCTTGAATCTGTCTACTATTTGCCACCACGACTGCGCTCCAGTTGTCTCATGATGACGGAGGGTTGGCAAAGTGTTTAGTAAAAATTACTGTTCTACATTTTCGTCGATATATAAGAATGTCGTCGACATGTCACATATAAATATGACTAGATATTTTAGTTCTATATATATTTTTTAAACTAAATAATTTTTTAAAAGCGTTTTTTGTTTGTTAGTTTTACATACTTAAAGAAAATATTTTAAACATTTTTACTTTAATTATAATCACCGACAAGCTTTTAAAAAGGGAAAAAGATGTCATCTGAAATGTATATTTACGATTATTGTTTACAATTTTCTAACATTTTTTTTTTTTAAATACAGAAATTTGAAGCAAAGTTATATTCATATTTTTACAACAGAAAAGTTATGCATTTATATGTTCATATACGACTATTTATTATAGTTCTTTTAAGTTGAGAGACTTTTCATAAAGTATATATTTAAAAAAAATTAAGAGACTTTTATTTTGGTTTTTATTATATATTGAAATAAATGCTGTTTAAGCTTTTTTTACATGAATAGTAATCATCAAGAAGTTTAAAAGTGAAAAACAAAATCATATTAATATTCAAATTTTTCCTTAGAAACAAATTACACCTTTGCATGTACATATGCGACTATCTATATCTCTTTTAATTTAATTATAATTACCAAAAGGTTTTTAAAAAATTTAATATAAAAGGATAATCAATCTGAAATGTAATATTTACGATAATAGTCTAAAAAATTGCAATTTTTTTTCTTTTGGAATGCTAAAAAGAAATTTAGTTATTACCCGAGAAAAAAGCTACAAATTTGTATGTGTATATACGACTATCTATTTTAGTTCTATTTTAGTTCTATTAAGTTGTGTTATTTTTTTAAACTACATAATATTATAATAGAATTTAATTTTTTTTGTTCTAATAAATTTAAAGAATGTAATTTAAGCATTCTCAATTTAGTTGTGATCAACAAGAACTTTTTTTAAAGTAAAAAAAAAAAAAAAAAAAAAAAAAAAAAAAACCTACAAACATCTCAAGTGTAATATTTAGATTCAAGTGTTTACGATTAATAGTTTAATTTTTTTTTTTTAATATAGATATTTAAATCAAATTATATTTGTGCTTTTACACGAGAAAAAGCTATACATTTACATCTACGACTACCTACATTAGTTCTGTGAAGTTGCATGAGTTTTCATAAAGCATATTTATCTGTATTACTCTTTATAAAGTACATTGATCAAATTAATTAAGGTTGATACCAGAAAATTATCTTACTTATTTCGATGAATTTAGTTACAAAAATATGAAATGACCTAAAAATTGTTGGCACTCTTGGTTTCCATATTCAACGTAAAAAGTATTTCACAAAACTATTTTATTAAATAAGCATGAATATTGAATTTTACAGGAAGTTCAAATCGAAAAAGAAATTCCAACTGACTGAATATTGAAAAATGACATATAGAAAAAAGAAAAGAAAACTTTCAAATCTAATAACTGACGATGTTAGTTCTTAGCATTTCCCGGGAATATTTTCTTGGGCGACAAATTTATATCTTTACATCATTCATGCATATTCTTAAATTTTCTGCGTAAGTAAACACACGTTTTCAAATATTAGAAGGACAGAGTTTAAAACTAAAACAATAATTCTGTCATCTCTATAAAAGAAAACCAATTTTTATTTTCTTTTATCTCTTTGTTTTAATAACAGAGTTTCAATTTGCTTGTTCTTATAAATTTAAAGGAATGGTCTTTAATCCATTTATGTCTGAATTTTTGTTTTCTCAAATTTGTTGGTAAAATCACTTTAAAATGTTGCGAAATGAACTGGAAAAATACTAAAAAAAATTACGCTAAAATAGCTTTGTATTTATTTGATAAAATGTAAACGTACCAAATATGGGAATATCCATATGTGAAAAATGCATAATATAGGTTTTGTTAGGTTAATTAGTATTTTTATGAATTATTAAAAAACATTTTTATTTCTTTACAGAGACTAATAACATTATAAGTATTATTAATAATAAATGAAGAATAATCGTATTTGAGGCTAAAAAACAATTTATTTCAAAATCATCTTGAAAAGGACTTTATAATACATAAATGTCCCCTAAATGGCTAGTTGAAACATGCACCCATTCGTGTCTAGCGCCTTATATTTTGTACTTTTCAAACATACATAAAAAATAGGCTTGAACATATAATTTCGCAATTTAAAAAATTACACATTTCAAAAAAGTCTACAAGTTAAGGTTACGACATTTATTTGGATCCTTGATACAAAAAATACAAATAATTTTACTTTTTATATTTCGCTATCTTGAAAAATAAAAAATCTATAAACACCGAAAAAAAGCCTTCATTTAAGCAAATAAATATCAATCTTATGTTTTCATCTCTCATACAATTTTCATGTTGTAAAGAAAATTATAAAAAAATATAAAAATTCGAAACGTCCCAAAAATAGGACGCTAGAGATAAATGGGGTAAAGGGTTTCCTGACTCTCTTCAGATAATTCCAAAGAGAATTATCTGTAAGAGTCAGGGAGGTTATAAAGTCGGACCATTTATTGTTCTTAATAATTTTAGTATCCCGCTTAATGATAGCATTAAGACGGTTCAGATCAGCACAGACACTGGGATCCCTGTTGGCTTCCCACAATCGCCGTAGGCGATTATGTTGTTGAATTTTAGTTTTAATATCTTTAGGGAGGGTTTGATAATTTTGACGAGTCTGATGGCTCTTAGAAGCCTCCCGGGAATTTTGGATTAATTTGGTAAGGTTAGTGGCAGCCAATTCAATGTCCTCGTCAGAATTGAGCTCATCGAATGGTGGGGGAGAATTATTGATTGTATTGGTATAATATTGTCAATCATAAATATAGGGAGTGAGAAGAGAAGGGAGGAAGGGATTACAATCAATATCAATTTGGATAGCGGGGAGATAATGATGCAAGAACCGAAATAGGGATGATGGTATAGGGGAAAGGGATGTTATTAAGCAGAGCCAGATTAGTAGTCGTACCTTTTTCCCAAGGGCCAAAGCGAGTGGGGGAAGTGGGTGAAGCAATTTCAAAACCATTGTTGATACAGTAATTATGGAGGGTTTCCCCTAAATTGTCCATATTACTATTAGGACACCAACTGGGATGATGGGAATTGAAGTCACCTGCAAGAATGACAATGTCATCTAGACTAAGAAGCTTATTAAGGTAAAGGGGAAGAGCCGAATTGTTCGAAACCCGGAGATAGATGGATGAAATAACAAAAGAATTTCGCTGATCAAAATAAACTTTAACGTTTGGGTTTTCAATAAGGTCAAGAGACAGGGAAGGAATATGCGCATGAGAGAGCCTTCTACTCACGAAAATAGCAGTACCGCCTTATGGCGAAATATCAGAAGCATCGGTACGGAGGGTAAAATAAGATTTAAAATTTTGAATATTGATGTATTTGGTGCAGGTACTACGAACCTCCTGTACACAAATGATATCAACAGGGTTATCAAAAACGAAATCCGTGAGCTCATCGATCTTAGATCTAAGGCCATTGACATTCCAGAACAGAATTTTAAAAAGCCCCATTATTTAGATGTTTTTGCTGAGCTGAGAAAGCTCGACGAGCTATCAACATCAAGAATTTTAAAGAAATCGGCAGTAGTTTTGTCAGAGCATATTTTTTGGAATTTTTCCAAAATGTTACGTAATTTAGTCAATTTATCTATAATAATATCGAAGTCCTTAAAATTAGTGATAATAAAGTTTAACAAGACATTTTGATCAAAAGATTTAGAAATAGAGCTGGAATTATTTATTGAAGCAATAACCTGAGGAGCTGAAGCAGGTCTGTTTGAAGTAGTAGCGTTATTGATAACAGCATTGCTGTTGGTAGGAGCAGTAGGAAAAATAGGTGAAGAATTGGTAGTATTAACTGTAGTTTCAGTGGCATTTTTGCCATTTAGCGCTGCCGAAAAGGAAGCATTTTTAGTTAAGGGTTTTGAAGAGAAAGTCTGATTATAATTTCTGAAAGTAATAACTCTATTAGCTCTCATATTTTTGGGTTTTTAGGACATCCTCTGAAGTTGGTAGTGCGATTCTGTAAACAATTTGCACATTTGATACAACTTCGGTCTTTTACCTGGCATTCTTTGACGGTGTGCTCCCCAGAGCACTTTAAACAAACAGGTTTTAATGAGCAGAACTGAATGGAGTGATTGAAAATCTGGCAGTTGTAGCATTGCTTCGTTCCATTAAACTTGTATGATTCTACTTTAACATAAAAAGCCAAGTAGGCTTCTGATATCAAAAATATGCTTGAATAAATGATCCTGAAAAACATCGACCAAGAATATTGGCATGGGAAGTTTGGCCTTGAAGCTACGTTGTTGAATTACGCGATGGGTATTGTAACCTAATTCAGTTAGTTCTGATTTGATTTCGGCAAGGGGGGTATCGCTGGGAATTCCCTTAACAAGAACCTTCCTAGGACGTTCTGTTTGAGCTTCATCCCAAAAAATTCGATGTTATTAACACTTAGTTAATTTTGGATCTTTCAGTACACTTCTACAGATTTTGGGAAGAATTTAATGAAGTTCTCTTGGACTTTTTTGAAAACGTTAGTTCCCGATATTTCATCAATTTTATTGGCTAAAGTCCTCCAACCACCAGGAATTTTGACGAAGAAAGGCTCAGGCCTAGGTTCTTTGGTCGTGGATAGTGCCGCCGTTGAATCTGGGTCGGCGAAATCATCTTCCCCCGTCGTACGGTCAATGGCATCAGCCTCAGAGGTATTAGCAAAGAAATCAAAAGAATTATTGATAGCAATAGGTTTAGGTTGATTTAACTTTACAACTTTTGCCGCTTTAAGAGGTAATTTAAATACCTCATCATTGTCGTTTGTTCTTTTAGAGCCAGTAGAAATACTTTTAACAAGTTTAGGATACTCATTATCAAGATTACGCATATTACTTAAAAGAGAATTTACAGCAAGACAGATATCATTCAATAAATTAACATCATTAATGTTTGTTTCGGCAAAAGACACGAATAAACCTCATGTACCTCCAAAATTCACTAGGAATTGCTGTTTGACAAAGTCACAAGCGCCGGTCAGGAAATTAGTGCTTTCTTGAAGAATTGATAGAAGGGCTTGTCCTTGAGCCGTAGTAGAAAGCTCGGGTTGCCATTGTAAGAACCAGTTATTTAACATTGTGTAAATCATCAGGAAACCAGGCCTGTTTTTCGGTATTATTCTCAACACACTACATCGCAGAGATCGTAACACAACTCTCACCAAAAACAATTCTTAGAAGAACAAATTATTCGTAAGAGTTCGATGCTCCGATGACACAATACATAAAGCAGACAAAGAGCTTACATACGACCTCCCTCTCTCAATGCTAAGAATGATGGAAACTTGTTGAAATATATCGGATAGAAGCAGATTCAAGTGATAAGTTTATTGACAAATAGGAAAATGGGTGATTACTGGTAACATTCAATTCAAAAATAGCATTGGTAATGGATCCGAAGATGTTAAAAATGCTGTAAGAACTTAAGAAAAAGAGATTTTTATATAATATTCCCAACAATCTGATAATGGGGGAATAGTGAATTCACAAATATCAATATTTACATAACTTTTATAGGTATCAACTGCTGCCAGAAAGTTAAGTTCGTGCATGGAAATAGGTTTAAAGATTATTTTAGCCGAACTGGAGCCAAGCTTTAAAATTTAAAGTTCAGGCACTAATAACTTTATTTTTTTCTATTTATATTATTTTCCGCAAAGTATCATCTTATTAATCACATTACTCTTCCTTATAAAGTACAGTGATCAAATTAATTAAAGTAGATGACAGAAAATAATTTTATGTCTTCAGTGAATTTAGTTACAAAAATATGAAATGCGCTAAAAATGGTCGACACTCTTGATTTCCATATTCGGCGAAAAAAAGTATTTCATAAAAATCTTTTATTAAATAAGCATGAATATTGAATTTTACAGGAAGTTCAAATCGAAAAAGAAATTCCAAGTCACTGAATATAGAAAAAAGAAAGAAAACTTTCAAATCTAATAACTGACGATGTTAGTTTTTAGCATTTTCCGAGAATATTTTCTTGGGCGACGAATTTATATCTTTACATCTTTCCAGCATATTCTTAAATTTTCAGCGTAAGTAAACACATGTTTTCAAATATTAGACGGGCGACGTTTTAAAGCTAAAACGGTTATTCTGTCAGCTCTATAAAAGTAAAGCTATTTTTTTCTTCTTTTATGTCTTTGTTTTAATTTTTTTTATTATTATTCGTTTTAAAGTCTCACTCGTTTTAAACATTCATTTAAACACTATTTTTATATCGACAGTATTTTATATTTTGAAATATATTTAATAAATCGCATACAATCATATTTTTTTCGTCGCTTTAAAATATTCGTTAGTGTATTTTAGTTTTATCTTAAAATATAAAACAGTCTACCAATCGTTGTTTGTCCTTGATTTTTTTGTACAATATAAATCTAAATTCAGCAAGTAATATATATATATATATATATTATTTTTTTTAATGGCTAGTGTGAAAACATTTCAAATGAAAGAAAAAAATATATTTTTTTATTTCCAAACTGCACAATTATTAAATTTAAAGCATGGAACCTCACGGTGCAATAGATTTAGTTTAGTAAACACTCATGCCGTTTCTTTCGTAAATTAATCTCAGATAACAAAATAACTTATTAAATTTGTTTATATTTACTTTATACTTTTGTAAATGTGGAAAAATTATCTTAACGTAATAAAATATAATTCTCTATGTATTTTAATCTTTCCAATTAAAATAGTATATTGATGTAAAGTCTATCGAAATATGAATACTGCTATTTCTGAATAGAAGTATATGTTCTATTTACTAGAAAGTTTTTCTAATTTAATGAAATGACCTTCACTGAAAAAAATGAAGTACTCAAAATGAGTAAATCGATGTACTCATATCGAATTGAGTATGTTTGGATCAAAAAGAAACCTATCCCTTCTCAATTTTGATCCATCACATGTTATGAAACCCAACCAAAACGGTAATTTTGTACCCTGTAATGATTTATTTATTTTATGGCAGCATAAAAGATGTTTATTAATGTAAATATTAAATTATGCACACTATTTTATAATAATTTAAAAGTGCTTGATAACAATGCTGACGTATAGCGGATTGTATGAAATTTTTAGAAGACAACGAATTTATATTTACCAATCCCCTCCCTTTCTGAGCTAGCTGAGCAAACTCATTGTTTTTAGCTCCCATTTCAGACAGGAGCCCCTGTTTTGTACATAATGTAAATATTTGTCTTATTTCCTATGGTTTGTTTATTTAGTATTTTCATTATATTTATCAGCATATGCATTTCACTTAAAGTTTTTCAGCTCTAATATTCAAAAAACATGTCTTGTAATTGTTTATGCATGTATACAACATAGTGCAATTGCTGTCAATGTATGTACTGATGACACTCCTTGTGAGGTTCAGAGTCAAAAACAGCAAACTGAATTTATTTTTCTGTATGTTATTAACTGTTTTAAAAATATTGTCATTGTTAATGTATCTTACCATATGCAGTGGATTTGAGTCTCCCCCCGGGATTGCACTTATACTCTAAAGCGAAAGCTGGGTTCCCGGGGCGGTCATCCCTGTCATAAAAATATTCGATTTGAATATCTTGCTAATAATTTTGGTATTTTTCTTTAAAAATAACCAATTAAACTTTTCTCCTTAATAATTGTTAACAGGAAATAAATATCAATACATTTTTATTTTAATTTGTAGGTTCAGGGGGCAGTAAATAAAGATTCATATTTAATCACAACCATGGAATCAAAGCTGAGTATATGTGTTTCTCAATTTTGAGTATATTTGGCTCGCAGCAATTTTGAGTATGTGACGTATTTAAAATTGAGTACTTTTTTACTCAATTTTGAGTACTCATTTTTTTCAGTGTTTTCTTTGAAGAATAGTGCTATTCAAAATTGTGCAAATTTGACAGATATGATACTACATATAAAATATGAGATGTTACAATTCTGATATAATTTACTTAAAAGATGCTAAAATATACATTAAAAGGTATTTTCAGCATTAAAACCCGTCAAAAGATATTAAAAACACCAAGCGCTTTCAACTGTACTATAGCAACCGTCATCAGTGAGAAAAATCACAGGAGTAAAATGTCATGAAAGTTGTTAGCTTAAGAAGTTGTAGACGAGTTTATTTCAAAGGAAAGGAGGAGGAGGAGGAAAGAAGGGGGGGGGATATTATAGTTATGTTTCAAAATCGTTAGAGATATTTAGTATTCCATACCAGATCTTGGATATATTGTAAGGCAGTACATCATTGGAAGTATTCTTTCTTTGAATTAAAATTTTCAATGGTTCTCTGACTATTGATGCGTAGTAATTTGAAGTGTGGGCTATGGTTAATGCTTTACTGAAATCTATGTCAATTTCTTGTTTCTGATTTAACCTGGATAGAGCTGTAGATGACTTACTATCTTTATGTCTGTAATATGTTCCTTTAGTCTGTCTTTAAATTTTCTAGTAGTCATGCCTATGTACTTGAGTTGTTTATGATTTATTTTGTTTGTAAAAGGCATCACATATATGCCTGGAGTTTCATTGTTGAGGATTGGGTTTATTTTTCGGTGCGCAAGATCCTTTAACTTGGCAGATGGTTTTGCGATTACGTTGATATTATATTTCTTTAACGCATAACTAATTCCTTCAAATAACTGAGGTACGTAATTAAAACTGTAAAATTTGAAATTATTTTTAATGCTACTCTATTTAATTCTCTCTGTTGAATATCAAAAATTAATTTATTGATACATTGGGGGGGAGGGGGGGGAGAACATTTTTGAAATCTTCTTAATTGTGAGTAATTCTGTTTGTAGGTTTTGTACAAAGTAAGATTTTGTACAAAATTCTATGGCTCTCTTTACATAAAAACTATAAGCTGCAGATTTATATTTAAATGGGACATTGCTATTGTAGGATATTGCATTATTATGAATTACATGGTTTCCTATAAATTTCAATGATAATTTTGCATGTTGTATTATTTCTTATTAATTCTACGTCTTAAAATGGTAAGGATCCTTTTTGTTCCACTTCCAATGTGAACTGTATATTCGAATGTAGGTTATTAGCTATATTTAAAAATTCGTTCAATGCGGGGATACCATGGTTCCAAAATAAAAATATATCGTCAACATAAAGCATCCATAGTTTACGTTTTAAATCTGATTTAGATATAATATGTTGCTCAGGTGGTCTAAGATTGAGTTATGCTTATAACCCTGAAATGGGTGAGTCCATCGAGGCACCCTCAGTTTGCTTATAAAATTTTCCATTAAATTGAAAGACGTTATTTTTTTGTAATCAAACTAATGCTTGATTAATTCTTATTTCATTTTGTAAGCCGGGTTATTATCAATGGATTGCTTTATGAGGATTTCTATTTCTCTTACGTTGATTTAGGGGTACAGGAATTTGATGTCCAGACTCGGAAGTATACTATTATCACATATATTTTCATCCTTTATTTTCTCAATAAATTCTCTACTCCAATAAACTCAAAGTTTTCGTACCACTACTTAAATAAATTTTACCGCCTACAAATCTTGTAATAAATTCAACTAGATATATATACAAGGTGCGGCCAATAATTTACAGGACTGACGTAACTGTACGAGAACCGAAAATCGTCAGAACGCGGCTTGCTTGAACGCGAATGCTTGAACTTAAAACGTCGTCTATCTGCACATGTCCAATTAAGTCAACGCCTTCCAGAAGCAAGTGGTAGACCTTGAAAGACACATTAAAACGTAGGTGTCAAATTTTGTTGTCGAAGAAGATATGGAGCAAGGATAAACATTAACCCTCCGAGCGTCTTGTAAAAGGGTAAAATTGTAATGTTGTTTTCTTTGCATTTTGTTTTAAATGCTAAGAAAGTATGATTCTTTTAACATTATAAAAAAAAAAAACCTCAATTAAAAATATGAATGTAATCCTTGAGAGTATTAATCATTCTTCAATGTATTTAAAATTCATTAAATCTATAGAATTATATTATCTTAAATATTGCTTGTATTTCTGTGAAACCTGGAGCTTAGTGAACGGAATATTACGCCCCAAAAACTTAGAGGGTTAAATTCTGCTTTCAATTGGGCAAAACTGATACAGAAACCCGTGAAAAGTTAAGTGTTGTGTGTTGCTTTTATGACGGCCAATTATAACTACACGAGGGATATTGGTCTGATGGGGGGGGGGGGGGTAATCTCCGTGGGATTCATTGTAAGGGAACCTAACCATATTTAAGAAAGGAAAGCAAAGTTTTGAAGAAAACCACAGAAACTCTCCGAACGATTAGGCCTACGGACGCGATTGGGTTTGAACTCAGCACCTCCCGTGTACCTCCTTTAAGAGCAGAAACTCTCGGCCACTGGTGAGGGAAATAAAAGTTGAAAAAAAGAGTCGCTTTTGAATGGTTTAGCCATTTTCAGGCCGGTCGCGAATGTTTTAAAGATGGCACACTGCACAGCCGCATTCCAGAAAAAATCGAGAAAGTTCTCGAGCTTCTAACTTCGGATCACCGATTCACTTATTATACTCACTAATCAACTGAACATTTCCAAGGATGTGGTTTGGCAAATTTTAACACAAGTCCTAAGGGAACAATATTTGAGGATGTCGAAACCGTCAAGAAAACAGTGACGTCCACATTAAAGAGAATTCCGGAAGAGAAATTTAAAAGTTGTTTCCGAAACTTATACAGTCGAGTACAGAAGTGCATTACGGCAGGTGGGAGTTACTTCGAAACATATTAAACCGATATGTATTTCCTATAATATTTTCTGGAGTTATTATATCAGTCCTGGAAATTAATGACCGCATCTTGTACATATACGTGCGAGTGTGTAGTGTATGTATGTGCAATGACCAAAGAAAATCCAGCAGTATATTCGAGAAAGGAAACTACTGACGTTGGTTTACTTTAAACAATTACGGAAACACTGCTTCTAATAAATTTTCTTAGTGAAACTTGTTATGTATTACATTTATATATTTATATAATATAGACGTTATCTATATAATATATCGCTCACCAGTAAGTAAAGTGACATATCTCGACAAAAGTATATTTCAGATGAGAGGCAAAATAAAATTTGCATGGATTTACTGTAGCATGAAATTATAGAACTTACCTTTGCACGCAGGAGCAAAAACGTGCATGATAGCGTAAAACCCTAAAGAATGGAGACGTATGAGGAGGTTAGCATGGTTGGATAATTTTACATCCCCAGACAATCCACCGCTCTTCTGTGCTCACGAATGGACATATAGCGTAATAAAGTTATTTTCCGTGTAACTACACTTATGAAACTCTTTGTGTAACAAGACGCAACTATGACAGAGCTATTAATGGACTAAAACGCAAAATGAGTCTCTGCGAGATATGTCATTTTTCTTGCAGGTGTGTAATTACTTGTGGCATTACTTGTTTAATGTTCATCCTTTGCTTGAAAACAAAAGGAAATTGTTTCGCAGAATATCATAATTAACACATATTTTTGTATAGTAATTTATTTCATAATTTTATATTATTTTAGTTAACATTTTGTTGTAATAAACCAATAAACAAAAGACACTGCAAAATAAGCTTAACTATAATTTGTATTAATTTATAGTCCATAGGGAAAAATATTTTTCCTAAAATTAAAAACAACAACAACTACACATTGTTATGTATTTGTCTTATGACATTTATTTATTTTGCATCTAAACAAGCTAAAATAAACACATACGTACTAATATGTACTGTTAGAAACCTTATGGTCCTGTCGGGGTTAAGAACAGGAAGATGTGGCAGTCACTTGACTCTAGATGATTGCTATACGGATGGTGAAGAAGTTGTTCTCAACCATATGACAAGATGATATCCTGGGTTCTATGAGCCGTGTGGACAAACATTTTCATGAGGGGGCTGTGCATACATAACGTTATAATTTTAGTGGGGGGGGGGCGGAGTCTGGCACATGATATCGTAATATATAGCTAGGGGGAGGGAGGGGGATTTGTCTTTTGATAACGTTATCATTTTTCACTCAACCCAAATTTTCTTTTTTTATTTGTAACTTGGACTTTACATCAAAATTGTCTGAAATCTTTTTTTTTTTAGTCTGTTATCAATTTTTATGTGAATACAAAGTTTGATTAAAACCTTTTAATGATTAAAAAATTATTTAATTCCAAAATATGTAATATACCAAAGTTTGGCATTCCTATTCTTCTGTCATACGTATATGCATATACATAGCTGCCAACTTGTACGGATTTTTCCTACCACTAAAATTTAATAGAAATCTTTGACTTATTTAATCGTTAAATTTGCTTGAATTTCGGGGATTCATTTAGCTAAAATTAACTATAAAATTTTAGTGGTATGAAAAATCCGTACAAGTTGGCAGCTATGCATATATGATCCGCTGTTCGAGAATCCATATGCGAAGTACTTTTTGTAATGAAACTTTGTGTTTACTAGAAATAAAAGAGAGAGAATTTTGTCTGTCTGTGTTGCTGATAAGAAGTTCTGTCTGCCCCCCCCCCCCTCCCCTGCGAGGATAAGTGCAAGAAGGCATTATTACTATTGAATGCATTATGTAAAAAAGCTATTATTAAATTATTTTAAATAATAACTAATTCTTTTAAGTGTTATTTAATTTGGTATAAAGTTATTTCATATATAAAATGATATTTCATTGACTTTTCTTCATTCCGAATCAATAAGGTATACGAAAAATAATGAAACCCTATTTGTATATCACTCCAAATATCAAAAGAATTTTTAGACATTGATAACGATATCATTGCCGGAAGCGGTTGGGGGTTCAAGGGAGGATAACGTATGATATCGTAAAGGGAGGGGGGGGGGAGAGTCCAAAATTACCAAAATGTTGATAACGTTATATAAGCACGGATCCGAAGCAAAACGAATCCTTTACTGAGCATGTCACGACTTTTGATTAGGATTGCACGACGCAGTTTACGACGACGAAGACGCAAAAACATGATGTAGCTATTACCGAGACAGATACCAGATTTCAATGAGAATGGATCACAAAAGCAGGTCATTCGATGCGAAAATTCTTTTATAGAGGTAGAAATGATCTTTTAAAAGTATACAATTACGTTTCAGGTTTTCATAGAAAAATGTAATTATTTAAAAATATGGCATTGTCTTTTTTTAAATATTAAAATGGCATTTCCTTAAAAACACTCTCGGCCTACATTATTTCCTATATTTAACGCCTTGGAAATGACATTCGACATAAAAATGGAAATTCCAATTAAAGAAAATCAGATGTTCAGAACCATTTTGTGCAAAACTTCTCCACAACACAATTTTATTTCTAGATTAACTCTTAATGCATAGCGTAAATTAGTTTTGCCATTTGGCGCTTTGTATTGGTTAATTGTTGAACTATTTTGTGTTATTTAATTGCAATAACGTGCATTTAATGTCGTGAAGTCTGTTTTTTCTGATTTGTTATTAGGGGGAGGTTATAAGACTTTTTGTTGATACTGCCTGTAATGTGTTTGACTGGCGTTTTTATCCTATCTTTATAAGGTAATAATTATTAATTCTGCAAAACACTAAAAATATTATAAAAATTTTAGTATAAGTGAATAGTTTATACTGTATAGGATAAACTCTTTAAAGTAAGTATATAATTTAAAATTATAATTTTTTGAGAAATTTTTGCTATGTAACTCAGGAGTAACATTATGGCAATATGTCCAACAGAAACATCAATAATTTTTTTCACTATTTTTCTAGCGGATAGTTGGTAAAAATAAACTCAAATATAATTCTTTCCGAACAAAATAAAATATCATGCATTAAATGGTTAAAATCCAGTTGTCGTAGCATGCTCCTAAAAGAACATTACGTCATTAAACCTTATAGAACCAACCAACCATAAATATCTAGCCAATCCTGTTTTTATTTCTATCCTAATTTAAACTAGTCGAAAGTGGCAATCCCAAAATTTTCTTCTATCTCATACATGTTAATACTTCTAAATTCACTCCCACAGTGCCAAAATTAATTGATAATTCTACGCCCAGCATGAGGATTCTAAAGATATGAAATTCCGTGCATTAGTTCTTGAGATAAGAGAATCGTTAAAACCGTGTAAATCCTTCCAAATGCAGCATAGCAGCTCCACCAGTTGGGCAATTAACATCAAAACCTAATCAGCTGCAAATTGTATCAACGTCTAACTGAATCCTAAGTTAAATGAAAATTCGTGCTTTAGTTCTTGAGATAGAGCTATTGCGGAAATCGCGAAAAATGCAGCATAGCAGTGACCCCCTCTTAGGCGATTTACACCAAAACATAAGCAGCACCAGTATTTATCAAGGTATACCTGATTCTGAAATTTGATGAAAATTCGTGTATTAGTTTTTGGGATAGAACTATAGGGATAATCGTGCTAAATGTCGCATAGCAGCGCCAACTGTTGACTGATTTACACGAAAATATAAACAGCTTCAATTCATAGCAAGGACTAACTAAATCTGAAGTTTGATGAAAATCTGTGCGTCGATTCTTGAGATAAAGCTATTGCGGAAATTGAAAAAATGCAGCATAGCAGCGACACCTGTTGGGCGATTTAAACCAAAAACTAATCAGCACCAATTTATATCAGGGACTAACTAAATATACATATTTTTTTTTTGTTCCGTGCATTAGTTCTTGAGATAGACCGCCCAAAATAATTTGTGTCATATACTGACAGACAGAGACACAGACTCACAGACAGACATTTTGTAAAATCATGTTTTTCGGTATCTCTGACCCCTAAAACGTTTAAATCCGTCGAATACCGGAATTCGAAAATTTTCATGAATCCAATACTTTTTTCTTGTAAAGATAGAAAAAAGTAAAAGTGTTCTAGTATAGAATTTTGTTTCTTTTACAAGCACTGGTAATAAAATGATAGAAATGACAGTTATGTAAATTCATATCGCTTGCTGTCTAGATATCTTACCTTTCAAATTATAAATAATGTTTGAAAAATTTACCTCCTATTCATCTAATAAAATTCTTATTCCAGTTCTTTAGAATATTATATTTCCGAAAAGATAATTGGTTCATTAAGCTTTATGATAATATTATATATTTTCAGTTTGGCATCACAGAAATTGTACAAAGTTATATGAAATATTACTCAACACATATGGTACCAATAAATCTTCATTAGATGTAATTCAACATCTAATAAATAAACTTCCTATTCCTTTCACCTTTATACTTGACGAAATGGAGTCCTGCCATAAAGTTTGAAGTATAAAGATGAAGCCACGTGATTTATTTAATGACATCGGAAATTACTAGCATTGAAACTTAAAGACTGAAAGCAGGTATAAATGGGGCATTTTGTGAATATATTCAGAAATATATTTCGATATCGATATATAGTAATAAAATTCTATACCATAATAAACATTCGATACTGTAGTAAGAAATATTATCTTACACATAATTTTTGTGTTTGAGAAGCAGTGTTTGAAAAAAAGAAAAGAATACGTTAATTAAAACATGATTTTAGTAAATAAAATCATAAGACGAAATGCAATATTGCACCATGAATCACAGACTACACAATATGAAATTTTACAAAATCTCTATTTACTTGAAAGATTACCAATAATAAGAATACAGATGTTACAAGTATAAAATATACATTTTCTATAAATTGTCTAGTACTTTCTGTCTGAAATCCCGCAGTCATTGTCAGGGGATATTTTCATTAATTGCCATTCTATTCAGTTCAAATATGTTACTTCGTTTGAAATGGGAAAAAAGTCTATAATTAGTATGGTAGCTGGAAAGTTTAATTCAGAGAACTACTAAGGTTGGTTGGGGCAACTGGGACATGATTTTACAATGTGACTCTGGAGCTTCTGACAAATCAGCTTCAAAGAGTTAATGTTCATTTCAATTAAAGTCTGAACTTCTGTAAAAGTGTTCAATTAGGTTCCCTCTATCACACAGAAATGCTCAAAATTACATTTTAATATTTAAAAATGTGCATATTTCATCTTTCTTTCCTCATGGATCCAGTTGCTAACTGGACCAGGGGGGTCTATGTTCCACACGCATTTATTTTTTTCATATAGGATATCAGGTCCTGTTTGAAAAAGTGTAAACAACTTAAAAAATTTTAAACCAGGCAGATCATGTAAATTATATGTCAATCAACAGCGTTGTAAGGGAAACCTTTGCTGTCAGTGTGCCTAAAAAAAGCACTAAATGTGAAAATATTAGATTTATTTATACCAAAAATATAAAACTTAAGTAAGTACTTATGTACTTTAGTATAGATAATAAGTATAAAAGTCACTATTACAGGTATTTTAAAGAAAAAATAGCAAGGTAAATCTCTGAACAAAGGGCTACGTAAATACTTAAGTACTTTATCTTAATTCAGGGGTCGCATTATATAGGGAAAATTTTATTGTTCCTTACAGAAAGGTGCGATGAAGATATTATTTTCAAAACAGTGGTAGGGACGATAAAAGATTCCGTATAGCATACCTGCCAACTTTTACGCTTTCCTCTTACCACTAAAATATTATAGTAAATGTTGTCTTATTTAATAGTCGAAATCTTATGATTAAACAAAACGAAAATCTCTATTAAATTTTAGTGGTAGCAAGAAAGCGTAAAAATTGGCAGCTATGCCTATAGAATGCGACCCCTGTGTATAGTACAATTTCAAGGTCTGGCTATCTGGCTTTCAGGGGCAAGGTACTTGCATTCGTAAAATGTTGAAATAATTTAATGACACCAATATGTACAAGAGAATCTATAAGAAAACATGTAAAAGTATATTTTCGCGTACTTAATACAGGTTAAATTTTAATTGTAATATTCAGGTTCCAATGTGGCAATTAGGAATTAAAATTAAGTGATGCCATAACGACATCACCGCCTCTCAAGAGGTCAAGATATTTGGTTTGATACCACTCAATATGCTTTTTTTTAATTTCATTACGTTATTTTAATAAGGTATTCTATCATTTTCTTTATTGTGAGCAAAAACCAATGGAGAAATTTATTTCGCGTAGTAAGAGAAAGACAAAAAAAATTATTTATAATTATTGGGGTAACTGGATCCAGCATGGTCCAGTTACCAAGGATACATGTCCCAGTTACCCCATTCTTGAAACATTTATGGGGTAACTGGAACACCGGGCTTACATTTAAAACATGAAGTAAATATGTATAGATACCTAATAATATTAATGTAGTTATATGTGTAATCTTTAAAAAAAAAGATTGTTTAATAAAAGAACGTACAGTATTTTAATAAAAATCCGAGGAAGGTTAACCATATTGACGTAGTTTTAAAAAAAGAAACGTAAATTTTTGACAACCTATCACAGCAAAGTGAGAGTTATGATTGAGTTGATACACGTTGTTTTAGGAAGTAGAGATAAAGGGGCATTGCTCACATAAGCTAAAACTTAAAAAACACCAACAGTTTTTTATAAAATAGCCTATGGCCCAGTTACCTCGTGGTTACAGTAACCCCAACAAACCTTACTTCTATTTCCAGCTGCCCTAAGAATTGACTCTCCCATTTCAAACTAAGAGACGTATTTGATATGAATAGAACGGCAATTGATGAAAATAGTCAATGAGGAAGTCTGAAAGATTAAAGACTAAAAGTACTAGGAAATTTAAATAAAATGTACATTTTAAACTTGTAACATCTCTATTATTATTGTTCCTCACATTCTAAGTAAACAGAGAACTTTTTAACGTTTATATTGTGTAGTTTATGATTTTATTAATTAATTATACTTCATTTGACAGAATTTAAAATACATATCATTGTTACTGAAAAATATTTATTTAATGGTTTCTTTAATTATAATTAAATACTTTACAATAATAATAAATTACCTTTTATAAATAATTTTTAATAATATTAAAATGTGCAAGATCATTTAATATTAATTAAAAATGCTGTAAAGTAAGATTGTTTGATTTGCAATTTATGTACTACAAATGGTAAAGTAACAGATTAGTACAATCAAAACTTTTTAAAGTCACTCTGAACTCGTAAAACGTTTTGAGAAATTTTTGAATGAGTTTAAAAAATGTTTGTATAAAATTATATAAAATTATACATAAAAGGTAAACGCACCAGTGGTGTGCCAGTTAAGGACATTTATCTAATTATTATTAAAGTGTTAGTGAATTCCTAAAGATATATATATTTTTAGCCAAGTACTGAACTTCATGTATCAGAATAAACTTTCAAAGTTTCAAAATATATTCTTCGAAAAAAATAAAAATATCTATTACCTTCCTCTATGTTCCAGTAGTAGGCCTAGTAAATTTCTGATGCATGAGCTTTACATTTTCGGCTTATATCACAAATTATTTATAATGTAATAGAATGTATCAATAGTGGTTTAATTTAAAATAAAACATAATATTAGTATTTTAATTAAAAACTTATACCTTAATGAAATCTCTAAGAGTTTTCCAAAAATTCTATCTTTGAAGACACTCTGGGAAATAAACAAATGTACCAGCAGAAAAAAAAAAAAAAAAAACAATTATTATAAACAGATTATGGAAAGTTACAATTGAAGGATGTTATTCAATCAGATTTATTTCAGTCGCTTTTCAGAAATGCATTTTGGGCTTGTTTTTAAATTTTAAAAATTAGTGGCCCAGTAGTGGTACGTGGCCCACTAGAGATGTATTTACCTTATACTTTGCGAATTGCTCACTGAGAATGACTTAATTATCATTCCATCTTTGCAAAAAACAATTTGGCGTCTTAAAAAATTCAACTTTTACATAAAAAAATCAAGCAAAAAAAAAAAAATAAATAAATAAATAAAAATACTTAATATTTAGCCAGTGTTTTTCGACAGTAATTTCTGTCTCATTTAATGCCCATATTACACTTAAATTTTCTTATACCTTAAGGAGCATATCCGCGACATAAAATATAATAATCAAGCAACAGCCTTCTCAAGAACAAATTAAAAAAACCCCATAATACCTCAATCAATTAAAATAGAAAAAATAGCTGCATATGATAATCACCACAACACCCTAATGAGAGAGGCTATCGAGATTAACCTCGAAAGAAAAAGTGTATGCAACGATATGGCGCATGCAAATGTTGACTCCCGTTGGCTAAAAATGCTGGAAAGAAGGGGAAAGTGAAAAGGGAGAAGGGGGAAAAATGGAAAGAGAGAGATGATAAAAGGTCGAAAATAAAACTGCGAGCCGCCAATTGAAACTGATGAAGTCCAAGAAATGGACGAAAACGTTTTTTCAGGGAAGTGCCAAAGAGTATGGACAATGCAGTATATATTTATAAATAGCATAGTTTTAACGATATACCGGAATTTGTGTCCTTTTTAAGTAAAAAAAAGTTTTTTTTTTTTTTTTTTTTTTTTTTTTTTTTTTTTTTTTTTTAAGAAAAATAAAGAAATGTAAATTATAATTTTCGATTTTAATATGTACAAAACGAAAGATAAAGGATTTTTTTAAATGAAAATTAAGTGTCATGAATCTTTATATATTAATGTAAAACAAATGTGGTAAAAGTGTCTATACTGATGGCTACTATAATGCCTGAAATATAGGTATAAGAAAATTATAAAAAAAAAAAAAATACTTAAGATTTTTTTTCCAGGGACTTCATTTTGAGAAAATGTCAAAACTATCAGTTTCCAACTTTTTATTTGCGTGAGATACTGGCTTGTACGTATATGTGGGGAAAACCATTTATCATCCGCCTTTTGGAAACTCTACTGGTTTACTCCGAGTTTTCAGCCGAAATATACTCGGCTACAGTAGGGTAATTGTCTAAAACAACAGCCGACCATACTTCTGCCATACACTTTCTGGCGCATTCAAAATTCTATTCTCCCAACTTCAGATTGATTGTGTTCCCCGTGAGCATCAAGAGGACTCTCATATTGTTCATAAGGCAGAATGAGACCTATCTATATACCCAAATATATGAGACAAATTTACCTTATACTTTGAGAATTGTTCATTTAGAACGACTTAATGATAATTCCACCTTTGGAAATAGCAAATTGCAGGCTTAAAAAATTCAACATTTACATAAAAAATCAAATAACAAAAAAAAATTCTAAAGACTTTTTCTGAAAACTAAATACATTTCATTTTGAAAAAAATGGCGAAACTATCAGTTTCCAACTTTTTATTCAGAATAAATTTAGACATCCGTAACATATTGACACGAAGTCCGATAAAAATACGATAATTAAAAATATGAGAAAAAATGTTTTCTACTCTATCCATTTAACTTTATCCCTTTTTTCACTCAACTACACCGATTTGAAAAATATTTACTCAGATATTAGAATACATCATTTTAAGCTTGTAAATAAAAAAAAAAAATAGAGCCCAAGAAAAAAATGACGGAAAGGTAATTATTACAATAAACAGAATACATTCTAAGAATACATTCTTCTTAGAAATATTGTAAATTTTGGAATACAAAATTGTAATGAAAGATTAATTTATTATCACGTACTGGTGAAAATTCTATGAGAAATTTATATTAAATGCCGGGTCTGAAGACAGCAACAATAAATAAAATTCTTTTTTGAAGCCCACAGTGTAAGTAACATTGACTTATGAGTATGTTGCAGATATGCAACACGATGATATAAAGGGATAAAAGAATAAGAATTTCAAGATTTAAAATTGTGATATTTTAATATATAAGCGCATGTTAAGTTGCAAAAGTTAAACAAATATTTTTCAATTTACTTGCTATTTTTGTTTCGCAGATTATTAGGGAACAATTAATAAAATAAAGAATTTAGTTTTCCGTCTATTTTCACAAATTAAAACTGTTACTAAAACATTCTTTATTCTTTATTGCATTTTTTTTTTTTGGGGGGGGGGATGCAATAACACATTGTTTTATTTTTAAATCAACTCTCAGCAAATCTGTCTTTTTGAAAAGATTACATTTCTAAGAAAAACAAATGATATCTTAAGATGTTTAAAATTATAGAAGTGTGTCTAAAAAGTTTTCTTAGTTTTTAAAACAGTTTAATTTTTCAAATTACATAACAGAGATTGCATGTTTGCTTGATTAAATCACTTTTCTTCATAAAATCATTTAATTATATCTTATATGCCAATATGATGATATAAAATACAGTACTCAAGTGAAAAAACACAGTTCAAAGGGTACCTGTTTTCCTTAACGGGCTGTCCATAAATGATGTTACACTTTTTCACAATATTTTAACCCCCCCCCCTCCCACTTCACCATAATCCCTCCAACCCCTTATCACATGTCATGCTCCATTATATAAATATGTACTTGCAGTTCAAAAACAAACTACTACGTTATAGATCATACTTCAAATTTTATTTTTAAACTTTAACTATGTATTATAATGACATTTGTGAGCAAAACAATAAAAATGATTCGTGTACTTATTTTGTATGAAATAAAATTAAGGTTTATACCAAAAAAATAATTAATATATAATAGTAATAAAATATTAATATGAAATGGCAATTGAAAACAGTAGTATTTTGAATTTGAAATGGAATTTAAAATCTTGGGCTTTAAATCTGATCTTTATTTTATGAACAAAAAACACTTTAAAACAGATTGATTTTTAAAAAGAATCCACAATATTAGATTTACTTAAATGGAATTGGCATCACATTTCATTTGTCACTTTAATATGAATATTTATAAAATTATATAATAAATCATAAAATAGAATTTACTTTGAATAATTTACTATTGCAACACTTCCTTTCACACTCTCTTCCTGGAGAAGGTATATGCTCGCCCATCGAGTACACAGGCATTTTCACATCGCTCTCATCCTCTGGGATAGTAATAACTCGAATGTCAATGTCTTCTTCATACACCCAATCTGCAAATTCTAAATTTTTGGTGAAAGCAATTACATCTATGAGTTCTTGTTGTTGTGCGCACATTCGAGGCGGTCTGAATCTGCTAATTTCTGATTGACAGTTTCCACTGATTTTATGCACATTATTTTTTATTCAACATGACATACGATGCAAAATACAAATCACAATGCTTGGAAACACGAGTAGGAATCACATTTTGCACTGAAAGGCAATAGAGGTCATATGGCAACACTTTGTAACTACTACCCAATTATTAGGAAAGAATTTCATCTGCTTTCAAAATTTGTGCAGAAAAGAGTGATGGAAAATTGTAGTCCAGCTATTTTTTCTTCTCTGTACTTTTTTTTATCTCTTCTGGTCATTGTTTTTTTTTCTTCAGTTCTGCTTTCATTTTCCGTTTTCTCACTTCATTTTCTTTTAATTCTATTTCTTGTTCTTCAGTAAGCATTCCACTTGATTTTCTTTTATAAAAATCAATTAAATAGCTGTTGATCAAAACCAACTGTATCTAAAGTTCCTCTTGTACCTTTGCTTTTTTTGTAGGCTGTTGTTATGGAATGTATTTATGAGTTTTTTCTAAAATATTCACCTCTTCTTCAAATTTAACATAAACTTTCTCAGCTACTGAGGCGGTTGCTTGGGGATCTTCTTTTTTCCCAATACTTTGTATTGCCCAAAATGACATTAAAGCTCTTCTGTTTCATAACGAGAGTGTGTACTTTTTTATCTGCAAGGCTGCCTCGTTTTCCATATTATCGGATTTTTTAATCAAATTATACCTTCCGTAATACATTTCTGACAACCTTGCTATTTTTTGCTTGGATACATTTTTACATATGCTACAAATAACGTTTGATATACTTTATCTTTATTCATTGTATTGGTCAGAGAAAAATGAGCATCTTTGAAAGGTACGAAATCTTAAACTGGCAATTTAGTTTTTGAACAGACAGTCGCTGCTAGTGCATCCTCTATCTCACGTACAGTCCCGCTCCTTCATGGATTTCTAGAAGTCATTGAACTTATACTACCTGACTATCTTATTCGGAGGGGGATAAAAGTAGACTATACAAGTCACCGTAAGACAAGATAAAAGAAAATAGTGCCAAAGGATAAAGTTGTAGACACTTGAGAATTGAAGAATCCTTGTAACACGGCCCCCTTGCCAGAGTGATATATGTGGTGAGAGATAGGAGACTACATAAAAATAGGAAGAATTATTTTCATTTCTATATCATAGTCAGTGGTCACCCATCTTCAAATGATCTTTTGAAAACATGTTATCCTGATGTATACAAAGCAAAATATCAGCCTGCTTTTGCCAGTACCAGTTCTTCCACCCACCCAGGTGGGGAAGGTTATCTTTTGTTGGACATTTCAAGGGTGCAAAAGGAAGAGGTGTCTTCTAAGTGGAGAACTTCTGCTGTTGCCATATTCTCAGAATCTACACTGTATTATTTTCTTGTAACGAAAGGAATATAAATGAAAACAGATCACATGAAAGTTGTTTTACCACCGATTAAAAAATACCCTCAAATTCTGGTAATTTTTAAAATAACTTAAAAATTTAATTTGCTGATATTAAGTGCTTTTATTTTAACCAAAACAAGTGATGTCATACTACTTCTTAACCACTCCCACCAACTTCCCACAAACCGTCACAAATTCACAAACCCCATTCTCCCTTCTCCAAGCATGACATCATTTGTGGACGACCACTAATATCAAATGAAAATTCACTTATAGGGTTTTACTTGTTTAGAACATTTATACTAGAAACACTGCCGCACTTCAAAAAAAAAATCTAACTCCTTCTGAAAATATTAACAATTTTCAGAAATGCATTGTTCTTGTACAATGAAAATACATCATTGTTGTGAATATGTGTTTGTATAAATTTGTAAATATTTACTAGTATAGCCAATTACTTTTGAAATATAACATTGATTTATGAAAAAAAATTAAGCAGAAGTGATGCAGGAATTAAAGCTTTTTTCTTTATGCTTAGATAAATGTAGAAAAATTATCAGCATTTCAAAATGTAAGACAATGATTAAAAAAAAAAGATACCAATTCTTATTTTAAAAAATTATACCTGGCAGTGTAATATATATTTTTATAGAAATGTGCTTTAATCAGTTAATTGTTTCATATTAAGTAAATTGCAAATATACTGGGTTTCCTGAAATGTAATGAATAATTTCAAAATTCAACAAGTTGCAAATGGTGACAGCTATTAAAAAAATATCGTGCAGGAGTGTTATGTAAGATGCCAGGAGATTTTGAATTGCAATTGTTTGTTTTAGAACCAAATAGCAGCGTTAGATGCCGTTGAAAGCCATAGGTGCTAAAACAAAGCCCTTTTTTTTTTTTTTTTCCAGCAATGATGACAAAAAAGGAGGTTAAATATATCGAGTTGGTCTCAATCGCCTAATGAATCTTATTCTTAGAGACCTACTTTATATATTCAACCTCAGTCTTTCTCACCAATGCTTGGAGGAGAGCGAGGCTAAAAAATCGGTCCTGGATTTAGCGCCTGTTGTTTGCAGCACCATTTATTGCAACTATTTGGAACTAAAAACCGTGAATCACAGGAAAAGAAAAAAAAATTCCTGACATCCTCTTACAGGAATTTTTTGAATAGCT
The DNA here is from genome assembly GCA_963932465.1 of Maratus speciosus. Taxonomy (NCBI): domain Eukaryota; kingdom Metazoa; phylum Arthropoda; class Arachnida; order Araneae; family Salticidae; genus Maratus; species Maratus speciosus. The sequence continues at coordinate 62,646,467 of OZ010788.1, forward strand.
GTCACCACTTGCAAGTTATTGAACTTTAATACCAATAAGTCCATTTTAGGACACCCGGTATGTTGAGAAATTAATTTAGAAATTCTAAAATGATAGTTTAAATAATGCATTTTTTCCCTTTCCTGTCATAATAACTTTAAAAAGAAAAATATTTAATTTTTTTAAAAGAAATTCTTTATTAATTAATAAATATTTTAAAATAAATTTCCAGCCAAGTCTAAAATGAAAGCGATGAATTTTCCATAATTAGGTTCGGTGGCCACGACAAATTAATGGGTTGAGATGGATTGTTTTTTAGAAAAATCACGAATTCCAGAAATCAAATTAGGAGGTATTTTCAAGATAAAAACTTAGTCCTTATAACAGAGTGTATTTAAAAAATAAAATTTTGTTTTTATACTTATTTTGGGGTCCACGTAAACCCAGGTTTCAGTATATTAAATGAAATTTGCTAGCTTGTTAGTTTCAAGTTTCGAGTAAGAGTTGTGTATTTCTGTTACACTTTGGATGCTAAGAGCACTATTTGGACATTATTATAGTCTTGTGGTATGAAATATGAATAACACCCCCTTTTAATCGAGAATATTTGATCAAAAACACGTTATTTGGGTAAGACAAATGCGAATTAGTTACCTCTTACCAAAGCATCGAAAATCAAATACCGTGCAATAAGTTTTCGAAATTTATAGAAACAAAGCTTGTAATAATTTCTATTTTAAAAGCATAAGTATATTTTCTTTTCAGAAGCGTTTACTCCTTGATAATAAATTGTTCTACCTTTTTTAAAAAGGAGAATAAAATGCTGCAACTAGTAACATTTTTCACATTTTTTGTTTATTATTGATCTTTTATTGACATTAATAAACTTTCGCAGAAACTTTAAGCAAAAACTGTTCCAATATACAAACTATTGTGTCGTTCGGAAAGTCGTGTCCGTTTGGGAAAATCAATTCGTACCAGAAAATTCTGTCCGGTAATAATTAGACATCGGAATCAATGTCTAATAATTAAATGATAGAATTTTCCGGTAGGAATAAAATTTTCCCAAACGGGCACGATTTTCCGAACGACCCAATAATTTCCTCTGTATTATACCTATTTGTTAATATCTCTCTATTCTAAAAAATAGTAACTAACGTTGTCACCACCACAGTAAATGAATGTTTCGTCGCGGAGGTTTTTCTTCGCTAATATTAAGAAAACTACTGCATAAAACATATGAAAATTGTTAGTATTAACAGAAACGGTTTGATTCTCACGCTCAAGCAGGCTGTTTTTAAATCTAAGAAATATTTTAAGCGATATTTAATATTAAATTTGGTCAAAATAGTTCCATTAAAAAAGTTTTATTGGAGCAAAACTATACGTAGGGAATTTAATCATTTTTTCTAAAAATATATATTAGAAACTCGCGGTATGAACGCTGCATTTATTTTATTAATTTGGCTAATTTTGTGAGGATATATTTCAATTTTAAATTCAAATTTTTAGCATTCTACAGATATTTTAAACATATTTTGGAAAAGGTACTCATTTTAAATTGTTGCCTATTGTAAAACAGCGCAAAGTGATATTTCCTTTAAATTGAAAAATTATTTACACCTGACTATCATAAACAGAAACCCCAATATCATTCAAATTAGAATTAAATGATTACGTATTAAACGCAAAAAATATTGAAAATTTCGCCTTTAAAGTGTGTTTTTAAGACGGATTTACTTTAATTTTAAAAAACGAAAGAAATCTATTAAATAATGAATTATTTAATATGTGTTAAGAGCAGTAAATTGGGGTAATTGCGTCCCATTTCAAACGACCAAATTTTAGCATTGCGAAACAGTTTAAATTAAAAATATATTCACACGTACACGAGAGATTTATTTGATATGCCGAGATGATCTTTTTAACTATTGTTGCCAATTCCAAAATAGCGCAAATAATATCTCTTTACTAACAATGAAAATAATTTCACGAGAATATTATAAAGAGAAAGAAAAGTTTGAAGAAAATTACGCCAGATTTAAATCGTTACATTTAAAATCTGTTATTTAAAACCATTTTCTTACAGTGTTGTTAAAAAATAACGGTTCAGTTAACGGTTCAGTAACGGTTTAGTTACGGTTTAGTTCTCTATAAAGTAAATCAGAAAAGCAGGATAAATATTTATCTAAAATCTAAAAAAAAAAAAAAAAAAAAAAACTGTGCATGAAACATGCATGGACTCTTAAAACACTGAAATGAAAAGTTTTGACGTTTAAAATCCTTCTTTTCTAGAAAAGTTTTCTGCAAGAAATAGATCTCCCTGTTCTAAGCCAAATGAGACATTTCTAATATGCCAAACCTTAACATCTTAAACTTTAGATTAGGTCAAGTCTTTTTATCTTAAAAGAGTAATACAAGTATTTACATGTCAGTTTAAAATTTGGCGACTGCTCTTGTTGAATGGACCTGATTTTTGCTTTTAAAACATATGACACACATTATATGGATTTCTAAAAGAAAAGTACTTTTAGCTTTTGTTAATGACATGAGCCCTTTTTTTCTGCCTTTGAGAGATTTTTAAATGATGGGTTTCTAACGGATTTCTATGGATTTCTTAGAAAAAAAGTAACTGTAGCTTTTGTTAATCACACGGGACTTTTTTCTATTTTTGCTTTTTAGAGATTTTCAAAAAAGTAAGGCATTTCTTGTAACCGAAAAAAATATAGAGAGACATTTTTAAATTTTCTGACATTTATCAATGAATCACTTAAATGTAAAATTACCCTTCTGTTTTTTTAGGTTTATCAAATTAAGCACATGGTTCCTCAACTTAAAATGTTTTTGAGTTTTATTTGTCAATTATTCCTCCCCGCAGTAATTACATAATTTAATTATAATACTTCAACAGCTCTTTCAACGCGCTTTTCAAGGTCAACCTTGATCTGCCTTGCCATTTTATCCCTTTTGGACTACAACCTATTAGAACATTTTCACTCTCATCCTTTAAATCGCCCCATTCCATTTAAATTAGTTTAGCTCTATCATTTGTAAGAGATTCTGCTTGACCCCCAATGACCTCAGTTATTACTGATTTTCAAACCTTTCCATCCTTGATGCTCTTGTTGCAATTTGTTAAAAATTAATTTCAACTGAAGGATTTTTTTTTTTTTTTTGGGGGGGGGGGGGGTATCAATGGTCTATGTTTTATAATCATGCTGCTCAATATTTTGTAAGATTGCTCTGTAAATTAGTCATTTAGTGTTGAAAATAATATGACTACTGCAGAGTACATAATTCAAGATATCAATTGCTTTTCTGACTTCAACAATTCTCTTTAAAATGTTTGGCATGATCCAGCCAGATAAATGACAGGTCCAAAGTATTTGAATTCCGCAAAATGTATTATATTTATTTCACCTAATATAGAATCAGCATTCAAACTTTTTTTTCAAGCACTCAGTTTTGCTTTTATTTATCTTTGTTCCCCATTCACCATATGCTTCCTTTAATTTGCGATCAAAATGTACTAGATGTCTTCTTTATTTTCTATTGCAATGGCCCCACCAGTGGCTGAGAGGTTCTGCTCTCGAAACTGGTAGACGGGAAGTGCTGGGTTCGATCCCAATCGCGCCCGTCGGCCTAATCGTTCGGAGTTTTCGTGGTTTTCTTCGAACCATGGATTTCCATGCGTTAATACGGGTTAGGTTCCCTTAGAAAGACCCCCACGAAGGGCACTCCCCCTCGGGCCTATATCCCTAGTGCAGATAATCGGCCGTCACAAAATCAACCAACCAACCAACTATTGCAATGATTTAAACGTCCGAAAATAATAAGTGATGGACGTACTATCATATTTCAAGACATTTCCGCTTCCATTTTGTGTCATAGTTATCAATAAGTATCTTTACTAAAGTTGATGAGAGGCAGCAACCTTATAAAAGACCTTCACTAGCGATAAAAGATTCGAAAATCGCATTTCCAACTACTACTACAAATTAGTCACGTAAGAATATAAAGATTGGTAAGCTCCATATTGTAATAGATATCTCTTCACTATTTCAGTTTGCATGCTTTACATTTAATATAGATAAGGAATTCCACGAAAACTAGAATAAAGGAAAAAAATGCACATTATTTAAATTAATTGGATTTTACAGCGACATTGATGTTCTAAATATGGTCCGAGAAATCGATTTAGCAAATCTCATCTGATTTTAATCGTTTGCGTATTCAGTTGGATTTAATAAATTAGCGCAATTCTGGTTCTTGTAAATGTAGATTACAGCCAAGGAAGCATAATCCACTGAACATCATACTAATGCATTTATATGAATATTCAGGAAGAGTCAGGGAATTATGTATGTATAATGTCACAAATATACACCTTCTCAATCAGGAAAACGTTAAATTCAGCTTGACACAAACGACTCAATGCAACAAAATTTTCTGTAAGTAATAGGGAGAAATCCCTGCACCGAAATTTGAAAGCGTCTCAAAATAATTTTACAGCAACTACAAACAAATGATGTAATCAGTACAAATCACAGAAACAAAATACTAGCGTTCTAGAAAAAGCAAGGCTAAGCCACACTCAGGCTTGCTTTTTCTAGCACGCTGTATCTTGCTCTATCTTTCACTGAAGAAGAATCTCGCTAATAGATTTGAAACATCTGTTTGCTGCTTTTCGCGTATTATTTGTGCATTTTTAAACGTTGGTTTTCTGCCTTTTAACTTACATAAATACCTATATTTATTGACTGATAAGTTGTTAAAAAGTAAACTATACATTAAAAATAACAAAAGACTCTTGACTTTCATATTAAAATGGATGTTTTACTTTGCGATATAATAAAATTATTGAAACAGCAAAAATATGAAGAAAAGCTGTCCCACACGTGAAATGGATGACCCATGTATGTTTGTGCGGCATGCCTAATCTTCGCTACAAAATCCGCTAACATTCATTAAAGATGAGGTGGTTATAAATTTGCAATATAACTAACATATGCGCAATATGAGCGCGTACATATTACTCATAATGAGATCTCAAGCAAGAACACATTGACCTGTTGTCAGGGTGAACCTAATGCAGAGATGTACTTACCATTCCTGAGTATTTCCTCAAACGCAATAAATCATCCATGATTTAGGGAAAATCATTTTTATTCTAACACAATTCGTTCCATTACTAGAAAGGGCTCTATCGACCTTTGATAATTCCCTAATACGATCCAGCTGTAATTCAAGACATTAAACTTTTCAACTAAGAAAAAAGCGTCAGTGAAATTTTAACAGTTCATGCCTTCTACAATCTTTTATAAGGCAGAAACAAACAGAAAAAATTTCCTTTGCCATGGCGTAACAGTACTTAAAATTTTTGTGTATGAATACAAAAAAGTCTCAAAATGAGGTAAAACGGCAAGACATTGGCGGGAGTAAGTGTTCTAGAACCTTCTATGAAAAATATTTAATTCAATGAGAGACAATAAACTTTTCAAATTCGAGGGGGAATATACTACCGCGATGCGCCAATAAAATAAAAGTCTCACGCGTCTAAAAATTAATAAGATTTTATGAAAGGGAAAAAGAAGAACATCATTTAGTACAAAATACAGTAAAATTAGGTGGAAATTTTTTTGAATAAATTTAATCTAGGTTAAATATTTAAGCTAGGTTATATATGAGGCATTCTCACATAATTTTGACTTTTAACCCCCTGAATAGTAATTTTTATTTTAGTATATATTCATAGGTTATTTTCATTTCTTATACTAGAGTACAGCCCATTGCATGACTGTATAACAGTATTAACTATATAAATAAGTTTTGGACGATGTTGGGTGTTCAAATATACTACGAAATTCCTTACCGTCCCGTGTCCCTGATGCTGATTTTTAAGTCTGGATCTGTCTATATAAAATTGTTTCATTAAAAGTAATTCGATGTAATATTTTTACGAAACTGGGACTATTCTTTTATATAAATATGTAGCAAAAAATTAACCTGCACACAATTTTACGGTTGTTATTATTTTTTTATCTCTGTCCCTGGATTTTAGATTCCTTACCGTCCCTCTTGCAAAAATTATACAGAAAATCACTCCATCCAGATACAGACGCAGAATTTTTTTAACTTTTTTCTCATGCAGAAATATGCTCGATAAATAATGGTTAGAATTATTTGACAGGAAATTTGCTGCAGAACTTAAATCAGATTTTAAATATCAATTTCAAGCACTGTGGCTTTATTGGTGTCTTGTCGTTCACAAGGTTTCTTGCAGAACTATTCGAGGTAAATTAATGTTTTTTAAATTTAATCCAATGTAAATAACTGTTACTAAAAATAAATGAACACTGTGGCTATTACTTAGTCTTAACATCATTTGCCTAAAAATAGGTGGTAATTTTCCTTACCGTGCAATCCTTACTGTCCCTTCTTTAATATCCCTTTAAGACAATGTTATGCCAAAATTTTGTACTAAAAATACTACATTGTTATTATTTCTTATTTGAATGTTTTATGGGTAAAAATTCATTATAAGTAAACATTTAGAAGAAAATAAAAAGTTACAGAGTTAAAATGGTACGGTAAGGAAAATTAAACTCGCAAGTTTACCCTAAACCAGTTAAATAAAAAAATTGTAGTTGATGACCATTTTTTCTTTATTCTGATGTTTCTTTATTTTATTTTTTTATGTTTATAATTCACCAGATTTTTATTCCTTTAAGTAAAAAATTTGTGACAATGCTTCATATACGTATTTCAAAATATTCTGATACTATTTAAAGTTATGGAACTAGAAGTCTTGTTTCCAAATGTAGTGTAAAATATTTTTCAGAAATTTATAAACGAATTGTTTAATGTAAAATATATACACACAATATATATACGAAATCCCACAATTTTCAGAAATGCAAATAAATCCTGACATTCTCCGTTGCTTGAATAACAGCAGTAAAATGCTTACTTATGAAGGGAAGGTTGATTTTTTTTTCAGACCATTTCTTTGAAAGCTTTCAATGGCCGTAGTATTCAAGACATTAAATTTATAACCATTGAATATATACGGATAAATTTCGTGTCGACTTTTTAGAGTGCCGGAAATAGTAACTGTTCTGAAGTTAACGATATTCTGTACCCTAAATTTTCAAAACTGGACATTTTTATTGCGTATAATATTAATAAACATTTCATAAAAGTTTGTTTCAGATATTTTGTTATACATACAAAGAAAATTTAGAATAGTTTCACTTATAAATAATAAGAAATATGGTATTCTTTGTTTAGTTAGATTTAAATGAATATTTAAATATGAATCTATAAAAGGTTTAAGGTTTATTTTGACACATACGCATATAAATTGCAGAATACAAGTAAGTTTATTCGATTGAAATTTATATTCAATCACTGGAACATAATGAAATTTTTAATGCAGCTTTGGAGCAAGAATAAAAACTTTTATCGATTTTATTTGATAATGAAGGTTTTGTGATTGAATTCAGTGGAACTAAAAGGAAAAGCAATTTAGAGGAATACCTTTTTCTGTCGTATACTACCAGGCATTTGTGACCAATTTACCATAAAGTATGAACGAAACCTTAAAAAAAAAGGAAATCAACCTTAAACATTTTGCATTTTTTATTTGGAATATTGTTTTGTGGTTTAGTAAATTAAAGATTTCTATCAACGGTATTACGCATCACATTTGTTTGCATGTGGAAGAACTTCTTATGGAAATTCCATATTTTGCGAAATCCCTCGATCCATTACTGAAAGAAGAAAACATGATCGCTTTAGCCGATCGTTTTCATCATTTTAGTTCTGTAGGAAAACCTGACCACATATATTTATATTAAATGATAATATATAAAGTTTCGAAAAGAAAAAGACTTGAAAACGAAAGCCACGATGCATAGTGGTTCTTCAAAATGAAAATAGAACAATAAAGTTATGTTGGGATTTTCCCTGCACTTTCTGTTGTAATTTTTCAGGCATCCATGCTGTGAAATCTAATTCATAGACAAAGTGAAGTAAAAATTGAATTGTTTGTCTCTGGTGCACTAGGCAGCCAATAGAAACGCGACTTCATACAGACTTGAGTAATTTTACAGCACTCTTAAATACAGCAGCTTGCAGATTTTGCAACTGTGTTGACAGACGAGGTGCCAGCACTTTTTATTGTAAAATGCAGAAATTTTACAACAGTGAAACTCAAATATTTGGAAATATAAGTAATTTTAGCGTACTGTTAATATCATATGGAAAACATCTGAAAACAAAATGTTCAAATTTGTTTGGAATGTAATATTTTTATATACAGTGGAATTCAACAGATATCTGGGCTGCTCCTTAATTTTTCTGCAAATATTTTAAAATAATAAACTTCGTGGTAGATTCCATTAAAAACTACAGTAGAATCTACAACAAATATTTTTGTTGTAAAATTTTGGTAACAGATTAACAACAGCAGAAAACTTCAGGATCGCTGCAAACTCTGTGGAATTTGTCTAAGAAGAGTTCATTCCTTTTTTTTTAAATTCCTGTCGTACACATCATTTAAATAAAATTGCGGCGATCAAAATGAACTTCTGAGATTTCCTTGGAGCTCAGGCGTAACAAAAATTGTCAGAACCTTTTGAGAATAATCAAATTATATGAAGGAAACAGCTTATGAAAAATGTATTATTTGCAATATTCATGAAATATATGTTTATCCTCTTAATATTATAAATGCGTAAGTGTGTGTGAAAGTTTGAATGAGGTCAGCGTCAAAATGGATGAATTAATGCATTGTATCTTTGCATATAGATGGATTATAACACAGAAATGAACACAGGCTGCGTTTTATTTATTTTATTCAAATATTTTTCTTAATAACTAACCATTTCATTATTTTTTTTTTATAAAGAATCAATTGACAATTTTTTTTATAAAATTTAACCATTTTTCTTTTTTCGTTGCCAAAAAAATGAAAACCCGGAATAATAATTTTTCTCCAATAAATAATTTTCAACTGAAAGACTCTCACGTAAAAAAGGTAAATAAAACAAATTAATTAAGAATTATAAAAAAAGTATTCAAAATAAAACTGAAATTTTCAAGTGTTTCTTAATAATATAAGGTGCATGAATATAGTCCTCAGCAAAAGTTTAGACACTGGTGATATTTAACCTCTAAATAAAAAATACGAACACTTCAGTTATACAAGTGGCTATACTTATTTAAAAAAAATAATTTAAACATTTTAGGACAAAAACAGCGGTTTTAATGTAGGATATTATTTAATTTAACTGAAAAAAAGAAAAATTTGCATATTGCAAAAGTTTAGACACTTTCTTGATTTTTCGCAACAGTTCTTTTCTTTTAATGCTACGTGAACATCAACACGGGTAACAGCTAATGTATTTATAAGTTCCAAAACTTTGAACAACAATAACAATATTTTTTAAATACTGCGAAAAATTTTGTATTAAAAGAGTTTTGAAATTTTATTTATAATTATAATTTACAGGGCTCTTATGCGCGAGGAATGCAGAAATAGTCATATGAAGAATAACTTTAAGTAACACTGCTAGAGAAAAATTTATAATTGCCAATTTTGAAATGAAAAATTATTGTACCAGAATTATCAGGCGTTGTTTTTTCGTTTTACAATGGGATATTCGTTGATTTTCACGATTTTTCTAGCCCTTCCTTTTTTCGATGTTTTCAGTTTCCTTTTCACGATTTTTTATATTATTCAGCACAAAATTTCACTTTTTTATGACTGAGTTATGTAAAGTCTCATATAAATAAGAAAAAACGCGTCCTCTCCTATAAAATATGATAAAGAGTTAGTTAACCATTTGTGTTTTTAATAATCGGAATATAAATGTTTTGCATAATTAATGTATCTACCTTTCTTCTAATGCTATGTGAACGTCATAACGTGTAACAGCTAGTGTAATTATAAATATTCTTAAACATTATGTTCCATAAACTCGGAAATATTTATAACAATATAGTTTAAATACGTACTTCGAAAACTTTGTATTGAAAGTGTTGTGAAATTTTATTCATAATCATAATTTATACATAGCTCTTGTGCGCGAGGAATTAAGGAATAATCATATCAAGAATAATTTTAAGTACACTGAAAAAAAAATAACGAGAATTTTACATTACAAAGTACTGCTCATCTAGTGCACAAACTCGATCACAGTCGAATGTGCTTTATATTTCTATGGTTTCTTGACTATATAAACATGAAAAACACAGTAGTTGTGTAAAATTAACAGCACGTTTGTGCTGGCAAATCTACAATGGATTTTTTACAGTGTAACACTGGTAGAGAAAAATTTATAATTGCCAATTTTAAATTTAAACATTTTTTGTTACAATTTCATGTTATTTATGTAACATATTTTGAAATAACTTTCAATCAACAGATTTATTCTTGGAATTAATTTAAAGATAGTATATTCACATTATATATCGTATGCCAGACGAATGTTTCTCTCTGGAAAAATTTCCAATTATTAATATTATATTCGTTTTATTTTCATTTCTTGAGTAGATATTACTTCCACAAAAACGTGGTGATCTAAAAAAAATTACGTTTGAATTTGCCTTGGAGCTTATGTTTGGAAAGAACTGTCAAAACTTTCGAGAATTATCCAACTAATTCAGTAAAGAAAATAGCTTCAGGAAAATGTGGTTGTTGCATTATTCATGGACATTACACCTATAAATTTATATATTTAGAAATGCATTTTACAACTTAAAAATTTATAACAAATTTATGAAAATATACTAAATATGTTACAAAATGTATATTTTGCAAACAGATTTGAGCTTTTATTCACAGAATGCTTTTATTTTACTTCACAGTACACCCACAGAAAAAAAAAGAAATCCGCACCACCTCTTATTGTTTTAGCATAGTTTGTCGTGGAATGCATAAGTGGCAGCAAATTACTTGGAATAATATCTTCGTTTCGAATATGAAGTTATGAATACATTAAACATTTTTGCTTAAGGAGGGTTTAACGAAAAAATGCTTTTAGAAACTCACATCGCAAAACTTTCTCATACATCTTCTGACTTATTTTTAAACATAAAAGCATGATACTCGCATGCATGATTTTTGAAGTGATTTTTAATCGAACATTTTTTTCTGATTAATGATTACATTTTGATTTATAACCGATTGAAAACTTCAGACAAGAGTTTTTTTTCCTTTCTTTGCTCCTTCGCTTTCAGAAATTTAATTCAAAATGGGAACTTTAACAGCATTTTCCGAAACGTTTTATATCTTTACTAAAAAATTGAGGTAAAAAGGCTAGCTTTCATAATTTCTTTATAAGAAGACTTGCCAAATCCACACATTTGTGAACTGAAATGAATTCCAAAATGTGTCAGGAATGATACAAGACTATTCTAAAAAAGGTAAACATGCAAGACTATTGATATATTTTAGTATACAAATTGAGTTAAAATAGCGATGTACTGTATTTTTAAACGTATACAAAGGTAATACATTTGCATTCTAAAAGTTTTATCATCCTCCATGGGGTAAAAAAAAACATAACTCGGGATCTATGAAACTTTTATACACGACATTCAGTACGGTGGTGAACTCGTCCAACTTCATCTCGGCTTCTTTGTACATCAATATCTAAAGATCTATAACATCTTTATAGTAGAAGAAATTAATGTGATAGTGAATGTTATTGTGTGTAATGAATGTGGTTGCATTATAGCATATATTTATCACACAATAAATAAATTAAAAAATATTGAGAAAAATAAGAAATTTCTTTTCATATTTTCAGCATTACGAAGAACTTTTCAAAATGCTCCATGCGCTTGCGCATTCCATATCAGTTTAAATCCCCAATGTTTTATATAGCCGCCTGTCATTTTATATGTCATAAAACTGGTAATCATCTGTGTTAAAACTAAATATAAATGGAAAAGTTAAAGGCAGTTAATTGCAGAAACAGGATGCAAAAATGCTGAAAATTTCATAAAATATAGAAGAAATTTTTTTTAACCTTTTTATTCTCAAAAATATAAAATTCGATGCACAGTTTTATGACATATATAATGACAAACAGCTATAAAATATTTAACTGATATGGAATGCGCATGAGGCATTTTGAAATGTTCTTCATGACGCTGAAAATAGTCAAGAAAATTCCTTATTTTTATCCCAATTTTTTAATTATTATTTCTTATGTGATAAATAAATGCCATAATGCGTATAGTGTGCCCCTGAATAGCCTTTAATGTGAAATAAAATAAAAATAAAAAAAGGAGTTTGAAGTCCCTTGTCTCCTTAATAAGAGTTTGACACCTTCTTTCTCAAGAGGCTACAAAATCAAATTGGGGCTTTATCAGGCCCTTTAAAAGAAAATGTTGTGAAAAAAAAAATGGATTAAATTGTTAAGCACATGCATTGTTTGATTTAAGATTTTTCTCGATACCATCCCCATGAGCGCGAATGAATTCTTCAACACCTAACAGATCCTTTAAAGTAAAAACTTCTAGAGACTTTTCTAACATAGTCAAGAGTTAAAAGTATGTTAAAGTATTTTTTTGTGAAATTATAGAGATTCTACTAGTAATAGTTTTATCTAAAATTACAGAGATTACAAAAACAGAGATTCTGTTAAAGAGAAATTATTCAGTAGATTTACTGTAGATTCTGTAAATTTACATCGATAAAAATACCCAAGACTCTGTAAATTTATTTAGTTTATTCATTTTTTAGGATAATAATTTATTTTTAATGTACGAAATTAATATTTTTCGAGCGAATTCGAATTTTTATTTCTACCAGATTTACTTACAACAAGCTCGAGATTTGATCCAAGCTCGAGATTCGATCCAAGCACGAGATTTGCACTCTGGGTTGGAAGCGAACATCTTACAGATTGCCCTATAGGAGCTGTTACTACTGTCCGCAAAAGATGTCTTTCATAATTTAGCGGGGAAATATTTCTAATTTACTTTTAACACAATTGTGTATCACTAAGTTTTTGCCCTCACATAGAAATAATTGAGTGAAATTTATTAAATTGCTACATTGTATTAGTCCTTTTCTATGCAGTCACAGTGCACAGTAACACATTTCTGCAAACGGTATTTCAAAGAGGGGGGGGGGGGGCGATGTATACCAGGAGGCGCGATAGTGGACCCAAAGGGCGGAATTTTTTTAACTTTTGCCGATCACCCCATGTGACATTTTTTTGGAAAAGCATGTGACCACTTATTCATGTTATGCACTCCCGAGCCCCCTCCCGGAGGGCACGAATAATGTCCACAAAATTTTTAAAATTGAAAATTTGGGAGGAGGGGGAGGGATGTGCATAGAATCAATAAGCGATCACAGTAAAATCATCGGTAAAAGTTTGAAAAATGCCCCCCTGTTCGGTCTACTAACGCAGTGCATGGAATACATTCTCCCCCCTCTCTTTGAAATACCGGTTGTACAAATGTGTTACTGTGCACATTAACTGTATATAAAAGGACTAATACAAAGTAGCAATTTCAAGCATTATGCACTTGGTGAGTGAAAGAACTGCAAAGTTATCGATGATAAAAATCCCCGCTAAATCCGCAGGGACGAATTTTTCCTTTCTAAAGTATACTAATTTTTAATAAAAAGAAAAAAAAAGTGTATTCTTTAATACTTCCAATAAAATTCTAAAAGAATTTTATAAGTATGTACTTTGAATTACAGGTTATAACAAAGATAAAATATATTTAAATAAAAACATGGAAATCCCTAAAGGGAAGTTGATATAAGAAAAGGGTAATGTCTGCAAATTGTCCGAGAAACTCGACGGAATGCATTTAACTGCGAACTAGCGTAAATTACAGAGATGCTCTTTTTTCTGTGTTTTTACAGAAATTTTTAACAATGTAAACTACAAATTTTACAACCCCCTCTTCTCAAGCACACAAGTTTGTGAGTTGGTAAATTTCTTAAAATTGGATGTATAAATTTTTTCCAACTTTGCTTAAATTGCGCATTATTCGGGCAATGTTTCTTTTTCTTTTTTTACATAATCAATGTTGAAACATTTTTATTTCTAAACTTTTGTTTTTCTTTTTGATACATAATTGTTACATATTTGGGATAAATTAATGCAATATTATAAAATTATACTATATATCTCATTAAAATAGCAAAAATCTCATATAAAACTGAAATGTAGCTCAAAATACAAAATGCTTGTTTTAGATCCTTTTGTTTAAGTCGGAGTTTGATTTTAAGAAATATTAAAATTTCTTCTAGAAATTTATTTACGGAAGGTTCTAAAAAAAAAAAAAAAAAAATCCCCTGCTTAACAATGCAAAATTTTCAGACTCATTTTTAAACACAAAAGCTATTAAGTTGAACCCCCCCCCCCCTCCCATCTGACCCCAATGGTTCTTGGTGGGGGTTCAACTTTGGTATCACTAATCGCTGTATAAAAAATATTTAACACGTATTTTCCCAATTTTCAGTCTGATCATAGGAACTGAACAGAGTTTCTCGATAAGCAAAAGAACCGTAAATGAAATGAATTTCAGCCAATTGATGCCAAACGATTTTGTAAAAAAAAAAAAAAAAAAAAAAAAAAAAATTAGTACTATGTCCAGTTTACATTTTGCGAACTGACCAAAACGAGTTTTTCACACCTCTATATCTCGCGTTCTATTTCTCATAGAAACAAAATTCTATAGTTAGAAAAAAGTTCAGATACAACGATGTGTAATAGTGTGATCGTGCCATCCTAAGCAATTCACGAAATGTGCTCACAGTCTTGGAGATTATAGATTTTCAGAAAACTGCATGCTCAGTTTGATTGTGTACAACCAGTTCGCGACGAGCGTCTTTTACAGAACTTTTATCTTTTATCACCGGTTTTTCAAACAGAAAAATTTATATATACTTATATATATTTATATTTTTATATACATTTGCAGGTATGTTTATTGAAGTGATTTGTAATCGTACAGTCTTTTCATTTTTCGATAAATAGTTATAGTTCACATGTGTTATAAGCGATTATTGTTTCACGACAGTTGTTTATTTCCTTTGTGGCGCTATCGCGTCCAGAAATTCAGTTCAATATAGAAACTTTGACAACATTTTGTGAAATGTTTTCTACCTTTGCCGGATATATATATAAAAAAAAAAACAGTTAGATTGCAAAGTTTCTGTCTAAAAACATCGGCCAATTCCATGTGTTTTCAAACAAAAATAAATTAAGAAATGCGTCAGAAAGTAGCTATTTTGGATTTGAGCCTTAAATTAATAATTGTTATAAAATAATCAATTTTAATGAAAAAATGTTGGTGCTATATAATTGTTGCCATATCATTACAAGGTAGAAACGGTTGTTGTTTTCATATAATATGAAAGCTATCACATTATATCTTTCTGAACTCTCCTGTGAATCGAAAGATATTTATACTGAGGAAGCCACGATGATATTATGTAAAAGGATTTTCTAAGGCATATGGATCCAAGTAAACTTTCTCTAGTCAAAATACAAATATTTGTTCTTCATAAGATTGCAAACATTCATTGTCAACAAATCATAAAAATCTAAAGTTTTGGCTTTTCGAACAGAATATTTTAATGCAAAAATTACCTACATCATTGCAACTAAAAATAGAAGCCCGGTGATTGAAAATGTTTAAGCTAAAAACTGTAAACGAAAAGGAATATGCATTCCTATCTTAGTTTTCTTTATATCTTTTTTAATTTATATTTATAAAATGGTATTCATATACGCAATAAATGGTACGTTAAAAACGTAAAAAATGTATTTGGGCATATGAATATAATGTAAGGTATATGAATCAAAGTAAACTCATTCTAGTCCAAATATAAATATTTGATCTACATAAAATTGTAAACATTCACTGTGAACATATTATATAAAAATCAAAAGTTTTGACTGTTCGAACAGCATATTTGAATTTGCAACATAATCGTTGCTGCAAAAATTACCTAACTGCTTGCTACTAGAATTACTATATATATATATGCATTCTTTTCAAAATTGTTTTTATATCTTTTTAAATTTATTTTCATAACATTGTATTTGTATACGTAATAAATGAAAATCTTTACGGTAAATTGTTTTTTATAGAAAATAAAGCTTTCGTCTATAGATTTTATGAAAATTTTTAAATGACTCTTCTTTTCATATCGAAAACTTGAACATAAATCTTTTGTCATCCGGAGTAGAAAGTAGCATTTTTAAAAGAAAGATATGCAATAGTTACAGTGTCGTTTCTCAATTTGAGATGAATGCATCTAACTATTACCAGAAACAAAAATTTCAAAAATGTGTCACTTCTATTTTGAGTTTAAATTCATAGTCATCTTTATATTTTCATATTGAAAGTATGTTGAAATAAAGATAAAGATAAAAAGATGAAAGTACTTTCGGGAAGTGCTATGTTCAAGGGAAAAGAAATTTCTGTATACTATTTAGATTATATTCAGACATAAATGCTTAATTCTGCAAAAATGTGACCGTTCCATATTTATCATGAAATGTATAATTGAGTTGTGAAAATGTGTCATGTGTTAATTCTTTGAATAGTGGCAATGTGTCAGTTCAATATGTGTCATTGTGTGGTGAAAATGTATCGCTTCTATTTTGAATTTAAATATATAGTCATCGTTATATTTTCATATTGAAAATATGTTGAAATAAGGCTAAATATAAAAAAGATTTAAAGTGTTTTCGGGAAGTGGTACATGAAAGGAAAAATTATATATTTTTTTCCATACTATCTAGAATATATTCAGATACGACAACTTAATTCTTTGAGCAACTGGTTCGGACATATGCATTCCAGCGATTATTTTTTAATTCTATTCACATTTATTTTTGAAAAAGAATATCTGCCATACACTTATACTACTAGGATATTTTTATTTGAAATCTACCGCAAAGAAAGTTTTTGTAAATTGTGACACGATTAAAAACAATTGTCATCTCTGGCTGGTAGTCAAAATATTAAAATACGAATTGAATATTTCCAACTGAGCGAAAAAATGCCCAGGCCGGGAATCGAACCCAGATCCTTGGCTTACAGGGCCAATGTGCTACCGTTTAAGCTAACTGGGCCGACAACCAGCCAGCATATTTCGCTCAGATAACCTTATTGGTAGGAACATCTGGTCTGTCATGTAGACAGTTCAACAGAATAAACCGCAGGTTAAGGACCTCCATATAAACGATGGATACGTAGATGAACTATTATTTTAACACAGTCAAACTTACTGGTAAAGTTATCATACGAATTGAATATTTCCAAATGAGCGAAAAATATGGAGGAATTTATATGGAGGTCCTTAACCTGCGGTTTATTCTGTTGAGCTGTCTACATGACAGATCAGATGTTCCTACCAATAAGGTTATCTGAGCGAAATATGCTGGCTGGTTGTCGGCCCAGTTAGTTTAAATGGAAAAGCATTGGCCTTGTAAGCCAAGGATCTGGGTTCGATTCCCGACCCGGGCATTTTTTCGCTCAGTTGGAAATATTCAATTCGTATGATAACTTTACCAGTCAGTTTGACTGTGTTAAAATAATAGTTCAAAATATTAAAAGCATAAAAATGTAGTTACCTACATATGAGATTGTAATGCGTGTACTTATAATTAACCGTTTACATACCAATTTCATACATTATTTCAGATTTCAAATACAATTTTAATTACTGTAAAATATACAGGTCTATTTCTATAAATATATACTTGATGTAACATTTAAAAAATATATTAGAAGCCACATTAAAAAAAAATATTAAAAAGTTCATCACAGTAACGATTTTGTTCATACTAGAACATCCTCAGTTAGTAACTATAGCTCTAGCAAAAAAGAACCTTATAACCCCCCCCCCCCCTACAAATAGAAACTTTACAGTTAGAAAAAATTACAAACCACGAAAATATGCATAATGCCCTACTACGTGCAGGCATAGAAATCCAAACTTTTAGAGAAACACTCTGTAACGATATGAGACACGCGCTTATTGACTGTCGATGGATGAAGATACTTTAAGAGGAAAAAAAGAGGGAGGAAGGGGGAGGGAAGGGAATCGGCTTATCACAATTCAAGAAAAATAGGAGAAACGACAGACTTTCAGTCAACCAACTGAGGGTGTTCTAGAATGAATGAAAACTTTATTGTGATAACTTTTTAATATATTTTTTTTTAATGTGGCGTCTAATATATTTTTAAATGTTACATCAAGTATATTTTATATAAATAGACCTGCATATATTACAGTAATTAAAATTGTATTTAAAATGTGAAATAATGTCTGAAATTGGTATATAAACGGTTAATTATTAAAAGCATTTTTGGTGATTTTTTAAAAAATTATGCACTGTTTTACATGCTTTCTTTTAACTTACAATTATGTTTGTGTGCGGGAGTCAAATCTTCCGACTCATTTTTCATCCACTTTCTGTTGACATAGAGCTTTGAAATTTGGAATATATGTGTACTCATAAGGGCAGTACATGAATTGGAAATTGATTTTTTTTTTTTTTTTAAATAGATCCCTAAAAGGGTTCAACAGGGGGCACCGTTTCTTATAGTTAATTATATAAAAATAGTAAATAAAACCTTTGTGCAACAATATTAAAAAGCAGAAAAACCAATGTTTAAAATGCACAAATAATACATGAAAAGCAGAAAACAGCTGTTTCGAATCTAGTAGCGAGATTCTTCTTCAGTGCAAGATAGCGAAAAAGGAACAGCGTGCTAGAAAAAGCAAGGCTGAGCAAAATCATAGACAGAAACGCGCTGGATTATATATCCTATGCGGGTAGCGAAGGCGCCGAAAACAACCAATGAGAGTGAAGCAGTGGAAACGACTGGGTGGACAAGTTGTGAAGAAGAATTTCGCTAGTAGATTCGAAACAGCTGTTTGCTGCTTTTCATGTATTATTTGTGCATTTTAAACGTTGGTTTTTTCTGCTTTTTAATACTCAATTATATTTGTTGAAAGTACTAATGACGGGATTATCATAATAGCACCAAATTTTGACCAACTTGGCGAAATATTGCCAAATTTGGCAACAAAAATAAGTTGTGGTATATGAAGCCAACTTGGCAAGTCACTGGGTAGCAGATAGTGTATGTTTTTTCGTTGTTATATTATATTTTCCACGATTAAGAAAATATGTTGATATTTTACTGTGTTCATAGTGCTGCAAAAATAGTTTTATTTTGTAGCTTATTTTTTTAATTTATAAAGAGCAGACTTGCATTCGATAGATCAAAAAAAAAAAAAAGTTAAAAATTTACACTTCGAAAAGCAATAAAAATCATCTTTTATAACATAAAAGACACGCTTAATCTGTTAAATCCAATATGTGCATTAAAAAAAGTTATGAGTAGTTCCACTAGAAGTTTCATAATTATGAAAAATTAATCCCGCAAAATAGAAGCATTCAATTAAGTGTAACATTAAAGCTTAATTTTCAACAATAACGTGTTTATAAAAACTTGCACATTTTTTTGTAGAGCGCCATAATAAATTATCTTTCACTTTTTTTCTGCATGAAGTCAGCTTAGTATCTGTTAAAATTTATGACACATGTTCCCATTTTTAAATGGATTTAAACAATATTAAACTTTTCCAATACAAAGTAATTATAATAAAATCCATATGCGTTGGTCACCGTTCATTAAACACTTGATTTTAACTATTTGTACAATGAAAAACAATTTATAATGTGTTAACGTCTTTAAACAAAAAATAATTTCTTAGTTTTTTTGAAATACGAAAAGGTTTACTTTGGGTTTATTTACTTTGTTGTTTTAGTTAAAGTATGCAACTTTTCTGACGAGTTACTTTGATATATATTGTATTATGTAACATTATTTGACAATTAATAACGTATATAAAATAATTATAAACATTAATGAAAGTTTAAAAAAAACATGTTCTTTCACAGGATATGTATCATGTATCCATTTTTTCAGAGTTTGTTGTTTTTCAGTTTCCCAACGTTTAATCATGCATACAAACATTTTTTGTGCCGAAAAATAATACTATAATTGACAAAGATTAAATTTCATACAATAAATAAATTCAGAAACTTTTCCTGTTTTAAAAAATATTTTCACCAAAATTCATTGTAATTTCGTACTTAACATGTTTTAGAACATTTCCCTTGTCTCCATAATTATTCAGAAAAAGAACCAATAAGTAACTATAAGGTTTCAGAATCTATTTCCTAACCTCTTCAGCATGGACAGTCTAATCGTGAGACTTTTTATTCTTCAATAAGTATTCGACAACTCAGGCTTCGATAAAAATGCATGCATGGAACTTGCAGCTTGTCTAATTGCAGATTTTAATTTCAAATAAGACCACTTAGATTGGTTAATTTTGTTAATTTTTGTTAAATTTAAAACACAGAAATAACAGTCAGCGTGAAGATTTAACGGTTCATACCAGATTATTTGAGCTTGGTACTTGAAAGATGGACAGTGCTTAGTAGCCCAGAAACGTACAAACTCCTCACAGTTTTTACAAAAATATTATGAACCCTGCTGTTGTTCTCTGCTTCTAATCTAAATTTAAAGCAGTCGAAATACACTTTTTACAATGTTGGACAAATGTAAGCGAAATTTTTTAAAAGCCTATTCCCCACAGATGTAACAAAAAGAATTCGTGTCGTTTACACAGGTTCTTCTAAGATGATTATAATAAGTATCTAAATTTCATTATACAGTCATAAATCTTCTAATTACACAGGTCAATCATTACAAGAAAGTTAGCTTAACATCAAAGAATTGAGCTGAAAGTAAAAAAAAAAAAATAAAAATAAAAAATACATAAATAAATAGAAGGTGCGCCTAAAAAGTTCGGTTAATGGATGAATTTCTCATAAACAACGTGAGTTAAAAATGCGTCTGTACAGACCAATGGAGAGACGGCACGTAGCAAGAAGCGCAAGAAACCAAGGCAGAATAATCTATTATGGCCAGTCGAACGGTGTATGTTTGAAAACTCGTGGGAAAGGAAACAGTGGATGGTGTTCAGGTCGTCCCCCAACGAGACGACAAACAACATCGAGAGGGTGCGACGGATGCTGTTAACCACCTGACCGCCGAGCAAAAGGCAAAATTGCAATGTTTTTCCTCTGTAATTTACTAAAAATAATAAAAAAAGATGCTTTTTCCAACATCATATAAAATATATATATATATATTACGTTTTGGCATGTAAGCCATTAGAGTATTAATTATAAATTAATTTTTTAAAACTGGGTTTTATCTGTCGAAATATATTAATTTAAATAATGATTCTGTTGCAATGAAAGCTGCAGCTTAGTGATCGGATATATCTTTTCGCGGCGGTGAGAAGGTTAAACAATTGCCGACTGTCTTTACGATGGATCTAGAGAGTCATCAAGGGCACATGTTTTGCAGACATACCAGACATCCGAAGACGTGTGACATCTGTGCTTCGGTCTATCCCAAAAGAGGCCTTTGCTGACTCATTCCAGCAGCTACATCAACGATGTCACGTTTATTGTCGCCAATAAATGGTACTTTTAGGATGATTAAAGGTATTTTGTTTTCATGTTTTGTTTTATTTGTTTTAAGCTTCCATTCACCGAACTTTTTAGACGCACCTTGTACATATAGATTCACTGCTCTCGGATTAGTAAACAACAATTAATATATCACATGCGACATGAATAAAGATGAATTTTGTTAGGCTGTTTTTGCTACAACAACTCCTAATGGGTTTAGTAGGGAGAATTCACCCTCATGCATGTCCATACTTCCAGTACCCCGTCTTTAACTTAACACATTTATGTCAAGTTTACATGTATCATTCTTTACATTCATAAAAATGTATGAGGTTATCTGTTATATACATTTTTTAATAGAAAGTAATCCTAGTTTAAACCAGGACGTCAAAACTTCATTAAAATCTGAACTAAAGTTTATAGTTTTTAGCAATATTGTCATTTATAGTGGCGTTATTTGCAGACAACTTTATTCTATGGTGAAAAACAAATTTTTCGGTGTGAACTTGTTTAAAAAAATGAACGAATTCTTATGGTTTTTGAAATTAAAAATTGGTGATTTACGTTGTTGTTTTATTTAGAGTATGGAACGTTTATTACCACACACTTTGATATATGTTGTATTATGTAACAATAATTTGACATTTAATAACGTATGTAAAACAGTTATAAAAATTAATGAACATTTATAAAAAGCATTTTACTTCACAGGATATGTATTTGCCATTCAGTTTTAACAAATTTTGTTATTCTGCATTTTCTAAATGTTTATCCATGTATACTATTAACTTTTGTGGAGAAATAAAACCATTTTTCACAGTTTATCAAACACGTGATTTTAACTATTTATATCGCGGAAAACAAATTATAATGTGCGAACGTCTTTGAAACAGAAAATAATTTCTTAGTTTTTTGAAATACAAAAAGTGTGATTCACATTGTTGTTTTAGTTAAAGTATGGCCAGATACTTTGATATGCCGTATGAGCGAAACGTTCGTTAAAACATTAAAAACTCATAATAAAAGGAAGGAATTATGATAAATTAGTGCGGTTTGTAAGAAAGGGCTCACAAGGTAGACGGATTTTTTTAGTAGCAAAAAAAGAGAAAAAGTTAGTTAAAAAATCACACGCAGAGGGCGCTGACGACCCGAAACACAATGAACAGGTACTACGATACAACCTGGTTGTGTTGTAGAATATTCTGGAGGACATATTGAACATTTGTTATTGGAAGAACAAATGAATGGAGAGCATTGTTGTCCTGTTCATTGTGTTTCGGGTCGTCAGCGAATCTACGTGTGATTTTTTAAATGTTCGGAAAAACTAAAATTTTAAAACATTTTGAATTATCATTTTTTAGCATCATAAACATTATTTATCACACCTGTAGTCAAAAGTATAACATATTGAATAAGAATTTTTTTAAAATTATTTCAGTCCTGCCTCCTCCCATTTACATATTTTCATGACTAGTATTTTCAGTTTTAAATGACTGCTCGTGTATTTGAATTCAAATAAAGTAAATTTTTACAAAGCAGTTAAGCATCATTTAGGCGTCACATTAAACATATTACAATGTGTAAAAAAATCAACATTACAATGAATCTGGAATTTAAATCTATACAATTGCAAAATATTTTCGAAAGTATCTTTAATCATCACATTCTTAAGCATTCAATTATAATAGAATGAAATTAAGGATACATGTTGTTTTAAGTCATTTTTGTATAGGGATAGATATATATTTTTTTATTATTGAAAGAAAACATTGCATTATTCATGCAAAAATAAACACTTCGTATTCACTTCATATGTTTTTCAAAACTTTTTTAGAGGATTAAATTTTTTTTTAGAGGATTGCGTTAATAAAAAAAAAAAAAAAGGTGGGAATGATGTTTGAAAATTTTCATAAAGAAAATTTACTTTTCGTTATACTCAAATAAAGTGAATTTTTATGACCGAACAAGAACAATTTTACACGTCTTATTGAAAATTTTTAGAATTAATGAACAACAAAAGTGCCAACTCATCAGTAAAATAACAAACTTGTTTTTTACATATAATGGTTCCAAGCTGGGAAATAGAAAATGCAATTAATCCTTATGCATCGATAGAGCATAGTTAAAAAACAAGTATATGGATGCAGTAGAACTCAATATCCATGGAGTGTCTTTTAAAAACATGCATCAGACTGTACATAACAGCTTGTAATCATATAGATTTAACCATTTGACCAGCAACAAATAAATGTGGGTGATTGCGTGCTGGCTTTCTGAATTTTCCTTCATGGCTCGAGTCTTGAGCAATCGCTTAGTTTTCGCGATGAAAATATTCATAAATTATTTTCCAACCACAAGTGTAAAAAAGTCTACAATTATGTACATTCATGGCAAATGTAAGTAATGTATATGTTTTTTGCATCTATACACGAAGATAGCTTATTAGTGTTTTATATATTTATGGATTTAGTGAAAAGTAAAAAGAATATTATGCACGTAATTTCTATGTATCACAAAATGACTTTTTAAAAAATATTTAGAGTTATTTACATTAATGACTCCTATATTCCACCGCAATATAATTGGAAATACGTGTTAAAAAACATAAAAATTCTACTTTAATTATATTTCATATTACATAAATGATTAAAAAATGCCATGATTTTCTAAATATTTCATTTTACATTTCGAGTATGAACTTCTTTAATGTTGGATTTTATCTTGCATTTCGAATAATTGCAAAAGTAATGTTTATTTTTAGCAATTTGTAATAATAAAAAACCATGTGTATTCGAAAATGGTGTATGAACGGCCTCGCCTCGGAATAATATGAGATCTCTCAGGACTCGAAATATTAAGCTAAATTCAGACAGTTATCACGTTATCAACAATGATGTTGTATCGTTTGCCAAGCAGATTAATTTATTCGATGATAAACTATTAGGTAAATTTTGAGACTTGCTGAGTTAACCACTGACCGCCGAGCAAATGGGCAAAATTGTATTGTTGTTTTCTCTGAAATTTTCTAAAAATGTTAAAAAAAGATAATGTTTTCAACATGATATAAAAAATTGAATTATGTATAAGAAGAAAGTATTAATCACTTGCGAGTATTAATATAACTTAATCTTTCAAAACTGGATTATATCTGAAGAAACCTACAGTTTAGTGAACAGATATATCAGTTCACGGCAATGAGAAGTTAAAATCCCATGTTTTATGGTTTTCATATCTATTAATTGTAATCCATAATTACAAAAATTACATCACATTCGCTGTGACCGACATTGGAACGACAAAATTCGACATTTCAAAACGATATTTGTGATCAGTACTCAATTTTCGAGTAAAGAATTGTGAGTCATGCTACATTCACAATCTCTATGACTAAAGTTTAAGAAGAAATATTTACATAAGAAAATTTTAGAGGCGAGGCAAACAGTATTCTGTTTTTATAAAGTCACAAATAAAAAAAATATATGGAAACGTACATATGAATGTATGAGTAAATCTATTGGGTAGTCTGGGGAAATTTTCAGACAGAAGGAGCTGGGGTATTACGAGACAACCGTAATATTCAAACAGTAATTCGAGTCTGACAAAAACAGTTTACTTTTTAATGAAATCGACTATTTTTCAATTTAAATTAGTATTTTTTACTAACTAACAGCTTTTTCTGTCTTGTACAAAATAAATTTTCTAAATGCTATAAAAAAATTACTATTTAACTTCTCGTTTCTCTGATTGCAAATTTCAATTTCACGGGTATAGCAATGCTAGTACAAATGCTAATTCTTCTTTAGATACTACACTGTAAAAAAAAAAAAAAAAAATCCGCCAAATTGACAAGAAAAAATTGTCAATTTTGGAGCCAGTGGAAAAACGCTTAATTTACAGAAAAAAACTGTAATTTTTCATTAAAACAGTTTTTTTCTGTAAAATATACAGATTTCTTCAGCAAAAGTTACGAAATTCAGTTTCTTTTACAGAAAAAAACTGTTTTTCTTCAAAACAGTTTTTTTCTGCAAAAAATACAATTCTTTTCTGTAAAAATAACAGATTTTTTTTTTTAAGTGTAGGGTATGTTATCTTTTTGAAAAGAAAAAAGTAATTATTTGGATATCCATCTGGCAGAAGATAGAATTTTTTAAAAAGAAAAGCTTTTCTGAAACGCCAGGGTAACTATCAGACAACCTTCGGGTAACTTCCAGACGCTAGTATGTGTTACAAAATGTTTTTTGAGTGATCCTACAGCGTAAATTGATTACTTGCCAGTGAATTATGGAGGATTCTACATAAAAATATAACTTCCAAACGTCATCTGTAAGTTAAAATGAAAATACTGGGTGGAATTTAGGCTAAAATGTTATTCATATCTGTTTCCAAAATCTTATTGTTGAAATTGTGTATGAAAAAATCTTTATCTGAAATCCATTTCATAATCAAATATATACGCCATATATTACAGTCAAACAATCTACGTGTGACAGGTCAAAAAGTTAATTTCACAAATGTAATCATGCGAAAAATCTATTGGAAGCTAAAACGGAATTTTTAAACTGATTTGGAGATGATCGACAATGGTGGCCAAACAAAGATCAAGTTCAATTTTTTGTCAAACCCTTTTAGTCTTTTAAACCTATTGATACTCGATCTGATTATTTTTTTCATGTTAAAGCTATTGAAGATGTGAAAGAATTGTACATCAAAGTGAATTTTTTTTAAAGATATCTTTACTATCATATAAAATTAAAATGGTTAGACATTTCGAAATTTGTGCTGTGTTAAAATTTCTGTGTATTGATAAAAAGCAGGTTAGGCGACTTTAAAAAAATTAAATTATTGTAGAGTTCATTTTCTTATTTATTATTTTATTTCAGTCTACAGCGCTGTTTGAAAACCCTGAAATTCTTTATTGATTTACATAAATTTATGTAAAATGCATATAGCTAATGTAGCTCAACTATTTGTGTAAAAACGTAGCTAAAAACATACTTCTATTTGTGAAAATATAAATAGATTTCAGGTGTACAGTTACACCTGGATTTTCGTGTCTTTTTCTGCATTCAGAATGGCCTAATATATATACCCCATTTTTTGCTATAACATTTTATAATGGTGTCTTTTAATTACCGTAGTTTGTGTTCTGATCAGCTCCTTAAATTCTTTGATCAGCTCCTTAAACGTTTTGTTTTTGTCTGAAACTTACCCCAGGCTACCTATGTGTGTACAGCAATTAACTTTAAGTTTCTGATACGTTGCAACGACAAAAACAAGAATAATAAATAATACAAGGAATATAATTAGCAGTTTTGGAAAAAAAATTAGAATTTAAACATACTAATTACATACATGTATTTTATATTTAATGTTAATCTTAAACGTTTTAAAGTAAACTAACATTAAAGTTGATTTTTAGAAATCTATATCTGTCTAAATCTCTGATGAAAGTATCATTTGCTACATGAAGATCAAAATCCTGTAACATGTTTTTAGACAAATGTTTATTGCATTTCAAATTTAAGATAAATATCAATTTTTAACGTGTTTCAAGTCTTGCTTGTTATCAATTAGTTTGTCAAATACTATCTAATGAGTTATAGCGCATGTTTAAAGTATGAACAGTTACTGAGAAAACATTTTTTTCATAATCCATTTATCATTTAGCTGAAAATTAACACATTTAGACAAATGTTTATTACATTGCAAATTTAAGACAAATATCAATTTTGTAACGTGCTCCAAGTTTAGTATGTTATGAATTATTTTATCTAATACCATCTAATGAATTCTAGCGCATGTTTACAATATCACCATTTACTGAAAAAACAACATTTTTTTCTTATAATCCATTTTTCATTTAGCTGAACTTTAATATATTTTTTCCCCTTCAACGACCGATTTTTGTACTCTAACACTATTCTTCATCAAGAATTCTTCCACCGTTAATTACTCTGAAAGAAAATTCAAAATATAAATGGAGAGTCAAACTTTGTCAATTAATATATCTTTAGTTATTTTTTTTTTCATGAAAAATAGTTATTTGTCCAACACAAAGTCAATTTTAATTTTGAACAGCTTCATTAAATTTTAATAATGGAGTAAATGTAAAGATAATTTTTCAATAAGTTTTTAAAAAATAACGAAGAATGCTTTAAATTTGATGTAATGACCGTAAGGAAAACACTGAAATTTAATTATACTGTTGAAATTTGATATAAACTTTCCAGTTACGAGGAAGTTTAAAATTACTTTCGTCTGATAAACAGCGATAAGTAATTAATTTTTAAAAGCGCTTCTAGAAATTTTACGTTTTAAAACGTGCACTAAGCAAATTTAATTCTCGAAGGTCTTGAAAGAAACATTTATGTGCGAAATTCTGTGAAAAACGTTTTCTTGATTATACTCGAAATGCTTTAATTAAAGTTTTTTTCTTTACAATGGAGATGTTAATATTTTTTATGAAAATTGTTTAAATGAGTACATATCATCAGAAACAAATGTTTTTTTTTTAGAAAATTTCAACTAGTTTTTAATTGAGGCATTCAGAAGAGAATCCGACTAACTCCATTTTAATTGGCATTTTTTTTTTTTTTTTTTTAAATAAAGGAACATTGAAAAATTTCTATATATTTATGCAGTGATAAAAGTTATCCTTGATTAAAAGAAAATTAATGAGTTCAATAAATATATCCCGAGAAAAAATATTATATAGATACAAATTTTTATGTTTACAATAACTTTAACTGTTAATACTGAACATTTTCATTTGATGGAGTTAATCGATTTGTGCACTGAAAGGCACAATTATGCTCATAACCTCGTAATAGTTTCTACAGCATGTTTTACATTATTATTTACCTATTAAAATAAGTAAAAACTACGATGGTGGTATGAGAGCTTTATGTAAAAAAAGTTCAAATCTATTTATATTATAAATGAACAACATTCGTGAGTAACGCTGACATCATATGAATTGTGGCAACATCAGACCCATAAATTTCGCCTTTACTATAAATGTGTATACCGTCAACCATGTATACTTTCGGCCACTTTTTCCTGGTTCCACTCGCATTTCCATTATTAAAAAATATTATGTGTGCTTTTTCAACGTCGCTATGGAGTTATAAACAATTAACATGAAACAATGAAGCAAACTGTATGGTTTTAAAGAGGAATTTTTTTATTTATTTTTTTAAAAGTATTGTTAAAGTTTTGGAACAAAGTAGCCCTTGCTGGGGGCTTCTTTGATCCATTAACATATTTTCATATAAAATGAATACATTTATATGTAAATGAATTCATTTTTATTTAAACCCCCTTGCAATAGCATTTGTTAATAAATTAACACTACAAACTCGAAATTTTTTTTTCTTTTTTTCATTTAAGCACAATAATCCAATTGTTAATATTTAAGAAACGAGAAACCGTTTTTGTCGTGTTACCTCAGCAACAGGAACAAAAAACATTTAATGTAACTTTTTTCTGCAATAACATTTGAAACAAAATGTTACTTAAAACATGTTTTAAGAGATTTTGGTTGTCTAAAAGGCGTTTTTAAGGAATTGGGGCTATTTTCGGACCAAAAAAGGCTTGGCACAAAGTAGCCCCGAAATACTAGTTTTCATGTTAACTTTATGAAAACGTAAACATTTCGTGTCAAAGTAAAAAGTTAACGGAAAAAATATGATCACGCATGTGTTGCAGGTTACTAAAGGTGATATTTTGACAATACACAGAATAAAAACCTTTTTTTTATGGGATGGACCAAAGTAATCCCGCAAGGACCAAAGACCCCGTTGACGGTGCTCACAAACATCGCACAATTTCAATTTTTACACCTTCCAGTAACAGGGTTCGTACGCATCAAGTAATTCAGGGGATTTTAGTAGTTTTAGTACCAGAAATAGATATACGTTTTTCCCCCTTATGTAAGGAAAATATTACTTTACAAAAATTCTGATAAAACGGTGCTTGAAAGTCCTTGAAGCGTACGAACCCTGCAATAGGGAACAAAAAGTTAATGCAATTTTTTTGCAACTGTGAATCAATTTACTGATATTTTATTGTTTTGAGTAATTTTCAAACATTATTTTTTTAATTAAATCTCTATCGTGTGCAGCTCAGATACAAAAGATTTACCAATTTCCGTTCAAAACAATGCAAAATGTTCAAGATTTATTTCCGGTGAATATTCCGTAACGAAATAAAATTTTCATCTAAAAATAACTAAAAAAATTAAAAAAAACTATAAATAAAACACAGATTTAACTAACATGTAATCAAAACTGTAATAATCATAATGAAAAATGTTGCTGTAAGTAGCGAAATCTTTTGCGATTTATCTTGCTATTAACTCCTGAAATGTCGCTAATACGAAAGTATTTCTCTGATTGTTATTTTTCATATAAAAATGCTTCTTAAAACTTGGAAATTGGAACGATTTCATTTACAGTGTCCCTGGAGCCACAGGCTCAGTATCTGTAGCGAAAGAAATGTCTATATTACGTTTATGGTCGTAGCCTATGTCCAGAACAATTGCACAGGAAAAAGTTAAGGCGCCCAAATCAGACAGGAAAAAATGACCGTTTTCTTTTAAAAATAAATAAAATAAAAGTATAATTAGATTAACGGTAAAGAAGCAGTGTAAAAAAAAAAAAAAGAAACAGTCAACATACACAATTTTTTTCGTAAAATTTTACGGAATAGTTTCATTTTTCTAAGTACAATTTCAGTAATTGACATTTTGAGATTATAAATCCGTATAAATCCAGTACGTTTTCCCTAAATTTTACGGAATATTACTGTATTGCCGTCAAAACAGTACAAGTTCCGCAATTGATGCTTTGAAATAGTTACTTTTGTTTGGAAAGCAAAGTAAATAATTGTTGTATATTAGAAGCGTAAAAAAAAAAAAAAAAAAAAAAACGTTAAAAGCACCAAAAATTTTTAATTTTACACATACCGGTTTCGGTAGCATATAGCATATCTTCCTCAGTGCTAAGGATGACAGAAATCTGCACACATATATAGGAGAGATGGGAATTCAATTTAAAGGTTTATTCGAGTTAAACGTATGCTAGTCTTACAGTGATATTATTTTAATTGAAATCCCATTATTGGATAAATATGGCTAAGCTAAAATGATTTTCCAATAATGGCTAAATAGTATGTTTTACAAGTAACACCGATAAAAATTAAGAGCAAAGTGAGGTGCGTTAGTACTATAACTAGTTTTACAAATATTCTGATCTGGGTGCAATAGCTGTTGCACTTTTATGCAAAAGTGTATGACTACAAAATTTACTACGATTATACATATTAAACTCAGTAATACGGAAATATTTTGACTCCATCTTAAAAAGGACATAATCACCATGGCAACCAAGAATCATTACCTATAATGGGATATCACTGAATTACATATGATAGGATTTAATAAAATGAAGAGATCTTTTATTAATACCTTTACGGTTTTCATTTGATTTTCATAAAATATGATATGACTCGACAAAATTCTGCAACGTTTATGTATTTTAAGTTTCAAACCATTCGTTTGGGTAGTTTTTGCGCTGTTATATGCGGACAGCCGGACAGACAGACTGACCGACCAGACGACGACTATAGGTGATACGTATTTATATAATTACGCACAAACATAACAATATACAAATAAGCCTATAAAATTTTTACATTTTAACATAAATCGAAATGTAAAAATGCTATATACAAAAGTTTATAGGCTGATTCAAAAAAACATTTACAAAATGACATGGTAAATCAGGCATACAGCAAGGATTAAAAATTACATAGGAACCTAGAGTCGCAAAACACTTATTTAGTCGGAAACACAGGGTGTTTTTCCTAACTGAACCCGGGTTGACGGTAATAATTTCGAGAAAAGTAAAAATATTGTAATAAAAATGCAATGATATGTACCGTGTTTTGTGTGAAATGTGATAACATCACGAAATAGTTTGGTAAAACATGTTGCTCAAGCAATCGTTGATAGTGTATAGATTAATAATCACAGTCCAAGATGTGGGGCATAAAGTGCATGCTGCTGGCGCGTATAATGCAAAATTCTACCACTTTTGTTTGGTATTATCACATTTATAACAAAGGTGAGAATGTCTATTAAATATTTTAATATAACGTACTTCAGTTTTCTGAAAGTAATTACCGTTCACCCAAATTGATTTAGCACGGAACACCCTGTATTTGTGACTAAATAAGTGGATTGCGATCCTATATTCCTATGTGATTTTTCATCCCTGTTGCAGGCCTGATTTGCCATGTCATTTTGCAAACTTTTTTTAATCCCCCTGTATACAAAAAGTCCAAGCAGAGGTCCAAGCAGGAGTCCAAGCTAAAGAAACTAATGCTTCTTAATGTTGCTAATTGCCAGCTACTAAAATATATAAAATGTAAAATATCTAATAGCGGCTCTAGAAGTGCTACAGTGATGGCACAATGGTTTTATATGAAAAATGGCAAAAGTTTATCATTGAAAATGATACACTTATGTCCAAATATTAAGTATAAGTGACCGGACACTTTTGATTTTACACGTTTTGCCGAATACCCACTGAAATTCTTCACGAATTCTTCTTGAACCACTAAGATATAAAGAGCATGTTTGACTTTATATTTCGGTGCAAAAATTTAGTCGGGACGACAATTAGGGGGCTAATAATAAATTTAATAATAAAAAAATTTCGTACACCCATGTAACTTAAAATATTAAAATCGTCAATCACCGTGGTAACCCCTTCAAAGGCGGTGGTTCATTTTTGGACCACCTAATTTTAATCCCTAAATGCCACATTGGTACAAGAATATTAGAATGAAAAATTTTCTTTTATTAAGTACGTGAACAAGCGTTATCTCTTGGGGTCTGAACATTATGGTGATCATTTTCAAGTCAGTGTTTCTTATACAAAACATTTATGAACATTTTTTTTCGATCACTGAACTCATATGAACATTAGTGAACAGTGAACTTTAATAAACATTTACACTTCATAATCTTGAACAAGGATCTGTAGTCTTAACTTTTGTTATACATTTAAGTCACATATCGTTTTTTATTTTTATTATTATGATGAAAGCAACATCAATTGTTTTGTAAATTTGTGATTTATTGATGTAAGTACGTCAGAATATGTGCCATTTTCCTTGTTAGTTTGGGTGCGTTCCGATGTCTTGCATCGGTGATTGTTGTGGGGATTTTCCACCGGAGCGTTACATCCTATGCCATTCTTTGGTTGGTGCTCCGGTCGGGTGATCAAGTACGTGAACAAATGCTTTTGTTTATTTTGAAGTACATTTACTTGTAAATTCCGGTGTCAATCACTCACATTAGCATTTTGCGAATAGAAGTACCTTAACACTGAAAGGGTTAAATGGTCAGTCTTGTTCAAAGTTTGTGTGCATTTGTGTAAGCATAGAACGCATATTCGTGAAGATGTTAAAGTTCCTGTGAAAATTTAAAATGTTTTTTTATAACATACAGAGTTTTCAACCAAATTTAAAACAACTTTCCGAAAACCTGACAAAGAATAGTCGAAACAGTATACTGCAATTAAAACATGAATATGTTGAAGATTTGATGAGATATAGGCATTTGGGTGAGATATTTATAAACTAGGCATGCATTGAAGATTCCAAAATTTTTATTTCATAACTTGGTAGCCAGATACTTTGGGAAACCTCTCTAAAAAGTAAAGTCAAATATTGTGAAAACTCAGAAATATACAGTGAGCTGAATGAAAAATTGTGGAAAATCCTTAATAATAAAGCTACTTTCAGAAAGCAACTCACTATATCGCCCTATCTTTCTGAATTTTCTCGATATTTGACTGGACTGCTTATATAAGTTGTTATAAATAGTTGACTACAAAATTATGAAATAAAAATTTTGGAATCTTCCACGCATGAGCAGTTAAAATTTGTTTCATACAAATGCTAATATTTCATGAAGTATTCAATATATTCATGTTTTAAATACAGTACAGTCGAACTTGTTTATAACGTGCCCTGATTTAAAGAGGAAATGAGAAATACTTTGTTGGTATAATGTCCATGTTGGTATAATGGTATAATGTTGGTCTATGGGAGCATGACTCGCATTTAACGAACTCGGTTATAGCAAGTAATATTTTTGTGATTCTTAAAATTTCTATTGACTTCCACCTCTCCATGGACGACATGGCCCCGCCCATTGCGTGTGGTCAATTCCTTTAACATTCCGAAGTCAACCGAAAGTTAGTGATGAGTCGTAAATCTTGAAAGCGATGATGATAACGAAGAATGTGAAGAATTTTAAGCTGAACCGACCCCAACATACTCAACAATTTTTGAGTGCGTAGAAAAACTTTAAACTTTTTCGAAGTCAGGGTTACAAATGACGATGTCTTTTGGGCCATGAGTTTTCTCCGAAGAATAATAACATAAGAAAGAGACAATAAGACAGTTCAATGAAAATTAACTAATTTCTTTTCTACTGTACACAAATAAAAAATAAATAAATATCTATAATATAATAAGTATGATGAATTTTTATAATTTTTACGAACTCGTTTTTTACGAGCACCCGGTTATAACGAGCAAATATCTCGGTCCCTTCACGCTCGCTATAAGCGAGTTCGGCTTTATAATGTTTCTACTGTTATTTGTCAACTTTGCGCAAACTTTTGCTAAATTTGATTGAAAACACTCTGAAACTATAAACAAAAAATGTTTGCATTTTTTGTAGACACGTTAATATCGTCACGAATATGAGTGCAATACTTACACAAATGCGCACAAACGTTGAACAGGACACACGTAGTCCTTTAATACAGTGACAGGCCATTTTGATCATTTTCTGTTACATAGGGGGATCAAATATTATTATATTATTAAATTTGTTATTAGCCCCCTAACTGGTCTCCCGAGTAAATCTTCACTGATAAATAAGAAGTCAAATATGTTCTTTATATCTTAGAACTTCTATAACAATTCGTCAAGAGTTTCAATGGGTATTCGACAAAATGTACAAAATCGAAAGCGTCCAGACACTTACCCTTAATTTTTGGACATGATCGTATTTAGTTTAATAAAGGTCATTTAAAATATGAGAAAAATGTGTTTGAATTTTTAAACCCAATGAACAGTGTAACTGGTTAATTGATATAATATTTTGGTAAAAGTGGATTTTTTAAACTTTCGAAAAGTTTGGTTAAGAAATTTCATTTCATATAAGGATATTGACTTTTAAAATTCAGTTTAAACAAAGTCTTGGACTGATTGGCTACACTGTAAAAAAATCTGTAAAGTTACTAAAGTTTTTCTAGGAAACTGGGGTTCTTAGAACTTTTTATGTAACGGCAACAAGAAAATTTCCTCTAACATACGCTGTTACAGGAATTATTGTTGTTGCCGTTACATAAAAAGTTCTAGGAATCCCAGTTTTACAAGAAAAACTTTAGTAACTTTACAGATTTTTTTTACAGTGCACAGTAAATTGTCTTCTATTGTTGATAATATATATATGGGTATCTCTCTAATTCTATTCAATTCTCATTCAGAGTAGGTACTAGAGAAGTTTCTTTTAACCCACAACTAGTAAGGTGCGATCTCGAAAACCGCAATGTGTCTAATATATCTACTGATGTTTTTCGATGAAGAAGATACCATATTTTAGAAAGATAAGAAAAAAATTTTAATCTTTTGAATGTGATATACAAAGTCTCGGTTTATATAATTTAAATGTATTAAAATTTGCTTTATAAGCCCATATTTCTGATGTTGTATGATGCATTTTAAAGATATACAGAGAAAACCGAATTTGAAAAGCAGTAAATATAAGAAATAAATTATATTAAAGCAATCAAATCATCTACCTATATTATAAAAAACAAACAGGTCTGTGCGGAGCGCCGACGTCATTTTGGGAATGAGAGCAGAGGACTAAATGTAACTTTTATTATATTTTATTGCTTTTTTTTTCCTTTCTTAATACCGCACATTCCCAATTTTTACATCCTAGAACAGAGAAGGAAATGTAATCTCAAATGCAATTTGTTTGAAAACTATACATATTATTGCATTTAAATTTGTTTTCAACCTGTATCCCAATTTACTGAATTTTTACTGTGTTAAAAATAATTTTCAAGCATGATTTTTTTTAAATCTATATCTCTGTCATTTGTAGACAGACAATTTTAGAAGATAAATTTATTTGCACTAGCATTAATATAAATAAAATAGTTCAGCATTTGTTTCCGACTTATATTCCTTAACGAAATTAAAACTTTATCAACCCATAAATAAAAAAATAAATTTAAATAAAACACAAATTTAAGACAAGTAATGGAACCACGCTTAAACACTGAAATTATCAGAATAAAAAAGGCTTGCGATCTTTTCCGACCTCTTCGACTGTTAAATCCTGGTTCGAGTCCAATACGAAAATATCTTTCTTAATAAATTTCCAAAAATTATTTGAATCATAACTGCCCTTTTTCACATAAAAATTACTGGTGGTATTGTTAGTGAAACGTCTAAGTATATATATATATATATTAAATGTAAAATATATATTCGAGTTTTGAGCTAAAGAAGATATATACAGGGTGTTCAAGTATAATCTGGCCGACTTTTATTTTCGCAACCATTGGTCCTAGATGCATTCTTCCAATTACAAAAAGGATATAAATAACGTAAAGAAATATTTTTAAAGCGATATGGGTCAAGAAAAACATTTATTAAAAAATTATGGAATTTAAATTTTAATACGGTCCCCGGTTCTAAAGTAAAAAAAAGTCCCGTTATTCTATGACTAAAATTGACCGAATAATAACTGTTTAAAGTTAGAGCATATTTTTCGCTGCAAATTAGGGATCATTCACAAGTTTAGTAGAAATATAATTTCGTTAGATGTACTAAAAAAATGATTGAGAGTAAAATTAATATTGCAATATAAATTTGAAATCTTTAACCATTCTGACATATTAATGAAAAATATACAGTTTGTAATAAACATATAAAAAGAAAAAAAAAGCAGAATTTTTGTTAAATAAATTGATGAAAATTAACAGTTTTAGCTTTTGATAATTGGTTCTTATGTATTCTATACCGCTGAATTCGAAATTTACCTTAATTTTTTACAGTCATGTTTTTTTTTTTTTTTTTTTTTTTTTTTTTTTTTTTGTAAATTGTAAATTGTAAAGTTAAAAAAAGTAAATATAGCGAAAATTTATCAGCGAAAATCATTGTTCGGCTTTTCAACTTTTGATAATTTATTTTTATGTACTTTTACCGCTGAATCCGTAAAGGACCTTCATTTTTAACCATCACGTCAGGATTTTTTGCAAATTCTACATTTCAAAGTTAAAACTGAACCTCCTCCCCTACTTCATCGGACACCTCAGCTGTCTAGCTGTAAGAATCCCAGGATAAGCAAAAAAAGTTAATAAATTATTTCATTAAATAAAATTAAATTTAATTTAAAAAGTTTTATATCTGTTTTGCAGTATCAGATTTTCGTTATATTATAAATTTGGCATTTACGATTTGCAAAAAATTTCTAACATGATGGTTAAAAATTAGGTCATTTTCAGATTGAGGTCATTTTCAGATTCAGTGCTAAAAAGTGCATAAAAATCAATCATTAAAAGTTAAAAAATACAGACATCTACTCTATTTTTTAGTATCCGATTTTTGTTACATTTAACTTTGACAATATATGATTTGCGAAACATCCTGACATGATGGATAAAAATTAAGGAAATTTTCGGATTCAGTGCTAAAAAATACATAAAAGTTAAAAAACACAACCATCGCAATCTGGTGCTATCTAATCTAAAATTTTTCCTTAAACTTCTTGGCGGTAATCTATCCGAAATTTTTTGTGTTAACATATAAAATAAGTATAAATGGTAACCACCGAAAATCATATTATTAGATTGTCATCAGATTTATTTCAGTACGTACAATTTTATGTCGATCGGATATTTGAAAGTGAGTTAAAGTTAGAGTGCAAGTTTTGAACTGGAAAAACATACATACGATCATTGAAGTTAAATAAAAACGTATAAAAATAACATAATTTTTGTTAAAAGAAGTCATGAAAAGAAACAGTCTCATATCCTTACAAAATAAAATACAATTATTTTAGTCAATCCGAAACTTAATCCAAAGTTAACTCAATCGTAATGCTTGTACGATTTTTTTCAAAGCGCAGATACACGTGAAATAAGTTCTTCGAATATTTTAAGCACTTGGCATATGACCCCTAAAAGCATGGCGGAACTTATCTGTGTTCAGATGCAGTAAATTGGTATAAGTCATGCATTTTTAAACTTTCAAAACTCGGACGATTTTAGTGTTAAATGAACGGGACTTTTTTTGTCTTACTGGTCAGTATAATAGGAAAATTTTACTAAGTATTACTTAGAGGACCGGGGGACTGTATAAAAATTTAATTTTCGCAATTTATTAAGAAATGTTTTTCTTGACCTAAATCACTTTAAAAATAATTCTTTACCTTATTTAAACCATTTTTCTAATTGGAAGTATGCATCTAGGACCAACGGTTACGAAAATAAAGGTCAGTCAGGTTATACGTGGACACACTTATATATTTTATGTACATATTTTCACCAATATTCTAAAACCCGTGAAGCCCGGGTTGGAACTTTATGTTATAATAAAAGAAAAAAAAAACTTTCGGGCAATTAAAAATAAACGTATATCTACCCATCTAAGTTACATACTTAAATTTGAATTTTTATATGTAATAATAGGAAATATTTCCAATTTTCCTCCACAATAGATTATTGCAAAATTTACAAATCTGTCGTTCTTACATATAAAAAGCTTTAGCATCGAAATACTATCATCCGAAATAGAAAATAGCATTTTTAAAAGAAAGAAATTCAATAGTTATTCCGTCGTTTACAATTTCAAGAAGGATATATCCAACTATTACACCACGCAAAAAACTTTCAAAAATGTTTCAGTTCTATTTTGAATTTAAATCCATAGTCATCACAATATTTTCAGATAGAAAGTGTGTTGCACTACAGATAAAAAGAGAAGGAAAATGCATTACCGAAAAGTGATATATGTAATATAATAATATTTTACTTTTTTGAATATCTTTTGTTACTATAGCTTTATTTTATTTATACATTTTTTGTCGAATTTTATAAATTTTGAGAATATATTTGATTAATTGAAATAATAAAACTTTGTAAAAAATCACCATAAAATAAAAACAATACATAGGACGCGTCTCGAGCTAAAAATATTACAGCTCGTCAAGAAAAATCCAAAATATCCTATTTTTCTTATTTTATTCTTTTATATTTCTTTATTTATTACTATTATTTATATTTTTTAATTTACTTCTTTTATTTTATTTTAATTTTGTTTATTTCTTTTATTTCCATTTTTTCCCTATCAATTTCTCTTCTGACATTTTGGCAACACTTTTCTCTTCTGCATATGCTCCTTTCAGCTAGCGCCATCTCTCGCATTCTTTGCAACATTCTCTACCTTTCAGTTCATTTTTGACCTTGTCCGCTTACGGACACGTGTTTACTCTTGCTGATGACGAGCTGTTATATTTTTAGCTCGAAACGCGTCCTATGTATTGTTTTTATTTTATGGTGATTTTTTACAAAGTTTTATTATTTTAATTGCTTCATATCGCTAGTTGTCGGTGCTGTTTCGCTATATTTGATTAATACAATGTTCTTAAATAATCGAAAATGTTGCTTATTCAGTTTCAATAGCCTGTGAAAAAAACTTGTGTTATGAAATGTTTTTTATATTTTACAGCCCGTTATTATGTATACAAATCGTTTTTGGTTAAGAGAAATAACACACAATCTTGTACAACTTATGTAACTACATATAAGACTCATAGCAATTTAATAATAATTCAAGCATTGTTGAATACTATTCGCAACATTGCATAGGAATTGAAGAACAAGGATAATTTCTGGAGGCACACAAGGAAAGATACGGTTTTTACAA
Organism: Maratus speciosus; assembly: GCA_963932465.1. Classification (NCBI taxonomy): domain Eukaryota; kingdom Metazoa; phylum Arthropoda; class Arachnida; order Araneae; family Salticidae; genus Maratus; species Maratus speciosus. Next base: position 62,686,033 of record OZ010788.1, read on the forward strand.
TGTACCAGATATGGTGGTTAATAATTGTAAATTTATTCAAGAGATGACCTTGGAAAAAGATTATTTTACGGTCTAGATTCTTATGTTATTTTATAACTGTGAGAATGTCCTAAAAAATGCCATTGATGCTTAAACCTTCTCGGCTTAGCGTCATATATTTTTCTGTGGTAAACATGTCAAGTTTCCAGCAAAATAAAGAGCATATACAGTTTTTACTCTTTAATCAAAAGAAAAGCGCCAGTGAAAACCGTCGTATACTTCTGTAAACTTACGATGTAATGTCCTAACGCAGCAAGACAATGTTGTTTATTTGGTGAGATCAGCAGGGTGTGGTGTCCAAAGAGCTTCTAAAATCAGGAGAAACAATTAATGCCGTTCCCTACCCTCATCGAATTATCAATTTGAACCATGCATTGATCAAAAAACGACCAGATTGTGCTACAAGACATGAAAAGCGATTTTGCTGCACTAGAGCCCCCCCCCCCCCCTTCTCACGAGTGAAATCGGCTATATACACTATTTTAATACTTGGCTAGGAAATCTTGTTTACCCGCCGTACTTACCAATATTGGAACCTTTCCGACTAACACGTGTTTTTATCAATGCCTCACCCACTCTGAGAAATGGATTCTCAGATTTCACGAAATTTTCTTCGTTTTTCACGAAACCATTTCCTGGGATATGCTCCAAGCGAATATTTCGTTAAATTGAGAAAATTACTTTCTTCACTTGTTTGAGGATAACAATTTCGTCAAAAGTGCTTGTTTGAAAAGCGCAATCAGTGGGCTGGTGGTGCCACCTATTGAAGAGTTTAGAAGCTCTTGTATCGACAGGAGAAAAAATAATAGCTTCGGGGTGATTCGAACTCATGACCTCCGGTGTGGGAGACGGACGCTCTAGCTATTACGCTATTGAGTCCTCGAAGGGATATGATTTTAGATGCATGTAATGGATTCTACTGTATATTTATATTTTTATAAGGTTGATTGTAATTTTATCGATGTTGTTATACTTATAATTCTTGCAAGTTTTAATTAGTAAGGCTAATTTATTATTATTATTTCCTATGGTTAATATGAATAATTATAATATGGCTTGATTAATATAATTTATTAGGGAAATTTTCTTTGCTCGATGAATGATTAAAATATGGTCTGGTTAATTTGTTGCTCAGAAATAACGAATTTTAAAGTGCATGTGGGGGAGATTTTATCAATTTGAGTATGCGGTTGAGATTTTAATACTTTACTGTTTACAGAAGAGAAGGGAGAGGGATCAATTATGCATATTTAATTTGATAGTTATATGAATATATTTCTTAAATGAAAAAGGGATCTTTGAACTTTAAAACTTTATTGACCAAATTTTCTTTTTAAACGATTTTGTAAAACACAGGAAATTTATTCTTTTCGAATTAAACCATAGCGAGCAAAGTAAAATAATCATAATAATAGTAAACATTCTTAAAAACTTCAAGAGCTAAAAAAATAACTAATGCAGAAACAATAACTACCTGTATTTCAGCCTTTTCTGAAAAGCGCTAAAAAGTGCAATTTTTTAAATAAATTATGACAGGAATAACATAAACAAGGAAATATCTCAGATATTTGTTTGTTTATGTTTGCTTGTATCCTGCGACTTTAGCAAGCAGATATTATATCTGCTTGCTAAAGTCGCAAAATTTGAGGAGGTACGGTTTCCTTAAAATGCATTGAGTCTGGCCGTGAGTGAAGAAACACCTTCGTCAAATATTTGAGAGTTTACGTGTCGTTAAAAGTCACGTGATTTTGATACGAAATGATCGTCAAAAGCAACGAAATATAGCTCGAGGATTGCTGAATCGTCAAAGTTGAGAGTTTTATATCTGAGAGTGCGCATTCTCCATGAAACTCTTCAACTATTTCGGAGATGTCGAAAAATGCCTTAATGACTGGGTAACCTCAAAAGATGTATGGTTTTTCATTGATAACATTCACAATATGCAAGAGAGATTGGGAAACGTGTACCAGCGATGCCACATACTTTGAATAAAACATTTTTTACTTTTCTCCCAAATTGTAAGCTTTTTTGTAATGAAAAAAATTATAATTATTAACCGCCACACCTAGTAATCAGCAGTACAATAAGAATGTAACTGATTATGAGATGGGAATGTTTCAAAGTCAAGAATTTTTGGCGGACGTAATTAATGCACATTACTAAATCATATGAGTTATGCTAAAAATGAGTGCAACTTTAATATATGCATAACTTAAATTGGAAACATGTTGTCCGGTACAAGCATGTAAGCCTAGATGACAAACTGTTATATTATATAATGTGTTTCATAAAATATATACACAATTTATAGAATTGCAACAATATTTTTTATTAATTCACATTCAGTTTAAAAAAATTTATTCCAGAAATTCCAAATAGTAATTTTTATAACTTCTTCTTCTATTTAATTGATGTAATAAAATATATTCTGTGACTAAATAAAGGGAAAATAAAGTTGCTATATTAAAGGCATAGATATAGACATGCTATAGCATATATATATATATATATATATATATATATATATATATATATATATATATATATAATATATTATATTTATTAATATAATATATGTATATTACATATTATATTATATTTATTCTGGTGCCATAACAAACTATAGATAATCAAATTACCATTGATAAAATTATTTGTTTCTAAAAGCTGTCAATTTGATGTTACATATTTGATAAATGTATACTAAATAATTGTTTTGTATTATTTAAATTTGCTTTTATATTATTTATCATTTTTAATCATTTTATGTGTTTATTAAATGTACATTAAAATATCGTATCGAATACTACTCACGATTGGTAACGTTAAACAAAATTGGAGATTGACAACTATTTTTGGCGATATATCCACATGCCCGGGTTAATAAGTAAGGACCAAAATCTACACTGAAGTATATATTTCGTTATTTCTTTTTAGATAAATTAACAAAAATATCAAAATTGAAATTTATACCAAGCTTTTATCATTAATATTGACATCCAATTTCATATGATAAATTATTTATGGTGCAACAAAGGCAATTAGCGGATAGCAAGGGACAGTTTGAAAGAGGACATCTATGTAACACTATTTGTGATAGTTTTTCTTCATTTATTTTTACCTTAATAAGAAAATGTATTTTTTTTCAGTATGTATTGTATTTCTTCTGTTAATTGGGCCATTAAAACAAATTAGTAACGATTGCTAATTTATCTTATGTTTCAATATTTGGTGCATTTTCTAATTAAATATTAAAAAGAAACATTCTAAATTGAAATAGTGGTTCTATGCTTTTTGGAAGTTCTAAGAAGTGTAGACCAAAATTAGTATTATATAAAATTGAAATATATTTAAGAAGACTCACATCCTTTAAAATCTTCAAAAAATCGATTGTTTGTTTTTTAAATTCATTCGACAGCTAATATTTTTCTGAACAATTGGCCACAAACCGCATCAAAATATTCGTAGAATTGCGCTCCTTATAGTAAAAAATGTAAAATAACATTGGCCTTTTTCAAGAAAAACATTTATGTTTAAATTCATTTTTCTCAAAATCGATGTTTTTTTTACTTGCTTATGATAACTCTAAATGTTATAAAAACATGTACAATAATCACTTATAAACAGATTAAGTTAAATAATGCTATAAAAAGTGATAAATTATTTTTATTAAGATTGACGATCGTTTCGTCGCACAAACGGCGACATTTTCAAAATCATTCACGACAGAAAATATTTTCACATAATTTAAAACAATAAACATAGTTTAAAATGTCACGAGACATGATGCATAATGAAAAACATTGCAAACATAAAATTAAATTAAAATTAAATTAACTATTTGTAAGCGTGGATTATTTTTCATATAATTTAACAACACAATCACATAGTAAACAATGTCACGAGACAACATGCAAAATGAAAAACATTGCAAAACATATAATAAAAATAAAATTATCTTGGCTATTTGTGAGTGTGGATTAATTTTTACTATTGTTATTAAAATTACATAGCATCTCTTTCCAAATTTTAGGTAAATCAAGGGACACTGAATCATTGCAAATATTCTTGTTGCGTAAGAATATCTCTATTGATTCTCGGATTATGGATGGTAAATAAAATTTTTATGTATAAATTAACTTGCTATTCTTAAAATCCATATGTAAAGGTTCTTCGCTGCATAATCTGGCCAAAGCTGTGGTTCTACTGTCGTATTTGATGTCTGCTATATGTTCCTTGATTCTAGTTTTAAGTTTTCTACTTGTCATACCTATATAAAACTGCTTTGTTCCATCTTCTTTGGTGAAAGGTATTTCGTTTACTCCTGATAACTGGTTTGACTCATTTGGATCTATTTTCTTGCATACAATATTTTTAAATTTCATAGAAGGTTTTGCGACTAGTGAGATATTGAATTTATTGAGTTTATATTTCAAACGTTCGAAGAAACCAGGAAAATATTGCAAAGTGGTTACTATAAAATATTTTATTATTAACTATATATATTAAGTTAATAATATAATAATATATTATTAACTTAACTCTAAATGTATTAAAAGTAATGATTTTATGATTCAAAACTTTATAATACCTTAACTAGATCATTTTCGTCAAATTGAACTAAAATCTAAGAAATTTAACAAAAATTATTGAATATATGGGTGTTCGAGTGGCACAAATTATCAAAATTTTCATATTTCTATTTTGAAAATTAAAAAAAAAAAAACTTTAGAAACGTTTTGTTTATTCATTAGATTTTAGTTCATTTTATTTTTTGTAATATTCTTAAACTTATATTAAAAGTTTCAAAGTTCTAAAGGGTATAAATCTTTTTAAATCATGCGCGCAAGCTATATACATTTCCATTAATTTTAAAAAATCATACAGTATGGAAAAATTATTATTAATTAATTATACAGCGTTTAATGCAAATTATATATTATATTGCATGTAGAAAATATTATAGTATTAATTACAAAAAAAAATCTGAGGTGGTTAGTGCAAAAATGAGTGCACTAACCACAATGGTTTTCTGGTGAATTTGGAACATAACTATTGAACATCTGCCCTCCCCTTTCTTATTAATAGACTCGTCTCCAGGTATTTAACCAACGATCATTTATGAACACTGACGACTTAAAGACATTTTTTTCTCCTGATGATGTCTGTGTGAATCAGTCCAAAGAGCTCGAGAGTCGACTTTCTAACATTCTTTTAATATCTACAATAGTTTTTGTGTTTTGAAACCTATATTTATATATGTTTGAGCACCTGTTTAGTAATCAAAAATCAAAATTTCTATTTTACATGTGTAAATGTTCTTACGTATTTATATTACATGTTATATTATATTCATTCTGGTGGGTATAACAAATCGCTGTAAATGAAATTAACATCGTTAAAACAATTTATTTCTGAAAGCTGAAAATTTAATGTTACGTATCTAATAAATCTATACTAAATAACTGTTTTGTAGTACTTTAATTTGCTTTTATATTATTTATCATTTTTAACGATTATATATATTTTTTTAAATGTACATTAAATTACCGTTTTGAATACTATTGGCAACATTAAACAAAATTGGAGGTTGAAAACCCTTTTTGGATATATATCCACTTTCTCCGGTTAATATTTAAGTATCAAAATGAACATTGAAATATATATTTTTTTATTTCATATTAGAAAAATTATAAAAAATTAAAAAATTGAAATCTATACCCTTATCATTAATATTGACTTCCAATTTCATATGATAAATTATTTATATGTAGTGCAACAAAAGCCATTAGTGATAATCAATGAACAGCTTGAAAAAAGAAGTCAATTTAGTAGCACCATTTGTGATAGCTTTTCTTTATTTCTTTCAATCCTTAATAAGAAAATTCTTTTTTCCAGAGCCACTTTAGAATGTCGCTTTATTTAGTTTTCAGTAATCAAATTTCTGTTTTTATGAACTTCTGTTAATTGGACCATTAAAACAAATTAGTAACGATTGTTAATTTGTCTTATGTTTCAGTATTCGGTGTCTATTCTATTTAAATACTAAACAAAAACTTTTTAAACTAATATAGTCGTTCCATGCTTCTTGGAAGTTGTAAGAGGTGTGGCAAAACATGGGTATTATATAAATTTATAATATACTTAACTAATTATATTAATTAACTATTATATAGTACTTATATATAATTTAATTTATACACAAGTTTAATCTACCATTTAAGCAGTACTGAAATGCAGCTTAGACTCTTTGTGAAATATTTCCAGGCGGAAACTATTATGCCGCAAAATTATGAAAAACACCAATATTTTAAAATACGTAATTTGTTTAATCTCTATAATAATAGCCTAAGTCATGTGACTGTCATCAATAGTTCCGGTCTGACCGCTTCGCTTTTTATATGCCAGGTCACCATTTTTTACATTTTATATTTTTCGCGTAGTAAATTAAAACAATGCTTTGATATTGAAATTAAAAGTCATGGTTTTTGGTATTATTTATTATTTTTTTCTTTTTCTTAAAAAAGGGAAAGAAAAAGTGAAAGTCATGAATTTCAAATTAAAATTATGTATTTTAAATAAAATGAGTGAAATTATTATATTTTAGATGAATTTAATGAAATATGAAAAAATGCGATTGGAAAGACAATGTTTGATGATTTATCACTTGCACCTAGCTAGCATAAAAAGGTACTACTTAGTTATACCGTCGACCCATTTCGCCAAATTATATAAATCGCCAAACCACTCGCCAAATTATACAAATTGACATAATTTTTATTTTAAATAGCGAAAGAACAAATAAATTAGTATAACATCAATAAAAATACAAATAAAACGTCGAAATAAAAATAAGTTGATGACGTAAACACGTGTAACTTCCTTAAAAACAAGCAAATATGACATTTATGATTAACCATTATTGATATTTAATCTTATAGCTTGGCGATATATTTTTGGTCGACGGGATAACCAAGTAGTACTCATAAAAATACGGAGTTCTTGATTTAAGTACTAGAAACTTCAGATTTGGCGAAGTATTGAGAAAGTAAATTAAATTTTGGATAAAAGCAACATGGTACAATGCTTAGCACACATCTAACGGAGACCAAACTGGTCGCCAAGGGCGGCTAGTATCATTAATACTTTCTGATATAGTACAGGGTGTTCTTAAAAGAATGTCCCAGTTAAAATAGTATGTTAAAACAATAATTATTAAAATGCTTCAAGGCGCAGAGTGATATACATTGTAAAAGCAACGTTAAAAACGCCAGAATAAACAAAAAATTCGCAGACTAGTTTCGGTAGCGTTAAGCGTACCGTCCTCAGTGCAAAGAATAACGGAAACTTGCTCATTTATATAGAGGAGAAGCGGATTCAACTGAAAAGTTAATTATCCAATGGGGAATTGGCTGGTACCCAGGTTTTCCTGTTTCCCCATTGGGTAATGAACTTCTCAATTGAATCCGCTTCTCCTCTATATAAACGAGCAAGTTTTCGTTATTCTTTGCACTGAGGACGGTACGCTTAACACTACCGAAACTAGTCTGCGAATTTTTTGTTTATTCTGGCGTTTTTAACGTTGCTTTTACAAGGAGTATCTTATAAGAGTTTAATTTAGACTATTTACTACAAATCATACTTCAAATTGAAGGTAAACCAACCTAGTTTTTCTTACAAATGTTCAATAGGTGCACCTTTAGTTATACGGCACACATCCAGCCTAAATTCCAATTCTTCCCACACTTCGGTTAACAAGTCGGGAGTAGAGGTAGCAATAACCTATTTAATTTTGTGTCTAAACTCTGTGAAATTGTGAGGTAGTGGAGGAACGTAGAAACGATATTTTATAAAATCCCAAAGAAAAAACATCGCATGGCTCAAACGGCTTTTAAAACTTCAGACCAACAGTAACTCTTTACGCTCAAGAGTCGCGATTTTGCACATGTGGCAATGCAAGCGAGTAGATAACATTGCACTACTCGCTCATGTGCCTATCTAAATCTGTTTGAGTTAATCTTTATTTGTGACCTTGAACCAATACTCTGCAACGCTTAAAGTTGATACTATTCAAATTTATAACTGCGATATTCTTTTATGCACACGATGTAAAATAATTTCTGAATTATTCGCAAAGTGTTCCGAATACAGTAAAACGAGACAGTATTTTTAATTTATGTATTTAGCTAAAAGTTAGCCTATATTTCTTTCGTTATGATGATCCTGTTTTTAAATCTTTCATTTTCTCAAATGAAACATTAATTGTAGTTAAATATCCCAAATGGAAATCTAAAATAGATAAACATATTGTAAATTGAGTCCTAAACTTTTTCAATTACTTTCTCTTTAGGTTTTTTTTTCATTAGAAAAGCCTACTATTTTTTCGATCGAAAGTGATTTATTATGGAAGACAACTTCATAAAATTTTAACACGTAAAAAATTTACCAAGAATTCTAGAAAAGTCAATGCAAAGACTGCGAAGCAAATACTGAAATTTAATTACATTACTGAAATTTCAGAAAATATTCAAGTCTACGTAGATATTTAAAATTACTTTCCTAGAAAATAGTGAGGACTAATTAATTTTTAAAGCGCCTCTGGAAATTGTATATATTAAAATATGCATTAACAAAAGTTAGTTCTAAGAATGTTGTAAAAAAGCTTATTATGTAACATTCTTTGAAAATCATTCTCTTAATTATATAGAAAATATTTTAAATGATTACGGTCTTTTTTATTAAATTATTAGGTATTCTCAATAAAAAACTAAATGATAGTTAAAATTTTAAACAAAAAAAATAATCAATAAAACAATAAATAAAACAAAAAATAATAAAAAAAATGATAAAAAATTGATCAAGAAAAATAATAAGTTATCACACTGGATTTTAACAGTCGAAATACAATTGTCAATTTTCCCTTAAATGTACTATACATTGTTTTTCATAATTCCCTTCGGGGTTTCACAAGGCTGTAGCAACAAAATTATGACGAATACAAGAGAAATGAACCGAGTATTAAATATATAAATAAATTTTTACCCTGTATTACCACAGTCACCGGCAGGTGGCAGTGCGTATTACACAGAAAGTAGGCAGCAAATGAAAATGGCATTCACCGGCGATCAAAAAGCATTCTGCGTGTTAGAATTCGAAAAATTGCAATCTGTGGTGTTGGTGCACCGGGAATTTCGTACGGAATATCAAACAGAAGCACAACACTGACATTCCATCCGAGGTACAAGTTCTAAGAAACAGGATGCTTGTGTGATTTGAAAAAATGTTGTCCATCTGTAGATAGCTAAGTGATCTGCGGGAAAAGTTCTACGAGAAGCCCGTTGAAATCAACACGTGGTGGAAGCCGACAATTTGGAATTTCGCAACCAACGTTGTGACGAAATATACGCAAAAAACTACATATGAAGAATACTGAGTGCAAATGCTGCAAGCGCTGACTTCATGGTTTTGCGTTTTGCTTGGAAATATTTGTATCGAAATCCAAACCAATGAATCACTGCTGCAGAAACTGATTTTTACTGACAAAGCCACCTTTCATCTGCCCGATAACGTAAACCGCCATAGTGTACATTCAGGGCAATGAAAACACTCATGCATTACTGTAACAGGTTAGTGAATCCCCAAAGGTTTATGTGTTTTGTGCTAACACCGCCTCACATTTGTACGGGGCAGGTTTTTTTACGGAGCGAACTGTTACCGGTACCTACGCATGCTAAAACTGTGGTTAGTGTCACACTTACGGGAACATCTTGGTGAAGAAGACGGAGTTCCTCCCCATTTCCTGCTGTATGTGCGTGAGTACAGTTAATGCTAAATTGCCTCGACGTTGGATCGGACGAGATCCCTCTAATGACGTTCCTCTGCTGCCATGGCCACCACGTTCACCAGAGTTAAAACCGTGCGACGTTTTCATTTTGTGCTATGTTAAAGATCTTGTATTTGTACTATATTTGTCGAGTTGTATATCAGAACCATGTGGATGGATCACACGCGCTGCCAATACCGTGTACTCGTATCTGCCATGTTAGAGGGAGCATGTCAAGAACAGGGTTATTGATTTTATGTTTCGCGTGTCACTAATGTTTTAGACATTGAACACCTGTAAGGTCTGTTATATTTATGTATTTAGTACACGGTTCTTTTCTCTTGTATTTGTCGGAGTTTTATTCCTATAACATTTTTTAAACACCGCGGGAATTACGATTCAATATGCATTTAAGTATTTCGCGGCACTACAATACTTATTTATTTATAGTTGTATTTTCTTTTCCAAAATCTATTAAAAAATCACGTTCCATCAAAATCAATAAACTATATATTTTTTTAATTCAGAAATTGTTCATTCCTTGTTATAATGCATTCACACAGTTGCCTTTTCTAACTGGTAATCAATTTATTAGACACTATCCAGAAAGACTTTAACATCAATAAATATTTATACGAAGAAACGTATAAAAGAGAGTTGAGGTTATGATGATTTTAATCTATACTAATATTATAAAGAAGTAAAGTTAATTTGTTTGTTTGTTTTTAGGAGGTAATCTCTGGAACTTCTGACCCGATTTCAAAAGTAATTGTATCAAAATGATGGTGTTTGTCCATGTTCGAACATAAGCTATATCTTATGTCAATGCCACTACCCCAAAGGAGGTGTAGTAATAAAAAAGTTCTAAAAATGCCATTTTGGTTTTACTGAAGGGCCTAGAAACATGAAATTTGGAATGGTAGTTACTTATAACATATAAAATATATCTAAGAGCATTTTTTAAAAAATTCGAAATTTAACAGGATGAAAATGCGGGAATAAAGTTCTAAAAAACTTCCTATAGGGCGAATTCTATACAATCTCAGGAAGTACATAACCTATTTCAAAAATAATAGTGTCAAAATGATAGTGACAGCCCTTGTTTCAACGTAGGCTATATTTTATATCTATGCCACTATCCCAAAAGGGGAGCAGGAGCAACAAACTTTTTAAATATGCTACTTTTGTGTTACTAAAGGAACTAGAAACATGAAATTTGGGATGGTAGTTACTTAATAGATATAAATTATCTCTAAGAACATTTATTTAAAAAATCGAAATTTAAAATGGGTGATAATGCGCGTAAAGCGTTCTGAAAAACGTTCTTAATGGCGATTTCTACGCAATCTCAGGAAGTATCAAACCGTTTTTAAAAGTAATGAAATCAAAATGATGGTGTTAGTCCCTGTTCCAACATAGGCTATATCTTATGTCCATGCCACTACACTGTAAAAAAAAAAAAAAACTGTAAAGTTACTAAAGTTTTTCTAGGAAACTGGGATTCCAAGAAATTTTCATGTAACGGCAACAAGAAAAATTCCTGTAACAGACGCTGTTACAGGAATTTTCATTGTTGCCGTTACATGAAAAGTTCTAGGAATCCCAGTTTCCTAGAAAAACTTTAGTAACTTTACAGATTTTTTTTTACAGTGTACCCGAAAGGAGGTGCAGAAGAGATAAAAGCGTTCTAAAAATGTGGATTTTGTGTTACTGAAAAGCCTAGAAACATGATATTTGGCATGGTAGTTACATAATAGAAATAAAGGGTCTACAAGAACATTTCCTAAAAAAATCGAAATTTCAAAGGGGTGAAAATGCGTAAAAAGCGTTCTAAAAAACTTTCTAAATGGCGATTTCTACGCAATATCAGGAAGTATCAAACCGATTTCAAAAGTAATGATTGGAAATTGATGGTGACAGCCCTTGCTCTAACATAGGCTCTATTTCATGACATTGTCACTACCACCTGGGGGTTGCAGGAGCAAAAAACGTTCTAAACAAGCTTTTGAAAACTTTCTAAATTACGTTTTCTAAGAAACATTAGGAAATATCAATCCGATTTCAAAATTAATGTTGGAAAGTTAATGGTGACAGTCTCTTTTTGAACATAGGTATTTTATATTAGTACCACTACTACCAGAGAGGTTCTAGACCGTTAGAGAAGAATCTTAGAATTCGGCATTATGGTTAATTTTAAAATGTAAATGAAAGAATGGTTTCTAAAAAATTCAAAACTTCAAATGAATACTGAAATGAGTGTATGAAATGAGCATAAAAGCTTATAAAATTACAAAAATTAAAACTTTTAATCAAACTTTCTAAATTACCATTTATTTTGAATTAGTTTTAGTTCTTATTAATTAAAGTGTCATTTCTGCCTAATGCAGTGTAATAATGAAGTTTAGTCAAACTGTGGCTTAATTATTTTATTTTTGAAGTATTCCTAAAAGTATATTTTCTTCTAAAAATGTTTGACATATAAATACCACTTGGCATATTTCAACTATTACGCGAGCAAAGCCGCAGGTTTTGCTAATTTCTTAATATTTTGATATTTTTTTTATTTTGTATCCTTTAGTTTATGTGTGAATATCTCGTTATTTTGTGGTAGAAAAATACTCATCTAAATTAGATCAAAACTAACACGATTTTATATTATTTATAAACAATACATTTCAGAAAATCTATCTATATTATAAAGGACAAACATATCTGTGCGTAACGCATACGTCATTTTGCGAAGGGCAACACTTTGAAATTTGAAATAAAATTTTGGTCTTACGATCTTCTCTACTGCAAATTTTTAAACTTCTAAACATCGCACATTTTAAATTTTTACACCGTCGTATAAGGAAAAAAATGCTCTTTTAAATGCAATTTCTTTGAAAGCTGTATCTTAATTTATTTTTCAGATATTAATTTTTTTTGTAGTTTTTAATACCATTTTTCTTAATGTGGCAACAAAAGTACCCCATTTCTATTGAAAGTCATTAAAAGTAAAAAGAAAATAGTTGAAAATAGGAGATACTGTATCTTTTTGTTGCCATTTTCTCATAAAACCTGAAAAAAAAAGTTGAAATTAAAATATTGTCTATGTCAAGAATATTGTCTGTTATTCCGTGACAATGACGTCATATGCATACTTTTCTACAGACGAAGTTTAAGATTGGATTGTAAAAGTGGATTGCTTTAGTGAATGCAAATAACGTCATTTTATAAATAAGCGTGTATTTTAATTCTTAAACCTTAATTATGTTTTGCAGAAGTACGGCATTTTCACAGCCCAGCTGCTTTGAAATTCTTTACAGGTGAAAATGCTCCACTTTTGAAAATAATAATCGAAATAACACACTGATAAAACGCAATGTTTTACAAAAATTTAGAGTGTCTTTATAAGACAGAGGTGACATGAAAATAATAGCGATTACAGAAATTGACGATTCTCGCCTAGATGGATTTGCTTCGCCGAGTTAGATAAGCAAACTAATAATTCGTGGTTTAAAATAATATCATGTTCCTGAAGTCCAAAACTCTCTCGAATAATAAAATTTTAATGCTATTCTTTAGGACATTCTACTATAATTTTATCAAAATAACATCATTTGCTTAATTTATTATTTCCCAATTTTATATAATCTATATATTTAAAACACAAGTGTGGTTTTTAGTCATCAGCCCTGATCTTTCACTGAACCAATTTTACTAATATGTTTTTTTAAGCTAAAAGCTATTCATTTGCAGATGTGATCGCACTATCTGTTTTTTTTTGTTTTTTGTTTTTTTAATATACCCACTTTTATATTTTAATTTTAAAAGCATTTATGAAATTTCTTCAAAATGGTGAAAATTAGATAGCTTTCATTATTGCAGACAAGAGAAATATTGAGGTATTTTTATCTTTATTCATGCTATTTTCTAATAAAAATTCAAAATTGTTGCATAAGGTTTTGTGTCGAAAAATCCCATTAGGAGCAGAATATTATATTAGGGGTATAATAACGGAAAATGACGTACTGCTTTTGAAAACACGCATTTTTCCTCATAAATTTTCTATATTGATTTTCCTTCTGCATGTGTACTGATACTAAGTTTCAGACACAAGCGAAATGCTTATTTAAGGGAAAATGGAGTCATATTTAAAGGAAAACGATCACTTTCTTTGATAAAAACTAAACATTTTAACACAAATACGTCTAAAACTCATAAATTACGGAAATTTTTACTCTCCGGAATTGAGATTAGAATCTCAAGTAAATAGAGCGTCTGTTCACATAAAAGATGTTGCTGACAATCGAGACTTCATGTTTTGAGTTAAAATGATTTTTAAATGCTCAAACAAAATAGAATTTTTTTTTAAATGATGAATATGGATATGAGAAGTGCGTATGCAAATTTCGAGAAGGTGAAAATTGCGGTTTTTCATTCGGGAATACCGAGAATAAGAGCCTCAATTGATAACCACATCCTAATAACTGATCTTTATTATATTTTACTGATTAAGTATCTATATTATAAAAAACAAACGTATCTGTGCGTAACGCTGACGTCATTTTGCGAATGGCAACACTTCACGATCGAATTTCGGTCTTGAAATTTTCGCTACTGCAATTTTTTAATCTTCTGACCATCGTACATTTTCAATTTTCGTCGCACAGGGAAAAAAATTTACTTTCAAATACAATTTGTTTAAAAACTGTATCTTAATTGACTGATGTATTATATTTTCTAAAATAATTTTTAAGCAGGATTTTTTAAATTTCATCATATCACGTGCCCGTTTCAATACATAATAATAATAAACATTTTACACATAAAGCAAAAAACATTTTTTAGCATTTGTTTCTAACTATTTTTGCATAACGAAATTAATACTTTCTTTATAAACAAATAAAAGAATAATATTGAAAAACCCACCAATCTAACATATTTGTAATCGTATAATTTAAAATTTTAGATCACCATATAGAATTAGGATTTTTTTCAAATGGAATTTGTTTACAAAGTTCATCTCAGTTTATTGATTGTCTATGGTTTTAAAAACAATTTTAAAACATGAAATATTTTTTAATTTATCTATATCACACAGAGCTCGATTACGAAAAATTATTCCGTTTGCCCTTAAAACAAAGAGCTCATCATTTTCTTACGGCTAATTTACATTAAAAAAAACTTCTCTATGAATAAATAAATAAAATAATATAAATAAAATACTAATTTAACAGACATGTATAAACTCTGAAATTATCAGAACATAAAAGGATGCCATAAGAAGCAAAATCTTGGTCAAATAACTCTTAGCATGCGGCTAATAAGAAAATATCGCTTTTGATAAATTTCAAAAATTTATTTGATTGTATAATTCGTATTTCCCATATGAAAATTCGTTTTTAATGTAAGTTCGCAATCTAAAAAATTTATTCCATATAAAAAATTATTAGTTTTCAATTAAAATAAAAAAGTTTTCACCTATATTCTTTAACTCGGGAAGCCTGGGTACGATCCCCTAGTATTAATAAAAGAACAAGTCGCTCTGTGTGTGTGCGATGGCTAGCAAAAACTACTGTACGTAAAAGTCTGAAAATTTAGATGTGAATAGCCCAAGACAGGTCCTGATGCGTCTGAGGTTCAGATTTTTAATTTTTTTCAGGGCTGGGGCCCCTGGGCCCCTTTAATTTTTTATGCACTAAATTGTTAATACAGGGCTCATGGAAGTTTTTGGGCAAATAAATTGTTAATAAATTGCTTCCTTTTAATCCGATCTTCATATTTGGTATCCCTTTTCCACTTAGTTATTCTCATGTTTCTACATTCCAGTTACGTCCATGGGTCCCCTGGGGTACGTAGGGCCGGTACAGCGCCCCTTGGTCTTTTTATGCGCCAATCATTTTTAATCCACTATTTTTCTCATCTTCTCAGTGCATAATTTTAAAGTTGAGTCTTAGTCTCTTTTCCCAGACCAATACCCTCATATTTTTATTAGGGCCCTAGGACCCTTTTTTAAACATTTAACTCATTTTTGTGCAATTCTTTAAAATATTATTTTAACGAATAATTCATATTATTGCCTATGCTTAATTTTGACTAATTGAAGATCTAAAGCGCGCAGTACTAAGACATTTTAATACGTTTTCATGTTAGGGACCTGTTTTTAACTATCAGTTGGCCCCTTTTGGGCCACCTGTTATAGCTCACTTTAAAATGGTTCGATTCAGAAGCTTTTTTTCTAACAACTTTTTAGGTCCTCTAGCAATATATGAGCGAAAAAAAAATTCTCATTCTTCAGCTACCACCAATTTTTAATGCTAATCGCCTTCTTTTGTTGCCCTTGGGGCTGATTCCTTAAAAATGATCCGAATCGCTTGCAATTTTGTTGTAGCAACCTCCGAGTACTTTAAGAGCTACTAAAAATATCTTTATCCCAACTACATGCCAGTTATGTCCTGGCACTTGGGGCCTGGTACAGGGCCCCTTGAAGCTTTTGCAACACAAATTGTTATTAAATTACCCCCTTTTAATCCGATCTTAATTTTTGGAGCCCTTTTTCCATGTACTTGTTCTCACGTTTCTGCATTCCAATTAAGACCCAGGGGCTCCGTATAGTCCTGTAGGGGCCGATCCAGGTCCGTTGAACTTTTTGTGCGCCACGCACTTTTTATTTCCTAATTTTCTCACCTCCTTAGTGCATATTTTTAAAGTTGAGTCTTGAACTTTTCTTCTTGGTCCAACACCCTCATATTTTTATTGGGGGCCTAGGGCTTTTTTGAAGCATTTACCCAATTTTTTTGTACTTCTTTAAAATATTATTCTAACGAAAAATTCATACTCTATGCTTAGTTTTGACTAATTATATATCTAAATCGTTGAGTACTAAGACATAGTAACATGTTTCCATGTTAGGGCCCTGTTTTTAACTATCAGTTGGTCTCTGTTGTTCCTCATACTACAGCTCCTTTAAAATTTGTTCGATTCAGAAGCTTTTTTTTTCTAACAACTTCTTAGGTCCGCCAGCTACAACATGAACAAAAAAACAGACTTTAGCTATTACCAATTTTGAATATTAATCGCCTTCTTTTGCCCCTTGGTGCAGCTTTTTTAAAAATTGCTTGCAACTTTCTTTAGCCCATTTCTAGCATTCTCTGACTACTTTAAAAACTATATAAAGTATCTTTATACACAACTACATGCCACTTCAGTCACTGGCCTCTTGGTGCCCGGTACAGGGCCTCTTAAAGTTTTTGCACCATAAATTGTTAATAAATTGCCTCTCTTAATCCTATTTTCATTTTTGGAAACTTTTTCCATTTAGTTATTCTCCCGTTTATTTATTACAGTTAAAATCATCGGTCATCCAAGGGTTCCATAGGGACCGATCCGGAGCCCCTAGAACTTATTGTGCGGCATGCATTTTTCACCACCTAATTTTCTCGCATTTTCAATGCAAAATTTTAAAATTGAGTATTGCACTCTGCTCCCCGGACCAACACCTTATTTTTACTGGACCTTATATACCTGTTTTAAGCTTTTCTTCCCACTTTTTGCGCATTTCTCTAAAATTTTATTCTAATGATTAATTCGTAATCTATGCTTAATTCTGATTAATTGAAGATCTAAAGTGCTAGAACTTACTCCATTTAACAAGTTTTCATGTTACGGGCCCTGCTCTTTTCTACCAGTCGGCTCTCTTTGGACCCTTTGTTATAAGTCCCTTAAAAACGGTCCGATTCACTAGCTTTTTTTTTTTCAAAACTTTTTAAGTCCTTCTGCTACTACATGATTTTCAAAAAAATTCTCGGACTTCAGCTACCACCAGTTTTGTATATTAATCTCCTTCTTGTGCCCTTTGTTCCAGCTTCTCTAAAAGACTATACTTCTGTACTTCTCTAAAGATTCTATTGCATTTTTCTTTAACATAGTTTCAGCCTCCTCCACCTAATTTAAAACTACTAAAAAATTGTCTTATACCCAACTACATTTCAGTTAAGACCCTGGCCCCCAAGACCCGGTCTTTCATAATACGTCAGCTACCACTTTTTTCGAACATTAATCTCCTTATATAGCATGAACTTACGTTTACGCACTACAGCCGTAAATTGAAAATCGCGTTAATATAAAAGTATCTTTAGATAATGGATTTCATCAGTTTATTAAATACCGTGTTAATGTTAAAATTAATTCATGAAATTTGCAAGGGAAGAGCTCATCTTCAACCGCTTGGGGTCGCATTCTTTCCTCGGATTCTAAGGACCTAATTTCAACGGGATTTGTTTCATTCAACTTATATTACAATTCAGCTACTTCCTGTATTATGGTATTTTATCTTGGACTTCACTTACCAACATTTTCTAACATTAATAATGCAATGTATTTTTTTATCCTATGGGTTTGATTACTACGTGATTTGGCTCACTCAATTTGGTTTTGAATTGTGTCCAGTACGTGCGCAGCACTTCCGGTACGTGCTGCCTTAGGTAGCATGGACCTAGGTTAGAGGTTCGTTCGGAAATAAGTTTGTTGGAAACACACTATATCCTCGAAAGGCAATGGGTGCCTAAGAAATTAGGTTCACTTAAAAGAATTTCAAAAGATATAAAATCATACAAACTTGAGTTTTGCTTAAGGTTATTATTTAAGGACCTCTGACAACGCCAGGTGGGTCTGCTAGTTTTAAAGATGTAATCATAAAATAAGTTATGTTTAGAAATAGTATTTACGACTAAATCGAATTACGTATAATATAAAACTTAGCATTTTGTTCAGGAAAAAAAATATTCCTCAAGAATGACCAAACAAATTTGATTAAGAAAAAAATAGAAACTTATTTGAGACTACTTCATTTTTTCCCTTGTTTCGAACATCGGGAAATGTAAACAATTAAGTTAATTAAAAGAATATAAAGAAATTTCTAAGGATAACATTCCTCTTTCATGAATTTATTACAAATACATGAAAGATTTCCTTTTATAAAGCAATTACTTGTGTTTATAAATAATTCATTTACTTATATTACAAAAATACGACTACTTATCGCCTAGGTTTTGCAAACGGAAACCCCATCAACTGTTACATATTATACATTTTTCAAATGGCGCATGAAATGGCGGAATCAAGATAATGTTTTAAATGTTAGTTTATGTGGTGAATCACAATAAAGAAAAATCATTTTAGGATATTTTGATTAAAAAAAACTGTGATAAGTATTCACAGCCGAAGCGCGCCTGGGTTTATCCTGTGTTTATGAAAATAAAATCTGTGCCAAATGAAGGTCTTCGAAATTACTCAAAACTGCTTTTTATTAATGAATCAATTCACATTCAAAATTCAACATAATTTAGTGTGAATGCTTTCGGTACACTGTAACGTCATGTTTTATAAAACTTTAGAATGCTTTCCATTTCAAATGCTTATGATACAATTCGAAAAAAAAAAAACATTGAAAAGTAATAAATAGATTTCTTTTTCGTTCTTCATTCATTTTCGGTATATTACGAGGGTCATTTAGGAAGTAAGTTTACAACGGCCCGTAAAAAGAAACAAAACATAATTTTCCTGAAAGATTTTTTACAAAACATACACCAATGTTTCGGCTACTTCTTAACATAAGAACCACCGGAATTGCAACACTTGTCATAGTGTTTGATAAGTTTTTATTTTCAGTGTAATCGAAGCCTACAGCCTAGTAATGGAACCAAATTGTCATAGTTGGCGACTCACGTCTCATTACCCTTAACGATCCTCATTTTTCTCTTCGTAGTGTCACTTCAAAAATTTGGATAAAAAGATCGGCGCTGCATAAGATCATCACGAAACACCTGATGTTCCGGTACTTGCGCCCCAGGTCGTTGCCGAAGAAACGTACAAACAAAAACTAAACCAAACGCATGGGAACAGCATTGACTTTTCTTTAGTGATATCACGATGAGGACAACGAATACTTCAGCAGGATCGTGCAGGTTGATGAGACGTGTGTTAACAACTGTGACAACCTAGCTCCATTCCCTTGCGGCAGACTTCTATGACACTGAACTGCAAAACCTTTTCCCACGGTATGACAAGTATTACAATTTCGGTGATTCTTATGTTGAAAAGTACTAGCTTAAACATTGATGTATCTTTTGCAATAAATCTTTCCAGGTAATTATGTTTTAATTCTTTTTATGGGCCGTGGGAAGCTTACATTCTGGATGACCATCCTATCATTTTAAGTGTTATATTTTATTGTAATACACAAGTGTAAGGGACTACTTAGTGTGTAAAATGGAATTGCAAAAAAGTCTGTTACAGCACATTTATAGCCACACTTTCTGAGCAGCTTTTATTTTATTACAGGCATGATTCAACTTACATATTTATTTATTTAAACTCTGATATGAAGCCTTGATACAATGTATAAAATGCATATGAAATGAGTATGTAAGTTAAAGGGCGAAAAGTGAAAATTGTCAGAAAATGTAAAATGTTATACTTATCCTTTTTACAATTACATTTTAATTGTTCCTATGAAAACCAATTTTTATTTAAACTTAAGCTCAGAAGGAATGTTTATAGACATAGATCTTTAAACATGCATAAAAACTTGAAAGAAATTGAGAAAACATTAAAAATAGGCTTATTTTATAGCCGTACAGTTGAAATTCAAATCCTAAACAATTTTATTCTCATAGTTACATTAGTTAACTTAATTTAACTATAAATCTTTAAAATTATAAATTATCGAAAAAAGAGACAGTGTGTAAAATGTAAATATATCGACACTATATTAATAACAAATGTATAAACTCATAGCTGCCTTCTGTACATTGATATTTTTTTGTGTTTTTCTTACTACTTTATCCAGTTACACCCAAGTACAGATTCTGGTTTCCAAGCATAAAATTTAAACAGAGCTGAAAACAAAGAATTTCGAAAATCCCCGAAAAAGCTTATATTCCACCTGCATTCACATTCACATGTAGGAAATATAATTTCCATTGTGGTGAATTCTGGCAAATAAAGCAATAAAAGCAGGGAAAAACGAGCGTCAAATGGTGATTTGTGAGCACTTAAATATTTTTTGGCGAAAGATTAGTAATGTTTGAAACGTGTTCCTTTCCTGAAATGCGTAGATAGATATATTCGAATGCATGTTACTTTCCTTAATATGTTATTTCCTGATAGATCAAACTTGTACACGAACTGAATAAAGAAAACGAAATTGCATGGCTTTTAGTTATTAAAATGGTTTATTAATAAGAAGAAAACAGAAAATTTTAAAAATGGGATGTTAATTCTTTAAAAATATCTACAGATATTTGACTCAAAAAAGATGTATAGCACTTTTCGCATAAGTTGAATTATGTAATTTCAACATATACAATTTTTCAATGAACAATTCATTAAAGAATTCTTATTTATTTTGTTATTTACAATTGAGATATTTCTAGCCAAAACGTTTTGAAAGCGCACAATTATATATTTATATATATATATATGTAGAAGTTATTGTATGTAAAATGTTAATATATAGATGATTTGAATAAGTAAACGTTTGAATCACAACATATACACTTTAATATAATTCTATAAGGGTAACTTTACATCACTTCGTTGACACTTTTCTAAATACAGCACCTTTCTCACTTAAAATTTACAACATATTTCTTACGAATAATTTGATTAGGCTTAACAATACCTTCCTTGGTATCTCATAAACCGATGCTTCTTGTGCAACATTATTTTATAGACTAACTCTTTTCTAATTTTTGAATATGTCCAAACCTTGATCTCGTGATCGTGAATTTTCATTACTCGTGCTTTCAAATTATGGATAATAAAAATACCAGAGCATCAGTTAATTTGTTGATCATGCGCCTCATAAAGAAAATAAAGTATGTTTAAATTCAAATCCTACAAATCGATCGTCCTGACATGATGGCGTCCCGACATCATCATCTTGGCTTATTATTTTTCTTTCACATAAAATTTTGATTATTGGTTCAATACACATACACGTATACTTAATCTATACGACTCGTCCAGGAGTTTAACCCATAGACCACGGCTTCATGTATTCGGCCCCGGTTGTTGACGTCTTCCCTGGACCTTCATGATCTCCTACTTTCTTTACTTCATACCGATCATGATTCTTGGCTGCAGTTATCTCATATGGCCCCAAATATTTTTCTTTAAGTTCGATAGTATTGCCAAATTGCGTCCTCTTTATGGCGACGATATCTCCTATTTTGTATTTTCGTGGCTGTATTATTTTCTTATCAAACTGCACCTTGTTTTCTTCTTGTATTTTGAGTATATTTTTCTTTGCTTCTTCTCTTATGGCTTCGCATTCTTCCATCATACATTCGGTAAATTCTTCTTCCAAAATTTTCTTGTTGTTCTGCATGTCACTTTCCTTCATTTTAACTCCTGTCATTAATTCAAAAGGACTATATTTGGTCCTTCGTGTTATTGTGCTATTGATAATTCTTTGTAATTTTGGTACATACTTATACCACTCGGATTCATCATTGTATGCTTCAGGTTGAACTAAAATTTCGCCTGTAGATCTTTTTGCGTTATTACTTTCCTTTTCTTTAACATTTTTTGTATTATTTTCAATAGGAGTATCTGTTATTTTTTGATCAGAATTGTTTTGGGAGTTTTTCTTTCTAACCATTTTTCTTTTAGGTGTTTTTCTACTCTTTTTGTGTTTATTTTCTGTTTCCTTCTCAGAGTCTTTATGTTCGGACCTCTTCTGTCTAGTGATGATGAATTTCTTATAGGTTTCTTTTTCCTTACTTGGGATCACCGGAGCCGTAAAATCTGAGGTGCTCCATTTGATAATGTCATTATCTAAATACTGTCGTACTTGTTTATTGATGATTTCCTGCTCAACTAAAGAGAATCTTTTTGGACGTTCGAAGATAGGTTTTTTATCTTCCGTTAGTATTTTCATGTTTAATCCATTATCTTTAGTTTTGCTCGTTTTGCAGGATTTTATTAATCCTCGTATTTCTTCTCTATTAACTAAATTTGTAATACGAGTTAAATACATTCCGCCATTTTCGCAGTCGATATTAACCGTATCTTCGTAACCTCGATTATCGTTGGTTATATTTGGTGTGGCTACTTCATCTGCTTTGGAAGGGACTTTATTAATTTTAATGTAACCTACTCGTACTTTATTATCGTTTATTATTCTAACAACATCTTCCTCTACTTTTAACGTCAGGCCTTGAATTGCTTTTCTACCTATTATTAAATCAAACTTAGTTTCTTGTACCACGTAAAATTTATCATGTATTTCCATACCATCTACATAAATTTTATGCAAGAAAAAACCCCTTGTCTTAATCTCTTCTCCACCTAAGCCCGATATAGTTATATTGTCTCTGTTTAACTTTGGCGCGTTTATTGCAGTATGATATCTTGACTTGGCAATTGAAATATCACTCCCTGTATCAATTATTATGTTTGTTTTTATTCCTTGAATATCAAGAATTCTCCATTTCTTACCATTTAACGTGCCCATATAACTATTTTTCTTTGCGTGTTTTGGCTCCAATCTTGGTATTTCGTTTCTCGCCAATTTTGATTACGTTGCGGGTTATAATTTGAATAATTTTGTTGTGTTTTACTTCTCATGGTACAATTCTTACTCACGGGATCAGGTCTGCCACAATTATAACATATTATATGTGCCTCGTTTCTTCCATGGTTCACATTGTGCCTATTGTCAACTTGGCGCCTTTTCGAATTGGCGTAGTCAGCCACTCTCGATCGTTTATCCTGAAAACTCCCACTTGTATTCCTTATAGCTTGTTCATTGCAAACCCTTAGTGCCGTTTCGTAAATATCTAATTTGTTAACTAAGCGTCTATCTTTTTTATTACTAACAATTCCCCTGCAAAATGTGTCTTTGTTTCCGCAGGTAAATTATGCCTAGTTTGATTAACTACAATTAATTCCGATAATTCCTCAAAGCAATCTATTTCAGGGTCGTCGGTCCATTGTTTGAAATATACCTTGATCTCATAAGCGAAATCGCGCCAATTTGCCGATGGCTCATTTTTGAGGGAGAAAAATTTCAGACTAAACTCTTCTGGCGATAGTTTGTACCGTTTTATAAGAATACTTTTTTGTGTAATCATAATCATGCATTTCAGGTTCACTCTCCCTGGTTATTATATTAATCATCTAACGGCATTAGGTTAATTAAATAGGTGACCCACTCTTTTTTATCAATGCCCGTTTGCGCCATTTGCCTTTCATACATAGCCAAGTATAAACTAATATCATTCGTACTATCATATTTTGTTAATAATCTAAGCAATTCATATTGCTTACCTGGATTTGTCCTTGTGTTCACATCGATGTGTTGTCTTGAATTTTCTTGCAGCTGCATTTTCTTAATTTCAAATTCTCTTTCGCGATCTTTTTCTTCCAATTCTATTTTCCATTTTCTTTCTTCCATCTCCATTTTCAGTTTATTTTCTTCGATCTCTGCTCGTAATTTCTTTTCTTCAAGTTCCGATTCCACTTGTGCTTTTCTAGCTGCCACAATTACTTCTAGGCGTCCTTTATAAAATCTTCATCGTAATCTTCCCAGTTTTTAATTAGCATTATTAGGACATGGATTGTCGGTTTTTCTGGTGGTTGAATTCCGCATTCCTCGAAGAGATCTATTAGATCAATTCTTTTAGCTTTATTTAAGGATACCATGTTTTTCAAAGTTGTACTTGGATAAATATAATTACGGTTTTTACACACTTGCCTTGTTCATTCACAATCCATTTTTTGACACTGGCGATTGACAACAATTTCTCTTAGATTAATATCTATTCCACTAATAGTTGCTTAATATCCCGGCATCGAGCCCCCAAATTTGTAGAAGTTATTGTATGTAAAATGTTAATATATAGATGATTTGAATAAGTAAACGTTTGAATCACAACACATACACTTTAATATAATTCTATAAGTGTAACTTTACTTCGTCGTAACTCTTCGTTGATACTTTTCTAAATACTTTTCTAAATACACCTTTCTCACTTAAAACTTACAACATATTTCTTACGAATAATTTGATTAGGCTTAACAATACCTTCCTTGGCAACTCATAAACCGATGCTTCTTGTACAACATTATTTTATAGACTGACTCTTTTCTAATTTTTGAATATGTCCAAACCTAGCATCAGTTAATTTGTTGATCATGCACCTCATAAAGAAAATAAAGTATGTTTAAATTCAAATCCTACATATATATGAAATTAATGCAATTATTTTTTGATGCAATATATGTATGTACAGGGTGGTCATAAAAAATATTTGCCAATATATGGACCTCTAGCGGCCGGTCCGTTCAACCAATGAAGATCCGATTTCATATATAGTTATTCAGAGGTATAAGGTCGGAATTCTGTGAACGGCAACAAAATGGCTATCACAATTACGGTTATAACTAAAGACACTGGAAATTTTTGAATAGCAATGCCCATTTCATCCGTTAGCATAATGCTCAGTGCATGCGAAAGCACTAAAGATTATTGGAACGTACATGTATTACAAAAAACGGCCGCGATATCCATGCAAAAAAACAGCTCTGCGAACGGCCAAAAAAAAAAAAACTCGGAGGAAATTTGCGTGTGACAGAGGCAAGACACCAATCACAGAACGCCGTCATCAGCTATTCATTGTTGAAAACGCTTAAAAAGCAGAGTAAGAATGTTGGATCTTCAGTCGGGATCTCACACCTGCCGAAGAAAGGATTATGCCAGCGAAAGTTCGTGATGAATTGGTAAAACTCGATTATCAAAATTGGTTTAATGGCGTGGAATCCTTGAGTGTTTACCGCGAAAACATCAAAGAATACGTGTTTCATTTACACCACATGGTCTGCATGATTTAGTAAAGAAATTCGAAGAAATTGGCTGTGCCTGTTACAGACCGCGATCGGGACGGCCAACTATTCCTGAGGACATTGTTATTAAAGTAAATTTCGTAGTGACTTCAGGACACATGCAAACTGCAAGAGGTCCAGTTTTGTGTATTGGATATACCGAAAACAGCGGTCCTAAAGCTACTGCGCTCTGCAATCCGCATGTTTGCATACCGGTAACAACGCGTCCAGATATTGGACGCAAGGAACCATCAACAATGTATGGACTTAGCAAATGAATTACTTATCGGATGTGATGGCGATAACGACTGGCTTCTTCAGATATTATGGGCGGACGAGGAATATTTAAACTTAATTGGCAACGTCAACACCAAAAAATTGTGTGCTCTGGGCCGTACGCTGTGGCACCAGTACCTTTATACAACGCCAAAGTTACTGTGTGGTGCGGCATTGCAGGCACTATTGTTCCCAGCTAATACTACTTTGAGGAAGCGACACCAACGGGTTTTGTAACGTGCTCTGTGATACGCTCTCTCGATACAGCCATATTGCAAAATTACGCCATACCAGAATTTGCTGTCTCGAAATGCACTGAATGACTCGATCGTGTTTTTTCCCCTTTGCAGAAATTTTCTTATGCGTGCATAATGCGTCAGGCTTTCGTGATACACGTATCGTACTAACGGCTTTTAGTGTTTTCGCATGCACTGACCATTTTGCGATGGGGAAGAAATGGGCTTTGACATTCGAAAATTTTCAGTTTCTGTAACCGTAATCGTGGGCACCACTTTAATGTCGTTCACAAAATCCCAAGCTCAAACCTCTAAATAATTATATCTGAAATCTCATCTCGATCGGTTGAACAGACCTGCCGCTAGAGGTTCATATATCAGTAAAGTTTTTTTATGACCACCTTGTATATACTATACATACTGGCAGATATTTTAATACAAAGAGAGATTTAGATAGAGAAACACATAGAGAGAGTAGAGGGAGATAAAGACTGATTTCAATTTAAAACCCACTAAAAACCAAAAATATAATTTCATTTTTTGCGCAATATAATGATAATGATGCATACAATATATCAGCATATTAAAGAACTTCGTAAACGCATTTTCGATATTTCACACCAAGCAGGAGACCTCTTTTTATGCTCATAAATTTATGCATTTATTTTTTATAAATGACTGTATACTAGGGTGGGCCGAAAAAATCTTTTTTTCGATTTTCCATGATGTGTAGTGCGAAAAGGTTGCCACTGGTGGCATTAAGTTCGCACAAGAAATTTGAGATATTTTGGACAATTCCTTCATTTGTCGCAAATGGCTTGAAGTTTTGCTCAAATGCTGATTTTTGAACATTTTTAGTAAAAAATTAAAAAATGTTAAATAACATTTATTTTATCTGAATTTACCTCAAATGTCATGTTTAGTGTACGAAATGTTTAAATAAGCTTTAATTATGTATTATTTAATAATTATGTGTATTTTGAATTAGGCGATTTTTATAGCCTTTTCGCGTATGAGTGAGCAAAAATTATAAGTATTGTTTGGTACGATCGTCGGTTTCTCTTTTTTGTCTTTATTGTGTTTCTCGCTCTTCTTTCTGTTTTTCGATGCGTTCAGAATTGCATATTTGGTTGACGGACCACAGCACGTCTTGACAGCAATTCTGGAAGGAGAGGAGAATGTGGAGCTGACACCAATTAGAACGCAAACACTCATCATGAGGATGAGGGAGAAAATAGGAGATGGGAGAAACTGCGGGATGGGATATTAATTATTTATCTGCTCTGAAATACAGATATTCTCAGAAAATTCAAAGAGTGGGAACTTTGAAGCAGGCAGTTACTGTGAATCAAAATTTGAACCAGGGCTTCAAAAGAAGACACTCCCAAATGCATATCCCTTTCTCACACAGTGTTAGCCGTGTTTAGAAGTGGTTTATTAGATAGGAAAATTGCGTTAAGAGCTTCATCCGTGCTTCAAGATGCAGGAATTGTGAGAAGCAGAGGCGAAGAATATCGTCATCGATAAAGACAAGTTTAGGTGACAGAAAAAGAAACTTTGAAAGAAGATACAGGAGGAAGAATATCTTAGAGGATGAAAAATTACAAAAATATTCTTTTATTTTAGAAAAGGTAAAAAGATTTTCATAGAAAAAAGGGACAAGCGGACAGTTCATGTCGGTGTCGGAGTGGAATTTCGTTCGTACGAACAATACATATCAAATCTTGCAGTTCTCTCCTTAGTTTTCTCCAAAGCAGGCTTTATTCTGGTTTAGAAAATTATATAATGACTAGGGGGCTCTGCCCCCTGCAAGCTACGCTCGCCAACCCTCGTTGAGACACCGCAGAATCTGAAAATATAAAAATCTAATGGGTTTTAAAAATATTAGAGAAGATTAAATTATACTGAAAAAGCTGTGCAGATCTCCCTGTAAACGGATTTCCATTCAATTCCCTTTGATTGCAAAAATTTAACGGAGAATCAGTTGCTGTTAAGGCATCGAATGGTTGTTTTCGTTTTTGATTAAAGAGGATGAGTTAAACATTTGAAAAGAAGCTAAAATAAAATGAATTAAGGATTCAGAGTCTTTGTCAACCGATATTTTAAAACAATCTCTATGACAATAGCCTAAATCATGTGACTATCATCAACAGTTCCGGGCGGAACACTTTGCTTTTTATCCTCTAGGTGCCATTTTGATAGTTTAATGTTATCCAGGCACAGGTGATAAGTCGCCAAATATTATTCTATCCCCATCATTTCATCTATATTATAATAGTTCAAGTCATCAAATGCCATAAACAAATACGATCTGATCCCTTCGCCTTTCATATGAAAGTTTGGAACAAATGTCATATACGCCCCCATATTGGCGCGATTTTTTTTCCAACGCCAATTTGGGGAACGCATCAACAGCATAAACAACAACATCCGGCTTACCATATAAAGCAAAATAACAATACTTTGACGCCAGTTAAGTACCCGTTGCGTATATGACATTGGCGTCAGAAAAAAATCGCGTCAATATGGGGCCGTATATGCATCTGTGCCGAAAGAAAAAAAAGCCGGGTGCAAATCTCGGCAATATCTTTTTTTTTTCAACTCGCCAGTTAGCATTTTGTTTTATTGTTCGAGTGGTAAATTAAAACATTGATTGATTGAAATTAAATGTCATGGTTTGTTACATAATTTAATATTTCGCCAGATGTCATATACCATGTTTTGCATGATTTTTTTTTTTTTTTTTTTTACGAATATTTGGCGAAAGCCTCGTTTTCGAATACCAGTTACATATGTATTTATTGGTACTACTTAGTTATCCCGTCGACAAAAAATCTATCGCGAACTATAAGATTAAATGTCAATAATGCTTGATCGTAAATGTCACATTCACTTGACTTTTAGCAAGTTACACGTGTTTACGTCATCAAGTGATTTTTATTTTGACGTTTTATTTTTATATTTATTAATGTTATACTAATTTATTTGTTCTTTCGTTATTTAAAATAAAAATTTTGTCAATCTGTACAATTTGGCGAGTGGTTTGGCGATTTATATAATTTGCAAAATTGGGTGGCGGAATAACTACAACATTGTACCGTATTTTTTAATTATTTTCCATTATTTTCAAAAGGAAATAGCAAAAAAATAATTAATTACTATAGAACAAAGTAATTTATAACCTTTTTTGTAAATAAAAAGAAAATAAATTCAAATAAACATTTATTAATAAATAAGCAACAATAGTCGGGTTACCATGTCAGGCAAAATAACGCCATTTTGGCGCCAATTAGGTACCCAGGTGCGTATATGACATCTGTGTCTAATATGTTTCTTTTCGTTTTGTTTAAAAAATTTAAAAAGAAGTGAAAGCCATCAATTTAAGTGTTTCATTTTTAAATGAAAGTTTTGTATTTAATAAAATGATAACGAAATGCAAAAAAAAGCATTGTTCTTAGCATAGATTTAAAGGAGGCCCAACTGTTGCCAAATTAATTTAAAATAGTAACCTTTTCTGAATTATGAAAAAAAAAAAATCTGTCATGATTAAAATTTGAGTTGCCATCATTAGAAAAAATGTATTTAAAATTAGAAAAAAATTAATATTTCGAAAATTAATTCGAATTTAAAAATTCTAATACCAGTTTCGAGATCTGTGGATCACCACGGATTTTTGGTGTTAATTTCATCGCAAAGTATTCTATATTTTAGGAGAAATCGCCTTGAAACAAAATCAGTTGTTTAATCGGTCGATTCAAAGAATCGATACATTTCAGGCGTTTCATATATTCGTTTCATAAATTCGTTTCATTAGGATTTTATATATACTAGGGGATCGTACCCGGGCTTCCCGGGTTAAAGAATATAGGCGAAAACATTTTTTTTTTAATTGAAAACTAATAAATTTTTTACATGCAATAAATTTTTTGAATGCCCACTTACATTAGAAAAGCATTTTTCATATGGAAAATACGAATTATACGTCATTTTCCGTTATTAAGCCCCTAATATAATATTCTGCTCCTAATGGGATTTTGCGCCACTAAACCCTATAGAGCAATTTTTATCAACAATTTTGAATTTTTATCAGAAAATAGCATGAATAAAGTTAAAAATACCTTATTATTTCTCTCTTGTCTGCAGTAATGAAAACTAATTTTCATCATTTTGAAGAAATTTCATAAAATGCATTTAAAATTAAAATATAAAAGTGCGAATATAAAAAAAAACAGATAGTGCGGTCACATCTGCAAAGGAAGAGCTTTCAGTTAAAAAAAATATTAGTAAAATCAGGGATCAGAAAGATCAGAAAGATCAGGGCAGATGACTAAAAAACACACTTGTGTTTTAAATATATAGATTATATAAAATTCGGAAAAATTAAATTGAGCAAATTATGTTATTTTCATAAAATTATATTAGAATGCCCTAAAGAATAGCATTAAAATTAATTATTCTAGAGAATTTTCGACAAAAAATTCAGGAACACGATATTATTTTAAACCACGAATTATTTGTTTGCTTCTCTAACTCGGCGAAGCAAATCCATCCAGGCGAGAGTCACCATTTTCTGTAATATAAATCGCTATTATTTGCATGTCACGTCCCTTTTATAAAGGCACTCTAAATTTTTGTAAAACATTGCGTTTTATCAGCGTATGATTTCGATTACATTATTTTTAAAAGTGAAGCATTTTCACCTGTGAAGAATTTCAAAGTAGCTGCACTGTGAAAATGACGCACTTCTACAAAACATAATTCAGGTTTAAGAATTAAAATACACGCACGCTTTTTTTTTTTATAAAATGTCGTCATTTGCCTCCGCTAAAGCAATGCATTTTTACAATCCAGTCTGAAACTTATGACATCATTATCAAGGAATAACAGACAATATTCTTGACATAGCCCATATTTTATTTTCAACTTTTTTTTCAGGTTTTATGAGAAAATGGCAACAAAAAGATACAGTATCTCCTATTTTTGACTATTTTCCGTTTACTTTCAATGACTTTCAATAGAAATGAGGTACTTTTGTTGCCACGATAAGAAAAATGGTACTAAAAACTACAAAAAAAATTAATATCTCAAAAATAATTTGAGATACAGCTTTCAAACAAAATGCATTTAAAAGAACATTTTTTTCCTCATACGACGGTGTAAAAATTTTAAATGTGCGATGTTTAAAAGTTTAAAAATTTGTAGTAGAAAGAATTGCAAAACCAAAATTTTATTTCAAATTTCAAAGTGTTGCCATTCGCAAAATGACGTATGCGTTACGCACAGATATGTTTGTCCTTTATAATATAGATAGGGTAGATTTCTATTTCTCCGCAGTGATCAGAAGGAGGAGTTAAGTGACCCAAATATTTCGAGCCACGTTCAGACAACATGGTGATACCTGTTTCATCTTTCTCTCGACGGTACCGCTTGTCTTGCTATGAAAATAATTTTATTTTTTCTACTATACAAAAATATGCTTGTAATTTTTACTCCTCCAAGATCTTTCTCCTGTTTCGAAGTTTCTTTTTCGGTTTCCTAACCTTTTCTTTATCGATAACGATATACTTGTTCCTTGTTGTCACGATTCGTGCATCCTGAAGCACATATGAAGCTCTTAACACAATTTATCTATGTGATACACCAGTCCTAAATGCGGAGAAAGCTGTGTGAGTAAGGAATATGCGTTTGGGAGTGTCTACTTTAGAAGGACCTGGTTCAAAATCAGATTCAGACGGACTGCCTATTTCAAAGTTGACACTATTTGAATCTTCTTACAATATCTGTATTTTAGAGCAGAACAATAATTAACATCCAATCTCCCAGTTTCTCCCATCTCATATTTACTCCTTCATCCTCCTGATGACTGATTGCGTTTTCATTGGTTTCAGCTCCACATTTTCCTCTCCTTCCAGAATTGCTCTCAAGACATGCTGTGGTCCGTCATCCAAATATGAGGCTCTGAATGCGTCGAAGACCAGAAGGAAGAACGAAGAACATAATAAAGACAAAAGAGAAAAACCGACGAACGAACCAAACAATACTTACAATTTTTACTCACTTATTTCACAACCTTTACTCACTTAAAGGCTATAAAAATCGTCTAATTCAAAATACACATAACTGTTAAATAATACATAATCCGAGTTTATTTAGATATTTCGTACACTAAACATAACATTTCAAGTAAATTCAGTTAAAATAAATTTAATTTAATGTTTCAAAAAGTTTTACTAAAAAAGTTCAAAAATCAGCATTTGAGAAAAACTTCAAGCCATTTGCGGCAAATGAAGGATATGTCCAAAAAATCTCAATTTTTTGTGTAAACTTAGTGTCACCACTGGAAACTTTTCCGCGCTACCCATCATCGAAAATCGAAAAAAAACAAATTTTGGCCCACCCTACTGTACACTTAATGGCAATGGCAGGCGTATAGATATAGAAAATATCAGCGAGTTATGGAGCTCATATAAAATCAGACGTAATTATACGTTTCAGGTTCATAAGAAAAAGAAGGTGAAGGATTGTTAAAGATAAAAATCTGTTTTAAAAACATGTTCCTTTAAATGAAAATTCATTACATTTCCATGGAAGCATGTTATCCAATCGTCGCACTTTATACATTTTGATATTAAGCCTGAGTAAAAACTCCGGCAATCGTAAATGTATCTTACATAAAAATTTCTTCAAGGTTTCGGATTCAAAAGTGAACATAATTGTTTAATAAATAGAAAAAAATATTCGTTGCTATAAGAAAATTAAACCTATCCTGCTCTTGCATATTTATTGTTTTAATACCGTTTCTTCTAATAGACATCCGGCTATTAAACATTTTATTTGCATATATAACAGCTAAACCGAAAATTCGCGCAGTTTCCGAACAGACCAACATTTTTACGCGATGTTCGAGAAGCCTACCGAGATTGGATGTACATATACAGTGCATATGCTATTTTGGATAGCTATTTCCCGAAGTGATGGGAAATTCCTGAAAAAAAGTTCGATGTTTTGATGCAAAACATTCATGTCGGTTTTACTAACCATACATAGACATGCAAGATACGTTATTTACGGCAAAATCTGTAATGGCAAATGTACTATCGTCACTATAGAAAAGGGGGAAGAATTAACAAGCCTCCGAAATTTACCCATGTAGGTGAAATAGGTCTATGATGTATGTTTTGAATATCTATGCTTTGCTAAATGAAGCAAAGGCGGAGGATATTGTATTTATGCTCGATTTATTTTGCTGCTTGCTGTTGATTTTTTATCATACTTGTATATCGTTCACCTTTAATTTACAAAATGATAACTATAATAATAATATTAAAGAAAACCCCCAGAAAAGGCCTTTGAAAACGTAAATATGTACGTTTTTAAGATTAAATTGTAAAAAATCAAATTCAGATATTGTATTAATTTATTCACATCGAATAATATCTTATCAAGTGCAATATCGGTATTATTTTTATTTTGAACTGTTAGATTTATATAATTCTAAAAACTTGTACAAAGGAAATTTTCCCCATCTGTAATTTTATCAATACTTCTTATACGTTAATATTAAAAATATTATTGAACTGATTGCTTGTTATTTACATTAAAATCAATCTTTTTATATTATCTGTAAGAGAGTGAAAATGCATAAATTTTAAAAGATTATTGCAACGATTATTTAATGCATTAAAATTCATAAATTAATTATTCATCGGCGATAAAAATTTTCCTACCAAATGGGAATATTTATGAAATTTTCTGGGACTTGTAGAGTGCAATATTTCGTACATTTTTATATTACACCATTGCTTTATGTAGCTTTAGGTCCAATTATATCATATTTACTTGATATATAATATTCTAGACGAAATTTGTAGCTTGTTTTTCATTGCACATAAATTGTTCATTCATCATGTTCGAAAAATATATATATCCGTGCATGAACATAGAATATATATTATATATATAGAATAAAATATCTATTCTATGTTCATGTATCAGTGTAAGATTCTGTTGAAAACGTAAAAATGCAACATTAAAAAAAGAAAGATCACAAAAGGTAGACGTTCAATAACAAAAATATTACAAGGATTGGAAGATTCCTCCCCATTGTCACAAAAAGTGCAGCGATCGGCATTACCATCACGCTCTATGGAAGTGTCCTATCTTGTATCTTTATCTGTGGTACTAACGTGCAAAAGGTAGCATGGAAAGTTTCTCACTGGGATAGTAATTGCCTTCATCTCGAGAACTCACTGTCTCTGTGACTTTTCATATTCTGGCATAACAGTACATGATAAATTGCGTATTCTTCGCAGTTGTAAAGCATTCAGTATGACTATTCTATAGTTCATTCGTTGTTTTAAAACAAACTAAAGGAAGGGTTTGTGCTTTAAAAAATCCTTATTAAAAGAATTCATTTACTCCAACACTTTAGCTTGCTTACCCTGGAACAAAGATACTAGATAAGAAAATTAATGAAAAAGTTTTTCTTTATACATAGTGTATAGCTTTTGTAGAACTTCCTTGAAGCACTATACCCAGAGTAAAGTTAAATTTTGTAGTACTGTTAAACATTTTCTTATAATTTTTGTAAAACCTTTTGATGCATAATTCCCTTCAGAAAAGTTAGATATAACGTACGTGCCCATATACCAGATTTTGATAGAAGAATATTGATCTAAATAACGTTTTAGCTCATGGAACGAGTGTGGAGGGCTCTAGGAACAGATCATGGTACTCTAAAATTTCTTTATGAAGTCAGCTTTTCATTTTCAGAGAAATATTAGTGATATTGGAATTTGTGGGCAACGATGAAAATTCATTAGGGGAGACCGGGGCTAGTTGGCTACAGGGGTAAATAGGCGCAGTCCTCATAAATCACCTGTTTGTGCATAGATTGCGCAACTAGTCACAGAGTACCTTTCTTCTTGCTTTTTACAATCCTCATTGCAGTTTTGCAGCGTTACCTACGTGCAGTAGACATTTATTACGATTTTTCTGTTTTTTGCACTCATAAGTAATTTTTTGTTGCTTCATACTTTTTCTAATTTCTAATACTTATCTTAATAATTGTGATTTAATTTGTGCAGTTTTCTTAGTGTATGATTAATTGTACCTACCCCATATGTGATTTTTTTTTGGATTATTTATGCCTAGATGGTTAAGTGTCCCTTTTGTGAAGAAATTTATTATGGGGCTAGTAGGCGCATTGAACACGGTGCAAGTTGGCTCGGTGTCTGGTGTGTGCTGGTAGCTTAAGAAACAGCAAACAACGAGAAAAGGGGCTGCAATGCCAGATTTTGGGCACAAGATGATTGCCCAAATGGAGCGCGTTTGAATGGTTGGTGGATGACTATTATCACAAAAGGCTATTTGATTTCTGAAAGTTTAGTTGCAACTATAAGAATAATTTCCTAGATTGCCTCTATAACGGAGTTAGACATATATGTTCTGCTTTAAACTGTGGTTAGAAGTGGATGTGATTGGTTAAAACTTTCAGATTTTACTGTCTTGAGTGTTATAGTACCTTTTAAAGTTAATAATGAAAACATAAGGTATGATGCATTGTGGGTTCGACTTGGCTGTCGGATGGTATTGTCCGACACCTATTATAACTTTTATTTAATGATAAATTTTAATTGATTTTGGATACTTATCTTACGTTGTGTTATGGATATTTATGGATGTCGGATAGCACTATCAGGTACGGGGTTGTAGAGCCTATTTTGTAGCATGAATGTCTTAACGTTTATTTAAACGTTTTATCGGTTGAATGTTTCAAGCATCACTGTAGCGCATTTAAGTAATACTTTTACACCAGTTATTTCTATAAACCTTTTATACTCCATCAGTATTATCACCGTTGCGCACTTAGTAGCCATTATTATTACAGATTTTTTTTTTCATTCTAATTGTTTCCACAATTTAAATATTTTGATATTTTTATCCCTAGTGGAGCATTGTGGGTATCTCCTTTGATTGCTAAGTTTTTATCCCTTTGTGAGCCAATTTACTTCCCTGCACCAGTTTTTTTTTTTTTTTTTCTTCAATTGCATTTCTCCCCCTTAATCTCGTGTTTAGGCTCTCGCCTTCCCTATTCGGACTATTTTGGGTACAGGGTTTCTTTTGGCAAGCCCCATTTTATTCTATCTTTATCAGGGGGGACGATGGAGGAGGAGGGGGGAGGCTTTCACAAAAAGTTTTTCCATTTCCATAGTGTGAGATGTCATTTTAAAGGTCTCGGCCTGTGCTTCTCAATTCCGGTATCCTTTTTTATCTAGCTTCTTCTTTTGGCCTGTAGGTGGCTCGTTTCAATTTTTTTTTTTCATATTTTATAGTATAATTCTTTAAGGTTACTTGAATTATATCCGCTTGATGGGCTTGACAGAGGCTGCTCAATTACATCATCATCTATTGCAATGCTACCTTTTATAAGCAATAGAGGGCGCTATCTTCCTAAATTTTGATTTCTCTTACTAAGTATCCCTTGTCACATATCTTTTTAAAGGTCTGGGAATAATCTCTGCATTTTTAGAAGTAACTCTCACTTTCATTCTCTTTTTAGCCACTAGGGGCGTCCCCAGGCCAATTCCACTTCTCCTTTGACTATTACAATATGGGTATTTACTATTACTGGTTATATATATGTATGTGAGGAATAAAGGGAGGAAGGGGAAAAAAAAAAAAAAAAAAAAAAAAAAAGGAAGGAAAAAGAAAAGAGAAAAAGAAAAAGAGAAGGAAGGAGGGGAAAAAAAGGAAAAGGGGGAAGAAAAAAATATATATATATAAAAGAAAAAGGGAAAGAAGGGAAAGGGAAAGAAAAGAAAAAAAATAGAGAAGTAGATAGATGATTGAATGTGAATAGGGGGAGGAAAGAGAAGGAAAAAAAAAAGGGAAAAAGAAAGAGAGAGAAGGGATGGAGGAAATGAAAAAAAAGGGGAAGGGGGGAGGAAAAAAAGAAAAAAAGGGAAGAATAGGGAAAAAGGGAAAAATTTGAAAAAAAAAGGGAAAGGGAAAAAAAAAGAAAAAAAAAGAGAGAGGGGGATATAGGGAATTATAACCTATTCAATTATGTACATCATTCATACTTTTCTGATTAATTTAGATGTCCAGTTCCTCCCAGCTCCTCTCCCTCTTTTCGTGCCGCGCTCCCACAACAGTCTCTTATAGCGTTTTTAGCTCAAGTGCGGCCAGGACTTCAATTTACGGTGGAGTATCTCATATTTGTTATAACATGCTATAAAGTTTCAAGTTCTTGTCCACCAACTAAAGCTCTAACTGCAGTTCTGGTCGCTGCTCATTAATTATATAATTGCATAACAACTATTATTTTATTTGGGTTGGGGGGGTTGGGGAACCATTCTGTATGGCGCGCATTTTTTTTTTCTACCAGCCATTCATTTTCTGCCTATGGGAGATGGATCGGTACTCTAAGTGTATCATTTTGTATTTAGTGAATAAAAGTTTTGTGTATGTGCTCCAAACTATTTTTTAATTATCTGGTATACATGTGTAGATATTATAATCTACTAGTTTAATATTTATATATATTTATATCTTCATTCTACATGTACATGAGCTTCAATAAGCACAGGAAACTATCCTCTTTTTCCCCCCTTCTTCATTTGGCAAATAATAGACTATCAATATCAATTACTTATATTATTTTATTTATTTTAATATTCAAAATTGTCCTTCAGCAAAAGTATCACCTTCTTTTCACTAAGTCATTTACGATAGTTAAGGCTATTGGTTTTTACTTTTTCCTATCTATATTCCTTTCTTTCTACGATATACGGTGGGGACCTAGTGATACCTCAATCTATCGTTTACTTACAATAATCTATTATACAGAACGATCCGTTAAAATAATATCAACTATCTTTATTACTTGGGCGATATGTTTTAACATAATATAAAATGAATGACTCTATGTTATGATACAAGTTTACATATTTTGAATTGTTCTATTGTGGTGACTTAACGAACTCAAAATAATATATAGTCACAAGTATGCTCTAGTAACCGGCCTGGACATGGAAGAAAATGATAAGTATTTGAATAACTCTTCCAAAACAGAAACTTTGTTTGAAATTAAAAGTTCACTAAAAAAATCATCAAAACCGAGATCGAATTCGACACCGGACAAACTTCCACTATTAAATCAGGAGACAAAGTGGTCAAATAAATCCACTCTAAAGCGTACACGACAAAACTCCAGTCAATCTTCACAAGCGCTAAAGTCAACCCCAACAAGTAAAAATGTAATGAAGTTTAACCTAGAAGTAGCGAAGACACTTTCAATAACAGAGCTGCTTGAAATTCACAATGGTCTTCTAAAATCACACGAAACAGGATCCAGTAAAGAAGTCGACAAATATTGGCAATTAATTCAAAAAAACATCCAAATCATTGAAAATCAGCTACGAAACGCATCTCAACAATCCCAAGACCTAAAACAAATAACAACCGAAAAGGAAGAGTGGTACAACAAGGCAATCGACCTGGAACAAGAATTAAAAGACAGAAAGCAACAATTTGAAGTTTATATACAACAAAAAGACAATAGAATTCAAGAACTAACTCGGGAGATAGATTCTCTGAAATCATACAATGAATTGTCCAACAAGGATGAAGCAGGAATTTTGAACTTAAAAGAGAAAGAAATTTCTAATCTCCACCTAACGATAGAAGAAAAGAATCAACTAATTAAAGAGTTAAAAGAAAAACTATATACCCAGTCCCAAAAAAGATCACAAGGAGGACTCCCTTCAATAAGAGAAATGGTGATAGATGAATCTATACTTCAAGATATCAAACAAAAATTACATTCAATTGAAGCAAATACAGAAATCTTAAAAAATTCGTTTCAAAGCCCATTAGAAAAAATCCCAACGGTCAGCCAACAACATTCACTATCATCAAAACCTCTGTATTCAGAGAAAATCAGTGCGGTTTATAAAAATCCAAAAACCACCTCTGAGTCCGCCATACTTTTAAAGAAGACACAGGCAACAAAAACTTCACTCCACACAATTAGAAATCTTCTTAATACGGAGACAAAGAACATTCCGGACCTCCCTAAAATCTACTGTGAAACAGCTCGTGATCGAAACACCTTAATTATAAGATCCAACAGTGAAGAAAATACTGAAAGAACCCTCCGAATAATAGAAGGAATTGAAAGACTTAAAGATATCACTGAATTAACGTACAAAACAATAAATTTTAAGAAGATAATTGTTCTTGGAATCCCTTTATTTACTCAACCAGAAGAAGTCACAGAGAAAATCTTGAAAGATTATGATCGAGAAATCCCAATAGCGATACATAAAAAAATTCACCGAGAAAAATCACAAATTTACCATTTGGTCCTGGATTTAGATATCAATTACGCCCGTCATCTGACGAAGCAAGGCCGTATCCTGATTGGATTTAATTCCTGTAAAGTTGCGGATTATCGCCCAATAATCCGTTGCTCGCAATGCCAACGATATGACCATACAGGTAACAACTGTAGATTTGAAGCTGCCTGTGCTATTTGTGCGTATAATCACACAACAACAACTTGCCCAAATAAAGAAGATCCTAAGAAAATATGCTGCATCAATTGTCTGAACACAAAACATGATTTCCCACACAGAGCGGATTCAAATGAATGTCCATTATTTAAACTTCGATTTCAATCGAGGAAAACCTTCATAAATGTATCTGCTCTACATTCAACCAACTAAACAATACAAAAATCGTTTCATCAAATACAAACAAAAACTCAAACTCACCTTCAATTCCAAATTCTACTCAAATTTCTCATCTTTCGGACTCAAACTCTTTTCCGCAAGGACAACATCAAAACATGCAAGTACCTTCAACAACTAATCAAATATCATCATCCTTTAAAATAGCACAGATTAATCTTCAAAAGAATAAATGGATATGATTCTTAGGAACAATTATTTTGTAGGACATTGTCGATGGACTCGTCTATTTTAGTCTAATGCAATTTGTATATTTGCAGGTCAATTTAATTTATAATTTAGTTCAATGTGTGATTCTAGTTTTGTATAAGTTTTCAAGTCAGTGACATGAACATCTGTGATATTTTTATTTTGGATTTGTTGGTGTTTAACGAGAGGTGTTCTCGTTCTTTGCTTAAATTTTATTTTGGTTTACAAATTATGTAACCCTCTGTATGTAGATTTTATTTCTAGTGAGAGTCTCACTACTGAACGTTAGTCTATGTTTAATTATTTGCCGTCTGGTTTTTCTGGGCCTGTTTTCTTAGCGGTGGTGTTTCTTGGTGGTGCATAGGGTTTTCCGCCGGAGCAATAGACCCTATGCCAAATTTGGTGGGTGCTCCGGTTGGGTGATTCTGCCTGTTCTTTAAACGTGCAGTTAAAATTTCATAAAAAACGTAAACAAAAAATTGTTAAAAATCAATAACTAAAAACTGCGTCTACTAGCCCCGGTCTCCCCTACAAAGCATAGCGTGGCCCATTGGCTTCCTTACAACTGATCGGCATCCAAGACTATACTCGACACAACTGAACTACTGAATGCACAAGAAATCGCCAAAAATGTAGAAATAATTTACGATCGCGTAATTCTTTGAAAATTTATTATTTTCTAACAGATCGATATCAAAAATTTAAATTAACAAATGCAACTATCAGAATATGCTTTGACAATTTAAAAATAATAAGACTGCACTGATGTTTAGAAGTTATACGACAAGCACTAAATCATAATATTTGTATAAAATAGTTAATAAGAAAACTATTTGATTGCATGTCATTATTACTCTCTAGTGATCATTTTTTGACCATTCCACCAAGAAATCACAGTGATTGCTTTTTTATTTCGATTCACCACCTAACTTTGACAATGAAAACAATGAAGTCACTTTGTGACATTCATGTAATTGCACTTGAAGACTTCATTGTAAAGTCACAATGATACTTGTTTTTAAGGGGATTCCAAAGTGAAAGTAAATTATACTCACCTGGAGAGAATGCAATGAGAGCTCGTAAACAAAAGTTTAAATAAAATCTTCTTTATTAGTTTATAGATAGATTGAAGCTTGAAGACAATTTATGTCACTGATCATTATTTATTTATGTCATAAGTTTTATGTGATTCTTTCCACTAGCATGAGTTTAGTTAGGATTTTCCATTCTTTTACATAATCAACTTGAACGACCGCCACTACTTCGCGGTAAAAGCCTGCGAGCTCTATGGAGTGTCCCTTCGCTTTCAACATTGCCTGGAATGATATAGTAGATTCGATTACATAGAAGCTACATTCAACAAATTTAATGCATCGACCAGCACGTCCGGGATGGCCCGGACGGTTAATACTCCTAACGACAGC
This sequence comes from Maratus speciosus, assembly GCA_963932465.1. Lineage (NCBI taxonomy): Eukaryota > Metazoa > Arthropoda > Arachnida > Araneae > Salticidae > Maratus > Maratus speciosus. The sequence goes on from OZ010788.1 coordinate 62,727,647, forward strand.
TTTGAGATTCCCTGCATTACCTGAAGATTAAGTCTTTGACGGAGAAGATCTTGAAACTGTAAACATCACTCGAACGTTTCTCAAAGTATTGTTTTATTTATTAAAAGCTGACTCACACGACGTTGCCCGAGTCGGTCAATTTTTCCAAACGAATACTGAATGATTAAAATTGCTATTCATATTAAAATTTTCAGAAACAAACTCTCAAAATTAACTTCTGACATTGTTCGCCGCAGCTTTCGGCAGCGAACACTGGTCGTCCTATGCAGTACATTTTAAACAAACCTCTTTTAAAATGAATCTTCCCCTCTGCCTAAGGCACATTATAGCAGGTGCGTTCCGCACGCGCCGAAAAATCTGAAGATAATCGTAATCTGAAATAAAATAAACAAATTCAGTTAAATTAGGGCCCATAAAACCCAAAATGAGCCCTATGGTGTTGGAAAGGGGAATTAACAAGACAATCGAAAATCAAGTAGAATAAGCAAAATCCTGTTAAAAATGGGTCAATAGAACCTGGTATAAGAATGCGCCCTTGGCAATGGTAGGTAGAGCTGAAACAGATAATACAATTCAAAACCACGTTGAATGAAGCAAACCCTGTTGAAATCCGCCCCATAAAATTCAAATTAAGAATGCACCCTCTGGCGGTGGAAGATGGAGCTAAAAACTGTGAGACAATCGAAAGCCAAGTTGAATGAGCCAAACCCTGTTGAAAATGGGCTCATAGAAAGCCGAGATAAGATTGTGGCCCCAGGTTGTGAAAGGTGGCACTACAAACTATAAGAGACTATAAGGCACTACAAACTATATAATGCAAAATATAATACTATATATTTTAAGCTAAGCTGAATGAATCAATTCAGGCTGAAATCTGACCCTTACAACACGGGAAAAGAATGCGCTATTAATGTTCGAAAATGGTGCTAACAGCAGTCTGTACTTAGGAAAACATATTTTTTAAATTGAAATAAAAAGAGAGAAAAATAAATATGTACAAACTCTTAACTTATATCAGGGGACAATCGCCAATGAATACGTTAATAATGTTCAATTAAGTTGGTAAAATCCTTTTAAATTATGTTTTCAGAATTTGTCAACTTTTAATAAGTAATATCCTTTCACATCCCAAAATAGGTGAGAGGTTGGATTATCTACTGAAACGGATCTATTTTTAGTTCAATTTTTATTTAATGCATGCCCCTGTCTGTTTCTTTTACCGAATTTTGGTACCATCGCCGTCAGTGTTTTGCAAAAATTAAGAAAATTACAGACCAATTTTTAAAACATTGGATATTTGGATGTAAAAATTCTACATTTTCTCTAAACTTTTCCAGTCGATATATTCATCAGTTTTCTCAATTTTAGCCAATTAGTGAAAATAATCATTATCTTTCATTTTCTCTCAGAAATCAAGTCCAACATTTGCCGTTTAAGAAACAAATGCTTTTTTTGATGATTCTTTTGCGTTTTCAATTAATATCTTGAGTTATTACTGGTCGAATGTTACACAAGAAACATTATTGAAAAGGAGATAAAAATTACTATTTTGGGCTAAAAAGTGAAACCGGATTTTTTTATTAATGCATAAAAATTGCCTCGAAACCAAAAAAATCTCTAAAAATTAAATTAAAAAAAAACTATTTAAAACATACAAAATGGGGCTTCGAGGCGCAAAAGTACATATACAGATATCCTTCCGAGTTTTGTAGATATACGTGCTGCGGTCTCTTCAGAACTCTGTCGACAGACACACTCACTGACGCACTCACAGACACGAACTCCCCTATTTGTTATTATAGATGTTTAAGTGAATATGTGTAACAATTGAGTTTTTACAAGTCGATACCTGAGTCATATCAGAAAAGCGATTTTAATGGATTACTTTATGTTAAAATTAGGTGTGTTAAAGTAACATATTCAAGAAATTTAAATAATTGTTACGAGCTTAAAAACTTGGTATATTTTTATTGTTATAATAAAAATAACCAAGTTACTATGTTGAATATTAAAATTCAGCACTTCTAATATGAAGGAATTAATTATGTATTAATTAAAAACAAATTTAAACTAAATAATACAAAAAAATGTAAATGAATTTAAAACATCTAAAAATGTGAGATCGAATGTTTTTAGGTAATTTTGATATGGTGTTTTCATTTAATTATTCAATTGTAAATAAATTTGCATGTATTTCATTTTAAAGTTTTTTTGTTGCGTGCATGTACCAATTCTATTTTTGTGATTAATTTACTGTATTAAATTTAGGATAATGTAATTCGAGTACGAATTGATTACATTAACTTTTTTTCACTCACTGGTTGGGGGTTTCTTCTTAAAAATACACAATGTTAATTTATTTAAATTTAATTAGTTAGGTTAATTTTAATGCTGGTTAACCGCGTAAACTCTGACCAGAGTGCATTGCGAACAGTTCTTTATTTATTTATACAGTATTCAGATAAATGCAGTAATCTAAACAGATATCTGAGAGTATTTTTAATTAGGTATCAAGATTTTTTAATATGTTTCAAACATCAGTGAACAAGAGTAAAACTGCTAAAGTATTTGTAAGAGCATAAGAAAAAAAAACTATTAAATTTTAATAATTCTAAAGTTGAATTTTCGAGAATATAGTGAAATAGAATTAAAAATCTAAAATAAGGAGTAAAATAAAATAAGGATTAAGGATTTCTAAAATAAGGATTAAAATAAGTGTATTCTGAAAAGCCTATATTTTTCTTTAAGGTTTTAAAATTATGCAGTTATAATTTTTTAAATCGTATGTTGACAAAATTCCTTTTTAAATATTTTTTTCCTGTTTAAAATAACAATTTCTATTATAAAACAATTAATATTGAACTTTTCAAATAATAAAAAAGAAAAAAAGTCTAATTTCCAGGTTTAGTGATTAACTTAATGGGTTTTTAAATGAAAATTTAAAAGAAAAAATATTTTTTTCTGTTTAAAAATATTTAAAATATGTGGAATAAATGAGATCAAATGTTAGTAAAATATATTGCTGTACTTTGCCTTTTCCCAAAGTAATTGATTCTGCGATCATTTCTCTGTCAATGGTTATAAACATGCCACAAGCAGGAATAGATTTTTTTCCCAACAGATTAAATTGCATGGACGTAAGTTAAGGAAAATGTTCTTGATTTCCATTTTACAAAAATCAAATCTTCTTTTGTGAAATTTGATGTCAGGCAAACTTGTAAAATCTTGGTTACATTTTAAATTTAATTATTCATGCGTACTTTAAAACAAATAGCAATTTTCAAACACTGTCAACTAAATTGTTGAACTGATATTTAAGTTTTTTAAAGAAATGTGTTATGAAATCAAAAGTACCGAGGATACATTTAACAGATATTTGAGAAAATAAGTTTATGCATGCTAATTAACATACGTATGAATTAAATGCGCCTAAATTTGCCAAACAATAAATTGAAGATAAAACTTTGACAACTGCGGCTAAAAAAGTAGAATTGAAAAAAAAAAAAAAAAAAAAAAAAAGTTGTAATTTTGTAAAATTGCTGTTCTTTGATTTTGAAGGAAGAAGAGGTATTCTTTGAACTAAAATGTTTTATTTTTATTTTCAAACGTTTTGTCAACAAATTCTTAGTTAAAAACATGACAAAATATCTGAGAATTTTTTTGTTTTTATTACTTTCCTCTATCTTCAATAGAAGAAAGTATTGTAATTGAAATATTTTTCGACTTGCGGTTTTCGACGGATTTACATGTTTTAGGTGTCAGAAATCCCAAAACACATGTTTATAGAAAATGTCTGTCTGTCTGTGTGTCCGTGTGTCCGTCTGTCTGTCGCCATTGTACCATCAAAAAGTGTATCAAGTTATGCATAGAATTGAACCAAATTTTTATTTTAAGTTTTTGGCTATTGCAAGCAGATCCTCCCTGAATTTCGAAAAAATTCGCCTGTAGGGGGCGCTGTAATAGCTATTTTTGTGCGATTTTGAATATTGTACCATCCAAAAGTATATGATGTTATGTATAGAATTGAACCACATTTTTTTGTGTATATTTTTGGCCATGGCAAGAAGGTCCTCCCTAAATTTGGAAAAGTTCCGCCGGTAGGGGGCGCTGTAATAGCGATTTTTGTGCATAATGAAATGATTCATATGATTTTTTTGATTCATAATGAATGAACAGGTTTTTCTTCCTGAACAACAGTAATTCAACCAGCAGTGACGTCCGCTGCCCTTTCCTTATTGTGGTCTGCTAACATTCTTGTCATTGACCACTTTGATTTAAGAAGTACTTCTTGATTATGTTCTTTCACTTACTTGTTTTTGGAAAAAAGACATATAGCATCTTGAAATCTTTCAAGTTGAGCTGGAAGGAGTGTAGATTTCCCCCGTTGCATAAGGGATGAGAGTAGTCTGAAACATGATCCTCGCAAAGCGAATATAGTGTCTTTCGAAACTGTCTTTGCTGATCGTCATTTTCTCTCAATGAGTTTGTTAATGTGAAGCAATTTTCAAAAGCTCTAAGCATTTTTTGTCTGCAAAGAGCCGAAATGTCTTTTATAGAATGTCTCTTATATAGAGGGATGTCTTTTACGCGATGTAACTACCCAATACCTCCAAGGATTTAAACAAAATACCTTTGCGACATCTTTGTTCAAGTTCAGCCATAGATGACAACTGAAAATTCGTTAATAAAGATAAATAATACTTTATCCATGCTGAGCTGTTGATTTCTTTCTTTTTGACTTTTTAAATCAGCAAACTATTTAAAACACGGTGGTTTTTTTAAGCACTGAGTGAATTAACTTTCCTTCGACATTAAGCGCAGCAGTACTTGTTAGTGCCAATAGAATGACAGCTTCTGATCCTAACTGCTTTATGATTGCTTTACTAATTTCTTTGATTATCCTACTTTTTCCAGCTCTTGCTTTTCCAATAAAAAAAGTTGACTTAGGAAAAATTGTAACTTTTGTTTGCAATGACGAAAGCTGTTCTGTGCATAACTAAAGTATTTTTTGCTGCTCATCTGAAAATCTGATGTCGAAATTATCAACATTTTCTTGCAGCGTGATTTGTTGTTCTTTAAAATAATTCAGAAATGTTAAAAGTAAAGATAATTCAATGAATAAGAGAGTCTATGGTAAAGAGAAAGAATATCCACCGGGGATGTGTTGAGTTGTTTAATGTAGCTCCGATCTTTGAGACAATCAAAAATTGGAACTGGATCCATCGAGTTAACGGCAGAAAACTTCAAAGCCCCTTCAAAGACTTGCATGTCTGGCATAGCCCAGACTTATTTAATATGGTATAAGGGAAAGATTTGTAACACGTATGTAACACGTACACATGGGTAATCTGCTATACTCCTCTATCAAACTTGATATTTTTGTTCATCTGAGTTATTGTTATATCGTTATTCGCGCAATTACTCGTAGGCAGCTGGGTTATTTTTATGTGACTTTTCCACATAGAATTACGATGAATAACTTTTTTCATCTCAATTGCTTTCTTTTAACCGGCATTTTAGAAACTTTTGTGTATAATGATACACATGTTAAAATATGTACATTTCTTAAAATGTACACTACATTTAGGCAACAGGTTAAAAAAAATCACGGAATGATTTATGACTTTTAGTGAAGTTGATTTCTGACAAATTATCTTTCATTGTTGTATCCATTTTCCGATTATAAGCAAAAAAATTTATAGTCATATACATGAACGCCAAAATTTTTGCCAAGCTTGGAGACATTTCGCGAAATTTCGCCAAATTTGGCGACCAAAAATATGTTGATATAAATGCAGCAAATTTGGCTGTAGCTGCCAAATTTGGCGAAAGTTCCACTGAAATTCAGCAATGATAATTCTTTTCTAATCGGGTTCTTTGTATTTTAGCTTAGTGTTTTACCATAAATTTAGCTAAAATATTAAAATCAAGAAATAAGTAAGCTACCTTTTCTTTACTCTTTTAGGACTTTTTTATTTTGTTATCTACATATTTCTGTTTTCAAGTGTACATCTAGGCCAAAAATGCTTATCTCATTCACTTGAGAATGTTCACTCGCATTTCAGTTGCAACAAATTCACTGACGGTGAATTACAAAAAAATGAGTAACCTTCTGTAATTGGGCCCTTCTATTTGTAACTATTCCCCTATTTGTAACCTTCTACCAAATGGTTATATTTGTGCTTAAACAGCGCTCACTGAATTATGAAATTTTCTACCAACCCGATTAAGGAAATTTCCTAATACAATCATACATTCCTAAAATAAAAACATACATAAGAATACATACATATAAGTAATACATACATAACATTATATTTTTCTCGACTTCTTTTATTATCATTCGTTGCCTTGCGGTTAATACTGAATCTGTTATCATGGAACTAACATCCAAAATCGTATTCTCTGTATTCGATTTCTTTTTATTTCTCTTAATTTAAAATTCAAAGTGAATCGCATCGATTTGGTAGGTTACGGAAAATGTTCACTTGCATTTCAGTAGCAGCACATTCACTTACTGTGAATTAAAAAGAAAAATTAATAACCTTCTGAAATTGGGACCACTACCAAATAGTTAAATTTGCGCATCAAACAACGCTCACTAAATTATGAAATCGTCTACAAATCCGATTACGGAAATTTCTCAATACAAACATATATACGTTTTAATACAACCATACATACATATAAGTAATACATACATGATATTATATTCTTCTCGATTTCTTTGATTTTCTTTTTCGATTTCTTTTCGATTCGTAGCCATGCGGCTAATACTGAAATCGTTACCATGCGGCGAATAAACGAAATCGTTGTATCCGTATTCGATTTCTTTTCTCTTCTCTTAATTTAAAATTCAAAATGAATCCACCGATTTGGAAGGTTACGGAGAATATCCATGTGCATTTCAGTTGCAGCACATTCACTTACGGCGAATAAAAAATAATGAGTAACCTTCTGTAATTGGGACCGCCACCAAATGGTTAAATTTGCGCATCAAACAACGCTCGCTAAATTATGAAATTGTCTACAAACCCGATTGCCGAAATTTCCCAATACAAACATGCATACGTCTGAATATAAACATGCATAAGAATACATACATATAAGAAATACATACATGACATTATATCAGGGTTTGTACGCCTCCTGGAATTTTGCAACCAGAAAATTCTTCTGCACCGCTATTTTCTTCTGAAAATTTCTCCTTATAAGAATGCGAAATTTCAACAGTTTAGCCTAGATTTCTTTTTCTATAAAAAAAAATACTGGAAACTCTCCTGGAGCCGCACTCCCAGATCCGCACAAAACCCTGTTATATTTTTCTCGATTTCTTTGATTTATCACTCGTAACCATGCGGATAATACGAAATCCGTTACCATGCGGCTAAGACACAAAATCGTATTCCCCGTATTCAATTTCTTTTCATTTCTCTTAATTTAAAATTCAAAATGAATTGCATCGATTTGGTAGGTTATGCGGAATAAAAGGTTCGCACTGAAAAAAAAAAAAAAAAGAAAAAGTGGTCGTTACGGGCGTAGAAAGTAAAACTTCTGAAAGTCAATCTATATCTCCAGGTCACAAATATTGACGACGCCATAACGATTCGGATAAGGTTAAAATGCATAATTTACAACAATGGAGCTAATGTTTTGTTTAATAACGAGATGAAACCCGTCGTATTTTGACGAAAGAAATTGTTTAAAAAGAAATTCATACATTTGTTAATACTTACTCTCAACAAATATTATTTTTCATTTAAAGTTACCAAAATACTACTTCCATAAACTTCGACTGTTCAACGTATTAAATTAAAATGTATTAGAATACCTAATCAAGATAAGTAATTATGATGAAATTACCCAATGAGGCTCTTGTGTTTGAAATTATCGATTGAAAATCAGCAAAAATGATTTCGCAATGAGCCAATCACAGAATTATTTTTCGCGTGAAATCTAAACTTAACGTCATTTTCATCGTCTCAAAATTTACATACGCATCTCTCAAATTTACGTTGACCATTTCAAAAATATCGCAGTACGCAATAAGTTATTAATACAGATATTTCCAAATTCGAAATCAAGTTTGTTAACTACGACTTTGCAGGTGAACATTCGCACTCTTGACTTGTGACTCTAATCTCCGTATCGGCGAGTAAAATTCCAGAAATTTCTATCTTTTAGAGGCGTTCGTAGTAAAATATCTCGTTTTATCAGAGAAAATGATCGTTTTCAGTTAAATATGATGTCATTTTGCCTCATTGAAGCATTTCACAAAGCGTCTCAAACTCAATGAATGAAAAAATGAATTATAACAGCTTTTTGCGGAAACATGAGTATTGTTTTGAAGCGTGACGTCATTTTCTGTTCAGTTTTTTCAGAAAGTTTATTTTGAATTTTATGAGAAAATGGCATCAATAAAGATAAACATACTTTATTAATTTTCTTTTCTTTACAACAATGGACGTAATCCAATTGTTGCCATTTTGAAAAAAAAAATCATTGTAAATTTTTAAATTTTAAATTTAAATGTAAAAATGAGAATATTTAAAAAAAAATGGCTAGTGCTGCAAATCTACAAAGACACAGCTTTCATTTTAAAAAAGAATTATTAAAATTGGTTCAGAAAAAAGCTCAAGGTAGATGTCTAAAAAAAAAAAAGCCTTATCTTTCAGATATATAGATTTAAACCCGCAATGTTATCTCTATGGGAAAATTTTGAGCAGACATTTAGACATTTCATGCCGTTAGGGTTGACGAATATTTATTATTTTCAATATGCACCGAGATTTTGGCACTACCAACGTCTATTTAATTTTTTGTGTCGATACGAGAAATATTTTGGACGCTATCGTGTTAACAATAAGTGTAATTTTTGCAGGGAAGCCGGAGCTGGGCTCCGACAAAAATACCACTATAATGGAAACCTACTTTTTCTATTTAAAATATCTGCGGAATGTATGAATTAAATGGCATAAAATGTTTGTAAAATAAATCACTATGTTTGACTTTCCGTCAAGGTAACTGATTCAATTTTGCGATTTTACGATTTAAAAATACTATTTTAAATTCAAAAATATTAAATTTGATGCAAGTGAGTTAAACAAATTCTCTGATTTCATTTTTACTTCAATTGAATCATCTAATGTAAGAATGTGTGTCATATAAACTGGTAAAATCTCGGTTACATATTGCATTTAATTATTTATGAGAGCTTCAAAACAAATAGCAATTTCTAACATTATCTATTAACTTCTGTGAATTGATATTTAACATATGTTCAAGAAACAATATGTTTTTATTAAACCTATTAATATGTTCTTATAACATACAGATTTTGAATTAAATAAAAACGTACAAATTAAAACGTTTGCAAAAAGTCTTATCAAAAACTTTTTGTGGGTTGTTTGAAAAAGGATTAAGTTGTATAAACCAAAATTAGCCAAAAGTATAAATTGATGATATAACTTAGCGGCTTCTGCTAAATTTGTACAATAGTACAATAATACAAATTTTAGTTAATATTTGCAAGGAGGAGCAAAGATAAAGTCTTCTAATGTAATCAGTAATAATTTCATTTTCTCTATGTTAGTTGCTGCTTCAATTTTTTGTTTAAATGTGTAATCTATAAACGAATAGCTAGAAACATGACAGATTATTTATGCAAAATTTGTAGATCTTAATGTTATGTTTTTAAAAGTTACACTATAAAGAAAAATGTTTTTTTTTTTTTTTGTTTAAAAAACCTCGATTAACTGGCAGAATTTTTTGTGAAATAAATTGCTGTTCTTGGCATTCGTTAAGCGTATTGATTCTGCGATGTTTTTCCAGTTAATGATTTTAAATATGTCAAAGCAAAAATTCAATTTTGCTTTCCAGCAGCTTAAATTACGCACTGATGAGTTAAGAAAAAATTACTAGATTTCATTTTTACTATAATTGAATATTCGTGTATCAAATTAGGTGTCAGAAAACTTGTAAAATATCGGTTACATTTTAAATTTAGTTATTCAGAAATGCTTCAAAAGAAATACCAATTTTCTAGCATTATGAATTAAGTTTAGTGAAATGATACTTAACATATTTTGAAGAAATATCAATAATACCGATGATACCTTAAATAGATGTTTGCTATGAGCTAGTATAGAATAATATTTTTATGTTGTTTGAAATAGAATTGAATTAAATGCATCTAAATTCGCCATAAATTGATGATATAACTTTCGCAACATCTGTTAAATTTGTAATATTGTAAAATATGTTATAAGTTTTCAAAATTGTAAAGATTTTTTAAAGGAAAAAGAGAAATGTTTTTAAAGTAAACAATTTTTCCGTGGTATTTGCTGATTCATTAAAAATATATATATATTGCTAATAAAAAAATAGCTTACACAAAATATGTGCAATTTGTTTTATATTTTAATTTAAAATGTTTTTAAAAGTACCATGATGAAATAAATATATTTTTTGAGTAAGTTAAATGACAAAAAAAGGTTTGCGAAAATTTCGCTATATCTGATCTTATTTCAATGTAATTGATTGTATGATCATTTTTCTGATAAGGTTATAAAATGTCAAAGGAAGATAACAAATTAAATTACCAACAAATTAAATTACATGCAGGTGAGTTAAAAAATCTTTCATGTACTTTCATGTGATTTTTACTGTAATTAAATCATCTTTTGTGAAATTATATGTCCGATAATTTTATAAATATTGGTTGCATTTTAAATTTAATTATTCATACCTGCTTCAAAACAAGCTGCAATTTTATAAGATTATCAATTAACTTCTGCGGACTTATACTTAACACATATTCAAGAAATATTTTCTTATAAATCAATAATATCGCTGATATCTTACAAAGATGTTTACAATAAACTATTATAAAATATTTATTTTGTATGTAGTTTGATGTAGGATTGAATTAAATAGACCTAAATTAGTCAGAAGAATAAATTGAGGATATACTTCAGCAACTTCTGCTGAATTTGTAAGATTGCAAAGGTTTTTTAAAGGCCAAAGAGAAAATTTCCTAAAGTGATAAAGATATTACAAATCATATAATTTTTTTTCTGTGTTAGTTGCTGGCTCAAGTTTAGTTTCAAATATTTTGTCTATAAACGTATCGATGCAAACATGAAAAAATTGTAGTTCTTAATTTTACATTTTTAAAAGTACCATTATAAAAGAAACATATTTTTCTGTTTAAAATGTCTCAAAAACATGTGAGCTAAACAGCATAATATGTTTGCGAAATAAATCGCTACACTTGACCTTCCTCGAACGTAATTGATTCTACGATCCTTTTCTGTAAATGTTTATAAAAATGTCAAAGGCAGAAATTCAATTTTACTTTCCAACAGATTAAATTACATGCAGGCGAGTTAAAAAAAATCTTTGATTTCATTTTTACTATAATTGAATCATCGTCTGTGAAATTAGGTGTCAGACAAACTTGGAAAACCTTGGTTACATTTTAAATTTAATTATCCATGCGTATTTCAAAACAAATAGCAATTTCCTAGCATAATCAATTCAGGTCTGTGAACCGATACATAAAATATGTTCTTATAAAATCAATGATACCGATACCTTAAATAGGTGTTTGAAGAAAACTCTTATAAAATAATTCTTTTCAAATAATATTGAATTAAATGCACCTAAATTCACAGAAGAATAAATTGGTGATATTCAACAGAAGAATTATTGATGATAGGAAAAATATTTTTTTTTCGTTTAAAATATCTCAAAAACACATGAATTAAACGGCATAAAATGTTTGCGAAATACATCGCTATATTTGACCTTCATTCATCGGAATTGAATTCTTTTTCTGTAAACAGTTATAAAAAAGTAGAATTCAATTTCAGGCAGGTGTGTTACGTAAAAGTTCGTTGGATTCATTTTTATTATAATTGGTTATTCTTGCGTGAAATCAGGTGTCAGACCAACTTGTAAAACATTGGTTATATTTTTCATTTATCATGCTGTCTTTAAAATAAATTTAATTTTTTTAATATTTGCATTACTGAAATTGATACATAACACGTAACTTTTGTCAATACAAGATGCTTCTATTAAATATAAATGCCGATGGAAACATCAGTAATGTATATAATTAGAACTGTAAACTATTTCATGACTTAGTGAATAAAAATTAAGCCATTTTTCCATATGGTGTAATAAATATATAATCACTAAGTACAATCGTGAAAAAAAAGTAAACACCCCTAATAACTCTGCAACTAATTATAATAGAAGAAAGCTACTGGTACCAATCGATTGGAAATAAAGTCTACTTTTAAATTATGTGTATAAAATTTGCTTAGGGAACCATCTACAAATCAAAACCAGCCCTAACTTTTTTCTTTTAATGGCAACACCCAATTTTGATAATATATTTTAAATCTTAGGCCCAAACAATGCCTAGAAACGAAATTTCTAATCATGTTAATGATAAGTTTTAGAATTATAAAGATTCAAAATTTAGAGCTTCTAATGTTAAATTGCATTTTAATATTTTTATTAATACCTTCTAAAATTATAATCCCAATATGATAATTTTGTGTGTGGTTGTAATACTAAAAACCTAAACATAAATACATTGAATTTGTAATTAAAAAAAATTATTATATGAATAATGAATTATGAAAGGAATATTCGAAAAAAAATATGAATTGCAACCTACAATTTTTTGTTAGATTTATATTTATTATTCCCTGCTTTATCCAAATTCACAATTTCAAATTTTTCTTTCAAGTAGTTTTCGAATTATCATTAAAAAACGTCAAAATGATAGTTTAAGGGGCCGTTTATGATGTATAGGAAAGAAGAATTTGAAAAAATATATTTTACTCATTTTATTGAAATATTTCGGCTGTCAATAGCCGAAACATATTAAGTGAGTGAAATGGTGATATTGGCAAGAAACAATACATCAATAGAAGTGACATAGTCATTCTGTAGCTTTTAATCAATCCAGTACCAAACTTCAATTTGGATACAGCCCTTAAAATAGGCTCATTTTAAATTATCTAATTTCTCGAAAACTGATCGTACGAATTTCAAGAAAATTTGTTTTAGGCTAATTGAAAAGTTTACAGTTTATTCATGGTGTTAAACTTGGGCTATTAAAATCGCTATGAAAGAAACAAAGTTTGGGTTCGTTTTTACATGTAGATGCCCCCTCCCCCCCCCCCTCTAAGCAAATTTTATGTAAATCACTTAAAGATAGACTTAATTTCCAATCGTTTGGTACCTGAAACTTTCTTCTACAATAATTTGTTGCGGAGTTAGCAGAGGGAGTTTATTTTTTTTTCCACGACTGTACATTTCTTAATTTAATTAACTTAAATGTAACCAACTTAAGGAAAACAATTTTTTTTCAATGGGATCAAAATTTCAATGCGATCAAAATAAATCATTATACGTAGATTAACACGTTAAGCGTCACGTCAGCCACTGATGGCTGACAGAGAACTTTTCGTTTAAAACGCGTCATTCACCGATGGCTGACGTTTAAAATATGATAAAAAACTGAAAAAATGTACATTGTTTTAAATAATTACTGAACAAATTTTTAATATTACCTACCTTTTATTTATTATAGGATTATACTTTCTTAAAAATTACTTTAAACATTGTAAATTTTCATCGCTTCAGTATCAGTCATCGTGGCTCTCAACGTGTTAACGTATGTTGTGCGTAAATGATTCTGTGATCAAGTTTCTTTAAATTGTTATAAAAATTAAGAGAAGGGAAGGGTTTTTTTTTTTCATTTCAATTTCAAATTTCATTTCATTTTCATTTTCAAAGAATTTCATGGGCATTTTTGTCCACAATCATTTTGTGTAATGAATTAATATTTTAAGAAGTATTCTACAATCTGGTAAAGCGAAAATTATATGATCCTCATAATTGATGTAGATATAATACTATATTTTAATCTATATATATATTTTAATATTCAATAATTTAAATAATAATATCATTTTTATTCAATAATATTGACAAGCTTTTCTGAGAGTTTAGTTCATTAGTTACTTAAAGTGAGTCATCTTTTAACATAATTAATACTTCCAAGGAGATGAATAAAATAAATTATAACAAAAGCCTTTCATTAAATTATGTAAGAAAATCACGTATTACCATTACGCTAATGTGATAATATGCTAAAAGTAGATGAGTAGAACTTTTCATGTAACTGCAACCCGAGTTACAGATAAAATTTTATTAAGATTACTGTAATTTTAGTAGATTATTTTGTAAAGCTACAGAATTCTATATGTTTACAAAAATTAGTTTTGTAGATTTACATCTTTTTTTGTATAGTGTACAGATAAAATTTTAGTAATCATACAGATTTTTGAAACTTTACATCTGCAGTATTACAGATTTTTTTTACAGTGTAGACGGACTTTCAGCTAGTTAATTTTATTTAATATTTCGGAAGTTCTTAACTGCCCAACTAATTTGTAAATATCCTGTATTATAATAAAGTTATTTTTAAACAATAAAATGTATGAACTCATATTTATTATTTTCTCCGACTTACCTTATAAATCAGAAAGAACACTGAATAATGTAACCTACTTTGTAACCTTATGCTTTAAGGGGAAAATGTTTGCGAAATATTCGTTCATCTTTTTTCATAAGTATGAATATTGCATTTTATAGGAAGTTCAGACGGATAGAAAATACGAAGTAATTGAATATTGAAAAATATTTTATGGAAATATGAGCTAAAAACTTTAAATCTAATAACTGACAATGTTTTTATTAGACTTTCCCTAGAAATATTTTCTTACGAGACAAATTTCCAAAGAAAATATCTCCAATACATCCTTTAGTAGATGTAGCAGAAAAAAAAATAGATTTTAAATGTACGATAAACGTTACTATAGAGCTTCAAAAATTTTTCCATATAATTATTAAGAAGTTTATAACTGTCTTTTAGTTTAGATTAAAATATTGTTCGTTTTAAATGCACAGCTGCCAACATTTAAAATGCTTTATCAAATCAAACAAAAATGTTTTTAACCAAACATTTATGTAATAAGATTAAAGATCCAATCCAAATTTTCCGGGCTACAAAATATTGAAGAAACCATTTTTTATTGTAAAATCTAATAGTTAAAAATAATTTTAACAATATATATTTTTAATTGACCAGTAACAGCATCCAAAAGCAGTTTTTATATGAAATTTAAAAGAGATTTAATAAGGTATTCATACAAAACGTTGAATTTTATTAAAAGCCATACTTTCATATTTTCCGCATTCTAGAAGTTAATGGCAGAAGAAATCGTACAAGATTTCGCTACTTCAGAAAATTATAGTAGCTTTTAGGGCCTACTTCGATTACACATCTGTTAAATTTGTGTTTTATTTATATTTTTTATTCATAAAGTTTTAATATCATTATAGAACAGTAAACTGAAACATATGCTTGATTATTTATATTCTTTAAAGTGCAAACGAAATATTCCCCATTCACGCTGCACGCCATAGAAATACATAAAAAAAAATCATGCTTGTAATGTATTTGTAGAATTTAAAAAAAAATGAGAGACAGTTTAAAAAAATTGTATATGGGGAAGATTATTTGTTCTTATTTGAGTGTGTAAAAAATCAAATTGTGCGATGTTTAGAGGTTTAAAAAATGTGTATTAAAACAAAATATATTGCTCAGGTATTTCCATTGTCATTTTTACTGACGAACAGGTTTTGCTTTATAATATAGATGTGTTATGTTTCTCGGTTTTAATGTCTTGCTCAGACAAGAAACACACTGGAACCATTCTTCGCTCTTGGTCCTGTTGCCAGGGTAACTGGTCAGTAAAATTTATTTTAGGGAAGTCCGGCTTTTTCTTTTTTCAAATTCAATCGGTTTTTCACAGAATTATCGCAAACTTTTTTGTCCTTTTTCTCCTACGGATGAAGTTCCTTCCTTACATGTTTTGGAAAGCAGGAAACTTACACAGGGTTTTTCGTGTCAGAGCCACACTGTACATTTTCACTGTACTTTACTTATTAAGTAACGATACTATCAGAAACACGTTTATTATACTTAAAAAATGTGAAAGTTTTGCAGCTCAATTAATGAGTATGTTTTAGGTAGCTTTCATTACAAAAAGCTACCGATTGCAGCCGTTCGGAGGAAAGCGATTTCAAAAAATTTTGGAATCTTTTCATCGATCATGACCCCCAGACCCCGAAACCAACCTCCGTTCAAAATTGACATATATATATATATATATATATATATATATCTGACCTTTGTCACACTGTAACTCTCGTATTTATGAACCGATTTGGATGTAATTCGGTGTGTACATAGTACATACCAATGTCTCGATCGAGTTCGTAGGCCAGCTTCATCCGCTATCTTGTTTAAAAATGGCGGCCATTTAAATTTTTAAGAAAAATGTAAATTTGAAATGTGGTACCAAAAAATTGAAAATTGAAAAAAATATTTTTTCCTTACGTGTTTGACCTTGATAAAAATATTCGGGAGCAGTTTTTGTTTCGTCTATATCTTAAAAAATGGCTGAGTTATAGCATTTTGAATTTCTAGCCTGGATGACATTTTGAAACGTCCTGATTTTTGTCACGTGATAACGGGCGTATTTATGAACCGATTTGGATATACCTTGGTGTGTACATAGTACATACAAATATCTCGGCTGAGATCATTGTCCAGCTTCATCCGCCATCTTGTTTCAAAATGGCGCCCATTTAAAAAATTTAAAAAAATTTAAAATTTAAAATGAGATACCAAAAAATTGGAAAATGAAAAAGATTTTTCTTCGTATGTGTTTGACCTTAATACAAAGATTCCGGAACAGTTTTTGTTTCGTCTATATCTAAAAAAATGGCTGAGTTATAGCATTTTGAATTTCTATTGTGGCTGACATTTTAAAACGACCTGATTTTTGTCACGCGATAACAGGCGTATTTATGAACCGATTTGGATGTAACTTGGTCTGTACATAGTACATACCAATGTCTTGACCGAGTTCGTTGGCCAGCTTCATTCGCCATCTTGATCCAAAAGGGTTGCCATTTAAAAAAATAATAAATTTAAAATTTAAAATGAGGTATTAAAAAATTGGAAAATGAAAAAGATTTTTTTATGTGTTTGGCCTTGATACAAAGATTCCGGAGCAGTTTTTGTCTCTGAAAATTTGTTTTTTGTTTATACCTTAAAAAATGGCTGAATTATAGCACTTTGAATTTCTAGCATGGCTAACATTTTGAAACGATCTTGTAATTGTCACGCGATAACACACGTATTCGCCTATTTCGATGAAGAAGGCATGTGATAGTATACATCAATATCTCGACCAAGTTCGCTGGCCAGCTTCATCAGCCATCTTGTTTCAAAATGGCGGCCATTAAATTAAAAAAAAATTATTTTTAAAGTCAGGTGCAAAAAAATTAGAAATTGAAAAAGGTTTCTTTCTTAAGTATTTGACCTTGATATAAGGATTCATGAGCATTTTTTGTTTGTCTTTATCTTAAAAAATGGCTCAGATATAGCAATTTTAATATCTAATGTGGGTGACATTTTGAAAAATCTGATTTTTTGGCTGCGACAGCACTTGTATATATCAATTGATTCCGATGTGAGTGAACATGTGCACAGCAATTACTAAGGTCTCGACCAAGTTCACTGGTTAGCCTCATCCACCATGTTGTCTTAAAATGGCAGGCACTTTAAGAAATCGCCGAATTTGGCAGCCAAATATAAGTTACTATAAATAAAAGCAGCTTGGATAAAGCTGACTAATTTCGCGAAATTCTCATTCATAAATGATTTAGTATTGATAAAAATTAGTATTGAATCTCCTATATTCGGTTTCCACTAAATTGAGCTTCGTGTGTTTGAATAATATAAATTGGCTTTTTTAAAATATGGAATATGAAAGCTACCTCTTCCTCCCGGCACTGGCCGGAAGGACTTTTTTCATGTTAAGTAATAAAATCAGAATCTGAATATTTTGAATGTTTGCTTAATATGTGACCAGTATTTAATATAACTAGGGGATCGTACCCGGGCTTCCCGGGTTACAGAATATAGGTGATTTTTTTTTTAATTGAAAACTAAAAAATATTTTATATGCAATAAATTTTTTAGATTGCCCACTAACATTAAAAAAGCATTTTTCATGTGAAAAATATGAATTAAACAATCAAATAAAGTTTTTTTAATTTATCAAAAGCGATATTTTCTTATCAGCCGCGTGCTAAGAGTTATTTGACCAAGATTTTGCTATTTACGGCATTCTTTTATATACTGATAAATTCAGAGCTTTAAGTGCGTAGTTCAGTTACATGTCTGTTAAATTTGTGTTTAATTTATATTATTTTATTCATTTATTCATAGGGAAGTTTTTTTTAAATGGATATTAGCTGTAAGAAGATGATGAACACTTTATGTTGTTTTAAAGACATACGGATTAATCGAATACTTTCGTAATCGAGCTCCGCGCAATATAGATAAATAAAAAAAATATTTCATGTTTTTAAATTGTTTTTTAAACCATAGACAATCAGTAAACTCAGGTGCACTTTGCAAACAAATTCCATTTGAAATTTGTTTCCCTATTTGGTGATCTAAAAGTTTAAATTGTACTATTACAAATATGTTAGATTTGTGTTTTTTTTATTATTATTATCCTTTTATTTGTTTATAAGGGAAGTATTAATTTCGTTATGCAGAAACAGTCAGGAAAAAATGCTGAACATTGTCTGTTACTTTATGTGCAAAATGTTTATTATTATTATGTATTGAAGCCGGTACGTGATAAAATAAACTTAAAAAAACCATGCTTAAAAATAATTCAAAAAATCTTAATAAAACAGTCATTTAAGATAAAGTTTTTAAACAAATTGGATTTGAAAGTAGATGTTTTCCTTATACGATGAAAATTGAAATTTTACGATGGTCAGAAGTTTAAAAATTGCAGTAGCGAAAATTTCAAAACCAAAATTAGATCGTGAAATGTTGCCATTCACAAAATGACGTCAGCGTTACGCATAGATACGTTTGTCATTTATAATATAGACGCGTAATAAGTAAAATATAATAAGGATCAGTTATTAGGATTAGGTTATCAATTAAGGCTCTCATGCTTGGTATTCCTGAATGAAAAACAGCGAAAATTATTCCAATCTGACACGATCATGGAATTTTTTCCGCACGAAATCGAAACCCGGCATCCTTTTCACCGTCTCAAAATTTACATATGCACTTCTCATATCGTATTCATCATTTTTTTTATTGTATTTTGTTTGATCATTTTAACTCAAAACTTGATGTGTAACTCGGCGAAGCAAATCCATCTAGGCGAGAATCATCAAGTTCTGTAATATAAATCGTAATTATTTATATGCCACCACTCTTTTATAAAGACGCTCTAATTTTTTGTAAAACATTGCGTTTTATCAGTGTTTAATTTCGATTATATTATTTTCAAAAGTGCAGCCTTTTCACCTGTGAAGAATTTCAAAGCAGCTGGTGTGAAAATGACGCACTTCTACAAAACATATTTCAGTTTTAAGCTTTTTTACACGCTTTTTTTATAAAATGACGTCATTTGCATCCGCTAAAGCAATCCACTTTTACAATTCAGTCTTAAACATAATCTGTAGTATGCATATGACGTCATTATCACGTAATAACATGCGATAATATTGACACAGCAAGTATTTTAATTTCAACTTGTTTTCTGTCGCCCAATGGCGTGGTCAGTAAGCGGAGGCTACTGTCACCCCGAGGGCCCGGGTTCGAGTCCCTGGGTAAGACATGGATGTAATTCTGAATGTCCCTTTGTAGTTATATAAATATATGTAATGTAATAGAAATAAAATATTGTTGTGGTTTCTATGTATAATAAGGATCATTCGAGGCGACAGCCATTGTAGCTATAGGTCCCAAAGCAATCTCCACTTCGGTGGACTTCAAATGTCAAATGTCAACTTGTTTTCAGGTTTTATGAGAAAATGACAACAAAAGTACAATAATCACATATTTTCGACTATTTCAATAGAAATGAAGTACTTTTGTTGCCACGATTAGAAAAATAATATTAATAAATACAAAAATATTAATATCTCAAAAATAAATTGAGATATAGCTTTCAAACAAATTGCATTTAAAAGAGCATTTTTTTCCTTATACGACGGTGTAGAAATTTAAAATGCGCGATGTTTAGAAGTTTAAAAATTTGCAGTAGAAAAAATTGCAAAACCGAAATTTCATTTTCATTTCAAATTTCAAAGTGTTGCCATTCGCAGAATGACGTATGCGTTACGCACAGATATGTTTGTCCTTTATAATATAGACTAGTCCGAAACAAGTGATGTCTACTTTGCGTTTAACATTTTTTAACATTTTCGAAAAAAGGTGAAAAGTGTTTATAAAGTTAGTTAGTCTGTCCGTATTCTAGCTCCAGTGAGTATACTCAGATTGTTATGTAATTGATGTATGTTATTCAGGTGTAGCATGGCATGTTCAAGATAGAAATTGAATTGTATAGCATTTAGAGTTCATTTACAGAGGCATTCAAAATTATTCCATACATCATGGTTTATGAACAAAAATCATTTGCAGAGAATTTTAATGATGTCCACGATTTCAATCATATTGAAGCTGATATACGTCACTATGGTACACTGGAGGATGCTTACTATAGAATATAGTATGCACCGTATTTATCATTTAAGGAGACATGCAAAAGATGTAGGTTACTGTAGAATATATGAGCGATAATTGATGGAAGTGTGTTTTCGGTTGCGTTATGAATTTTTATATTTAGTTAAATTATTGTAGGTTATTTGATTTGCATAAAATTTACAGATCATTTACAGGGCTACACAAAAAGAATCGACTATATTTTCGTTTGTTCAGCGTAATTGCTGAAGGGGAATTTTCAACCGGGTTATTCGTCTCTCAACTGAATTAAACGTTGGATTCTGTGCATTATATATACAATTCTATAGATCATATAAAGGGATGCACAAAAGAATTGAGAAACCTTTCTGATTGTAGATGTTGATTGCTGAAATCAAGTTTTCATATTTTATATGTGCTTTCTAAATTCTCTACATTGATATCAGATTTCGCCGTATGATACAGGGAATAATTTAAAAAATATTCTGAATGTCTTTGTAAATGTTTTATTATCTATGCTTGATACGTGATTTATGTTTTTGTTAAAACGCTCCAACATGCTGTTTGTTTTTGGATAGCAAAACCCTTCGTGCTTTTGTACATACGTCAGTTCTCCTTTGATTTTATCAAAATAGGGGTGAGCGTTGTTTGCTTAGCTGCGTTTGAATGAGCTCCAATCTTAGTGACAACCAAGAAGTGAACAACTTCGGAAAAAACCCAGATAAGCGTAACACCCCTTTGGATACTAGAATAGTCCAAGAGTACTATGCTCGGCTTTCGAAAACGAACAGTAGTTGAATAGTATTTATGAATTCGGTTTATTTGTCTATTCGCGTCCTAACTCTGCCAAACCTTTTATACCATTATCATTGTTATTCTGCAAGCCAGGGCCTAAACAGGGTCTCAGGTTTGAACTATTTGCACACTGCTGCACAAAGCTTTGACGAGTTCGGAGTCTAGAGTTTTGTGTTATCATCTCTTTCTAACAACTTTCAAAAAGTGAGTGAAGTTATTCTAATGCTGAATCTCATTAATTTAATTATTAATTAAAGATGAACAATCTTGAAATGTTTCATTTCTGTGTATTACGTTTTCGAAGAGAGATTTTCTGCAAAGATTTCTGTGTAGTAGCGTAAAGCTTGAAATAAAAGAGATTCCTCTTTTATATGGATACAACTTTATGAGTCCGGATAATATCCGTTGAGTGTAGAATCCACTTGGGTGTACTGTAGAACCTGTAAAAAACAGTAGTGGTTCTCTCACTACATCGATGACATTAAATTATTGATGACTAACATTGTGTCTATGTAGTGTGTTTCGCAATACGCAACCATTCTAAAATTGTGTGTGGGAGTTAGGAGAGATTAGTAAAAATGTAAACATTGAAAAATGTAAACATTGAAAAATGTAAACAATAGTTACATTTTTCAATGAAAGTGTGGTGTAAGATTAGATATTGATTACGAGGTAAAATGTTGCTAATCTAGTGCCAATAGAATACGAAATAATATCTAAGACCAGAGAATGTGTAACATATGTAATTAAAATGTTGAAACTACTATTTCCTAAATGATTTCAAATTATTATTTTTATACACAGTTTGATATATTTGTGTGAAATTAAAATTAGTATTCAATTTTCTAATCATTAAAAGTATTTGCATATCTTATTTTGTGGATTATATGTTATTGTTAAAATGTTTTTATAATCGTTTTTATTTTATTTTATTTAATACTGCGTAAGATATACTTTTTTTCTCGAATCATTTAACAGGTTAATGTTAAAGAATATTTCATGACATCACTTTTGAATTCCAAACATTTCTTTTAAAAGCATACTTAACAAATTTGGTTTAATTTTATAAGATTATTAAACATTAAAAATTAATGTCTTTAACGTACTTCAACTTAAATATTAATAATTCAATAGATTTAACTTCAGTACCCTTCAAATATTTTTCTTTTTATCTATTCAGTTAATATGTCAAAAATCTTTCAACAAACTCTTCTTAAATCTATCTATTTTTAAAAACTCACGATAAAACTGAAAAGGATTTTTCATATTAATTAATCCACATTTTCGTAGTTGATACTTTTGTATCAACTACTAAATTTAATTTATTAATGAAGACTATTTTTTATAGTGGTGTCAACTTCAATGATTTATGCATTAAGAAAGGTACAATCTTATACAATTGTAAAAACTGCATTAATATTTGATTGTCATTGCTAAAATTTGTATATCTATATTTTAAAATGAAAATTAATGCAAGCATTTGGCAGTAAAACATTTCATAGAGCTAATTAATATTACAGCATTCGAATATTTATGACATAATTTGCTAGTCTGATATGTCATTTCCTTTTGATAATTCAAATTATTTGAACGATGAAATAGAATATATAATTAAAAGGCTTATTTAAAATCCTTATGGAAATTTTATGTCCTATTAAGTTGTCTGCATAGCAGATGTTTATTCATTATTTATTAATTGCAGCTTTGTGTAGTGTAAGCACAGTTCATTGAATTTAAACGCGACGCTTTCAAAAAAAAAAAAAAAAAAAAGTCAAATATGCATAAATAATTTGGAAATGCATTTAAAGATATTTATATTATTTCCTTTATAAGTATTCAAATAAAAAATATTTTTAACTTGCTTTATTAGTTTTAAAAAATGCACAAATAGTGGGCCATGTGCCAGTAATGAACGACTAATTTTTTAAGTTGAAAATATTGCCTGTAAAATATAATTTTATTGTTTTTGAAAAACAAATGAGATAAATATGGTTATACAGACTGGGGTAAATAAAAGTGGCCCGGAGAACAGAGTTCCAGGTTACAAAGAAACATAGCAAAGGAAAGGAATACTAATTCACTAACCTGTCTATAGAAGATTTTGAAAATGAGTACCATTCATCTGTTGGCACTTTTGGGCCCTGTTCAGAAAGTTGCTGAAGGTAAATGGAAGCTGGACTTGTGGGATTCCTTCATTCTCATCAGAATTGTTCTGCAACAGTTCTTGAAGACTATAAGGGTTGTTACGATGCACCTTAGACTTGAGAGTTCCCCACAAAACGTAATCGCACACTGACAGATCAGTTGGGCTGGGTGACCAGCTATGGCCGAGAACAGACGGACCTCTGCTAACAACTCTGTTAGGAGTGAAGGTTGCGTAAATTTTATCCATGTTTCAACTGATGGTTATGATGTACCCTGATCTTCACCTTTGCACTGATGACACTTACGCTGACACAGCCCGCACTAAGATCTGAACCGGTTTCGATCACGTGGTGTGCGCGTCAATCATTCACGTCCCATCGTATCCACTCGTTCGGGCCACTTTTACCCCCCCCCCCCCGTTTATGACATATAATCTCTTAAATGTGAACTGTCCATAAAGTTGTTTGGAATAATTGTTATTAGAGCTATTGGATTTCTTCAGTGTCTTCAGAAATCGCATTTTTTAGCAAATTCTTACATGTTTTTTCTTAAGAGAAAGGTTTTCAGTCATAATAGTGTATCCTTAATTTTAGGTACATTAAATTACTGTCTATATATTTTATTATACTCAAAATAACTGGTCATTCTTTGGCAATCTAAAACATAAAAAATTAGTATTTTATTAATTTCGTTAGGATAACATACTTTTGGATCATTGGTTTTTAGATTTACCAATAATTGTATGGGGACTCATTAAAGGAACACATGTTAAATTTTATTTTTATATTACGTTTATTTTCATGAATTATTTTTTGTGTCTCTAAGCTTTGTATATAATTCGTTTTTTTTTTCTCTTTGATCAGAAACAATAGTGCACCAGGGAAGGTGTGGGCGCACTATTGGTGTACAGGTCTATCCTTTTTGGAGCACCGAAAGCATATTTTCTCTAAAACATCAGCCATGTGTTTTTAAACGGAGAAGTTAACAACTGAAGCATTTTATGATTCAAGGTTAGTTGGTTAGTAACAGTTTTGTAGAGAAATTTTATACAGCGTAACTGAAATGACTACATATCAATTTATTCAAGATTTTCACTGAATAAATAGTTATTTACACTGATATTTAGAATTTCGTTTCCTCGTGTATCTGATCATATGAACAAAATGTCAGTACATTTAATAGTTATTTTTTACGTCCTTTTTTGCATGCTTTCTTTTAAATTACAATTCTGGTTGTATGTGGCAGTCAAATCTCTGTTACTCATTTTTCACCGCCCTCCTGTTGAAATAGAACTTTGAAATTTGGAATATATACCTATTCCTGAGGGCAATACATCAATTGGACATTTTTTTTTTTAATTCGATCTCTTAAGGGAACAACGGTAGGCAAATAAAAAAATGACCCCATCTCGTAAATCAAAGGAAATGAGATCTTGAAACATAATATTCCTATAGTAATACAAAAATTAGTAAACATGTGTTTCGAAAATTTTCAAAGTTCGACCTCTAAGGGGGAAAAAGTGACTCAAGCACCCTCCGTTTTCGAAACCCAACTTCAGGTTAAACTAACACTACTAAGGTTAATATTACTTAAACTTAATGGTTAATTATAATAAAACACTCATATTACAATATATATTAAAACACACATACACACATAAATAACGCCTGCATTCAACAGTTAAAGGTATATATAAATATTATACAGACATACAAACAATGGTTAATGGTTAATTTTTTGATTTCCTAAAGAGAAATCAGTATCAACTACAACAATAACTTTTTGTTGAAAAGTTCTAATAGCTGGGCTACCATAATAGGGTCAAATTTTGGACAACTTGTAGAAATATCGCAAAATTTGCCTAGAACAGTAAGTAACCTTATAAGAATCAAATTTGGTGAATTTCCTATTTAAATCAATTAATCCATATTTCTACATTTTAGTGAATTTTAATGAAAGCATGGATATTTTTTTCTTTTACATTTATAATTATTTCTCAACTTAACTTGATTCGTGTTTGTGAAGATGAAATTTTGTCATATTTCTTTTTTCACTCACTTATGGATATGCTAGAATTATAAAGTAATATATACATACGTGTGTCTTCAATGACAATATAACATTTTAATAATTTTAATAATTTTAGAAATTAATTATAAATTGAAAAGTTATTTTTAATCTATTTTTGAGGTACATGTGATAAATCTGCAAATATTCTTTATGGTTACAATTGAATACTAGTTATGCGCTAAAGCGCGCTCGTTAAAATATGCTAACTGGCTGTAAAACTGCTGCAATGAAATATTTGATTGAAATTTTTATATGTGTGTTCAGTTCGAAAGCTGTAAAATAAATTAGGTCCTACTTAGTTATTCCGTCGATCAATTTCGCCAAATTATATAAATCGTCAAACCACGTCAAATATACTCGCCAAATTATACAAATTGACATAATTTTTATTTTAAATTATGAAAGAACAAATAAATTAGTATAACATTAATAAAAATACAAATAAAACGTCGAAATAAAAATCACTTGATGACGTAAATACGTGTAACTTGCTTAAAGTCAAGTAAATGTGACATTTACGATCAACCATTCTTAGCATTTAATCTTATAGTTTGGCGATAGGTTTTTGGTTGACGGTATAACTAAGTAGTACCATAAATTATAACTCTTACATGATACATACGACACGCAAAAGCTGAGTTGTTCTCTTTTGAGGAAAACCAATACGGGTGCATCAGAAATTTAGTATCTCGCTACTCATACGCAAACGATGGTAACAAGGAAGTTCAATAAACTTTTAGTGGTAATTGCATAAATGTCCATAAGTTGCTCACTACTCATACACTTAAACGCTATTTTTTAAATCATCAGAATCGATTATGTTATTAAACATTTATATTTTTTAAAACTGCTCTATATTTTAGCTGTCAATTTTCAAAGAGTAATACGCTATTCGTACGTTGGTGGTCGATTTTAAAAACCATGAAAATTGGCATCGGTTCATCATGATATCGAAGGCTGGAATATGGTAACGTTCTCGATTCTTATAAAAGAGTAGTTTTCTTAAAATAAAAAAAAATGACGCTAGTGCACTGTTTTTCATAAAGCTGAAATGAAAAAGTATTTTAAATGTATCTTTATTGATCGATTAGAAAGGCTGTAAAAAATAAAAAATCACTTTATCCCTTTTATGCTTTTGACAAATATTGAAAATTTAAAAATATATTTTTTTCTTTAGTATGACAAGAATGCATTAAAGTTATGCATCTTGAGAAGGCGCGTACGTAATTTGAATTAAATTATTGCGTGATGAGAATTAAATCTATTTCTACAACAATTTTAATTGAAATGTTTCTCGAGTAATTTCTGTATTGAAATCAAATCGCTGTCACATCTACATCCTTTAAACCTTCTTTAAAGTAAAAAGAAAACTCTATTCAACAACGTGTAGCTTCATTAGCAGAATTCCGTCACAATTGATGGATGGGAAATAAAAAAAAAATATTTAAATTATAAAAAAATTAATGAAAAATCATTTTTTTATGAAATGTAAATATATATTTTTTTATTTATGTATGTACAGAGAAATAATTTTAAATTCGATTGTGCCTTTTTTTTTTTTAATATGTTTATTTATTAAAAATATGTCATGTTTTTAAAGCATAAAATTTTTAATAAATAAAACTGTGAGAAACGCTTTATAATACAAAATGTCTAATATTAAAAATTCAAAAATATCTTTTTTTCATTGGTATGTCAAGAATGCATTAAAGTTATGCATCATGAGAACGTAGAGGGTACGTAATTTGAATACAATTATTGCAGGATGAGGTTTAAATCTATTTCTACAACAATTTTAATTGAGAGGTTTCTTGATTAATTTCTGTATTGAAAGCAAATCGCTAACAAATGTACATCCTTTAAACCTTCTTTAATGAAATAAATACTCTATTCAACAACGTGTAGTTGCATTAGCAAAATTCCGTCAAAATTGATGGATGAGAAATAAAGAAAATATTTAAATTATAAAAAAAGTTAATGAAAAATCAATTTTTTATTAAATGTAAATATATACATGTATATTTATATATGTACAAAAAATAATCTTCACTTCGATCCTGCGTTTATTTCTGGGATATGTTTATTTATGAAAAATACGTCATGTTTTTAAAGCATAAAATTTTTAAGAAATAAAACTGTGAGAAACACTGTAAGAATACAAAAATGTCTTGTTCTTCTCGGATCCATTGACATTCAAATCCTAAGGATTGTCATTTCCGTTGTGGGATTTCCGCAACAAATGAGGCGATAAAAGCAGAAAAGGAAGCAATAAATGGGAGATTTTAGGAGAAGTTTTGAGGAAAGCTTGGAAATATTTTAAACGTATATTGAGTGCTTCAAACATCTTAATCTGCTATTTTGACAAAATAATCACAGTGATTTGTGTTGAAATGTGTATATGTGTTTCTCTCGTGGAAAATATCGAAACTGGAAATAACTTAAAGACCAAAAAAAAATATTGCATATGTAAATAAAATAAAATATGAATTACACAACGTTTGAATTATTTGAAAATCTTTTTTATTGCTGTAACAATATTCATGATAATTAATAAATTAAAACTCTTACATTACAAAACATTTTAGTTGATTTCGAACTAATTTTTATTCTTATAACAATGTACTTAATGAGTAATAAATTTAAGCTTTTAAATTAGGAAACATTTATATGATTGTTCCGTTAACTGAACATAATTTTAGGTAGCTTTCATTACAAAAAGCTACCTATTGCAGCTGTTCGGAGGAAAGCGATTTCAAAAAATTTTGGTATATTTTCATCGATCATGATCCCCAGACCCCGAAACCACCCTCCGATCAAAATTGATATATATATATATATATATATATCTGACATTTGTCATACTGTAACTCTCGCATTTATGAACCGATTTGGATGTAATTCGGTGTGTACATAGTACATACCAATGTCTCGACCGAGTTCGTTGGCCAGCTTTATCCGCCATTTTGTTTCAAAATGGCGGCCATTTAAAATTTTTAAAAAAATTTTAAATTTGAAATGTGGTACCAAAATTTCGAAAATGGAAAAATATTTTTTTCTTATGTATTTGACCTTTATACAAAGACTCCGGAGCAGTTTTTTTTCCGTCTATATCTTAAAAAATGGCTGAGTTATAGCATTTTGAATTTCTAGCATGGCTGACATTTTGAAACGTCCTGAATTTTGTCACGCGATAAAAGGCGTATTTATGAACCGATTTGGATGTAACTGCGTCTATACATAGTACATACCAATGTCTCGACCAAGTTCGTTGGCCAGCTTCATCCGCCATCTTGTTTAAAAATGGCGGCCATTTAAATTTTTAAGAAAAATTTAAATTTGAAATGTGGTACCAAAAAACTGAAAATTGAAAAAATATTTTTTCTGATGTGTTTGACCTTGATAAAAAGATTCGGGAGCAGTTTTTGTTTCGTCTATATCTTAAAAAATGGCTGAGTTATAGCATTTTGAATTTCCAGCGTGGCTGACATTTTGAAACGTCCTGATTTTTGTCACGCGATAACAGGTGTATTTATGAACCGATTTGGATGTACCTTGGCGTGTACATAGTACATACAAATATTTCGATCGAGTTCGTTGCCCAGCTTCATCCGCCATCTAGTTTCAAATTGGCGGCCATTTAAAAAATTTAAAAATTTAAAATTTAAAATGAGATACCAAAAAATTAGAAATTGAAAAAGATTTTTTTTGTATGTGTTTTACCTTAATACAAAGATTCCGGAACAGGTTTTGTTTCGTCTATATCTAAAAAAAAGGCTGAGTTATAGCATTTTGAATTTCTATTGTGGCTGACATTTTAAAACGACTTGATTTTTGTCACGCGATAACAGGCGTATTTATGAACCGATTTGGATGTAACTTGGTCTGTCTCTGCACATAGTACATACCAATGTCTCAACCGAGTTCGTTGGCCAGCTTCATTAGACATCTTGTTTCAAAAGGGTTGCCATTAAAAAAAATTAATTTAAGGTATTAAAAAATTGGAAAATGAAAAAGATTTTTTTTATGTGTTTGGCCTTGATACAAAGATTCTGGAGCAGTTTTTGTTTCTGAAAATTTGTTCTTTTGTTTATATCTTAAAAAATGGTTGAATTATAGCACTTTGAATTTATAGCATGGCTAACACTTTGAAACGATCTTGTATTTGTCACGCGATAACACACGTATTCGCCTATTTCGATGTAAGAAGGCATGTGGATAGTATACATCAATATTTCGACCAAGTTCGCTGGCCAGCTTCATCACCCATCTTGCTTCAAAATGGCGGCCATCAAATTAAAAAAAATTATATTTAAAGTGAGGTGCAAAAAAATTAGAAATTGAAAAAGGTTTCTTTCTTAAGTATTTGATCTTGATATAAGGATTCAGGAGCATTTTTTGTTTGTCTTTATCTTAAAAAATGGCTCAGATATAGTAGTTTCAATTTCTAATGTGGGTGACATTTTGAAAAATCTGATTTTTTGCCTGCGATAGCACTCGTATATATCAACCGATTCAGATGTGAGTGAGCATGTGCACAGCAGTTACTAAGGTCTCGATCAAGTTCACTGGTTAGCCTCATCCACCATGTTGTCTTAAAATGGCAGGCACTTTAAGAAATCGCCGAATTTGGCAGCCAAATATAAGTTACCTTAAATAAAAGCAGCTTGGATAAAGCTGACTAATTTCGCGAAATTCTCATTCATTATATTGATAAAAATTAGTATTGAATCTCCTATATTCGGTTTCCACTAAATTGAGCTTCGTGTGTTTGAATAATATACGTTGGCTTTTTTAAAATAAGGAATATGAAAGCTACCTCTTCCTCCCGGCACTGGCCGGAAGGACTTTTTAATTCTTATTCTACTTCATTTATATTTTTTTAGTCCTGTTATAAAACTCATTATGTAATTGTATTTTTGTAGCTTTTCATCAACTAAGTTTTAATTTTAACAGCAGAACTCTCGATTGGTACTGTTCGCAGGGTTTAATTTCCAAGAAAAAATGAACCGGAATGCTAAAAATTAGCAGCACTAATAGCCGTAGCGTCCCTCTTCTCCACCATCTGCATATATGTATTATGAGAAGAATTTAACGCATGTTTTCTCTTTAGCAAAAGACTTTTAAAATTTATATATATATCTGTATATTCATATACATAGTGTCAACTATTCCATTTTTTGTACAACTATATTTTCATATAGAAATCTTTTCCTAATCATGACTTTCTTTATGATTTCATCCCACAGTTTTGCGATTAAATAAGGCCAGTATTGTTGTTTGGAAATAGTGATAACATATTATAAGGAATAGTTGGAAGCTATAGCGTAAATATATAACAAAATCTGATGACAAATATAAAAAAGATGTATAATGGGAATTTTCGGGAATTCTTGCTCACTGACAAATTTTCTATATCAACCACCAGTTTGCAACATACAATAATGCTTTGTTTAGCACCGGAGCACGATTTTCATAAGCTCCGTTAAGTCGAGGAAGCATTTAAAAATTCATTGAAAATAAAGGAGTACAGAAACTGAACTCTTGTGAGCTCAGACTCAAATTAACCACTGAATGTGATTGATGAAAAGGATAAAGAGTGACATCATATAGTCGTAGGATGAATGTCCAAACATAAGAGGCGCAGAATGATGCTATTCCCACGAAAATACCTTGATTTTACTGCTATAACGAAATTTTTTGAAAGGCTCTTTACATATATTTTTCTGCAAAATTTGAAAATCTACGAATGTACGAACTGAAAGTGCTCGAATCCCTTCATTTCTTAGTAGAGACCGGGCTACGGCTCGCTCGTTAGTGTCCCGTTTCCATGGGGCCGGGAGGGGATCCGGGGCGGAATAAAGCATCCCTATATGTCACTCTATAGTGCCTAGAGATTACTACGTGACGATAGGATTGACGAAATATTGGGCAGCAGGGACCCCTCCTCGGCCGAAACGTACGCAACGGAGCAGTGTCCTGTTGCAACGTCTACACATACCGGATATGCGGTAAATGGGGTTCTGAATCCCTGGATCCGGAAGACGAGATCCTCGTTTTATCGTTTGACAATTGCAATGTAAAAAATTTCTAAAAAGATTAAAAATATTTTATGAAATTATGTCTTAATTGCCAGCTAATGAAATTTCTTTCAAATGAAGGAAAATAAAGAACAAATAATGATTTTATGAAATTAAAAATGTCAGTGGAGGGTAATTGAGAATGCTTTTTTCATATCGTGTATATTCTTCAAAAGACCTTTTTTAAAATTTTAATCCTTAGACCAGCTTTGATCTATTATTTTAACACAATCAAACTGATTGGTAAAGTTATCATACGAATTGAATATTTCCAACTGAGCGAAAAAAAGCCCAGTCTGGGAATCGAACCCAGATCCTTGGCTTTCGCTCAGTTGGAAATATTCAATTCGTATGATAACTTTACCAATCAGTTTTATTGTGTTAAAATAATAGTTCATCTATGTATCCATCGTTTATGTGAAGTTCATTTACCTGTGGTTTATTCTGTTGAGCTGTCTACATGACAGACCAGATGTCACTACCAATAAGGTTATCTGAGCGAAATATGCTGGCTGACTGTCGGACCAGTCAGCTTAAACGGTAAAGCACTGGCCTTGTAAACCAAGGATCTGGGTTCGATACCCAGCCTGGGAATTTCTTCGCTCAGTTAGAAATATTCAATTCGTATGACAGCTTTAATCTTTTACATATTCACCTAAATCATTGCAAAATCATTTTGGGGTGCTAATTTAAGGTCGCGTATTAGTGAAACAATACCGGGACCTGAATTTTTGGAATTTTACAATAGCTTTACTGAAGATGATATGATTAATCCTCATGTATGCTGCACATTTCTCATTTTTAAGATGCTCATCTATGATAATACAAATAATTTCAGCTGACGATATGCGGATCTTAACTTAATTTTATTCAATGAATTCTAATTTCAATTTTCTTAAAATGAAAAAGTTTCTTTTAAATGGAGAACTGTCTGCTGGAATAGAGGACATCAAGACATCAGCTTTTCTCCTTAAGATACCAATTTGGTATACCAAAATATCTTTTTAATGCCCGTTCGTGATAGGATATGAACGCAGCTATGGCTTTTGAACATTCAATTTCAGTAAATTGCTTTTACATACGTTTGCGTTAAGAGAATATTTTAATTGTCACTTTGATATTAAATGTTTGTATTCTTGTATGAAATCATATTCACACATACATGTAAATATTCTATAATTTTCTGAAACATATGCTTCAACATTGATAGAAATGTTTTAGTACTATAGTTTCATTTCATGGAAAGTTATTATATTTTATCAAAATTGTTTATTGTTTACAATAAATAAAGCTCTAAATGTCACTCGCATCTTATTTAATGTAGAACATATCGTTCATACGCAAGTGACACATCTCGACAAAAGTAAATTTCACAGGAGAGGCAAAAGAAAATTTGCATGATTTTACTGTAACATGAAATTATAACACTTAGGTATGCATGCAAGAATAAAAACGCTCATGAAAGCGTAAAGACATAGGATTAGGTTTGGAGTGCTAGGTAATTTTACCTCCCTATGCAATCCACCCCTCTTCTATGGTCACAAATTTACATATAGCATAATAAAGTAATGTTCAATATAACTACACTTATGAAACTTTTGTGTAGCAAGACGCGTAGACCTACAGTGCGTCTCATAAATATAAAGACACTGATATTTTCGAAATAATATTTTAATAATTCAGTATTCAAAATTATATTTATGCATATAACGAAAAGTATGTACCAAGAAAACATTTTACAGTAAATTAAATTAGAATTGAATAATTTCAACTCGAAAATTGATAAATGTAAATAAATTTGCTGTCTCATAAATATAAAGACATTTTACATACTTTTGAATTACCGTCCAATAAATAATCCATTCTTATTAATGACAGAAAATATTCTAGCTGACTTGCTTTTTATTAAGTTGTATAACTATTTTGGCTTTATATCAAACCAACTTTTTTCGATTTCTTTTTTCAACTCAAGGACGTTTGAAAATTGTCTTCCAGATGCACATACACTGCGAACGAGAGTGCCACAAATATACTTAACCGGATTCAAGTTAGGTTTACGTGCGGGCCACACCGTGACATGAACATTGCTGTCGGCAAACCATTTTTTGTGAGTCTTGATGTGTGAATCGATGCATTATCCTGATGGTACAAATAATTCCGACCACCAAAAGTTTCAGCAATTGGCAACAACTGACTATCAAGCAGTTCAATATACTCTTTAGATGTCTGTTTACCTTCCAGAAAAGCAATATCCGTAGTTTCATTAAAAGAGAAGGCACCCCGCACCATAAAAGAACCACCCCCTTTCTGCCTACTGCAGAAGGTTCGAGATTAACGTCTTAAATCGTGCGAGAAGGAATTCCAACCATCTGGGCCATCCAAGTTAAATCTCTTTTGATCTGAAAAAATGTCTTGCATCCATTCGTTCTTCCAGTGCATATGATCTTTAACCTCGATTAACATCCGTTCTTTGTGTTCTTTTTTCAGTAAAGAAAATCTGCACGTATGTCGGCATACAATGTTTTTTCTTTGTTTTATACGACGATGTACTGTATCCTTTGGGACCATACCATAAACTCGTTAAAAAACTTATCGGAATGACATTTTTTGTGACGAAACAAGTCGCATGATCTTGCGATCGAGTCTTTCACTAGTTTTTCTTGGTCTGCCAGATCGTTTTCTCGAATATAAATAGTAAGTTTTGATAAAATTTTATAAAGTGCAGCTCTGATTCTCCCAGTTTTTTTACATATTTGACAAACTGTTAAGCCATTAGCTTTAAATTCACGTATTTTGCAAATTTCATCTTTAGAAATTTCAGTGTTCCACAGTACCTTTGCAACTGAAACAAGTCAAATAACTTTGCTCGTTTGGGTAAGTTAAAATGTATTTCTGCGCGTGCGCATCAATTCTGTACGCGCGCATTCGAAAAAAATTTGCATATGAAGCAGTTTCAAGTTTGTCTTTATATTTATGAGACAGCGTGATTTTTTATTTTTTTTATTATTCGAGACGAAATTATGTTATTTAAATTAAAACCCCTATAAGAGATTCATTTCAGTGCTTTAATATGAGGTATAAAATTTAATTTCGTTTAATTGAATTAATAAAATGTAATTTCAAAAACATCTTTGTCTTTATATTTATGAGACGGACTGTATTAGAAGAATAAAACACAAAATGAATATTCTTTCGAGATGTGTGACTTTTCTTGCGGGTGAGCGATATATAAATCTATAGAACATAAAGTAGGTTTGTTCTATTTCATAGAATAATTAAGCAAAAAGCTAAATTAATTTAACAAAATCAAACACACATTATACAATTACCTCTCTCGGATTGCAAAACTTCCGAATTATTTTAAGGGTGTCAGTTAAAGAAATACAAATGGTACCCAAATGTTTTGGAATGCGGCAGATTCTATTGCATTCCCTAATAATAAGACTAAGTATGTGCAATGAAACAAACGGGAGTTAAACCCGACACTACAACCGTGAGAACCTAACCTTCTTTGGCGCTCGGCCATGTGGAGTAGGGTGGAACTTAAGTACAGGGTAAAAAAAAAAAAAAAAAAACTTTTTTGTTTTAATGTGTAATAGTGAAAACTTTTTTTCCTTTTTGGATGACTAAACATTTGGCTGAAAAGGTTTTTTAAAATTAATTTGTTTTCCAGTTCCTCAAGGACGTCAAAGTTTTAAAATTTCAGTATAAAGTAATTTAAAGTAAACAACGTAGCTGTTAGCTCATATCTTCTTATATTAAGTAAATACTACCCAGAAGTCACTACTAGGAGATTGCTAAATAACGACTTCCAACCTCCTTATCTCCATTTGTTATGGATTAATTCAATTGTATATTCAACGTACTGGCTTTTTAGGTAAACTTTGTCATTACATTGTGAGAATTCAACTTTCCCAAGATAAAGCCATCTCTTGCTTAATATCTAAAGACGGTTGACGCAGCTCTAAGGACAATTTTGAGAAACATTTCCACTGTTTGAGAATGACAAGGAAAATCTAAAATTCAGATGTATCCCCTGTTTGTACTTTTTTTAAAAGTTCTTCATCCGATCAGTCCATCAAGACAGGATCCATGTTTTAATAGTCTATAATTTCAATATGTTCGCATTTTTTTCATGTTGCTTTCCTAATGGTCCAGAAAATTATTTAGTACCCGTAGTTCTTCCAGGAAGATTTTGAAATAAGTATCTAAAAAATGTTCATTTGCATGTAATAAGCAAATTATCTATTGTAAAGTTTTTAGAGTATTGCTTCCGATGTTTTGACAACTCCAGATTTGCGTCCTGCATTGACGACGTTTCTGTTTCACCCAATAAATTGAAATGTCTGTATTATTATTTTGAAAATACACCAAACTTGGAGTGGCTATATTAATATAAAAAGAAAATGTCAATGAAATATGACCAATGTACTTTGATCCTGGTTTTTGAACTAAGACCATGTGTTCTTCTTTAATGATTCTTAGTTGTACGTTTTTCCCTTTGGTTCAGTTATCACAGTGTTATACTTTCTGCCATCAAAATACAAACCTTTTAAAACTAATTTATTTCGTATTTCTTGTTCTTTCATATTCTTCCTTTTCTTTTCTGTTTGTCGTCTTCAAGCCCTTCTTTCAGTTACATTTTCTTTCTTATCATCAGAAATAACCGTATCTTTCAGGGTGCCATTTGCAATAATATTTGCAGTCCTGTCTAATACACCGGTTTTTTCACCTTGTTGATTATCAAATTCAGGTTTAGAAGAACAACCGATTGAACCATTTCCTTCTGAACTATTTTTTTTTCACTTGACGATCATTCAATCAAAACATCACTTTTTTGTTTTAAAATAACTTTTTCTTTCCTTGATATTTCTTTTTCCAGTCTTGCTACGCATTTTTTTTTTTTTTTTTTTTTTTTTTGTAGTTTTTATATCTATTGATGCTATTGCCAGCACCCCATCTCTATTTGGTCTTTTAGAAAGTGACATTCTTGTTCTGATACACGATAATATTTAGTGTATTTACACAAAGAAAAGTTTTTTGCATGATTACCAAACATTTTGCAATTTTATATTGGATGTGAGATTATTCTTTCCAATCTTAATATTTTTCTTCAAATTTTGACATTTCTCACGATAGTCTAAGCATTTTTTATGATTTATGTATCAGAAACCGTTGGAATTAGAGGTCTCAGCAATACACTTTTAATTGTATCAGCAACAGCTTTAGATGTTTCAGACACAGTGTGTTCCAGATTCCATATGGTAGATTTTAAGTTAAATTGAACCCATAAATAATGTTTCATAACGTCTTCATATGTTCGCCAGAGATGACAGTCTAATGTTAATTATTTTGGTTCGCAAAATACAAGACACTTCAACAATTTTCTAGATTTAGTTACGTTAGCAGACATTGCCACATTTGACACCGACTGTATATTGAAAAATAATCAAATAAACTGTTAACACACGCTAAATCGGACTAACTTGTTATGAGTCGCAGACAAATAAATCAGAGACAATCAAAGTGGACGCCCACTACGCTGGCTTCTACAGAAGTCAAATAAAGTGGGACCATCTTTTCCATGGTACTAAAACTAACTTATTCTCTTTATTACAGGACCTCATTACTTTAATCATACACTTCATTAATTTAATTTTGCAAAATATAAATTTAACAATAAGCTTAAAAAACTTTTCATGAAAATATTGGCTTTTATTCATTTTTTATGGAAAATCAGATGCTTTGAGGAACCGGAAAATATCATTTTAAAATTAAAAGAAAAATATTTTCTTTTTATGGAGTTAAAAAGGAAAAAAATAATCACTAGTAGAATATAAAATTCGAAACTTCGTTTTTTAGTTCCACCCTAATGTGGAGGCCTAAAATGTAACAATAATACAAGCATATTTAAAAAATAAATAAAACTACGGACCGATCGTATTTAACGAAACAGACGTGACGCAATACATTTATCCCTCTTGACTATGACTTGCATGAAATAAAATAGTTTTCACTTGCAGGTGATCAATATAACATAAATAAGATTTGTCGTTTTTGAAAATGATCATAATTAATACGCTGCCTTGTGATCAAGATAGTTTGAAAAACAGTCGTAAGCAGTATAGTACAGCAACCTGTTTATTTCGTTGTATGAGGGAAAGATGAATTTGAATAGCCATTCACATAAACAATATTCAACTACATGGATAAACCAAAATATCGTCACAACTAATTTTTTTGTAATATTTTAATTTTTTTTATTTAGTTTAAACTAAATTTACTCTTTTAAAATGTATCTCCTTTAAAACAAAACTTATGTTTCCTATTCAAACAAAATATGTCAGAAATATCTGTAGTAAATCAGATTTCTCAGACAACAGTTTGTAAAATATATCACGGCAGTTTCTTTGTTTCTTTAGTTTTCTTTTTTCTTGTATCGAACAAATTTTAAAGTCATTTGTTTATTAACGAATATGAATATGTCTAAAGCAAAATTTTTGATTTACGTTCCAATAGCCTGCTTTATATTCGGCAGTGGTAAGAAAGTAATTTCATTAATTTTACACTGCTAAATGAGTATCTCTTGCGTTAATTTATCTATAAAGAACGCATGCAAACTGTTGATAAATTTTATTAATTTATTTTTAAACACCGACGATGTATTAACAATTTCCTTTTCCTTATTTAATACGTTATGTATTTTTGAATCTCCGTGTGTCTTTGATTAAGAACCCTGAAGCTGGCGCGTAGTATTTTCAATTTCGAGCATGCTGTAATGATTAAAAATAGCAATCAGAAAGTGTCTTAAAATGAACTGAACGCTTATACATTCTATTCATAAATCGTACATACAGATATGGGAATTATTCTTTCAGATGAATAATCTGTTAAGTAAAGAATTCCACTAGGCTTCATTGTTTTAGTTCCAATTATCATATATAAATTTCGCTGCAAAGTATCAACCTATAATAATGCTAAAATAAAAGAAAAATTATCAGTCGAGCAATGATTTTGAGTTAATTTAACTAAACAAATCACTTATATCTTGAATTGGTATATAGTAAATATATCCCCTATCGGATTAAGCACAAACTTACATAGATGGAAGCCGAAGTTTGCATCTGAGGCCTGTAAAGTAATTTATAAGATTCACAAAGAATTTTCCTAAAATAAATCCGGGAGCGCATAGACATTGTCACATTCTCTATTTATTTCCTCCTAAAATTTATTTTATAACGAAGTAGCATAAAATTGCTCCTACAATATTAGCCTATAGTTTTGTACCTCTTTTCTTACATTCACCCACAGTAAGAAAAGCACATTTTTCGTATGATTTTCCACCGTTCTTTTTGTTAACAAAATCCCAACCCTGCCCAAACATTAGTTGCCCATAATCCTGCTCATTATACATTCCAAATTATAGGATTCTTTGTATCTGCAATTTCCCAACCATTTCCCAAACATGACTTTCCAAACTCTACCATTTCCCCTACGGTTTTTACAATCTTCCGACGATGGGCCTACAACCTGAATGGGCCAGCAATCAGAGCAACTTGGGTCAAATAATATATCATATCTAAAATTTATTACGGATTTTACATGAAACCCAAGAGAATGTGATTTCAATCTTATATAAAACAGTAGTTTACAAACATATTGTAATAAATCTGAAAAACACCCAAAATAATTATGGGGCCAATAAATATTACATCTATTATTCTGCCAATATTACGGCATTGCACTACATGTACATTGATACACACATTAAAGTCTAACTGATATTAGAGGCATTACACAATTGCATTGAATTTTAAATTTGTAAAATAAGAAATAATATTAAATTTTCAATATTTCGATCGCACCCGGGCAACATTTTTCTGTAAAAAACTTCAATTATTTTTTTAAGTTTTTTTGTAGGATAATTTTTGCTTTTGCAATACCCCTTGTAAAAAAAAAAAAAAAATAAAATAAAATAAATAAATAAATAAGTAGATATATTTTTGGGGATTTCTCTACTCTTTATGAAATCTGAAAGACAAATAAATCTTCCAATTTCAATTTACTTAAGCTGACGAGCTTTACACGATATCGTGAATGAAATATTAAATAAAATAAACGAAGTTAACTGATGTTTACTCAGGGAATGTCGTTGAAATTTAATTTTCTACTTAAAACTAAGAGCATTCCCCTTGAGGGAAACACTTGTAGGAAATAGAAAACTTTCTGTAAGACTTAGATAACACCAATCATTGTTGTAATATTCTAATTATAATCCCTGTAAATCAAAATTAGGAATGAAGATATTATTTTTTACCATTTTATTCTACAATAGAATGTGATATG
Source organism: Maratus speciosus (assembly GCA_963932465.1). Taxonomy (NCBI): domain Eukaryota; kingdom Metazoa; phylum Arthropoda; class Arachnida; order Araneae; family Salticidae; genus Maratus; species Maratus speciosus. Next base: position 62,767,760 of record OZ010788.1, read on the forward strand.
GAAAAGTTTTAAGGAAATTTAAAATTTTTACAGAATATATTATAGGTTATCTTTTCATTTATTAAATCAGATGTTATTAAAATAAAACCTGTTATTATAGTAATAATTTAAGTTATAATATTATTATACTGTTATTAATAAAATAAATTGATATTATTATAATAAAAACTTTTTGAATGTTATCCTTCATTTAAATATGAGGTTGAAAGTTGAGTTATGAATATCCTTTAGTACTATATGAGGTATTAGCGATTGCAATGTACAAAGATTCGGTGCGAAAAGTTTGTATTTAGCATCTTAAGGTATGTATTGAACAACCAAAATCCCGCTGTCATATTTATGGTTGCGGTGAAATAAATTCAAAAATTAGAAATGGAACCACAGACGTAAATGCAAAGCAACATATCACCGGAGTAAAAAAAAAAAAAAAAAAAGCGAAGAAAAACGTTCCTTTTATGAGACTAAACTAGTCATGCTATAACATTCGCAAGCTGATGTTAAACTTATAGTAGCCTTCCTTTAAATTTTTTCTTTTTCACTTTAACAATTTTAAAGGTTTTATCCTCCACAAGATAGCTTAGGTCGATCTTCAATCTGTCTTTAAATACTTTTCCGATTGTGGTTGCAGATTTTGAAGGCAGTTCCGAAATCAACAGCCGGCTCCAGCAGCCATATATAATATATCGCTGGATATCTGACGTTTAGCATGTATGAAATGAGATTAAATAGATATTCAATATTAATCTGAAGTATGCGGCCTGTAAAGCTGCAGATTTCAGTTTTGCTTGCAATATTTTATAATTAGAAACGAACGAAAATGCAATTTGAAGTGGTTTGAATTATGCTGTTTATAGTGGAAAGGAAAACGATTTCTTTAGTTTGCTAAATTGTATTTAAACTAATCTAAATCAGTTGAAACTAAAATACAGTAACCGCCGCTTAATAAATCATATTCGTTATGAGCCAAATTGATTTTAATAAGCGGCTGATTTTTATATCCAACAAACGTTTCCGAACCCAAAAACGATGGTGGTACCCTGCAAGCTCGGAAAGAAATTGCAAAATGTGACATCTAATGACATTATCAAACAGGATTAATTATTTTTTGTTTACAATTAGTTAATTATTCATTCAAAATTAATAAACTACTATACATATAAAATTAATAAATACTTACTACATATAAAATTAATTACGTATTATTACTTACATTATTGAGTTTTATGAAAAACTGATCAATGGTGCTTTGTTTAGTCGGAACAATCAAACATTGAATGTTTTTAGCAAGAGAGTAATACTGGCTGTACAGTTCCTGTTCTGCTACCCGATTCTCTAGTATCCTCCTGAGCGTATGAAGAACCTTCCGCGCATAAGCGGCAGTGGGTGCAGGATTTGGCTCGTCGTCTACGTCGGAATCTTCATCTTCAGTAGCTGGTCTGCATGAAAATTTTGATGACTACCTGATTTTTGCGAATACAACAACTTCTCCACTATTTCTGTGTCAGATATTTCACTGGAGGTTGGGAGATTTTTCTGAATTTCAACATATTGAAGGAAATTCTTGTCAAATTCTTCCTTACCATCAGAGGTGGCGGCAATTTCTTGTGACTCTCCGGATTGAAATCTGCAAGCCAAGAAGCAATTTTGTATCGTATCTTTTGTCACACTGTCTCAAGACATGTTAATGTAATGCATTGCATCCAACAGACTGACAGATTTTGCTATCGATCTTACAGAAAAAGACGCAGATGAATCACATACATCGATTGCTGTTACTACCTTTTTGGCCAATCCCTTCCTATAATAACATTTAAAAGCTTTGATTATTCCCTGATCAAGTGGCTCTATAACACTGATGGTGTTAGGTGGAAAAAACACTATTTTTATGCGCTCCAATGTTAAATTTGGAGGATGTGCAGCACAATTGTCCATAATCAGGGCAATATTTTCCTGAAGTTTTTTTGTTCCACCGCACAAGATAATCAGTGAAAATTAGAGATGCCGTCCATGGTTTCTTACCGTCTCGATAGTCAACAAGAAAACTCTTCACCCCTTTAAAGCAGCGCGGTTTCTTCCTTCCTCCAATCACTAAAGGTGTTTTCTTGATGGCCCCCGTCAGGTTGCACGTCAGAAGAATAGTTACACGTTGTTCTCTTGCATCTCCATAGGACACTGTTTTGAACATGAGTAAAGCCCGATGAAACAGTCCTGTTTCATCAGTGTTAAAGATTTGACAAGGATAATACTCTTTCAACAAATTTGGCAAAATGTTTGCTTTCTAGTAAACTGCAGTGTCGAAATCGGCGTCCTGCTTTTCGCCGTACAGTTTGCGATAAACGACATTGTTTCGTTCATTCCATAGTGACAACCAGCCATCAGTGGGTCTGAAGTTTTCAAAACTCCTCATTTGCGTGAACTGTTCCGCTTTCTTTCACAAAATTCCGGAAGAAATTGGAACTTTTTTAAGCGGCATTTTTAAACCATTCTAAAAGTGTTACCTCAGCAACTTCTGCTTTTCCTTCTTTCTACCCCTTTGCAGCTCATATTTCCGTTTGCTACAATTTCAGACATAATATTGTCTCTGTTCTTAAGCAAGCTGGATAAAGCAGATTGGGTAATCACAAGCTTTTGACGCCGCTTCCCTTTGGCTACATTTCGGTAAATTATCATAATTCATCTAAAATTTCAATCATTTCTTTCAAGCTTAAATCCGTTCGCTTAGACTTCTTGCTTGTTGGCATTGCGGCACTCATTCTCGTTTATAAATTTTATTATGAAATTTGAAATATTAGCATGTTTAATATTTACTAATTAAAAAAATTAAGCCCCGGTGAAACCTCTTGCCCCCCCCCCCCCTCTAACCTTTATAATATTTTAATAATAAGACTTTAAATCATTTGATTGCAAACACACTTTGAAACTATTCAAATACAGAAACACACCAAAAAATCGTAAACTAAGATATATTTTAAGTATACTACTTCATTATCGAACATGTTATAAGCATTCAGAATTAGCCCCACCAAAACTTTTCCGAGCTTCCTCTGGCTGGTTACCACTCCGCTCAAGTCAGCAGAAAAAAATGTAAGTCAGAACCAGAGCCGGCACGTCCCATCGAGGCAAATAAAAGAAAATAAAACAGAGCTCGTTCCGCGGAACGGGCCATATCTGGGCACATGTAGACCTCTAAAATGTACTACCTCCCTCCAACGCGTAATCCTGGATGCGCGACTGCCCGTTAGGGGTTTCATATGAAACACAACTGAATCAAACTGAACTAAAAAAAGGCCCCGTGGTCACTGAAACAAAATTTTTTGAAACTTGCCACTGCACTAATAATCTTTGAAAGAATGCATTCGTTTATCCTCTCCCCAATACATCTACACATTACCCCATTCCTCTTTAATCACCCTTTTCTTTCTACACTAATCTCCTACGAATTCCAAGGGGGAAAATTGTTTTTTAGGAGTTGAAGCAGGAAGCAAAAATAAAATTTTTCAGTGAAGATTAAACTGATTTTTTTCTTGCACGTATCTAACACGTTTTGCTGCTGAAATTATTTTTTTGAGTTTATTAACCGGCGATGATGATTTTATTAAGCGGCAGTTTTAACAGAAGTTTGTATTGATTTCATTCCGGTCCTCACAATTTGATCAGATTAAGCGGTCGATTTTATTAACCAGTGATTTTAAGCTGCGGGTACTATATGCATAGGCATTATGCTTGGTATTTTCAGGAGCCGTACGCTTCAAGGATTTTTTAGGACAAATATCAGTATTTGTTTATAGAAAACAAATCCAGGTTAAACTCTCAAAATTTCACCTTATTTAAGAAGAGATTTTCTATGAGAAAATACTGGCAATGAAGAATTTCTTGGCCATGAAATTTCAGGACAAATATGATCCCTGGATTTTTTAAAGTATCTGATAAAAGAAAAAAAAAAGTGAAATACACAGATTAATGTTCCAGTTTTTTTAAACTGATATTTTTATTTAATATTGATAAAATTAATTTTCCAAAATTTATATCTCATTCACAACTGATAAAAAATTTAGCGTCACTTGTAACGTGGCTTTATATGGTAAAACGAATGTATGTACACGAGTTTGTAGATTTTAAGTGAGTGCAGTACTGAGAACTAAGAACTGCAAATTCTGTGACTCCTGCTTCGAGGCTGTTAAGTGGATGAATCCAGGACACAGATTTAAACAAACTCAGCAATTTTTTTATAAAGGAAAACAGGGAATTAGCATAGGCATCTGTCAAATTTAATGGCGATTATCAAGAATAAGCTTGCTATTAAAAACTGTGAGGGGATTTTCATTTCCCAAATCTTATTAAATTTAACTTTAAAACTTTAAAATTTAACTTTAAAACTCACTTAACTCGGCTCTAAATACCCCCACGTTTTGTTGTTGAGGAGATTATGAAATTCAGATGGCATCACTATAGATGGAGCCCCGTGGATTCCGATTACTGTTTTTTCAATTATAAAGAACAAAAATTTACAGCCGAATTCTTTATCCAAACTTCTAGTGTTAAACTAAATTTGAAGTTAGCACAGTCCATAATTCCCAGAAGAAAAGCACTAAATTACATTGCACATAGAGTGGTTCAAAGTTTTTTCATGTCAGAAGACAAGAAGACTAATAAGAAAAACTTGAAAGACATCAAAATAAATAAAAACGTAATAGAACGCAACATAATAGCAAAATCAAAAACCAATCTGGTATGCTGCCAAGAGAGACTCTCAGACATAGTGATACTACCATGCGTTGTACAAGTGGTTGCCAGCCAAACGTTAGCTTGTTTTTGCCATTTATGTAAGAAAGACAAAATATTGGAATGCGATTGTGTAATCAATACATGAAACATGTGCATAAAGAGTGTCAGGGACTTACTAAATAAAAAAAAAAATCGAAAATTTCAATCTCCCTTTCTGCATGGATTCCGATTACAAAGGTATAGTTTAAAAATGTTTAATGTAATTTTTTCCTTGTAATTTCATTGAAATTAAATACTTACTTTTAATTGAACATTTTAATACTCTTCTAGAAGTAAAAGCAGTTTGCTGATCACTTTTTCATATTTTAAAAGTGATTTCAATACATGGGTCACCTTTGAACACTATGTGCTAAAAGTGGCCCAGAAGCTACAATTTTGAAATTCTATTATAAAAACAGTTAAATTGTATTTTACAAAGAAAATTATACTTGATATCTGTTAGAGATAAGTGTAAAATTTTACAATAAAAAAAATAATTAAACGACATACAACTAACAAAAATTTATGAAAAATCCTCAAAGCTTAACTATGGCCCCTGTGGTTCACCTAGCTTTATTTATTCTATTTAGCTGCTGAAACGCCTAAAGAAGGCTGAAGAAAACAAACTTGCGAACTAAAAATGCAAGATTATCTTAAACATTATTACTCTTTGATACTGCGAAGTGCCACGGTTCGAAAATATTTCGAACTAAATGAAGGGAAATTAGTAAAGAAGTTCCTGACTTCACGCATTTCTCTCTTCTAGAACTAACTTCAATCACTTCCATCGTTTACAAAATTTTGTACTTTAAAACCAATAATTGACCTTATATATACTTTAACAGGCAATTCAAAATTCAAGTACAATAAATAAATAAATAAATAAATAAATAATAAAACTGTTAAAACACTTTTAGATAAAATGAATTTATCATTCGGAAAAGGAAAACTTTTATACATTTGTTTATTTATAACATCGAACTATTTCATAAAATTTGATTTGCTTATGCAATAAAAATATTCAAACAGAATTTTATGAAATGTTTATGTATATAGTATGCAATAAAAAGTCTCATATTTAATATTTAGAATCAAAATCTTCTGAGCACTTTATTCAGAACAAGTGGTATTTTACAGTTTTCGACATTCTAAAATTTCGTCACGCCGCTGCTGCTTCGTATATTTTTACTGGCGATGAATTTAACATTTTGAATGCAGTAGTCACTGAAAGCATTTAGAGTAAATGGTTAAAATGAATTCAAATTTTCATATTAGTTCTACGAAAAAAATAAGTGTTAGGGATATATCCGTATATTTTAAGAATATTTTCCCAGTTATAGGTGTTTTCTTTTTTTACATTAAATATATACTTATAAATTTATAAACAGTACTTTTGCAATACCATATCTAAAAAAAATATTTTATAGCTATTGCTTCGAAAATTTTCAAACTGTGTATATTATTTATTATACAACAAAGAACGGTCTTTATAAAATGTATTTCTGTGAGAAACCTGTAAAATTTGTATAAAAGGTTGTACATATTATTAACATTGTGGTAATTTTGGGCACGCTCCCTCCCATACGATATCATACGTTATCATTCCTATAGCCACACCACCTCCAGCGCCCTTAATGATGTCATTATCAATCAGACCCTAAAAATTCTTTATTTTTTTATAATTTTTTCTTTCATATACGTTTTCAGTGATATACGCACAGATATAGTTAAACATTTATTATTCCCTCATTTTACTGATTCAAAAGAGAAGTCAATAAAGAATCACTGTTATATATAAAATAACTTTATATCAAGTAAATTAAAAAGAGATAGTTGCTTTACTTAAGTATTTAATATTAGTAGTTTTTTGTCCCACAATGCGTTCAACTATAATGTTGTTTCCCTAGATTTCCTCAGTACAAGGGGAGAAAGTAAACAGAGCATCTTATCAACAAAACAGGTTGGCAACATTATTTCTCTATATTCTTTTAATAAATACAACATGTATAATTTCAAATACATTTCGTACCTGATCTCACCAACAACCGATGATATGCGCATATGACAGAATAGGTATTCCAAATGTTGAGGTATACTATTTTTGGAGTAAAATGTTTGTATAACCATTTAATGATAACGTATTTTCATAAAAAGGTTATTTTGATGTTTTTAATACAAAGAAATTGATACAGGTTATTTTGATACAAAAGAAAAAAATGACGAAAATAGAAAATTTTGGTCAATCTCGCCCTCCACCCTAGGTATATCTCACGATATCAAGTGCAGACTCCCCCTCCCCCCTAAATAAATAGTGCTATATATGTACAAGCACTAACTATATTTTAAAAATCGTAGACCAATTCTCATTTTATACAAAAAGTCAAGTGTAAAAAGTTAATGCATTTTTTAGCAACGTTGGAATTTTGTTTAATTGTTTAAAATTCAAGAATGGTTCAAAATATTTTGTATTTATAATCATTTAATGAGTTTAATAATGTATTTCTATAAAAATTGAAAATAGATAATTTTCATATAAAGAAAAAATAACAAAAAAAGAAAACTTTACTTGGATAAAAAAAATGATAACGATATCAAAAATACATCTCCTCCTCACCGCTAGGGATACCTTTCGATATTAAGTTCACCCCTAAAGTGATAACGTTATACAGGGTGGTTCAAAAAGGTCATGGCCAATCGGCACGTGTGGGTGTGATAGGTCATGAGGAAATGAATTACATAGAAACTGATAAGCCGGAAACGCGATCGTGACGGTGCAATTGCATCGTGACCGTGATGCCAAGAAAAGATAACAAACGGTATAATGAGACTGTTATTATACAAAAAACTTAATGGAAGTACAAAATACAAATGAAAAATGTTACAACTCATAAAAAGTGCTCCAAATGTACCCCATTAGCCGTGATGCATGCTTGATATAGACGTCGCATCACATGGAATTTTGAACACGTTCCAATAGGCCTGAAGTCTGCAGGAAAGGTGCCGCCACTTCTGCGGATCCGTGCCATGAGGCCTATGACCAATTAAACGGGTGTCTCGTAGACCAGAGACTTAAGATATCCCCCAGAGGTAGAAATCCAGGGGGGGGGGGGTAGGTCCGTGGATCGCGGTGGCCATGGTACAGGGATGATTGGAATGTTTTCTCAATTCCATGCGACACCGAAGTGCATCACAGCTAATTGGGCACATTTTGAGCACTTGTTATGAGTTGTAAATTTTTCTTTTGTATTTTGTGCTTCGATTAAGTTTTTAGTAAAATAAAAGTCTTTTTACACTGTTATCTTTTCTTTGCATCACGGTCACGATGCAATTGCACCGTCACGATCGCGTTTCCGACCCCCAGTTCCTGTGTAATTCTTGCTCCTCATGACTTGATACACGCACATGCGCTATTTGGACATGACTTTTTAAATCACCCTGTATACTCACAATCCGTAACTATAATTTACATTTGTAGACCAATTCTCATTTCATACAACAAGTCTTGTGTAAACATTTAATGCACTTTTTAGCAACTTTTGAAGTTTAGTAAATTGTTTAAAATTCAAGAATGTTTCAAAATATTCAACATTCTGTGAGAAAGAAATTCTGCGCGTGTTTTCTGCGTGATCAGTGAGAGTATATCTTTCTTTTTTTTTTTTTTTTTTTTTTTAAGATTATTTTTTTAAAAGTTTTGTAAAAAAATTAAATTAATTAGAACAAGAAAGAACAGTCGTGCGTCTAGAGTAGATTATGAAACATTTCGCAACAAATCCAGAATACTGTAGAAAAAACTAAAAACTAAAGTTGCGGCAGTACAGTCAATTAAGGATGATCACCTATGGTTTATGAGCTATAGATTATAAACTTTAAGGGTCATGAGTTCTTTGCCAAATGCGCTGAAGTGCTATACAGCATATGTCCCGGTCAGGTGGTCAGACTAACGCGGGTGCTTAGCTCACAAGCATGATTCGTACTCATTTTATTGACTCCCAACGGATGAAAGGGTGAATGAACCAAGTACAGCTCGCAGCCCGAAATCGAACTGTAGACATTTAGCATAGTATCGCGGTGCGCAAATAAAGCAACTGAGCTAAAACTGTACCAAAACGTCTCTTTTTAATACAGTGAAAAATATATTTAAACAAGTAATTTGGAAAAAATATAACATTGTTAAAAACACAATTTCAGCAATTGCAATCTACAGTAATAAAAAATAGATTTGTTTTGTGCTGTATATGATCTATCCTCTTATATATAGAGTAACTCTGGGAGAGTCCCCAGATCCGGGATAGATGCCGCACCACTTGTATTTCTTGTAATTATCGATAGATGGTCGTCAAACGCGCAGTATAGGTGCGCAAATAAGATTATTTTAAGCAGTGTATAGCGTAAATCCCATTTCGATGTTTACTTGTAGCTGCACAATCCTTATTTGGACGTAAGTGCATAATTTTACTATCCAAACTTTTAAACACGTTATGCTTATATACTTTTAATACGCTAATTACTAAACGCATGCATGATTTCGAAGTCAAAACTAAGTGTAGCGTTTGTATAGAGTACTGTGTGTATGGCTACGCCATTTTGCTTTAGCGAAAGCAGGTAAATGTGATATGCCACTTCTGGACCATACAAAATGGAATACATGCCACACTGCAATTCCGGTATACATGGCGCAATTTCTGTTGTATGGGATGATTAACTGTGATTAACTTTTCCTTTTCTTTTTCCACAGACTAATCAAGTTAGGCCTTTTATCAAGTTTACTAAAACCAAAGGAAAAAAAAATGAAAAATAAAAAGGAAGAAGGGCAAGAAATATGCAAGTCAAGATGATAATAATGAAAAATTGGATTACCCATAACGCAAACGTTCTTTGCAAGGAATGTTTAGAAAACTGCTCCAAAATGGAGGAAGTGTAATTGGTTTCGTTGCATCATGTATCAAATGTTACATAAAGACTGTACATTTTCGACACTTTTTGGGTAGATTGCGGTCGAAAAAACAGGTCTATTAACAAATAAATTATGCAAACACAATTTTACTTTTTTTCTTTTCCCTCTCTAATACGTTGTTGTTACGTTGTTGCGGGGATAACAATTAAAGGGACGAGGGACCTTTAAAACCTTAAAAATCATTTTTTTTATTTTTTGTAAATTTCAATTTAAATATTATTCAAGGGTACATTATATGCATTATGCCACGCATTTATCACAAAAAAAAATTATTTTTCAGAAAAAAATAGAGTTTTACGCGTGTCTTAGAAATCTTCGAAATGCTCCCTGCGCGTTCCATATCAATGAAAATCCCCAATATTTTTTTAAAGTTTGGTTTATATACATAAATAAAACTGTGCATCGAATTTTATATATTTGAATAGGTAAAAAAAAAATGAAAAATTTTAAAATTTTTTTGAAAAAATAAAAAAAAATTGAACTTTTTTAATACTTTTATATTCAAATATATAAAATTAGACGCACAGTTTTATTTATATATATAAACCAAACTTTTACAAAAAATATTGGGGATTTTCATTGATATGGAATGCACAGGGGACATTCCGAAGATTTCTACGACGACGCCTAAAATGCAATTTTTTTCTCAAAAATATTTTTTTTTCATTTTTTATGATAAATGCATGCCATAATGTATATAATGTACCCTTGAGTAATATTTAAAGCAAAATTTACAAAAAAATTGAAAAATTTCGAAATTTTGAATTTTTTTCGAAAATTTTCAATTTTTATTTATTTATTTATTTTTTTTTTTTTTTACTTTTATATTCAAATATATAAAATTCGATGCACAGTTTTATTTATATATATAAACCAAACTTTTCTAAAAACATATTAGGGATTTTCATTGATATGGAATGCGCAGGGAGCATTTCGGAGATTTCTAAGACAACGTGTAACATTCCACTTTTTTCTCAAAAATAGCATTTATTATTGTTTTTTAAATAAATGCATGCCATAATGCATATAATGTACCTTTGAGTAATATATAAAGTAAAATGTACAAAAAAAAAAAAAAAAAAATTAAGGTCCCTTGTCCCTTTAAAATTTAATATAAAAAATCTATCGATAATTTTAATAGTCAAAATAGGCAAACATTTATTAATTTAAATCCACTAATACGTTTCATTGTACTCATTTAGTTTCGTTTAGTTATACATAGTTAATTATGGACCCGATATGAATATTTTTTTGAATATTTTTATTTATAATTTCATTCTGTTCTTATTACAACCGCGGCATAACTATTGCAGAAGTGCGGCGTCTCAGCCTGAATGTACGGGCGACAAGCCGCAGTGTAATGTTTTAGAAAATAACTATTAAAAATATTAATTATTTGTTTTTTAATTTTTTGGTCGCAATACACGTGTTGTATATTTAACATTAAATAGCACAGCATGATTCTTTTATTATCCATCTTGGGACTTTATACGCAAATTCAAAATAATTTGCTGCTTAAATCCCGGAATTACTCTATACTACATTTTATGCAAAACTTTTGTTCAGTTGGTAAACGAAAAACACATTTGGAAATTTACCTTCAGTAAGCAGAAATGTGATAGAATTCTTAGCTTATACATGATCTATAGAATTTAGTTGAACTATGTAATATGCAAAATGTTAGTTACACACCTATTTATGTCCCCACTAAATGTATTGTATCCTAGCTCAAATATAGGCTTATTGTTGGTTACTTGTTTTCTTACGTTCATGCAGAGTAAGAAAAGTACGAATTTTTTACCGCAACACTGCCAACAATTATTTATTCACAATCCTGCTCATTTTGCGCTCCAAATCAGAGGAATCTTTGTGTCTGCCATTTCCCAACCGTGCCTTTCAAAACTATACCAATTCCGAACGGTTTTTGACAATATTCCGACGATGGGCCAACAACCGGATCTACTTCTGATAAACAATATAACATATATACAATATCTTATGCCCAATAACAGGAATCCCAATCTAATGTGATTTTAATTTGATAGAAAACAGCAGTTTAAAAATATATTGTAACAAGTTGGATAAACATACAAAATAATTCTGAGGCTAATGAAAGTTACAGTCGTGGAAAAAAAAAAGCAAACACTCCTTACTAACTCTGCAAAAAAGTATCGTAGAAGAAAGTTACTGGTACCACACGATTGGTAATAAAATCTACTTTTAAATGACGTATATAAAATTTGCTTAGGGGGGCCATCTACATATTGAAACGAACCATGTCTTTGTTTTTTTTTTTCAATAGCAGTGCACAATTCTAACAACATAAATGAACTCTACACCCTTCAATTAGTCTAAAGACAAATTTTTATGCAATTCGTACGATAAGTTTCCGAGAAATTATTTTAAAAGAAGCGTATTTTAGGGGATGTATCCAAATTGAAGTTACGTACTCAATTGTTGACCGGGAGAGCCATTGTCTTTTCTTTTTCCCTATCAAGGCTTCTTACGCGCCACTCAAGCAGTCATTGAAGACTGCTAGATTACAGGATAGCATAAGAAATTTCAAAATTTCTAGTCACTTCTATCATAGACTGCCCCTTAACCATCATTTTGCCGTTTTTTAAGCATTATTTGAAAACTACTTGGAAGAAAAATGTGAAGTTTTGAAATTTTCATAAAGCAGGACTTAATAAACCTAAATCCATTAAAAAAATTGTAGGTTGAAATTCATAATGTTTTCGGAAATTAATTTCATAATTCACATCATAAAAATTATAAATTCAACGTATTTATGTTTGAATTATTTAGTATTGTTGCTAAACAAAAATTAGCACATTAGGAGTATAATTTCAGGAGATAGCAATAAAAATATGAAAATGTAATTTGCATTAAAAGCACTAAATTTTGAATGTTTATAATTCAAAATCTTATCATTCAAATGACTTGAAATTTTGTGTCTAGGCACAGTTTGGATCGGAGATTTGAAATATCTTGCTAAAATTGGGTATTTTGATTGAAGAAAATGAAGTTTGGGTTCGTTTAAATATGTAGATGGCCCCCTAAGCAAATTTTATACACATAATTTAAAAGTAGACATTATTTCCAATTGTTCGGTACCTGTAATTTTCTTCTACGACAATTTGTTGAGGAGTTAGTAGGGGCTCTTTACTTTTTTTTCTACGGCTGTACATTGATTTTCTGCCAATTATAATGGCATTTTACTACATATACATTGATAGAAATATCAAAGTCCAATTGACGTTAGAAGAATATACAATTTTATCGATTTTCTAAAGCAATAAATGATATTAAATTCTCTGTGTTTCGACTGTATCCAGACAACTTTTTCCTGTTAATAACATTTAAATTAAAATTTTATAAAATGTTTTTTTTCTATAGAATAATTTTCACTTTTAAAATGCCCTTTGTAAAAAAAAAAAAAAAAAAAAAAAAATTAAAAAAAAAAATGTATCTTTTGGGATTTCTTTACTTTATGAAATCTGAAAGACAAATAAATCTTTCAATTTCAATTTACTTAAGTTGACGAGCTTTACACGATGTCGTGAATAAAATATTAAATAAAATATACGAAGTTAAATGATGTTTACTCAAGAAATGACGTCGAAATTAAATTTTCTACTTAAAACTAAGCGCAGTCCCCCATGAGAGAAACTGTTGTAGGAAATAGAAAACTTTGTGTAAGACTTAGATAAAACCAATCACTGTTGTACGATTCTAAATATCACCCTTGTAAATGTAAATCAAAATTAGGAATGAAGATATTATTTTTTCCATTTTATTTTACAGCGGAATGTGAGATAGAATAGTTTAAGTATCTCTTTAGTTTTTACGGAATATATTCCATTTTATCATGCTTATATTGAATAAAATGTTATTATAATAAAAACTGTTATTATAATATTTTTATTATACAGGTTTTATTATAATAAACAGATGTTATTACAATAAAATCTTTTGAAACATTTAAATTCATTTAATTATGAGGTATAAATGTAGGTTATAAATACATTCTACTACTATATGAGCTTATAGTTATCATAACGTACAAAAAATTGGCACGAATATTTTGGATGTAGGCATCTTAAGATATGTATTGCGCAACCTCAATCCAGCTCTCATAGTTTTGATTGCAGTGAAGTAAATTCGGAAGTGACAAATGGCACCACACAAGTTTCTACACCGCAGCATGATTCCCGGAGTAAGAAAGTGGCAAAAATAAATAAATAAATAAATAAATAAGCGCGGGTGCTCCACTTAGGAGCTACTCATGCGAAAACACTCCCAAGCTGAAGTAAAACTTATGTGCTCCTTTGAAATTTATCTTTTTCATTTTAATAATTTTAATGGCTTTTTTCTCCACAGGATATCTTAGGTATATATTTAATCGGACATTTCTTTTTTCTTTTTTTCGATTGTTGTTGCAGATTTTGCCACCTGTTCCGAAATAAACAGCCGGCTCAGCTGCTATACATAATATATCGATGGCTATCTGGTGTTTAGCATGCGTAAAATGAGAAGAAATAGATATTCATCATTAATCTAAAGTATGCACTCTGTAAAGTTACGGGTTTCACAGTTTTGCTTACAATAGTTTATAGTTAGAAACGAACTATAAGAAGTCGACGATCGTTGTCTTTTTAATCATCCTGTATATGGGACATTCTCACAATCTTTTGACTTCATGTCCCTGAATAATAATTTTTATTTTAATACACTTTTTGTGTTTTTTTTTATTTCATATACTAGGGAACATCCCATTGCATGATTGCATAGCAATATTAATGAGATAAATAAGTTTTGGACTATGTTGTGGGTCAAACACCTGGAAAACTCCTATATCGTCCCGTGTCCGTGATGCTGATTTTTAAGTTTGGAGCTGTCTGTATAAAATTGTTTCAATAAAAGTAATTCGATGTAATTTTTTCCGAAACTCGGACAATTGTTTTATATAAATATATTGTTTTATTTTTTGAACTCTGTCCCTGGGTTTTTCATCCTTACCGTCCCTCTTGCTAAACTTATACAGAAAATCATTTCAGATGCAGCCACAGAATTTTTTTTAAGTTTTTTCTCATGAAGAAGCACGCTAGAGAAAGAATGTCTAAAATTCTTTGACAAGAAATTTACTGCAGAATTTAAATCAGCATTTAAATATCAATTTCAAGATCGTGGATTTATTGGGGTCTTACCGTCCCCAAGTTTTTTTCCTGCACTTTTCAAGGTAAATTAAAAAAAAAAAAATTAATTCAATGTTAACAACTGTTTCTAAAAATCAATGAACATGTGGCTATCACTTAGTCTTAACATAATTTGCCTAAAATAGGTGGTAATTTTCCTTAACGTTTCATCCTTACCGTCCCTTTTTTCCCCATTTCGTCCCTTTTTCTATACCGTCCTCTTTTTTTCACCTTACCGTCTCTTCTTTAATACCCCTTTAAGACAATGTTATACCAAAATTTTGTACTATAAATACAACATTGTTATTATTTCTTATTTGAATGTCCTGTGGGTACTATGCAAATTCATTATAAGTAAGAATTTCGAAGAAAATAAAAAGTTTTAGTGGTAAAATCGTAAGGAAAATTAAACTCGCAAAGTTTAATTTTCCATATTATAAGTTTAACATAAACCTCAGTTAAATAAAAAAAAGTTAGCTGGTGACCATTTTTTTCTTTATTTTGAATCATTAAGGCATTCTTCTATCAGATTAAAATGTTATTTTAGCAAGTTTAATTTCGCCAGATTTTTTTCCCCCCAAAAGTCAAAAGTCAGATAGTGAGAATGCCCCATATACAAATATATGTATAGCATTAATGATACAAATAACTAGAAATTTAATGCGAGAATATTTTATTTAAAATATTATTAAACAGAATGACGCATTAAATACCGAAATTATAGTTTCTTGTCGGGAGGTTATATTTCTTTGGGCTGAAATTCACGTAATTTTTTCGATTTTGTTTTCAGTTACAAAGAAATAAGATATCACCTTCGGACTTTCTGTCTTATATTTATTGATATTTCCATTTATATTTCAATTTCTTGTGTAAAAAAATGATTAATACGCCTTTTACGATGGAGAGATCTGCAACTTGACTGTTTTTCTCTAATCACATGTAGCTGAAACAAATTATTTTGCCAAATTTTGTAGAGGAATTTAATTATCTTGAACTAAACTTTAGTTTAAAAAAATCATTTTTGACAAAAACAATCTTTCCAACAAAAAAACTCAGTTTCTCGCCTTTTTATCTTTACCTTTTGCGAGCTGGAAAAAAAAATTAGTCAATGAAAATTATACTTTTCAGTAGCATGAATACCAGCAAAACCGATTACCTTTCCTTCATCCAATGACGAAAATCGGTAGAATAATTCTCAAGAAAAATTGTCGCCTAGTTTGGAAAACGTTTCGAGATGCATTTTTTAAAAATATTCTCAGGATGTTTTTTCACTTTTGTTGAGAAGGTTTGGAGACGCAATAAACTTCGAGCGTAGAGTTACGCATATAAAGCCGCTTTCTGGCTGATGTTGTGTTATGTTGAATGAGCAACAGACATTGTAAGAAATTCGAATATCACTCTACATTCATGAAATATGCAAACATTTGCATACTAATAACAATAATAGTAGCAAACGGGAAGCCGGAATTCTGCTTTTTCAGAAGCTTTTTCAGAAGTGTCTCGCCCGATTAGGAAAAAAATTATTGTTATTATTACGAACTGGAATCCGTCGAACAGCGACGAAAGAACATGTTTAACAAGGAAATTTTTCATTACTTTATAATAAACCTTATTTACTATTAATTTATAACACAAAACAAAATTAGAATACAAAATGCATCTTATATTGGTTAGTCTAACTCTCAAACAAATATTATTTTAACCTGAAAGTCACTTGTCTTCTATAAAGACACTCTAAATTTTTGTAAAACTTTGCGTTTTATCAGTATGTGAGTTAAATTGCGTTATATTCAAAAGGGAAGCATTTCCACACTGGGAAAATTTTCAAAGCCGCTGGAGTGAAAGTGATGCTCTTCTACGAACCTTATTTAAGTTTCAAGAGTTAAAATACACGCTTTTATTTTATATAAAATGACCTCATTTGCAGCCGCTGAAGAATTCCGCATTTGTAATTCAGTCTTAAACAACATCTATAGAAAAGTATGCATTGGACGTCCCTATCGTATAATAATACACAAACCCAGCAAAAAGCAACGTCGTAAACTCGACAAAAATTATCGGCTACCTAATGCATAAAACATACGCATAAGATAAACATAAGCCTTCATTTTTTTGTAACATGAATATGAGTACTTAAAATTAAATATAGTTTATAATAGCTCCATATTTTATCATAAATCATTCATTTATATTTTTTCAAAATAGCACGCATTTTAATTAAAATTTTTTGTTGTTGTTATTACGAGAAACGGCAACAAAAAGGCATAGTAATCTATTATTTTCCAATTATTTTCCCTTTATTTTTATTAGAAATGGAGTACTTCAATTGCCACCATTACAGAAATGGCATTAAAAACTACAAAAAAAAAAAAAAAATGAATATATCAAAAATACATTGAGATGCAGTTTTCAAACAAATTGCAGTTAAAAGTACTTTTTCCCCTATACCAAGATGCACAAATTTAAAATGTGCTGTGCTTAGAAATGTAAAAAAGTGCAGTAGGGATTATCAGTATTTAACAGTACGATGATACATCTGCTTCGTTTTAAGGCTGGCTTATGTAACGCATCGTTATTTTTTAGGGACGACGCTTTAATTTTTGCATGAAGAAAGTAGCATATCTGGGGCTAATTATAATAATAATTATCATTCAAACTTTTGACCCAAAAAATTAGAACCTAATACCCCAATTCTTTAATTACAACATTTAAAGTATATTACAAAAACGCTTCTTTTGTGTCTCATTTTTATTACTCATTTACTTATGCAATACATTTCCATATATTTCTTAAATATAGTACTTTTCAAAAAACATATCTTTTGACATAATTTGATCAATAAGTCAACACTGCAATTTCTAGAAGTAATTTCTTTAAAAACAGTTTGATAATTTCCAAAAGTCTTTGGAAATTCTTTTCGAGCAAAAGCTACAAGGCAAGTTAGCAACATTGTGTTTTTAGTTTTTAGCCACGTGTGAACTGATATGTGCAATAGAAACTAAAAAGAGTATTTCTCTTTTATTTTCATATATAATAATCTAGCTATAAATGATATAATTATTTTTTCCGCACCAGAATATGGTATAACAATAACGAAAATGTAAATGAAATGTTAAAATAGAAATCGTAACTATTGAATTTCTAAAGTTTCTAAATATTCATTTCCCCCTTCTACATTATTTGACCGTATTGGAACTTAAATTCCTTGAGTTCAGATTCCACTGAAAATTCGAATAAATAATTTACGTTTACTCTATGATTCTCAATCTGGTAATTGTAAGTATTTCGCATTATATGTTTATATACCCGATATCCATGCAAATACATTTATATTATAACATTATGAGTATATTACAAAAACTTATTTCGTTTAGCACATTTTTATTTTTTAACGATATATCTTGACAAGTTTACAAAATATATTTATAGAATTTTGGCATTTAAAAATATTTTGCATAAATTGTATGAATAATTCAACATCTGCATTTCGCTGAAATATTTTCTTCAAAGAATTAATTCGATAATTCCCGAAAGTTTTTGACAGTTCTTTTCGAGCATGAGCTCGAAGGCAAGCTGAAAAGGATTTTCTTTAACACGTTCTCTTGATATGAATGTGCGACAAAAATTTAATAAAAAGGAATTTTTCGTATAAAGTTAAATAATATAAAAATAAATTCAGAGCCAAAATATGCTATTAATAAAATGAGAAATTGAATAAAACATTAAAAAAGATAATAAAAACATTTGAATTTAAAAATTTGTAATTATTATTGTTATTATTATTTGTTTATTTTTTTTTAGATGTTAATTTTAACGTGAAATGTGATGAAATAGGAATATATTTTGTGTATTGGTAAACTAACCGTTCGATAATTATATGTGCTTTAGAATTTCTTTTACTGTCTTGTTAAACACGTTTCATAACAAATCTATGAATATATGAAGTGTACTTTTAGACGCATACATTTATATCATTATGTATATATCGATAAATAATTCAATATTTGCTATTTTCCTGAAAGTTTTTCCTTCTCTGTTTTAGTTATGCTTTATTTTTTATTCATTGATTCATAAATGTTTTACTTTCATTATAGAATATAAGCTGGAATCAAATGATAAGCTATTTATATTAATTTAAGTGGAAACGGATTTATCTTTCGTAATCGTCCACACGCGATAGAGAGAGCTAGTTTTGAAAAAAATCATGCTTCAAAATTTTTTTTATTATAAAAATTGTGTAAATTGCGATACATTTTTCAAACAAATTGCAATTGAATGTACATTTTTATCCCTATTCGACACTGTAAAAATTGAAAAATATGCGGTATTCAGAGGTTTAAAAGAATAAAATTTTTATTTAGTCAGTATGATCTGTACTGAAAATTGTAATTATTTAAATAACCATATATATATTTTGCTGATGCCAGCATCCCTTTTCCTATCGACAAACGAAACACACTGTGGTGGATTCTTGACTATTCGAAAGGTTTCAAACAGGCTTTTGACATAGCACACTGGAATTTCGTTAAACAAGGTGTTGGACTAAAAGTGGAAATTAATTAAAAATTAATGAAAGACGTATCAGCAAATAATCTCAAAGATTTCAGATTGAAAGATTTGCATAAGTTAATTCTTAATTTCTTATTTCTTTAAAATGCTCAAATTACATTAATTTGAATCGCCAAAAGGTGTAAATTAATACTTTAAATCCACTAAAAATATGTTTATTTCGACTGTTTACATGTTTGAACTATACCCGAGTCATTTTCAAAACAAATGCAAATAAAAATATTCTAAAATTTCACAGTCTATGAAACGCCATCATTAAATTTTTCACATATTCTTTCATATTATGCACGTTATTTTTATCTTACTTGGATGCTTATGTTATTTTCGCAAACTTTGATTAGTTCGAGCCATGACTTTGGTGAGTTGACTGATGCTATATCGTTACATATTGAATATGCAACGATGTGTGTTATTATTAGTTATTATTGTTATTATTATATGTATTAGTTGTATATGATAATTCAATATGTAACGATACAGCATCATTCAACACACCAGAATTATATCTCGAGCTACTCGAGGTTTACAAAATAAAATAAGCATCCAAGTAAAATAAAAAATAAGGTGCATAATATGAAAGAGCACATGAAAAATTGAATGATGGCGTTTCAAAGACCGTGAAATTTTAGAATATTTTTTTTTTTTTTTTTTTTTTTTTAATGACTCGGGTAGAGTTGAAACATGTAAATAGTCGAAATAAACGTATTTTTACTGTTTTTAAAGTGTTAATTTACACCTTTTAGCAAGTGAAATTAATGTAATATTATAAGGTGTTAATTTGCTATATATTCTGAAATTAGTAGATAAGAATTATGGTATAATTTGAAAGCCAAGAGAAAAACACATGAAAAACACATTAGATCTATTACAAAAAAAAAAAAAAAAAAAATGGTTTCTTCATTTGACGAAGCCCTATTCGTCTCACTCCTTTGTCTGTTAATCTGTCACAGAGTCCGTACACAAAAGCTGTATAAGGCCATCACTTGAAATTTTGAGTACTTACCTCGTATCATTATCATACGACAAATCATAAAATTATAAAAAGTTTAGTTAAATATTTTAGTTAAATATTTCTTTTTTATGTCGTCCGTTCATTTTTGCGATTTAGATTTTAAAAGAGGACCTTAATTTCAACCTTTTTAATGTAAACATCATAGCGCGGAGGTAAAGCATTCGGATGGTAAACAGATGTTAACACTCCGATGTTAGAAGTTCACATTTTCGATTTTTACATTTCACATTTAGGTGGATTTAATTTTAAAAAAATTCGTATTTTTTGCCATTTTAAGAGTTTATTTCATTTTATTATTATCATCAATATGACGCTACGATAAATAATCACTGACATTCATAATATTTTCTTTAAATTCAATTTTCATTCTATTATAAAAACTATGCTGATGTATTAATGATTATTTTATGATAAATGATGAAGTTTAAATGTTTTACTAAAATGTATTACTATTTTAAACAACGCAAACAGTTCTAAAATATTTCATCAATAGATTTTTTTTTTTTTTTAATTCAAAATATCTTTATTCGAGTAGTTCCAGTATTATTACTTAATGTGGTAATGTTTATGCAGTTACAGGCATATGTTTAGTGTCGCCATCTTTTGGCGGTAATGAGTAATAAGCAAAGAAATGTTTTCATACGGAACATTATTTAATTGAAATATAAAAATCCTTTCTTTACAAATTATCATTATTTTAAGTCAATATTTTTTTTATTACAAACTATATAAAATTATTAAAAATATATATTGCGATAGATACTAGCAGGCTTCCCCCGCTATTTAGGCTACTGTTATAAAAAACATGATTTTTTCTAAGGGAAAAAAATAAAAACCTATTTGACAATGGGTTAATAAAGAAAGGTTTGTATTTTTGTGACATTTGTTTAAATTTTGCTTAACCTTTCGCTAAATTTTTGAAAATTCGAAATGTAAAATTTCTTTTAAACAATTTGTTTCGTTTACAGAAAATAAAAATATTTAAATTTTGCTTGATCATATAAATTGTTGAGAAATTTCAACATTTCAAATTTCAGCATTCGTTTAAAGATTTTTTTTTTTGTTTTTAAAAAATTAAAATTTTATTTAAATATCCGCTATTTTTTTTATTTTTTTAATTAAAAAACAGGAATTTTAAATTTTATTTAAATAATTTGACTTGAATATTTTTCATTTGATTAAAAAATAACTTTCTTTATAATCATTTAAAATTAAATTTATTGGTGCTACATATATGTAAGGATTTAATAAATATAAATTAACAATTTGGATTAAGGGGGAAGTATTTTGAAAGAAATATTAAACGGAAACATACGTGCGATCTGCGATCACATTTATCCACTTGTGTGAGATACATTTTTATTAGTTCTTATAACATCTCGAATATTTTATCAAATATGCTTTTAAAAGATTTATATTTATAAGTCTTAGTCATACATTAAGTCAATAATTCAACGCCTGCAGCTCCCTAGAAGTACTTACTTCTCGGAATTAATTTGATGATTCCCAGAAGCTTCAGACAGTTCTTTTCGATCCTAATCTTAAAAGCAAACCGAAAAAGAAATTTTATTGCTACACTTTCCTAAATGTGATCTTTGCAGCAAGAGTTGAAGAAAAAAAAATGATTATTTTGCGCAAATAAAACCGATAACTAGACATTTTATAAGCTATTTGAAAAATGTATCATTCAAAAAAGCCTTGAAAATATAATTGTTATTACTGAATTTCGAAAATGTCTAATTACCGATTTTTTTTCGTTTCTAACAAACACTGTGCACATAAATAATATGAAATCGGAATATACATCGGAAATGAAAAATAATAGTTGAAAGTTTAAATTTAGCACAGTTATAAGTGTTCAATACGAGTACTTCTGGAAACACGAACGATATTGATGCCGTACTACAGCTCACCCCACAGATTTCTCAACATCAATTTTTCTTTTGAGGCCTCATCAAAGATCAGGTGTTGGTTTCACTGCAACCAACTGATGTTGACTATTTTAGGACACGCATGTCTGCAGCCATTCAAAGAGTCACACCGGACAGGTGGAAATAAAATATGGAATGAGTTATCGTACCACCCCGATATCATTCGTATTTCTAAAGGGGCTGGCATTGAACACTTATAACTGTGTTCAATTTAAACTTTGAACTATTATTTTTTACTTCCAATGAACAAAAAGGTTGTACTTTTTTTTCTTCTTTTAATAAACCTGTAAAGTTGGGATGTTCGTCTATGTACACCCTGCATATTAATAGTTTACTTATATTTATCTGAAGATCGCAACTGAAAATTCAGTTGTCTTCCGTAATTATTTATGTTTCATGTATACCCGCCAAAATAGTCATTTCTTATTATCTAATATTTTTATATATTTAGGAGTTCCATGAAATATTTATTGGGAATAACATTTTAAGTCTATTCTAAAAACACATTTTCCGTACCACATTTTTATTTTTTCGTAATACATATCTATAAAATCTACATATCTATAAAATTTAGGAAACGTAGATCTTTAAGCACAAATTAGATAAATATTGCAACACGCGCAATAACCTAAAAAGAATTTCTTCATAAACTTAATTTGATAACATCTGAATGTTTTTGACAGTCCTTTTCAACTGTAAGTGCCGAGGGCAAACTACAAAGTTTTTTTAGCACCTTGTTCTTTGTATGATCAGTGAGGTAGGAATTCCTTTATTTTTTACAAGAAATTAATCATATAACTAGAAGCTACTTAGCAGACAAAATTCTATTCAAATGCAAATAATTCAAAGAAATATTTAAAAAATTAAATCTAATTATTCAAATATCATAACTTGTATTTAGTGTTTATTTTTTCTTTGAGATATTACTTTTAGTGTTAGTAATGACGAATTTAAAATTCCTTTGCATTTATTGCTTACATAAACATTTAAACTATTTATAGTTCTATATGTACTTTATTATCTCATAAATTGTGAAGTTTATGAGATTTTGTAATGTATATTGACACATTTAAGAAATATTCTATTTAACCAGTTCACCGGCAGCAGGTATACGGAAAAAGCATTTTTAATCCCTAATTATCTTGGGACAAACGCTGAAGGTGTTAAAATATAACTAACAATTTTAAATGATGAAAAATATAACATCTACTGGGGTTTTTTTTAAGTATTTTCTTGAAAGATTTAATTCAATAATTCTCGAATTGTTTTACCTGGAAGGTAAATTGAAATACATATTTTTTGTTGTTTTAGTGAATTGATCTGCACGATTGAAAATGAAAAAAATAAGCTGTATAAATCAATCAAATATCGTGAAAGTTAAATCTAGAATATGATATTTATGTAAAATAAATAATAAAGAACATAAAGGGAAAAAATATAATTATTGAAATTCTCTAATTTTTTATTATGCGTAAAAGAACTATTTTTTCTTCATTGACATTTTAGTTACTAATAAATATTTGCAAATATTTATTTTGTAACTGTGCCAAGACATACATCAATACTAGATATAATAAATTTACATTTTCTTATTGTTGTGTTCCGATCAGATTTTCAACCATTGTTCGTGCCTTTCACGAGCTGTCACGTGCTGGCCCCAGCCATCAATCCGAACTGTATTTTGATGTTCTTCATTTTGATGATGACGTCATTCGGAACTACCCTATTAAATAACAAATTTTCTTATTTGTTACAATCGCCGGGCAAAAGAAAAAAAAGAATCATAAAAAAAAAAAAAAACTATTGTGGCGGCGATGGTTGAGTTTTGAATAAGGAATATAGAAAAATCTTTATTAGTCACTCATATTAATTTGTTGAAAAAAATTATTGGATGCATTAAAAACACAGAAAAAAATGAAATGTTAAATTCCATATAATGGTTTCCAGAGATATTTGAATTGATAGATGGATATTTTTCTTTTAAGCATCAACAAGTTTTATATGGTTACTAGTCAAAGAGTATTTGTAAGGCAAGTCAGAATTTTTAAAAAGCTGAAAATGAGAAGAACGTTCACCACGAAACGTGTTCCTAAAATTTGAAAATTTAGAGTATCTATGCTTTTTATTATGCACATACTTACAAAAGCAATATTTTGCAGAATATTTGAAATAAAGTTAAATTCACAACTATTATTATCAAGTTAAGAACAACTTATTTATCTCTGTCATCCTTACACTTAAGTAAAATTGGTCAATAACGCATTTTTTTTTCATAGATTATAATTTATATGAGAGTGTCACAAAAAGTTTTAAGGGGACAGTGGACATTTATTTGAGCAAAAATCGAAAAGGATTTTTGTGGGTATTATTATTCTCCAGTTTGTCCTGAGCCATTTGCGAAAAACCGCATGCTTGCGCGATTTCTTTTTTGGAAAGTTACAAGCGTTTGAATTTTCTACACAAACATATTTTCGGTCCTATACTATACTTTAAATGAAAATTTCTCAAAACTGAATTTTCAACGTTTTTAGATTTTCGAAATGCTCCATGCGTCTTGATTTTATATCAAAACTGATAAAATTTATAATGAAGAATCCTGATATTGCTTATAAAAAAAAACTGTATGTGCGTTATTCGACTTCATTAACATATTTAAATTTGATTTTTAACTTATTAAAAAGCAAAATTTTGATGAAAATCGATCTGAAATTCAGAAAAAATTCTCTAATAATTTAGCTATCCAATGGATTAAAAATTCGATAAGCAGATTTGTTTGTAATAAAGTTTTGATTAAAATGCAAAATCCACGAATTATTCACGAAATCCACGAATATTACACGAAATACATTTTAAAATATTGTTTTAAAATTTAATTTTTTTTATTCGTAAAATTATAATAAGATTGGAAATTTCTTTTAAGATGTTCTATATAATTACAGTAAAATGTATATTTCTACAAAAATTCATATCTCTATGATGAAAAAAAAAAAAAAATAAAAAAAAAAAAATAAAAATAACGTCCACCGTCCTCTTAAAGACAGGGCCAGATAAATTAGTCCAAAAAATAATTTATTCCTCAGATCCAAAACTCTTTTATGTCAGCAGACGATAATTTGTGGGAACAATTTCCATTTAGCTATTATAGAATAAATTTTGAAAAAAGAGAAAATGGAGTTAATGCAAAAGCATTTAGAACGATGATTTTCTGTGATTTTAATTTGGGAATAAATCCAGAAGAATGCCTTCAATGTCTAAAACTAGCTTATGGAAATTAAGATTCATCTCGTGTGATTGTAATAAGTTGATTTGCAGAATTTAGAAGAGTTCGAAATTCTATCCTAAGAAAAGAACACACAGGAAAACCTTTGCCAGCTGTAGCATTAGAAAAATGCGCCGGACATATAAAAAATGATAATCGGTAATAATCGCCGTACTTACCAAATGATACAGAATGAAATTAACAATGTTTCGCAGCCGCATATAAAAATATTTATGAATTGCATATGGAAATATTAGTTTGACGTTTGAATCCCACATATTTTAACAGAGCCTCAAAAATCTGAGCGTGTCAGAATTCGTTAAGAAACCCTAAAATTGCTTAATGATGGTGGGCATTGGACTATTTTTTTAAATTATAACCAATTATGAGACGTACAGTCGTGGAAAAAAAAAAGTAAACACCCCCTACTAACTCCCCAACAAATCATCGTAGAAGAAAGTTACTGGTACCGAACGATTGGAAATAAAGTCTACTTTTAAATGATGTATATAAAATGTTCTTAGGGGGTCATCTACATATTAAAATGAATCCAAACTTCATTTTTTTCAATAGCAATACCCAATTTTAACGAGATATTTCAAATCTTTGGTTCAAACTATGCCTAGAGATCAAATTTCAAGTCATTTGAATGATAAGTTTTTGAATTATAAACATTGAAAATTTAGTGCTTCTAATGTTAAATTACATTTTCATATTTTTATTTATATCTCCCGAAATTATGCTCCTAATGTGCTAATTTTTTTGTAGTAATAATACTAATATACCCAAACATAAATAAGCTGAATTTGCAATTTTTATAATTTTATGATATGAATTATGAATTATGAAATTAATATTCGAAAAAATTATGAATTGCAACCTACAATTTTTTTGATGGATTTAGATTTATTAAGTCTTGCTTTATGGAAATGCAAAACTTTCACATTTTTCTTCCAAGTAGTTTTCAAATTATGCTTAAAAAACGGCAAAATGATGGTATAAGGGGCCGTCTATGATGGAAGTGAGTAGACATTTTGAAATTTATTCTGCTGTACTGTAATCAAACAGGTTTCATTGACGCTTAAACGTGCCTTGATCAAGAAGGCGACTCTCTCGGTTAACAATCCAGTACGAAACTTCAATTTGGATACAGCCTTTAAAATACGCTCGTTTGAAAATAATTAATTTCTCGGAAACTTATGGTACGAATTGCATAAAAATTCATCTTTATGCTAATTGAAGGGGTTAGAGTTCATTTATGCTGTCAGAATCGGGTACTGCTATTGAAAAAAATAAAGTTATGGTTCGTTTTAATATGTAGAGGGCCCCTTAAGCATATTTTATATACATCATTTAAAAGTAGACTTTATTTCCAATCGTTCGGTACCAGTAACTTTCTTCTACGATAATTTGTTGAGGAGTTAGAAGGGGGTGTTTACTTTTTTTTCCACGACTGTACATACCTTTTACTGACGATCCATCAAGTCAGAAAAGTCAAGTATAGGTCTTTGAAGATGAACCCAAACCAACAATGGAAAAAGACAACGAGAAAAAAAAAATAATGTATGCCATTTTCTTTAGAAGTACAGATATGATCAAAGCCATAAAGCTAGAGGGACAGAAGACAGTTAGATCTAACTAATACATCACTAAGAGTCTTGCGGAAATTCTTCAAGAAATAAATTTTAGGGAATTTGTGCTTTACCATGAAAATGCATCGTCTCATTCAGGAAAGATCACATTTTAATTTTTTTTAACACAGATAGATCACAGTGCACCCTATTCTCTTGATCTTGCTATGTGGTTAGTTTTTAAAACTAGGATATGTTTATCAAAACAATTTTACGTTAGCCTTGTTTTTATTCTGAATGTGAGATTAATGACACTAGAAAAACATATTTTTATGTATTTCAATACATGGATGACTTGATGTATTTAATCTTTGGAAAATTCGCTAACAAAAGTGCATTGATCTTAAAAGGATCTGCTTTGAAGAATTTGTAAATTTAACTTGTATCATTTAGCCGTATCTTAAAAATTTCAGTGTGACCCTTTATTACGATATTTTTATCCCCATAAGTAAAACACGTAACTTAAGAAAAGCTAATTACATAAAATGAACTACACTTTGTAACATAACTACTTCAAAATGTTTAAGTTATACACAGAATGCGTTATTTTGAACGCTGTGTTACATCTAAAATGTATGACTGTGGAGATCTTAATCTAAAAATTACAATGCACTTATGAAGTTGGAGTTATAATCGATAGAGATCATATTTAATTCTAAATATAATAATTGTGTGATGAAGCACTCTAAATTTGTTTCTTACGTTTAAAATAAAAAATAAGTTTTTTCGTACGTGACAGCAGAAAACGTTTAATTTTTCTCTCAAAGTGTTTCTTTATAAAGAAAAAGGACAAATCTGAAATTTAGTTGAATTATTTTTATACGCATGCACGAATTTGCTTCTTTTTGGTTATAGTGGAGATATCGTATTATAAGAAACTAAAATTCCATAAATATAATTCATGGAAGAAACTTTTTACTGAAAACACCAGGTTTGATAATATAATGAATATTTATTAGTTTATTTTTCAAATATGTACCATTTCTTTTGTATATTTTATTTTATAAAACTTTCGTTGAATAATTTTAATGTCATGATAAATCAAGTCTGTAAATAATGCAACTCGTGTATAGTTTTGAAAATATTTCTCTTTGACTTTAATTTGATAATTTCTAAAAGTTTTTGACAGATCTTTCAAAACATACTCTAGAAGAAAAAGTAAAAATGAACATCTTATCCCCCGAAACTTTTCATTTTTGAAATTTTATTAGAGATGACGAAAGTGTAAGTCACGTTATACAGATTTGGATGCCATTTAAGAACGTTCACCATAAAATGTACTTCAAATATCATTTAGAATGTTTTATAACAAAACAGTTGTTGAATTTTAAAAGGCATCAGAATTTTATTTACTTGTGTGGATCAGTAAAAAAATATATATATTAAAAATTGATTAAAGTTATATTTGTTATAACGAAAACTCGCATCGTCGTATAAAAATATTTAGGCTCAATCTTGTAAAATGTTCCACAGAAAAAATTATAAAACATATGCTTTACCTAGTAAATTCTCAAGATGAGTTTTTTTAGGTGATTTCGTAATTATATACATACGTAGCACTTATAGTCATACGGCCCGTTCGTCTGACTGTCCGTCTGTCCGCATATAACTACTTACTACCCAACCGAATGGTTTAAAATTTAATATACATCTATAATCGGTGCAGAATGTTGTCGAGTGATTTCAAATGTTATGAAAATCGAATCAAAATTTAAAAAGGTATTAATAAAAGTTATTTTCATTCTAGTAAGTCCTATCATACGTAATTAACTCAATAATATTCCATGATAGGTAATAATTCTACGTTACCATGATGATTACGTCCTATTTAAGATGGAGTCATATTATTTCCGTATTACAGAATTTAATTTACAGTAACCTATCCGTTATACGCGATGTACCGAATTTAATTTTCAGTATCATTTTTTCAGGAAAGCAAAATTATCCTTATTATAAGTGAGAGGTTACTGCACATAATCGTAATAAATTTTGTATAAGAATACAATAAATACTGCACCAAGATCTGAATGTTTGTATAACTAGTTATGGAAGGAACGCGCCTCATTTGCCACGTTTGACGTAAAGTTTCCGAGTTGTTTTAATTGCTGTGGTTTGACACTCTTCCTACAAAGGGTGATGCAATTCATTTGTGTGTGTATTTTTATAAGTATGCGTGCAAACACGCATGTTTATTAACAATTGTTCATATTTTATAAATACTTATTTATAGCTTCTAATTATCGCAAAATTTCCAAATTTACGACGTCGAACAGAGAAAAAAAAAGTAATTTCACATGCAATTTCTATTAAACCTATATCTCAATTTATTTACTAGTTATTGATTAACAAAATTCACCACTGAACACTATATGGTCCCTTTCACACTATAACGGAACATGTTAATATACGTTTAATAAAATACAGATCTAACTACTTATTTATTAACGCAATTCACCACTATACTCTATGTGCACCTTTCCGTCTGTATTGTATCTTTCACACTATATGTGAACTGCACTTTTCGTAAAATACAGATATCCCTAGTTATTTAGTAACAATTGTGTCACTACTTATTTATTATTATGTCACTACATATTTATTAAGGCAATTCACCACTATACTCTATATATGGTACTTTTCACATTATATAGTATCTTTCACATTATATGGTATCTTTCACACTGTATGTGAACTGCACGTTTCATGAAATACAGATATCGCTAGTTATTTAGTAACACGATTCCCCACAATACACTATATTGTACCTTTTACACTATGTGGTACATGGAATGTCTGGGTTTTTAAAAGACATTCCTAGTTATGTAGTAACGTTATTCACCACTATCACTGTATCGTCCCTTTCACTCTATATGGTACCTTTATATTTAATAAAACAAGCAGATCTGCCCTGGGCTTCCCAAGTTATAGAATAGAAGTAAAAACCATAAATATATTTTTAAATTTATATGTATATTTTTTAGATATTTCACTAACAATGCGAACAATCATTTTTACACTAAAAATAGCAATTATGTATTCAAATAAAGGTTTGGAATACATTAAAAGCGGTACTTTCGTATTGTCCTTGTGACAGGATTTAACAGTCGACGAAATCTCAACAGATCGCTAGCTTTTTTTTTTTTTTTGATAATTTCAGTGGATTAAGCGTAGTTTGATTACATGTCTGAAATTTGTGCTTTATTTAAATCTTATTTTATTTATTAATTAGTAAATTTCATTAATTACGTTATGGAATATAAGAAAAAACTTATTTAAAAGCAAAATTTAATCGTTTGCTGTTTCCACCGTCAAAATGACGTCAGCGTTACTCAGAGACACTTTTGCCCTCTATAATATTTTTTCTATCGATAAGTGTAAAACGTGAAAATGTGCAATCTTTAGAAGATTAAAAAACTGCAGTAAAATCAAAATTTATTAGTCTGCTGCTGCTACCGTCAAAATGAGGTCAGTGGCCCCTTTCACGTTACATGGTACCTGACAATTCTACGTTCCATAAAATACAGGTTTCCGTTCCTATTTAGTGAACCACTATACTCAATATCGTACCTTTTGCACTACATGGTATCTGTTAACTGCATGTTTCACAAAATAAGAATGTCCCTAGTTATAGCAATGAATTTCGCAACTACACACTATGTGGTTTCTTTCCCATTATATGGTACCTGTGAACTGCAAGTTTAATAAAATATAGACATCCCTAGTTATTTTGTAACAATTCATCATTTTGACTGTTAGCTTGTTCTGGAAGAAAATTCAGAAAAGAAAAAGCAATTTATGCTTCAGCAGAGATGTTAGGAAAACAGACGACTGTTTGTCGCTGTAAAGATGATAAGTGACCCAGTTCGTGACGAGTTGAAAATGAAGAAAAAATCGGTTACTGTGACTTCACATTTGAGTCAGGAAGTGGCGTAATAGAAATTTCCTTTTCCTCCCCATTATGATTGTAACCATTATGATCTCGCACTGATGTTATATTGATGTACTTGAGAGTACAATAGAAAATAATGTTTAAAAAGTATGTAAAGGAATGCAGAAAAATAAATCTTTATCAAAAAAAGAACAATAGCTATAAATAAACTCAAATATTGCTTATATATTTTTTTATCAGCTAAATATTAGGTAGCTTTCTTTACAAAAAAGCTACCTATTGCAGCCGTTCGGAGGAAAGCGATTTCAAAAAATTTTGGTATATTTTCATCGATCATGACCCCCAGACCCCGAAACCACCCTCCGTTCAAAATTGATATATATATATATATATATATATATATATATATATCTGACCTATGTCACACTGTAACTCCCGTAATTATGAACCGATTTCGATGTAATTCGGTGTGTACATAGTACATACCAATATCTCGACCGAGTTCGTTGGCCAGCTTCATCCGCCGTTTTGTTTCAAAATGGCGGCCATTTAAAATTTTTAAAAAAATTTAAAACTTTAAATGTGGTACCAAAAAATTAAAAATGGAAAAATATTTTTTTCTTATGTATTTGACCTTTATACAAAGATTCCGGACCAGTTTTTGTTTCGTCTATATCTTAAAAAATGGCTGAGTTATAGCATTTTGAATTTCTAGCGTGACTGACATCTTGAAACGTCCTGAATTTTGTCACGCGATAAAAGGCGTATTTATGAACCGATTTGGATGTAACTTCGTTTATACATAGTACATACCAATGTCTCGACCGGGTTTGTTGGTCAGCTTCATCCGCCATCTTGTTTAAAAATGGTGGCCATTTAAATTTTTAAGAAAAATTTAAATTTGAAATTTGGTACCAAAAAAATTAAAAATTGAAAAAATATTTTCTTCTTATGTGTTTGACCTTGATAAAAAGATTCGGGAGCAGTTTTTGTTTCGTCTATATCTTAAGAAATGGCTGAGTTATAGCATTTTGAATTTCTAGCGTGGCTGACATTTTGAAACGTCCTGATTTTTCTCACGTAATAACAGGCGTATTTATGAACCGACTTGGATGTACCTTGGTATGTACATAGTACATACAAATATTTCGACCGAGTTCGTTGGCCGGCTTCATCCGCCATCTTGTTTCAAAAGGGTTGCCATTTAAAAAAATATTAAATTTAAAATTCAAAATGAGGTATTAAACAATTGGAAAATGAAAAAGATTTTTTTATGTGTTTGGCCTTGATACAAAGATTCCGTAGCAGTTTTTCTTTCGTCTATATCTAAAAAAAATGGCTGAGTAATAGCATTTTGGATTTCTCTTGTGGCTGACATTTTAAAATGACCTGATTTTTGTCACGCGATAACAGGCGTAATTGTGAACCTATTTGGATGTAACTTGGTCTGTACATAGTACATACCAATGTCTCGGCCGAGTTCGTTGGCCAGCTTCAATCGCCATCTTGTTTCAAAAGGGTTGCCATTTAAAAAAAAATTAAATTTAAAATTCAAAATGAGGTATTAAACAATTGGAAAATGAAAAAGATTTTTTTATGTGTTTGGCCTTGATACAAAGATTCCGGAGCAGTTTTTGTTTCTGAAAATTTGTTCTTTTGTTTATATCTTAAAAAATGGTTGATTTATAGCACTTTGAATTTCTAGCATGGCTAACATTTTGAAACGATCTTGTATTTGTCACGCGATAACACACGTATTCGCCTATTTCGATGTAAGAAGGCATGTGGATAGTATACATCAACACCTCGACCAAGTTCGCTGGCCAGATTCATCAGCCATCTTGTTTCAAAATGGCGACCATTAAATTAAAAAATATATATATATTTAAAGTGAGGTGCAAACAAATTAGAAATTGAAAAAGGTTTCTTTCTTAAGTATTTGACCTTGATATAAGTATTCAGGAGCATTTTTTGTTTGTCTTTACCTTAAAAAATGGCTCAGATATAGCAGTTTCAATTTCTATTGTGGGTGACATTTTGAAAAATCTGATTTTTTGCATGCGACAGCACTCCTATATATTAACCGATTCCGATGTGAGTGAGCATGTGCACAGCAATTACTAAGGTCTCGACCAAGTTCACTTTTTAGCCTCATCCACCATGTTGTCTTAAAATGACAGTCACTTTAAGAAATTGCCGAATTTGGCAACCAAATATATGTTACTTTAAAGAAAAGCAGCTTGGATAAAGCTGACTAATTTCGCGAAATTCTCATTCATTATATTGATAAAAATTAGTATTGAATCTCCTATATTCGGTTTCCACTAAATTGAGCTTCGTGTGTTTGAATGATATAATTTGGCTTTTTTTAAATAAGGATTATGAAAGCTACCTCTTCCTCCCCTCACTGGCCGGAAGGACTTTTTTTTAGAATTAAAAAGGTCCTTTTTTATCATAAGTGATTTATTGAGCCACTAGCTGACCCGCCCAGCGTTGCCCCAGGTTTGTAAATAATTACCTTAAGCAAAATTGAAGTTTGTATGATTTTATATCTTTTGAAATTCTTTTAAATGAACCTTATTTCGGTATCCCCATTGCCTTCCGCAGCGTCTAGTGTGTTTCCAACAAAAGTCTTTCCGAAAGAACCTGTAACCTGGGTCCCTGCTACCTATGGCAGCATTTACAGGAAGTGCCCCGCATATGCCGGAGACAATCGAAAACCAAGTTGAGTGAGAGAAACCTCGTAGTAATCAAACTGATAGAATCCAAAAAAAGAATACAGCATTAATAATTAAGAATCGTTAGAATCGTTAGAAAATGTGGGTAACTGAAGCCTAAGGATAAATTTTTA
This sequence comes from Maratus speciosus, assembly GCA_963932465.1. Taxonomy (NCBI): domain Eukaryota; kingdom Metazoa; phylum Arthropoda; class Arachnida; order Araneae; family Salticidae; genus Maratus; species Maratus speciosus. Next base: position 62,801,818 of record OZ010788.1, read on the forward strand.
TAATGCAGAGAGTAGCTGAGTTGTAATCTAAGTTGAATGAACCAAATCCCGTTGAAATTGGCCCCTTAGAACCCGAGGAAAGAATGCTTCTCCAAGCGGTGGAAGATGCCCCCTCCCCTTGTAAATTTCATGAATTACTTTTAACATTAACACGATATTTAATAAACGGATGAAATCCCTTATCTAAAGTAACGCGATTTTTAATTTAAGGCTGTAGTGAGTAGACGTAAGTTGATGCTGAAAAAGGAGATTAATGTTCGAAAAATGTGGTAGCTGAGGTATAAAGAATGACCGGGCAAAATTAAGCATAGAGTATTAATTAATCATTAGAATAATATTTTAAAGAAATGCGCAAAAAATCGGGTAAAACCTTAAAAAAGGGCCCTAGGGCCCCAATAAATATATGCGGGTGTTGGTCTAAGGAGAATAGTCCGAGACTCAATTTTAATAGTATGCAGTGAGAAGCTGATAAAATTAGGGGGTAAAAAATACGTGGCACACAAAAAGTTCAAGGGCCCCCGATCGGGCCAAACGGGACCCTAGGTTGCATCAAGATTTTAACTGGATTACAGAAACAGGAGAATAACTAAATAGAAAATGAAGCCGTCAAAAATAAAGATTAAGAGAGACAATTTATTGACAATTTATACTGCAAAAGCTTGAAGGGGCCCTGTACCGGGCTCCAAGGGGTCGGGGACTTGCATGTAGTTTGGTAAAAAGATACTTTTGTGTAGTTTTTAAAGTAATCAGAAGACGCTAGAACTATGTTAAAGAAAATTGCAAGCAATTCAGATCATTTTTAAAGAAGCTGCACCAAGGGCCCAAGAAGGCGATTTAATATTCAAAATTGGTGGTAACTGAAGACTGAAAATTTTTTGTGGATCATGTAGTATTTGGAGGAGCTAAGAAGTTGTTAGAATAAAAGCTAGTGAATCGGGAAATTTTTAAGAGGGCTATAATAGACGGCCCAAAAAGGGGCGACTTGACTGTTAAAGGCAGGGCCCTGAAATGAAAACATGTTAAAATATCTTAATACTTAGCTCTTTAGATCTACATATAGTCAAAATTAAGCATAAGGTATTAATATTTCGTTAGAATAATATTTTAATTAAATGCGTAAAAAAGGGCTCCAATAAAAAAATGAGGGTGTTGGTCCTGGAAGAAGAGTGCAAGACTCAACTTTAAAATTATGCACTGAGAAGGTGAGAAAATTAGTTGATGCAATATGCATGGCGCATAAAAAGTTCAAAGGCCCTGGACCGAGCCCTTGGGCCCTACGGGACCATAGGGGCCCAGGGTCTTAACTGGAATGTATAAACGGGAGAATAACTAAATGGAAAAAGGGTTCCAAAAATGAAGATTTTATTAAGAGGGGGCAATTAATTAACAATTTATGATGCAAAAATTTCAAAGGGTCCGAAAGCGGGCCCCAAAAGGCCAGGGCTTAACTGGCATGTTATTGGGTATAAAGATATTTTTAGTAGTTATTAAAGTAATCAGAGGATTCTAGAACTATGTTAAAGAAAATTTCAAGAAATTCGGATCCTTTTAAAAAAATTCGCCCCAAGGGTCCCAAGAAGGCTATTAATATTCAAAATTGGTGATAGCTGAAGTCTGAGAAATTGTTTTGTCGTTCATTTAGGAGCTGGAGGACCTTAGAAGTTGTTAGAAAAAAAAAAGGCTAGAGAATCGGACCATTTTCAAGGGAGCTACAATAGGGGGGCCAAAATGGGCCAATTCATAGCTAAAAAAGGGCCCTAACATGAAAACATGTTAAAATGTCTTAGTACTTAGTGCTTTAGAACTTCAGTCAAAATTAAGCATAGGGTATGAATTATTCGTTAGAATAATATTTTAAAGAAATGCACGAAATATTGGGAAAATATTTTAAAAAAGGGCCCTAGGGCCCCAATAAAAATATGGGGGTGTGGGTCCAGGGATAAAAACCCAAGACTCAACTATAAAATTATTCGCTTAGAAGATGAGAAAATTAGGGGTGAAAAATGCTTGGCGCTCAAAAAGTTCAAGGGGCCCTAGACTGGGCCCTGCTTTGGGGTGTATTAAACTATACATCTAGGAGGTGTATTAAACTATACATCCCTAGGGGGCTCCAGGGTTTTAACTGGAATGTAGAAACGTGATAATAACTAAATGGGAAAATGACCCCAAAAATGAAGATCAGATTAAAAGGAAGCAATTTATTAACAATTTATTAGCGCAAAAAATCAAGGGACCCTGTATCGTGCCTCAAGGATCCAGGGACATAACTGGAAAGTAGAATGGCGAAAGTAACTATCTGTATAGCTGCCAACTTTTACGCTTTTTTCCTACCACTAAAATTTTATAGAAAATTTCTCCTTATTTAATCATCGAAATCTGCAATTTAAATAAAGCAAAAATTTCTGTTAAATTTTAGTGGTAAGAAAAAGGCTTAAAAATTGACAGCTATGTATATGGTGAATGCTACCCCAGAACGAAGAAGATTGAATAACAAGTTGGAAATTGCTCGTCAAACGTAGCAAATGAGGTGCGTTCGTACTATAACTAGTTTTATAATTATTTTTTGCACCCCATATTGTACTGAATGTATATTTTTTTGCGCTTCATAAGTGCATAGTCTGTAACATCATTAAAATGCACTTACAATAATATTTTCCACATTCCCCGTAATGTAACGGAAAACTTTTGACTGTCCCTGTAATTAAACTATACATTCGCTTTTCATAAAATTTGAAATGGCTCGACAAAAGTTTGCAGCAATTATATATTTAAAATTTCAGACCATTCGGAAGGCTGTAAAATCATTAAAATGCATTTGCAATAATTTTTTCCCATTGGCCATAATGCAACGGAAAACTTTTGGGTGTCCCTGTAATTAAACTATACATCCGATTTTCATAAAATTGGAAATGGCTCAACAAAATTTTGCAGCAATTATATATTAAAAATTTCACACCATTCGCAAGGCTGTAAAATCATTAAAATGCATTTGCTATAATTTTTTCCCTTTGGCCGTAATGTAACGGAAAATTTTGGGTGTGCCTGTAATTAAACTATACATCCGATTTTCATAAAATTGGAAATGGCTCGTCAAAATTTTGCAGCAATTATATATTAAAAATTTCATATCATTCGGAAGGCTGTAAAATCATTAAAATGCATTTGCTATAATTTTTTCCCTTTGGCCGTAATGTAACGGAAAATTTTGGGTGTGCCTGTAATTAAACTATACATCCGATTTTCATAAAATTGGAAATGGCTCGTCAAAATTTTGCAGCAATTATATATTAAAAATTTCAGACCATTCGGAAGTCTGTAACATCATTAAAATTCACTTGCAATAATTTTTCCCATTGGCCGTAATGTAAAGAAAAACTTTTGACTGTCCCTGTAATTAAACTATACATCCGATTTTCATAAAATTGGAAATGGCTCGACAAAATTTTGCAGCAATTATATATTAAAAATTTCAGATCATTCGGTCGGGTAGTTTTTGGTCTGTTATATGCGGACGGACAGACAGACGGACGGACAGACGGACAGACAGACGGACTGAACGACGACTATAGGTGCTACGTATTTATATAATTACGAACGCACCTAAAAAGGAGGAAAGTTATTAACAATTTTGTGCATAAAAAGTTTAAGGGGCCCAAGGGCCCTGGCCCTTAAATAATTAAAAATCCGACCCTCAGGTGCATCAGGACCTGTCTTGAACTAACCTCACCTAAATTTTCAGACTTCTACGTGCGGTAGATTTCGCTAGCCATCGCGCGCAGACAGACAGAACGATGTGTTGTTTTATTACTATAGAAAACGAAAGAAAAAATAAATGGTACTTCTTAGTTTTTCCATCGACCAAATTAGTGCCACGAAATTGTAAGATTAAACGCCAATAATCGTTGCCATTAATTAATTAATTATAAGATTAAATGCCAATAATGGCCAATAAAACCATTAATTCGACGTTTTATTTGTATTTTTATTAACGTTTTACTAATTTATTTGTTCTTTCGTTATTTAAAATAAAAATTATGTCAATGTGTATAATTTGGCGATTGGTTTGGCCATTTATATAATTTGGCGAAATTGGTCGACGGTATATCTAAGATGTACCAAATAAATTATTAAAACATTAATAAAAATAAAACGTCGAATTAAAAATCACTTGACGTAAAAAACACGTGTAACGTTTAACGTCAAGTAAATTTGACAGTTACGATCACCCATTATTAGCATTTAATTTTAAAGTTTGGCGATACTTTTTAGGTCGACGGCATAATCAAGAAATACTACAAACTATTTCTGTTCGTATTAAAATGTCGATAAATAGCTCTTCTTTATTTTAAATAAATATCATAAATATTGAAAAAAAAATGCTTATATGAATATGAAAAGTAAATAGGTTGCCAGTAAATATACAAAAAATTCACTTCACTCGCCAAGGCCCTATCTCCCTATCTCGCCAAAGCCCATATAATAAAAATATACCAAATACTCTTCAATCTGTTGTCTCATACTAAGTAAACACAATAATGTAAATAACTGTTAGGCGCAGATACCATATACATTCCTGGTTTGGCGGGAATTTTTTTTTACGCCAACTTGGCGAAAACATAGTTTTCGAATACAAGTTACATATATATATTTAAATTATTTTCTATTATTTTAAACGGAAATAACAATAAACAAAAAAAAAAATGTTTAATTAATAACTATAGAAAAAAACGATTTATATAATTTAAAAAAAGAAAATAATAGGTAAATAAACAATTTATTAATAAACAAACAACAATAGCCGAGTTACCATGTCAGGCAAAATAACGCCATTTTGGAGCCCATTAGGTCCATGAAGCGTATATGACATCTGTGCTAACAAAGCTTCCAATAAATATAGTAAATATGCCATTTGGTGGTGACTTGATTATCGAAAATTATAAAATAATAATAATAATAACAATTAATAAATAATAATAATAATATAAAATTGGAATTCAGACGTTAATTTATGTGCTTTTAAATATCTAAGATTAGTCCAATATCTTTTTAAATATTACCTAACAAAGGGGAAAATATGAAGACATAACAAATTAAAAAAGATTTGCAATTTTTTTTCAGTAAGCAATTTTTATTTAAAAATCTTGATTTTTTTTATAGTAATAACAGATGATTGTATAAATTTCCTTAAGAATAATTTTCAGTTCCTAAATTTTGAAATTGTGAATTTTTGGTACTACATAGTTTTCCCATCGACCAATTACACCAAATTATATAAAGCGCCAAATCACTCGTCAAATTATACAAATTGATAAAAATTTTTATTTTAAATAATGAAAGAACAAATAAATTAGTATAACATTAATAAAAATACAAATAAAACGTCGAAATAAAAATAACTTGATGACGTAAACGCATGTAACTTTGTTTAAAGTCAATTGATTGTAACATTTACGATCAACCATTATTGGCATTTAATCTTATAGTTTGGCGATGGATTTTGGGTCAATGGGATAACCAAATAGTACCGAATTTTCCTATACGTGAAATTGGCGTTATCGCCAAAGAAATAAACAATAATATTTTCTAAAAAAGAAAGAAAAAAAAAGGATAATAATCCTTGATCTGAGTTAGAATGTATAAAATTCATATGCTTCCATAATTACGTCGAAAAGCAAAGTATGAACTTATTTTATAATATGTATGTGCGGCAGAAATTCAAATTCAAATTTAGATATTTGTTTCTAATTTTAAAATATTAACTAATATCTATATAACTTATAATTGAATATATAAATGTACTCCAAAAATGATCTCGGTCACTTGAAAAAACACCATTATTGCGAAAATCCTCAAGCTAATGTCACGCTTATGCATTTTTGGCTTTAAAAAAAAATAGCTAAACAATGTTTGGCAACAAACCTAAATTAGAAATCGTAAATACAGTAACTTTTACAATTACATCTGTTTATTTCTCCTGTAAATCACATGACGTGGCAGTTAGATAAAAAAAAAAAGAAAAGAACTAAAAAAAAAATTGTAATTCAAAATTAGTCTAATCAAATTTTCAGATTCATTTTTTTAACGAAACGCAGGCGATAATTCGCCAAATATTGTATAAATTGTAAAATTTCACAATAAATTATATTTTTAATCATTAAAAATATTTATTTCATGTTTAAATTAAATATTTTCGTTTTATAATATTGTGTCTCATTAATTTTTTTTTGTTGTCTTCTTTAATTAAATATCAGTATTTGTTTTCACTTATTTGCGAGATATTTGTATTATTTTCTAACGGACGGATAACTATTTCAATTCTTTGACCAACAAACCTTTTGCCAAAAAATGACCGCTGGCAACCTTTTCGTTCAAAATACCAATAAAATACGAAATTTATTACCAAAAATCATAGTTATCCCTGTATATTTTAATCATAAACCACCACGTGAATATTCTCTATCGAATGACACTATTTGCAAAAAAAATCCACCGGGTAGTTTTCGAAAACATTCGGGCGGAACTTTTAGATCTTACTGCTTTATAATATAATATGATATAAAGGAATTTATCTTTGATCATGCTTTCTGAAATAATTGACAAAACAATTTGCATTTAGACAACATTAATTCGATTTTGAACTGATTGTATTAGTTTGCATATGCTTTGCGATGCTTCTAAACACCTTAATAAAATAAACATTGGTAAAAAACTACACATAAGCTTTTAACCATTTTATAATAATTCGCATTTTGTATTATCACATCCTTCAAAAAATAAACGGTGAAGTGAGAGTTTTATTCGCGCACAAAGGGTTGCATATAGTAAATTTGTTAATTACTAATTGTGGTTTTACCAAAAATCGTTTCTAAAAGAGTAATAAGTTTTTCAAAAAACTTGTAATTATTCTAAGAATTGAGTTTCAATTTTACCTTCAATAATAGAATCCATTTGGAAAGTAAAATGTTGATTATTTATCACTGTGATTCGCCTTACCTAAAACAAAAACATTGTGAAAAGTTTTAACGTGTCATTTTGCCAAGCACGCTTCATAAGGAGGTCGCAAAGATGCAACGCCGATTTAATGAGTGCTGCTTTTTTCCACATAGGGTTTTAGTTTTTTTTAATGTTTCTATGGGCACTATAAATAATACCAAATATTCGTAGTGTTTTTTAAAAAGTAGATTGTTTAAAGTAGACCACCCTTGCTGCCTGGGTGGAGATATAGATGGTGGTTTGTCAGATGTTAAAGCACCATTCAGCACCTCTTCAAATTCCGTCCCAGCTTTAGATGAGGAAGATTCAGTGACTGCGGGTATACCATGCAGCGTATTACTGTCGTTGCATCTTGTGAGATTTTATTGGGGAATTTATTAGATAAACTACTTTTGAAGAAAATCGTGGACAAAATATATATTCTTGTCAAACCTGATAACCATACTTCCATATTTTCACTGAAATATCGCTGAAATCCGCCTTATTCAATATTGTTCATTTTGTCATCGTTTTCTCATTTCCAAGTTGCAATTTTTTATAAGACAGTTTTATAAGGCAGACGAAAGCAAAAATGTCTAATGACTGTAAAGTGCCAGGAGATAATTTCAAAGTGAAATACTGTTGGAACAAAGCAGATCAATTGTCTATACTTAAATGAGACATTTCTGTATATATTAATAATTGGTCATTATAAAATGTTTTAATTAATTATATTAATTGATAACTAAACAATACAGTTTCATTTTTAGATTCACTTGCAAGTACTTTTAAAATAAATAAACAAATTCAATAAGTTACAGTTAACAAACCAGATGTGAAATGAAAATTTTTACTGCAACCCGATGTTTTGTTTATTTGAAATTCACTCTATTTTTAAATTAAAAAATGATGTGTTGAAATCCAAGTCAAGTCACTAAATTTTTAATAAAGTAAGGCAGCCATTGATTTCTTTTCGGGCAATTCCACAGAAAATCATCGTTTTTTTTTTCAGGGGGGGGGGGGGAATAAAATTTATAATATGTTTAATTTAAGGGTATGATTGGAGACCCTTATATTTTTATATAGAAAAATCCTAATAAAAAGGCATTGTAAATTACTGTTTATAAACTAAGTTAAGTATCATTATTGTCTTTGTAAAGTCATAAGGTTACGTCAGTTACACGTGTAAATGCCATTTTTTTCTTTTTTATTATTCAGAAATTAATTAAACAAGTTACTGTTATAATTTGGCATTACTTAGTGTTTCTGAGATCATTAAATCACTTTTTTTTAACTGGATAGTTTTGATAATTTTTACACTTCAATGAAGGCAGAAAAAATGTTTGTATATTTTATTTTACGTCAGTTACAGAATTTTGAATTTCTATTTCTGGGACTCAAAGAGAGATTGAAATAATCTGCTGGTATTTGGGTATTAAGACCTTAGTAAGAAATATTTTAAATTGTAAAAATTTGTTTTAGCTTTATTAGTAAATTTTCTACATAGATTTGAAAACAAAATTCGATGATAAAATGTTACGTCAGTTACGATGGAATTTCCCTTTCCAATTCTAAATAACACAGTCAAAGAAGTACAAAATATGCACTTGGACTTATTATTTTCATGTTGTAATTGATTTACCTTTTCTAAAACATAAAAATTCATTTAAGGGAAGAAAAGACTGGGTGCAATCCTATGGGAAATAATTGAGCTTTAAGACAAGTTTCCTCGGAATCTGCCCGGCCTATTTTGATGAAATTTGCATATTCACTGGCTTATGCTCAAGACTTACGATAGACAGCTTTTTTCTTAGTCTAAATCTTTTTATTTTAGAGCAATGGCAATTTTTCAGAAAATTTCCATTTTAGAAAAAAAAGAATTTTTAACTAATTAAAATGTTTTAAAATTGTCTGCAACATATGATCTTATTTAAGTATTGCGCGGCAGCGCAATACTTATTTTATTTCCAGTGTCACTTCTCAATGTTAATTTAACATGGAAAAGCCTATGGAGATCATAACTTCTTCCCACCTTTTTGTCCCTGATGCCACTCATTTTTAATTCTTTGCTAATTCTAATAATATTATAAATTCAAAGTGTAAAAGCATTTGCTTGACGTCAGGGTCAAAACGGATCATAAAATGCCTTTGCATATAGGTGGATTATAATCTAGAGAGTAACATGGGCTAATTTTTATTTACATTATTCAAATATTTTTCTTAATAATTCCAAATTTCGCTTTTTTTCATTGAGAATCAACGGACATTTTCTAATAAAATTTAACACTTTTCCTTCATTGTTGTAAATAATTCAAAGGCTGTAATAATAATTTGCCTATTTTTAGTTAAATGATTTTCACGTGAAACATGAAACTGAAGAAACTGAAATAGTTTTTAAGATTTAAAAAGAAGGTGAATATGACGTCATAGTGGAAATAAAAGTGACATTTTCAAGCAGATTTTTTAAGTTCAGATTTTAATTTTTTGACCAAACTACAGCAACCTGCATTACTGCACTGGTGAAACATTTTGAATTATACATAGGTAAATTGCATAACAAATTGTGGTGCAATGTCGCACGAATCAAAACCTGATGATGATACCCTCCATTAATTTTGAAATGTGTTCGTCTGAATGCAGTAGTTATTAAAAAACTTGACATATTAAACAAAAACCTAAGTTGCAGAACAAATAAAAAAATATATATATATTTCCTAAATTGTTTAAGCCCGAGAGGGGGCAGATATTAAGATATTTCATTCAATTCGTTCTACATTTAATGTTAAATTTTTGTAACAAATAAGTTAAACCAATTGAACATTAAAAAATAAAAATGAAATTCATACAATATAGTACTTTAAACACCTATATACTTAGATTCCGTTCAAATGAAATCGAAATAAATCTTAGACTTTTCCATTTTTAAGTTGTAAATATTTGTACTGCAGATTTTGCATTGTGTTTATGAGGATTGTACATAATATGATAAGATACATGCAAAATACAAAACTTTAAAAAAAGTAAGATTTATTTCGATTTCATTTGAACGGAATCTAAGTATATAGGTGTTTAAAGTATTATATTGTATGAATTTTTTTTTATTTTTTAATGTTCAATTGGTTTAACTTATTTGTTACAAAAATTTAACATTAAATGTAGAACGAATTGAATGAAATATCTTAATATCTGCCCCTTCTCGGGCTTAAACAATTTAGGAAATAAATTTTGTTTTTTTAATTTGTTCTGCAACTTAGGTTTTTGTTTAATATTTATACTCTACCACCAAAAATGTTTTACGAAATCTCTCGAGTACTTTAGACAAATCAGTGGGGTTTTTAGCTGAAAAGTACAATTTTTCGGAGAGCTAAACAAAGTTGACAATTCCAACGAGTGTGAAGTTCTTGCGCAATTTTATCAAACACATGAATTAAAGTATATATAAACACATTCATTAAATTTAGTTACATTCAATAAATGAATATAAAATAATAGAGTAAAATTAATGTGAGTGGGCATGGCGACCCTGCTGTGTCTTCCCTTAAGGGGGTAACCTATTGAGGGATTTTTTTATGCTAATTAAATGTGTATTTTCTTCTAAACAATGCCTCCGTTCACCACAAAACTTTTGTATAACTTTATTGAATATGTATTTATCAAATGAATTACGGATTTTATTTTAAATATAACTATCTATATTTTACTGAGATTGTGCAAAAAAACTTCATTGTTTTTGAGTTAAAGGGAAAAAAAATGTTTGTTTGAAATTACCCCAATTCAAATAATGCGAATGAGACAAACTAACAGAGAAAATAAAATTACCAAGCTGGCTATGATGGTTTTGGAAAAAAGTACAAATTATGATAAAAAATGCTACTTTTCAAGAGATGTCAAAAAGAGATGTTCAAAATCGAAAAAAGCACACTTTTCCTTCAGATTTTTCTACATATTTTTTTCATTTTGTTTTATAAAGTGTTTTCATGTTTTTAGATATTTTTTTTCTTGTAGTAGAACAATACAAAAAAAAAATGAACATGCATTTTAGTTCAGACAACAAAGACCGTATAGGGACTCTACCTAGCAAAATTAATGGAAGTTCTGGAAATAGGCTTACTTTACGTTTTTTGGGTCGCTGAATCCGAATTTGTAACTTCCCACCAAAATTTTCCCCGGCAAACCACCAAAATGTTGGTAAAATGCCCCCCAAAAAAGGTTTTTATTAAAAAAAATTAATTTTTTTATTGTTTTAGGGAAAAAGTATCTAGAAATAAAGAAAGTAGACAGAATTTGCAATACATTAGATATATGACATTATGTCTTAGGATGAAGGGGATGGAGGGATTTGCCTCGGAACATACGCCGCGGTGCTGCGTGGACTAAGTTGCGCAATTCCACTTAACCACTCACACGTTTACATTCGCCCTCCCATCTCTCCTCCCAACTTTCTCTCTAAGGTTTACTTTAAGTTTTTTGGATAGCTGAATCCGAATTTTTAACTTACCCCCAAAATTCACACCCAGAAACCCCCCAAAATAGTTGTTATTAACTTAAAATTCTTATTGTTTTAGGGGAAAAGCATTACAAAATTCAGAAACTAGACAAAATTTGAAACAAATAGGATATATGACATTATGACGTAGGATAAACGGGGAGAGAGGTGGGCTGCCTCGGAACATACCCCGCGCGCTTTTCTCAAAAACCAAATTTTTTCAAAAAATCAATTTTTCGGGGGGTTGCCGGGTGAAATTTTGGTGGGAAGTTACAAATTCGGATTCAGTGACCCAAAAAACATAAAGTGAGTCGAAATCCAGAACTAGTATTAATTTTTCCAGGTAAAATCCCCTATTGCTTGGACTTCATAATTTAGTGCATGTAGCGCCGCAGTGCATGTTTAGAGGCAGCCCTCTACCTCTCATCCGTCCTCTTCGTCCTACGTCATAATGTCATGTATCCTATTTGTTGCAAATTTTGTCTACTTTCTGAATTTCGTAATGCTTTTCCCATAAAACAATAAGAAATTTAAGTTAAAAACAACTATTTTGGGGGGCGGGTTTCGGGGGCTAAATTTTCAGGGTAAGTTAAAAATTCGGATTCAGCGACCCAAAAAACTTAAAGTAAACCTTATAGAGAAAGTTCGGAGGGGAGATGGGAGAGCGAATTTAAACGTGTGAGTGGTTAAGTGGAATTGCGCAACTTAGTCCACGCAGCACCGTGGCGAATGTTCCTAAGCAAATCCCCCTTCCCCTTCATCCTAAGTCATAATGTCATCTATCTAATTTGTTGCAAATTTTGACTACTTTCTGAATTTCTAGGTACTTTTTCCCTAAAACAATAAAAAAAATTTATTTTTTTTAATAAAAACCTTTTTTGGGGGCATTTTACCAAAATTTGGGGGGGGGGGGTTGCCGGGGGAAATTTTGGTGGGAAGTTATAAATTCGGATTCAGCGACCCAAAAAACATAAAGTAAGCCTATTTCCAGAACTTCCATTAATTTTGCCAGGTAAAATCCCCTATTGCCTGGACTTTTTTTTTTTTTTTTTTTTTTTTTGTCGAGTAGGTTATTCCCCTTAAACCTTATTTTCTTTTGTCAAATGAGATACCCAAGGGCGTCTAAATATTACGACAAGGATTGTCTAAGAATTACATCATTTTGAAACAGCGCAATAATGCCTCTTTAAGAGTCATATACTCATCTCAGTTTATGAAAATTGTAATTTTCTGTTAGTCGATTCAAACACAGCTAGTTTCTTATTTAATTCATTTACAATTTGAAATTAAAGTTCAGTATGTATTTACTATTATATGTCTATATAACAAATTCAAATGCGTTAGGAGTAAAAGCTGGTGAGAAATTTTCAAAGGAATTTTTTTTTGTGTGAAATAGAAAACATGCTAACATTCGAATTTCAGCTTAGGAAGTTATTATACAATGTAAAAAAGGAGTTTATAAACCTATATTAAAGCACAAGAAGATAATAAAGATAAACACCAAGTACGTCCAATAATTCGTCTAATTTGTTGTGTCTAAAAATTCCCTTGGTTGCCCCTAAGCCCCTTTATTACTTTCTTCTATCTTTACAAGAAGAAAGTATTGAATTCATAAAAATTTTCGAATTCCGGTTTTCAACGGATTTACACTTTTTAGGGATCGAAAAACATGTTTTTAAAAATGTCTGTCTGTCCCTCTGTCTGTGTGTGACACAAATTTTGTGGGAACTCTATCTCAAGAACTAATGAACGGAATTTAATACAACTTTAGATTCAGTTAGTCCCTGATATAAACTGATCGTGATAAGTTTTTGGTGTAAATTACTTAACAGGTGCCACTGCTATGCTGAACTTTTCACGATTTCCGCAATTGCTTTATATCAAAAACTAATACTTGGTTTTGCATCGAACTTCAAATTCAATTAGATGTTGCATACTTGCCAACCTCCCGCTTTTTTTAAATCAAGAAAACATACTTTAAACCAGAAATTTTATTTATTAAATTATAGCATGTAGATTTCTTTTAACTTCCACTTCGAAGCAGGAAACATTTAATTTAATAAATTTACTGGTTGGAGATGTATTTTTTTGTTTTAAAAAAAGCGGGAGGTTGGCAAGTATGATGTTGATATAAGTTGTTGCTGATTAGATTTTGGTGTAAATCATCTAACCGGTGGCGCTGCTGTGTTGCATTTTTCAGGAAGTATTAAGATGTATGAGATAGAAGAAAGTTTTGGTATTGCCATCTGCGACTAGTATTTTTTTTTAATTGCAGGTTTTATTATGACTATTTGTTATGCATCATAGTTGCCTAATTAGAGTGAAATTCAAAATCATTGATTAGCTGCAAAGATTCTGAGTTCAGCTATCAGATATAATAATCGCAATATTGTAAAAATAATTAATGAAGTTAACATAAATAAATGCATGTTTTGGGGGAATTTCCCACATTGTTTAAAAGCTTTATTTCATAAAATCGCTTTTCTTTCATCTATTCGTGGCTTGTAGTAGGTGCATTGAAGTTCTAAGGCCTCCGATTTTTTTTCTAACTAACTACTCAACCGAAAACTATGAAACTGGTGTTACTTCTCGACCTAATCACCCTGCAGACATTTTTCACAACGTCGACGCCATGATTTCATAGCCGTGACGAAGGCTTCTTTAGGAGTCTGTTTTGACCTCTGGAAAATCGCTGAAACAATAGCAGCACAGCTGGTGAATATGCGGCCACGGAGAGTGTCTTTCACTGTTGGAAACAGCCAAAAGTCACTAGGAGCCAGGTCAGGTGAGTAGGGAGCATGAGAAATCACTTCAAAGTTGTTTTCAAGAAGAGACAGTTGCGTAGCGTTAGCCCGGTGTGCGAGTGCGTTGTCTTGGTGAAACAGCACGATTTGCTTCAGCGATTTTCCCGTGGTCAAAACAGACTCTTAAGGAAGCCTTCGCCGCGGCCATGGAATCATGGCGTCGACGTTGTAAAAAATGTGTACGTCTGCAAGGAGATTACGTTGAAAAGTAACACCAGTTTCATAGTTTTGGGTGAGTAGTTAGAAAAAAAATCGGAGGCCTTAGAACTTGAATGCACCTCGTATAACAGAACAGGAAGAGTTGGGAAGATTTGTCAATTGATAGTACAAAAATATTTAGCCAACCTACATAAAAACAGTTTTAAAATGAAAATATTTTTTGTATATCCATTTTATCGCTACAATGTTCATTCATTTACAAAGCAAAGTTTTTTTTTTCTGATAAGTCATTTAATGAGCAGTGTAAAAGAAGTTATATTGGGTTACGCTTTTTCAATCAATTGGCAAATAAAAGGATAAATGCGAAACATTAATTTGAATTTTCATTGTTTCTATTAAATTGTATGGGCGCTTTTATGCTTCTAAATATCAAAGCATTCTTTTAAATATCAAAATGAAATAAACACTGTAAGAAAACTAATGCAATTTCAAGCAATTTATATTAATTTGTATTTTCTGTTACTATTTATATTCTTTGAAAATATTTCCATTTAAACTGTTTTATCTGAATTAATGCTTGAATAATTTATTTTAAATTAAACTGTTTGTTACAAATAGAAACAAAGTACATCATGCAAAACAAACTGTTCTTTTTACTGTCGTTTTTTAAAGAAATTAGAATATGATCTCGTAATATTAAACATTGTATTCTCAATACGTTATGAATTAAAAGTTTGATTTTGATTTTTTTATTATATTTTAAATGACCAATATAAATCATATTCTCAATACTGCATGATAATTACATATTTGTATATATTATAATGATAATTAATGTGTATATATATTATAATACGAGCAAATCTTGTGCGTGTCTATGCGTGTGCGTATGTAAATTTTATCTAAAAAGCGGTTCTAACGATTTTGACTAAATTATTTATCCTATCTTTTTGGGGTACGAGAAGAAACTGGGCTACATCATATTTTCGAGAAAATTCGATCAGTGGGTCAGTTTGGGGTAACTACCAATCATTGCATTTCAATGGGAATATAGTTGAAACAGTAATTAAGTTGTTGAAAAGTTGACAGTAAACAAAGTGGCGAAGTTAGCAACATTTTGCAATATTTGGTGATATATGGCGAAATATTGGCGACAATAGCAAAAACTGTACTGGAAAATCGAATTACCAAGATAACCAATGGCAAAACACATGTTTGGTGCCAAATGAAAAATGTCGCCAACTTTGGCGATATTTGGTGAAAAATTTGTTTTAAAATCTGAAGGAAGTTTCTAGAAATTTCCAATAGAAGCCGAGATACATGATTCAACCAGAGTCCGTAGTAAGTTCTCGAAAACAGATTTCAACCATTCACGGTACGTAGAAGATTCTCACAATTAATTCCACACCTATATAATGAAGTTCGTAGGTCGAAGCTTAAAATCTGTAAAGTTGGACCGTGAATCTTGCGATTTTGATTGAATATGTATAGATTGATTATGATACAAATTAGAAATATGTACAATCGTCGAAAAAAAAGTAAACACCCCTACTAACTCCTCAACAAATTATCGTAGAAAAAAGTAACTGGTACCGAACGATTGGAAATAGAGTCTACTTTTAAATGATGTATATAAAATTTGCTTAGGAGGCCATCTACATATTAAAACGAACCCAAACTTCATTTTTTTTCAATGGCAATTCCCAATTTTAACAAAATATTTCAAATCTTTGCTTCAAATTATGCCTAGACACCAAGCTGCAAGTCATTTGAATAATAAGTTTTTGAATTACAAACATTCAAAATTTAGTGCTTCTAATGTTAAACTACATTTTCACATTTTTATTAATATCTCCTGAAATTATACTCCTAATGTTCTAATTTTTTGTGTAGCAATAATACTAAAATTCCCAAACATAAATACGTTGAATTTGCAATTTTTATAATTTTATGATATGAATTATGAAATTAATATCCGAAAAAATTATGATTTGCAACCTACAATTTGTTTGACGGATATAGATTTATTAAGTCCTGCTTTATGGAAATGATATATGGAAATGATCTAGTCACTTCTATGATAGAAGTGACTAGATATTTTGAAATTTCTTATGCCATCCTGTAATCTAGCAGTCTTCATTGACTGTTTGAGTGGCGCTTAAGATGCCTTGATCAAGAAGGAGGCTCTCTGGGTCAACAATCGAATACCGAACTTCAATTTGGACACAGCCCCTAAAATATGCTCGTTTTGAAATATTTAATTTCTCAGAAACTTACCGTACGAATTGCATAAAAATTTGTTTTTAGGCTAATTGAAGAGAGTAGAGTTCATTTATGCTGTCAGATTTATGTACTGCTATTGAAAAAAAAAAAAAAAAAACATAGCTATGGTTCGCTTTAATGTGTAGATGACCCCCTAAGCAAATTTTATATACATCATTTAAAAGTACATTTTATTACAAATGGTGTGGTACCAATAACTTTCATCTACGATATTTTTTTGCAGAGTTAGTAAGGGGTGTTTACTTTTTTTTCCACGACTGTACATAGTATTAATATTGATAGTTTTCTGTAAATAATAATGTTAAAAAAGGAAAACATTTTATACACTATATGGCCAAAGGTGACCGGTCTATATATCCATTCATTAGAGCCAATATTGTATACACAATATTGCACGCACTACTGTATTTGGATACAATCCCTCATCTTTTTGCTTCCTTTTTGGGAATAACGGATTTTTAACTTATTCTATCAACGATAATTTTCAGACTTTTCAAACTATGTTTTTGAAATTTTCACTAATGTTGCTCTATACATTTAGCTAACACATTATGCAAATTATATTTTGATTACATTCGGGCATGCGCAGTGAATCATTATTTAGGACACGTGCTCATTTTTCACACAATTTTTATTATTTTTTAATTCTGATTACAGGGTATTATGTATAATGTTGTTCCTCATATTTTATGAAAAGAACTTTTTTTTATGTTAAGAACTCTACAAATTATAAGCAAAAAACTTGGCAAAATTTGGGGCTCTTTTTATAAAAATTTTAATTTCTCTATGAGTATACATGCTATCCTCATAAAAATGAACACAGTTTATTACAATAAGGCACTTAATCATAATCTACAGTTTGAACGCTTTTGCTACATTAGTTTTTACAGGGATATCCAAAAGCTATTCGTTCTTTTTCAAATTGTTGGTGGTCCCCTACGGAGTTTCGGGAAAAAACCCTCACTGAAATGTATGACCTGTGTTATTCTGTTTACACACCTGGAGTTTGAGGATAATTCCTCCTGTAGTTTTCTAGATATTTAACAAAACGTCTAAAACCGCAAGTGGCCGGTCACCTTTGGCCATATAGTGTACCAATAATGCAGCAAGAATTTATTGTTATATCGAGTTAACTACAAAGCTAATTTTAATAGAGTCTATTCAGCTGGTTTCATAAAATAAAACAATAAAGGGAGGAATACATTTCGTTAGCGTTTATTTATTGATACGTGAAATGATTTCTCTCTATCAAAAATTTAAAATGCATATTTTTAACACGTTGTTTTGTCGGTATTTTCATAATAACCATGATAAATTAAAACCTCAATTTGATTTCATTACCACTTGCTATACAATGACGTGTACCAGAGAAATTTTTATTTATTTCAGCAATCGTAGTAATTCCATTTCACCTACAGTTAGATTTATTTATTCTTGTGGTAAACGATACCTACATATATCGCTATTATATATAGCTACATACGTTTATGCAGACTTATATTCTTAACTTTTTTTTACATTCTTTTCTTTACCACAACCTGATTTTTAGTGTTTCGTACTTAAAAAGTAAAAACGGAACCATTATAAGATCACTCCTGTGTCTGTCTGTCCGTCTGTCCCAGCCATTTTACTCGCACACTAGGAAACGTAGAAAGTTCAAATTGGGGAAGTAATAAAGACTATTGACCCACAAATTTACTGATTATTAAACATTCACAAATATATTAAGGAAAATGTAGAGGGGGTAATTAAGCTACTTGAAAAAACAATCTTTTCTTTGTATATCGTGTAGTGTATCGTGTGAAAGCTTTTGTAACGCTGAACTCAAAAATACATTTCTTTTAATTTTAGGTATTATGGTTTCAGAGATATAGTCGAAAATGTAGTGCAAAAATATGTCCCCCCCCCCATCTATTTCCGATTCTACTGAAACTAAAATTATGAAAAAAAATTAGAGGTAGTAACATTAACTTAAACCTTGCAGGGAAATTATAGCGATCACCCTAGGTCACATAGTTTTTGAGAAAAACACATTTTCCCGTTACAAACAAATTTCGATTTGCGGGCATTCAGCAAAAGTGTTGAAGAGCGCTGATGGTACTTTTTGCAGCAGAAATATAAAAGCATTGTTGATAACGATTTTCGAAATAAATCGTCGGTAATTAGCAGAGATATTAACACTTAAATTCTGGACGGTTTCGACATACAAATGACAGGGCGGCGTACTTTATGTACCATCGGCTTATAAAGCGTAGATAACAACTTCTAATGATACTTTTGTACAATGAAAAACACAGTATCAGTATAAAAGCCATAAACGTCAAATCACAAATTATGTATTTAAAATAAAATACACTATTTGCTAAAAGGTACACACATTAAAAATATACATTAAAACATAAAATATTGTGCCATATTTTATGTATGCTGTAGGATAAATTATCGTTAAAGGTGTGCTCTCCAAGCTTAATAATCCTATTGGGTTCTAAAATTTTGTTTAGATATGGATACTTGCACGGAATTATGATTCTTGCTTCATCAAAGATAACTCTGCTCCCATCATTAGCAAAAGAAACTCTTGCGAGAGCTGTATTTTGTTTCGATTGTGAAGTGTCCCGCTTGTGCTCTTTCAACCTTTCTGAAAATTTTCTTTTAGTTTCGCCGATATACACTAATCTGTCCTTATTTGGGAGGGTAATCGGAATTTCATACACACCAGGTTTTTGATGATTCAAGATTTTATCTATATTATTACTAACAATTTGAATCAGGTATGGGGGGGGGGGAGGGGAGAGCTACTAATTTTATATTGAATGATTGAAGGATCTGCGTTAATTTTTCATATAAAATGGGGACATAATACATACTCCTGTACTTGATAGGTAAAGCATTAACAAACCGCTGGCCTGACTGAGGGGGGGGGGGGGTATTAAACTGCGAAATAATCCGGTCAATCTGGAAGCTTTTATAACCATGATCTAATGCAACATTTTTAATGAAATCAATTTCAGTCCCAAGCTGACTATCTGAACAAATCTTATAAGCTCTTCTGATAAAGTACTGAAACGCTGCAATCTTATATTTAAAAGGAAATTCGTACAAAAAGGTATAACTGTATTCTCTTTTAACGGTTTTCTGTAAACTGAAAAGGTAAAATGCATATTGCTCCGGCTAATCTGGATGTCAAGAAAAGGCAAACTCTCATCCTGTTTGGTTTACCTTTGAACTCAGTTTACCCATGAAACCGAACAGGATGAGAGTTTGCCTTTTCTTAGCGTAAAGTTACAGCGTAAGTTACTTTTTTTTTAGAATAGAGAGATACAGTTAATAAAAAATTCACATATTTATTGTACGGAACCCTCAGAGCGCGTTAAATACTCGCACTTAACCGTTTATATGTATGTAAAGATGAAATTTTGCAATCAGTGATTAACCCATTTCCTCATATGATGCAAGTATACAAATGATGTACTAAAGTGAGCTTCCGATGACAATACAACATTTTAATATTGTTACAACTTAATTATTAATACATTAATTTTAAGGTTTTTTTGTTTTAGCTCCCCACAGGCGATAAATCGACAAATATTCTCTATAACTGGTAAAATTATATGGGAATTGAAAAAACAGTGGCTTTAATTATGCGCCGATAAACGATAGTCAAAACCCAATAGTCTCTGTAATATGCAACAATGATATATTTCAACGATTTAAAAGTGGAAAATAAATAAATAAAAAATAACAAAATGAAGAGTGTAATACTTAAAACTAAATAAGATTTTACAAATTAATAGTGTTATATTAACTAATTTACAATTCTACGTTGAAAAATCAATTTCGAAATACTACTAAAAAGTTAGTTTACATATTCTTTTTTTTACTTTTTTGTTGAAAATAAACAGACCAAAATTTAAATATTTTTTTAATAAATTTACTTTCTTGCGTAAACGTAAAAAAAAGAAAAAAAAAGGAGTGAATTTTTCATAACCGAGTCCAGCAACCCGACTTTCCCCAAATCTCAGAAATTTTACAACAATCTTAAAGACAGAATCTTGTAAATTTTACAGCAACTGTGTTGGCAACGAGCGTGTCCGTACCTTTTGTTGTAAAATACAGATTTTTTATTTTTTTTACGAAGAACAACAAGGTCTGATTTTCCAAGATTAACATTGAATTTTTTAAAAGGGTATTTTTAAAAAAGCTTTTTTTTACTTTTATACTTATTTTGTAATCTGTGATCTTATTTTCAATATAAAGTATATTGAGCCTTTTCCCGCGTTTTTCTAAACCGAACAAAATGTTTATTTCCCAGGGATTGATTTTTTTTTCTTTCGACAGTTATTTTCAATCAGGGTTAAGTATTCGCAACGGCATGTAAGAACTGCTTCTTAAAGTGAAATATGCTTCTTAAGTTCCAATAACAGTATTTGTAATGAAAAAGATATTTTCTCTAAAATTCTTATTTATGATGGCGGGAAGTTCACGATCTCTACTGCCACCAGATAGAATTGTTTTATCGACTAGTGTTGTCAGTTACAGAGTCACAAAATGCGGGATATAAACGTCTAAACAGAAACATAGAAATGCAGTAAACCCTATGAAAAATGAACCTGTTTTAAACGTAAAAAGTTCATTATCCCTACGGTATAAGAATATCATACAATCATTCCTGCTAATATGAAAGCCTGTTTAAAACAGATTTTTCCTCTTATCCCTTACGATTCCGTCTTAACAGGTTTTCTTATATTAAAAAATACAACAGTCTTATACAGTAACACCTGTGAAATTGGAATTGCAAGGAGCTGATATAATATTCCCATTTATTTAGTATAATTGTATAGTATTGCTGTCGTTGGGACAATTAAATTGTTAATTTTAAAATAGAAGTCCGTTTTAAACAGGTTCCGTCTACACAGGGTTCACTGAACAAAATACAGAAAAAAATTGTAAAAACTGAATTGTTAGAAACCGCAAAATGATCGTTTTAGGCAAGTTTTTATCTAGGTATTTAAAATTGTAAAGTGTTCCTTTGGAAGTAGGATAATAAAAATCCGTTATAGACAAGTTCTGTCTGGGATTTTTGCTGTCCCGTGTAAAGGTTACCCGGGCAGGTTCTTGGAGGCCCTGAAAACCGGAACATCGCGAGTAAATACCTGGCACCACTAACATTGGGTAAATCCGGGTTAGCTACCTTATCGGGTTATTACCTCCTGTCACTGTATTTCAGCTATTGGCCGGACATGTGACGTAGGTAGTTACGTTCTTCTACTCTCAATCGTTATAAAACACTTTAGTAGACAAAGTTACAGCGATTTACTTCTTCAAATAAAAGTTATAATTATTAAAAAACGTTTGACATATGTTTAATGTTCCCGTAAGATAGAGATAGTAGCACACGAAATATAATGTATTTATTAGACATTTACTCATTAAACATTGAGTGAATGATATCAAAACAGGTATCGAATAATGTGTTAGATTACGGGTTGTAGCCATATTTCTTCCTACTTCCAGAGTTACTGGTTGTAGTATGTATGCCGATTATTCTAACGCTGAGTTTAGGGAGAGACGGCCAAAATCACTGAATACGTTTTTGGTTAAAATTGCTTACCCTGTATATAAATTGTTCAAGGTTCTATATATATTGGCACTTAATTTCGAAGCTTACATACCAAGCAATTTAAGGTAAATTTGCTTAGATTTTAAAGTTATGGATTTTAAGGACTTAATAAATGTCTATAAAATAATTTTTAAACATAGTTGTTTTTTATTACTGTCTGTGAAGTATAATGAGTTCTTTGAAATTTATTGTCAAAGTGTGCGCTTGGAAAATTGTTTAACTTGGTAAATTCGATTTAAATAAAAATAATTGACAGCAAATATGAATAAAATTGTTGTTTATGAAGATTCAGAAGCCACTTTAAATGATTTTCAGCTTAATATTTTAAATGTTCGTACTAAACATTTTAGGATGATGATGAAACATTTTGAAATAATGGACATTTTTTCATTAAAGATATTACGTGTCCCAAAATAAAACTCCTCTTATTTGCACAAAAACATAAAAATAATCGTAAAAATTTAACTTTACATTTTATCCTTATAAGATATTCTTTAAAGAATACATAATAAATAAGTGACAAAAAAGTTGAGAATAAATCATGGATGTTTTTTATAATTTTATAATTTTCCTTAGAAATGCTATTTCGTTATTACATAATGTTTATCAATTATTTTAACGATTTTTTTTTATATCACTCGTTTTCCAGAAATTTTTTATATGTGTATAAATATGTAATTTAGATCTCTTCTAAATAGTGTTTCAATGAATAGATAGCTTTACAAAATTTTCCTCTCTTACTAAAAGTATTTAATCGTTTAATAAGAGAAAGCGTTTTGCTTATATTCAACAGCTAGGGACTAAGGAACAATAAAACTTTTAAAATTATTTTTAACTATTAACATTTTCATACGCTATAACATTACACTTGCATATCAAACAGCTGATATATACAATATATTCACCATACTACATCGTTTACAGTTTCTAGGACCAGTCACTGCATGATATATCTGAATTAAGATCATGATAGGAAGTGATTACAGCATTTGGCAAATTTCGCAATGCACTCAGATTAAATGCATCTAACTCTCCAGTTATGCATCACTGTTCATAACATGAATTTCACGGCATTTAAGATATATGTTCCACTCTGTTAAGTAAGCGATAATGTGCATGATTGTATAGTTACTTAGATGCAAATCTTCGCAATAGGAAAACATATTTACATGGAAGAAAAATGCCATCTACTTGTATAAAGTCAAAGTGTAAAAAAGTGTATGTAACCATTCCGTTATCTATATATTTAAAACACAAGGCTGTTTTTTTAGTCATCTGCCCTGAGCTTTCTACTGAACAGATTTTGCTAATCATATTTTTTTTTAATCAAAACTGCTCATTGGTAGATTTTTCCGCTCTAGCTATATATTTTTTAGCTATATCCCATTTTTATAATTTAATTTTAATTTTTAATGTTTTTTATGAAATTTATTCAAAATGATGGCAATCTGATTATTTCCATTGTTTTAAATAAAAGAGAAATAATGAAGAACATTCATGCGTAGCTTTTTGGATGTATTTTTTCATTTGAAATTTATTTTCGCTAAACAAAATTATGCACGTGTACTTTATTTTTATAAGCGAATAAAAATTCATATTTATTGCGGTATCACGAAAATATTGTCCATTGGGTTTATTTTATCTTTACGCATTATGAGTTTGTTAGCCTTTTTCATTACAATTAAATAGAAAATATATTTTTATTTGAATATACTATGGTAAAGCATAAAAATATGTGCATAAAGTATATTTGAAGCGTTTGTGTCGGTGACGTCATTAGTAGCTTGAAATATATTTTTTCCATTAATAAAACTAAGGAGAAAAATTGATATGATTGTGTTAACATGCCGTAATTTTCACAGATTTTTCATTTCATAATTCTAATGATTAGAATTGGAGCATTTATTGATCTTTGAACTATTTCATAAATTGAATGTTGAGTAAAAAAAAAATATCCCCATCTCTCGAAATCATTTGTCATCTTCAATTTGTACAATACAAACCTTTTGAATAATAAAATCTTCATACTGATTGTTTGTATAAAGTCTTATGAAAATGAAACGCAGATCAACATTCTGTCATTTTTAACGAAGGTTATATACTAGTTATCATAATAAAGAGTAGCAGAACAACTGCTAGAAGCGCTCGGAACCTGAAGGTTTCTTATAGTGATGTCATATTACCTTAAACCTTGACAAATATACAAAAAAATTCCGTTACAATAGCTTAATTTTACGTTTGTCCAGGTTACGGAACTTCATGAGTTTTTCACTTAACAAATCGGTATAGAATTATAAATTAATGATTTTCTGATTTTTCCTTTTAGTTATGTTATATCATCTTACTTCGTGCCAAATTTCTTTCTCTGAAAAATCTGGAAATACCCTATACATATAATAATATCCGAATTTTCACATTTCTAACTAACTGTACAAACAACAGAGAGAAAAATATCGAAGCCGTAAATTGAAACCAGATCCTTGAAATAAAGTCCGAATCTCCTACCTATGAGCTACCAGGACTATATCCAGCCTATTATAGCTCACTCACATATGCCGGTAAGCCTGCAAATCACAAGATTGAAAAGTTTTCATGAACACACAACCCAGCGACAAACATGATACGTATGAAGACTTTTCAATCCTCAAAACGTTTCCA
Organism: Maratus speciosus; assembly: GCA_963932465.1. Classification (NCBI taxonomy): domain Eukaryota; kingdom Metazoa; phylum Arthropoda; class Arachnida; order Araneae; family Salticidae; genus Maratus; species Maratus speciosus. The sequence continues at coordinate 62,826,800 of OZ010788.1, forward strand.
TCTGTTCATGAAGATTTTGCCATCTTGTGCTGCGGTTGCAGTCTACATGTGTGAGTGAGAGATGCCAGGCTGGGTACAGTCCTCGTAGCTCAAAGGTAGAGCACTGAAGCGTTATTCCAAGGATCCGAGTACGATTTCCGGTTTGGACATTTGTTCGCGATTGCTCGTGTTCCCTCTATGTCGCGATGCCGTAAGTTGTCCAACCATTCAACCCATAAATTCAAATTACGAAAAGATAATGTATCGTTATAAACGAAAAAATACAGGCCGCGTTATATGATTACTTGTTTATATTCGATGATTTTTTCCATTTTTCATATGCATTTGTAATTCTATGTTATACATTCTGATGACGACTCAGATAATGAGATGAAACATGTAAATATGGATTTTTAATTTACTTTTAATGTGTTTTTATAACTTCTTTTAAGCAAATAAATATTTTAATATAGTGATATGATTAGTAGTGGACGTAATTTTGACTTACTACTCGCACTTATTTATATTTGTAGCATTCCTTTTTCTACAAATTTCAGATTTTTTTTTTATGCTCAGAGCAAAAAAAAAAAATAAAAAATAAATTATAGCTATGGTTTTCCATTGTGCTTCTATCTAGTGCTTATTAACAAAATAATTAATTCGAAAAAAAACATAAGGGTAGTAAGTCACTATATTGCCCATCCTGTTATTTTCTATACAGTGGTTGGTATCTTTTTTAGCGACGGCACAGTTAACAACGAGTAGCTCTTCGGTAGAAAAAAAAAACCCTCTGTTAACTCCTCCTTATTATCCAGTGGTGCAACTTTCTTAAAATGATTTTCAAAGAAGTGAAAAGTACCGATAAAGCAGCAGAAGAAATTTTGTCATTAGCTTTGAAAGATATACAGAAGAAGTCAATAGTCCAGGGGAAATGTACATTTTACCTTGCAAAAGGTCGGGTAAAAGATTTTTTTTTCTAAATTGTTTATAATGATGCCAGCATGGAAAAACCAAGTTTTCTAACAAAATTTCTTAGGGCTAAAGTTTTTGTGGGCGAAAAACAACAAAATTTTGGGACATTTTTTGATTTTTGGGAAATATCTGGAGGCTCATTGCCGTAGCATATTATTTGTCAATTACAATATTAAAGAGGATAAAATTCTCTACAACTTTTATACTTACAACCTTTTTATACACTCAATAGCAAGTGCATTACGCAATTTCAAAAATGGGACAATTTTTTCAATTTTCTTAAAAGCTGTGAAAAACGTAATTTTGCCGCGATTATTCAAATGTTCCCTGCAGATTTAATTGTGTACGTCGACTTCTAAAAATTAGTAGCAATAAATTATCTATTATTTGCACACTCACGTCTTTATTTTCATCTCAACAGACATTTTATATGCAATAAATTTATATAATTTTAAAACTAGGGCAGAGTGTAGGTGAATGAGACAATTTTCATATTTAGACAGTAACTTTAAGTGTATACAATTTTAACTTCAAAGCATTGTTTAAAAGAATTTTTCAATCTATAGTAACTTATTGGCACGATAGTTTCGATTAAAAAAGATTTACTGCTTAATTTTAATAAATTTTATAAATTTTATAAATTTTTATAATGCATACATATTTTTTCAGGTATCAATGGAATAGGTGGGTCATTTTGAAATTCTGTCCATGTTTTGGAATAACAAAATCAAATTTTTAGAAATAATCAGAAAGTTTTAATTGTTTGTAAATAATTACCTTACCTCATAAACATTAATGTACAAGCAACAGCAGAGACCAAATTACTAATTTAACATTTTAAAACAATTTTTTTAATTTTAATGCACTTGGTATAATAACATAAGTGAGCACGGTAATAACAAATTAAGCAAAATATTTTTATTTTTCCCCAGGCATAAATGGCAGCCATTATATCTTCTCGCCCATACAATGATTTTCTATTTCTCATTTAATGAAAGCAGCTTAAGAAATAAAAGTTCATTTAATTATCAATTAGAATTGGGTACGGTAATGACTTACAAAAGAATACTCACCAAAACATTCAAAGTCTCTGCTTGTTTTCCTGAAACTATAAAACAATTTACTCTATTCACCTAAACCCTGATAACAAGTTGACTTTTAAGGAGTACTTTTGCCTTGATAAAAATGTCATGTGCTGTCCTCGAAAAAAATCCGGATTAACTTTTTGTCAGAAGCATGGCAATAACATTCTTTCTTGGGATACGGTTTAAAAAATATATTAAGAATTATAGATAAATTTAATTAATGAAAATAAATATTTGTTTAATTAGTAGCATCTTAATAAATAGAAATGTATAAAAAAATTATAACCATCTGTTTTAATCAGAACTTTGTCAAATCTTTACCTAATAAATTGCTTGTTGGGACAAACTACGGTAATGATATTTTGACTACAAAAGAATATATTTCTTATTTTTAAATTTTTTATAAATAATAATATATCTTAAATTATCATTAAAAAACATGATAGTTAAAATGCAATAATTAAAATTATGATATTTAAATATTTTTCTGTGCAAATGGGAAAGGACAGTAAAACATGAGATTTTTTTTTTTTTATCACCCAGGTATGAAAATTTGCGGAAAACATATTTTATTCCCCACTACAATGGTATATTTTATTTACCAATTATTGATAGCATATGTTTTAATGTTTTACTGTTTTAAAGATAGCAAACATTGAATTGTAGTCCCATATAAAATGGGGCGGGGGGGGAATCAAAAGATAAATATATTTTATGAAAGAAACACTTTTACCTTATAAAATAGCTAAAATTAAAATGACACCAGATTATTTCACTAACTAATGTTATGCATTTATATCTTGTAAAATTTATAAATTCTGTTAATAAAATGTTTGACATCACTAGTTTTATAAAAAAATATTTAAAATATTAGTTTTAAAATATATTGTCAATTTTCCCCACTTATATCAATAAATATAACAAGAGATTATATCATTTTGGCATGCAAAAATATGTAAAACTTTAATATTATCTATTAATTGCTTTAAAGCTCAAACAGAATACTTTAAATTTCAGAACGGGTTCCAAATAGTTTTCCAAAAATGAAAGTGTCAGAATATATTAAAAAAAAGCAACCAAACCCGAAAAAGTACAAAAGCACAACATTAGATATTGGTCTCGTGTATCCCATGAAAAAAAAAAATTTTAAGTAACAAAATGCAAGCGAGATAATTGTCAAGAACTCTCCCGTAGGTTTAATGTTACCTTGCGAATGTCTTCCTGTGACTAATTTAGTCCTATAATTCATATAACTGTGACTTTAAACGCCTCAATACGACAACTACCGTAAAATATTTGAAAATAAAATCTGTATGTACGGAATTCTGTCTTTAAAGAAAAGTATATATTTTTTCAAGAAAAAGAATATGAACAATTTTACCTTCTAAGATGGAAACCTGTTTAAAGCGGAATATATTTCGGTTCCTTTCGGTACGGTTTGCAAGGTTTTAATGAATCAATATTTGGCAAAGCTGATTACGTAGTTCAGCATTACGTATTTAATGTTTACATTCTTAAAATGTTCAAAATCCGGCTATTAGAGATTTATTAAAATTCTCGTGGTAAATTTTCTTTTTAAAAGAGGGGGTGTGGAGGGTGCACCAAAATCCATGTTTGGCACGGGTACAAAAAAGGCTAGTTTTAGCCCTGAAACATATAATTTACTGCTAGTAATATGTAGAAGTTGACATACACGATTAAATCCGTGGGAAACATTTGAATAATCGGGGCAGAACTGCGTTTTTCACGGTTTTTAAGAAAATGGAAAAAATTGTCCTATTTTTGAAATGGCGTACTGCGCTTGCTATTGAGTGTATAAAAAAGTTGTAAATATGAAAGTTGTAGAAACTTTTATCTTCTTTAATATTGTAATTGACAAATAACATGCTACGGCAACGGGTCTCGAGATATTTAAAAAAAAACGAAAAAGGTCCCAAAATTTGCTTGTATTTTGGCTACAGAAAATTTAGCCTTAAGAAATTTTGTTAGAAAACTCCGTTTTTCCATGTTGGTATCATTATAAACAATTCAGAAAAAAATCTTTTACCCGACCTTTTGCTAGGTAACCCCCTTTTTTTGGTACATTTCCCCTGGTCTAAAATACCTAACTTAACAAAGCTACAAATGTAATAAGACGAGATTACTTTGGTTCAAAATGAACAACAAATTAGTTATCACAAAAAAAGAAAAAATATTTCCTGGTCATAAAACAGGCCATATAATTTTATTTTCTAGAATAGTTAAGGGACATGACTAAAACATAATAACATTACAGCAACACCATCGTGATTCAAATGACAGTTTTTCTTCAAAATAATAGAATGTATACTTACATAAAAAGAAAAATTAGATTAGGAAGCTTCTTTTGGAGGACATTCTTGAATTCATTTTAACTGAGCAGTCTCTTTGTAAGTTCCACCAGGAATCTGCAATCTTACATATGTCCCATCTTTCTATTATTCCAATATCCTACTAAATTCTTTTATCTTTCTCTTTGGTCATATCCCCCAAATTTTCTGGGAAACTATCCAAGTGTCTGTTTAAGTATTGAACTTTTATCCTCATATTAATCATTCATCCAAGGACTATGAAATCAATGAGCAAGTTGTTCATTATCTCAGCAAATGTTTGACCATTATAGTTACCCAGAAAAGTTCTGAAATCAGGATGTCTACGCACATCTGTGAACCTCACTCGTACAATGTACGAAGTTAGGATTAGATGAGCTATCTAATTTCACGGCCATTAAAAATTCCATCTTCTAGTTCTTTTGTACTTAGCCGAGATATATATAGTCCCATATATCAAAATCATGGTCCATATTGATCAAAGATATTGATATCCATATTTATCCCAATGTTCCATCAACTCTTTCTTACTATGCACGGAGACAAAATAATTTTTACTCGTCCAACTAAACGATTCTCGAGTAAGAGTTTTTTCTTCTACAACGATGTTCTCTGTCATATGCCAAGTATCTTTTCACTCGAAAGTCTTGTTTGAATACGTTGTGTCAGATGCAGAATACAGGAATGTAGTTTTGGAACACAAATAGTACGCAATGTGGATTGAAAGGTTTAGTTCATTTTCTAGTATATTCCAGTCATTCAACCAAGAAACAAGTAACATAGAAGCTTTTTTTGAAAGGTTGAGGTCTCTAATTAAGCTGCTAAACTACTTTTGGTTAAGATGTTGAGGAGTTCATGAAGTTTCGCCATAAACACTGACTCTATTTTGGTCTGTATCACAAGGTACATCTCATAGGCTGGATTCATCTTGTGAGAGCTCAGGTAGCCAATGAAACGTAGGAAATGTTAATTCATCCCAGTGATGAAACAGAACGTAAATCAAGATACGCCCGCTTGCTGAGATATTTTTCGTCTCAGACCAGTGATATTCTCAATACAGAAATAGCAGTCATCATCGAAATTTGTGGATTCGCTCCAAACCATCGGCACACCTAATTTCTGATTCCTCCTTATAATAGTACGTCCCACTATCTTAGGTGTTCCATATAAATTTTATGCGCAACACGCGGAGCTAACTTTTAGCCTTAATTACCAATACATAAACCAAAGTATCCAAAAAACGCTCTTCTAAGAAAAAGTTCGAAATAGTTTTCCCATTTAGGATATACTCTCTACACATGTAATAAAATACATTAAAACCGTTAACACAACTTTGACAGAAAGGTAATATTCCTACAAGAACACATCTTCATGTGAATGACCTGAGCTAACGTGAATGATGGAAGTTCACAATAGACTCTTCAATCAGTGCTACGAAAGTAAACAACCGTCTCTCAGCAACGCTAAGCATAGGCTGAAGATCGGACTAGGCTAGCACAAAAAGAATAGTTAGAAGAGGAAAGCTGCTCTTGAATATGAAATTATCGAACCCATTACAAACGAAATCACTTCTAACGTTCCAGGAACGAACCAAAAAAGGTTTTGCTGGGTTGAGTAGGTTTACACTGACTTTAGTAGCAATTATAAATGAAAACTGTAAGGTAAAACTAATGTTAATATACGAGTCAGAGAATCGAGGAACATTAAAAGTGTTGAACGTCTCTAATTTCAATCCCAATATTTTGTTGGAGTATAGCAGAAATCTGCGCCATAAGAGTAATATTTAGTGACAGGATTCGAAAAGCGCTTAAATGAATTTTCACGAAAAGCTATCTTGAACTAAACAGTATGTTTCTAAAAGACATTTTAACCTTTTGAAACGGGTTTAACTATCGAATGGGCATACAAGTAAAAGTACCTGAAAAATAAAATTTTAAGAAAGTCATCTTTCTTCTTTCCAAAAGAACCTTACTGATTTAACTTCTTCAGTTTGTTGCTTTTAAAACAAACTTTTTCCTAGCAATTTAGGGTTTTTCTTATTTTAATATAGGTATTAAAAATATTATGCAGGAAATTTTCTCCTTCGGAAATTTAAAATATGCAAATTAAATGGTACCCAATCGGGGACCTTGGTACTAAATCTTAAAAAAGATAAAGTACCCAATCGTGTACCTTGGCACTAAAACATTAAAATTAAAATACAGATTTAGATTTTAATGTAGAAACATTGTTAAAAAATAACTTCACACTACTCAAAGATGGAATATTATATTTATTTACATATGAAAAATATAATTCAAATTTGCATGAAATTCATGAAAACACTTTCAATTTTGGAGACACAAGAACAAATTGAACTTCATGCATCTCACATTGGATATACCCTTACAATCCGGATTGCGACACTTCATGTGCTTTTCAATTTTTGTGTGCTCAGAAAAATGTCCAACTTTATCAAACCTCATGTCATTCAGAGGAATACGAATAACCCTTTGACATATCTGAGGGCTCTCACCTGTATGTTCTCGGCGGGAGTTTTCAGCTCGAATTACACTCTCCGCTATGGACATTTTAAAATAAAGCAAAGCCTAGATACCGTTTTGAGCAATATGATTTTTCTGCAATGCCTGTTGTATAAAATACAAGAATTGCAGGTTGCCATATGCAAGAAGTGGGCAATTATTCTTAAAGATCACTTATTTTTCCTCGCTGAAATTCTATAGTAAGAAAGTAGTCGATCCATCAAATCATGTATTTATTATAGGACTTAACTAAAGAGAATTGTTGAACATTTATCTTGTATTTATCTTCCTTTGACCACGATTTACAAGAAGATTCTGTGTTTACTCCAAATGCACTTGATAAGAGCACTACACATTTTTTTATCCTTCCATTTCACCAACCATGCTTTATTATCTTTTCTTGTTTTGGAAGCTAATGTCCCTCTTGTCATTTCCTTATCTTTCAGTAAAGTAGCAGCCACTCCTTCTTTTCTGTTGGACATAATTTTTTCTGTCAAAAAAATATTTCTAACTATCAGGTAATCCAGCATTTTCAGACCAGTAAAGTATCTGTCAATAAATAGTAAGGTTGGCTGGGTTACAATAGAGACTGTATCAACCGGATGTTTCACTACGGAGCCTCCTAGAACATAAAAAATTGTATCCGTTTCCGGAACAGTATTCTTTCCTGTGTATATTAAAAAGTCTAAGACAAGTTCATTTTGTGCATCAAGCACAATTTTTTTTTTAACCCAACAGGATTCGGTTTCGAGATGACCTATATTATCGTCTTGCTGGGCATCTTCCACTATATGAAATCATCTGTTCGTTCATCAACGGACAAACATTCTTTTCGAGGTAAATGTAGACAGCGCTTTATAAAAGAATCTAGCAATGCCCTGACTAAAAATAGTTTTTTTTTTGTTGTTGTTGTTCTTCCGTTTGAATTGTCTTATCAACAAAATGCAATGTGTTCCAAAACTCAAAAAATCTATTTATTTTTATATGTTGTGTTATCAGAGAAACATCGCAACACTTAGACAAATACAATCTTGTTTGTGGGATGTGCATTAGCAAGTAAAAGGAAAATTATCGGGAAAGTATTCACAAAAATATTCCATTGGTGAACGAGGCTCCATCATAAGAATCATCATCAGGTGTTTCTGTTAGGTCTTCTAAATTGAAGTTAGAAAACCTACACAGAAAAAAATAAAAAATTAACATTTTAGTTTACGTAGAATTAATATTACATATAAATATAGGAATATTCAATTGAATAATTAATCAAATGGGAAAGAATAAATTATAACTAATAATTTTTTTTTCTTTTTTACTATCCTTTTTCTTTATTTTACAATTTATGTATTGCACTAGAAGATAAACTTATTTTACATTTTTACGCTGCATGTTCAGTTTGTAAACACTTATAAATATTGTAACATTTCTACACAACTATTGTATCCATAATAGTTAAAAGTACATAATTAAAAAAGAATTACTGAAGTTCTTACTCCATATTTTTCCACTCAGATTGTTTTCACTTCTGTTCTTTCGATGTGGGTATTATTCGATTGATCATAACTTTCTGTCAATTCCTCATTTGGATCACTCTCAGAATGTTTTTCGTCATCAAATTCTGGATCGTCAAGATCCGAAAGATTTCCATTACTTTCGGCAAGAAGAGCTTCAATTTTTTCTTGAGTCAAGTAGCATACTTACAAGAAAATTTTAAGGGGTTGAATGGTGGTTTGGATTCCAAGGTCCCCGAATGGGTACTTCATTTTCAAAGTGAAAATTTTCAGGCATAACATGTAATGTTATATTAAAATTGAGATGCATCCTATTAAATGAATTTCCTTAAACCAAAAAAAAAATGAAAGAAGGAATTAAAATATTTTTTTATTTGAGGTAAACAAGGAAAAATTCTCATCTCTAATAGGTCGAGACGAACTTTCCTGCTTTTCTGCCATTTTAAATGTGTTTTAATCTTTTCAGTCACAGTATCGTACTAACATCTGACGGGAATTCTACAAAGTAAACCTTTCCCAAATGAAATCTTTGTTTTTTAAAACAGATAAATTCTATTTATTATTTTTTACGATTTTTTAAAAAAAGTCCCCGTTTGGGGCCCCAGGGACCGAAGAGGTTAACTTACAGATCAACTGATAATTACAAATTTTAAAAATATTTTCACAGGAGCACTTTTTATCAGCTGCTTTGAAATGCGCGAGACTACCAATAAACTACAAGGGAGAATCCAATTAAGCTAATTTAACAGCTTGGAAAGTATTAACAGTCCAATGTCTGAACGCAGCACAAAGGAAACTTTGTCCTCCGTATAGTAATAAAAACAATTCGGGTTTAAGACACAGTTTGATAAAGGTTACTGTAATAATTGCTCATTATCTTAACGTTGAAGTATAGAAGAACATTTTAAAGAAGTATTCCATATGCATGACCACCAATTGGCTTGTCACGAGTTACAAAAAAATCATCAAAATTCTGAGAATTCATAGAAATTCATAGAAATTTTATCTGAGGATAAAGATGGAGAGAAAAAAATTACAACTGCAAATCAAAAAAATGTTTTGTCCAAGTTGAAAAAAAAAAATTTGAATTACTGTTGCTATGAAATAGAATTTTAAAAAATCTGAGGTTATCAAAATTGAAAATATACTTAATGAAAAACCTACGCGAGTGTATAGAATCGATTTGCAAACGAGGCAGAAACAAACAATTGAAGAGCTCAGAATGATTAAGGTGGTAGTAAAACACGCAAGTTTCCCGTACTAGAGCCGAGAGGCTCCATGCAGTCCTTCAAAGGAGATAGCGTAACCATCTCCAGTCCCAAAGGCACCAAAAGACGTCCAATTAGTGATGGGCGATTTCGATTTTTTTAATCGATTTAATCGATACTATGGCCAACTCGATTTAATCGATACTATGAATTTTTTAATCGATGTCTCTAAGACAAAATAAGGTAATATCATTTTCATTTTCCTTCAAAAATTGAAGATAAAGTAGTTGGATGTGCCAATCCCAAAACTTTCATCTGCCTCATAAATATTAAAACTTCAAAATTCGCTATCACGGTGTCAAATTTAAATGATAACATATGCGCATCATGAGGATTCAAAAAGCATAGGTTTAGGTTCGTTGATGTATGTGCCTTTTAAAAGAAAATATAAGCATTGCATTTTCCTAGCAAGTCATTGAATTTCGGCTCACACCCTCTTGGGCTAATGTCAGACGAACGTTTTTTTTTTTTTTGCACGCTTTTTTCGCTCTTACGCTATCCCTACACCTTCGCTAGCATGTGTAAGGACGGTGTAAGAGCGAAAAAAAAAGCGTGCAAAAAGACGTTCGTCTGATATTATCCTAGATCTCCGCAACGGAAAATCCCAATTCAAAGAGCATAAAAGTGACAGCTGTTGGGCAGTATCCATCCAAGCCTAATAAGGATCTATTTATCTGAAAGTGTAACAGAATATGAAGTTTGATTAAATTCCGTGCATTAGTTTTGAGATATGGCTATCACGAATATCATGCAAAAAAACAGTATAGCAGCGCAGCCTGTTACATGATTAACACGAAAAACTCAGGAACAACTTATGTCAATGACACATAATATTAAGTTTGATGAAATTCCGGTCATTACTTCTTGAGATATTATCGCTAATATCTTGTAAATTCTGAAAAACAGTGTTAAATTCAAGGGCTGGTACTGGTGGACAACCCCCCCCCCCCCAAGGAACATTGAAATTTACCTCATGAAGATTTCAGATTTTATCCTTAAGGGACAAAAGTCCAATTCCCCCCCACACCCCCGAAACTCTAGAATGTCTCTCTCCAGAACCATAGAAATCCCTCCCGGAGAAAAATGTCTGAATTCAACACTGCTAAAAAAAGCAGCATGGCAGCACAACCTGTTATATCATTTACCCGAAAACCTAATCATGAACAACTTATGACAGAATATTAAGTTTGATGAAATTCCGTTCATTAGTTCTTGAGATATGATCCCTAAAATCGTTTAAATCCAGAAAAACGTGTTGAATTCCGGGGGTGGCCCAGAGGGACATGCGCCCCCCCCCTTCTGTGCAACATTCAAACGTCCCCCCAGAAGGTTTGAGATTTTATGCTTAATGTACAAAAGTCCAATCCCCTTCACCTCTGAACTGTCCCTCTTTGGATCCGCAGAAATCCCTCCCGGAGAAAATTGTCTGAATTCAACACTGCTGATAAAATCTGCATAACAACGCCCCCTGTTGGGCGATTTACACCGAAATCTAATATGCAACAATTTATGCCAACGTCTAACTGAATGTGAAGTTTGATGAAAACCCGTGCATTAGTTCTTGAGATAGAGCTATTGCGAAAATCGGAAAAATGCAGCATAGCAGCTCCACCTGTCGGTAGATTTACATCAAAAAGTAATCAGCACCAATTTATATGAAAGTCTAATTGAATCTAAAGTTTCAACAGATTCCATGCATTAGTTCTTGAAATAGACCGCCCACAATTTTTTGTCAGAGACAAACAAATAGACAGACTGACAGACAGACAATGTATAAAAATAGTCAAATCGTATTCCAGACAAGATCTTCTAAAACTATAAATCCTTCGAAAAGCGGAAGTCGAAATTTTTCACGAATCCAACGCTTTCTTTTTCTAAAGACAAAAGAAAGCAAGAAAAAATGACCGCATCGATTCTGCCCGTAAATTAAGATCAGAAATGGCGAATCGATTCAGTTCAGATTCGATGCCGATGTCGATCTTTAGATGCGGGCAGAATCGCTATATTTTGATTTACTTCAATTTTTTAGATTCGGGCGAATCGATTCAGTTCAGATTCGATGCCGATTTTTAGATGCGGCTGAAATCGTTATATTTTGATTCAATTCAAATCGCATCGCGTATGATCCACGATTCGGGTTGAATAAATTCCTCCAATTTTACTGTTTTAGTGCCAGAATTGCTGTAAAATTTTGTATAAGAGCCTTTTTTTTTTTTTTTCCTTTCTAGGTTCAGTGTTGAATGGCGGGTTGATTTCTTGACTGCTCCGGTCGGAATGAGGGGGGGGGGGAGATTTTAGAGTTGGGGGGATGCACATTTTTCCATTAAAAAGCATAAAATCTCAAAACTTTCGGGAGGGACATTCCAATGTTCCCCCGGGTCACCCCCTGAATTCAATACTAGGTTAAATCGTTATACTTTTGTTTAGAAGCCTAGTTATTCGGGTTACTAGTTTATTATGTTGTATTTTTCAAGTTCATCCCTTCTAATCCTTTCCGCCCCCCCACCCCCCTTCCTCGCCAATTTTAATTTACAGGGCCGTTCAAAATATGCATGCTATTTTAAAAATGGCCAATTTTCGTTCTATTTTATTATAAATCCACATTTTGAAACCTTGACCAAAGATACATTTGAGGTCGCTCCTCCCACCGTTTGAGACTTACCTGCCCCCCGGGGGGCATATTTATTGTTTCTTCCAAACCATCTCGTGTAACATATTGTTGGAAAGCTTTTAACGTCCTTTTTATTTTCTGTCCTTCCTCCCCCCTCCCTAGTTACACGCTCTTGGCACTTTTTAGCTCACAGGCTATCAAAGCCTGAGATTTAATGCGCCCGTCGGTATTGTATGTATGTATGTACGTAACGCGATAACTCTTGATAGAAATATCCGATTTGCTTCAATTTTTTTTCTATGTTCATTCTGCTAAAACGCTTACCTGATTAGTTTTGGGGGTTCATTGGTTAAGTATAAAGGGGGGAACGGGGGCTAGTCCCCCCCCCTTAACTTAGATAAATGGGTTTTTCATGCAGAATTATCAGATTTTCTTCAAATTTTTTTATACCGGTTAATTTTGATAACGAGTTTCTCTGATTATATTTGAAGGTTCATTGTTATAGTCTAAAGAGGAGAGGGGGGAACGAGAGGATAATACTCTCCTTAATTTAGATAGATGGGTTTTGCTATCCGATTTACTTCAAATTTGGTATACCAGTTTATTCTGATAAGGCGCTTCCCTAATTAGATTTGGAAGTTCATTGGTTAAAAATAAAAGGGAAAACGGGGGCTAATACCCCCTTAATTTAGATAAATGGGTTTTTGTATCCGATTTGCTTCAAATTTGGTATACCGATTTATTTCGATAAGGCGCTTCCCTGATGACATTTGGAGGGTCATTGGTTAAATATAAAGAGGGGAAACGGGGAGGGGCAATTCCCCCCCTCCCTTTAGTTTATTTTTCGAGGGGCATTATTCTTTGAAATAAGAGCATAATAAACAGTTAGTGTGAATAGCCTGTGAGCTCAATGCCATCAGTTTAACTGGGCACTTTTCTTTTTAGCTCACAGGCTATCAAACCCTGAGAGCTAATGTGCCCGCAGTTTCTGTATGTATGTATGTATGTACGTACATACGTAACGCGATAACTCTCGATAGAAATATCCGATTTGCTTCAATTTTTTTCTATGTTCATTCTCATAAGGCGCTTCCCTGATTAGTTTTGTGGGTTCATTGGTTAAGCATAAAGGAAGAAGGTACGGGGGCTATTCCCCCCCCCCCCACACTTAGATAAATGAGTTTTTCATGCAGAATTATCACATTTGCTTCAATTTTGGTATACCGGTTAATTCTGATAAGACGCTTCCCTGATTAAATTTGGAGGTTCATTATTTAAGTATAAAGGGAGGAACAGGGGCTAACCCCCCTTAATTTAGATATATGGATTTTTCTATCTGATTTGCTTCAAATTTGGTAACTAGTTTATTGTGATAACGCGCTTCCCTGATGAGATTTGGAGGCTTATTGTTTAAGTATAGAGATGTGACCGGGGGGGGGGGCGATTCCCCTTAATTTATTTTTCGAAAGGCATTCTTTGAAGTAAGAGTATAAAATACAATTAGTATGAATAGGCTGTGAGCTCAATGCCATCACTTTAACTCGATACTTTTCTTTTTTATTTATTATTGTTTCAGTGAGTGCACTCTGCATGTCAGCGAATGAGTCAATAACTGTTTATGGTTTTTAGATTACTGTTGGGGGAAAAAATAAAAGAAAAAAAACATATAATCAAGGAATGTACTTTTATTTATTTGTTAATCTGAGAAAAATATGTTATTTCATTCTTAATGGCTCTAGGATGAGGACTTTTTTTTCTTTTTTTCTTAACAGCTAAATATTTGGTAAACATTAAAAAGAAAGATATTTATAAACTGTAAATGAGATAACCAGATATATATTTTTAAAAAGGACAGAAATTTTAGTTAAATATATTATTAAAAGGAGAATTTTGATTATTAATTGGGGGATAATTAGTATGTGATACTTGGTTAATTACATTCATCACAGCTATTTTAAAAGAAAATTTGCAATATTTGCATTTCCCCCACACTTATAGAAGACCCTGAAAAGACTGAAAAACCATTTAAGTTTTTAAATAAATTTAGAGCCTTCAAAATTTCGCTCATCTGCGCATTTTTAAGAATGACGTTTATAGGAAGAAAGTCCCCATCTGTTTGGTTGACGGAAATAAGAGTTAGAGTAGAAAGTACATCTTTTCCGGATGAAAAAAAAAATCATTTCTTTCTTTTTTTTTTATCTGACCGAGAACTTTTTTTAAAGATAAATTTAAATATACAGTAAATTCTGTTTAAGGCGGACTCTGTATAAGCCGGAAATCTGTTTACCGCGGAATTTTTTTCAAGTCCCGGCGAACCCATAGAAAATTACATTAATTCATGCTGCATAAGGCGGAATCTGTCTGACGCGGAAACGGAAAGGATTTTATGGTCGCACCGAAACCAAAATTTTGCATAAGGCGGAAAAAGGATAATTTAAAAAAGAAAAGCGTTTTGTTTATTAAACTTTAAAACTGATAAGTCAAATAACTCAATGTCGAGCATGTTAGCTAAAATTCCGTAAGCTTTTAAAAAAGTTAATTCAAAAGAACAGAAACTTTAAATTTTAAGGAATTTATGCTTATGCCATTTTTTCATATGCAAAATTGCATCTAAAAGTTAATATTTCTAGTAAAATGAACATTTATGAAAATGATTACGTATTTTCGAAAGTACAATATATTATACTTTAAGATTGTACTCAAATTCAAAATTATAGCGTTCTTTCTCATTCTCGAAGTTTTTTTTTTCTTTGGTGTGTATAAACTTCCAGTATGAATGTATTACAGCAGTACTAAGAAATTGAATAAAGTTTCTCATTCATCTTTAAAAAGACAAAGGATCTTTCAGAATTTCAGTTTTCAACCGATTTTCTAGTCAGGAGAATCAATAAATGATCGTCATCTTCCAGGGATTTTTTTTTTGAGGGGGGGGGGGAGGGGGAGCTTTTTAGCATAAGCCGGAATATTGTCTACCACGGAAATTTTTCTCAGTCCCGACCGATTCCGCCTTAGACAGAGTTTACTGTACTATTTTTCAGCTTATCTGTGTGAATCTGTGAACATCGAAATATCGATTCAAGTATCGATTCTAGAATTTGGGAATCGATTCTTATTGCGATCGATTCTGTTTTATACGATGTCGATTTTAATCAATTCTCAAATTTTCCAGAATCGCCCATCACTACGTCCAATCGCCAGATTAAGGTGGTAGGTGACTCAATTATCATTTTGAGAAAATAAGCTGTAAAGTTACAAATCTTTATTTGCGCTTAGTGTCAAATGCCTGCTTTAAATTAAAATTAAAATCTGTGTGAGCATCAGGTTTTTTTCAAACAGAAATTTAGCAGATAGTAGAGGACCATTAATTATCTTCAATCAAATGATTTTTTCCCCTTTTTTGCTTTTCACATACTACCTTTATCCCCCTGAGCTCTTTAATTGTAAACAGATTTGATATTTTATAGGTCCTTTTGTTAAAAAAATTTCTCCCAGTTGTCCTTTTGATGATGATTGGTAATTAAAAACGGTTTTCATGAACAACTCTTATTAATGCTAATTTTTCGCAGTAAATAAAAAATGATATTTATATTAATTAAGTTGGTTTAATCCTCATTTTTAATATGCATCGTGTTTGTCGGAAAGGGATGAAACAAATTAATCTGTTTACAATTGAATCTTTTGGGAAGTTGTACCTTCGATAAAGACGGTTTTGGGTAAGGACTATAATTCTGAAACGGATCACCGTGATTAATCATGATACCACTGTAAATAATTGATGTATAGTCGTAGAAAAGAAAAAGGTAAACACCCTCAACTAACTTTCCAAATAATTAAAATAGAAGAAAGTTTCTAGTACGAAACTATTGGAAATAAAGCCTACTTTTAAATGGTGTATATAAAATTTGCTTAGTGGGCCATATACAAAACAAAACCATGCCAAACGTTGTTTTTTTCAATGGCTTGAATATATATTTTAAATCTGCGTTTCAAACTATGCTTAGAAACGAAATTTAAAGTCATTTGGTGATAAGGTTTTTGAATTATAAACATTCAAAATTTAGAGCTTCTAATGTTAAATTACATTTTCATATTTTTATTAACGTCTTTTGAAATTATAATCATAAATGTGATTTTTTGTGATGTTATAATTCTCAGACATAAATACATTGAATTTTTAATTTTAAAACTTTTATAAAAGGAATTATTAATTATGAAATTAATATTCGAAACAAATATGAATTGCAACCTACATTTTTTTGATAGATTTATGTTTATTATGTCCTGCTTTATATGAATTCCCAATGTCAAACTTTTCTTCTAAGTAGTTTTCGAATTATGATTAAAAAACTTCAGTATGTTGGCTTCAGGGGTCGTGTATCATGCGCAGAAAAGCATAATTTGAAATATATATATTTTACTCATTTTGTTGAAGTATTTGGTCTGGCAATAGTCGAAACCTATTAAGCGAGGTAAATGGTCATATTCACAAGAAATAATGCATTAACAGAAGCAACACTGTCATTCTGTAGCACTTCAACAATCAAGTGCCGATGTTCAATTTGAATACAGCCTCTAAAATAGGCTCATTTTAAAATAATTAATTTCTCTTAAATTAATCTTACGAATTTCATAAAATTTGTATTTAGGCTAATTCAAGGGTCTAGAATTTATCTATGGTGTCAAACTTAGGTACCACTATTGAAAAAAAATAACGTTTGGGTTCGTTTTGATATGTAGATGGCCCCTAAGTAACTTTTATATACACCATTTAAAAGTAGGCTTTATTTCTAAACGTTTGCTACCAATAACTTTCTTCTATAATAATTTGTTGAAGAGTTAGTTGAGGGTGTTTACTTTTTTTTTCACCACTGTACATACTAAAAAAAGCTTCTTCATCTTCCTCTTATCTATCTTAAGGCGGTTGTTCACTCACAAGGAAGGTCTCCATATTGGGCATACTCAGAATATTTTGAAAAAAAAAATACCAATTAAACTATTTATGTATGTAATAAAGGATCAGTCAAATTTAGCGGCGGAATTACAGTAGAAAGTCCGTAAAAAAATAAAATACTTTCGAGTATTTGGCGCAAAAAGACGAAAGCGTCACGCGATTTGGCGAGCAGTACTTTTCCTCGCCAAAAGCAAACGATTTTAATGCATCTGAAAATTGCTTGTTAATTGATTTTTAGAATGCGTGTAAAAAGTATTTAATGAATTTAAACATAAATAATGAGAGAGTTTAATAAATACATTTTTTTGTATTACATATTTATGATGCTTTTTACTTAATTTTATTACTTTAAAAACAATTTCATCTATAAAAAATATTTTCATATATTTAAGCGTATTCCAAAATAAAGGCAAGATTCATTTAGCAGTTATTCATTTCAACCCAATGAATTCGTCGTTTCCATAGCAACAAAATTGAACCGATAGCGCTCAATTGGACTTAATTTTGAGATATTGAAACAATTTTAATTTTGTTTTAATTCATAAAATTTGATAAACTTTCATTCTAAATACATATAATGCAAAACTACAGCTAAATCAAACTAAAACTGACAAAACTACAGTTATTTAAGATAAATTTATTTAAACAAGTTCAATATGAAATATTTTTATCTTAAAGAGTATTCGACATGAAAAAGTATTTTTCGAAATTTCATTTCATCGCCAACCGATGATAAATCGCCAAATAAACGAAAATTTCATTATTTTTTTACGAACGTTCTATCGGAGTTCCGCCAAAATTTTTTTTATAAACATATATATCCACATGAGACGAAAACTCTGTAATTTTTTCAGATTTTTCTGAATATGCCCATATGGAAACCTTCCTTGTCAGCTTCGGAATTCTCCTCTGTAATGTTAAGTCTATGTACTTTTGATGCATTCGTATATTTAAAATATCTTCTCGGAAAAATCACATTTTTAACATTTTTTTCTGTGCACTCTTCTTAAAGGATGTCTTTTTTTCTTAGTTTTCAAAATATTTCTAAAATCTATGCTGAATTTATTATTTTATGTGTTAAAAGCGGCCGAACTGTGAGTAAGATTTTAACACTTCATATAAAATTAAGTCTATACTTTAGAAATATTTTGAGAACTAAGAAAACAAGTTGGAAATTGCTCGTCAAACGTGGCAAATGAGGTGCGTTCGTACTATAACTAGTTTTGTAATTATTTTTTGCACCCCATAGTGTAATGAATGTATATTTTTTGCGCTTCATAAGTGCATAGTCTGTAACATCATTAAAATGCACTTACAATAATATTTTCCCCATTCCCCGTAATGTAACGGAAAACTTTTGACTGTCCCTGTAATTAAACTATACATTCGATTTTCATAAAATTTGAAATGGCTCGACAAAAGTTTGCAGCAATTATATATTTAAAATTTCAGACCATTCGGAAGGCTGTAAAATCATTAAAATGCATTTGCAATAATTTTTTCCCCATTGGCCATAATGTAATGGAAAACCTTTGGGTGTCCCTGTAATTAAACTATACATCCGATTTTCATAAAATTGGAAATGGCTCAACAAAATTTTGCAGCAATTATATATTAAAAATTTTAGACCATTCGGAAGGCTGTAAAATCATTAAAATGCATTTGCTATAATTTTTTCCCTTTGGCCGTAATGTAACGGAAAAATTTTGGGTGTCCCTGTAATTAAACTATACATCCGATTTTCATAAAATTGGAAATGGATCGACAAAATTTTGCAGCAATTATATATTAAAAATTTCAGACCATTCGGAAGTCTGTAACATCATTAGAATTCACTTGCAATAATTTTTCCCATTGGCCGTAATGTAAAGAAAAACTTTTGACTGTCCCTGTAATTAAACTATACATCCGATTTTCATAAAATTGGAAATGGCTCGACAAAATTTTGCAGCAATTATATATTAAAAATTTCAGATCATTCGGTCGGGTAGTTTTTGCTCTGTTATATGCGGACGGACAGACAGACGGACGGACAGACGGACGGACAGACAGACGGACTGAACGACGACTATAGGTGCTACGTATTTATATAATTACGAACGCACCTAAAAAGAGACATCTTCTAGGAAGTGTACACAAAAGATAGGAGTTAAAAATATTAATTTCCCGAGGAGATATTTTAAACACACGAATGCATATAATACCCATAGACTTTACATTAGTGAGGGAAAATCGGAAGCTCAGTGAACAGCCCCCTTAAGGTTTATGAAAACATAATCACCTCTTCTAGCTTAACCGCGATTCGGAAAAGCGTATTTTTATCTAAAAAACCTTAGAAACAAAAACAAACTGCGAGAGTTAAAGAAGCATTTATGTAACACATGTTTCTTGTGCTGACCGAAAATTTCAAAAACGTTTTCCCCAAGTTTTGATAGTGTGCTAGCAAACACCGCGGCTTTGCTCGCGTAATATTTGAAATATGCCAAGTGATATTTATATGTCTAATTTTTATAAAAAGGTACTAGCTAAATTTTTATTTTATTAAAAGGTAATATTTTATTTTATTAAAAGGTAATATTTTATTTTATTAAAAGGTTTTTTTATTAAAAGCTACTTATTAATTTTAGGAATAATTCAAAAATTACTATTTAAAACACAGTTTGATTAAACATCATTATTACACTGCATTAGGCAGAAATGAGTCTTAAATTAATAAAACTAAATAAATGATAATTTAGAAAATATTTCGAAACTTTTATGCTCAATTAATACGCTTCTTTCAGCATTCATTTGAAGTTTTGAATTGTTTAGAAACCATCTTCTTACATCTTAAAATTAACCATCATGTCAAATTCCAAGTCCTACCACATCTCTTAATAAAACGGGCTATGTTGAAATAGGAACTATCACCTTTAATTTGCCAACATTAATTTATAAATCGGTTTGTTATTTCCTAATATTCCACAGAAACGTAATTTACAAAACTTTTAAAGCCCTTTTTTAGAACGTTTGTTGTTCCTGTAAACCCCAGGTGGTAGAATCATCGGCATAAAATATAGCCTGCGTAGGATCAGATACTGTAACCATTGATTCGCAACTATTACTTTTATAATTGGTTTATATTCCCTGAAATTGCATAGAAATCGTAATTTAGGACTTTTTTAGAATGGTTTTTCACACCTACCCTTCGCTTCACCCCTTTTTAATTCGAATTTATTTTCGACAGTCCTTCGAGGGAATTTATATTTTATAAGTAACTACCATGCCATATTTAAAGTTTCTAGCCTTTTCAGTTTCACAGCAATTGCAATTTAGAAAGTTTTTAGCCCCTGCAACCCTCTGGTGGTAGTGGCACAGACATAAAATGTAGCTTATGTTTGAGCAGGTTCTATCACCAAATATTAGTCATCATTATTTTTTTTAACCGGTTTGGCATTTGATAAGACTGCATGAAAAATTGTAATTTATAACACTTTTCGCCCACTTCATCTTTTTAAATTTGGAATTTTCTTTCGACTGTTCTTAGAAAGAAGTTGCATCTTGTAAGTAAATACCATGCCATACTTCAAAGTGTTAGACCTCTTAGTTGTGCAAAAAACGCAAATTAGAACATGCTTTGCTTTTGCAACGCTCAGATGGTAGTGACAGCAACATAAAATATAACCTATGTTATAGCAGGGGCTGTCATCATTCATTTGCAACCATTACTTTTGAAATAGCCTTGGTATTTCCTGAGATTGAGTAGAAATCGCAATTTAGAACGTTTTTAGAATGCTTTTTGCGCATTTTCACCCCTTTTTAAATTTCTATTTCTTTCGAAACTGTTCTTAAAGATCATTTATAATTAATAAATATGTACCTTGCCTAATTTTAAGTTGCTAGCCCCTACCGATCACAAAAATTGAAATATAGAACGTTTTTTGCTCCTGCAATGTCTAGGTGATAGTGATACCGACATAAAATAGAGTCTATGTTAGAGCAGGGGCTGTCAGTATGAATTTCCTACCATTTGTTTTGAAATCAGTTTGATTCTTCCTGAGATATTGCTGACAAATCGGCATTTAGAACATTTTTAGAACGCTTTTCGCGCATTTTGCTCCTGCATCTCCCCTGGGGTAGTGGAAACAGATATAAAATATAGCCTATCTTGGAGCAAGATCTGTCACCATCATTCTTATACCATTATATTTGAAATTGGTACAGTACTTCCTGAGATTGCATAGAAATCGCAATTTAGAACGTTTTTAACAACGCTTTTTGCGCATTTTGGCCCCCCTTTTAAATTTCGATTTTTTTGGGAAATGTCCTTAGAGATTATTGATAACTTATAACTAACTACCATTCCCAATTTCACGATTCTAGTCCCTTCCGTAATGCAAAAACCAAGTGTAGCAAGAGCTGTCACCATCATTTTGACGCCTTTATTTTTTAAATCGGTTAGGTATTTCCTGAGATTGTGTGGAAACCAGCATGAAGAACGTTTTTTAGAACGCTTTTCGCGCATTTTCACCCCTTTTAAATTTCGAATTGTTTAAGAACTGTTCTTAGAAATCCTTTATATCTAATAAGTAGCTAATATTTCAAATTTCATATTTCTAGGCCCTTCAGTAACACATAAATCGCATTTTTAGAACGTTTTTTGTTCCTGCACCCCCTTTGGGGTAGTGGCACCGAAATAAAATGTAGCCTATCTTGGAGTAAGCGTTGTCACCATCATTTTGACACCAATATTTTTTAAATCGGTTTGGTATTTCCTGAGATTATGTAGAAACTACCATTTAGAACGTTTTTTAGAACGCTTTTTGTGCATTTTTACGCCTTTTAAATTTCGAATTGTTTAGGAACGGTTCTTAGACATCATTTATATCTTATAAGTAACTATTATTCCAAATTTCATATTTCTAGGCCCATCAGTAACGCAAAAATCGCATTTTTATAACTTTTTTTGTTCCTGCCCCCCCCCCCCTTTGGTGTAATGGCACCGACATAAAATATAGCCTATGTTCTAAGTTGGACTAACACCATCATTTTGATACCATTACTTTTGAAATCGGTTCGGTAGCTCCAGAGATTATCTCTAACAAACAAACAATTTTTATTTCTTTATAATATTAGTATATATTAATTAGTTGTCTCAAATCGAAATATCAGTTTTTTGGATTCTATTAAGGGGATAGTGGACAATTAAAATCACGAAATTTGACAAACAAATCGATTTTTTTTTTTCGAGAAGTATGAAACTAGATGCTAAAATTTATCTGATGTAAAAAGAATTTTTCAATTCTGACGCTTCTTCGTAGAGGTATAACCTTTAATATTTGTAAAAACTGTATATATTTATGCAGTTTGTTTTACTTAAAATGATGCTTTCTCAAAATTGAAAATTTCGCGCATTTCTAACCTTTGAAATTTTCCATGCGCGTTTCTAATTATCAGATCCTTTTAAAATTCCTACATTATACCGTCTGTAAAATAATTCACAAATGTTAGCATAAAAAGTTGCATTTCAGGAATATTTTAATGCCGAAATTTATGTGAATACGAAAATATATAGCTACTTTTTGGGGGAAACCGAAGCACAATTATGAAAATATTTTTTTTCAACTTATATGTTCAGCGAACTTTTATAATTCGTACCAATTTCCATTGTATTATATAAAAATGTATTTCATGAGTAAATATTGTCGTATTTTATGCAAAAGAAATGCAAATAAGACATTTTAAAATATGAGAATTATTCGTTATTTTAAAAATTTCATAATTTGAAAACTTTTTGTTATTTTATCGCCAAATTTTAAATATAACTATTTGAGCTTGCCTTTAACAAGTCTGCCAATTTTCAAATGAATCCATTGAAAATAGAGGGATTTGGTTTTTAACCCTTAAATGCCTGGTGTTGCTTTTCGGCAACATACCCAATTTAGGCTTCTAAAATACTATTAGAATAATATTGAAACTATACTGCCTAATGTTGCCAATAAAATACATTCTGAAAATATTATTAAATCTATTTTCAACATGTAGATGGCAACACTTGTGCTGTTTAAGAATAAAGATTGATTTATTTTTTTAATTGTTTCTACATGTTCTTTTTGTTTGGTTTGGAAGCTTGCGAAATAGCCTATTTTTTCTGCAGTGAGCAAGTAAAATTTATTTCTTATTATAGTTCCTAAAATTCTTGTGTGTTTAATATTACAGAATTTTATCAAGGAAAATTATTTTTTCAATTAAAGATTGTATTATAATTAAGTATTGCCGATTAGTAAAAAACTGTTTTTTAGCCGTAAACGATACTTAAAACACAATATGATTTTTTTAAGTATTTTTCCCATGATTTATTTAAAAAATGAAAGCCAAAAAACATTATTACATTGATTTTTGAAAAATCAGGCATCAGGGTTAATGTCCACTGTCCTCTTAATTCTTCGCTATACATTTTCATTTTTAACAAACATGATAAGTTTACATCATCATCATAAAATTAATACCATTAAGATTAGCATTAAAATCAACATTGATTATTATTCCTCCGTGTATGAATTTTGTTACGCGGCCAAAAATGTTTGCTTGGGAATATATAGCATTCAAAACACCGATATTCCTTGTAGTGAAAACTGATCAATTCACTGTAAAAGTACTCGAAACTTTTCTAGAAATTTCGGGCAACAAAAGTAACTTTTGTTTCAGAAATGCTTCTTGACATCTGTGGAATTTATTGGTTTCATAGTATTCTAAAGACAAAGAAACGCTTTTTAAAATTGCATGTATATCTGTTGATGTTATATTTTATTGTCGTAAACCTTAAGAAAGATAGGAACTAAATTAAGAAATATTTGGCTTTTTAATAGCGTATGCTTTAAGATGCTAATGTCAAATTAATATGTGAACACTCAAAATATTTCAACATAAAAATATTTAGAACGTAAAGAGACGAAATATATAAAATTTTGATTACTTAAATAATCAAATTATTTCTTGAAATAAAATTACCTGAGATAACTAAAATATCGGAAACAGAATTCCGTGAAGTAATTACTTATCTCTCTACTTAAAAAAGTCCTTTCGGCATGTGCCGCGAGGAAAAGGTAACTTTCACTTGGTTTTAAAATTTTGCAAATTTTACTGGAAGCTAATTTTACTCAAATTTTAAGAAGCTAAAACGTGATAAACCCGACAATAGAATAATCGTCAGTACTAAATTTCAGTGAGAATTGCGTCAAATTAGTAAGCTATAGCCAAGTGGGCATCATTTATGGTTACTTATTTTTGGACGCCAAATTTGGAAATATTTCGCCAACTGCCGCCAAGCTTGGCGAGAATTTGAAGCTAGCTGATATTAATAATATTTATGCATTGCGCGGCAATAGATTTTTTGTAAATGGCCGCCATTTTGAAACAAGATGGCGGATGAAGCTGGCCAACGAACTCGGTTGAGACATTCATATGTACTATGCACATACTTAATCTTATCCAAATCTGATTATAAATACGAGAGTTACAGCGTAGAAAAATCAGATTGTTTGAAAATGTCTGCCATCCTAGAAATTCAAACTGCCTAATCTCAAACTAAATCTCAGCCTTTTTTTAAGATAAAAACAAAACAAAGTACGATTCGGAAACCTTGTATTACGAACAAACTCTCAAGAAAAAATATTTTTCAGTTTTTAATTTATTTGCACCACTTTTTAATTTTTTAAATTACCGGCATTTTGAAAAAAATGGCGGACGAAGCTGGCCAACGAACTTGGTATGTACTATGGTTTGAGACATTGGTATGTGTACTATGCATACAATTCATTTAATCAAGACTTACTTCTCTAATATTATACAACTACTACATACAAAAATATGAAAATTGGTGGTTTTGTCGAGAAAAGTTTGATAAATGGGTTGAAGAAGACCGTTTTTAAATTTTAAGAACTATTAATTCTTAAAATCGGCCAAAATCGTTCAATTAAAAATCTTTTATTGTAACAAAAACTATAAATAGGACTTCAGAGAAAGGCTTTTTTTTCATAGTGATACTCTTCATAAACTTGTGGTGTGCAGACTGCGCTTTTTATTTTGACTAATGTTTTGAAGTATTTTTTAATTTTGTATTTAAATTTTCAGGACTTCAAGCTATATGTTTTCATATTTAGAAAAATTCATTTTTTTATATTGATGCCATTTTCTAAAACAGCGCAAATAATCATATCTCTTCTCAAATAAAAAATGTATTTACACGTGACTACTAAGAACAGAATTGAAAGTTTAAAATAATAATTAAATGACCGCGTATTAAAAGAAGGAAATATGGAAAATTATGTCATGAAAATTGTATTTACACGTGAAGATTTAAAAAGTAAAACAATCTTAAAATAATTAAATTATTACACGCGAAGCACCCTATTACACAGACCCCTAGTATTGAATAAAATAAAAGTGTCTCTTTACTTAAATTTAATTTTAAAATCTTCTGAGTATTTAATTTCCTAAAATTCATATTATATCCTTTTCGGCATTTAAAATTATCTCACCTATATGATTTGTATATTACTTACCCATCATGCGTAGTATAGGGTAAGTCTTGTAATCATTTTAAAAATCGAAAGAAAAAAATTGACGGATTTACACGTTTCAGACACTGGAGATTCCGAAAAACACATTTTTAGAAGAAAAAAAAAATTGTCCGTCCGTCTGTATGTGTGTGTGTGTCTGTAAACGCATTATCTCCCGAACAAATTGAGATGGAGACTTGAAATTCGGTGTGTACTTAGGGATTAAAAATGGGAAGATGCCTATTGAATATCAGTAACCTCGATTAAACGGAACGATTTTTTTTACGGACTCTTGAAATATTTGTTCTGATAAAAGGTATACAAAAATTTTCGAAATTGTTTATTTAAAGGAGTGAATATAAAAGTCAATAAAAAAACATAAATTTTGCATCATCAACGAACTCGATCGGATAATTAGTTGCCGAGATATTTGTAATTATATTTTTCACACTCTTCCATTTTTCATGACCATGCATTTCATTCAAATTTCAATTCAAAGATATATTTTAATTGGAAATAAGACGCTTAATCCAACGCAGAAAACTGTTAGTTAATAGGATTTTGATTTTTCGAGTTATAAGGATGTTTCTTTTATGCAATTCGGTACTACTCGATTATCCCGCCGACCAAAAAACTATCGCCAAACTATAAGATTAAATGCCAATAATGGCTTATCGTAAATGTCAAGCATTTAATGCCTCTCCATACCTATAAGGGGGTTTACCATAGGGGGGACCCTGTTCTGTCGCCAAATACCGCCAAGTTTATCGCCAACTTGGCGGTATATCGTCAAATTTGTCGGCGAAAATGAGTCGCCAAAAGTGACGCCAAATTGGCGGTATCTCTAATATTTCGCCAAATTCCCATAGACTTCCATTGTAAATAAATAGCGTTTACTTGCTTACAGAAAATCAACAAATTGAGATATTTTAATGCAACAAAAAGTAATATTATCTTAAGGGGTCGTATTAATTACATTTAAGGAAGCCCAACTAAATTAAATTATTAATAAAAGTAACATAGTACAATTCTTAGCAAATATCACATGTTTTATTTTCATATTTTATATTATCTATATCCATGATGGTTAAGTATTACGGTGGCCCTCAGCGACTAGTTTTTACTACACTGGTTTCCAAAAATTAAGGAAACACAACAAAAGTAACGATTACTCAAAATGTTACAAGTAGAATTTAATAATATTGAGAAGCAATTTACAACACATAGTAAGGTATAAAATAACATTAAAAGAAATTATAGACGATTGTGGTGTTTCAGAAATTAAAACAATTAGAAAATAAACAAAATAAATGTCTCAGTTTGGTATAGGAAAAGTACCTTTAATATGGAGTATGATCACCCATGGAAGCAATAGAGCACATACAGTGAAATGCGATACTGTCAATTTCGCGATCGTAAGTTCGCTGGGAAATGCCAGCCATTTCTCTTGTAAAGTAGTTGTAAGCGTGGCAAGGGTCTAAGGAGGGGGATTGAGAGCAGATACACATCTTCCTAAAGCATCCCAAAGATGCTCGATGGAATTCAAGTCCAGTGATAGCGCTGCCCATTCCATGCGCTGAATTGTTTGGTGCTGAAAATAATCTTCAAAGATGAGAACCCTGTGTGGTCTAGCGTTATCGTCCTGTAACAAGAAATCATTACCTATTGAACCGGCGTAAGGGTGCACATAAGCATCAAGAATGCAATCTCTATAGACGGCAGCATTCACAGTTCCAAGTGGAAAGACATGGAGGTCTGTACGTCCGCCCAAAGAGATACCATCCCAAACACAGACACTGCCTCTTCCCTACGAATCCCTTTCACGAATGTTTGATGGATGATAGCGTGTTCCCTGTTCTCTCCAAATCAAACAATGCTTACTATCGCTTTGAAGGCTAAACTGGAACTCATTTGTGACGAAAACACGCCTCCATTGATCAGCCGTCCAGTGGACATGTTGACGTGCCCACCTTAAACGTTCCCTCCGGAGACATGAGGTGAGCGGCACACAAATATCTGGTCGCATCGCGTACAGACCACCTTCATGAAGCTTTCTACACACAGTAGACGGTGATACTAACCTTCCAGTGGCTGCAGCAAAGATGGATTTAAGATGAGAGGGGTTGCTGCTCTATACCTTCGTACACATAACCTCAAATATCGGTCATCGGTGCTTGTCGTAGCTCTTGCTCGTCCTTCGCTGAACCTTCTGGATGCCGAACCAGTAGTGTTGCCAAAGCCTATGAGCAGCAGAAGGGCTCACATTTAGCCATCTGGCCACGTCTGTCTGACTTTGGCCTATATCCAATCTTCCAATTGCTCTATATCGCATTTATGCGTACAAATGGTACCTCGAGGTCATACTAATGAATTGGCTATCTCACTTTTCTTATCTCATAATCACAGCGATACTAGTAGCCGTACTCTCTAGCATGCATTTTTATGTTCCGCACAGATGATACAATCCGATTGCAGAGCAAGTAATTTGCATTTTGTAATTTTAATTAACATAATTTAGTTAACAACATATCCAAATTTCATACGGATAGGTTAATTTTTGAACGAGTTATCGCTCATTTTGTGATTTTTCCTTAATTTTTGGAAACCAGTGTAGTTGTAAATTTAATATCTTGACTGGTGCAGATTTCTAAAGCTTGTACAGGATTTTGCTAAAACTGTATTCAAAATTTCTCTTCTTTAGAAGAAAATATTCCATTGATGTTATGGAAACCAAACAAAAACAGCATTATCTATAATTTTCAAGAGTAATATTTGCAATTGTAGATATTTTCATTCCGTACACTAAACATTTATTTCTGAAATTTAAAGATGTATTTTGGAGTAAATTGTATCAAAATTTATTGTGATCGATACCATCAGATCCGGGGTGATTTGTTTCTTTATTACCTTGGAGGATCATAGATTATAAATTTTATGTTGGTCCCAAAATTAAAAGCGTTTGAAGCTATAATTCAAACACGTTCTGCGGATTCTTACTTTCGAGCGGAAATCATGTGAAATATATTAGAATGTTTTTCTTGAAAAATTAGCATCGTATTATACAGTTTAATTTCAAGATTTTAGAATAATTTTATTTTCTCCAAGTCTTTTTCTTCTTAGTTGTCACTATTTTACAATTCAATAAGATAATAATAAAAAATATATAAATGTATTTAATAAAAGAAACATACTTTCATTAAAATTGACAAAAATGTAGAAAAAATATATATTTTTAAAATGCACTTAAAAGTAGGGATGTCTTAAAAAATCCCTTAAACTATAACTTTAAATTAAATTGCGGTGATCTCGATCATGGAAGATTAATGAATTTAAATGGGAATTTCGCCAAATTAGCCAGCTATCACCAAGTTCCCTTCATATAAGGCAACTTATGTTAGTCGCAAAATTTGGCGATATTTCGCCAAGTTGACCAAAATGTAGTGCTATTAAGGTAACTTTGTTATTGTTACTTTTCAACAAATACTCATTGTTGAATCTAATATTGATTTCTCCATTGGAAATCAAACTATAATTGAGTGACCATTATCTAAATTTACCCCCCCCCCCCACACACACACAAGCACAGACACCGGTTGTCCCCTTACGGATCGAATGTTAAAAAATTAATGTCCAATTCGTGCGTTGCCTTCAGGAATACAGAGTATATATTCCAAATGTCAAAGCTCTATGCCAAATGGAAGTGGGTGAAAAATGAGAAATAAAATTTGACTGCCACATACAGACAAAATTGTAATTTAAAAGAATGCATGTAAAAATAAGAAGTATGCAATTTTAAAGTACATTGCACACTCTTTTTCTTTCCATTTGCATCCATATGTAATATTTTCATAAATAAAATAAATTACGACTTTTAATAGAAACAATGAATAACAACAATCTAAACAATTCTCAAAAGAATATATTAAAGTTTACACTAATATATAAGCGATAAAAATTGGCACAGATGTCATATACGCACCACGTTGGCGCGATTTTTTTCTGACGTCAATTTGGGGAAAACCTCGCTTAAAAGGGAATAACAATAAATAATAAAAAAATGATTAATAACTATAGAACAAAACAATTTATGTAATTTAAAAAAATAAAATAAAAGTAAACAAACAATTCATTATTAAATAAACAACAAAATCCGGGTTGCCATATGAAGCAAAATAATGACACTTTGGCGCCAGTTAAGTACCCCGTCGCGTATATGACAATGGTGTCAGAAAAAAATCGCGCCAACGTGGTGCATATATGACATCTGTGGCTAAAGATCTTATATCGTTTAAGTATATCTATATATTGGTAATAAAGCTATAAAAAATAGCAAAAATAAAATTATAAATATTTCATTTTTGATAAAAAGATAGGATAAATCTATATCAAGTATATTAAAACATATTCCTAAATGTTTTCTTCGTATGAAAAAGCATTTTCCTAATCTCTAATAATGGGCTAATTTTAAAATTATGAGTTTTAATTACAAAAACTTTTGTTGCATATTTTAAAAAAATGATGTCACCTTTTATTCAAATAACACCTGTTCTAAATTGAAAGAATGACAACAAACGAAGAAAAGCTTTTTCCGAATAAACTTTTTCTTAATGAATTAACATTTTATGATTCGACAATTTACGAAAGAGTGAAAGTGTCTACGAAATAAAGAAAAAGACACCGTTTTCATTGTGTTATTTTGAAAAAATCCTTATTTGCTATTTATAGTTATTTTAAAGCTTTCTATTTTTCTATTTAATCATTATTTTAAAATACACTATATAAAAGTTCAAACTATTTGTAGAGTTGTGCATTGGTAGGATATAATGTAACCTTTTTGTATAACATCTGCCTTTGCATTTAGATCTGGGAAGATAACATTTATATCTCTCTACAATTACTATATATCTACAAACTTGCAATTTGAGACTTGACTTTGCAGCATACTTTGCAACTATACAGCAAATTCTACAATGAATCGCTTACAGTCTCTATTCCAAATCAACGTATGAGATATATGTGAATCAAGATCATTTCAAGAACGGATGATAGCATTTGCCAGATTTCACAATGAACTAGATTCTCCTAACCTTCCATTTATGCAATGACGTTCATAATAGAAATTCGAGGGCATTAAAGACGTGTTTCACTTCTTAGATCATCATTAATATACATGAATATAGTAAACTTTAGACAAATTTGAAATAGTATAAAGTTTTATTTACATAATAAGGCATTTTGGTACTATACAGAAATTAGCATTTTTATGAGTTTAGTAACATAACAAACAAAAAAATATATATATTTTTAAATCTGAAACGTATTCTCTGCTCATAATGGAACTATATTCTGATATTCGTCATTAGATCATTAATTGCAATAATTAATTGTCTCCATTAGTATTGTTAACTAAATACATAATACAATTTCTCATGTGTTCTGCTTTTAACGAAACTGTGTTCGTATTCATTATTAAATCCTTAATTGTAATAATAAATTGACTCCATTTGTATTTTTAACTAAATACATAATACAAAAAGAAAATAAAATAATAATTCTTTCAGACTCTATTTTTTAGAGATTTTTTTTTTGAGAAGTTGAGTTATGAAAGGCATTTACAACATTATTTTATATATAAAAAAATGTTTTCTGTATATTTTATTTAATATACGGTCCTTGACAAATATGAACGACTGGTATAACTTACGGTTGTAATTCAGGGAGAAAAGATAAAATTTCCGTTTTAATTGGAAAAAAGTTCATTATTAATGCTTGTGACTGTCCTAAAAGTTAATGTACAAATAAAAACTAAACTCAGTTCGTAAAATCTAAAGATCAAAATCAATTTTACTGTTTATTTAAAACTCGATTTTCCAATGAAAAAGGACATAAAAATGATCATCAACTGATTATATATTTTTTTATTAGGTTTTTACTGAGTTATAAATAATTGAAAACTGAACCTGTCAAAGTTAAATATAAACACCCGTTATTCATCTAGAACTCAAACAGCTATGTGCATTCTTTAATTTTTGTTTTATATGCTCTCTTTTGTTTCATTTACACTTTCATTATCCGAAACGATTCCTAAAGTAGTATCTACAGAAAAAAAAAAAAAAAAAATCCAAAATTAAAAAAAGGAAAAAGGACCTCGTAAGACATCGATCTCAGATATCCTATTTAGAAGCAGAAAACAAAACCATTTAAACCAGTAGTTCCCAATCTTTTATTGGCCACGTCCCACCGAAGCATCTGTAAAATCACAGTGCCCGCCCACTTACAAACATCTGTAAAATATATGTTTTATTACATAAAAAGTGATCTCTATTCACATGGAAGACACCTAATAGAGCCTTAACAATAACTATTAATTTCCATTTTTTAATTTATCAAAGAAGTGAATATTCTGCAAGAAATGTGTTTTTAACATAATTCTATAAATGCAATGAGACTATACATCTGCGGCTTTATTCCAAAAAAAAAACTTTGAAGTTCCTTTCTAACTTACATCTGTGTTACATGGTCTGCCTTTTTATCTTCACGTAAGCGTTGAATATGCTCTCACATTTAGCATGAAGGTTGGTAACATTGACACATTGTATAATTTATTTTAGTATCATGTTAAAAATTAGTGGAAAAGATTTGACCCTCACTTTTCTTTCTATAGATAACACAATATACTATTTGATTTTAAAATTTAAAATACATATCTCATACATTTATTTACTGAATAGTAGACCTGCACGAAAGCTTTAAATATTTACAATTTACCCAATTCCTTTTCCAATGCAATCTAAGATTTATAAATTTAATAAAGTTGGTAGTACCTCGCTTGTATATTACAAATATTTTATAGGTCAAATATGTTCAAGACAATCTGATTTAGATATGCTCCTAAGTAGTTTAACGTGTTAAAGTTTCCTCATGTGGCATAGAGCAGAGCGAATAGAAAAAAAAAGCCTCATTCAGTAATTACTATAAAAAGTTACGCAAAATTAAAACAATACATTAATTGCTAGAAAAATTACAAATATTTTATCTTAAAAAATTATATATATTTAAAGACTATTTCTGTAATTATTCTGATTCCGTTATTATTTTTAAACTTTTGATTAGGAATTTTTTTCTAAAATCAAGAAAAGAACATTTTCTCAATTTAATTTTTAAATTTTGCATGTAATAAATTATTTTGTTTTTAGTCTATAACATTGATTCTCCAAAATCACTGATAACGAATGCGTGAGTAATAAACTTGGAACTGCCTCCTAAAATGTCTAATGGCCTCCAGGTGGGGTGTAACTACCACTTGGGGAAACACTGATTTATACTAATATTCTAATACAAACTAGGGCTTTGTAAAGAACACAGACATCGGGTTAACATTAGCTTGCTATTGTCTTCATGTTACTACATAGCCGAATTAGTTATACAATAAACAACGTGGAAAATGAAGAAACCCAAACCTTCATCTAATATACACTGTAAAAAAAAAAAAAAAAAAAAAAAAAAAAAAAAAACGACATTTTTACAGTACAAAGTACTGTTCATCTCGCGCACAAACTCGATCACAGTGAATGTGCTGTACCTTTCTTTGGTTTCCTGGCTATATTAACATGGAAAATTCTGGCAAATCTACAGTGGTTTTTTTTTACAGTGTAGTATTTCGTAGTAGATGTTATTACAAATCAATATGTACCAGTATTATTTTTGTACGATTATTTTCGTACGGTTATTTTTTAACCACTGTTAAATTCAATCATGCAAATGAAAGTAAGCACCCTATTAACTTGGCTAAAACTAATTATATAAAAATTATGTGTATTTTTAAATAATCTTTACTATTAGTCAACTATATATTAATTAAAAAAATGTATAAAGTATAGATGGTTGCAAATAAAAAACTAAAAATTCTTCTCGTCAGAGGATTACTATTATTATAGATAAGCATAGGCATTGGTAGTCAATTTTATATACAGGTACGTTGGATGAAATATCTTTTCTCTCAATTTCATAAACATATACAGCCTTTGTATGATAGCATTGAATAATTTCCTTCTAAACAAATTCATTAAAGCAAAATGGAACAGACAAAGTTAAAAGTTTTTAGCTTAAAAAGTACTTTTTAACATGAAACTTATATATTATCTATTTAAAAGATTTATATAGCTTAATATGTTTCCATTATGAAATTAAAATTTGCTTAAAGAATATTTTATTCGAACGAAATTTAAAGAAGAAATACCTAACAAAATGTAACTAAGTTTTTGCATTATTGCGTGTAATTGTAGACAAAGTAAATATTTTTAATGAGGATCGGCGTATATGGAACTTTGTTTTTGTTTTCGGAAGAATTTACACGTCATAAAACTTTTGCGAGAAAAATGTTTTACTTTGTTGTTTGAAACTTCAGATATTTTTATCTCAGGATTCCTCATGCTCTGTTCTTTTTTACGTCACGTATACTTCACGACACGCATCTACAGATTTTCAATCGAAAAGTAAATGCTTGGATTAGTTAATACGAAGAAAACTAAGTCTAATCTATTGTGTAAGATGCGGTTAAGAACTTGTCCAGTACATATGTGAAAAGCGGGATCAGTATCATAAAGAAAATGTTTTCTAAAGACAAACCTTTCTAAGTGATAAAGCAATTCATTTGATATTTTTAAGAAATGGTACATCTTATACGTACGTGGTAGAATTATTAAACATGTTTTCCAGGATGTTATAAAATTTTTAAAGTTAAACAATTTCGTAAGAAGTTATTTGAAATAAAATGTTTTATATATAATACACCAGAGCTATTACTGTACACAAATCATTATTTTATTTTCAGATGATGTAATATATATAAGATTGCTATGTTTTTGGAAGCTGGAGACCAGTATTAATATATTTTAATTATGTGATCGCTAATATTGTACCAATTTAATCAAACCACGTGGTGGTGAATAGTTTGTCAATAATATTGATATAATGTAACATTTTTTTCTTGACGCATCGGCACTCATGCAATGAAACATGAAATCTGCGTCTTTCTTTTCTTTGTTTTAGCTACCATTAAGTATACACTAAAAAATCGTCATAAAACGTAAAAAAGTAGCGGCAACAAGCTGGCGGAACGCTCCTGTGATTGAAAAAAAAATCCGTCTTTTGACTGGCGGATTTGAATAAATTTTGAAGTTAGTTTTGCGAATTTACCTGACTTTAAGGTGAAAAGGAGAGACTTAAAAATTCCGTTTCTAATACTAAAAAGGACTACATAGCACGGTCGTCGGAATACCCTTGTGATTTGACGATAGTACAACTTTAGATTTCCAGATTTCAGGTAATCTTTACTCTAAATTGTGAAACTTTCTTTATTTTAAGAGAAAATGGGCAAAATAAAGTGGAAATTTTTCAGCAATTACAGCCAATTGGAAACTTGTTGAATTTATGGATTTCTTTGAGAGTGTAAAACATAAATTCTTCATTTTTTTAATTTTATTAATAACTAGCAATTTTTTTTCTACTTTGACATCCTAACAAATAAAACCTGAGACAAATTTTAATGACGAGTTATTTTGTTATAGTACCTAGATGAATTCATTGATTTAAATATTTCTCCGGTGTTTTGATAAAATGTCTAAAAAAGAAAAAGCTCGGATACGGTATAGTGTATCTAAAGGAGTCAAGTATTGGCAAACGAGCATTACGAAAATTTTTGACACATAAATTATACAATGATTACCAAAATGTATAAATGCATAAAATGGATTCTCTGAATCGGATATGGCCTTTTAATAATTTTCAATATTAAACACCGATACATGATTATTTAATTTTCCATACTCTCACCATACAATCACTAAGATGTCATAACAAATAAATCAGTTCGTAATTTTTCAGCTTATTTCAATCCGTCCTCGAACATTTATGGAATCTATGCTTTCAATTTTACACTTTAAAATTTTCAGAAAAATTATTATTTTACAACTATATAACCCCCGTCAAAAATGACGGAATGTTGATCTGATATTCATAAGACTTGAAACCATTAAACAGCATGAAGATTTTACTATTGAAAGGTTTGTATTCTAGAAAAGTAAATTTTAAAAATGACAAATGATTTAACATCTCTGTAGTTATATTAATGTAAAAATTCATTTCAAGGTATGGATAATGGCACCGGCGCAAACATTTTAAACATATTTTATATGCATAATTTTATACTTAACCACAGTATATTCAAATAAAAATATATTTTCTATTTCATTTTATTCAAAAACTGATAGTCATAATGCATAAAATAAAGCCAATAGACAATAGTCTCGTGATGTTGGAATAAATATGGATTTTTATTCGCTTATAAAAATAAAGTACACGTGCCGATATTTTTTTTAAACCGAAAATCACTTGCAAATGAAAAAAAAATAAGACCAAAACGCCAATGATCTAAATATTTTAAATTATTTCTCCTTTATCTGAAACAGTGGAAGTTCTCTGGTTTGGAAGTAATCCACCATTTTTTAAAAAAATTCATAATTTCTTTTAAATTTAAATAAATATATAAAAAATGGTAATATTTTTTTAAAAAATAGCTAGTGCGGACACATCTACAAATGAACAGCTTTCATTTAAAAATATAATTAGCAAAATCGGTTCAGTAGAAAGCTCAGGTCAGAAGATTAAAAAAAGTCCTTCCAGCCAATGCTTCCAGCCAGTCCTTCCAGCCAATGCTTCCAGCCAGTCCTTACAGCCAGGAAGAGGCAGCTTTCATATTCCTTATTTTAAAAAAGCCAACTTATATTATTCAAACACACGAAGCTCAATTTAGTGGAAACCGAATATAGGAGATTCAATACTAATTTTTATCAATACTAAATCATTATGAATGAGAATTTCGCGAAATTAGTCAGCTTTATACAAGTTGCTTTTATTTAAAGTAACTTATATTTGGCTGCCAAATTCAGCGATTTCTTAAAGTGCCTGCCATTTTAAGACAACATGGTGGATGAGGCTAACCAATGAACTTGACCGAGGCCTTAGTAATTGCTGTGCACATGCTCACTCGCATCGGAATCGATTGATATATACGAGTGCTTTCGCAGGCAAAAAGTCAGATTTTTCAGAATGTCACCCACATTAGATATTGAAATTGCTATATCTGCGCCATTTTTTAAGATAAAGACAAACAAAAAATGCTCCTGAATCCTTATATCAAGGTCAAATACTTAAGAAAGAAACCTTTTCCAATTTCTAATTTTTTTGCACCTCACTTTAAATGAATTTTTTTTTCAATTTAATGGCCGCCATTTTGAAACAAGATGGCTGATGAAGCTGGCCAGCGAACTTGGTGGAGATATTGATGTATACTATCCACATGCCTTCTTACATCGAAATAGGCGAATACATGTGTTATCGCGTGACAAATACAAGATCGTTACAAAATGTTAGCCATGCTAGAAATTCAAAGTGCTATAATTCAACCCTTTTTAAGATATAAACAAAAGAACAAATTTTCAGAAACAAATACTGCTCCGTAATCTTTGTATCAAGGCCAAACACATAGAAAAATCTTTTTCATTTTCCAATTTTTTAATACCTCATTTTAAATTTTAAATTTAATTTTTTAATGGCAACCCTTTTGAAACAAGATGGCGAATGAAGCTGGCCAACGAACTCGGTCGAGGCATTGGTATGTACTATGTACAGACCAAGTTACATCCAAATCGGTTCATAAATACGCCTGATATCGCGTGACAAAAATCAGGTCGTTTTAAAATGTCAGCCACAATAGAAATTCAAAATGCTATAACTCAGCCATTTTTTTAAGATATAGACGAAACAAAAACTGTTCCGGTATCTTTGTATGAAGGTCAAACACACACTCCAATTTTTTGGTATCTTATTTTAAATTTTAAATTTTTTTAAATTTTTTAAATGGCCGCCATTTTGAAACAAGATGGCGGATGAAGCTGGACAACGAACTCAGTCGAGATATATGTATGTACTATGTACACACCAAGGTACATCCAAATCGGTTCATAAATACACCCGTTGTCACGTGACAAAAATCAGGACGTTTCAAAATGTCAGCCACGCTAGAAATTCAAAATGCTATAACTCAGCCATTTTTTTTAAATATAAACGAAACGAAAACTGCTCCCGAATCTTTTTATAAAGGTCAAACACATAAGAAAAAAATATTTTTTCAATTTTCAATTTTTTGGTACCACATTTCAAATTTACTTTTTTCTTAAAAATTTAAATGGCCGCCATTTTAAACAAGATGGCGGATGAAGCTGACCAACGAACTCGGTCGAGACATTGGTATGTACTATGTATAAACGAAGTTACATCCAAAACGGTTCATAAATACGCCTTTTATCGCGTGACAAATTTCAGGACGTTTCAAAATGTCAGCCACGCTAGAAATTCAAAATGCTATAACTCAGCCATTTTTTAAGATATAGACGAAACAAAAACTGCTCCGGAAACTTTGTATAAAGGTCAAATATATAAGAAAAAAATATTTTTCCATTTTCAAATTTTTGGTACCACATTTCAAATTTTAAATTTAAAAAAAAATTTAAATGGCCGCCATTTTGAAACGAAATGGCGGATGAAGCTGGCCAATGAACTCAGTCGAGACATTGGTATGTACTATGTGCACACCGAATTGCATCCAAATCGGTTCATAAATACGAGAGTTACAGTGTGACAAAGGTCAGATATATATATATATATATATATGTATGGATATATATATATATATATGTGTGTGTGTGTGGTTTCGGGGTCTAGGGGTCATGATCGATGAAAATATACCAAAATTTTTTTTAATCGCTTTCCTCCGAACGGCTGCAATAGGTAGCTTTTTGTAATGAAAGCTACCTAAAACTGTCTTGTGTTTTAAAGATATAGAAAGAATGATTACCTATACTTGGATTTTATATAAGTAGATACACATTTGATATTATTTTTTGTCGATTTTTTTACTATTTACATATAAAAGTCGTTCTCTATCTGTATATTCTTTATAGGAATCTTCAATTTTTGACGAATTCGACGAAATTTGATATGCATGCATTTTTGAACATGAGTAATGTCATTGTCAACTGTAAAAACTCGTTATTCTCAGAATGTGGAAGTTTTATTTGCTTTACAGGCTCCCATAGTGAACAAGGGAAATTCTAATGTTGTCTAATTAATATTTTATTATGTGATTCAAATTGCTTCATGAGTTATCTCCTTGTCATTTTTAATATTACCTGCATCACAATTTTCTCTCTAATTCTATAAGCAAAGTTGATGAACGTACTACATTTATGCCTTTCACTACACACAAATTGTGAAATATGACAGAAATAGTATAAAAATAAATAACTAAAGCAACATCTGTAACAACTATATTTGATGAACTAGCTATATCCAAGTGGTAGCGAAACCCAGAATTCAAATAAGGGATTGAACCGAATATTTTGTATACCTCTTATGAAATAAAAATTTGTTTATTCTATTTCGTGCATTTTTCAATATCAGGGCGGCGAACAAATTTGAAGAGTTACAGAAGAATTTTGCAAGACGTAAGTTTTGCATTTGATGTTTACTTCAGAAGTTACCTTACCGTAAATATATTCGGGAAATCGAGAAACTATTTGAAAGGAACTCATCATATATTTTAATATTGCAAACTAAAGAATGCAAATTTGGACTCACAATGATGCATTCAGAGACTACCCTAGAATTGTGATAAATAATTATGTATTAATGTGTCATAAAATGAATATGATAAAAATATTTTCAACAAGGAATAAATAATTTTTCATTCTATGATTTCAACATTTCATTAATAGAATTCGTTATCTCTTTTTATACCAAATTATTTGTATTAGATTTTGAAAAACGATTTATCTGTTTGTCACAAAAAATATAACTATTAATAGAAGAATAATTTTAAAAAGTGTTTTGTTAAATTTTAAAGTAAGAAAAACAAATTTCTTTGTTGG
Organism: Maratus speciosus; assembly: GCA_963932465.1. Taxonomy (NCBI): domain Eukaryota; kingdom Metazoa; phylum Arthropoda; class Arachnida; order Araneae; family Salticidae; genus Maratus; species Maratus speciosus. The sequence goes on from OZ010788.1 coordinate 62,866,572, forward strand.
CAGATTTTATGTACACTCTGGTGTGGTTAACCTCTTCGTTCTTGAAGCTAAAATAATATTACTTATACCCATTCATTGGGTTTAAATAAACAAAATGACATCATAGATGACAGACAAAAGAACGTTTCTGAAATTGATACTTTAGGGGACAAGTTATTTAGGTTCACAAACAGGGATCCAAAATTACAAATTCCCTTAAAATATAAATTTAATTATCACTAAAATAAATTCACACAATTGCATATTTAAGGCCTTTAAACAAGTGAATGATATACAAATACTCAAAACAATTTATTGTAAAGGATTCAAGATAAATAATTCTGAAAATTTCTCACTTTCTTGGCCAGACTATCTTGAAGGTCTTTTGCGAGATGAGATGAAGGAAACATTTATTTTATGAATAAATCAGCATAGATGTTGCCATTTATTAGTTTGCTTTTAAAGCAAAAAAAAACATTCAGCTATTAAGAAATGAAATCAAAATGTAAAAAAAAAAAAAAAAAAAAAAAAAAGCAATTTATCAAATTACAACGACCATTTGGAAAACGATTTTTTTGAAGACTAAAATTTACGACATAAAAAATCGCACGGAGTTGATCATATATTACGTACGCCTTGAATTAAACATTAATAGTGTTATTACACGTAAAAATTGCAAGCCAAAAATATCGCCTGCGACCCGTCAGATTTCATGAAACTTAAGTATTATCCACCTGAAACTTACGTAAATATCCAAGCATTTCATTGGCTCTTCAGGAAAAGGCTTTTCCATCCTCAGACTTCCAAGAAATCTGACGGCCAATTTTAAATGAAATTTCATTATTAAACTTTTAAACATCCGACAATATTACTTTTTACACCGTCGGATAGAGAAAAAAATCTACTTTTAAATGCAATTTGTTTGAAAGCTGTATCTCAATTTGTTTCTGAGTTATTAATTTTTTTTTTTGCAGTTTTTATGACTTTTTTGTCATAGTGGCAACAGAAAGTATCCATCGTTGTTGAAATTAAAGGGAAATACAGATTACTGTATAGACCAATCAGAAAACGAATAAATTGCGGATTAAACCAATGAAAACCTTCAGATATGCTTCTGATTTCCCATCCTGACGAGAACAATAACCATTTTTCCAAATGGTAAAAAAAAAACAGTTTAGTTTTTTATGAGGAAAAAAATAGAGGTCCACATCTGTGGACCCAGGTAGCAAAGAGGTTATGATAAATAAATACTAATTATATTTATTAAAATATTTTTTCTATCTTGTTTAATATTTTAAATCCTTCGATTGTGTTATCTATGTTACAATAGATATAGTAAATAGTACATCAAAGAAACATTAATTTTACTAAACTTCTACTTTTATGTGGTCCGCATTGCAAATAACTCCGTTACTGTATATGCAAACACAATGGTAATATATTGAACATAGTAAAGAGTAGTAGCCAGTAGATCCCTGGTTCGAATCCTGCTCCGGGCATTTTTCGCCCAGTTGGAAATTTACAACTAATTGTAGAGAGTGTTAAAAATAACTTGAGCATTTAAAATACTTAAAATTTGAAAAAAAAAACTCTACTAATAGTTATTTGCAGCATCATGTATTAAAACTAAAAAAATCAAGTATATTCAATGAAGTTGTGAAATTCAGAAATGAAATGTACTTTTTAAAGTGTATTCTGTATTCCTTTTACGAACTAAAAGTAAAATATGCATATTCTCTTCTGTACATTTTTCAATATTAAAAATACGAAAATTTAGAATTTTTCGCTAAACTTTCGCAAGACGTAAGTTTTACATTTGATATAGTAGATTTCTGAATTTATTTTTCTCGGAAATATATTCGAAGAATCGAGAGACATTTTGAAAAGTGCATCATGACATATTCTAATGCTGTAAATTGCAAAATAAAAATTTTCATTGTGAAAGGCCAGAATAAATTTATAATTAATAATTACATAAAATTGCATAATAAAATAAACCAGACTTTATGTTAAAAGTCTTTAAAATTATTTTTTGTTTGATGAATTCAGCAGTTTTTGGACAAACGTCTTGTTGCTTTAAGTTGTTGCACTAAATTCTTTTTCTAGAGTATAACAAAAATACATACAGTGTGTCCAGTAACGTATTGTGCACTTTTGACCGGTCAAAGGAAATCAACGAAACAAGACAGAAATGTGAAATCTTCAGCAAATAAAAGAAAAACTCTCCAAGTTTCATACCTGAACAGTGCAGTTCGGTGTGGTCTCCATTTGAAACAGTGAATCACAGACGTTATTCATTTTGTTACACCAGACGTCCTTAACTGTGTCTGTGAAGAATTCGAATATTGTTTACATGTGTGTAGGGCAACAAATGGAGGTCACATCGAACTGAACTGAACAAGTATGAAACTTGGAGAGTTTTTCTTTTCTTTGGTGAAGATTTCACATTTCAATCTTGTTTCGTTGATTTCCTGTGATCGGTCAATTGTACACCATGAATTTACGGACACACTACAAATATTAGATTAATTTTAACACAATTATTCTAATTGGTAAATAAATCATATTAGATGTAAATTTCCAACTGGGTGAAAAATGTCCGGACCAGGATTCGAACCAGGGCTCTCCTGGCTGAAGCCGCCAGTGCTCTCCCATCTGAGCTATCCCGAACGAATCTGGTGGAACTTTTTAACCGAGCTAACCTTAATGATTATAGCATCTGGTCTGAAACCTAGTTCAGCTCAACAGAATAAATCACAGGTAATGGAACTCCAGAAATCGCTGGATGCGTAATTTACATCTATGAAAAACATCATTGAAATTACATTCATTACATCATTGAAAAAATTTCACCAGATTCGTCCGAGATAGCTCAGATGGTAGAGCACTGGCGGCTTAAGCCAGGAGATCCCTGGTTCGAATCCTAATCCGGACATTTTTCGCCCAGTTGGAAATTTACATCTAATATGATTTATTTACCAACTAGAATAATTGTGTTAAAATTAATCTATTGTAATTACGCATCCAGTGATTTCTGGAGTTCCATTAGCTGTGATTTATTCTGTTGAGCTAAACCAGGTTTCAGACCAGATGCTATACTCATTAAATTAGCTGGGTGAAACAGCTCCACCAGATTCGTCCGGGATAGCTCAGATGGTAGAGCACTGGCGGCTTCAGCCAGGAGAGCCCTGGTTCGAATCCTGGTCCGGATGTTTTTCGCCGAGTTGAAATTTACATCTAACTCTGTGTATATGTCAATTGGAAATTTAATTTAATTTCATATATTGATAATATTTCAAATGCATGCAAAATGTCAACGCTTAGCGGGAAACTCCGTATTTGTAAGTTCCTTTTTGGCGATACCAACCCCCTTCCCGCATTTCTTGTTTTCAACCCTTTTTTGATGTAACCACTTTCCTAGAGATAAAGAATATATATGTGAAGTCGATTCTGTTGCAACAAGTCGAACACACCCACGTCTTTAAGGAAAACTTTTTGTTTTCGCTGTAGGCTTATAATTATTCTTAAGCAACCTCCCCATACATGTTGTTATTACTTTTCACTTTTTTTAAACTTTTTTTTTCGTTTTTAATGTAAAGGTAATATTCAAAATTATTCAGCACTTTCAATGATAATTCAAAGCTGTGGTAATTGGGATTCGGAAACAAATAAATAACAAACAAAAAACAAAGCAAACAAAATTCTGAATATTAATAATTATCCCCACAAAATAATAATTCACGATTATTCACACTATTTGTGACAATCACAATCATTTTTTCCATATTAATAGGCTCATGCATGTCAATACAAATATTTTTCCCCTTTTCATAAGCATTCAAAATATCTATTTACTACTAACATGACAGAAGATCTGACATTCTCTAATAATATTGTTTTCGAATGAGGCAAAATGAATTACTACTTCTTATTGTTATGTTTACAAAAAACAAATTCAGTAACTAGACAATTCATGAATTCTTAGAAGAATTTTTTCTTATTGTCACATAATGCTCAACAAAAATTTCGTAGAGAAAGTATAAAAAAAAAATCCTTACCTACTATCGTTTAGTTATTTATATTATGCTCATACGATACTGCACAAAAAGAAAAATTATAAAGGAAAAGTATTTTCTCATTTGCATTGAATGAAAGCATCTCCTCATTCATAAGACAAATATAACTTTTGACATTCATTTAAGTATACATTCAAAGGAAGCCAAATCTCTTCTGTTTAAAATTTTCACGTTTGTGAATAACGAAGTAACTAGAAAAGGGTGTTTATAAAACATTCAAATATTTTTTGACAGCTACTCTTTAGTAATTTCATTAGAATTATATTAAAATAAATCAGTGTTTGTTTGAGATTTAATTTAAGTTGATTTTAGTTCATTTTTTTTTTTTTAAATGGCATTCAGTGCAATTTGACTAAAACTGTATAGGGTTTGAATTTATGAAGCTACAGAGTATCCAGCAAAGGACTCCTTGATTTTCAAATTAAATAATTCGAAAACTAGTGGTAAGGAAACAAGTGGTGTGTTTGTTTTGAAAGCCGTAAACATCTGATACAATAGTTTCAAAATTAGTTACACATTTTGTCGACGGGTAGCGTTGTAGTCACTGAGTGATCTCTAAACAAAGTACTCTGAAGCATGGAGTGATCAATCTTCTTATTGAAGGAAATAAATGAAGTCGTATAACCCTTTAAGACCCAACCCGCACGATCGTGCGGGTTAGACATACATGTAAATTTTTGCCTTTAAAACAGTCGTATGTCATAAAACCCCGAATCGAACGATTGTTATGGTTTGCAAAAAGAGTAAAGTATCATTTTTTATCAACGGATGACGGTTGTAGTACATGTTTTACTTTTAGCCGGCATGATTAGCTTTGTTTACAAGTACAACGAAAACAGCTCATCATTTTATCTATCGTAAAAAGGTAATTATCAGTATATTTCTAATTGTTCAGAGAAATATTTTTGTTTTAATGTCTAAATAAGTGTAATATAATAAAAAAACATTAATTATACACTATTTATCTTGCTCATAGGACTTCAGATTTCGTTACCCGCACGATCGTGCGACTTGGGCGTTACCTTAGTCAGTGCTATTGTAAAGGTAAGAGCTTTCTCAATGTTCACTTTGTTTTCTGTTTCAATAATTTTGGTGACAGCCAGAATAAAATCGAAGTATGTTGTTATATAATTAATGCCATATTTTCTTGGGTGTTGTCATGGATGATTTTTTTTTTCAATTAAATTTTACTTTTTTTTTTTCTTTTCAATTAATAAAGTCGTATAAGACTTTATTTTTTTTAAATACCTTATTAACTTTTAACAAAGCAAAATAAAATACTTTTTCAGATGCCTAAACGAAAAAGAATTCTCGCACAAGAAGAAATATTGAAATTGATGAATAAATCAGACTCTGAATTTAGAGGTTGCGTACAAAATATTTGAAGCAGATTTATTAGAAAGATAGTCAACTTCAGATGGGCTCGATGAAGAAAAAAAATACAAATATTTCTAAAGAAATGGCAATATTGGATCATTCTTCCACTGAACTCATTCCTCAAAGTTCTATCTCCAAGCCAGTTTTGGCAGAAGCTAATATAATGAAAAAAAAAAAAGAACAACAACAACAACAACAACAAAAACAATACATGTGGGATGTTAAGAAGTTCATTTCTGTACCCCATTCCGCTCCTTTAGATTTGCTGCAATTGCAGGTATGTCTTTCATTTCCTAAATTTTAATTTAAAAAGTTACAGACTTATAGAAGAAATAAAATCGGTATCATTTTTTTTTTTTAAATAAGGCAAACATTTTTAAATTAATTAAAATATGAATTTTTTGAAGTCGATGTACATCTCCAATATTAATTTTTTCTCCTTTTTTAGGCTTTAGAGCCAGTAAGGATTCCATTACAGCATTTCAGCCAATACATCCCAAATCATCTTATAAGTAATTATTTCACAGGAAAAGCCCAACCCGTACGATCGTGCGGGTGTGGTTTCTTAGAAAAAGCCCAACCCCCACGTTCGTGCAGGTACTCTCCACGCTCCAGGGGGTGACGAAATATTTTTTTAATTATTTTTTTAAGTGTCATTAGGATCAGTATAGAGTTAATAACCAGAAGAATGTAATATTTAAATGTGAAAATGTTTCGGGTCTTAAAGGGGTATACCTGGGTATCAATGTTTGCTGTTTATGTATTGGTGTAAATCACTCAACAGGTAGCGCTGCTATGCTACATTTTTCTGAATTTCCGCTATAGCCCTATCTCAAGAACTAAGGCACGAATTTTTATCAAACTTCAAATTCAGTTACACTTTGACATGAGCTGGTGCTAAATTGGTGTAATTTCTTGTACTATTTAAATGATTTAATTGATAGGATTTATATAGAAAAAAGTTTTGTGATGGCCGCAAGATACTAGTCTTTTACAGCATTACGAACAAATTTTAGTTTTATTTCATTATGTTTCATTCTACCATAACTGTCTCATTACCAATACATTTTATGCATGACTGATAAGCTTGAAAACTAACTTACACTTTTTATTGAACTGCATTTTTCTGTAAGTCGCACTATTCGATTGGCAGGCAAGAGAAATGGAGAATAATTCACCGGATAACTAAATATCTTTTAATAAGTATCTTGAATATTTATTTCCTCCAAAGAACCACATGTTAGATTGGTATTTTATGTCTTCGATTAGCTTTCGAAAGCACGACCCGCACGAACGTGCGGGTACTCTTCACGCTCCAGGGGGTGACGAAAAATTTTTTAATTATTTTTTTAAGTGTCATTAGGGTCAGTATAGAGTTAATAACCAGACGAATGTTATATTTAAATGTGAAAATGTTATGGGTCTTAAAGGGCTATTCTGTGAAGCAACCTTTTTTCTAGTATTCGAGTATCGCTGGTTAAATCGCCTTCCTACGGCAAAAAGGCGCAGTTTTAAATCGCAGTTTAAAGTTGCAAAAGATTCTGATAAGAAAACAATTTACAAACTTTTCGAAAATTGTCAGTGAACAGGCAGAGTGCTGCTTGCAAAAAACAGCCTGCGGCCTATTTCTGCGACTCTTACGACTTTACCTTACACCGCCACCTTTTGACAAATTTTTAAACTAATTTTGAAACTATTGTATCAGATTTCTACGGCTTTCAAAATAAACCGCTTGTTTCCTTCTTCAATCTATTTTGGTTTCCGAGATATTACATTTTAAAATCTTTCTGGACACCCTCTGTATTTAGTGCTAAATTATAAAATAATAAGTGGGAGAAACCAAACCAATCTTAGTGTAAATAAAAAGTAGATCTACAGTATTAGACTTAAAAAATAAACGAGAAATAAAAGCATGATACGCTTTCCAAAACAATCAGATTACTGTAACAAAACTTTATCTTATTCTACGTTCAATAAGGTAAAAGATCATATTTAAGAAGGCAATTTTGAAAACGAATAACTTATTTGAAAACTGAATTTTCAAATAAGTCTTAATAAGTATAATTTTAGCAATTGCCATTTTTAATTGTAAATATATAGTTATTCTTTTGTTTAGTATTGTATGTGGTATATTGATATCAACATATACTACAAAATATGAAAAAGTTTATTTCAGTTAAAAACACATAACATAGTGGAAAGTTTCCCGTAAGCAATTTTCGTCAATAAGAAGAAATGCACTCTGATTCTTTTGTGTAGCACTGTACATGGTCATTAAAATTTATAAACATCAAATAATAACAAATATATATATTTAAATTTACAATTGTATACCACAAATGAAAACGTATTTCCAGCAATAATTCCTCCTGAACAATAATACAGAATACGTAAGTAGAATAAGTGACAAAATACTAAAGACGGACAGACAATCATAATTAAAAAAAAAAAAAAACATTTCTACAACATTGAAAATTATTTAAATAAATAATTTTAGCGACAGACAGACACGCGACAGATAGACAAGAGACAGAAGACTGGACAAACCTAATTCCAGAAAACATTTCTATTATGGTGCAAATGATTTAAATAAATAATTTGATCTTCTCGCCACCAGGGACAAAATAGTGGCTTAATATTGTGCAGAAAAGTATGTATAAAAACTAAAAAATAAGGAAAATTTCTCTTCATTGTCTGACATTTGATGGTATATTCGACATTGAAAAAAAGCAATATTTACATTTTTCTAAACAATTTTAATTTGTCTATTTAAACGTCCTAATCTGTAAGGACGATTCTCTAAATATAAGGTGCAACAGCGGTTTGCATTTTGGTTTGCGGTTAGAGCGCACAAAGTTCAAGACAAGTTCTAATTCTACAACAACCCTGTTTGCTCGTTATGGAATAATTTCCAACATTTTGATTTGCTAAAACCTTTTAATAGTCAATTTGTTTAACTATTCCTTGAGATCGATCTTACGCTATGTTTCAAAATTGAGAAATATTTGTAAGTCTTGTTACTGAACGAAATAAAAGGTGTTACACAAGTAGAAGTATGAAGCAAAGGATATTAAAGCAACTACAAAATGTGTAAGAATAGAAAATATTTTATTTCTACTGTAACATACAGTTTAGTTTCATCTTTCACAAATGCACATGCTATTATCAAAACTCTGACATACATAACCGTTTTTGCATAAATCAATACATTTCAGTTAAACTAAGTTGGAAATTATAAGTACTAGGGGATCGTACCCGGGCTTCCCGGTTTACGGAATATAGGGGAAAACATTTTTGCTTATTGAAAACTAATTTTTTTTTTTATATGCAATAAATTTTTTTGATTGCCCACTTAGATTAAAAAGTATTTTTCACACGAAAAATACGAATTATACAATCAAATAATTTTTGAAATTTAACAAAAGCGATATTTTCTTATTAATCGCATGCTAAGAGTTATTTGACCAAGATTTTGCTACTTACGGCATCCTTTTATATTCCGATAATTTCAGAGCTTATATATGTCTGTTAAATTTGTGTTTTATTTATATTATTTTATTTATTTATTCATAGGGAAGTTTTTTGAAATGGATATTAGCCGGAAGAAAATGATGAGTTCTTTATTTTGTTTTAAGGGCAAACGGATTAATCTTTCGTAATCGAGCTCCGCGCGATATAGATAAATAAAAAATATTTCATGCATTAAAATTGTTTTTAAAACCATAGACACTCAGTAAACTGAGATGAACTTTGCAAACAAATTCCATTTGAATAAAAAAATCCTATTTGATGATCCAAAAATTTAAATTGTATGATTACAAATATGTTAGATTTGTGGGGTTTTTTTTAAATAATATTCCTTTATTTGTTTATAAAAGAAGTATTAATTTCGTTAATTTGTCTTTCACAAATATGTTAAATTGGGTTTTTTTAATATTATTCTTTAATTTTTTATAAAGGAAGTATTAATTTCGTTATGCAAAAATATTCAGAAAAAAATGCTGAACAATGTTTTTGCTTTAAATGCAAAATGTTTATTATTATTATGAATTGAAACCGGTACGTGATAAGATAAACTTAAAAAAATCATGCTTAAAAATTATTTTAAAAAATAATGCATCAGTCAATTAAGATACAGTTTTTAAACAAATTGCATTTGAAAGTAAATTTTTTCCCTATGCGACAAAATTGAAAATGTACGATGGTCAGACGATTAAAAAAATCTAGTAGCGAAAATTTCAAGACTGAAATTTGATCGTGATGTGTTGCCATTCGCAAAATGGCGTCAGCGCGTTTTTTCGCATAGCTACGTTTCTTCTTTATAATATAGATACGTAATCAGTAAAATATAATAAAGATTAGTTATTACGATGTGGTTATCAATTGAAGCTCTTATGCTTGGTATTCCGGAATGAAAAACAGCAATTTTTACCTTCTCAAAATTTGCATACGCGCTTCTCATATCCATATTCATCATTTCTAAAAAATTTGTATTTTGTTTGATAATTTTAAAATCATTTTAACTCAAAACTGGAAGTCACCATTGTCAGCTTTTATGTGAATAGATGCACTCTTTACTTGAGATTCTAATCTCAATTCCGGAGAGTAAAAATTTCCGTAATTTATGTTTTTTAGATGAATTTGTGTTAAAATGTTTAGTTTTATCTAAGAAAATGATAGTTTTCTTTTAAATATGACTTCATTTTCACTTAAATAAGCAATTCACCTAGTGTCTGAAACTTGTTATCAGTACACATGCTGAAGGAAAAACAATATAGAAAATTTATGAGAAAAAATGCATTTTTCAAAAGCAGTATGTCATTTTCCGTTATTATTCCCCTAATATAATATTACGCTCCTAATGGGATTTTGCGCCACTAAACCCTATACAACAATTTTTATAAACAATTTTGAATTTTTATCAGAAAATGGCATGAATAAAGATAAAAATTCCCCATTTTGTTTCTCTCTTGTCTGCAATAATGACAGCTATGGAATTTTCATCATTTTGGAGAAATTTCGTAAAATGCATTTAAAATTAATAATATAAAAGTAGGGATATTTAAAAAAAAAAAAAGATAGTGCGATCACATCTAGAAATGAACAGCTTTCAGTTGAAAAAAAAATTAGTAAAATTGGTTCAGCAGAATGATCAGGGCAGATGACTAAAGAACACACTTGTGTTTTAAATATATAGATTATATAAAATTGTGAAAAATTAAATTAAGCATATTATATTATTTTGATAAAATTATAGTAGAATGTCCTAAAGAATAGCATTAAAGTTTTATTATTCAAGAGAATTTTGGACAATAACTTCAAGAACATGATATTATTTTAAACCTCGAGTTATTTGTTTGCTTGTCTAACTCGGCGAAGCAAATCTATCCAGGCGAGAATCATCAATATCTGTAATATAAATCGCTATTATTCCTCTATATAGAGGTATTCCGCTATATACCTCTGTTTTATAAAGACACTCTAATTTTTTGTAAAACATTGCGTTTTATCAGTGTGTGATTTCGATTACATTATTTTCAAAAGTGAAGCATTTTAACCTGTGAAGAATTTGAAAGCAGAAGGGCTGTGAAAATGACGCACTTCTACAAAACATAATTCAGTTTTAAGAATTAAAATACACGCTGTTATATAAAATGACGTCATTTGCATCGCTAAAGCAATCCACTTTTACAATCCAATCTTAAACTTCGTCTATAGAAAAGTATGCATATGATATCATTATCGCGGAATAACAGACAATATTCTTGACATAGCCCGTATTTTAATTTCAACTTTTAATCTGGTTTTACAAGAAAATGGCAACAAAAAGATACAGTAATGTCCTATTTTCGACTATTTCCCGTTTACTTTCAATGACTTTCAACAGAAATGGGTTACTTTTGTTGCCACGATTGGAAAAATGGCATTAAAAACTACAAAAAAATTAATATCTCAAAAATAAATTGAGATACAGCTTTCAAACAAATTGCATTTAAAAGAACATTTTATTCCTTATACGAAGGTGTAAAAATTTAAAATGTGCGATGTTTAGAAGTTTAAAAATTTGCAGTAGAGAAAATTGTAAAAAAAAATTTTATTTCAAATTTCAAAGTGTTGCCATTCGCAAAATGACGTATGCGTTACGCACAGATATGTTTGTCCTTTATAATATAGACTAGAAAGGTAGCCCGTCAAAAATGACGGAAATTTAGATATAAAGATATATACAACTCATGTGCAAGAATATGAGTTTTCTCGCTTGTTCCGCAGTGATAGATGAAAATAACACATTTAAAGAACGAAACACTTTTATGAAAAAATGTATACAGTAGAAGACCACTAATCTGCACAGTTTGGTTCCAAGTGTTATGCAGATTTGAGGCTTTTTGCGGTCATGTCTATTCAATCTTTGTTTACATTTTTTTAAATTCATATATTGGACAACTTAGATTGTTAAACCTTAAAAATAAATAAATTTTACACTTGAAGTAAGGTAAAAACTATTAAATTATCGTATACGATTTCATGAAATGGTATTATATGGTATTATATGTGAGTGCTTCACGATCTTGGTTACGACGTTGGCGAAATTGGCTGCAACTTGTCATAATCCTAATAGTGTGGGACGCTTTAACAAAAAAGTAACCAGTTTTTAGCAAAATTTCTGATATAAAGTAGTTTTCAAAAACTTGTGTAAAATTGCAGGCCGTTCTCATGTTATGTCAGTCCTAAGAATAATATTTCTAACACTGAAGAGTTTCCATGTATATATGAAATTTAAAAAAGCTTCTCCAATAGAAAGGTCCTGAAATGACTTTGTAATTCCTGTAACTTCAAAGTTTAATCGGGCCCTGATGTTGTTTACTGAAATCTAATATATACAGTTATTTTGGATATTACAACAGAATTAAACAGTTAAACTTATCTAACATAAACCCGCTGTTACTTCCCGATGTTGTTTTTTACTATTAAGAAAGAAAATTATTTAAATTTTTCAAATCATGCATTTATAATTTTTTTCCGACTTTAATAACTAAATAATGAAAAAATATGCTTTTGTTCTGAGCTCATAAATATGACAATAAAATAATGTAACTAAGAGACATTGCAAAATTAAATCTTTGTGATTTCAAACCATAAACAAACGATACCGCCACCATTTTACCTACTATGATGTCATTAGAATATTGTCCATTGATTGTTGGAGAACTTACTTTGTGAGTGATTACCTCAATGATTTAAATTTTTTTTAAGTTTCACGATGAATGAATCACTTTTGTTTGTTTAGGTTTATGGAATGAGATATTAAGCTGTGAACCTAATTTCAAAGTTATCCAAGGACATATGTATTTTTAATTGAAATAAAAAACAATGCTTTGATCTCGAAATAAAAAGTTTTAGTTTGTATAATTGGTTATTTCTGTTAATTATTTATTTAGGTACTTTCCCATTATAGCGCATTTTTAAAAAAAAGCTTGGCGCAATTCGGGCATCAGAAAGTGAGATATGTTGCCAAAATATATAAACAGCTATGAAAACAAATCTAATGAACTTTTATTTTTGGAACAGATGTCATATTCGCCCCATATTGGCGCGATTTTTTTCTGTCGCCAATATTATATAGGCAACAGTACTTAACTTGCGCCAAAGTGTGGTTATTTTGCTTGATGTGGTAACCTGGATTATGTTGTTTATGCTGTTGATGTTTTCGCCAAATTGGCAACCGAAAAAAATCGTGCCAATATGGGGCGAATATGACATCTGTACCTTATTTTTGTTTATATATGCACTTATATACATAAAAAAATCGTTTCTAAATATATATAACATTTTTTTATATACAAATTACGGCACAGATTTCAGATATGAACCGGGATACCTAACTGGCGCCAAAATGGTGTTATTTTGCTTGCTATGGTAACCCGGCTATTGTTTTTTATTTATTAATAAATTGTTTATTTACTTTTATTTTCTATTTTTAATTATATAAACTGTTTTGTTCCATAGCTGTTATTCAAACTTTTATTTATTTATAGATATTTCCTTTACAAAATGATAGCAAATAATTTTAAAATATATAAGTAACTGGTATTCGAAAGCGAGATTTCTGCCAAATTGGCGTCAGAGAAAAATCACGCCAACCCCGATGCGTATATGACATCTGTGCAAAAATTACGGCACAGTTGTCATATTCGCCCCATATTGGCACGATTTTTTTATCTGACGCCAATGTCATATACACACCGGGTACTTAACTCTCGCCAAAGTGTCGTTATTTTGCTTGATACGGTAACCCGGATGTTGTTGTTTATGCTGTTGATGTTTTCGCCAAATTGGCGTCGGAAAAAAATCGCGCCAATATGGGGCGAATATGACATCTGTGCAAAAATTACTTCTGTTAAAAAATGGGTAAAAAAAATAATTAAAAAATGGGTAAATAGCTTTTTTTACATTAAATAAAGGTACTTGTTAGTTATACTGTCGCCAAATTGTAAGATTAAATGCCAATAATGGTTGACATTAAACATGATCATGTGTTTCTTACGTCATCAAGTGATTTTTAATTCGACGTTATATTTGTATTTTTATTAATGTTTTGCTAATTTAATTGATCTTTCGTTGTTTAAAATAAAAATTATGTCAATTTGTATAATTTTGCGAGTGGTTTGGCGATTTATATAATGTGGCGAAACTGGTCGACGGGATAGCTAACAGCTACCTAAGTAGATTGCATACATATGGAAAAAATTGCTTGTGAGTATGAAGCAGTAAATAGGTTGTCAGAAAATACGTTGGCAAACCTCTTTCTCGCCAAGCAACTTTTATCCGAAGTATTGTACATAAGCAATGATTGCTAGAAATGCAATTTTAATTATGATATGCGCTTTTATGTTTCACTACATTTATGCATACTATACTGTGCGTATAAATGCTACTGTTCATATGCAGGGCTACACAAAAGAATTCGTAAGGGTTACTGAGTATGAGAGTAAATTGCTTAAAGGTGGTTTTTAAAGGAATTATGCGTTTTTACGCTGAACTGCATTTAGTTTACTAAGAAATGTTTGTAGAATATAGATAAAATGATATACAGGGTCACGCAAAGAATTGGATACATAACCGTCTATGGATGATAATATCTGGAAATGTGATTTCAGTAGTTTTAAGAGTAGTTTAAATTAAATTTCGGCTAATGAGTGGCATGTAATAACGATACTATTGGCTATGGATAATAACTGCTGAAATCAATTTTTAAAATTTTTTATGCGTCTTCTAAAATGTTTACTTAGTTATCTTATTTCCCAAAATAACGAAGTTTTGTTAAAGCATTCAGGATGTGTTGGAAAGTGTTTCATATTCTATGCTTAACGCATGATTTTTCTTTCTTCTTTAGTCTTATTTTGCATTTATTTTATTCTTAATTTTTTAGTCTTATACTGCTTTATAGAAACTTTGGCACAATTGTCATATACGCCAATTTGGCGAAAACATCAACAGCATAAACAACAACATCCGGGTTACCATATCAAGCAAAATAACGACACTTTGCCGCCAGTTACCCGCTGTGTATATGACATTGGCGTCAGAAAAAAATCGCGCCAATATGGGGCGTATATGACATCTGTGCCGAAACTTTAATATTTAATTTTTAAACTCTTCGCTCCACACCCCTTACATATAGTACAAACTATAATTCAGATAGCGCAAAATAACAGACAATTTGGTACTTTTCCACTGTAGGAGCTTTGGCGTTTAAAAAAAAAAGCTTGATGTAATTTGGGCATTAGAAAGTAAGATTTGGTTTCGTTTCCG
The DNA here is from genome assembly GCA_963932465.1 of Maratus speciosus. NCBI lineage: Eukaryota > Metazoa > Arthropoda > Arachnida > Araneae > Salticidae > Maratus > Maratus speciosus. The sequence goes on from OZ010788.1 coordinate 62,881,817, forward strand.
TTATACGGATACCTTTGTCGCCAAGCGTAATAGATGTCGCAAAATGAAAATCACGCAAATTGGAGCATTTGAAAAAATAAATGAAAAAACATTGTAGATACTAAAGTGAGCATTTAAAAAATATAACATTTGAAAATTCTAGACTTTTACGAACTATTTCATTAAATCACAATTATATACTTAAAATAAGTGAACAAATAACTGTTATAAAATAAAGCAATAAGATAAAACTCATATTAAACTGCTGGCATAAAATTAAAAATATCTTTTAGCATTTTGAAGTAATTGGCGCATTAGCATACATTTTGGCATGGTGTCCGTATAACGGAAAAATATCGAGATTTGTTGTCAAATCATATAAACAGCTATGAAAACAAACTTGATGAGCGTTTTTGTTTGTTTTATACGTTTATTTTATATGTATATTATTGATGTTTTTATGTACAAATCACATCTGTTTCTTTATAAAATTAGAGAAACGTCTTTTTTTTATATTAAATAGCGTGTATATATAAAATTAAACAGTGGATAGGTTCCCGGAAAATATGTTGCCAAATTTTTCTTTTTCGCCAAGGCACCTATACTGGAAAAGTACCTAAAGTACATTAAAATCGCGCAGTTAGGAGCTCACACAGTACAGCGTAATCTATTGGCGGTTATTTTATTAGTAGCATCGGGAGGAAGATGTAAAGATGTACTTTAAATTCTCACTCATACATTTTGAAAAAATATCTTAAAAGAGCGGAGTTTAAATTAAATTTCGGTGACCTCCTTTATGAAAGATTAATAGTTTTAAATGGGAATTTCGCCAAATTAGCCAGCTGTCACCAAGTTGGCTAACATTTGGCGCTAGTGTGTTAACCCTGCATTAGTTTTTTTCAACAATTACTCATTTCAATGAGGCGGTCCTACCGGAATCGTGAGGGACACACAGAGACTTGGATTTTATATAAATAGATAAGTAGAAAAAATGCCCATAAAATAACCTATAAACTGTTTAAATTGATAGCCGTTTATAGTAAAAGGTATTTTACGCATATTTTATATCTTTTTTACCGCTTCGTTAATTTGATAGTAAGATACATATATTTTTTAAATATTCTGTTTTCATGTACAACACGTAATCATGTGATACATCTAACCGTTTGAAAAAGTAGCTATAACTGAGTTATCATTCAATCTAACCAGAAGTCTTTTTATTTTTAAGAATATTTATGATTTACTCTTTTTAACACTTTCCAACAAAGTTGAAAATTGTTTATGACTTCGGTTTGTCTGTCCGTCTGGCCGCCTAGCCGTCTGTCCACGCTCTAACTCTCGTAAATATGTTCGGATCGTTCTGAAATTTTTGGATGTTAGTGACCTCTACCATAGCACGTTCCCTATTTCAAATGAAGTTTGTAGCATGTTTAGTTCATTTACAGGGACAGTCAACATTTTCCGTTGCATTACGGCTAATGGGAAAAAATCGTTTCAAATGATTTTTAATGGTGTTACACTCTTTCAAACATAATAAAATTGATATTCATTTATAAAGTCTAGTAAAAGATGCATTCTGTTGAATATGCGGTGCAAAGAATAGTTATTGTTCATTTACAGGGCCACACAAAAGAATTCCGTTCATAATGGTACAGGGAAATTGTTTGCGGTATATTTAAAAAGATTTCAGATACTATATTGTATCCGAATTACTGTATACTAGTAATGATTGCTCGAAATGCATTTTTAATTATGATATGCCTTTTTTTATAGGGTTTCGTTCATCTGATGAAACACTATTCGTCTCGCTCCTCTGTCTGTCTGTCTATCCGTCTCTCACAGAGCCCGTTCTCAGAAACTATACATGTTGGAGACTTGAAATTTTGCATACTTATAGCTGAACACCACACACCATGCGACAAGTCATAAAATTTTTAAAAAAAGTCGTACATTTAACACTTTGGGCTCCCGCAAGTGTATTTTAAACAATTCTTTCTAAGTGAGCACTTGTTAGGTTGAAGGCGTAAAATTTTGCATACTTATAGCTAACACCTCACATCAAATGAAAAACCACAAAAATTTGAAAAAGTCGTACATTTAACCCTTTGGGCTCCCACATGTGTATTTTAAACAATTCTTTCTAAGTGAGTCCCTAATTAGGTTGGACCCGTCAAATTTGGCATACTTATAGCTGAACACCTCACATCAAACGAAAAATCATAAAAATCTGAAAAAGGCCGTACATTTAACCCTTTGGGCTCCCACATGTGTATTTTAAACAATTCTTTCTAAGTGATCCCCTATTCAGGTTGGAGGCGTGAAATTTGGCATACTTATAACTGAACACCACATATCATACGGCAAATCATAAAAATTTGAAAAAATCGTACATTTAATCCTTTGGGCTCCCACATGCGTATTTTAAGAAATTCTTTCTAACTGAGCCCCTTATTAAATTGGAGATTTGAAATTTTGCATAGTTATAGCAGAACACCTGAGGCCAGGCGACAAATCATAAAATCTTGAAAAATCTTACGTTTAACCCTTTGAGCTACCACATATGTATTTTAAGCATTTTTTCTCTAAGAGAGCCCCTAATTAAGTTGGCGACATGAATTTTTGCATACGTATAGCTGAATACCTCAGACCACACAGCAAATAATAAATTTTTCAAAAATAATATTTACTCCTCCGGGCTCTAAATTGTGTATTTTAAGTGTGTATTCCGAAACAAACTGCTTATTTCCTGATTCATTTTTAAATTAATTTTTGCTCTCAAACACATCAAACTGGGAAATCTCTTATTTAGAAACTGCTTAATGTGCCGTGCTTCTCGACTTTTCGATAAATGCAGAAAATATTGTAAAAAATGCTATCAAAGTTGGTGTTTAAATCCGAAATTTCCGAAGCGGGAGATCTGGGAATGAAAAAAATGGTCATACTGAGAAAATAATTGTTTAAAACTCAAATTCTAATTAATTGAGCGAAAAATAAAATCACACGGCCTTTTATACATCTCTTCAAAAATCACCTCAGCAAGTTTCATGTTTTTACTTTTAAAAATGAGTCTGAAAATGTCTCAGAAAATTTCGAGTTGTTGAGGGTGTAAAAATATTTTTTCAAATACACCCTTAAGCATTTTTTCTAACCTCCGCCCTTTTCACCCGGGGGGCATTTTTCCAACTTTTGCCGACACCCCTTTGACCATTCTTTCCCATTATGCACCATAGCCTTACATATTTTAGTTCACTTTTTACCGCCAGGTGCGCCGACTTATCTCGGGTGCTATCGGCCCAATCCCCTCGACTAATATATATACGGATAGTCTATAAAACGGAGTTTCGTTCGGATAGAGGTTTGTTTAGAATAGAGTGCGCACCTGGTTGCGAAATGTGGAACTAACAGATTTTTCAAAAGGATAAAGTGTTTTGAATGGAATATTAAACGAAACCCTCTTTGCTATGTGTGATCACACTTACCTGCATGTTCACTATATTTATGCATACTATAAAGTGCGTATAAATGCTATAGTTCATATACAGAGCTACATAAATGAATTCGTAAAGTTACTGAGTATGATCATAAATTGCTTAAAGGTGGGTTTTAAAGGAGTTATGCATTTTTACGCTGAACTGAATTTAGTGTACTAAGAAATATTTGTAGAATATAGATAAAATGATATGCAGGGTCATGCAAAGAATTGGATACATAACCGTGTATGGATGATAATATCTGGAAATGTGATTTCAGTAGTTTTAAGAGTTGTTTAAATTAAATTTTTCGTGTGTAAAACGAAGTGCATAGCATATACAGAGACACACAAAAGATTTCAGATACTATATTGCACCCGACGTACTGTACATTAGCGATGATTGCATTTTTAATTATGATATGCGCTTTTATGTTTCACTATATTTATGCATACTATATAGTGTGTGTAAATGCTATAATTCATATACAGGGCTACACAAAAGAATTCGTAAGGGTTACTGGGTATGTTTGCAAATTGTTTAAAATTGGTTTTTAAATGAGTTATGCATTTTTACGCTGAACTGCATTTAGTTTACTAAGAAATGTTTGTAGAATATACATAAAATGATATAAAGGGCCAGGCAAAGAGTTAGATACATGGCCGTCTATGGGTGATAATTTCTGAAAATGTAATTTCAGTAGTTTTAAGCGTGTTTAGTTTGAATTAAATTTTAGCTAAATAGTGGCATGTAATAAAGGTACTAGGTAAACTACATGGCTGTACAAAAGTATTCAAGTATGTTTCCATTTATTAGTATAAATTACTGAAAGACGAATTTAAACCTGATATGCATTTTCTTGCTAAAATAAATTTTCCCATTATATAGTATGTATATCAACATACAGATCGAATACAGGGATGTTCAAAAGAATTCGAATACATGTTTGGCTATGAGCGGTAACTACTGAAATCAGATTTTTAAATGTTTACTTAGTTATATTATTTACCTTATTTAATTAAGTAACGAAGTTTCGTTAAAGCTTTCAGGATGTGTTGGAAAGTGTTTCATAATCTATGCTGTACGCATGGTTTTTCTTACTTGTTTTATACATTATTGTAAAGGAAAGAAATTTCTTTAACGAGCAAATTTAATGCTGTAAAATAGTAAATTGAAATTTTCATTAAATTTGCAAAATAATCATTCACTCACAGCCAATAATCATCAATAATCAACTGGAAAATTTTAAATAAAAAGACTATTATTTCAGATCGATTTCGGCAAATAATTAATAAAATTCGTAACACTCAAATCTTCTTGAATTTAAAATAGACTTATTTTATAATGTTAAACATTGCTATTCAAATTTAAAATAAATAGGAAGAATATTAATATTTAATTATGAAGCGATGCATGTGATTATAAATATAAATCTTAAAGATCAAAACGAAAAACTATATATATATATATCTTCTTTCTTATGCACTCAAACTTCTTTGACGAAGTTTAAAATACAATAACATTTGTCATATTCTTAAGAATATACTTAAAGAGTGCCAAATTTTCGTCAGTTGGAAAATTTTATATTTACAAAATTCTAACTAACTAGAAAGTTTTAAATTAACTTGTGACAGTTACTTAACATTAATTTCAATGGACATACTTTAAACAAAAGATTATTTGTTTACGTATTATGTCAAGTTGATTTTAGTAGATATTTTTGAAATAAAATTCTCTATATTCATTTTCCAATCATTATAAAACTACATTTGAATTTACAATTTTTGACGTTCTTCTAAAATTGCAATTTTGAAAACAATACTTATCTTCGCAAACTTTTAACATATTTCAAAATAATCAACAAGCCAACAAGTTTCTGAAATTATAGAAACTTATCTTCACATATACAGAACAGTAATTTTGTTAAATTATTTAAAAAAGAATCTTGTTTTGAAACATTCGTGAAGTTGATTTCAGTAAAACTTATTAGCCCCCGGTACGGTATGATATTTCTTTCTCCCAGCTTATTTTGTGTCGTCTTCAAAAAATAACGTTACCTTACAGAAGCCAGCTTTAAATAAAGGAGTGCAATTAAATACTCTCTAGTAATTTTTTAAACTTCTAAGCATCGCACATTTTCAATTTTTATACCATCGTATTGGGAAAAAAAAGTGCATTTAAATGCAATTTGTTTGAAAACTGCACCTCCATTTATTTTTGAAATATTAATTGTTTTGTAGTTTTTGGAGCCATTTGCTTAATAGTGGCAACGGAGGTAGTCCATTTCTGTAGAAAGTAAAAAAAAATAGTTGTAAAATATTAATTATATATTTTTGTTGCCATTTTTTCATAACAACCGAGAAAAAATGTAATTAAAATACAGGCTATTTTGAAAAAATATAAACGAATGATTTCTGTTAAAACATGCAGCTATTATAAACTATAATTAATTTTAAGTATCTATATTAATGCTACAAACAAATGAAAGCCTATGAATCATTAGACAGCCGGCTTTTTTTCGTCGAGTTTCTGTATTTGTGCATTTTGCTGCATTTGTGTATTATTTCGCGATAGTGACGACCTATGGAATACTTTACTGTAGATGTTTAAGAGTGGATCGTAAATGTGGAACTCTTAAGAGGATGCGAATGACGTCATTTTACATAAAATAAAAGCGCATGCTGTAAGTCTTAAAAGTGAAATATCTTTTGTGCTATTTATACATACATATATTTTTTTCATTAATTAATTAATTTTTTTTCATTAACACTAAATTATGAAAAAGCAGAATTCCTGATTTCTAGTTATCGAAACTAAACAGTTAAGTTTGATATTTATGAGAGAGCACCTATGAGTTCAAGGGTGATGTAGCATTTTAATATCAAAGGCTAGAGAAATGTAAAAGCTAGTTATTTTAACACTATTAGATCTACTTATCTAAAACTTTAAATGAAGTTTTAGGCAACTCCAATCTTTTAAAATTTGCTTTTGAAAAATTGCTTACATTTATTATTTATTAGTTTTAACTGGGTGATATCTGGGGACCGGCAAATTTTGGACTCACTGCTCTAGCTCTCAAACCCGTTGAAATTCACGAAAACTCTCAAACCCGTGTCCAATCAATGTGAGGAGGGCCTCATTTGTTTAGAACAATTTTGAGGCAAAGAGGTACAGTGTACCCTGGAAACGTCCATCTTTGAAATTTTCAAAATTAACACCTAATTTTGAATAATATTTGGATAATTTGGTAAATTTTACCTTCACAGATAAATCACCTGGACGTTATTCGAAGAAGTATTTTAAGATTTACACATGTTTAATGCTCAGGAACTCGTAATATTAAATTCTTTTTTAATCGTTACAAAACAAATTTCAAAGCGGATAGCCTTTTAAACATAATTCAAAACTACTTAGTAGAATTACGGTATTTTTGAAGCTTCTGGAAAAATATTTCTCTACAAAAATCATAGCTTGAAAATCTTATTTTTTTTTTCGAAAATAAATTTTTTAACTATACACAATTTTAAATTAATTTTTGTATAAATATCAGTTGGAATCTATTCGGTTTACAATTCATACAAACTCCAGTTTTTAAAACCAAATGAGGTCCCCTGTCAGGACTATAACAGTGTTCTGTTATACAGGGTGTTCGGTCTGAACGGTGTCCAATGGCTAATTCCTAAACCGTTAGTCATAGACATATAGTTCCAATTAGAAAATGCTTTAAATCAGGTAAATAAATATTTTAAACGCGATTTGAGTCAATAAAAACATTTCTTAAAAAATTACGATATTTAAATTTTTATACGGTCTCCCGGTCCTATAAGTTATATTTAGTAAAATTTTCCTATTACACTGACAAGTAAGACAAAAAAAAGTCCCATTCATGTAACACTAAAATTGTGCGAGTTATCAAACTTTAAAAATGCATGTTTTATGCCACTTTTCTGCTCTGAAAACAAATGAGTTCGGCTTGGCTTTGAGGGGTCACATACCAAGTGCTTAAAGTATTCGAAGATCTCATTTCATGTGTATCTGCGCTTTGAAAAAAATCGTACAAGTATTACGATTAAGTTGACATTTATTAAGTGTCAGATTGGCTGAAATAACATATGTTTTATTTTGTCCGGATTTGAGGCTGTTTCATTTATGATTTCTTTTAATAAAATTATGTTATTTTTATAAGATTTTATGTTACGTCAACGATTTTATGTATGTTTTTCCAGTTCAAAATTTGTATTTGAACTTTAACCCACTTTCAAATATTCGATCGAGTTTACATTTTACATACTGGCGCAAATCCGATAACAATCTAATATTATTATGATTTTCGGTTGGTTACCATTTATACTTATTTTACAGGATAACACAAAATATTTCGGATAGATTACCAAGAAGTTTAAGAATAAGTTTTAAATTAGATAATACAAGAGGGAGATTGTTGTGTTTTTTAACTTTTATGTATTTTTTAGCACTGAATCCGAAAATTGCCTTAATTTTTAACCATCATGTCAGGATATTTCGCGATTAATTGTCGAATTTAAAGAATAACAAAAATCGGATACTATAAAGTAGAGGAGATGGTTGTATTTTTTAACTTTTGATAATTGATTTTTACGTACTTTTTAGCACTAAATCTGAAAATGACTTTCATTTTTAACCATCAAGTTAGAATTTTTTTGCAAATGTGTAAGTTAAAATATAGCGAAAATATCCTACAATAAAACATATGTAAAACTTTTTTTACTTTATTTTATTCAATAATTTATTCGATATTTTTGCTTATCTTGGGATTCTTACAGCTGGGTGATGTGATGAGATGGGAGAGGAGATTAAATTTTAACTTTGAAATTTACAATTTGCGAAAAATCCTGATGTGATAGCTAAAAATGAAGGTCAATTCCGGATTCAGCGGTACAGAATACATAAGAATCAATTATCAAAATCTAAAAAACATGAAATAACCCAACTTTTGCAGGCTAGTTCAATCTAATAATATTTTAAAATACGTATCATTTTGTAAAGAATTGAGGCTGTTAATTTAGCATCATTTTATTTAACAAAAATTCTGTTTTTCCCTTTCTTCTTAAATGTTTATTAGAAATTGTATATATTGCATTAATATGTCAGAATGACTAAAGATTTCAAACTTATATTGCAATGTTAATTTTACTCTCAACCATTTTTTAATATATCTGACGAAATTATATTTCTACTAAATTTGTGAATGATCCCCCATTTGCAGCAAAAAATATGCTCCAACTTTAAACTGGTATTACTCGGTCAATTTTAATCGTAGAAAAACGGGACTTTTTTTGTATTACTTGTCAGTGTAAAAGGAAAATTTTACTAAATATAACTTACTAGAAAGGTAGCCCGTCAAAAATGACGGAAATTTAGATATAAAGATATATACAACTCATGTGCAAGAATAAGAGTTCCCTCGCTTGTTCCGCAGATAGATAGATGAAAATAACACATTTTAAGAACGAAACACATTTATCAAAAACTGTGTGCAGTAGAAAACCACTAATCTGCATAGTTTGGTTCCAAGTGTTGTGCAGATTTGAGGCTTTTTGCGGTCATATCTGTTCAATCTTTGTTTACAATTTTTTTAATTCGTGTATTGGACAATTTAGATAGTTAAGCCTTAAAAATAAATAAATTACACACTTGAAGTAAGGTAAAAACTATTATATTATCGTATACGATTTCATGAAATGGTATTATATGGTGTTATATGTGTGTGCTTCACGATCTTGGTTACGACGTTGGCGAAATTGGTCTTGTCATAATCCTAATAGTGTGGGCCGCTATATAACAAAAAAGTAACCCGTTTTTAATAAAATTTCTGATAAAAAGTAGTTTTCAAAAACTTGTGTAAAATTACAGGCCGTTCTCATGTTATGTCAGTCCTAGGAATATTATTTGTAACACAGTAGATTTTCCATGTATATGTGGAATTTAGAAAAGCTTCTCCAAAATAAAGGTCCTGAAATGACATTGTATTTTCTCTAACATCAAAGTTTAATCGGGCCCTGATGTTATTTACCTAAATCTAATAAATAATGTTATTTTGAATGTTACAACAGAATTAAACAGTTAAACTTATTTAATTTAAACCCGTTGTTACTTCCCGATGTTATTTTTTAGTATTATGAAAGAAAATTATTTAAATTTTTCAAATCATGCATTTATAATTTTTTTCCGTCTTTAATAACTAAATAATAAAAAAATATCCTTTTGTTCTGAGCTCATAAATATGACAATAAAATAATGTAACTAAGAGACATTGCAAAATTAAATCTTTGTGAATTCAAACCATAAACAAACGATACCGCCACCATTTTACCTACTATGACGTCATAAGAATATTGTCCATTGATTGTTGGAGAATTACTTTGTGAATGATTACCTCAGTGATTTAATATTTTTTATGGTTCACGATGAATGAATCACTTGTTTTTGTCTAGGTTTATGGAATGAGATATTAAGCTGCCAACCTAATTTCAACTGAATTTATCCCAGGATATATGTATTTTTAATCGAAATTAAAAACAATGCTTTGATCTCTAAATAAAAAGTTTTAGTTTGTATAATTGGTTATTTCTATTAATTATTTATTTAGGTACTTTTCCATTATAGCGCATTTTTAACAAAAAGCTTGGCGCAATTCGGGCATCAGAAAGTGAGATATGTTGCCAAAATGTATAAAAAGCTATGAAAACAAATCTAATGAACTTTTATTTTTGTTTATATATGCACTTATATACATAGAAAAATCGTTTCTAAATATCTATAATATTTTTTATATACAAATTACGGCACAGATTTCAGATATGCACCGGGATACCTAATTGGAGCTAAAATGGTGTTATTTTGCCTGCTATGGTAACCCGGCTATTGTTTTTTATTTATTAATATATTGTTTATTTACTTTTCTTTTCTTTTTTTTTTTATTATTATATAAACTGTTTTGTTCTACAGTTATTAATCAAACTTTTATTTATTTATAGTTATTTCCTTTTCAAAATGATAGCAAATAATTTAAAAATATATAAGTAACTGGTATTCGAATGCGAGATTTCTGCCAAATTGGCGTCAGAGGAAAATCACGCCAACCCCGATGCGTATATAACATCTGTGCAAAAATTACTTCAGTTTCTTTATAAAAAAACAGGTAAATACCTTTTTTTATATTAAATAAATTGGGAACAGATGTCATATCCCCATATTGGCGCGATTTTTTTCTGCGCCAATATCATATAGGCAACGGGTACTTAACTTGCGCCAAAGTGTCGTTATTTTGCATGATGTAGTAACCCAGATTATGTTGTTTATGCTGTTGATGTTTTCGCCAAATTGGCAACCGAAAAAAATCGCGGCAATATGGGGCGAATATGATATCTGTACCATAAATTGTATACATGTAGAAAAATTGCTTGTGAGTATGAAGCAGTAAATAGGTTGTCAGAAAATACGTTGGCAAACTTCTTTCTCGCCAAGAAACTATTCTCCGAAGTATTGTACATAAGCGATGATTGCTGGAAATGCATTTTAAATTATGATATGCGCTTTTATGTTTCACTAAATTTATGCATACTATACTGTGTGTTAAATGCTATAGTTCATATGCAGGGCCACACAAAAGAATTCGTAAGGGTTACTGAATATGAGAGTAATTTGCTTAAAGGTGGTTTGGTACTTGTTAGTTATCCCGTCGACCAAATTACTGTCGCCAAATTGTAAGATTAAATGCCAATAACGGTTGATCATAAATGTCATATTCACTTGAGAACACGTGTTTACGTTATCAAGTGATTTTTATTTCGACATTTTATTTGTGTATTTATTAATGTTATATTAATTTATTTGTTCTTTCGTTATTTAAAATAAAAACTGTCAATTTGCATAATTTGGCGAGTGGTTTGGCGATTTATATAATTTGGCGAAATTGGTTGACGGGGTAACTAACATGTACCGGTGGTTTTTAAAGGAGTTATGCATTTTACGCTGAACTGCATTTAGTTTACTAAGAAATGTTTGTAGAATATAGATAAAATGATATGCAGGGTCATGCAAAGAATTGGATACATAACCGTCTATGGATGATAATATCTGGAAATGTGATTTCAGTAGTTTTAAGAGTTGTTTAAATTAAATTTTGACTAAATAGTGGCGTGTAATAACGGTACTATTGGCTATAGACGGTATCTGCTAAAATCAATTTTTAAAATTTTTTATGCGTTTTCTAAAATGTTTACTTAGTTATCTTATTTACCTTATTTCCTTAAATAACGAAGTTTTGTTAAACCATTCAGGGTTTGTTGGAAATTGTTTCATATTCTATGCTTAACAGATGTTTTTTCTTTCTTGTTTAATCTTATTTCGCATTTATTTTATTCTTAATTTTTTAGTCTTATACTGCTTTATAGACACTTTGGCACAGATGTCATTTACGCCCCATATTGTCGAGATTTTTTTCCGACGTCAATTTAGCGAAAACATCAACAGCATAAACAACAACATACGGGTTACTATATCAAGCAAAGTAACGACACTTTGGCGCCAGTTAAGTACCCGTTGTGTATATGACATTGGCGTCAGAAAAAAATCGCGCCAATATGAGTCGTATATGACATCTGTGCCGAAACTTTAATATTTAATGTTTAAACTTTTCGCCCCCCCCTCCCCTTGCATATAGTACAAACTATAACACAGATAGCACTAAATAATAGACAGTTTGGTACTTTTCCACTGTAGGGTCTTTCGCGTTTTTAAAAAAAGTTTGGTGTAATTCGGGCATCAGAAAGTGAGATTTGGGTACTTTTCCTTTATGCGGACACCATTGTCGCCAAGCGTAATAGTTGGCGCAAAATGAAAATCACGTGAATTGAAACATTTGAAAATAAAAGAAAAAAACATTGTCGATAGTAAAGCGAGCATTCGAAAAATATAACACTTGAAAATTGCAGACTTTTACGAACTAATTCATTAAATCACAGATATATACTTAAAATAAGTGAACAAATAACTGTTATAAAATGAAGTAAAAAAATAAAACTCATATTAAACTGCTGGCAAAAAATTACAAATATCTTTTAGCATTTTCAAATAATTGGCGCATTAGCATACATTTTGGCATGGTGTCCATATAACGGAAAAGTATCGAAATTTGTTGTCAAATCATATAAACAGCTATGAAAACAAACTTGATGAGCGTTTTTGTTTGTTTTATATGTTTATTTTATATGTACATTATTGATGTTTTTTATGTACAAATTACATCTGTTTCTGAATAAAATTGGAGAAACGGCTTTTTTATGTTAGATAAATCGTATAGATATCGAAAAAAAATACGTGTATATATGAAATGAAACAGTGGATAGGTTCCCGGAAAATATGTTGCCAAATTTCCTTTTTCGCCAAGGCACCTATACTGGAAAAGTACCTAAAGTACATTAAAATCACGCAGTTAGGAGCGTCGTTTATTGGCGGTTATTTTATTAGTAGCATCGGGAGGACGATGTAAAGATGTACTTTAAATTCTCACCCATAAATTTTGAAAAAATATCTTAAAAGAGCGGAGTTTAAATTAAATTTCGGTGACCTCCTTTATGAAAGATTAATGGTTTTAAAAAGGAATTTCGCCAAATTAGCCAGCTAACGCCAAGTTGGCTAACATTAGGCGCTACTGTGGTAACCCTGCATTAGTATTTTTCAACAATTGCTCATTTCAATGAGGCGGTCCTACCGGAATTGTGAGGGACACACAGAGACTTGGATTTTATATAAATAGATAGGACCGGGGGGCAGTATAAAAATTTAAATTTTGTAATTTTTTAAGAAATGTTTTTACTGACCCAAATTGCTTTTAAAATATTTCTTTACCTGATTTAAAACATTTTTGTAATTGGAACTATATGTCTATGACTAACGGTTTAGGAATTAGCCATTGGACACGGTTGAGACCGGACACCCTGTATATCACAGTATTAGATGACTTTTCAGTGATAATTTAACATTTTTTTTTCAATATTTACTAATGTATATGTTTTTCATGCTTCTCCCCCTCCCCAGAATATAAATTTCTAAAACCAAATTGTGTTCAAAGGATTTCTTGCTTCATGCCACCCCTCTCCCTTCTACATCAGGCAAATACAATTTCTAAAGAGATTTTTCCCACGTTGGGCTTTATTCATCACGATTAAATGTGTGTTACTTATTACGTAAGCTCTCAATCACGCTTGGCATCGCCGTATAAACTTCCCATTTATCTCTTTTGTATGTAACCACTAAAATTCTCCTCTTACTAAAGAATATATATATGTATACTTAAACTTTTATTGTTTTTTGGATTTCCCAATCATCCCATGAGAGTTAATGCTTAATTGCAACTTTAACATCTGCCTTCTTTTACATTCTCACATATTTAAATGGTCATTTTATTCCTTTAATTTATTTCTACCCATCTCTCGGGTGCCTCTGGATTTAAACACTGTAACGTATGACTATTTTCTCAGTTCACACCCATGCTCATAAAATTCCGTTAAATGGCACCCCTACATAGCAGCGGCAGTTGTGGCCACTGACACATTCGTAGAGTTCTCGTTACTGCGATTTTTTTTATACTTTTTGTCGCCAAGTTGTATATGTTTATATTTCTCAGCTGTCAATTGGCTATCTCTAATGAGGTCTGAATATGTCACTCTCTCCTGGCTTTTGTTCTATTTTGAGGTGTCCGTCAGAGACCCTTCTGCCTTTTTCTTTTGGGTCACCTCTCCTCTTTAACTTTCATCCAGATTGATATTGTGATAATAAATGAAGACCGGTTGATCTCCATCAATATTGGAGTTTACTTTAAATCTTGTGTACTGAACAAGGTATGCCACTATTAATGTAAAGTAATCCACACCTAAATAAACAGTCAAGTGCGAGTATTACTCGCGCTTAGAGGGTTTCGTACAATAATATATGAATTAGTAAGTGTATTATTTAAAAAAAACCGTTGCTAAAGAATACTAAGACTTTGTAAAAACTATACAACGTAGGGTTGGGAATAGCTGTATGTACTAGAAAAGTATAAATGGATATACCATGAAAGTTCAAAGACATATGGAACGTAAATAATATCAAATATAGCTATTCTGTATAACCCTTTTTTTAATCTTATCCTAATCTTTAAAATGAACTTAATTCGGTATTGACAATAAAAGTAGTGCATATTTAAACTTTATTTGACATTTCGTAAACCCAAATTCAGCGCAGAAATAATTGTTTACAGTGTACCCTAAAGCAAGCCCTTGTTCAACATTTAAACTTAGCATTGTGCTCAGCACAATGTTAAAGGACGTCGCAAAGCTGCAACGCCTCTTTGACCGTGCCGCGTTTTTCCATATAGGTTTTTAGTTAACCTTTAACGACACGGTAGTTGTATTCAGAGAGCCACTTGCTGCAAAATAGTCACGAATCCCATGGTATTTAAGTAAATAATTCTTATTAAATTAGTCTGTTTTTAACAATTTGACGTTTATTTCTTTTATACTGCTACTGGGCATGGTATTGCACCGATATATCCTAAACATTTGTTATCTGGGCTTTACAAGCCGATGAAGCAGAGAGTATGCGTCCCTTTCATTATGTATGTCCAAATCATCGTGTCTTGAAGGGTTAATATCCGGGCTAATTAGCGATGATTTTTTCCAAAATTCATGATCAACAATGCTTTTATACTTCTGCTACGAGAGGTACCTCCAGCACTGCTCAGCACTTTTGCTGAATGCCCGTAAATCGCAATTTGTTTCTAACGGGAAAAGGCTATTTTCTCACAAACTATCTATTCTAGGGTAATCACTATAATTTTCTGCAAGGATTAAATTTACGTCTACTACCTCTAATTTTTTTATAATTTTAGTTTCAGTAGATTCAAAATTAGATAGGGGGGGGGGGGACATATTTTTGCACTACATTTTTGACTCTAAGTTTGAAAATATAATACCTAAAATTAAATGAAATATATTTTTGAGTTCAGCATTACGAAAGCTTTCACACGATACCCCATACGATATACAAAGAAAATATTTTTTTTTTCAAGTAACATAATTAGCCCCTCTACATTTTTCCTAAATATTTTTATGAATATTTATTAATCTGTAAATGTGTGGGTCAATATTCTTTATTACGTTCCCCAATTTGAACTTTCCACGTTCCATAGTTTACGAGTAAAGGGCTGTGACAGACGGACACAGGAGTGATCTTATAATGGTTCGGTTTTTACTTTTTAAGTACGGAACCCCAAAAGACGACACCATAAGGACCACTGTCACAAAGAGAGAGAAAGTGGAAAAATAAAAGGGGAGAGGCCTTCTAAATCATGACATGAAATGTAGTAAATTCTATGAAAACGGAATATCTATATTATAAAGGACAAACATATCTGTGCGTAACGCATACGTCATTCTGCGAATGGCAACACTTTGAAATTTGAAATGAAATTTCGCTTTTGAAATTTTCGCTACTGCAAATTTTTAAGCTTCTAAACATCCCATATTTTAGATGTTTACACCGTCGTATGCAGAAAAAAATGCACTTTTAAATGCAATTTGTTTGAAAGCTGTATCTCAATTTATTTCTGAGATATTAATTTTTTTATAGTTTTTAATACCAATTTTCTAACCGTGGCAACTGAAGTACTTCATTTCTATTAAAAGTGGATTAGTTATTTTTATTGATTATATTCTTACTGATGCCATTTTCTCATTGCAATTAAAAATATCATTTTTAAAAATTTGAACAGAAAATGATGTTACACTTTTAAAAAAATACAATTTCTCTGATGATGCTGTTATATTTCACTATTTTTTCATTTCGCTGATATTGAGTTTGAGACAATAGACAAAATATTTCAGCGACTGTAAATGACGTCATATTTAAAATAAAACGATGATTTTATTTGATAAAACCAGATATTTCCCTTTGAATACGTCTAAAAGTTATAAATTTCTGGAATTTTTACAGGCAGGTACAGAGATTATACTAAGACCTCAAACCACGAGTGGGAATTTTAACATGGGAAGTTGTAATAGTTCACAAACGTGACTTCAAGCTTGAAAATATATTTATTAATAACCTATTGCGGGTTAAAATGTTTTTAAATTGTTAATATGGATGTGAAACGTAGAAAACGACTTGATTCGGTTTAGATTTAAAGGCGGGGGGGATTCTATGATTATGTCATGGTGAAATCATTTTTGCTGATTTTTCATTCCGTAATATCAAGCATCAATTGATAACTTAATCAAAATTACTTATCTTAAATATATGTTACTGATTAGGTATATGAATGAAGTTTAATTTTTCAATAATTTTAAGAGTTGAAGTTTATGAAAAAAGTATCTTAGGTTAAAATATGTCTTTGGAGAGTTAAACTAACAAGTGTAAGATGGATTTTTTAATGTAATTAATGTTGTCGATGTATTATAAATTTGATGCAACAGTTCCTTTGTAAACATTTTCTTCCGTCGAAATTCGACGGGTTCCACCTCGTGTTTATAATGGAATACTGCCTTAAATGTAAAAATACCATGGTACTTACGAAAGGTTGGGTCCGATGGTCACAATCATACCTTTCTGACTAGCGATACTTCGATGTTTGTGAAATGTTATGCTTACCATAGTCTGTTGATCGTTAGTACTCATAATTGTTTCGCAATTTTTAGTCAATACATTAGTTTCAGGATATTTTTGCATGAAAACTGTCATGGAATATTGCTCCAGTGTCCAATGAACACTGAAACATGTTGAACTATAACAACCGAGCAAAAGAAAAAAAAAACATTAAAATTGCACAAACTTGTCTCATTTGGAGGCAAAATAACTTAATACGATAGGAAAAATGAAAATTCCTTTGGGAAAATATTATGCGAGAGCTCAACAAGTAAAGAGCAAATTAAAGCAATAATACATTAAAATTGCATATATTTGTATCGTTTAGAGGCTGAGTATTTTAAAATATTTGAAAAAAAAATTAAAATTGTTTCAGAAGATTGTGTGTGAGACGTGAACGAGTAAAGAAAAAAAACAATAGACTAAAAGAAAAAAAACTAAAATCGCATATATTTATCTCACTTAGAGGCTAAGTAACTTAAAATATTCGAAACATGACAAATTTTTCAGAAAGTCCCATGTCAGACCTCAAGAAGTAAAGAAAAAAAACCCCAAAAAACTTTCAAATCGTATATAATTGTCTATTTAGAAGCTACGTAATTTAAAATATTCGCAAAAATGAAATTTGCTTCAGAAAATCGTATGTGAGACCTTAAGGAGAAAAGAACACCCCCATTAAAATTGACATATTTGACTCCTTTAGAGTCTAAATAACTTAATAAAAAATGGAAATTTCTTCAGTAAGTCCTATACTATTACCAGGGGTCGAATGCTTAAGGGTATGTTTCAGAGCAAATATAAGTGTTTTTTATAGAAAAATAAATTTAGGTTAAATTCGCGAAATTTCGCCAAGTACGACCCGGTATTACTAAAGTAGTAAGGAACATACAAGGAAAAATTAGTAAAATATTAAAATTACATATATTTATCTCATTCAGATGCTAAAAAACTTCAAATTATCGAAAAAATTAAAATTGAATCCACAAATCTTCTGTGAGAACTAAAGGAGTAAAAAACAAAAAGCGTAATATATCTCATGTATGCATTTTTAAATAAAAAAATATACAACCGAACTCTTCTAATATTCGAAATATATCAATCAAAATTACTCTTAAAATCATGCTACGAAATATATATACGTCTCTCTATGTATATTTACTTATTTATTTATATAAAACTGGCGCATGCTTAATGAAGAAAAAAGTGTTAAAATAAATTAGGTGTGATTTTCGGTGAAAGAAATTGGTTTTCATCACCTTCGTAGAAAAAGCTATTAAAAAAATCTTCTTTTGAAATTTAACAAGAAATACTCTTAATAGATGTTTTTTCTGTTATTCGTGATGTCTGTTTCTCCATAGAAATTGTTATCTATAAGAGAGAAGGAAAACGTTTGTTTCAAGTTCACTGAATGAGGCTATTAGGTATGTTTTTGGGATGTTCTCGGCTGTCCATTATACTTTTACGCTACCTAATAGAAAAAGGAAATTCGATCTAGTTCTTTGAGATACAGGAGGCTTCGATTTAGCTTTCTTTAAATTTGCTACTGTATGGCATAAGATTTTCTTTTTTCTTGTTCATTTCGGTATTGTACATAAAGTTTCTTTATTCTTTTTATAGTATCTTTAAGAATTTTACTGTTACAATTCAGAGAAAATTAAAACAATACTACTCTTACATATAAAAACATATATATTTATATAACACCTATGTTTAAATTATATTTAAATTATATTAATTATATACACATATATTTAAAAAATTGCGAATCATTATGAGATTTTTTTTCAGTTATTGCAGTACATTATTACTTAAAAAAAGGTTTAAATATATTTTGTTGAAATAAACTATTTACAGAATGAGAAACAGAGCCTGTTTGATAACTGAATGAGCAATTAAAATGCGAAAAAAAAACACCTGCAATATATCTAATTTATTGCATATACGCATCTTTAAATTTATAATTAGAGTAACTCTAGGATAGATGGCCAGTCTAAATATCTCGAAAACTTGGGCATAGATTGCAATATAAATATTGTTCGTATGAAATAGTTCAACGAGTTAATTTATTGCGACGTGCGATTATGTTTATCGATTATAAAAAATAAGAGTAATTTTAATGTAAATTAAATAGGTGGTTGAATATATATATATATATTTTTGACTTAGTTATCTGAATGTTTTGCAATACGTACGTTATATATATATATATATATTACTATATGGACTTTTAAGACACATATATAATCTAATATTTACTTCTAAGACTAAAACAAAGAGACGTACAATGGCTATTGGTGCTTTAAATTGGGCGACCATCAGTACTTCAATTTCAGGAGAGATGGCCACAAGAAATCGAGGAGAAATGGCCACCTTTAATCAATATTTCAAAATTATACTTAGTCATGTTTTTAACTAAATATAATTAAATTTAAAATAAATATAAAACGTTTACGTTTATAAATATATTAATTGATATAATTATTAAAATTTTAACTAATATAAATATTTTAATAATAATAATAGTATAATAATACCTAACGATTGATTTGTTTCAGAAAATACGGAAAACGTCGGAAACTTTCATAACAGAAATTGATAAAGTTAATAAATAAATTAATTAACATAATAAACCTGAAATTAACGCGAGAGAAAAAAAACCCCGACAATTCCAGTAGCGAAGAAAACGAAATACATTTAAATTATCAGATTCTACAGATCCCGAGTAAATAGAATTGGATTAGGATCACTGTGTTGGTTGTGCGAAACAATATAATATCACATCCAAAAAGAATGTCTGGATACAATGCATAAGGTACCTGAAGTGGTTTCATGAAACGTGTACAAATTATCAAGACCTTTGCCAAGCATGTGGTAAGATTTTACAAAAAAGAAAGTATTGAAATTATACTTCAAATTTTGTATATTCGAGGTTTCTTCGCTCATTTCTCAACATATAACTGCATCTTTACAAATTGCTATACGTTTTTCATGATTAACTATATGAAATGTGTTATTTTTTTGCTATTTAAATTAACTTTTTCTTTCTTGTATTGGATGGCCATCTCTCCTCGACTTTAAGGAGAGATGGCCATCTGCCATTTAAATTTCAGTTTCGTTTAACTCTTTTTGTTTTCAATATTTAATTATATTTTGCATAAAATATTAGGAGCATATGTATAAGAATTTTAAATATGCATCAACATTTCTTGTATTTGCATTCTAAGAATTTTTATTTCAATCTTTAAAAATTATGGCCATCTATCTTAGAGTTACCCTATAAGACAAAAGTTTTGTAATATTTCCAATATATTAGTCAAAATTATTCGTAAAATGAAGTTATGAATATTTTCTTAATTCTTTCGTTTTACTTTTATTTCAAAAGCTATTCATGAGATATCTGATGAAAGAGTAAAGAAGAAAAAAAGTGTTAAAATAAATTACGTGTAATTTTCGGTGAAAGAAATTTCCTTTCATCTCCATCACAGGAAAAGATGTTAAAAACGAAAAAAAAAAATCTTTCCTTGAACTTTAACAAAACATACTGGAAAAGAGATTGGTGATGCCTGTTTCGCCATCGAAATTGTTATCCTCAAGAAAGAAGGAAAACGGTTGTTTCAAGTTCACTGGATGAGTATATTAGGGATGTTTTGGAACGTTCTCGGCTGTCCATTATACTTTTCCGCTACCTAATAGAAAAAGGAAATTCGATCTATATTCTTTGAGATACAAGAGGGTTCGATTTAGCTTTCGGCAAATTTGCTACTATATGACATAAGATTTTCTTTTCTCTTGCTAATTTGGCTTTTGTATATCGAGTTTCTTTATTTTATTTTTATTTTATTATTATTTTTCTTTTGTATTTTCTTTAAGAGTTTTGTTGTTACAATTAGGAAAACATTAAAACTGCACAGCTCTTACATATAAAAATACGAAAAATATAAAATAAAGAAATTGCGAAAACGACCATGACTACATTTCCAGTTATGTATAACAGAACAGTATGACTTTTTAAAAGTTAAATCCAATTTGATGAAATAAATCAATTTAAAAATGAGAAACATGACCTATTTGATTTTGCAATACTATTGTAACATTAACGAGTGCATGATATGTTTCAATAAAAATAAATATACTCATAAAAATTAAATTTATAGATTTTAAACAAACTACTAGTTAGTGCCCGTCAAGATTTCACGGTAAATAACTTGAATGATTCATTAGAAAAATTCTTGAATTTTTAATTAGTTGCTTTTAAATTAATTATTGAATGACGAATTATTGTGACGAATTCCTATATTTTATAAGTGATTCTTATTTATTTAAGGCGATTGATGGTGCTACCAGTCTAACGTATTCAATGAAGTGAAAGAATTTTAAGTTTATAATTTACAATTAATTATGCCTGCTTTTTATCAGAAATTTGCCTAAAAAAACCGGGTAGAGAATTTATTTTTACTTATTACGACCTCATTTTTTAAAAATAACAATAACAATTTTCATTTATTTATTTATTTATTTATGAAAACTACACGGGCATTAAAAGCTGCCATGAATTTTATATTTATCTGTCTCATTCTCTAGAAACCTAAATTTGAAACTTGATGCAGCTAACGATTTATAATATATATTTTTTATTACTTGAATTTTATTTTACATTTTTAAACATTTTTAAAATATTAAACCTGGATATCAAGGTAATTTCTTTTACCTTGTACGAATATTTACGAATATTTTACGAATATTTTTTCCGTTTACGAATATTTTTACGAATACTTTTTATACGAATATTTTTACGAATATTCGAATATTTTTTTTCCGTTTTATTTTTTTACGCAAATGAATGACAAACTTTTCTTTCTGAGACACACACATATATATTCTTGATAATGGTCAGAAAATGTAAGAAAAATTTTAGATCAGCTGAATTTATTCAAGTGATAATTACATGCAAAATATTTTAGCTTAAATAATTAAAATATAAAATTATTATTTTCTTCAAAATATTATTCAGTATTAAATTTTATTCAATTATAAAGCATTCAAATAATAATAAAAATAAAATAAAAATCCTATAACTTCTCTTCCTAATAAAATATGTTATTATTGAAATGAATTATCGACAAAAATAACCTGCGCCCTCTGCAAAAATTCAGAGCTATAAAGTGCTGCGTTAACCCACTACGCTAGCGGGAACTCATTCAACTTCCTTCTAAATTGAAGAGGTTCCAAAAACATTTGACGCATACCAATGTCTCGAATTTGAGTCCTGATCTTACAGAAATAGTTTTGCGTTTTAATATTTATGATACCTTACTTTTTCAAAGAAGTAGCTACAGCTTAATATGTTGGTTTCCTTCGTGTCTAATAATTCCTTCGTGTCGGCAATTCCTAAGACAGAGCACAGTCCATAACTTTTACCCTCAAATGACTGTGTTTATCTTCTGTGTGTAATATGACCAAAACAATATGACACCCCCGAAATAAACTGTATCTAGCTCTTAATATAGACATAATACATATTTTAATTGTTAATAAGGCTGAAAGGTCCAAATAATATTAACTTTGTGAAAGAAAGAAAAGCTTGTTTACAGTACCATCAAATAGCAGACGAATTTAAAACAACTTCGACCTGTGATGTGATAGTTCAACTGAGCGAGCATCTTTGCGCATGTGCAGCGCGTCACTCAAAAGGCAGACTTGTATTTATATACTGCGCTTGCGCAACTGTAGAATTTTAATTTAAAATTACGGCTAATTAATAAAACATTTGAACAAACGAATGGACGATAACAAATCTGTGGCAAAATATCTTTCATTAAAAAAATATTGGTGTAATTTGATGCAGTAGTTTCTTCTCATAGACTGTCGAAAGAAAACGCTTAGCGTTTTAAATATATACATAATCTCACATTACACAGTTTTATATATTTCAGATTTCAAAGGAAATTCTGTAATTAATGTGCATTTACAGTTTAGAAATATTTTGTCGGAATATAGAGTTCGTATGGGTACCGTTATTTTCAAGGCCAAATATCAGTATTTTTTTTTTTTTTTTTATAGAAAAATAAATCTAGTTTAAACTGACAAAATTTTCCCTTATTTCAGGAGAGATTTTCCAAAAGAAAATACTGGTACCGAAGAATTTCTTAGCCTGGAAATTCAAGGACCCGTACGAACCCTAGAATAGATTGAAGAAAGAAAGCTGCGAAACTAAATTTTAAAATGGATATATCACGTCCGTGTGAAACTCTAATGTAACTGCTTTGATTTAAACTTGATTCAAAGTGCAAATAAGAGTGAAACTAACAAAAAATTGTAATGTCTGATCTGTTTCTTTTTTTCAGCTACCATGATGGGAAAGAAAAAAAATCTTCATTTGTAAATTATTTTGTTAGTGTGCAATTATAATTTTATTAATATTAAATTATTAAACGGTAAAATAGTAAATAAAATCGTAAGACGAAGTGCAGTATTCCTCCTTGATTCAGTCACAAACTACACAATATAAACTTTAAAAAGCTCACCGTTTTACTTAAAAAGCGACAAAGATAATAATGATATAGATGCTACAAGTTAAAGATATACATTTTATTGAAATATGACTGATGGCGTGTTATGAAGTGACGTATCTGAACAAAGCAACATATTAAAATAAATAAAACGGCAGTTAACTGTTTTTCTCTACATAAGTGTATACCTAGGCACTGCTACTTCTACTTCCAGCTACCATAATAATTATAGACTCTCCCATTTAAAACGAAGTGGTATATTTGAATAAATAGAACTAAATATATAAACTATTGATAAAAATATTCCGTGAGCAGATGGCCGAGGATTACAGGAGGAAAGTACAAGGAAATTTAAATTGATTGTTCATTTTTAATTTGTAGCATATGTATTATTGTGTATTCTGTGGTAAAATAGTATTAAGAATAAATTACACTGTTTATTTTTTGATTATACTTTTTACTGTCAAGTATTTAAAATATTTCATTTTTGCAGTTTTACATACAGTTTTCATACTTAGGCGAAAGTGGTTTGATGCATAATTATTTCTATTGATTTTTCTAGCTTGTAAACAGTTATAAGCTTAAAGAGTATTTGGCGCTTAATCACCTGCAGCTGGCTAACGGTAATTTGCATTAAAATTAATTTCATATTTTAAATTAAGTTCTAAAGCATATTAACATTGTTAGATTGTCCCATTGTCACAATGTAACAATGTTACATTGTCATCGGAAACACACGTGTGTACATAATTTTTATAATTATAATAAACGCAATCGAAAAGAATTTATATGTGGTAAATGATTGAGGCACGTTTCAGAATTTGCATTTCAAGATGAAAATTGTTAGGAATATTTAACAAAAGTTAATGTGATTAAAAGATATTTTTATGATGTTTTTGTTTATTTTATATTACATTTCCATTATAAAAAAAGCAATATTATGTAAATGCAAGATGGTAATGCAGACAGATAAATGTAGTTTCGTTAATTTCAGTTATTTCATTAATTAGGAAGTCTGAAATCATTGTTAACAATCAAAACATTTTCTTTCTATTATTTAAAAAATAGTAATTTATTTCTATTATGGGAATTGTAGACGGGTTTTTTTCCCTTTTTTTATCGTAGGGATATGAAATTTTGTGGAAATATACATTTCACCATTAATGACAACTTAAAAAAAATTCCAATCTTATTATAATTTTAAGATTTTTGAAAAAAACATTAAATTTTCCAACGACATTTAAAAATACTCCGTGCGATTTTTTTTATAGATATTTTCCTCAATTTTGCATTTGAATCACTTAAAACTATATTACAAACAATTGTGTGTATCGATTTTTTTCATTCCTTGAATAGTTTTTTTTCTTGATATAGATATTTTCTGAATTCCATATTGATTCCCATCAAAATTTTGCCTTTATAGTTAAAAATCAAATTTAATTTATCCAATGAAGTCGAATTTAAAAATGCATACACAGGTTTTTAGGTAGCTTTCTTTACAAAAGGCTACCTATTGCAGCCGTTCGGAGGAAAGCGATTTCAAAAAATTTTGGTATATTTTCATCGACCATGTCCCCCAGACCTCGAAACCACCCTCCGTTCAAAATTGATATATATCTGACCTATGTCACACTGTAACTCTTGTATTTATGAACCGATTTGGATGTAATTCGGTGTGTACATAGTACATACCAATGTCTCGACCAAGTTCGTTGGCCAGCTTCATCTGCCATTTTGTTTCAAAATGGCGGCCATTTAAAAAATTTTTAAAACTTTTAAATTTAAAATGTGGTACCAAAAAATTAAAAATGTAAAAATATTTTTCTCTTATGTATTTGACCTCTATACAAAGACTCCGTAGCACTTTTTGTTTCGTCTATATCTTAAAAAATGGCTGCGTTATAGCATTTCGAATTTCTAGCGAAGCTGACATTTTGAAACGTCCTGAATTTTGTCACGCGATAAAAGGCGTACTTATGAACCGATTTGGATGTAACTTCGTTTATACATAGTACAGACTAATGTCTCGACCGAGTTCGTTGACCAGCTTCATCCACCATTTTGTTTAAAAATGGCGGCCATTTAAAATTTTAAGAAAAATTTAAATTTGAAATGTGGTACCAAAAAATTGAAAAATGAAAAAATATTTTTTTCTTATGTGTTTGACCTTGATAAAAAGATTCGGGAGCAGTTTTTGTTTCGTCTATATCTTAAAACATGGCTGAGTTATAGCATTTTGAATTTCTAGCGTGGCTGACATTTTGAAACTCCCTGATTTTTGTCACGCGATAACAGGCGTATTTATGAACCGATTTGAATGTAACTTGGTCTGTACATAGTACATACCAATGTTTCGACCGAGTTTGTTGGCCAGCTTCATTCGCCATCTTGTTTCAAAAGTGTTGCCATTTTTTTAAAAAAAATGTAATTTAAAATTTAAAATGAGGTATTAAAAAATTGGAAAATGAAAAAGATTTTTTTTATGTTTTTGGCCTTGATACAAAGATTCTGGAGCAGTTTTTGTTTCTGAAAATTTGTTCTTTTGTTTATATCTTAAAAAGTGGTTGAATTATAGCACTTTGAATTTCTATCATGGCTAACACTTTGAAACGATCTTGTATTTGTCTCGCGATACCACAAGTATTCGCCTATTTCGATGGAAGAAGGCATGTGGATAGTATACATCAACATCTCGACCAAGTTCGCTGGCCAGCTTCATCAGCCATCTTGTTTCAAAATGGCGGCCATTAAATTAAAAATATATATATTTAAAGTGAGGTGCAAGAAAATTAGAAATTGAAAAAGGTTTCTTTCTTAAGTATTTGACCTTGATATAAGGATTCAGGAGCATTTTTTGTTTGTCTTTATCTTAAAAAATGGCTCAGATATAGCAGTTTCAATTTCTAACGTGGTTGACATTTTGAAAAATCTGATTTTTTGCATGCGACAGCACTCGTATCTATCAACCGATTCCGATGTGAGTGAGCATGTGCACAGCAATTACTAAGGTCTCGACCAAGTTCACTGGTTAGCCTCATCCACCATGTTGTCTTAAAATGGCAGGAACTTTAAGAAATCGCCGAATTTGGCAGCGAAATATAAGTTACTTTAAATAAAAGCAGCTTGGATAAAGCTGACTAATTTTGCGAAATTCTCATTCATAATGATTTAGTATTGATAAAAATTAGTATTGAATCTCCTACATTCGGTTTCCACTTAATTGAGCTTCGCGTGTGTGAATAATATAAGTTGGCTTTTTTAAAATAAGGAATATGAAAGCTACCTCTTCCTCCCGGCACTGCCGGAAGGACTTTTTTAAAGCAATATCATGATTCTTTCTTATCAATTTCATGAATTTTTATTAAATGTAGCATTTCAAAAATCTAAAATACAAAAAAAATTAAAAATCAGCTTTGAGAAAAACTGATTAAAAATTTATAAAGGAGCCAAAAAAATTTTTGTGTACAAAATTCAAACGCTTGTAATTTTTGCGAAAAATAGCCCCATCTGCATGCGGTTTTTCGCAAATGGCCCAAAACAAACTGGAGAATAATAATACATAGAAAAATAATTTTCCATTTTTGGCGCGATTTTTTTTATCAAATAAAGATCCACCGTCCCCTTAAGATATTAAGCCACTAGTTAAAAGAAATTCAAAATTCTATAGAAGCAATGGAACCGACAACTTGCGAGGTTTCCCACGTACTTTACAACGGAATTAATTAATTTTTCACGTCTAAAAACGTTGAATATCAATTTGCCTTTTAATGACTTAGAACTCCTGACTAGTTAGTTTAATATTTACTTCATTTTTGTAAATTAATTTCCCTGAAAATACCTTTGATTATCGTAAGATATGAAACTCAATTTCTACAGCTTTTCTGTGAGGCAGTGCTGACAATTTAGCGGATTTCTATATCGACAATATCTACTGGAATATTGGAAAAGTAATCTTCACTTTACTTAAATAACGAATGATTGTCATATTTTATTAGATATTATTATACTGATAATACATACTGATATATTTTAAATAAAATATCCGCTAAACTGATAACACTGATGTCGATTTTTTTGCTTATATTTGTCTAGATTGATGAAGGTGCATAATGAAAGTTTGATGAAAGTGACGAATCTATAGAATTAAGTACTTAAGTTTAAAAATGTGTGTATAAATAAATAAATATATAAATTTATAAATTTAGCACTTTGTATATTACAGCAGTGGAATTTGAAATGGAAATGTAATTTAAATATGCTGCAGCGACATTTAAAAAGGCGTTTACTTTTAGTATTATTATCCTAAAAAAAAATTTACGTATAAATTTAATCCCCTTTGGGCATTTAAAATTCATCTAAATTTTATTTACATAATACATAAAAATATTGCACGATCTTGCAAACTCTCTTAGTAAAAAAAAATGAAAAAAAAATACGAATATTAAAAATGAAAATTACAACAATTAAAACTCAATACTCTAATAATATATATGTTAATAAAAGTGTGAGGAAAATATTTGATTATAAGGAAAATATATTCTTTAAAAAAATGGAATTTTCTATTTATTTAGCTTTATAACATTATGTATCATCTGTATATGTATCATATGTTACAAAAAAGTTTTGGTAAATTTCAATGACAATTCGGGGTAGTTGGATCATAATAAAAATAGTATTTTATTACAAGAATATTATCCTTACTACCAGGTAAAACCGACCAAACTATTATTTTATTAGTAAAAGAGCAGCCGTATTTCGATTTCTAAACACAGTACCAATATATTTCAATTGTGGTCAATAATTCAAGGGATTTACTTGTACCATGATTTTTTTTGTAGAAATACAAGATAAAAGAAATTACTAGCACATTGCGAGCTTTCTGCGTATTGCGCTGATAAATTCTGAATTTTTCAAGCTTTTACAAACAAGTAATATAAAAATTTTGTTTTTAAAGTCAATTCCTACTTAGGTCATCGAAGAAAATTTTAACATAATCCCTTAAGCTAATATTAATTTTTGTTGCATTAAAATATCTCAATTTGTTGATTTTCTATAAGCAAGTAGGATTACAATGGAAGTCTATGGGAATTTGGCGAAATATTAGAGATATCGCCAAGTTGGCGTCACTTTTGGCGACTCATTTTGGTCGCCAAATTTCGCGATATATCGGTATTGGCGACAGGTATTTGACGACTTGGCGGTATTTGGGGACAGAACAGGGTCCTTCCTATGGTAACCCCCCTTATAGATATGAAGATGCATTATATGCTTCAATAAGCAATGGTCGCCATTTTGTCTCCCATGTAAAACTAAAATTAATTAATTAAAACTTAATTAATTAATTAATATAAAAAAAACTGTATTAACATCAATTGTCATCCAGTACAAGTTTAAAAAAAACTTATTTCAACTTGATAGGATGAATAATAAGTATTTTATTAACGATTGAAAATTTGAACAAGATATATAAATAAATAAATAAATAAATAAAGGGAGAGTGTGAACTAATAATAGGAAATGAAAAATGTATCTGTCCCTAATTACAGTTCATATCTTTCGAACAGTCGTTCCAAAATAAATAAAGAAGAAATAATAATAATTAAAAATTTCCTTACATTGTTTTCTCGCCAAATAAACCCACAGGAAAACGGAAATATCCATTTGATTGTGATTATGTTTACTTTAAACTTCTGTTACCACACGAGCAACAACAATAACAACAACAATAATAATAATAATAGTACTTAGAAGATACTATCCGTATAGAAACTGAAATAAATTTTTTAAATGTCAATACGAAGGCTGGCTTTGATATTAAATTTGGACTCTTCAATGTACGATGGTAAGTAAAACATTATTCGCAATTTTGACATAGCTCTTCTTAAATTGAACTATTATTTTAACACAATCGAACTGAATAAAGTAATATTTATAACTATTTTTATTTGAAATAAAATTTATAACTACATTGTGAATAATTTTTGACTTACAATCGTATTTCATATAAATTTTAAAATAAATATTGAAAAAATGTGTATTGTAACACATAAAAATTGCAATATGTTTTACAATTATTAAATAAAAATTTTACTTTAAGAGTTCTGAATTTTAAATCTGCATAATTTCTAATTTCGTTCATCGAATGTCTTTCAGTTTGACATCCTAAGGTAAAATTTACCAAATAATCCAAATATTCTATTCAAATTCTGCGTTCGTATTGAAACTTAATTTTTTTTTTCTTATAATTTCTATGTAATGACTTTTATCTAATATTATTTACTTTGATTAGTTCCTCTTTCGCATAAAAACAAATTGAAACATGAAGTACTTTCATAGTGGACAGTATTATACAAATAAAAATTTTAACACCATACAAATGAACAAAATGTAAGAGCTATTAACAGATCTTTTTCATAAAACATTTCAAATTATGCTGTCGGTAATGCATTAACAACACGGTGTATGCACTTCCACATTCAACTTTTTAATTAAAATCGTGAAAAATTAATTTTTCAATTAAAAACTTTTCCTCTCTAAAACTTTCGCAAAAAATGTCAATTTTAAACGCCGTAAACTATACATCATTTAAGCAATAAAAAGTCTTCAGCATCAAAAGCGTTTGAAAATTAATAGATTAGCTAGGAAATGTGCAATGAAGTTCCAGAGTTCATTAAACTAAATATGGCACTGTAGCTTAACGTCAGGTGCATTTAATGGCACAAAGAAACGTTTGCAAAAAATTTAAATTAGCCTTTTTACTGACTGCCCGAAAATTAATAGAAATTTTTATCATGCATTAAGTTTTATAGACTTGAGTTTAAAATATCTAAGAATCTAAATGAATGATATCGTAACGGAAAGTCAAAGAGTTATGCATTAGATTGTGAAGAATTTATTTTATATGATTAATTTATTGGTTTAAAGATGATAACCATAGGGGAAAAAATATGGAGTTTTACATTTTCGCTAATCTGTTTTCTAAACATTAACGAAAATAATCTGTGTTCAATGTTGTAAATTGCGATATCATAATAAATATTTATAGCATATTAATTAAGAATTTTAATCATAATATAAATATATACATATATATATATATATATATATATTGTATAAAATTGATTTGCGTTCATTTAAAGTTTTTAAAAATACATCGTTATAAAAGACCTGAATAAAAGAGCACTGGATTTTTTTTCTCTTTTTGGGGTAGGGAAAATCTAACTTAACTTTTATAATATACAGGGTGTTTATAAAGTCCCGGACCCATTTTGATATTTAATAACTCATAAAATAATAAAGATAGATTAAAATTAATAACATAAATGGTTAGATAGACTCAAAAAGTTTCATGACCCTTGTCAATGAACTTCCACGTGTGCCCCCTTCGTCGCACGGAGAATATCAAGTCGATAGTCAATTTCACGCCAGGTAGCGGCAAGCATGTCGGCATCCACAGAGGCTATTGCGGTTGTAATTCTGGCTTTTAAGTCATCAATGTTCGACACTCTCCTCCTGTAAACATTGTCCTTTACAAATCCCCAAAGGAAAAAGTCCAGCGGCGTTATATCAGGTGATCTGGGTGGACAAGGAATTAGACCTCTTCGCCCAATCCATCTTCCTGGAAAATGGTCATTCAAAGAAGTACGAACGATGGTACCCCAATGAGGTGGTGCACCATCTTGTTGCAAAATGACATGTGCTCTTCTAGTTGTGGAAATACGAAGTTTTCCAACATGTCTAAGTATACGACTGACGAAACCGTCTTTTCTGTAAAAAAGAAAGGCCCAATAACTCGGTCATGCATTAGTCCACACCACACATTAAACTTTGGGGAATCCCTTACTGCCTCACGGTAATCATGGGGGTTTTCAGATTCCCATATGTGCACATTATGGCGATTAACAACGCCAGAAACATGAAAGGATGCTTCGTCGAAGAACATTATGCGCTTCAGAAAATCAGCATCATCTTCTATTCTCCTTAGCATATCTGTTGCAAAGGCCATCCTCCTAGGCCTATCGTCCGGTTCCAAAACTTGAACAATTTGAACTTTGTATGCATGCAGTCTTAATTTTTTCTTAATAACCTTGTACACCGTCGAAATTGGCATATCCAATTCTCTTGCCGCTGATCTCACAGATCTTCTAGGATTGTGTAAAAATGTCTCTCTGACACGCTCAATATCAAAATCACTTGTGCAGGGACGTCCGGAACGTTTCTTATCTGCGATACTTCCAGTTTCTAGAAAATTCTTTTTCCACCGCAAGATGCTGCTTTTGGATGGAGGATCTTTTTGGTAAATTCTTCTGCAGTTTCTCTGTGCTTGCACTATCGATTTTGTTTCTATGAACCACCATAAAATCTGTGTTTTCTCTTGTGGTGTATGCATTCTCCTTAATATCCGCTCGAATAAAACATCACATACAAAAGTAACATAGAACAAACACATCAAAAGTAAACATAACATTGCAATAGTTGCCAAAAACAAAAGAGAGAAAAATGCAATTAATAAGCAGACGATATTTAGAAAAGTACAGATATTTAGACTGGAAAATGAAATTATCTGAAATTAACCACACGCGCAGACGATATTTACAAACGTAAAGATATTCAAACCTGAAAAGGGAAATATATGAGTTATTCTATCAATAAATGCCATAAGTTTGTTTATATCGTCATTATTTTATGAGTTATTAAACATCCAAATGGGTCCGGGACTTTATAAACACCCGTTATATATATATATACATATATATAAGAAAACTTTTATAATATTAATTTTATTAAAATTCTTGTTATAAGCAAGAAATAATGTTTACAATATAAATGACCTGAAAATTGCGAAAATTATATATAAGAAAACTTTTATAATATTAATTTTATTAAAATTCTTGTTATGAGCAAGATATCATGTATTCAATGTAAATGACGTGAAAATTACGAAAATTACATTTTGGAAGTTACATGCAATTGTACGCGTTTTGTGGTAGTTATAACATAATTCTTTTACTAAAAAAAATCGACATACGGGCAATAAAATTCCCTTAGTCAAGATGATTTTGGTTTAAAATTCGAACTGCTTGCCATTTTTATATTTTTTGTGTTGCTATGGTTCATCTTGTAATCTGTGAAGATGCCCGGTACTATGTTCATTTTGTGTACTCAAAATTCCCTGTTCTATGACAGTCATCCATTTACATTCTAAGCAAATTCGGAAAATAAAATTTCATACGAATCAATAATATTAAAATTTTTCAGTTTTTGATAATTTTAGAAAATGTGGAATTAATTCGTACGAATAGTCTTTACGTTGCATAAAAAAATAGAATATAAATTAAAAGTCATTAAATCAAAATTTATTCAAACAAAACAAAAGTAAAAGTTCTTGTTTTCAGCAGGCGATATCCGTTATTTGATTTTTTTCCCATACAAATGCGCTAATTTATTTGTCATCTTTAGCGAAACTTCTTTAAAGGTTACAAAAACATTTAATATCTCGGAAACAACTAGGAATTTTAAAATTTTGAGAGCTTATATGACATACTCGGATCCCGCGGAAAACAAGTGTTAATTTCAATGCATTGCTTTCCTCATTCAAGAAAAAGTATTTGAGAAATGCAGATGGATTTACAGTTGCCAAGAAACCAGTCAGTCGGAAATGACATTTTAGTTTCGTCTGTTTTGATGATATACTTTTTTTATAATATGGAGAAATAATTTAAAATAGATTCATTGATTTAATTAAAATAACTGAACTACAGGACACTGGAGTGACTCTAGACGACCCTGAAAAGACTAGTGGTGTAGTTGTCAGAAAAATAACAAAAAATGACAGAATTTTTGCAAATTTCTGACACAATGGAATCGGATATTACAGACTTCTTTAGTAATGCTTCATTTTATCGCCGGTATATTTATCATTTCTGCTATATTTTATTACTTTTTCTAAGGAACTTTTTCTATAGAATCGGTTGAAAAATGGTTTAAATGTTGTTACAAATAGGTTAAATAACCTAATCCTTCCGCCGCTTTGTTTACGAAATTCTAAGCAGTTCTTCAGACACTGGTCATATTAAACAAAAACCTAATTTACAGAATAAATTAAAAAAAAAAATATTTCCTGCAATGTTTAAGCACGAGAAAGACATATATTAAGCTATTTCATTCAACTAGTTCAACATTTAATAACTTACACCAATTGCAAATTAAAAAAAATCCCTTCAGGCTCGGGCCTACAGGCGGAGGTAGATTTCGAAGTTAAGTACTAAATTCACCAACAAAACTTAAATCAAGATTAGAGATAAACCCAGTTCCTTCACTAGGAATGAGCTCTAGGGAGCTAAACCTTTTGTGAAAATTCTAATATACACGGATACACACACGCATGTATATGAAATAGGTTTAAAAATGGCTAAAACAAATTCAGAGAACCTCAAAGTGTAAAATATGTTAATATTTCCATAGTCGGGTTTTTATCATGTTTTAATACGTTTCTTCAAACTCACATGACGTTACATATTCACCTGCTGAGGTCCATTATTTTTCATATATGACGCAATATTTTTATTATTATTATTATTATTATTATTATTATTATTTATTCACCAAACTATTTATTTCATTTTGAGTTTTCATGCTGAAATCTTGCTCTAGAAAATTTATGACGTAATAATCAATTTGTTTTCAATTCGTCAAACTATTTAATTTTTTTCACTTGAAAATCTTGCAATAGAAAAGCAATTGTTGTGGTGGAAATTTTATAGTTTTTTTTATTCTTGGCAACTGCTATAACGAAAAATATTTATTTTTTCCTGTCATTGTTGTATAAGAGCTGGTTTTATCAGAATCTTGCTAAGACGGTATTCAAAATTTTAACCCTTCCCATTTCTACTCCCTTGGGCCGATTTTGCCCATTTTCAATCCCCGCCGAGATATTAGCCATCTCAAAGTTGTTGGCGAGTTTGAAGACGATCCGTGCATAATTGCGACTTTTATCGTGCGGACAAAATTTAGTGCATATATATATATATATATATATAAACTTTTTAGATGGGGGTGGTTTTGGGTTCCTGGGGTCATATAATGAAAAGTTATGAAGGAATTTTTCAAAAGTCGCACCATGGTAACGACTGCAATAGGTAGTATTTATTACGAAATTTACCTAATACAAACGAAATCCATACAATAAAATACTTTAAACATCCTAAAAACTTAGATTCCGTGCAAATGAAATTGAAATAAATCTTAGACCTTTTTCCATTTCTAGGTTCTAAATATTTGTATACTAGATTTTTATTATTTTTATGATTGTACTTAAACTGATAAGATGCATACAAAATACAAATCTTAAAAATTTCTAAGATTAATTTCGATTTCATTTGAATGGAATGTAAATTTTTAGGGTGTTTAAAGTATTATATTGTGTCCATTCTATTTTTATTTTTCAATGCTCAATTGGTTTAACTTATTTATTACAAAAATTTAATATTAAATGTGTAACTAGTTGAATGAAACATCTTAATATCTGTCATTTCTCGAGCATAAACAATGTAGGAATTTTTTTTTTTTTATTTGTTCTTCAGTTTAGGTTTTTTTTAAATGTTTCAAGTTTTTTTAATAACTACTGTATTCAGCGGAACTCATTTCAAAATAAACGGAGGGGTACCACCACCAGGCTTTGATTTATGCAGTATCACATCACAATTTGTGATGCAGTTTAGCAATTTGTATAATTCAAAATGTTTCACCTGTGCAGTAATGCATGTTGCTGTAGTTTGGACCAAAAGCTTCCAAATATGAACCTAAGAAATCTATAATAAAAACATAAACAATTAATTTCACTTAAAGCTAATTACCCTTTTTCCTACTGAGGAACGCTGTGAATGCAAAAATTAACTGTGTTCAATTTTTACTGCTAATATTTAACCATATTATAGCTGTTATATAATAAAACTAAAAAAAAAAATAGTTTTACTTTTTTTAACCTTTATTCCCTCCCAGGGGATGATACAAACATAAGAGAAAATTATTAACTAAGTTTAACTTGGGATACAGTTCCCATCTAGAGAAAAGAACATCCATATTAAAGTTTTAGTTATGTAATTCTTCACGAGGAGCGTTACCAGCGTAAATATAGCTGTCCTTTGGAAATTTTTATCAAAACATAAACTTGACCATAGTAAAAACTTATTCTGAAAACTTAAATTTTATTTAAGTTTTCTTTTCTAATATAGTTTTTCTCAGGCATCATAAGGAGTGTCATAATTCACACATATCTCAAAAACAGTGTCAAAGGTTTTTCAAATATTTTTATCAAGTCCGATATCTACCAAACAAATATTAAGGTAAGACTCATAATTTGAATTAATTTTTTGTCATCCTTTTTAGCTCACAGTCTATCAAAGCTTGAGAGCTAATGTGTCCGCCTGTTCTGTATGTATGTATGTATGTATGTATGTACGTACGTATGTACGTAACACGATAACTCTTGATAGAAACATCCGATTCGCTTCAATTTTTTTTTCTAGGTTCATTCTGATAAGGCGCTTCCCTGATTAGTTTTGGTGGTTCACTGGTTAAGTATAAAGGCGGGAAAGGGGGGCTAGTCCCCTCCTTAAATTAGATAAATGGGTTTTTCATGCAGAATTAATCGATTTGCTCCAAATTTGGTATACCGGTTTATTATGTTAAGGAGCTTCCCTGATTAAATTTGGAGGTTCGTTACTTAAGTATAAAGGGGGGAAACGGGGGCTGACCCCCTTTTAATTTGGATAGATGGGTTTTTCATGCAGAATTATTCGATTTGCTCCAAATTTGGTATACCGGTTTATTATGTTAAGGAGCTCCCCTGATTAAATTTGGAGGTTCATTGCTAAGTATAAATGGGGGAAAGGGGGCTGATCCCCCCTCTTAACTTAAATAGATGGGTTTTTATTACAGAATTATTCGATTTGCTCCAAATTTGGTATACCGGTTCAGTAGGTTAAGGATCTTCCCTGATTAAATTTGGAGGTTCATTACTTAAGTATAAAGGGGGGAAGGGGGTCTGACCCCCTTAATTTAGATGGATGGGTTTTTCATGCAGAATTATTTGATTTGCTCCAAATTTGGTGTACCTGTTTATTATGTTAAGGAGCTTCCCTGATTAAATTTGGAGGTTCATTACTTAAGTACAAAAGGGAGGCTGACCTCCCTTCCCTTAATTTAGATAGACGGGTTTTTCATGCAGAATTATTCGATTTGCTCCAAATTTGGTATACCGGCTTATTATATTAAGAAGCTGCCCTGATTAGATTTGGAGGTTCATTAGTTAAGTATAAAGGGGGGGAAGTGGGCTAGACACCCCCCTTCATTTAGATAAATGTGTTTTTCATGCAGAATAATTCGATTAGCTTCAAATTTGGTATAGCGGTTTATTATGTTGAGGAGCTTCCCTGATTAAATTTGGAGGTTCATTAGTTAAGTACAAAGGGGGGGGGGAGGGTGGCTGACCGACCTTAAATTAGATATATGGATTTTTCATGCAGAATTATTCGATTTGCTCCATATTTGGTATAACGGCTTATAATTTAAAGGAGCTGCCTTGATTA
Organism: Maratus speciosus; assembly: GCA_963932465.1. Lineage (NCBI taxonomy): Eukaryota > Metazoa > Arthropoda > Arachnida > Araneae > Salticidae > Maratus > Maratus speciosus. Next base: position 62,919,029 of record OZ010788.1, read on the forward strand.
GATTTGGAGGTTCATTAGTTAAATATAAGGGGGGAAAGGAGGGCTAGACCCCGCCTAATTTAAATAAATTGGTTTTTCATGCAGAGTTATTCGATTTGCTCCAAATTTGGTATCCCGGTTTATTATGTTAAGGAGCTGCCTTGATTAAATTTGGAGGTTTATTGGTTAAGTATAAAGAGAGGCGGGGCTAGTCCCCCCTTAATTTAAATTAATGTGTTTTTCGTGCAGAATTATTCGATTTGCTCCAAATTTGATATACCGGTTTATTTCGATATGGCGCTTCCTTCATTAGATTTGGAGGTTCATTGGGTAAGTATAAAAGGGGTAAAAGGGACATGTCCCCTTCCCTTAATTTATATAAGTGGATTTTCATGCACAATTATCCAATTAATTTTATTTTTTTTTCTATGTTCATTCTGATAAAGAGCTTTCCTGATTAGATTTGGAGGTTCATTAGTTAAGTATAAAGGGGGGAAAGGGGGCGTTAGACCCCCCTCTCCTTAATTTAGCGATATGGTTTTTTTCATGCAGAATTATCTGATTTGCTTCAATTTGGTATACCAGTTTATTATGTTAAGGAACTTCCCTGATTAGATTTGGAGGTTCATCGATAAACGGGGGAAACAGGGGCTAATTCCCCTTCATTTATTTTTGGAGGGGCATTATTCTTTGAAATAAGAGTATAATCTACAATTAATGTGAATAGCCTGTGAGCTCAATGCCATCAGTTTAACTGGGCACTTTTCATTTCTTTTTATTATTAATGAAACATTCCAATTCATCAACGACCATTGTTAGATTTGCAAACACGACATTTCGTTACAGTGGAGGAACTCCTGGCATTCAGAACATTTCTTATACGTCCTCCGAGTAACTAACTGAGCATTTATTCGAGTTTTAACAGTTCATTTGTTTTCTTTTCCTTTGCTGTGCTATATGGAATTGATCATCTCTTAGCAAAATTTTCACTAAAACATGCTATCTCAAATTGGATGGATTAACATTAGCCATCAGAGAATATTTTCTGTGAAATGTTGTTTGTGTGTCCCTTTCTTTCTTTTTTTCTTCAATCTTTGATTTATTTTGAAGAAAATAAGAAAAAGAAAACTTATTTAAATGTCTTTTTTACAATTCAAAATTATTTTGCGTTAAATACTAAGCCATTTACGACTTTTATTTAAATTTTTTTTCGTTTCGGAAAAAGTATAAATCGTAAGATTCAGAGTTATCACTCACGCACAGACTCACACACAAATATTAATTACAATGCTTTCCTTACACTGTACATTCGGAATGTAAACAAGAACGAGTGGTGAATCTTTCCAATATACAGTGACCTCTCAATTATGCGCCTCTCAGTTAAACGCGTCTCTCAGTTATACGCGAATTTCGTAAGGTCCCGTCACGAGGAATAGAAAAATAATGCTATACATCTCTCACTTACAAGCGGAACTTTGAATTGTCTCTCTCAGTTATACGCGAAAATAAAACGCAATTCACAAACTATGAATTACATTCGAAAGTTTTTTTTTTTTTTTGTTATCTATAAAAAATTTTCTGCAGGTGTCAAGGTCAAAAGACCGTTCCGCGGCGCCTGAAAGGGTGGATAGGTTGTTACAATTAGACATTTCACCCTCTCCCCTCAGTTCTAATGGTTTCTTCTTTTCTTTTTTTCTCTTTTCTTTTTATGAATCTACTCGCGTGTTTCTTTCCGTCTTTGCTATTACGGTAGCACCTGGATTTTATTTTTGTTTTCTTTGTGCAATAACAATGAGTAAAAGAAAGTTAACAATATCGTTCAAAATGGAGGTTATACGAGTAGCAGAAAATGATCCTAAACTGTCAAAAATAAGTTTACCTCGAAAATTCGATTTGCCAGAATCAACGCTCAGAGGGATTTTAAAGAACAAGGACTCGATCAAAAACATGACCAGTGAGTATTCTACACAAGCGAAGAAACGAATAAGAATTCAGAAAGGAAAATTTGAGATTTTAGAAACCACTTTAATTCAGTGGTTTAGAGAAATGAGAGCTTCTAATTTACCAATTAGTGGTGAGTTATTCAAAGAAAAGGCACTCACTTTGTCAACAAAATTGGGAATCGAAAATTTTTCTGCTTCTTGGGGATGGCTAGAAAAACTTAAGAAAAGACACGGTTTGACAAATCATTGCCTGAGTGGTGAAAGCGCAGCTGTTTCAGATTCAACTGTTAATGAATGGATTGCAGATCTTCCAAATTTAATTCAAAACTTTGATGTTAAGAATATTTTTAACTGCGACAAAACAGGTTTATTTTACCGTCTTTTACCAAACAAAACGCTGGATTTTATGGGAGAAACATGTCATAATGGTAAACATAGCAAAGAAAGAGTGACTGTGCTTTTATGTTGCAATGCGGACGGATCAGAAAAGTTACCGCCAATAGTGATTGGTAAATCGAAGAAACCACATTGTTTAAAAAATGTGAAGAAATTGCCATTTTCTTATGCAAGTAGCATCAAAGCTTGGATGACATCGAATATTTTTTTAGATTTTTTGAAAGAATTTGATACGAAGATGGCAAAAAAAGAAAGAAAAGTTCTGCTATTTATGGACCAGTGTCCCGCCCATCCTCCAGATCTCCCATTGCTGACACATACACGAGTTGTATTTTTCCCTGTAAATTGTACTAGCAGACTTCAGCCATTAGATCTCGGTACAATAAGGTCAGTTAAAGCGCAATATAGGAAAGATTTGGTGAGAAGAATGTTCATATCACTAGAGCAGAAAAAGGAATTCAAGAAAATTTCGATTCCGGATGCTATGCATATGTTGGTTTCCTCTTGGAATAATGTAACAGCCACAACAATTTCTAACTGCTTTAGAAAAGCGGTTTTTTTTTCATTCAAATGATGTTGAAATTATTCAATTACAGGAAAATGAAAACGACAGCAATGATTTTAACGTAGACGTGGAAGAATGGAACAGCATAAGCCAAGATTTTCTTTCTTTTTAAGATTTCGCCAATGTTGATGAAAACTTAACATCAAAGGCAATAAGAGATATTGAAACTGTTTTTGATGACGTGAATGCTGAAAAAGAAGAAGAAGAGGATGATAATGATGAAACTGGATACTGTGATTGTCCCATCTTATGCTGCTGCTTCAGGAGCCCTGGACACTTTGAGATGTTATCTTCAAAATGCTGATGTAGCATAAAATACAATGACGCACTTTAATGCATTAGAAAACGTCGTTATACAAACACGACCTAAGCAAAAACAAACGACCATTGATGACTTCTTTAAAGAAGACTAATTAGCATTTTTTTTCTTTTGTAAGTACTATATCTCTTTCTACGTAAAATTAAATTTTACGTTTATGGTATAATTTTAAACTGATTTTTATAGTGAAAGTGTAAGAATTTTTTTAAAGTACGATATACTAATATTAAACATTTTTTTATTTTATAAAATGTTATTAATCATAATTCTTATATTGCAAAATGCTTTTCTTCCCCATAATGTGTATAAAGAAATACTACATCAACATTCTCTCAGTTATGCGCGATTTTAAATCAATTCTTTCAAACGCGTATAAGTGAGAGGTCACTGTATTATTAAAAGCTATTTTTCTACTTCCGGAAATGAAAGGAACATGGCATTACATGTTCAGTAGTTTAGCTTGTATACTATAGTATAGCATATTCTGTGTTCAGCATGTGTTCATGCTGCAAAAGAAAAATCATGAAAATCGCATAAATTATTTCAGTGGCGTTCTATATAATAAATTCATGATTGTAAATATTCTAACTAATTTTACTTAATTTTATTTTAATTTTTTAATAGTTTTACAATATTTTATAATTAAATAAAATATATATTTGTTTTTTTAATTATATGTAACATTTCGTTATTCTAATTTTTTAAAAAGCATCTATAAAAAAATCTAATTAATTACATAGTTCTTTCTTTAAAAAATGTTGTATGCATTTGGGTCATTCCACGTAAAATGAGCAAAAATTAAAAAAAAGTCTTGGCCACATAGTAAACGATTTTAATAAAATTTGATACACATGTTCAATTCATATTCAAATAGAGCTCTGCAAAATATAGTCATAAAAGAAAAATTATTTTAGCAGTTTTGAACATTTAAAAAACTTGTGATAAAGAATGGCATGTGTGCAATCGTCCAAAGTCGCAGGTTTGAAGTTCTGTATCTTGAAAACTATTTAACTGAAATGAATTTTTTTTTTATAATAATGTAACCTCTGAAAAATTATCTTCTTATTTATTGAGTAATAATAATCTGGTAACACCATGATTAATCTTTAATTGGTTGTAAAAATTGAAAATTTGCAAATTTTGAGAAAATTAAAAACGTTATAAAAATTAAAGGAATTCAAAAACATCTGAGAAATTAATGCCTGATGTAGTGTTACATATGAAGATCGAATTACTAAAGTTTTTAAGTTGCCATGTATTTCCTTCCCCTTTAAAAAAATTTAGAAAATTAAAAAAAAAATGACAAAATCGTAATTTTTCCTCTTATTGATAGGTAAAAAAATAATGAAGGGAAGGTCCCACATTACAGTTATTGGACAGACATAAAGATCAATAAGTCCATAATCTGCTAAAAAACTTTCAAGATTGCCTTTTGATTCCTAACGTCACAAAATTGGGTTAAAAAATGCAGTATTAACTACATTCCATGAGCTATTTTTTTTTTTTAATTCGCTCGCGTTTCTTAAAATAGTGCAGGATTTCGAGGTGAAAAAATTTAGTTCTGCCATCCATTTTCTGTATGTGAGTTTAGGTGTTAATATATATATTTTTGTTCAATTGAGCTTTTTTTCTACTTTAATTAAAAATCTTCTTGAGGCAAAAATAAACTGAAAGCAAGTATAAAAGTTTTTATATTTAAAATATACACTATTATCTGTAATATCAAAAGAATTAAAAGTTTTAAAGAGCTTTCCTTCACGTCGAAACAAGTGATAGAAATATTGCATTTTATCCTCAACATTTTTTACTGTTTATTTTATTTTTCATTAAGGAATAAAAAGGCAAGAATGAAAGTTTGAATATTTAATGTATATACTTTTAGCTATAACGTCAAGTAATTTTGATATTGTCAGATGTGTCCTTCATCTCAATAGAAACGGTGCATTTTTCCCTAAAAAATTTTCAAAAATAATTTTTTTCTCATTAAGGAATAAAAATACAATTACTAACTTACGTCAATCTGTTATTCATTATTCATTCCTAATTATAAATAAATTTTAATATGGTATTTGCATTCTTAAGGCTAATAACCGAAATTGAAACTTCAAGCATGCAGCCAAAACCATGATTTTGCATCCACTTTTAATATAAATTTTAATACTTAAATAAACAATCCTAAAATCTATTATTTTACATTTACTCATAAATAGATATTATCTAATTACAAAATAGTTTTCGTTAAAATCTGTGACATGTCTGCCACAGGTGATTTGCTCATTTTGTATGGAATGACCCATTTGTTTAACATAAAACAATCTGTAATATCGTTCCTGAAGACTTCAGTTCTTCATATTTTGATATTTTACGCAAAATTATTCTAATTTTTCAGGACTTGCCTTTCATGTTGCGTTTAGGAACTAGCATGGCCCAACAAAGAACATTGTAGTATAAAAAAATCGTTTCTTTTAGACCCCTTTTTAATTCAAAGGATTTTAATGTAAAAGATTTATTAACAGTGGAGTTGTTCGTTTCTACCATATTTCACAATCTGTAACAAGTTAAAAAGAAATTCATAAAATGTATGCTCTCAATCATTTCTATCAGAGTAAAAAAAAAAATAAAGTTACTAGGGGATCCAACACGGGCTTCCCGAGTTACACATTATAGGTGAAACCATTTTCTTCTAACTCTAATAGATTATATATATAAATATATATATATATATATATATTTATATTACACATTAAAAACACCAAACCGAAATTTACTGTATATATTTTCTGGTATGAATTTTCATTTTCAGATTTAAGGAATTTATTGAACGCAATCAACCATTTGCATTCGAGGTTAACAGGTTAAAAGTGCATCATCTAGAATAGAGTATAGAGTATCTCACAAGTTCAGTTTGGGTTTGATAAAATTGTGTATTATAAGTTATCTAGTGATAGTTTAACCCTTTATCTACTGATGGTACTTATAAGTACAATTAAAATAACCTGTTTTAAAATTCCTTTAATACATCGATTAGTAGTAATACTGTTTAGAATAAGTTATAGATGCATTACTTTATCTTGTTCCAAAAGCATTACTGGTTACACAAGACAAAAATATTTTTTAAAGCATTTCTTTTGCCTTTGCATCTTTTTAGCTTTCTTGGCGTTGGGGGGGGGGGGGGGGGGATTTTTCAATTCGGAATTATTTATATATTTATATTGTAAGAACATTATATTTGTACATTTCCTCCTTCTACAAAATACGATGAAAAATATTTGAAATAAAGGATTTGAGTGGAGTTATAAATATTGCGCAAAATCCCTATAAATTCAAATTTAATTAATTCTTCTAAGTCCTTCAATCCTTCTAAAATCCTTCTAAAATTTATTAAATCATTATTTAAATCTTCTAATGTATTTTCAAAAATTCGCGAAAAATGCTTTAGAAGATAAAATTTTCATGAATTCATAATTCAGTACATAAAGGGTTAATGTTAATATAATGAACATCGTAAAGTGAGTTAAAAATAATTTATTCATTTAAAATATATAAAATTTGAGAAAGGCTCCACTTATTGTTTCGAGATTTAAAAAATCTTTCAGTGACATACAGTACAGCTAGAAACTAAAAATCCACTTCATTCAACAAAGTACTGAGGTTTAGAAATGAAATATACTTTTGTGACGAATATTCTGTATTCATTTTACGGACTAAAAATAAAATATGCATTTTCTCTTCTGTACATTTTTCAATATTAGAAATGCGAAAATTTAGAATATTTCACTAGATTTTCATAAGACGTAAGTTTTACATTTCATATACTATATTTCTGAATTTTTTTTCTTCTCCTAAATATATTCAAAGAATCGAGAGAGTTTTTGAAAAGAGATTCATGACATATTCTAATGCTGCAAACAACAAAATGTAAATTTTCATTGAGAAAGGTCAGACAAAATATATAATTAATAATAACATAATATTGTTTAATAAAAATGAAGCACACTTCTGCTTAATATTACTAGGGGGCTCTGCCTCCTACGAGCTACACTGGTCAATCCCCGTTCAGACACCATAGACTCTAACAGCACGCTAATTTGATCGACTTTAAAAAGATTTCGGAAGATTGAATTATAATTTGAATCTGACAATTACAATCTGACGTAATTGTCACCAAACTTTTCATTTTCTTTTTAATATTCACGTAAAAATACTTTTGTTAGAAATGAAATATTATGATCATATTAAAATATCAAATAAATGTCTCGCGCAATTTTTAAATTTAAACTGTTTTGCAATATTATTTTTTGTTCATTTTACGTAATAAGTGTAATGTGCCTTAAATTCTCCTCTTTAAGACTTCTATCGCATGTTAATGAATTTATTATTTTACAATATTCCTTCTCTTTTAAAATTCACGTGTAAATATAGTTTTCATGACGTAATTTTCAATGAGTTCCTGCTTTTTATATTTTCTGTTTATAATAGTCACGTGTAAAATAAATTTTTAATTTGAATCAAGCATTATTGTTTGCGCTGTTTATACAGTTGGCAACAGTTTAAATTAATACAATTTTCTAAAATATGTAAAAAATATTTCTCGAAATGCTGAAAATTTGAATTTAAAATAGAAATAAAACATCAAAAAATGAGTCAAATTAAAAAACTAAATGCAGTTACCCGGAAATTCTGACGTATAAAATGATCTAAAAATGATTAAATTTCTATGTACAGTTTTTGCTCCTATAAAACTTTTTTAATGGAACGATTTTTTCCAACTTTGGCATTAAATATCTCTTAAAATAATCCCTCGATTTGAAAACTATCTGCATCAGCATATTTATCAAACATTTCTCTATAATACTACCGATTTTCATATTTTTGTATGCAACAGTTTTTTTTTTTTTTATATTAACGAAGAAAGGCCATGCTTAAGCATTCAAATTGGATGCCGATCTGCCGGCAATATCTACACAGATTTTCATTGGTCCATTTCCAAATTAAAACTTTTTTTTATATATAGAAGGATTTCAAATTATTTTTTGTTCGATGAATTCGGCATTTATTGGACAAACTTACATGTCTTATTGCATTAACTTCTGCAATTCTTTCTACTAGAATAAAAAAAAACGTTTTATGTGTCAGTTGGGAATTTAACTTAATAGCATATATTGGTAATACTTCAAATATATGCGGTATTTCAACGCCGGGTGGGACATTTGTAACTTTCTCTTTGGCTACCCCCCCCCCCCCTCTAAACACACACAGACATACCTCAAATTTATACTTTGTAACCTTTTTTGGATGTAAACAGTTTGCTTGGTCTAAAGAATGTTTTTGTGAAATCGACTCTGCGGCAACAACTTGGATTCTGCTCGCACGATACTGAACAAAAAGCAAAATTATAAAGGAAAAAAGAAAATTTCATTTGCATTTATTGAAATCTTCTTCTCATTCATAAGACAAATACAACTTTCGACAACCATTTAAGTATTACATTCCAAGGAATCTAAATCTATTTATTTTAAAATTTTCACGTTTGTGAATTATTAAATAACAAGGAAGGGGTGTTTTTAAAACATTCAAGATTATTTTTGACAGCTAGTCGGTAGTAATTTCATTGAATTATTTTGAAATAAAACAGTATTTGTTTGAGATTTAATTGTGGGCGATTTTATTTAACGTTTCTTTAAAAACATAAATAATCTTTAGTACAAAAAGACTAATAATGTGTAGGGTTAATAATTTAAGTCGAAATGCTTAGAGCTTAAGTATAAAATAATCAGCGGGACAAAACAAGCCAATCTTTGTGCCAATAATATATTGATCACGAGTATTAAACTTAAAAAAGAAACTACAAAGAAAGTTGTCAAGCACTTTCCAACACATTCAGAATACTGTAACAAAACTTTACCAAATAGGGGAAATATGAAATCTGAGTAGTTTATTTTGAAAACGAATAACTTACTTGTAAATTCAATTTTAGCAATTGCCATCTATAATCCTAAAAATATAGTTGTTCTTTTGTTTAGTTCTTATATGATGTATTAATATGAATATATATTACAAAGTATGCAGAAATTTATTTCAGTTAGAAAACGCATAACGCAGTTTAAAGTTTCCCTGTAGCAATTTTCGTCAATAAGCGGAAGTGCACTCGGTTCTTTTGTGCAGTACTGCATGTGATCTATAGAGTTTATACGCACCAAGGTAACATGAAACAAAAATTATTTACATTTCGAATTATATGCCACAATTGGAAACTTACTTCCAACAACCATTGCTTATGGACATTAATAACATTGTAACCGAATCCTTATTTTATCAATGTAAATGAACGATAAATGTTATGCACATCAGTAACTTTAATAAGCATCTTGTAATGTCCCTCAGTGATTTATAACAAATTTAATTGGTTTGAAACATAGTAAAAGGATTAAAGTATAAGACGAAATAATCCCTGTATGTAACAGAATACTTTTCAGCGTACCTATAAACGAACAAAAATACTGAACACTTCTATTTCAATAGTGAATACGCCACATCAAACATTAATCAAATTTATCAATTACATGGCATTCATCCCATATTTACGCGAGTTAGAGCTGAAATAGACAGGCAGGCACACAGACAGATTTGCAGACAGACAGAGTGGTTTACAGATAGACAAACGACAGACAGATAAACAAACGGAATTTTACAAAAATCATTCTACTATATTAGAAGTTTTTTTAAATAGTAATTTGAGACTCTTTCAACTGTGCAGTAAAATATGTATAAAAAGGGAACACTTCTCTTCATTGCCTGACATTTAATGGTATCTTAACATTAAAAAAAATCAATCTTTACATTTTTTAAACATTTTTTATTGTCTATTGAAATTATTCCAATCTGGATAATTATCAGGTGGACAACGGTTCCTAGTTTGGTTAGTTGTTAGAGCGCACAAAAACACAGGCAAGTTCTAATTCTAGAATAGCCCTGTTCGTTTTTAATGCAGTAGTTCCCAACATTTTGGCTTTCAAAAACCATTTAAGTGTCAATTTGTTTATCTAGTCCTTGAGACTAGTCCTTGTTTAACTAGACCTACATTACGCTATGTCTCAAATTTAAGACAGATATTTCGAAATATTGTTACTGAAAAAAGTAAAAGGGGTTACATAGGTAAAAGTGTTAAAGCAAAGATAAATCTAAACAACTGCAAAATATCAATGAAGAGAAAATAGTTTATATCTACTATAACACTCAATTTAGATTCATATTCCACAAGTGCACATGCCATTATCAGAACGTTGATATACATAACCGATATTGCATAAACCAATACATTTAAACTAAGTTTGAAATTATAAGTAACAGTAACATAGATGTCCATAAAATAAACTGATTAAATTGTTAGACATTTATAGCAAAACGTATTTCCTGCATATATTTAATATATTTTTTAAGCTTTTGTAATTTGATAGTAAGATATATATATATATTCTAAATATTCTGGTGTCATGTACAACATGTGATCATATGATGCATCTAACCGATTGAAAATGTAGCAATAACAACTTATCATTCATATTTAACCATCAGTCTTCTTATTTCTAAGAATATTTATGTTTTATTGTTCTCTTATACATGTCTGTAAAGGAAAGAAATTTCTTTCACGAACAAATTTAATGATGTTAAGTAGTAAGTTGATATTTTCATGAAATTCACGAAATAATCATTCACTTTTAAACAGCAATAATTAACTCGAAAATGTTTAATACAAAAGACCATTATTTCGGATTGATTGCAGTAAATAATTAATAAAATTTGTAACACTTAAATCTTCTTCAAATTATAATAAACTTATTTTCTAATGTTAAATATTCTTATTCAAATTTCAAATAAATGGAAATTAATATCATTATTTAGTTATCAAGCGATGCATGCGCTCATAAATATAAATTATAAAGATCAAAACGAAAAAAATATGTCTATATTTTCGTTCTTATCCACTCAAAGTTTGTTGCCGGAGTTTAAAATACAATAACATTTGACATATTCATAAGAATATACTTAAAGAATGCCAAATTTTCGTCAGTTGGAAATTTTTATATTTACAAAATTCGTAGCAACTGGAAAGTTTTAAATTAACTTTTGACAGTTATTTAACATAAATTGCAATGGACATACCTTAAACAAAAGATACTTTGTTTAGGTATTATGTCAAGTTTATTTCAGTGCATATTTTTGAAATAAAATTCTTTATATTAATTTTTCCAATTCTATTAAAACTTCATTTCAATTTACAATTTTTGGTGTTCTCCTAATTGCAGTTTTAAAAACAATAGTTACCTTCACACAATGTTTCACTATTTTGAAATACTCAACCAGCGAATAAGTTCCTGAAGTTATAGAAATGTTCCTTCATATTTAAAGAACAGTAATTTTGATAAAATATTTAAGAAAGAATATTGATTTGTAACTTTCGTGAAGTTGATTTCAGTAAAAAGTATCTAAATTGAACTCCTGACAGTTAATATGAAATTTTATAGACAGCGACTTTCAGCTCCAAGGTTCATGTAACATTTAAATTTCAAAGAATACTTAAATGTAAAAGCCGAAAATGGAAAATAATTATATTAAAACTATTAGATTTACTTTTCTATAACTTTAAGGATTTTTTAACTCTAATTCAAATTTGCTTTTAAAAATTACCTGTATTTATTCTGCAGCGAGCAGATATTTGGGGCTGGACAAAAGCCCCATTTTTTTTTTTTTTTTTAATCTGCGTAAAGATTTTAAATTTCACGAAAATATAAGTCCAATCAGTTTCAAGAGGACCTCATCTGTTTAAAACAATTTTCAGGCATAGGAAACTCCTGAAGGGTCTATATGTGAAAATTTCAAAATTAACATCTAATTTTAAATTATACTTTAATTATCTGGTAAATTTTACCTTGATCGGTAAATGGCGGGGAAGTCATTCGGGCAAATACAGTCGGACCTCTATTTAACGAACCTCTATTTTGCGAACTTTTCCTTGGAACCAAGGACATTTTGCGAAATTCTTCGTAAAATAACCTCCAAATACCGAAGTGCATTCTCTATTTAACGAACTTTTTCTTGTGATCTATTTTTTTTTTCTCCCCATTTCTCAAAATATTTCTGGATATTTCAAACTTATTCTTTCTTTAAACAAATTTTATGATGTTCAATGGCGTTGAACTGGTTTTACAAGGCGTTATCTTTGTCAGCAGTGAGAATTCGGTAAGTACGGAGGACGAAGACGATAATCCCTTAGAGTAACTTAAAAATGTGGATACAGATGAGAAAAAAAAGAAATTAACTATGATGTGCTGATTGATGATTGTATTTCACTTAATTCTGAAATTGAGACCTCGGAAACACTATCCGAATTGGATATTTTCGACAGTGTGAAAAATAAAAACAATACAGCAATGAATTGCGATGAAGACGAATATGATGATAATGGAAATGATCATGATGCAGGAATTTACAATACTTCGTATGATGAAATGCTAAAATCATTTAAAACAATCCGACACGGATTATAGTTAGAAGAAAATACCTATGAAGGGGTTTTTGGTGCATTGCAAATATGCAAGAAATTATGAGAGAAAGCACTTTTTTAAATAAACTCCGGGAAAATTAACAGAGTTTTTCAGAAATTAAATTTAAGGACGCATATGTTAATGTATGGTAAAAATTATTTGTTATAATAATAACAAATACGATAACGTCTTTAAAATTCGTTAATTTTAATGTATAACTATTTACTTTAAACAGAAAATACAGTGTATTCCCGGACAATGTTTTGTTTTCCTTGCAGATTTCAAAGATTTAAACACATGGAAAAAAGGAATTGAGGATGGATATTGGTGGGTAAAATAAATAAAACAAATCGCTATAATTTATTTAAAAAAATGTGATTAGTTACTTTCCGTAAAAATATTTAGTGTTTATGAATTTAAAATCTGTTTTATGTAGTTTAAAGTATTTTAAACGGTGAATCTCTGTTTAACGAATTTTCCATATAACGAACTTTTTCCGAGATTTAGCGACATCGTTAAATAGAGGTTCGACTGTAGTTCAAGAATCATGCAGGTTTAAAGTTTAGGAACTCATAATGTTAAGTTCATTTTAATCATTGCGAAACAAATTGCAACGCGGGTAGCTTTTTAAACGTAATTCAATAGCTACATGGCGTAATACTTTGCATCGCATATTTAAAGTTCTGGGAATGTATATCTTTTTAAAAAAAATCATAGCTTCCAAATCTAATCTTTTTCAAAAATTAATTTCTAAACTGTATGTGATTTTAAATTATCTTTTGAATAAATATTGCAATCTATTTAGTTTACAATTCATTCAAACCCCAATTTTGAAAAAACAAATGAGGTCCCTGACAGGACAACTGTCATATAGCGGGAGATCGGGATGAAGTAATCTGGACAAAGGGACAAAATAAGCTCGACAATGACTTCTAAATAGAAACTTTAGGACTCAAGGACTTCTAAATTGAAATTTGCCTTAAAAAAGTTGCATGTATTTATTCGTCAGCGCGCAGATATTTCAGCCCGGACAAAAGCCCGAGTCACTTTTTTATCTCGGGACCACTTTGAAATTTCACAGGAGGACCTCATCTGTTTAAAACTATTTTTAGGAAGGCAGGTTTATGGAACCACGAAAAGGTACCCATTTGAACATTTCAAAGCTAAGACCTAATTTTAAATAATATTCGTCTTATTTGGTAAATTTTACCTTGACCGGTAAATGACCGGGAAGTCACTCGGCCGAACATTTTAAGAGTTATGTAGTTTTAAAGTTTAGGAACTCGTAATGTTAAATTAATTTTTAATCGTTGCAAAACAAATTGCAATGGGGGTAGATTTTTAAGTGTAATTCAAAAGCTAATTGGCAGAATTACCGACATGGCATATGTGAAGTTTCTGGAAATCTATATCGGTTAAAAAATCATAGCTTGGAAATCTTACTGTTTTTCGGAAATTAATTCCGAAACTGCATATAAGTTTAAGTCAATTTTCGAATAAATATGAATTGCAATTTATACCGGTTAAAATTCATTCAAGCCACATTTTTTTAAATCTAACGATGTCCCCTGTAAGGACCGCTGTCTCAGAAAACGGGACATGGGGACAAAATAGGTAGTACAAGGGGACAAAATAAGCGGAACAAGGACTTCAAAATAGGGATATGAAATATAGTAAATTCTATAAAAATGGAATATGTCTATAAGGAAATACTGCCATAAACGTAAAAATCTCATATTGCTTATGGAAGGAATATCACTCAACTATGCCTGCTCAGACGGAAACCTGTTTAAAGCTGAATTTTTCTCCGGTTACTTGAAATTCGGCTTTAGTACGTTTTGCTGAATTAAAGAAACTCAATAATTAATCAGTATTCAATAATTACGCAGTAAAATCTGTGAAATCGGAATCGCTAAAAACCGTAAGAAATTTTGTCTTTGAGAGGTTTCTGATAGCACATTTGTATGGTATTCCTTCCGTAAGGACTATGAGATTTCCACTTTTAAGATAGGATACCGCTTCCACGGGTTTTAATAAACAAATTACCATAAAATCTGCAAAAACAGAATAGATAGAGACCCGAAAAATGTTACATATATTTCATGTTTCCGTCTTAGGAGATAGAATTGTATGGTATTAGTTTCGAAAAAATAGAAATAAATTATGTTATAGACGTTTCGTTGTCTAGGTTTTTACTGTATTAAGTTCTATTTGATGCAGATTAAAGAATAACAGAGTAGAAAAGCAAATGAAAAGAATTCGTGCATCCTGAAAAATGGGAATCGTCTTGCTTATTGGTTACGCAGAACAAGACTTGGATCTACTGAAAATTGTGATGTCCACTGTGAATCGTTACATCTCGCAACACTAAACCAGAACGGAGTTACTTTTGCTATAACTTTTGTTGTAAAGCGAATATTCATTGTGGTTTTCACTGAAGAAATATAAATCCCACTGATTTTTAATATGTGTGAATAAAAAAGGTTTATTTTTGGTTACACTCTCAGATATGCTTTCTTTAATTCACGGATATTTTCCTGGCAGCAGTGCTACCAGGATTTTTCCGTTAATAGACGAATACACGTTTCTATTTTTCTCCGTTAAAGAATGAAAATGTACGTCAATTGAGGGAAATGGGGATAAAATAAAAGTTGCTGACTTTGGAGTCGAACCAGCTACTTATGTGTTACGAGACCACTACTCTAATTACTCAGCGACAGTAGTGTAGTAGTGAAGCAGTTTGAAGTAAGTATGTTTGCCTCAGGTGGGTATGGCTTGATTAATATCATTAAAAAGCTTTTGAATTTTGAAGTTAATTTCAGCAAGACTTCGTCTTTAATGAGATTGTGGTTGGGGGTTTAATACTTTAGTTTTAGTAAATGATAAAAATATGAATTATAAATATTTTTATGTAGATTTCTAGATGTAAAATATGAGTATTATATTTCTATGTGAGGAGATTTTTTTCTTTCGAGTAAAATTTATTTTTTTTCGATTTAAAATTTTAATTAAAATATCTATTTTAAATGTATTCATTTAAAATATAATTTAAATGCGAACATTTTTTATAACTTTAAAAAGTAAATTGTGAATACTTTTAAATGAATGCGAAAATTAATTGTTATTTATTTTGAAATTCGAAAACGTTTCTTTTCTTTCAGGTTTGCTTAGTATTTTTATTATTTAAAAAAAAATTAAATTAGAATTCTTAATTTATAGAATTTTTCGTTTTTCGTTTTTAAATTGAATTCGGATTTTAGAATAAACAGAGCCAATACGCATGCATGTTAAGAATGAACAGAATTTCTTCGTCTTTTTCAGACTTTCAGGAATGAATCATGGATAAAACATGTTTCTAGGAGTACGGAAATTATATTTTTTAAAATGTGGAATAATTTAGTGTATATAGACGAGTTTATCTGACGGTGTATTTAAAAGGTATTAATTTTATTGAAATAATTTGTTTTCAAATCCGCATACTATTTTTTAAATATGTAATGTTTACGATGAATATTATTAAGCAGCTATAACGTGATTAAAGTGATCGATCAATGACCAAGTTGAAAAAAAACAAACACATTTTCTCATTCGTAGGCACATGTTTGGTGCTAAGGTAAAATATCTTTTGATTTATTATTGAAATATACACTTTAAGATTATCAAATTTACTTCATTTCAAGATTTTTATTTTTGCAAAATACTGCTTAAGTGTTGAATTTAATTTTGAGAGTTGCTTAACAATCATTTCATAAGAAATATTTTAAAACAAAATATTACTTTTATGGATATTATAAAAAACTGATTTAGAAAATTTGTTATAGGAACAAAATAGGAACACTCAAACTGCATTGAAAATATATTTGACTTTAAAATAATCAAACATTGTAGATTTAAATAATTAACAAAAAGGGAAAAAAATAGGAAATGATGGAAAAGGTCTTTTATATAAGAAACATAGCATATTATATCAATTTAAATCTAAATCCATATAACGAGGAAAAACATATCTGTGAGTTTCCAATGAGAGATCGAGAGATTCTAAAAATTTCCAATTTTTCAGGGAGAAAACTGGATTTAAAAATGACTTTTTCCATTACTTCAGAATTTCCAAAATTTAACATTTGTTGCTTTGACAGACGTTTATTTCCAAACTATGTCAAATCTAGATTCTAGAACGTATCGTTAATCACTTGGATAAATTTGATTAGATGAGCGCTAGGTTAACAAATATCAGCCTGCGGATAGTGAGAGGCTGGACAGCATGCTTGCCGATTTGTTTTTGTCCAAAATCGTCGCATGCAATCAAATTTATTGTGTGTATGTCACTACTATTATGCAAGGTAAAACCGGTGAAGGCGCTGGTATCTAATCAATACTTGCTGTTAAACTCAAATGTCTTTTAAAACATCCCATACTTTTCTGACTAGTGACACTTCGATGTTTACGAAATGTTATGCTTACCATAGCCTGTTGATCGAGAGTACTGATATTTGTATTTGCAATTTTTCTTCAGTATATGAGTTTTAGAAAAATTGTGAACGAAGACTGTCATAACATATTGCTCCAGTTTCCAATGCAGACCGCAGCATGTGGTACTACAACAACCAAATAAACGCAAAAAACATAAAATTGTACATACTTGTCTCATTTCGAGGTAAAATAACATAATACAATACGAAAAATGAAATTTCATCGGATATAAATATGTTAGAACTGAAGATCTTGCAAATAAAAACATGCAAATAAAAATAATAAAGCCTTAAAATTGCACATATATGTCTCTTTTAGAGGCTAAGTAACATAAAATATTCGAAAAAAAAGAAAATTATATTAGAAAATAGCATGGGGAACCTGAAAAACTAAAAATAAATAAATAAAATTTGTCTCATTTAGCGGTTAAATAACTTAAAATTATCAGAAAAATAAAAAAATGCATTGGAAATATTATTTTGATAACTCAAGGATCAAAAAACGAAAAGAGTAATATATACCAGGTATGCATTTTTAGACATAAAATTATAAAACAAAAGTAAAACAAAATTACAAATATCATTTCAAAATTATTCCTAAAATAATGCTATTATATATATATATATACACTAAAAATATAATACATTAATCATTATAAAAAATATTATATTAAACCTTATCGGCATCAAAGTACTACAATTACCCTATGCTAAAAACAGTCTATAAACAAAATAAAAATGGTACAATATATAATTCTAAGAAAATAAAAGAACTTGTAATTAGATGTTACAATAGAAGAATTTTGAATTTACAAAGGAATGTGATATGCTGCACTGATACAGAAAACAATAATATTATTGTTTAAAATATAATTAAATAAATGCTTATATATGTGTGTGCGTGTGTATTTGGAATTTCAGTTCTTTTTTTACTTATATTGGAAAAAAAAAATTCAGCAGATAACTGAAGAATGTTTGAGGAGTTTTTTTATTATACATTTACTGCTATTTCCAGAATATGTGAAACAAATTTCAAGCAAAATTTTTTATTAGAACGTAAGTTACACCACTCTGCAGACACCAGCCTCCAAAAAAAGGACGCTCACTTCCTCCACGATTTCGGCTGATTGGCTTATCTGAAGGAAAAGAAACAAACGGCGTTTTAATCTGTAGGCCTAAATGCATCGAACGACCTAGAATCATTTAAAAATATTGAAAATTGGGTTTTTGGCAGACTTCTGAAAAGAAAATTCAAATTTCATGATTTTTTTTTAATTTTTCGTTACGAAAAAAAAAGAAAGAAAAAGAAATATTCGGAATTTTCGGATGATCCTAGTTCACTCCTTGCGTCTACATGTGCTGAGTCTACACTATACATTTCAGAGGAATCGATCAAACCGTTCCCAAGATATGATGGACAAACAACGTTTTGAAAAACAACGTTTTGATAAAAACGCGTTTCAAGTACATTAAAAGATTAAAATCTCAACTTATCAATCTACGATGACTGGTCCATAGAGCATTCTTTCCTCTTTCTCTTGGAGGTCTTCCAATGTGGATTGCTCTGCTCATGCTTCCATTCTGGCATTTTTCGCAACACCACTCGTGCTCCCTTCGGAGCGAACCCATCACACGGAGTTACCCCCTTAATGACGAAAAAGTGTTAAAATAGATTAGGTGAGATTTTCGGTGAAAAAATTGTCTTTTATCTCCATCATAGAAAAAGCTGTTTAAAGCGAAATAAAATATTTTTTGAACTTTAACGAGAAAGAGTGGGAAATAGTTTCGTGATACCTGTTTCCCTTTCGAAATTGTTATCCTCAATAAACAATTAAATTTAAAAAATCAAAAAACCCGACTGCGTAAAAAGCGGACTGATTATTTCTCATCAATGTGAAATTATTTTTTTTTCAATTCCTACTATTAGCTCACACTTTCGCTATATACATCTTGTTCAAATTTTCAATTGCTAATGAAATACTTATTATTCATCCAATCAAGCTCAAATATTTTTTTTAAACTTGTAGTGGATGACACTTGATGTTAATCCAGTTTTTTCAAATATTAATTCATTAATTAAATTAAATTAATTAATTTTCAATAATCGAGAGGGCATTCTTCTTGATCAAGGAATTTTAAGACCGAGAGAGCCCTCTTCTTGATCTAGGCATTTTAAGCGCCACTCAAAAGGAAAGAAGAATGGGAGAAAAAAAAATCTCTTACTGACCTAAGTCGGAATTGACTTAAAATATTTTTTTCATATTACATGTTTAAATTACTTACCTTTTTATTATTATTATTTACTTGTATTGATGACTTTTAAGTTGTGTTTAATTGTTAGTTCCTATCTATAAACACTGTTTTGATGAGGTCTATAGATGTCTATGATGGTTAGAGTTGCAGTAAAGCAAGAGATCCACAATACATACACAACTTCCAGGTTGTATAATATTTTAACGGAGCTTCTGACTGTAAAATAGTCATTGAAAGATCGTCTTCATTTTGAAAGACCTATCCAATGATATGCCAATCAATAGGGTGCGTGAATTTTTTTTGCTCTACAGCCATTTCGTATTTTACAGCCTCCATTTTGAATTTATAAAAACAAAACCTAGCCTATAACCATCAGGCCGTTAATACAAAATGATAGAAACCTCATTCATTAAAATTCATCCAGCCGTTGAGATGTTTCGAGGGTATAAAGAAATCCACATACACAGATACGCGTGAAACACATAACCCTTGTTTTCAGTCGGGTAAAAAAGAAGGGAAACGGTTGTTTCAAGTTCACTGAATGAGGCTATTAGGGATGTTTTTGGGATGTTCTCGGCTGTCCATTATAATTTTCCGCCATCTAATAGAAAAAGGAAATTCGATCCAGATTCTTTGAGAGACAGAAGGGTCCAATTTAGCTTTCGGCAAACTTGCTACTGTGTGACATAGGATTTTATTTTATTTTGCTCACTTGGCTTTTGTATATTTAGTTTCTTTATGGAAAAAAAATAAGCTGTTGCAATTCAGAAAACGTGAAAAAATGACTTGAATAAAATGTTAATGCTCTAACATATAAAAATACAAAATATATATCTTAAATTTTTTTCGAAAACAACCAAAATTAAATTTTCAGTTATGTATTACACCACAGTATTACAGTTAAAAAGTTACAACATCTATCTTAACTTTGTATCGACAAAATTGTTGAAATAAATCCATTTAAAAATGTGAAACAGAACCTATTTATTTTTTTTAATTATATTGTAACATTGAAGAGTGCATGATATGTTCCGATAAAAAACATATGCATTAAAAATTAAACATTTGATCCGGTCAAGTGTTAAAAACGTACAGGCTCGACAGACAGGTGCCCAGCAACCTTTTCTCCGAGGTAGAGACCGCTGGACCGCATTAAAATTGCTTCGAAAATCATGTTTCAGAACCGAATGAGTGATGAACATACAAACAAAACAACCTCTGTAATATACCTGGTTGCAATTCATCTTTAAATATAATGTTTCACATAGAATAAGCTCATAACACAATTTTTACTCTAAGACTGTAATAGCTCATAATTATTTATTTCCCTCACACAAACCCAACAAATTTGCGAGGACACATCGCCATTTCTCAACACAAACACAACTCTTCTAACGTTACAGTCTCGAACTCAATACTACTTTTTCACACATGACGTTCTACAATAGCTCTTGCCATTAGATACGGAACACATAAAATTATAAAAACAAAAGTTCTGTAATATTTCATATATATCAGTCAAAAAAATTCTTAAATTCATAATTTAAACTGTTTATTTTTACTACTGAGCGGATGAATGTTTAATGAAAAATGTGTGCTAAAATAAATTATGTTTGAATTTCGGTGAAAGAAAATGCCTTTCCTTTCCTTCGCAGAAAAAAGCTGTTAAAAACGAAAAAAAAAAATTCTTTGAACTTTAACAGGAAATACTAACAAGGAAGGTCTCCATACTGGGCATACTCAGACTATGTTGAAAAAAAGGCTAGTGAAAGTACTCATGTATGTAATAAAGGATCAGTTAAAATTAGCGGCGGAATTACAGTAGAAAATCTGTGAAAAAATAAAATACTTTCAAATAATTGGCGTGAAAAGACCAAAGCGGCACGCAATTTGGCGAGCAGCACTTTCTTTCGCCAAAAGCAAACGATTTTAATGAATCTGAAAATTGTTTGATAATTGATTTTGAGAATATGTGGTATTTAATGAATTTAAACGTAAACTATGAAAGAATTTATTATTATTATTATTATTAAATTTTGTATTATACTTGTTGCCGATTTGAACGAAATTTTGCCACTGTTTTATTCTCCAATCCACATTTTTGTAAAATTTAAACGGCTTTATCGGTTATAAAAATAACTTTTAACGCCTGATGAATAATGCTGCCGTAATACATTTCCATACCGAAGACGTTGTTTCCATAGCAACAAAGTTGTATCGACAGTGCTCGATGGGACATATTTTTGAGTTTGGAACAATATTAATCAATTTAAATTTTGTTTTAAATCGTAAAATATGATAGTTAAAATTCGTTATAAGTACATATAAATATATATGACAAAACTGTAGTTAAAACAAACTAAAAATGACAAAGCTAAAGTTATTTAAATTAAACTTATTTAAACAAATTCAACATAAAAAGTTTTTTCCTTAAGGAGTACTCGACAAGCGTATTTTTTTTTATTCAATTTCTTCGCCAAACGGTGATAAGTCGCCAAATAAGCGAAATTTTCATTATTTTTTTACGGACGTTCTACCGAGGTTCCGCCAAAAATATTTTTATAAACATATATACCCATGGGAGAAGAACATTCTGTATTTTTTTCAGATTTTTCTGAGTATGCCCGTATGGAGACCTTCCTTGTAAGCAATACACCGTCATTCTGATCTTTGTGATGCCTGTTTCTCCATCAAAATTGTTATCTATAAGAAACAAGGAAAACGGTTGTTTCAGGTATACAGAATGAGCCTATTAGGAATGTTTTTGGGATATTCTCAGCTGTCCATTGTACTTTTCCGCTACCTAATAGGGAAAAAAATCGATCTAGATTCTTTGAGATACAGGAGGGTTTGATTTAGATTTCGGGAAATTTGCTACTATATGACCAGTGATTTTCTTTTCTCTTGCTCATTTGGCTTTTGTATATTGAGTTTCATTCCTTTTTTTATAGTTTCTTTAAGAGATTTACTTTTGCAATTCAGAAAACATTAAAATGGTACTACTGTTATATATAGAATCACAAAAAAATGAATAACTGCGAAAACTAGTATAATTAATTCCTCAGATATGTATTACAGCACATTATTACTTTTAAAAAGTTACAACATCTGTCTTGCTGAAATAAATCACCTTATAAATGAGAAACAGAACCTATTTAATTTTTTTTATACTATTGTGAAGTTAATCAGTGCGTGATATGTTGAAATATAAATATACATACTTAAAATTAAACATATAGATCGGTTAATCCCGTGAGGTGTTGAAAGGCTATAGGGAAATACGAGATGCGGGCCCTTCGGCCGCCTTTTAGGTAGATTTCGTAAGAAATACTATCTATTGCAATCTCCCCTATGTTGAAATTTCTGAAACATTTTTGCAGATCTACGCTGACATGACACCTAGAACTCCCCTTTTTATGGACATGATATCTTCCGTAATTCTGCACAAATCTCTTCCAAACTGATACATAAAATCAAGGGTTAGTCAATCTCGGTTAAGTTCGTTAATGAGCTAAATGTGGTAGAAATAAAGGTTTTTTTGTGAAAACCAAAAAAACTTCATAAATTCTTATTTTTTATATATTTCAAATCAGTTTAAATTTATTATTACTTCTAGGAAAAGAGTAAAATATTTATGCATCACAGATTTTTGATAAAATTTAAAAATATGGTATACAGGCGCAAAAATAGGGTTTTAGAGAGGAAAAAAATTATAACTTCGTCAATTCTTAAGATATCAAATTCACTTAAACTTATTATAAATCTTCTGAATATTACCTACAACTTATATAGTGACAAGTTTTTGATACTCTCTTATTGCAAAAAATAAATAAAAATTTAAAAATAAATGGGGAGGGGGGGGGGGGAGAAAAAATTCATAAATTTGTAATTCACAAGATGTCCAATCCACTTAAATTTATTATACATTTTCCCAACATTATCTATATCTTTCACACTGACAAGTTTTTGACAGGACCAACTCTTACAGCAAAAACAAATTAAACAAGCATAGGGGTTGACGAAAAAATTATCGTGTTAAGGGCGTACTCAAATAAAAACGACTTATTTTCAGTCTCATTTTTAAATTCATTTTTGCTCTCAAACGTAACCAATTGGCAGGTTCTCTTATTCAGAAACCATATAATGTGCTATATTGGTCTATGTTTTGATAAAAGCAGAATGTATTTCAAAAAAATATTGTCAAAGTGGGAATTTTGAACCAAATTTCCCGAAGCGATAGTGCTGGAAACGAAAAAATTATCGTACTGAAAAAAATAATTGTAAATCAAGCTCTAATTGATTGAACAAAAAATAAAAACGCAGGTCGCTTATAAAGCTCAAAAAATCACGTCAGCATGTTTCATCTTTTTACTTTTAAAAATGAGTCTGAAAATGTGTCAGAAAATTTCGAGTTGCTCAGCGTGGAAAAAAATATTTTTTTTCAATACCGCCTTAACCATTATTCTGATAAATCCAGCTCATACAGAAAAATGAAATTAAAAATTCGTCAAAAGCGGCCAGATAAAACTGTTAAACTATTTTTATCTCTAAACTTGATTTAGATTTTGATGGTGAAATTAGTACTTAACTTCAAAATCTGCCGCCTACTGTAGGCCGAGTCGGCATGGATTTTTTCTCGAAGTAGCGACCGTCCGCCCCGCCAACGCAACCTGACCACCGTCTATTTAACAGCTAAATAACTTAAAATAATGGGGCAAATAAAAACTTCTTCGGAAAATCCAATGTGAGATGTGAAGGCGTAATGCACATAGTAACAAACAAAGAAAAAAATTCGTAATACATCTGGATTATATCATGTATGCATCTTTAAATATAAAATTATAAAACAAAAGTTTTGTACTATTTCAAATATATCAGTCAAAAATATTCTTAAATCCATGCTTTGAAAAAAACTTTCGCAATCTAAATTCTTTCGTTTTACTTATATTGCAAAAACTATTGAGCAGATAACTGATGAATGTTTGTTAAAGAAAAAGAAATTAAACTAATTTAAGTGTGATTTGCAGTGGCAGAAATTGCCTTTACTCCCCTTCCCGGAAAAAGCTGTTAAAAAAAATTCTTTCTTTGAACTAATAAGAAATACCGGGAAATAAATCGTCATTCTGTTTTTCGTGATGCTTTCTTCTCCAACAAAATTGTTATCTATAAGGCAGAAGGAAAACGGTTGTTTCAAGTTCACAAAATTAGGCTATTAGGGATGTTTTTGGGATGTTCTCAGCTGTCCATTATACTTTTCAGCTACCTAATGGAAAATGGAAATTCGATCTAGATTCTTTGAGATACAGGAGCTTCGATTTAGCTTTCGGCAAATTTGATACTGTATGACACAAGATTTTGTTTTTTCTTGCCAATTTGGCTATTATATATCGAGTTTCTTTCTTTTTTTCTTTTTTGAACAGTTTTGTTGTTACAATTCAAAGAACATTAAAATGGTACTGCTCCTGTATATAAAATTATAAAAAACATAAATTTCAAAAATTACGAATAGAGTTATGATAATTTTCTTCAGTTATTGCAGCCCATTATTACTTTTAAAAAGTTACAACATATATTTTGTTGAAATAACTCCTTTTAAAAATGGGAAACAGAACCTGTTCGAAAACTGAATGAGCAGTGAAAAAAAAAACCGTAATAAACCCTGTTGGTTTATTGAATGTATGCAATTTTAAATATAAAATAAGGCAAAAGTTTTGTAATATTTCAAATATATTAGTCGAAATTATTCTTAAAATGATGCTATGAATTTCTTTTTCAACTCTTTCTTTTTATTTTTATTGCAAAAGCTATCCGGCAAATAACTGATTAACTAGGAAAAAAGGTTAAAATATATTAGGTGTGATTTTCGGGAAAATAAATTGTCTTTCCTCTCCATCACAAAAAAGATGTTAAAAACGAAGAAAAAAATATTTTCTTGAACTTAAAAAAAATACGGGAAAAAAATTGGTAATTGCCTGTTTCTCCATCGAAATTATTATCCTCAAGAAAGAAGGAAAACGGTTGTTTCAAGTTCACTGAATGAGTCTAAAAGGGATGTTTTGGGGACGTTCTAGGCTGTCCATTGTACTTTTCCGCTACCTAATAGAAAAGGGGAATTTGATCTAGATTCTTTGAGATACAAGAGGGTTTGATTTAGCTTTTGGGAAATTTGCTACTGTATGACATAAGATTTTCTTTTTTTTGCTCATTTGGCTTTTGTATATCGTGTTTCTTCATTTTACTTTTATTTTATTATTTTTTTTTTCTTTTGTCTTTTCTTTAAGAGTTTTGTTGTTACAATTCAGAAGACATTATAATGGATATAATCTTATATATAAAAATACAAAATATATAAAATTTAAAAATTACGAAAACAATCATGATTAAATTTTCAGTTATGTATTACAGATCAGTATTACTTTTGAAATGTTAAATCCATTTTATTGAAATAAATCAATTTAAAAATGAGAAACATGACTATTTGACTTTTTTCACCTATTGTAACATTAATAAGTGCATGATATGATTAGTCCAGGGGAAATGTACATTTACCTTGCAAAAGGTCGGGTAAAATATTTTTTTTTCTGAATTGTTTATAATGATGCCAACATGGAAAAACCAAGTTTTCTAACAAAATTTCTTAAGGCTAAATTTTCTGTGGCCGAAAAACAACAAAATTTTGGGACATTTTTTGAGTTTTTGAAAATATCTCGAGACTCGTTGCCGTAGCATATTATTTGTCAATTACAATATTAAAGAAGATCAAATTCTCTACAACTTTCATATTTACAACTTTTTTATACACTCAATAGAAAGCGCAGTACGCTATTTCAAAAATGGGACAATTTTTTCAATTTTCTTAAAAACCGTGAAAAGTGTAGTTTTGCCGTGATTATTCAAATGTTCCCCGCAGATTAAATTGTGTACGTCGACTTCTAAAAATTGGTAGCAGTAAATTATCTATTATTTGCACACTCACGTCTTTATTTTCATCTCAACAGACAATTTATATGCCATAAATTTATATAATTTTAAAAGTAAGGCAGAGTGTAGATGAATGAGACAATTTTCATATTTAAACATTAACTTTAAGTGTATACGATGTTAACTTCAAAGCATTATTTAAAAGTATTTTTCAATCTATAGTAACTTATTAGTACGATAGTTTCAATTAAAAAAGATTTCCTGCTTAATTTTAGTAAATTTTATAATTTTTATAATGCATACATATTTTTCCAGTTATCAATGGAATAGGTGGGTCATTTTCAAAATCTGTCCATGTTTTGGAATAACAAAATAAAATTTTTAGAAATAATCAGAAAGTTTCAATTGTTTGTAAATAATTACTTTACTTCATAAACATTAATATACAAGCATCAGCAGAGACCAAATTACTAATTTAACATTTTAAAACTAATTTTTAAATTTTAATGTACTTGGTATAATAACATAAGTGAGCACGGTAATGACAAATTAAGCAAAATGTTTTTATTTATCTCCAGGCATAAATGGCATCCATTATATCGTCTGGCCCACACAATGATTTTCTATTTCTCATATAATGAAAGCAGATTTAGAAATAAAAGTTCTTTTAATTATCAATTAGAATTGTGTACGGTAATGACTTACAAAAGAATACTCACCAAAACATTCAAAGTCTTTGCTTGTATTATTGAAACTATAAAACTATTTACTCTATTCACCTAAACCTGATAACAAGTTGACTTTTAAGGAGTACTTTTGCCTTGATAAAAAGGCATGTGCTGTCCTCGAAAAAAATCCGGAGGAACTTTTTGTCAGAAGCATGGCAATTACACTCTTTCTTGGGACACGGTTTAAAAAAATATTAAGAATTATAGATAAGTTTAATTAATGAAAATAAATATTTTTTTTAAATAGTACCATCTTAATAAATAAAAATGTATCCATCTTAATCAATAAAATAGCTACAATAAAAAGGACACCAGATTATTTTACTAACTAATGTTATGCATTTATATCTTGTAAAATTTATAAATTCTGTTAATAAAATATTTGAGATCAGTAGTTTTATAAAAAATATTAGTTTTAAAATCTACTTATATCAATAAATTTATCAAGAGATTATATCCTTTTAGCATGCAAAAATATGTAAAACTTTAAGATTATCTATTAGTTGCTTTAGAGCTCAAACAGAATACTTTAAATTTCAGAACGGGTTCCAAACAGTTTTCCAAAAACGAAAGTTTCCGAATATATTTTTTTAAAAAAAAGCAACCAAACCCGAAAAAGTATAAAAGCACAACATTAGATATTGATCTCATGTATCCCATGAAAAAAAAAATTATTTAAAAGTAACAAAATGCGAGCGAGATAATTGTCAAGAACGCTCCCATAGATTTAATGTTACCTTGCGAATGTCTTTGTGTGACTAATTAAGTCGTATAATTCATATAACTGTGACTTTAAACGCCTCAATACGACAACTACAGTAAAATCTTTGAAAATGAAATTTGTATGTATGGAATTCGGTCTTTAAAGAAAAGTATATATTTTTGCAAGAGAAAGATTATGAACAATTATACCTGCTAAGACGTAAACCTGTTTAAAGCGGAATATATTTCGATTCCTTTCGGTACGGTTTTCAAGGTTTTAATGAATCAATAATTTGGCAAAGCTGATTACGTAGCATTACGTATTTAATGCTTACACACTTAAAATTTTCTAAATCCGGCTATTAGATATTTATTAAAATTCCCATGGTAAATTTTCTTTTTAAAAGAGATGGGAGGGGTGGAGAGGGCGCCAAAATCCATGTTTGGCAACGGTGTAAAAAAGGCTAGTTTTAGCCCTGAATCACGTAATTTACTGCTACTAGTATATAGAAGTTGACATACACGATTAAATCCAAGGGAAACATTTGAATAATAGGAGCAGAACTGCGTTTTTCACGGCTTTTAAGAAAATTGAAAAAATTGTCCTATTTTTGAAATGGCGTACTGCGCTTGCTATTGAGTGTATAAAAAAGTTGTAAATATGAAAGTTGAAGAGAATTTTATCGTCTTTAATATTGTAACTGACAAATAACATGCTACGGCAACGGGTCTCGAGATATTTAAAAAAAGCCAAAAAAGGTCCCAAAATTTTCTTGTTTTTTGGCCACAGAAAATTTAGCCTTAAGAAATTTTGTTAGAAAACTTGGTTGTTCCATGTTGGCATCATTATAAACAATTCAGAAAAAAAAAATCTTTTACCCGACCTTTTGCAAGGTAACCCCCTTTTTTGGTACATTACCCCTGGACTATTAAATAAAAGTAAATATACATAATTAAATTTATTGATTTTAAACGAACTATAATCCCGTATTACACAGTTTTATGTACACAGTACATTCAAAAATTTCTATGACTCAAACAAACATAGAAGGCACTATCTCTGCAAAACCGACGGTATGACCAATCAACGACCTCCAACCTTGCGTGTAAAGTGGCTAAAATAATTTCTCTGCACTTCCAACTTGGTAGCGTTCATTTCCGTAAATGGTATGTGAGCATCATTTTAATCGAAAAAAAATGGAATATTGAACATTAAACTTTGTCTTGGAAATTCGGCCACAGAAACGTACGAATTGATTGAATGTGCATATGATGACGATGTTATGAGTCATTTGAGAGTATTTGAGTGTCTTTCGAGGTTTCAAGCTGAGAAAGTGTAGGCCGAAGACGATGAGTGATCAGGTCACCCATGTTGTAGTCGAAATGAAGCAAATGTTCAGAATGTGCAAGCGTCGTGAGATCAGTCCGTACACTGTGACTGGTCCAATCTACAAATATGTCTTGCATCGGCTTTTGAAACGAATGCGGGGTATGAGAACCGGTTTGCTGGACAATAGAAATTGGTTCCTCTTGCACTACAATGCACCGGCTCAGAAGTCAATACTTGTACAGAAATTTCTGACGAGTAAGCGGGTTGTGTGCATCAACCACCTAGCAACTCAGCCGATCCCCCCCCCCCCCTCCCTGGCTACTTTTTATTTTACAAATTGAATTTGAAGTTATAGGTGTCGATAGATAACATTGAAGTGGCTGTGACATCAGAAGTCAATAGTGTTGAAGTGGAGGCATTTACAGATCTATACAGTCGTTCAAGCGTTGAATTGAATTTGGAGGAGACTACGTAAAAGCTTAATAACAAAGGTAGAAATGATATTTTTGAATGCAATGTGTATTTTAGATTTCAAAAGAAATTATGCAATTAATGTGAATTTACAGTATAGAAATATTTTGTCTGAATAGGTTGAAGAACAAAAGCTGTACGCTTAAAACTGAAGCGAAATAAATTATATAATGGATATATCAAGTCCGTGTGAAACTGTATTATGACCGCTTTGATTTAAGTGTGATATAAAGTTCAATAACGTGAATTTAACAAAAAAAATATCTATAATTTTTGTTCTTTTTTTTTAACTACTACAATGGGAAAGGAAAATAGCCATCTTTATTTCTAAATTATTTTGTTACCGTGCAATTACAATTTTATTAATATTAACTTATTAAATGGTAAAATAGTATTAACTAGGACTTCCCTCAGAGGGATTAGTCTGAGCGATATTGCTGAGAACATAGATTTAATAATAAAATGTGGAAGAAAAGAAAATGAGATGTTATCTTTAATTGTCCATATACTGCGATAAATTGAAATAATGAAAATAAATTAATCGTAGAATGACAAAATCTTATCTATAAATTCGTATACACTGTTTAAAAAAAAAATGGGAAATCAAACCATGCAAGATAGTCATGCATGGATATAAAATTGAAAGTACGCAATATATTAAAAGTAAAATAGAAAATGAATCACTAAATTATCTTATATCGGAATTTTAACTGTATAAAATGATGTCAAGAGCATAATCAGATGCTCCGCACCAATTTGAGTAACTTTAAATGAGAAATATATAATGTTTAAAAAGAATGGACTATACTTTATATGGTGTGTGCTCCCTCGGAATAGTGAATATTGTACAATATCTGATTTCCACGGATGCAATGAGGTTGTCGATAACAGTTAAGAAATTCTCTCCTCAAAATCTGATATAGTATCAAAGTACCGAATACATCAACAGTGGCATGCAATGCTTCGTTAGAGTGTGTTTTAGATATGCTCGATCGGATTTAAATGATAAGTGTGGCCACTACATACGCTGTATTGTTTTGTTTTCAAACATATTCTGCACAAGTTGAGCTGTATTTAGCATGTATTAAATAAAAGAAATTGGCAATGATTGCAACATAAAGTATGACATAAGATCTGAATATATCGTCTGAATAACTTTTGAGCTGTCAAAGTGTCATGTGAAGTAATTTACAAATCCATACATTTTTATTCAGCAAATCATGCAAGCTAACATACGCCAATATGAACCCGATTATGAAATTTCACCAGAATAAGTTAATATATAAAAAATCTACTAATGACAATTGAGAATATGACCTTATGATAAAATGTCTAGAAAAATGAACCAGATAAAAAATTCATATCACATTTAAAACGGCACTTCCCTCTGTTAGTGACATTGGCGAGAGAGAGAAAAGCTTAGACAAGGAACACTTCAACAAGTACTTTCGGGCAACCTACTCACTGTTTCATACAGGTCTTTATTCAATATTTACACAATTTATTTAATGCTAGGTGGGTATCTATCAGTTTTGTTGCATTTAAATTGCATGATTTCCGGAGGAGATGCAGCATTATGAAATATTTAAAGTTGCTATACACCTAATAATTCCAACTTAATGGTAATTGAGATCGCTTTCCGTTAATTTCATCTTTTTAAATTTGAATGTTTTTAGAAACCATTCATAGAGACAATTGTATATTTTAGAACTAACCCGAAGCAAAGTTTCAAGATTTTGGGCTCAGCAGTTACACAGAAATAGAAAATTTTCGAAAGTTTTTTGTTTCTGCACTGTTTTATATAGCGACATTTTTAGAAATTGTTCTATTGCGAGAATTTACGTCATGATAAATACAGCCATGTCAATTTTCATGTTTATATTCCTAACAATGCCATGTACTTCGTTACTCAGATCATATTTAGATCTTTTTCCGCTTTGTTTAGTCTTTCGATTTTTTAGAATTCGTTCTAAAACGAGCATTTACATCTTATAAATTACTACCATGCCAAAGCTCTAGTTTCTAACCCCAACAGTATCCCAAAAATTTCAGTATTCCAAATAAATAATAGTTTAGAACCTTTCTAGAAATTTTTACGTTTATCCGTCAAATTGAACCTTTTAGAGAGCATTCATTACAAGTATTTACATCTTAAAAATAACTACCTTACCAAATTTAAAGTTTCTAACCCAATCAATATCGCAGAAATCGCAATTTTAGAACTTTTTTGCTCCTGCAGCGATGTAGGTTCTCGCACTGACATACAATACAGTGTTTTTTCGGAGCAGAGATGACCACCAACATTTTTTTAAGTTGGCTATGTAGTTTCAGAGATAACACCTCATAAACGCACAAGCATTAATAATATTATACACTTTATAATATTATAACGCTTTATAATATTAGCATTAGCTTAAGCATGGCCTTTCTTCGTTAATATTAAAAAAACTGTTGCATACAAAAATATGAAAATCGGTAGTATTATAGAGAAATGTTTGATCAACACGCTGATGCATACAGTTTTCAAATCAAAGAATTATTTAAAGCGATATTTAATGCTAAAGTTGGACAAAATCGTTCCATTAAAAAAAGTTTTATAGGAGTCAAAACTATACATGGGAATTTAATCATATTTAGATCATTTTATTCAATAGTAGATCCCGGTGTGAATTAATTTTTTTAATTTGACTCATTTTTTTAGGTTTTATTTCTATTTTAAATTCAAATATTCAGCATTTTGACAAATAATTTTTACATATTTTAGAAAATGGCATTAAATTAAACTGTTGCCAACTGTATAAACAGCGTAAACAATAATGTTTGCTTCAAATAAAAAATTATTTACACATTACTATTATAAACAGAAAAAAACCTTTAAATTTGTATTGAATAATTAGGTATAAAAAGCAGGCACTAATTGGAAATTACGCCATAAAAACTATATTTAAATGTGAACTTTAAAAGAAAAAGGATATTGTAAAATAAATTCATTGACATGCGTTAGAAGTCTTAAATAGAAGAAATTACATCACATTACACATATTATGCAAAAATGAACAAAAAATAATGTTGCAAAACAGTTTAAATTTAAAAACTGTGCGAGACAATATATTAGAGGTTAAATATTAGACTTTTTCAAAATTTTATTTGTCGTTTGATGTGAGGTGTTCATCTATAAGTATGCAAAATTTCATGTCTCCAACTTAATTAGGGGCTGAGTTAGAAAAATTGTTTAAGATACACAAGTTAGAGCCAAGAGGGTTAGATTTTAGACCTTTTTCAAAATTTTATTATATGTCGTTTGATGTGAGGTGTTCAGCTATAAGTATGCAGAATACCATGTCTCCAACTTAATTAGGGGCTGGGTTAGAAAAATTGTTTAAGATACACAAGTCAGAGCCCAGAGGGTTAAATATTAGACTTTTTCAAAATCTTATTATTTGTCGTTTGATGAGAGGTGTTCAGCTATAAGTATGCAAAATTTCATGTGTCCAACTTAATTAGGGGCTGAGTTAGAAAAAATACTTAAAATACAGAAGTTAGAGACTGGAGGGTTAAATATGACTTTTTCCAAAATTTATGATTTATCGTGTTATCGCAAGTGTTCAGCTATAAGTATGCAAACTTTCAAGTCTCCAACTTAATTAGGGGATGAGTTAGAAAAATTGTTTAAAATCCACAAGTTAGAGCCCAGAGGGTTAAATATTAGACCTTTTTCAAAATTTTATTATTTGTCGTTTGATGTGTGGTGTTCAGCTATAAGTATGCAAATTTTCAAGTCTCCGACATATATAGTTTCTGAGAACGGGCTCTGTGACCGACAGACAGACAAAGGAGTGAGGCAGGTAGGGTTTCGTAAGATGAACGAAACTCTACAAACATACTGCGGATGACTGTAACAACATCCTAAAATTGCATTACCATCAGCGATCTACCAATCCCGAATTTAGTTTATATTCGTTGCATATATTCTTATTCTTTTGTGCGATCCTGTAAAATAACTATCAATAATATATACAGTAAAACCTCTGAATAACGGACACCTGAAGAATGCAGAATTTGTCCTCTATTTGGAGGTGTCCGCTACTGAGAGTAAAACATGTACAGTTATTCAACTGTTGGTAATCGAAAAATGTCCGCTAAATAGAGGTATCCGCTAATCGGGTGTGTCCGTTATGGAGGTTTTACCAGTAAAACTTCTGAATAGCGAACACCTCGGGAGGGCAGAATTTGTCCTCTATTTGGAGGTGTCCGATACTGAGAGTAAAAAATGTACAGTTACTTAAGGGTTGGTAATCGAAAAAATGCCCGCTAAATAGAGGTGTCCACTAATCGGGTGTGTCCGTTATGGAGGTTTTACTGCATAATAATATCATCCTTTACAAGAAAATTGCATGCTGTATGATAGACATCCAGACAGACATCCAGAGAAAGATAACCTCCCGGATCAATAAACACTCATGTCTTTTGTTTTAATCATCCACAATCGTTTCTAAATTTCGTTATACGAGTATTAAAAAAATCTGTTAATTTCCAGTCGATAGACTGACAACTATCTTTTAGCCTGAGTTTTTAGCCGGATTTATCCTGTTGTATGTCATACAACAGGCTAAAAACGGTCACCGTGGTACGGAGTACTGTATTATTATTTGTTTGCCCACCAAAACTGGTTGCCACGGTTGTTGCAAGGTTTGTGATCACGTGGTTGAAACTGATCTATTCAATATTACTGCGTGCGTATTTTTTTTTTTATTTGCTCCATGTGTTCAAACCAGTTGTCTACGAAAACATCGACCGGTGAAAGTGACGCACACCAAATTTCTGTGACGTATGCAGATAAATTGTTCTTTATCAGTTTTTTTAATATAATTTGTAAACGGTTTGGAACTTATTTTTCATAGTAGGTGCATTCAGTAGGTGGCCCTCATAGGTACCTTCTGGTGCAATCAGAAACGAAATCCGACAAATATTTTTTCAGTTATGCTTGACGAAAGGATTTTTTTAGGCTTTCTTTTAAGTAGGACATGGCGTTAATATCCATCGTAGCTGTAATGTGTCCGGACAGTAATATTTCACTAAGTATTAGCCTTCGCTTCGCTCAGACAATAAAATTTCACTGTTTATTTTTTATTTATATTTCCAACTGTTAAGTTTTAAAATATTTCACTTTTAAGAGTTTTGAAGTATTTTATGTTTTGGTGAAAGTTGTTTGATGATAATTATTACCATTGTTTTTCTAACTTGTAATCTGTTATAATAATAAAGATTATTTGGCGTTTAATCACCTACAACCGGCTAACGGTAAATTGCATTAAAATGAATTTAATCTAATATATAAAAATGAAAATTTGTCCGTCTGTAATGCTATACAAATCCACAGTTTGGAAGCCAGAATTGTGAAATGCTACGTACAATGTGCATGTGTATTAAAACACGGCCGAGGCAACTAAAGTAATCCGGAATCGAAATAACTTACAGTTCATTTTTAATTAATAAAAAACCACAAACTTAACAGCAATTTCCAATCAGATTGAAACATTTTTCGTTATAGCTGTTGCCAACACTTAAAAATCCGCAATAAAATTCTTACCACAACAATTACTTTTGTATTGCAATATTTCCACATGAAAAAAAAAAATAAATGGTTTGACGAATTTAAAAAAAGTGAAAATGACATTATAACTGTTCTACAGCAAAATTTCCACGTGCAAAAGGAACATAAAATAAATAGTTTGACGAATTAAAAACAAAAGTCAATGTTACGTCATAATTTTTCTGTTTTATGAATTATGTGTGAAAAATTATAGTTATTTAATAAATTTAACGAATAAAACAGATGGAATATTACGTCATATTGGAAATATAAAGGACGTGGTGAATATATAACGTCTTACAAGTGTGAAAAAATTTATTGAAGCATGATAAAAACTCAATTATGGAAATTTTGGCGTATTTTAACATTAATGCTCCAATGATGAATGGAAATAAGTTCATTTATAGATGTATTATTTTGCGTCTGTTAAATAAATTTATACATTTTTAGGGTTTCGTTCATCTGACGAACCCTATTCGTCTCGCTCCTCTGTCTGTCTGTCCGTCTGTCCATCGGTCACAGAGCCCGTTCTCCGAAACTATACATGTTGGAGACTTGAAATTTTGAATACTTATAGCTGAACTCCACACATCATACGACAAATAATAAAATTTTGAAAAAGTCGTACATTTAATTCTTTGGGCTCCTACATGCGTATTTTAAACAATTCTTTCTAAGTGAGCCCGTAATTAGGTTGGAGGCGTGAAATTTTACATACTTATAGCTGAACACCTCACATAAAACGACAAACCATAAAATTTTGAAAAAGTTGTACATTTAACTCTTTGGGCTCCCACATGTGTATTTTAAACAATTCTTTCTAAGTGAGCCCCTAATTAGGTTGGAAGAGTGAAATTTTACATACATATAGCTGAACACCTCACCTCAAACGAAAAACCATAAAATTTTTAAAAAGTTATACATTTAACCCTTTGAGCTCCCACATGTGTATTTTAAACAATTCTTTCTAAGTGAGTCCCTAATTAGGTTGGAAGCGTGAAATTTTACATACTTATAGCTGAACACCTCACATCAAATGACAAACCATATAATTTTGAAAAAGCCGTACATTTAATCCTTTGGGCTACCACATGTGTATTTTAAACAATTCTTTCAAAGTGAGCCCTAATTAGGTTGAAGTCGTGAAATTTTCCATACTTATAGCTGAATACCTCACCATCAAACGACAAACCATAAAATTTTGAAAAAGTCGTACATTTAGCCCTTTGGGCTCCCACATGTGTATTTTAAAGAATTCTTTCTAAATGAGCCCCTATTCAGGTTGGAGGCGTGAAATTTTGCATACTTATAGCGGAACACCTCACATCAAATGACAAACCATAAAATTTTGAAAAAGTCGTACATTTAACTCTTTGGGCTCCCACATGTGTATTTTAACAATTCTTTCTAAGTGGGCCCCTAATTAGGTTGGAAGCGTGAAATTTTACATACTTATAGCTGAACACCTCACATCAAATGACAAACCATATAATTTTGAAAAAGCCGTACCCTTTGGGCTCCCACATGTGTATTTTAAACAATTCTTTCAAAGTGAGCGCTAATTAGGTTGAAGGCGTGAAATTTTCCATACTTATGGCTGAATACCTCACATCAAATGACAAACCATAAAATTTTGAAAAAGTCGTACATTTAGCCCTTTGAGCTCCCGCATGTGTATTTTAAACAATTCTTTCTAAGTGAGTCCCTAATTAGGTTGGAAGCGTGAAATTTTACATACTTATAGTTGAACACCTCACATCAAATGACAAACCATATAATTTTGAAAAAGCCGTACATTTAATCCTCTGGGCTCCCACGTGTGTATTTTAAACAATTCTTTCTAAATGAGCCCCTATTCAGGTTGGAGGCGTGAAATTTTGCATACTTATAGCTGAACACCTCACATCAAATGACAAACCATAAAATTTTGAAAAGTCGTACATTTAACCCTTTGGGCTCCCACATGTTTATTTTAAACAATTCTTTCTAAGTGAGCCCCTAATTAAGTTGGAGACATGAAATTTTGAATACTTATAGCTGAACACCACACATCATACGACAAATCGTAAATTTTTGAAAAAATCGTACATTTAACCCTTTGGGCTGCCACATGCGTATTTTAAGCAATTCCTTCTAACTGACCCCTTATTAAATTGCAAATTTGAAATTTTGCATACCTATAGCTGAACCCCTGAGGCCAGGCAACAAATCATAAAATTTTCAAAAAGTCTTATATTATTTACTCTTCCGGATTCTAACTTCCGTATTTTAAGCAATTTTTCTAACCTCCGCCCTTTTCACCCAGGGAACACTTTTTCAACTTTTGCCGACACCCCTTTGACCATTCTTTCATGTTATGCACCATAGCCTTACATATTATAGTTCCACTTTTTATCGCCAGGTGCGCCTTCTTATCTCGGGTGCTATCGGCCCAATCCCCTCGACTAATATATCTACGGATAGCATATAAAACGGAGTTTTGTTCGGATAGAGGTTTGTTTAGAATAGAGTGTGCCCCTGGTTGCGAAATGTGAAACTATCAGATTTTTCAAAAGGATAAAGTGAAGAAGGATAAACGAAACCCTCTGTGAGATCTGTGATCACACTTACCCACTGGTTATATTGGGTTTTCATTTGATTCATGTGTACAACACTTCGAGTGTTTTTTTTTTTTGTTTTTTTTTTTTGTTGTTATTTTTTTTTATGTTGCATGTTAAATTTTGAAATTGATTTTTCAAAAGAAACATTCTTAAAATTCCGGGCAACGCCGGGTAATTTAGCTAGCATTTTATAAATAACTTGTAACATATATTAAAATCCAGCATTGTCATCAGAAACATATTTGTGAACATAATTTTTGTAATTATAATAAGCGCAATCTAAACGAAAATTTAGAAATTGTAAATGATTGAAGTATGTTTCAGCATTTGCATTTCATGACGATGAACAGTTGTTTAGAATTTGTATTAGAAGATACTATGTTTTAAAATTAATTTTATGATGTTTTTCTTTATTTTATAGGAAACTGCTATTAAACAAAAATCAATATTCTGTCAGATGCAAGATGGTAATGGAAACATATGTCGTTTCGTTAATTTAAATTATTTCATCAGTTAGAAAATCTAAAAGCATTCCGAACAATCAAAAACATTCTCTTTCTATTATTTAAAAAAAATTATTTTTATAAAAGTGACTGTGCACGGTTTTTATTTTCATCGCAAAGATGTGAAATTTTGTGGAAATAAACTTTACACCATAAGTATATAGAACACCTTAATTTTTTTTTTCAAATCTTATAATTTTAACATTTACATTTAAATCTTTAGATTGAGTAATTTTAAGAAAATTTTAAATTTTAAAACGAAATTTAAAAATTCTTCATACGTCTTAATTTTTGAGATAGTTCCTCGATTTTTCATTTGAATCACTTAAAACTCTATTAGAAACAAATGTGTGTATCGATTTTTTCATCCCTTGAATAGTTAATTTTTTGCAGATTTTGTCTGAATTGCATATTGATTTTTATCAAAATTTTGCCTTTTAATGAGCTAAAAATCAAATCTAATTTACTTAATGAAGTCGAATTTTAAAATGCATACACAGTTTTTTGTAAGGAATATCAAGATTCTTCCTTGTCAATTTCATGAGTTTTGATCAAAATTTAAGACGAATGGAGCATTTTGAAAATTCTAAAAAATTTGACAAATCAGTTTTGAGCAAACATATTTAAAGTACATTAAATGGCCGAAAAATTGTTTTTGAATAAAATTCAAACGCTTGTAATTTTTGCGAAAAATAATCACATCTGCATGAGGTTTTTCACAAATGGCTCAGAACAATTTGAACAATAATATGTAGAAAAATAAATTTTCACTTTTGAAGTGATTCTTTCATCAAATTATTATCCACGGTCTTCTTAAGATATTAAGACACTACATAAACGAAAGTCAAAATTATATAGAAGCATTCGCATACAAAACTTGCAAAGTTTCTCACTTACTTTACAACGTAATTAATTTTTCACTTCTAAAAACGATGGATATCAATTTGACTTTTAATGATTTAGAAGTCATGACAATATAGTTAATTTAATATTTACTTCATATTCAAAAATTAATTTCAATGAACCTACCTTTTACTTTTCTTTTTTGTGACACAGTGCCGACAATTTAGCAGATTTTTGTATCCACAATATCTACCGGACGTATAAAAACTTTCTATATCAATTTGACTTTTAATGGCTTATAATTCCAGACTATTTAGTCAATTTAATATTTACTTCATTATCAAAAATTAATTTCCATGAACTTACCTTTGATTTTTCGTAAGATATGTAATTCAATTTCTACAGCTTTCCTGTGAGGCAGTGCTCACAATTTAGCGGATTTTTGTATCCACAATATCTACTTGAATAATAAAAAAGTAATTTTCACTTCACTTAAAAAACGAATGGTTATCAAGTAAATTAGAAATTATTATCCTGATAGATATTTTAACTTAGTAAAATCCGCTAAACTGATATCACTAATGTGGATATTTCTGATTCTGTTT
This sequence comes from Maratus speciosus, assembly GCA_963932465.1. Classification (NCBI taxonomy): domain Eukaryota; kingdom Metazoa; phylum Arthropoda; class Arachnida; order Araneae; family Salticidae; genus Maratus; species Maratus speciosus. The sequence goes on from OZ010788.1 coordinate 62,958,794, forward strand.
GTCTATTTTGATGAAGGTGACGAATCAATAGGATTAAGCATTCAAGTCAAAAAAATTCGTGTATCAATAAATAAATATATAAATGTATAAATTTAGCACTTACGTACATTATAGCAGTGGAAATCGAAACGGAAATATAATTTAAATATGCTGCAATGCAAAAATTCATTAACATTTATTATTATTCTCCTATAAGATTTTTGTGTATAAATTTTACTCCCTTTGGGCATTTAATTTTCGTATGAATTTTTCTAATATACTATAATAAAATATTGCACGTCTTTCAAACTCTTTTATTAAAAATAGGAAAAAAAATGGAAACACAAAAAAATACGAATTTTAAAAAATGTAAATTACACATTTAAAACTTAATAAACCAATAACATATTTAATAATTCCACATGTTAATAACAGTGTGAAGAAAATATTTGATTATAAAAAAAATATTAGACAGAAAAGTATACTTTTGAAAAAAAGGCATTTTATTTATTTAGCATTATAATATTATAAGTATCATATTTTGCTAAAAAGTTTTGGTAATTTTCCGTGATAATTCTGGTAATTAGATCCTATTAAAAATTGTACTTTATTACAAGAATATTATCCTTACAATCAGGTAAAAACGACCACAAATTTGTTTTATTATTAATAGAGTAATCGTATATCGATTCCCTAACGCAGTACCAATATATTTCAATAGCGGTCAATAATTCAATTTCAAATTTACTTGTACCAATTTTGTTTTGTATAAATACAATATTAAAGAATTTACTAGCAGATTGCGGGCATATTGTGTACTGCACTAGTAAATTCTGAAATTTTTGAGCTTTTACAAAAAAGCATCTGTTTCTAATTAGTGTCAGCAGTAAAACAGTAGTAAACAGTCGGTGCAAAAGAAATAAAGAAGAAAGAAAAAACTATTTTTACACTATTTTCTCTCTAGATCAACAGAAAAACAGAAATATTTGATTGGTATTATGTGTACTTTAAACTCATGTTACCAAAATAATAAAAATAATAAAACATGATAATAATAATAATAATAATAATAATTATATTTAGAAGACAGTCTCCAAATAGAAACCGTAACAAATTTTAAAAAGTTCAATGCCAACACTGGTTTTTACATTAAATTTGTAGTCTTCGATGTATTTAAATAAATTATGAAATCAATATTGAAAAGAAATACGTATGGTAACGTTACATTTATTTTTTTGCAAATATCAAATAATAATTTAACTTTAGGAGTTCTAAATTTCAAAACTGCATATTTCCTTATTTCCTTCATTGAATGACTTTTCGTTTGACATTCTAATGAAACATTTACCAAAGAATCCAAATATTATATTAAAATTAGGCATTCGTATTAAAAGTTTCAAATTTTTTTACCATTTCTAAATAATAACGCTTATGTAATATTATTTACTTTCACTTGTTCCTCTGATTAACTTTTTCACAAACACAAATTGAAGCATAAAGCACTTTCACAGTTTAAAGTACACAAATGAAAGTTTTAATGTCATACAAATAAGCAAAACATAAGAGCTATTAACAAGTCTTTTTTCATAAAACATTTCGAATTATAATCTCGATAATGCATTAACAGCATGGTTTATGCACTTCCCCATTCATCTTTTTAATTAAAATACTGAAAAATTAATTTTTCTCTTAAAAACTTTTTCTCTCTAAAACTTTCGGAAAAAGTATGAATTTTAAACACCGTAAACTATATATCATTTAAGTACTAAAAAAGTCCTCAGCATCAAAAGCGTTTGAAAATTAATAGATTTGCTAGGAAAAGTGCAATGATGTTCCAAAGTTCATTAAACTAAGTATGGCACTGTAGCTTAATGGCAGGTGCATTTAATGGAACAAAGAAGCGTTTGCAAAAAAATTAAATTAGCCTTTAGACTTGTTGCGCTAAAATTAAAAGAAATTTTTACCATGAATTAAGTTTTATAGACTTCAGTTTAAAATATCTAAGAAGCCAAATGAATAATATCTTTTCAGAAAGTCAGAGAGTTACACATCTGACGGGGAAGAATTTATTTTATATGATTAATTTATTGGTTTAAAGATGATAATCACAGAGGAAAAAATATGGAGTTTTACATTTTCGCTAATCTTCTTTCTGGACATTAACGAAAATTAATCTGTGTCGAAGGTTATAAAATGCAATTTCGTAAGAACTATTTGGAGAATTTTAAGCATATAAAAATATGTGTTGTATAAAATTGTTTTACGTTCATTTAATTTTTAAAAATCAATTGCTATAAAAGAACTGTTGGTATAAACGAACCCTGCATTCCATTTATTTTTTCTGAGAGGGTGGGGAATCTATTTTGATTCTAAATATTATACAAATATTTTATAATTTTTAATATTAATTTTGTTAAAATCTTACTATGAGTAAGAAATCCTGTTTATAATGTAAATGGCGTGAAAATTACGAAGATTACATTTTGCAAGTTACGTGCAATTCTACACGTTTTGCGGCAATTATAGTATAATGCTTTTATTTTTAAAAAGTCGGTGGGTGATATAGCAGCAGTAAAAATCGATTTGTTGAGATAATTTTAGTTAAAATTTTGAAGGGTTTGCCATTGATATATTTTGTAGGTTGCCATGGTTCATCTTGTAATCACAGAATATGTCAAAAACTCCATGTTCTATAACAGAGCATTCATTTACATTTTAAACAAATTCGGAAAATTTAATTTCATAGTAATCAATAATATTAAAAGCTTTCAGCTGTTTAATGAGTTTAGAAAGTGTGGAATTAATTCGTACGAATAGTGTTTACATTACATTTTTTTTTAACAGAGAATACAAGCAAAAAGTCATTAAATTGATTTATTCAAACAAAACAAATGTAAAGATTATTGTTAATAGCAGACGTTATCCCATTATTTGCCCTTTTCTATATTTTTTTCCCATCTCACAAAAATGTGGTACTTTGAAACTTCGTTTAAAGTTACAAAACAAATTTTAAAATTGACCACAAATTTGTTTTATTATTAACAAGACAATCCTAATTCGATTTATAAAGACAATACCAATATATTTCAATACGGTCTATAATACAAGCGTTTATTTATACCGATATTGTTTGGAAGAAGTACAATATAAAACAATTTAGTGGATGATTGCAAGCTTCGAGCGTATCGCACAGATAAATGCTGAAATTTTCGAGCATTTACAAAAATGTATATGTTTCTAAATATTTCTCGTAACTTTCGAATAGTAGGTACAATATAAAAAAGACAAGACAACACTATTCTTATACTAGTTTCTCGTCAAATAGACACAGAGGAAACGAAAATATATTTTTGATTGGGATTATGTCTTCTTTTAACCTGTTTTACCATAATAATAATAATAATAATAATAATAATACTTTGAGACTGTCTCGATTTAGAAACGGTAACAAATAAAAAAAATTCAAACCGAACATCAACTTTTTATTTAAATTTCGATTCCTCGATAAATTAAACACAAATTCTGAAAATTAATTTTGAAAAAAAGGTGTATTGTATCTTATAAAAACTACAGTGTATTCTGTAATTGTTAAAGTAAATTTAACTTTACGAGTTCTAAATTTAAAATCAGCATAATACCGAAATTCCTTCTTTGATATTATTCTCTTTGACATTCGGAAGGAAATTTTACCAAGAAATCCAAATATTATGTCAAAAGTAAAGGTTCGTATTTAGATTTTATTTATTTATTTATTACAATTTACGTATAATGACTCTTATCTAATATTATTTACTTTTATTAGTTCCTGTGTTTATCTTTTTCATAAAAACAAATTGAAACAGAAAGTTGCGTTTTCTACATAAGAAACAATAACAAATAGCTTAAAGTATATAAATGGAAAATTTAATGACATACAAATAAACAAAATATAAGCTCTATTAACAGATCTTTTTTATAAACCATTTCGAATTATTCTCTCGGTAATGCATTAACAACACGGCCTTATGCACTTCTACGTTTACATTTTTAATTAAAATCGTGAAAAATTTATTTTTCAATTAAAAACTTTTCCTCTCTAAAACTTTCGAAAAAAGTATGAATTTTAAACTCCGTAAACTATACATCATTTAGACAATAAAAAATTCTTCAGGATCAAAAGTGTTTGAAAATGATTAGATTAGCTAGAAAAATTGCAATGAAGTTCCAGAGTTCATTAAACTAAATATCACACTATAGCTTAACGTCAGGTGTATTTAATGGCACAAAGAAACGTTTGCAAAAAAAAAAAAAAAAAAAAAAAAAAAATTAGCCTTTTTACTGACTGCGATAAAATTAATAGAAATTTTTATCGTGCATTAAGTTTTAGAGACTCGAGTTTAAAATATCTAAGAATCTAAATGAATGATATCGTTACTGAAAGTCAGAGAGTTTTACACCAGACTGTAAAGAATTTATTTTATATGACTAATTTATTGGTTTAAAGATCTTGGTTTGATAATCATGGGGGGGGGGGGGATATGGAGTTTTACATTTTTGCTAATCTGCTTTCTAGACATTAATGAAAATTAATCTGTGTTCAAATTTGTAAATTGTGATATCGTAATAATTATTTCAAGTATATTAATTTAGAATTTTAATCATATACAAAATACGTTACACATAAAAAAAACTGTTTTACGTTCATTTAATTAAAAAAATCATTACTCGTTACAAAAGCACTGCTTGTACAAAGAACCCGGAATTTTTTTTCCTTTTCGGATGGGGGAATCTAACTTAATTCTACACTTGGAAATTATTTATAATATTAATTTTATTAAAATTCTTATTATGAGGAAAATATTATGTTTAGAATATAAACGTGAAAATTACGAAAATTACATTATAAACGATATTAATTACATTTTATTACAAGAAAATGGCGATGTAGAAGTAGTAAAATTTCTTTAATCTAGATCTTGGATAAAATTTGAAGATCTTGCAATTTTTATATAATGTGGGTTGGCGTGGTTCATCTTTTTATGTTAACTTTTAATTAAATTATGTTAATAATTTAATTATGTTAATTATGTTAAAATTATCTTATTAATAATTAACGTAAATTATGTTAACTTTTAATGACGTAAAAATGACAAAAATTACATTTTGCCGTCACGTGCACTTCTACTCTTTTTTTTTTACACTTTTTTTACACATCACTTTTATATTTTAACGCTTTTATAAAAAAGAATAGCGACTTAGGGGCAGTAAAATTCCAATAGTTGAGATGATTTTGGTTAAAAATTTGAAGAGCTTACTATTTTCATATTTTGTAGGTAGCTATGGTTCATATTGTAATCTGTGAATATTCCCTGTACTATGTTCCTACTCTCTACTCAAAACTCCATGTTCTATATCAGTGGGCTCATTTACATTTTAAACAAATTTTTAAAATGTAGTTTCATACGAATCACTAATGTTAAATTCTTTCAGCCTTTTGATAATTTTGGAAAATGCGGAATTCCTTTGTTTGTTTAGTCTTTGTATTGCATCTTTTAAAAAGAGAATATAAACTAAAAGTCATTAAATAGATTTATTCAAGCACAACAAAATAGACCGGGAGGCGACTGCGCAGACAATCAACTCATCGAGTTCACAGCTGAAATTCCAGAATAAGTTTAAATTCGATTTGCATATTAAAACGCAATCGGTCTGCCAAGTCACTTTGGTGGAAAACACTCGAAAAACCGATTTTCGCGGTTGACTCGTAGGTTTATCCTCGTGTTTTCCTGCACATAAATGTATAAAAAGATGGAGGACTGGGAGCCGTAATACATCGGCTGATAAATTCCCGGTCTGACACACAGATGGCGCCCCAAATGCAGAATTAATATTCTGTTTAGTAAGCACTAACCTTAAAAAGGTAGCTGTAAAAAATTTATGACGATCTGGCGGTTGCTTCAAAAGGTACAGTGGGTATAGTGAAACAACTTTTTGTATTTTCAAAACAATGGAAAAAAAAGAATTTCGTGTTTTGATAAAATATTTCTATTTGATGGGGAAAAACACCGTGGAAACAAAAACTTGGCTTGATAAATATTATCCGGACTCTGCACCAGGAAAATTGACCATTGTTGACTGCTTTACGGAATTCAAACGTGGTCGTACAAATATCGATGATGCACAACGCTCTGGTCGTCCAAAAAAGGTGGTTATACCGGAAAACATTAAAAAAGTCCACAAAATCGTTTTAGAAAACCGTAAAGTGAAGTTTCAGGAGGAGATAGCTGACACTCTAAACATATCAAAAGAATGTGTAGGCTTTATTTTGCGTGAACATTTGTGTATGAGAAATCTGTTATTGAAGTGGGTGCCGTGTGCCCCCCCACCTCGGCACCATGTCACTGGTCTTAGGCTACGATGGCAAAATTGCACGAATTACAGTTCGAATTGCTTCCGCATCCACCCTATTCTCCATATTTGGCTCCCGGTGACTTTTACCTGTTCGCATACCTGAAAAAAATGCTCACCGGCAAGAGATTTGGCTCGAATGAGGAAGTGATCGCCGAAAAAACGCCTATGTTGAGGCTAAAGCTAATTCATTCTTCAAGAAATGTATTGAAATGTTAGAGAGGCGCTGGAATGATTGTATCGTTCTTAAAGGGGACTATGTTGATGAATAAAATAAAATTTTACCCCCAAAAATTATGTTTTCTTCATTAGACCGGGCACTTATCAGTCGATGTTAAAACACAATGGTAAACCTACGAGTCAACCGCTAAAATCGGGTTTTCAAGTGTTTTCCACCAAGATATGACGCTTTAGTATGCGATAATTGCGTTTTAGTATATGAATCGAGTTTTAACTAATTCTAGAATATCTACCGTGAATTCGATGAGTTGATTATCTGTGCTGCCACCTCTCGGTCTAAAAGTAAAGATTATTTTTTACAGCTGACGATATCCCATTAGTTGCACTTTCATTTTTTTCCCACAAAATTTCGGTAATTTTGGTAGCTATCTTATTCTTTAAACGTTACAAAAAAAAATATCTCGGAAACTACTACAAATTTTGAGAGCTTATATGACATTCTAGGATCCACCCGGAAAACTAATATTAAATTCAACGCACTTTTTTTCACATTCTTGAAGGAGTAGTTCTGAAATACAAACATATAGTCAGATTTTAGTATAACTATGTGATCCAACCCAGATCTTCCGGGTTATAGAATATAAGTGAAAACGATTTTTTCATTATTACTTTTTTTAGATTGCCCACTAATAACACCAAAATCATTTTAATTTGAAAAATATCAAATTTGCATTCAAATAAAGTTTTGAAATGTATTAAACGCCATACTTCCGTATTTGTTAATAGCCGAAGAAACCACCAAAGATTTAATTAATTACAAGAATCCTTTTTTATTTCTCAACATTTCAGTGGTTTAAGAGAATAGTTCAATTACATATCTATAAAATTTCTGTTTCATCTATATTATTTTGTTTTATTGATGAAGTTTTAACTTCGTTATGAGTCGTACATATGCTGACCTATTTATATTAAATTGAGTGCAAACGGAATTATGATTTATAATCATCTGCACGCAATACAGGTAGATTTATATAAAAAAAAATGCATGCTCGAAAATTACTTTAAAATCATAGAAAAATACAGTTTTCAAACAAATTGCAATACAGTTTTCAAACAAATTGCATTTGTAAGTGCATTTTTTTCTCTATTCGACTGTGTAAAATTTGAAAAATTGTGGTGTTTAAAAGTTTAAAAAGATCCAGTAAAAGAGAAATTGAATCATCTGTTGTTGCCAACATCAAAATGATGTCAGCGTTACGGACGGACACATCTGTCCTTTATAATATAGATAGACAGATTCTATAGTTTGAACGAGGCTATAATTGAGAGAAGCGAGGCAACAATAACTAGTGTTGGTCACGTCCGCTTTATCGTTAAAAGGAGTTTCGAGATAGAACTTTGCTAAATAGACAATACACTGTAAAAACAATTTGTGTATTTTACAACGAAATGTACTGGCACCCCAGTTGCTGTAAAATTTACAAGCTGTTGCCTTCAAGAGTGCTGTAAAATGTTTCAAATCTGGGTAAAGTCGCTTTGCTATTGGCTGTGGGGTGCACGTGACAGGAAGAATTCGATTTTTACTTCACCTTTTGCTTGAATTCAATTTCGCAGTATCATTATGTCAAGTATTACAAGAAGCAGTGGAGCAATCACAATATTTTTTTCGGCATATAATGTATTCAGTGCCGAAACAAACGAAGTTATATATTGAAAAATGCGAACAACATTCTTCTCTCATTCTCGATGAAATGCAGTAGAGACGTACTTTAAAAGCGTACAAATAAAACGTACTAAAATTGCTTTTAGGTGCATATATATAATCTAAAATTACTCATTTCGTACAAGTAATTACCAGGAAGCAATTATAAGAGAATCCCTTGAAATAATTTCCAATACAGATATGTATTGGATATGCATTGTCATATGACATCTATGGAGGATGGAAAGAATTTCTACATAGTAGTCGAAAGCTTGTCGTGTTAAAAAATTGAATACCTTTCCCTCTCAATTTATCTTTCATACCATCCTTAAATTACAATGGACTCTCCTTGACGAATAAGCACAAAGAGAAATAACAACATTTAAATAACTACTGAGGATGGACGTGTCAATTAGTCCAAAAAGTTTTTGGGGTTTTAATTTGATTTTGAATGTATTTTTAAGGTATTTTGATGTATTTTTAAGGTATGTTAATATATTTTAAATATTTTTATGTATATATATGCAACTAAAATCAATTTTAGTAAGTTTCTTTGTGCGATGTACGAATTTTAAATATTTACAAAGGTGAATTTAGCACTAGAATTTTAACATTCCTTTATTAAAGTATCTTTAATCAATATATATATATATATATATTTTTTTTTTTTTTTGTTCTAAATTTTAATTTTAATTTTTTACATACGGTATATCTCGGCGTATAACATGCCCTGGCGTATAACACGCATCCCTAAATTGAGTTTATATATATATATTCTTTTTCAAGCATATACTGCTGTATAACACGCACCAAGTTTTCTTCTCAACAACAAACCAAAAAACAACAAACCAAAAACAAACCAAAACCAGCTTCGATGGACGAAAATGGGTGAAAAAATAGATGAAAGAAAGAAAGTTTAAAAGCGACAGTGGAACACGTAAAAGCTGAAGGAGAAAAAAATTACGTAAGGAGGAAATATGCGGCATGGATGCTATTGTGTGAATGGATTATAACATCATGGAATGAAATCAAACAGAAACTATTAAGTCGTATATAAAATGTAGAAAAAATTGTCAAATGAACTTCACGGTACCGAGGCTATTTATGTCTATTTACGTCTAGATGAAAGCGATAACGGGGATAAAATATACACGAAAGCGACAGTGGGGAAGAAGATGACATTCCCAAAAATACAATTCGGGACGAGTAAAAAGAACTTTGTATGTTATCTGATAAGTAAGATTAAGTTTGTTAGAAAATATCTATTGTAAGTTTTTTTGTTTATGTTGGTACATAAATGCAATTAGATATACCTCTAAAAATTTAGAAACCTCTGAAATCATTTTATGAATACTCTAAAAATTCTTCTTATGACTTTACACCAAGCATTTTATATTCGGTGTATAACACGCACACGGAAAAATGAAGTGATTTTTAAGATTTTAAAGTGCGTGTTATACGCCGAGATATACGGTACTTAAAAGGATGTACTCGAACATGTTAGTAAATATTTTTCAAATCGGAGTTGTTGAGCCACAAAGGGTTAAAAATGTGTCAGACAGTTTCGTGTTGTTGAGTGGGAGAAAATATGTTTTCGAGAAACAATTTTAAGTTTTAATACACCTTCTTTTACGAACATTTATCTGGAAAGACTGCATCTTTTTAGGTGCGTTCGTTATTACATAAATACGTAGCACCTACAGTCTTCGTCCGGCCCGTCCGTCTGTTCGCATATAACAGCGCTAAAATTACCCAACCGAATGGTTTGAAATTTAATATATATAATCGTTGCAGAATTTTGTCGGGTCATTTCAATTTTTTTGAAAATCGAATCAAAACTAAAAAATATATTAATAAAAGTTGTCTTCATTCTATTAAATCCTATCATAAGTAATTAATTCAATGATATCCCATGATAGCTAATGATTCTAGGTTGCCATGGTGATTACGTCCTATTTAGATGGAGTCCTATTATATCCGTATTATTGCATTTAATATGTATAATCACAATAAATTTTGTACTCATGCATAAGTACATGCATTGCACTCAATAACTACTGCACCAAGAACTGAATATTTATAAAACTATTTATAGTACGTATGACCTCATTTATTTGCCACGTTTGACGTACAATTTCCTTTTTGTTATTTTTATATTCTAACCAGCGTTCACGATTTAGCGCATTTTTTTTTATTTTAAAATATCTATCACAACTTCCGAATGAATATTGGTAATTAAAGACAGAAAAATTACCAGTCGGAAATTTCGTTTGACAGATAGAATAAAAAACACGCTATAATAGCAAAATTGATCCTAAGTCTAAAGGTAGTACTGGATAATTCAGGCGTTAAGAAGACAATCTGACTAATGCCATTTTAAGTGACTTTTTTTAAACAAAGGAGCATTGAAAATTTTCTATATATATTCAAAAGTAATAAAAAGTTACCCTTGATTAAAAGAAAATTAATGAGTTAATCAAAATATCCCGAGAAAAAATATTATGTAGATACAATATTTTTTATAGTTACAATAACTTTAGCTGTTTATACTGAACATTTTCATTAATTAACATTTTCATGGAATTAATCGATTTGTGGACTGAATACTCAATTTACAATGAAGAAGACCAAAGCTATTTTTCTACTTCCGGAAATGAAAGGAAGATGGCATTACCTGTTCAATAGTTTAGATAATTCAAGCTAAAAAATAAATAAATTATTAAAAATAAAAAGCTTGAAATTGTGTAAATTATTTCAGTGGCATTTACTATAATAAATTAATGATTGCAAATATTCTAATTAAATTTAACTAATTTTATTTTACTTTTATATTGCATACTTACTTTATATTTTAATATTTTTTATAATATCTCATAATTAAATAAAATACATATTTGTCTTTTAATTTAAGTGTAACATTTCGTTATTTTAATTTTGAAAAGGCGTCGATAAAAAAATCTAATTAATTACATGGTACTTTCATTAAATTGATTTTTTAATACATTTTTTTAACATGAAAAAATCTTTATTATCATTTATGAAAACTGGAGTTCTTCATGTTTGGGAATTTTATGCAAGAATTATCTTAATATTCGTGACTAGCTATTATTAACTAACATGACGCAACAAAGAAACTTCCAGCATAAAAGAATAGCTTCGTATTTTTTAAACCCTTTTTTAATGGAAAGGATTTAATGCAAAAGATTAACTAACAGTTGAGTTGTTCGTTTGCTGTCACATTTTACAATCTGTAAGAACTTAAAAATAAATGCATAACTGTATGCAATGAATAATTTGTATCAGAGTACAAAATTTAAAAATACAATAAGATCCAAGACGGGCTTCCTGAGTTACAGAACATAGGTGAAAATCATTTTCTCTAATAGCTTTTTTTTATTTAATAGATTTTCTTAGGTTACCCATTAATCGCTTCCGTTACAATTTTTTTAATTGCAAAAAATCATCACATTTTTTTGCAATCCCATCATTGCATTTCATCATTTACATTTCACATCATAAACTTGAAAAACTGCCAAACAAATATATATCTACCCTATATATATAAAATCCTAATGAAACGGATATATGAAACGACTGAAATGAAACGAATTTATGAAACGATTCTTTGAAACGACTGATTAAACAACTGATTATGTTTCACGGCGATTTCTCCTAAAATATGGAATACTTTGCGATGAAATTAACTCCAAAAATCCGTATTGATCCGCAGATCTCAAAACTGGTATTAGAATTTTTAAATTAGAATTAGTGTTCAAAATATTATTTTTTTTTTCTAATTTTAAGTACTTTTTTCTAATGATGGCAACTCAAATTTTAATCATAAAAGATTTTTTTCATATTTCAAAAAAGGTTATTATTTTAAACTAATTTGGCCTCCCTTAAATATATGATAAGAAATGTATCATGTTACTTTTATTCATAATTCAATTTACATGAAAAATCTTTCGCCAAATCGAAAGATTCTGATAGACAAATCAAGAACTCGGTATTTTTATGTTAGCGAGACGCAGGTGATAAATCGCCAAACATTTTTCCTGTCGCATTTTTTCTTTTATATTTCATTAATTTCATTTAAAATATAATCCTTTCATTCATTTTATTTAAAATACAAAACTTTCATTTAAAACTGAAACATTTAAAATTTGTGGCTTTCACTTCTTTCTGTTTTTTTTAAACAAAACAAAAAGAAAAATATTAGACACAGATGTCATATACGCACCGGAGTACCTAATTGACGCCAAAATGGCATTAATTTGATTGACATAGTAACTCGGCTATTGTGTGTTTGTTTAATAATAAATGTTTATTTACTTTTATGTCTTTTTTAAAGTTATATAAATTATTTTGTTCTAAAGTTATCAATTTTTTTTTGTTATTTCCTTTTGAAAATAATAGAAAATAATTAAAAAATACGGTACTACTTAGTTATTCCGTTGACCAATTTCGCCAAGTTATATAAATCGTCAAACCACTCGCCAAATTATACAAATTGACGTAATGTTTATTTTAAATAACGAAAGAACAAATAAATTAGTATAACATTAATAAATATACAAATAAAACATGGAAATAAAAATCCCTTTATGACGTAAGCACGTGCAACTTGCTTAAAGTCAAGTGAATGTGACATTTACGATCAACCATTATTGGCATTCAATCTTATAGTTTGGCGATAGATTTTTGGTCCACGGGATAACTAAGTAGTAACAAAAATACATATGTAACTGGTTTTAGAAAAAGAGGTTTTCGCCAAATTTTTGTAAAAAAAAAAAGAAAAAAGAAAAAAAAATCACGCCAAGCCTGCGGTGCGTATATGACATCTGGCCAAATATTAAATAATGCAACAAACCATGACCTTTAATTTCAACTTCAAATCAATTTTTTAATTTATCACTCGAAAAATATAAAAAAATGCTGACTGGCGAGTCGAAAAAAAGCTATTGGCGAGATTTGCACCTTGCTAGCGTAACTGTACCAAGAATTCTTTGCGACCATGGCAACTTTTATGTAGTTTTATTTAAAAAAAATTGATTTTTTAATCAAAATGGAAAACTTTCGGCACAGATATCATATGCGGCCCCATATTGGCGCGATTTTTTTCTGACGCTAATGTGATATACGCAACGGGTACTTAACTGGCGCCAAAGTATCGTTATTTTGCTTGATATGGTAAGCCGGATGTTGTTGTTTATGCTGTTGATGCTTTACCCAAATTGTCGTTGGAAAAATATCGAGCCAATATGGGGCGTTTTATGACATCTGTGAAAAACTTTCATATGGAATTTCGAAAGGATCAGAACGTATTTGTTTATTGCAGTTGATGACTTGAACTATTATAATATAGATGAAATGATGGCGATAGAATAACATTTGTCGACTTATCACCTGTGCCTGGCTAACATTAAAGTACCAAAATGGCACCTAGAGTAAAAAAAAAAGTGAAGTGGTCCGCCCGGAAATTTTGATGATAGTCACATGACTTAGGCTATTGGTATAGAGATTGTTTTAAAATACCGGGAGTCAAAGACTGTATCCTTAATTCATTTTATTTTAGCTTCTTTTCAAATGTTTAACTGATCCTCTTTAATCAAAAACGAAAACAACCATTGGATGTCTTAACAGCAACTGATTCGACCGTAAATTTTTGCAATCAAAGAGAATTGAATGGAAACCCGTTTACAGGGAGATCAGCACAGTTTTTTTCAGTATAATTCAATCTTCTCTAATATTTTAAAAACCCTTCAGATTAGTGCGTTTTTAGATTTTGCGGTGTCTGAACGGGGGTTGGCGAGCGTAGCTTGCAGGGGGCAGAGCCACCTAGTAATTTATTATAATATATAATTTGTTATATTATATAAGAATATTTTCTTTTTTTTTTAAAGTTTCTTCAGACCGTGTAAAAATGTGTCAAAACAAATCTTAGTGACAAATTACACCAAGCCCGAGATTTCTCGGGATAATTATTGATTGTAACATATACGAACCCAAGATAATTCAGCGAAGCAGGGGTAAAATCAGGGAAGCGGTTAAAAAACACCAAAACGGATACATATATATATATATATATATATATATATACATAAAAATATAAAAAAAGGAATTACTTTGTATTAACCGCATGCCAGGAGTTAATATCTGAAGAAATCGTCAAAGATTTCGCTACTTAATGTGGCTTTTTTTATTCTGATAATTCCAGCGGTTTAACCGCGTAGCTTGATTACATGTCTGTTAAATTTGTGATTTATTTATATTACCTTTTTTTATGAAGTTTTAATTTTACTCTAGAATCTTAGCTGGGAATAAAAGCTGAACTATTTTTTTATTTTTTAAACTGCAAACTGATAAATCTGTCGTAATCGGGCTGCACGCAATAGAGATAAATTTAAAAATAATGTATGCCTGAAGATTGTTTAAAAAACTATAAACAATCAGTAAACCGGGGTACAGTTTTGAAACAAATTATATGCGAAAGTATTTTTTTTTTCCTATTCGGCGATGTAATAATTGAAATTGATCGATTATATATGTGTTAAATTTGTGTCTTATTTTATTTTAATTTATTTTACACTATTTATTAATTTATTTATTGATGAAATTTCTATTTTGTTATGGAAAATTAGCTGAAGAGAAATGCGGAACTATTAATATTGTTTTAAGTGCAAATGGGTTATTCTTCTTCTCTAATGGAACCAGCTCGAGATGAAAATAAATTTAAAAAATACATGCTTGAAAATTATTTTTAAAACCACTACAAAAGAGTAACTTGCGATAAAGTTTTTAAATAAATTGAATTTAAAAGTATATTTTTTTCCCTATATGCGTGTGTAAAAATTGAAAATGAAGGATGTTTAGAAGTTTAAAAAAATACAGTAGCGAAAATTTCAAAACCAAAATTAAGTCGAGATGTTGCCAACCTTAAAATGACATCAGCGTTACGCACGGACGTCTTCGTACTTTATAATATAGACTAGCCTGGGGACTGCAAATCTACGCCATGCATGCCATAGGTGGTGTGCGGTAGATTATTCTCTGCACAACACAGATGAATATTCTACGTAGTGAATTTGCGCAAAACGCATGAATTTAGACTAGCTTAATTTTACTGACTTCAATCGATTCGATTGGTTGTAGTTATTGTCATACAAAATTGGAAAAAGCTGATATGTAACTTATAAAACTCTCAATATAGCTGAATATTGGCTCACAAAATTTTCAGATTAACCCTTTGTATCACGGCTTTGCATAGCTGCAATACACCCAAAAGTCAATGTTACTTTCTACGACGATTTTATTTATTGCTATTATCTTCCATCACATCAGTTAATGCAAATTGTTCGCAGAATTCTTAACCGACGGCAATACTCAGTTATCTTTCAGGCTAAGGTCTTATTTATCATTTGAGTAGTTTTGCGCCGTTATAACAAAACTGAAATTCGTAAAATTTGTAAAATTTAAAAGACTGGAGTTGTTCAAAAATCTATTTTTACAAAGGTACGTTCGTAGAGTTTACAATTTTGTATAATGAGAAGTACGCAAATTTCTATTTATTGCAGATGTACAAAAAGTACTTGTTTTCTATATTACTTACCCATCATACGTAGTATATAGGGTAAGTCTTGTAATCGTTTTAAAAATCGAAAAGAAATTTCACGTATTTACACTTTTCAGACACCGATTCAGAAGTCTGTGTGTCTCTAAATATTCTATCTCCCGAACAAATTGATATAGAGGCTTGCAATTCGGTGTGTATTTAGTATGTAATAATGGTAAGAAGCCTATTGAATATCGGTAACCTCGAGTATACGGAACTATTTTTTTTGGACTCTCGAAATATTCGTTCTGATAAAAGGTATATAGAATTTTTCCAATTGCTTATTTTAAAGAGTGAATATAAAAGACAATAAAAAAAACAGAAATTTTGCATAAAGAATGAAGCTAACCAGATACTTAGTTGCCTAGATATTTGTAATCCTATTTTCCACACTCTTCGATTTTTCATGACCCTATATTTCATTGAAATTTCAATTGAAAGATATATTTTAATTGGAAATGAGACGCTTAATCCAATGCATTAAACTGTTAGTGAATAACATTATAATTTTTAGAGTTATAAGGATGTTTCTTTTACGCAATTCGGTACTACTTGATAATCCCGTCGACCAAAAAACTATCACTAAACTATAAGATTAAATACCAATCATGGCTTATCGTAAATGTCACATTCACTTGACATTAAACATGTTACATGTGTTTGTTACGTCATCAAGTGATTTTTAATTCGACGTTTTATTTGTATTTTTATTAATCTTTTACTAATTTATTTGTTGTTTCGTTATTTAAAATAAAAATTATGCCAATTTGCATAATTTTGCGAGTAGTTTGGTGATTTATATAATTTTTCGACGGAATAATCAAGTGGTACACGCAATTCAGTAATAGAGCATTACTACTTATTAAACATAATTAAATATAGTTTAAAAAATTATTTTGGAATTACAATGCATTTTATAAATAGTTTACACATGTTTTATGTTCATATTTTATATTATGCAGATCCATGATGGGTAAGTATTACGGTGGCCCCAACGATTAGTTTTTTTTAATGTTCTATTTTTTTTTTTTTCATGATTAAAATGATGTATTGTGACATCTGAGAAAATAATTTCCAAATCAGAGTTGTTGAGTCACAAAGGGTATAGAGAGGATTAAGGAATTACCGGAAAGGAAACGTTATAAGGTTTACGCAAAAATGCGAATGTTAAAACTAAAACAACATGAAATTCAATTCCATAAGCGAACAACTGGTTGAAGAATCTGCAATCTGTCATTTTTATTTTTATTTTTCAGAAAGTCACTACATGGCCAAGGGGTAGGGGAGCAAAAACAAGTTGGAAATTGCTCGTCAAACGTGGCAAATGAGGTGCGTTCGTACTATAGCTAGTTTTATAATTATTTTTTGCACCCCATATTGTACTGAATGTATATTTTTTTGCACTTCATAAGTGAATAGTCTGTAACATCATTAAAATACACTGCAATATTTTTTTCCCATTCCCCGTAATGAAAGGGAAAATTTTTGACTGCCTCTGTAATTAAACTATACATCCGATTTTCATAAAATTTGAAATGGCTCGACAAAATTTTGCAACAATTATATATTTAAAATTTCAGACCTTTCGGAATGCTGTAACATCATTAAAATGCACTTGCAATAATTTTTCCCATTGGCCGTAATGTAAAGAAAAACTTTTGACTGCCCCTGTAATTAAACTATACATCTGATTTTCATAAAATTTGAAATGGCTCGACAAAATTTTGCAACATTCATATATTTAAAATTTCAGACCATTCGGTTGGGTAGATTTTGCTCTGTTATATGCGGACGGACGGAGTGAACGACGACTATAGGTGCTACGTATTTATATAATTACGAACGCACCTAAAAAGGCCCAATTCGGAAATAATTAGGGGGAAACTGAAAATTGTTTTAATCCCTTCAGTTTATATCTATAATGAATATGCTACGTTTCTCCCCTCATACTAGGTGAGTGTTAGGAATTATACATAAATTTATAGTAAAAAAACATTTTTTTTTTTTTTAAATACCATAACACTATCTCGAAATCACTAACTTTTTCAAAAACATCGTCAGTGCAAATGCTGTAGAGCTTAAGATTCTGAATAATATGAGTACCTACACTTAATACTTTTGTTGGATATTAAGGTCACAATTCTACTTTAAAGTTTTAGCACCGTGGTCAGAGGGTTGAACTCAGAATTAATTAGGGGAAAACTGGAAATCGTTTTAATCCCATCAGATTAGGTCTAAAATGAATATTCTATGCTTTCCCCTTCGTACTAAGCGAGCGTTAGGAAATATGTACACATTTACATTCGAAAAACACGTTTTTCTTTAATATTTTTAACAATATCTGAAATTTCGACTTTAATTTTGAACAAAAATATTAATGTGAGCATTCATTTTATTCGGAATTTTCAGAATTTGGCAATTTTTTGATATAGTTAGCTGTTTTGAGATATTGTTATGGTAATCTGGTCTCTCCTAGCTTGAAGCTCTTGATTAGTGATTAAGGCAAATTTTTGAAATAGAATTGCGACCTTAATTTTGAACAAAAATATTAATGTGGGTGCTCATTTTATTTAGAATTTTATGCTCTACAACATTTGTACTGGCAATTTTTTGATAGACTTAGCTGTTTCGAGATATTTTTAGGTAACTTGGTCTCTCCGGACTTCAAGCTCTTGATTAGCGATTAAAGGAAAATTTTGAAATTAGAATTGCGACCTTAATTTTAAACAAAAATACTAATGTGGGTGCTCCTTTTATTCAAAATGTTAAGCTCTACAACATTTGCGTTGGCAATGTTTTTGATAGAATTAGCTATTTTGAGATATAGTTAAAACAAATTAAGGAAAAACATGTTTTTTGAACGTAAATATATACATATTTCCTAACGCTCACTTAATACGAGGGGGAAAACATAGAATATTCATTTTAGACCTAATCTGAAGGGATTAATATGATTTCCAGTTTTCCCCTAATTAATACTGAGTTCAACCCTCTGACCACGGTGCTAAAACTTTAAAGTAGAATTGTGACCTTAATATTCAACGAAAGTGTTAAGTGTAGGTACTCATATTATTCAGAATTTTAAGCTCTACAACATTTTCATTGACGATGTTTTTGAAAAAGTTAGTGATTTCGAGATAATGTTATAGTATAAAAAAAAGATGTTTTTTTTACTATAAATCTATGCGTAATTCTTAACGCTCATCTAGTACGATGGGGAAAACGTAGCATATACATTCCAGACCTAAATTGAAGGGATTAAAACAATTTCCAGCTTTCCCCTAATTATTTCCGAATTCAACTCCCTAACCACTGGGCTAACATTCGATATTAATCATTTATTATTCATCAACATTATTAATTAATCACTGCTATAACATCATTTAATTATTTTAAATACTGTCTATTATAGATATAATAATATGAAAATCTCAAGTAGAATCATCTTGCCAAATGATTCCAATTCATTTTGTATTCTCTTAAAAATAACTAAGTACAAAGCTTTTACAAATCATTTGACATCTAACATGCAGCAACTGGAATACTTTTATAAATGTAAATTCATACCAATTTTCATGCCATTCTGTGTAATGGTACCGTATACTGTAAAATAGGAAACACCCGTATGTCTGTGTCTGCTTTATTCCATCGTTGTCAAAAGAATCATGTTTTGGGGTCATTCCATACAAAATGAAAAAAATCACTTGTGGCAGACATGTTAAAGATTTTAATGAAAATCAGTTTATAAGTAGATCATATCTATTTATGAGTAAATGTAAAACAATATATTTGTGGATTGTTTATTTAAGTATTAAAATTTACATTAAAAGTGGATGCAAAATCGAGGTTTTGTCTACATGCTTGAAGTTTCAATTTTCATTATTAGCCTTAAGAATGCTAAGACTATATTAAAAATTATTTATAACTAGGAATGAATAATAAGTAACAGATTGACATAAGTTAGTAATTGTATTTTTATTCGTAATGAAAAAAAAAAATTTGAAAATTTTTGAGGTAAAAAATGCAAGTTTTCCATTGGTCGTTTAGAGATGAAGAACACCTCTGACAATATCAAAATTACTTGACGTTATAGCTAAAAGTATATATTATTAAATATTAAAACTTTCATTCTTGCCTTTTTATTCCTTAATGAGAAAAAAAATAGTAAAAAATGTTAAGGGTAAAATGCAATATTTCTGTAACTTGTTTATTCGTGAAGGAAAGCTTTTTAAAACTTTTAATTTTTTTTGATATTATAGATAAAAGTGTATATTTTAAATATAGAAACTTTTATACTTGCTTTCAGTTTATTTTTACCTAGAGAAGATTTTTAATTAAAATAGAAAAAAAGAATGACTCAATTGAACAAAAAATTATGTATTAACACCTTATTATATATAATATACACCTTATTATATATTACCAGATTATTTTTACTCAATAAATAGGAAGATGATATTTCAGAGGTTACAATATTTAAAAAATATTCATTTCTGTTAAATAGTTTTCAAGATACAGAACTTCAAACTTACAACTTTGGACGATTGCACACATGCTATTCTTTGCCACAAGTTTTTTAAATGTCCAAAACTGCTAAAAAAAATAATTTTTTGTGAAGATATTTTGAAGAGCTCTATTTTAATATGAATTGAACCTGTGTATCAAATTTTATTAAAATCGGTTATTATGTGGCCACGACTTTTTTAACTTCTTGCTCATTTTACGTGGAATGATCCATTGATTCACGGATAATTAAATCATGATAATTCTTTAAGGAGCCTATAACTTTTGTGTCTTCGAAATTAACTTCTATATTCTGCTTCTGGTTAAGTCTTGACAGGGCTGTTGTTGGCCGGTTGTACTTCAAATCTCCCAAATCTTCCTTAAAGCGATCTTTAAGTTTACAAGAAGTCATTCCTATGTATTCGAGATAAATATTTTCTGTTCTCAGTGGAATTACATATACTCCAGAAACTTCATCTTTCGGGATCGCGTCTATTTTGGCCCTAACTAGATCTTTCAGTTTTATTGGAGGAGTGGCGATTAAGTTTACGCCAAAGCAAATAAGTGCATGTCTGAGTTTTTCGATAAATCCTGGAATGTCTTCTTACTCCATCTCTTCTTAAATAAGGTGAAATTTTGTGCGTTTAAACTAGATTTATTTTTCTATAAAAAAATACTGATATTTGGCCCTGAAAATAACGGTACCCGTACGGACCCTCTAGTCCTATAAGAAATACGTGTCAGAAAAAAATATTTAAGGTGATTCTAATCTTCTTCATAAAAAATACTGGCAGTGAAATGTGGCGTTTGACCTTTTATTTCTCCGGTTTTTAAACATGTTTTTGACCTACATATTTATGTCAAATGAAATCTTACAATTACATAAAATGTAGACGATTTTATGCCGAACATTGTGGTTTTTTATTCATCCTGATAGATATAAAAATAAAGTAGTTACCACATTTTCTGTAAAACACGTTTTTCGCCCAAAACTGGCTGTATAGCTTGTTAAAAATGGAAATCACCAAAAAACTACGTATATGTAAAAAAAATATATATATATATTTCATGTTTTTAAACTTAGAAAATTATGAAGAAAACTTTGTTAAAAGATCAGGAAAATTAAAAATGTCGAGCGACACCACCTTGGAGATTTGAAATGTTTTGAACCTAGTCCAAGTCGAAAAAAAAAATGACGTAGTCCATTTAGAAGATGCATAAAGTCTGTTTTATCTACTCCCACAGTGAACCAAGTCTGTTTTCACATACTTTCTAATATATGTCATCTGTTTACAGACTTGGTTTATTGTGGGAGTGGATAAAAGAGATTTTATGCACCTTCTCAAAGGATTATCTTTTTTTTTTTTTTTTTTTTTCAAAATGGACTTTGACTACGATGGTTGTGAACCCCTCATATGTCATATACGAATTTTTTAGATGAATATTTGAAAAACGTATGCAGTATAAGGAATCACTTTTTGATAAAAATTGAAGTGTAGAAGTTTAAAATATGCGTATATTAGGATCCACAGCCATAAATATAGAAAAAAAACTTCCACCTGTATTTTTTTTTCTCTTATTTTATTTTTTTAGATTTTCAGTTTCAAAACAACAGTAGATTGAAAAAAAAATAAAGTGCCACATTCCATTCGCACATCTTATCGATCCACTCGATTGGTAAAAAGTAAATATTGTTATTTAAAAAATGCACATTTATACCGGATTATTATAATGCTCCCCCACTTAAAAAATCCATTTCATTCATATTTAAATTCGAATATCTAATTTCATTTACAAATATCAGCCAAGCTGTCCAGATAGTATTTCAATCAAGAAAATGTGGATATCGTTTTGACAGGCATTTCAGATCTTGAGTATTTGAAAAGATTCAATGTCAAAACTTTTGAAACACGTCAATGCCTTTGAAGAATCAGACAAATACCCGTCACATGTAAATTTTCAACTTTTTTCGAACTATTTTTATTATTATTTTTTTTTTTTTTACTTTTCAATACATTTTAAAATGATACGCATTAATATATAAAATATTCAACAATAACTCGATGGACTTTCAGTTTTATATCCAAGCATTAAATACTTATTTTATGTCAACTTGACGCTTCTCTTCAAGCCAAATAAATGTATTTCGCATCTGAAATTTAAGTAAATACAAGAAAACACTAAATCACACATTGATAAAAGACATATTTTATTAAATAAATTTCGAGTTCAAAACATGTTAATTCAAAATGAAAAAATCGGAAAGAAGGCAGATTTTTTAATCTGAATGATAATGCAAAATACAAATCTCTAATTTAATGTTTGAACTTTTGCTTATTTGTAACTGTAATTCTAAAAGAATTTGAAAAATAAAGCGGAAATGATAATTAGAGTTCTGCCGAATATTCGGCTTAGTTTTCGCTTTCGGTACAAAATCTGAGTTTCTTCGAACATTCGTTTTTATCGAAAATACTGCCAAACGTTCGGCGGGGGCCGAAACTATCAGGAAATCTCGTTTCTTTCTTCGTGAATTTCCAACATTACTCATCGATTTGATTTGTTCTGGCTCAAATGAGACCCTGCTTATTTATTGCTGTGCACTTCGCTTTTTATAATTATCAGTTATCACTGACTCAAGACGTGAGATCAATGTATAAGAATGAATATATGACTAAACTTTGAAAACGCTTCTCATGTTCTATTAAAATTTGCAGATTTTAACTGTAATAGAATTTTTTTAGTTTGGATGCCGAATGAAGTGTTTCGAGCGCGCTGTAAGAAAGGTGTAGAATAAAATTGGGTAATAAAACAGGTGATGATTACACACAAAATTCAAAGAATTTTTTAATTAGACAAATTTTAGGGTAACTTGGAGTGAGATGCCGTGTTGTACAAGATGCCGTATCACGTAGTTTTCATATGCGCACGCACTATAGGGAAATGCCACTCAGTTGTAATAAAGAGGGGTCCCTACTGATACTTTAATTCCCGTTTGCGTTCTTTAAAAAAAATTTAAGTGGTGCTTTTTTATTGCTATTTCGTCTTAACACTTCTGGTAAGTGTCCAAAATCTTTTACGTGATTCTTTATTTGCCTAAACAATTCTTAGGTTAAATGTTAAATATAAAAAAAAAATAAAACTCATATTTTCTTCGTATTCTAACCTCCAGCTCTCTAGAGATATGTTATATTGTGTTTAAATCCGTCGATTGAGGTGGTGTTTTCAGAACTTGTGACAATTATAGAGACAACAGAGGTGAACGTTGAGAGCCGTGTGCTTAGGATTGTTATCTTGATAAAAAACAAAGTTGTCTCTAGCACCAAAATTTTGGGCTGATAATTTTAAATTGTCTTTTGAACTTTTTAGGTGCGTTCGTAATTATATAAATACGTAGCACCTATAGTCGTCGTTCAGTCCGTCCGTCTGTCCGTCCGTCTGTCTGTCCGCATATAACAGAGCAAAAACTACCCAACCGAATGGTCTGAAATTTGAAATATGACATTGTTGCAAAATTTTGTCGAGCCATTTCAAATTTTATGAAAATCGGATGTATAGTTTAATTACAGGGACAGTCAAAAGTTTTTCTTTACATTACGGCCAATGGGAAAAATTATTGTAAGTGCATTTTAATGATGTTACAGCCTTCCGAATGGTCTGAAATTTTAAAGATATAATAGTTGCAAAATTTTGTCGAGCCATTTCCAATTTTAGGAAAATCGGATGTAGAGTTTAATTACAGGGACAGTCAAAAGTGTTTGGGGAATGGGAAAAAAATTATTGGGAGTGCATTTTAATGATGTTAAAGACTATGTACTTTATGAAGTGCAAAAAATTATACATTCAGTACAATATGGGGTGCAAAAAATAATTATAAAACTTGTTATAGTACGAACGCACCTAATTTGCCACGTTTGACGAGCAATTATCAACTTTTTAAATAAAGAGCATCATTCATTATACCATCAATAAATACCAAATTACCTGGTCCTGATGCTGCCATGCAACCCTCACACCGACACCTCCACCGCCATGTTTAACTGTTTCAACTAATCTCTTCGGATTAAGTTCTTGATTTTTTTCTTCTCCACATAATTACACGCCTATCGGAACCAAAAATATTAAATTAGCTTTCATCGACAAATACTTTACACTTTACTCAAGTACGATTCGGGTTTATTTATCATTGATTTTGCGAAGAGAAAGCCTAAGCTTTCTATTTTTTGCATTAACAACAAATTTTCTACGGGCAGAACACCCATTTAATCCATCTAATCTCAGCAATGGTCGAACAGTTTCAGATGAAATTTAAGTAGAAAATGTTTTATTAAATTCTGTAGCAACTTATATAGCACTTAATCGTGGATTTGTCACAATTTCTCTAATTATAAATCTTTGATCACGTTGCATAAACTTTGACGGACAACCTTTTTTACCTTGTTGCCGATCCGATTCCTTCTTTAAAGAGTTTTATAACATACTAAACCGTAGAATGGGGTAAATTAACTAATTTAAAAATATTCTGAACTGATTTATCACTAGTATGACGAAAGATAATCAATTTTCGAATACTTGTAATTGTTTCTTTACGACTACGAAACATTTTTAAATAATAAATAGAATATTCCGAAGATAGGAAGCAAAAAAAAAATGTCAAAAGATTTTTTAAATGTCACCACAATACAAAAATAAAAATAAAGCGACAGCAGATCATTTTAATTATTAATTTATCCAAAAATGTTTCTGTGTATGAAGACTTTTGTGGCATGTTTTATCTCTACCTACTTCCGTTTTCATTTTTATATAAAAACAAAATCCGTCAATATTTAAGTAAAATGTTCGATATTATTCAGAATAACACAGAGATGATGTGGAACAATATTGAACTTTATATACGAATTCAACTCCAGGGTACCATCTTTTTACTAAAAATTTTTTAAGATTACGAACACTTTTCGGAGCTACTGTATAGGTTTTTCACTATGTACTTCCGCTCTATGTATGTACGTGAAAATGGCAATATTACCCCAGAAGGTGACTCTGTGATATTGATTAGACTGACTCTTGTGCGATTTTCTCGATTTTTCCTTGTTTTATCGTACATCGGTTGCTTGTGCAGCAACGGATTCTTGGCATCCAAGTAACCCGAAGATTCGCAAGCAGCTTATGTACAACTGAAAAAAATATTGATTTTATTGAGAAATATGATTAGAATTAACTCGTATTATCTCCTGATTAATAAATTTATGCAGAAATTTAAGTTGAAGCTCGTGCAGCAATACACACTGTGGCATATTGTATGTTTATGAAATACATAATTAAGCAAATTTTGAAATTTTGAATTTTTGAAGTATTAACATGTATCAGATAGAAGAAAGTTTTGTGATTGACAGATCCCACTAGTTGACGTGTACGTTTAATCCGGAATGTGTTTTAACAGATTTAATTATTACGTACAGTAGATAGTTTACTGCACACGATCATTTTTAAATATAATAAAATATTCTTTTATATATGTAAATGTGACAAAAAATAAGTCTTTGAAAATCTCCAATTCCTTATTATGACGTAAATAAAGAAAGTTGGTATATAATAATACTTGGATATTTACGATAACGACAGTAAGCTAGTATGTTGTGGTCATCACAAAACTTTCTTCTATATAAATCACGTCAATTAAATCCTTTAAATAGTACAAGAAATAACAACGATTTAGCACCAATTCATATCAAAGTATATCTGAATTTGAAGTTGGATGAAAATTCGTGCATTAGTTCTTGAGATAGAGCTATAGCGGAAATTCTGAAATAATGTAGCATAGCAGCGCCACCTGTTGAGCGATTTACACTAAAAGTAAACAGCACTAAACTATACTAAGGTATACCTGAATCTGAAGTTTGTTGAAAATCCAAGCATTAGTTCTTGAGAAAAAGCTATTGCGGAAATCGCAAAAAATACAGCATAGCAGTACCACCTGTGGAGCGATTTACACCAAAAATTAAACAGCACTAATTTATACGTCAATTCATGTCAAGGACTAACTAAATCTGAAGTTTGATGAAAATCCGTGCAATAGTTCTTGAGATACAGCTCTTGTGGAAATCGTGAAAAATGCAGCACAGCAGCGCCACCTATTGGGCGATTTACACCAAAAATTAAACAGCACTAATTTATATCAGGGACTAACTGAATCTGAAGTTTGATGAAAATTCGTGCATTTTTTCTTGAGTTAGAGCTATTGCGATAATCATGAACAATGCAGCATACCAGCTCCACCTGTTGGGCGATTGTCACAAAAAAGTAATTAGCACCAAACTATATCTTGGACTAACTGAATCTGAAGTTTTATCAAAATCCGTGCAGTAGTTCTTGAGATATAGCTATTGCAGAAATCGTGAAAAATGCCGCATAGCAGCGCCACCTGTTGGGCGATTTTCACCAAAAACTAATCAGGTCCAGTTTATATCAAGGTCTAACTAAATATGAAGTTTTGTGAAATTCCGTGCATTATTTCTTGAGATAGAGCGCCCACAAAATTTTTGTCACATACAGACTCACTGACAGAGTGACAGAGTGACAGAGTGACAGAGTGACTCACAGACAGACATTTTCTAAAAACCATCAAATCGTGTTCTGGGCATTCTAAAACGTATAAATCCGTTGAAAACCGGAAGTCGAAATTTTTCATGAATCCAAAACTTTCTTCTTGTAAAGATAGAAGAAAGTAAAAAGTAGTTCTGAATGAAATACAACTAATTAAATATAAGTTATATTAACAAAAAATATGTATGTAGTTTTGTTATAAAGAATGTGGAGATATTCTCAGTAAAATTTTTACAGTTTCATATCATATAGTTTAACCTCAGGTGAAGTTTAAAGTACCAGAGAAACTAAGCTTAAGCTTAACCTCGAATTAAACAGGTGAATAAATTGTATGCCAAACGTGGTAAATGAGGTACGTTCGCACTATATCTAGTTTTATAAATATTCAGATCTTAGTGCAATAACTGTTGCACCCTTATGCAAAAATCCATGAATACAACATTTATTACAATTATATATATCATCAAATTCACTAATAGGGAAATAATATGACGCCAGTTTTAATAGGACGTAATCACCATGGCATCTTTTAAGCATTACCTATCATGAGATATCATTGAATTAATTAAGTACGATAGGATTTAATAGAATAACCATCATGTCAACCTAGAATCTTTACCTTATCATTGAAATAATGACATACGATAGGATTTAACACAATGCAGAAAATTTTTAATAATATCTTTTTCAGCTTTGATTCGATTTTCATAAAATTTGAAATAACTCCACAAAATTCTTCAACGGTTAAATATATTAAATTTCATATCATTCAGTTAGGTATATTTTGCGTACAGACGGACAGGCAGACAGGCCGATGGACCAGACGACGACTATATGTGCTACGTATTTATATGATTACGAATGCACTTAAAAAAGGTTCCGTTTTTCCCGTCAGGGTTACAAAACTTGTAATTTAAATCATCACAATTATTTAATTTTTTTTTTTAAATTTTCCCTAATGGTGAAATATTGTTTGATCTCAATGATAAAAAATCTCGCTGTTTCTGATCGAAATAGTGCTGAAATATTTTCTATGAGAAATATAAAGCAAAAGAGATTTGCATTTGAAGCTTGAACTAAAAAAAGAAAAAAAAAGGCGATCAATCGCATAAAACTTATTATATTATAAGAAAATATTCTTATTGAAGCAGTTACTGAGGGAATTTTCAAAGGAATTCACAGAGTATTGTTTGAAAACATACATTCTTTTAAAATGAAAATGTCAAATAAATTCGTGTTCTTTTGTGTATAAAATATGATTTTCCAATACGTCTTCAACTTTTGAATATTTTGACGTCGAAGCTATTTTAATGCATCTCGAGAAGAAGACATTTCAAAAGAAGTTATGATGTTATTGTACTGATTCTTTTCAGGTATTAAATACAAGTTTCATTGTGAGTATCTTATTTATTGGAAAAATACAAAAGAAACAATAAGCATATCATGAATACAATGAAATTTCAAAAAATTAGACATATTTGTTAAAACTGTTATACTAAAGTAAAAAAAAATAAGCAGATAAGACATATTAGATAAAAAAAAATATTAAATTAAGGTAAATGCACAAGTGGATGTCCCCTTAAGGACATTCATCTAATTATTATTAAAGTGTTAGTGAATATCAAAATATACATATTTTTCTAGCCTAGTCCTAAATTTTATGTATCAAAATAAATGTTAAAAGTTTCAAAATATCTTCTTTGGGAAAATGAAAAAGAAAACATGTTATCTTCCTCTATGTTCAAATAGTGGGCATAATAATTTTTTTATGCATTAAATTTTACATTTTTGGCTTATTTGACAAGTTATTTACGATGTAATAGAGTATATGAGTAGTATAGTTTAATTCAAAATAAAGGATAATATTAAAGAAACAATGTTTTAAATAAAAACTTATTTCTTGTTTCTTCTAAGAATTTGGCAAAAAATCTGTTTTTAAAGTGACTCTAGAAAATAAACAAATGTACCAGCAGAATAGACTATCATTCCAAACAGTGTATGTAAATTTAATATTTAAGGATGTTTGTCAATCAGATTCATTTCAGTGATTTTTCAGATATGCGCACTGGGCTTGTTTTTAAGCTTTAAAAGTTAGTGGCCCACTACCGGTACATGGCCTACTATAGGGGCTTACCTTAGTATTAAAAGTATTCATGACAATCAGAGTGCAAGATGTTTACAAGGAAGATAATGTGATCGTGAAAATTCTTCGTAATATGAAAATTTCACAATGACAAATCTTTACAAGATCCATAAATTTAATTAAACTTACGAACGTACCTGTCAATGATCTCGTGTAGTGATGGAAAAAACAGCTAGGTTAACACCGCACAAATTTTTGAATATTTTATAGAATACTATAGTACTGGATAAATTTATAATTATAGATTTACATTAGGTAGCTTTTATTACAAAAAATAAAAGGCTACTTATTGCAGCAAACCGGAGGAAAGCAATTCCGGAAAATTTTGGTATATTTTTACCCATCATCCCCACAGACCCCCAAACGACCCTCCGTTCAAATATTGATGTATACATATAAATGATTTGTTTCATGTGATTCTCTTACTTATGAAACGATTTAGATGTGACTTAGTATGGGCACACTACATACCAAGTTCATTGGCCAGCTTCATTCGCCACCTTGTTTCGAAATGCCGTCCATATTTTTTGTTTAAAAAGAGGAAAAAAAAAGAGAAATTGAACATTTTTTTTCTTCATTGTTTTGTCTTGATACAAGAATTCCAGGGGATTTTTTGTTTTGTCTTTATCTTTTAAAAAGGCTGAAATGTTTCAATTTCTAGGATGGCTGATATTGTGAAATAATCTGATTTTTATCATGCTATACTACGCCTATTTATTAACTGATCTGGATATGAACATGCGTACAGGACATACCAAGGACCGTGCTCGTTAGCCAGCTTCATCCACCATCTTGTTTCGAAATGACGGCTATTAAAAAAATTTAATTTTAAGTATTTAACACTGATACAAAGAGATTAGAGCAATTTTTTTGCCTTAATCTTAAAAAATGACTAAAACACAGCACTTTGAATTTCGAGGTTGATTGACATTTTGAAACAATATGATTTTTTTCATGTAAACATTTTAACCGATTTCGATGTGACCAAGCATGTATACAGAACAGACCAATATCTCCACCAAGTTCATTCGTTAGCTTCATCCTCCTTCCTGTTTTAAAAAGGCAGGCACATCAAGATATAACCAAATTTGGCGACAAAACACAAATCTCTCTAAAAGTAACCAAATTGCATATAGATGACTAATTTGGCGAAATTTTCGCTCATATTCAGTATTGACGAAAACAAGTATTGAATAATCTATAATCGAGCTCAACTAATTTCAGCTTCGGGTGTTTGAGTAAAATAAACGGGATTTTTAAAAACAAGGAATATGAAGGCTACTTTTTCTTCCCGGCACAGGTCAGAAGGTCTTTTTTTTGTTATAAGTGTAGTAATATTCATTATGTATCTTCAGATATTGACATTTCAATTCTCAAATAATACTAAACATATCATAAATATCCTAAGTGTAATTTTTCGATTCAAATGAATTAATCATCTTTTCTAAATGAACTATAAAATATTTATTTCTATGGCAATCTTTTTCTTCATTTTTATACATATCGTGCTTTTGTATTATTCCAATTTTTTCAGAAAGGGTAGCGTGAATAAATAATTCAAATAATTGAAAACGTGTTGTAAGTATCCTAGCTTTTTTTTTTCTTTTTTTTTTTTTACGTAAATAGAAGAGCCGTGTCCTTCTAAAATAATAGTAAGTTAAAAAAACACTTCTTTATTTAGTTGACAATCATTTTCTTTTACAGTTATTATTATCATTGTTATACGTATTATACTTGTGTATTATTCAAATTTTCAGAAACGATAGCTTGGATCTTGACAAAAAGTAAAATTTTAATCATGATCACTCATTTCATAGTTTAAAGTTCGAATTTTAAAGCTGTCTAACTTCTTCAGGGAAAAAATACTAAAATAATATTTGATCGTAATTATAACTAGTCGGATGGGGCATCCCAAAACTTTCTTCTATCTCATAAATGTTAATACTTGAAAATTCACTATAACAGTGTCAAAATTAAATGGCAATATATGCCCCTCGTGAGGATTGTAAAGGAATGAAATTCCGTGCATTAGTTCTTGAGATATGACTATCGCTAAAATCGTGTAAATCATTCAAAATGCATCATAACAACGTTAGTTGTTGGGTGATTAACACTAAAACTTAATCAGCAACAAAACGTCTATTTAAATCCTAAGTTAAATGAAAGTTCGTGCATTAGTTCAGTTCTGTTGGGTGATTTACACCAAAAGATAAGCAGTACCAATCCACATCAAGGATTAACTGAACGTGAAGTTTGATGAAATTCCGTGCTTTAATTCTTGAGATAGAGCTATTGCCGAAATCTTAAAAAATGCAGCATAGCAGCGCCACTTGTTCTGCGATTCACACGAAAATGCAAAAATCATCAAATCATGTCAAGTTCTAACCTAATCTGAAATTTGATAGAAACCCGTCCATTAGTTCTTGAGATAGTGCTATTGCGAGAATCGGAAAAGATACATCATAGCAGCACCACCTGTAGGGCAATTTACACCAAAACGTACATATTACCAATTCATATAAAGTATTAACTGAATCTGAAATATCAAGAAAATCCGCGAATTAATTATTGAGATAGAGCTATTGCGGAAATCGTGAAAATGCAGCACAGCGGCTCCACCTGTTAGTCGATTCACACCAAATGCAAAATTCATCAATTCATGTAAAGGTCTAACGAAATCTGAAGTTTGATTGAAATCCGTGCATTAGTTCTTGAGATAGAGCTATTGCGGTAAGTGTGAAAGATGCAGCATAGCATCGCCACGAGCTGAGCGATTTACTCTAAAAACTAATCAGCATCAACTTATATCAGGTACTAACTGAATATAATTTTTTATTAAATTCCGTGCATTAGTTCTTGAGACAAAGTGCCCACAAAATTTGTGTCACACAGACAGACAGAATCACAGGCAGACATTTTGTAAAAACATGGTTTTTGGAATCTCTGACCCCGAAAACCTGAAAATAGGTCGAAAACCGGCATTCGGAAATTTTTATGAATCCAATACTTTCTTCTTGTAAAGATAGAGGAAAGTAAAAATACAAAAAATATTTGCTTTTTAATCTTAAATTTGAAAAAAAAAGAAGACTTGATCCATCTCTTACAAGCTATTGCGTTATAAGAAAAGATTCTTATTGACGGGTTTATTGGGGGAAGGGGGGGCGGGATTTTCAAAAGGATCTAGAAAGCATTGTTGGAATGCACACATCGTTTTAAAATTAAAATGCCAAATAAATTTGTGTTATTCTGTGCTTAAAATATGATTTTCCAATGCGTCTTCAAATTTTGAATATTTTGACATTGAAGCTATAATAATGCATTGCAAAAAAGATGACATTTCAAAATAAGTTATATTGTTATTGTAGTGTTTCTTTTCCGTTAATAAAGGCATGTTTTTTATTAGATGTAAATTTCCAACTGGGCGAAAAATGTCCGGACCAGGATTCGAACCCGGGACCTACTGGCTGAAGCCGCCAGTGCTCTGCCATTTGAGCTATCCCGGACGATTCTGGTCAAACTTTTTCACCCAGCTAACCTTGATGATTACAGCATCTGGTCTGAAACCTGGATCAGCTCAACAGAATAAATCTCAGGTAATGGAACTCCAGAAATCGCTGGATACGAAATTACACTAGATTAATATTAACACAATTATTCTAATTGGTAAACAAATGATATTAGATGTAAATTTCCAACTGGGCGAAAAATGTCCGGACCAGGATTCGAACCCGGGACCTCCTGGCTGAAGCCGCCAGTGCTCTGCCATCTGAGCTATCCTGGAAGATTCTGGTCAAACTTTTTCACCTGGTCCGGACATTTTTCGCCCAGTTGTAAATTTACATCTAATATGATTTGTTTACCAATTAGAATAATTGTGTTAATATTAATCTAGTGTAATTTCGTATCCAGCGATTTCTGGAGTTCCATTACCTGAGATTTATTCTGTTGAGCTGATCCAGGTTTCAGACCAGATGCTGTAATCATCAAGGTTAGCTGGGTGAAAAAGTTTGACCAGAATCGTCCGGAATAGCTCAGATGGCGGAGCACTGGCGGCTTCAGCCAGGAGGTCCCGGGTTCGAATCCTGGTCTGGACATTTTTCGCCCAGTTGGAAATTTACATCTAATATGATTTGTTTATCAATTAGAATAATTGTGTTAATATTAATCTAGTGTAAAGACATGTTTCATCACGAATATCTTATTTATTCGAAAAAGACAAAAGAAACAATAGGCTGCTATGATCCCAGTGAAATTTCAAAAAATTAATTCATCATTTTAAAACAGTTCAACCAAAATAAATAATATATAGATATAAAAAAAAATACATAAATAACATTTTTCACAATCACAGTTGAAACTTTATACAACTAAAATAAGTTGGGAGTGAAATGTCTTACTAATCTAAAAAAAATTTAATAATGAAAAAATAAAGAAAAATACTGAAAAATCAAATAACGATTCAAATAACTCTTCAGGTTTCTTAACCCTTAAATGCCTGATTTTTCAAAAATCATTGTAATAATGTTTTTCAGCTTTCATTTTTTAAATAAATCATGGGAATATACTTAAAAAAATGATATTTTGTTTTAAGTATGGTTTACGGCTAATACACAGTTTGTTACTAATCGGCAATACTGATTTTTAATTGAAAAAATAATTTACCTTGATAAAATTCTATAATATTAAACACACAAGAATTTTAGGAACTACAATAAGAAATAAATTTTACTTGCTCACTGCAAAACAAAATAGGGTATTTCGCAAGCTTCCAAACAAAACAAAAAGAACAAGTAGCAACAATTGAAAAAATAAATCTATCTTTACTCTTAAACAGCACAAGTGTTGCCATCTACATGTTGAAAATCAGTTTAATAATATTTTCAGAATGTATTTTATTGGCAACATTAGACATTATAGCTTCAATATTATTCTAATAGTATTTTAGAAGCCTAAATTGGGTATGTTGCCGAAAAGCAACACTCGGCATTTAAGGGTTAAAAACGAAACGAAATTTCTTTTGAACAAACAACATTTCATGGAAAAAACAACAAAATTGACCTCACTTAACTTTCCTAATTTTTTATATTACCATGCGTTCAGTTATAATTAAAATATTTTAAACCAATATTTTTGTTAAAAGTGTGGTGACATTGATTATGGCGATGCACTAATTAAAATTTTAATTTTAAAATAATTTATAAAATATAGGAAATTATTATCTTAATTTTACGACTCAGTTAAGATAAACCACGTGCTTCTATGGGAACGTTCAATCTTTATTTAGTTAATAATCGTTTTCTTCATTGCTATTATTATCTTTGTTATACTGATTGTACTTGAGTGTTATTCGAATTTTCTGATATTATAGAGCAGGGACGGCGAACCTAAGGCACGCGTGCCACTTTTGGCACGCGAAAGAATGATTTTTGCACGGCATTGCTTTGTGGCTTTAAATCAAAATAAAGTGAGATTACACAAAACGGCGACTGTTGTTTTTTAAATTCGATTAAATGGAAACTGACAAATTTTAATTATGGCATGTTATATTCCAATCTTTTTAATTATGGTCTCAAAAAGTTTTCAATCAAAGACGATATTTGAAAACTATCGACAAAAATTGGTTATTAGACATTATTAAATTCCGATGGTAAAGTTATGGCAGTTTTGAATTTATTTCAGATATGTTCAAAGAAACTGGCGTTTGCCATTTTAACAGTTTTTCTGCCTATCTATGCTTTCGAGTCACTGTTTTCCCAAATGAAGAATGTTAAATCTCAAACGGAAAGGACTTGTCAGATAAATCCGGTTCAGTTTGCATTAAACATAACCAGGTATTAAGATGCAACAACAGAAATAAAATTACATCGCATTAATTTTTTTTTCTATTTATTTCTAAAATATATTTGTTTCCATAATTCTTATAGCAGGGTTCGTACGGGTGGTGGAAATTCCAGAGCAGGAAATTCTTTGGAACCAGTATTTTCTTATATTAAAACTCTATTTAAAAAGACGAAATTTTGCGTGTTTAAATTAACTTTATTTCTTTTATAAAAAAAATACTGATATTTCACCTGGGAAATAACGGGACCCTTACGAACCCTGTATAGTGTAATACCTACATGTATGTTCCTCCTTTTTTTAAAAATCTTATTAGAAAATTGCAAGTAATTTTTATCCATTATTTTCCCACCAACTAAATTTGTTTTTTAGTTCGCACGTCATGGTCACGTAAAATATTTTTTTAATCAAATTTGGCACGCGGCAACAAAGAGGTTCGCCAGCCTTGTTATAGAGTAGATCTTAACAAGACGTGGTGTAACAGTCAGCCGACAAATAAGTAATTTGTTAATCGTTGCCACTCATTAAAAAAAATTAATTTCGATTAAAAAAAACGATTTTGAAAAACGGGGGATATGTTGTTTTACAACCACAAAAATACTTGTTATTTCTTTTATAAAAGAACTAATATTCCTGTAAAATGTATTAAGCAAAAGATATTTTCATTAGGAGCTTTAGCTGACAGAAATTTGATCCATCTCTTTGAAATTATTAAAGAAAGGTAATCTTATCGAAACATTTGACTCTGCGTTTAGCTAAATTTATAATTATCTATTGTATTTTGATATAAGTCTATTAATAATTATTATGACTGGTAATATTTATTATTCTCAAATAATTCAAAACATATAATGACTATCCTAACATTAATTTTGTGTCCTAAATAGACGTATCATGAGCTTCTAAAATAACTTTAAACTAAGTAAACAATACTTTATATATATATATATATATATATATATATATATATATATATATATATATTCCTCTATACTTTTTAATATTGTTTTATATTCAACTTTGTATTCCATGATTAATTATCGGTTTAATTTGTTTGATTGTCACAATCATATTTTTTTTTTTAGCTTTTTTATGGCTATTATGAAGATAATTCACATACTATATTTGTGATCTTTAGGATATTGGGAATTTTAGAATCTGACAATCTTCTATAAACATCCATTATTTATTTATTTATTTATTTATTTTCTTTCCTGTTCATTTTTTATATGTAATGTAATTATTAAGGCATTTTATATTATTATTATATATAATTTATTTTATTTTATAGCATATAGTTATATTCTATATATTATCAATGTTATTTTTTTTCCTCAGTGTAGATTAAATGGGTTTTGTAATAGAATATATTGAAAGCATTTCATTAACATTTAATTTATTTAAATTTATTTGAATAATGATATATTGTATGGTATTTTTCTATTAGGATTTGTGTAGTAATGCAGTTGATGTGTTTCTATTTCTTTAGCTTTTATTAAGTTATTCTTTTTGTGACATTTGAGTAATAATAATAGTTTTAAAATAAAATAATAGATGGCAGCACGAAAAATTTGTCTTTTTTCCAAGCTTCTATTAAAGTAATAATTTTATTTTTTTACAGCAGGTGGTATTTAACGCTGAATATTGGCAGTATTTTAAAATTGATGTTATACAATTTAAAATTGTTTTTAGGTATTTTAAATAATGTAATTATTTTCTATTTATATTATATTAATTGTATTTATCACGGTATTTCAAAATGAATTAACTGAATCCATAGGTTTTAATTTCTGTGTTAACTTAACTGTTTTATTCGCCTTAATCTTATCATGCTTGTGGATTCCATGTGCGAGAATATATTTTGAAAATCTACTCTGAATTTATTCGGTAAGTTGTGTAAGATTTCTATTGCTATAAGTTAAATATTTAATGGGTTGTAGTGTTTTTTTTTTCATTTCATGCCATTTGATAATGTTCTGTTTTCATCTTGAGACTATTCTTTTAGTTCTATTGGTTGTTCCGTTACGGGAGAAAAAAAAATTCAGCTTTTAGCTTTTTACTCACAGAAAACAACCGATTTGCTTATATCATTGAATTCTGTACTCTTGAAAACGTAATTCAATATATAATTTTTTCATTTTTTTCGGAATCCACATTCTTCTTTTTTTATTCTTCCTTATTAATTCTTGCAATTAAGTATAAGGTACTTTATTTTATACATACAGTTTTATATTATAGGTTTGCGGCATCCATTTTTATTGTCAATTTATTCACAATAATGCGGTTTTTGATGATGGTCGGTAATGTTTGATTAATGGCTATATATATATATATATATGTGTGGGAATGTAAATATTCTCAACAATGCAACTCGTCTAACTCAAGGGTTTTTTGAATCGATACGCAATCTTATATGAAATAAAAATTACAACACGAGGAGCGTGGAAAAAAGCAAAAAGTGTGTGGCAACGGTTTGATAAAAAGTAAGTAAATTCAAGAGATGTTTTTTTTAGAAGTTCGATAGTGTTTATCTCAACATGAAAGTTGAAGATTAGTTGAATAAAAAATAAAAGATTTGAGTAAGAATTCTAGGTGAATTCCAGTATTTATGTAAACAAATGGGTACAGATGTCATATTCGCCCCATATTGGCGCGATTTTTTTCTGTCGCCAATATCATATAGGCAACAGGTACTTAACTTGCGCCAAAGTGTCGTTATTTTACTTGATGTGGTAACTCGGGTTATGTTGTTTATGCTGTTGATGTTTTCGCCAAATTGGCAACCGAAAAAAATCGCGCCAATATGGGGCGAATATGACATCTGTTCCAACAAATGTATTATTTTATTGATGTGGATGAACTGTTGTGATCTTCCAAGCATAATATTTGTTCGAGTGAATAATAAATGCCGTATTAAATTGATAAACTAATAGATGCATTTATTTATAGTTATAAGCTACGTGAACCTTTTAGTAATTTTCAGATAAAATCCTACATAATTTGGGGGCTCGGTGCCGGGA
The DNA here is from genome assembly GCA_963932465.1 of Maratus speciosus. Classification (NCBI taxonomy): domain Eukaryota; kingdom Metazoa; phylum Arthropoda; class Arachnida; order Araneae; family Salticidae; genus Maratus; species Maratus speciosus. Next base: position 62,996,758 of record OZ010788.1, read on the forward strand.
TTTGAATAAAAAATTGAAACGATTACGGAAAAGCACATCATTATGTCGATTTTGAATAAAGCGCGGCGAAGCGATTTGATTGGACTATGCGAGGAATGCGGAATAAGCACGCCAGAGAAAGTAACCATTCTGTCATTAATTGAAGCAATAAAAACTTTGGAAAGTTTTGATGAAGACTTTATAAAAGACCGTCTTGAAGTAATATCATCGGCTAGCAAAGAGAAAAGAAGGTTAGAACTTGAAGCGCAAACAGAGAAGGAGAAAGAGCAAAGAAAAATAGAAGCGGAGAAGGAGAAAGAGCAAAGAAAAATAGAAGCGGAGAAGGAGAAAGAGCAAAGAAAAATAGAAGCGGAGAAGGAGAAAGAGCAGAGAAAAATAGAAGCAGAGAAGGAGAAAGAGGAGAAGAGAATAGCGTTAGAAGAAAGAAAATTAGAACTTGAAGCAGAAGAGAGAAGACGACAGGCAGAACTTGAAGCAGAAGGGAGAAGACGGCAGACAGAGATAGAGGAGAAGAAATTAATGTTAGAAATAGAGGATAGAGAAAAAATGAGGGAATTTGAGCTAAAGAAATTGACAATGCAAGCCGAGATAGACTCTCAGAAGGATGCAGAAATACTAGCTCCAAGAACGGGAACAGGTAAAAATTTTGATTTATTGAAGTTACTTAATCGTTTTGACAGTGAAAATGGTGATATTTGCATGTTTTTAACATTATACGAAAGACAAGTATCTCAACTGAAAATAGACAAGGATGAATGGGTTTCATATCTATTAAGTTTATTACCGTTAGAAATAGTTAGCATAATTACAAGAGAATGTTAGCATAATTACAAGACCGGATGTAAATAATTAAGAATATATAAAAAAATTATTGTTGAGAAGATTCAAAATGTCGCCGGAAGAATTTAGACAGAGGTTCATGACTCATAAAAAGGAGCCAACAGATAATTGGCGCGATTTTGGTTTTCAGTTAAAAACGTACTTTAATGAATGGGTACGTGGAATGAACGTAACAACTTTTGAGGGATTAACGGAGTTATTAGTAACTGATCAAATTAGGCGAAAAATACCGCCAAAAACCAGAGAACGTTTTATTGAGGAATTTCCAAAGATAAAAGAAGTAGATGTATTAGTGGAAAAACTAGATGATTTTGATACGGCGTGTAGAGGATTTAAAACCGCCAAATTGTATAAGGCGCAAAATAGCGTGAATAGGGAGGAAATAGATTGCCAGTGAAATCAAAATTCTCATCAAAATAATATAGGACGAGGCGAAAGAGCTATTAATTCGAGAATTATCTGCCATCTTTGCGGTTTGCCTGGTCATATCGCCGCCAAATGTACAAATAGGGATCAAATGAGCACACAAGAATATTATGGTAACCCGATTAGGAAAGTAAACGATAATGGCGCACAAAAAAGAAACATAATGAGCTTATCAAAAGCGGAAAATAACGCCAAATCGACAAAAAAGATACGTGTAGTTCTAATAAATGAGAAACCCACGAAAATTATCATCGACACAGCAAGCGATGTGAGTTTAATAAATGAAGAATATTACATCGAAATAGGCGCACCTGAATTATGCCAAGAAAATTTGCATACATTGACTAGATTTGGCGGAGAAGAAACACAGCCAATAGGATACTTTGAGCATGAAATACAAGTAGACGGCGTGAAACTGACAGATAATTTTCATGTAATATCAGGTCTAGAATGGGACATATTGTTAGGTGTAAGTGCAATATCAGGATGCATTTTAACAGTCACAGAAGAAGGTGTCAAAATAAAAAATCTCGCCAAGGAAGAAAACGCCAAAGACAAGACAATTATGTATTGTAGATATATTAGGGCGGTAAGGAATACCGATTAAAATTTAAAATATGTGGCCAATGAAATAAGTAGAAAAGCTATAATGAGAAAAACGGAAAGATCTCGTGAGAAAAAATTAAATTCAATTAGCAAAAATTTGAATGAAAGAAATGAGGTATCACGAATAGTACGAATGAGCGACCTAAAAGAAAAACGCAATTTATATGCACGCGCGAATGAAAATAAAAATGAAATGAAGTTTCTTGAAAAATATTATAAACGAAAGAACACGAGAGAAGAAAATAACACTGAAGGAGTAAATGTAAATAAAAAGAGATTTAGCGGAAATTACAAGCGTGATCGCAATGACAAAAATGAAGATAGGAAATATTATCCGAGAGACAATTTTGTAAAAAGACGTCCCAGATATTGTAAACAACATACATTTCTTGACGATAGAAGATATTTATACGGAGATCAGAAAGAAAGAATACGGGAAAATTTTGAAAGGGAAGAGATTGAACTGTGTAAAAGAGATGTATACTTCTGGAGTAATAGTAATCGTAGGCAGTATGAACAGTCATTAAACCATACTGATAATTCTGTTTATGGTGGATATGAAGCTAAATTTAAAAGAAGATATGATTTGAAAACACGTTCCGTTGGGTCACCGGACTGTTAGGATAACCGAAGTTGGGAATGTAAATATTCTCAACAATGCAACTCGTCTAACTCAAGGGTTTTTTGAATCGATACGCAATCTTATATGAAATAAAAAGTACAACACGAGGAGCGTGGGAAAAAGCAAAAAGTGTGTGGCAACGGTTTGATAAAAAGTAAGTAAATTCAAGAGATGTTTTTTTTTAGTAGTTCGATAGTATTTATCTCAACATGAAAGTTGAAGATTAGTTGAATAAAAAATAAAAGATTTGAGTAAGAATTCTATGTGAATTCCAGTATTTATGTAAACAAATGTATTATTTTATTGATGTGGATGATCTGTTGTGATCTTCCAAGCATAATATTTGTTCGAGTGAATAATAAATGCCGTATTAAATTGATGAACTAATAGATGCATTTATTTATAGTTATAAACTAAGTGAACCTTTTAGTAATTTTCAGATAAAATCCTACATATATATATATATATATATATATATATATATATATATATATATATATATATATATATATATATATATTTGCATGAATTTTTGCATTGCTAACTAGGCGTAAAACCAACCGAGAAAAAGCGTCCAAGCCGAAGCTCTATCTACGACATGCTCTACCAACCGAACTACTCGGACGCTAACCAGCCTGGCACTGGTCATTTTTATATGTTTGCAAGTCTGCATTTGAATCATAAAAGGGAATATATTAAGGAGAGCACGGACTTTCAAACACTTTTTTCCCTTTGAATACTATTCAAGGGCACACGTATGAATTATGGCACATATTTATAACACAAGAAATTTAAAAAAGATTTGGGGGTATAAAAATAAGGAATTTTCCTGAATATTTTAAGCGTTATGAACGTCATCTCGAAATGCCCATGCGCAGTCCTTATCAATTAAAATACCCAATATCTTTTATGCAAGCTTGATTTATAGATACAAAAAAAACTGTGGGTCGATTTTTAAACTAAATGCAACTGTAAAAGTTAAAGGTAGTTTATTGAAGAAATAGGATGCAAAATCGCTGAAAATTTTATAAAACTCAAAAAAAAATATTTTTTATCATACCTTTGTTTTCAAATATAGAAAATTCGATGCATGATTTTATTTTTATACATAAACCAAACTTGCATAAAATATATTGGGGATTTTAATTGATATGGAATGTGCATGGGGGATTTTGAAAAGTTCGTCATAACGCGTAAAATATTCAGTCAAATTCCTTATTTTTATCCAATTTTTTTTTCAATTTCGTGTGTGTTGAATGTATGCCATAATACATGTAGTGTGCCCTTGAATAGTATATAAAGCGAAATTTATAAAAAAAAATTAAAATAAAAAAATGAGTTGGAAGGTCTTTTGTACACTTAAAGAGCCATAAGCCTATAGCGATCATGTGACAAAATTAGTCCCATCAACGGTAAATTGAGATACAGATATAATTTTTATAGTCCAAGTAATTTTAAAACTGAAACATATAAGAGTGAGGATATCCTGTCTGGGTATCGTCCGAGTAGCTCAGTTGATAGAATATTGGTGTGCTACGACAATGACACGGGTTTAAGACCCGGCTTGGAGAATTTTCGCTCTGTTGGTTTTACGCCTCTTTAGCAATGCAAAAATTCATGCAATTAAAAAAAAGGGTATACTTCGGTTAGCTGGGCACTAGTGTTATAAATACACACACACACACACACACACATACACACACACACACACACGCATATATATATATATATATATATACATATATATATATATAAATGCATATATATGTATATATAGATACAGACATCTATATATATATGTATATATACGTATATGTATATATAACACTGGCGCCAGGCTAAACGAAAAGTACCAAAAAAAGTAAATATTTAAGGCATTTTTCATTAGTAATATATATATATATATATATATATATATTTAAAACCACAAACAAAAGATCAAAATCCATCACTCACCATAGCTGCATTGATACTCACATCGAAAATATTATAATAACCAACATAAACTTAACTCTTAAAATCAAACTGAATAACCAAACTAAAGAAAATATATATAATTGCAAGACATAACAGAACAGAACAGAAGGCGAGCGGTATGGCTAACGACATACACTGCAGGGTTAAGTCAGACTTTACGCATGCTACGTCCCCCTTCACTCGCCAAGACCAAAATTGAAAAAATGAAAAACTATGAAAAACTAAACAGAACTACAACATCCACCAAAATATCTCTCTAAATCATTAGATCAATCAACTCATCAAAACCTCCATTCTCATCCATCACTCAGTTCAGTTCAGTTCCGTACCTGCTACTCTTAATAAAATCACTAGTTATTCTCCTGATGAAATTGCGAGGATAACCATGCTTGAATCCCAAGCGGCACCACTCTAAAATATCACTAAACATATCTTTAACTCTAATACTCAGTCTTTCGATTCGTATTAATCCATTTCTAAGTACATTTCTTTTAATCGAAACATGCACGTTGGAATCAAAATATATCAGCTTTAAGGTATTAAAGTTGAAATCATTTCGCTTGTCAAATAACTTAGATATCAAATTTTCACTTTCTATGCTTAGGTTCACATCTAGAAAATTAATATTTTTACAATTCTGGGATGAGGGTTCCAGACTCAGAGACGTAGGATAATATGTAAAATCAATATTTTCAATATCATTGTTTAATTTGACTATCAAAACATCATCTATATATCTGTAGGATAATGTGTTACTGTTTAAATTATTATTTCTTTCATATATATGTACGTAAATGTTTGCCAAAATGGAACTGCAACTCCCCCCCCCCCTTACCATTGGAATAACCCGAATCTGTTTAAATATTGTATTTCCTTCGTAAAGGTAGTTTTCTTGTACTACTAACTGAAATAGATTTATGAAAAAATCATAATGAACATCCAAAGTACTATTTGTATTATAAAAATCTACTATTTTATCTTTTAAATCTGTCAAATCAATTGTGTTATAGAGATCTGCAAAATCGTAAGCGAATAAACCAGTAATATTTTTTAATTTTTTCAGATTATTTAATAGTGTATAGCTATTTTTGATAATAAAAGTCGTCTCTTCCCCCATCACTCCGTCAAACACCCCCTCCAGCACTCCCAGCAAAACCTTGCTAGAAGCACCAATATATGAACCAAATCCACAAGTCACACTCCTGAATTTGATAGGGGTTTTATGGAATTTAGGCACTAGTATGAGATAAGGGAAACTTTGACTCATTTGTTTCAGCTTAACTTTTTTATAGAAGGTTTTAATCCTATTTTCTATTACTGCAGCTTTCGAATTCAATGGTAAATAGCTATTTTTATTATTGTAGCAATCATTCAAAAGTTTACCGTAAAGTACCTTACATATCAGTGCATAACTTGTATTTGCTTTATCCACATAGGTGATTATAAAATTTTCCTGAATTTCTTTAATTGAATGTGTAAGTTTGTTGTATTTCTCTCTATTAACTCCGTCAAAATCTCTGGAAAATTCTCGTTTAAAATCTCTTAATATATAGTACTTCCACTCGTCAAAAACACTGGATGGCAAATTGTATCTATACATTAGTTTATTTATAAATATATCTATATTAATAGTAAAACGTTTAATTGCAACACTTTTAGTGAGAGTACGTTTCACACGATATTTAGTTCCGTACTCCATTAACCTCCTCAACTCCTCATCCTTTACTATCTTTAGATCTCCAGTATTAACATGTCCATAATACTTGTCTTTATAATTAACAAATTCAGAATCATTGCAATGGCAGATACTTCCTGCAATACTTTTCTTTAGATCTTTAGCAAATAAGTTATAATTAAAAATAGTTCTCCCCAAAGGCTTATCATATTTAAAAGCCTTAACTATTTTTATTTTACCGACTGGTAGTAATTCATTGTATTTATTCAACATTTTATTGTAATTTACACCCCTATGGCTATCACCCAAATAATCCATTATAAAATAGATTTTATTTATTGCACTAACATGGCCATAATCAATGTTACAATACATTTGTAATTTTTGTGTCTTGATTCTATATCTCAACAAATCCAAACCTAGGTCAACATTCCCATTTTCTACCCTAGACTGTAAAGTTCTTAAAGTTACGGGAATTAATTTCTTCTTAATGTTGAAAATCAAACCTTTAATCACATTAACTCTTCGCTCACCTTTATAATTAATTATTTCATTTACTATGTCTGTACAAGTATTTAATTTTTTAAAATTATTCAACTTAGTATATTGATTACTATTTCTAATCAACTCATTTCCAATGTCATGATTAATTTTGTCGTAGATTGTATCATCTAAATTGTTAGTTTTAAAGTTTTTAATTATATTACTGTGGTTAAACATAACATTAAGTCCATATGGATATACCGTACCAAACTTTATCATCATATCCTTTTCACGAATCTTTCTTTCCATTTTATTAGGTATAATACACAATATAGAAATCCTAATGTTATCTATGCCATGTTCTGAAAAATGTGAAATTTCTATTTCTTGATCCTCTTTTTTATATTTAAGATTTCTAATGTCTGAATTGTGATTATTGAATCTCTTATTTAAAGGAGTAGAAGTCTCTCCTACGTACATTTGATTGCACACATTACATCTTAAACAATACACACAATTATATACCTTACAAAATTTTAAAGATTTTTCTTCAATCACTTTGTCTCCATTATCCGTATCGGCACAAATACAAACTCTACATCTTTTGTCACTACATTTTATTAAGTTTATTCCATTGATATCTTTTCCAATATTTATACCCCTATTATAAAACAATTTTGTTTTATACCTTTTCACTATATCGATGCAATCTATGTTTTTCTTATGTTTATTGATTAAATTTGTATTATAAACATATCTTGTCCGATACCTAACAACTTCTGTATCTCTATAAACACCCTTGTCCTTATTTAACTTATAACACAATTCACAATTTTTTTTTTCATTACTAAACAATCATCTATCGAACTCTCATCTATATAACTCTGCTTACTATAAAAATTGCATACATGACCTTCCCCCCTCTTCTCACATATCTCGCCATAATCACAAGCTTTACTCTCCAATACATCCACATTTTTAAATACATTTGGTCCATGGTAACTTTTTGACGATCCGCTCCCCACCATGGTTTCTGGAGCCGACCGAGCACTACGAAATTTATAAAAATTCCGTATCTTGCCGGTACCTTTTACAATATAATTTTGTCTATTCATATTAAATGTTTAATTATTCTATGTAAATACAATATAAGTAATTCCAAATATTTTAAATGTGTACTAAAAAATGTATGTACAACTATAAGAAAGTTAAATAAAGTTATAACAATATAACATAAACCCGAAAGAACTAATAAAACTCTTAAATTAAACAATCATAAAATCTTCAACAAACTAGCCAAAAATCAATAAAAAACTAATAAATCCAAATAAATCAACTATACCAACCAATTCTCATCAACTCCATGCATCCGCTCATCAATTAGCTATAATATGGTAAGCATGATCATATACCGAAATTTTATTATAAAGCATAAAAGACATACCTGACTCAAGCCTACAGTAGTATATATATATATATATGCTACATATTTTATTTGACAGTCGTTTTTCTTCATTGTTATTATTATCCTTGATATACATAATTTGAGTATTATTTGAGAGTTATTCGGCTTTCCTGAAAAGTTAGTACTTATCTTGATGAGACACGGAGTCATACTGAACAGACAAAAAAGTAATTTTCCTATCATTGTCAATCATATCATTCGAATAATTATAAAAAAATGTACTTTTCAGAGAAGAAACGTTTATATATTATTTCATCATATTCACAAAAATACTTGGTGTTTCTTTTTTTTTTTTCTTTTTAAAGTCATACTTTTTGCGAAAAATGTACAAAAAAAATGTCATTTAAAAACTAAAGCAGAAAAAGGTCCATTTCTCAGAAACTATTATGTTATAAGAAAATATTCTTATTGAAGCGTTTACAAGGGGAAATTTGAAAGGAATCCAAAAAGCATTGTTGGAATGCGCACATACTTTTAAAATGAAATGTCAAATAAATTTGTGTTCTTTTGTGTTTATAAAATATGATTTTCCAATACTTCTTTAAATTTTGAATATTTCGACGTTGAAGCTGCATTAATACATCACAAGAGAGAGGACATTTCAAAATAAGTTAATTTATATTTGTTGTGTCCCTTTTTAAATGTTAGAAGGAAATTTCATTATGAATATGTAATTTCAAATAACAGAGCATATTACGCCTGAATAAATTTATTAGAATTAAAAATACAATTTAAAATCAGACATTTAATAAAACTAAAAAGCAAGAATAATATCACATAATAAAGTAATTACAGTAGACGTTTTTAAGATTAAAAAAAGCTGCTTATCAGTACAAATGATAATAAAAAAGCGAAGGTAATGTGTTCACATACACACGTTCAAGAACATGCCTGTTAAAAAATATTAAGACAGGAGTGATTATGTATTACAGTATTGTATGGTGAAACACTATATACTAGAGATAATACTCGGTTTGAAGGCAATCACTCACATTTATTGTACATGACAGGACTAGAACAAAAACATAGAATACTAAACAATTGTACTTTATCCCATCTTCGATAAGTTTTAATACAGCAGTCTTAGGCTTTAATCAGAGCAATCCACGCTACACGTCGTCAAATATTCCATCATATTTTAGCACGTCGTTGATTTTTTTATTTTATTACGTTGAAAGAAGATTCTGTACTCCAGTTGACAAATTTTTACCTCGTTCTATTTATCTTCATTTTTTACTCTCGAAGCAACCTCGTTTTTTTGTTTTTGTTTTTGTTTTGTTTAATCTCAAAGCAGCGTTCCTCTTATTATCACGCGCAAATCTAGCGCCTGTTACGTTCTCTCACAATGCAAGTGAATAGCACTGAATCCCACAGTAGGAACACACATTATGGTTAAATTGTACATGCTTATTTTTATATTTCACAGTCGAGGATGTGGTCGGTATGAACTACATGATGAACTAGTTTAGATTGTAAATTGTTGTATATTTTTTTTTTAAATATTAGAGGGAAATTTCCTTATGAATATTTAATTTCAAATTATGCATATTAAGCTTGAATCATTTTATCATAAATAAAAATACATTTTAAAATATGACATTCAATAAAACTAAAAAATCTAATTTTCGAATAAAAATCGAAATTTATCACACGTTAATTACAATAGACATTTAAAGCATTAAATAGCCTCCTCATCAATACAAATGACAATAAAAACAAGTTGGAAATTGCTCGCCAAACGTGGCAAATGAGGTGCGTTCGTACTATAACTAGTTTTATCATTATTTTTGGAACCCCATATTGTACTGAATGTATAATTTTCTGCACTTCATAAAGTGCATAGTCTGTAACATCATTAAAATGCACTTCCAATAATTTTTTCCCATTCCCCGTAATGTAACGGAACACTTTTGACTGTCCCTGTAATTAAACTATACATCCGATTTTCCTAAAATTTGAAATAGCTCAACAAAACTTTGCAACAATTATATCTTTAAAATTTCAGACCATTCGGAAGGCTGTAATATCATTAAAATGCACTTGCAATAATTTTTCCCATTCCCCGTAATGTAACGGAACACTTTCGACTGTCCCTGTAATTAAACTATACATCCGATTTTCCTAAAATTTGAAATAGCTCAACAAAACTTTGCAACAATTATATCTTTAAAATTTCAGACCATTCGGAAGGCTGTAATATCATTAAAATGCACTTGCAATAATTTTTCCCATTGGCTGTAATGTAAAGAAAAACTTTTGACTGTCCCTGTAATTAAACTATGCATCCGATTTTCCTAAAATTTGAAATGGCTCGACAAAATTTTGCAACAGTTATATCTTTAAAATTTCAGATCATTCGGAAGGCTCTAATATCATTAAAATGCACTTGCAATAATTTTTCCCATTGGCCGTAATGTAAAGAAAAACTTTTGACTGTCCCTGTAATTAAACTATACATCCGATTTTCATAAAATTTGAAATGGCTCGACAAAATTTTGCAACAATCATATATTTGAAATTTCAGACCATTCGGTTTGGTAGTTTTTGCTCTGTTACATGCGGACAGACGGACGGACAGACGGACGGACGGACTGAACGACGACTATAGGTGCTACGTATTTATATAATTACGAACGCACCTAAAAAACAATGGTAATGTGTACACAGGCTCACGTTTGCGAACATGCCTATTTAAAAATATTAAGACATGAGGGAGAATGCATTACAGTAAGACCACAAATTATGGTTGAATTGTACATGCATCATTAAGTAGATATTGTTGTGTCCTTGAAAACCATACTTCTAAAAAAATTCTACTTTTATAATGAAACTAGTTGGATTTAGTAATTTTCATATTTTTACAATCTGGGATGTGGTCGGTATCTATTAAATGATGAATTAGTTTAGATCGTAAATTGATGCGTCTTTTTAAATATTAGAGTAAAATTTCATCATGAATATTTAATATCAAATAACTAAGCATAATACGCTTGAATCCATTTATTAGAATTAAAAAGATATTTTAAAATCAGACATTTAATAAAAACATTTAAAAATGATAATATCACTCATTAAATTAATTACATTAAACGTTTAAAGCTTTAAGCATGCTTCTCATGAGTGCAAATGACAATTGAAAACCAAAGTTAATATTCATACATGCTCACGTTCCATTTAAAAAATATTAAGTTACGAGTGAGTATGCATTACAGTAGGGCTACAAATTATAATTGAATTGTAGATTCGTCATTAAGGAGTCCGGGGGTCACAAGTTTTAAAAATATATAAAATTGTTTCTTCCTAATAAAATACTACAAAACTAAATAAATTAAATGAATCAAACTTGAAATTTCTACGATAATTACTTCAGTTAGTTAAAACAATTTTTTGTGTTGTACTATTAATTTTGCCCTGCCCATAATTGACTTTAAGTCCATTTATCTCAGAATGGACTTTTCCAAAATTTGTCTTATTTAAAAGGCTATACCAAAATTTTATTACAATATATATGTATGACATATTGTACAGAATTTTTGTGTTATGTTTCGAATAAATTGTCTTCAGAATTTTTTATTTCATGTGGAAACTTTGAAATTATATTCTTCGAAGTAAAAATCGCTCTCAAAAATCCCGTGTTTTTCCTTTTAATTTTATTATAAATTTTGTAAATAATATTCTTCTAAATCCTGCAGACAAGTTAACAATAATCTATTTCTACACACAATAGTGAACAAAGTAATGAAATCGAGCTAATGTGAAATATATCGAAAATTAAATAATTTTAAAATTTAATTTTTAAAAAATCATCCTTTTCAAAAACTTTTTATCTGAAAATTATTTTTTCTAGAAATGCACAATTAAGGGAAAAAAATTATTAAAAAATGTCTATAATTAAATAAAATAAAATTTATACTCCATAACTCCTTTAAGTAGAGTTTGTTGTAGCGTTGTGAACTACACTCCTAAAAATATTCTACTTTTAGAATTAATCCAGTTGGATTTAATAATTTTTATATTTTCACAATCTAGATGCTGTCGGTATCTATTAAGCGATTAATATGTTTAGTTTTTAAATCGCCGCGTTTGAAAGCACGTTTATGCTCTTCTAACCGGATGCTGTATGATTATCCAGTTTCACGAGTATAAACAGTTCCACAGTCTTTAGAAGGGATACTGTAAATTATACCAGTATTCAGTAAGGGTGCGAGCTTAGGCTTGAATTTACATGGCATATTATTCGTAATATTTTGAGGTTTAAATCTATTCCAATGTTAATTGATTTGAATAAGTTACATATTGTTACTGAATTTGTTTAAACTGTGGTATGGAAACATCCTGTGGTTCAAATACTTACAAGAAAACAATAAACATATTTTCATTGCAATAAAACTAAAACCTTAGAGGGATATGTTAATCCACTTTCATAATATAAAATGGAAATATCACAAGAAACATAATGTATGGGAGGTAATTTGATTTTTAAACAAGTATCTCAAAATAATTTCTATATTTTATTAATTCCATATATCCATTTCTTTATTTTGAGCGAATGTATCCGAAATGAAAATAAGGAACGTAACAGACACAACACTAGAGAGAAATGTTACTTTGAAAATGTCAAATAAATCAATCTTTTGTGCATAAAATATTACTATTGAACAACTTTTGAATAATTGAATATTTTATAACTGAATATGATAAGAATATAATTAAATGAAGATGACATATCCAGTGAAAATAAAATTTTCATGCAGTGCTAATTTTTAGTCGCCGGAAATACAGAACAAAATGAGTATTTTATTTATTCAAAAAATATTAATGTTTTAGTAAATAATATTTATACGTTAAAACACAAACTCTCTCAACGGTACTCAATGGTTTATATGAACTTGTGCGAATTAAATTAACAATAAAGCATAATACCGACGTTTCAGTTTGCTTCTGAGGTCGTCTTCCGGATAAATATGATAGTGAAATGTTTGAGGGGACCGGGAAAGCAAAATCCAACTAAAAAATCGATTTTTACTTTTTTTATCTTTCCAATGATGTGTCACACATGTTTATATATATAAAAAAAATAAGTGTTGAAATTAATCATTCTTTCTAAGAGTACTTCATAGCTTTATGGCCATTTAAAACTTTAATTGGATTTTTCATGTTTATGTTCCTTTTTTTCAATATCTATTAGACTTAAGAAATCAGATTTTTATTTAACACTTATATAATGATATATTGTATACTTTAACACAGGGATGTATTGATTTTCTGAGAATTATTTATTTTAGGCAGTTAAATCTTACCAAAAATGCTAATTTAAAAATGACTTTCAATAAATAATTAATAATTAATTTTTAGTTTCACTTAGATAGAAAATGGTTTGTTAAAATACGTAAATCATGTTATTCTAACTACTCTAAAAAATCTAGACCTCTATCTCTTACCATATCTGAGAAAAAGATAGATAAAGTTGGTAAATTTAGCATGGCGGAGATAGGACTTTCCCGGTCCCTTAAAAGTTTAGAGAGGAAATATTCCTGTCGATCTATTTATGAATGGAAAACTGCACTGAGTATATCAGAAAAAATTAAAATGCAATATGTTCACTTGAAGACCATGGAGTGTCACAAGGTATGAAGGGGAACGGGTTACGTAGTGACAGCTTTGTGTTTCCCTTCGTAGCTGGTGTCACTCCATGGTCTTTAAGCGAACTTTCGATTCATCTCAAGTTATGTCATTTTAAAATTTTCTGGTGCACTCACTGCAGTTTTCCAGTCATATATAATGATATTTGTATACTTTAATAAATTTAGATGAAGTCTCGACAGGAAGCTCTCGCCTCTAGACTTTAAAAAATTTCAACATCATATTTATCCGCAGAAGCAGTGCGAAACTTCGATATTATGCTTAAGCGTTAACTTTATTTTTACAAGTTCAAATAAAAGTTCTTGTTCATGTGCACCATTAAGCAAATTGATGTGTTTTAACGTATAAATTTTATTTATTATAGTTATGGTGTAATTGTCCTACATATGTTAATTAATGTTTTAATTCAAAGGATTTAAAAGCTTGTATTGAAGTCTTAAATTTATTTTGCTACAATCAAAAATAAAATCATAAAAAAATCTTATCTTAAGCATAAAATAGAACCTTATTGTTTTCTGAATAAAAGTCTTTACGTGTTGGAGAAATATTTCATCATGAGTTCCTCTTTATTGAAAAGGGGAAAGAGATAATAATAGGTATATTTGATTGTAATTGAACTTAAAATATTGAATTGATATGTTAAGAAATTTAAATGAAATAAAATAAAAACATCACAAGGTTTCAAATAAATAAAACACCTTATATTCCATACATACACGTATTCTATACATACACATATTACCATATATTCTTGTGCTGCGGTTGTAGTCTTGCCAACATATAATAGTGAGAAGTAGCAGGCTGGGTATCGTTCTAAGTGGTTCAGTTGTTAGAACGTAGGTGCCCTGTACCGAGGACCTTTGGTTCGATTCCCGGCTTGGATGCTCTTCCACTCTGTTGGCTATACGCCTTTTAAGCAACTAGAATTTGACAGGAAAACACCTTTGATTTTAGACATGTATTTTAAAATAATTTATATATCTCCTGAATTTAGGATATGTTTCTATTTACTGAGACCAATGTCTTCGAAGTGAAAGAGATGAAAAAATCGGAGACAGCATTAGAGATAACTATAAGTATGAAATTGTCAAATAAATTCATGTTCTTTTATGCATGCAGTAAGATTTTTCTACACGTCTTCAACGTCTGAATATTTTAACTTCAAGATATTTTATATGCAACATACTGAAGATGATATTTCAAAGTAAGAAATATTTTTCATGCAGTGTTTTCTTTTAGATACAAGTAAAATATTTCATAATATTTTATTTATTTAAAAATCTTAATTGTACCTTTTTAATAATTTTATCTCGAAGCTATTTTAATACATTTTAGTGAAAAGAACAATTGGAAATATTTTATTTTGGTATTGTAGTTTTTCTTTTATGATGCGTGAGATATGTTTCATAGACAGTATCTTATTTAGTGAAAAAAAAAATAATATTGTGACATGGTACTTTCGACACAAAAATTCCGGTTGGCAATCAGTAGATATTTACGGGCAGTACACTAGCCTTTTGTTGAAAGGATAGAGAGGATTGAGAGGATAATAAAGTTTATCTTTTATCTTGAAAAATGTCCAAGTGTGTGTGGAAGTGTAAATTTCTACATCGTGGAGAAATTGTGGAGCTTGCGTGAAAACATGGGTTAAGTCATGACTGACCAGTAGGAGAGAAACTCTTCAGGTCCCTGGCTGGGGGAAAGAAAAAAAAAAGAAGAGAGTCAGTGAGTTTTAGCGAGGAAAGGCACACAGTTAGGCTCCGATTTTGGATAGTGATGTGTGTAACGTCCTAATGGTGGATACGATGTATGATTGTATGTATATACTCATGTGAAGTATTTTTTACATTTGTTAAGTACAGTGAGAATGTCTCACAATTAATTGTAATTTTATTGTTATTTTACCTTAACTTAATTGTTCTAATAAAGAACTCAAGAAAGATAGCATGCGTTATAGTAGAACTTTATTGATGTACGATTAGAACAGACTTTTAACCCTCTAAGTACTTGGGGCGTAATATTCCGTTCACTAAGCTCCAGGTTTTACAGCAATACAAGCAATATTTAAGATAATATAATTCTATAAATTTAACGAATTTTAAATACATTGAAGAATGTTTAATACTCTCAGGGATTACATACATATTTATAATTGAGTTTTTTTTTATGTTGAAAGAATCATATTTTCTTAGCATTTAAAACAAAATACAAAGAAAACAACATTACAATTTTACCCTTTTGCAAGACGCTCGGAGGGATAAACATTCACGCGGAGAAGGATTAAAGCATCAGCCACTTCACCACAATATGTATGTTTATATGTAATGGGAATTCAAATATTTAGAGCGAAATGTTAATCTACTTAACTAAATTAAAATGAAAATATCACAAGGAATTTCATAAAATAAAAGTAATTCTATTTTTAACAATAAGTTAAAATTTCAGAGCAAAATTCACCTTGATTAATAGTTAAAATTCATAAAGATACAAATAAATGTAAATACTACATTGCTTAAAGGTGAGTCGGATATAAAACCTTTTAAAAACACATTAAAGTCATTTTAAAAAACCAAAACTTTTTCAACCGAAACTTACTCGGCCTTAATCAGTGAAAAACTACTAGATGTTGTCTTTTTTTGTCTTCTAGCTTTGCCCGGAGGGTTACAATTTATGTATTTCAATATTTAATATTAAAAGATTGAATCGACATATCAAAGCTTTCAACTAAAATAAAATAAAAATATTCCCAGGAATTAAATAAAAACAAATTTGATTTTTAGACAATACTTTAATATAATGTTTATATTTTCTTGAATTTCTAATATCTTTCTGTTTAACGAGACCATTATCACCGAAGTGAAAGAGATGAGAGTATCGAAGGGACACACTTACATATAACTATAAATATGAAAATGTCAAATAAATTCATATGATTTTGTGCATGAAGTATAATTTTTCGACACGTCTTCATCTTTTAAATATTTTAACGTCGGGATATTTTAATTCCAGTACGCTGAAAGTGATATTTCAAAATAAGAAATATTTTCATGCAAGGTTTTCTTTTAGATACAAGTAAAACATTACATAATATTTTAAAAACATATTTGATTTTCAGACACGTGCATGTATATATATATAATAGCTCTTTCGAAAGTATGTGAATAATGAAATTTATGAAAAAGAGGGTGCAAAACGCAACAATAAAACTAATGAACATTTACAACAAGAAATAATAAACAAACAACTCCTTACTCGTCGGAGGAGTGAAAAAACAGGTACCAAATAAAAATTGAAATTGAATCCTCACAGGTTTCGCAAGATATGGCCAACCGCCATACTCCAAAAGTGTAAAAAATCAACTAAAGAAATTTAAACTACTAAAATTCTTAACAAAACCAAACTGCTTTAAAAACAAAAAGAACCAACCAATTTAAAATCTGTAGAACTGAATTTAACATATAAAACATAATCAAATAAAATGTTTTTAAGCTAAATAATTAACTAACTTAAAATATTGAACATGTGAGAAGGCCATATCCCCAATTTGGCCTGCGAAGACTTGAAAAACTTTTTGATACCTTTAAAACATCCACCACACTCCACATCATCCATTCAACAGCAGGAATTGAAAGGCCAAAATTCCAAAATTCCAGCGTCGATGAGACTTGCCATTCCATCATTTATATATTCATCAGTTCCATTCCAGTTTACTTCAGGTTAAACATGATATTCATCAAAATGCAGATGTTCTAAAAGACTTTAGTCTACACCCTTCATATACTCAAGCTGTCACTTCGGACAATCACGGTGTTTGGCCGCTTAGCTGTTGCCACTTCAGAAAACTTTTTTAAAGCTGATTTACATAATGAAAAATAAGCTGTATGAAAATAAATTATTGTAAAAAAGATTAGCAGCAAATTTGAAAATCTGCGAACTAAAAAACAGTTTTCTGCTACAAATCCTATAAAATCTGTAAGCTTGCCCCAAAATAATGTTGATAAAAACTCCTTTACTTAAATTTGAAAACCAGTGTGGCATTGATTGAGTATCAAAATTTAAAAAAATCGCGCTTATCAAAATGTTTAACTAAAATATTATGTTTAATTAATAAATCTAGATCTAAAAAATTAACATGTGAACTATAACAGAAGCTTTATTTAATTTTAAACATGGAGGATAGATATCGTTAATCGATATCAAGTGTTTGTCATCGAAGATAATTAAATCATCGATATACCATAAAACTGTAAAACTCTTATTTGTGTTTAAAACATAGTTAAATTAGTAATAAAAAAGTAAAAGATTAGCAGCAGAACTCGAAAAATTAGTACCCATCCCAATGCCACATATCTGGTAAAAATAGCTCGCTTATATACACTCACACATATATATATATATCGTAAATTTATGATTTGTTTCTGTTTAACGAGACCAATGTCACCGAACAAAAAATGGTGAAAGTAATAAAGTAGGAATTAGACAGACTTACAGATAATTATAAATATGAAAATGGCAAATTAATTCATAATCTTTTGTGCATGAAGTATGATTTATTTATTTATTTATTTGTTTATAGAAATGCACACTACAGACGATTCCATTTACAGTGTTGCAAGAACATCATAAAAAATAATTAAAACATACATATATATATATAAACATACAGAAATAAATCACATACAGCACGAATACAAACACAAATTAAGAGATTAAAAGTTCAGAACATTTATTTTTAAAAGCAGTAAAGGACATATAAAAAATATCAAGATGCACAGAAAATTCATTAAATATTTTGTAAAATTTATATAAGGAAAAATTACTAACATAATTATATTTAAGAAAAGGTAATATAAAAATCTGAGTACACCTGACGGATCTGCTCGGAACATTGAAATTAATAGAATTAAGTATATCACTACAATCAATCATGTTATTAATAGCCTTGTAAAAAAATAAAACACAAACAAGATCCCGTCTAGATTTCAAACTGGGAATGTGAAAAATTCGACGTAGGTAGGAAGAAGAAATATAAGAATATAGCCTCCGACATGGCCTCCATCGTGAGCCTCCGACATGGGGCATACACGGTACATAATTAAATCCAGCATCGATAGAAACTATATTAGTACATGGAAATTATTCCAGAGGGAAACACTCGCCTTGCATACAATATTTCAAATAAAAATAAAATTTCAAAGTAATTGCTTAAAAGGCGCAAAGGCCAACATAGTGAATAAGATTCCAAGCCATATGCCGCAGGTCGGAGACTCACGATAAATATTCGATATTGTGCTGCGTTTGTAGCCTTGCCAACATATAATAGTGAGAAATTTTCCTTGCTGGGTATCGTTCCAAGTGGTTTAGTCGGTAGAACGTCAGTGCGCTATACCGATGGCCCGAGTTCGATTCCCGGCTTGGGATGTTAGTTACTATGTTGGCCTTTGCGCCTTTTAAGCAATTACTTTGAAATTTGATTTTCATTTGAAATATTGTATGCAAGGCGAATGTTTCCCTCTGTAATAATTTCCATGTACTAATATAATATTATTAGTTAAGCAAAATAAATTGGTAAGCGTAGATCGTTTGGGAATAAAACCATGTTGAGCTGATGAGATTAAATGTTTTACTTGCTGAAATATCTTATTATGGATTATAATTTCTTTTATACTTTTGGAAAAGGACTCAAGATAGCAATGGGACGATAATTTTTACAATCATTAGAATCACCCTTTTTAAAAACCGGAATAATATTAGTTTGCTTCCAAACATCAAGAAATACACCAGTTTTCAAAGAAAGATTAAATAAAATAAGAAGAGTCAACGCATCAGCGCAACCTTTAACAATAAACGAACGGAGATTATCAACCCCAACTGTCAAAATAGATTTTAACCTCTTAATTGCCAAAACCACATCCATATAAGTAACGTTTTAAATTTTAATAATGTCGCCCAAACAGCTGTCAAAGTTATCAATATTTCTGTCATAATCTGTGCTAGATTTATAAACAGAACTAAAATAGGATGCAAAAGCATTAGCAATATTGTCATCACCATCATAAGATTTATTATTGTAGTAGATACTATTAGGCAGTGAGTTATACTTATTAAAGTAGGACCAAAACATTTTAGGGTCAGAAATCAGATTATTTTCCGTAGTCTGTAAATAAGAAGCATAATCTTTCCTAATACTGAGCTTAACAGAAGATCTCAAATATCTGAATTCATCGTAAACAATCGGATTCCCACTATATAACGCCAACTTACGAACTTTATTTTTATATTTAATCAATTTGATAGTTTCAGTAGGGTACCAAAAGGGGAAATTATTATTAAAAGACCTCACAGGAATTGTTTGGTTAAAAACGTCAACCAAATATCTATAGAAATCATTAACTGCTAAATTAACATTGTCATAAGTATTCAGAAAATTCCAGTCAATTTCAGAAATCAAATAGTTAAGAAATCAGCTCTTTTAAAATCATATTTCGCAAATTTGACGTTGTGATTACCAGCACGTATAGGAATAAGACTGATACAAATGGACAAAGCTGGATGATATTTATCCTCAGAGACCAATGGTCTATCACTGCGTTTCTATATTATAAAGGACAAACATATCTGTGCGTAACGCATACGTCATTCTGCGAATGGCAACACTTTGAAATTTAAAATAAAATTTTGGTTTTGCAATTTTCTTTACTGCAAATTTTTAAACTTCTAACCGTCGCACATTTTAAATTTTTACACCGTTGTATGAGAAAAAAAATGTTCTTTTAAATGCAGTATGTTTGAAAGCTGTATCTCAATTTATTTTTGAGATATTAATTTTTTTGTAGTTTTTAATATCATTTTTCTAATCGTGGCAACAAAAGAACCCCATTTCTATTGAAAGTCATTGAAAGTAAACGGAAAAGAGTCGAAAATACGAGATACTGTATATTTTGTTGTCATTTTCCCATAAAATCTAAAAAAAAAAAAATTAAATTAAAATGCTATGTCAGCGATTTTTTAAATTTCTAAATATCGCGCATTTTCAATTTTTACGCCGTCAAATAGAGAAAAAACCTACTTTCAAATGCAATTTGTTTGAAAATTGTATCTTAATTGACTGAGTTATTATGGTTTTTATAATAACTATTCGCCCGTGGCGACCAGTTTGGTCTCCCTTAAATGTACCCTAGGCATTTTATCATGTTACTTTTACTCATAATTTAATTTACTTGCTCGATCCTTTGCCAAAGAGGAAGATTCTGATAGAGAAATCAAGAACTCGGTATATTTATGTTAGTCGGGCACAGGTGATAAATCGCCAAACATTGTAACCGTTTTTCATATTTCATGATTAAAATATAATCCTTTCACTCATTTTATTTAAAATGGATAGCTTTAATTTAAAACTGAAACGTTTAAAATTCATGACTTTCACTTAAAAAGAAAATCTTTATGGTATTATTTATTCTTTTTCTTTTTTAAACTATTTAATTTCAACATCAAAGCATTGTTTTAATTTACCCCTCGAAAAATAAAAAAAATGTGCTGGCGAGTTAAAAAATGCCATTGGCGAGAATTGCGCCCAGCTAACATTAAAGTAGAAACTCTTTCTGATCATAGCAACTTTTATGTAGTTTTATTCGAAAAAAATATTTTGATTAAATAGGTGTCCAGAAAGTACGTTGCCAAATTTCTTTCCTCGCCATGGACCTTTTCTCTATTTCGCCAAGTACCTATACTGGAAAAGTACCTTTATTTATTGTATTTTAAATGAGATGAAGTCGTATGTTTGCTGTTCGATAAATAAATAAATAAATAAGTAAAAGACGGCACAGATGTCATATACGCACCACGTTGGCGCGATTTTTTTCTGACGCCAATGTCATATACGCACCGTGATACTTAACTGGCGCCAAAGTGTCGTTATTTTGCTTGATATGGTAACCCGGATGTTGTTGTTTATTTATTAATAAATTGTTTATTTACTTTTTTTTATTATATAAATTGTTTTTTCTATAGTTATTAATGAAACTTTTTTTTTTATTATTGTTATTCCCTTTTGAAAACTATTACACAATAACCAATGAGATGCGTTTCATTCGGGGGTTGCCATTAAACAATTAACAAATAATTGAGATTTCTGTGCCACGTGCGATAGCGTAATATATATATATATATAGAGAGAGAGAGATTTTCAAGCATGAATTATTTTTAAATGTATCTCTATCACGTGTAGCTCGATTATGAAATATTAATCCGCTTGCCTTTAAAACAATGTAAAAATGTTAGCATTTGTTTCCGTCTGATGTCCCATAACAAAATTAAAACTTCCTCTATAGAAAAATAAATAAAATAATGTAAATAAGAAACAAATTTAACAAACATGGGATTGAACCACGCGCTTAAAGCACTGAAATAATCGGAAAGACTGCCTTAAGTCGCAAAATCTTGGGCTAAGAACTCCTGGCATGTGAAAGTAACGCTTTTAATAAATTTTAAAACTTTATTCGATTGCATAATTGATATTTTTCATATAACAATTCTTTTTTATGTTAGTGGACAATCTAAAATATATATTACATGTAAAAAAATAATAATTAGAGTTAAAAAAAAGAAAAAAAAGAATTGTTTTTACCTGTACTCTGTAACCCGAGGAGCTCGGGTTCGATCCCCTAGTTTAACGTTAATGTTAAAATCATCAATATCAGATAAAATCAAATCTAAATACTTGTTATTACAATTAGGTACAGCATTAAATTGGTTCAAATTATAGAGTTGTACAAAGTTAAAAAGCTCTCTAATAGTAGGATCTAAAATATTATCCCTACACAAATCACCAATAATATACAGGTTAAAATCACCACAAACAAGGATATTTTTATAAGAAGTAAACCTTACAAATACATAAAAAAACTTTACACATGTATCAATATCAGTATTAGGGGGGAAATAAATTAAACACAAAAGCAGTTTACCCTGACATCTCAAATTCAAGGAAACCCAAAGACATTCAAGTTCCAAATCAGGAACGTCAAATCTGGAAGGCTGTAAAACAATTTTTAATTGCAATTGCCACACCACCACTACGCTTAAAAGAAATAGTTGCGCTATTACGATCCTTACGAATGATAATATACCTATTATCAAATAAGTCAGAATAATCAATATCATTACATAGCCAAGTTTCAGTTAATAAAATTATATCAAAGTTCTCAGAAGCTATAGAGCAGTATATATCAGAAGTTTTAGTCCTCAAGCCACGAACATTCTGATAAAACATAGAAAGTCATTTCACAGTCTCAATATTTTGTTTCAAGGAATTGTCTGCATCACCGGAGTCCTCAGTATTATCCAGTGAAATTTGATCCTTTTTCAGTCTACCAAAAAACTCAGAAACCAGACACCCCTCAGGCCATATAGATGCATCCCTTAAATGATTAACATCACTCCCACTCACCTCAACATGAAATAGTCTAAGAGCTAGCAACGTTTTCGTCACCTGATTTTATCATGGCTCATTTTTTATATGTTCTGCCCTGTTATGGTGTAGTATGTTTGCAACCGGTCTGGCAGTCCGGAGACGTTGCGTTTATCCGTGGCAGAAGGGGTTATGCAGGTCAAAAAGCTGCAAAATTACGTCATTTTATCAAGGCTCATTTTTTTATATGTTCTTCCCTCGTATAGTGTAGTACGTTTGCAACCGGTCTGGCAGTCCGGAGACGTTGCGCTTACCAGTGGCAGAAGGGGTTATGCAGGTCAAAAAACTTCAAAATTACGTCATTTTATCAAGGCTCATTTTTTTATATGTTCTTCCCTTGTATGGTGTAGTACGTTTGCAACCGGTCTGGCAGTCCGGAGACGTTGCGCTTACCAGTGGCAGAAGGGGTTATGCAGGTCAAAAAACTTCAAAATTACGTCATTTTATCAAGGCTCATTTTTTATATGTTCTTCCCTTTTATGGTATAGCACGTTTACAACCGGTGGATAGCAGACAACCTATAATTAATTTACCGGACACAAATGAGATTGCAAAGTTAATGCCAGACGCCTTTAAATATGGCAACGAAAGTGCCTGCTTCAAGAGTGTTTTATAGTTAAAAATTATAAGTCATCTTTACGTCATTTTATCAAGCAATAAAAATTACAAGATATTACTCTTTGGCTAGCAGACAACTTACAATTAATTTGCCAGGCACAAATTCGGTTGCAAAGTTAATGCCAGACGGCTTTAAATATGGCAACAGAAGTGTCTGTTACAAGAGTGGTTTATAGTTTAAAAAGGATAAGTCATCTTTACGTCATTTTATCAAGCATAAAAATTACAAGATATTACTCTTTGGCTAGCAGACAACCTACAATTAATTTGTCAGACACAAATTGGGTTGCAAAGTTAATGCCAGACGGCGTTAAATATGGCAACGAAAGTACCTGCTTCAAGAGTGTTTTATAGTTTAAAAAGGATAAGTCATCTTTACGTCATTTTATCAAGCATAAAAATTACAAGATATTACTCTTTGGCTAGCAGACAACTTACAATTAATTTGCCAGACACAAATTCGGTTGCAAAGGTAAGCCAGACTGCTTTAAATATGGCAACCGAAGTGCCTGTTTCAAGAGAGTGGTTTATAGTTTAAAAATTATAAGTCATCTTTACGTCATTTTATCAAGCATAAAAATTACAAGATATCACAATTTTGCTAGCATACAACCTACAATTAATTTGCCAGATACAAATTCGGTTGCAAAGTTCATGCCAGACGGCTTTAAATATGGCAAGGAAAGTGCCTGCTTCAAAAGTGTTTTATAGTTTAAAAATTATAAGTCATCTTTACGTCATTTTATCAAGCATAAAAATTACAAGATATTACTCTTTGGCTAGCAGACAACCTACAATTAATTTGCCAGACACAAATTCGGTTGCAAAGTTAATGCCAAACGGCTTTAAATATGGCAACGACAGTGCTTGCTTCAAAAGTGTTTTATAGTTTAAAAATTATAAGTCATCTTTACGTCATTTTATCAAGCATAAAAATTACAAGATATTACACTTTGGCTAGCAGACAACCTACAATTAATTTGCCAGACACAAATTGGGTTACAAAGTTAATGCCAGACGCCTTTAAATATGGCAACGAAAGTGCCTGCTTCAAGAGTGTTTTATAGTTAAAAATTATAAGTCATCTTTACGTCATTTTATCAAGCAATAAAAATTACAAGATATTACTCTTTGGCTAGCAGACAACTTACAATTAATTTGCCAGGCACAAATTCGGTTGCAAAGTTAATGCCAGACGGCTTTAAATATGGCAACCGAAGTGTCAGTTACAAGAGTGGTTTATAGTTTAAAAAGGATAAGTCATCTTTACGTCATTTTATCAAGCATAAAAATTACAAGATATTACTCTTTGGCTAGCAGACAACCTACAATTAATTTGTCAGACACAAATTGGGTTGCAAAGTTAATGCCAGACGGCGTTAAATATGGCAACGAAAGTACCTGCTTCAAGAGTGTTTTATAGTTTAAAAAGGATAAGTCATCTTTACGTCATTTTATCAAGCATAAAAATTACAAGATATTGCTCTTTGGCTAGCAAACAACCTACAATTAATTTGCCAGACACAAATTCTGTTGCAAAGTTAATGCCAGACGGCTTTAAATATGGCAACCGAAGTGCCTGTTTCAAGAGTGGTTTATAGTTTAAAAAGGATAAGTCATCTTTACATCATTTTACCAAGCATAAAAATTACAAGATATTACTCTTTGGCTAGCAGACAACCTATAATTAATTTGCCAGACACAAATTCGGTTGCAAAGGTAAGCCAGACTGCTTTAAATATGGCAACCGAAGTGCCTGTTTCAAGAGAGTGGTTTATAGTTTAAAAATTATAAGTCATCTTTACGTCATTTTATCAAGTATAAAAATTACAAGATATCACAATTTTGCTAGCATACAACCTACAATTAATTTGCCAGATACAAATTCGGTTGCAAAGTTCATGCCAGACGGCTTTAAATATGGCAAGGAAAGTGCCTGCTTCAAGAGTGTTTTATAGTTTAAAAATTATAAGTCATCTTTACGTCATTTTATCAAGCATAAAAATTACAAGATATTACTCTTTGGCTAGCAGACAACCTACAATTAATTTGCCAGACACAAATTCGGTTGCAAAGTTAATGCCAAACGGCTTTAAATATGGCAACGACAGTGCTTGCTTCAAAAGTGTTTTATAGTTTAAAAATTATAAGTCATCTTTACGTCATTTTATCAAGCATAAAAATTACAAGATATAACACTTTGGCTAGCAGACAACCTACAATTAATTTGCCAGACACAAATTGGGTTACAAAGTTAATGCCAGACGGCGTTAAATATGGCAACGAAAGTACCTGCTTCAAGGATGGTTTATAGTTTAAAAAGGATAAGTCATCTTTACGTCATTTTATCAAGCATAAAAATTACAAGATATTACTCTTTGGCTAGCAGACAACCTACAATTAATTTGCCAGACACAAATTCGGTTGCAAAGTTAATGCCAAACGGCTTTAAATATGGCAACGACAGTGCTTGCTTCAAGAGTGTTTTATAGTTTAAAAATTATAAGTCATCTTTACGTCTTTTTATCAAGCATAAAATTTACAAGATATTACTCTTTGGCTAGCAGACAACCTACAATTAATTTGCCAGACACAAATTCGGTTGCAAAGTTAATGCCAGACGGCGTTAAATATGGCAACGAAAGTACCTGTTTCAAAAGTGTTTTATAATTTAAAATTTACAGTTACATAAATTTACATTAATAACACAAAATTAAACATTTTTTTCGGCAAACACTATATATGTATACATATATATTTACAAAGAAACGATTTACTATGGTAACAATTAAGGGTTGACTGTCCTTAAATGAAGCCAAATCGCTACAAAAGATGACATTTCTTGAACATGCACTTTCGTTGCCATATTTAAAGCCGTCTGTCATTAACTTTGCAACCGAATTTGTGTCTGGCAAATTAATTGTAGGTTGTCTGCTAGCCAAAGAGTAATATCTTGTAATTTTTATGCTTGATAAAATGACGTAAATATGACTTATCATTTTTAAACTATAAAACACTCTTGAAACAGGCACTTTCGTTGCCATATTTAAAGCCGTCTGGCATTAACTTTGCAACCGAATTTGTGTCTGGCAAATTAATTGTAGGTTGTCTGCTAGCCAACGGGTAATAACTTGTAATTTTTTTTCTTGATAAAATGACGTAAAGATGTCTTATAATTTTTAAACTATAAAACACTCTTGAAACAGGCACATTCGTTGCCATATTTAAAGCCGTCTGGCATTAACTTTGCAACCGAATTTGTGTCTGGCAAATTAACTGTAGGTTGTCTGCTAGCCAAAGAGTAATATCTTGTAATTTTTAAGCTTGATAAAATGACGTAAAGATGACTTATAATTTTTAAACTATAAACCACTCTTCAAACAGGCACTTCGGTTGCCATGCTTAAAGCCGTCTGGCATTAACTTTGCAACCGCATATGTGTCTGGAAAATTTATTATAGATCGTCTGATAGCCAAAGAGTAATATATTATCTATAAATGTGGATCTGGCATGGTCTTAGCGACATTGGTAACGTCTATCAATAATGGTTTAATACCATGAATAGTTGGTATAAACATATGTTACAAAGGAAAATCCTGCTAAAATGATGTACTTTTGAAGTTATTTGATCTGCATAACCTCTCTTGCCACAGGTAAACTCAACGTCTGCGGGCTGCCAGACCGATTGCAATTGTACTACACCATAAAAGGGAAGAACATATAAAAAAATGAGCCTTGATAAAATGACGCAATTTTGAAGTTTTTTGACCTGCATAACCCCTTCTGCCACAGGTAAACGCAACGTCTCCGGACTGCCAGACCGGGTGCAAACATACTACACCATTAAAGGGAAAAAATATATAAAATGAGCCTTGATAAATGAAGTAATTTTGAAGTTTTTTGACCTGCATAACCCCTTCTGCCACTGGTAAACGCAAAGTTTCCCTAGTGCCAGACCGGTTGCAAACGTACTGCTCCATAAAAGGGAAGAACATATAAAAAAATTCAGCCTTGATAAAATGACGTAATTTGGATTTTTTTGACCTGCTTAACCACTTCTGCCACTGGTAAACGCAACGTCTCCCTACTGCCAGACAGGTTGCAAACGTACTGCTCCATAAAAGGGAAGAACATATAAAAAAATGAGCTTTGATAAAATGACGTAATTTTGAAGTTTTTTGACCTGCATAACCTCTTTTGCCACTGGTAAAGGCAACGTCTCTGGACTGCCAGACTGGTTGCAAAGGTACAACTCCATAAAAGGGAAGAACATATAAAAAAATGAGCCTTGATAAAATGACGTAATTTTGAAGTTTTTTGACCTGCATAACCCGTTCTGCCACTGGTAAATGCAACGTCTCCGGACTGCCAGACCGGTTGCAATCGTACTACACCATACAAGGGAAGAACATATAAAAAAATGAGCCTTGATAAAATGACGTAATTTTGAAGTTTTTTAACCTGCATAACCCCTTTAGCCACGGATAAACGCAATGTCTCCGGGCTGCCAGACCGGTTGCAAACCTACTACACCATACAAGGGAAGAACATATAAAAAAATGAGCCTTGATAGAATGACGTGTTTTTTGACGTTGCTAGCTCTTAGACTAAAAGGGAGAGTAAGTTTGAAATTTTGTTCTGAGCTTACGGCATAGAGCATAATTCAAGTTCAGAGGGCTTAAAAAGTCAGTAACATCTTTCACAGATGTATTTAGACTTAATCTAGACACAAAAATTGCCCTTTTTCGTGGCAATCTATTCACAATCTTTAAGTTTGAATTTTTCATAACTCCATTGACAACTAATTTAGGTATTTTTTAAGACATTAACCAAGAGGATATTTCCACCCCGCCTCTCTCCAGACGGTAAAGATGGGACAGTCCGAGCAGCTGAAGCATAACTAAGGCTATTTTCATTGGTGTCTTCGTTCTTATTAGGATATATGTTTTCATTATCTTGTTCAGGAGAGGGAGAGGCCGACACCCGATTAACACCAGACCGTTCAGTTAATTCCCCCCCCCCCCAAAAAAAAAAGATCTTATCAACTATTGGGCAAACATGTTCAGAAATACTCTCCACTTTTTTAGAAATATCCATCCGAAACGAAGTAAATTCAGCCTTTAAATCATTAATGATGACTTCCATATTACGAGCAAATGAAGGATTACTCACGTTAACTCCAATAGATGGCATCACATCTTTCAGTTGATTCACCGAAAGGTCATCTTTCACACAAGCTTCCCGGCAAATAGATAAATTAATAATCGAAAAATTCTTTATTATCAATGATTTCAACTCACTCAACGCATTCCTGGCATCCTCACGCACCTTCGAGTTCATGTTGCACTTAGAATCAATGGCTATTTCCACTTTTTTAACCGACTTCAAAAAGAAGGAAGTTATCAATTCGACCTGTATGTATGTTTTGGCCATGTTCAGGCATAACTTTCTTAAATATGAACCGATTTTGATAATTCTTTTTTTGTTTGAAAGTGTAAGTCACCCATTTGGTCCCATTCTAATTTCATCAAAATCTAATGATTAGCACATTTTTTTAAAAAATAAAAACTTTTAAATTTAAATCTTTTTTGAAGCAGTCGCGCATATATAAGCACTCATCTTTCATACTGCTATTCTTACAGAGATACGAGATCTTTCAAAGTGCGAAAACTTAGCTGGACAAGGGCGGAGATCCAGATAGATTTTTCGCTGGTAGTGAAACGAAATTGACCAATCAGAAGCCTGCAGTTTTGCAAACTTTTCGCTGTTTGCTAAAATGCAGACTTCTGATTGGTCGATCTCGTTTCGCTAGGAGCGAAAAATCTATCTCGATTCCGGTCATTCTGTCATCCACCAAACCAGAAGGCTCACAAAGATACAAACCCATATTGGAAGTCGGTGTCGAGAAGTTGAAAATCAACCTTTAAAGTTTCTCATGTATCAGAGCACAAGTACAGCGACTAGAAAAAATAGTTTGGAAATCTGCTATCCAAACAGCACTAAACAAATGTATCCCTTAAATGTGCAATTATGCTGTAATCCAATGAGCCGATCGCAGCGACATCTGCGTTATATTTTCAAATTTCAATGTAAACATTGTATTATAACGACGTCTAGGCCAAATGGTCTTGGAGTTTTAGAAAATATCCTCAGATGTCGCTACGATAGATTCCTTGGATTTCAGCATCGTTTTACATTTAAGGGATACATTATTTTAGTACTTTCTAAGTACTACTGCTACAGAGTCTAGAATATATATTGTGTGGAAATCGGATATCCCAGTTACTTAAAAAAGTTCTAAAATATTGGATCCCTTAAATGTCAAACGATGCTGAAGTTCAATGAGTCGATCACAGTGACATCTTCAGGATATTTTCTATAACTCGAAGACGATTTGGTCTAGACGTTGTGATAATACGATGATGCTTACTTTGAAATTTGAAAATATATCGCAGATGTCGCTGCGATCGGCTCCCTGGATTTCAGTATCATTGCACATTTAAGGGATACAACTTTTAGCGCATTTGAATTTGTGCTAATCTTGATAATAGACCCCACACTGCATTATCAAGATTGGCAAAAATTCTACCTATAAAAGTAGATTTCAATAGAGCCAAAATTATTTTCCATACAAGTAACCACCAAGAAGCTCAGAAATCATTATGAATGAGAATTTCGCGAAATTAGTCAGCTTAATCCAAGCTTCTTTTATTTAAAGTAACTTATATTTGGTTGCCAAATTCGGCGAAATCTTGAAGTTCCTGCCATTTTACGACAACATGGTGGATGAGGCTAACGAGTGAACTTGGTCGAGACCTTGGTAATTCCTGTGCATATGCTCACTCACATCGGAATCGGTTTATATATACAAGTGCTGTCGCAGGCAAAAAATCAGATTTTTCAAAATGTCACCCACATTAGAAATTCAAACTGCTATATATGAGCCATTTTTTAAGATAAAGACAAAACAAAAAATGCTCCGGAATCCTTATGCCATGGTCAAATACTTTCAATTTCTAATTTTTTGCACCTCACTTTAAATATATATTTTTTAATTTAATGGCCTCCATTTTGAAACAAGATGGCTGATGATGCTGGCCAGCGAACTTGGCCGAGACATTACGATATACTATCCACATTCCTTCTAATATCGAAATAGGTTAATGAATACGCGTGTTATCACGTGACAAATATCAGATCGTTTGAGAATGTCAGCCATGCTAGAAATTCAAAGTGCTATAATTCAACCGTTTTCTAAGATATATACGAAACAAAAAACTGCTCCGGAATCTTTGTATCAAGGTCAAACACATAAAAAAATCTTTTTCATTTTTCAATTTTTTGATAACTCAATTTAAGTTTTTAATTTAATTTTTTTAAATGGCAGCTCTTTTGAAACAAGATGGCGAATGAAGCTGGCCAACGAACTTGGTCGAGACATTGGTATGTATTATGTACACACCAAGTTACATCCAAATCGGTTCATAAATACGCCTGTTATCGCGTGACAAAAATCAGGTCATTTC